>OW964568.2:5359862-10159862 GCA_943138885.2 Tholera decimalis
AGCTTTATATAATATAATAATATGTATGTATTTAGAAATATAATTATATGTATGTTTATCAGTTGTCTAGTACTCATACCACAAGCTCTGCTTAGTTGTGTGAAAGTTGTGGAATATTATTATTATTATTGTATGTATTTATTGTTATCCACCCGCAATGACCTGAGTTCATCCGTGATCATGGCACTTGTAACAGTGCCGAAATATCGGAAACTCGAAACAATTAATAGGTACACATGGTAAATATCCATATTAATGTTACGTTTCCCAAAAAAACCCTAAAAAACACCAAACAACAACACAATAACTCTTGAATATCAGCTACAATAGCCTTTTATTGCTTCCTTCCACATATACCGGTAGATATCAAGTAAAAGTAAGGTACGTATAGTAAGGGCGGTCTCCCGTAGATAGACGGGACCTGTGGGTGACGCAAGCTATTTATAGACTTGTAATAAGTTCTGTAGTGTTGTATCTCTTTCTTAAAAGCCCCTACAATGTAAATCAAACTAAAAATATTTATACTTAAAAATCGTAAAGCGGTTCACATAAGGAGTCTTAATACATGGTTTCGAGATAAAGTGGCAGTAACATACGGACAGACGGACATAACGAATCTATAAGGATACCGTTTTTTGCCTAATCTAAATATTCAAATTTTTTTAATCAATAGACCCAAAAGTAATTTCACGTTACTAACTTCAGAAGTGATGGACTTCTATACAAACTTTTAAACTCATTCCAAATTCCTCCCTTAGTAAGTCTCTAGGTACTCCACAAAATAACTGTAGGTACTGGCCGAAGATCCAACTTCAATAGTTTACGCTTAAATGAATCAGGGAGTCAGTGAATCAGGACAAGTTCTTTTATAAGTATGGATAGATAGGCAGAGAGACTATATTACATTATTTTTTTATTTTTAAGCGGAAAGGTTTGTTTGTTTGAACACGCTAATCTTCGAAAATACTTGTAGGATTTGGATGAAATTTGGTATAGAACAAGTCTGAAGCTGACGAACATTAGAGGCTACTTTTTACTCGACTGCAAAAGAAGGAGGTTATGTTTTTATCATGATAAAGTAAACAGGAGCTAAGCCCCGCGCGGCTGGCAGTAATCAAACAAAGTAACACTTCGATTTCATCACCTGACTAACTTTTATCAATAATTATGTTGTCGGTTTTATCTTAATTAGTTATATATTTATTTCATTATATTTATTTTTTAATAAACCCATAATATTATAACTGAATCTGCCCTATATACGATATAAGAAACGGAATCCTGAGAACAACTAAATAAATTTAAATGTAAATGGCAACCGCCCACGTCCAATAAATCGTATTAACTTAGTAATTTCGGCCTAATGATATTCATGGCCTAAATTTGTCAGCCCCATGAGTTTCAGAACCGCTTGGGTTTCAGAAGTTGGTAATTCTAGATTTAGAATTAAATTTCATGTGTACAATAGAATTATAATGAGTTGATTACCTTATTTTTTATTGATAATAGGCTCGCGTTTGACCACCAACTCACCTGACGGTAAGTGATGATGTGGTCGAAGATGGAGCACGCTTGCCTAAAAGTAACCTATTCACTCTTGACTTAAAGACCCCTAGGTTATAGCTATCGGGAAACAAAGCCTAACCTATTTTCCCACTACAGTCATACTACAGTACATTACGTAGTTATGTTTTTCTAATACAAAAGATTCAAGGGAGTTGAATCGTCTAACGGTAAATGAAAAATCGCAATCAAATGTAACACAGGCTTATTTGCGTCATCAACATCGACTTAGCCTGTTCTCAACTATGATAGGGTCATCTTTCATTGTAACCGGATGTAGGGACACGGTATCGATAAGAAAATATCGATATTGTACTCATGAGTAATATCGAAAAAAAAGTATCGTACTCATAAATGTATCGAAACAAAAGTATGGATACTTCAAAGTATCGAGTACTTTCATAGTAACGTCAATTTAGCTTCAGTACAGTAGGACAGAAGAACAGAACATCAGCACTAATGGTATTGGTTCACTAGTGTAATAATAGTACATACTATAAAAAAGACAACTGTGACTTTACAAATTATTTAAACAATTATTTATTTCTTTAGACACATATTATAGTACCCATTCCTCCTCAGTACAATCGCTAATACGAGTAGATACACAGCACGGAACAATTTATGTACTTTTAGATGGCACAAATTCACATTTAATAAGTCAAATATTAGTCAAGCACAATAACGATCAACCGGAAAAAACAAATCGCAAGACGAACACGAAGAATAATACAAATAATACGGTTTTGTGGGATATCGTTGTACATTATAAGAACTACATTGTACCTTATAAACAATAAATAAATAATAATGACAAAAGAATTTTCTAACGGCGAACAATTGAGTGATTGATTGTTGAAGGAAAGAATCTGAACTGTGAACAGAAAGACTGAAGGAACGATTTCGAGCTCAATGTAATGACTTAGAAGGTTCAGCCTAATTGAACCAGATGGCGTTGCCGTCCAAGATTTATTCGATACGATACCTGTCAAAAAGTACTAATTGAGTAAAAGTATCAAATATAAAAACTTTTTACCAAAAAATTAAACCGACTCCCAAAAACACTGCAAAGTGAAAAATAACTTTAATTTCGGTAGTCGGTGTCTTTAGTTTTGTATTTTCGTTTTTGGCACCGACTTCCGAAATTAAAGTTATTTTTCACTTTGCAGTGTTTTTGGGAGTCGGTTTAATTTTTTGGTAAAAAGTTTTTATTTCACTCTTTTTAGTTGGTCGATTTTTAATTTACCTAGTTAAAAGAGCCTAAATGTCAACTACTTATAACCTTTTACAAAATATTGCTTTTCCCAATGCTGGGCCGTTAATTTTTGAGGAGTTCTCCTGGTACTTCACCATCAGCTTTACATCACCATATGCACTGTGACGAACATAAAGTGCTTAACATCCATATTCAAGTATTCGAATGGCAATCCACTAAATACTTATTATTGAGTAGGTTCGGCGGCCATCTGTGATCTTAATCATCAGTTCCACTTCCCCAAATGGTATTTTTTGAGAACAACTGCACAAGTTACTATAAGAAATACCCAAAACGCCATAGGTGTGCCTATAATATTTAAAGAGTTCCCTCGATTTCTCCAGGATCCCATCATCAGATCCTGACTTGGTGACAATGGGACCAATTTCGAAGTATACCCTTTTAAACAAAAAAATAATTTTCCAAATCGGTTCAGCCGTCTTCGAGTAATCGGTGATCATACATAAAAAAAAAAGAGAAAAAAATAAATATACGCGTCGAATTGATAACCTCCTCTTTTGGTCGTCGGTTGAAAAAGTATCGGTATCGAAACGAAACGTACTCGATACCACAAAGTATCGATACTTTTTTCGTGTCCCTAACATTACCCCTTGGCAAGACTGCTGTCAGATTTTCTGACTTCTGACTACCTGTAACGACTGTCAAAGATGTACCAATGACACCCGGGACTAACCACTTAACGTGCTTTTCGAGCCACAGTGGAATCTCTATATGTTAAGAATAAGATGGTCATCAAGCATTGCTTAACTTTAAAGTTCGACCCGTGCAGATTTTATGTTTAGTGTGTAGTTACCGCGCCAACGTGTCGCGAAACGAAGACCAGAAGGTAAGGCGTGCACTGTGTTGATGTGATTTATAATCTATGGCTAACCAATGTCTATGGTTGCTCTCTGAAACGGCGAACTCGTATCGTGTAATTGATGCCTGATGGCTTGTGAAAATTAAATAAAGGACTACAATCATCCCAGTGTTTCAACGTCTCAGTATCTTCTAAATATACATATATAACTCAAAGGTCTGACTGACTGACTCACATAGTGATCTATCAACGCACAGCCCAAACCACTGGACGGATCGGGCTGAAATTTGGCATGCAGGTAGATGTTATGACGTAGGCATCCGCTAAGAAAGGATTTTGCGAAATTCCCACGGGATCGGGATTTACACGGGAAAAACTTCCCACACGGGCGAAGCCGCTGACACAAGCTAGTAATATATAAAAACTCATTACAAATTAACTAAATGGCGTTTCATACATGCACCACTCGTATCCCTACCACTGATCCTCATCTAGTTCTTTCAAGGCTAATACCGCCATCCTTAGAACACAGTCCACTTAAAATAAAACCACCTTTTTAATTCGGCTTATAAATTCGTAATATTCGCGATGCATTTTTATGGTCCTTTACATACCACTAACAGTAAAGTAAAACAAAACAATGTTCTATAATATTTTAAATGCCTACTAATTACTAAACTGTTTCCTAATTCGTCGCGAAGAAATAATGAAATGATCCTCAGTGCAATAATATAATTGTGTCAGCGACCGCCGTCGGGTCTCTGCGTCATTCCGACGTCAATTTATCTTAACAAGGAGTTGCTATGGACTAATATCCCATTTCTACGTGGCTATTGTGAATAAATACTTAAAAAGAACACGCTCGCCATGTCCAAAAAAAAAACAAAAACACTGGAAAATGTATGCTGTTTTAATAGGGACAATTAGTACCGAATATAGTATTAATATCTTTCTTATAATATCTTGTGTTGATGTACATGTACCATAAATTAATTTAAGTACCTGCATGTTCACAGTTTTAGTCTAATTCATTTTATTTGTTGTACTTTAAGAGCAAATAAATTATTCTTATTCTTAAGAAATAGACTCTTCTCTTCTTAGAATAGACTGAAAAATTGTAAGTGAAAACTAAAATTTTCATAAAAGAGCTATAGACATTATGTATGTGCCACAGAACTATCCCTCGATAGTTCCTGCTATAATCTCCCTATGATACACGATATAAGATTCTAACGACCCCACTTACCCCACTTACCTATGTAAATCGATATCAGTTCAATCGTTCATTAGTTAAAGTGGAATAAAGAATGTCATAAACACAGCTCATTCTATTTTATTATGGAAAACAAACAATTGTTCTTTTCAGAACCACTTGCGTGTCCAAAACCTTTGTCGAGATATGAGCCATATCTCGACAAAGGTACTTACACCTACGTATTTAAAAAAACACAAAGACAATAACCCTCCTTCTGGCGCAGTCGGGTAAAAACAAAATTACCCGGGAATCTTTCTTTTCATTATAGCTTGAATAAACTGTAGTACTTATTATTATAATACTGAGGGCCGGTAGGGGCCAGAATGAAAATATTTATAATTTATTTTCATTTTCTTCAAATCGTCCTAAATGGACCCTTGTATGTAGGATGAGTTCATGAGTTACTCAGCTGCCTTATGTTTTGAAATTTCAAGAATCGCATCATTTATGCATGTAAGCAATAGACCTACTCTTTATTGTACACCATAATTAAAAACTACAAAGGTGTTACAATGAGCGGTCTTATCGCTAAAAGCGATCTTTTACAGGCAACCTTTGGATGGATTTGACACAGTAGGAGAAAATAAATATCTATATATGTTCTATTTCTTTTTTTCCGCGTATCTTATATACAACGTGTAACGGAAATCCCATATCTATCCAAAAGGACTGAAGACAACATCTGGTAAAAAAGTCATAACACCAGTAACACGACTTACTGTAATTATGACATCGGGGGCAGTATAGTCCATGGTAGATATACAACGTGTAATTTAAATGGTATATACATACCGAGTGCACGGCTTCTTTGGATGATAACAAACGATATAGCAAGGTTTTTGTAATCCTATGTGTACATGTGTGGAGCATATTAGAAATTTCAATACATTGATA
The DNA here is from genome assembly GCA_943138885.2 of Tholera decimalis. Classification (NCBI taxonomy): domain Eukaryota; kingdom Metazoa; phylum Arthropoda; class Insecta; order Lepidoptera; family Noctuidae; genus Tholera; species Tholera decimalis. The sequence goes on from OW964568.2 coordinate 5,365,650, forward strand.
CCAGAGACCGAATTTTTCAAATTAAGAAGAACGAAGAGAATTGTCGTTTTATTGGCAAGTGACGTGAAAAGTGATGACCCTCATAGTGCCTATCCAAAAGGACTGAAGACAACATCTGGTATGGAGTCTCTACGCAAAGTTTCAGCTCAAAATAAGTGAGTCACAGAATTGACCCCAAATTATTGGTTTCATATGTTTCTTGAATACCAGTAATAACAAATGTGTCACAGCACTATGAGGGTCATCACTTTCCACGTCACTTGCCAATAAAACGACAATTCTCTTCGTTCTTCTTAAAATGAAAAATTCGGTCTCTGGTATCAATGTATTGAAATTTCTAATATGCTCCACACATGTACACATAGGATTACAAAAACCTTGCTATATCGTTTGTTATCATCCAAAGAAGCCGTGCACTCGGTATGTATATACCATTTAAATTACACTTTGTATATCTACCATGGACTATACTGCCCCCGATGTCATAATTACAGTAAGTCGTGTTACTGGTGTTATGACTTTTTTACAATACTGTGATCCTTAAATCAAGCCCTATAAGGAAAATTTTTGTTTATTTTTATATCTAAAAAATTATTAACAAAGTTACGATAAGCACAATCACAGTAAATGCTGAGAAGACTCAATCGTCCATTATAATAATAACAATAAGTAGACTTACTGTATTAAAATTATGTTTTATTTCGTATTTTCACTATCATATTTACAGTAAGTAATGTTCAGGTTGATTGACATTATTTAAAAATGACGTTTTAGCTACTCATTTTCACAGTAAGTATAGTTACTCTATTTATAACTTGTGTAATTCACAAAAAATAAAACCAATCCGTAAGCCACTTACTTGATGTATATCAAGTAAGTGAGTGAGCAGATATACTTACTGTAACAATGTAATTACAGTATCTTACCGACTTACTGTAAATACGCTTAAGAAAGTGTTAGTTGGGCTGATAGAAGTGGTAATTATGGATACAATTCATTAGATTTATAAAAAACATCAATATTTAACAAATAAATTATATTGAGAACTAATCTACAAACATGTATATTTTGTTATCCGTTTAAATATTTAAGCTATCTGCTATAATTATGAAGATACACTAATTTAAACATTTCAAACAAAAGTGCGATTTCGCAACATTTAATTTTTTTGACTTACTGTAATTATGACAATGGGGGCAGTATAGTAGATAATAGATGGATAGAATATTCTTTATTTTACACCAACAATTAAAACACACTTTTATCACAATATATTGCTTAACCCATGGTTACAATGGCGGTCTTATCGCTGCTAGATACCTTCCAGACAACCCTAGGATGGACTTAACGAACATAGAATAAAGAGAAGGGAAAGTAGAGAAGAACTTCAAATAATATATTATGTAAGATTCATGAATTCAAATGTACGCAGACTACGATTCAGAATTAGTTTAGTTTAATATCTAGACCAGCGCATACATAATCCCTATTGTTCGTAGTCTTTATCGTCGTGACAATAAAAATCCTCTTAAAATGTCAATAAAGAATTTGGTGAAATCAAATTAAATTCCCAGTTCCCGACGCATAATACGTCACTGGTGCGTCACAGATAATAAATTACTACGTAGCTGCGTCATATTATCTCAGAGGGACGGATGGACAATCCTACTTTCTTTATTGATTCCTTGTTGATTGAGGTCGTCTCAATTTGTAGGTGGCTGCCAATAAAGGAGCTCAATTGACTTGAGTCCAATTGGATTTATGAAGATTCCAAATTCGAAACAATTAGTTTGTGTTTGTTGTGGGACGTTTAGGTGTTTTTTTTTTTTATTTATTGAAAATAGGTTCGCTTTTGACCACTATCTCACCTGATGGTAAGTGATGATATGGTCGAAGATGGAGCACGCTTACCTAAAAGTAACCTATTCACTCTTGACTTAAAGACCCCTAGGTTATAGCTATCGGGAAACACAGACTCCGGCAGGGAATTCCACTCCTTAGCCGTACTCACAATGAAAGTATTTCCAAAACGTTTGGTGCGTATGGGTGGGATGTCCACCATCCAGCAGGGAATTCCACTCCTTAGCCGTACTAATATTATAGAGCGGAAAAGTTTGTTTGAACACGCTTAAATGGGCTATGAGGGATAGGTTAGGGTAAACGGCGATGCGCCATCGTTACATTTTGGACATCCCACCCATACGCACAAAACGTTTTGGGAATACCTTCATTATGCGTACGGCTAAGGAGTGGAATTCCCTGCCGGAGTCTGTGTTTCCTAATAGTTACAACCTGGGAGTCTTTAAGTCAAGAGTGAATAGGTTACTTCTAGGTAAGCGTGCTCCATCTTCGACCACATCATCGCTTAACATCAGGTGAGATTATGGTCAAACGCAAGCCTATCAACTATATATATATATATTAAAGGGTCACTTTACACAATCGAATTTTAAAGTAACTACATATTTAGCTATAAAATACAGTTGCAAGATCTGATCTTGAATACAAGCATAAATAAAAAATGCCCAGATTTTTTGAACACATTACTGTGACATCCACAACCCTCACCAGGCCCTCGTGATGGATTATGGCCCATTCCCTCTATTAGAGAGGAGGCTGTTTGCCTCAGTAATGGGGAAAAATTAAAAATTATTTCACCATTATAAAGCTTCATTATCAGAGACTAACAGGCTAATTTAATTTTTGAAAATAGTTTCAAAGAAATAAGATTGCCAATTAGTCATGTTTTGCTTCAAAACACATTTCATAGAATAAACAAATTTCTAACTTTTAGGTTTTAAAAAAGAAATTAATTTTGTTTTTAGAAATGGCATGGAAACAGGCTCGCGTTTGACTACTATCTCACATGATGGTAAACGATGAAGTGGGCGAAGATAAAGCACGCTTACCTACCTAGAAGTAACCTATTCACTCTTGACTTAAAGACCAACAAAATCCTCTTAGACTTTAAAGCGTAACAAACAAATATACTTACTTTCGTATCGTATTTACAATATTGGATCCTACAGATTAAGGATTCTCATATACGTAACTCGGCTGAGTATGAGTTAGCAACGAACGAGACAGTTGCCATAGCAACGAGGGAGACGCGACGACCTGTCAATGTTAATCATTCGCAGGCTGTTGTTACTTTATATTATTAAACTAGCTCCACGACCAGGCTTTACCCAGGTTATATAAATGTTTTTTATTACGGGCTCGCTCTTAACCTCAATTGCCTGATGGTAAGGCATAGAGGAGGTCTACGACGACAGTGACAAATTAAACTGAAATGTAGTCGCTCACAAATAAACCTTATCAGAAGACATATTTTTAGGGGGAAAATCATCTAATAACTCCTCCCAGGCTAATTGGAGTGGAAGGAAGTGTCAGACTTTTACCTAGCTAGCTACATTTATTATAAACTAGTACTCACGCGGGGCTTCGCTCCCGTGGATTCTATCACGGTAAAAACATAACTCTCCTTTTTTGCAGTCGCGTAAGAAGTAGCTTATAACCTTCCTCAAGCTTCAAGCTACTTCCATACCAAATTTCATCCAAATCCACGCAGTATTTTCGAAGATTAGCGCGTATTAGTTATATAGCGCGTATTATTAGTATAGATTAAACACATATTTCAATCACTAACGAAAAATAAACTTAAAACAAAACTTTACACATGGTTTCAAACACTAAGCTATTCGCAGAGCAATACAATGATAAATGATCTTTATTTTGCAAATTGGTTATTAAATAACACTTTTACGTCATTTTTTTCGTAAATATTAACTAGATGAGGCCGGTGTTTCCTAACTGACTACTCTGAGAAGAAACACTGAAACAAACACAGGGGTCCGTTTCTTTTAAAGTCCATATAATATTTCCATCCATACATATACCGGTTACCATCTGAGGCGATCTTTTGAGGAAAGATGCTCACAGATTTGAGTGGGCCTGTCCATACAGTGCAAGCATTTATCAGATAACGTACCTATAGCTCAACTTAAAACAGCTTAACTATTTGACGAACAATACCAAGGTAAGTACGTTTGGGTAGGCCGTAAAAAGCACTCAAACTGCCAAACAATCATGAAACAACCTACATAGTTCACATATTCACAATAGTTTATGAGGATTATGTAGATTGGTCTGAAATGGCCTATTGAAGAAAGAACCACACAGGTTTGAGTAGACCCGTCCTGTCAGTGCAAGCCTTTGTCAGTTAGTCTGTAAGCTCAATTATACGTAACATAGGCAAGCGACAGTAGGACTACCACCAAGCACAATCTTTCATACACATACAAAACTCTCACAAATCAAACAAACAAACACACACGCATATAATTATATATATCTATTCACATACACCATATAAAAGCATGCAGCCATGACTGTTTTTAGTCTTTTGTTATTTCCATATATTCATGTAAATAATGTGTTTTTTTTTCTTTTGTAAGTGTCATGTGTGTACATAAATAAATAAATAAATAAACAGGAACAATGATAGTGCATTGTTTCTCAACGAGTTTACCCGCCCTGGTTTGGCACGGGTAGCATTAATTTACTTTATACCGACTACTGGATGGATGTGCGGAGAAGGAGGGAGGTCATTAACGAAATTTAACCAGTTGTCTATCGGGAGAGAATGACTAGGTACAAGTTTGGATTGCAATCCGGCTGACTCACTCACCCGGTGGAGTGAGCTTTGGATCTAATACAAGATCCGGTAAAGTAAAAAAACGGGCAAGTGCTAGTCCGACTCGCGCACGAAGGGTTCCGTATCATTGTGTATAAAAAAAGAAACTAAAAATTATCACATTTTTTTATGGGAGCCAGAGTTGATGGGAGCCCACCTTAAATATTTATTATTTAGTATTAGTTGTTATAGCAGCAACAGAAATACATAATCTGTGAAAATTTCAACTGTCTAGTTATCACGGTTCATGAGATACAGCCTGGTGACAGACAGCAAACCCGTAATAGGATCCCGTTTTAACCCTTTGGGTACGGAACCCTAAAAATACGGAACCAAAATATTGCTATGCTTATTGCGCAGTTATCGATCGGAATACTTCACGCTTGCTCAGCTACTTTCGTTCGGGCTCGGTACTTTTCAGCAATCGAGATCGTCCGAAACGCGGCTTTTCCTCCGCTGGTTATATTGGATACCTATTATATGCATGTTTGTTGTGATGACGCCAAAATCGCTGAATGGATCAAGTAGAAATTTGGCCCAGAGTTAGAATATACTATGAAAACGAGTAAAATTTCCTTTAACGTTATAAATAAATACCTAGATTGACTTGGCAATCGCAAAAACAATGTAATTTATATATGTATGTATTACTTGTGAGATATATTGTGTTTTCATGCGATGGCCGAGTCAATCTATTTATTTAAAACCTTAAAGATTTTTAATATTGATATGGTCACTATAAGATGTTGTTAGGTTAAATAATTACGTAACAACTTAAGACAGAAGGTCCCTTAAGTAGGGACTGAATAATCGAATAACCGACTTGGTATTACATGGATCTCACAACTTTTTACGGTAGAAGAACTGAGTTGCGAGACTTGGTTTTTTTGACAAGTATTGTTTTTATGGGATAATTACATTACGTCTTATACTGACTGCTCGTTACTACGTCCAACGATCCAAGTTCTACTAATGACAGGTTTAAACAAAAGCTCAACGGTCTTTCCAAAGTATGTAAATATCCGGGTACTCTTGATAAGAAATGGTCACCCATATTTTGGCCTACCTCGCCAAACGTTGTTTGACCTAAAACATCAACCCACGCGGAGGTTTTTATTAAGCCACGACCCTCTCCTAATTAATAATCAAATCATGTTCCGGTTAATCAAAGGCTTTTAGAAGCCTGTAAACGCTAAGTACCGAGCTATATTAAGTCGTCCCAGTTTGAAGTCGGTTGCCCTCGTAAATTAGATAGATAGGTAGATAGAATATACTTTTAATTATACACCAATAATTGAATCACACTTAAATAACAATATTGTAAAAAAAACATGTGTGCAATTCACACATGGTAGAAGTGAAACCTTTAAAAATTTACTTAAATTCTTTTTACTGTCGCTTTTTCGTTTCATAAAATTTCAAATCACAACGATGCTAAAGAAGTTCACTTCAAAAATTTGGGTTACAATAGCGGTCTTATCGCTGAAGGCGATATCTTCCAGACAACCTTTGGTATGACTTTACGAGCTTTAATTAAAATGGGGAGGGCTATATTGTGACTACTTTACTTTGTATGGTGTACTACTTTACAAATACTAATCAATTTGATTAAATATCAGATTAGGGCCAGAAATAGAAGCCTATTTGCAAACACTTCATGTTAGGGTAATTAAAGAAGTGACAGAAATAGTTTACTCAATTCACTATACTAATTAATTAGATTAAAGAATGGGGAATTGATGGTATTTGTGATTGGATCGAAAATTTCTAATGTTGTAATTCTAATTTGTAGTACAATATATTTAATTTCTATAATATATATACAACGTGTATAGGTGTGTGTAGGGTATAGGTCTTGCGCCTGATCTCCCTCCGGTCGTGTCGGATTGCCGTCCCATCGGATAAACGAGGGTCAAGGAACAGACTAACAGAGAGTGCACCAGTATTTGCGCACATACTTGTGCACTATAATATCTCCTGCGCAGATGGCTAATCAATAATGAGATTGGCTGCGGTTAGAAGGACTATTATTACTTGTCTTACGAGTTGCAGGTCATGGTTTCGAACTCAGACAGGCCCGTTACTCTAGGGCCTATACTACCTCAGCGCTTCTCACTCTTTATCTCGCTCGCACACTACTGGCCACGGTCACGCGAGCAAGCGAGACAGGGTGGCACGGAAAACACTCCAAGACACCGATAATTTAGTTTATTTCCTTTTACGGTGAAAATAGTGGTAATTTAAAAAAGTAAATAACATAAAACCTGCTTTATAGTTAGTTCAATTAATATGCAAAGTTTAATTATCTAATTTGAAGTTATTTTTGAATACCAGCGGTTTATTGTTCGGTTTGGAGGTAACTTTGGATTCTTTTTCAATCGAGAAAATTTTATGGAATCGTGTTTTCGTCTAACATAGTACCTAACATTAATCCTCAACTTTACCATATATTTTTTTCAAAATTATTGCTGCAGTATTTTCGACATAACGGAGGATCATGCTAAGCCGTTTGAGGTAGTATAGGCCCTTTCTTCATTACCACTACTCTCAAAACGGTGAAAAAAACGTTGTGAGAGAATGTACTAAGACCGAAAATCCGAAAACTTGTTGCATTCACCAACATTCATTGGGCGCGCGTGGCGATTTATGGCCCATTTCCTATCATGGAGAAAAGGCCTGTGTTCTATCAGTGCGAACATTCTAAATAATTGAACGCTTACTTATCTTAAAACTCATCCAAATAGTGCCTGTAAACGGTAGACGGACGCGAATCAAATCACTGGCCGATTCGGATCACCACATAAAATCGCACAATAATCGATACACAGCGGTTGTCTGAAGGTGTGTTGGAAAAGAAACAAGTGAAGCGATGCTGCAGTTGCATTTATTTCAACGTATTACTTCGAATATTGTTCAAAGATCAAAGCTTCAAAATTCAAGGGCTGCTGACATCACATAATGCTAAAAAGTATAACACGACGTGACGTCACGTGGAATTTCAACTCACTTTATCGTCTTAATTTTTAATTGTGTGAAATTAGAAAAACTACGTGTCCCATATTTTTTTGGTAATCTAAGAGACTTTTATTATATTCCTCTTTTTACTCATCCACTTTCATTTTATGTGTTTTATTTTCAATTTACATACCTACAAACTGGGTTCTTATATAAATAACTAACTAATCTATGCTTACTAATATTAAAAAGCAGAAAAGTTTGTTTATTTGAACGCTCTAATCTTCGAAAGTACTGGGTGGATTTGGATGAAAATTGGTATGCAAATAGCTTGAAGCTTGAGGAAGGTTATACGCAAATATACATACGAATAAGCTTTTATGTTTTTATCGTAATAAAGTCCATGGGCGCGAAACCCCGCGCGATTTAGTGTTTTAATATGTGTAGAAATTAATTCCTAATGACAAATTTAGAAGTGATATGCTAGTGAAGTTATTCGTCTGTCCTTGTCACCTAAGACGACGACGTTGATGGGTCCTAGCTGGCGCAAATGGTATCACGTAAGCAGGGCCGGATTAACCATTAGGCGGAGTAGGCAACTGCCTAGGGGCCCCGCATCAACCAGGGGCCCAGGCCCAGTGCCAGAAAACATGTTTCTTCGAACGAGAATTTGATGTGCGTGTGAACTTAGGGACCTCACTGCTATCTCACAAAATACAAATCGTTAGAGTTAGTTATAGAATTATAACATTTTTTGACAGGGTTAATCCGGCTCTGCACGTAAGTGACGCGCGTCACTTGCAATTAGTGTCGTCACTGTTTGTGAGCCGTGAACTTTCAAAACGCCCACAACACCTTTATATTTTGAGATTTATCATTTTCTTTATCTGTCACTTTCTTTTAAGTTTTGCGTAATGTAAAAAAGACATTCACTCACTATTTGATCTGCTTACTACGAACTAAAGATATGTTTAACCAACTTCAGAAAAAAAGAGAAGGTTCTCAGTCAGGAGTTGATGTCAATAAACGAAAATACAACCAAAGACACCGACTACCGAAATTAAAGATATTTTTCACTTTTCAGGGTTTTTTTTTGATAGTTGGTTTTATTTTTTGTTAAAAACTTTTAATATGATGTGTCGAGTAAGAACTAAAGTGATAAAAATAGACCGGATATTTGCAAAGTTAGAAAATTTCTATAGCCTTTATAGCGTTCTCAATTACACTCTGTACTTCATAAACATCCGGTCAGTAGTTACGGAGATGGATGCTAAAAACAAAAAAAAAAAAAAAATAATTTATTCCAGCAAAACTGAAAGACATTTGTATGAATACAGCACGCTAAAATGCTCGCTCGTTTCCACTACCTAATTTATTGGCTGGGAAAAAAATGACGTAACACACTCCCTAGCAACACATCTATCTTTTATGCATGAAGGACTTGAAAAACAGACAGCCAAATAGAAAATAAGTCTAATAGTCACTGACTTGTGTTCGTTACTCATCCCCTTTATTTTTTATATTTCCTTCCAATCTACATACCTACGAATCTGATTCTTCTGTTTTGTTAAACATGTAAATGATAATTCCTAATCACGTCATCAAATAAAGCCTATGGGTGTCATACACGCAGAAATCGTATAGCGCTCTCCGCGTTCAGTACAACAATGCGTTGAGGGCACTGTTGCGTCTGCCTCGCTTCTGCAGCGCGTCGGGAATGTTCGCAAACATACGCGTGAATTGTTTCTTTACAATAATGCGGAATAGGGCGACCTCGATAGCGGGTAGAGTGCGGGACAGTAGTAATAGTCTCCTTACCGTCGTCGTTGCCAACAGGTTGGACGGGCCATTTTTGCGGCATTGGCGGGCCCTACATGCCCCCGTGTATAAGTCGTGGAGCAGATAGGGTACGAGTTAATATATTCATTGTGTAGTGTGCGTATTATGTGTAATTTGTGTTTGTTTGTGTGTCATTTGTATTGTGTTTAATTATGTGTATGTGGATATTTATAAAGTATTTTTAGTAATTTTAAAAATTGTAATTATTTAATTTGAATATTGATAATAATTGTTTAATTTAATTGTATTTTGATTATGACTGACATGTAATTGATAATTTGTATGAGTCTATGATACTTGAGAATAAAATGATATATATATATATATATAAATCCCCTCTCATATAAACGTAATGTTTTCTTTTCAATCGTGCCTCAATGAAACAAATACCTACGAATAAGGATCCTTTAAGGCATTGCAAAATACAATCGTACTTGTAATGAAAACAGACACGTGTATTTAAGGAAAAGAAAAATAAACGCTACATCTTAAACATAATATCGTGGGTTGTCGGTTTTTGAATAATATTACTTATTGCAACTTTTCTAGAATCGGTTGCGTACCTACCTAAACCAACTCAAAGGTTGACTGGTAGGGAATGCAAGGCATTAAGTCCGCCCATGTAACACTATTGTGCATAAAGTCCCTATAAATAAATAAATAATTGTAACACGTAGTTCCCCTGAATTCAATTTACAGAGGAGCACGTTACGAATGACTTCTTTCGCTCTGGATGTAGCAGAAGAGTGTCAGACTTTTACTTTCAAAAAACCCACCCAAGTTCATTCAGCTGCCCATGAGTTTCGCGGTATCTCGTTAGAACTGTTACGAGCTGGGGTTCGAGATAGAAATAATTAACGCCAATTAGACCAAAATTAACACTTTAATTAAGTAAACACAAAATAAAAATTAACACATTTATTCTCGCTTCAATACTTGTCACTTAAACTTAAATCGCACTGAAATTCACCTGTAGAGCTTCGATTATATCGCGTATTCGCCTCGTAATAAGACTCCCTTCTGCTTTCCTCTGCGCTCTATTTATACCCGACGAGTTCTAGAACATTCTTGTAAAATCGACTCACTGCCTATACTGCCAAGAATGTTCTAGAAGCTAATTGAGATACTCAGTACTGCTACTCGCCGCCAGATGGCGTTAGTGTCTCGAACGTATTAGAAGTCGGTCGAAGTTTCTCGATATACTCAGTACTGCTACTCGCCGCCAGGTGGCGTTAGTGTCTCGAAATTCTAGATGTCGGTTGTAGTTTCTCGACGTACTTAGCTAAGCGACTGGCGTAACAGAACATTCCCGCAACCCGGCAGAAAGAAGAGCACGGTCATCGTCTGCTTAGCCTTTTCTCAACGATGTTGGGGTTAGCTTCCAGTCTAACTAGATACAGCTGAGTACTAGTGTTTTACATGGAGCGACTTAGCCTATCTGACCCGCACAACAATCAAGTATCTGTATAACATGATACACCTATCTCTTCTTCTTCGTCGTTCCCTCACTGCTGAGGATCGTGATTCCGTAGATTGTGAATAGCACGTCTCCATCGGTTGCGGTCATCGGTCATCGGTATGGCTAGAACGGCGATATTTTTTTTATAATCTTTATTTTTATTGAAAGGAGGTTTTTTCAATAGCGAAAATGTCACCCCCATTATTGAATACAAAAAAAACCTTAACCTTACTTGGAGAGACAGAAATACAACCAATCGGACAAAACTAGTAACAAACACAAGTCGGATAGTTGCAAGTCTATCGGTTTTCTATCGGTTACATTTCGGGGAGTGTGCGATGGAATTACACAATCTAATTCCGCCAAGCCCGTTCCATCATCGGACTACGAGACAAACGGCAAAGCGTCATCGTTACATGGTGGACTTCCCACCCATACGCACAAAACGTTTTGGGAATATCTTCATTGTGCGTACGGCTAAGGAGTGGAATTCCCTGCCGGAGTCTGTGTTTTCCCGATAGCTACAACCTAGGAGTCTTTAAGTCAAGAGTGAATAGGTTACTTTTAGGTAAGCGCGCTCCATCTTCGACCACATCATCACTTACCATCAAGTGAGATAGTGGTCAAACGCGAACCAATTTTCAATAAAAAAAAAGCTACACCTGGTCCGCACTTTCGTATTTTCCATATTTCTTTATGGGGCAGAGACATGTACATTAAAAGCAGCGGACAGACAGAGAATAGACTCCTTTGAAATGTGGTATTGGCGCCGTTTGCTAAGAATTCCCTGGACAGCTCACCGCACAAGTGTTTCTATCCTTGAAGAACTCAACATTGAAGAAGCCCAGCGACTGTCCCAGGTTTGCTTACAGAAAGTCCTAAAATACTTTGGCCACATTGCTCGCAGGAGTAATGACAGTCTTGAAAGACTGATGGTGACGGGTAAAGTGGAGACTAAAAGACCGAGAGTTCGTAGCCCGAAGAGATGGTCGTACCAGATATCCGAGCAGCTGGGTATCTCCGTCAACGTTGCACTGCACCGGGCCACCTACAACTTACTATACTAGTGCCATATTTCCTGGCTTTACAAAGAGCAGCTGGGGCCAATGGTGTAACGTGTTTTCAGTCACAGAAAAAAATCAGCTTGTTAAATTGAACACCTATTCTTTGTACTGCACTCTGCAAGCAATGCTTTACCTAGTAGACCGACTCGTAAGGCTATGACGAGCTCCTCTTATGACATGTTTGAACAAATAACAGACTAATTTGTAACTATTGATTGAAACTCCCTGACAAATACCATGATAAATACTTACATATCCCTACGTAGGTACATATAGAATACCACCCTATCCTCAATTGATTTTACAGCCAGCAGGCTCCCATTAACTCAATAAAATTGATGTCTCCGCCATCTTCATAAAGTCTTAGTGAGTCCGTTAAGAGCCCCCCCGTTTGATACGACTCATAAAATAATAGGTTCTTAACCGACCGGTAATGGCCGGTTGCACATATATACGTAATTTTAACGTAGACGTTAAGCGTTTGTCAGTGCCCAGCAGTTTGTCGTATAAGAGTTTGTCTTGCAATTAATGTCAAATAACATGCTTAGTGATATTATGACGGTAATGGCCGGAATTCATGCAGCCAGAATTTTATTTATTTATTTATTTAAGGCACTCCAACGACTTATTCACTAATTATACATTTTATGAGGTACAGTAACAATCGTACTTAAGGTCTAGAGTATTTTATTATTATTAGTTACTAGCTTCTGCCCGCGACTTCGTTCGTATGGGAGGGTTTTCTCGTGTAAATCCTGGTCCCGTGGGAATTCTGGAATAAAAATTAGCAAATTTCATTTAGATTCGTTCAGTAGTTTTTGCGTGAAAGAGTAAAAAGCATCTATCAATCCATCTATGCTAACAAACTTCCGCGTTTATAATATTAGTAAAATTAGAACAGTGATGGCCCAGGTTACAGGCACGATTAACGTTATGTAGGTCGTGCATTCAAACCCAGGCAAACGTATTACTTTGTGTAATTTTGTTCATCACCACTGGTTTCAAAACGGTGAAGTAAAACATCCTGATAGTATTCATATACTTATGTAATTTTTTAAAGAAAGGATATAAAAAAGCGAAAACTAAAAAAAATATAATTCAATAAAACAAAAACTTAATTTAATCACAGTCTCACCAATACTGTGATTATATTCATATACTTATGTAATTTTTTAAAGAAAGAGTATAAAATTTATTTGACTTAGATGCAAAGGCATACAATAAATACAAAAAAAAAACGAAAACAAAAAAAATATAATTCAATAAAACAAAAGCTTAATTTAATCACAGTCTCACCAATACTGTGATTAAGCCTTCTTTTGAATAGGTCTTTAAGCAAAATTAAACCTTATTTCATCCATGCAGTTGATGTCCAAGTTATCGTGTCACTAAAAATCGATTCATATTACCAGCCAGTACTAAAAACATGTTATTTACGACCATTTTATCACTCCCCACGTAACTTATCGACGGAATATGGTAAACCAGCGCAGAAAGCGCTTAACCTAGTAAGAAAGCGGCTGTAAAGTATCTCAATACATTTTATATGCAAATCAGGTAATGCAGCGAAGCGGAAGTGTATCGAGGCGCTGATTCAGCTTTATTTGATGAAGTTTCATTATTCATAGAGTTGAAAGTCCTTTAGATTGACATTTTGGATGGAACTTTGCGAAAGATTATTAGATTGTGAACTGAAAGTGTATAAATAAGTCTTTTACAAGATGTTTTTTGTGAGTGACATAGGTCACCCTCTGAGGTTGTCGGCTGTTTAACCAGACCTGCGGCGGTCTTAATGATATTAATTAAAGCATCCAGACAGGGCTTATACATAAATAAATAAATAAAATAAAAAGCCTTTTATTTCATGCAAACTTTGTGTACAATTTACAGGTTTACAATACACTATTATTATTATTTGGTACCTACTATGACAAATTAATTACACTTTCGTTTTTATATTAAGTGTGATATTTCATGCCCAATTTTAATTTTAGATAATACATTTTAATATACATAATATATTTGCGATTTCAATTTATTTTAATTAAATAATTATTTTTGGCATAACAATCTGAAAAACTAATAAATAACAGATACAAACAAAAAAAAAATACAAACATTTTGAATTACATAATTTATAAATATCTAATTTAATTAATAATATATATTTTTTTAAATAAATCAAACAAAATTATTCAATTAGTCAATCAATTAAAAGAGGATTAATAATGCATTTGGGCTCTTAATAAATAGTCACTGTACATTTGTATTTCATTAAATTTAAAAGAGTTTACGCTCTATCATGCAGCATGCAAGAACCCCTCTTATGTGAGGGTGAAGGCCTCCTCCAGACTTTTCCATTTGTCTCTATCTTTGGCTTTTGCCATCCAGTTTTTACCTACTATTTTTAGTATATCGTTTACCCAACGAGTTACTGGTCTTCCTCTCTTTCTAATACCCGCCGGACCTCGCCATTTTGTCAATCTAGAAGTTCATCGGTCATCGTCCATTCTGGCTACATGTCCAGCCCAGCGCCACTTTAGCTTTTGGGAATACTCAAGTGCATCTGAAACTTTGGTCTTTTCCCGTATAGAAGCGTGTTTGATTTTTTGTAACCTTCTCACATTTGAAATACTTCTCTCCATACTACGTTGGCAGGATCTAATTTTGTTTCTCACTCGTAGCGTGAATTTCCATGTTTGACATGCATAGGTCATGGAGGGGAGCAAGCAAATGTCCATTACTTGTTTCTTTATCTTCATAGGGAAGTTTCCCTTTAGTATTTCTTTTAAACTCCAGATTTTTTTCCATGCTCCTGAAATTCTTCTTTCGACTTCTAATTCATTGTTTTGTTTTTCGAAGGAAATTTGTTTGCCTAAGTATATATAGCTATCCACGTATTCCAATGGCTTTTGATTTAGGTTTATGGGGTATTTAATACTGTTTGTCATAATTTTGGTTTTATTCAAATTTATTTCCAAACCCACTTCGTAGTTCACTGATTTCAGCGAATTTATCATAGATTCTATCTCTTTAGCGTTATATATATAGGGCTTATACATATATATATTAAATTTACAAGCTAGCTGACTACACGCTAAGTGTTCTCCATGTGGGGTATCAGCTAGGTACTAGCGGCACCTGCAACATCCTTCACGAGGGACTTTTTTTGCCTTAATCCCGATCTAGTCAGAAATCTGGAATATAAGAAACCTAAATTTATGTTTCCCTATAAACTTCCCTATATTCCAAGGAAAGTCCCATTAAAACGATTCAACCGTTCCAGAGATCAGCCCGAACAAACAGACGAAAAGTTTGTTTGTGTATTAGTATCGTGTAAATAAGTATAAGTCCTTGAAATCCACACATCAATTTGATTTATATGTATAGTTTGCAATTTCTCTAGAAGCGGTTGCATACCCTACCTAATTACACTTGGCATAATTATACTAGGTCGTTCTCCCAAATTCAATTTTTGGTCTGAAGATACTTGAATTACAGACAGACATTTCAATTTTTTTTATATGTATCTCTCCTCTCCTTACAGGACACCCACTACGACTGGAGCGAAACAGACATACTGTCCCACGGATTCAGCGGCCTCAGTCTTCACCGACAGGACAGCCTCACCCAACGTCCCTTAGCTGCCCTGAAACGCACCGGCAGTAAGGGTAGTGCCTACAGTCTTCGCAGCATGAGGAAAGAGATGACCAAGCCAACCACACAAGTTGAGAGGCCTCCCACGATACCTGATGCAGGATTTGGAACCCTGGAGATAAAGCTGGCGTATGAGAACGCGACTTCGTCACTGGCTGTGACGGTGCTGAGAGCCAGGGGACTTATTGGCATGGATATGACTGGGCTGTCCGATCCGTTTTGTAGATTAGAAGTTTTGCCTAGAGGTGAGTAGATAGATATGTGTTACATAGGATTTACTAACTCCTCATATTGTGTTTCATAAGAGAAATAAAAAACCGGCCGCGTGTAAGTCTTAGGAAGCAAAGATTAGAGACAAATAACTTTGTTTTTCATAAAGTTTGTATAAAGAGTTTATTAAGGTCTACAACATAGTTTTCTTTCACTTTCTTATTTTTAAAGTTGGAATTGGGTAAAATGTGTGTCATTTTACAACTTTCAAACAATTCACCTTGAAAAAAAAAGATTGGTTGAGAGACCTCAGTATCATTTTTAAAGACACCTCACACGTAGGTATAGGTATGATGAATTTTTTTTTTAGTTTCAGTTCCAAATTAAAAATCAACGTGGGCTCCCCAAACATATATGGGTATGGGAAGCCCCCGTTGATTTTTAACTTTGTATTAAAATCGTAAAGCGTTTTACATAATACATCTTCATACTTACACACCAAGTTTCACAAGTGGCTGTGAATTCCGGATAGACAGACAGACGTGACGAATCTGAATTTTCAGATATAATGAAATAGGTATTCTAAATTAACGATACGTTGTGTTATGAAAATGGACAGTTAAAAAAAAGACTAATGAATGTCAGCAGCAACTAATATAAAAATTTACGAAACGGTTGGCATAGTGGTTGAGTGATTGACTGCTATAATGCATGTCTCGGGTTTGATTCCCGCACCGAAACTAATAAATATTTGTATGGCCTACAAATAGTACCTCGGGTCTGTCTATAAAAATGCACACATAATACCTACAGGAGAAATTTCAAGTGTACAATTTTTTTTAAACTATTAATAGAAAGAATCAATCACAGCATTTGAGATGCAAACTGGACGACCGCAACCGTTTGCATACGTTTTATAATAAATACTTAGTTGTTCACGATTCTATAAATAATCTCAGTTGATATTAAATGTTTTCTGTTAGTCGTTCCGCTTGTGCTTCTTTAACACGTTCACGTGAGCAACGTCTTACAACGTCGTGTTGGTATAATTATGAAATGGGGCAACGTCATATGACGGCCTCTAGATTGTCATATTTATTTAGACGAAACGTCTTCGGACTTCCATTTTATGGGCAAATTCCTATGGCGCATCTACTTAGTGCCGCAACACATTCGATTTTCAAAGCCTACACAGCCGTGTGCCCTAAAAAAAATCATCTTTCTAGATTTTGACGCACACATCCAAAGGTCGCGCGCACAAACTCGCAACGTCTTATGACGCCCTCCCTTGAACCGCTATTCCCACTGCCTGTTGACCTGCGCGCCGTGAGACGACCTAACGTGTGTTTATTGTGAACGCCGTGCAACTTATCCGGATTACTTAATATTTTATCATGAAAGGCTAGTCAATATTATAAATTTCTATATTACACTTACTTGGAATAAGCCTCCGTATGTTTTTCAGTAACAAACAATGTCATAACTAACATGAATTTGATATAATTTCGAAAGAGAAGTTCGTAACGGTTTTCTGTCCTTTTTTTATTTGCTTATTTTAAACAGTGAGAACATGGTAATAATCATTAAATAAATGGTGTTATTGGTTTTTATAATAACGTAACATATATAGTTACATTGCTATTTGCTTTAGTAATATTGCGTTGTTATAGATGGATAAGGAAGAAGAACGTATCATGAAAATTTTCGAAGAAGCGTCGTCGACGGGAAGCACGATACCAGATCCATTTAGTGTTAGTGATGATGGTCAGTATGGACCTGATGGAGACTATAATCCTTGTAATGATGAAATTAGTAGTGATAGCAATACTTCTGTAAATAGAACTAGGTTATGTCGTCGTAATCGTTCTTCTAATAGATCTCAACCCGTAAGTACAGCTCCATTGCGTAATCGTACCTCTAGTTCGAGCTCATCGTCATAATCTGATGGGAACCAAACCGAATCTCTACAGACTGCTTCTGACGAGTGTCAAGATGTAACACTAATTGAAAATGTTCCACGTAGTCACGATGATTCTATTACTTCATGTGAATCTGTCCAATCGGAATCAATACTCCAATCTAATATTACCCAAACGGTCGAAGAGCAACAGGAGCCTGATTATAGTTCGAATATACCAATGCAATATTCAGAGCCAGGACCAAGAAATGTACAGGAGAGGCATAACAGGCCCGTTACACCACCTACAACTGTAAATTGGGAACCCACAACATTAGATATCCCAGAATTCAATTTCGATTCTACATCAATAGGCGTCCACTTTCATATTGATCAAAATACTTCAATTCTCCATGTATGCAAACAATTATTACCATCTCATATTGTTAGTCAACTTATCGAACAAACAAATAAATATGGTGAGGCTCTATGCAATAAAAATAGACCAATGAAGAGACATAGTCGTAGATAATCGTTCAGTGAAAATACTGTAATAATAACGTGAAATAACGTTGCGCCACATAACACAGTTCTAAGACGTACGTATCACGGCGGGACGTCTTTAGACGTTGCTTAACTTTGTATGGGAAAAAGGTGCGCCACAGTACCAACATTCAGAAATGAGGTTGCTCACGCGAACGTGTTAAGTATGTTAATGGGTATTTCCATTAATTACATAAGACGAGTCAGGGTAAAGAGGGGCCAACCATATTTTATTTTTATACAGGGGTAGAGAATCTTGTTAGTTCTTACTTAAGATCACAAAAATACGCAAAGTTGCTTTGAAAAAGCGCTTCCGCACGAGCGCGGAGGAAAATTTAATTTAATAAAGATGAATGACAAATAAAACCAAAGTTGAATACAGGTAGTAAGTATTCCACAAACATAAAAACTAAAATTTATTCTTAAAAAAAAAACATAAGTACCAAACTCCTTTTAGTGTTTTCCATAATATTCTTACGTCATCAGCATAAATGTTAAGCCATTTGGTAAGTTGGGTGTCAGTCTAACTGGATCCAGCTGAGTACTAGTGTTTTACATGAAGCGACTGCCTGCCTGACCTCCACAACCCAGTAACTGGGTAACACGATACCCTATGGAAAGATTACTGTCAGATTTTCTACTTCTGACTATCCGTTACAACACTGTCAGTACTAATGACAGTTGGAATCAGCGGCTTGTCCAACTGAACTAGAAAACTACTAACGGCGATTTTCTCGCTCAAGTAACGCATAATAAAATATACATTCCGTGTAACCGAAAGAGATAGTTGCTTTCTGACTGTTCACACTGCCTGTGACGACTCGTTTCACTAGTTTTTTCGTTGAGCGACAGGAACTGGATAATACTCGCTCAGCGATGCTCGCGTGGCGGTCATTTCTAATCTATTTTCACGCTACGTCTTTTACACCTAATTGTTTATATGAATTCAGTTTTGTGTCTTTGGGACATCACACAACACTGAAATCATACAAACACGGATATTGTCGGACACATTCAATAAAAAAATCTTCCATAGGTCCTTAAAACAAACCTTCAGAACACGCGTATTGCGCGTGCAGATTTGCGCAGGACTGCTACCGCGAGCGAGTGGCGCGAGTAATCGCCCGTCACACTCGCACACTCGCTTATAGCCCAGCGACAACACTATCGGAACTACACGCTTACTCCTCGCTGGTCGCCACTCGTTTCCAGTTTTTAGCTTTACTCGAACCCTACCGCATTTCCAAGATTCGCCGACCAAGGCATATCTTAGTCACTCCCGATGACGCAATCACCCTACTCCAAGAGAGCTGTACGGAAACAAGCAAACTACAAATACAAAAACCCACCGTCCTTCCGTCTTCGCCGCTGAGGCCCGCCGCGACGTCCCCGTAATTGTCCGCCCCGACCCTTGCCAGAGCTAGCCCGCGACGCTAAGTCAGTAGCTTTAAATTCCCTTCTTAATAATAATAATGATATGATCCAGCCTGACCCTAGCTGCCCAACCCCCTGCGACGCCCTAAGCCGAGGTCCGTACCCCACAGGGGGTGCCCTTAGTGTGCAGTCGCCTAGTTTATAAGTTATAATAAGCCCTGGCTGGAGGCTTTAATTAATTTATTAATTAAGGCAACCACAGGCAAGCCCGGTTAAGCAGCCGACAACCTCAGAGGTTGACCTGCGAGATGCCACACAAAAAAAAGCAGCTGTTATTATTTAGCCACGAGCTTCAACTTTGAAGCGGCAATGTGTCAAAAGCCTAATGGGTAAGGTGTCAGACTTGTGATCGAAAGGTCGCGAGTTCGAACCTCATCCATTACACTATTGCCGTGAAGCTAGACACAAGCATATTTAGCATAGTTGGAGGGGTTAACAAGATTGCCAGTAATGTGAGTTCTACCCACATTGCTAGTTTTTCGTCATGTGTAATAAATGGATGAACCTAGTTGAAAGAGATTCCCCACTCACACGACTATTCTATTATCTTCCAGAGGGTTCTTACTCCAATCGATTGCGGACGAAGACAGTCCATAAGACCAAGAACCCGGAGTTTAATGAGACGCTGCATTTCTTCGGCATCACGGAGTCTGACCTCGCCGTCAAGTCGCTGGAGATCGTGCTTTTTGATGATGACAGGTAAGGTTTACCTCTGAGTTTGTTTCGGTGTTTCTTCTCAAGGTAGTCAGATAGATATATACACCATAACAATAAAACAAATGACTGCTATGCACAAGGTCGTGGTTTCGATTCCCACCCAGGACAAATTTTTGTGTGATGAGCACGATCATTTGTTCTTTGTCTGGGTGTAATTTATCTATAATATGTATGTATTTAGAAATATATATGTATGTTTATCAGTTGTCTAGTACTCATAACACAAGCTCTGCTTAGTTTGGGACTAGATGGCGTTGAGTGAAAGTTGTGGAATATTATATTATTATATTAAAAAGAGTGATACAATAGGCGGTCCTATCGCTAAAAGCGATCTTGTTCAGACAACCCTTGAATGGATTTGACACAGAAAGAGAAAATAAAGGGTCAGGCCGTTGCGCCCTAACGGGTCTCTATTTATTTAAACTTTATGTAAGTACAATAGTGTTATATGGGCGGACTTAATGCAGCAAGGCATTCTCTACTAGTCAACCTTTGGGTTAAAAAGAAAACACATTGTGGTAGGTGTGTGAGAAAATGGAATGAAATAATATATTTAATACTAATAAATATAATACTTATAAAACACATATAAAGGCTAAAATAATAAACTGATAAATACAGTGCTTTATAATAATCGTTCTGATTAAGAGACCTCATAATAATTATGACGAAGACCAAGCTAAGAATAACAGCCCATTATCATCGACCAAGATCATTTATACTGGAATTGGCGGGCGGTGTTCTACGCATGCCTCAAAGAGCCGTCAGCACTAGAGACCCAATGGTGCCCAATAGGGCCATTACCAGCCAGGGTACGGGAATGTTGGAACGAGATATCGCGGCCCTGGAACTGGCAACAGACGGACAGGATGGGTTTTTAATCAGTAGAAGTCTGACACTCCCTTCCACTCCACCCAGAGCCGGTGGAGTCATTGGATGATTTTCCCACAGAAAAAAAGATAAGGCTGAAGTTACTAGGCGTCCAAATGTCACCCGTCCCGATTAAACCTTGATCGGGACGTTTCACCAGGCCATTTTTTTTTTTCACTTTTAATTAATCTATTCTTTAATATTATAAAGAGGTAAAATTGGAAGTTTGTAGAAAGTAATCACTGGATCTTTTTTTAAAGGGTGGGAAATGACTGCCTCTCGATCTCGGCGAAGTGGGAGGCTGTGTCAGACTTTTACTAGCTTAAACTCATCCGTGTTCCGTCATTTGCCCTTCCTGTTCTTAGGCCGCGGTAACCTGTCGAGCACTTCCGCAAGTCCCGGCAGGAATCACTAAATCTACGGAACCAATTTTGATAATGAAAATATGATGTTTATTTGCAAATAGGTTATAAATAACACTTTCACACGTCATTTTTTTCGTAAATGTAAACTAGATGAGGCCGGTGTTTCCTAACTGACTACCTACTCTGAGAAGAAACATGAAAAAATAACTCAATACTAGTGTTATCTAATGTTGTCGCTTATCAACTTTATTTTAATATATATTAATATTATAAAGCGGAAAAGTTTGTTTGCTTTGACGCGCTAATCTTGGAAAGGTTAGGTTGATTAGGATGAAATTTGGTGTAGAAGTAGCGTTATGTTTTTATCGTGACTAAATAATAAATAAATACAATAAATATTTAACCGCAATAGCCACTTTGAGATACTTAGGTACTTTTTTTAAGGACGTGAAATCATCCAATCTGGGCGAAGCGGGAGGTTGTTTCATACTTTTACTGACTAAATCCCATCCGTGTCCCGTCATTTGCCCTTCATGTTCCAAGGCCGCGGTAACTCTTTCGCAAAATTCCGCAATCCCAGCAGGATATTTAGATACTTGTCTTCATTTCACGTGTAAGTATTTGTTTCGAGTTCGAATGTCGGTCACATAACTAGAACTTCCTTCAAATAGACTTAAGTGGTTCAAAATCAAACAGGAAAGTTACGTGGGTTGTAGCTATCAACAGAACTCTAGTGTTCAGACGACAAAAGTCGAGAGCTTCTCAAGTTTTGGTTGCGAAAGTTAGTACATAAAAGTTCTAATAACATGTGTCTGCAATATCACGTGCCTATAGAAGATCGATCTGAGACCCAAAAGCTATGTTAATATTAAGATCTCAATGTACTATATACTTAGAAACAAATGATATTGTATTCTATTCTGAAAAAGGAAGTGATAAAAAAATATCTTTTAATATAGCACTGAATTTTCTGTTAATGAAATGCTCTGCCCTTGTCAATAAGACATGTAAAACACTGCTTTCTTTTAAAAATATGTTAATTTATATTGTATGTACGCCATACATAAAGGAAAAAGTGATTTCCCACGCCAAAGTCCTCATATTATATATCCAGGACACATGTAAGCCATTAAAATTAATACAAACAATATTGTATTCAGTTTTGATCCCCACTAATATTATAAATGTAGAAGTAACTATGTCAGTTTGTTACCTTCATTTTCACATCTAAACTACTTAACTGAATTTGACTAAATTGGGTATAGATATATAACCTGGGAGTCTTTAAGTCAAGAGTGAATAGGTTACTTCTAGGCAAGCGTGCTTCATCTTCGACCACATCCTCGCTTAACATCAGGTGAGATGGTGGTTAAACGTACATAAGCTATCTACCTATCACCTATGAAGAAAAAAAAAATAGATAAGTAGATTAGACCTTCGAGAAAGACATTGGACACTGGAGAAGGACAGCTAGCTACATTTTTTTTACTGAAAAGAAAAAGATTTCTTGCGAGCGAAGACGCGGGATCAAGTTAGTTCTATATTTCCAATAGACAAGAACAAATTATAAGTAACTAGCAGTTGCTCGCGACTTCGTTCGCGTGGTAAGTTTTTCCTGTGTAAATCCCGATCCCGCGGGAATTTCGCAAAATCCTTTCTTAGCGGATGCCTACGTCATACATACATAACATAACATCTACCTGCATGCCAAATTTCAGCCCGATCCGTCCAGTGGTTTGGGCTGTGCGTTGATAGATCCTATGTCAGTCAGTCAGTCACCTTTGAGTTATACATATTTAGATGACTATGAATGAAAACAACTAACTTTTTGTTTACGGTTTTCTATCGTTTATATTTCGGGAGCGTGTGATGGAATTGCACAATTTAATTCCAACAAGCCCGTTCCATTATCGGACATCGAGATGAACGGCGATGCACCGTTATTACATGATAGATCCATACACACAAAATATTTTGGCGAATCTACCCATACACATTTTTTTTTTTAATTCTATTAATTGAACGGGGTTTTTATCCACATGGATATGTCAACCCCATCGTACCCTATTAATTTTATACATATTTATTTCTAAAAAGGAACACGAATAAATAACTAATTTGAATGAGAGAGACCCATTAATTAGTTAACTTTGCTAGTCTAGTTAATCTTATCACTAACTGCGATTTTATACACATTTTAAAAAGTAGACATCTGGCCAGTAAGCCAGTTTTTTTCGAAAAACTGGCTAATAACCCTTCCTAATAGCTATAACGTGAGGGTCCTTAAGTCAATAGTGAATAGATTACTTCTAGTTAAGCGTGCTACATCTACGACCACATCATCGCTTTCCATCAGGTGAGATGAAGGTCAAAGGCGAGACTACCATCAATTTAAAAAATAAAAAACGGGTTGCACTCCGGGAGTGCCGGCAGAAGTGAAAACTTGAATATTAACGTTGTGCATTTTTGATATTTTGGAATGGTTAGGGAATAATTTTGCACGAATTGCTTTAATTATCAGTATAAAAGTATCATTTATGTGGTAGAATACAAAATTTATTTATTGCGCTATCGTACACAAACATGACAATTTATATTACATTAAAAAGTTTGCGCAGGCATACATTTTCGCCGCGCCGTAGAAAGAGAGGGGGATACTTCCTCTCCTACGCCGCGTCGGCTGTCTACTCTCCGTCCGTCTTACGAATTTTCGATCAGGTCACGTGTCCTGACTATAGATGCTGGCGGGAAACATTCCGAATCATTCCCGTCGAATA
Organism: Tholera decimalis; assembly: GCA_943138885.2. Taxonomy (NCBI): domain Eukaryota; kingdom Metazoa; phylum Arthropoda; class Insecta; order Lepidoptera; family Noctuidae; genus Tholera; species Tholera decimalis. Next base: position 5,390,133 of record OW964568.2, read on the forward strand.
CTTCGGAAGTATTCTGAAATATTCCGAAACTTTGGGAATATTTCAACTGTCAAAAAAAAACAGGAAAATCGACCTTTGAAGTCTGTTAATATACCAAAACCTACTCCTAAGTAGGTAAGAACAAATACTTTTCTGAAAACCGCATCAAAACGTGTTTGCTTGCAAGGTTTGCCTTTATTTGCTTTTATTGACTGGGCTATTACGCGTTAAGTAGGTAGGTAATGATTAATACCTACCTATGCGACTCGCGAATACTCGCGATGCGTACAGAGCTACATACAAACTAACCAAAAACATAGGTAACCCTTTTTCAAATAGCAAATCAAATATGCTTGGCCTGGTTTTTTTATTTCACAACTGACATTTAAGGCTATAATCGCATAGCACGACTTACAACTCGATCGCCTAATGCATGTATTTTGACCAATAGGATGCACGAAGCGTATTTTAGTAGTGTTCGTAATAGTAAGTATTAATATAATGTTACACGCCCTGTACTCACAAAATGCATATTATTTCAAATTGGGCGAAAACAGGAAGGGATGTAGTTTGTCACTAGCTGCGCTTCCGCAGAAATATTTTCTTAAGTGAGTATGCGTATCTTTGGCCGATAGTACCTACCTACCTAAAAACAAAAGAATAAAAATCCTGTTAATCGCAGGCTAATAAATCTACCTATAAAAATATCAACATATACTTAATCAATCCCATTTATAATAAAACTAGCTTCCGCCCGCGACTTCGTCCCCGTGGAAAAAAAAATCCCCCGATTTTGAAACATTCTTCATTACTGCTCCGCTCCTATTGGTGTTAGCGTGATGATATATAGCCTATAGCCTTCCTCGATAAATGGGCTATCTAACACTGAAAGAATTTTTCAAATCAGAACGGTAGTTCCTGAGATTAGCACGTTCAAGCAAACAAACAAACAAACAAACTCTTCAGCTTTATAATATTAGTATAGATAAACATTTATATTTTACTCTCGTAGCGTACATACGTACTCTCGCAGTGAACAATAATTAACTCACCCACCACACAACAAGCAAACACATTTATTCCCATTGAATTATTCGGGCGAAATATTCGGAAACATTCGATTGCGGGGTACGAATCTTTCTCGCGCGGGTGAAAACTTCTCCGGGGAGCAGCATCCCCTCCCTCTTACCGCACCCCGCACCGCCATCGCCTGCACGCACGACTCGTGGCCGGTGGCAGTCGGGTGCGCGCGTCGCGGTGCCAGCGCGGCGGCAGCGGCCGGCGCACAGAGATCGACGATCGATGCAAAATACGATTTTTCAGCAAAAAAAGTTGAAATCTTAATAAATAATTAAAAGTTTCTTTAAATCAGAATGATTCAAAATGAATTTATCATTTTGAATAATTCCCATTTAAAGAAACTTTCCCCAAAGTATTCCGGAATTATTCGGAATTATTCAGAAGTTTTGCAACTATAGTCCTGACGCGAGTTTAACATTTTTTACCCATTACAAAAAAGTGCACAACGCCGCTAAAGAAGTTTTCACTTCAAAAACTTGACAGGGGATTGTTATAAGTTCCCCAGTTAGTGGTGAAATACCAATTAAAACATGTTTTATCGCCACTGAGGTGAGTGGTGAGGGAGACAGCTTACAAAAACTGAATAGTTTTTAATAAAGTAATCCTCAAACGTCTCGCCCGATGTGTCAAAAACTAGGCCAAACAGAAGACTAAAGTTTTTCGCCCTGGGACACTCGAACCCATGTTCAGAGAATACATTTTTGTCAAATAATTTGTCCCAAAAAGTTGTTTGTTACAATGTTTATTTTAATTGGTTTAATTGGTGGTTGTATTCCGTGGAAAGTGTTCATGTGTACACATTTCATTTTTTCCTTACAAGTAAAAATATCTTGAACAATAGGTATGAGAAGCATATTATGAACGGGACGGGATGGTCCGTGTGTGTCGGACACGCTACCAATCGTGTAAGATATTATTATTTCCAGAAATATCATAAGAAAGTACAACCAGTTGTTCTTTCTTTGAAATTCAAAATTTTCGGATTCCGAACACATAACACTTTTATAGTCTCCCCGGGGATGTTTTCTAATTGGCGTTGCAGATAAGGGATTCCATAGTGGTCTTATGAGATCTACCGAGACCCTTTCTACATAATTATGTGCTGATGGTGCTCACCAAGGTGGTTTTAGTCAAGTAAAAATCACCCACTCCCTGGACTTTTCTCCAGAAGTCCAGGCCCTTTTAAAGGTTTGCCCCCGATAACAAAAATAAAAAAAAAATAGCCAAGCTTCAGTCAGACTCGCCCATGAAGGCTTCCGTAGTAACTACGCAAAATAGCTTTGTTTTTCATAGTGTTTCATAGGGTTCAAGGTCTATGTTCTCTTATAGGAGTGATATTGATATGATAATATTACACATCACAAATGATAATATTAGCTAGGTGCATGACTGAGCCTTGTGAAAGCTAAGCTATAGCTAAAACTAAGCTAAGAAAACTTATTTCGACCTGGTATACGCTCTCGACAAAAAAAAAGCCTGTTGGTCAAACTCAAAACCATTGATAATCACCTGTTGAGGGTATTTTTTCGGGGGGTAAATTATCCCTCCCGCTCAGAGTGGAGCGAAATAAAGTGTCAGACTTCTACTGACTCAAAACCTTCCGTTCCTTATGTGTTTGCTTGCTTGCTAAGCTTGAGAGCCATTCTCGACAGCAGGGAGCTGCTAAATATTATAATAATGTACCTTTACACCATTTTATTCGGGATCATGATTTTTTTTTCTCAAAGCATTTCAGCTTCGGGCGGAGTAACAATTTTTTAATTTTTTAAGTGTCGCATTAACTTCATTACAATTTGAAGGCTAGCGAAGCATGTACATCATTATGTAAATTAAACATCTAGGCACTAGTACCTTTTTTCCGGGTGGGAAAATCATCGAATGACTTCTCACGCTCTGGGTGGAGCGGAAGGGAGTGTCAGACTTCTACTGACTGAAAACTCCCCCTGTTCCGTCAGCTGTCCTTAAGTTCCGGGGCCGCGGTATCTCGTTAGAACATTCCCGCAACCCTGACAAGTAATGGCCCTATGGAGCCCCGTCAGTAAGGCACTAGACTGTAAGCGAGAGATTTCTTACAAACTTTATCTTGAAAATATAAAACAAACCACGGTTTAATTTAAATAAAGTGCACATAGTCTCGATGTCAGGAAAATAATTATACTTATGCAGTTTAATTTAAAATATATTCTTCTATTCTCAGATACGGCTGCGACGAAATGGGTTCAGCGACAGTGGCATTACGGGAATGCACGAAATCCCCCGCACAACTCCGTTTAGCCCTGTCAGGATCCTCGGGCGCCGAGCCCACTGGCCCCAGGGTGCTCCTGGCCTTATGCTACAGTACCAGGAGGCGGGCACTCGTCGTCACCATATGTAGAGGGGCTGACTTGCCGCCACGAGACAGCAATGGATACTCGGATCCATTTGTTAAATTGTAAGTAGGTTTTTCTTTCTGGTCAATTCTTACCTTAACCGTAAAACAAAACAAAAGCAACTAGTTAGTACCTACTTACTTGCTGTTGTTCAGTTTTATCTATGATTTAAAAAAAAATAGCATGTATTTCTATTTTATTCAAACTTTACATTAACTATGGTACATATTTAAATACGAAATAATAATAAAGTACCATAATATAAGTACCTATGTAGGTAGTGTATTTTTTACACAAAAATATATTTACCTTGTAATTTGTATGGTACCTTATTATTATCTCGTAATCTCGTATTGTAAATACTTGTAAAGTTTGTTAGTAGAGCTCTTTTATTTGGTCTGAGGTTAGTAGTATGTTAGTCGTCCCTACGGCGTATCCTAAACCTTTCCGTACCTATCTTTCCAGTGCCTGCGTGCGGGAAAAAGAGAAAAGGGAAATTTGGCAAAAGATGGAGACTTAGCCTGAAGATTAGACTAAGTCTCAATAGATGCATAAGGCACAGGAAAGAGCAGTTTTGTCTATAAGTTTGAGAAATACGTTTTGTCATAAATATTTGATAATCTCATAAACTTAGAATAACAACGCATAGAAGGATAGTACGAGTGCAAAAAGTGAGGCAACTAAAACTTAGCCATTTTTGGCTAACTTTGCTCGACGAGCCGTCAGTATTCAAGGTCACATTCTGCCGAACAGAGCTCGCGAGTAAATAATTTAAAACGACCGTTTGTAGCGTAAAGGGATGTCATAGTCCTTCAGGAAAACAAAAAACGTGTAATTAAATTACATTTCACAAGTAAATACTTACATTTTATACATTATATTTAAGTAAATCGACCATCAAACAAAAATTCTAATAACCTAAATTATCACAATTCAATGTTGCTATCCGTGAGGAAAAAAATACCCATATTGATTTCTTTAATTTGTGCTTATTTTTGTTTAAAAGAATATAGGGTAAAACTTTCCTTTATGGCCCGTCGATTTTTGGGTCGGGGTGAGAGGGGAGGGGTGGGGGGGGAGTAGTGCTACCCCCTGTACCATCCCCCCCCCGCGCAAACCCATGGTTATAGTGATATCCATGGTTAAAGTTTTTAGGTTAGAATAAAAATTTCGGAAAAATTTAGTATTGTTTGGCAGGAGGAAGGCAGCGGGAGTGGAGTGACGGGGCAGGGGGTGTTCCTCTCCTCCCCGGCATTACTCCAACAAAAAGGTTGTCAAAAAACTCAAAAGTTGGCTAAAAGGTGTAGTCGGAGCTCAATGGTTAAAAAAAAATAACCACGAAGGTGATGGCCGGGTCTGTTCGCTCGCTGCGCTCGCTCACTAGACCCAGCCATCCCCTTCTAACCTAATCTGTCCGAGTCGGGTTGCCCCAAGTCCCGAGCTCGCTTTGCTCGCTATTGCATCCTAACTTCTCCTAGTAACGGTTGGAACTACCATGAATATTATTTATCATATATTGCGTACTATTTCCCAATTTGTATGGAAACTTTAAATATTATATCTCACTTTCACATTATTATCACACTTCACTTTCCGTTCCACAGTGTAAACAAAAATTCGTAATATTTTTCAACCGACGACAAAAAGAGGAGGTTATCAATTCGACGCGTATATTCCGACCGACTTCCGAAATTAAAGTTATTTTTCACTTTGCAGTGTTTTTTAGGAGTCGGTTTAATTTTTTGTTAAAAAGTTTTTTTTCACTCTTTTTAGTTGGATGATATTTAATTTACCTAGTTACAAGAGCCTAAATGTCAACTACTTATAACCTTTTACAAAATATTGCTTTTCCCAATGCTGGGCCGTTAATTGTTGAGGAGTTCTCCTGGTACTTCACCATCAGCTCTATATCACCATATGCATTGTGACGAGCATAAAGTGCTTAACATCCATATTCAAGTAATCGAATCGCAATCCACTCAATAATTATTATTGAGTAGTTTCGGCGGCCATCTGTGGTCTTCATCATCAGTTCCACTTCCCCAAATGGTACTTTTTGAGAGCAACTGCACAAGTTACTATAAGAAATACCCAAAACGCCATAGGTGTGCCTATAATATTTGAAGAGTTCCCTCGATTTCTCCAGGATCCCATCATCAGATCCTGACTTTGGTGATATTGGTACCAATTTCGAAGTATACCCATTCGAACAAAAAAAGAATTTTCCAAATCGGTTCAGCCGTCTTCGAGTACTCGATGATCATACATAAAAAAAAAAAAAAATCGTAATAATTTTGTGTAAAAACGTCAACGCAATTACATAATACAGCACAGCTATAATGCCCACTAATAACACACCAAATTTAATACGTGAATATGTGAAAATAAAATTATTTTTACGTAAAAATATGACATAAAATTGAACAAAATACACTTCTTCTGTCAATGGAACGTGAAATGTCAACTTTGACGTCTACCATGACAATAAACAACCTAAAAATTTGCAAGTGGCGTGCTATTTTTCAGTATTAAACGAAACTTTAAAAACTTATATCTCGTAAACAGTGAATTTGCGCAACTTAACAATTCGTAAAAAGCTTTCTATTTATGAGTACTATTTACAGTAAAACTATGAACTTCCAACTCAACGGGCCATAAAGGAAAGTTTAGCCAAATATAGTTTTGGCGGCAATTATGTATGCGTCAAACTAAACTATATTTATATACAGCTACTACCTACAGTGTTTTATAACTAAAAGTTACTGTTAGTTCGAAGAGTGGCATCATAAAGATGACAATTTTATTGATTAAGATTTTTTTCATTTAAGTAATGTTCTCAATAATATTTTTCTATTTCATAAATACAACACATACTTTTAATTGATATCAAACTAGATTTTCAAGCAATTAATACATTTCTATAATATCATTATAACACATTACACATCAAACATTCTAAACGCAATAAACAATATCTCATTTCGTTTACCTTCCGTAAATATATGTCATATAAGTCATATTACATGAAAAAACATCATCTTATTTAGTTTCATAACATAAAATACTTGATTTGAACCAGCAACATAATAGTGCGTTTTCCCATTTTTGTGGTAATGGTACTGGTAATGGTATCACTGAAAGCTATATTTGTGTGCGTTTGAAGAACGTAGACACATTCGGCTCACGCACACAAAGAAAATAAAGTGGACACACGAAATCGCTCGTGTTTTGTTCTAGACGCCTCTTCTATGCGTTGTTATTCTAAGCTCATAAATATAATTTAAGATGTTAGACTATGTAGATGTTTTCACTGAAATAAGCACTTAGGTAGGTTTATTAAGCTTCGCTATATGTCGTGCTAATTAAGATTTTCTTTTTCTTTTCAGGCATTTGGACCCAGACCCTTACCACAAGAAGCACAAAACATCGATAAAATGGCGAAACCTAAACCCTGTGTGGAACGAGGAGTTTCTTTTCGAGACTCGACCAACCGAACTTTCCCGCCAAAATCTGACTTTGACAGTTTGGGATAAGGACTACGGCAAAGCCAACGACTTTTTAGGAAGCCTAATTTTGGGAGCAAGTTCGAAAGGAAGAAGATTGAAACATTGGATGGACTGCATAAAGTTCCCTGACCACCGTCACGAGGCGTGGCATTCGTTAACTGATACGCAACATTTGTAGTTCATTTAATTTTGAATGTAAATATGAGTTCAATGTAAAAAATAAAAATCGATCTGTCAAACAAGTAGTCTATGGTCCTGTTCTGCATGTGTCGCCAGCAAGGATCTTCTAGTACAAGTTCCTTGGTCGCCAGTTTGTCGCTGTCGGTAGTTAGTTTCAATAATATTTATGGATAACTGATTTTTATTTTTCCGTAAAGTATATACCTACAAGTGGAATATATTTTTAAAACAGTGAATGCGCAAATAAATTTTAAATAAATCAGCAAACAGCCCAAGATTAATAAAGTATTTTCTGAGAATACAGTTGTATGTTTAGGCTAAAAATAAATCAAAGAGAGCTTCAAAAGAAAAGGGTGCTGGATAACTTTGTAAATAGTAAAACATTTCAGTAATATTTATAACAAACACTATTGGATGTCAAAAAAATTGCTTTTTATTGTTCTATTAATTTATCTATGATGTATGAGTATTGATATATGAGTGCCCTTTTGCTTCCAAAATGGTTAAGGGGCCTGTAAAAATTGTTGAATTTGTGTCAAGAATATATTTGTATACTAATGACGACAAATAAATATATTTATAACTTATAAACTAAATTATACAGTTATTGTTCAAAAAATATATGGACTCCCTTGTTCACAAACAAAAATTATATCAATCATTAAATCATTCTGAACGGAAGAAAAACATTAAAAGTTAAATATTAAGTAGAGTTTAATCTCAATGAATGTATAAAACAATATATAATAACAATATAGGTATGTATTTACTTAGTTAAGTTTGAATCCATATTATAGTTAAAGTTGTTGAAAGTAATTTCTGTGTATTTTTGTACTTTGCTGTTCCAATTTGCATGTGCCAAATATATCTTTGAAGTTTAGTAATTAAGCTGACGACTGCCTTTATATCGTATACCTACCTAATACTGTGAATTGTGAAATAAACATATTTCGAAAATGATCACCGTTTATTTTGTACAAGTTACCTTTTCATAATAAGTAAATAATCTTTCGTTTAAAAGAAATTAGGACTGACGAAATTAGAATGAAGAGATTTTAATTTGCTCTTGTACGTCTACAAGAGTAAATAAAATCCCGTCATTCTACCCGTCATTCGTTCATACAAATTTTTAAAATATTAATATTATTTCCATAATAAAGTGTAATTTATATAATATCAATTGCTGTTTTCGAGAACGGCTAGTCTGATTTAATTCATTCTTTTGATATTATGTTCCCTCTAATACAGTAAAACTGGAAAGATTTAAAATAGAAAACGTCTGTCGAGTCAGCTAGTGTACATACCTACAATATAAATTATTGAGATGAACTAAAACTAGTAAAAATATCTATACATATAAATTAGTATGCTAGACCCATTGAGGTAATATGTATGTACGTAGTACTACGTATGCAGTACATATTTCCTCAATGGCTAGACCTCAAATCAGTTTATTTTGTCATACGAAATGGGTGTATCTGTTGAACTTACTTGCCAAGAAAAATATAAATATAAAAATTCATGCTCATGAATTTTTATATTTAAATTCACGAACTAAATGAAACACATATTTTAATTATTAAAAATTGGTTCTGAAATCAGACAATGTTAAAAGTTTGCGAAAAACGAAACGCGTAACCCGAACGCAGTAACAAAACGTATGAAAAAAAGTTGTTTTGTGAACTTTTTTGACATGTAGGAAATCGTGAGAAAATAGTATTTTATTCAAAGTAGTGATTATAACTTGTTAAAATTAACCTTATTTTATTAGTTATGTGTTAATTAAAGTTTATTACAGTATGGCGTTTCTGTGTCCAGTTAGAATTAGAAGGGGGAAGAAGAAGAAATGTAAGTATCGAGCTTTCATTGGGAACTTTTCAAGTCAATGACCTCAGACTTTCTATATAATTATAAATATATAAAACTAGTAATTTCATCCTGTTTCACCTGACAACCTGTATGCCCAATACCCTTGACCGTGAGAACCTCAAATTAGGTATTGTAAATGGCTGTCTAAATAAAAAAAACTTGATGAACCATAGATGCAAAAGTTCTGAATGTACCTATGATTCAGATCACAAGTTTTTGAATGAAAGTTACTTCTTGAACGTTATTTTTTAGAATTATATATTTAAATGTAACCAAAATTCGGCTTTCATAACTTGTTTCCATTTAATACTTAATATTTAATTTTTAACATTTAATATATTTAACATGTCTTTCTATCAAATCAATATTTCCAACCAAAAACATGAGTGGCTTGAATCCGTCTTAAAGTCCATAAAACTATTCAAATAACAAGTAATTGATTTAACAGACATGCAAGATTGATTATACAGAATATCATCAAAGTTTTATGATTCACCAACATCATGACTGCCATTTGGAGTTATTCTAACTACATTTACTTATGCACAATGACAATTCTCAAATCCTCAGTAAAAGTAAACAATAGTGGACATCCCACCCCATACCCAGAAATCATTTTGGTAATACTTTCTAGAGTATGTGTTTGATAACTATAACCTGGAGGTCTTTAAGTCAAGATTTAATAGGTTACTTCTAGGTAAGTGTGCTTCATCTTCAACCACATTGTTACATGGTGGACATCCCACCTATATGCACTAAACGTTTTGGGAATACCTTCATTGTGCGTACGGCTAAGTAGTGGAATTCCCTGCCGGAGTCTGTGTTTCCCGATAGCTATAACCTAGGGGTCTTTAAGTCAAGAGTGAATAAGTTACTTTTAGGTAAGCATGCTCCATCTTCGACTACATCATCACTTACCATCAGGTGAGATGATGGTCAAATGCGAGCCTATTATCAACAAAAAAAAAACCGGTCAAGTGCGTGTCGGGCCACGCGCAGTGTAGGGTTCCGTAGTTTTTATAACAGCCAAGTGCGTGTCGTATTCGCTGACTGATCGTTTCGTACCATGCTCTAACTAAAAGCCAAACTTGGACTACCTAACTAATTTGACTTCCTATACAAATCCTCACCTGATCCGACAATTTTGCACGGAAAGTATTAATTTTTTTTAGAGATTTGTATAAAACTTGTCATAGCCGGTGTTTTGAATTTAAATACGGACACAGAGCAACACTACTCAATCGTCACAAGAAGCTAGCACGATACAACTGGCGCTTAGCGCCATCTATCGACATTTCTATAGAGTTTTTCGAAATTTTCGAGTCAAATACAATTGGTCGACTATTACTCGTAAACTTGTAAAGCCCACTTATGTGTGATAGTTTTCCTTTAAATTTCGTTATATATAGGTACTGCTGCCGTGACATTTGAATTTCTAACTATAACCGTTTAGTTGATAGAGGGGGCGGACACTTGACTCTAACGAAAATTGGTACTTTAAAGCTTGATAAGTCACGAACGGTTTACTTAATCAAAAAACGGTCTTACCAAACCCCTAATATTTTTGAAAGACCTATCCAACGATATCCCACACTATGGGAAGAACGAAAAAAAATAATTATCATCCCACTTTACATGTATGGGAGGTACCCTAAATAATTTTTTTTATCAAAATTTTATTTTACCACTTTTTCGGCGTCATTAATGTGTATACTCATGCCAAAGTAGAACTTTCTAGTACCAATAGTTTTTGAGCTAAACCGCGGACAGACGGACATGGCGAATCTATAAGGGTTCCTTGTTGACTACGGAACCCTAAAAAAGACATCATCACTTACCAGCAGGTGTGTAGGTGCCAAGCCTATCATCAATAAAAATAAAAAGAAATCAGAGAGAGAGGTACCTACAAAGCTAACAACACTTGTATCCATAAAAAAAATTTTGACCTACTTCTTTTTACCATTCTTTGCTTATCATACCAACTTATTTGTGTTTTCAGCTAGCAGTGGTGACTCAGACAAAGACTTATCACGTCCCGGATCTGGGCTAAGTCCAGGCATGGGACGTATCACAGGCTCTGCCAGCATTGAGACCCTCGTGAGGGTGGGTATTGAGAAGGAGCATGGATTGAGTCCTGACTCCAAGATGGTGGTACTCCATGACTTCGCTCCTTGTGTCGATGATGAATTAGAGGTGAGATCACTTTACTAATTGTTACTAATTGTTGTCGTTAAAAATTGGGATTGTTGAATATCCAGATAATCAAAATGAAACAAGGTTTTCATTATATGTTTTATATACTGTTTCACAGCTAAAAGTATTATTTACTGTTTTATATAAAATCGTCAACAGCCTAATGGTTAAGGTGTTGAACTTGTGAACGAGAGATAGTGGGTTCGAACCCCACCAATTACATTGCCCACACTATTCCCGCGAACCTACTCCAGAAACAAACCTATTTAGTAGGAGGGACTAACAAGATTGCTAGTAAAGTGAATTCTACCCACATTGCTGATTCTCTGTATTAAAAAAAACTAATTGAGAATTTTTTTTATAACATTAATAATGTTTCACAGTTCTAAATACAAAAAATATCAGTTGCAAAATTGATTGTTTCTTAAATACCAACAGTACTAACACCTCCGTCTCGTAAGTAGTTTTGGCTTTTATAAAATCAGTTAATCGCAACTAGTAGTCCGATATTCGCAAATCCATAAATCAGGTCCAAATAATTGAGCATCAACTGTATTTTTATTCTCGTTTGAATGTTCGTTCCAATACTTATGATGAGCCAATGTGATGGCAGAGGTAAGTCATTGTAAATAACCCAGATTGAATATATTGCCACTGAAAGCAGTTGTTGGACTTAGGCAAACACATTCATTGGTGGAAAATAGAAGAGTGGGTTTTGGCAGTCGTAAAATTCGACATCTACCAACCCGCACTGGGCCTGCATGGTGGATTACTGCCCATTCTCTCTCATATAGAGGCCTGTGTTATTCAGCTTGGTAAATTTCTTACCACTTACTGCTTCCCAGCTAGGGATTGCAATCCCACAGCTCATTGAATCCCACGGGATTACTCAAACCTCTTTATTGTACACCATAACAGAACAGAATTAAATAAAGACATAAAAAACTACAAAGGGTGTTACAATGGGTGGTCTTATCGCTAAAAGTGATCTTTTACAGACAACCTTTGAACTCCCGCATCTTTGAAATTATGTTATAAAATCAAATTGAAACTACAGATTTTTGTGTAAAAATCAACTTATTAAATACTAGCTTCCGCCAGCGACTTCGTCCGCGTGGAAAAAAAAATCCGCCGATTTTGAAACATTCTTCATTAGTGCTCCGCTCCTATTGGTCTTAGCGTGATGATATATAGTCTATAGCCTTCCTCGATAAATGGGCTATCTAACACTGAAAGAATTTTTCAAATCAGAACCGTAGTTCCTGAGATTAGCGCGTTCAAGCAAACAAACAAACAAACTCTTCAGCTTTATAATATTAGTATAGATTTCTTACATTAAGCAACATAAATTATTTCTTTTCTATTAATTAAGTATAATTAGTAATCTGTTTTCTTTAGATTCACTTTTAAATGTTTGGTATAGTTTAATAGTTTTGTTTAATTTTACCCTAGATCATAGCTTTCTCTTAGATGCTATTAAGTACTATGATATCAACCTCTGGTGATAACTTTTGAAAATACGCTCTTAAGAAGCAAATGGCATTTATCGTATCATCTCCGAGCCTGCTGCTGCAAATATATCCTGATGCTGAAAATGCTCTCTCGGCTTCTACGATAGTAAGCTGAACCGCCAGGATATATTCATAGGCGAGCTCGTACTTCTCTCGATTTACGCGAAAGTTTTAGCGCCAGATTTTTAATTTGCGGGATCCGCGCGGTTCCGCGCTTTGAAGGTGCGGGATCTAACAGATTAATAAAAGCAGCGGGATCTCGCGGGAATGCGTGATCCTGTTTTGCGGGATTGCAATCCCTGTTCCCAGCAGCGGGAACTAAATTTATTTATATACTTTGTCTGTAATAGTAACTGATTTTTATTTATAAATATTTCAGGTAAAACGCGGCCAAATAGTAAACGTATTGTACCGGGAGAACGACTGGGTGTACGTGATCGTAGCGGAGTCCCGGCGCGAGGGTTTCATCCCGCACTCGTACTGCGCCCCCTGCGATCACCACGACCTCAAGAAAAAGCTGCCCAGAAGTCGCTCCCCAACCGACCTGGCGCATCGAGATGTTTCACAGTGAGGACTCAAACACTTCTAGACTCACGAGACACATTACCAAATCCATAAGACACATTACCAAATTCATAAGACATATTACCAAATCCATAAGACATATTACCAAATCCTTAAGACACATTACCAAACCCATGCGACACATTACCAAATCCATAAGACATATTAAATCCAATCCAAATCAGCCCATAGCGAAATTATTATTTTTTCAGGAGTCAATCTCCAACTGACCTGGCGCATCAAGATGTTTCACAGTGAGGACTCAAACACTTCTAGACTCATACATTACCATATCCGTAATGCTATACAGGCCCATAGCGAAATTCTTTTCGAATATACAACGTGTAACAGAATAAACGCAATTCCTGAAAGTAGTTCCTTCAGAATCGGCTTCTGAATCGATTTCCGTCATAAAAAAATAGGTGTTAAATTTTGACGGAAAAATCTTTTATTTAACTTAAAATGGAAACACTATCATGACAAATTAATAGAATCCTTAATTCAAGGTAATGTGCTCGTGTGCGTGTCGGCCGCTAACATTGCATGAGTGTATGCGTCTGCGTAAGGATATTGTATGACGCACATACGTTTTGCGTTTAGTGAGTTTAACTATTTTATAAAAAATGTCTAGGTTTGGTTTCAATTTATTTAGTTTCGGATGTTGTTATAATTTAATATTCTAATTGGGGTGTCTGAGGTATTGCGCTTAATCTGTATGTGTATTGAGTATGTAGTTTATTAATATAAACTACATACTCAATACATACTAATAATATTTACAGTAATTAGACTACAATCATATTGACAGGAAGAAGTACTTACAGAACTAGACTATTTACACTTAGGTTATTAGTTTAAACTATTTCTGCAATCAACTTTTAACAAAGTTTCAAAATGACCACCGCCTTGACCAAAGCACTTATTTGCACGCTTTCTTAAATTGTGTTTCAATTTTGTAAGCACTTCAGTGTCACTTATCACTGTCACAAATGCTTGTTCAATTTTAGTTTTGGGTTCCTCGACACTAGTTGATTGACTGACGTACGTAGCGATTTTATGCGACCCCACAAATAAAAGTCTAGTGGTGTCAAGTCAGGCGATCTGGGAGGCCACGGCACAAGGTCCTCCACGAACTATCCAACGATTGCCATACTCCGCATCTAGATGCCGTCGAACGGTCCACGTGAAATGTGCGGGATCACCGTCTTGCTGGTAAAACAAGTCACGTAAAAGACCAACAGGGACGTCATCCAATAGCACTCACACTGTAGCCAAAACGGTTAAAATATTAAGTCCGCCTTTGTACATGTTATGTTGCATAAAGTTTTAATAAATAAATAAATATCAAGTCACCAGTCTCACCTCCTCACAGATTATCGGTATCGGACGGCGTAACAAACGACGGACACTCCGAGCTAGGCAGCGAGGGAGAGGCGTGTCCGTTCAGCAAGGACCCTTCCGGGAGGTACGTCGTGCTCTACACCTTCACGGCCAGAGACGAGAACGATGTCGACGTGGAGCGAGGCGAGTTTGTCACTGGTGAGCTCTATAAACATGTTCAGACACCCACTAAAACATGTTCAGATACCCACTAAAACATGTTCAGACACCCACTAAAACATGTTCAGACACCCACTAAATCATGTTTAAACAGCCACTAAAACATGTTCAGACACTCACTAAAACATGTTCAGACACCCACTAAAACATTCTATCTTTCTTAACCTTCCATAGGAAGTTGTCCGACTGCCGGCGAGAAAACGACTAACTATTGGTAATTTACTCGCTCAAGAAACGCACCATGAAATATTGTACATTCCGTGTAAACGAAAGAGATGCATACATTAAGAGTTGCTCTCTGACTGTTCACACTGCCGGCGACGACTCGCTTCACTAGTTCTGTCACTGAGCGACAAGAGCTGTCAAAGATAATACTCGCTCAGCGATGCTCTCTTGGCGGTCAGAACTCACGCCCAGAGACCAACTAGCGAGTAATTGTCCGCCGCACTCGCACACTCGCTTATAGTCCAGAGCCAAAACTATCGGAACTTACACGCTCGCTGCTCGCCAACTCGTTTTCAGATGCTAGCTCTACTTGCTACTCGTTAATCGTCGGCGGTGGGACAACTGCCATACCCTGAAATAGTCTAACACCCAGTCACGGCGTGTCGGTATGTGTGTTACATTATTACCGAAAGGATTGAGCCATTTTAGTAGAGTATCAAATGAGTTCAAATGAAGTTTGGTCATAGATGGGAATGTGTAAAAACATACCAAACGTCGAAACATTTAGTTTTCTTGCAGTCTTTCATTACAGCCTTGGAAAAATTACGAAAATCTTATAAAAAATTGGCCAAGTGCGAGTCGGAATCGCCCATGAAGGGTTCCGTGGTAACTATAATAAATATAATATAGGTACTTAATATATAAATTGAAAAAAAAAAACAAACCTTAAAAATTTCTTAAAACTAGCTTATTTACAATTTTTACAACTACGCCAAATAACTTTGTTTTTCATAGTATTTGTATGAATTACAAAGTTATATTTGCGGTTTTAGAAAATATACTGTATCTCAAAAACTGCCAACTCGAACTCGTTCAAACCAATTTTGGTTGAAAGTTTTTTAGATTTTTCACTTCATTATTATAGAAGTTAGAGGGGGGACACATATTTTACCACTTTGGAAGCGTATATCTTTTAAACGATTGGCTTTATGAAAAAGTGGTTTTAGAAAACCTAATATCATTTTTAAAGACAGGTCTTTAAAAATGATATTAGGGTTTCTATAACCACTTTTCATCTATAGACAGGTCTATAGATACCACACACGTATAGGTTTCATGAAAAAAAATATTTTCAGTTTCAGTTCCATGTTTGGGGAGCCCCCTTTATTTTAAATGTTTTTTAAATTTTCTCTTAAAATCGGAAAGCGGTTCACAGAATACATCTACCTACCAAGTTTTACATGTATAGTCTTAATAGTTTCGGAATAAAATGGCTGTGACATACGGACGGACGGACAGACAGACAGACGGACAGACATGTCGAAACTATAAGGGTTCCGTTTTTTGCCATTCGGCTACGGAACCCTAAAAAACTAATATATTAAATTAAAATAAAATGTTAAATTTTAAAGATCAGGTATAGAAAAAAATATTTAAATCGCTTCTGATGACTCAACATGGTAATCGGAGAGAATTTCATATGCAATGCTGCATGCAAAAATATTTTGATTTATGTGGACTAAAAACTCCCACTGAAGCTTGCGTTCCGGGGCCGCGGTATCACGTTAGAACATTCCCGCAACCTTAGCACCTCAGTACCCTTGATAGAACAAGTTATCAGTCCTTCAGACTATGATATAAAAAAGCAGTTGTGGGTGACAACTGCTTTTTTATATCATAGGTTGTGTTTGATCACAATCTCACCTGATACTAAGTGATGCTATTGTGGTCGAAGATGGGGCACGCTTACCTAGAAGTAACCTATTCACTCTTGACTTAAAGACTCCCAGGTTATAGCTATCAGAAAACACAGACTCCGGCAGGGAATGCCACTCCTTAGCCGTACGCACAATGAAAGTATTCCCAAAACGTTTTGTGTGTATGGGTGGGATGTCCACCATGTAACGATCGGCGCATCGCCGTTTGTCTTGTAGTCCGATGATGTAACGGCAGCCTGAGTCAATAAGCACTTTGGAAGTCTATTAAGTACATGTGTTGTATGTTTCAGTACTAAACAGAGAGGACCCTGACTGGTACTGGATAGTGCGAAGTGATGGACAGGAAGGGTTCATACCCTCTGGCTTCGTGTACCCTGCAGTTGTACAAGGTAATACAAGAGTATATTTTTATTAACTACTAGCTGACCCAAACAATTAAAATCAAAATATTTATCTGTAAGAATATGGTGCATACAATAGATGTTACCATGTTAGGTTGCTACAGCATATCCAGCGGTAATGGGGGTAGTATTTTATTGCAAATAAAAAAATCTTCATTTTGTATTGAAAAAGAACTGAATCCTAATTAAAAATACTGATTGCACAGCAAAATAGTTCTCTCAAAATATTATAATCGTAGCAACAATTTATGTTTGTGACGCATTGCTTAGTTACGGCAACAGCTAGTTTATAATTAACTTAGTTTAGTTGTTTTTGTCTTTTGTCACTTAGTTCTAAATAGCAGTCCACTTTTAGACATTACCCTCTGCCATGGTTCACCGTCCATACCTTATTTGTTTTACTCGCGTATCGTCAGTTCATCTAATTGTGAAATGTCCCACGCTGCGCTGTCATTATCATAAAATAATTAATTAGCGCCCATTCGTAGTCGCCGTGTTAAAAATAAAAAAAGTATTTTATTGCTTTTCACACACTAACTTTTTGTGGTGTAATTCTATAATAGTTATAGCTAATGTTTTATAAATCTATTGTTAACCAAAACTGTATTAATTTCTAACAGGTTAAATAGTTCTAAGATGAGCAGTGGTAACACAAATGGTTTTTATAACTTACTTTCAGCAACACAACAGGACAACACGCAACCCATCTTATCGCCGCCAACAACTAACCCCAACAACTCATTAATGAACAATAAACTGAACAACAACAGTGCCCAGCCACAGGACAACGACGGACGATACCACGGCACGGAACTAGTCATGCTCTACGATTATAAGGTAAGAACATATCTTTTTAGGGTTATATAACAGACATAATTTTTTTGCCGTTTTTATAGATAATGGTACGGAACCTATCGTACGCGAGTACGACTCACACTTGGCTGATTTTTAAGATGAGCTGTCTTTATCTTCTATAACTCACTATCTATCAGCTCTTAGTACTGTCGAATCAAAATTAGACTAACTTTTATTTCTCTAGTTTTCTTAATATATTAATTTAATTTTATGTTTTATTTGCAATAAAAAATATTCACACAATACACCACGGTTTTATAAAAAAAATATGTAACAAAACTGAACAGAATAATAGTTTGGCACCACAAGCACCCTTGTTAAGTTGTTAAAAACAACTTGTGTTAAAGATGGTAAAAAAGGCCCCAACTTTTATCTTAATTGCTTAGCTCTTAGTTTTATACAATAACTAGTATTTGCGTGTTGCGCGAGGTGCAAGCACCTCGCGTGCTTGTGGTGGTGGATTGTTCACTTTTAAAACCCCTAAATGTAGTAAAAAATGAATCTGAAAAAAAAAAATGTGGGGGGTCTGATGGGGGGGAGATGGGGGGAAGGGTTTTCACAATTATTTTGACTAAAGCATTGCCCCCCTTACTGAATCTAAAAAAAAATGTTCCAAGTCCCTTAATTTCCGAGATCTGCCCAAAGGTGGTGAAAAGGGGGGCAAGGGGAGTGACTTTGAAAAATGGTTTTTACTTTACCGAGCCTCCTCTATACGAATCCGTAAAAAAAGAAAATACGAGTCTCGTAGTTTTCGAGATCCGATAGGGAGGGGGGAGAAAAGGGGAGGTTTGGCACTTTTCCCGTAGGTTTGAGAGTTACTTGTTTACGAATCTGTCAAAATATACCCACCTCCCCATCCACCATCTGGGAGAACAATTATGTCAATGAGTGAGTGGTAATCTAGCTTTATATAATATAATAATAATAATTATTATAGAGGCACAAATATTTGGTTTCACACATGTTTCACATCATTTAAATAAATTATATTAAGTAACAAATAAAATAAAATAAAAAAGGATCAAATTAATTATTGTGTTACGATTAATATAAAGTATTAATTAAATTATTTAGATTAAATTAAATATATTATCTGCATGATAAAAATATAATCATTTGCATTGTGCGTGTAGTGTGTGAGTGCGTGAGTGAAAGTGTGTGTGTGTTTGTGTGTTGGAGTGTGTGTGCATGTGTATGTACACTTGTAAGTGAGCGTACACCAGTCTGATTAATGCGAGCTGAATTGAGACAATAATAAGTGCTCTGTGTCATGATAATTAATGTTGAGTAGCCAATTAGTCAATTTGTTTTAAGTTTTGTTTTAGTGTGTGAGTAGAAGCTTAGAATTTTGTTAAGTCTATTGTAGAGATGAGGACCTTGATAGCACAGAAATTTCCTTGTAGAAGAGAATTTACATCGGAAGGGTTGACAAACTTGGTCCTTACGTCTTCTAGTAATTTTTACATAAGTAGTCTTTTGATGTTGTAGGAGAACAGTGTGTAGTACAAATAATTGCCTAACCGTAAGAACTCTGCAATTTTTGTAAAGTTCTTCTGTAGGGAAAAGAACAGGCCGAAAGTACTGACTTTCAACACTGCTCTTTGTGCTCGTTCTTATTTTAGTAGAGTAGTTTTTGGTGCTCCACCCCAAGCACAGACACAATACGTGAAAAGGGACTCGCAAAGGGCAAAGTATGTAGATCTGATAACCTTCGAATCTGCGACATGTGAGTGCAACTGTCACTCCGAGATATTTAATACTTTGAATACGTTGAAGTCTGGGGCAGCTACAGGTTACAATGCCAGGCATCAACACGAATGGGCTACTAAAGAAAATGAGTCAGCTGGTTGAGTGACATTTCGAAGACTGTAAGTAATTACTTTGGTTTTTTCCGTGTTGAGTGTGAGTAAGTGGGTGTTTAACCATTGTATGACAGTGTTGAGACCAGTTTGAGCTGCAGTGAATGTATCCTGCCAAGTATCGCCAGAGAAAGTGAGAACAGTGTCGTCTGCAAACGCTATGATTTTTCCGTCTTTTAGTTTAAAGAAGGTCCAATCACGCTCCCAAAGGGAGCACTCCGAATGTCACAGGCTGTTCTCCACTAAGATAGTTGTCAATTTTTACAGACTGGCATCTGTTTATGAGGTAATCTTCAAAAATCTTAAGTGCATGATCATGGATGCCTAGTTTTTCCAGCTTTATTATTAAGTCTGGGATAGAAACTGTGTCGAAGGCCTTTTTTAAGTCTAAGAATATTGATAGTACCTTTTTTTTCTTGTCAATGTGTTTTGTAATATAATCTATAAGCTCGAGCACCGCTTCGTTTGTTGATTTAGAGCGCCTAAAACCAAACTGGTTGGGAAAAAGAAGCGACTTGTCCTCCAGATATTTCACAAGCCTATTATTTAACAAGCGTTGTAAAATTTTGGAAATTGAAGGTAGTACGGCGATAGGACGATAATTATTCACACAATATGTGCTACCAGCCTTGTGTATAGGGTGTATGATCGCTTTCTTAAAGTCTATAGGAAAAGTACCTGTGTTTAGACTGAGATTAAAGTAGTGGGGTAAGAATGTGTTTATAACGTTTGAGAAATGTTGTGGAAATGTTGTCCCAACCAACCGCGGCATCCGTTTTTAGAGACATTATTAATTCTTCAACCTCGGTTTCATCGGTGTCTAGCGTGACAATTGAATCTAAAGGCGGGGATTTGGAGGTAAAATCTTCCAACGGGTTACGGATTCCGGAAATACGTGAGAAATTGGCAGCAAGGTCTCTACCTACATCGAAAAAAAATTGGTTTACTTTATCCACAGTAAGTTGGGGTGACGTAGAAAAATTTAATAGGTTCGAATTGGGTGTTTTGGCTTTTCTGTACTTGTAGCTCTCTTTATTACTTTCCAAATCTTTTTATTGTCATTAGAGGCCTCTCTTAATTCTTCTCTGTAAAAGACTCGTTTCAGTTTCTTTAGGATTTTGGTCTTTGATTTTGATTTGGGATCTTTTGTACGTTATACTTAGAATAGCATTGTTAGGTGACTGTTTGAGGGATTTATGCATTAAATCTCTGTTTCGTATACAGCGGAGCATACCAGCTGTCATTCACGGTTTCAGTAAACGTTTGGTATTTGGTAGTTTTATAATTGACTAGCTTCCGCCCGCGACTTCGTCCGCCTGGAAAAAAAATCCCCCGATTTTGAAACATTCTTCATTAGTGCTCCGCTCCTATTGGTCTTAGCGTGATGATATATAGCCTATAGCCTTCCTCGATAAATGGGCTATCTAACACTGAAAGAATTTTTCAAATCAGAACTATAGTTCCTGAGATTAGCGCGTTCAAGCAAACAAACAAACAAACTCTTCAGCTTTATAATATTAGTATAGATGTGTGGGTATCAATAACTCTAATGAGGGTAGTAGTTAAGATAACTGTAACTTCATTAGCATCAGTTGTTTGGTAAATTTCATTAATGTTTGTTAGGTTCATATCACTATCAAGAGCATTGTAATTTGTTTTTGTAATGGTATTCAAATGTACGTTAATTTTTTTTTTTTTTTTTTTTTGAGATAAAGTAATACTGGGTTGTGATCAGTAACAGAGGAGTCTATTACTACTGTAAGGTGTGTGCAGCTAGCAGGTCATTTAGAGCTAACAGGTCTAGGTAATCAGAGATTTGGTTGGTGGGTGTACTGCATGCAATGTCGAGGTTAATATCGCCTTCAATAGCTATGGTCCTATAAGAAGACAAATTTAATGAGAGAAAGTCAAGGGATTGCAGAAAGTTACCAATATTTTCAAATGAAGGAGATCGTTAAATGCATATTATTGCCTTACCAACCATTACCAATTTTAAGCACTAGACAGCTGGCGTCCACCAAGTCTGGTTCTTCGACTGTGTCATTCACTATATTTTTAACATAAACCACTACGCCATCGTTTTGGTTTAGAACTCTTTTTGTTGAGTAATGAGAGTAGTTATCGATGAGTGGAATAGAGTCGTTACGGCGTTTCAACCAGCACTCGGTAAGTACAAGCACTTCACAGTCAATGTTTACTCTGCAGAGAAGCGTTAAAAAGATATTAGCGTGAATGGACCGGATGTTCTGGGTGATTATTTTTAATTGTTTCGTAGGTTTTGTGACATATTTGGTACATACCTCAGGTTTGCAAATAAGCGAGCTAGATACTGAAATCTCGGCTATGTTGTTAACAATTTTAGTTATGTAATCCACTGATGAGATATGGAAGTTGTGCGTCTTTTATACTAGGCTATCTTTAGATAATAATTGTGTATTACATAACTGGTAGCTATAATTGATACATCACAAATACAGCAAAATCTAGGCAGGCTTAGTGTACTAGTAACAAAAGTGAGTGTATAAGGTAAAGGTGCAGTATTAAGGTGAAGGTATGTTTGAGGTTTAAGTTTGAGGTGTTGAGATGGATATGTGTTGGGTGTGTGAGTATTGTTTACTGGTATGTTGTCGATTTTTCCAAAAAACAGTACAAAGTAGCTATACAGATAACAATCTTACTATAATATTACAATTGAATACGTCGTTCGTTATATCCGTGGAGTGGAAACTTTCGAAAACCGAAACGAGTCGATTCCTCATATTTCTAGTCTATCTATCTATATAAATAAAAATGGATCGCTAAATGTATAGCTAAGCCCAAAACTCGAGATCGGCTGAGCCGATTTGGCTGATTTCATATAAATTAACCACAGATAGAGTAAACTACGGTGTCTGAACTAGTATTAACTGTGTGACGGACACCGGCGCCTTCCTCCTACACAATATAAGAACAAGTACCTACAGAACAATGTTTCTTAGAAATAAATTATGTGCTTGAGATCTGTTGAAGTATTATAATACAGAGTAAACTATGTATGTAAGTATGTACACTTAAAACTGTAATAATATTAGAAAGAAAACGTGTGGTAAGATTTATGTGTGTGAGTGTGGGTGGGTGTGGTAGTGTGTATTTGTAGTGGGAAAGTGGTGTGTGTGAGTAAATGTGTATGTGTGTAATTGTAATTAAGATAATCTCGTGATCAAGCCTTCAGTCTCATCATAAGATAAATTCTGTAAGAATTTTGTTACTACACATTTACATTTACGTTTGCTTAAATGGAATACATTACAGAGCCCATTAATTTTATTATAAAGAAAAGGGCCTAGCGTGAAGTATTGACGACTTGCTTGCAAAGCTGTTTTGCATTGGACGCTTGGGCATACAAAATCTTTCCGCAGCTTGTTCAGTAGCTGTTCTGGATCATAGTGCAGTGATGAGTGCGAACGCAAAATTATGTGGAGCACACTGAGCCGTCTCACTGTTAGAACGGGAATATAACTTTGTATAACCGGCTACTATGATAGCGATATGGTTTGTTAATCATCACTTTTAAGACAGCTCTTTGAGCTCTCTCGAGCCGAAGCATAGAATTCTTAAAAGTGCCACCCTAAACCGCTATGCAATAAGCAAATTACATAGTTTTTAAAAGCGGTAGTTCTACCACCCTCCTCAATTTCATATCGGAATCATAAGCTTACGAACACGCAATACCGTTTTATCGATATGCTCGCGCCAGCACAAGGTATTATCAATATAAATTACCAAGTATCTGACGCAAGACTTTTTTTATATTTTTTATATGAGGACAGTAGCAGGATTCGCGTGGAGCGAAGTTACAGCTGTAGCTATGGACCCTGATATTTGATAAGAATAGCTGTGTCGCATTGTTTGCTGCGAAGGGGATGTAGTGGGTTTTTAGGCGTAAGTAAACGAGAAGCCAACCAGTCCAAAACATTGTGAGAGCCTTTTCAGCACGAAGGTGATCTGATTCCCACGTCTCACCGCTGACAAGAAGTGCCGTGTCATCTGCGTAGACAAGACTTGCAGTTTGGTATTGACAGTTGGCAGAGCTGATTAATATATATGAGGAAAAACGTCGGACCCAGCACACTGCCCTGTGGCACCCCAAATGAGAAGCTCTCATCACGGCTAATATAACTCCCTACTTTTAAAAATTGGCATCTATTCGTAAGGTACTCTTGAAATCTTTTTAGTGCAGCTCCTCTTATTCCAAGCTTCTCCATCCTCTGTAAAAGTATGGGAACAGATACCGTGTCGAAGGCTTTGGCTAGATCCAAGAAAATGCCAATAGTTTTGGTTTGTTATTAATGTTCCTAACAACAGGGTTTGCTAATTCCATTACAGCATCTGCTGTTGATTTGCCAGACCTGAACCCGAACTGATTTTGGGATAGTAATTTATTTTTCTCTCTCTCTTCTATTCATAACTTTTTTCAGTATTTTCGATAGAATAGTCAAAACAGATATAGGCCTATAATCCTCGACACAAGCTCTGTCCCCCGCCTTGAAAATAGGAGTTACTAACGCTTTTTTAAAGCTTCTGGGAACACTCCACTTGTTAAGCAGAGATTACAGAGGTGTGTGACGGTAAGAACTAATACGTGCCGAGCTGATTTAAGTACAGATACAGGAATTCCACTATACCCAGAGGCGCAGCTAGTTTTAAGATCCATAATTATAGAATTTATTTCGGTGTGGTCAGTTTCTAACAGGATAAACGAATTTCATTTCACGTGTGGGAAAATGTGGGCCGGAACCGTAAAAAGCAGTAGTCAACAAGTAGTCATCCGAATGGGTGTCATTATTGTTGGGGACAACGTTGATATTGATAACACCCACTATAGCAACCGAGTTAAACGTTGCTAGTGATGGCAAAATATCATTTAAAAAGCTTATGAATCTATCAGTTCTTCTAAAAGAGGGTGAACGATAAATTGCCACGATTGCTGTGTCCGAACCAACCCTCAAAAGAAGGCAGTTGGCGTCTTCAATATGGTGTAACTTAGTCCGGTTCGAATATAGATAGTAACTCCAGCGTTTTGACTTTCAAAGCCAGACTTTACAGAAGTGCATTGCAGAAGTGAATTTGCAGAAAAACATTAATAAAATAATGCAGAAAAACATAGTCAATCTTCAGGGTTCAGTTTTTTTAAGTCGCTCTCATTATTGATACAGTGACCAGCATTTACCTCTTTCTTGCGTATAAAGATCCCGTGTGATGTCCAGCAGAAACGAAACTCATTTGACTTACAAAATTCGCGAGCTAAAAAATATAGGCGCTTCGCTTTATAGGTTAAGTTTTCAGATATAAAGACTGGTTTGCTCGGACCATTGAGGTGTAAGGATCGACCTTACATAATTTACTTTCTCGATTTGTTCTGTTGTAATTTTTCACACAGTGTAATAACTTTTCAGCAACTTGATAGCAATTTACTTATTGAGAGACTGTACTGTCAGAACTCACGCTTTTGGAAGGAGGCCAGTCCTTTAAAGACTGACTTTAGTACTGGCGATTCGACTCCTTCTGCTGATTGTATGGTTTGGTGTGTGGTGTTGCAGGCGCAGGCGCCGGACGACCTGTCGGTGAAGCGCGGCGAGTGGGTGTACGCCGACCTCACGCAGCAGACCGTGGAGGGCTGGCTGTGGGCGCACGCGCCCAAGTGCCGCCGCTCCGGGTTCATACCCACCGCCTACGCTCGCGCGCCGCACACTACCGCGCTCTGAACATCAGTGTCACCCCACCACACCACACTCACACACCTAACACATGTCTCTCACGCAACAGACCGTGGAGGGCTGGCTGTGGGCGCACGCGCCCAAGTGCCGCCGCTCCGGGTTCATACCCACCGCCTACGCTCGCGCGCCGCACACTACCGCGCTCTGAACATCAGTGTCACCCCACCACACCACACTCACACACCTAACACATGTCTCTCACGCAGCAGACCGTGGAGGGCTGGCTGTGGGCGCACGCGCCCAAGTGCCGCCGCTCCGGGTTCATACCCACCGCCTACGCTCGCGCGCCGCACACTACCGCGCTCTGAACATCAGTGTCACCCCACCACACCACACTCACACACCTAACACATGTCTCTCACGCAACAGACCGTGGAGGGCTGGCTGTGGGCGCACGCGCCCAAGTGCCGCCGCTCCGGGTTCATACCCACCGCCTACGCTCGCGCGCCGCACACTACTGCGCTCTGAACATCAGTGCCACCCCACCACACCACACTCACACACCTAACACATGTCTCTCACGCAACAGACCGTGGAGGGCTGGCTGTGGGCGCACGCGCCCAAGTGCCGCCGCTCCGGGTTCATACCCACCGCCTACGCTCGCGCGCCGCACACTACTGCGCTCTGAACATCAGTGCCACCCCACCACACCACACTCACACACCTAACACATGTCTCTCACGCAACAGACCGTGGAGGGCTGGCTGTGGGCGCACGCGCCCAAGTGCCGCCGCTCCGGGTTCATACCCACCGCCTACGCTCGCGCGCCGCACACTACCGCGCTCTGAACATCAGTGCCACCCCACCACACCACACTCACACACCTAACACATGTCTCTCACGCAACAGACCGTGGAGGGCTGGCTGTGGGCGCACGCGCCCAAGTGCCGCCGCTCCGGGTTCATACCCACCGCCTACGCTCGCGCGCCGCACACTACCGCGCTCTGAACATCAGTGCCACCCCACCACACCACACTCACACACCTAACACATGTCTCTCACGCAACAGACCGTGGAGGGCTGGCTGTGGGCGCACGCGCCCAAGTGCCGCCGCTCCGGGTTCATACCCACCGCCTACGCTCGCGCGCCGCACACTACTGCGCTCTGAACATCAGTGCCACCTCACCACACCACACTCACACACCTAACACATGTCTCTCACGCAACAGACCGTGGAGGGCTGGCTGTGGGCGCACGCGCCCAAGTGCCGCCGCTCCGGGTTCATACCCACCGCCTACGCTCGCGCGCCGCACACTACCGCGCTCTGAACATCAGTGCCACCCCACCACACCACACTCACACACCTAACACATGTCTCTCACGCAACAGACCGTGGAGGGCTGGCTGTGGGCGCACGCGCCCAAGTGCCGCCGCTCTGGGTTCATACCCACCGCCTACGCTCGCGCGCCGCACACTACCGCGCTCTGAACATCAGTGTCACCCCACCACACCACACTCACACACCTAACACATGTCTCTCACGCAACAGACCGTGGAGGGCTGGCTGTGGGCGCACGCGCCCAAGTGCCGCCGCTCCGGGTTCATACCCACCGCCTACGCTCGCGCGCCGCACACTACCGCGCTCTGAACATCAGTGCCACCCCACCACACCACACTCACACACCTAACACATGTCTCTCACGCAACAGACCGTGGAGGGCTGGCTGTGGGCGCACGCGCCCAAGTGCCGCCGCTCCGGGTTCATACCCACCGCCTACGCTCGCGCGCCGCACACTACTGCGCTCTGAACATCAGTGCCACCCCACCACACCACACTCACACACCTAACACATGTCTCTCACGCAACAGACCGTGGAGGGCTGGCTGTGGGCGCACGCGCCCAAGTGCCGCCGCTCCGGGTTCATACCCACCGCCTACGCTCGCGCGCCGCACACTACCGCGCTCTGAACATCAGTGCCACCCCACCACACCACACTCACACACCTAACACATGTCTCTCACGCAACAGACCGTGGAGGGCTGGCTGTGGGCGCACGCGCCCAAGTGCCGCCGCTCCGGGTTCATACCCACCGCCTACGCTCGCGCGCCGCACACTACCGCGCTCTGAACATCAGTGCCACCCCACCACACCACACTCACACACCTAACACATGTCTCTCACGCAACAGACCGTGGAGGGCTGGCTGTGGGCGCACGCGCCCAAGTGCCGCCGCTCCGGGTTCATACCCACCGCCTACGCTCGCGCGCCGCACACTACCGCGCTCTGAACATCAGTGCCACCCCACCACACCACACTCACACACCTAAAACATGTCTCTCACGCAGCAGACCGTGGAGGGCTGGCAGTGGGCGCACGCGCACAAGTGCCGCCGCTCCGGGTTCATACCCACCGCCTACGCTCGCGCGCCGCACACTACCGCGCTCTGAACATCAGTGTCACCCCACCACACCACACTCACACACCTAAAACATGTCTCTCACGCAGCAGACCGTGGAGGGCTGGCTGTGGGCGCACGCGCCCAAGTGCCGCCGCTCCGGGTTCATACCCACCGCCTACGCTCGCGCGCCGCACACTACCGCGCTCTGAACAGTCACCCCACCACACCACACTCACACACCTAACACATGTCTCTCACGCAGCAGACCGTGGAGGGCTGGCTGTGGGCGCACGCGCCCAAGTGCCGCCGCTCCGGGTTCATACCCACCGCCTACGCTCGCGCGCCGCACACTACCGCGCTCTGAACATCAGTGTCACCCCACCACACCACACTCACACACCTGACACATGTCTCTCACGCAGACACACAACACGAGCGCCGCACACTACCGCGCACTGATCATAAGTTTCTACTCCACTACGTCACACTTACACACCCACACACACATACACACACACATAATACATACACACTTCGCTTATATTACCGCGAAGGGCTGGCTGTAGTACCGCCGTTTCGGCTTCACACATATCACACACACACACACACACACACACACACACACACACACACACAATACATACACACTTACGCTTATATCACCGCGAAAGGCTGGCCAGTACCGCCGTTCCGGCTTCACGCATATCACACATACACACACATCACTCATGTCACGTCGGTTACGTCACGACTGGTCATATACAATCAGCCATCAATCGACATTGTGTCCGTCCGGTTTGGGTATTAATCTACCGTCTCCAAGTTTCAGGGGGGTGTAAGTACTTTAGTGCCTATAGTGTCATAAAGTTTTCTGTTAACAAATAGGTAATTTTTGTCTGCAAGTTCACGCAAATTCTTTTAGGGAAATTCTCATAAGCACAAATCTTTCGTCATTTTAAAGCTCAAAGTCAAAAATATACAAGTAACATATGATTCATTTATATGTATCGAACAAAATAGCTGGACTATTATTTATTGTTTGATCTAAAAATTTATAGTAAAAACGTCACCTTATTTTAAAACAAATAAAATGTTAAGATTTGACTGTGTCGTCATGAGTATTTTCAATGTCATAATTTGTATAGGACATTGAAAATACTCATGATGACGATGAATATGTTTTAAAACAAATAAAATGTTAACAGTTGACTGCAAGACGCTGCATGAGTAATTTAAATTTAATGACTTCAATATGTATACAGGCAGGTAATACAAAAATTAATTGTAAGTTCAATAGAAAAGCAACCGTTTTTCTTTTTTGGCGCAGATATAAGACAGATATAAGATCTTATTTCATTTATAACTGGGATAGAGAATGTCTATGCAGCAAGCTGTGATGTCTAGTGGCGTGTCCATCTAGTGGCGTAACGATTACTTGACTTTGATACTTCCACAACTACTGTTATTTGCCTGTTTTATCGTCCATTGCCTAAATCTTAGCCTAAAGCCATACTCTATGTAAATTATAGATAATAAGTTTCGTCTTCCCTAATATTAAGTATTCCATTCCATTATTATAATATTAAATCGCTTTATATACTCGAAATGTCAACGTTTATGTAAAATATACTCCGTCCAAATTCGACTGATTTTGACAATACGCTTTATACTTTTATATGAATATTATTAAGTATAAGACTTGTATGTAATTTGTACTTAATTACTTATTAATAAAATGGTTTTAAACTACATATTTATTTTATTCTTGACCAAATTAATTTTTAGTGTGTAATGTCAAAAATTGTACCAAGCGAACATACCTCTGAAAGTAAATGCAATCTATCTTTATGCAAAAATTCATAAAAATTGGTGCTGCTTTTGTAAAACCACTAACACTGCATAATAGATAAGTTTAAATCTCGAGGTAAACATGCAGCCACTTAAATATTGCATGCTTTAAGCAAGAACGCGAGATGCTCTAGTAGAACCTAAACATTAAGATCTCGGTGTTTTCTTCTTATTAGATAGGAAAACGATAACTAACTTTACCATTTAGAACTGTATTCATACAATGGAAGTAGTTTTATGGCACTAACCCACCTCACACATAATACATGTTTGTGTTTTCTTAGCCCAGAAAAGACCTACGCTATTTTCAATAAAATTCAAAATAAAGCTACAAAATCACGTGTCGTAAGAAAAATCTAGAAACTGACAACGATCGCTTAGATTAATTGTTTGTTTGATGATGATGACATGGAGAGACAAAGACGTTCCCTCGCTGCTAAAGGCAATATGCTGGCTCGACGATTTGCGACTTGCTCAAAGCAAGTAAAAATAACCCTATTTAATGCATACTGTCGGAACTTGTACACATGTGCCCTATGGTACAAGTATACGCAGCGAGCGTGCAACTCGCTGCGTGTTCAATATAACAACGCGTTCAGATGCATGCTGGGGCGGCCTTGGCGGTGTAGTGCGTCCGGCATGTTTGCGGAAAATAGGGTTGATGACTTCTATGCAGTTATAAGAAAAGCACAAGCCTCCTTTATGAGCCGAATACATGATTCTGATAATGTAATATTAAGAGCCATATACGAGGTAAATTACTTCTTTGCATATGGCAATTAATATTCTAGATACAATTTTTAATAATGAGTAAATTAACGAATTTGGATATATATTTCTTATTATTATTTCCTTTTCTCTTTGTTTTATGTAATTTTAATTTTGTGATGATTCTATAATGATTGATTTTTATGTAATTTATTGATTTTTATAATTATGGGATGTTTTCCTGAATTAAATGATTCTATTCTATTTATATGTTTGTATCACGATGTTATTATTAAGCCAGAGACTACAAATTATACAGTCAAAACGCAAAATGGGCTTGTTCATTGTTCGATACTCATCGAACACATCATCTTCAGCAGTTTTGGCTCAAGTAGGTCACGCTGCGGCACCAGCGGACAGCGCGATCTACGCGAACCAGTGCGCGATCGACCGGCATACTTGTAGCACTCATTATCATCATTAGCATTAATTAACGTATAGTGTCGGAATAAACTTCTCTAAAATCTTACCTTAGACTTATCATTTAGCACCCGCAATATCTAGCAGCTCGAACATTACCGTTCATATTGGTCCTTCGAACCGTCAAGAACTTCGCGACCGCGATAAATCGTAACGCGCAGTGCTTGTACAATTCCAGCAGCCTGTGGGTTGCCGCGAACTAGACTTAGACTAGGCGTGAGTTCAGAGTGATCTACATCCACCGTGGGGAGCTACCTGCGAAGCAACAAGAGCGAACCAGTCACTCGCGTATCCAGCAGCATTGCAGCAACAGCCGCATTACTTGTAACAGCAACAACCGTAGAACTAGCGGTTTTCAAGTAAGAAAGTTCCATATTTTCTGTCTCACTTTAATCTGAAAGCAGCACAATGGAGACTTTATACTTCCAACAAACTGAATTAGCAGAGAGCATTGCCAAGGTCCTTATTAATTTCAATAAGGATGGCAAACAGCGTAAGACCATCGACTACTGTAAAAAGAGGCTAGATCTTTTAGACTTGTATTAGAGAGAGTATCAGCTAAATAACGAAAAACTTTTTCCTTTCGAAAAAAGAGGTCATAAGTACTTCGTCAATTCGGAGTTCGAGCGAACAATGGAGTCTTATAAAGCAGCAAAAGACGCCATATCCGAATATTATGAAGAGTTATGTAATAAAGCAAAACAGCCAGCATTCTCTGATCAAGAAGAAAACCCTTCATATCAACAAGCAGCAGCAGCAGCAGGTCCTTCGGGGGGCAGATCCTTACAGCAGCAGGATAACTCGACGCCCTCGACATCCTCCAGGCCCGCGCGCGCTAGTGTCGAGGAGTCTAGAGGTACCTTTAGTAAGCTAGATGACATGCTACGCAAGCAAAATATCAACTTCAAAGCGTTCGCAAGAACCGTAGAAAGCATAGATGTCGAGTCCTTGTGTGACAAATCGGAGTTTGAAGACGCCTTGCGATTATTACAAACTCGGTGGACAGCCATAGATAACAGCCATTGGGAACTAATGATGGAGTTGGAAGATGACGAGCAGTACGAATTAAGCTACACTAAACAGGAGCGTACGTACAACGGCTTGAGAAAAGCTATCAGTTCCAAGATGTGGTCAACGTCGTATCGTGACAAGTCCACACCAAAAATGGAAATTCTTATATTCTCAGGCAACTATCAACAGTGGGTATCCTTCAAGGATCTTTTCGATGAAGCAATCCACAACAATCCTTCTCTGTCAAATGCACAAAAGATGCAGTTCCTGAAGAGTAAGATTAAAGGAGAAGCTGAGCGTTTGATCCAACATCTCCCGATAAGCACGGATAACTATAACACCTGTTGGGAGATCTTGACTCACAGATTTAACAACAAAAAACAGATATTTATGTCCCATATAAATTCCTTTTATAATCTTGCCAATATACAGCAACAGTCGTACACAGCCATAAAACGACTTCATGACGTCACCTTAGAGAGTCTTCACGCCATAAAGAACCTAGGCGTAGATATTACGACATGGGATCCTCTTCTTGTCTATATACTAGCACAAAAATTGGATAGTGAGTCTTATTCCGAGTACATAGAGTCGTTGAAGAATTCGCGTGAGCTTCCTGTACTTCAAGACTTTTTGGACTTCTTAGAGAACAAGTTCACTGTCCTAGAGTCATCTCGGCGACGTCAAGATGGGACACCTAAGACAGTTTCATCTCAATCATCTAATCTTTCATCAAATTTTAATCGAAAAAATAATTATAAATTGAGCAATGAATCTAAAAATACCAAGAAACTGGAAATTTCGAAATCAATGCATGTGTCTGAGTCACTAAATAAATGCCCTCATTGTTCGTCAAAACATAATTTAATAAATTGCAAAAAATTTACGGAAGCGCCAATTGAGCAGAAAATAAAATTAGTTAAACAATTAAATTATTGCATAAATTGTGTTTTCGATCACAACGGCGCAAAATGCTACTCGACAAAAAGATGTCATAAGTGCAATGACGAGCATCATACGATTTTGCATGACTATTTCGCAACACAATCAAAGTCTAACAACTTTACCGAGATTGCAAAGGAAAAAGGCGAAAACAGCAAAAGTATACACGCTTCTCAGCAAGAGGCATCGGAGATTTTATTAGCTACAGCACTCGTGAAGGTCACAGCAGCCGACAGGACCCAGCACGTGATGCGAGCACTGATCGATCAGGGTTCACAAGTTTCCGTGATCAGCGAGAAAGCAGCACAGCAGCTAGGATTAAAGCGAAAACCTTGCAAAGGGGCTATTTTTGGAGTTGGCGAGCGTGAAAGTACCTGCAAAGGAAAACTAACGATCGTTTGTCAATCGACTTATATCGATTTTAAGTTTTCTACTGATGTTTTAATAATGAACAGCTTAGTAAAAAATCTGCCAAATGAGACGTTTACAAAGCCATCATGGCAACATACTGCTCATCTTTGTTTAGCGGACACAGATTATAACATCAGTCGTGCAGTGGATCTTCTCTTAGGAGCGGAAGTATATGCCAATATCCTGTTAGAGGGATTAATTCGCGGACAAACATCCTCGGAACCGCTAGCACAGCAAACTCATTTAGGATGGTTGCTATGCGGTGGCAATGCGAGCACTTCATTTCAATGCAACGTAATCTTGAATAACGTTGAGGATATCCAACAATTCTGGAAAATTGAAGACATTCAAGAACAGAATTCTATGTCTGTAGAAGATCAGGAATGCCTAGATTTTTATGAAAATACGACGAAACGTCTAGGAAACGGTCGTTATGTAGTAAGGTTACCTATGAAGCCAGGATGGGAAGAGAAGCTGGGATCTTCGAAAGAGATAGCGATAGCACAATTTAAAAATCTAGAACGTAAGTTTAGCAAGAACGAAGATCTAGCGAAGCAATACAAGCAATTTATCCGCGAATATGAGCAGCTGCAACACATGAAGTTAGCGATTTCTAACAGCAAACAGAAGGCGGAAATAGAATGTTTCTTTCCTCATCATGCGGTACATAGAGCGGAATCTAGCACTACAAAATTGCGCGTAGTGTTCAACGCATCGGCTAAGACTACTTCAGGCCACAGCCTTAACGACCTAATGCAAAGGGGTCCAAACCTCCAATTAGATTTGTTAGAGCTTATTCTGAAGTGGAGGCAATATCGTTTCGCATTCACAGCTGACATCGAAAAATGCTTCCGTATGATTTTAATTAATGAACAGGATCAAGGCCTACAACAAATCGTATGGCGACAAAGTCCGGATCAGCCTATAAGAAATTATAAACTAGCAACCATAACGTATGGAACTAAAGCAGCACCATTCTTGACAATGATGACTCTGCCAAAATTAGCGTCAGATGAGCAGCAGAAATATCCCATAGCAGCTAAATGCATTCAAGAAGAGCTTTACATGGATGATTGGGTATCAGGTGCTCACAGCATTACAGAAGGAAAGCGGAGGATTACGGAAGTAAGCGTATGCCTAAAAAGCGGCGGATTTTCTCTAAGAAAGTGGTCCTCAAACGATAGCAGATTGCTAGGAACAGTTGAGCAAACTGTTAGCAAACAGCCAGCAGTCTTTACATTTAAAACAGAAAGCTCATCCAAAACTTTAGGACTACAATGGAACTCCATAGAGGACGAATTCATCTTTAAATTCTATTCAAACAGTACACAAACATCGAAACTGACCAAAAGAATGCTTTTATCAGAAATCTCTAAGATTTTCGATCCTTTAGGATGGTTGGCGCCCTTAACCACAAGGATGAAAATTTTATTCCAACAAGTATGGCAAGATGGTGAGGTTCAGTGGAACGACGAAGTTTCTATTAAAATCAAGGAAGAATGGATTAACTTGAAGAAAGATTTAAACCTACTAAATCAGTTCAAGATTCCTCGGTGGTTACAAAGCAAACAGGATGACGTCATAGAATTGCATGGGTTCTGTGACGCATCAGTTAAAGCATACGGTTGTGTAGTATACGCACGAATCGTATCAAATGACTCTACGTCAGTAGTGCTAGTAGCAGCAAAAACGCGGTTAGTGCCCTCTAGCAAGGCCGTATCGCTACCTAGATTAGAGTTATGTGCGGCGGAATTGCTTACAAAACTCATGGCAAAAATTGTCATAAGCATCAACAGCTTAGCCATCGTGATATATGGTTGGAGTGATTCTAAGGTAACTCTTAGTTGGATTCAAGGTTCACCGGAGCGCTGGAAGCCTTTTGTATCGAACAGAGTGAAGAAAATTACTGGTATTATGCCGACAAACACTTGGTATTATATAAACACCAAAGAAAATCCAGCTGATGCAGCGAGTAGGGGCCTGACGACCTCACAATTGCTAGAACAAGCATTGTGGTGGCAAGGACCGACCTTTTTATCATCACCTCATTTCAAACCTAAAGAACAAACGAAATACGCTACTGACCAAGAGACGAAAAAGTATGTAAACGTAGCTCAGAATCTTATCGTAGATAGCAGCATAGTTAACGATCTATTACATCGTTACAGCTCATTTACAAAAATAACACGCATTTTAGCCTGGATACGGCGGGCTTTGACACCTGTTGTTAGTAAACAAAAAACGAAGCATCTCACTTTACACGAGCTTAGATCAGCAAAACTTACAATAATAAAATACGTTCAGCGCGCTGTGTTTAAACCAGATATTGAACGCTTATTGCAAAACCAGGAAGTAAAATCCGACAGCAAGCTACTCAACCTTAATCCATACTTAGATCAAGACGGAATTTTTAGAGCGAAGGGAAGACTCAGGCAGGCAAACATAAGCTCAGAAATGAAGTATCCAATCATCATTCCATATAGCAGCCGGCTGACTGAGCTTCTTATCGCTCAAGCTCATGAGCTCACATTTCACGGAGGAGCTCGGCTTACCATGTCCTTTCTAAGACAAAAGTATTGGATAATAAAAGGAAATCGAGCCATCAAAACACAACTTCACAGATGTGTTACCTGTAGAAAACAAGAACCCAGGAAATTACAGCAGATTATGGGAGATTTACCTGATTTCCGCACCAATCCAGCTCCAGCATTTTATCACACGGGGGTAGACTACACGGGCTTCATATCTGTGAAAGCCAATAAAGGACGTGGAATAAAAACCACGAAAGGATACGTGGCTTTATTTATCTGCATGGCCACGAAAGCAGTGCACATAGAATTGGTTTCGGACTTGAGCAGCGCTTCTTTTATAGCAGCATTGAGAAGAATCTCAGCGCGACGAGGAGCTCCGAAACATATGTACTCTGACAATGGCACTAACTTCGTGGGAGCCAACAAAATCATGCAAGAAGAGTACGAGCAGCTAAAGCAAGTTTTCGGTGATTCATTTTATAAGGAGATAGTGGAAATGGATATAGAATGGCACTGGAACTGTCCTTCCTGGCCTAGTGCAGGAGGAATATGGGAACGATCGATACGAAGTCTTAAACAACACCTCAAAAGAGTTGTAGCGGACCAAGCATTGACGTTTGAAGAATATAGCACCATGTTAGCGCAAATAGAAGCGGGTCTCAATTCTAGACCTCTGTGTCCGTTATCTGAAGACATAGACGACTTAGATTTCTTAACACCCGCGCACTTCCTAACTGGTAGAGCAGGTCTGACCGTGATTGAAAGAGCCAACGACGCTAGGACTAGGTGGCACTTAACGAACAAGATTTTTCAAGACCTTTGGAGAAGATGGAAAACTGAATATCTTAGCCAATTATCTATTCGGAACAAGTGGCTAAAATCAAAGAGCAACATTAAGATAGGTAATATGGTGACCATCCATGATGATAATTTTCCTTCCGGAAAATGGCCAGTGGGGAGAGTCGTTGAGGTGCACCAAGGAAATGACGGATTTGTAAGGGTTGTGACATTAAAGACAAAGAACGGTTTAATAAAGCGACCTATCATTAAATTGACCGTCTTACCAATCGAGGCAGATGAAGAGCAGAGCAAAAAAGCCAAAACTAAAATCACAAAGGATGAAACGTTAGCGAGTACGATAAAGCCTCGTAATTTCATTAACGTCGTTTTATCATTAATATTTTTTATGAGTATCTTGAGCAGCAGCGAAGCATCGAACCACATTACCCAATTTAGTGGTAATCAATCCTTATACTACGATCCGACAGGTAAATTGAATATAATACGGGATCAATGGAAAATTGTGTCTTACTACGAGATGCAACCTTATTGGCAAGGTGATAAAGCAGTGAATACTTTCATCAAATACCTAGAGCAAACATGTACACAAATTAAAGAACGCAGCCATTGTAATATGATTTTATTACAAGTGCAGCATGATTATACCGAGATTCAATATCGTAATCAGCTGCTGCTAAATCAGCATTTCGGAACTCGGTCAAGAACTCGACGCGGCCTTGTCAACGCAGTCGGCTCTATAGCTAATACTTTATTTGGAGTACTCGATCAAAGTTTCGCGGACAAATACCAACGTGATATTGAAATTATCAATAGCAACGAGAAGCACTTATTACAACTTTGGAAAAATCAAACATCTGTGGTAGAAGCTGAGTATAATGTTCTGAAACGAACTGAGAAGACCATTGATACTCAGTGTAAGCTTATAAATAGACATCTAAACCTCTTAGATGAAGCAGCTAGGCAAGTGCAGATGCAAACTAAAAGCACGTCAACTTTACAAGAATTTACCTTAGCAGCCATGGCTACGACAAATATGATACAAAACTTAAAGCGCGTACAAGATACTTTAATTGACACTTTGACGGATATTTATCATAGTAAAATTAACATGCATCTACTTACTCCAGAGCAACTCAGCAACGAACTTCAAATCATTTCCGGTCAAATATCAAAACAACTTACTTTACCCAACAATAACATTCAGGCCGATTTATATGAAATCTACAAGCTACTAAAGATCAAGGCAAGAATGAGCAAAGAGTATTTTATTTTTGAGATCTCCGTACCACTCATTAGCAGAGACAGTTTCCAACTGTACCGCTTGATACCGGTACCTCTTCAGGTTGGAAATGACATGATCAGCATTATTCCAATCACCGATTATATAGCAACTAATCTGATGAGGGATGCTTATCTCGAAGTCAAGGACGACGATCTTCAAACTTGCAACTATCAGGATGAAAGCTACATCTGTCAGCTACGAGGTCCAATCAAGCGTCTGGATCCAGAAGAAAAGTTCTGTCAAACCGAACAAATAGGTACCTGCCAGCCTAAGAAAGAAACCTGCAAGAATATCGCACCTCCGCTCAAATAGTGTCATAAGTCAAAAAACCAAACTGTCGAGTAAATAGGATTTGAAATTTATACTATATTTATTTTTCACTTTTCGGGTCATAACTCAAAAACTAATAAAATTAATGCAATATGTTTTAAGTAAGTTAAAATGGTTTTTGAAGGTCTACAAAATGGTGTAGTAATTATCAAAAAAAGAAGAAAAAAAAAAATTTTGTACTCGGAGTTGTGACACTTTATGGATCATAAAAACGAATAATTTACAAAATTTTGTTTAATTAAAGAGGTTTAAAAATAACTTATTAAGAAATAAAACAAAAATAAAAACGTTATAACTCAAACATAATACTGAACTTTCTTCCTTAAAACATAATTGATAAAAAAATAATATTATTAGCAATAATCAACAGTTGTTAGCAATAGTTAACATCAATCAAAAAAGTAGTTTAATATTAAAACTCTTATTCATATTAATTAACTTAAATCTAATTTACGAATTGTTGAAAAAGTCAGCATAAAAACTTGGAATGTGATTATTTTGTACTAAAGTCATTAAATCAGTCTTTTTATTCTCCTTAATATTTATTTTAGAAGTATAAGCTGGCTTTGTATCAGGAACAGTTAATGTCTTATTTCGTGAGAGTGAATTAGAAGAAACATGATTCAGTTAAAGAATCATGTTTTTTCCTCCTCAGTAGAGCTATCTTGAATGCGTGCTTCGTTGTTATTAACATTATATTCCACAGGCAAATCTTGCACAAAATCTTCATTTTCATTACTTAGAATTTTTAGAATCTTTAGAATTACTGTCTAACTCTAGAACTAACATCGCCTTAGGTGGCAAAAAAGACTCATTTTCGGAATTTTCACTTAAATAAACATTTCCTTTCTTTAAGCTGTCAGGCATTGCTTCTAAATTATTTTTTGAGTACCATCTGGTACTAAGGTCGTTTCATTTATTTCTGGAACATGCTGCCCATTCGGCTCTAGGCATAAAGACAATATTTTGCTTGATCTGGACATAGTATATATTTGTAGATACAACCATCTAAGGACAAAAAAAAAATTTAATATAAAAAATAACGCTTTATCGAAATAAAATTTAAAGTTTATAAAATAACTTTTTTCACATATAATGTCTTAACTCGACACAGATCACTTAATTGCGATAAATATTGTGACTTTTGACTTACCTTAATTCAATAAACTGTCATATGTCGACACACTTCACTTTTATTGAATAAACATACAGATTATTTCCAAATGGCTCATCACATGTACCGACATAAATCGACAAACAACATTCTATACAACATCCAGACAGACAACCGCCTTGCACAAGCAGTGACGTGACACTTTTTATGTTTGGTAAGACAGTTCTTTTACTTAGCGATATAATGTCACTAGCGTCATCTAGGGATAAATAATCAAACTATTTACATGACATTATTTGAGATAACATTTTTAAGTTTTCTGAAACCAATAGTACAATAAAAAGATTTTCAATTTTTTTGAGTTGTGACACTATTTGAGCGGAGGTGCGATATGTGGTTACAATTGCACGACCTATCGTCCTATCTATATTTTGCATGTGATACTTATTTATTTACGATCATATGTGACGCTGAAACCCGAGCGCGCCGAGTCAGCAAGGCCGGGCTCATTCAACTCGACAAAGAATGCATAGCTAAGGGCCGTGACATAACTCTTTATTCATATCAGCAGGGAAACAAGCTGACTTTAAAACCTGACCTCTTAATAGCAAATATGGCTCCAATACAGCACCATCATTTAGTTAATATTACGCTGCCATTTCTCGAAACAACGACAGAGGATGCACAGATCAACAACACACTAACCCGTCTTGGCAATCAGATAGCCGCTATGAAGAAAGCAACTTTGGAAGAAGGGACAATAACTACCTACGCATGATATACATCACTATGCCATATCATACGTATTGCTAGCAGCAATCGTCGTAGCGTTCCTGTGGTTCCTGTGGCAGCAAGGCAAGCAAGCCTCATCCAGGCCCGCGCGGGCCCCGCAGACGCCGTGCGAGCCGGTGCCCGCACCAGCGCCTGTCGAGCCGCGCGCGGCTCCTATCAGCTGTGTGAGTGTTAGTGCAAGTGCGCGTAAGCCGTCCGTGCCCGAGCAAGGGATAAGTGTTTGTGGGATCAAACGGTGGTCCAGTTTACGAGTTAAAAAAGACAAATTAACGTCACCTATCAGTAAAAGACAATCGGTCTTTACGGTAGATCTAGATAGAGATTAGCGATCATTTAGGATAAGAACATTCAGCATTGTATTAACATTCATAAGCAAACTTCTGGTTCACCTATGTATTACTAACCCTCTTAATTGTACAATCATATCATCTCTTTTCCCGTATCCTCCCCTTGGGAGCATGTTCGATACTCATCGAACACATCATCATCAGCAGTTTTGGCTCAAGTAGGTCACGCTGCGGCACCAGCGGACAGCGCGATCTACGCGAACCAGTGCGCGATCGACCGGCATACTTGTAGCACTCATTATCATCATTAGCATTAATTAGCGTATAGTGTCGGAATAAACTTCTCTAAAATCTTACCTTTGACTTTTCATTTAGCACCCGTAATATCTAGCAGCTCGAACATTACCGTTCATTTATTTTTATAAGTGTATGCCAAAACGACAATAGTCATCATCTCCTTAGCTTAAAACAACTATGTTGGAGCCGGTTCCAGTCCAGTTCCAAAGTTTTTGACATGGCCTGAACAGACCTATCTAGCCTCCACAACCCAGTAACTGGTTAGCACGATACCCTTGGCTAGACCAGAGTCAGATTTCTGGCTTCTGACTACCCGTAACGACTACCAAAGATGACCAATTGACAGCCGGGTCCGACAGCTTTTTTTAAGGATGTGAAATCATCCAATGACTGCCTTCCGATCTGGGCGAAGCGGGAGGTGGTGTCAGACTTTTACTTACTAAGACCCATCCGTGTTCCATCATATGCCCTTCGTGTTCCGAGGCCGCGGTAACTCTTTCGAACAATGCCGCGACCCGGTTGCGGAATTGCCCTTATGGGCCCGTGGAACACGACGCGCCGTCTACACGGGCCGCGCCTACACTGAGAGAAATTTACGTAGCCGCATTACATAATTTATGTAGCAAAACGATACAGAATGACGATTGTAGCCGGAACCATGTCGCGTACGTAGCTAAGCATAAGTAGCCGGCACCATGAACTTTTTCATGGACCGGCTTATAATACGTAGCTATCAATCTTAGGTTAGTAGGCGCAATACGTACAGGGAAGGATCCAGTAGCCAGATGCTTTAATGTGTACCGCCTATTGATATAATGCAGTCGCCAGTCGGTTACATAATCTAAGTAGCTAGCCACCTTACGCACTAAGTAGGTAGAATCGATAACATTTTGTAAATATTGCAGCTAGTTAAAATACGTAACTATCAACTAACTAACGATAAAATACGTATGTAATAATATTATAAGTACATTTCTGCAATGCCATTATGGAACATGGCCCGGCTTACAAACACGTTTATAAGATTCACCGTTAATAGATAAGCGAAACAATTATTACATATGCTACAATCGTAGTAAGTAGTAAATTGCATACACATTACAAAATCGGGTCATGTACGTAGCATTTTTTTCTCAGTGTACAGTGGCTGGAAGTCACCCTGTGACTCCCGACGCCTGGAGCGTCTCCTGCGGCGGCTGGGGCGCGAGGGCTGTGAGGGACTTGAGACTTGCCTCTGGGTTCGACAGCTTAA
Organism: Tholera decimalis; assembly: GCA_943138885.2. NCBI lineage: Eukaryota > Metazoa > Arthropoda > Insecta > Lepidoptera > Noctuidae > Tholera > Tholera decimalis. The sequence goes on from OW964568.2 coordinate 5,432,123, forward strand.
CGTGCTTAATGAGTGAGTGAGTGAGTCAGTGAGTGGTAATTTAGCTTTATATATTTTATATATATAACTCCAGGTTAATCTTATCGAAAACTCAATAACAAACCCGATAGCTCATGCTCAGCGTTCGCGCTTGCGACCACTCGCCCAAGAAGGCTGTTATAAGAGGCAATAATGCATAATAATGTAATGCCGGTTTATCAATCCATCCATGATGTCTTGGATACCCAATTGGGGAGATATTATGCTACAGTGGTACCCAACTGATAAGGCGCGTCGTGAATCTTCGTTCGCACAGAAAAGAAAGTATGGCCCCGAAGATTAACGAAAGAATGCTTAACTTACAATCAACCTTAGATCACTACTATAAGGTTCATAATACACTGCAGCTGTTAGTTCCGTCTCACTCACGCGTCACGCGCTAACATGGCGGCAGCTGCCGACCAATGGAGGAGCGCAGAGCGTGCCGATTGGTCAATAGCATTTCCCGCGCTTTGAAAATTTGTTTTCTGCGCAAATACATCGGTAAGCCATATCAGTTGGGTATTGTCTCTAAAAACTCCTAGGGTCGTAGGGTTTGGTATTCTTGCTCTACTCTCTATATCTACGTCTTTTGAGGTTGTCCCTAATGTGTTCAATTGATTTAAGATCGGGACTGCGTGCCTGCCATGATAAAACTCATTAAAGTACTTAGTAACGAACTTGCGGTATGGTACACATCATGTCATGCATTAAACTAAAGTTGTCACCAAAAAAAAATTGGTGCGAAAGGTATGACATGGTCTTGAAGAACATCTCCCATCTTTGTGCGTTTTGCTGTTTTTAAATAGAACTTGCTTTGTGGGTAGAATTCACATTACTAGCAATCTTGTTAATCCTCCAACTAAACTAAATATGGTTGTGTTTGGAGTGGGTTCACAGCAAAAGAGTAATGGATGGGGTTTGAACCCGTGACCTATCGATCAGAAGTCCGACAACTTGGCCATTAAGCTATGGACGTTTACACTGCCTCTATCGAACACAACAAGATCCGTACGAGCCTGGTAAGAGATACTTCCCAAAACCATTATGGACCCTCCCTGGTAACTCACTGTTTCAGTCATAGTTCATGGAGCAAACCTTTCATTTTGACTCATACGCTGTTGTCCATATTGACCTCTTAAGTCTATTCTGCTTTCATCCAAGAACGAGACGTCCTACCATTCCTACACACTCCAGTCAGCATATTCTCGCGCAAAAGTAAGTCTAGCTCTACGGCATTGTAGGAGAAATTCTGGGACGCGAGCTGGGCGAAAGCCCTCAGATTTCTTTCTGCCAGTCTTTTTCTAATGAAACGTTCACTCATATTGATATTTTTTAAATCAAAAAGACACGTACGAGCTCCGTAGTACTAGCGATTTCACAACACGTTGCTAACAGCGAAGCGGTCATCTCGAGTTGAAGTACATCCATGTTGGCCTAGACAACGTTGGCTTAACCCAGAGTCTATTTTACAACAAATAATAAGCAAACACTACAAACTCAAATTAACAACACTATAGCTGAAAGGAACAGGAAAAGTTAACAAATCAATTCAACTGCAACTATGTCTAACAAACAGTTGATAAGCCATAATTATCGTAAACAAACAGGGCGATGAATTATACATATGTTTAGGTGGGCGGTTAATTGTGTCTGTGAGTCTAAGTATATATCATCACAGGCCTGTTTGACAGGCCTGTTGGTATAGTGGTCAGTGGCCCTGACTGCTATGCGCAAGGTCGTGGGTTCGATTCCCACCCAGGATAAATGTTTGTGTGATGAGCACGATCATTTGTTCTGTGTCTGGGTGTAATTTATCTATAACTAGCTGACCCGCCACGACTTCGTTCGCGTGGTATCCTACCGCTACCCAACCGATACCACTACCCCTATCCTACCGATACCCTATATACCCAAACCTTACTCTACCCCTCCCTACCCTTACCCTAACCCTACCCCTACTTTTTTATATTTTCACACCTTTTAAACCTTCCCTGTATGAGAGGGAACACGATACAAAAAGAATTAATGGAATCGGTCCACCCATTCTCGAGTTTTAGCGAGACTAACGAACAGCAATTCATTTTTATATATATAGATAGATAGATAGATAGATATGTATGTATTTAGAAATATTCCGTTACACGTTGTAACGGAAACCCCATATCTATCCAAAAGGGCTGAAGACAACATCTGGTATGGAGTCTCTATGCACAGTTTCAGCTCAAAATAACTGACTCAAAGAATTGATACCAAATTATTGGTTTCATATATTTCTTGAATACCAATCATAACAAACGTGTCACAGCACTACGAGGGTTAATAACTTTGCACGTCACTTGCCAATAACACGATAATTCTTTACGTTCTTCTTAATTTGAAAAATTCGGTCTCTGGTATCAGTGTATTTGAATTTGTAATAAGTTCTACACACGTAGACTTAGGATTACAAAACCCTTGCCATATCGTTTGTTATCATCCAAAGAAGCCATGCACTTGGTATGTATATACCTTTGGAAGGGTGTGTTGGAATACTTGGTATCCATTCGAAGGAATAAAACTCACGTCGGATTGTTGATTGAATACTGAATCAATACTGCATAGATACTGAATAATTTATTGACGAAAACACCTGCTTATATATACATTGGTTATGGTTCTATCTAGGCATGACAAACACAGTTTCTAAGCTCTCGACCGATGGCGAAGCGCCGCCGGGCGAGACGCGCGCGGGGCGCGGAACGCATTCCTGCCCGCGGCACTAGATCGTCGCGGACCTATATATATCGGAGCGGGGCGCGGTCACGCTCTTTTGCTTCTGTCGTCGAGTGAAGATGTCTGCTGTTCAAGAATTTTCCCGCCGTGTGTCGTCAGCGCCGCGTGTCCATCTGCGTAGTCCTGGAGTGTGACATGAAGATGCGGAGAAAAACTGATGCTAAGCTTGCTCTGCCTGATTGCATGCTTACAAACAAACCGCTTCTTTCGAAGCGATATGGCCGGCGAGTGCGGCGTTGTGATGACGCCGTGCTATGCTCGAGCTGTTATCCTGTTTCTTTACAAACCAACGTCTTTTTCAAGATGATTGCTTTCTCTGTTTCTTTTCGGAATGTCAAAAACGTGGTGTGGTAATTGGTTCAGTGTTGAGTGGTAAACTGGTAATTATTTGGTTTGAAGGTAAAGGTACTGGTCGGAGGTATTTGGTATTCGTTCGCAGGTATGGTAAATGAGTGACAGGTACTATGTCACTACATCACTCCCCCCTAAGCGAAGCGTACGTTGGGTTTCACTGCGCGGCCGGATCGAGTGACGTAGGAGTCATGCGGTGCGCTCGGGGTCGAAGACCGCGGCTCGACGCTCGGTGATGTTTTTTCCACGCGAGGTACTTGTGTCACGCCTGTTGTAGAAGCAGTAAACCCTTCGTTGAGTAAGTATGCTGGCTTGAGTCTATCTATTGTAACAACTGTAGTTCGAAGTGGCATTTGTATGGTGAAATGCTTGCTGTCACGTTGAATTATTTTGAACGGGCCTTCGTAAGGTGGGGTCAATGAACTTCGCACGGCATCATTGCGCACGAACACATGGGTACACGTCGCTAGGTCCTTGTATACAAAAGTGCTTCTGTTATTGGAATGAGACTTGCTGCTCGGGGACAACGTCGACATGGTTTCCGTTAGCTTCTGGACGAATTCTGCGTCTTCATTTTTCGGCGTTTCGACGAAGAAATCTGACGGTATTCTAAGTGTTGATCCGTAGGTAATGAGTGCCGGGCTTAATTGAGCGTCTTCCCGTAGGGCGGTACGTAGGCCGAGTAATACGGTAGGTAGTTCCTCGCTCCAGTGTGCACCGGCGTTTCGCGCCATAAGTGCAGACTTCAAAGTTCGATGCCAGCGTTCAACTTGACCATTTGCTTGAGGGTGGTAGGCAGTGGTACGTATTCTTGTTATGCCGAATTTCTTCATAAATTGGTTGAATAACGACGATTCAAACTGTCGTCCTTGATCCGTTGTAATTCGTATAGGACAACCGAATCGTGATATCCACCCGTCATAGATTGCTAGGGCGACAGTGTCGGCGGTGACGTCACATACAGGTATTGCTTCTGGCCATTTAGTGCAGCGGTCGATCATTGTTACTAGGTATCTGTAGTCGTTAGAGGGCGGCAGTGGTCCCACGATGTCCACGTGAATATGTTCGAAACGCGAAGATTTTTGAAACTCGCCGAGCGGGCTGATAACGTGTCGTTGAACTTTCCCGCGCTGGCAACCGATGCATGATTTCGCCCACAAACCGACTTCTTTATTCATATTCGGCCAGAAAAACTTTGTAGACATCACTCTCCTTGTTGTTCGCACACCCGGGTGACTTAGTTCGTGTTGCGCTTTGAATGCTACTACACGATAAGTCTCTGGTAGGTATGGACGAACGTTACCGGTCGATGTTTCGCGAACTTGAGATTTGGGTTCGACATGCAGATCTTCAGTTCTTCATCGTTTTCTTGGTCTTGAGCGAGTTGATTGTAGTCGATTGTAGAGTGCGACAAGTCGATTTCTTCGATGCGTGATAAGGCGTCGGCTGCTTGATTCTTATCACCGTGAATGTATTTGATTGCCGTACAGAACTGACTAATGTAGTGTAGCTGGCGCTCTCGTCGTGGTGTATCGCTGCTACTTGGCGTTCTTGTCAAGGCGTAAGTCAGTGGTTTGTGATCGGTGAATATTGTTAGGTCACTGCCCTCGATCAGCCGTCGTAGGTGTTGAACTGCGGTGTACATAGCTAATAATTCGCGATCGTACACGCTGTAGCGTCGCTGCGTCTCACTCATAGTTTTTGAGTAGAATGCAAGTGGTTTCCACACGTCGTTAACTTTTTGTTGAAGTACGGCGCCGATGCTAGTGTTCGATGCGTCGGTAAATAAACATAGCGGCGCGTTAGGTATCGGGTGCGTCAGTGTTGTTGCCTCGAGTATGCTTTGTCGGCATTTTTCAAAGGCTTGTTCTGCTACTTGAGACCATTGTATCGGAGTTTTGTCGTTTTTCTTGCTGTTGTGTAGGTATTTGTTTAATTCATGTTGGTACTCGGCTTGATGTGGTAAACAACTACGGTAGAAGTTAATTATTCCTAAAAATCTTCTAAGTTCTTGTACTGTTTGCGGTTTGGGATAGTCGACTATGGTTTTGATTCGTTCTTGAGTGGGTTTGATTCCTTCTGATGACACTTCGTATCCGAGGAACTCGATGGTTGTCTTGTCAAACTCGCATTTCTCGATGTTAAGACTGACGCCGTAGGTATTTAGGCGTTCGAGTACTTGTTCTAAGTGGTGGCGGTGTTCTTCCTTGTTTCTCGAGTGTACGAGCAGATCGTCGACGAAACAGAATACGTTGTCATCCAGTCCTCGTAGAACCTCATGCATAAAACGTTGAAATGTTTGACCGGAGTTTCTTAGACCGAATGTCATGCAGTTGAATTCGAAGAGACCTAATGGTGTTATTATTGCTGTTTTTTGAGCATGCTCTTGATTTGCGATTGGTATCCAGAAATAGGCCATTTTCAAATCGAGTTTTGAGAATATTTTCTTGCCGTGGAGCTGGTATGTGAAATCTTGAATTCGTGGAATGGGGTATCGGTCGGGAACGGTGACGGCGTTGAGTCTTCTGTAATCCCCACATACTCGAAGTGATCCATCTTTCTTTTTAACAATGTGGAGAGGACTCGCCCACGGACTGTTCGACGGCTTGCATATTCCCATCTCGATCATGCGCTCGAACTCAAGTTTTGCAGCTTTATATTTGTCGGGCGGTAGAGGTCGTGGCCGTGAGTAGATCGGCGGCCCAGTTGTCTCTATGTGATGCGTGACGTCGTGCTTGGCTGGAGTTTTCAGTGTCATTGGTCGAAGTACATCTGGATATTTCTTCAGCAGGTCGTGGTGAGTGTGGTCGCGGTTGATGATATGGATTGATTCTTCTGTGGTGTTAATTTTGATGGCGTTCACGCTAAGTTCTGTCACACGGTCTGTTCGGTCCGACGTGAAACAGAACGCACCTTTTGGCCGGCAACATTAATTATCTGTGGACTTGACATAACCTCTCTTGACTTGACAGATTGACTTTGCTTGTTGGAAAAATGTCCGCACGTTTGGGACTTTGATTTGATTGTAATTGGTAAAATATTGTTGAATTCGCCCGTTGAGACCGATAATTGGGTCGCGAATTATTTGTTGGTTGAAGTGTATTCCCCATTTGTTGAAAACCCCGGGATATTGTTGAATTATACGCCGCCTTGTCGTCGGTCGGCCGGCACGCGGAATTTGTTGTAAATCGTATTGGATCTCACGAGATATGAACAGATTAATTGTGTTCAGTGATTGATTGAACTTTGTAATCTCGGATTAACAAGAATCCAGTGATATTTCTTGAAACATATCGCCTTATTGCGTCATCTCGTGTGGCACGCGTTTGTTGGGAACGAGTTAAGCTGTGATTGCTGTTGTGACCGCGTCAGCTGGATATCGGCGCCTTGGGAACGTTCTACAACACTTGACTTACATCACACCTTTCAATTACTCACCCCATTTTACATACATCAACCACACTTAGGGCGTGGCCTTTGAAGGTCGAACTTGGCGTCCCCAGCACTCAGGTTAGTGGTACATTTTGTTATTGAAATAAGGCCTAAGAGCCTACCACAACGTAGGGCTCCGCGTAATCGCGGACAAGTTTGGGACACCCCAGTTACCGTTGCACTGGGCCTATTGCAGTCTTGAACACGGTCGATAAGTTTTCTTTGATGTAGGTCGACTAATAGTTTATGCTGTGCCAGGAAGTCGGCGCCCAGTATTGATGTTTTAACATTAGCGACGACGAAAGTCCACTTGAAACTTCTTCGTAAACCTAGGTTGAGCTCGAGTGTGCGCTCTCCGTAGGTACGAATCTCTGTTCCGTTTGCTGCGTATAGTTTGTAGCCTGCATTGTCCGTCGGTTTTGAGTATTTCTGGTTTCGAGCGGCTAATACAGATATGTCGGCTCCCGTGTCGACCAGAAATTTTTCACGGTTGTTGATGTCGATCACGCATAGGCGGTGGCTTGTTTGGTTTACATCGACACCCGCCACTATCGATGTACGTTCTAGTTTTCCCGCTTAATTTTTGAACACGGTGATTCACATTTTCGTGCCTCGTTACCGAATCGGTAATGGTAATAGCACAACCAGTCAGGGTCGCCGGGCTTGCGGGAGTTCTCAGTACGCTGTCTTGAATGTGAGCGTGAGCGGTTACGGTGTGCGGAGTTTTGGCGGGAACGGTGGAACGATGAATGTTGATGTTTGCGGAGTTCGGCGACTTCGATTGACAACTTCTCTATTTGTTTCGACAGCATGCTGATTTGTAGGTTTGCTGTTGTGGCGCCTTCAGCATCGCAGAAATCGTCGGGGAAATTCAGCATCGTGGAGCTTCTTCTAATTTTCTCGGGGTCACCAATTTGGAAGGGTGTGTTGGAATACTTGGTATCCATTCGAAGGAATAAAACTCACGTCGGATTGTTGATTGAATACTGAATCAATACTGCATAGATACTGAATAATTTATTGACGAAAACACCTGCTTATATATACATTGGTTATGGTTCTATCTAGGCATGACAAACACAGTTTCTAAGCTCTCGACCGATGGCGAAGCGCCGCCGGGCGAGACGCGCGCGGGGCGCGGAACGCATTCCTGCCCGCGGCACTAGATCGTCGCGGACCTATATATATTGGAGCGGGGCGCGGTCACGCTCTTTTGCTTCTGAGCTGTCGTCGAGTGAAGATGTCTGCTGTTCAAGAATTTTCCCGCCGTGTGTCGTCAGCGTCGCGTGTCCATCTGCGTAGTCCTGGAGTGTGACATGAAGATGCGGAGAAAAACTGATGCTAAGCTTGCTCTGCCTGATTGCATGCTTACAAACAAACCGCTTCTTTCGAAGCGATATGGCCGGCGAGTGCGGCGTTGTGATGACGCCGTGCTATGCTCGAGCTGTTATCCTGTTTCTTTACAAACCAACGTCTTTTTCAAGATGATTGCTTTCTCTGTTTCTTTTCGGAATGTCAAAAACGTGGTGTGGTAATTGGTTCAGTGTTGAGTGGTAAACTGGTAATTATTTGGTTTGAAGGTAAAGGTACTGGTCGGAGGTATTTGGTATTCGTTCGCAGGTATGGTAAATGAGTGACAGGTACTATGTCACTACATACCCTTTCCGTTACACGTTGTATATGTATGTTTATCAGTTGTCTAGTACTCATAATACAAGCTCTGCTTAGTTTGGGACTAGATGGCGTTGTGTGAAAGTTGTGGAATATTATTATTATTATCACCTGCTTAGCCTGCTCATAAATATGTTGGGGTTGGTTACCAGTCTAACTGGATGTAACTGAGTATTACTACTAGTAGACTGCCTACCTGACATCCACAGCCCGGTAGCTGCGTAAAACGACCACCCTTGTCCAGACCAGTATCAGTTTTTGTCGCTTTCGACTACCCGTAAAGACTATCAAACATGTCCAAATGATCCTAACGGATTAACGGCTTGGCGTGTTTTCCGAAGCACCGCGGAGTCTCGATATCGCACACCTAGATCTAAAGAGCGAGCTAACTCAAAAATCTCAATTTTTGAGTTGTACATACCATCGAATTCCTTACGTAATAAGGAATTCGATGGTATGTATAACTCAAAAATTGAGATATTTAAGTTAGCTCTCTTTAGATCTAGGTTTGCGATATGTTTAGATGGTCACCCGTCCATTAATAGACCTCGGCAAGCGTTGCTTAACTTTGAAGATCAATGCGGCTGCTATTGTTTAGCCACGAGCTCCTCCACTCAACTTACATAAAATATAGTTGGAAAAAGTCTGATCAAATAATGAAGTAGGTAAATAATACTGACTTGAAAATTCCAAATTACTTCAGTTTTTGCTGAATTAATTTCAATTATTAAGAGGTATCTTCTGAAAGGAAACCACTCGATTGATTCTCAGATATTTTTATTTGGTATCACATTAGCATAAATGAAATAATTTACATTATCTGTATCTCATGCCTTTTAAAAACAGACTAATTTATTAGTATCGTTACAGATACTATATTTTACAAACTTTAGAGTAATTACACATTTGTACATACCTTAGTTAACTAATAGGTACAATACTACTATCACTACCGTATTCTTATTCCTCTGACCGTTCACTTCGGCTCTCGTTGCAATACTAGGGATGGTACGTATTTACGCGACCAGGTATTTACACCAGGTATTTACTTCCAAGTACGTACACCAGGTACCGATCCGAAATACTTGCAAGACTTCAAAGTATTTTATACGGCTACTCGGAGTCGGACTCGCTCCGGTGGGGGCTTGACGATCGCCCGACTATGCGATTATGCTCCTTATCTGTAAGAGACTACGTAACAATTTCGTATGCAAGTCTATTCTAGTATAAATGGATTGTCTTTGCAAGTATTTATATGTAAACGCGATTGTGCTTCTTATTTATAAGAACTCACGGGTCAATTTCCTATGCAAGTATTTTTTCATTCAACAGGGCTTGGATTGAGTAAAAGTAGAAACGTTCGTCTCTATGCAGGTATTTATTTGTAAACGCGATTGTGCTCCTTATTCTTAGGAAGTCACGGTTCAATTTCCTATACAGATAGAAAATACTTTCAATTTCGTATGCAAGTCTATTCTAGTATACGGTTTGTCTTTGCAAGTATTTATATGTAAACGCGATTGTGCTTCTTATTTATAAGAAGTCACGGGTCAATTTCCTATGCAAGTATTTTTTCATTCAACAGGGCTTGGATTGAGTAAAAGTAGAAACGTTCGTCTCTATGCAGGTATTTATTTGTAAACGCGATTGTGCTCCTTATTCTTAGGAAGTCACGGTTCAATTTCCTATACAGATAGAAAATACTTTCAATTTCGTATGCAAGTCTATTCTAGTATACGGTTTGTCTTTGCAAGTATTTATATGTAAACGCGATTGTGCTTCTTATTTATAAGAAATCACGGGTCAATTTCCTATGCAAGTATTTTTTCTTCCAACAGGGCTTGGATTGATGTGAAAATACTTGCATAGGAAATTTATTCGTTTTGCTTCAGCAAAAAGGAGCATAATCGTATCAGAAAAAAAAATACTTGCAAGGTTCAAAGTATTTTTCATTTGCAAATGCGATTGTGTAGTATTTCTCTAAATATTCCAAAGTTGTCTGAGTACATAAACCGAAATCTGTGTAGGTGTGTGCATCAGGGAACTTTTTCTTTTCTTTTGAGTAGTTTGCGGCGCCATTCACCCTAATGACTATTAATAAAAGACACATTATTGCGTGAACGAAAGTATTTTAGAAAATATTTTGTTATGTTTACTTTTTTTATTTTTCTTTCGTCAGTTGTCGTTTGAGTGAGTGCATAGATGATACATTAAATACTGAGAAGTGAGTGCGAGCTTGTTATGCAATTTACCAACTGACCGTGACTTTCTTATTTCGCGAGTTTATTGAATTTAAACTATTAACAGTTAGTGTGTAAATAAACAAAACTGCTTTTTTATGTGTACGTGACTTTGTTTATTAGTTAGGAATGTAAATATTTAAATAGGTAAAAGACGATTTTTGAACGTAGTTGAATGTAGTTAAGTGTTTTCTTTTAAAATTGATAAGACTTACTAGTTGTAAATAAAAATACAGTTACAAACCATGGCTCCTAAGAAAAGTTTGGCTAAAATAAAGCTGAATGTAAAATGTGCAAAGCATTAATATCATACAAATCGGGAGTGTCAAACCTTATGCCTTATGCTTGCATGTGCAAAGAAAACATATTTCCGTGAATTTTAAGTGAGTGAATTATCAACCGACGAACAAAAGAGGAGGTTATCAATTCGACGCGTATATTTTTTTTTTTTTTTTTTTTTATGTATGATCATCGAGTACTCGAAGACGGCTGAACCGATTTGGAAAATTCTTTTTTTGTTCGAATGGGTATACTTCGAAATTGGTACCATTATCACCAAAGTCAGGATCTGATGATGGGATCTTGGAGAAATCGAGGGAACTCTTCAAATATTATAGGCACACCTATGGGGTTTTGGGTATTTCTTATAGTAACTTGTGCAGTTGCTCTCAAAAAGTACCATTTGGGGAAGTGGAACTGATGATGAAGACCACAGATGGCCGCCGAAACTACTCAATAATAAGTATTGAGTGGATTGCGATTCGATTACTTGAATATGGGTGTTAAGCACTTTATGCTCGTCACAATCCATATGGTGATGTAGAGCTGATGGTGAAGTACCAGGAGAACTCCTCAACAATTAACGGCCCAGCATTGGGAAAAGCAATATTTTGTAAAAGGTTATAAGTAGTTGACATTTAGGCTCTTGTAACTAGGTAAATTAAAAATCATCCAACTAAAAAGAGTGAAATAAAAACTTTTTACCAAAAAATTAAACCGACTCCCAAAAAACACTGCAAAGTGAAAAATAACTTTAATTTCGGAAGTCGGTGCCAAAAACGAAAAAACAAAACTAAAGACACCGACTACCGAAATTAAAGTTATTTTTCACTTTGCAGTGTTTTTTGGGAGTCGGTTTAATTTTTTGGTAAAAAGTTTTTTTAATTTCTGTAAATTAAGTAGGAAGGAAAGATTTCATCTACAAAAGCCGTACTAGATTGTGGCATGGTACGACCGGACTAGTAGACTGAAATCCGAAGTGGCTCAAAATACTTTCTAGTATTTTAATACCTGGTTTCCAACCCTGGTATTTTTACAGACTCGTACTTGCAAGCCCTGGTATTGATATTTGCAAGTATATCTCATCTCTATGCAATACTGTGTCTGTGCTGGTGTCACGTCCTCCGTCTGACAATCGTATGTCATGGTGGGGGGAGGATAGCACCAGCGCAGCCAACATTAGAATTGTGAATGAAGGAAGTGACGTGTTAGCTTATTTCTTAATAAGTAAGATTTGATATTTAAATGATCTTTAACATTATAAAATGAGATCAATTATAAATAGGCATTTAACATATATTTGGATATTAAATTTATTACCTAGTTCCTAACACTTCTATGCATTTTTACAAAAAAAAATTTAACCCGCTATCTATGATTTCCAACTTTATTTTCCCAAGTACTTATTTGCAAGATACATAAACACAAACGATCTTTAAAAAAAGATCTTTCCGTTTGTCCGAACCAGTCCTTGAACAGGTGAACCGTTTTGAACGTGACTTCTAATGGAATCTAAAGGAGGTTATAAGGCAAAAACAACGTATAGGTAAAGAAAGAAAGAAAAACATTTATTTGGCATCAGTTTGTCAGGTACACACACATACAAAAATAAAAGTAAATAAACGGGAAAACAAAAAAGACCGTGCGTGCCTCACGGCTGCGGCAAAAAGGTCAATTTCAGCATTAATGCCGGACAGATAATACCGTCTCACGCTGCTCTTCCAATGAACTGAAAAGATAGGCTTTACTATACCGGATAGAAGTGGGCAAAGTGTATAATTTTTGAGATTGGAACATTTGCATCTCGATCACTGAAATGTTCCGATTTTTCATTTGGCTCATCGGCTCAAATGACTCAATGAACGCCCGCAACGCGGCGGCGTCATGTATAGAAACGAAAGATTTTTATGTTGCGTCTCGGGCGTTTACTATTGAGACATAGAAATGTTTGAGGCATCAATACTGAATGTTTTATGTCTACATATTTATTGCAATAAGTGAGATTATAAATAAAGTTGATCTTCGTGCATACGATACGAGAGTCAATAGTTAAAGTAACTCAGTGTCTCTCAGTCTCCCTCTCTCGCTCGCTCACTGCTCAGTCGCCACACGAGCAACGCGTCGCGCGAAATGAGCCAGAGCAAAGTAATGTTTCAGATTCAAATGATGCATTTGAAACGTTGTTACTGAACTAATCTTTTGAATCACTTCAATGATTCGGATCAGTGAGCCAGTTCCGTAGAGTTACACACGCCTAATGCCGGATTCCGACGAGACCGGAACTTACGCGGGGTTGACTTCTCATGCGAACGCAGTCGAGGACACAGCTAGTCATATGTATAATAAAGGGCCATTTTTACCGACTTCAAAAATGAGAGTACTATGTTCGGCTGAAGGTTTTTTTATGTATGTTCACCGAGTCGCTCTATGCAAAACACTAACAGTCAGCTGCATCCGGTTAGAACGGAAGCCGACCCCAAAATAGTTACGAACGGGCAGCAGATTATTTATTTATTTATTTATTAAACCATCCTTAACACTATCTTTACAGACTTAGACCTAATACGACAGTGTGGCTATCAGTTATTTAAAACAGTTACAGTTTACTTAAAACTAAATTTTAGTAAAAAAATATATATATATATATTATTATATAAGATTAACAACATTAAATTAAAAAACACATTCCTTAACTATATGTTACTACATTTAAGAGAATCTTTGCAAATTCACTCAAATTGCACGTAAATATATCAATCTTTTCATGAAGTTCGTTCACTACTCGGATTGTTCTGGTCAATGATGTTTTCGCCAGTAGATTGGTCCTGGCTACTGGCACGGCTAGCAGTGGCGGGCGCCGCCGACTCCACACGTATCGGTCAGGCGCGCTCAGTTTCAGGTGCCGCAGCACACCCGGGTTATGTGCTACACCGCGCAGTAATTATACTAAATACGCGGCGAGTGCAAAGTCCCGTCTTACCCTAAGCTCATTGTACCCGACCATGCCCATCACAAACAGTGTAGGGTACATTAAAGGGTAGAATGGGTATACCCCGTACATTTTTGAATATAGGAGCCTAGTAAATTTATTTTGGACACGCTCCAACATGACACTGTACTTCGCTTCATGTGGAGCCCATATGACTGCACTATGTTCAAGATGACTCCTTACTAATGCATCATACAATACTTTAAGTGTGGTTATATTTGTGAACCCCTGTGACTGCCGCAGTACAAAACCTAGATTTCTGTACGCCTTCTTGCATATCTTAACGATATGTTCCCGAAACGTCAAATCCGGAGTGAGATAGACCCCTAGATCACGTACTTGTGTGACTCGTTCCATTGGTGTATCTTCTACCTTGTACTCATAGCGCAAAGGGGTGCGCGCGCGTGTGAACGTTATTACCGAGCATTTCGAGACGTTGAAGTAGAGTTTATTTTCATGGCTCCACTGTACTACTCTGTTTATGTCATCTTGCAGGCGCTCACAATCCGACTTATCCTTAACCTCGAGTAGCAGTTTAAGGTCATCTGCAAACAATAAACACGAGGCATGCCTGACCACCTCTGGTAAGTTGTTTACCATTATAATAAATTCGAGAGGCCCTACATTGCTGCCCTGGCTTACGCCAGACCTGGTATAATATAGTACAGACTCGCACCCATTGTAGTCAACATACTGCTGTCGATCTTTCATGTAGCTGGCAAAGAACTGTAACAAGTGTGGTGTACAACCAATTTCCGCAAGCTTCCTTAATAATACATCATTGTCGACGGTGTCGAACGCCTTTTTAAAATCAAAGTACGCAGCGTCTACCTGCACGCCAGCATCGACTGCCGGTACTACCTGTGCCATGAAGTTGAGAAGATTGGTGGCAGTACTGCGCCCCGGGCGGAATCCATGCTGAGCATCCGAGAGCTGCGCGCGCACTTGTACCTGCATGCAGTGCTGGATAGCAGACTCTAACACTTTCGCTGGTGTCGACAGTACAGCCACAGGTCTATAGCCACTGACATCAGAGCCTGGCTTCCCCTTAGGAACCGGGATTACACGCGTGATCTTCCATCGGGTCGGGAACGTTGCTTGCTTTAAACAGATGTTAAATATATGATGCAGTGGTTCTGCTAGTAGCCTGCCACAATCTCTAAAAATAAACGCTGGTATACCGTCCGGGCCTGATGAACGTTTTGGTTTGAGATTTATAAGTGCTTCCTTTACCTCCTGAATAGTCAGTGTCTGTATATGCACACGTGCACTAGTCACGTCGACCTCCTCCGCTGCCGCCCGGGCGTCAAGTTTCGGTGGTTCCTTACTGTATAAAGACTCAAAGAAAATCGCGAACTGCCTAGCACACTCGTCATCGGTTAAATGCTGACCATTATGTATAATAGTTTGCCTGTTTAGTCTACTCCTTTTTGATCTAATATATTGCCAGAATGATTTGGGATCCTTCACAAATTGTCGCTGTATTTTATTCTTGTGTTGTTTGTGAGCATCTTCTATTGCTTTTTTGACTCGGGCTCTGCACTTAGCGAATTCATTATAATCGATATCTAGTTTTGATTTTTTGAAAGTCTTATGATAACTAGCTTTAATTTTTATTTCTTTAACAATATCTGCTGTGAACCATTCGGGATATACGTACTGTGAATTTTTCCGGCTAATCTTTTTTTTGGGCGCACATGCATCTAAAATATGGTAAACCGTATCATAAAAAAAATTCAGTGTTTCTTCCAGATCATGCATCTCATACATTGCACTCCAATCAGTGGAAGTAAGCATAGAATATAACAACTGATAATCGGCCTTATAAAAATTCCACTGCAGTCTTGTATTGCGTGTACTGTTATTGACGGCATCGTCGGCAGTGGTGGGTGCGGGGGGTATGGGAGCGGGGGCAGGGGCGGGGCTGACGCTCACCGCGAGCGGCGGGTGGTGCAGGTCTACGGGCACGAGCGCCTCGTCCGCTGCTACTACTGATACCTCTCTGCTAAAACCTGTACTCAGAACCAAATCTAGCTGACGATTGCGACAGTTAGGTATGGTGTTACTTTGAGTGAACTCGCAATAGGACATAAAATATTCATAATAGTTACTAATATTTACAGAACAAGAGTATAAATTAAAATCACCAATAACAACTACTTCTCTATATCTATCACATAAATTTTCTATTAATCTAAATAAAATCAAATAATCATTCTCTGGACTACCAGGTGGGATATAAACCACACAACACAAAAACAAAAATCTTTGATTTAAATGAACCGTTGCACAAACCATTTCAAACACGCAGGTGTCTATCGACGCGTCCGCGATGGGTACATGCCGCAGCTCGAACCGGTGTGTGGCCACGAGAAGCGCACCGCCCTGCTTTCGGCCATCCGCTCGATCGCATCGTAATATATTATAACCATGCGGCACAATTTCCGCATCTTGAATGGATTCGTTGCAGCCTGATTCAGTAATAGCGTATATGTCCGCATTAGATGACATTAAATTGTTTCTAAAGTGGTCCAATTTAGTACGCAGACCCCTGACATTTTGGTAATATATTTCTACCTTATTATTGTTCATCGAATGTTTTTTTGGGTGATCTACGAAACCAAATCCACTCATTAAATTCGGCGTTTAGTGGCCATATTTCTGCATTATTTAAATTGTCATATATTTGTTCAGGTACACCTATTATAAAAGATGAATAATCTCGTTCCATTTTATGCTTTATTTTCTCTATTTTCACACTAACTTCTGCGCCACATATACTTTTAACATGTTCGGTTATAGCTTCCAGCGTAGTTTCCGGGTGCAAACGCCACACGTGCAAGTATTTCTTGCGTTCCGTACCGAGTATTGCCTTTAACTCCGTGTTCTTTCCAACTGTCACATCTCTAGACAATCGGTTAGTTTTCTTATTTTGTACAGTTGTCCAGCCGGCTTTATCATGGTCCTCCTTCACATTAGTTGGTTCGGTAATATCTGGTAACCTAGTAGGACTCATCTGTGTCGGGAGTACAGAAGACTTCGTGGCCACACCTTTGTTTACATATATTATTATATGGTCGGCTATCGGTCTACCCGAACGATATTATATGGTCGGCTATCGGTCTACCCGAACGATATTATATGGTCGGCTATCGTTCTACCCGAACGATATTATATGGTCGGCTATCGGTCTACCCGAACGATATTATATGGTCGGCTATCGGTCTACCCGAACGATATTATATGGTCGGCTATCTTTCTACCCGAACGATATTATATGGTCGGCTATCGGTCTACCCGAACGATATTATATGGTCGGCTATCGGTCTACCCGAACGATATTATATGGTCGGCTATCGGTCTACCCGAACGATATTATATGGTCGGCTATCGGTCTACCCGAACGATATTATATGGTCGGCTATCGGTCTACCCGAACGATATTATATGGTCGGCTATCGGTCTACCCGAACGATATTATATGGTCGGCTATCGGTCTACCCGAACGATATTTCTTGGTGGGAAAATCTTCAAATTACTCCAACCACTGTGTATGGATGCGGATGGGACTCAGATTTTTACTGACTAAAACTAAAACATTCCAGCACTACGGTACCTCGTCAGAACATACTCGCAAAGTCTAACCAAATGCTGCCGTCAATGTTGTGGCATCTGACAACCTTAAATAACTGTCACAAATATATGTGTAGGTAAGAGACAGCTTGGACCAAAACCTTAATATACTTCTCGAAACTCCATCCATTCAAGGACCGACCTTCAAGCGTTGGTTAACCTTGAAGTCTGACCCGCATAGCTGTTATTGTTTTAATAATTAACTAGCTAATTTACGATAAACAGTGCCAGGATAAAATATGAACATAAATAAGAGCGAGTTCAACTTTGAAGAAGAGAGGGTTCCGTAAGTTGATTATGTTGAACCTATGGTGAAATATGTTTACTAACTGAAAATGTAAGTTTCTTACATTTTCAGTTGGTAAGGCTAAGCAGACGATGATTACCCTTTTTTTTTGGGATGGGAAAATCATCGAATGACTTCTCCCGCTCTGGGTCAAGCGGAAGGGTGTGTCAGATTTCTACTGACTAAAAACCCACCCTGTTCCTTCGTCTGCCCTACATTTCCGGGGCAGCGGTAACTCGGCAGAACTTTCCCGCAAACCCCGGCAGACGATGATTACCCTAGACTTCTTATAGGGTTTCTTGTAATATCTAAGCAAATAACAATTTTCTGTATGCTTACAAAATTAGAAACTTGAAATATTTTTCTAAAGTAGACCCAGTAATTTCCGAAAAGGCAGATCAACATGTGATGCTTTGTTTAATTTTTTAAAGAAAATAATGGCTGGGCTAAATAGCAAATAACAATATTTACCGCAATTTTTAAGGACATGTCAAAAGGTTTTGATCGTGTGAATCATCAGATACTAATAACCAAGCCAAAAATATGGAGTAGGTAAATGCACTAGATCTTATAAAATCATACCTAACCTCATATGTTATTCGTGTTATTTGAAATATATTTTCAAATAACACGAATAAAAAATGAGGTTTAAACAGACCTATATATCAGATCCAAAAATAGTTCATTATGGAGTGCCTTACGGAAGCATCCTTGGACCTCTTTCGTTCATAGTTTATATAAATGATCACCCTAAAGTTATAAACCAGCAAATTATACTAATTATAGATGATAGCACTGCCATTTTTACTGACGATGACAAAGATGAATATGATTAATTACTGAGAGTAATATTCATAAATTACTTGAAGCAATTATTAATTGGCTAACACAACATAATCTTAAAATTAATTTTAATAAAACAAATTACATGAAATTTTCAAATAAAAATCGCAAATATAAATATAACTAAGAATATAGTTTCGGAGATAAGGGAGAAGGTCAATTGTCGTCTTGATTTTTGGATCCATATTTACATAAATGCGAAAGTCTGTCTCTCTATCTGCAACGCTTTCACGGCTAAACCACAGCACCGATTTGGATGAAACTTAGAATGAAAATAGTTGAGGTCAAACTTAGGCTAGAAATAAAAGATGCAAGTTTGTATGAGACACCTAAGCCACTTAGGCGATTATTTATGTTTTTTCCTCAAATTAACGCGGGTGAAACCGCGGGGCACAGCTAGTAACTTAATAAAAGGATCTTTCTTAGAACTCTTATAAAAATATATTAAGATCTCTACAACAAGCCCTTTGATATGATATGCGATACGATACAGTATCAAAACTTCATTAATTATTTCGTCCCTTTAAAAGTCAACCTCCAATTTAAAATTTCTGATGTTTACACTTTCATATTTGGGACATGTATTTCAAAGAAACTCATTTGAACAGATTTCGACTCATTTAGTCCAGCCTTGACTTATTTTGCTAGGAGTCTAGATGGGGCCATAGGGTGTCCACATTAGTCCTCCATCGCGATCGATCTTGAGCTTCTCGTTTAACTTCACACAACGCCAGCCCGATTTTCGCCGCATTTGGCACCACGCCACGGTGCGACACCAGGATTGTCGGGAAGTCCAGTAGTTTCGGATTAAATAAGCTGTAACAGACGGACAGACAAACACACGAGTGATCCTATAAGAGTTCCGCTTTTTGTTTTTTTTTTGTACGGACCTCTAAAAATGTGTATGGTAGGATTAGATTGTATGTATTCACAACTAATAATAATAATAATTTAAGTCTGACGTGTTTGATGGCAAAGCAGCTGGCCAAAGTTAATTATTTACACAATCTTTGACAGCTAGTATAGTAAATAGTGCCAGTGAAACTCGCCATGACTGATAATGGTACAATCATTGATCTGGGTTCCAGTGAAAGTATCGATATTTGGGAACGGGTAGCAGGACATCTCTTAACTTTGAACTACATCGTGCTTGTGCTTACTCTAACTTCGTTGGCATACGGAGTAATATCTTGGTGCGCCATGAAGAAATTTCGTAGTTACAAAAATTTTGTATTTATTAACACGCTTTTATCAAGTTTTCTACTATATTTTTTTCTTACGATCCAAGTCCATCTTTCCATGAAAGTGAGATTGTGGCTATTGGAGAGCGGTTATACAATGTTTATTATATTATACCTTGCAACTGCAAGACATCACTGGTTGTTGGTGTTAAGCCACATGTTTTATGTTGATCTTGTAAAAGTGTTTCGTGTAAACATGAACAGACGTTATCTTAAAAGCTGGATGTTTGCTTGGGGATTAACTTTAGTGAATACTTTAATAATGTTTTATGCTCAGATGTACAGCACTGAGCTTTATGATCACATGTTTACAATATGTGTTTTGTTACCCTTAACAATAAACTGTATTTTGTATATTATAATTGTATATTCACTTTGTCGTAATTTCAACAAGAGCACACATACTGCTTCGGACACTTGGCGTCGCTTGTATGTAGCCACGTTAATATTTATATTATGCGATATCTCGTTGGTGCTCAATTATGTCATTCTCTTAATAGCGCCTTATCTCCAAGAAAAAGTATCAATTATAGCAACACTTTATTCCTATATTACTACCGTAACATTGGACGTGTTTTTGGTTGTACTTAAAATTAATCGAAAAGTATGGTATGAATTTTATGATACCAAATTAAAAAATCAGTTGTTAGGAAGGCAACAGAGTATCGCTATTTCAATGCCTGAAATACCTAATATACAAAATTAAAAACTTCTCCGAATTCTGTTGTCAGGAAGTTTCAGCTTCAGTAAAAGTTTGATGATATTTTATATTGAAACTTTAAATACATTAACATAAAATCAAGGATAACGTTAAACTAAAATTATATCCTTATGTATAGTTATTGACACTTGCTATTGTTTGTGTTTAATTTTAATATAGCAGTGATTGGCTTAAAATAAAAGCAAAAAAAGAAAAACATTTGTTTGTAATTTTTATTCCTTATGGTAAGCAATAGATAAACAATATAACTATCTACACTTGATAGAGCAATAATTGTAATCATAATAACCGAAAACGCACTTTATTTTATTTATTTATTTAGGTTAGCCAACAATAGTTAGCACAAAACATAATTACCTACTTATCCAACTTAAATTATGCAATTATGAGTGCAACAATTAGTTAAAGGCTAACAACACATGCACATTATAAAGTTAGGATGAGATGGGATGATATTTTATTTTTATGCGTTTGATCGTTGTTCGGCTGAAGCTACGATAGCGCTATTATAGCAGATTGCGAGTCGGTTTACACGAGCAGCCTGTCGCCGGCGCTCTTTGGGTACAATACAATAACGTCTTCAGGATGTTGTTGTGGTTGCCGCGGTTCTGCAGTGCGTCCGCGATGTTTGCTGAAGCGCGTACAGATGACTTCTATGCAATAAGACGCCAGCACGTGTCATCTCTGTTGGGCAGAGTAGGTACGAGGCAGCAGCAATGACATCCTGAAGATGATTATCTACCAAATTTCGGTGTCCCATACACTCGCTCTGGGTTCAAATTGTGGTTGACGCTATTTTCATTTTGTATTTACCAACTAACATAGATTATAAGTATTCATTGTTACTAACCATTATGGACCTCGTTATGAATGCTCTACCTGTCTTATATCTAGCAAGTAGTCCGGTGGGAACAATAACAGTACGCTGATCCCAGCCGCGACGGGCGGGCTTCGCTGACCAAGCATTCCCGATATTGTTAGAGTGTAACTCTATACGCTAGATAATAAGTGAATGTTTATCCTGTTGTTAGTTAAGATACAATAAGTTAGTCTGAAATAAACGGTCGTCAAGTAAAGTTGTGCCTTTTAAAAACTCTCCGAGACTCCCCGGTAACTTAAGTGGCGCAGCCGGTGGGATACCCAAAATTTTGCCTGTTCTTCGAAGGACACTAAATCGGTTCTGTGCGCGTGGTATTGGATATACTCGAACCAAACAAATTCCTGTCAACCGGGTGCCGAGGGTTCCTGTTTCTACGATTGCAGCTCTACGGAAAGGCATCGGATCGAACGAACTGTAAGTAGACCTCCTTACGATTCCTGTCTTGTCCTTGTTATTTCCTGTGGCTACGAAAGTAGATATATATCGTAATTTTCGAACTATTTTAGTTCGAAAATTACGATCGTCGATGATGAACGTCGAAAGTTATTTGAATTCATCAATATTTGTTAATTAGGTAATTATTTTAAGTGTGAAGTGTTTGAGCATTATTTTCGGAATTTTATATTTTTTATACCTAAGTATTTTAAATTTTATATTAATAATGGTAGACCAAGTAGGTACAAGTTATTCCAAGAGAATTGCTCTCCCTTATCCCTAAGTTTGATGGGGACCAAAACATGTTAAATTCATTTATCAAAAAGAGTGAGTCAGAACAATCCAATCAAAATGTCACTTATTATGTAGAAAATTATGCTTATAATTTAGAAATGCCTGAAACCCAAATTTACAATGAACCTTCCGAAAAGAACAATGATGAAAAACCACATGATGTTGAAAATTTTCAGGCACAAGCCTCCAATTTTCACCCGAAGTAATTCAGTTGAATTGTGATTCATTCTTAAAACTCCCGCATATAATAATTCCCGAAATCAAGGCCCGTTTTATGATAGATACTGGAAGTACGCGGTCTTTCATAAGTCCTGTCAAAGCAAATGAATATTTTTCAAATTATAAATTATACGAACCGTTTTAGGTCATAAGTACACACGCTCGTAGTCAACATAATGAAGTAATTTATATACCACTTTTAAAGACCTTTAAAACTTTAGGTAAACATAAGTTTTACGTATATGACGTAGATAAAACATATGATGGTTTGATAGGCTCAGACTTATTAAAACAATTAGAAGCCTCTATTGATATGAAAAACCAAATATTACGTACACCCACGACAGACATTCGTATATTATATAACCCGCCATGCGAGGTCACATTAGAACCAAGGACAGAGTCGCGAGTTAAAGTTCCGACCGATATGAAAAATGGAGATGCTATATTAAACTATACAGATTTCGGACAGGGTGTTAGAATGCCGAGTGCTCTCGTGAAATGTATCGATTCATTTGCAACTACAGTTATACAGAATGCTTCAGAAAATAGCGTCACATTAACGTTTCGGCAACCCTTGATTACATGTACATTAAATGACAATACTTGTGATATAAATATGACAAATAACGAACCATTGAGCAACTTTGAAATCGACGATTTACTTAAAAATAACTTAACTAAATTACGACTGGACCACACCAATGCGTAAGAACAATCCAATCAAAATGTCACTTATTATGTAGAAAATTATGCTTATAATTTAGAAATGCCTGAAACCCAAATTTACAATGAACCTTCCGAAAAGAACAATGATGAAAAACCACATGATGTTGAAAATTTTCAGGCACAAGCCTACAATTTTCACCCGAAGTAATTCAGTTGAATTGTGATTCACTCTTAAAACTCCCGCATATAGTAATTCCCGAAATCAAGGCCCGTTTCATGATAGATACTGGAAGTACGTGGTCTTTCATAAGTCCTGTCAAAGCAAATGAATATTTTTCAAAATATAAATTATACGAACCGTTTGAGGTCATAAGTACACACGCTCGTAGTCAACATAATGAAGTAATTTATATACCACTTTTAAAGACCTTTAAAACTTTAGGTAAACATAAGTTTTACGTATATGACGTAGATAAAACATATGATGGTTTGATAGGCTCAGACTTATTAAAACAATTAGAAGCCTCTATTGATATGAAAAACCAAATATTACGTACACCCACGACAGACATTCGTATATTATATAACCCGCCATGCGAGGTCACATTAGAACCAAGGACAGAGTCGCGAGTTAAAGTTCCGACCGATATGAAAAATGGAGATGCTATATTAAACTATACAGATTTCGGACAGGGTGTTAGAATGCCGAGTGCTCTCGTGAAATGTATCGATTCATTTGCAACTACAGTTATACAGAATGCTTCAGAAAATAGCGTTACATTAACGTTTCGGCAACCCTTGATTACATGTAAATTAAATGACAATACTTGTGAGATAAATATGACAAATAACGAACCATTGAGCAACTTTGAAATCGACGATTTACTTAAAAATAATTTAACTAAATTACGACTGGACCACACCAATGCGGAAGAACGTGAGGCTATAACCAAATTATGTTTTGAATACAGAGACATATTCCATTGTGATGAACTCCCCCTTACTTTTACCAATCAGGTAAAGCATCAGATTAGAACTAAAAATGAAGATCCCATTTATGTCCGCCCCTATAGACTTCCACCGTCGCAAAGTATAGAAGTACAAAAACAAGTTGAAAAATTATTGCAAAATGACGTCATTCAGGAATCTTTTTCGCCTTGGAGTGCACCCGTACATCTTGTACCAAAAAAATGGACGCCTCGGGTGAACAAAAATATAGGATGGTTATAGACTATCGACGCTTGAATGATATAACTACGGACGATAAATATCCCTTACCTAACATAAACGACTTATTTGACAAATTAGGGAAGTCCACCTACTTTACGACGCTAGACCTCGCAAGTGGCTACCACCAGCTGGAAGTAGATAAACAGGATAGACCCAAAACTGCGTTCACTACCCCATCAGGGCACTTTGAATTCACCCGCATGCCCTTTGGCCTTAAGACCGCACCTTCAATATTTCAACGCGCAATGGATAACGTGTTGAGGGGATTGCAGGGTATCCATTGCCTAGTTTACCTAGACGATATAATAGTCTTTTCAAATAGCTTGCAGGAACATATAGATAAACTTAGGAAAGTTTTTGATCGACTTAGACAAACCAACTTGAAGGTGACGCTTGACAATGCGAATTTTTACGTACAGAAGTACTTTATTTAGGACACAAAATTACCAAAGACGGGCTAGAACCCAACAATGACAAAGTAAAAGCAGTACTAGACTTTCCGTTACCGAGAACGCCCACTGAAATAAAAAACTTCCTGGGTTTAGTCGGTTATTACCGTAACTTTATAAAAGACTTTGCTAAAATCAGGCAACCACTCACCTCTTGTTTAAAAAAACGAAACAAAGTACAGATCAGCCAATCCTTTATCGATGTCTTTAATAAGTGCAAAGAGTTGCTAGTAAACGCGCCTATTCTTCAGTTCCCCGATTTCTCCAAACCTTTTGTCTTAACCACGGACGCCTCCAATTATGCTCTAGGAGCAGTCCTTTCACAAGGCCCTATTGGAAGTGACAAGCCCATAGCCTACGCGAGCCGCACTTTAAATGACGCGGAGACACGTAATAGTACAGTAGAGAAAGAAATGCTAGCCATTATTTGGGCAACAAAACATTTTCGTCCGTACCTATATGGGCGTAAATTCACTATCTACACGGACGATCGTCCTCTAGCCTGGCTTACCTCATTTATAGAGCCTGACAGTAAGCTCACTCGATGGAAGCTTAGATTGGCTGAATTCGATTTCGATATCATTTACAAAAATGGGAAACAGAACAGTAACGGGAGTGCCCTGTCACGCATAAAATTAAATATACTTACCAATAATAATGATAACGAATCCATGCAGTGTAACGCAAGTGACACGAACAAAGATAACGATACAATAGTCATCTCCGATTCATCGGAAACGATTAGTGCACGTTCACTTACCTCTTATCCAGTCGGCTCTCCAACATCTAGTACTATTACAGCCTCGTCATTACCTGAAACAATTCACTCTGCCGAGGACGTTGATACCGACGGAATTCCCATATTAAACGGAGCAGTAGACACGAAGCCCCACCAAGTTCTTGTCTTTACCTGGAACAGAAACCAGACATCAGTTAAAGATTTATCACGAAATAAACAAAAGGTTTTAGAGGTTCACTTACGTGTTGATAATCCCAGTTTAGTTAAAAACTTCCTACTAGAATACATAAAACCTAAAACTAAATATTTCTTTTATTTCGAAGACAAAATACACAGAAGTCAGTTTACGGATGCCGTTACTCGATTATTTAAAAAGAATACAGTTAAAATTTATGAATGCACTAAAAGTCGAACAGACACACATGTATACATCGAAGACGAGGACGAGCAACGCGCAGTTATACTTACGTATCATCGCGGTAAAACATGTCACCGCGGAATTAAAGAAACGCTCATGCACCTTAAACGGACATACTACTGGCCAAATATGGATATAACTGTTGCTACTGTGATTAATACTTGTGACATCTGTAAGACAATGAAATATGACCGCAAACCCATTAAACCGCAATTACAGCTAACTCAAACCCAAACCAAACCATTTGCCGAAATCTTCATAGACCTGTATTCCATTGAAGGGAAATACTTTCTTACTATAGTTGACGCATTCAGCAAACTAAGACAAGCCTTTGAATTATCCAATCGCTCGACTCCTGAAGTAGTTCGCGCACTTATCAAATATTTCTCATTTTATGGCGTACCAAATAAAATCAGTGCTGACCCTGGGTCAGAATTCAACAACATTTTATTGAAAGAAACTCTACAATTCTATAAAATAGACTTGCACATAGGCACTGCACATAATCCCAATTCCATGGGAACAATAGAGCGTTTTCATTCTACTATAGCAGAGATATATCGTAGCGCTAAATATGAACATAAAATAACAGACGCAGCCAACGTCTTGACATATGCGATTATGGCCTACAATAAAAGCAGGTCAAAGATCATTACCTATCTAACATCCCGTAATTTTATATATTTATTATAGGTATATATTTTTATAGCATGTATTTTAATTCTATGTATGTATATATTTGTTAAATATATCATTTTAGTTTAATTTTATAGCTAAGTATGTTTTATATCGTAATTAGTATTTATACACACTGTGTCTATCATCTCCTCTTCAACTCTCCTGTCGCAGGTCTGCTGGAAGAAATTTCTTAGGAAATAAGCAGCACCTTTGTGCTCTTTTGTCTGTATTTAATTTTTTCCTTTATAAGTGTCATGTGTGTACATAAATAAATAAATAAATAAATAAAAATAGTATTCATTCCACGACAGGTCTTACACTCTTTGAAGTGGTTTTTGGCCATACCGAATCTAATAGTACTTTTGCCGTAAATTTCGAGAAACAATACACACAACAATTAGTGAAAGATCATGTTCAGTGAACGAAATATCTCTATAAACAGCTAACAGATAAAATAATACAAAATAAGGAAAAGGTAAAAGAAAAACGTGGCGGAGAGACGTCATTTGATGTACAAGAAAGGGATGATATATACATAAAAGGGGTAAATATCAGACGTAGCTAAGATAAACCTCGCTACCAAAAAGCTACAGTAACCGGAGATATTACCAGGAACACTTGTCCAGTTAAAATCAAAACCCGCGATACTAAAGTACCTATTAAGGACATTAAACGACCTTCACAGGTGCCTCCTCGTGCTCCTGATCCTGACCTTCAGGACCTAGGCCCTTCAACTGCACAGAATTAATAAGAATCCAGGAGTGATTCTTACGAAGCAAGGTCAAGCTAGAGTAAGCTATGATAAGTGGAATATTATTAAGGTTTTAGATTTAAGTTCGATGCGAGAAGATTTAGAGTTGAATATAAAAAAAATATGTAAATTTCAATAACCAAGTCAGGAGTTACTTTGTAAATAAAACATTCGATCAACAATTGATGGACGTGAAGTTTCAAACCGATTATGTCATGAATTCCAGTATAGAAAAATTCAATCAGTTAGCTCCATCGATTAGAATTAAGCGAGGGATCTTTAACCCCCTAGGATCTATTATTAAGATAATTAGCGGTAATTTAGACTATGACGATGCTATCAGGTACGAACAATTGATTGGGGATATAAAAACACGTCAAGATACTTTAACTAAAAAAGTAATCGTTATTTCAGAAATGTCCAGATCGCTGATTAACGTGGCGAATTCTACTATGAATAATTTCATCCACATAAATGGAGAGTTATGGGAAATGCGAAATTTGATACACAAAACTAATATTAATATAACAATACATAATTTCGTTATAGTGTATAATTTATTCTTACATCATTTCCAATTACTCTACATTCGGTGGGATGCAATTGAAACTTCGGTAACCTTCAGTAAACTAGGAATGTTGCATCAGTCTCTTATAAACTCACATGAATTACTAGAATTGTTAAAAGTAATAGAACAAACTAATAAACTTGTATATCCAGTTAATTACGATAATCTAGTAAAATTAGAACAATGCATAAGTATAAAAGCCTTTTCAAAAGGAAGTCAAATAACATTCGTTTTAGATATACCTATAGTAAAAAATGATATATATAACTACTACCAAGCAATCCCGATTCCTACAACTAATCTTTCTAACCAAACTATGCTCATAATTCCTAAATATCCTTACCTGCTAGTAAAAGGGTCGAAAATGGTCTTGCTCTCCCAGCCATGCACCGAACTCTATGAGGAGACATACCTATGTAATGAAGGTGTGATCCCATTCGTGGAGGAAGATACTTGCATAGCGGCTTTGATGAAGTTCTCCAACAACATTAGTTCCTGCAATTCAGTTCCAGTCGAAATCAATAACCTAAAGATCCAGCCTGTGGGGAAAGACCGATGGATACTGTACAGTAAAGCGGAAACCATCCTATCAAAGATCTGCGAAAATAATGAAGTAACCAAAGATAAGATACGAGGTACTTACTTCTTGATGTTAGACGATAACTGCAATGTCCAGATTGGCGAAATGACTCTTAAAACCCGCTATAGCACCACGAGTAACTTGAACCTGCCGAAGCTGCCTATCATTAATCTTCCTGAAATCGTGCTCTCCAAATCTCAGATGCAGCGAAAACCTATTAATTTGGATACAAGTGATTTAGTCAATTTACAACAACTTAATGGCCTGTTAAAAACCAGTGAAAGTGAAGTGGAAAATAACCGTGAGGCGGTGATAAATGTGAAAACTGTTCTGTCTGTACTGTTGTAAGCATCGGAACTCTATTATTATATATAATCATAATTTAAGGCATTTCTGTAACTCTGATATATAAGTACTGTAATCTCAAATTTCAAAATAATCCGAGCGATAGCAGTCCCTCGGATAATTTTGAAGCTGCGGGGGGAGGCGTTATGAATGATCTACCTGTCTTATATCTAGCAAGTAGTCCGGTGGGAACAATAACAGTACGCTGATCCCAGCCGCGACGGGCGGGCTTCGCTGACCAAGCATTCCCGATATTGTTAGAGTGTAACTCTATACGCTAGATAATAAGTGAATGTTTATCCTGTTGTTAGTTAAGATACAATAAGTTAGTCTGAAATAAACGGTCGTCAAGTAAAGTTGTGCCTTTTAAAAACTCTCCGAGACTCCCCGGTAACTTAAGTACCTTGATATGTGATAAATAAATAAATTAAATTGATATTGACGAAGGAAATATCAATAATTCTATTTATTAACCGACTTCAAAAAAAAGGAGAAGGTTCTCAGTTCATCTTGAACTTTTTTTTATATATGTTACCTCATAACTTGAAGACGGCTGGACCGATTTGGAGAATTTTATTCGTTTGAAGAGTATACTTTCTAGTTGGTCCCATTGTTATGAAATCAGGATCTGATGATGGGATCCTAGAGTAATCGAGGGAACTCTTCAAATATTATAGGCACACCTATAGCGTTTTCGGTATTTCTAATAGTACCTTGTGCAGTTGCTATCGAAAAGCACCATTTGAGGAAGTGGAACTGATGATGAAGGTCATAGATGGCCACTGAAACTACTCAATAATAAGTATTTCGTGGATTGCGATTCGATTACTTGAATATGCATGTTAAGCACTTTATACTTGTCACAATGCATATGATGATAAAGAGCTGATGTTGAAGTATCAGGAGAACTCCTCAAAAATTAACGGCTCTGCATCGGGAATAGCAATATTTTGTAAAAGGTGATAAGTAGTTCATATTTTGGCTATTGTAACTAGATAAATAACAAACCGACCAACTAAAAACATTAAAAAAAAACTTTTTAGCAAAAAATAAAACCGACTTCCATATCAAAACACTACAAAGCCTGGTTTTGTATTTTCTTTTTTTGACACCGCCTTCCGAAATTAAAGTTATTTTTGTAGTGTTTTGATATGGAAGTCGGTTTTATTTTTTCATAAAAAGTTTTTTAGACTTGTATTTGGCATAATTAAAAATAATTTGATAAATACACTCGGCGTCACAAAAATCGCACTCTTTGAAAATAGGTTTCAAGCATGTCTCACCACCAAGAAATACGCTAAACCCAATTAATACTGGTATCAATAGAAAGAAAATTTAACGACCTTAAAATTTAGAACAATTAAAATTCTCTCTCTGTGGCTTTGGAAGCGGGACGAGCGGCAGCTACTCACCCACTATAGGTTCGTCTAAGTCGGCACTCTCGTCGCTGGTCGTCCTCCGCCGGGCTTCCTCCAGGCTACTGGGGCTCTCACCTGGCGGGGACGGATCGCCAAAGTGTCGAGAAGAAACAACGCCGAGTCATGACATCGCACGGTACAACTCTTGAAGCCAATGAATAGGTTTCTTCTACGAGTAAACAAGCGAGCTCCAAAGTCCACCAGGAAAGATAACGTTTAAATAAATAAAAAATGATCCTACGAAAAATTAAAAGAAAAACAAACAAAAAGATCTTTCAACTAACTTTAATTTAAATAACAAAATCAATTCTATTCGAGCAGAATGTTCTTCTTCTTATTCTCAGCTTCTTGTTTTATATCATCTTTGATCTTCCAGTCATTGAACTGCTGCTCAAGATTCTTGATATCTTGCTCAGTAACCGTGATTGGTAGCTTAAGTTCGCTTCGCAATCTGTTCGCTTCTATTCAACTTGAGAGCATCTAGTTTCTTCGAATTACTCCACCACTGTATTTGTGGATGCAGATGGGAGTCAGATTTTTACTGACTAAAAACCCACCTTGCTCCTTCAGTTGGCCTTGCACTCCAGCACCACGGTACCTCGTTAGAACATACCCGCAAAGTCTAACCAAATGCTGGCGTCAGATGTTGTTTACGAGATCCCATTTTGAGTTAATTAACTAGCCAATTTACGATAAATAGTGCCACGATAAAATATAAATAAGAGCGAGTTCAACTTTGAAGAGGAGAGGGTTCCGTAAATTGATTATGTTGAAACATGTTCTCCCATACGTAATTTATGGTAAAATATATTTACCATCTGAAAACGTAAGTTTTCTCGCATAAAATTGCAATATCGAGAGATTTACCGGTTTTCTGTCAGACCTTAGACTTATACTCAGCTGCATTCGGTTAGACTGGACTAATATAGTTGAGAAAAGGCTAAGCAGATATTGATTTATTGATCCCAGACTTATTATAGGGTTTTCTATAATATTTAAGCAAATAACTATTTTCTGTATTCTTACAAAATTAGAAACTTGAACTAAAAAAAATAGTTACTAAAATAAACCCAGTAGTTTCCAGAAAGGCAGATCAACACGTCATGCATTGTTTAATTATTTAAAGAAAATAATGACTGGGTTAAATAGCAAATAACAATTTACCGCAATTTTTAAGGACATGTCAAAAGCTTTTGATCGTGTGGATCATCAGATACTAATAACTAAGCTAAAAAATATCGAGTAGGTAAGAGGAAATGCACTAGATCTTATAAAATCATACCTAACAAATATATTTCAAATAACACGAATAACAAATGATACAAGATTTGAACAGATATCAGATCCAAAGACTATAATTATATCAGATCCAAAAATATTTCATAATGAAGTGCCCCAAGGAAGTATCCTTGGACCAGCTCTTTATCTATTGTTCATCATTTATACATATAAATGATAACCTAAAAGCTATAAACCAGCAAATGATAGTAATTGCAGATGATGATAGCACTGCCATTTTTACTGACGATGACAAAGATAAATATGAGACTAATATTAATAATTATTTGAAGCAATTGGCTAACACAAAATAATCTTAAAATCAATTTAGTAATGAAAATAGTTGAGGTCAAACATAGGCTGGAAATAGGAGATGAAAGTTTTTATGAGGAACCTAATCCACTTAATCGATTATTTTTGTTTTTTTTTTTCTCAAATTAATGCGGGTAAAACCATGGGGCACATCTAGTAACTTAATAAAAGAATCTGTTTCAGAAGTCTTACAAAAATATATTAAGATCTTTACAACAAGCCCTTTCATTTGATATGCGACACGATACAGTATCAAAAGTTTTTCAATTATTTCGCCCTTTAAAACTTACCCTTTAATTTAAAATTATGGGGTTTATTATCGTTACATGGTGGACATCCCACCCATATGCACAAAACGTTTTGGGAATACCTTCATTGTGCGTACGGCTAAGGAGTGGAATTCCCTGCCGGAGTCTGTGTTTCCCGACAGCTACAACCTAGGAGTCTTTAAGTGCAGAGTGAATAGGTTACTTTTGGGTAAGCGTGCTCCATCTTCGATTACATCATCACATACCATCAGGTGAGATAGTGGTCAAACGCGAACCTATTTACAATTAAAAAAAAAAAGTTTACATCTTTGTATTGAGATCACGAAAACTCATATGACCAGATTTCAACTCATTTAGTCCAGACTTGACTTTTTAAGCTAGGAGTCTAGATAGGGCAGAGGGTGTCCACAGTAATCCTCCATCGCGATCGATCTTGACCTTCTCGTTTAACTTAACTCCACGCCATCCCGATTTTCGCCGCATCTGCCACCACGGTGCGACACCAGGATTGTCGGGTAGTCCAGTAGTTTTGGATTAAATTGGCTGTAACAGACGGATGGACAAACACACGAGTGATCCTTAAAGGGTTACACTTTTTGTTTTTTCGTACGGAGCCCTAAAAATGTGTATGGTAGAATTCGATTATATTTATTTACGACTAATAATAATAATTTAAGTCTGACGTGTTTGATGGCAAAGTTGCTGGCCAAAGTTGATTATTTACACAATTTTTGACATGATTTTTTAATCATCCAAATAGTGCTAGTGAAACTCGCCATGTCTGTTAATGGTACAATCATTGATCTGGGTTCCAGTGAAAGTGTCGATATTTTGGAACGGGTAGCAAGACATCTCTTAACTTTGAACTACATCGTGCTTGTGCTTACTCTAGCTTCGTTGGCTTACGGAGTAACATCTTGGTGCGCCATGAAGAAATTTCGTATTTACAAAAATTTTGTATTTTTCAACACGCTTTTTTCAAGTTTTGTACCAAGTTTGTTTATTATGATCGAATTCCACCTTCCTATGAAAGTGAGATTGTGGCTATTGGTGAACGATTATACAATGTTTATTTCATTATACCTTGCAACTGCAAGACATCACTGGTTGTTGGTTTTAAGCCACATGTTTTATGTTGATCTTGTAAAAGTGTTTCATGGAAACATGAACAGACGTTATCTTAAAAGCTGGATGTTTGCATGGGGATTAACTTTAGTGAATACTTTAATAATGTTTTATGCCCAGATGTACAGCACTGAGCTTTATTTATACATATATACAATATGTGTTTTGTTACCTTTAATAATAAACTGTATTTTGTATATTATAATTGTATGTTCACTTTGTTGTAGTTTCAACAAGAGCGCACATACAGCTTCGGATACTTGGCGTCGCTTGTATATAGCCACATTAATATTTATATTGTGCGATATCTCGTTGGTGCTCAGTTATGTCATACCCTTAATAGAGCCTAATCTCGAACAAAAAGTATCAATTATAGCAACACTTTATTCCTATATTACTACCGTAACATTGGACGTGTTTTTGGTTGTACTTAAAATTAATCGAAAATTATGGTATGAATTGTATGATACCAAATTAAAAAATCGGTTGTTAGGAAGACAACAGAGTACCGCAATTTCAATGCCTGAAATACCTAATATACAAAATTAAAAACTTCTCCGAATTCTGTTGTCAGGAAGTTTCAGCTTCAGTAAAAGTTTGATGATATTTTATATTGAAACTTTAAATATATTAATTAAATATCCAGGTTAACGTTAAACTAAAATTATATCCTTATGTACAGTTATCAACACTTGCTATTGTGTGTATTTAATTTTAATGTAGCTGTGATTGGCTCAAAATAAAAGCAAAAAAAAAACATTTGTTTGCAATTTTTATTCCTTATGGTAAGCAATAGATAAACAATATAACTATCTACACTTGATAAAGCAATAATTGTAATCATAACGACCGAAAATGTACTTTATTTTATTTATTTATTTAGGTTAACCCACAATTATTAACAAAAAACATGATTACCTACTTATAAATTCAATAAACACATTAATTATGCAATTTTAAGTGCAACAATTAAGATAAGATAAGATACTTTATTTTGCAAATATGGGTAGTACAATAACATGTGGTGTAAAGGTACAATGTGAGTTCAGCCATATTTTACCAGAAGGCATGCAAAGGTACAATAATTTTATTCACAAAAGTAATTCAACTGTAAATTACATAATGCAATTAAATAACAAAAAATTATAAATTAAATCAAATGCAAAATCGATTATTATAACTAAACAATAATTACCAGATAATATGAATATAAAAAAATAAAAAAAAACAAATATCTAAATCATAGCATTAAATTAAATGTTAAAATATAAATGTCAAAACTATAATGTCAAAAAGGTAAGTTGTATAATTAAAATTGAATAATAAATGATCACAGTTTAATCACAATTAATAAAAAGCGCCAAAATATTATTAAATTAAATGTTACAAAAAAAAAAATGTCAAAATATAATGTCAAAAGTTAAATGTCTAATGTTGAATGTCAAAAATTTAATGTCAAAATTAGGTTGTACAATTAAAATTGAATAATAAATCATCACAGTTAAATCACAATTAATAGGAAGTGCCAAAATATTAACAAATTTTATTTTCCATTAAGAAATCCGAAATGCTGTAATAAGTCTTGTCTGCTAAAAAGTTTCGCAATTTCTTTTTAAATAATGACATATTTAAATCTTTCCAAGCTTTGGGTAATTTATTAAATATTTTCGGTGCCATGCAGCAGACACTTTTGCGCATCAGTGTTGTCTTAGCCCTTTGGACACACAGTCCACTATTGTCGCGTCTATTTCGTGCAACCAAATCATTTACGCGTTCAAAATAATCTGGGTTTGATTTAACAAACACAGCTATCTCCAAAATATAAACACAAGGCAAAGTTAAGATTTTGTGCTTGTTGAAATATGGATAGCAACTATCCGTAGTTTTCAGTTTGAACATCGAGCGGAGACACCGTTTCTGGGCCTTGAATACTTTTTCTTTATCAGTGGAATTTCCCCAAAATATAACCCCGTATCGAAGATGGGATTCGACAATACCGTAGTAGGCAGTAAGAAGCGCATCCGTGGAAACTCTCGCTGATAATGAATGTAAAGCATATGCTGATTTGCTTAGTTTTTTACAAAGTTTGTCTATATGTGGTTTCCAGTTCAAACTTTTATCAATTTGCAAACCTAAGAATGTTGTGCTTTCAACTTCGTCAATAATATGATTATTAAAATTAACATTGAGATTTTTACTCGGCATACGTTGACTGAAATGCATAACTTTTGTTTTAGAAAGGTTAATTTTTAAGTTATTATCGTCTAACCATGTTATAAACGACGCTAGGGAATTATTTATTTCGGTTTCATATAAATCTACATTGTTACATGGTATAGTTATGGTACTATCGTCAGCAAACAGTGTCACGGGTTGATCTATGTATTTTGGGAGGTCATTAATATATAATATAAAAGTTAAAGGGCCCACCACGGTCCCTTGCGGTACCCCATAGCTAACTTCACGTTCTGATGATCGAAATATCTCTTCATGATTATTTTTATTAAATCTATGAATTTCAGTTATTAGTTTTCTGTTGCGCAAATATGATTCCATTAAATTTAAGACATTTCCTCTGATACCATATGCCTCAAGTTTATTCAAGAGAGTCTTATAATGTACATAATCAAAGGCCTGGGTCATGTCACAATATATGGCACATACTGGTTTACGTTCATCCATATTTCTAATGACACCACGTATAAAATCATATATGGCCATATTTATCGTTTTACCCTTTCTAAATCCTTTCTGTTCATCACACAATAAGTTATTCTTCTCTATGTATTTATATATCTCATTATATATGTATTTTTCAAATATTTTTGATATTATGGGAATAAGTGCAATGGGCCTATAACATTCCATGACGTCTCTATTTTTTTTCTTAAATAATGGCTTTACTATGGAAGTTTTTAAGGCATCGGGATAAATACCTGCACTTATGCTAAGATTCAGAATATGGCTTAGGTGGCTACATATGTCATGGGCTACTGCTTTAAGTATCTTTGTAGATATACCATCATAACCTACGCTACTTGTGTTCTTAAGCGAAATTATTATTTTTAGTATGTCATATGGTATACTTGGTGCAATGAACATCGAATTAGACTGACTGCTTATTCTATGCGGTTTCGGTTTACTATTTACTTTCAGTTTTGGCTGAATTTTGTCAATAAAAAAGTTATTAAATGCATTTGCTATTTCCTTTGGATTTGATATTGTAGTACTGTCATTAATCTTTATACTATTTATGCATTGTTTGGGAATATTATGTTTGGTTTGATTTATGATTTGCCAAGTAGTTTTTGACTTGTTCTTAGATTGTTGAATCCTGTGATTATTTTGCGCCTTTTGTGTAAGATTTATAATCTTTTTATATAAACTGGAGTATTTACAAAACTTTGATTTATTGACTTGGTTAGGGTTTAATCTAAGTTCCCATAAAAGAGCCCTCTTCTTCATACTACATAATTTTACTCCGCGCGATAGCCACTTCGGCTTTTTAAACATATTTAGTTTGATTACGATAGTCGGAAAACATAAGTCATAAAATAATTTAAAAATGTCAATAAAAGCATTGTATGCTATATTAGGGTCATTTGTATCATATATTTCTGAAAACGATAGTTTATTTAAACATTCCTTGAACTTAGCAATATTTTCTATATCGTAGTCCCTTCTGGTTATGTACCAGTATTTACCAGCGCATAGTTTTTGGACTGGGCATTGAAGCAACTGTGCCGTGTGATCAGACAATTAGTTAAACGCTAACACCACATGCACTAAATTATTGTTTTTGCTATCCTACTTCCTATCCTATCCTATCCTGTTCTACATCCTACGTAATAATAATATTATCTGCTTCAGGCAGGGCAACACTCGTCCTCGAGTGATGCGCTTTGTGAGGCGGGTGTTCGCGGGGACCGATGTTAGTCCTCGAGATTATCTGACCCGAGTCACAGAGCGTATCGACTTCCTGAAGCAGAAAGTCTATGCGTGGGTAAATAGGATTCGCAGATATAAGCGGCGGGTGGAGCGATACACTCAGAATCGCACATTTTTCCATTTCGCACACAACGGTGGGTTTATAGGGCTTGGGAGCGACCAGACCAAGGTGTGATTGATACTCGCCTACCGGATGATGACGCCATGTGTTCGTTCTGGCGCAGCATCTGGTCGGTGCCTGTCAGTCACACTGAGGGCGACTGGATGAGGGAGATCAAGCGCACGTGCGATCTTATACCAGAAATCGGGGCAATTACGATCAGCCCCCAAGATGTAACCCGTGCAGTCCGTCCGTTATCCAACTGGAAATCACCAGGGCCGGACGGGCTGCACAATTTCTGGATAAAATGGTTTCTAAGCTCGCACGCTCGCTTGGCCGCTCAGTTTCAGTCTGCCTTAGAGCTTTTTTTTTTTTTTTTTTTTTAACGTGGTAAAATTATCAAATAAGTCCTCCCACTCCGGGCAGGGTGGGAGGGACTGTCAGACTTTTACTGACTAAAATCCACGGTGTTCCTTCAATAGCCCTTTACGTACCGGGGCCACGGTAACGGGATGAGTCCCACGACCCCGGCAGGCTTCGGCCCTCTGCAGAGGGGGCCTCGTCATGCTGCTGACGCTCTTTGAGGCGCGCGTGGAACACGACGCGCCGTCGACCCGGGCATGGTCCATGGTCGGACAGCGAGTTGCCCTTTACTCGCTGTCCGCATGCCCGCGCCTACGGTGGCCGGAGATCGTCGGCCGACGTCCGACGCCGTGGGCGTCTACCACTGCGGCTGGGCTGGAGGGAGGACGCCATCCTCTCCCTCGCGCGGCCCGCCTCCTCCTTCGGAAGCATGACTGCTTCGCAGAAGGAGGCGACCGCTTCCCACTCCCTCTCGCCCCGCAGCATGGCCTCGACCAAGGCCGGGCGCGAGAGGCCTCCGCCTATTGTCGCCGTGAGGACACGTCGGTGCTCTGCCCAAGCTGGGCAGTCCTGCACCGTGTGCTCGACTGTGTCCTCAGGGCGACCCTCGCAGTGGTGACACCCAGGCGTTTCCTCCTTTCCCATCAGACACAGGTACCTCCCGAAACTTCCGTGTCCGGTGAGGACCTGCGTCATGCGGTAGGTCAGGACGCCGTGACGCCGATCTAGCCACTCCTCAAAGAAGGGTCTTACCGCCGCAATTGCGGCGTGCCCGTGCCTTAGAGCTAGGATCGCTACCTCAATTCCTAACTACAGGAATAAAACACCTGCTCCATAAATCAGGCAGTACTTCGGAACCTAAAAATTATAGACCGATCACGTACTTACCGACGGACTATAAAGTTCTTACATCCATTCTGAGAGCCAAAATTAATAATCACATTGATACAAATTCAATGTCATGTCTGCTTCTCAGAATGGATGTAGGAATGGGTCACGCGGTACTAAGGAGCTTCTCCTCATCGATATTGCCATAAACCAACAGGTTCGTCGTTCCCGAAGGAATCTGTCGACATGTTGGATATATTATAAGAAGGCCTATGACTCGGTTCCACATACATGGCTCATGAAAGTGTTGGAGTTGTACAAAATAAATCCAATACTCCGCACTTTCCTTGAGTCATGTCCATACATGACTCAAGGAAAGTGCGGAGTTGCCCCATGGCAATGGAAGACGGTCCTCTGCTACCCAGGATGTCGACAAATCCAGGAAAACTGCGGACCGATTAGGTTTGAGCGTGTTATTTTTCAGGGCGACAGTCTGAGCCTACTGTGGTTTTGTCTGGCTCTCAACCCTCTCAATACATTTCTGGAGGGTTCGGGGCTAGGCTACCAGTTGAGAAGAGGTGGTCAGGTCATATCACACTTGCTTTACATGGATGATTTGAACTTTTTGCCCCCAACAACTTGCAACTCATGGAGCTACTGAAGGTAACGGAAACCTTCAGTAGCGCCATCAGGATGGAATTTGGGGTGGACAAATGTGCGGTCATGCATGTAAAGCGAGAGGAGATTATGGAATCCGTGGGAACTCAACTCTCGGATTCCATACACCTAAGATCCCTCGGCTCAACTGAATCCTACAAGTATTTGGGTATGTCAGAGGCACCAATGTTGCTTATGTTAAACAGTCATTGAAGGAACGCTTCATTGGCCGCCTGAATAAAGTACTGAATAGTCTTCTATCAGGCGGAAACAAGGTGCGTGCCTTCAATGGTTGGGTTATGCCAGTATTGATGTACTCTTTTGGCATACTCAAATGGACTCAGACTGAACTTGACGCCTTGGACAGGCGGGTCCGCACAACGCTTACTGCAAATCGAATGCATCACCCACGTTCATCGGTGATGAGGCTGTATATCCCGTGGAAGTGCGGGGGTCGTGGCTTTTTAAATGCAAAGACCCTGCACAACCGCGAGGTATGCAGCCTTTTTTTTTTTTTTTTTTTTAACGTGGTATAATTATCAAATAAGTCCTCCCACTCCGGGCAGGGTGGGAGGGACTGTCAGACTTTTACTGACTAAAATCCACGGTGTTCCTTCAATAACCCTTTACATACCGGGGCCACGGTAACGGGATGAGTCCCACGACCCCGGCGGGCTTCGGCCCTCTGCAGAGGGGGCCTCGTCATGTTGCTGACGCTCTTTGAGGCGCGCGTGGAACACGACGCGCCGTCGACCCGGGCATGGACCATGGTCGGACAGCGAGTTGCCCTTTACTCGCTGTCCGCATGCCCGCGCCTACGGTGGCCGGAGATCGTCGGCCGACGTCCGACGCCGTGGGCGTCTACCACTGCGGCTGGGCTGGAGGGAGGACGCCATCCTCTCCCTCACGCGGCCCGCCTCCTCCTTCGAAAGCATGACTGCTTCCCAGAAGGAGGCGACCGCTTCCCACTCCCTCTCGCCCCGCAGCATGGCCTCGACCAAGGCCGGGCGCGAGAGGTCTCCGCTTATCGCCGCCGTGAGGACACGTCGGTGCTCTGCCCAGGCGGGGCAGTCTTGCACCGTGTGCTCTACGGTGTCCTCAGGGCGACCCTCGCAGTGGTGACACCCAGGCGTTTCCTCCTTTCCCATCAGACACAGGTACCTCCCGAAACTTCCGTGTCCGGTGAGGACCTGCGTCATGCGGTAGAGGTATGCAGCCTTAGGGAATATTTCCTAGAAGCCGACGTGGGTATGCATCGAGATGTGGAAGCGGTGGACAAAGGCCTCACTCCGCTCTCCTTAGGTACCGAGAATTGGCGCAAACCTGTAGTATTAGATACTAATGACCGCAGAGAAGTATGGCAGAGCAAGGAGCTTCACGGACGCTATTACCAGGCCCTTCATGGGTCTGACGTAGATACATGAGCGTCCGTAGCCTGGCTACGTTTTGGTGACCTCTTCGGGGAAACCGAAGGTTTTGTTTGTGCGATTATGGATGAAGTTATGATGACGAATAACTATCGGAAATATATCGTGAAGGATGGTACGGTAGACACATGTCGGGCATGTGACAAACCGGGAGAATCTATGCGTCACATTATCTCCGGTTGTTCTCGTCTGGCTAACGGAGACTATTTGCATAGACACAACCTTGTAGCCAGGATTGTTCACCAGCAACTTGCTCTTAAATACAATCTTGTGGAATCAGAAGTACCGTACTGTAGGTATGTGCCCGACCCAGTTCTCGAAAATGGCAATATTACATTGTACTGGGATCGGTCTATCATCACTGACAGGACTATTGTTGCCAATAAGCCTGACATAGTGGTGATAGACCGATTAGAGCGTCGCACAATGATTGTTGATATAGCGGTCCCTCATGACGAAAACCTCGTGAAAGCAGAGAAAGATAAGCATTTTAAGTATCTTGATCTGGCTCGCGAGGTTGTCGACATGTGGGATACAGCAATCATTGTGCCGATAGTCGTCTCGGCCAATGGCATAATAGCCAAGAGCCTCGACAAACATCTTAAGAGGTAATTGTTAGGAGGTTCCTCTTTCAAGAGCCCTGACCACCGGTATCTTGGACCCTGTTCCCGATACCGGTGGGCTACTGTTTTTTATATTTGTAAATGTTTTTTGTTTTTATAGGAATATTTAAAAATGTAAATAATATGTTTGTAAAGTGTAATAAATGAAATAATAATATAATAATTTATAATTTTATAATCCTACTAATATTATAAATGCGAAAGTTTGTGAGGATGGATGGATGTTAGTTACTCTTTCACGCAAAAACTACTTAACGGATCTGAATGATATTTGGTAAGAAGTCAGTTGATGACCTGGAATAACACGTAGGCTACTTTTTATCCCAGAAATCCCACAGGATCCGGATAAAACCGCTAGATAAATTATGAAGTTAGGATTAGATGGGATGATATTTTTTTGTTTTTAGTTTGCTCTTTGTTCGGCTGAGGCTAAGATAGCCCTATAATTTAAAGCATATTGCCAGTCGGCTTACACGAGCAGTAGTCGGTGTTATTGGTTTTGTATTTTCTTTTTTTTTTCACACTGCCTTCCGAAATTAAAATTATTTTTGGCTTTGTAGTGTTTTGATATGGAAGTCTTTATTTTTTGCGAAAAAGTTTTTTAGACTTATATTTCAATAGCATTTGGCATAATTAAAAATAATTTGATAAATACACTCGGCGTCACAAAAATCGCACCTCTTTGAAAATAGGTTTCGAGCATGTCTCACCACCAAGAAATACGCTAAATCCAATTAATATTGGTATCAATAGGAAGAACATTTAACGACCTTAAAATTTAGAACAATTAGATTTCTCTCTCTGCGGTTTGGAAGCTGGACGGGCGGCACCCACTCACCCACTATAGGTTCGTCTAAGACGGCACTCTCGTCGCTGGTCGTCCTCCGCTGGGCTTCCTCTAGGCTACTGGGGGTCTCACCTGGCGGGGACGGATCGCCAAAGTGTCGAGAAG
Source organism: Tholera decimalis (assembly GCA_943138885.2). NCBI lineage: Eukaryota > Metazoa > Arthropoda > Insecta > Lepidoptera > Noctuidae > Tholera > Tholera decimalis. The sequence goes on from OW964568.2 coordinate 5,474,157, forward strand.
AAACAACGCCGCGTCATGGCATCGCACGTTACAACTCTTGAAGCCAATGAATTAAACTCTTCTACGAGTAAACAAGCGAGCTCCATAGTCCACCAGGAATGATAACGTTTAAAGAAATAAAAAATGATCCAACAAAAAATTAAAAGAAAAACAAACAAAAAGATCTTTCAACTAACTTTAATTTAAATAACAAAATCAATTCTACTCGAGCAGTGTTGGCGACTGGCTGGAAATGCTAGAACCTTTTTTATATATTTTTTATTTAATTGATTTTTGTTTTTTGTACAGTTTTGACTGGTGACTTTTCCTTTTTGTGTGTCCGACGTATTTTAAGCTAGTTTGTCTAATTTAAATAAATATTAGTTACAAGAACCACCATCACATCGTTTAATTCATCTTTTTAAATACAGTCCACACGCTCACCAACATTTTTTGGTCCATTCGTCGCCTAAATTTACCATCCCATTAAGTGTTAATTTTTTTTCCATTATTTCAATTTCACACGATGGTGGTTACACGTAGTCAAACTAAGTTAGTGGTGAACCCGACGTCATCAAATCCCGCTGAATCACATCGCGAAGAAAATATTCCGATCTCTCTCCGCGACTGTGCCCAGCCAACGCCGTGTGGGAGCGCAACTAATCCACCGGCCACCATGACAAGGAACTCACCACCAGAGGGAAGTATTAGAAACGTTGCACACCAGCAAGAAACAACAGTACTCCCTACGAGCTCCAGTGTCAGAACCAAGCCAGTCGACAAAGGACACACTAGACACAGCGCTACACATTCGCGCACTTCTTCTGTACTTGCACAAAAACTGGCCATTGAGGCCGAACTTCAGCAACGGCGCGTAGAGCGTGAACGTGAGTTATTAGAACGAGAGCGTGAACGTGAACATCGTGAACGCGAACGTGAACAAAAACTTTCACGTCTGCAACAAGAAGCAGACGAGTTAGAGTTACGTGCGAAACTCGCCTTCCTGGAGGAACATTCTGATAAGTCGTATAGTAGCTCTTCTCGTAGTTCTCATAAAGAACGTGTCAAAGCATGGGTGGGTGATCAAAAGACACCTAATTCTCAACTTGACAATTCCTTACAAGCGGCGACATACAACGGTCATGCACCGAAAGTTAGCAACCCGGCTTTTACATCAGCTGACATTCCACCTGACCCCATTTCACAACTAGCGAAGGCCATTTCTTCACTACCCGACCGTCAGAAAAGACTTCAGCTAGTTCCTTTTTCAGGAAACATTAATGAATGGTTAGCTTTTAAATGTTCTTATGAGCGAACTAAAACCTTTTTCACCCCTTCAGAGAATTTAGCACGTCTTATCACCAATGTACGCGGTGCGGCGCAGGTTGCTATCTCATCTATCTTGTGGGAAGCACAAGACCCGGAAGAGATAATGTCTGCGTTGGAACAGAACTACGCGCGGCCTGAGCTGTTGGTCGCACAGGAGGTTGCTGGACTTCGGAGTTTAAAGATAAGTAGCCCAGAACTTTTAAATACCCTGGCTAACAAGCTCCGAAACTGTGTCGCTACCATTAAGTGGCTAAAGCAAACCGAGTACCTGTCCTCTATCGAGCTTCTTCGCACAGTGCTTTCAAAGCTTAGCGAGAACACTAGAGATCGTTTTACCGACTATGCTGCCACACACAAACCTTTCGAGCCTACACTCACTAAATTAGAGCTGCTTTCTAGGTTTTTAGTCATTGAAGCGGAGCGACAACTAAACTTCAATTTTTTGATTGACGTAACAGCAAGCTCTTCGCAGAGTAAGGCCCCAAGCTCTTCACATAGTAAGACCCAAAACTTTTTGAATGTCCATGCCACCGATTCTACAGACAAAAATACTGAATGTACGTACTGTAAACAAGGTACACATGCAGTAAATAAGTGTAAGGCGTTTTCATCTCTTACTGTTGACGACAGATGGCACTGGGTGCGAGAAACCAAAACGTGTTACAGGTGCTTAAAATCTAACCCGCATACATGGAACAACTGCCGAGCGAAGCGTTGCGGCGTTAGTAATTGTACTAAGCGTCATCACGCCCTACTCCATGGCGATTCACAGTATAAAAATAAAGCCTCTACTAACATTTCCAATTTACCACAGGGCGCTACTAATAATGTCGTTGAGCTTCATCAAGCTGGTGACGTCGTGGCCACTACATGCGGTGTACCTGCAACGGGCGTCCGAGGGCTACTTAAGATCCTGCCAGTCACCTTAGAGGGACCGCGTGGTACTATCAATACCTTCGCGCTGCTTGATGAGGGCAGTACTGCTACACTTATCGACGGTGATACAGCGACACGTATCGGGGCAGAGATCACCGACCGACAACAATTACGTGTCACAGGTGTAGGTGGTATGTTCCTCGATACGGAGGTATGCTACGTAAACTTTCACATACGGGGGCGGGACTTACCTGAACAACACTTTATTCAGGGCGCACGCAGCATCACTCCTCTTCGCCTTAGTCCGCAAACCATAGATTTTGACGAAATTTCAAAATACGACCATCTATTAGATCTGTCTAATATGCTAGTATACCAAAACGCTGTGGCGACCGTGCTTATTGGAGCCGCTGATTGGCACCTGTCTTTAAGCCGTGAGATGCGTGTAGGTAGAAAAAACGAGCCTGTAGCTTCAAGAACGCTCTTAGGCTGGGTTCTGCATGGCGCTATTTCCACAGTTTCCAAGCCTGTCGATTTTATTCATGCTATTTCTGAAACCGATTACGCATCGCGAACTATTGATTCTCTTGAGGCGCTGGTAAAAAGACAGTACGAAATAGATTCTTTAGGCATTCATAAGCATGTGACCAGGCAAAACAGTGATGATGCACGAGCGGTAAGCTTAGTTGAGTCTTCAGCTCGGAGATTAAGTACAGGGCGTTTTGAGGTAGGATTGCCTTGGAAAAAAGAGGCAACAGATAATGTACCCGACAGTTACCCTCAAGCCTTATCTCGCCTTAAGTCTCTAGAGAAACAGTTGGCTAAAGATGAAAATTTCGCGTCAGCATATAAGAATTTTATAGACGGTGTCATTCAAAAAGGATACGCGGAAGAGTGCGCATTATCATCGTATCATCAAAATTATTTAAAATCTCCAATCGGCGAATCTATAAGGTGGTACTTACCACATTTTGGTGTATACCATCCGCAGAAGCGCAAGTTGAGAGTTGTACATGACGCTGCAGCTGCTACCAGGGGTGTCAGTTTAAACAATATGCTGCTACAGGGCCCTGATTTACTGCAATCCTTGTTGAATATTTTATTTCGTTTTAGGGAGGGGCCTATAGCATTTAATGCGGACATTAGAGAAATGTTTCCTCAAATAAAAATAAAAGAAACTGATCGTGATGCACTTAGGTTTTTATGGCGTGATGGTAACACTAAAGATGTTGTCAAAGAGTATAGGATGTCATCTTTAATTTTTGGTGCGGTCTCTAGTCCTTTTATAGCCGTGTTTATTAAAAATAAAAATGCCAAAGAATTTGAGAGCAAATATCCTGAGGCCACCCACTCCATTATCCATGACCATTATATGGACGACTATATTGGAAGCGAGTTTCACCTCGGCGATGCCACTCGTTTGGTTTCCGATATAGTCACAGTTCACAAATCGGGTGGTTTCGAGATGCGTTCCTGGATATCAAATGTACCAGAGGCACTTGCGTTGGTACCTAAAGAGCTACATAACAATTCAGGATCCGAAATTTATTTACCTCCAGATCGTGATGTAGGTACATTAGGTGTAAAGTGGAATCCTTTTAATGACACCCTAGGTTTTCGCACAGGCCACAAATTGTTAGGCTCACAGTCACCGCTGACTAAACGAGGTTTACTCTCCAGTGTAATGAGTGTTTATGATCCTTTAGGCTTGCTTATGCCAATAGTGATTCAGGGCAGGATTTTAATTCAAAAACTTTGGAGGGAGGGTACTGACTGGGATTCACCAGTTCCCGCAAAGTACTAAGCCGAATGTAAATCCTGGTTTGCACAACTCGCATCAGCAGCTAGTCTCCGTATTCCGAGGTGGTATATGGGCAATCCAGACCAGTGCGACACTCAACTTCATATCATAGCAGACGGGGGGGAACAAGCCTATGCTTGTGTTGCGTATTGGCGCTACACTTTTATTAATGGCTCAGTCAGGCTTGCTTTAATAGGCAGCAAAGCGCGTGTTGCTCCCCTGAAGCCACTTTCAATTCCGCGTCTCGAATTACAAGGTGCTATTATCGCAACGCGTTTTGCGCAAAGTATTTTGCGTGCTCATCGGACACAACCTTCCACCGTATTTTACTGGACTGACTCTACTACGGTTTTGAAATGGATCCGAAGCGACGCACGTACATTCAAAACGTTCGTTGCTCACAGGTTAGGCGAAATTTTGGAACTTACAAATCCATCAAACTGGAGATGGCTTCCAAGCGAACTCAATATCGCTGACGATGCTACGAAGCCAAAACGTGTAGAACTCACTTCATCACACAGATGGTTTGCTGGCCCTTCATTTTTACTTCACCCTTCTACAGAATGGCCACGCGAACCAGACTGCACCCATGAAGCTCCAGGAAATTCTGAGTTAAAATCAGAGTTCGTGGGCCTTCTAACGCACACTCCATTACTTGCACCACCGGTTCCTGATCCTTCTCATTTTAGCAGTTGGCTACGTTTATTAAGGGCATCGGCTCGCGTTTTCCAAGCCGTAAGAATTTTTTTGTCTTCATCTCGTTCACCGCGCTTAATTGCTAAATTTTCAGATGATACCGCGTCACCTTCGCAACTTTCAACCGTGGACACATTCCGAGCAGAGAAGATGCTTTTCCTGAGAGTTCAGACGGACAGCTTTGCGGAAGAACTGAAGACGCTGAGAGCCTCACAGCCAGTACCTAAGAGTAGTAGGATAGCCGCGCTTGCTCCGATCCTTTACGAGGATGGTTTATTAAGATTAAATTCACGCATAAGAACCGTTCCTGGAGTTAGTGAGAGTATGAAGTCACCCATCATCCTGGATGGCCATCATCGGATTGTACACCTTATAATCCTACACAAACACTGCGAAGCTGGCCATGGTAACCATGAGATGGTGCTGAACGAAGTTCGTCAACAATTTTGGATTTTGTCAGCAAGAGCAACGATTCGCAGCGTCGTCAAGGGGTGTGTGTTATGCAGGAGACAGAAGGGCCGCCTTGTGACACCACCTACAGGGGATTTACCACTTGAGCGCCTCGATCACCATAAGAGGCCCTTTACGCATGTAGGCCTAGATTACTTCGGCCCGGTAGAAGTGGCAGTGGGTCGCCGACGAGAAAAACGTTACGTAGCCCTATTCACCTGTCTAGTCACAAGGGCCATACATCTGGAGATAGCTGCATCGTTGGCCTCAGATTCGGCGATCATGAGCCTCAGACGTTTGATAGCTCGGCGTGGGACTCCATCAACAATATTTTCCGATAACGGAACCAACTTCGTTGGAGCTAGCCGCGAACTAGCATCATTCTACCATCAAGATGTCGAGAACTTTGCGACCAGCCGCAAAATATCGTGGCGGTTCATACCACCCGCCTCTCCATTTATGGGAGGTGCGTGGGAGAGATTGGTGCGTTCAGTAAAAACAGCCCTACGCGCTACATTAAAAAACAGAGCCCCACGCGAAGAAGTTTTTAACACTTTGTTGATCGAAGCTGAATCCATAATTAATTCTCGACCGCTCACCTACGTTCCAAGTTCACCAGACGCCCCAGAAGCCATAACTCCATTTCATTTCATCCTTGGCTCTTCATCGGTAGCTCCATGGCCAGTTAAGCTCTCGGATGCAGACCTACTTCGAAAATCTAACTGGAGACACGCTCTCAGGCTGGCTGACCATTTCTGGCAAAGATGGCTTACGGAATACCTGCCTACATTAATTCCACGTGGACGCTATGCTATTATCGGAAACATTTTGAATGTAAGTGAAGGTGACGTGGTCGTGGTCGCGGACAATTCTCTGCCTAGGGGTCTTTGGCTCCTAGGCAGGGTGACTAAAACTTTTACGGGACCTGACGGGCTGGTCCGTGTCGCAGACGTGGCCACTAAAGGAGGTACCTTGCGCCGACCAGTCCGCAAGCTCGTACCTCTAGTAGGCGAATCCCAGCCAGTTGCCACTACGGTTTAGTGTTCCACTAGGGGCCCGGAATGTTGGCGACTGGCTGGAAATGCTAGAACCTTTTTTATATATTTTTTATTTAATTGATTTTTGTTTTTTGTACAGTTTTGACTGGTGACTTTTCCTTTTTGTGTGTCCGACGTATTTTAAGCTAGTTTGTCTAATTTAAATAAATATTAGTTACAAGAACCACCATCACATCGTTTAATTCATCTTTTTAAATACAGTCCACACGCTCACCAACAAGCAGAATGTTCTTCTTCTTATTCTCAGCTTCTTGTTTAATATCATCTTTGATCTTCCAGTCATTGAACTGCTGCTCAAGATTCTTGATATCTTGCTCAGTAACCGTGATTGGTAGCTTAAGTTCGCTTCGCAATCTGTTCGCTTCTGCTCAACTTGAGAGCATCTAGTTTCTTCGAATTACTCCCCCACCGTATTTGTGGTTGCAGATGGGAGTCAGATTTTTACTGACTAAAAACCCGCCTTGCTCCTTCAGTAATCCTTGCACTCCAGCACCACGGTACCTCGTTAGAACATACCCGCAAAATCTAACCAAATGCTGGCGTCAGATGTTGTTTACGATATCCCATTTTGAGTTAATTAACTAGCCAATTTACGATAAGCAGCATCACGATAAAATATGAACATAAACAAAAGCGTTTTTAACTTTGAAGAGGAGAGGGTTCCGTAAGTTGATTATGTTGAAACATGTTCTCCCACACGTAGGGCTGCCATCTGTCCGGGTTTTCCCGGATTTGTCCTATTGTGGAAAGCGTCCGGGGGCGTCCGGGGGATTTTCTCAATAAGCGTCCAGGTAAAACCCGGACATACATTGGTTTTACGGGTACCAAAAAGCACGATCTCTATTATTATTTTCCTATGGTATTTCATCTCATTGTTACGTTGATTAAATGAAAAGGAAGAGACTGTTAATAAAAAAGTTCTACAGCTCTACAATGTTATCACTTTATCAGTAAAAATAAAAACCATAATTAAACAACGTTGTTTTGAATTTCAAGTTCATAAATGTATTTTTCTACGGCGTCCGGGCAAAAACTGTGATTTTATCCAAATGTCCGGGGTTTATAAGTCTTTGTCTGGGGCCGGCAAATTTGGTGATGGCAGCCCTACCCATACGTAATGTATGGTGAAATATGTGTACCCACTGAAAACGTAAGTTTCTTCGCATAAAATTGCAATATCGAGAGATTTACCATTTTTATTTAAGACCTTAGACTTATACTTGGCTGCATTCAGTTAGACTGGAAGCCGATCCCAACACAGTTGGAAATGGGCTAAGTAGATGATGATTTAAGACCCTAGACTTCTTATAGGGTTTCCTGTAGGTAATATTTTCCCAAGTTCCCAAGGGAAAAAAGTAAAATTCCCCGAAACGCGCCCCGACCCAGCTAAGTCGTGCCTTTATAACTCCCATTCGTTAAAATAATTATTGAGTGTAAATAAGTTAAAATTCTGCAAAACATGAACCTGGTGTAGTGCAATTACCTAACAATTGTTTTCGGACCTGTAGGAAGAGGTAAAACGGATAATAATAATAAATCAGCAATCAATGAAAAAGTGTCGAATCACAGTGTATAACCCGCGAGTGCACGGAATCCTCACGGTTGTGCGAACTGTATAACGGCGAAAATCCTGCGAGTGCGCAACTGCCTTTGTGCGTTCCAACGACGAACTAGCGCAATTCTACGTTGCATTACGAGTATGCGCAACTAGTGGCGCCACCCGGACCAGCTTTTGACTTTTTTGGTTCGTACAACAACTTGTAATAGATAATTAAATATAAAAAGATAATCTCTCTTGTGTATTGTCTAAGTACCAAGTCAAAAGATAAAATGTATAAAACACCCCCTAAAACCACAGTAGGAAGTTTGCCATCACGCTCCGAATCCGATATCCGGCAACTCTGTGTAGAGGACTCATCTCAACTAAACATTACTCAGCGAGCAAAACGTAAATGTTTATCGAGTGATGTAAGTGGAGACGAATTCGGGAACTTCAAATCGGAAATTATAGAGATGATTAAAGAGATGATGTGTACTCAAAATGGACGCCTGGATAAATTAGAAAATCATTTGATTGAAATAAAAACCCACTACACAGAGATTAAATACATTACTAATGAATTGGAAAAATCTGTAACTTTTGTCTCTGATCAAATATCTGCTCTTGAGAACACAATGTCTAGTCTGGAAAAAGAGCGCAATAATATGACATTGAAGATATCAGCCCTGGAAGATAAGGTGGAAATGTATGAGAGAAACCTCTCCAAAGCATCCGTGGAAATCAGAAATGTACCTAAAATGGCAAATGAGACTAAAACGGTTTTGTTCGACATGATACAGCACTTATCAAACCAATTACAGGTGCAGGCAGAGCTCACTAGTATTCGTGACGTATGGAGACAGCCATCTAAAAAAGAAAACACAACATCAAACATTACAATTGAGTTTTCAAATACTGTCACAAAATCTAAGTTCTTGACAGTGGCTAAAGACTACAATAAAAAACACCCGAACGATAAGATCTGCTCGACTCACCTGGGCTTAAAGACCCCACAAACTCCTATATATATATAGCCGAACAGCTGACCGCTCTCACAAAAAGACTGTTTTACCTGACTAGGACATATGCTAAATCAAACAAATATAGTTTCTGTTGGACATCTAATGGACGAGTAATGATAAAAAAGGATCCCGACAGTCAAGCCATCTTGGTCAAAAATGAAGATCACCTGAAACGTCTGGCCACTACTGTCCAACAATGACTACCTATATTTAAGTTTCCTATATATTTTCGTTACTATTTATTACTTCATTCAGATAAGGCTACTGAAAACTGTTTCAATTACCTAAAATTAACTATTACCAAACCGCATGCATATAAATGTAAAACGCGTTACTGTTGCTCCTATCATTACCGATCGCTAAGGTCTGACACACATAATATACACTATACATTAAAAATGCACTACCCACAATTAATACAATATTCACACACCTGCATACAGATCTTTGCTGTTTCCTCGCACGAACGTACCACGCTACTTATAGAATTTATTAATTCATACCTTTTACTAATACTAGCTCTTGATGAGTATAATAAATGTATACTACTTGTTTACCTTTCTGTATTTCCAGAATGTATTTTAATGCGAACAATACTTCCAGTCAACCGATTACACCTGTTTATTAAGTTCCTTAAGGTCATTTGTTCTTTGTCTGGGTGTAATTTATCTATAATATGTATGTATTTAGAAATATATATGTATGTTTATCAGTTGTCTAGTATCCATATCACAAGCTCTGCTTAGTTTGGGACTAGATAGCGTTGTGTGAAAAGTTGTGGAATATTATTATTATTATTATTATTATTATTATTAAGTTCTTATCCTCCCGCAAAAATGCTTAACAACGTAAACCACTTATTGGACCAGATAGACCAGCATTCTGTGTCTGAATCCCACACATGTGCTCCAGAACAGACAAAATCGATATTAAAACATCCAAATTTATATCTAAAAATATTCTCACAGAACATTCGATCAATAAATTGTAATTTTCTAAACCTTCAAACTCTGATGCACCGCATTTCAATTGACTGTGATTTGGTAGTTTTGACCGAATGTTGGCTACCTTGTTCTAGTAACTCTAACATTCCCACGCTGCAAAACTATAATTCCTATATGACCACCAAACACCTTAACCAAAGTGATGGCGTGGTAGCCTATGTGAAATCGGACCTAATAGTCACATGTGAAGAGCCAGACTTTGGAAGATCTGCTTCTGGTCTAATAATTAAAATAAATTCTGATGAGGCCATAGTCTGCATTTATCGCTCTCCATCCAATGATAATATCGATAATTTTCTCTTAAGTTTAAATGATATACTTCTAACACTTCATAACTTCAAAACGGTAATTATAACCGGTGATCTTAATCTAGACATAAAACCTACCACAGTTGATGCACGTGCTCATGATTATTTGAATTGCTTAGCCTTCCATGGTTTACTCCCTGCACACACCCTACCTACCAGAAAAAGCAATTGCCTGGATCACTTGATCTTAAAATCAAGTTGTCGCTCATTCACGTTTGTGTACGACACCACAATCACCGATCACTACTCATCCCTGTTCTGTCTAGACAAGCAACGCAAACGAACCGTACCTAGCTCCACCATAACTAGAATTGATCATGAGGCCCTTGACAAATCTATATCTGATATAGACTTTAGTCATATTCTATGTATAACTGACGCTAACACAGCAACTGATTGTCTCATAAATTTGTTGTCAACAGCTATTGCAAAAAACACCACTCTGAAAAAAGTGTCCTCACAAAAGAGAATCCTCAAACCGTGGATTACTCCTGGATTATTAAGGTGCATAAGAAATAGGGACGCTCTGCATAGAAAACTCAAATTATCTCCAAACAATGAAGTGTTGAAATTAACTTATAAACGATACAGAAACTATTGCACTAAATTGTTAAAAAAAGTAAAGAGACAATATGATGCAGAGCAACTTAATAATGCTAGTCACAATCCTAAAACACTCTGGGATACTATAAAGCGAGTTACAAATACAAATAAAAACAAAACATTATCCACACAACTTCTCAAATGCTCATCAACGCCCGTACAATCGTGCAACGAAGTAAATTCCTTTTTTGCCAGTATTGGCAAAACACTAGCAATCAATCTTACCAACCAAACACTGTCACAGCCAACAACACATTCAAAATCACAACCGAACATTCCAGTAACATCCTTTGTCCTAGAAGAAACGGATACTGATGAGATTATTTCAGCCATAAGAACGCTGCGATCAAACGCAGCCACTGGTTGGGATACCATTTCACCATTTTTGTTAAAGAAACACGCGAGTTCTCTGGCACCCATAATATGCCATATATTTAACCTCTGTTTTGAAACTGGTGTTTTTCCCACTTCAATGAAAAAGGCAATAATACATCCAATCTTCAAGGGGGGAGATGGGATTGTACCAAGTAACTACCGTCCAATTGCGGTTCTAAGTACTTTGTCGAAACTACTAGAACGTCTGATTAATAAAAGGCTTGTCCACTATCTTGAACGTAACAACCTACTATCCCCACAACAGTTTGGCTTTCGTAAAAATAAATCTACTTGTGACGCCGTTCAAGATCTAACGTGTCATGTTATACAGCAGTTAAACAAAAACAAAAAAGTTCTAACTCTGTTTTTGGACCTCACAAAGGCCTTTGACACCATTCCCATCTCCACCCTTTTACTCAAGCTTGAAACTATGGGTGTTAGAGGAACTCAACTAGAGCTTTTCCGGAGCTACCTAACCGACCGCACACAAATTGTTAGGATTGATAACCATAACAGTAACGAGCTCCCCATCTGCTACGGAGTCCCCCAAGGTAGTATATTAGGTCCCACCCTCTTCTTAATATTTATTAATGATCTGTGCAATCTTAATATCCCTAATGGTAAAGTTATTACATTTGCAGACGACACTGCCATCACATTTACAGCGGATAGTTGGTTAGAGCTTGAACATGCAGCTCAATTTGGCTTTAACACAGCTCTGGAATGGCTCATCTCACATACCCTTACACTAAATACCAACAAAACAAACTTTCTTACTTACTCAATCAGCGCAATCACACAACCATACACTCCCATCATAATAAAATCACATCTTTGTCAATCTAAAACCTCCTGTCAATGTTCATCTATAGCATCTGTTGATCATACAAAATATCTGGGAGTTGTGCTGGATAAACACCTAAATTTCAAGACGCATATAAATGTTGTTACATCAAGAGTCCGTAAACTAATATATATATTTAAAAACCTCCGATATGTAGCAAATTTAAAAACAATAAGAACCGTCTATTTTGCCTTATGTTCTTCTATTGTTACATATTGTATATCCTGCTGGGGTGGTGTGACAAAAACGACTCTGAAGCCTTTGGAAATAGCCCACAGAGCTGTCTTAAAAGTTGCATCCTTTCGCCCTATTTTATATTCAACCAGTGAGTTATACAAATATTGGAAAGTTCTTAACATACGACAACATTACATCTTACAAGCCATCCTACTACAACATCGTAAAACTCCATTCGAAAAAATATCTAAAAGACGAAAAGATCTAATTTGTCAGTACCGCAAACCCGATTACCCTTCACTAAAAGATTCTGCTATTATCAAAGCCCGAATTTATACAATAAAATTAATAAATACTGTCCAATCTATGGTATGACGTGCCATAGGTGCAAAAAAGCAGTTTACTCCTATCTACAAAATAAAACTTACGATGAGACAGAAAAGTTTCTAACAGCATAAATAAAACTATACATCGCCATCACAACACAACCAAACCCACATACACATGCATGTACACAAACACTAACACGAAACACACACAGCCACACACGCACGCACACACAAACACATAGGTACACACGCCAACCTAACCTTATTATTATAACTTTTTTTTTTTAAACATAAATATATATATAGTATTCATTACACTCAATAATATTAACAATATAATTAAAATACCCAATGGGGCCCGGCACTGCACTTCCTTATACAGGTTATTCTATAACCTAGCTGGGAGTGTAGCACCTCACCACCATTTTAGTTATTGTAGTACTTACTTAAATATGTATGTAGTCTAAGTGTAAAGTACTGTATAGATATAAGTAAGCAAATAAATAAATTATGAAATTATGAAATATTTAAGCAAATAACTATTTTCTGTATTTTTATATTTTTTTTATTGATTTTTCGTTTGACCACCATCTCACCTGATGGTAAAATTAAATTAGAAACTTGAACTATTTTTTCTAAAGTAGACTCAGTAGTTTCCGAAAAGGCAGACCAACATGTGATGCATTGTTTAATTTTTTAAAGAAAATAATGACTAAGCTTAATAGCAAATAACAATTTACTGAAATTTTTAAGCTTTTGATCGTGTGGATCATCAGATACTAATAACTGAGGAAATTTATTTGAGTACATTATTTAGCTTTCCCGCACATAAGTACCTACAGAGAAATGCTTTAGATCCAAAGCATTTTATACCGGGCAAGTAAGGATTGTTATGTGATAGGGATAGCATAGCAGGAGCATTTTTTATCAGTGGGGAGAAAAAAGTTGATTTAAAAAACTAGTTACTTGTAAAGGTAAAATGTATCACTAACTAAATCACTTATTCTTGCTGTGCCCGACAGGGTCCATATGATCTAATTATAAGTTTACCACCTAAGAATACCTACATATGGAATGCAATAAAAGTATTGAGTATTGAGTATTTACAAATAAATGTATAGAGCTAGCTGTTACCCGCGAATTTGGTCGCGTGGAAATTTTGTAAATTTTCACGACAGAGATACAAAGTAGCGTAGGTATGTGGTGTTTCAGATTGTAAGTTGTACGTGTTCCATGTTTTGTCTAAAGTCCTAAAATCATTTTGAATGAATAAAAGACAAACATTCAAATAATCAAACTTTCAGATTTATAATAGTTGTTTTACCTATGTGTATGTTCTGGTCTCGAGCGCAAGTGCATTTCAGGAAAAAACCTACATACTCGTGAATACTTTTGAGTAAATGTTTCTTTTCGCCAGATTTACTGTTACTTGTTCAAACTCAAAATTGTATTATGGGAATTACCTTAAATACTACGTAGTACTTACCTACTGAACACTATTTTAGAGAAACGGATCTGAAAATTTATAATTAAGTATTGCAATTTGTTAGCAATATTGTCTACACTACTTATGATTCCTTGTCTTGTAAAGATGACACAATTACATTCTATACAATTAGTTTACACCCAGAACACAGAAATAAGCAGACATTCACAATATTACTCGAGACTGACGAATAATCTTGTCGCATGTCATCGGTAGAAGACCTTTCACGTACCTACATAATATTCTACGGAACGTTTCTTAGTTATATTTTTACTAGCTGTTGCAAATGTTATGATTTGGTGTTTTGTAAGATAATGCTTCATTTTGTCCAAATATTGAATATTGTACGTGGTATGTTTATAAACGTGATTAGGACGCGTTCAAGAAATAGGAAGTAGGGGAAAGCAGGTAGGATTCGTACACTTTTTACACTAAGTCACATAAAAGCAAGACTAATAGCTATTTCAAAATAATTTCAATGCTGCTGATAAACTACATTATCTGGCTTTAATAATAAAATATTTTAGTGTTGATACAAAGTAACACGGCAAATCTATGGTAACTTTAAAAAAAAATGGAAATCGTACGAAAGTACCCCATCCGCCGGGTAGATTCGTACATAGAGTAAGGTGCATTCGTACATAGTGGGGTGCCTTTGTACACAGTAATTAAGAAGACTATTTATGTGACATTAAACCTTTGAAATTTAACACGTCAGCCTTAAACGTTATAGTAATTAACAATATAGTGTTCTACAAACAAATTGTGTAAAGTTAAGATAGTAAATCTACATTAAAATTAGGGTAACGTCGTAATCATACATCATGGACCTACCCACTATTGCACGTTGTACATAACTCGTAAGTTTTTTTTTTCAAAGCTAGAGATATTAGCTGTTCTTGCTGTAGAAGCAGATTTAGGTGGCAGCCATACGCAGACTACGTCTGATAAAAAATAAACTTTTCTCTCATCATTGGTATAAGGAAAAACAAATTTCCAGGTGCCGGCTTCTTTGGAGTTAAACTTTATATTCTATGGGGTTCAATTTTGTTAGTATCTGCTCAATATAATATTAAATATAAAGCTTTCTTCTTTAATGTTTTTTGTCATATCTGTAATTATTACATTCTCAATGTCTGATTCTTCAGACATCTCTTATACATGGAAATGAAACTAAAAAAAAAAACATAAAACCAATATGTGTAGGGTATCTATAGATAGAAGTCTTTAAAAATGACATTGAGGATTTTAAACAATTTTTTTCAAAGTCGATTGCTTGAAAGATAGACCCTCCAAATGGTAAAGTAAATTAATTTGTCATTCATACAATTACTATGAAAAACAAAAGTCATTTTTCGCTGATTTTTGCTTGCTTCTACGAAACTCTTCATGGGCGAGTCCTACCCGCACTTGGCTGGTTTTGTTTACATTTTTTTGTCTCGGCATGAACCTATAATAATATTCTCTCGCGGGGTGCATTCGTACAGTACGAATCTACCCCACTCATAACTTTACGAAAGTACCCAAACCAAAACAACCAAAAATTAAATTCAAAATAAAAATAACGGATTAAGATATCCCAAACATAATGATTTCATATTAATTTAAGGCACTTATTTAAATGCATTCATAAATTACTTTAACATTTTGAGCATAGCGTGTTACAAATAAAGGTTTACAAAGATGGATTGAAAAATTACTTACGAAGTGCAAAAACATGTATCAACTGGCTCCACCTAAACTAACTGTTGCATTGGCGCAGCGCTTGGATATGCGCCTATACGTCTGGCGGGCTTCACTAACATATAAATACAAACGCGTCAACTTGTTTAATGTTGTAGATATGACTACTGTACGAATGCTCCCTCTGTACGAATCCTACCTGCTTTCCCCTAACGTTTAAAAAAGTAAGTTTCGTAAAAAGTTCTAAAAGACTTGGTTTTATTGATCAAAGTCACGGCAATTCATTTATTTCAATTACAAAGCACTTTAAAAAGCCCAAATTTACAGTTAGTATATAGTTATACAAAATAATTAAGCATCTATTCGCAAAGGTTCTTAAGCTTAGGAAGGAGAGAAAACTCCATATTCAGTCTTAAGATAAAAGTCTTACAATACACGTTTATATTTAGGTATCATCTGCCCGCGACTTCGCTCACGTGAATTATTTTTTTCGGCAAATAATTTAGCCTTTCACTCAGGGATAATGCAATGGTTTTTATATTGATAATAGGCTCGCGTTTGACCACAACCTCATCTGATGGTAAGTGATGATGTGGTCGATGATGAAGCACGCTTACCTAGAAGTAACCTATACATTTTTGACTTAAATACCCCCAGGTTATAGCTATCAGGAAACACAAACTCCGGCAGGTAATTCCACTCCTTAGCCATACGCTCAAGAAGGTATTCCCAAAATCATTTTAACATATGGGTGGGAATAATATGGAGTAAGAGGAAATGCACTAGATCTTATAAAATCATACCTTTTTTTTTATTATTTGGGTGGGAAAATCATCAAATGACTTCTTCCGCTCTGGGTCAAGCGGAAGGGTGTGTCAGATTTCTACTGACTAAAAACCCACCCTGTTCCTTCAGCTGCCCTAAATTTCCGGGGCCGCGGTAACTCGGTAGAACTTTCCCGCAAACCCCGGCAGGCAATGGCCCTATGAGGCCCCGTCACTAGTGTTGACAGCTCTTTGAGGCGCGCGTGGAACACGACGCGCCGCCGACCCGGGCCTGGTCCTTACCGGACGGTGAACGACCCCTGCTCGCCGTCCGCAGGCCCGCGCCTACGGTGGCCGGAAATCGGCTCGTGATCCCCGACGCCCGGGGCGTCTCCCTCGGCGGCTGGGGCGCGAGGAAGAGAGTTGCCTCTCCCTCGCGCGTTCGGCCTCCTCCTTCGCTAGCATGACTGCTTCGCAGAAGGAGGCGACCGCATCCCATTCCCTCTCGCTCCGCACCATACTCTGAACCAGAGCAGGGCGCGAGAGGTCGCCGCCGCCGACCGCCTCTACGAGGACACGGCGGTGCTCCGCCCAAGCAGGGCACACCTCCACCGTATGCTCCACCGTGTCCTATAAAATCATACCTAACAAATAGATTTCAAATAACACGAATAACAAATGATACAAGGTTTGAACAGACCTATAAAATATAACAGACCTATAATATAATCAGATCCAAAAATAGTTCAGTATGGAGTGCCCCAAGGAAGCATCCTTGGACCTCTTCTATTCAAATGATAACCCTAAAGTTATAAACCAGCAAATGATAGTAATTGCAGATGATAGCACTGCCATTTTTACTGAAGATAACAAAGATGAATAAGAGACTAATATTCATAACTAGCTTTTGCCCGCGACTTCGTCCGCGTGGAATAGTTACTTTGGGCTAACGTTAAATTTAACCCCAATTTTGAAGCATTCTTCATTGGCGCTCCGCTCCTATTGGCCTTAGCGTAATGATACAATATAGCTGTGCCCGCGACTCCGTCAGCGTAAGTTAATGTATTGGTAATATTGTTTAGATCACGTTCACATAAGGCTTAAGTACCTAGAAAACGCTTCGACCGCG
This sequence comes from Tholera decimalis, assembly GCA_943138885.2. Classification (NCBI taxonomy): domain Eukaryota; kingdom Metazoa; phylum Arthropoda; class Insecta; order Lepidoptera; family Noctuidae; genus Tholera; species Tholera decimalis. The sequence goes on from OW964568.2 coordinate 5,491,610, forward strand.
AGACGCGTCGAGCGCGGCGACCGATTCTCAAAAATAATCCTTATAGCATGATTCAGTATTCACGCGCGATGGCTTATTATTATAAGCGTATTTCATGTATAACTTTGGTGTTTCTATACCGATTTATATGATTCTTTTTACGGTTTCGTAGCCGAATGGCAAAAAACGGAATCTTTATAGTTTCGACATGTCTGTCCCTCTGTTTGTCTGTCTGTCTGTCCGTCCGTCCGTCTGTTACAGCAATTTTATTCCGAAACTATTAGGACTATACATGTGAAACTTGATAGGTAGATGTATTCTGTGAACCGCTTTCCGATTTTGAGAAAAAAATTAAAAAATATTTAAATTAAAGGGGGGCTCCCCATACATGGAACTAAACCTGAAAATATTTTTTTCATGAAATCGATGCATGTGTGGTATTTATAGACAGTTCTTTAAAAACGACATCGGGGTTTCTAAAACCACTTTTCCATAAAGTTAATCGTTTAAAAGATATAAGCTTCCAAAGTGGTAAAATGTGTGTGTGGCGGACACAACCTCTAACTTCTATAATAATGGAGTGAAAAATCTAAAAAAAATATATGTCTGTAGATCTTAATATAAACTTTCAACCAAAATTAGTTTGAACGAAATCAGTTCAGCAGTTTTTGAGATACAGCATATTTTCTAAAACCGCAAATATAACTTTGTTATTCATACAAACACTATGAAAAACAAATTTATTCGGCGCAGTTGTAAAAAATGTAAAAAAGCCAGTTTTAAGAAATTTGTAAGGTTTTTTTTCAAAAGTAATTTATTTGGCGCAGTTGTAAAAAATGTAAATAAGCTAGTTTTAAGAAATTTGTAAGGTTTTTTTTTCGTCAAATAAATTTGCATATTATATTATAGTTACTACGGAACCCTTCATGGGCGAGTCTGACTCGCACTTGGCCAATTTTTTTATGGAATAGTTAATAATGTTAACTTTTTCAATTAGGGGTGACTGAGAGTGTTATAAACGTAAGAGTAGACAAATATTATAATCAGAAAGCTTCGAACTGCTAAGCTATCGGGAGTTATACGTGTTATTGTGAGTCAACCATAAAAGTTAGACATATGCTGTCATGGGATATTTTTTATATAATTTTAAGGAGAACATTTCCGTCATGAAATGATTTGTGTAGCTTTAACCATTAAGGTTGCACACGCGACGGAAGCTTAAAAAATAGAGTAACTTCTCCCATTTTCCCAACATTTCCCTTCACTGCTCTGCTCCTATTGATTGTAGCGTGATAAAAAGTATACTATAACCCGCTCAGGAGTATGAAAAATAATTGTACCAAGTTTCGTTAAAATCCGTCGAGTAGTTTTTGTTTCTATAACGGTTATACAGACAGACAGACAGACAAAAATTTAACTGATTGCATTTTTGGCATGAGTATCGATCCTTAATCACACCCTGATAGTTATTTTGGAAATATATTTCATGTACAGAACTGACCTCTCTACAGATTTATTATAAGTATAGATTACTAGAGATGGGCCGAATGTGGTTTGAACCGAATCCGAACTTCGGCCGAACATTCGGTTAAAATGAAAAGATCGGCCGAAGTTCGGCCGAAGTTCGGCCGAATTTCGGTTCAATTTCGCGCGCTTTCTCGAGAGCGACACGTCGTGACTTGTTTACGCATTTACTTCAATCTCGAATATATTTATCGTCTCCTGGAAGCTTGTATGTTCTGAGCAACTTTTATCGGAGGCAGGAAACGTATACGAAAAAAAAAACGTAACAAACTTCTGCCAGATAAGGCAGAGTTTTTGGTGTTTTTGCACCATAGCCTGCCTCTAGTAAATTTTAAATATGAGTAAGATAGATGAGAAAAGTTTGTTAATTTGAAAAATAAGTACCCTTTAGTTAATGAATGTTTAGTTTGTGAATCAAAAACGTGATTTTTTAATTCAATTTACGCATTATAATCCAGATGTTTGTTAGAAGAATAATAAGTTTATTTAATTTTTGTAATAGTATGTCTAATTATTATGTCAAATTAATTAGGCAGAGATTATCAAGACTAATAAGAAGAACCGATTTAATTTAAGATTTACATTTACCATGTTCGTAACTAAAATAAATGTGCATGAGTGAGTAAAAGACATAATTTTATAACAGTAATGCCATTCTAATTCTATAAAATTTTAGTCAAAATAGTGCAAGTAAGTATTATTTTTCTTGTGCCGAATGTTCGGCATCCGAACCGAATTTCGGCCGAATGCCGAAGTTCGGTTCAAGCTGCCGAAATTCGGTTGAACCGAATGCGAACCGAATTTCGGCCCATCCCTGATAATTACTTGAAGCAATTATTTATTGGCTAACACATAATCATCTTAAAATCAATTTTATAATGCAAATAGTTGAGATCAAACATAGGCTGGAAATAGTAGATGAAAGTTTTTATGAGAAACCTAAACCACTTAAGCGATTTAAGTTTTGTTTTTTTTTTCTCAAATGAACGCGGGTGAAACCGTGGGGCACATCTAGTAACTTAATAAAGAATCTGTTTTAGAACTCTTACAAAAATATATTAAGATCTCTACAACAAGCCCTTTCATTTGATATGCGATACGATACAGCATCAAAACTTTTTCAATTATTTCGTCCCTTTAAAAGTCACCCTTCAATTTGAAATTATGTTGTTTACACCTTTGTATTGAGATCACGGAAACTCATATGACCAGATTTGAACTCATTTAGTCCAGCCTTGACTTATTTAGCTAGGAGTCTAGATAGGGCAGAGGGTTTCCACAGTAGTCCTCCATCGCATACGATCCTGAGCTTCTCGTTTAACTTCACTCCACGCCAGCCCGATTTTCGCCGCATCTGCCACCACGGTGCGACAGCAGGATTGTCGGGTAGTCCAGTAAATTCGGATTAAATTGGCTGTAACAGACGGACGGACAAACACGCGCGTGATCCATAAAGGGTTACACTTTTTGTTTTTTTGTACGGAGCCCTAAAATGTGTATGGTAAAATTCGATTATATGTATTTACAACTAATAATAATAATTTAAGTCTGACGTGTTTGACGGCAAAGTTGCTGGCCAAAGTTGATTATTTACACAATTTTTGACATCATTTTTGAATCATCGAAATAGTGCCAGTGAAACTCGCCATGTCTGTTAATGGTACAAACATTGATCCGGGTTCCAGTGAAAGTATCGATATTTGGGAACGGGTAGCACGTCATCTCTTAACTTTGAACTACATCGTGCTTGTGCTTACTCTAGCTTCGTTGGCATACGGAGTAATATCTTGGTGCGCCATGAAGAAATTTCGTAGTTACAAAAATTTTGTATTTATCAACACGCTTTTATCAAGTTTTATACTAAGTTTGTGTATTATGATCGAATTCCACCTTCCTATGAAAGTGAGATTGTGGCTATTGGTGAACGATTATACAATGTTTATTTCATTATACCTTGCAACTGCAAGACATCACTGGCTGTTGGTTTTAAGCCACATGTTTTATGTTGATCTTGTAAAAGTGTTTCGTGGAAACATGAACAGACGTTACCTTAAAAGCTGGATGTTTGCTTGGGGATTAACTTTAGTGAATACTTTAATAATGTTTTATGCTCATATGTACAGCCATGAGCTTTATAATTACATATTTACAATATGTGTTTTGTTACCCTTAACAATAAACTGTATTTTGTATATTATAATTGTATATTCACTTTGTCGTAGTTTCAACAAGAGCGCAAATACAGCTTCGGACACTTGGCGTCGCTTGTATATAGCCACATCAATATTTATATTGTGCGATTCCTCGTTGGGGCTCAATTATGTCATACTCTTAATAGCGCCTAATCTCCAAGAAAAAGTATCAATTATATCAACACTTTATTGCTATATTACTACCGTAACACTGAACGTGTTTTTGGTTGTACTTAAAATTAATCGAAAATTATGGTATGAATTGTATGATACCAAATTAAAAAATCGGTTGTTAGGAAGGCAACAGAGTATCGCAATTTCAATGCCTGAAATACCTAATATACAAAATTAAAAACTTCTCCGAATTTTGTTTATCAGGAAGTTTCAATATAAAATATCATCATAGTTTTACACTATGATGATATTTTATATTGAAACTTTAAATACATTAATATAAAATCAAGGATAACGTTAAACTAAAATTATATCCTTATGTATAGTTATCAACACTTGCTATTGTGTGTGTTTAATTTTGATGTAGCTGTTATTGGCTCAAAATAAAATTAAAAAAAAAAAACACTTGTTTGTAATTTTTATTTCTTATGGTAAGCAATAGATAAATAATATAACTACACCTGATAGAGCAATAATAGCAAGCATAACGACCGAAAGCGCACTTTACACACACAAAACATAATTACCTAATTATACATTCAATAAACACATTAATGATGCAATTATAAGTGCAACACTTAATTAAATGCACTAAATTATTGTTGTTAGATGGGATAATATTTTATTTTTTTAGTTTGCTCGTTGTTCGGCTGAGGCTAAGATAGCGCTATTTAAAGCATATTGCCAGTCGTTTCACACGAGCAGTCTAGAAAACATACAGCGCTCTGCGGGTACAATACAATAACGTCTTCAGGATGTTAATGCGGTTGCCGCGGTTCTGCAGTGCGCCCGCGATGTGACTTCTACGCAATAAGACGCAAGCGCAAGACAGAGATGACTCTATTACGAAGAGTACGAGGCAGCAGCAATGACATCCTAAAGATGATATCTACCAAATTTCGGTGTCCCATACACTCGCTCTGGGTTCAAATTGTGGTTGGCGCTGCGAATTAAGTTAAAATATTTATTTTGTATTTACCTACCAACATAGATTATACGTAGGTATTCATTGTTACTAAACCTTATGGATCTTTATATTTGTGATAAATAAATAAATTGTATTGATATTGATGAAGGAAATATCAACAATTCTATTTATATTTCAATAGCAACAGACCGGTTAAGTAGACGCACAGCCTTACTGAGCTGATCTACGAGTGGCCCTACCTAAAAAAAAAAAAAAAATTCAATAGCATTTGGCATAATTAAAAATAATTTGATAAATACACTCGGCGTCACAAAAATCGCACCTCTTTGATAATAGGTATCGAGCATGTCTCACCACCAAGAAATACGCTAATCCCAATTAATATTGGTATCAATAGAAAGAACATTTCTAACGACCTTAAAATTTAGAACAATTAGAATTCTCTCTCTGCGGCCTGAAATGTGACCGGCTAGCTCTGGAAGCAGGACGGGCGGCAGCCACTCACCCACTATAAGTTCGTCTAAGTCGGCACTCTCGTCGCTGGTCGTCCTCCTCTGGGCTTCCTCCAGGCTACTGGGGCTCTCACCTGGCGGGGACGGATCGCCGAAGTGTCGAGAAGAAACAACGCCGAGTCATAGCATCGCGGTGCGCCTATAGTTACAGCACAAGCATTTACTCATACGGGTGCGCGCATTGCCGCTCACTTTTTGGCAAAGCGCTTAGCACACAGCCGACCAACTATGCCTTTATTGGTAACATAACAACGGACCCGTATTTATAGGTCACTGCATAGCCCCCGCAATCCTACGAAAAATTAAAAGAAAAACAAACAATATGATCTTTCAACTAACTGTAATTTAAATAACAAAATCAATTCTATTCGAGCAGAATGTTCATCTTCTTCTTCTCAGCTTCTTGTTTTATATCATCTTGGATCTTCCAGTCAATGAACTGCTGCTCAAGATTCTTGATACCTGGCTCAGTAACCGTGATTGGTAGCTTAAGTTCGCTACGCAAGCTGTTCGCTTCTGATCGACTTGAGAGCATCTAGTTTCTTCGAATTACTCCCCCACCGTATTTGTGGATGCAGATGGGAGTCAGATTTTTACTGACTAAAAACCCACCTTGCTCCTTCAGTTGGCCTTGCACTCCAGCACCACGGTACCTCGTTAGAACATACCCGCAAAGTCTAACCAAATGCTGGCGTCAGATGTTGTTAACGAGATCCCATTTTGAGTTAATTAACTAGCCAATTTACGATAAACAGCACCACGATTAAATATGAACATAAATAAAAGCGTTTTTAACATTGAAGAGGAGAGGGTTCCGCAAGTTGATTATGTTGAAACATGTTCTCCCATACGTAATTTATGGTGAAATATGTGTACCCACTGAAAACTTAAGTGTTTTCGCATAAAATTACAATATCGAGAGATTTACCGTTTTTATTTAAGACCTTAGACTTATACTCAGATGCATTCGGTTAGACTGGAAGCCGACCCCAACATCAGAGGCGGTACCTTCATATAAGCCCAAAAGCCCAAATGCCTTACTAAAAAATGCTCGATAGAGAATCAATGTCAAACCCGAACTATTTAAAAGTTCGCGCGCTTAATTCTTATCAAAATAACACAATGTATCTACTGCTACACTACTACACATCGCGATTGTTCGCGCGCAGAGTTTCGCATTTGTAGCATCTAATGATCTACATATTGCTATCTCGCTTACACGCACCGGCTTTTACCGGGCTTTCAAATACTATATCTGTCACTTTCGCACTTATAGCGATGTGCCGTATAACGAGTTAGGCCTTGTGCATAGAACAAATCGATCACTATGGCAGATTTAAGCAGGGCTTTTGGTATGAAGTTGCATGCGTATGCGTGACCTTGTCAGCTTGCCAACTCTGCAGTGTTGCGGTTTTAGCCACACGTTGAAAGATCTTGGAGATTTTTAACGAGTTTGGAAACTTTTTTAACATTTAGCAACAATAAAAACTAGCGACTTTTAAAATAACGAAATTAAATACAGTCAAAACCGTTTACAACAACATCATTTAGAACAACATACCGGTTATATAGACCAAAATCATAGGTACAAAATACTTTGTACCTTGAAAACATCACCGGTTATTACGACTATCGGTTTTTACAACCAAATATGAGTGGTCCCTTGGATGTTGTTATAACAGATTTTGACTGTATTCAAGCAATATCTTAAAAATAAAAAAAAATTAGCTAGATTTTTCATATACCTGGCGACTTTTTTTGCCTAAATGACAACACTGAGTAGTTCCCGACATCCGAGAGTGCAACTAACTTCAGTTTCATTTGCTTGAGTGGGAAAAGGTTTTGTTGTTAAAGTTTTTTGTTTGTTTTCTAAGATTTCCTCAGTGATACAATTGTTTTGGTGATTTACCTACAACAATGGAGGTAATTGTACCTTGTGAGGATTTAAAATGCGTTCAAGTTTTGATTGGCGAAGATAAGGTAAAATCTTTAAACTTACTCTTACTTACTCTTACTTACTCAGAAAAAAAACAGTTAATTTCTTCATTAAAACCGACGCCTAATCTGTGTATTTCTCAGACTAGTAAATCGCATAAACGAAAATTTAATAGATCAGTGTATAAAACTAGTTGGATTGTTGGCTGTTCGCACACTAATAAGTTGTATTGCTGGTGCTGCATATTTTTTTCGAATGAAGATTCCGTTTGGAATACATCTGGTTATAATGATTTAAATAACATATCTGGTGCCATTAAAAGGCATGCAAATTCCCATAAACACCTGTGTGCAATGGTTTCTTTCGGTGATTTTGGTAAACAACGAATTGAGACATCTATATCACGCCAGTTATCTGAGGAAATTTCAAAATATAACACGCGCGTTGAAAACAACCGTAGTGTTTTTCAAAGATTAGTCGATATTGTTTGTCATTTAGCACAACAGGAACTTCCTCTAAGAGGACATGATGAGTCCAAAACTTCATTAAATAAAGGCAATTTTCTAGAACTGGTCTCGTTAATTTCAAAATACGATGTCGTTTTAGAAAAACATATGCAGCATCAGGAAAGTGACAAACCGGGGCCGAGTTATTTATCTAACAAAATTCAAAACGATATTATTCATTCCGTAGCCGATGTGATGCAAACTTGCATCGATTACGAAGTTAGACAAACAAAATTTGTTTCAATTATTATTGACGAAACCCCCGATGTTAGTCATAGAGAACAACTGTGCTTAATTCTCAGATATTATTATAAAAATGTAATTCATGACCGTTTTTTGGGCTTTCTTAATGTGTCGGAAAGTCGCACAGCAGACTCACTCTCTAATATTATTTTAGAATTATTGAATAGACATGATTGCATCGCAAAATTAGTAGCGCAAAGCTATGACGGTGCTAGTGTAATGTCCGGTGTAAGAAATGGAGTGCAACAAAAAGTTAAAGATGTTTGTCCACAAGCAATTTACATTTGGTGTAATGCGCATATTTTGGCCTTAGTGTTGTCTAAATCATGCAATAGAATTCAGGAGGTTAGTTTATTTTTTTCAGCCCTTCAGGCTTTGTGTAATTTTTTTAGTAATAGTACAAAACGAGCTGCTTTTTACGATACTCATTGCAGCAAAAAATTGCCTAATGCGCCCGCAACTCGTTGGACATACATGTCGCGAGTTGTAAACACGGTTTTTGAACAAAAAAGTAAACTTATTGAGTTGTTTTCTGATCTGTGCGACAATCCACAGAACTGGGACGGGGATACGATTTTAACTGCGGAGAATTTTGAAAACACTTTGCGATCTTATAATTTCAATTTTTTTCTTTTTATCTTTCATCGGATATTTGAAAAAACTGACTGCTTGTACAATATTCTACAAAAATCACAAGTTGATGTCGGTTATTGTATTAATAAAATAAAGGAATTTCAGGCATGGTTACGTGCTGAATTTCAATCCGAATTTGATCAAATTTATGAGAACACGTTGCAAAATAACTCGGCTCCTCGTTTGAGACGCAACGTACGCTGTGCAAAAACGGAATACAGACGACTTTTTGTAGAAGTAATTGATAACATTAATACCGAAATTACTGACCGATATTCTGAAATTTATAAATTAAAGTTTTTCCAACTGCTCAACAACAAAAAATTTGACAATTATCACTCACATTTTCCTACAGAGGAATTAGATTCATTATTTGACATTTATGCAAACTACATATTTCGACAAACAAACATTAAAAAGCCAATTGATTTGCTTGTATTCTAGTCCTGATCTGAAAGATCGTAATGTTTTCGAATTAATTGATTTCATTCTTGAGAATAACCTCGAAGATGCTTTTCCCGAGCTGTTGAAGTTAGCGTATCTTGTTGTAACTATTCCGGCTACAAGTTCTTCCGCGGAACGTGCTTTTTCGTCTCTTAAACGTACCCATACCTATCTGAGAAATACACAAGGTCAAGAGCGTCTTTCCGAATTATCAATGATAGCTATTGAAAAACAGTTGTTGGTAGAATTAAAACGATCACCAACATTTTACTCTGATGTAATTAAATCATTTCTTAAGAAAGATAGACGATTCCAATTAGAATATAAATAATTTATTTAAATTCCTTATTACATTCTATCTAGCTATTTTTTAACTTTCGTTTTGTAACTTTTTGTTTTGTTTTTTTTTTGTCTGTAACCTGGGTCCTGTTACGAAGGAAGCAACTACTTACCATAACTTTGTTCCCTCAAGCAATGAAGCAAACCAAACGGCTTTTTTCAAAGCCACCGGAGGTATGCAATTGCTGATATGTTTATTATATTCAATCTAGCACTAGCATGCCTTCAGTGTGCTTTGGTTACCTCATTCACCGCACGACAAGCAAGAGTGAAATTGAAGAAAGAAGAGGAAAGAAGAAGATGGATGAATTCACTTTTAATTTATTGTACCTAACCAGTAGTTTATGAGAAAATTGCGATGATACATACGTAGGTACCTACATACTCAGTCGAAAACTGAACTTTCTTTTTTTGAAATCGGTTAAAATTTTATTGGGCTTGCGTTATTTTGAAACCCTAGGCACGCCACTGCCCAACATAGTTGATTAAAGGCTAAGAGAAAGATGGTTTAAGACCCTCGACTTCATATAGGGTTTCCTGTAATATTTAAGCAAATAACTATTTTATGTATTCTTACAAAATTAGAAACATGAACTATTTCTTCTGAAGTAAATTCAGTAGTTTCCGGAAAGACAACATGTGATGCATTGTTTAATTTTTTAAAGAAAATGATGACTGGGCTAAATACAAATAACAATTTACGGCAATTTTTAAGGACATGTCAAAAGCTTTTGATCGTGTGGATCATCAGATACTAATAACTAAGGAAAAATATTTGTGTACATTATTTAGATTTCCCGCACATAAGTACAGAGAAATGCTTTAGATCCAAAGCATTTTCTACCGGGCAAGCAAGGATTGTTATATGATAGCATAGCAAGAGCATTGTTTTTTATCAGTGGGGAGAAAAAAGTTGATTTAAAAAACTAGGTAGTTACTTGTAAAGGTAAAATGTATAGAGCTAGCTGTTACCCGCGAAATCGGTCGCGCGGAAATTTTGTAAATTTTCACGAGAGAGATTAAAAGTAGCTTATGTTGTGTTTCAGATTGTAAGTTATATGTGTGCCATGTTTTGTCTAAAGTCCTAAAATCATTTTTGAATAAATAAAAGACAAACATTCAAATAATCAAACTTTCAGATTTATAATAGCTGTTTTACCTATGTGTATGTATGTGTATGTCTATGTGTATGTTAACTAGCATCTTCCCGCGACTTCGCTGACGTGAATTTTTTTTTTTCGGCAAATAATTTAGCCTTTCACTCAGAGATAATACAATGGTTTTTTTTTTTAATGATAATAGGCTCGCGTTTGACCACAACCTCACCTGATGGTAAGTGATGATGTGGTCGAAGATGAAGCACGCTTCCCTAGAAGTAACCTATTCACTTTTGACTTAAAGACCCCCAGGTTATAGCTATCAGGAAACACAAACTCCGGAAGGTAATTCCACTCCTTAGCCGTACGCACAATGAATGTATTCCCAAATTCATTTTAACATATGTGTGGGAATAATAATTATGGAGTAAGAGGAAATGCACTAGATCTTATAAAATCATACCTAACAAATAGATTTCAAATAACACGAATAACAGATGATACAAGGTTTGAACAGACCAGACATCAGATCCAAAAATAGTTCAGTATGGAGTGCCCCAAGAAAGCATCCTTGGACCTCTTCTGTTCATAGTTTATATAAATAATTACCCTAAAGTTATAAACCAGCAAATGATACTAATTGCAGATGATGGCACTGGCCATTTTTACTGACGATGACAAAGATGAATATGAGACTAATATTAGTAAATTACTTGAAGCAATTATTGATTGGCTAACACAAAATAATCTTAAAATCAATTTTGTAATGAAAATAGTTAAGGTCAAACACACATAAGCTGGCTAGGAGATAAAAGTTTTTATGAGAAACCTAATCCACTTAGCGACTTCTTTTTTCTCAAATTAACGCGGTTGAAACCGTGGGGCACATCTAGTAACTTAATAAAAGAACCTGTTGTAGGAGTCTTACAAAAATATATTAAGATCTCTACAACAAGCCCTTTCATTTGATATGCGACACGATACAGTATCATAACTATTTCGTCCCTTTAAAAGTCAGCCTTCAATTTAAAATTATGTTGTTTACACCTTTGTATTTAGATCATGGAACCTCATATGACCAGATTTTAACTCATTTAGTCCAACCTTGACTTATCTAGCTAACAGCCTACATAGGGCAGAGGGTGTCCACAACAGTCCTCCATCGCGATCGATCTTGAGCTTCTCGTTTAACTTCACTCCACGCTATCCCGATTTTGCCGTTTCTGCCACCACGGTGCGACACCAGGATTGTCGGGTAATCCAGTAGTTTTGGATTAAATTGGCTGGAACAGACGGACGGACAAACACACGAGTAATCCTTTTAGGGTTAGGGGTCTTTGTTATTTTCGTACGGAGCCCTAAAAATGTGTATGGTAGAATTCGATTATATTTATTTACAATTAATAATAATAATTTAAGTCTGACGTGTTTGATGGCAAAGTTGCTGGCCAAAGTTGATTATTTACACAATTTTTGACAGCTACCTAGGTACTGAATCATCGAAATAGTGCCAGTGAATCTCGCCATGTCTGATAATAATAATTGATGTGGGTTTCAGTGAAAGTATAGATATTTGGAAATGGGTAGCAGGACTTGTGCTTACTCTAGCTTCGTTGGCATACGGAGTAACATCTTGGTGCGCTTTGAAGAAATTTCGTATTTACAAAAATTTTGTATTAATCAACACGCTTTTATCAAGTTTTGTACTATATTTTTTTATTACGATCCAAGTCCACCTTTCCATGAAAGTAAGATTGTGGCTATGGGAGAGCAAATATATATATGGTTTATTACATTATACCTTGCAACTGCAAGACATCACTGGCTGTTGGTTTTAAGCCACATGTTTTATGTTGATCTTGTAAAAGTATTTCGTGGAAACATGAAAAGACGTTATCTTAAAAGCTGGATGTTTACTTCGGGATTAACTTTAGTGAATACTTTAATAATGTTTTATGCTCAGATGTACAGCATTGAGTTTCATAATTACATATTTATAATATGTGTTTTGTTACCCTTAACAATAAACTTTATTTTGTATATTATAATTGTATATTCACTTTGTCGTAGTTTCAACCAGAGTGCACATACTGCTTCGGACACTTGGCGTCGCTTGTATATAGCCACGTTAATATTTATATTGTGCGATATCTCGTTGGTGCTCAATTATGTCATACTCTTTATAGCGTCTAATCTCCAAGAAAAAGTATCAATTATATCAACACTTTATTCCTACATTACTACCGTAGCATTGGACGTGTTTTTGGTTGTACTTAAAATAAATCGAAAATTATGGTATGAATTTTATGATACCAAATTAAAAAATCAGTTGTTAGGAAGGCAACAGAGTATCGCTATTTCATGCCTGAAATACCTAATATACAAAAACTTTTTACCAAAAAATTAAACCGACTCCCAAAAAACACTGCAAAGTGAAAAATAACTTTAATTTCGGTAGTCGGTGTCTTTAGTTTTGTATTTTCGTTTTTGGCACCGACTTCCGAAATTAAAGTTATTTTTCACTTTGCAGTGTTTTTTGGGAGTCGGTTTAATTTTTTGGTAAAATGTTTTTATTTCACTCTTTTTAGTTGGTCTATTTTTAATTTACCTAGTTACAAGAATCTAAATGTCAACTACTTATAACCTTTTACAAAATATTGCTTTTCCCAATGCTGGGCCGTTAATTGTTGAAGAGTTCTCCTGGTACTTCACCATCAGCTCTACATCACCATATGCATTGTGACGAGCATAAAGTGCTTAACATCTATATTCAAGTAATCGAATCGCAATTTACTCAATAATTATTATAGAGTAGTTTCGGCGGCCATCTGTGGTCTTCATCATCAGTTCCACTTCCTCAAATGGTACTTTTTGAGAGCAACTGCACAAGTTACTATAATAAATACCCAAAACGTCATAGGTGTGCCTATAATATTTGAAGAGTTCCCTCGATTTCTCCAGGATCCCATCATCAGATCCTGACTTTTATTAAAATGGGACCAATTTCGAAGTATACCCTTTCAATCAAAAAAAGAATTTTCCAAATCGGTTCAGCCGTCATCGAGTAATCGGTGATCATACATAAAAAAAAAATATACGCGTCGAATTGATAACCTCCTCTTTTTGTCGTCGGTTGAAAATAGTTGAGGTCAAACATAGGCTGGAAATAAGAGATGGAAGTTTTTATGAGAAACCTAAGCCACTTAAGTGACTTTTTTTTTCTTAGATTAACGCGGTTCCGTGGGGCACATCTAGTAACTTAATAAAAGAATCTCTTTTAGAAGTCTTACAAAGATATATTAAGATCTCTAAAACAAGCCCTTTCATTTGATATGCGACAAGATAGGTACAGTATCAAAACTTTTTAGTTATTTCATCCCTTTAAAAGTCACCCTTCAATGTAAGGTGTAAACAACATAATTATGTTGTTTGTTGTTGCCCGCTGTTGTTTGTTTTGAAGTCGGTTAATTTTTTTTTATATAAGTTTTTACTGTTAGCCGATATCCCAGCCTATTTGTTGAGCCGTATAATCGTTTAAGAAGCTATTTCTAAAACAAAGAATCAGTATCATTATCAGTATCACCTGGATTCGTATCAAATACCCAATAATGGACACATACGTCCATTACTGTTACACATCAACATTTTTATAATTTGCAACTAGCTTATAGTAAAGAATAAGAATTAGAGTCAAATTATTTAAAAATCTGAATACACAAAAGTAAAATTAAGTTTCGACATTTGTTCATTATTAGAACTATTGAATTACTGCGCACCAGTTATAAACAAAAATCAATAAAATATCAACAACACACATACCACAGGAATACTTTGTACTCACGCAGTTTATTATTTATTAGACCGAATTAAATAAAATGTTAAACTTTGAGAGCTCAGTATCTATAGTATATGTCACAGTTTTGCTTATGTAAAATATCTTGTTCATATCCTTATTCTAGATGATTTTTTTTTATTTTTTGTTCATTACTAGTTCCTTGTCTATTACTGGTGCGTTTATGTATTTAATAATAATTTTAATCTAACCTGTTTGACGGCAAAGTTGCTGGCTAAAGTTCATTATTTATACAATGTATGACATCATTTTCGAATCATAGAAATAGTGCCAGTGAAACAAGCCATGTCTGTTAATGGTACAATCATTGATCTGGGTTCCAGTGAAAGTATAAATATTTGGAAATGGGTAGCAGGACATCTATTCACTTTGAACTACATCGTGCTTGTGCTTACTCTAGCGTCGTTGGCATACGGAGTAACATCTTGGTGCGCTATGAAGAAATTTCGTATTTACAAAAATTTTGTATTTATCAACACGCTTTTATCAAGTTCGTTATGAATGCTCTACCTGTCTTATCTCTAGCAAGTAGTCCGGTGGGAACAATAACAGTACGCTGATCCCAGCCGCGACGGGCGGGCTCCGCTGACCAAGCATTCTCGATATTGTTAGAGTGTAACTGTATACGCTAGATAATAAGTGAATGTTTATCCTGTTGTTAGTTAAGATAGAATAAGTTAGTCTGAAATAAACGGTCGTCAAGTAAAGTTGTGCCTTTTAAAAACTCTCCGAGACTCCCCGGTAACTTAAGTGGCGCAGCCGGTAGGATACCCAAAATTTAGCCTGTGCTTTGAAGGACACTAAATCGGTTCTGTGCGCGTGGTATTGGGTAAACTCGAACCAAATAAATTCCTGTCAACCGGGTGCCGAGAGTTCCTGTTTCTACGATTGCAGCTCTACGGGAAGGCATGGGATCGAGCGAACTGTAAGTAGACCTCCTTACGATTCCTGTCTTGTCCTTGTTATTTCCTGTGGCTACGAAAGTAGATATATATCGTAATTTTCGAACTAAAATCGTCGAAAGTTATTTGACTTCATCAATATTTGTTAATTAGGTAATTATTTTAAGTGTGAAGTGTTTGAGCATTATTTTCGGAATTTTATATTTTTATACCTAAGTATTTTAAATTTTATATTAATAATTTTAATAATGGCAGCCCAAGTACAAGTTATTCCAAGAGAATTGCTCTCCCTTATCCCTAAGTTTGATGGGGATCAAAATATGTTAAATTCATTTATCAAAAAGAGTGAATATATATTGAGAAATTTTAATGGACCAGAAAATGCAACACAATCAGCATACGTATTTCATTCTATTACTAGCCGATTATGCGGTAGAGCCGCGACTCTACTAAGTGAAAGAGACGACATTAATTCTTGGGAACAATTGAAAAATACTCTCATACAGCATTTTGGAGACCCTAGATCAGAGGAGTGCGTAGCGATTGAGCTCGAGAATTTAAAAATTAAAAATGATGAAACCTACTTACAATTTTGCAACAGAATTCAACAAACGCGTAGCACCCTCTTCTCTAAGGTAAACTTGCTCACGGACGAAGGTTTAAAAGCTGCTAAAATGATAATATATAATAATATGTGTCTTAATGTGTTTTTATACAATCTTCCGGAGGATCTAATTAGAATCGTACGTTTGAGAAACTCTAATACTTTGGAAAGTGCACTTAGCATTGTCATGGAGGAAGTTAACTTTCAATATCAGTACAAAAATAAAAACAAGGCTCAGAAACAAACTTCATTACCTAATCCTAATAATTCTGTAGATCCTAGATCGCCTAAACAAAACTCTATATCGCCCAACAGCCAGCCTTTTAAATTTGGAATCCCGCAACAAGCGCAAAATAATCCTAGGCCTGGTTTTAATAATGATAATCGATTCGGTACACCACAGTTCACACCAACAAATTTTAAGTTTGGTATTCCAACAATTCCTCAGCAAAGTTTTAGGCCCAACTTACATGGTCAACAAAATTTTAGATTTAGAATCGTTCCTCAGCAAGGTTATCAACCCCAATTTAATAATAATACTCCAAATCAGGCCAAGCCAATTTCCAATGGACCAAATCAACAATTTAAATTTGGTATACCCCCACAAAATCAACCACAACGTAACCCACCACAATTACAGGAAAGTGATGTGTCTATGCGTACAGCTCGCCCCATGAGACAAAACATGTTAAATATTTTACTCGATGACGACAATAATCTATTCTACAATATTGAACCCGTAGAGACCCCGTCAGAACAATTCAATCAAAATGTCACTTATTATGTAGAAAATTATCCTTATAATTTAGAAATGCCTGAAACCCAAATTCACAATGAACCTTCCGAAAAGAAAAATGATGAAAAACCACACGATGTTGAAAATTTTCAGGTACAAGCCTCCAATTTTCACCCGAAGTAATTCAGTTGAATTGTGATTCACTCTTAAAACTCCCGCATATAGAAATTCCCGAAATCAAGGCCCGTTTCATGATAGATACTGGAAGTACGCGGTCTTTCATAAGTCCTGTCAAAGCAAATGAATATTTTTCAAAATATAAATTATACGAACCGTTTGAGGTCATAAGTACACACGCTCGTAGTCAACATAATGAAGTAATTTATATACCACTTTTAAAGACTTTTAAAACTTTAGATAAACATAAGTTTTACGTATATGACGTAGATAAAAGATATGATGGTTTGATAGGCTCAGACTTATTAAAACAATTAGAAGCCTCTATTGATATGAAAAACCAAATATTACGTACACCCACGACAGACATTCGTATATTATATAACCCGCCATACGAGGTCACATTAGAACCAAGTACAGAGTCGCGAGTTAAAGTTCCGACTGATATGAAAAATGGAGATGCTATATTAAACTATACAGATTTCGGACAGGGTGTTAGAATGCCGAGTGCTCTCGTGAAATGCATTGATTCTTTTGCAACTACAGTTATACAGAATGCTTCAGAAAATAGCGTCACATTAACGTTTCGGCAACCCTTGATTACATGTAAATTAAATGACAATACTTGTGAGCTAAATATGACAAATAACGAACCATTGAGCAACTTTGAAATCGACGATTTACTTAAAAATAACTTAACTAAATTACGACTGGACCACACCAATGCGGAAGAACGTGAGGCTATAACCAAATTATGTTTTGAATACAGAGACATATTCCATTGTGATGAACTCCCTCTTACTTTTACCAATCAGGTAAAGCATCAGATTAGAACTAAAAATGAAGATCCCATTTATGTCCGCCCCTATAGACTTCCACCGTCGCAAAATATAGAAGTACAAAAACAAGTTGAAAAATTATTGCAAAATGACGTCATTCAGGAATCTTTTTCGCCTTGGAGTGCACCAGTACATCTTGTACCAAAAAAAATGGACGCCTCGGGTGAACAAAAATATAGGATGGTTATAGACTATCGACGCTTGAATGATATAACTACGGACGATAAACATCCCTTACCAAACATAAACGACTTATTTGACAAATTAGGCAAGTCCACCTACTTTACAACGCTAGACCTCGCAAGCGGCTACCACCAGCTGGAAATAGATAAACAGGATAGACCCAAAACTGCGTTCACTACACCATCAGGGCACTTTGAATTCACTCGCATGCCCTTTGGTCTTAAGACCGCACCTGCAACATTTCAACGCGCAATGGATAACGTGTTGAGGGGATTGCAGGGTATCCATTGCCTGGTCTACTTAGATGATATAATAGTCTTTTCAAATAGCTTGCAGGAACACATAGATAAACTTAGGAAAGTTTTTGATCGACTTAGACAAACCAACTTGAAGGTGACGCTTGACAAATGCGAATTTTTACGTATAGAAGTACTTTATTTAGGACACAAAATTACCAAAGACGGGCTAGAACCCAACAATGACAAAGTAAAAGCAGTACTAGACTTTCCGTTACCGAGAACGCCCACTGAAATAAAAAGCTTCCTGGGTTTAGTCGGTTATTACCGTAAATTTATAAAACACTTTGCTAAAATCACGCAACCACTCACCTCTTGTTTAAAAAAACGAAACAAAGTACAGATCAGCCAATCCTTTATCGATGCCTTTAATAAGTGCAAAGAGTTGCTAGTAAACGCGCCTATTCTTCAGTTCCCCGACTTCTCCAAACCTTTTGTCTTAACCACGGACGCCTCCAATTATGCTCTAGGAGCAGTCCTTTCACAAGGCCCTATTGGAAGTGACAAGCCCATAGCCTACGCGAGCCGCACTTTAAATGACGCGGAGACACGTTATAGTACAGTAGAGAAAGAAATGCTAGCCATTATTTGGGCAACAAAACATTTTCGTCCATATCTATATGGGCGTAAATTCACTATCTACACGGACCATCGTCCTCTAGCCTGGCTTACCTCATTTAAAGAACCTGACAGTAAGCTCACTCAATGGAAGCTTAGATTGGCTGAATTCGATTTCGATATCATTTACAAAAATGGGAAACAGAACAGTAACGCGGATGCCCTGTCACGCATAAAATTAAATATACTTACCAATAATAATGATAACGAATCCATGCAGTGTAACGCAAGTAACACGAACAAAGATAACGATACAATAGTCATCTCCGATTCATCGGAAACGATTAGTGCGCCTTCACTTACCTCGTATCCAGTTGGCTCCCCAACATCTAGTACCATTACAGCCTCGTCATTACCTGAAACAATTCACTCTGCCGAGGATGTTGATACCGACGGAATCCCCATATTAAACGAAGCAGTAGACACGAAGCCCCACCAAGTTCTTGTCTTTACCTGGAACAGAAACCAGACATCAGTTAAAGATTTATCACGAGATAAACAAAAGGTTTTAGAGGTTCACTTACCTGTTGATAATCCCAGTTTAGTTAAAAACTTCCTACTAGAATACATAAAACCTAAAACGAAATATTTCTTTTATTTCGAAGACAAAATACACAGAAGTCAGTTTACGGATGCCGTTACTCGATTATTTAAAAAGAATACAGTTAAAATTTATGAATGCACTAAAAGAGTGGTATACATCGAAGACGAGGACGAGCAACGCGCAGTTATACTTACGTATCATCGCGGTAAAACATGTCACCGCGGAATTAAAGAAACACTCATGCACCTTAAACGGACATACTACTGGCCAAATATGGATATAACTGTTGCTACTGTGATTAATACTTGTGACATCTGTAAGACAATGAAATATGACCGCAAACCCATTAAACCACAATTACAGCTAACTCAAACCCAAACCAAACCATTTGCCGAAATCTTCATAGACCTGTATTCCATTGAAGGGAAATACTTTCTTACCATAGTTGACGCATTCAGCAAACTAGGACAAGCCTTTGAATTATCCAATCGCTCGACTCCTGAAGTAGTTCGCGCACTTATCAAATATTTCTCATTTTATGGCGTACCAAATAAAATCAGTGCTGACCCTGGGTCAGAATTCAACAACATTTTATTGAAAGAAACTCTACAATTCTATAAAATAGACTTGCACATAGGCACTGCACATAATCCCAATTCCATGGAAACAATAGAGCGTTTTCATTCTACTATAGCAGAGATATATCGTAGCGCTAAATATGAACATAAAATAACAGACGCAGCCAACGTCTTGACATATGCGATTATGGCCTACAATCAAAGTATTCATTCCACGACAGGTCTTACACCCTTTGAAGTTGTTTTTGGCCATACCGAATCTAATAGTACTTTTGCCGTAAATTTCGAGAAACAATACACACAACAGTTAGTGAAAGATCATGTTCAGCGAACGAAATATCTCTATAAACAGCTAACAGATAAAATAATACAAAATAAGGAAAAGGTAAAAGAAAAACGTGGCGGAGAGACATCATTTGATGTACAAGAGGGGGATGATATATACATAAAAGGGGTAAACATCAGACGTAGTAAAGATAAACCTCGCTACCAAAAAGCTACAGTAACCGGAGATATTACCAGGAACACTTGTCCAGTTAAAATCAAAACCCGCAATACTAAAGTACCTATTAAGGACATTAAACGACCTTCACAGGTGCCTCCTCGTGCTCCTGATCCTGACCTTCAGGACCCAGGCCCTTCAACTGCACAGAATTAATAAGAATCCAGGAGTGATTCTTACGAAGCCAGGTCAAGCTAGAGTAAGCTATGATAAGTGGAATATTATTAAGGTTTTAGATTTAAGTTCGATGCGAGAAGACTTAGAGTTGAATATAAAAAAATATGTAAATTTCAATAACCAAGTCAGGAGTTACTTTGGAAATAAAACATTCGATCAACAATTGATGGACGTGAAGTTTCAAACCGATTATGTCATGAATTCCAGTATAGAAAAATTCAATCAGTTAGCTCCATCGATTAGAATTAAGCGAGGGATCTTTAACCCCCTAGGATCTATTATTAAGATAATTAGTGGTAATTTAGACTATGACGATGCTATCAGGTACGAACAATTGATTGGGGATATAAAAACACGTCAAGATACTTTAACAAAAAAAGTAATCGTTATTTCAGAAATGTCCAGATCGCTGATTAACGTGGCGAATTCTACTATGAATAATTTCATCCACATAAATGAAGAGTTATGGGAAATGCGAAATTTGATACACAAAACTAATATTAATATAACAATACATAATTTCGTTATCGTGTATAATTTATTCTTACATCATTTCCAATTACTCTACATTCGGTGGGATGCAATTGAAACTTCGGTAACCTTCAGTAAACTAGGAATGTTGCATCAGTCTCTTATAAACTCACATGAATTACTAGAATTGTTAAAAGTAATAGAACAAACTAATAAACTTGTATATCCAGTCAATTACGATAATCTAGTAAAATTAGAACAGTGTATAAGTATAAAAGCCTTTTCAAAAGGAAGTCAAATAACATTCGTTTTAGATAAGGTATATCTAAAACGAATGTTATTTGACTGATAGTAAAAAATGATATATATAACTACTACCAAGCAATCCCAATTCCTACAACTAATCCCTCTAACCAAACTACGCTCATAATTCCCAAATATCCTTACCTGCTAGTAAAAGGGTCGAAAATGGTCTCGCTCTCCCAGCCATGCACCGAACTCTATGAGGAGACATACCTATGTAATGAAGGTGTGATGCCATTCGTGGAGGAAGATACTTGCATAGCGGCTTTGATGAAGTTCTCCAACAACATTAGTTCCTGCAATTCAGTTCCAGTCGAAATCAATAACCTAAAGATCCAGCCTGTGGGGAAAGACCGATGGATACTCTACAGTAAAGCGGAAACCATCCTATCAAAGATCTGCGAAAATAATGAAGTAACCATAGATAAGATTCGAGGCACTTACTTCCTGATGTTAGACGATAACTGCAATGTCCAGATTGGCGAAATGACGCTTAAAACCCGCTATAGCACCACGAGTAACTTGAACCTGCCGAAACTGCCAATCATTAATCTTCCTGAAATCGTGCTCTCCGAATCTCAGATGCAGCGAAAACCTATTAATTTGGATACAAGTGATTTAGTGAATTTACAACAACTTAATGGCCTGTTAAAAATCAGTGAAAGTGAAGTGGAAAATAACCGTGAGGCGGTGATAAATGTGAAAACTGTTAGCATTGGAACTCTATTATTATATATAATCATAATTTTAGGCATTTCTGTAACTCTGATATATAAGTACTGTAATTTCAAATTTCAAAATAATCCGAGCGATAACAGTCCCTCGGATAATTTTGAAGCTGCGGGGGGAGGCGTTATGAATGCTCTACCTGTCTTATCTCTAGCAAGTAGTCCGGTGGGAACAATAACAGTACGCTGATCCCAGCCGCGACGGGCGGGCTCCGCTGACCAAGCATTCTCGATATTGTTAGAGTGTAACTGTATACGCTAGATAATAAGTGAATGTTCATCCTGTTGTTAGTTAAGATAGAATATGTTAGTCTGAAATAAACGGTCGTCAAGTAAAGTTGTGCCTTTTAAAAACTCTCCGAGACTCCCCGGTAACTTAAGTAGTTTGGTACTAAGATTGTTTATTATGATCGAATTTTACCTTCCTATGGAAGTGAGTTCGTGGCTATTGGTGAGCAACTATACAATGTTTATTACATTATACCTTTCAACTGCAAGACATCACTGGCTGTTAGTTTTAAGCCACATGTTTTATGTTGATCTTGTAAAAGTGTTTAATGGAAACATGAACAGACGTTATCTTAAAAGCTGGATGTTTGCTTGGGGATTAACTTTAGTAAATACTTTAATAATGTTTTGTGCCCATATGTACAGCACTAAGCTTTATATTTACATATTCACAGTATGTGTTTTGCTACCCTTAATAATAAACTGTATTTATAAATGCAATAAAACCGACTTCCATTCCACTTCCTTCCAACTAATAAGCTAAGCTTCCACGACTTCCAATGAATAGGAAGAACATTTAACGACCTTAAAATTTAGAACAATTAGAATTCTCTCTCTGCGGCTTTGGAAGCGGGACGGGCGGCAGCCACTCACCCACTATAGGTTCGTCTAAGTCGGCACTCTCGTCGCTGTTAGTCCTCCGCTGGGCTTCCTCCAGGCTACTGGGGGTCTCACCTGGCGGGGACGGATCGCCAAAGTGTCGAGAAGAAACAACGCCGCGTCATGGCATCGCACGTTACAACTCTTGAAGCCAATGAATTAAACTCTTCTACGAGTAAACAAGCGAGCTCCATAGTCCACCAGGAAAGATAACGTTTAAATTAATAAAAAATGATCCTACGAAAAATTAAAAGAAAAACAAACAAAAAGATCTTTCAACAAACTTTAATTTAAATAACAAAATCAAT
Source organism: Tholera decimalis (assembly GCA_943138885.2). Lineage (NCBI taxonomy): Eukaryota > Metazoa > Arthropoda > Insecta > Lepidoptera > Noctuidae > Tholera > Tholera decimalis. The sequence continues at coordinate 5,514,824 of OW964568.2, forward strand.
TCTATTCGAGCAGAATGTTCATCTTCTTCTTCTCAGCTTCTTGTTTTATATCATCTTGGATCTTCCAGTCGTTGAACTGCTGCTCGACATTCTTGATATCTTGCTCAGTAACCGTGATTGGAAGCTTAAATTCGCTTCGCAATCTGTTCGCTTCTGCTCAACTTGAGAGCATCTAGTTTCTTCGAATTACTCCCCCACCGTATTTGTGGTTGCAGATGGGAGTCAGATTTTTACTGACTAAAAACCCACCTTGCTCCTTCAGTAATCCTTGCATTCCAACACCACGGTACCTCGTTAGAACATACCCGCAAAATCTAACCAAATGCTGGCGTCAGATGTTGTTTACGATATCCCATTTTGAGTTAATTAACTAGCCAATTTACGATAAGCAGCATCACGATAAAATATGAACATAAACAAAAGCGTTTTTAACTTTGAAGAGGAGAGGGTTCCGTAAGTTGATTATGTTGAAACATGCTCTCCCACACGTAAGGCTGCCATCTGTCCGGGTTTTCCCGGATTTGTCCTAGTGTGGAGAGCGTCCGGGGGCATCCGGGGGATTTTCTCAATAAGCGTCCAGGTAAAACCCGGACACACATTGGTTTTACGGGTACCAAAAAGCACGATCTCTATTATTATTTTCCTATGGTATTTCATCTCATTGTTACGTTGATTAAATGAAAAGGAAGAGACTGTTAATAAAAAAGTTCTACAGCTCTACAATGTTATCACTTTATCAGTAAATAAAAACCATAATTAAACATCGTTGTTTTGAGTTTCAAGTTCAAAAATGTATTTTTCTACGGTGTCTGGGGAAAAAATGTGATTTTACCCAAATGTCCGGGGTTTATAAGTCTTTATCTGGGGCCGGCAAATTTGGTGATGGCAGCCCTACCCATACGTAATGTATGGTGAAATATGTGTACCCACTGAAAACGTAAGTTTCTTCGCATAAAATTACAATATCGAGAGATTTACCGTTTTTATTTCAATCATTTCAGACCTTAGACTTATACTCGGCTGCATTCGGTTAGACTGGAAGCCGACCCCAACACAGTTGGAAATAGGCTAAGTAGATGATGATTTAAGACCCTAGACTTCTTATGGGGTTTCCTGTAGGTAATATTTAAGCAAATAACTATTTTCTGTATTTTTATAATATTTTTTATTGATTTTTCGTTTGACCACCATCTCACCTGATGGTAAAATTAAATTAGAAACTTGAACTATTTTTTCTAAAGTAGACACAGTAGTTTCCGAAAAGGCAGACCAACATGTGATGCATTGTTTAATTTTTTAAAGAAAATAATGACTAAGCTTAATAGCAAATAACAATTTATTGAAATTTTTAAGCTTTTGATCGTGTGGATCATCAGATACTAATAACTGAGGAAATTTATTTGAGTACATTATTTAGCTTTCCCGCACATAAGTACCTACAGAGAAATGCTTTAGATCCAAAGCATTTTATACCGGGCAAGTAAGGATTGTTATGTGATAGCATAGCAGGAGCATTTTTTATCAGTGGGGAGAAAAAAGTTGATTTAAAAAAAAATTTTAGCAAAAAATGGAACCGACTTCCATATCAAAACACTACAAAGCCAAAAATAACTTTAATTTCGGAAGTCGGTGTTATTGGTTTTGGATTTTCCTTTTTTCTTCACACCGCCTTCCGAAATTAAAGTTATTTTTGGCTTTGTAGTGTTTTGATATGGAAGTCGGTTCCATATTTGCAAAAAATTTTTTTTCACGCTTTTTAGTGGGTTGGTTTGTAATTTATCTAGTTACAAAAGCCATAATGTCAACAACTTATCACCTTTTACAAAATATTGCTTTTCCCTGTGCATAGCCGTTAATTTTTGAGGAGTTCTCCTGGTATTTGGCCATCAGCTCTACATCACAATATGTATTGTGACGAGCATAAAGTGTTTAACATCCGTACTCAAGTAATCGAATCGCAATCCACGAAATACTTATTATTGAGGAGTTTCAGTGGCCATCTGTGGTCTTCATCATCAGTTCAACTTCGCCAAATGTTACTTTTCGGACGCAACTGCTCAAGATACTATAAGAAATACCCAAAACGCTATAGGTGTGCCTATAGTATTTGAAGAGTTCCCTCGATTTCTCCAGCATTCCATCATCAGATCCTGATTTCGTAACAATGGGACCAACTAGAAAGTATACCCATTCAAACGCAAAAAGAATTTTTCAAATCGGTCCAGCCGTCTCCGAGTTATGAGGTAACATACATAAAAAAAAAAAAAAGTTTAAGACGAATTGTAAACCTCCTTTTTTTGAAGTCGGTTAAAAACCAATTACTTGTAAAGGTAAAATGTATCACTAACTAAATCACTTATTCTTGCTGTGCCCGACAGGGTCCATATGATCTAATTATAAGTTTACCACCTAAGAATACGGAATACCTACATATGGAATGCAATAAAAGTATTGAGTACTAGCTTTTGCCCGCGACTTCGTCCGCGTGGAATAGTTACTTTGGGCTAACGTTAAATTTAACCCCGATTTTGAAGCATTCTTCATTGGCGCTCCGCTCCTATTGGCCTTAGCGTAATGATACAATATAGCTGTGCCCGCGACTCCGTTAGCGTAAGTTAATGTATTGGTAATATTGTTTAGATCACGTTCACATGAGGCTTAAGTACCTAGAGAACGCTTCGACCGCGAGACGCGTCGAGCGCGGCGAACGATTCTCAAAAATAATCCTTATAGCATGATTCAGTATTCACGCGCGATGGCTTATTATTATAAGCGTATTTCACGTATAGCTTTGGTGTTTCTATACCGATTTATATGATTCTTTTTACGGTTTCGTAGCCGAATGGCAAAAAACGGAATCTTTATAGTTTCGACATGTCTGTCCGTCTGTCTGTCTGTCTGTCTGTCCGTCCGTCCGTCTGTCACAGCAATTTTATTCCGAAACTATTAGGACTATACATGTGAAACTTGATAGGTAGATGTTTTCTGTAAACCGCTTTCCGATTTTGAGAAAAAAAATAAAAAATATTTAAAATAAAGGGGGCTTCCCAAACATGGAACTAAACCTGAAAATATTTTTTTTCATGAAATCGATGCATGTGTAGTATCTATAGACAGTTCTTTAAAAACGACATCGGGGTTTCTAAAACCACTTTTCCATAAAGTCAATCGTTTAAAAGATATAAGCTTCCAAAGTGGTAAAATGTGTGTGTGGCGGACACAACCTCTAACTTCTATAATAATGGAGTGAAAAATCTAAAAAAAATATATGTCTGTAGATCTTAATATAAATCAACCAAAATTAGTTTGAACGAAATCAGTTCAGCAGTTTTTGAGATACAGCATATTTTTTAAAACCGCAAATATAACTTTGTAATTCATACAAACACTATGAAAAACAAATTTATTCGGCGCAGTTGTAAAAAATGTAAAAAAGCCAGTTTTAAGAAGTTTGTGAGGTTTTTTTTTCAAAACAAATTTATTTGGCGCAGTTGTAAAAAATGTAAATAAGCTAGTTTTAAGAAATTTGTAAGGTTTTTTTTTTCGTCAAATAAATTTGCATATTATATTATAGTTACTACGGAACCCTTCATGGGCGAGTCTGACTCGCACTTGGCCAATTTTTTTATGGAATAGTTAATAATGTTAACTTTTTCAATTAGGGGTGACTGAGAGTCTTATAAACGTAAGAGTAGACAAATATTATAATCAGAAAGCTTCGAACTGCTAAGCTATCGGGAGTTACACGTGTTATTGTGAGTCAATCATAAAAGTTAGACATATGCTGTCGTGGGATATTTTTTATATAATTTTAAGGAGAACATTTCCGTCATGAAATGATTTGTGTAGCTTTAACCATTAAGGTTGCACACGCGACGGAAGCTAAAAAAATGGAGTAACTTCTCCCGTTTTCCCAACATTTCCCTTCACTGCTCTGCTCCTATTGATTGTAGCGTGATGAAAAGTATACTATAACCCGCTCAGGAGTATGAAAAATAATTGTACCAAGTTTCGTTAAAATCCGTCGAGTAGTTTTTGTTTCTATAACGGTTATACAGACAGACAGACAGACAGACAGACAGACAGACAGACAAAAATTTAACTGATTGCATTTTTGGCATGAGTATCGATCCTTAATCACCCCCTGATAGTTATTTTGGAAATATATTTTATGTACAGAATTGACCTCTCTACAGATTTATTATAAGTATAGATAGATTTACAAATAAATGTATAGAGCTAGCTGTTACCCGCGAATTTGGTCGCGTGGAAATTTTGTAATTTTTTACGAGAGAGATACAAAGTAGCGAAGGTATGTGGTGTTTCAGATTGTAAGTTGTATGTGTGCCATGTTTTGTCTAAAGTCCTAAAATCATTTTTGAATGAATAAAAGACAAACATTCAAATAATCAAACTTTCAGATTTATAATAGTTGTTTTACCTATGTGTATGTTCTGGTCTCGAGAGCAAGTGCATTTCAGGAAAAAAACCTACATACTCGTGAATACTTTTGAGTAAATGTTTATTTTCGCCAGATTTACTGTTACTTGTTCAAACTCGAAATTGTATTATTGGAATTACCTTAAATACTACGTAGTACTTACTGAAGTACTACGTAGTATTTAAGGTAATTCCAATAATACAAAAAACGGATCTGAAAATTTATAATTATTGCAATTTGTTAGCAATATTGTCTACACTACTTATGATTCCTTGTCTTGCAAAGATGATACAATTACATTCTATACAATTAGTTTACACCCAGAACACAGAAATAAGCAGACATTCACAATATTACTCGAGACTGACGAATAATCTTGTCGCATGTCATCGGTAGAAGACCTTTCACGTACCTACATATTATTCTACGGAACGTTTCTTAGTTATATTTTTACTAGCTTTTGCAAATGTTATGATTTGGTGTTTTGTAAGATAATGCTTCATTTTGTCCAAATATTGAATATTGTACGTGGTATGTTTATAAACGTGATTAGGAGGCGTTCAAGAAATAGGAAATAACGTTTAAAAAAATAAGTTTCGTAAAAAGTTCTAAAAGACTTGGTTTTATTGATCAAAGTCACGGCAATTCATATATTTCAATTACAAGGCACTTTAAAAAGCCCAAAAGAGATTGCCCGATTTGTAAGGGCAGTTGGGTCCCAGTGGAAAGTTGTTGTGCCCTGAAGATTTTTATTTTAAATAATAGTAAAAATATAGTATTTTCATAATCAGAAACCATTTTTTATTTATTCACCCTGGTTCAAGAGATATCATTATTTTTCTGTTGTAAAAATCTAGGTTATAATTAGAAATTGACATTGACATTTTCTTCTAATTCTATTTAGATTAAGTACCTACTTCTACTAGGTACCTTGTACCTTAATTAGTTAACAGTTTCAGCACTGGACTTTCATAATTAACTATATTAATTAACGTATCTAAATAAAGCAATCACGCACGTAACGAACCACAGAACGTCTGCGAGTTCTCCCGTGTGACATGCGCAAGTAAATGTTGCCAGATCATTTTTTTATAATCTATTAATAATTCGTTATAGTTCAATCGATAAAAACGACTTTGTTAAGGGGATTTCTAAATAAATATGGCTATTATTTTTGTGTCTATTGCTTTTGTGGACATTTATTATTTATCACTGCCTATTATGGATTTATGCAACCTATTATTGTCATCGTTTTTACTCGCATCGACTATGAGCAGTGTTTATTTATCCAATAGTGTTCGTCATCAAGAATACTTTACATAAACTCATATGTGGTGTACACCTATTGTCGTAGATTTCAGATATATATATACAATATGGTACAATAATACGTATAGAAAGGACAGGGATAACATCATTCTACCTCATCATCGTAAAACAAAATAACCTAACACAGTAGCGTTGCAGTTGTCAAATGTTGAGATCTAATTGAGATGTAAACTGCCTATAGGTTATATATACTTAATTAAAAGTAATTATTTAGTGATATCGATTACTCAAATGATTAAAACCTTGCAACCTGTTACCTGGCAACTTTTTTTGTATACCAATCAAACCACAGTTATACATTGAATTAAACGGATGTCAACGTAATGTTTAACTATTAATTAACTTTAATTTTATTCCCAGGGTGAAAGAAATTGTATAAAAAATACCCTGAACGCAAAAAAATAAAACATATTTTTAGGTTATTATAAAAATCAGGCACAAGATACCACAAAAGGGACCTGCTCCGTGGCAATCTCCTTTACAGTTAGTATATATACAAAATAATTAAGCATCTATTCGCAAAGGTGCTTAAGCTTCTTATGGAAGGAGAGAAAACTCCATATTCAGTCTTAAGATAAAAGTCTTACAATACACGTTTATACGTTTAGGTATCATCTGCCCGCGACTTCGCTCACGTGAATTATTTTTTTCGGCAAATAATTTAGCCTTTCACTCAGGGATAATGCAATGGTTTTTTTTATTGATAATAGGCTCGCGTTTGACCACAACCTCACCTGATGGTAAGTGATGATGTGGTCGATGATGAAGCACGCTTCCCTAGAAGTAACCTATACACTTTTGACTTAAAGACCCCCAGGTTATAGCTATCAGGAAACACAAACTCCGGCAGGTAATTCCACTCCTTAGCCGTACGCTCAAGAAAGTATTCCCAAAATCATTTTAACATATGGGTGGGAATAATATGGAGTAAGAGGAAATGCACTAGATCTTATAAAATCTTACTTTTTTTTTTTTGGGGAGGGAAAATCATCGAATGACTTCTTCCGCTCTGGGTCAAGCGGAAGGGTGTGTCAGATTTCTACTGACTAAAAACCCACCCTGCTCCTTCGGCTGCCCTAAATTTCCGGGGCTGCGGTAACTGGGCAGAACTTTCCCGCAAAACCCCGGCAGGCAATGGCCCTATGAGGCCCCGTCGCCGGTGTTGACAGCTCTTTGAGGCGCGCGTGAAACACGACGCGCCGCCGACAAGGGCCTGGTCCTTACCGGATGGTGAGCGACCCCTGCTCGCCGTCCGCAGGCCCGCGCCTACGGTGGCCGGAAATCGGCTTGCGATCCCCGACGCCCGGGGCGTCTCCCACGGCGGCTGGGGCGCGAGGAAGAGAGTTGCCTCTCCCTCACGCGTTCGGCCTCCTCCTTCGCTAGCATGACTGCTTCGCAGAAGGAGGCGACCGCATCCCATTCTCTCTCGCTCCGCACCATAGTCTGAACCAGAGCAGGGCGCGAGAGGTCGCCGCCGCCGACCGCCTCTACGAGGACACGACGGTGCTCCGCCCAAGCAGGGCACACCTCCACCGTATGCTCCACCGTGTCCTCCAGGCGGTCCTCACAATGACGACACCCGGGCGTGTCCTCCCGCTGAATCCGAAACAGGTACCTCCCGAAACAGCCATGTCCGGTCAGCACCTGCGTCAGGCGGAAGGTGAGGACGCTGTGGCCTCTCTCCAGCCACTCCTCAAAGAGGGGACTTATCGCCGCGATTGCGGCGTGCCCAGCCTTCGGTTGCGACAGCCGCTCTTTCCATGCTGCCGTGAGATCGCGCCGGAGTTCTATCCGCTGAGCCGCGACTTGCCGCGGTAGCGGAGTTTCACCCCGGCTTAGCACCTCTGTGCGCCAATTATATGCACGCGCGCGAGGGCTACCGCCTCCAGATCCCACGGCAGCAATCCGGCAAGGAGGTTCGCCGCCTCCCCAGAGATCGTGCGGTATCCCCGGATCATCCGGATAGCCATGACCCTCTGAGACGCGACCAGCCGGCTAGCTGGTCGCCGCTGCAAATTCAGCGCCCACACAGGGGCCCCATAGAGGGCCATGGACCGCACGATCTCCGCATAGAGCCTCCGGCAGGAGGCGTTTGGCCCCCCTAGATTGGGTAGGAGCCGCTTGAGTGCAGCCCCCGCCCGGTCCAGTCTTGGAGCCAAACGTCGGAAGTGCTCGACGAAGTTCCACCGGCTGTCGAGGACGAGTCCCAGGTACTTCATCGTCGTCTCGATGCCGATGTGAACCCCTCCCACCGTTATCTGGGAACCCGAAGGTGGCGCGTTCCGATGGCCATGGAAACACATGGCCTCGGACTTGTGCAGGGCCACCTCGAGTCCCAGTTGCCGGATCCTCTCTACGACTGTCGCAACCCCTCGCATCGCCAGTTCGGCCGCCGCCTCGTGCGACCCCTCATGCGCCAGGACCAGCGTGTCGTCAGCGTAGCAAACTACACTGACGCCTGTAGGGAGGTCGGCGCGCAACACCCAGTCGTAACCAATGTCCCACAGGGGTGGCCCCAAAACGTCCCATTTTTTTTTATTTTGCCCACCTCGCTGGTATGCGGACGGAGTGTCCGCAGGGCGCCCCGGTTTCTTGATGAGGACCAGTTTTCCCGTCTTCCAACGAAGCGGGAACTGGCCCCTCTCCAAACATGCGTTGAAGAGCCCTAACAGTAGAGGCCCGAGAGCCTCCGAGGCCAGGACCCAGGCTTTGCCAGGTAAGCCGTCGGGTCCCGGGGCGGTATTTTTGGCATTCAGCCTACGTACCGCCACTCTCAGATCTACCTCGGTCACCTCTGGAACGTTGTCGTCGTCGTCACTGTGGCCCGCGTCGGACACCGCAGGTGGCGGAGCCATGGGTGGGGGAGTATGCCCACCTTGTGAGGGGAACAAAGCGCTCACCACGTCCTCTACTACCTGGGGCCGGAGACTCTGTGTCAGCGGGGGAGCCCAGGTGCGGAGTTTGTCCCGCACCATTTTATATGGACGGGTCCCGATTAAGAGTCTCCAGCATCTCGTTGCGGGCCAGATCTTTGGCCCGCCGGATTTCCACTTTGAGGACGGTCTTCGCTGCTCTATACCCCTCGTACAGCTCCGCCTCTCTGGCCTCCGCATTTGCAGGCCGGATGCGGAGCCTGTGGTGTCTGGTGTACCGGCGTCGCGCCACGACGCAAGCTTTGCGAAGTAAAGCTAGCTCCTGCGACCACCAGTACACCTGGCGCCGGGCACGTCCTGGCCGGACCCGAGGCATTGCCATGTCACATATTTCAGACATGGCCTCCTGGAACCATTCCGCCTCATTGTTGATGTCAGCAGGCCTGTCCGGTGATGCCACCCAGGCCTGTACAATTGAGGCTTCCAGGAGAAGCTCCCGGTCCAGCTGCCTCAGCGCCCACCGCGGGCCACTCAGGGCCTGTCTGACCGGCGTGTCTGGGGTCTGGGCGGAGACGTCGAACCGGATATACCGGTGATCCGAATAGGTCTCCACCTCCTCCATGACTTGCCAGTCAACGACACGTGGTGACAGAGCAGGGCTGGCAAACGAAATATCCACCACTGACTCACCCTGCATCCGCACGCACGTGGGGACAGAACCCCGGTTCAGGACGACTAGGCCTGTCTCCAGCGCCCAGTCTCTACCATCCTGCCCCGTGTGTCCGTATACCGGGAACCCCAAACCAAATTCTTGGCGTTGAAGTCCCCGAGGACAAGCACAGGAAGGGTACGGAACCCGGCGACGACGACACTCAGCTCCATGAGGGAGTTGTGGAACTCGGCGAGAGTTCGGTTCGGAGAGAAATACACTCCCACCACGGCAATCTCCCCGAACCGGGCTGCCACGCATCCCCGGCCTCTTCTGACACCCTCGAGGGATGGGGTACCGGTGGCGACCGATGAAATTATGACCACCGAGCCGCTAAGGTCCTCCACCCAGTCATCCCTGGGCGGGACAAAGTACGGCTCGGCGATCACGGCGACATTGATCGACCACTGTGCCATGCTTTTAAGCAAAAGATCCTGGGCGGCGGCGCAGTGGTTGATATTCGCCTGGAGGAGGCGGAATGGAGCCGTTATTGACAGTCCATTTCAGCCCCCTCCTTTGAGCCCTGGGACGGCCCTGTCACATCATCTGCGGCGGCGGCAGCAACGGCGGCAGCGGCGGCTACTGGGGCAGCAACTGCAGCATAGACGGCGGTGGTGGAGCGCTTAGCATTGCCCCTGGCCTTGGCTGGGGGAGCACAGGCTTTACTCCCAACCCGGTGTTCGGCTGGCTTGCCAGCTGCCGCACATATTGGGCAGCGCGGCGCGGCATTGCACGAGCCAGCCTTATGTCCGGGCTGACCGCAGCGGAAGCATAAGGAGCTGCAGTCAACCTCCGAGGTGCAGTGGATGCCCACGTGCTCACCAACTAGGCAGCGATAGCACCTCAGAGGTCTGGGTTCCAGCAGTTTGACCTGTGCAGATACCCAGCCTACCAGGAGCCTTCGGTCCTTTGTGATTTGTGTGACCGTCGCCACAGGGCAGCTTACCACAAGGGCCGACATGTCAGGGTGTAAAGTGCCTGCCCTTATTTGCTCGGCGGAGCACCCACCCGCCCTGACAATGGCGGCCACCACCTCCTCCTTCGTGATGGAGTCGTCCAGGCCCGTAATGCGCTTGTCTGCACACTCAGTAGGCCTGGACACTCGGGCCTCTTCCGCGTTTAAGGACGCCCTGAGCTTTTCAGCCAAGGCGTCAGCGGTAGGGCCGCTAGCGACACCAGGAATCGCCAACATCCGGGCCCCCGTTGCAGTGACCCGGACCCGGAGGCCCTCAGCGATGCCGAGCTCCTGGAGGTTCACCGCATCCTTTGCTTTAGCGAGCACGTCGCGGTATTGCACGCCCTTTCTGACCACCTCCGGCTGCAGTGTTATAATTACTGCTGCGGTCTTCGGGGCGCGCAGTCTAGCCGCGACGCTACGCTCCTTACGTCGCTTCCTTTTCCTGGCCGCGCTGGCTGCCTTGCCCGCCTTCTTCTTCTCCCCGGCCACTTGCCATTCGGCGTTGACTGCAGGAGAACCAGCAGGGTGAGGCGGAGGCGACTGACTTTCAGTCTGTGTCACGGCTTTGGGTCCACCGGACTGGCGCTTGCCCGATCGCATGGGCTCAGCCGAAGGTGACTTTACCAGGGTCGTCTTCGCCGGGGGTGCCTTCGCCGCGGGTGTCTTCGCCGAGGCTGCCTTCACTGGGGGCGCCTTTGCCGGGGGCACCTTCACCGTCGTCGGTACGGCTGGCCCAGCCGCGACTACCGTAGCAGTCGCGTATGTGGTTTTTGGGGCTGTTGTTGCCGCCTTACCCGCCGCTAACGGAGGGCGCAGGACGATACCTTCCACCACGGAGAACCGTGCCTGAAAGGCGGCCAGCTCTTTCTGTATCAGTCGGAGGACTTGATCTTGCTTGAGCTGGTCTTGCCCATCCGTGTCAGCCTGCTTTTGCCCATCTTCGGGCACCTCCTCGGGGCGGGCTCCCCGAAGTGCCGCTAGTTCTGCGTGAAGTTCCTCATTCTCTTTTTGGAGAAGCTCCGTGGCACCTGCCAGTCGGGCGACCTCTTCCCGCAGCTTGGACACTTCGTCCGAAGCTAGCGAGGTGGGAGCGAAACCGACGGCTCTTGCTGCCGCCAATACTGAAGCCGTGGCCTCTGATATGGCCCTGGCTTTTGAGCTTTTCAGCTTTTTCAGGGCCACCTTCTTAAATGCCGCGGTCACGGCCTCCTCCAGTTTGCCGAGCGCTCCCTTCTCGGAGTTGGCTTCCTCCAGCTCGCCAATAGAAGAGGACTCGGAGACGACTACCCTTCGGCTTGTCTCAGCCCGCTCAGCCACCTTCTGAATCGCGAGCCCTCTTCCTCTGCTCTTTTCTTATCGGCCCTTACCCCGCATGCTTGTTGGGATCTTTCGAGCCGAGGCGAAATCGTCCTCGCCCGAGGATAGCCCCTGGCTTTCCTCCTGACGTGGGCGCTTGCGGAAGAACTTACTGTTCCCCGCTCGCCCCTTCTGCCTGTTGCGCCCAGAGCCCTCAGAGCTCCCCACGCTCAACGTCTCAGATGCAGAGTCTGGATCCGACCCCGCATCTCTGCTTCCCTCGTCTTTTTTTGGGTTTTTAACTATTTCCATTTTTGTTCCCACGAGTAAATAAAGTTCCAACCAACCAACCAAGAAAAAGTGGTTCGCACTAATGACTCCCCCTTAACCCCCCCTGTAGCTACCCATGAGCCAAGCTACCAACCTCCCTCGCCATGCGCCGCTGCTTGGAGGTTTGGGGTAATTTTTTATAGAGGTTTTCTTCCTCGCAGTCCGGGCAATTAAGCCAAGACCCTCATCTCCCGTCAAAAGTCACGAGACATGACCGCGACAATCAACGGGGCTACGAGACTAGCGGTGGCAGAAGCAGAGCTTCTGCCTGCCCGGCGGCAGGGTTAGTGCACGTCGAGCCCACTCTACCTCCAACGCTGAGGCCCTCTGCTGCACAGAGGGACACGCGTAGAAGGGATCCTCCTTATCTTTTGGCCGCCTCTGGGCCCCTCCAGACAGAATATTAGCATACGAACAACAAGACCCCTTAGGTAAGTGATTCCTAAGAAGGAGTTGTTGCCCGTATCCCAGGGTGCACCGGCCCGGAAAACTGGTCTTCCTCCCGGACGTGTCCGCAAAGGAACTCCAGCTCTCGGGCACACGGGGAGGTTTTCTGTCCAGCACCCCAATAAAATCATAACTAACAAATAGATTTCAAATAACACGAATAACAAATGATACGAGGTTTGAACAGACCTATAATATAATTAGACCTATATAATATAACAGACCTATAATATAATCAGATCCAAAAATAGTTCAGTATGGAGTGCCCCAAGGAAGCATCCTTGGACCTCTTCTATTCAAATGATAACCCTAAAGTTATAAACCAGCAAATGATAGTAATTGCAGATGATAGCACTGCCATTTTTACTGACGATGACAAAGATGAATATGAGACTAATATTCATAATTACTTGAAGCAATTATTTATTGGCTAACACATAATCATCTTAAAATCAATTTTATAATGCAAATAGTTGAGATCAAACATAGGCTGGAAATAGTAGATGAAAGTTTTTATGAGAAACCTAAACCACTTAAGCGATTTTAGTTTTGTTTTCTTTTTCTCAAATGAACGCGGGTGAAACCGTGGGGCACATCTAGTAACTTAATAAAGAATCAAAATCAAAATCAAAATCAAAATTGTTTTATTTTACATAGGCCTAAATGGGCACTCATAAAACGTCAGAAGTTAGCACGGTTCGAATTGGTCGTTTCCTATGGAGAAGAACCGGCAAGAAACTCCACGGTTACTCTTTTAAAAATATCTTGATTTTCACAATCTTTGCATACTAGATACAATTTTTTATTTATTTTTGGTATGAGAGGACAGTATAGACTAATTGACATAATAAAATGTAATATAACTAATCAGAAATGAATCTCAGAGTCTATAGTGTTCACACATTTACATTAAAAATTAACTTTACAGAACTGCAAATGAATTAAGCAAATGACATAAAAATAAAAATTATATACAAGTAAAATAAAACAAAAATAACAACAAAAAAAAAAGAAAAAATAACAACAACACAAAAAAAAAGTGGGGTTGTTAATAGACCTTTATACAATAACGCAGTCACAATAAGCCAGGGAAGCCACATGTCCAGAAGGAATCATTGCCAAGCAGTCTTATCTTCAACGTAGTCCTTAATCTTATAATATGCTTTTTTCAACAGGACACGTTTAATATGGGTTTTAAATTTTCCCTCGCTAAGATCTGTCACATACTTTGGCAACTTGTTATAAAAGCGTATGCTGTTTACAAGGAATGACTTGTTTGTCTTGGCTAATCTCCATTTGGGTATAACAATTTCATGTTTGTTGCGCGTGTTTATAGTATGGAAATCGCTTCTAATCTTAAAAAGTCCTATATTTTTGCGTACATACAATATGCTTTCTAATATATAAAGAGAAGGCAGAGTCAGTATATTTACTTCTTTAAATACATTTCTAAGGGATTCGCGGGGACCCATTTTATAAATTGCCGGGATTGCCCTCTTTTGTAGTATGAAGATTGAATCTACGTCAGCTGCGGATCCCCACAGTAGTATACAATAAGACATAATACTGTGGAAATAAGCAAAATAAACTAACCGAGCTGTCGCTATATCAGTCAAGTGCCTAATTTTTCTTACTGCATATGCAGCTGAGCTTAATTTACCTGAAAGAGTCCTAATGTGAGGGCCCCATTGCAACTTTGAGTCAATAGTTACACCCAAAAATACAGTTTCAGTAATAAGATCAATTTGTTTGCCGTCAAGTATCAAATTGAGTCCAGCTTGTGGGACATTAGGTAGTGAAAACTTGAGACATTTTGTCTTATTCGCATTAAGTGCGAGATTATTAGCTGAGAACTATTTCGAGAGAACAGCCAGACTTTCATTGATTTGTAAAACATCTGTATCTCTTCTAGCTATTTTAAAAATGAGTGAAGTATCATCGGCGAAAAGAATTATATTACATAAGTTAGACATCATGAGAGGTAGGTCATTAATGTATACAAGGAAAAGGAAAGGACCTAGAATCGAACCTTGTGGCACGCCCATCTTCACTAAAGATCCTGAAGATATCGCTCCGTTTACATTAACTTTTTGTTGCCTGTCTGATAAATAGGAAAAAACCAGATCAGCAGCTAGTCCACGAATTCCGTAATGGTGTAATTTACATATCAGTGTTTCGTGGTCAACGCAGTCAAAAGCTTTGGAGAGGTCACAGAATATGCCAATTGCATCATGGGATTTCTCCCAAGATTCCAAAATGTGACGGATGAGTGCTACTCCTGCATCAGTTGTTGACCTACCTTGCGTGAAACCAAACTGCTGACCATGTAGAATCCCATTTGAATTAAAATGTGACAGCATCTGGTCCAGCATGATTTTTTCGTAGATTTTACTCAATGCTGGAAGCACAGATATCGGTATATAATTAGAGGGATCACTCTTACAACCTGACTTGAAAATTGGTACTACTTTACTATGTTTCATTAAGTCTGGGAAAGTACCGCTGTCTATACATTGGTTAAAAATGCCTGTTAGGACGGGAGCAATTGAGTCAATGATATCTCTAAGAACCCTAACAGATATACCCCATAAGTCTTCAGTATTTTTAATGTTAAGACTTGCGAATGTTTTTTTAATTACATCAATAGAAATACGCTTAAATGCAAATGTTGGTATATCCTTCATAAAGTTTTCTTTCAGAAAAGATTCTGCTAATATTGGAGAAGATTGCAACGGTTTTGTAACCTCTATTGGAATGTTAAATTGGAATGTTGGAATAGATTTTGATTTAGCATGGGCGCAGACTCTTTTAAATATTTTTGAATAATTTCTTACATAATTATGGAAGGATTCATTAGAAGTCAACGATTTTTCATGATATAATTTGTATAAGTTATCTCTGCTTATTCTAATTCCAGCAGTGGCCCATTCATTAAATTTAGATTTATTATTAATTTGAACTCTCTTAACTGGACAAGCCTTATTAAATTCAAGGCAAAGTGTAGAAAATAATGTACTATAATTTACGTTGGGGTTTTGGGAGTCAAAATTGGCTGTTGAAAGATTACTGAGAATGTTATCATTAAAAACTTTTAATTTGTTTTTAGTAAGAGGCCTAAAATCAATAGTTTTATTTAAAAGTAACTTTTTAATCAACTCAAAAGATACAAGTTGACCTGTATGGTCAGACCTAACGCCACTAACCAGGGAAGATTCTTCGACAGTAGTACAATTCGTAAAAATATTATCAATGCATGAAGCAGATGTTGCTGTTATTCTCGTTGCTTCATTGAATATACATTTTAAATTGAAAGAACTAAACAATGAAATAAGCTTGCATTTTTCAGGCGAATTAACTAACAAATCAATATTAAAGTCACCACAAACGAAAACTAATTTATTATCTCTTAGAAGGTTAGTTAGTATTTCTTCCATTACTATTAAGAAAGATGAAAAGTTTGATGCTGGTGGTCTATAAACACACAAGAAAATTTGGCCCTCAACCTCTGCACATGCTACCTCACACAAGCGATCAATAGAGAAAGCGGTGATATCTTTACGTTCCTTATATCTAAGGTAATTCCTACATAATATCAAAGTACCACCCCCTACTGAGGACCTGTTATATGCACTGGCAACCGAAAAATTATTAATATTAAATAGCATTCTATCTGATTTTAACCAGGATTCACAAAAACATAAGATATCCATATGATATTTATCTATTAACAGTTCCACATCAGGTATTTTGCCAGAGAAGCGATTTATATTTTGATGATAAAGTAAAATGGTATTATTATGCCTCTCTTTTGTCACATCTAAGAGTTTAAAGAATCAATTTCAGTATTATTAGACACCCTAGATAAAACTGAATAGTCACTTAACCTAGGATCAGTCAAATTACCAATAACTGAGTGTATATTGAAAGCTAACAAAGTAGCCAATAGATGTCGACTTTTTTTGGGAAGATAAATATGTTCCCGAGTTAAAACAAAATCTCTAACAAAATTGTTAGTATCAAAATACAATAAACGGTCACTATGACGGCATACTAACATATGCATTAAGTTATTGAGGCTAAAAATGTATTGATTTTGATAAAATGTCAAATTATTAGAATATGGTAAAGCACATAAAATTAATTTGCCTAATTTTAATTTAAAGAGGGTGTCAATACCATTAACTAAGTCCTTTTTAGTTAGATTAAGACTGTTGCCAAATAAAACAATGACTGTGGTGTGCTCATTCAATTTTGATTGTTTAATTTTTTGAACAAGCTCAGTGAAATGCAGGTTATGGTAACAATGACTTAGTATAGCATGATTACAATGAGTATTTAATAGTGAACCAAAACCTGTCCCTAAACTATCTGAAAACACTAAAATGTTACTTTGGGCTGGACTTATGGTTTCCAAGGTATGTGGCACACTGAGTGAGGATGCGGGAGTAATATTCGATGAAATGATGGCCGAGGGATTTGGAACACAACTGCAGGGGAGGTCATTTGTCAATGACTCATACCTCTCCGCATTAAACTTTACCAAGTCCACCAAGTCACAGGCCTCCTGCATGCGCTCACTTAACATTTTCTGGCTCGACTCATACTTATAAAAAATATCCCTAAGTGTATTTTCCCTACTCAGTAATTCCTGCTCTAGATTTTGTATATTAACATCATACATCTTTTTCTGACTATCTAACTTGCAATTACATTCTCTTAATTGGCTATTTAGGATAACACGCTGCTTTCTAAGTTCTATATTATATTTATAAACACTTTTTGATTTTAAAAGTTTCTTGTACTTTTGAATGTTTCTATTAATTTTGATATATTTCTTTATTTTATTGTGGCTACTTAAAATAGGACATTTAGTTAACGTATCGTCCCCAGTCAAGTCTATGGTATAGGTGGGCTTCTTACACTCCAGTCCAGATCCACTACCCACCAGCTCGTCGAATAGACTGTTTGTGTTGGCAACTTGTTCACTGGATCTCAAGGATTCAATTGTAGAAATTGTATTCTGAGCCTTGTATAATTCTGCTTCAAGTCTATAGTATTTGTTATTACAAATACCAAATAACTTACGTTTTCTTTGTAATCATAATCCATAATTCATCCATCAAAACAAATATTTTCTTGTCATGACATTTTTTACGTCAAGGCTGACAAACTGTAATTTCTTCTTCTTTGTAGTCACTGAATGGCTAATAGACTAAAAAGGTTGTTCATACTTTTATTATATAATTGTTATTCACTTTTATCGATAGGACTAGCTTAATATTGTATATTATATTGTGGTTGTCTACTGATTAACGGCATTTTAAATTATAATTATAAATTTCTAAAACACACTCTCAGATTTTATCGAAGAGGTTTAATAAATTATGCTCGAATATAACTGGCTGATCAAATAACTGGCAAGATGGACTATTTTGGACTCTACAATTTGAATTCTGGTACAGAATGAGAATGGAATGGATTTTGAACGCTGAGCTGGGTATAAAAGGCGCTGGGGGCCATCTCCGGGAGTTCAGTCTTTGACCAGTTTCTGAAGAGTTTAGTTCTCGACGAGTTTCGACGAAGAGTGGTGGAAGAGGAAGTGCAGTACCCGCTGCCCTGACTCCTTGTTGAGAGCCTGCTGCCTTGACGCCTTGTTGGGAGCTTGCTGCCCTGACGCCTTGCTGGGAGTCTGCTGCCCTGACGCCTTGCTGAGAGCCTACTGCCCTGACGCCTTGCTGGGAGCCTGCTGCCCTGACGCCTTACTGGGAGCCTGCTGCCCTGACGCCTTGCTGAGAGCCTGCTGCCCAGACGCCTTGTTGGGAGCCTACTGCCAGACCGCCTTGCTCAAGCTGCTGTACGACGAAGACATCGTGGAGGAGAAGGCGATCCTGGAGTGGTCTGCCAAGCCGTCCCGCAAGTAATATACTCTAAACCTCCTCCTCTTCTCTCCTGAGTGTGTCAGTTAGGTAGGTAGGCCGTTTTTTTATAAAATACTGTATATTATTAATATATTAAATTTAATGGTACATCTATTTTACCCTCTTTTATTGGAGAAGTAGAAGGTATCGTTACAGTTTGGCGCCCAACGTAAAATCATAGCTAGTCGGTTTAATTTTTTTTCAAAATTCTAAAAGAAACTATTACTAGTAACTTTTTTCTTTGGACTCACTTTTTGGCTTAGACTCTTTTTTAATATTAAGTTCTAGGATAGGAGACTCACTCTTTACACTAACACTATACTAGACTCCCTCTTCACACGAACACTAGTTTATCACCTCTTTTACCACTAGTTTATTCCCTCTTTACCTTCTTTTGCTATCTATAATATTAATTTTCAGTCATGGATAGAATTATTCACTTTGAACTTTTAAATAAAGCTGAACTTGAGTATGAAGTTAAAATAAGACTTGAGGAACCAAAAGATACAGTCATACTTCTCAAGAAGCAAATTCTCCAACTCGCGCCTCTTACATTATCTCATGATATTTTAGATTCGGTGCTCCCAGTCAAAACTGACTTAGACGAACTAAACACTACTCTCAATTATATCGAATCCAAAATATTATTGGTAGAGCAGGGCAACAATAAACTTAACAAAAAAATTAGGACTTTTATTAACCATACATTTTTCAGATTAGATAGGATTGATATTGATTTAGATACCACAGAGGAAACTCGCTTCACTCAAACAAAGGAAAGATTTCTCGACTTAGAGTCAAAATTTAATTCTTTAACAACTGATTCCAACGAACTTAAGGGTACTACCCCGCTCAAATCGTAAAAATAGCGTAACTTTAAAGAAGTTTGCTGCTGAATCTTCTTATACTTTCACCAAACGAAATATACATATTAAAGCTAAGATCATTACGATGCGAATGCATTGTTTACAATCTTGATAAATATACCCAAATTAAAGTAATAAATCGAAATAAAAAGGCAATTTCAAGCCTAAATTGCAAATTTTACTAATAACCGCTTATTAGATACATATGATTTATAAACCAAAAAAAGGTAACGATGTCCTTAACGGTTTATATTGTTTAATTTATTATTTTGTTTAGTATATTTTTTATAAAAAAATAAAAACCAAAAATTCTACTTGTAACCCGCGTGAAACACCCCCGCAATGCCTGTTGCGCATAGCCGGAACGCGTCTCGTTAGTGTCTTGACGACTCTTGTGACGGGAGGACTGTGCGTGCGATATTTTTTCCGCATAAATAACAAAAGTGTAGGATTTTGAATGACTTTTCAATTAAATTATATTGCAAATAGTATAGATATATATAACATGTAAATTAAAATATAAATTAAGTTTGTAAATTCACATAAAAGTGTTTGTAAGTTTGTTTTTCTTTTCAAGTTGGTCATAGATTAAACCTGATACATTATGCCTATATACAAAAGTTAAAGTAATGTGAAGTGTGGCCGAGCTCTTCAAAATGATTGGTAAGTAATATTATAAAGTGGTACTTTACCACTTACTTTGTTTACTACTTTGTACTTTGTTTGTTTGTATAAACGCGCTAATCTTTGAAAATGCTGGGTAGATTTTGATGAAATTTGCATGGAAGTAGTTTGAAGCTTGAGAAAGGCTACTTTATACCCGACTGCAAAAGAAGTACATCATATTTTTATCGTGATTAAGCGCGAGTGCTAGTTTTATTATTCTTTTTTTTTCTTAAAAAAAGTTAACTAGCAATGTGGGTAGAATTCACATTCACACTAGCAATCTTGTTAACACCTCCAAATAAGCTGAATATGCTTGTGTGTGGAGTGGGTTCTCGGCAATAGTGTAATGGGTGGGGTTCGAACTCATGAGCTGTCGATCACAATTCACAAGTCCAACACATTATCTATTAGGCTATTGCCGCTTCTGTTTTTATTATGATGACAATATTTATTAAATCCTGTTGGTTTTTATTTTATCACTAGAACAATTTTATGAATTTTCGTAAAATTAAAATATACTGGTTTTACCATAGGGTTTCACGTTTGAATGATCATCGACTCCAAAATGAATGTGATGATCTGGCCTACCTGATGATGAACTCCGAATATGAGAAAAGTATCTCAGTCCTGGTTCTACGTAGACCTTTCATGTCTGGACTCATTTAACAGGTTTTGACGTAACCAAGATGACTATGATGGTCTCGCCTGCCTGATCATGAACTACCACATAATGAATGCAAAATACTTTTTCAGTTCATTCTGTGCTTTATTACTAGACCAGCGTAATTACAAATATATTATGTTTCTAGGCAACACAAAAACAGCAGAACACTCAAGCATAAAACCAGGATAAGCAAAACCAGGAACACCAGAGTCCTCAGCCCTTTGCCAACATTTCAAATGTACTTCTACCACGTATACCAGAACCATTGAAAGTATTGAAAATTGTACCGGTGAGCTTTCTATCTTTTTCTATTTATTTGAATTTATAATTTATTTAACCGTGTAGGTACGAGTGTAATTTATCTTTAAAAAAATTGGCCAAGTGTGAGTCAGACTCGCCCGTGAAGGGTTTCGTAGTAACTACGCAAGATAACACTGTTTTTCATAGTGTTTATATGAAATACAAAGTTATATTTGCGGTTTTAGAAAATGTGCTACTTATTTCTCAAAAACTGCCGATTCTATTTCGTTCAAACCAATTTTCATAGAAAGTTTTCATTAAGATCTAGACATAATAGCAAATATTTTGTTAAGATTTTTCACTCTATTATCATAGAAGACTAGCTGTGCCCCACGGATTCACCCGCGTATAATCCGACTGTAACATAATGAACGTACATCCTAGAAGTAGTTTGTTCGGAATCGTTTACTGAAGCTATTACTATCATTTTTATTATAGGTAATTTTTAGAACTTAAAACGGGATATTTACCATGTGTATTTATTGTTTTGAGTTTCCGATATTTTGGCACTGTTGGAAGCGCCATGATCACGGATGAACTGAAGTCCAGTGGTTCAAATGTGTAAAAACCGAAAAAGTTCCGTAGAAAGTTCGCGAGTCGACACGGTGAGTTTTATGTGTCGGGAACAGAATCGAGTGTTTAGTGATACATGTGCCAGTGGTAGCGGTGTCGCTAACAGAAAACGAAGGAGAAAGTGGGTAGACCGATTTGTCTGCTCATAAACTTCCACCCGCAATTACTTTAGTTCATCCGTGATCATGGCGCTTGCAACAGTGCCGAAATATCGGAAACTCAAAACAATAAATACACATGGTAAATATCCCGTTTTAAGTTCTAATGATAGTGTTAGTGACCATGTTAGCTTAAAAACTTATATATAGGTAAATTACCTATCCTTATCCCAAAAATAATTAAAACTACGTAAATCACAGTCACACTACGTTTGTACAGTCAAAACAAACTGAAATGAACCGTAACTCAAGGCAATAAGACTTTTAAAAGTGCAGTTTTATTTGTATTAGTACAAATTCCGTATTGAATGATACAAAATAAAGAAAAATGAACCTTATTTCAAGCACATTAAAGTCTTTACAAATACACTTATACATATTTAACTAAAAATTCAGTGTATGTATTATGATTATAACATCATATACTAATTGGAGTGTTTGAGGGTGTGCGTTAATTATGTTACATGTTGTATACACGATTTTCATTCTGAGTATAGATGTTAGAGTTATTAAAATTTAGTAACTCCTGTCCCCGGGGGCGCGAGATGTCAACGCAGATGGACGTACTTCTAATAGCTCTGTGTTAATTTTACCGTGATTAAAATGCATAAATATACGTAAAATCTAAGAATCTACATTATTAAGTAATAATCGTGTGTAAAACCGTGATTCAACATCTACAGCAAAAGTAACAGCTGTTAAATAACAACGAACTCAGATTTTTTAAAAGTGTACGCGCTTGTACTTTGATCTCACACAAAGAAGTCATAGAAACCTCACGAGTTACCCATTTTACTGAATCAATAGTTCACCAATTTCAAAACTTCGCTCGAGAGGTCTATAGCGCGGTTGCGAAAAGTACGCGTTGGCTCTACGAATCTCCGAGTAACCCAAGTTCAAATCTAAACCTGTGACTTGACTTTTTATGCGTTTGGCTTTTTTCCTTTGCATTTGTAAAATATAATTTCTATTATTTTTTTATAAATAATATAATATTTAGTCCTGGAAATACTTGTTAGTATTTCCAGGACTAAATATTATATTATATAAAAGAAAATGTGCCGACAAATAGATCACCGTCATTGACGTTCACCCCCTCTACATCGCTTGCAGCACCGTTGCCAATTCCACTTCAGCACTGCTCCTCGGAACCTAACATACTGAATACTGACTCGGTTAGTAAATAATGCGGCTTTTCAAACGCTCCTAGCAAAAAATGTCAAGTCAAGGATAAATCAGGATAACGAATTATCTATTTTCATGGCCGGAATTAAAACCATGTTCCTGGAATTTAAGTAGGGACAAGTAAAGAAAATTGGAAAAAAGTGTGAATCAGTGAAAGAGATAAAGATTCAAAACTCACAAATCCAGGCTACAGTTTTTTTCTATCACAAGTTTATGATGACCTCAAAAAGGAATTAATTAAATAAATTTAAAATAAAACCGCAAATATAACTTTGTATTTCATACAAGCTCTATTAAAAACAAACTTACTTTGCGTAGTTACTACGAAACTTTTCATGGGCGAGTCTGACACGCACTTCGCCAATTTTTTGAAGGTTATTTACTAAATCGCAAAAATGACTGTGTATTTCATATAAACTCATCACAAAACCTTATAAAATAAATAATTTACAAGCATCGCCGAATGACACTTGGTAGTATGCGGCAGGTAAGTACATACGCATAGCTATCCATCGCCGCGCGCGCCTAACAGCGCGGCAGCTGTCGATGCGCCCGAGGCACCCCGAGGCGATATACTTTTCAGTCTTTCCACCGCTGCACCATCGCGCCGCTAAGCCCGCGTTGATTTTGTATGCAATCAAGAACATTCAGTTCTTATAGTGTGTTTACTATTGTTTCATAAATCTGTATCTTCTCTTAAATCTATCTTACTAGACTGTAATTTCTCCTTCCTAGACGAATCTAATAAACTATACTTGTTAAGTGGGTGTTTATATTTCAAAATCAATAGACATTCTACAAGCTATACAAAGTGTTACAATTTTGTTTTCGTATTCTATTTGTAAAATGAAACATAATCATAAATAATCGGAATATGTTTGTTGCAGCCTGATCAGGGTGAAGAAAAAAAGTAACCAGAATATTCTAGCTCGACGCGGACACTATCCAATTAGAAGAATGTTATATTATTGACGACCAACATTCACCGTCAACAACAATCACATTTAATAATCAACCGACTTGTCCTGGATATTTACAAATTGATCAGTTTTAGTCGAGTTTAAGTTAAGATTTTGTTGATTAAAAAATTCATATACCTACTTACACACTTATTTTTTCTTTTTATTTATACCAGTCCATCATCATTAGATATGCAACTTTACCATTATATTTTATAAATATGTAATGAAACAACTAATTAAAACTAAATACCAAATCCTACTTTTCTTCTTCTTATCGTGTGGGTAAGTAAGGTCTAACGACCCCACATACCCTAGTTTCAGAGTTTCTAGACCACCTCAGGGCCTCTGACGTAGTCTATTTTGTCGATCGCCATTTGGCGACCGGGACCACCAGCTTATACGTACCTTCCAAAGCACGGAACCATCTTTTTATCAGACATTCAGGTGATGCAGGCCTGCAATGTCCTAGCCAAACTGGAAACAACTTTACGAAGTATGCTTCCCACGGGAATCGAACCCACAGCCACCGGGTCACAAGGCAAATGCCACTCGACCACGGAGGCAGTTATTAAGTCTTCTTACCTATATACGGTAATTTATTACAAAATAAAACGGAATAGTAAAAATGTAGTAAGCCTCTCAGAGAACAAAATTAAATCGGCAAAGACGACAGAGACGCGACGCGCGACGTGTCTGTATTCTTAATCTAATACGCTTTTCGTATCTTTCGTTGTAATATAAATATCAATCGGCAGAGGGCACTAAAATAACAAATGCTAGTACAGTTTCCAAATCCTTAAGGTCATTGGGCAATGTAATCCCCTTAATCCACAACCTTTAGAAATCAACCGTCCCTCTTCGACTCCTAGTAGTCCTAATGAGACCATGTTTCATACGATGCTTCCCGACATTCAGTCTCAACCTTTAAACTCTATTCCTAATAATTCACTTAATGAGCTTAAACGAATAAAATACGATGGAAACTCTTGTCCGCGTTCATTTATCCAAAAAATTCAGGAATTTAGTATTTCTAGGAATATTCCTGGGGACAAATTATTAGATCATGCGTTTGAATTATTAACTGATAATGCGTTACATTGGTATCGTTTTAAACGTGACTCTTTGTTAACTTGGAATGCACTTTGTGAAGCTTTGATTACAGACTTTGGTGGTTTTGACTATGACCATAAATTATTAGAAGCCATTAATAGTCGTACTCAAGGCAAGGATGAACCTATTGTTATTTTTGTTTCTATAATGTCTGGTATGTTTTCCAGACTCTCAGAAAAACTTACAGAAACTAAAAAACTCCAAATTATTATTCGTAACATTCGACCTTGTTATTCACCTTATATTGCTAATAATAATATTAACTCTATTCAGGCACTTATTTCATGTTGTCAAAAATACGAAGAGTTTTTGGACAAAGAGAAACGTTTCAGCGAACCACAAACTACTAATAATCCTTTAACTGTTGAATTTAACTATAAACCTACTAATTTAACGCCGAAACCCTCAACTTCTAACACGTTTCCTCCTAGAACAAATTTTAATAATCGTTTTAACAATAAACCTCAAGTTAACACGATCAATAAATTTAACTCTAATGCTTTTTGTGTACGATGCCGCACTAATGGCCACACACTAACTAATTGCTCGCAACCTCGTACATTAATTTGTTTTAGATGTGGCTTAAAAGATGTTAAAACTACTGATTGTCCTAACTGCAAAAAAACTAACAACTCAAAAAACTAAACAACGACTTGGGTAATAAATACTTTAATCAATCTGACTGGCAGGATTGGTTACAAACCATTAAAAATTTCTTCCATTGTTACAAAATTAGTTCATTATACGACAACGAAAAAGATTTTAACCGTCCTTTTATTGATATTTCTATTAATAACAAAATATTTTCCGGCCTACTAGATAGTGGTAGTTCGATTACAATACTTGGTAATAAATCCCACTTAGAAATTTTAAAATTAGGCTTCACGCTATCCAAGTCTTGTTCAATGACGATTACTACTGCCAGTAAACATATAAGTAAATCTCTTGGCTCAATCGACATTCCAATTAGATACAATAATCAAACTCATCTGATCCAAGCCTTCGTATTCCCAAATATATCTCCTTCAATTATTTTAGGAGTCGACTTTTGGAAAAAGTTTAACCTTGTACCACACATACTTTCTTCAGCTTTTAGGCTAAATACTAAATGTTCAGTGGTTACTGAAACTACTAAACAAGTACTTCCTTATAACAATCTTTCGTCAGAGCAAAAAACTATTGCTGATGACATGATTAATCGATTCAAAGCTATTTCCTTCGAAAGTAGAGGAGTACTGGGCCGCACTCATCTTATTAGTCATCATATTGATACTGGTGATACTCCACCAATTAAACAACGTTGCTACCGACTGTCTCCTGAAAAACAGAAAGCTCTCATTAAAGAAGTTGATAAAATGTTAGAATGGGGTGTTATTGAAAAATGCGAAAGTCCTTGGCTTTCTCCGGTTATCATTACGCCTAAAAAGAATGGCGAATGGCGATTCTGTGTTGATAGTCGTAAATTAAATTCAGTTACTCGTAGAGACGCGTATAGCCTTCCATTTGTCAATGAAATTTTAGATAACCTTAAAAATGCAAAATTTCTTTCAAGCATTGATATTGCTAAAGCATTTTGGGAAATTCCTTTGAAAGATGAATCTGATAAAGATAAAACAGCTTTTTATGTCCCTGGTCGAGGCATGTATCGCTTTGTTATCATGCCCTTTGGGCTAACCAATGCTCCAGCTACTCAGCAAAGACTTATGGACATGCTCTTTACTCCTGAATTTGATAATAAAGTCTTTTGTTACTTAGATGATATTATAATCATCTCTGAATCATTTGAGGAGCATATCTCTTATCTACTTAAAGTTCTGGAGAAATTAAAGTTAGCTAATTTGACTATTAACTTCGATAAAAGTCAATTCTTTAAAAATGAACTTAAATACTTGGGGTATATTGTAGATGAAAATGGTTTACGTTCAGATCCAGCTAAAATTAAAGCAATACTCGAATTTCCTACTCCCACTACTCGTAAAGAAGTAAGAAAATTTATTGGAACTTGTAGCTGGTTCCGTCGATTTATTCCCAACTTCAGCACTATTGCAACACCACTTAATAAGTTAACTTCTTCCGGTAAAAATGCCCCTAAATTCTTTTGGGATAAAGACGCTAATCTGGCTTTTAATAAACTAAAAGAAGCTCTTGTTACTACTCCTATACTAGCTTGTCCTGACTATGATCTCCCCTTCTCTGTACACTGCGATGCTTCTAACTTTGGAATCGGAGGTATGTTAACACAAGAAAAGGACGGCAAAGAAGTAGTTATAGCCTATATGAGCAAATCCCTTAATAAAAATGAGCGCAATTACTCAACCACAGAAAAAGAAACCCTCGCAGTAATAACAGCTATAGAACATTGGCGTTGTTATATCGATAATGGTAAACAATTCACTGTTTATACAGACCATGCAGCACTTAAATGGTTTTTAAAATTATCCAATCCATCCGGTAGACTTGCACGGTGGGCTCTTAGGCTGTCAACTTTTAATTTCACTTTAAAACACAAAAGAGGTAAAGACAATTTAGTCCCAGACTTACTCTCCCGTGATTTAACATCATCTCCTCTTGGTGTTAATCCTGTCTTACTTGAACCCCAATCTGTATCTCCAGCATTGGAACACTATAACAAACTACTTTTAGAATGTCGTAACAATCCTGATCAATATCCCAATTATACTATTCGCGAAAATAAATTATTCCGCTATACTCATTCTCCTTCATAAATCATAAATCATAAATCATTTATTTGCTGGTCAAGGGTATACACAGTGGTGTTAACATTACATTGGATTTCGTTCTCCTTGATCTACCTTACTGGCATGCAAATTTTACATAATAATATGTTTTATTTAAAATTTAAATAGGTACATGCATCAACATAAAATTATTAACATAGAATTATTAGAGTAGTTAGCTCCTATGATAATTTAATTAACAAAGAATAGCAACAATTTTATAATACAAACAAAACAATTAAGCATTTTAGAATATAAGTAAAATTATTAAATTCATTTTATCAGGGCCATTGCAATACAAAAAAATGTCAAAATATCAATAATGTGTAAAATAATAAAATAAAAGAATGTCCGTTTTGTTGAATTGTCAATACAGAAAATAAAAATATCACTATAAGTCATTGTGTAAACTATTAAAAAATTTCAAAATTAAATTCATTTGATCAGGGCCATGTCAATACGAAAAATTAAAATGTCACGATATAAATCATTGTGTAAGCTATTAAAAAATGTTAAATTAAATCCATTTCATCATGGCCATTATAATACAAAGAAAAAAAAAAAAAAAAAAAATTGTCAAAATATCAATAATGTGTAAAATAATAAAATAAAAGAATGTCAGTTTTATTGAATTTGTATTTTCTAGTCACATTATTTACCTTCAAGAAAATCACTAATTTTATAATAGGTTTTACTGACTAGAAAATCATGTAAACGTTTTTTGAAAGAATTACCATCTAAGCTTCTTAATTCATCTGGTAACCTATTATAAATTTTTGGTGCCATGCCGTATATACTCTTACGTAGTAGCGCCGTATTTGCTTTATGTAATCGCAATATATTTTGTGTGTTTTTCCTCCTGCTACGAGTGACTGTATCTGTTAGAGTCTCAAAAAGTTCAGGATTTGCTTTTATAAAAGTCGCGATTTCAAAAATGTACAGACAAGATAACGTCATGATTTTATATTTTCTAAAATATGGTTCACAGCTATCTTCAATTTTAAGATTAAACATCGCTCGTATACACCTTTTCTGGGCTTTGAATACTAGTTCTTTATTTGTCGAATTGCCCCAAAATATTATACCATATCTGAGGTATGAAGCAGTTGCTCCATGATATGCTGTGAGTAAGGCATCAATATTAAGTACTGGTGCAAGTTTAAATAGCGCATACGCTGTACTACTGATTTTTTTACATAGTTCCTCTGTATGTGCTTTCCAATTCATATTGTCGTCAATAGTTAGTCCTAAAAATTTTGTTTTTGTATCCTCGATAATTTCAGTATCATTATGGTCAATTCTCAAATCTTTAAATTTTGGCATTCTTTGGGTAAATTGCATTAGTTTCGTTTTATTTATATTTATCTTCAAATTATTATTATCTAGCCAGTTTATAATATTCAATAATGTATTATTTATGTCAGCTTCGTATTCATTTTTATTTTTACATTTTATAGCAACGGTACTGTCATCCGCAAACAAAGTCATAGGATGAGTGGTTACTTTTGGTAAGTCATTTATATATAAAATAAATAATGGGGGCCCCAGGACCGTACCCTGTCCCACACCATATTTTACTGTTCGCATGTGAGAAGTATATGTTTCTTCTCTTTTATTAGCTTCATTTATGCGTTTTATCTCTACGAATTGTTTGCGATCTGTCAAATACGATTCTATAAGACTTAGAACATTTCCCCGTATACCATAATGATCTAGTTTTGCAAGTAAGATTCTATGATCCACATAGTCGAATGCTTGAGTCATATCACAAAAGATAGCGCAGATAGGTGTCCTAGTGTCTAATTTTGTCATTACAACTTGTAGAAAATCGTAGACCGCTCTATTTATGCTCTTCTTTTGTCTAAACCCTTTTTGCTCTTTAACTAGAATATTGTGTACCTCCAAATAGCTGTAAAGTTGTTTATGAATGAATTTTTCGAAAACTTTCGAAAATACTGGTATAAGTGTGACGGGTCTGTAAAACTCCATAAGTTCTCTATTTTCTTTTTTGAAGAGCGGTTTCACTACAGATGTCTTTAGTCCATCAGGATAGATACCTGTGGAGATACATAAATTTATGATGTGGCTTAAGTGAGTTGATATATATTGACTTGTGAATTTCACCACTTTGGTTGATATTTCATCATATCCTACACTGTTTGTGTTTTTCAGTGATGATATAATCGCTTCAACATCTGAGGGGATACAGGGTGCAAGATACATAGAGTTATTTCTCCTGTCTATGTGTTTAGTAACTTTAGTGCCACGATTTGCAATAGGAACAATTTTATCAACAAAATAATCACCGAAAGCATTAGCTATCTCTTGCGGACATGTTATTATATTATTGTCACCTATCTTGAGCTTGGAGATCGTACTAGAGGAGGGGTTTTGTTTTGACTGATTAATAATTTTCCATGTAGTTTTGATTACATTTTTACAGGTTTTTATGCTATTAATATTTTGAGAACGCTGTGTTAGCCTAATTATATTTTTATATTTTCGCGCATAGTTTTTATAGTTGCCTTTGTTTACATTATTTGGCTTTAGTCTATATTGCCATAACAGTTTTCTTTTAATCTTACTACATAATTTTATGCCCCGCGACACCCATTTTGTTTTATTTGTTGATTTTATTGTGGTAATTTTAAATGGAAAACATAGATTGTAGAAGAGTTTAAACGTGTCCATAAATGTATTGTAGGCTACATTTGGGTTATCAGTTGAATACATATCCGAGAATGATAAGCTCTTAATACATGTCTTAAATTTATTGATATTTTCCATATTGTAATCGCGTTGTTTTATGCGCCAGAATTTAATTTCGCCTTGTTTTTTTATAGGGCATTCTATTAATTGTGACGTGTGATCAGACAATGAAAATTCGATAATTTGAGATTTACATTGCTTTCGAAAATTGTGTAAAAAATTATCTATACAGGTTTTACTTTTTAATCTGGTAGGTTTTCTAATTTCTAAACTTAAGCCATATTGTGATAGCAAACATTCAAATTCCATAGAGGTCCTGTTCCTCTTTAAAACATCAATATTAAAATCACCTGCAATAATTACCTTTTTGTTACGCTTACCGCAAATTAACTTCAAAAGTATTTCCATCTTTTCAAAGAATAAATTAATGTTACTAGGTTTAGGTACTCTATACAAACAAATTATAATAATCCTTACGCGCTGACTGAAGATTTCGCGTGGAAAGAAGTTCCTCATCCTGATCTTCGGGAAACCCTTGTCAAAGATAACCATGGGTCCCCAGATCAGCCCCATCTAGGAATTTTTAAGACTTATAAAAAGTTATCACTTCTATATTACTGGCCAGCTATGTTTAGGGATATCGCTAAAATAATTTCTTCTTGTGATAATTGTTTAGCTTATAAACACGCAAATCACTCTCCATTTGGCCTTATGGGTAAACCAAAAATTTGTTCCAGGCCTTTTCAAACTATTTCCTTGGATTTAATGGGTCCTCTACCTATGACTAGACGTAGGAATCAATTTATTTTAGTAGTTAACTGTTATTTTACTAAATATTCCCTGATCTTCCCACTAAAACGGGCTACTAGTACTAACATTATCTCTAACTTAGAAAATTTTGTTTTTCTGGTCCATGGTGTACCTCAAACTATTATTATGGATAACGGATCGCAATTCCAATCCCATGAATTTCGCAACTTTCTTGGGAGATACAACATACCATACATATTTTTTTCTCCCCACTATTGCCCTCAAGTTAATCCCACTGAAAGATATAATCGTACTATAATCACAGCTTTGTCACCTTTGGTCGGTGAAGACCATAGATCTTGGGATATCCACCTTCCTAAAGTTCAATATGCTATGAACAGCACAACTAATGCAACCACTGGTTTCTCTCCTAACTTTTTGCTCTTTGGACGGGAAACAGTTACTTCTGGTTCACTTTATACGCCAACTAATAATCTTGAAGAAATAATTTTTCTACCTAGGGATATCTATGCTACTAACTTAGGTTTATTGTCTGCTACTTTCGATAAAGTTCAGACAGCCCTTCACATTGCCCATACCCGTAACTCTTCTTATTACAACGAACGTCATTCATTTAAAGAATATGACGTAGGAGATACAGTCTGGCGAAGAAATTATATAAATAGTCAGGCTGGAACTTATTTCAGCGCAAAGTTAGCTCCCAAATATATAAAGTCAACTGTAATTCAGAAACTATCCCCATTAGTTTACATATTAGAGGATCCTAATGGCAACCGAGCTAAATGGCATATTAAAGATTTTAAAAATTAATGTATATAATCATGTAAATATATTCACCTTTCGTACTATATTCATGACTCATCTCTATCTTCTTCTCTTCTTTTAACTATAGAGTTCTTTTCGGTTTATTGAAACTCAATAGTTTATTTCTTTCTTTAACTTTGTTCTTAAACTTTAAGAGGCTTCTCTTATATCTGAACTAATCAGATATTACTTAGAAGTGCGTTTAGGTACATATTACCAAACCTTCTCCCTTTCTAACTCTCCAAGTTAGTTTCTTACTATTTATCGACTCTAAAGTTGATCGAAGCGGATAGCAACTTCGTAAAAATAAGCCTTTGCTAAACCTTGTTTTTTATGTTATCGACTCTAAAGTTGATCGAAGCGGCTAGCAACTTCGTAAAAATAAGCCTTTGCTAAATCTTGTTTTTTATTTGATGGGTTTTCGACGCGAGCGGACTGACAGACTCCGAAAACAAGCCTACTGTCATGTACTAATCAGGTCGAGTAGTGATCATTGAATGTGAATCCTACCTGACCTAACTTCGTGAGATGTTGGTGTGATTGAATGAGGCATGTAAGTTATATGAATGTGGATAAACTTTAACCTTACAAAATTTTTGTTCTAGACCAAAAATTTTCTCGGGGTCGATGGGGAAATATAGTATTTGTTATTACAAATACCAAATAACTTACGTTTTCTTTGTAATCATAATCCATAATTCATCTATCAAAACAAATATTTTCTTGTCATGACATTTTTTACGTCAAGGCTGACAAACTGTAATTTCTTCTTCTTTGTAGTCACTGAATGGCTAATAGACTAAAAAGGTTGTTCATACTTTTATTATATAATTGTTATTCACTTTTATCGATAGGACTAGCTTAATATTGTATATTATATTGTGGTTGTCTACTGATTAACGGCATTTTAAATTATAATTATAAATTTCTAAAACACACTCTCAGATTTTATCGAAGAGGTTTAATAAATTATGCTCGAATATAACTGGCTGATCAAATAACTGGCAAGATGGACTATTTTGGACTCTACAATTTGAATTCTGGTACAGAATGAGAATGGAATGGATTTTGAACGCTGAGCTGGGTATAAAAGGCGCTGGGGGCCATCTCCGGGAGTTCAGTCTTTGACCAGTTTCTGAAGAGTTTAGTTCTCGACGAGTTTCGACGAAGAGTGGTGGAAGAGGAAGTGCAGTACCCGCTGCCCTGACTCCTTGTTGAGAGCCTGCTGCCTTGACGCCTTGTTGGGAGCTTGCTGCCCTGACGCCTTGCTGGGAGTCTGCTGCCCTGACGCCTTGCTGAGAGCCTACTGCCCTGACGCCTTGCTGGGAGCCTGCTGCCCTGACGCCTTGCTGGGAGCCTGCTGCCCTGACGCCTTGCTGAGAGCCTGCTGCCCAGACGCCTTGTTGGGAGCCTACTGCCAGACCGCCTTGCTCAAGCTGCTGTACGACGAAGACATCGTGGAGGAGAAGGCGATCCTGGAGTGGTCTGCCAAGCCGTCCCGCAAGTAATATACTCTAAACCTCCTCCTCTTCTCTCCTGAGTGTGTCAGTTAGGTAGGTAGGCCGTTTTTTTATAAAATACTGTATATTATTAATATATTAAATTTAATGGTACATCTATTTTACCCTCTTTTATTGGAGAAGTAGAAGGTATCGTTACAAGTCCTGATATCCGTTTCAGTGCCTGATCGTGTGTGTCGCTGCATTCTTGAAACTCAGACACTAGATTGCGGAGGTGGTGATGCTGGTCCAATATGTCCATGTGCTGGGTGTGCAGTTCCACAAGCTGTTTCTTGAGCTCAGTGTTTTTGTCCACTAACTTCGTTACTTCCACCTCGCTTTCCTCTCTTTCTCGCAGCAGGTCATTGCAGGTCTTCTTTGAGACCTCGAGCTCCTTCAGTGCGGCATTCAGTTTCACATTCATGTCACGAACAGTAGCTCCGCGGGTCATCATATTCAAAAAGTTGACTGAACCGCTCCTGGAATGTGACAGAAATCAACTGAGTATTTGGGGGATATACTAGGGAAGTTTAGAACCTGAGAAAGTAGTAAGAAAATAACTATTAGAATTAAAAGAAATTACAAGAGAGAAATGAAATTAAATTGTTGAAAGGATAATAAATAAGAATGTAGGTAGCAGAAAAATAGAGAATGATAGTACTATTAACTTCAAATTTTAATTAATTTTAATGTTTAATATCTAACACATTACTACTTGTCTTTATATTAACAGAAAGTCATTTGTTCAGATTACAAGAAAAAAGTTATTCACCAAGCATGTATAATAGTTAACACTATGGATTTCTTGCTTATTTAATAAAAGTTACTGGTTTAAACAAAGCTAATAGTTGATTAATAAGAATTGAATATAATTATGTAAGTATATGTGTAGTAAATATGCAGTATGAGTTTTGTCTGGGGCGAATGTTTTCGTCATCGATTTTGCTTCCACAGTTTGTCAAGCAAAAGGAGACATAAACGGTGCCAATGTTTACTGGACGTTGCTCAAAGATCTGAGCAGTATTTGCAGGTGTTGAGAAGTGTGTAAAAGTAATAAGTATAGGTAAAATTATGAAAAAATATACTCCCCGGGTTTGGTGATTTCCAGTCCGAGTCCAACCAAACTGACAGCCGGTACAAAACTTATTGTTTTATAGATTTTTGAAGTTATTACAACAAAAACACGGCACAAACACTGATTGAGTCTCTTTATGCCTTGAATCTAGCGTTAATAGCCGATCTTACACTAATTAATCTGTTTTAGAACTCTTACAAAAATATATTGAGATCTCTACAACAAGCCCTTTCATTTGATATGCGATACGATACAGCATCAAAACTTTTTCAATTATTTCGTCCCTTTAAAAGTCACCCTTCAATTTGAAATTATGTTGTTTACACCTTTGTATTGAGATCACGGAAACACATATGACCAGATTTCAACTCATTTAGTCCAGCCTTGACTTATTTAGCTAGGAGTCTAGATAGAGCAGAGGGTTTCCACAGTAGTCCTCCAGCGCGATCGATCCTGAGCTTCTCGTTTAACTTCACTCCACGCCAGCCCGATTTTCGCCGCATCTGCCACCACGGTGCGACAGCAGGATTGTCGGGTAGTCCAGTAAATTCGGATTAAATTGGCTGTAACAGACGGACGGACAAACACGCGCGTGATCCATAAAGGGTTACACTTTTTGTTTTTTCGTACGGAGCCCTAAAATGTGTATGGTAAAATTCGATTATATGTATTTACAACTAATAATAATAATTTAAGTCTGACGTGTTTGACGGCAAAGTTGCTGGCCAAAGTTGATTATTTACACAATTTTTGACATCATTTTTGAATCATCGAAATAGTGCCAGTGAAACTCGCCATGTCTGTTAATGGTACAAACATTGATCCGGGTTCCAGTGAAAGTATCGATATTTGGGAACGGGTAGCACGTCATCTCTTAACTTTGAACTACATCGTGCTTGTGCTTACTCTAGCTTCGTTGGCATACGGAGTAATATCTTGGTGCGCCATGAAGAAATTTCGTAGTTACAAAAATTTTGTATTTATCAACACGCTTTTATCAAGTTTTATACTAAGTTTGTGTATTATGATCGAATTCCACCTTCCTATGAAAGTGAGATTGTGGCTATTGGTGAACGATTATACAATGTTTATTTCATTATACCTTGCAACTGCAAGACATCACTGGCTGTTGGTTTTAAGCCACATGTTTTATGTTGATCTTGTAAAAGTGTTTCGTGGAAACATGAACAGACGTTATCTTAAAAGCTGGATGTTTGCTTGGGGATTAACTTTAGTGAATACTTTAATAATGTTTTATGCTCATATGTACAGCCATGAGCTTTATAATTACATATTTACAATATGTGTTTTGTTACCCTTAACAATAAACTGTATTTTGTATATTATAATTGTATATTCACTTTGTCGTAGTTTCAACAAGAGCGCAAATACAGCTTCGGACACTTGGCGTCGCTTGTATATAGCCACATTAATATTTATATTGTGCGATTCCTCGTTGGGGCTCAATTATGTCATACTCTTAATAGCGCCTAATCTCCAAGAAAAAGTATCAATTATATCAACACTTTATTGCTATATTACTACCGTAACACTGAACGTGTTTTTGGTTGTACTTAAAATTAATCGAAAATTATGGTATGAATTGTATGATACCAAATTAAAAAATCGGTTGTTAGGAAGGCAACAGAGTATCGCAATTTCAATGCCTGAAATACCTAATATACAAAATTAAAAACTTCTCCGAATTTTGTTTATCAGGAAGTTTCAATATAAAATATCATCATAGTTTTACACTATGATGATATTTTATATTGAAACTTTAAATACATTAATATAAAATCAAGGATAACGTTAAACTAAAATTATATCCTTATGTATAGTTATCAACACTTGCTATTGTGTGTGTTTAATTTTGATGTAGCTGTTATTGGCTCAAAATAAAATAAAAAAAAAACACTTGTTTGTAATTTTTATTCCTTATGGTAAGCAATAGATAAATAATATAACTACACCTGATAGAGCAATAATAGCAATCATAACGACCGAAAGCGCACTTTACACACACAAGACATAATTACCTAATTATACATTCAATAAACACATTAATGATGCAATTATAAGTGCAACACTTAATTAAATGCACTAAATTTATGTTGTTAGATGGGATAATATTTTATTTTTTTAGTTTCCTCGTTGTTCGGCTGAGGCTAAGATAGCGCTATTTAAAGCATATTGCCAGTCGTTTCACATGAACAGCCTGTGGGTTAATTATACACAGAAAACATACAGCGCTCTGCGGGTACAATACAATAACGTCTTCAGGATGTTAATGCGGTTGCCGCGGTTCTGCAGTGCGCCCGCGATGTTTGCTGAAGCGCGTACAGATGACTTCTACGCAATAAGACGCAAGCGCAAGACAGAGATGACTCTATTACGAAGAGTACGAGGCAGCAGCAATGACATCCTAAAGATGATATCTACCAAATTTCGGTGTCCCATACACTCGCTCTGGGTTCAAATTGTGGTTGGCGCTGCGAATTAAGTTAAAATATTTATTTTGTATTTACCTACTAACATAGATTATACGTAGGTATTCATTGTTACTAAACCTTATGGATCTTTATATTTGTGATAAATAAATAAACTGTATTGATATTGATGAAGGAAATATCAACAATTCTATTTATATTTCAATAGCATTTGGCATAATTAAAAATAATTTGATAAATAGGTACACTCGGCGTCACAAAAATCGCACCTCTTTGAAAATAGGTTTCGAGCATGTCTCACCACCAAGAAATACGCTAAACCCAATTAATACTGGTATCAATAGAAAGAACATTTAACGACCTTAAAATTTAAAACAATTAAAATTCTCTCTCTGCGGCTTTGGAAGCGGGACGAGCGGCAGCTGCTCACCCACTATAGGTTCGTCTAAGTCGGCACTCTCGTCGCTGGTCGTCCTCCGCCGGGCTTCCTCCAGGCTAATGGGGGTCTCACCTGGCGGGGACGGATCGCCAAAGTGTCGAGAAGAAACAACGCCGAGTCATGGCATCGCACGGTACAACTCTTGAAGCCAATGAATAGGTTTCTTCTACGAGTAAACAAGCGAGCTCCAAAGTCCACCAGGAAAGATAACGTTTAAATAAATAAAAAATGATCCTACGAAAAATTAAAAGAAAAACAAACAAAAAGATCTTTCAACTAACTTTAATTTAAATAACAAAATCAATTCTATTCGAGCAGAATGTTCTTCTTCTTATTCTCAGCTTCTTGTTTTATATCATCTTTGATCTTCCAGTCATTGAACTGCTGCTCAAGATTCTTGATATCTTGCTCAGTAACCGTGATTGGTAGCTTAAGTTCGCTTCGCAATCTGTTCGCTTCTATTCAACTTGAGAGCATCTAGTTTCTTCGGATTACTCCACCACTGTATTTGTGGATGCAGATTTTTACTGACTAAAAACCCGCCTTGCTCCTTCAGTTGGCCTTGCACTCCAGCACCACGGTACCTCGTTAGAACATACCCGCAAAGTCTAACCAAATGCTGGCGTCAGATGTTGTTTACGAGATCCCATTTTGAGTTAATTAACTAGCCAATTTACGATAAATAGTGCCACGATAAAATATAAATAAGAGCGAGTTCAACTTTGAAGAGGAGAGGGTTCCGTAAATTGATTATGTTGAAACATGTTCTCCCATACGTAATTTATGGTAAAATATATTTACCATCTGAAAACGTAAGTTTTCTCGCATAAAATTGCAATATTGAGAGATTTACCGGTTTTATGTCAGACCTAGAGACTTATACTCAGCTGCATTCGGTTAGACTGGACTAACGTAGTTGAGAAAAGGCTAAGCAAATATTGATTTAAGACCCCAGACTTCTTATAGGGTTTTCTATAATATTTAAGCAAATAACTATTTTATGTATTCTTACAAAATTAGAAACTTGAACTATAAGAAATAGTTACTAAAATAAACCATGTAGTTTCCAGAAAGGCAGATCAACATGTCATTGTTTATTTTTTTTAATTTTTTAAGAAAATAATGACTGGGCTAAATAGCAAATAACAATTTACCGCAATTTTTAAGGACATGTCAAAAGCTTTTGATCGTGTGGATCATCAGATACTAATAACTAAGCTAAAAAATATGGAGTAGGTAAGAGGAAATGCACTAGATCTTATAAAATCATACCTAACAAATATATTTCAAATGACACGAATAACAAATGATACAAGATTTGAACAGATATCAGATCCAAAGACTATAATTATATCAGATCCAAAAATATTTCATTATGAAGTGCCTCAAGGAAGTATCCTCGGACCAGCTCTTTATCTATTGTTCATAGTTTATACATATAAATGATGACCCAAAAGCTATAAACCAGCAAATGATAGTAATTGCAGATGATAGCACTGCCATTTTTACTGACGATGACAAAGATAAATATGAGACTAATATTGATAATTATTTGAAGCAATTACTAATTGGCTAACACAAAATAATCTTAAAATCAATTTAGTAATGAAAATAGTTGAGGTCAAACATAGGCTGGAAATAGGAGATGAAAGTTTTTATGAGAAACCTAATCCACTTAATCGATTATTTTTGTTTTTTTTTTTTCTCAAATTAACGCGGGTAAAACCATGGGGCACATCTAGTAACTTAATAAAAGAATCTGTTTCAGAAGTCTTACAAAAATATATTAAGATCTTTACAACAAGCCCTTTCATTTGATATGCGACACGATACAGTATCAAAAGTTTTTCAATTATTTCGCCCTTTAAAAGTTACCCTTCAATTTAAAATTATGGGGTTTATTATCGTTACATGGTGGACATCCCACCCATACGCACAAAACGTTTTGGGAATACCTTCATTGTGCGTACGGCTAAGGAGTGGAATTCCCTGCCGGAGTCTGTGTTTCCCGACAGCTACAACCTAGGAGTCTTTAAGTGCAGAGTGAATATGTTACTTTTGGTTAAGCGTGCTCCATCTTCGATCACATCATCACATACCATCTGGTGAGATAGTGGTCAAACGCGAACCTATTTTCAATTTAAAAAAAAAAAGTTTACACCTTTGTATTGAGATCACGAAAACTCATATGACCAGATTTCAACTCATTTAGTCCAGACTTGACTTTTTTAGCTAGGAATCTAGATAGGGCAGAGGGTGTCCACAGTAATCCTCCATCGCGATCGATCTTGACCTTCTCGTTTAACTTCACTCCACGCCATCCCGATTTTCGCCGCATCTGCCACCACGGTGCGACACCAGGATTGTCGGGTAGTCCAGTAGTCCAGTAGTTTCGGATTAAATTGGCTGTAACAGACGGATGGACAAACACACGAGTGATCCTTAAAGGGTTACACTTTTTGTTTTTTCGTACGGAGCCCTAAAAATGTGTATGGTAGAATTCGATTATATTTATTTACGACTAATAATAATAATTTAAGTCTGACGTGTTTGATGGCAAAGTTGCTGGCCAATGTTGATTATTTACACAATTTTTGACATGATTTTTTAATCATCGAAATAGTGGTAGTGAAACTCGCCATGTCTGTTAATGGTACAATCATTGATCTGGGTTCCAGTGAAAGTGTCGATATTTTGGAACGGGTAGCAAGACATCTCTTAACTTTGAACTACATCGTGCTTGTGCTTACTCTAGCTTCGTTGGCTTACGGAGTAACATCTTGGTGCGCCATGAAGAAATTTCGTATTTACAAAAATTTTGTATTTTTCAACACGCTTTTTTCAAGTTTTGTACCAAGTTTGTTTATTATGATCGAATTCCACCTTCCTATGAAAGTGAGATTGTGGCTATTGGTGAACGATTATACAATGTTTATTTCATTATACCTTGCAACTGCAAGACATCACTGGCTGTTGGTTTTAAGCCACATGTTTTATGTTGATCTTGTAAAAGTGTTTCATGGAAACATAACCAGACGTTATCTTAAAAGCTGGATGTTTGCTTGGGGATTAACTTTAGTGAATACATTAATAATGTTTTATGCCCAGATTTACAGCACTGAGCTTTATTTTTACATATATACAATATGTGTTTTGTTACCTTTAATAATAAACTGTATTTTGTATATTATAATTGTATGTTCACTTTGTTGTAGTTTCAACAAGAGCGCACATACAGCTTCGGATACTTGGCGTCGCTTGTATATAGCCACATTAATATTTATATTGTGCGATATCTCGTTGGTGCTCAGTTATGTCATACCCTTAATAGCGCCTAATCTCGAACAAAAAGTATCAATTATAGCAACACTTTATTCCTATATTACTACCGTAACATTGGATGTGTTTTTGGTTGTACTTAAAATTAATCGAAAATTATGGTATGAATTGTATGATACCAAATTAAAAAATCGGTTGTTAGGAAGACAACAGAGTACCGCAATTTCAATGCCTGAAATATCTAATATACAAAATTAAAAACTTCTCCGAATTCCGTTGTCAGGAAGTTTCAGCTTCAGTAAAAGTTTGATGATATTTAATATTGAAACTTTAAATACATTAATATAAAATCAAGGTTAACGTTAAACTAAAGTTATATCCTTATGTACAGTTATCAACACTTGCTATTGTGTGTATTTAATTTTAATGTAGCTGTGATTGGCTCAAAATAAAAGCAAAAGAAAACATTTGTTTGTAATTTTTATTCCTTATGGTAAGCAATAGATAAACAATATAACTATCTACACTTGATAAAGCGATAATTGTAATCATAACGACCGAAAACGCACTTTATTTTATTTATTTATTTAGGTTAACCCACAATTATTAACAAAAAACAAAATTACCTACTTATAAAATCAATAAACACATTAATTATGCAATTTTAAGTGCAAGAATTAGTTAAACGCTAACACCACATGCACTAAATTATTGTTTTTGCTATCCTACTTCCTATCCTATCCTATCCTGTTCTACTTCCTACGTAATAATAATAATAATATTATCTGCTTCAGGCAGGGCAACACTCGTCCTCGAGTGATGCGCTTTGTGAGGCGGGTGTTCACGGGGACCGATGTTAGTCCTCGAGATTATCTGACCCGAGTCACAGAGCGTATCGACTTCCTGAATCAGAAAGTCTATGCGTGGGCAAATCCCGATCCCGACCCGATTGAGGGGCAATTACGATCAGCCCCCAAGATGTAACCCGTGCAGTCCGTCCGTTATCCAACTGGAAATCACCAGGGCCGGACGGGCTGCACAATTTCTGGATAAAATGGTTTCTAAGCTCGCACGCTCGCTTGGCCGCTCAGTTTCAGTCTGCCTTAGAGCTAGGATCGCTACCTCAATTCCTAACTACAGGAATAACCCACCTGCTCCATAAATCAGGCAGTACTTCGGAACCTAACAATTATAGACCGATCACGTGCCTACCGACGATCTATAAAGTTCTTACATCCATTCTGAGAGCCAAAATTAATAATCACATTGATACAAATTCAATCATGTCTGCTTCTCAGAATGGATGTAGGAATGGGTCCCGCGGTACTAAGGAGCTTCTCCTCATCGATATTGCCATAAACCAACAGGTTCGTCGTTCCCGAAGGAATCTGTCGACATGTTGGATAGATTATAAGAAGGCCTATGACTCGGTTCCACATACATGGCTCATGAAAGTGTTGGAGTTGTACAAAATAAATCCAATACTCCGCACTTTCCTTGAATCATGTATGGGGCAATGGAAGACGGTCCTCTGCTATCCAGGATGTCGACAAATCCAGGAAAACTGCGAACCGATTAGGTTTGAGCGTGGTATTTTTCAGGGCGACAGTCTGAGCCCACTGTGGTTTTGTCTGGCTCTCAACACTCTCAGTACATTGCTGGAGGGTTCGGGGCTAGGCTACCAGTTGAGAAGAGGTGGTCAGGTCATATCACACTTGCTTTACATGGATGATTTGAAACTTTTTGCCCCCAACAACTTGCAACTCATGGAGCTACTGAAGGTAACGGAAACCTTCAGTAGCGCCATCAGGATGGAATTTGGGGTGGACAAATGTGCGGTCATGCATTTAAAGCGAGGGGAGATTATGGAATCCGTAGGAACTCAACTCTTGGATTCCATACACCTAAGATCCCTCTTTGGCCGCCTGAATAAAGTACTGAATAGTCTTCTATCAGGCAGAAACAAGGCGCGTGTCTTCAATTGTTGGGTCATGCCAGTATTGATGTACTCTTTTGGCATACTCAAATGGACTCAGACTGAACTTGACGCCTTGGACAGGCGGGTCCGCACAACGCTTACTGCAAATCGAATGCATCACCCACGTTCATCGGTGATGAGGCTGTATATCCCGCGGAAGTGCGGGGGTCGTGGCTTTTTAAATGCAAAGACCCTACACAACCGCGAGGTATGTAGCCTAAGGGAATATTTCCTAGAAGCCGACGTGGGTATGCATCGAGATGTGGTAGCGGTGGACAAAGGCCTCACTCCGCTCTCCTTAGGTACCGAGAATTGGCGCAAACCTGTAGTATTAGATACTAATGACCGCAGAGAAGTCTGGCAGAGCAAGGAGCTTCACGGACGCTATTACCAGGCCCTTCATGGGTCTGACGTAGATACATTAGCGTCCGTAGCCTGGCTACGTTTTGGTGACCTCTTCGGGGAAACCGAAGGTTTTGTTTGTGCGATTATGGATGAAGTTATGATGACGAATAACTATTGGAAATAAATCGTGAAGGATGGTACGGTAGACACATGTCGGGCATGTCACAAACCGGGAGAATCCATTCGTCACATTATCTCCGGTTGTTCTCGTCTGGCTAACGGAGACTATTTGCATAGACACAACCTTGTAGCCAGGATTGTTCACCAGCAACTTGCTCTTAAATTCAATCTTTTGGAATCAGAAGTACCGTACTATAGGTATGTGCCCGACCCAGTTCTCGAAAATGGCAATATTACATTGTACTGGGATCGGTCTATCATCACTGACAGGACTATTGTTGCCAATAAGCCTGACATAGATATACCTGACATAGTGGTGATAGACCGATTAGAGCGTCGCACAATGATTGTTGATATAGCGGTCCCTCATGACGAAAACCTCGTGAAGGCAGAGAAAGATAAGCAATTTAAGTATCTTGATCTGGCTCGCGAGGTTGTCGACATGTGGGATGTGGATACAGCAATCATTGTGCCGATAGTCGTCTCGGCCAATGGCA
This sequence comes from Tholera decimalis, assembly GCA_943138885.2. Classification (NCBI taxonomy): domain Eukaryota; kingdom Metazoa; phylum Arthropoda; class Insecta; order Lepidoptera; family Noctuidae; genus Tholera; species Tholera decimalis. Next base: position 5,558,373 of record OW964568.2, read on the forward strand.
TAATAGCCAAGAGCCTCGACAAACATCTTAAGAGGCTCTCGTTGGGCAGCTGGATCAAGGGCTTGATCCAGAAAGCAGTACTTCTGGACACGACGCGAATTGTTAGGAGGTTCCTCTCTCAAGAGCCCTGACCACCGGTAGCTTGGACCCTGTTCCCGATACCGGTGGGCTACTGTTTTTTATATTTTTAAATGTTTTTTGTTTTTATAGGAATATTTAAAAATGTAAATAATATGTTTGTAAAGTGTAATAAATGAAATAATAATATAATAATTTATAATTTTATAATAATATTATAAACGCGAAAGTTTGTGAGGATGGATGGATGTTTGTTACTCTTTCACGCAAAAACTACTTAACGGATCTGAATGATATTTGGTAAGAAGTCAGTTGATGACCTGGAATAACACGTAGGCTACTTTTTATCCCAGAAATCCCACGGGATCCGGATAAAACCGCTAGATAAATTATGAAGTTAGGATTAGATGGGATGATATTTTTTTGTTTTGAGTTTGCTCGTTGTTCGGCTGAGGCTAAGATAGCCCTATAATTTAAAGCATATTGCCAGTCGGCTTACACGAGCAGTAGTCGGTGTTATTGGTTTTGTATTTTCTTTTTTTTCACACCGCCTTCCGAAATTAAAATTATTTTTGGCTTTGTAGTGTTTTGTTATGGAAGTCGGTTTTATTTTTTGCGAAAAAGTTTTTATTTTCGTGCTTTTTAGTGGATCAGTAAATTTTCCAAATCGGTTCGTAAATGACGGAGTTATGCGCGAACAAAAAACGCAATGCAGAGTAAACGAAAAGACTTTTTTTTTAGACTTTTGTTGATTTTTCAGAAACGGCTTGTCCGATTTCGATAAAATTTTCATCGGACCATTTGGAAAGTATACCCTTTCTAACAAGATAAGAATTTTTGAAATCGGTTGGCAAGCGACGGAGTTCTGCGCGGACAAACATAAAAAAAATACAAACATCCGAATTGAGAACCTCCTCCTTTTTTAGAAGTCGGTTAAAAAGAAATAACTTAAAAACTAAGCATTTAGCAAATAATTGTTGCTATTAAAACCATGAGTATGCATTTATTGTATTACTTTGTGTGTTTAGAGTTTTGAGTGGATGCTTGAGAATATGCGAAGCGTGAGTGAGTGACTGTAGTGTAATGTAGTAGTGTGAGAATTCTGTGTGGATGTTGATGTGTGTGTATATGTAATGTAGGTTAATAAAATAAAATATAGGATAACTGCTATAAATGGATGTTGTAGTATGGAAGGAAATTATGCAGCCTCTATCATTTTATAAGATTTTCTAATTCTTCATACGTGTGTACAGCCATTCATTGATGAGTTTTTTTGCAGTTTCGGGAAGTATGGGGATAAATGTTGAATACCCTATTTATTTTATTATACATATAAAGAGGGAGCACAAAACTTGTATTGCCGACGCATTGTACGACTGCGAGCCAATTGGGTCTGTCAGACTATGTCGGACCTCCGTTTACGTCTACTCAAATTGGGATCAAAAGTAAGTTCTGAATGTTTTCGGAGAAGAGTATTTAGGATAAAGGAATGCCTAACTGCAGCCCCGGATCTAGGGGGGGGCTCCGTCTCCGACGGAACCTGAAGCTGGCGCAAACGCGGACCACAGCGACGACGACGTCTACGACGCTCCAGAGGTGACCGAGGTAGACTTGAGAGTGGCGGTACAAGGGCTCAAGGCCAAAAATACCGCCCCAGGACCCGACGGCTTGCCAGGGAAAGCGTGGGTCCTGGCCTCGGAGACTCTCGGGCCTCGACTAGGGGGGCTCTTTAGCGCATGCCTGGAGAGGGGCCAGTTTCCGCTTCGCTGGAAGACGGGAAAGCTGGTCCTGATCCAGAAAGCCGGGCGCCCTGCGGACTCTCCGTCCGCATTCCGGCCCATCGTGCTGCTCGACGAGGTGGGCAAGCTCTTGGAAAGAGTGATTGCAGACCGCCTCTTCGGGCACCTGAATCGGGTGGGCCCGGATCTTGCGGAGTGCCAGTTTGGCTTCCGCAGGGGGCGCTCGACGGTGGATGCTGTCATGCGCGTGAGAGCCCTCACGACGGGGGACGCGGTATCCCGGGGCAGGGTCGTCTTGGCGGTGTCTTTGGACATCACCAACGCCTTCAACACCCTGCCCTGGAGTTGCATCAGGGAGGCACTCCGGTATCACCGGGTGCCGACCTACCTCCGTCGCATAGTCGAGGACTACCTGACGGACAGAGCCGTCATCTACCCCGGTCACCGGGGAGAGTGGAACCGGCGAGAGATGTCGTGCGGTGTCCCACAGGGTTCGGTCTTGGGGCCGCCCCTGTGGAACATCGGATACGACTGGGTGCTGCGCGGCGACCTCCCTGACGGCGTCAGCGTAGTATGTTACGCTGACGACACGCTCGTCCTGGCGCAGGGAGAGTCGCACCAGGCGGCGGCCGACCTGGCGACGCAAGCGGTTGCGACAGTCGTTCGTAGGATCCGGCAGTTGGGACTCGACGTGGCGCTGCACAAGACCGAGGCCATGTGCTTCCATGGCGGTCGGAACGCGCCACGGTCCGAGTCCCACATAACGGTGGAGGGGGTTCGCATCGGCGTCGGGAGGACGATGAAGTACCTGGGACTCGTCCTCGACAGCCGGTGGAACTTCAGGGAGCACTTCCTGAGTTTGGCCCCAAAGCTGAACCGGGCAGCAGCCACCTTCAGGCGACTCCTGCCTAATCTCAGCGGGCCAAACGCCTCCTGCCGAAGGCTGTACGCCGGCGTCGTGCGGTCCATGGCCCTCTACGGGTCCCCAGTGTGGGCCCTGTGCATCCGGACGCGACCACTAAAGTTGGTCGCATGCCAGAGGGTCATGGCTATCCGAATGATCCGGGGATACCGCACGATCGCCGGCGAATCGGCCAACCTCCTTGCCGGATTGCTGCCCTGGGATCTGGAGGCGACTGCCCTCCAGCGCGTCTATGAATGGCGCGTGGAGGCGCAGCGCCGGGGCGTATCCCCGCTGCCTCGAGAAGTCGAGGCGCGGCGGGAAGAGCTCCGGCGCGATCTCAGGGCAGTATGGAGGGAACGACTGTCGCAACCGACGGCCGGGCACGCCGCAATTGCGGCGGTAAGACCCCTCTTTGAGGAGTGGCTAGATCGGCGTCACGGCGTCCTGACCTACCGCATGACGCAGGTCCTCACCGGACACGGAAGTTTCGGGAGGTATCTGTGTCTGATGGGTAAGGAAGAGACGCCTGGGTGTCACCACTGCGAGGGTCGCCCTGAGGACACAGTCGAGCACACGGTGCAGGACTGCCCAGCTTGGGCAGAGCACCGACGTGTCCTCACGGCGACGATAGGCGGAGACCTCTCGCGCCCGGCCTTGGTCGAGGCCATGCTGCGGGGCGAGAGGGAGTGGGAAGCGGTCGCCTCCTTCTGCGAAGCAGTCATGCTTGCGAAGGAGGAGGCGGGCCGCGTGAGGGAGAGGATGGCGTCCTCCCTCCAGCCCAGCCGCAGTGGTAGACGCCCACGGCGTCGGACGTCGGCCGACGATCTCCGGCCACCGTAGGCGCGGGCATGCGGACAGCGAGTAAAGGGCAACTCGCTGTCCGACCATGGACCATGCCCGGGTCGACGGCGCGTCGTGTTCCACGCGCGCCTCAAAGAGCGTCAGCAACATGACGAGGCCCCCTCTGCAGAGGGCCGAAGCCCGCCGGGGTCGTGGGACTCATCCCGTTACCGTGGCCCCGGTATGTAAAGGGTTATTGAAGGAACACCGTGGATTTTAGTCAGTAAAAGTCTGACAGTCCCTCCCACCCTGCCCGGAGTGGGAGGACTTATTTGATAATTTTACCACGCTAAAAAAAAAAAAAAAATGGGGGGGGCAAGCCGGGGCCCATGCCCCGGGCGGCAAGTTCAGGGGGCGGCCAAATTTACATTCTACAGACGTATGGACAACCAGGGCCGAGCAGCCCCTATGTGCGAAGTTTGCGGCGCACACAGGCGCCAAGGCAGAAGGGGCGCCGGAAGTAATGCCAGCATTCATTATTGAAATTATTTTTGTAACAACATATTATTCTTTATAATTGAGTAGGTACAAACAGTGTAAAGTTAAAGGAGTGAGTATTGGGGTCCCCCAAGACAATACTCACGCCTGTGGAAAAACATCATAGGCGCTTCATAGATTTTGCACACAGGCGCTGTCTTAGGTCAGCGCGGCCCTGTTGACAACTCATCATTTTAGTGTTGAGTAGGACTTACAAGAGGCAGTACATTTGTCCCGTACATGACGTCAAAATGTAAGAGCGGCTCGGCACTATAAAATGTACTACTTCAAATTTTATGTCGCGGTCGCGGTGCACGCTTGTCACTCATCGTAAGGGTGAGAGAGACAGAAAGCGCGGCACATGCTGCATTAGTACGACATTTTTCAATGAACCGAGGGACGAAACAAGACGCGACTCGAGAAGTAATGATATATTTTATTCACTCTAATGCTAAATAAATGTACTACGATGAGGCGTGAATTGAAACGTGTAGGTACAATTTAAATTTAAAATTTTGAATCATTCATTCGTTTTTAATTGTTTGTCATTGCGAAATAAGTTAATATTCTAAAGTATTCTATCTAAGTGACAATTAATAGTCATGTAAGTTTTAGTAATTATTCTGTTTAATGAATGACTTTCAATAACTATTTATTATGCCTGATTAGCTAGTTTGTGTTATTATTTTGGAGTTGTTTATTATTTTTATATTGGTTTGAGAGAAAAACAGAGTGTAATATTATGACAATACTAACACAATAACATCAAATATCATATTCGTACAGGTTACTTCAAATGTATCGCCGAGCTTCAGTACGCCTCGCCTCAATTGAAGTATCAAGTGGGACCAATGACGTATTATGACATTGTACCGGCTCAGTACAAAAAAGAGACTACTCTTACAAACTCTTTTTCAAGTCGTGTCCTACCCAACACTACTGGTTACTTCAAATGTATCGCCGAGCTTCAGTATGCCTCGCCTCATTTGAAGTGGGACATTGTACCGGCTCAGTACAAAAAAGAGGCTACTCTTACAAACTCTTTTTCAAGTCGTGTCCTACCCAACACTACATCATTTACTTAACTTTGACCACAGAATAAATAATAGTACAAGTACAGAAATTTCAGTCTTGTTTTACTGTGGCTCTATTAACTCAACCGATACCCAGGGGTACATGGTTTTTGATATACCTAAACTCTTTACTTCTTCCGTCTCTATGAAACATTTTATTTTATTTTTATTCTTATTGTCAGTTTATCATTGACAAGTTATGTGTCATAAAAACTATTGCATTTTTAAGTATAATAAAACCTTGTATTACCTAAAGGTTTTGTCTGTTATTTCAATTTATTATACTTAAAAAAATCATGGAAATATATCTAAGGCCAGAAAGGTTTGATGCCGACCCATCGGATAATACCGCATCCAAATCATGGGAGCATTAGCGTAAAACATTTGAATACTTCTTAGCAAGTCAGAAGAAGGCGACCGCTCTTTTGTCATCAGCGGAAGACACACAGTCGACTAAAGATCAATGGGACGAAGTCAAGTATCATCTTTTGGTAAATCATATCTCTCCTAACGTTTATGCATATGTAAGTGAAACTCATAAGTATGATGAAGCGATTATTACACTAGAGAACAGCTTCTCTAGTGTAATAATAATTTGTAAAACCCAAAAATATTATATTTGCACGACACATGCTTGCGTCGCGAAAACAACGTTCCGATGAAACTATAGATACCTATTTACAAGCTTTAAAATAACTATCTAAAGACATTGGCTTCACTAACGTCGACGCTGAAACAAACAGAAACGACTGTATACGTGACGCCTTTATATCAGGTATCTTATCAAATAAATATAGGCAACGGCTTTTAGAAAATCTTACTTTAACACTGGATCAAGCTTACAATCAAGCAATTTCCTTAAAAACAGCCGAAGCCCATTCCAATAGTTTCAATAACCTACCAGTGAACGCAGCTCAAAAGGAAACGGCTCAGGTTGCTTCCAATTCCTCCATTGAACAAGTTGAGCAAAAGAAGAGTTTCTCTGCCGCTACTCGTCGAAGAAAATGCTTCTTCTGTGGAGGGCAAGTACATCTTCGGAGAAACTGTCCTGCGTTTGATGGAGTCTGTCAAATTTGCAACAAAAAGGGACATTTTGCTTCAGTTTGTAGAAGCTCACCCAGAATAGCAAATTCTGTTACAACAGACAAGGATTTTTCAGCATGTATTATTATGGCAGCATCACCTTCGTCCCTAAGAAAAGCTACTGTGCCTGCGTATATCAAAGGTATACGAGCAGAAGCGCTCTTAGATACAGGAAGTTCCGTTTCTTTTATCAATGACAGCTTCTCCAAACTCTGTGGACTTAAAACAAAGCCTAGCTATCAAACAATTTCAATGGCCTCACTTAACCATGTATCACAAGTAGAAGGCCAAACTTTTCAAACAATTAACATTGGAGATCATAAATACGAAAATGTGAATTTCCTTATTGTCAAAAATCTTTGCGCCGATATAATAATCGGTCATGACGTCGTCGGAGAACATGCGTCACTAGAATTCTCATTTGGTGGACCAAAGAAGCCACTTCACGTGTGTAATGTAGCTGCAGCATCTGTGCCGGCCGTACCACTTTTTTCAAACGTCTCTCCTAAATGCAGACCTGTTGCTGTAAAATCCAGGAAATTCAGCAATGAGGATACCAAATTTATTAAAGACGAGATCAACAACCTTTTAGCGGAAGGTGTGATTGAGGAAAGTAAATCACCGTGGAGAGCTCAGGTCCTCATAACGAAAAATGAAACGCATAGGAAACGGCTTGTAATTGATTATTCGCAAACAATCAACGGATATACTGAGCTTGACGCATATCCACTACCCAACATAGAGGACTTAGTCGCTAAAGTAGCCAAAAACTCAATGTTCAGCTTAATAGACTTGAAAAGCGCTTACCATCAAGTTCCAATTTTACCCGAAGAAAGAAAGTATACTGCCTTCGAAGCTATGGGTAATTTGTATCAGTTTAGACGCATACCTTTTGGAGTGACAAATGGCATCTCAAGTTTTCAACGAACTATTGATTGGATAACTAGAAAAGAAAAGCTTCAGAAGACGTACGCTTATCTTGATGACATCACTATTTGTGGCCTTACTCGCGAAAAACACGAGCAAAACTTAGAGCGCTTTATGACTGCGGCCAAAAAGTATGGTCTGACATTGAGTATGCAAAAATGTAAATTTTATCAAGACTCTATTAATATTCTTGGCTACAACATTCACAATCACATTATCAAACCTGACAATGAGCGCCTGAAGCCACTTATTGACTTACCGCCACCACAAGACATACCGACACTCAGACGTACACTCGGTATGTTCGCTCACTATTCCAAATTTTTCAGAACGTATTCACTCACTTGCTAGGACAACTTTTTTCCCCCTTACAAATGAGCAAAATCAATGCTTTGAGGGTCTGAAAAACGACACTGCTAAATCTTCAATTCATGCTATCGATGAAAATATGCCTTTTAGAGTCGAAACTGATGCATCAGACCATTCAATCGCAGCAGTGCTAACGCAAGATTCCAGGCCTGTAGCATTCTTTTCAAGAACCCTAAATCCAACCGAACAAAATCATTCTGCTATAGAGAAAGAAGCTTACGCTATCGTAGAATCATTAAGGAAATGGAGGCATTACCTTATTGGTAAGCAATTTCGCTTGGTCACCGATCAACGCTCGGTTGCTATTATGTTTAATATGAAACAATCAAGCAAAATTAAAAATGAGAAGATTCAGAGATGGCGGTTGGAACTTGCTGCTTACAAATTTGAAATCGAGTATAGACCCGGCATAGAAAACTACGCTACTGATGCTCTATCTAGAGTTTGTGCATCTACAGAATCTCGCACTGCCAAACTTATATCACTTCATGAAGCTCTCTGCCATCCCGGTGTTTCACGTATGTTCCATTGGATACGCTCTAAAAATCTACCATATTCCCTTGAAGAAGTTCGAAATATGACAAGCTCTTGTCGGACGTGTTCTGAAATAAAGCCAAGATACGTAAGAAATACCAGTGATGAGCATAGAAGACTTATTAAAGCGACAGCACCCTTCGAACGCTTGAGCATAGATTTTAAAGGCCCAGTTCCAACAAATACAACTAACAGATTCATTTTAACTGTAATTGACGAATTTTCTCGATTTCCATTCGCTTTTCCATGCTCAGACGTCAGCTCAAAAACAGTGGTCAAACATCTCAACAGTTTATTCATGATATTCGGTTTTCCATCGTATATTCATTCGGATCGCGGTACAGCTTTTCTTTCTGCCGAGGTGCAAGAATTTCTTCATGAAAGAGGTATCGCTACAAGCCGAACTACAGCCTACAATCCACGAGGCAATGGGCAAGTGGAGAAATTGAATTCTACGCTCTGGAAAACAATACTTTTGGCACTGAAAACTAAAAAGTTATCAGTCAAGAACTGGGAGCAAGTTTTGCCGCAAGCTTTGCATTCTATTCGCTCCTTACTTTACACCGCTACTAATTACACACCGCATGAGCGAATGTTTAGACACCCACGGAGATCTACTAACGGAATTTCTATTCCAACCTGGCTTACGAATTCCGGCCAAGTATTACTGAAGAAATTAAACAGGAGTAACAAATATGAACTAATTGTTGAGGAGGTGGAACTATTACATAGTAATCCAGATTACTCCTATGTCAGATATCCCGATGGAAGAGAGACTACAGTGTGAAATCGTTATCTAGCGCCGCTGGGATCAGATGACATAGCTCCCCAGGAAACTGAAACTGATTCTTTTGTTACACCACCTACATCAACGATAACTGAGAACCGTAACATGACACCTTCTTCATCTACAGAGGCAGAAGAGCCGGTCTCTAACCACAGTGGAGGGCAAGTGTCTCAAAAAAGACCACCGCTATCTCCGCTACCGGAGATAATCCGTAGATCCAGTCGCATGCACAGACCACCAACATTTTTAACTGATTATGTTACAGACTAGCGCGGGAGAATGATATAAACTCTTTACTTCTTCCGTCTCTATGAAACATTTTATTTTTATTCTTATTGTCAGTTTATCATTGACAAGTTATGTGTCATAAAAAGTATTGCATTTTTAAGTATAATAAAATCTTGTATTACCTAAAGGTTTTGTCTGTTATTTCAGTTTTATAGTCTTTGAGTACAGCACACGGACCACGTGACCGGGTGCAGCGGGAGCGCGGGATGAGACGTGCTGCACGAACATTATTATTCGCGACTCGCGAGGCGCGTATAGTGCCCGGCACGTAACTTGGCAAGAGTCGTTAGATGCGCAGAAGTCGATTTTTAGGAGTCGGCGGTTGTCAGTGGGACGCGGGTGTCTACGCCCCGTTCGCTCCCGAATACACTGCCTGCACGAAATCTGTACCCTTTGTTTTTGTTGTTTTTGTTAAGAGTTATTTTTATTGTGTTAAATTTGGTTTTTGTTACGAATTATTGTTATTGTTTTAAATTTAGATTTTGTTTCGAGTTATTTTTATTATGTTAAATTCAGTTTTTGTTACGAGTTATTGTTATTGTTTCAAATTTAGTTTGTATTACGTTGATTACAATGCCAGGACCAAATACCGTTTTACACAGGCATGCCAGAAAAATAGTATACGATGTCTACTGTTTCATGGAAAAAGAAGCTCAAAATGAAAAAGAGACCGTAAAAGAGACTTCAGCGAGATTTAAGCGCCGTTGAATTCTGAGAGCAAGCTCCGCTTTTATTTGGGGATATAGAAAAAGCTAACGGTTTCTATCTCTTGCAACAGATCTACAATCATGATTTGCAGGATACTTTTCGAATATTTGTATTGCCCTGCGAATTTATTGTACGCTTCCAACTACATCCGCAAGCTGTGAGCGAAGTTTTAGCAAACTAAAACTAATTAAAAATTATTTGCGTTCTTCTATGAGCCAGGAACGCCTATCGAGTCTTGCAATCTTAGCGATAGAAAATCGAATGGCACACGAGTTAAATTATGACAAGGCCATAGATTTATTTGCTGAACAAAAAGCTCGAAGAGTAAAATTGTAATTTTAATTCACAAATGCCATAATATATTTGATTTTTATGATGCATGCATATTTTCATTTTAAATCCTATCATGTGCTGTTTAAAATATATATTCTACACTCTCATGTCTATAAATGTGTAAATAAATAGGTTGAACACAGAAAGAACAGTGATGGATGCATTATTTCCGGAAGGTCTATGTCCAAATGACAATCAATTAATGGGAATTATAAATCCCATAAAAAACAATACTTGTCAAAAACCCAAGTCTCGCAACTTAGTTGTTCTACCGTAAAAAGTTGTGAGATCCATGTAATACCAAGTCGGTTATTAATTTATTCAGTCCCTACTTATGGGACCTTCTGTCTTAAGTTGCTACGTAATTATCTAACCTAACGACATCTTATAGTGACCATATTAATATTAAAAATCTTTACCGTTTTAAATAAATAGATTGACTCGGCCATCGCATGAAAACACAATATATCTAACAAGTAATACATATATAAATTAAATTGTTTATTGCGATTGCCAAGTCAATGTATTTATTTAAAACGGTAAAGATTTTTAATATTGATATGGTCACTATAACCCTTGAACAGTGCATCGGACTCCAGGAGTCCGCTGTCAAAAATGCCTTGACTGTGTACCGCGCTTCTAGTGTCCGATGTAGGTTCTAACGTATTTTTTTACTGATTTAATGCCAATACTATATTGATCCTGCTCTAACTTGCACACAGTGTAGGGAAATAAACAAGGATGACATACCGCCATATGTTTTGTTTCTAAAACACACCAACGACAATTAGTATACTTTTCAAATAGTCTCGTTTTCGCGCGCGCCTTGAAAGTTTGTTAGCTTGTGTAAAGTGAGTGAAAATCGTAAAAAAAGAAGAGAAACGGACGTGAAAAGTGTTTGGAATCATGAATAGGTAAGTAATGAACAGTGTTTAATTCATTGATTGTGTATTTGACAAAGGTTTTGGTCAGAAATAGATAATTCAACAAATATTGTTTGCCATTTTGCGCGGCAAACTTTTTATGACAATGGGTTTTTTTTTAACATTTTCGTCTACTGCAATGCTTCATTTTCATTTTGTCACTTTTATATTAACATTAACATTTCAAGTTCAGATGTGATAGTATTGGTCGTATCCATACTGTGTTGGTCATGTAATTTTGATGTCGTTAGGTTAGATAATTACGTAACAACTTAAGACAGAAGGTCCCTTAAGTAGGGACTGAATAAATTAATAACCGACTTGGTATTACATGGATCTCACAAGTTTTTACGGTAGAACAACTAAGTTGCGAGACTTGGGTTTTTGACAAGTATTGTTTTTTATGGGATCTCATTGCTTTTTGTAGAAAGTCCTACTTTTTTACTTTCCGGTACCTTCTACTTCTTGTATACCAACAACGAGTTTTCTTAAAGCCTTCTCTCTGTCTTATGAGCTTTTCTTATTTTTATAGGTAGCCTTCCTTTTTTATTTTCCGGTACTACTTCTTGAACTTCAGCTAAAGTTTTTTTCAAAGCCCACTCCCTGTCTCTATGGGATTTTTTCGGAGGCTTTGATACGCACATATGGATACGCACGTACGTCTTTTGCATTAGTTAATTAATCCATAAGTAAGTAATTATGCAATTTCGGGCAATATTCCCAATACTCTTAATACTTCTTGCTTTTTTATTCCGTTGACCATTTAACAAGTTACCTTTGAGCATAATTATTATATCTAGGTACCTATCTACACTGGAAGACACGGTCGAGCACACCTCGACCATATGGTCGAGGTGTGCCCTGCATGGGTGGAGCACCGTCGTATCCTCATAGAGGCGATCGGCGGCGGCGACTTCTCGCGCCCTGCTCTGGTTTAGACCATGGTGCGAAGCGAGAGGGAATGGGATGCAGTCACCTCCTGCTGCGAAGCAATCATGCTAGCGAAGGAGGAGGCCTAACGTGCGAGGGAGAGGCAACTCTCTTCCTCGCGCCCCAGCCGCCGGGGGAGACGCCCCGGGCGTCGTGGATCGCGAGTCGATTTCGGGCCACCGTGGGCGCGGGCCTGCGGTTGGCGAACAGGGGTCGCTCACCGTCCGGTAAGGACCAGGCCCGGGTCGGCGGCGCGTTGTGTTCTACGCGCGCCTCAAAAAACTGTTAATACCAGTGACGGGGCCTCATAGGGCCATTGCCTGTCGGGGTTTATGGGAAAGTTCCATCGAGATACCGCGGCCCCGGAACTTTAGGGCTTACGAAGGAACAGGGTGGGTTTTTAGTTAGTAGAATTCGGATACACCCGAGCGGAAGAAGTCATTCGATGATATTTTTCACCAAAAAAAAGTACCCATCTACATCTATTATTTCATTATATTATACAGGTACACTGATTAATTAACTGCAAATGTAACTTTGTAATCCTATATATTTATATAGGATTACAAAGTTATTTATGCAGTTGATGTATCTAGAAAACTGGAACGAAATTGAAAAATATTATAGTTTTTCCTTGATTCATATACTAAACACTAATTGTATTCTAAATTTGAAGCTTCTATGTCTGCTAGAAGTGCTTTAGACTTTTGATGATCGGTCAGTCAGTGAGTGACAAAATTTACAAAATTAAGGAACTTTGACTCGTTATAATTCTTATACTACTGGTTCAAATTGAATGAAATTTGAAATATACCGTGTTAATACAATGCCTGTTTGGTTACTGAAAATTCAGGCTTCTAGTTTTATCTACAACGAAGTTATAGGGGGTCGAAAATGGCCTGAGTTGCTTCGAGAAAAGAATGGTACGGCCGTGCCGCTTTTTTGCTCGACTTGGCGGGGGCACTGCCGTGCCCCCAGATATGATAAAGGTAAATATAAGCGGGCGGGGGCGGCATTTTCCAGTTTTTGCCCCGCCTAAAAAAAATCGAAGATCCGGGGCTGCCTAACTGTAGGTAATTTCAGCAGGGCGTACAGTTCACTAGTAGGGAAAAGAATAGGCATGCGTGCCATAACTTTGAGCAGAGCTCCTTGTGCCCTCTCCAGGCGCAGTAGTAAACATTTCCCAGCATTACCCCAAGCTGCCACACAGTAAGTGACGATGGAGTGAGCTAGCGCGAAATAGACAGTCTTAAGGGTGGACATATCAGCAGAATTCCTTAGATTTTTAAAAACGTAAATAAGTTTTCGTACCCTGGTAACCAGCGCATTGACATGTTCACTCCATGTCAATGCACTGTTTATCAGGACACCTCTGTGCGCATTATCTTAGTACAACTACAGCTAGCATTTAAAGCTAAATTACATGTGTGAGCTAAAAGGCTAAAATGAGAAGCAGGTTGGGATGATTTTAGGACTAAACGTAATAAATCTGGTCTTATTAAAATTTAATGTGAGAAGATTTTGTGATAACCATTTCATTGTATCCCGTAAGGCATTTTCTGCTAATAGTGAGAGTGATTATAGGCACACCTATAGTGTTTTGGGTATTTCTAATAGTAGGTACCTTGTGCAGTTGCTATCAAAAAGAACCATTTGAAGAAGTGGAACTGATGATGAAGACCACAGATGGCCACTGAAACTACTCAATAATAAGTATTTCGTGGATTGAGATTCGATTACTTGAATATGCATGTTAAGCACTTTATACTTTGATAAAGAGCTGATGGTGAAATATCAGGAGAACTCCTCAAAAATTAACAGTTCTGCATCGGGAATAGCAATATTTTGTAAAAGGTGATAAGTAGTTCATATTTTGGCTTTTGTAACTAGATAAATGACAAACCGACCCACTAAAAGCGTGAAAAAAAACTTTTTTGCAAAAAATAAAACCGACTTCCATATCAAAACACTACATAGCCTTTAGGTTTTGTATTTTTTTTTTTTGACACCTCCTTCCGAAATTAATGTTATTTTTGATATGGAAGTCGGTTTTATTTTTTGCGAAAAAGTTTTGTAGACTTATATTTCAATAGCATTTGGCATAATTAAAAATAATTTGATAAATACACTCGGCGTCACGAAAATCGCACCTCTTTGAAAATAGGTTTCGAGCATGTCTCACCACCAAGAAATACGCTAAATCCAATTAATATTGGTATCAATAGGAAGAACATTTAACGACCTTAAAATTTAGAACAATTAGAATTCTCTCTCTGCGGCTTTGGAAGCGGGACGGGCGGCACCCACTCACCCACTATAGGTTCGTCTAAGTCGGCACTCTCGTCGCTGGTCGTCCTCCGCTGGGCTTCCTCCAGGGTACTGGGGGTCTCACCTGGCGGGGACTGATCGCCAAAGTGTCGAGAAGAAACGACGCCGAGTCATGGCATCGCACGGTACAACTCTTGAAGCCAATGAATAGGTTTCTTCTACGAGTAAACAAGCGAGCTCCATAGTCCACCAGGAAAGATAACGTTTAAATTAATAAAAAATTATCCTACGAAAAATTAAAAGAAAAACAAACAAAAAGATCTTTCAACTAACTTTAATTTAAATAGCAAAATCAATTCTATTCGAGCAGAATGTTCTTCTTCTTATTCTCAGCTTCTTGTTTTATATCATCTTTGATCTTCCAGTTATTGAACTGCTGCTCAAGATTCTTGATATCTTGCTCAGTAACCGTGATTGGTAGCTTAAGTTCGCTTCGCAATCTGTTCGCTTCTGCTCAACTTGAGAGCATCTAGTTTCTTCGAATTACTCCCCCACCGTATTTGTGGTTGCAGATGGGAGTCAGATTTTTACTGACTAAAAACCCGCCTTGCTCCTTCAGTAATCCTTGCATTCCAGCACCACGGTACCTCGTTAGAACATACCCGCAAAATCTAACCAAATGCTGGCGTCAGATGTTGTTTACGATATCCCATTTTGAGTTAATTAACTAGCCAATTTACGATAAGCAGCATCACGATAAAATATGAACATAAACAAAAGCGTTTTTAACTTTGAAGAGGAGAGGGTTCCGTAAGTTGATTATGTTGAAACATGTTCTCCCACACGTAGGGCTGCCATCTGTCCGGGTTTTCCCGGATTTGTCCTATTGTGGAAAGCGTCCGGGGGCGTCCGGGGGATTTTCTCAATAAGCGTCCAGGTAAAACCCGGACACACATTGGTTTTACGGGTACCAAAAAGCACGATCTCTATTATTATTTTCCTATGGTATTTCATCTCATTGTTACGTTGATTAAATGAAAAGGAAGAGACTGTTAATAAAAAAGTTCTACAGCTCTACAATGTTATCACTTTATCAGTAAATAAAAACCATAATTAAACATCGTTGTTTTGAATTTCAAGTTCTTAAATGTATTTTTCTACGGTGTCCGGGGAAAAACTGTGATTTTATCCAAATGTCCGGGGTTTATAAGTCTTTGTCTGGGGCCGGCAAATTTGGTGATGGCAGCCCTACCCATACGTAATGTATGGTGAAATATGTGTACCCACTGAAAACGTAAGTTTCTTCGCATAAAATTGCATAAGATTTACCATTTTTATTTAAGACCTTAGACTTATACTTGGCTGCATTCAGTTAGACTGGAAGCCGATCCCAACACAGTTGGAAATGGGCTAAGTAGATGATGATTTAAGACCCTAGACTTCTTATAGGGTTTCCTGTAGGTAATATTTTCCCAAGTTCCCAAAGGAAAAAAGTAAAATTCCCCGAAACGCGCCCCGACCCAGCTAAGTCGTGCCTCCCATTCTCCCAAACTCCCATTCGTTAAAATAATTATTGAGTGTAAATAATAATAATAATAAATCAGCAATCAATGAAAAAGTGTCGAATCACAGTGTATAACCCGCGAGTGCACGGAATCCTCACGGTTGTGCGAACTGTATAACGGCGAAAATCCTGCAAGTGCGCAACTGCCTTTGTGCGTTCCAACGACGAACTAGCGCAATTCTACGTTGCATTACGAGTATGCGCAACTAGTGGCGCCACCCGGACCAGCTTTTGACTTTTTTGGTTCGTACAACAACTTGTAATAGATAATTAAATATAAAAAGATAATCTCTCTTGTGTATTGTCTAAGTACCAAGTCAAAAGATAAAATGTATAAAACACCCCCTAAAACCACAGTAGGAAGTTTGCCATCACGCTCCGAATCCGATATCCGGCAACTCTGTGTAGAGGACTCATCTCAACTAAACATTACCCAGCGAGCAAAACGTAAATGTTTATCGAGTGATGTAAGTGGAGACGAATTCGGGAACTTCAAATCGGAAATTATAGAGATGATTAAAGAGATGATGTGTACTCAAAATGGACGCCTGGATAAATTAGAAAATCATTTGATTGAATTAAAAACCCACTACACAGAGATTAAATACATTACTAATGAATTGGAAAAATCTGTAACTTTTGTCTCTGATCAAATATCTGCTCTTGAGAACACAATGACTGGTTTGGAAAAAGAGCGCAATAATATGACATTGAAGATATCAGCCCTGGAAGATAAGGTGGAAATGTATGAGAGAAACCTCTCCAAAGCATCCGTGGAAATCAGAAATGTACCTAAAATGGCAAATGAGACTAAAACGGTTTTGTTCGACATGATACAGCACTTATCAAACCAATTACAGGTGCAGGCAGAGCTCACTAGTATTCGTGACGTATGGAGACAGCCATCTAAAAAAGAAAACACAACATCAAACATTACAATTGAGTTTTCAAATACTGTCACAAAATCTAAGTTCTTGACAGTGGCTAAAGACTACAATAAAAAACACCCGAACGATAAGATCTGCTCGACTCACCTGGGCTTAAAGACCTATATATATAGCCGAACAGCTGACCGCTCTCACAAAAAGACTGTTTTACCTGACTAGGACATATGCTAAATCAAACAAATATAGTTTCTGTTGGACATCTAATGGACGAGTAATGATAAAAAAGGATCCCGACAGTCAAGCCATCTTGGTCAAAAATGAAGATCAACTGAAACGTCTGGCCACTACTGTCCAACAATGACTACCTATGTTTAAGTTTCCTATATATTTTCGTTACTATTTATTACTTCATTCCGATAAGGCTACTGAAAACTGTTTCAATTACCTAAAATTAACTATTACCAAACCGCATGCATATAAATGTAAAACGCGTTACTGTTGCTCCTATCATTACCGATCGCTAAGGTCTGACACACATAATATACACTATACATTAAAAATGCACTACCCACAATTAATACAATATTCACACACCTGCATACAGATCTTTGCTGTTTCCTCGCACGAACGTACCACGCTACTTATAGAATTTATTAATTCATACCTTTTACTAATACTAGCTCTTGATGAGTATAATAAATGTATACTACTTGTTTACCTTTCTGTATTTCCAGAATGTATTTTAATGCGAACAATACTTCCAGTCAACCGATTACACCTATTTATTAAGTTCTTATCCTCCCGCAAAAATGCTTAACAACGTAAACCACTTATTGGACCAGATAGACCAGCATTCTGTGTCTGAATCCCACACATGTGCTCCAGAACAGACAAAATCGATATTAAAACATCCAAATTTATATCTAAAAATATTCTCACAGAACATTCGATCAATAAATTGTAATTTTCTAAACGTCGAAACTCTGATGCACCGCATTTCAATTGACTGTGATTTGGTAGTTTTGACCGAATGTTGGCTACCTTGTTCTAGTAACTCTAACATTCCCACGCTGCAAAACTATAATTCCTATATGACCACCAAACACCTTAACCAAAGTGATGGCGTGGTAGCCTATGTGAAATCGGACCTAATAGTCACATGTGAAGAGCCAGACTTTGGAAGATCTGCTTCTGGTCTAATAATTAAAATAAATTCTGATGAGGCCATAGTCTGCATTTATCGCTCTCCATCCAATGATAATATCGATAATTTTCTCTTAAGTTTAAATGATATACTTCTAACACTTCATAACTTCAAAACGGTAATTATAACCGGTGATCTTAATCTAGACATAAAACCTACCACAGTTGATGCACGTGCTCATGATTATTTGAATTGCTTAGCCTTCCATGGTTTACTCCCTGCACACACCCTACCTACCAGAAAAAGCAATTGCCTGGATCACTTGATCTTAAAATCAAGTTGTCGCTCATTCACGTTTGTGTACGACACCACAATCACCGATCACTACTCATCCCTGTTCTGTCTAGACAAGCAACGCAAACGAACCGTACCTAGCTCCACCATAACTAGAATTGATCATGAGGCCCTTGACAAATCTATATCTGATATAGACTTTAGTCATATTCTATGTATAACTGACGCTAACACAGCAACTGATTGTCTCATAAATTTGTTGTCAACAGCTATTGCAAAAAACACCACTCTGAAAAAAGTGCCCTCACAAAAGAGAATCCTCAAACCGTGGATTACTCCTGGATTATTAAGGTGCATAAGAAATAGGGACGCTCTGCATAGAAAACTCAAATTATCTCCAAACAATGAAGTGTTGAAATTAACTTATAAACGATACAGAAACTATTGCACTAAATTGTTAAAAAAAGTAAAGAGACAATATGATGCAGAGCAACTTAATAATGCTAGTCACAATCCTAAAACACTCTGGGATACTATAAAGCGAGTTACAAATACAAATAAAAACAAAACATTATCCACACAACTTCTCAAATGCTCATCAACGCCCGTACAATCGTGCAACGAAGTAAATCCCTTTTTTGCCAGTATTGGCAAAACACTAGCAATCAATCTTACCAACCAAACACTGTCACAGCCAACAACACATTCAAAAACACAACCGAACATTCCAGTAACATCCTTTGTCCTAGAAGAAACGGATACTGATGAGATTATTTCAGCCATACGAACGCTGCGATCAAACGCAGCCACTGGTTGGGATACCATTTCACCATTTTTGTTAAAGAAACACGCGAGTTCTCTGGCACCCATAATATGCCATATATTTAACCTCTGTTTTGAAACTGGTGTTTTTCCCACTTCAATGAAAAAGGCAATAATACATCCAATCTTCAAGGGGGGAGATGGGATTGTACCAAGTAACTACCGTCCAATTGCGGTTCTAAGTACTTTGTCGAAACTACTAGAACGTCTGATTAATAAAAGGCTTGTCCACTATCTTGAACGTAACAACCTACTATCCCCACAACAGTTTGGCTTTCGTAAAAATAAATCTACTTGTGACGCCGTTCAAGATCTAACGTGTCATGTTATACAGCAGTTAAACAAAAACAAAAAAGTTCTAACTCTGTTTTTGGACCTCACAAAGGCCTTTGACACCATTCCTATCTCCACCCTTTTACTCAAGCTTGAAACTATGGGTGTTAGAGGAACTCAACTAGAGCTTTTCCGGAGCTACCTAACCGACCGCACACAAATTGTTAGGATTGATAACCATAACAGTAACGAGCTCCCCATCTGCTACGGAGTCCCCCAAGGTAGTATATTAGGTCCCACCCTCTTCTTAATATTTATTAATGATCTGTGCAATCTTAATATCCCTAATGGTAAAGTTATTACATTTGCAGATGACACTGCCATCACATTTACAGCGGATAGTTGGTTAGAGCTTGAACATGCAGCTCAATTTGGCTTTAACACAGCTCTGGAATGGCTCATCTCACATACCCTTACACTAAATACCAACAAAACAAACTTTCTTACTTACTCAATCAGCGCAATCACACAACCACACTCCCATCATAATAAAATCACATCTTTGTCAATCTAAAACCTCCTGTCAATGTTCATCTATAGCATCTGTTGATCATACAAAATATCTGGGAGTTGTGCTGGATAAACACCTAAATTTCAAGACGCATATAAATGTTGTTACATCAAGAGTCCGTAAACTAATATATATATTTAAAAACCTCCGATATGTAGCAAATTTAAAAACAATAAGAACCGTCTATTTTGCCTTATGTTCTTCTATTGTAACATATTGTATATCCTGCTGGGGTGGTGTGACAAAAACGACTCTGAAGCCTTTGGAAATAGCCCACAGAGCTGTCTTAAAAGTTGCATCCTTTCGCCCTATTTTATATTCTACCAGTGAGTTATACAAAGATTGGAAAGTTCTTAACATACGACAACATTACATCTTACAAGCCATCCTACTACAACATCGTAAAACTCCATTCGAAAAAATATCTAAAAGACGAAAAGATCTAATTTGTACAGTACCGCAAACCCGACTACCCTTCACTAAAAGATTCTGCTATTATCAAAGCCCGAATTTATACAATAAAATTAATAAATACTGTCCAATCTATGGTATGACGTGCCATAGGTGCAAAAAAGCAGTTTACTCCTATCTACAAAATAAAACTTACGATGAGACAGAAAAGTTTCTAACAGCATAAATAAAACTATACATCGCCATCACAACACAACCAAACCCACATACACATGCATGTACACAAACACTAACACGAAACACACACAGCCACACACGCACGCACACACAAACACATACATAGGTACACACGCCAACCTAACCTTATTATTATAACTTTTTTTTTTAAACATAAATATATATATAGTATTCATTACACTCAATAATATTAACAATATAATTAAAATAGAAAAAGCGCGGGAATCTCCGAATTTGACGGGCGTGTTTTTTCTTTCGTTTTCATAAAATTAATAAAAAAACGTTTGCGATTGGAGATAAGTTGTGTAGATATATGTAAATATTCATTATATTAGTTAGTTTAATTGTTTTTAGTTAGAACTCTTCATATTTAGGGGTAAGTTTTTTTTTATATATATATCTCTGGCCAGTGGCCACAATGGACAATGAACCGCCTGATCCGGGGGGCACAGTTCCCTCGGTTGGGCATAATACTATTATTAATGAATCCAGTATGGACACAGACTCGTCCATCACCAGATCGGAGCGGAAAAGGGCTCGAGCTCCACGAAAAATATGTAAACACTGCAATAAAAGAAGGAGAAATGGTCACTCAACAGGAATAAATAATCAATCAAATTGTCATTGTGATAATGACTCAGTAGCCACATCAAAAGTAACATCAGACGTACTACCAGTAAATTTAATTAAAGTTCACCAAGAAGCCACTCCACATTCTGTGGATGGCGATGGTCCCCAGACTGAAAACAGGTCAGATCTTCCTCAGAAGGCGCCACAGGTTGCTAGGGCTTTGTACGAAGCCACAGACCTGTCGCCATACGTCGTGCACATTCAGAAAATGGTTGATGCACAAAACTCAACTCAGACATTGCACCCAATAACTTTAGGGCACTTCCTGAAAAATCGGAAATACAGCAACATCATTAACGGTTCTCTAAAACGCATCGGTCGAAACAGAATATCGCTCAGCTTCTCCCGTTACGTAGATGCTAACTCTTTTATAAATGACCCAAGTTTGGCCAAAGAGAAATTGAAGGCATTTGTTCCATCAATAAATGTGTGCCGTATTGGCATTATTAAAGGCGTCCCTACCGAATGGTCTCCGGAGGAAATAGTGGAAAATATATCCGTTCCCGCTGGATGCGGGAAAGTCATCAAAGCAAGGCGTCTCAACTATAAAGTACACGAACCGACCCCTGTGTGGAAACCATCCCAAACAGTCGTGCTCACCTTTGACGGACAAATTTTACCAAAACGCGTGTTTTGTTGTTACAATTCCATGCCAGTGGAATTGTATACATTCCCAACAATCCAATGTTTTAATTGTTGTCGTTTTGGCCATACAAAGGTACAATGCAGGTCGAACCCTCAGTGCTTCAAGTGTGGGGAGAAGCATTCTGCTGACACTTGCAGTATTGAAGATGAGAGTAAAAGTAATTGTTGTCATTGCGGTGGCATTCACTTCGCCATCAATAAAAAATGCCCAGAATTTGAGAGACAAAAATCAATTAAGCATTATATGGCCCATAGCTGCGTGTCGTATGCTGAAGCGTCGCAACTACATCCACCAATCTCAAAATTGTATGCAGATGTGGTAACATCTGCCCCATCACATACCACTCAAAATCATTTTTCTTCACAAAAGTCGCTCCAATCACGTAACACACCAGTTGTCTCCTCACATAGAAAAACGGTATTCCTTAAACCTCGGGATCCCCCAACAACAACTAAGGGTTATGACCGCGCAGCTCATCAAGCATTAATCAATAATGAAGTTTCTGTGTCAGGGAATGGTGTTGCATTCCAAAATAAAACAACAACTAATAATGAGAGTCAAATTTTAAATTTAATAATCATGCTAATTAATACCTTATCTAAAAATAATAATATTGAACCGTCCAACGTTGCCACTGTAATTGATATGCTGTCTAACTTATTTAACCTTAATAATGGATCCAAATCTATCCAAGATTGTCCAGTGGAACAGTCGCAGCATTGTGAATAAAAAATCTGATCTATCCTACATATTGAACAAATATGATCCCTTTGCAGTCGCTCTCTGTGAGACATGGCTTAAACCAGGGTTCTCTTTTAGAATTCCTGGCTATGCGTGTCTAAGAACAGACAGAAGTGACGGGTATGGCGGTGTCGCCATACTTATTAAAAATAACTTATCTTTTCAATCTTTTCCTCTTCCAAGTCTTAGTGACGATATATCTGCTATCGCTGCTATTGTAAATAAAATCTGTTTAGTATGTATATATTATTCTCGTCCCACTGTAAATATTCTCTCTGAAATAAATAGTCTTCTTTCAGTTTTACCTAAACCATTTTTGGTAATGGGTGACTTTAATACTCAACATCAGTCCTGGGGTAGTTCTAGTTCCAGTTACTATGGGGAAAAGTTATTGGAAATACTAGACTTTAATAATTTATGTATTTTAAATACATGTCTCCCAACACGCCAAACAAATCCAGATGAGGGAATAAGTGCCCCTGACCTCTCAATCTGCACACCTGAGTTAGCATCAACATTAACCTGGTCTCCTTTACCGTCTTCTTATGGTAGTGATCATTACCCTTTAATAATATCTTTTCCACATAAAAAACCAGCTGATTGCAATCCAACACCACGATTAAAGTATAGACTCCAAAATGCAGATTGGGATACATACAAAAATTGTGTAGAAGAAAGAATCCTTGCTTTAAATTATTCCTTACAACTACATGATCCTCAGTTATTATCTAATCAAATTACAAGAATTTTAATAGAGGTGGCAGATAATACTTTCCCTATTAAGAATTGTACTACAGGCAAAATTCCTTCACCACCTTGGTGGGATGCTGAGTGCACTCAGGCCATCAAAAAAAGAAAAGAAGCAGAAAAAAATTATGTTCATACTATGACTTGTCACAATTTTGGGATATACTTAGAAACTGCTCGTACAACTCGTAAGCTCCTTAGAAAAAAGAAATTTGAAGGTTGGCAAAGATTCTGTGCATCTATTTCGCCAGAGGTTAATGCATCTCTAGTATGGAAAAATATTAGGCGATTCAGATCAGCATTCCATGACACAACAGCCTCAAAACTACCATTAGAATTAGCCAATGAGTTTATGGATCATTTAGCTCCTCCTTCAGTCCCAGAACAGAGATCTTTAATGCATTTTCCCTATGTTCCTATTCCTAATTCTGAGTTGAATTCTCTCTTTACACTAAGTGAGTTGAAAGGAGTCCTTTCACATGTTAAGGATTCAGCTCCTGGTGAAGATGGTATACCATACTCATTTATAGCTAATCTGTCTGACTCTGTCCTTTTAATATATTTAAATCTCATCAATTCAGCTTTGATATCTGGAAACATCCCATCAAGTTGGAAGTCTCAAACAATTATTCCCATTCTGAAACCAAACAAACCTCCTTCTAATGTTACTTCCTATCGACCAATTGCACTTTCTACAGTTCTCGCTAAAATTGTTGAGCATCTTATTAAGAATCGTTTGGAGTGGTATTTGGAAAGCAAAAACTTGCTAGCTACATCACAGTTTGGTTTTAGGAAGGGTAAAAGTACAATGGACAGCCTTGGTGTATTCACAACTGATATTCGCTTAGCCTTCTCTTCTAATAATTCTGTAATTGCTGCTTTCCTGGATATTAGTTCAGCTTATGATAATGTCCTGGTATCAATCCTAGAACAAAAACTTAATTCATTACAAGTTCCAACAATGCTTTCTAAGTTCATAATTAACATGCTTTCAGAGAGATCTATAAATCTTCATATTGATGGGTATACATTTACCCGTCTTGTATGGAAAGGTCTCCCTCAAGGTTCTGTACTTAGTCCAATTCTCTACAATATCTACACTTATGATTTGGAATCCTCTCTAAATGAGTCAGTACAAGTCCTTCAATATGCAGATGATTTACTTCTTTATTTACCTGGTCATTCTGTTGTAAATATCTGTACTTCCTTAACCTCTTCTCTAAGCTTACTGAAGACTTGGCTAGAAACCAATGGTCTGCACCTGTCAATTGATAAAAGCAACATTGTCTTGTTTACTAGAATGCGTAAGCCTCCTATGGTTACAGTAAGGTACAATAATATCCCAATGCCCGTTAAAAACCAGGTTAAATTTTTAGGCCTTATTCTGGATACACATCTTACTGGTTTACCACACTGTGAATATATAGCTGCTAAATGTGAACGAAATATCAACATAATTAGATGTCTTTCTGGTGTTTGGTGGGGAGCACATCCTTTTTCATTAAAACTACTGTACAACACCTTGATTAGAAGCGTATTGGACTATGGGACTTTTTTGCTGGAACCTGCTAATGTTGCTGGTCTTAAGAAACTGGACAGTGTTCAGTCCAAGGCACTCAGAGTGGTTTCAGGTGCAATGAAAAGCAGTCCTATTAATTGTCTTCAGGTGGAATGTGGAGACCCTCCACTTCATTTACGACGTCAATTTTTAGCTGATAGATTTATGGCTCGGTGTTTGCAATTTACTTATCATCCTTTGCGAAATAAACTTTGCTTTCTCTCGGAAGAAGTAATTTCATCCACTTACTGGAGACACAAAGCTACTCCGTGTTTAGTTAAAAGCTTTAGAAAATACAATGCAATTGAAGCTCCCTGTCATCAATCTCAATTTCTTCCTATATTTCATTGTAATTACAGTTCATTAATTATGTCACCAAACATACATTATAACCTTAATATTTACCGTGAGGACGTATGTCATAACATTAACTTTAACTTTACTATGGATAGAGACTGGAAGGGTTGTCAGCTCTTGTTTACAGATGCTTCGAAACATGGAAGAGACTCATGTGTGGGTGTAGGTGTATACCACTCCCAATATAATATCATTCAAAAAATAAAGCTTCCCCCCGAATCATCTGTATTTACGGGAGAATGTTACGGTCTATTCAAAGCTGTCGAGTATATACTTATGATGGGCTTACGGAATTCACTCATCTTAACTGATGCAAGAAGTGCCTTACAATCTTTGGCCAGATTTCCTTTCTATTCTCATAATCCTTATATTATATTTGAAACACGTGAACTTCTTTTTAGGTGTTTTACTAGGGGGTATTCAGTACATTTTGCGTGGATACCCTCACATTGTGGCATTCTGGGTAATGAGAGAGCTGATCAGTTAGCTAATGATGCCGTGTTGTGTGGAGACGTTTTTCCGTACAAAAATAACTCCCAAGATCTGGCAGCTCTGCCCAGGGTTTATCTACAGGAATCCTGGGGTCAGCTTTGGTCCGAGCAATCAGTGAAAGGGAAATTTTATCGTACTATTCAGCCATCAATTTTTATGAAACCTTGGTTTAGCAAGTACAAGTTAAGCAAAAAGATTACAACAATATTCATACGTATGCGATTGGGTCACGTATGCACTCCTTCTCATCTTGCCAGGCTTGGCATTGTGCAGAACCCTGCGTGTGAATGTGGCGCTGAAGTGGGAGATCTGAACCACCTTATTTTTTCCTGCCCCCTTTATGACCACTCCTCACTTTTCCAAAGCCTTGTTTCCCTCCGAGTCCCTTTTCCCACTTCTATTTCATGTATTTTGTTTAATTTTAATGTAGATATTTATAAAACCATAGCTCTTTTTCTTGTAAATAACGATATAGCTATTTAAGCATTAATATTAAAAAAATGTACTTATTTTATCATGTACATATTATTTCTTAGTTTATGCACCGAGTCGGCCTTTTTGTTGGGCCACCTGGTGTCGTTAAATGGTTATGTACATTTTTCTGTTGTACGATTTCCATTTATCTTGTTATTATTATATTTATTTAATAAAACTAATCTCCTTTCCTATTCCAAATTTCCTGTTGTATTATTTTATAATTTCGCGAGTAATTGATTCCTACGTTTTGATCAAATAAAATATTGTCAGTGGCAATAAGCACGAACAGTGCAATGCCAAAACAAAAAAAAAAAAAAAAAAAATTAAAATACCCAATGGGGCCCGGCACTGCACTTCCTTATACAGGTTATTCTATAACCTAGCTGGGAGTGTAGCACCTCACCACCATTTTAGTTATTGTAGTACTTACTTAAATATGTATGTAGTCTAAGTGTAAAGTACTGTATAGATATAAGTAAGCAAATAAATAAATTATGAAATTATGAAATATTTACGCAAATAACTATTTTCTGTATTTTTATATTTTTTTATTGATTTTTCGTTTGACCACCATCTCACCTGATGGTAAAATTAAATTAGAAACTTGAACTATTTTTTCTAAAGTAGACTCAGTAGTTTCCGAAAAGGCAGACCAACATGTGATGCATTGTTTAATTTTTTAAAGAAAATAATGACTAAGCTTAATAGCAAATAACAATTTACTGAAATTTTTAAGCTTTTGATCGTGTGGATCATCAGATACTAATAACTGAGGAAATTTATTTGAGTACATTATTTAGCTTTCCCGCACATAGGTACCTACAGAGAAATGCTTTAGATCCAAAGCATTTTATACCGGGCAAGTAAGGATTGTTATGTGATAGGGATAGCATAGCAGGAGCATTTTTTATCAGTGGGGAGAAAAAAGTTGATTTAAAAAACTAGTAAAAACTAGTTACTTGTAAAGGTAAAATGTATCACTAACTAAATCACTTATTCTTGCTGTGCCCGACAGGGTCCATATGATCTAATTATAAGTTTACCACCTAAGAATACCTACATATGGAATGCAATAAAAGTATTGAGTATTTACAAATAAATGTATAGAGCTAGAGCTGTTACCCGCGAATTTGGTCGCATGGAAATTTTGTAAATTTTCACGAGAGAGATACAAAGTAGCGTAGGTATGTGGTGTTTCAGATTGTAAGTTGTACGTGTGCCATGTTTTGTCTAAAGTCCTAAAATCATTTTGAATGAATAAAAGACAAACATTCAAATAATCAAACTTTCAGATTTATAATAGTTGTTTTACCTATGTGTATGTTCTGGTCTCAAGAGCAAGTGCATTTCAGGAAAAAACCTACATACTCGTGAATACTTTTGAGTAAATGTTTCTTTTCGCCAGATTTACTGTTACTTGTTCAAACTCAAAATTGTATTATGGGAATTACCTTAAATACTACGTAGTACTTACCTACTGAACACTATTTTAGAGAAACGGATCTGAAAATTTATAATTAAGTATTGCAATTTGTTAGCAATATTGTCTACACTACTTATGATTCCTTGTCTTGCAAAGATGACACAATTACATTCTATACAATTAGTTTACACCCAGAACACAGAAATAAGCAGACATTCACAATATTACTCGAGACTGACGAATAATCTTGTCGCATGTCATCGGTAGAAGACCTTTCACGTACCTACATAATATTCTACGGAACGTTTCTTAGTTATATTTTTACTAGCTTTTGCAAATGTTATGATTTGGTGTTTTGTAAGATAATGCTTCATTTTGTCCAAATATTGAATATTGTACGTGGTATGTTTATAAACGTGATTAGGACGCGTTCAAGAAATAGGAAGTAGGGGAAAGCAGGTAGGATTCGTACACTTTTTACACTAAGTCACATAAAAGCAAGACTAATAGCTATTTCAAAATAATTTCAATGCTGCTGATAAACTACATTATCTGGCTTTAATAATAAAATATTTTAGTGTTGATACAAAGTAACACGGCAAATCTATGGTAACTTTAAAAAAAAATGGAAATCGTACGAAAGTACCCCATCCGCCGGGTAGATTCGTACATAGAGTAAGGTGCATTCGTACATAGTGGGGTGCCTTTGTACACAGTAATTAAGAAGACTATTTATGTGACATTAAACCTTTGAAATTTAACACGTCAGCCTTAAACGTTATAGTAATTAACAATATAGTGTTCTACAAACAAATTGTGTAAAGTTAAGATAGTAAATCTACATTAAAATTAGGGTAACGTCGTAATCATACATCATGGACCTACCCACTATTGCACGTTGTACATAACTCGTAAGTTTTTTTTTTTCAAAGCTAGAGATATTAGCTGTTCTTGCTGTAGAAGCAGATTTAGGTGGCAGCCATACGCAGACTACGTCTGCTAAAAAATAAACTTTTCCCTCATCATTGGTATAAGGAAAAACAAATTTCCAGGTGCCGGCTTCTTTGGAGTTAAACTTTATATTCTATGGGGTTCAATTTTGTTAGTATCTGCTCAATATAATATTAAATATAAAGCTTTCTTCTTTAATGTTTTTTGTCATATCTGTAATTATTACATTCTCAATGTCTGATTCTTCAGACATCTCTTATACATGGGAATGAAACTAAAAAAAAAAACATAAAACCAATATGTGTAGGGTATCTATAGATAGAAGTCTTTAAAAATGACATTGAGGATTTTAAACAATTTTTTTCAAAGTCGATTGCTTGAAAGATAGACCCTCCAAATGGTAAAGTAAATTAATTTGTCATTCATACAATTACTATGAAAAACAAAAGTCATTTTTCGCTGATTTTTGCTTGCTTCTACGAAACTCTTCATGGGCGAGTCCTACCCGCACTTGGCTGGTTTTGTTTACATTTTTTTGTCTCGGCATGAACCTGAAATAGGTAATAATATTCACTCGCGGGGTGCATTCATACAGTACGAATCTACCCAAACCAAAACAACCAAAAATTAAATTCAAAATAAAAATAACGGATTAAGATATCCCAAACATAATGAATTCATATTAATTTAAGGCACTTATTTAAATGCATTCATAAATTACTTTAACATTTTGAGCATAGCGTGTTACAAATAAAGGTTTACAAAGATGGATTGAAAAATTACTTACGAAGTGCAAAAACATGTATCAACTGGCTCCACCTAAACTAACTGTTGCATTGGCGCAGCGCTTGGATATGCGCCTATACGTCTGGCGGGCTTCACTAACATATAAATACAAACGCGTCAACTTGTTTAATGTTGTAGATATGACTACTGTACGAATGCTCCCTCTGTACGAATCCTACCTGCTTTCCCCTAACGTTTAAAAAAGTAAGTTTCGTAAAAAGTTCTAAAAGACTTGGTTTTATTGATCAAAGTCACGGCAATTCATTTATTTCAATTACAAAGCACTTTAAAAAGCCCAAATTTACAGTTAGTATATAGTTATACAAAATAATTAAGCATCTATTCGCAAAGGTGCTTAAGCTTCTTATGGAAGGAGAGAAAACTCCATAGTCTTAAGATAAAAGTCTTACAATACACGTTTATATTTAGGTATCATCTGCCCGCGACTTCGCTCACGTGTTTTATTTTTTTCGGCAAATAATATAGGGATAATGCAATGGTTTTTTTATTGATAATAGGCTCGCGTTTGACCACAACCTCATCTGATGGTAAGTGATGATGTGGTCGATGATGAAGCACGCTTACCTAGAAGTAACCTATACACTTTTGACTTAAATACCCCCAGGTTATAGCTATCAGGAAACACAAACTCCGGCAGGTAATTCCACTCCTTAGCCATACGCTCAAGAAGGTATTCCCAAAATCATTTTAACATATGGGTGGGAATAATATGGAGTAAGAGGAAATGCACTAGATCTTATAAAATCATACCTTTTTTTTTGTTTGGGTGGGAAAATCATCAAATGACTTCTTCCGCTCTGGGTCAAGCGGAAGGGAGTGTCAGATTTCTACTGACTAAAAACCCACCCTGTTCCTTCAGCTGCCCTAAATTTCCGGGGCCGCGGTAACTCGGTAGAACTTTCCCGCAAACCCCGGCAGGCAATGGCCCTATGAGGCCCCGTCACTAGTGTTGACAGCTCTTTGAGGCGCGCGTGGAACACGACGTGCCGCCGACCCGGGCCTGGTCCTTACCGGACGGTGAACGACCCCTGCTCGCCGTCCGCAGGCCCGCGCCTACGGTGGCCGGAAATCGGCTCGTGATCCCCGACGCCCGGGGCGTCTCCCTCGGCGGCTGGGGCGCGAGGAAGAGAGTTGCCTCTCCCTCGCGCGTTCGGCCTCCTCCTTCGCTAGCATGACTGCTTCGCAGAAGGAGGCGTCCGCATCCCATTCCCTCTCGCTCCGCACCATACTCTGAACCAGAGCAGGGCGCGAGAGGTCGCCGCCGCCGACCGCCTCTACGAGGACACAGCGGTGCTCCGCCCAAGCAGGGCACACCTCCACCGTATGCTCCACCGTGTCCTATAAAATCAGACCTAACAAATAGATTTCAAATAACACGAATAACAAATGATACAAGGTTTGAACAGACCTATAAAATATAACAGACCTATAATATAATCAGATCCAAAAATAGTTCAGTATGGAGTGCCCCAAGGAAGCATCCTTGGACCTCTTCTATTCAAATGATAACCCTAAAGTTATAAACCAGCAAATGATAGTAATTGCAGATGATAGCACTGCCATTTTTACTGACGATGACAAAGATGAATAAGAGACTAATATTCATAACTAGCTTTTGCCCGCGACTTCGTCCGCGTGGAATAGTTACTTTGGGCTAACGTTAAATTTAACCCCAATTTTGAAGCATTCTTCATTGGCGCTCCGCTCCTATTGGCCTTAGCGTAATGATACAATATAGCTGTGCCCGCGACTCCGTCAGCGTAAGTTAATGTATTGGTAATATTGTTTAGATCACGTTCACATAAGGCTTAAGTACCTAGAAAACGCTTCGACCGCGAGACGCGTCGAGCGCGGCGACCGATTCTCAAAAATAATCCTTATAGCATGATTCAGTATTCACGCGCGATGGCTTATTATTATAAGCGTATTTCATGTATAACTTTGGTGTTTCTATACCGATTTATATGATTCTTTTTACGGTTTCGTAGCCGAATGGCAAAAAACGGAATCTTTATAGTTTCGACATGTCTGTCCGTCCGTCTGTCTGTCCGTCCGTCCGTCTGTCACAGCAATTTTATTCCGAAACTTTTAGGACTATACATGTGAAACTTGATAGGTAGATGTATTCTGTGAACCGCTTTCCGATTTTGAGAAAAAAAATAAAAAATATTTAAAATAAAGGGGGGCTCCCCATACATGGAACTAAACCTGAAAATATTTTTTTTCATGAAATCGATGCATGTGTGGTATTTATAGACAGTTCTTTAAAAACGACATCGGGATTTCTAAAACCACTTTTCCATAAAGTCAATCGTTTAAAAGATATAAGCTTCCAAAGTGGTAAAATGTGTGTGTGGCGGACACAACCTCTAACTTCTATAATAATGGAGTGAAAAATCTAAAAAAAATATATGTCTGTAGATCTTAATATAAACTTTCAACCAAAATTAGTTTGAACGAAATCAGTTCAGCAGTTTTTGAGATACAGCATATTTTCTAAAACCGCAAATATAACTTTGTTATTCATACAAACACTATGAAAAACAAATTTATTCGGCGCAGTTGTAAAAAATGTAAAAAAGCCAGTTTTAAGAAATTGGTAAGGTTTTTTTTTCAAAACAAATTTATTTGGCGCAGTTGTAAAAAATGTAAATAAGCTAGTTTTAAGAAATTTGTAAGGTTTTTTTTCGTCAAATAAATTTGCATATTATATTATAGTTACTACGGAACCCTTCATGGGCGAGTCTGACTCGCACTTGGCCAATTTTTTTATGGAATAGTTAATAATGTTAACTTTTTCAATTAGGGGTGACTGAGAGTGTTATAAACGTAAGAGTAGACAAATATTATAATCAGAAAGCTTCGAACTGCTAAGCTATCGGGAGTTACACGTGTTATTGTGAGTCAACCATAAAAGTTAGACATATGCTGTCGTGGGATATTTTTTATATAATTTTAAGGAGAACATTTCCGTCATGAAATGATTTGTGTAGCTTTAACCATTAAGGTTGCACACGCGACGGAAGCTTAAAAAATGGAGTAACTTCTCCCGTTTTCCCAACATTTCCCTTCACTGCTCTGCTCCTATTGATTGTAGCGTGATGAAAAGTATACTATAACCCGCTCAGGAGTATGAAAAATAATTGTACCAAGTTTCGTTAAAATCCGTCGAGTAGTTTTTGTTTCTATAACGGTTATACAGACAGACAGACAGACAGACAAAAATTTAACTGATTGCATATTTGGCATGAGTATCGATCCTTAATCACCCCCTGATAGTTATTTTGGAAATATATTTCATGTACAGAATTTACCTCTCTACAGATTTATTATAAGTATAGATTACTAGAGATGGGCCGAATGTGGTTTGAACCGAATCCGAACTTCGGCCGAACATTCGGTTAAAATGAAAAGTTCGGCCGAAGTTCGGCCGAATTTCGGTTCAATTTCGCGCGCTTTCTCGAGAGCGACACGTCGTGACTTGTTTACGCATTTACTTCAATCTCGAATATATTTATCGTCTCCTGGAAGCTTGTATGTTCTGAGCAACTTTTATCGGAGGCAGGAAACGTATACGAAAAAAAAAACGTAACAAACTTCTGCCAGATAAGGCAGAGTTTTTGGTGTTTTAATATGAGTAAGATAGATGAGAAAAGTTAGTTAATGTGAAAAATAAGTACCCTTTAGTTAATGAATGTTTAGTTTGTGAATAAAAACGTGATTTTTTAATTCAATTTACGCATTATAATCCAGATGTTTGTTAGAAGAATAATAAGTTTATTTAATTTTTGTAATAGTATGTCTAATTATTATGTCAAATTAATTAGGCAGAGATTATCAAGACTAATAAGAAGAACCGATTTAATTTAAGATTTACATTTACCATGTTCGTAACTAAAATAAATGTGCATGAGTGAGTAAAAGACATAATTTTATAACAGTAATGCCATTCTAATTCTATAAAATTTTAGTCAAAATAGTGCAAGTAAGTATTATTTTTCTTGTGCCGAATGTTCGGCATCCGAACCGAATTTCGGGCGAATGCCGAAGTTCGGTTCAAGCTGCCGAAATTCGGTTGAACCGAATGTGAACCGAATTTCGGCCCATCCCTGATAATTACTTGAAGCAATTATTTATTGCCTAACACATAATCATCTTAAAATCAATTTTATAATGCAAATAGTTGAGATCAAACATAGGCTGGAAATAGTAGATGAAAGTTTTTATGAGAAACCTAAACCACTTAAGCGATTTTGGTTTTGTTTTTTTTTTTCTCAAATGAACGCGGGTGAAACCGTGGGGCACATCTAGTAACTTAATAAAGAATCTGTTTTAGAACTCTTACAAAAATATATTAAGATCTCTACAACAAGCCCTTTCATTTGATATGCGATACGATACAGCATCAAAACTTTTTCAATTATTTCGTCCCTTTAAAAGTCACCCTTCAATTTGAAATTATGTTGTTTACACCTTTGTATTGAGATCCCGGAAACTCATATGACCAGATTTCAACTCATTTAGTCCAGCCTTGACTTATTTAGCTAGGAGTCTAGATAGGGCAGAGGGTTTCCACAGTAGTCCTCCATCGCGATCGATCCTGAGCTTCTCGTTTAACTTCACTCCACGCCAGCCCGATTTTCGCCGCATCTGCCACCACGGTGCGACAGCAGGATTGTCGGGTAGTCCAGTAAATTCGGATTAAATTGGCTGTAACAGACGGACGGACAAACACGCGCGTGATCCATAAAGGGTTACACTTTTTGTTTTTTCGTACGGAGCCCTAAAATGTGTATGGTAAAATTCGATTATATGTATTTACAACTAATAATAATAATTTAAGTCTGACGTGTTTGACGGCAAAGTTGCTGGCCAAAGTTGATTATTTACACAATTTTTGACATCATTTTTGAATCATCGAAATAGTGCCAGTGAAACTCGCCATGTCTGTTAATGGTACAAACATTGATCCGGGTTCCAGTGAAAGTATCGATATTTGGGAACGGGTAGCACGTCATCTCTTAACTTTGAACTACATCGTGCTTGTGCTTACTCTAGCTTCGTTGGCATACGGAGTAATATCTTGGTGCGCCATGAAGAAATTTCGTAGTTACAAAAATTTTGTATTTATCAACACGCTTTTATCAAGTTTTATACTAAGTTTGTGTATTATGATCGAATTCCACCTTCCTATGAAAGTGAGATTGTGGCTATTGGTGAACGATTATACAATGTTTATTTCATTATACCTTGCAACTGCAAGACATCACTGGCCACATGTTTTATGTTGATCTTGTAAAAGTGTTTCGTGGAAACATGAACAGACGTTACCTTAAAAGCTGGATGTTTGCTTGGGGATTAACTTTAGTGAATACTTTAATAATGTTTTATGCTCATATGTACAGCCATGAGCTTTATAATTACATATTTACAATATGTGTTTTGTTACCCTTAACAATAAACTGTATTTTGTATATTATAATTGTATATTCACTTTGTCGTAGTTTCAACAAGAGCGCAAATACAGCTTCGGACACTTGGCGTCGCTTGTATATAGCCACATCAATATTTATATTGTGCGATTCCTCGTTGGGGCTCAATTATGTCATACTCTTAATAGCGCCTAATCTCCAAGAAAAAGTATCAATTATATCAACACTTTATTGCTATATTACTACCGTAACACTGAACGTGTTTTTGGTTGTACTTAAAATTAATCGAAAATTATGGTATGAATTGTATGATACCAAATTAAAAAATCGGTTGTTAGGAAGGCAACAGAGTATCGCAATTTCAATGCCTGAAATACCTAATATACAAAATTAAAAACTTCTCCGAATTTTGTTTATCAGGAAGTTTCAATATAAAATATCATCATAGTTTTACACTATGATGATATTTTATATTGAAACTTTAAATACATTAATATAAAATCAAGGATAACGTTAAACTAAAATTATATCCTTATGTATAGTTATCAACACTTGCTATTGTGTGTGTTTAATTTTGATGTAGCTGTTATTGGCTCAAAATAAAATTAAAAAAAACACTTGTTTGTAATTTTTATTCCTTATGGTAAGCAATAGATAAATAATATAACTACACCTGATAGAGCAATAATAGCAATCATAACGACCGAAAGCGCACTTTACACACACAAAACATAATTACCTAATTATACATTCAATAAACACATTAATGATGCAATTATAAGTGCAACACTTAATTAAATGCACTAAATTATTGTTGTTAGATGGGATAATATTTTATTTTTTTAGTTTGCTCGTTGTTCGGCTGAGGCTAAGATAGCGCTATCTAAAGCATATTGCCAGTCGTTTCACACGAGCAGCCTAGAAAACATACAGCGCTCTGCGGGTACAATACAATAACGTCTTCAGGATGTTAATGCGGTTGCCGCGGTTCTGCAGTGCGCCCGCGATGTGACTTCTACGCAATAAGACGCAAGCGCAAGACAGAGATGACTCTATTACGAAGAGTACGAGGCAGCAGCAATGACATCCTAAAGATGATATCTACCAAATTTCGGTGTCCCATACACTCGCTCTGAGTTCAAATTGTGGTTGGCGCTGCGAATTAAGTTAAAATATTTATTTTGTATTTACCTACCAACATAGATTATACGTAGGTATTCATTGTTACTAAACCTTATGGATCTTTATATTTGTGATAAATAAATAAATTGTATTGATATTGATGAAGGAAATATCAACAATTCTATTTATATTTCAATAGCAACAGACCGGTTAAGTAGACGCACAGCCTTACTGAGCTGATCTACGAGTGGCCCTACCTAAAAAAAAAAAAAAAAAAAATTTCAATAGCATTTGGCATAATTAAAAATAATTTGATAAATACACTCGGCGTCACAAAAATCACACCTCTTTGATAATAGGTATCGAGCAAGTCTCACCACCAAGAAACACGCTAATCCCAATTAATATTGGTATCAATAGAAAGAACATTTCTAACGACCTTAAAATTTAGAACAATTAGAATTCTCTCTCTGCGGCCTGAAATGTGACCGGCTAGCTCTGGAAGCAGGACGGGCGGCAGCCACTCACCCACTATAAGTTCGTCTAAGTCGGCACTCTCGTCGCTGGTCGTCCTCCTCTGGGCTTCCTCCAGGCTACTGGGGCTCTCACCTGGCGGGGACGGATCGCCGAAGTGTCGAGAAGAAACAACGCCGAGTCATAGCATCGCGGTGCGCCTATAGTTACAGCACAAGCATTTTACTCATACGGGTGCGCGCATTGCCGCTCACTTTTTGGCAAAGCGCTTAGCACACAGCCGACCAACTATGCCTTTATTGGTAACATAACGACGGACCCGTATTTATAGGTCACTGCATAGCCCCCGCAATCCTACGAAAAATTAAAAGAAAAACAAACAAAATGATCTTTCAACTAACTGTAATTTAAATAACAAAATCAATTCTATTCGAGCAGAATGTTCATCTTCTTCTCAGCTTCTTGTTTTATATCATCTTGGATCTTCCAGTCATTGAACAGCTGCTCAAGATTCTTGATACCTGGCTCAGTAACCGTGATTGGTAGCTTAAGTTCGCTTCGCAATCTGTTCGCTTCTGCTCACCTTGAGAACATCTAGTTTCTTCGAATTACTCCCCCACCGTATTTGTGGATGCAGATGGGAGTCAGATTTTTACTGACTAAAAACCCACCTTGCTCCTTCAGTTGGCCTTGCACTCCAGCACCACGGTACCTCGTTAGAACATACCCGCAAAATCTAACCAAATGCTGGCGTCAGATGTTGATAACGAGATTCCATTTTGAGTTAATTAACTAGCCAATTTACGATAAACAGCATCACGATAAAATATGAACATAAATAAGAGCGTTTTTAACTTTGCAGAGGAGAGGGTTCCGTAAGTTGATTATATTGAAACATGTTCTCCCATACGTAATGTATGGTGAAATATGTTTACCCACTGAAAACGTAAGTTTCTTTGCATGCTTTGCTTTGTTGCTTTTCTTTGCAATATCAAGAGATTTACCGTTTTCATTTAAGACCTTAGACTTATACTCGGCTGCATTCGGTTAGACTGGAAGCCGACCCCAACATAGTTGAGAAAAGACTAAGCGGATGATGGTTTAAGACCCCAGACTTCTTATGGGGTTTCCTGTAACATTTAAGCAAATAACTATTTTCTGTATTCTTACAAAATTAGAAACTTGAACTATTTTTTCTAAAGTAAACTCAGTAGTTTTTTTTTTAATAGTAATTCCACTCCTTAGCCGTACGCACAATGAATGTATTCCCAAAATCATTTTAACATATGGGTGGGAATAATATGGAGTAAGAGGAAATGCACTAGATGTTATAAAATCATACCTAAATAATACACTTCTGGACACATCTATTGGCCCACCTTGTATTTTCAGTTTCGTTTGGTCCTAGCTAAAATTTTATATTAGGTCGAGCAAAAAGTTTTTATGCAGTTTTGAACCTGTCACATTCACAATTTCATTCAATAGTCTTTTTTTGAATTTCGAACACAGAATTTAAAGAAACAAAAGACAATTTGGAGCCTGTTTGTTGATATCAAACAATCGAATACTAAGAAAACTTGGTTTTATTGGTTTACTTGGATTTAATTCTTGAAAAAGTGATTGATATCTTTGCTTTTGCAACAAACATTACTTATTCTTAACATTAAGGTGAGGTTCTATCAATAATCTATGGATACTTCACCTGAAGTCGCCGCCCAAGCTGTGGCACTTATTCAGGCCGGACACAGCCAAAGAAACGTGAGTGCTCAACTTAATTTAAGTCGATCTGCGGTCCGAAATGTTTATCGGAGGTACCTAGAGACTGGCGGCTTTGTTCGTCGCCAAGAAAGGCCACGATCTCGGGTCACAACTGAAAGGCAGGATCGATTCATCGTGACGACCAGCTTGAGAAATCGTCACCTTACCTCCATTGAGATACAAAACCAACTTCGCGACTTCCACGGAGTATCTGTGAGCGCTCGAACTGTTCGGAGAAGGTTAAAAGAACGCGATATGGTACCACACAAGCCAGCTAATGGGCCCAAACTAAAGCGAGCCCACCGAACAGCGCGCCTTCATTTCGCACGCAGTCATTTAAATTGGACACAGCAAGATTGGAGCCGTGTACTCTTTTCTGATGAGTCTAAAATTGTGTTACATGGCAATGATGGAAGGAAGAAGGTCTACCGGCGTAAGGGAGAGCGTTTCGCACAATGCTGCTTTGAAGAGAGGGTTGCTTATGGCGGTGGCTCATGGACTGTCTGGGGCGGTATATCCGCGAGCGGCAAAACTCAACTTGAGGTTGTTACAGGACCACGGCTGCCAACATTAAATGCTGAAAGATACATTCGTGAGTGCTTAGAACCTCACGTGATACCATACGCGGACTATGTGGGCCCAAATTTCCTTTTTATGCATGATAATGCAAGAGCCCATGCGGCCGGCATCGTCAGGGAATATCTTCGGGATGTGAACATCACAGTTATGGACTGGCCAGCCAGAAGCCCAGACATGAACCCCATTGGGCACATGTGGGACGAGCTAAAAAGGCGTGTTAGGGCTCGTCAGCCAGTTGCCCAGACGATGCAGGAGTTGAAAACTGCCATAGAAGAGGAATGGGAGATGATCCCTCAAAATTTCATAGAGCGGTTGATAAACTCTATGCCTAATCGTATGAGAGCTGTGGTAGATGCCCATGGAGGCAACACGCGTTATTAAATTAAACCTTTATTTGATAAAACATGTTTTTTATTCAAAAATTAATTGCCTTTAACAAGGCGCATATCCGACTTGTTAGGCGTAGGTCCATGTCGTATGGTATTCTGAATTCAAATTTAAAACTAAACGATCGAAAAAGATGGTAAAATGTATCAGGTTTAAAACTGCATCAACAGTTTTTGTTCAATCTAGCAATCATATTTCGGTAGGGGCCATCGAAACCTAAACTCTAAGGTGGGCCAATAGATGTGTCCAGAAGTGTAGATTTCAAATAACACGAATAACAAATGATACAAGGTTTGAACAGACCTATAATATAATTAGACCTATATAATATGATAGACCTATAATATAATCAGATCCAAAAATAGTTCAATATGGAGTGCCCCAAGCAAGCATCCTTGGACCTCTTCTGTTCAAATGATAACCCTAAAGTTATAAACCAGCAAATGATAGTAATTGCAGATGATAGCTGTTGAGAGTGGACTGTATGTAATGTGATTTTGAACTTAATTTCTTGCATAAATTCTTGCTGGTGGGAATTAGTGTGACGTACAACACAAGTAACAAGTCGGCGACTTATATAAAAACACTTATTTACTTCTGAAGGTTTCTTCACTTTTATTTTCCTTTCTTCTTAATAGGAATACTGCTGGAACTGAACTGCCGATCTCGATTTTTTTTTTTTTTTCGATAGGGCCACTCGTAGTTTAGCTCGCTAAGGCTAATATACTACTTAACCGGGCGATCCTGTGGTGACCTCTAAAATTTAAAGGCCCCCAGCCAGGGCTTACAAACTAGTATTTCCATTTAAACAACCGCGCGCTAAGGGCACTCCCTGTGGAGTACGAGCCTCGGCTCAGCGGGGTCGTTGATGGTGGACAGCAAAGGGTCAGGCTGGGTCATATTATTTAAGGGAGTATTTATTGCTACTGGCTCAGCATCGCGGGCTGGCTCGTTTGGCAAAGGTCGGGGAGGGTTGGCGTTACAAGAGCGCGGACGTCGCGATGGGCCTCGACGGTGAGGCCGGAATACGGAACGCGTTTTGTATATGTGTTTTATTAGAGTGCTAGTTTCCTCTTGACGGATAGTGGTGGGATCGTCAGGTTCGTCAAGGACAAGGCGTGGGCGACGAACCCGGGAAATTTTTGAGAGTGTGTACCGGGCGGCCGATACAATCAGGGGGTTTGTGTGTTTTTCAGCAGAGGTGAAGTAACGCGCTGACTGTCGTTTCAACACTTGCTTTATAGTCGGGATTTTGAGGTCTACGTGAAGATCCTCGTTCCTCAAGTACCAGGGCGCGCCCGTGGCATTTCGGAGAAAACGGTTTTGGATAACTTGCATCCTATGGATCTGAGCCGGACTAGCGTGAGCAAACACCGGGCCGGCGTAAGTTAATATGGGGCGTATGCACGTAGTAGAAATGCGTAGTTTACATTTAAGGGAGAGTTTGCTGCGTGCATTCAGCATGCAATATAGCCTACTGAGAGCGAAGGCGGCTCGCGAACGTACCGACTTTATATGCTCTCTGAAGTTTAGATTTTGATCTTTTTTTTTTTTTTTTTTTTTTTTTTTTTTTTTTTTTTTTTTTTGTGTGTGGCATCTCGCAGGTCAACCTCTGAGGTTGTCGGCTGCTTAACCGGACTTGCCTGTGGTTGCCTTAATTAATAAATTAATTAAAGCCTCCAGCCAGGGCTTATTAAAAAACTTACAAACTAGGCGACTACACGCTAAGGGCACCCCCTGTGGGGTACGGACCTCGGCTTAGGGCGTCGCAGGGGAGGGCAGATAGGGACAGGCTGGATCATATCATTATTATTATTAATAAGGGAATTTAAAGCTACTGGCTCAGCGTCGCGGGCTGGCTCTGGCAAGGGTCGGGGTGGACTATTACGGGGACGTCGCGGTGGGCCTCGGCGGCGAGGACGGAAGGACGGTCGGTTTTTGTGTTTGTGAGCCACTGTACTTGTTTCCCTACGGATCTCTTGGAGCAGGGTGATTGCGTCATTGGGAGTGACTAGGGTATGCCTTGGTCGGTGAATCTTAGAGATACGCGAGGGTTCGTATTGGGCGGCCGATACGATAAGGGGATTCCTATGTTGGATTGAAATTTCAAAGAAACGCTTGGAGACACGTTTCATGAACTGCTGGATGGTGGGCATCTTGAGATCTACGTGAAGAAGCTCATTTCGAACATAAAAGGGGGCTCCCGTGACTCTACGGAGGAATCGGTTTTGGAGGGTCTGCATCTTGTGGAGGAGGTAGGGCTTTGCATGTGCGAAAACAACGCAGGCGTAGGTCATGATGGGACGGATGACCGCGGTGAAAATACGCAGCTTGCACCTGAGTGATAACTTGCTGCGAGAGCTAAGAATGAAGTGGAGCCTACCTAGAGCGAAAGCGGCGCGCGAACGTGCCTGCTTTATGTGCTCAGCGAAGGAGAGGTGTCTATCGAGGACCACGCCTAAGTATTTGGCTTGCATTTCCCAAGGGATCGGCTTGCCGTACATGGTAATCGGACGGGGGGAGGGTGGGTTTATCCGCGGTTTAGAAAAGAGTACTGCCTGGCTTTTATCTGGATTGACTTCGATTCTCCATTTCCGGAACCACTTGGCCAGAGTGTTTGCGGAAGTTTGGAGAGTGCGAGCGATGGCATCGGGTTTAAGACCGGTATAATAGATAGCCGTATCGTCGGCGAATAGGGCTAGCTGGGTATTTTTATGCTTGGGAATATCACTAGTGAATAGCGTGAAAATGAGGGGGGATAGTACGGAGCCTTGAGGAACTCCTGCGCGAATGGGATGGGGGGAGGAAAGCTCCCCCTCAATTCGATAACGAAAGGTGCGATTCGATAAAAAGTCCCGTAGGATGAGCACGAGACGGTCAGGCACGCCGAGTTGGTATAGCTTATAGATTAAGCCATTGTGCCAGACTTTGTCGAACGCTTTCGCTATGTCGAAAAATAAGGCTCCCGTTATTGCGCCCCGTTGGAAGCCGGCGCTGACGTGTTCTACAATGCGGTGGACTTGTTGGATACATGAGTGTTCGGTTCTAAATCCGAACTGCTCATTGGGTATTAGACTCTTTGCTTCGGCAAAATCTTTGAGCCGCTTATATATAAGCCTTTCATAGATTTTACCGAGGACGTTGAGTAAGCTAATGGGACGGTAGCTAGACGGGTCAGACTTGGGCTTGCTTGGTTTGGGAATACCTATGACGGTGGCCTGTTTCCAGGTTGTAGGGAACATATTATTGCTCAATGCGCCATTGAAGATGGCAGTCATTAGCACTATAAGCTGGGCGGGGAAAAGTTTGAAAACCCTATTGGTGATGCCGTCGGAGCCAGGGGCTTTTCGCGGTTGGAGACTTTTAATGATATCCTGGACCTCATCAGGAGTGATGGGGGCCAGTGGATTATCGGGATCTTCGACGGGCGGAAGGGAAGTTCTACGTTCGACTTCGGCGTTCACCATATCGAGGTGGGCTTGGTCTACTGGTTGAGAGCTGGGAGAACATTGAGACTCTAGGCTGTCGGCTAGGCATTCTGCTTTTTCAGAGTTATCGAAGGCGACACTCTTATCGGGACGAATGAGAGGAGGCATTGTGGCCTCTTCAGTGGATCGTAATTTCCTCTGAAGCTGCCAGAAGGCAAGATGCGTGGGCTCAAGTTCACTCAGCATCTTGTCCCAGCTCGCATTACGCTGCTCGGCAATGCGTTTCCTTACAGCACGCTGTAAGTTGCGCATGTGAGCTTAGTTTGCGGCGCAGGGAAAAGCGCTGTACGCACGGATGGCTGCGTTCTTCTCGGTTATCAGATTCCGTACATCGTCCGGGAGTTTCCAGCGGTGGTCTTTCACTACAGGAACTTCCC
Source organism: Tholera decimalis (assembly GCA_943138885.2). Lineage (NCBI taxonomy): Eukaryota > Metazoa > Arthropoda > Insecta > Lepidoptera > Noctuidae > Tholera > Tholera decimalis. Next base: position 5,601,283 of record OW964568.2, read on the forward strand.
TTGAACAATCGTTCAGGACGGATTGTACGTGATCTGTAAGCGAGTCGATCGCCGCCGTCGTGTCAGCGACTGAGACTATGTGGTCAGGAATGGTGTCCAATTGAGGCGACGTGGTGGATTTCAGTTTTTCACTTACTTTCCTCCAGTCGGTGATCAATTGGGTCGGCGGAGGTTGGGTAGGATCATGGTTACCCGAGCGGGAACCTAGGTGTAGGATAACGGGACGGTGATCCGAGTTGAGCTCGTGAAGCGCTTCTATGGAGTGTAAATGGAGGTTTACATTCTTTAGGAGCGCCACATCGAGGACATCGGGGTTATGGTTGGGGTCGTGTGGGTAGTGGGTGGGAGTCATCGGAGCGATGACGTCATAGTTTAGGGTCGCGCCTAGGTTATACACGATTCTGCCTCTGGCATTTGTCGTGTTGCTGTTCCAAGCGGGGTGTTTGGCGTTGAGATCGCCCGCTAGTAAGACAGAGTCACTCAGGCCAAAGAGAGTCGTGAGATCGCTGGTGAGCGCGATAGGATCGTCTGAAGCAAGAGACGCGACCGATGGTGGGGGATGGTAGGCAGAGATGATGGTTATCGGAGGATGACCAGTCATGCCTAGTCGACAGGCAGAGTACTCTAGGTGAGAGAGAGGCGCGGGTGGGGTCAGAGGGATGCAGTATAACTCCTTCCTATAATAAATAAGGGTACCGCCGCCGTGGCAGCGTGTTCTGTCATTGCGAACTAGACGGTAATTCGCAATTTTGGGGTCAGCGCGGTGGGGTTTCAAAAGGGTCTCCTGTATAAGGAGGACGTCTAATTGGTGGTCGCGGAGGAATTTAGTAATTTCGGCGCGTTGGTTGAAAATGCCATTGGCGTTGAAAAAACCTAATTTGAGGGATCGAGGCCTAGTGTGGTTTGTGCGTTGGGAATCCATTGGATCAGTCCATCGCATCCATCTGGTCGAGGCCTAGCACGACATCACTGTGTGTGCTGAATATTTGGCTGTACATTGCCGTCGTAATTTTGCCGTTATTCTGCTGCTCGGCAGCCAGAAGGGCATCGCGGAGAGACCTGGCTTGGCGGGTCATAAATATTCTATAGTGGCGCAGTAGAGTCTGGCCGCAAGACTCGCCGTGCGCGGGTGAGGGATTGGGCGGTTGTTTGGCTGCAGGAGCAGCAGTGGTTTGAGGCTCGGGTTGCGGACTGGCTGTGGCCTCTGGAGCCACGGCTATAGGCAGGATCTGCGCTGCGATGGGTATATCCATCAGTGCCTGCAAAGGTTTGGCAGTGGCCAAGGAGGGAAAGGCTTTTTCGTGGTTTAGCCTGTTCCACGGGGATGGTCTCTGAGGAGCGAGACGTTGGGGAATTTGAGAGGAAGGTGCCTCTCTTTGTTGGCGGGCGTTGGTGCGCTTCGCTAATTTAGGAGCGAATTTGGGGGCTTTGGGACAGCCGCGGTAGTTTGCCGGGTGACCGGTCTGGCCGCAGAGAACGCAGCTGGGTGGTTCCGAACAGAGGGTTCGGTCTTTGGGCCGAGGGCAGTCCGCAGTGCTGTGCTCGCCCAGACACTTGACGCATCTGGGAGTCGCATAGCAGTTGCTCTGCGCATGGCCATACAGTTGGCAACGGTGGCATTGTCCCACTGTTGCGGTTTTGTAGGGCTTTTCAATTGAGATACCGGATAGGCAGCAAATGCAGAGATAACTTATACAAATTATATCATGAAAAATCGTTGACTTCTAATGAATCCTTCCATAATTATGTAAGAAATTATTCAAAAATATTTAAAAGAGTCTGCGCCCATGCTAAATCAAAATCTATTAGTAATAAAATTTGCACTTCTGCTAACAAAATAAAAACTGTTTGGAAGGTGATAAACAAAGAAACTGGAAACACAAATCAACAAGATCGGAATGAATTGATTTTGAACATTGATAATAATATCATCACAGATAAGTCAAAAGTGGCTGAGACGCTGGAAAATTACTTCACCAACATTCCAATAGAGGTTACAAAACCGTTGCAATCTTCTCCAATATTAGCAGAATCTTTTCTGAAAGAAAACTTTATGAAGGATATACCAACATTTGCATTTAAGCGTATTTCTATTGATGTAATTAAAAAAACATTCGCAAGTCTTAACATTAAAAATACTGAAGACTTATGGGGTATATCTGTTAGGGTTCTTAGAGATATCATTGACTCAATTGCTCCCGTCCTAACAGGCATTTTTAACCAATGTATAGACAGCGGTACTTTCCCAGACTTAATGAAACATAGTAAAGTAGTACCAATTTTCAAGTCGGGTTGTAAGAGTGATCCCTCTAATTATAGACCGATATCTGTGCTTCCAGCATTGAGTAAAATTTACGAAAAAATCATGCTGGACCAGATGCTGTCACATTTTAATTTAAATGGGATTCTACATAGTCAGCAGTTTGGTTTCACGAAAGGTAGGTCAACAACTGATGCAGGAGTAGCACTCATCCGTCACATTTTGGAATCTTGGGAGAAATCCCATGATGCAATTGGCATATTCTGTGACCTCTCCAAAGCTTTTGACTGCGTTGACCACGAAACACTGATACGTAAATTACACCATTACGGAATTCGTGGACTAGCTGCTGATCTGGTTTTTTCCTATTTATCAGACAGGCAACAAAAAGTTAATGTAAACGGAGCGATATCTTCAGGATCTTTAGTGAAGATGGGCGTGCCACAAGGTTCAATTCTAGGTCCTTTCCTCTTCCTTGTATACATTAATGACCTACCTCTCATGATGTCTAACTTATGTAATATAATTCTTTTCGCCGATGATACTTCACTCATTTTTAAAATAGCTAGAAGAGATACAGATGTTTTACAAATCAATGAAAGTCTGGCTGTTCTCTCGAAATGGTTCTCAGCTAATAATCTCGCACTTAATGCGAATAAGACAAAATGTCTCAAGTTTTCACTACCTAATGTCCCACAAGCTGGACTCAGTTTGATACTTGACGGCAAACAAATTGATCTTATTACTGAAACTGTATTTTTGGGTGTAACTATTGACTCAAAGTTGCAATGGGGCCCTCACATTAGGACTCTTTCAGGTAAATTAAGCTCAGCTGCATATGCAGTAAGAAAAATTAGGCACTTGACTGATATAGCGACAGCTCGGTTAGTTTATTTTGCTTATTTCCACAGTATTATGTCTTATTGTATACTACTGTGGGGATCCGCAGCTGACGTAGATTCAATCTTCATACTACAAAAGAGGGCAATCAGGGCAATTTATAAAATGGGTCCCCGCGAATCCCTTAGAAATGTATTTAAAGAAGTAAATATACTGACTCTGCCTTCTCTTTATATATTAGAAAGCATATTGTATGTACGCAAAAATATAGGACTTTTTAAGATTAGAAGCGATTTCCATACTATAAACACGCGCAACAAACATGAAATTGTTATACCCAAATGGAGATTAGCCAAGACAAACAAGTCATTCCTTGTAAACAGCATACGCTTTTATAACAAGTTGCCAAAGTATGTGACAGATCTTAGCGAGGGAAAATTTAAAACCCATATTAAACGTGTCCTTTTGAAAAAAGCATATTATAAGATTAAGGACTACATTGAAGATAAGACTGCTTGGCAATGATTCCTTCTGCACTTCTGCTTCCCTGGCTTATTGTGACTGCGTTATTGTATAAAGGTCTATTAACAACCCCACTTTTTTTTTGTGTTGTTGTTATTTTTTGTTTTTTTTTGTTGTTATTTTTATTTTATTTTACTTGTATATAATTTTTTTTTTTTATGTCATTTGCTTAGTTCATTTGCAGTTCTGTAAAGTTAATTTTTAATGTAAATGTGTGAACACTATAGACTCTGAGATTCATTTCTGATTAGTTATATTACATTTTATTATGTCAATTAGTCTATACTGTCCTCTCATACCAAAAATAAATTAAAAATTGTATCTATCATGCAAAGATTGTGAAAATCAAGATATTTTTAAAAGAGTAACCGTGGAGTTTCTTGCCGGTTCTTCTCCATAGGAAACGACCAATTTCGAACCGTGCTAACTTCTGACGTTTTATGAGTGCCCATTTAGGCCTATGTAAAATAAAAAAAAATAAAACAATTTTGAATGGACTTAATCTTAAAAATCGGGTGATGACCTTCGGTTGGTTCACAAATGACAAGAACCATGTCGTACAATTCACCGCCTCTCGCTTTATGTAAGCGATGGACGGCGATCACTGGTATACCTTGATCGGCAAGGTCGTCTTTAATATCCTGTACTAGGATTTCTTTAGGGACACGTTTAATAATAACACGAGTGGGCGTGTCCTCGGGGAAGGAGAAAGTGTGAAAGGAAATATTCCTTACACGGAGGGTGCGATATAGTTCCCTATAGTCGTTCGACGTAGGGACGGTGACTTTAATGCCATTTTGGCAGGCACGGGCGTTTGTGTAGTTGATCTTTCGATCAACACACATCTTGGACACATCAGTCCATTTACCCTTGTCCTGGATGTAAAAGGGGGGCGGAGGGCGTTGCTTCCTTTGGGCTGAGGAAGTTTGGGCTATCGGGCTGGGGGGACGACTATTCTGCGCGCGAGCAGAGGTAGTTGGGACGGGGCTAGCGGGTCGAACGGGCGTTTGAGTTGGGGACGGGGGCGACGCGGTGGTCTTTTTGGCCTTGCTGGCCTGGTAGGTTTTCCCTTTCTTCCTCTTGCCACCGGTGACGACTTGAAAGTCGTCTTCCGAGGACGAGGGGCATGATGACAAATCATTGTCGGAGTTGTTATTGGACACTGGTTCGGTGGTGTCCATTTCACGGAATTCAACTGCAGCGCACACCTGCGCGGCGTCCATTGTTTTATGAACAATGGGATTAGTAGGTGGGCCGGAAACAATGGATGATTTCGGGAATTGGGCGGTCGGCACGACATTGTCGGCGGGCGGGAGCGATAGAGGGCTATCTACCTGGAAGTCGTTCGTTGTTCGATGAACAATGGGATCGGAGTTGATAAACACTTCCGTGAATTGACCAACCGGAATGCCTTGATCAGCAAGCGGGGGAGATAATGGGCTGTCAAGTGCGTCACTAAAATCAGCGACGTTGGCTTCGGTAGCCGGAGGACAGTTAGCGATTTCACGCTGGATTATTCCGCCATATTTGGCGGAAATAGCAGGGTTTTCCTTAAGGATTTTTAGCAATATCTCCATAATATTGGAGTTTGCCATGATTGGCGAATGGATCAAAAATTCAATGGGGAAATTTTGGAGATTTCTCTCCCGCGGGGGACCTATTTAAAGCCTAACTGACCTAACTCCCCGGATGGATGGGTCCGGGGATGTGTAACCCTCCCAGTCGGGTAGAGACTGGGAGGTGAGTACCTAATGGTGAGCCCTAAGCTTGTAACCGGTCGCCAGTCTTATTGTGCGAACCGGGCCCTATTGGGTCTAGTGCGAAGGGGTAGACACACCCAACCGACACTAGGTGTGTAGCTGAAAAGGAAACTCAGTAACTAGGTTTGACTAGGTGATCCCCCAAGGCCAAAACCTAGCACTCGACTTCAATTGACTGCTTCACCCTGAAGGGGATCAGCGGGTGCGTCGGGTCAGCACCCCCTTGGTATTGTTGACACCGTGAGGTTTCCAACCAAGGACCACGAAACTGTGGTTTTACCCTGAAGGGGCCAAACAAAATTGTTTTTGACGATAGTCTGTTATAGAAACAAAATATCCTTCACTGCCTTGAAAAAGGCGGTTCCGGATCGGGAGTTGTAGTCGGCGACTACGAATGACGTCACGACGAGCGCGACGAAGCGATGACACAAACACAGAACGATCGGGAGCGCAGAGCGGCACGACCGTCTCGGGCGAGCGTCGGGCGGAGTGTCGATTTTGATCTAGAATCACTCCTAGGTATTTAGCTTGCTTTTCCCAAGGGATTGGCGTGCCAAACATAGTGATTGGGCGGGGAAGGGTAGGTTTTTTATGGCGAGCTCTATAAAATAGGACTGCCTGACTCTTGTCGGGGTTTACCTCGATTCTCCATTTCCTAAAACAATCGCCTAGTGCGTTGGCTGAGGTCTGGAGGGTACGAGCGATTGCATCGGGTTTGTGCCGATCTCGATTTTTTTTTTTTTTTTTCGGTAGGGCCACTCGTAGTTTAGCTCGCTAAGGGTAATATACTACTTAACCGGGCGATCCTGTGGTGACCTCTAAAATTTAAAGGCCCCCAGCCAGGGCTTACAAACTAGTATTTACATTTAAACAACCGCGCGCTAAGGGCACTCCCTGTGGAGTACGAGCCTCGGCTCAGCGGGGTCGTTGATGGTGGACAGCAAAGGGTCAGGCTGGGTCATATTATTTAAGGGAGTATTTATTGCTACTGGCTCAGCATCGCGGGCTGGCTCGTTTGGCAAAGGTCGGGGAGGGTTAGCGTTACAAGAGCGCGGACGTCGCGATGGGCCTCGACGGCGAGGCCGGAATACGGAACGCGTTTTGTTTATGTGTTTTATTAGAGTGCTAGTTTCCCTACTGCTCTCTTGACGGATAGTGGTGGGATCGTCAGGTTCGTCAAGGACAAGGCGTGGGCGACGAACCCGGGAAATTTTTGAGAGTGTGTACCGGGCGGCCGATACAATCAGGGGGTTAGTGTGTTTTTCAGCAGAGGTGAAGTAACGCGCTGACTGGCGTTTCAACACTTGCTTTAAAGTCGGGATTTTGAGGTCTACGTGAAGATCCTCGTTCCTCAAGTACCAGGGCGCGCCCGTGGCATTTCGGAGAAATCGGTTTTGGATAACCTGCATCCTATGGATCTGAGTCGGACTAGCGTGAGCAAACACCGGACCGGCGTATGTTAGAATGGGGCGTATGCACGTAGTGTAAATGCGTAGTTTACATTTAAGGGAGGCCGATCTCGAAAAAACTACTCCTCTTTTATAGGAATCCCTAACCAATCAGATTCCAATAAGTTTGCACTCGGCACTAACGTTACCAATCAGATTTCTTCTAGTTTGCACACGGCACTAATGCAACCAATCAAATTCTTACTGACTTTCCCACGCTAAATGTATGGGAATCTTATTTTTGCAGTTTTTCGAAAATAGGCAGTCTTTACAATGTTACAACTTATTTTATATGATAGATCTTGGTTTCATTTACCATTATACAAAAAATCTTATCAATAAAACCATATTTACACCTTAAAAATTACAAAATTCGCAAACGGTCCTCGTTACGGTAAAGTTTCACTTAGGAGCCAATTTGACACAAACCATAGAATAAAGCCGTTTCGTCGTTAAGGTAAAGTTTCGTTTAGGGTACCATTTGACGCTTACATATATGTATATTTACCTCTTATTTTTACACTTTTAAGCTTTCATTCTGCTCCGACGCTCGCCCGCGACAGTCGTGCCGCTCCGCGCTCTCGATCGTTCCGTGCCTGAGTCATCGCTCCGTTCGTCACGCCCGCCGTGACGTCACTCGTAGTCGCCGACTACGACGCCTGGTCCGGATCCGCCTTTTTCGAGGCGGTGAAGGATATCGTGTTTCTCTAACAGAGATTGTCAAAAACAGTTTGGTTTGGCCCCTTCAGGGTAAAACCACAGTTTCGTGGTCCTTGGTTGGAAACCTCACGGTGTCAACAATACCAAGGGGGTGCTGACCCGACGCACCCGCTGATCCCCTTCAGGGTGAAGCAGTCAATTGGAGTCGAGTGCTAGGTTTTGGCCTTGGGGGATCTCCTAGTCAAACCTAGTTACTGAGTTCTCTTCACAGCATACACACCTAGTGTCGGTTGGGTGTGTCTACCCCTTCGCACTAGACCCAATAGGGCCCGGTACGCACATTAAGATTGGCGACCGGATTACAAGCTTAGGGCACACCATTAGGCACACACCTCCCTGCTATCCCCGCAGGGAGCGAACTCACCTCCGGGTCATTCCCGCCCGGAGGGTTAGGCAAATAGGGCCCCTCAGGCCACATCAGACGGCAACACAGCTACCGAGTTTGTCTGGGTTTCTCTTCTCGGTAGCGAAGTGTTAGGAGAAACTCCGGGGCAGGGCTCTTTGGGGACCGTCTGCTCGGGGAGCTCACGTTTGACGTGTCTCCTCGAGGCGCTTATGTTAGGGTTAGGAGATTAGGATGCCCACCTCTGTCGCCTCCAATATGGAGGACAGGATTGAGGATCTCGTGTCCAAAGTAGATTCCCTAACGGTTCGGTTAAATAGAACAACCGATATATTAGGAAAGATCCTATTTGAAAACCCCGCCCTACAAAGGAAATATGAGGAGGAGATTGACTCCTTACCCCCCGCGGTGTTTCCCTCCCCACAGCCAGATTTAGGTCCCACCCCCGCGCCCAACGCAGATAGGTCCCCCTCCCCCCCAGACGTCGAAATGGACTCTGAGGAGGAGGAACAAGAAAAAGAGGGCTCGGAAGGCGAGTGCTCGGAGCGCGCAGAGAGCATACACTCTGAGCGCTCGGAGCGAGCGGAGTCCGAGCACTCCTCCGACCAAACCTCTTCCTCCGACGAGTTTATCCTCGTCGAGGGAAAGAGGAAGAAGAGGTCGCAGGCCTCGTCCTCCACTCAGGCCCCTAAGGCCAAGAAACTCTCCCCTCCCGAGCCAGCACGCTTAGTGCAGAGCCAGCCCTCCTCTTCCTCGGCCACTAGGCCCAGCCCTACCCAAACCCCAGTCGTCAGCGCCTCAGTGCGCAAGACCATCCCTCCCCCACCCATCTTCATCCATGACAAGGGGGCTTGGACAAACGTGTCCAAAGCGTGTGGCGAGCAACGCATCGCCTACACGAATGCCCGCGCCGTTCAGAACGGCATAAAAGTAGGGTTAGCGACAGCTAACGACCACCGCGCGCTTTCGAAGCTACTCAAGGCTCGAAATATCCCCCACCACACTTATACGCTCCATGAGAGCAAGCCCGTTCGGGTGGTCCTCTGCCGGATCCCCAGTGAGATCCCCACCACCGAGATCGTCTGCGACTTAGAGTCACAGAACATCCCGGTGATTGAGGTGCACCGTATGCACGGCAGAGGTGGCAGGGCGTCTAACAACGTCCTCGTCATCTGCCACCCCGTCTCCGAAGGTCCCCACCCCATCTTTGCGCTGAAGACTGTATGCAGTCTTTCAGGAATTCTCATTGAGAAGCCACACAAAAGTGGCACGGTAGGCCAATGCCACCGTTGCCAGTTATACGGCCACGCGCAACGGAATTGCTTCGGCAAACCCCGGTGCGTAAAGTGCCTGGGCGATCACGGCACCGCGGAGTGCAGTCGCCCAAAAGATAGGTCCCAGTGCCCAGACCCGCCCAGCTGCGTGCTGTGCGGGCAATCCGGCCACCCCGCCAACTACCGAGGCTGTCCGAAAGCCCCGAAAACCTCCGCCCCTAAACTGGCAACGCGCGCTAGCGCACGCCAGGGACGAGAGTGTCCTACACTCTCGTCTGAGCTCCCCCAGACCCTCAGTCCCCAGCGTCCAACTCCTTGGACGGCGGCGAATCACGCCCAAAACTTCCCGGCACTAAGGCCGAAAGTCCCAGGGCTGATGGATCAACCCATCATGCCCCCCGCTCCGGTCGTTGTGGCTTCTCAGCCTCCTCCTCCCCAGTCACCCCCTCGCTCAGATGAGCCGGAACTCGATCCGTTCCTCATCCTAGCGAATACATTTAAATTCTTCAAGTCCCCCCGCGCCATCCAAATGGCAAAGGAGGTCGTGGCCTGCAAAAGCATTGAATCCCTGATTCAGGTATACTATCAGTATCCTGATGTAAAAAGCCATTTTGACAACCTTTTTAAACAGCCATAATGTATAACACGGCTAGTAAGAGATTAAAGCCCCGATCCCTAAAGCTAGGTTACTTCAATGCCAATGGCATCACCAATCAACGGGACGAGATCGCGACTTTCCTTCGCGATCATAGTCTCGACATCCTTCTGGTCCAAGAGACCTTCCTCAAACCCCACCTTAGGGATCCCAAGGTAGCCAACTACCGGCTAGTTAGGAACGATAGGACTAGATGCCACAGAGGTGGCACTCTAATATATTATAGGAACTCCCTGCACTGCATCCCTATGGATCCGCCGCCCCTTGCCCACTTAGAGGTATCCGTTTGCCGGCTAGGCATGACGGGCCATCCCTCTATCACAATAGTATCCGCGTATCTCCCACCGCACAGCGACGTAGATTCAAATTCTTCGATAAACGCCTCACTACGAAGCGACCTTACAGCCCTTCTTGACATGAGTGACTCCGTCCTTATAGCGGGGGATCTCAATGCCAAACATCCCGCATGGTGTAGTCGTATTACCAACCCCCGTGGGAAGGTACTATACGACCTTTGCACACCTCTCCACATAGATATCATAGGTCCTATGCGGCCTACTCATTATCCGTTCGAGCCATCCCACTTGCCCGACGTACTCGACATTGCCCTCCTGAAGAATGTGAACTTACGTTTGCACTCTTTAGAGACGGTAGACGAACTTGACTCTGACCATAGACCGGTGATCTTGGAGTTAACTCCGAGATCGGGTCCCTATGACCCTAACCGCCCCCCTCCCACACAGGTGATCACTGACTGGAGGAAAGTAGGCGAATTGCTGAAATCCAACACGTCTCCTCACCTGGACAAGATCCCCGACCACATCCAGTCCGCCGCCGACACGACGGCTGCGATCGACTCACTCACGGAGCACGTGCAATCTGTCTTGAACGACTGTTCAAAGGAGATTCCGGTGTCAGAGCACTGGCGCCGGAAACTCCCGGACGATGTACGGGCCCTGCTGACTGAGAAGAACGCAGCAGTCCGTGCCTACAGAGCTTTCCCCTGCCAGAATAACAAAACTTTCATGCGGTACTTACAGCGCAAAGTAAGTAACAGCATCAGAGAGTGGCGTGAAGCCGGCTGGGACAAGACCCTGAGCGAACTGGAACCCACCCACCATGCCTTCTGGCAACTTCAGCGGAATATGCGCGCCGCTGAGGTTGCCTCAATGCCTCCCCTTATCCGCCCGGACAAAAGCATTGCCTTCGACGACGAAGACAAAGCCGAATGCCTAGCCGACAGCCTGGAGGCACAGTGCTCTCCCAGCTCCCAACCAGTCGACCCAGCCCACCTTGCCCACGTGGATGCTGAGGTCGAACGTAGATCTGCCCTACCCCCTGTCGAGGACCCTGATGCTCCCCTCCCCCCCGTCACGGAAGACGAGGTGGAGGAGATCATCAAGAAACTCAAACCTAGGAAAGCTCCCGGGACTGACAGACTGACCACTAGGGCACTTAAACTCCTCCCACGTACGATCTTAGTCCTACTGACTGCCATCTTCAATGGCGCCTTGTCCAACAACTTGTTTCCACAAGCTTGGAAAGAGGCTATAGTGATAGGTATCCCAAAACCCAAAAAGCCCAAGAATCTCCCGACTAGCTATAGACCCATTAGTCTGCTCAGCGCCCTCGGCAAGGTCTACGAGCGGATTATTCTTAATCGGCTCAAGGACTTTGTCGAGGCCAAGAGCCTAATCCCTAACGAACAGTTTGGCTTTAGAGCCCATCATTCCAGTGTCCACCAAGCCCACCGCATCGTAGAGCACATTAGCGGCCGTTTTCAACGCGGTCTGGTGACGGGGGCCCTATTCTTTGATATAGCAAAGGCTTTCGACAAAGTCTGGCACAATGGCTTAATTTATAAGCTTTACCAACTAGGTGTGCCGGACCGTCTCGTGCTCATCATTCGAGACTTCCTGTCGAACCGCTCCTTCAGATATCGTATCGAAGGAGCGCTTTCCACTCCCCGCCCTATCAGAGCCGGCGTCCCTCAGGGCGCCGTGCTCTCCCCCCCACTCTTCACGCTATTCACTAGCGACATCCCCAAAAAGCCCCCAGTAGAGTTATCCCTGTTTGCCGACGACACGGCCATCTACTACTCGGGACATAATCCCGTTAGCATCGCTCATACCCTCCAGACCTCAGCCAACGCACTAGGCGATTGGTTTAGGAAATGGAGGATTGAGGTAAATCCCGACAAAAGTCAAGCAGTCCTGTTTCGCAGGGCTCGCCAGCATAAACAATTCACCCCCCCACGCCCGATCACTATGTTCGGCAAGCCAATCCCTTGGGAGAAGCGAGCCAAATACTTAGGTGTGATCCTCGACCAGTTTCTCAACTTCAGTGAGCACATAAAGTCGGTTCGCTCGCGAGCCGCTTTCGCTCTCGGTAGGCTCCACGCCCTGCTGAATAAACACAGCAAGCTCTCCCTTAAATGTAAAATCCGAATATACACGACATGCATACGTCCTATCATGACGTATGCCTGTCCGGTGTTTGCTCATGCCAGTCCCAATCAGATCCATAGGATGCAAGTCGTTCAGAACCGTTTCCTCCGAAAGGCCACGGGCGCGCCCTGGTTCTGTAGGAACGAGGATCTCCACGTAGACCTCAAACTCCCGACCATAAAGCAAGTGTTGAAACGCATGTCAGTGCGTTACTTCACCTCTGCTGAGACCCACACTAACCCCCTGATCGTATCGGCCGCCCGATACAGACCCTCCAAGATTTCTCGGGTTCGTCGCCCGCGTATCATCCTAGACGAGCCTGACGACCCCACCACCATCCGACAAGAGAGCAGTAGGGAAACCAGCACTCTTAGAAAACACATATACAGAACGCGTTCCTTATTCCGGCCTCGCCGACGAGGCCCATCGCGACGTCCGCGTACCTGTAATGAAAATCCTCCCCGACCTTTGCCAAACGAGCCAGCCCGCGATGCTGAGCCAGTAGCAATAAATACTCCCGTAAATAATATGACCCAGCCTGTCCCTTTGCTGCCCTCCCAAAATGACCCCGCTATGCCGAGGCCCGTACTCCACAGGGAGTGCCCTTAGCGTGCGGTCATTAGTTTTTAAGTATATTTTAGTTTGTAAGCCCTGGCTGGGGGCCTTTAATTTATTAGAGGTCACCACAGGAAAGTCCGGTTAAGTAGACTCACAGCCTTAGTGTGCTGATCTACAAGTGGCCCTACCTAAAAAAAAAAAAAAAAAAAAAAAAAAAAAAAAAAAAAAAAACACTTTTAAGCAAATCCTATGATAATTTAGGCTTATTATATACAGCTTTAGACTAATTATAACTCCTAATATGCTACTAAATATTAATTAGGAACTGATTCTAGTTGTTCGGTCCGACGTGAAACAGAACGCACCTTTTGGCCGGCAACATTAATTATCTGTGGACTTGACATAACCTCTCTTGACTTTGAAAGATAGACTTTGCTTGGAAAAATGCCGGTCGTCGGAACCCTGTTGAGTTGATTATTTGGTAAAATATTGTTGAATTCGCCTGTTGAGACCGATAATTGGGTCGCGAATTATTTGTTGGTTGAAGTGTATTCCCCATTTGATGAAAACCCCGGGATATTGTTGAATCATACGCCGCCTTGTCGTCGGTCGAGCTGGCACGCGGAATTTGTTGGAAATCGTATTGGATCTCACGAAATATGAACAGATTAATTGTGTTCAGTGATTGATTGAACTTTGTAAGCTCGGATTAACAAGAATCCAGTGATATTTCTTGGAACATATCGCCTTATTGACTACCACGCGTAGCGCGCGCTTGCTGGAAGCGAGTTAGGAGTGATGCTGTTGTGACCGCGCCATCTGGAGATCGGCGCCTTGGGAACGTTCTACAACACTTGACTTACATCACACCTTTCAATTACTCACCCTCATTTTACATACAAACCACACTTAGGGCGTGACCTTTGAAGGTCGAACTTGGCGTCCCCAGCACTCAGGTTAGTGGTACATTTTTGTTTTTATTGTTGTAGGCCGAAGCCTAGTAGAGGCAGGCCATTGTATAACCTTGTTTATAGTATTGAAAAGCAACGGTTAGACTCCGCGTATCGCGGACAAGTTTGGGACACCCCAGTTACCGTTGGCTGGGCTTGGGGTCGAACAAATTGGTATGCAGAGCGTGGTTTTAATATAAAAGTGGTAGCAGAGCGCGGCTCTTATAATATAAGATCCACTGGTTTAATTGGAAGTTTTGAATATTGTTGAAAACTTAAAACTTGAGTTTAATTACTTAACATAACTTGTAACTTAATAAGTATTGAATATATTACCATGTCATCCGGGCTATCTAATTGAAGTTGAATCAATTGAAGTTGTATTTGTAATTTGTATTGTAGCCTCTTTCATTGCATTGACAGGTAGGATTTATTTGTGAAATTGGGAATTATTGGTATAATTTGGTATAATTTGGTACATAATTTGGTACATAAGTTGGTATATTGTTGTAAAAGTTGTTTGGTATTTGTTGCAATTAATAATTGAATGTCATTGATCTGAATTTGAAAGGTTATCTAAATAATAATTACACATAGTCTAACATAATAGGACTTGAATTGTGTGTACTGCTTATTGCATTTATTTGTATTTATTGGATTTTGTTAGAGATTCTCCGGCTCAATATTATGCAGACAATTGTTGTGCTTATTGATGTTTAATTTGAGGTTGATCCAGCATTGTATTGTTATTTATTTTGTAACTAGCCATCTGTACCAAGCTAGATTCATACTTGGAATAAGTACAGGGTCGCATTTGGACTTGAAATAATTGAATTTGAATTTTTATTTTGTTGAAACTATTTGGTCGGCTAACAAGTCATTGCTGTTTGTTTAATATTTGATTGTTGGTTGTTGATTGTTGTTTTGTATTAATATTTGATTGTTGCAATGGCCTCATTAAGGGCAGTGCCCCGCCCCCCGTTTGGCTGGCGCCCGGAGTCCTCGGGCTAGGGGGCCTGTTGATGATCGCCCTGCCCCCCGTTTTGCTGGCGCCCGGAGTCCTCGGGCTAGGGGGCCTGTTGATGATCGCCCCGCCCCCCGTTTGGCTGGCGCCCGGAGTCCTCGGGCTAGGGGGCCTGTTGATGTTCGCCCCGCCCCCCGTTTTGATGGTGCCCGGAGTCCTCATCATTGTGACTTTTGTAAGGCAACGGGGCATGTCATGGCGCGTTGCCCGGATTTTTTGAATTTGCACGTAAGTTCCCGCCGCCGCATTGTCAACGCACGCCGTTTGTGCTTTTCGTGCTTGGGGGCCCACTTCCATCGGGACTGCCCCGACCCCCGCCGTGTAGAATTTGTGAAGGGTCCCACTTGGAGATTTTGTGCGCCAACGCGAACCGCTCCAGCAGACCAGCTTCTGAGGGGGGTTCGCGCATGGGGGGGTACCCCGGAGACGAGCACCGGGCTGAGACCCGCGATTCTGTACGCCGCACTCCACCCCCCGCGCAAGTTGAACGGGAGCCCCACGAGCGCCATTTGGTCTTCCCTCGTCAGGGAGAACGCGCATTGGCTGCTAGGCAGCAGTGGCCGGGTCGGCGCCACTGCCTTTCCCCTCCGTTGGCGGAACGTCCCCGGCTGGAGTCGCGCCCTCCGCCATTCGGGCATTCGGTGGGATATGCCCCTCCAGTGATGGCGAGCGGCTTGGGACACCGCGCGGACGAATGGTTTGATTGTTGGCCTCGTCGTGAACGAAGGCAGCCTGGATGCGGCGATCGGTCGCCGCCCAGGCATCACTAAGAGATTGACGCCTGCCCGCTAAAGGACCCCCCCGATCAAGACGGTTTTGTTGCCAACGGCCTCGGTCACGGTCTGGGGACCCTTGGGTGACTCGATTGTGGTCTGTGCCATTTTGGAGACGGGAGTCCGGGGTTGCCTTTTGTCTTCTTGGTTAGCGGGACAGGTTGGCCTGAAGGTGAACGACCTTTCAGGCAAGATTTGGGGAATTGGCGAACCGGCTGACACCACTGTTGAGGGAAGGACCTGGTTTGAAATCACCCTTGTGAGTTGTCCTTACCCTAAAATTGGTGCTCCTGCCCTTGTTATAACTGAACTTGGTACAATTGTTGGTGACTGATCGTCACACTAAGAACTCGCATGCCGGTTGCAATGCGCTGTTGGCCATTCTGCAGCGAGAATTTTGGATTTTGTTGGCTGATCGCGTCAATGAGGCGAGGCCCTTTGCTGGCGTCGTAACGGATTTTGTTGGTCCCCCTTTGTTGAAGACGTCCACCCTTCGTAATAGCAGGATTGTTGGGGCTTATTTGTGTGTTTGTCTGCCTGTCAACCAAGGCAGTACATTTGGAGCTGGTAACCTCCCTCTCGACAGAGGCCTTTGAGGCGACTTGGGAAAGATTTGTGTCTCGCCGTGGGTTACCTTCGTTGATTAGGTCTGATTGCGGTACGAATTACAAGGGTACAAGTAACTATTTGAAGGAGCTATACGCCTTCCTTAATGAGAGCCAGGTTGATATTGGTAATAGTTTGGCCCGCCGAGGGGTCACTTGGTTGTTTGACCCGCCAGCCTGCCCCCCATTGGGGGGGTATTTTTGGGGCCGCGGTGAAAGCGGCAAAGGGACGCTGGCGGAGATTGTTGGGAGACACCGTTCTCACCTTAGAGGAACTAGCTACGGTATTTGGCCGCATTGAAGCTGTGTTGAATTTGCAACCTTGTCAAGACTTCCAATTGATTAGCGGACGGGTAGGCCCGTCCGGGGGGGGTAGATGTTCGGTCCGACGTGAAACAGAACGCACCTTTTGGCCGGCAACATTAATTATCTGTGGACTTGACATAACCTCTCTTGACTTTGAAAGATAGACTTTGCTTGGAAAAATGCCGGTCGTCGGAACCCTGTTGAGTTGATTATTTGGTAAAATATTGTTGGATTCGCCTGTCGAGACCGATAATTGGGTCGCGAATTATCTAATTGTTGAAGTGTATTCCCCATTTGCCGAAAAACCCCGGGATATTGTTGAATCGTACGCCGCCTTGTCGTCGGTTGGCCTGGCACGCGGAATTTGTTGTAAATCGAATTGGATCTCGCGAGATATGAACAGATTAATTGTGTTCAGTGATTGATTGAACTTTGTAATCTCGGATTAACAAGAATCCAGTGATATTTCTCGGAACACATCGCCTTATTGTCTACCACGCGTAGCGCGCGCTTGCTGGAAACGAGTTGGGTGTGATGCTGGTCGGGACCGCGCCATCTGAAGATCGACGCCTTGTGACCGTCCTAGAACCCGTAACTTACATCACACGTTACAATTACTCACCTCATATTACATACAAACCACACTTGGAGCGTGACCTTGGAAGGTCGAAGTTGGCGTCCCCAGCACTCAGGTTAGTGGTACATTTTTGTTTTTATTGTTGTAGGCCGAAGCCTAGTAGAGGCAGGCCATTGTGTAACCTTGTTTATAGTATTGAAAGCAACGGGTAGTCTCCACGTATCGTGGAAAAGTTCCGGACACGTCCAGTTACCGTTGGCTGGCCTATTGCAGTCTTGACCACTAGTGATTCATTAATTATGAAAACTTATTTCCTAATGACTCGTCGCTTACAATAGCACTACCATTTTTACTGACGATGACAAAGATGAATATGAGACTAATATTCATAATTACTTGAAGCAATTATATATTGGCTAACACTATAATCTAATAATCATAAAATCAATTTTGTAATGCAAATAGTTGACATCAAACATAGGCTGGAAATAGTAGATGAAAGTTTTTGTGAGAAACCTAAACCACTTAAGCGATTTTAGTTTTGTTTTTTTTTTTTATCAAATGAACGCGGTTGAAACCGTAAGGCATATCTATTAACTTAATAAAGAATCTGTTTTAGAACTCTTACAAAAATATATTAAGATCTCTACAACAAGCCCTTTCATTTGATATGCGATACGATACAGCATCAAAACTTTTTCAATTATTTCGTCCCTTTAAATGTCACCCTTCAATTTGAAATTATGTTGTTTACACCTTTGTATTGAGATCACGGAAACTCATATGACCAGATTTCAACTCATTTAGTCCAGCCTTGACTTTTTTAGCTAGGGAGTTAGATAGGGCAGAGAGTGTCCACAGTAATCCTCCATCGCGATCAATCTTGAGCTTCTCGTTTAACTTCAGTCCACGCCATCCCGATTTTCGCCGCATCTGCCACCACGGTGCGACACCAGGATTGTCGGGTAGTCCAGTAGTTTCGGATTAAATTGGCTATAACAGACGGACGGACAAACACACGAGTGATCTTTTAAGGGTTACACTTTTTGTTTTTTCGTACGGAGCCCTAAAAATGTGTATGGTAGAATTCTATTATATGTATTTACAACTAATAATAATAATTTAAGTCTGACGTGTTTGACGGCAAAGTTGCTGGCCAAAGTTGATTATTTATACAATTTTTGACATCATTTTTGAATCATCGAAATAGTGCCAGTGAAACTCGCCATGTCTGTTAATGGTACAATCATTGATCTGGGTTCCCGTGAAAGTATCGATATTTGGGAACGGATAGCAGGACATCTCTTCACTTTGAACTACATCGTGCTTGTGCTTACTCTAGCTTCGTTGGCATACGGAGTAATATCTTGGTGCGCCATGAAGAAATTTCGTAATTACAAAAATTTTGTATTTATCAACACGCTTTTTTCAAGTTTTGTACCAAGTTTGTTCCTTCCTATGTTTCTTCATCTTCCTATGAATGTGAAATCGTGGCTATGGGCGAACAATTATACAATGTTTATTACATCATACCTTACAACTGCAAGACATCACTGGCTGTTGGTTTTAAGCCACATGTTTTATGTTGATCTTGTAAAAG
Source organism: Tholera decimalis (assembly GCA_943138885.2). Classification (NCBI taxonomy): domain Eukaryota; kingdom Metazoa; phylum Arthropoda; class Insecta; order Lepidoptera; family Noctuidae; genus Tholera; species Tholera decimalis. Next base: position 5,619,945 of record OW964568.2, read on the forward strand.
TGTTTAATGGAAACATGAACAGACGTTATCTTAAAAGCTGGATGTTTGCTTGGGGATTAACTTTAGTGAATACTTTAATAATGTTTTATGCCAAGATGTACAACATGCTTTATAGTTACATATTTACAATATATGTTTTGTTACCCTTAATAATAAACTGTATTTTGTATATTATAATTGTATATTCACTTTGTCGTTGTTTCAACAACAGCGTACATACAGCTTCGAACACTTGGCGACGCTTGTATATAGCCACATTAATATTTATATTGTGCGAGATCTCGTTGATGCCCAGTTATTTCATATTCTTAATAGCGCCTTATCTCCAACAAAAAGTATCAATTATATCAACACTTTATTCCTATGTTACTACCATAACATTGGACGTATTTTTGGTTGTACTTCAAATTAATCGAAAATTATGGTATGAATTGTATGATACCAAATTAAAAAATTGGTTGTTAGGAAGGCAACAGAGTATCGCTGTTTCAATGTCTGAATTACCTAATATAGAAAATTAAAAACTTCTGCGAATTCTGTGGTCAGGAAGTTTCATCTTCAAGAAAAGTTTGATGCTATTTTATATTTATTTTATAATTATTATTTTATTTTATAGCGGCAAAATACTTTTGTAAAAATTGTAAATTTGGAAATAAAAATTATTATTATTATTTATTATATTATTATTATATTGAAACTTTAAAAACATTAATATAAAATCAAGGTTAACGTTAAACTAAAATTATATCCTTGTGTATAGTTATCAACACTTGCTATTGTGTGTGTTTAATTTTAATGTAGCTGTGATTAGCTCAAAATAAAAGCAAAAAAATATTTGTTTTTAATTTTTATTCCTCATGGTAAGCAATAGATAAATAATATACTACACTTGATATAGCAATAATCCAGGGGCGGATCCAGGGGGGGGTCATGGGGGTTATAACCCCCCCCCCCCCCCCCTGGGCTGAGACCAGGACCTAGGTGGACCGCTAATTAAAATTGTGAAACATAATGTTTTTATATAATATCGACGGCAAACGCATTATTCGGGAACGAACTTTAGTAATAAAATACTAAGTTAAAAAACTTCTAACCTTTTATTATAAAATGATTTCTGACCTTATTAATTGCGATGTTGAGATGTACCCTAATATAAGATATTTTTATGTATTATTGCACTCACAACACTACCTGTTAAGGTGAAGATTTCTTGAGAACGGTCAAAAATGCTGGTCTTTAAATCAGTGTATCTTTTAAACCTTACATAATTTTATGAACCAAAAAAATATATATTATTTTTAAGTCTTTTTTGCATATAGTGATGGAATTCAAAACGTAATTAAACATACTTTAATGCGTAAAAAAATCTTCAAACATACCTCTAAATTCAGTTTTAAACCAGTTTATCCCTTCATTAACAACTGTAACTAAAATCAAAAATATTCCATAAAATTTTAAATGCTAAACTGCGTTCAATGATGGATTGTGTTTTTATTAAATAGTTAATATTTAATTTTATACAAATTTATTTGCGTTTTACGACATATATTTGCTCATTTCTTCACTGCCGGCACCGCGCCAGTGTTTTGCGGAACGTTATCGAGGATGCATGTGTGTTGAATTTTTCCGCAGCTCGCAACAAAATAAAGATTAAGGAAGGGAAATAAAACTAACAGTGGGAAGAGATGGGAAGCTGCTCGTCAAAAGCACTTACTTCAGAATATAGCAAAAAAGACGGTAAGAAACTTTATTATTATAAGTAAATAACTTCGTAAATAAAGAATATTAAAAATATAGTTGATAAAAATATATTTCTAGTAAATTGAATTGAATGATTTTTTTAAATACGTAAGCATGTATTGACTGCGATCCCATCTGATGGTAAGCAGTGATCGTTGATTTTGAGGCGCACTAGTTCAACATAATTGAAATTGGTTTACCGAATCGCTCACTCGGCTACAGAATTTGGTTCAGGTCATGGTGCGGGGCGAGGGGGAATGGGATGCAATCGCCTCCTTCTGCGAAGCAGTCATGCTAGCGAAGGAGGAGGCTAACCGCGTGAGGGAGAGACAACTTTCTTCCTCACGCCCCAGCCGCCGCGGGAGACGCTCCGGGCGTCGGGGATCGCGAACCGACCTCCGGCCACCGTAGACGCTGGGCCTGCGGACGCCGAGCAGGAGTAGCTTACTGTCTGGTAAGGATCAGGCCCAAATTGGCAGCGCGCCACGTTCCGCGCGCGCTTCAAAGAGCTGTCAGCAGCAATGACGGGGCCCGATCGGGCTATTGCCTTACGGGGTTGCGGGAATGTTCTAACGAGATACCGCGGCCTCGAATCGCAAAGGCAACTGATGAAGCAGGGTGGGTTTTTAGTCAATAGAAGTCTGACACTCCCTTCCGCTCTACCCACAGCGGGAGGGGTCATTTGATGATTTTCCCACCCAGAAAAAAGGGCCAGCTGTGCTGCCAATTCTACATATATAATTTTTTTATTTTATTTTTTATTTTAGATTGGCGAACAAGCAATTTGCTACTCAACAACCGGATGACACTGCTTTTCGATTGAATGTCGAGTAAGTACCTACCTACTCATCAAAATCGACTGCCTCCATGGCACAGATTAGAAAATAGTAATCACCAAACAGATACATCACTGCTATACAAACACGAAAATACCTAGGCAATAGCCTCCTAGTAGAAGTACAAGCAGAAACATACCTACTTTCTGTAGGCGTACCAAGAATTTAGGAAACTGTCTGGACTTCTCTTGGTGTTAGGGTTGTACAAATAATTATAAAATAAACAAAAGACGAGATAAAATAATTATTTATTTGACAATCACTCGGGAGTACACTAGGCGGGCACATTGCACGCGGTTTTGATCGATAAAGGAGCCCTGTTAGTGAGCCTGGAACTTTTTACCCGACTATGAGACACAAAAGAGGGTAATGTGATCATCAGTATCCATGTTTTTTCCTTTTGTTTAGATACCTAGGTGAACATTGACTAAAACAAAATAAAAACACATTATCAAGCGTACCTACATGCTAGGGTTGACCATAGCGCATTGCATAGAGGAAAAAATTAAAAAAAAACTAGTCATTCAACTAAATAGTTAAAACTTTTGCAAATCAACAGACACACATAAACAAAACATAACACATAAACAACCATATATATATATAACCATACATAACATACATAAATAACCATATAGAAAACGACAAAGGTGGAGGAAACCCAATCAATTTCAATAAAATAGTAATCAATCTATTGAACAAAATCTAAACTTAGCAAAATAACAACATCAGACAGCAAATGATATGATAATTATTATATTATTACAGAAGTAAATAAATATCAATGTATTCTGAAATAATGAATCACTAAATTAAATAAATATAAACATACTTATCACAAAAATCAATGTATTATTTTCTACATATTATAATTATTATGTTTTTTGCAGACCTAGTACCTACTGAAAATCCATCATCACTCATTGAAGTCGATGTAAATTTACATCAGGAACTAAATCAAACAAAACATTATGAAGCAGAGAGGTAATTTCAACATTGTATATTTTCTTTGATCAAAACTTGTCTGTTTGAACATAAAAATATTTATACTACACCTGCTTGGAAAGTACCTTGATACTTTATCAAATTTACGGTAGAAAGTACGTCATTGCATATCGAACAAATATGCGGGGAGAAAACGCATCTGAGCGGGAGAGAAAAGTGTATGAAAATCCATTTCTTACGTGGTTTTTCTTTTTTAATTTTGGGTAAGACTATGCGCCGGTAACCTAAATATCAAAAGCGGCAGCGCAGCGCCTGTATCTCGGGAGCCAGGGTTGCGTCATCGTTAATGTACATTTCAATAAAATAAATTAAGGCGATAAGTAAGGTAAGTACAAAGTGGTCAAAATTATGAGAACATAAATTCCTAATTCGTTGGAACATAAATCCAATTTGACACTAGGTAAAAAGGAATACCTTTTTAATTAAAACTAAAATACCTTTTTACCTAGTGTCAAATTGGTTAAAAAGGAATACCTTTTTAGTTTTAATTAAAAGGTATGGAGTCTCTATGCAAAGTTTCATCTCAAAATAAGTGACTCACAGAATTGACCCCAAATTATCGGTTTCATATGTTTCTTGAATACCAGTAATAACAAACGTGTCACAGCACTATGAGGGTCATCACTTTCCACGTCACTTGCCAATAAAACGATAATTCTCTTCGTTCTTCTTAATTTGTAAAATTCGGTCTCTGGTATCAATGTATTGAATATTCTAATATGCTCCACACATGTAGACATAGGATTAGAAAACCCTTGCCATATCGTTTGTTATCATCCAAAGAAGCCGTGCACTCGGTATGTATATACCCTTTAAATTACACGTTGTATATGGCATTTGTGAATTAAAATTACAATTTTACTCGTCGAGCTTTTTGTTCAGCAAATAAATTTATAGCCTTGTCATAATTTAACTCGTGTGCCATTCGATTTTCTATCGCTAAGATTGCAAGACTCGATAGGCGTTCCTGGCTCATAGCAGATCGCAAATAATTTTTAATTAGTTTTAGTTTGCCAAAATTTCGCTCACAGCTTGCGGATGTAGTAGGAAGCGTAGAGTAAATTCGCCAATACAAATATTCGGAAAAGCATCCTGCAAATCAAGATAATAGTTCTGTTGCAAGAGATAGAAACCGTTAACTTTTTCTATATCACCAAATAAAAGCGGAGCTTGCTCTTTAAAAACGTAGAGTTCCTGGCAGAATTCAACGGCGCTAAATCTCGCTCGTATTTTCGAGCCAAATCTGCTCCATACTTTTGCAGTTCTTCAATTATAATTTTTAAAATATTTGTACCTACCATTAAAAAACGCAAAATTCAAATTCAGCATGGTAGCACAGTCAAACTTTTTAATTTCTGATATGATTCGATCAAATACCATCATTATTTCTTTAGAAAACATTTGAACAGGTTGGTGCTAGGGCATGCAAACCGGATACCCGGATAACCGAAAAAACCGGATAACCGACTGATTTGAAACCCCGGTTTTTTAGGATAACAAATCCGGATTTTTCGGTTTTTTCGGGTTTAGGTTTAAAGATATTTATTCTCAAAAAGACACAAAGTCATTTACATGAGAACAATGCTTACAGTAAGGTATTTTATAAAGTTCGTCAAAGACGTCACGGTAGCAGTTATTATGATAATAATGCACCCATTCAATGCATTGAGCTTTTAGGAAGGGTGTTATTTGCTGGTATATAGGGTTGCTTTGGATGGCCTGCCCTTCAAAACATTTTGTGCTCCCGAGGAGCTTAGAAAACTTTTTATCAAAAGTGGATACAAATTGCCAAGCTCACCCAATAGTATCAAAAATATGGTCATAAAAGCAAATGACGAGTTAAGAAATTGAATTATAAAAGAATTAGAGGAATTTAAGTCAGATGGAGTTAGATGTGCCATGACGAGTGGACGTCTAACAGAAACTGGCGATACATAAATATAAATTTATTTTCACCGCATTTTATTGACAATGCTGGCTACAAAAACTTAGGCCTTGTTAGAATCCGTACAAAAAGGACTGCGCAGCATTATTTAGAAATTTTGAAAAAGAAACTGTCAAATTTTAGACTTTCGTTGGATGAAGAAATCGTTTGTTTGACCACTGATGGGGCCAGCGTTATGATAGCCTTAGGCCAAGCTGCTAGAGCTAACCAACAACTTTGTCTGGCACATGGAATTCAACTAGGCATAATTGATGTGCTTTAAAAAAGAACCAAGTGAAAATGAAGAATGCTGTTGATCGACGTAATTTCGTGCAAACATTATTTTATAATGACATTATAGACAAAGTTAGAACTGGTGCAGAAATGTTTAGAAAATCACCAACTTAAAATGACATTTTAAGTAAATATGTCATGGCAGACCATGACAATAAAGATCTGAAACTTATACTGGATTGCAAGGCTCGGTGGAGTTTGATGGTGGACATGATTACGCGTTTTATAAAAATAAAATACGCTGGATTCAATTTAATTATGCAGAGTTACTGATTCTCCCCGAATTAGCTGATTCTTTAGCTGTCATAAAAGCTACTGTAGAAGCTTTATGACAGCTTGATGCTAATTTAATTACAGCAGCAGCAGCACCAAAATTTATGCTTAAAAAATTGCAAGAAGATTCTTCTTCCATCAGCACTCAATTGGCAAATTAGTTACAGATCTTTTGGATGACATAATAAAAAACGCGATAGCCCTCGATAACGAACAAATTCGAAGTTTCATAGTTAACATTATAAATAAGCATTTTTCGACTACTACACCGACCGCGGCGACGACAACACATGCAAACGTAGACCATACAATAGTCAATGTTTCACAAAACATCAAGGACCAACTCGTACAAGAAATAAAGGAGGCGCTCAAACAACATATAACTGCAAGCCCATCTACAGAACTTGATTTAGAAACTAAAATCAAGGTAGCATAACAAAAGTAAGTATATAAAGCTTTGAAATCTATACCTCCAACAAGTGTGGAATCAGAGAGAGCCTTTTCATCAGCGGGTCTCATGTGTAATCATGTGTAAAAATCCGTAGTACTCTAGACGATGACTCCCTTGATGCACTTGTATCCTTACGGTCATTCTATCAAAGTTAAAAATAGTAATTTGGTTTAGCTGTGTAACTTTAATTTTAAACTATATCTCTAAGAATGACTGATTTATTTTGTTTTGGTAAATTAGAAATAAGACTTCTATTCTAAGTACCTAATATTTATATAATTATTTTGGTCTCTTTTACGTACTGTTGATTTTACCTGTGTATTTTATGACAGTTAAATTGTTAGTTAAAATTCTGTGATTTTAGACCTTAGCGTACCTACCAGTTGTTCGTATTTTTTATTTTCCTAAATAATAAGCTTTATTCTATGTTATGTATAAAGAAAAGAAACTTTTTGTATTGTAGCATTTTTGGATTGAAATAAGCTACAACTACTAAGTTGTAGCTTATTTCAATTAAAAAAAATGCTCATTATTATAAAAATAAGTACGATAAATGTAAAAAATACATATTTTGATTAGCCTTCAGCATTTTCATTTCTTTACACACAAAAATTGAATAAAAAAACCGAAAAAACCGAATTAACCGGTTTCACCGGTTTTGTAAACAAAAAACCCGAAAAAGTCGGTTTTCTTAATCAACCCGGTTTTTGCATGCCCTAGTTGGTGCGTTTGTAATTCGTCTTCACAGATCTCATCAAAATGTTTTTACGTTTCGGAATTCGTTTGTTTTACAAAATAGGGTCAACACCATTTTTTTAAGCAACCTTTTCAGCCTCTTTTATCCAATATTCCATTGGATTTAGTCTCATTTTTTGCAAAGTTTTCAGCAGACCATCCATTAAGTAGTGCAACGGAAGGGGCAAGAATAACATCTTGTATTGTGTAAGGGAAAATTTAAATTATCAATATCTTTGAAACTACTCAAATTTTCTACGTCACAAATTCAGATTATTATTATCGTCCCCGTCACAAAAATTTAAACATATTTCGAAGGCCGTAGGTCATCAGGCAGCGGAGATACACGTGTCCAGCCAGCTTGACCTCAGGCTGTCTGGACATTAACTTTTTATTGATTTCTCGTAAACACTTACATGTGACGCCATAAATCAAACGTTATTACTGTCACACATTGCGTCATTAAATGTTAGTAAAGGAACCATATTTGAAAACGCTCCTGTTATTGAGATTCGGAAGTTCCAGCCAGACGTTTTATACGTAAATTCAAGCTAGCTGGACACAGATTTTTGCATTTTTCTACTAAACCGCTGTACGTATCACAAAACTTTTAGCTCGATGCCTGTCACAAATGGCTTTATATTAAAAATTAAAGTATAATCGAATTTTACAGCAGGGTGCACTTTATTTTGATATTGCTCCTACGCACCTCGCGAATAATAATGTTCGTGCAGCGCTTCCCAGCCCGCGCTCTCGCTGCACCCGGTCACGTGGTCCGTGTCCCAAAGACTATAAAACCATATACCCCTGGGTATCGGTCGAGTTGATAGATCCACAGTAAAACAAGAGTGAAATTTCTGTACTTGTGCTATTATTTATTCTGTGGTCAAAGTTAAGAAAATGATGAAATGTCCATACGTCTGTAAAATGTGAATTTGGCCGCCCTCTGAACTTGCCGCCCGGGGCATAGGCCCCGGCTTGCCCCCCCCCCCCCCCCCCCTAGATCCGGGGCTGACCGGACTTATTAATGCTCATTGTAAGTTTAGTCAATATTAAGTTTTTGATGCATTTTATGGTTTTGCAACTTATACCGTCTAATCCCGTGCTAGTATTTGTATTGAGATTATCTATGATTTTGCTAACTTCTTCTTCAGTAGTAGGAGTTAGATTAAGTAGTTCGCATGTATTAGACTTAGCCTTTTGTGTATTTGCCTGTAAAGGTGTGTTATTTTTATGTGTTACGATTTTGTTTGCAAAAATTGACCCGATAGTAGCAAAAAAGGTATTAAAATAATTGCATATTTCTTTAATGTCCGAAATTTGGCCTATAGGTGTATCTAATTTTGGAGGAACCAAACACGACTTTGCTTTGTTTCCAGTTAAGTTACTGATTAGCTTCCACATCTTTAAAGGTTTTTTCTCGCAGTTTTTAAACGCTTTATAATAATATTTACTTTTACTATTCCTTATTTGTACAGATACTGCATTTCGTAAGGCTATGAACTTTTTAGTAATTGATTCATCATTTGGATTTGCCTTGTGAGTAGACCACAGTTGATTCCTTTTAGATATCATTACAATAATGTCCTTGTTAATCCAGTCTGACTTCAGTGGATTTTGAATTTTGTCAATCTATTTTTATACATATATTGCTTCCTTAATTACTTGTTCGAAGCTATTGTAGTCTTCAGTGATGTTAGTAGCTGTGCTTTCTACTGTATGGTGTAGTGCTGCGTAGTCTATAGTATGATACATTATTTTCTTTTTAATTTCCAGTGTATACTTGCCAACTTCTAGATACATCTGCTTGTGATCTGACAACAGCATAAATAAATCATAAATTTCATATGGCAATAGTGGAATCACCAAGATTCCACTATTGCCATATGAAATTTATGATTTTTTAGATTGGATGAGACATGGTCAAGAATTGATAGCTTTGTAGGTGTTTCGCGGGTGCTAAAATTTGTTTCAAATTTGTTCAAGATTATGTGTCCATTTTCCAGCAGTACTTTTGTGTAATTATTAACAGATCGGTTAGGATTTAGTAGGTCGTAATTGAAGTCACCGAACACCAAAGCCCTTTTTCTCCTCAGCAGCTGCTGTGAGAATTCTTCTAGAAATCTAGTATGATCGGATTTTGGAGTTTTGTAGATGGCGCCAATATCCAATGAATATTTATTTAAGTGAACCCACAAGTAGTGATTGTTGTCTTTACACAGGTCTTCTACGTAGTTGTGTTTTAAACAGTCGTGAACAAAAATCGATGAACCACCTCCTCTTGAATTTTCTCTAATATTATAATAATGAGTGTAGTTTGGTAATTTCAAACTTTTGGCTTCGGATTCTGACTTAACCCAGGTTTCAGTAAGGATGATTATATGCACAGGACTGGATATATTGTATTGTATGATGCAGTTTAGTTCATCGAGTTTTCCCGGTTTCACAATGCTGCGTGCTTTAGCGTAGATAAATTTTAGAGATTTAGTGTCCTTTACTAGATTGGTGTATGAATCACATATGTCATGAGTAGTGGTCAGATTTACATCATCTGTATTTGCTATGGCTTTTAGTTTTTTGTCTGGATATTTTTAATTTTTGGTACACCTTTGATATATTTTATGGTTATATCTTTTTCACCTGCTTCTTGTCGTCGTTTCAGTTCTTCTCTCAAAAAGTATCTATGTTTTTGTTGATACGGTGTTTCATCAGAGTATATTTTAATATTTTCAGGTTTTATGTTTGATTTATTGCGTAGAATAGATTTTGCTGCTTCAGGTGATGAAAATATAACCTTTATAGGTCTCGATTTATCAGGATTGTATTTTCCTAGACGTATTGTTTTCGTTGGTTCTATGGACTCTGGTACAGCCATTTTTATTACCTTTTTTACTTCCTCGCTATCATGAATGCGTCGCTCTTCAAGTGTTGAAGATCGGATCTCATCTATTCCTCGTATGATAACATTTTTCTCCCTGTGTGATCGTTCTTGGGTCTCTGAGATAAAATCTTCGTAGCTAAACGTAGGTGTAGTTATCACAGAGGTGGAACCCGATTTCAATAGTGTGATGTTGTCCTCAATTGTTTCCACTCTTTTTTCAATGTTAGCTCTAAACTCTGAGACATTCGCCAATTCTGATTTTATTCCGAGCTGTTCCGAGGACAGAAAATCTGTTGTTACCTTGATCTGACTGATCTCTTCCCTTATGGCTGAGACGTCTTGAGATATTTTGTTAAGATTTGCCGTTTGATTTCTAGCCAAGTCTTTCATGAACGATTCCATTTTGGCTTGAAATTGATCGAACTGTGCACCAAAGTCATCATGCGGTTGTTTCCTTTTGGCTCGATAAGTTATCTGATTGGCGTTATCAGGCTGAGTAATCTTTCTCAGATCTGGTTGAGAACCACCAGTCTTTTCTGACCTTTCGATACCACTTGATTTTTCGCGAATGTTGGCAAAAATTTTGCAGATCATATTCATACTAATATAAAGCCTACATCTAGTCTAAAAAATTCACTCAAAATATCTCCAGTAAATACTCAGGTTATGCTACCCGTCGACGAAAGCGAAACCAAAAATCTCGTCTTAAATTTACGATCCAACTGTGCAGTGGGCTGAGATGGCATTTCTGCGAATATTCTAAAGAATTGCATTAAGGTATTAGCTCCTCCGCTTACACATATTTTTAACCTTTCCTTAACTACAGGAACTTTCCCAAAGGCTTTTAAGACAGTATTAATTCATCCCATATACAAATCTGGAGCCAAAGACGTTAGTAGTAATTATAGACCCATATCTGTATTATCTACGATGTCAAAGGTCTTAGAGAGGATAATAAATAACCGATTGAAATAACTACTTAAACAAATTTAAACTAATTTCTCAGTATCAATTTGGATTTATTCCTGGCGTTTCTACTGGGGACGCAGTAGAATATATTACCAATAATATTGTAAACAATTTAGACTCAAAACTTAAATTTGTAGGTATCTTTTTGGACCTCTCAAAGGCTTCCGACACCGTCTCCCATAAAATTCTTATTTCGAAACTAGAAAACCTGAGTGTTTGTGGTGTCGGTCTGTCTTTACTTGAAAGCTATCTAGAAACCGGTCTCAAATGGTTACCATTGGTAATAAATTCAGCGACAAGCAAACCCTTTGTCACTTCGGAGTTCCCCAGGGAAGCGTTCTTGGGCCTACCCTATTTAAAGTCTACATAAATGAGTTATGCAACACTAAAATTTCTAATTGCAAAATAGTTTCCTACGCGGATGACACTGCCTTAATAATAGATGGTACTACTTGGGCTGAAACAAAATTGAATGCAGAACTTGCTTTAAAAACTGTCATGAAATGGTTAAAAATTAATCTTTTAACCCTTACCATAGGAAAAACCAAGTACCTAACATTTTCTCCAAAGAAATGCAACAAACCCCCTAAAACTTTTACGATCTCTGCACACACATGTCAACATACGGAATTTTATTCGTGCATAATAGTAAGTAGATCTGATACAATCAAATACCTGGGTGTAATAAGTGACGACGCTCTAAATGTGCATGCAAATATTGATAACGTATGTGGGAGAGTTCGTAAACTAATGTTTGTAATAAAAAAAACTCCGTAATTCCGCCGATCTCGTCACCTTGGCCTTGTTTTACGATTCCCTCTGCAAGTCTATCATCGCATACTGTCTTCCTATATGGGGAGGAACTGATAAGACATCCCTAATTAAACTAGAGAGGGCACATAGAGCTGTCTTAAAAGTGATGCTTTCCAAAAACTTCAGGCAGCCTACGGTAGACTTGTATGCTGAGTGCAAAGTGCTTACTGTAAGGAAGCTCTTTATTTATCTTACGACCCTGCGTCGACATTCTACTGTTGTGCCGAACACCGTTAGTGTTCTTCTTCTCACAAGAACTCATCCTTGCCGTACAAATCCCACACGCACGGCTTTTGCTACCCGACACTTCCTACATATGAGCTCTTTCTTATACAACAAAATTGACAAAATACTGCATATAGTACCTCTACCAAAAAAAAAAGGAAATTGCAGGTATGGCTGCTAAGTCTAGATTATGATAAAACTGAAAAGCTGATACTCAGGTGACACCTCTACTACACCTATCTCTAGTTACACCTAATGAGACACGTACACAAACAGTCAGTCACACACCTCACTCACAACATACTCACATACACAACACGTACAACACACACTCACAAACACACAACACAAACACGCAAGTATATAATTATACTCTTGTTACAAAATATAGTAGTACTGTGTAAACTTTACTGGCAACACTGTTAAGAAGTGGCCACACCATACCCCCTTCTAATAACCGTGGGTAGTGTATTAAGGCGGGAGACAGCTAAGACTCGATCATTCGTTCGCTGGCAGTCGATTCAATTTCTAATAGTGTAACCTCTGTCTAATTGACCGTTGAAAAGTCTAAAATTGTGAAGTACTTAAACTGTTGTAACTTATTGTATACGAATTTGTGATAAACTGATTTGATACCGAAGTTGTTATATGATGATAAAGAGATTAATATACGTATATTATCCTGAAACTGCCGTTTTACTGAGTTGATCTTACAACTCAGAAGTGGGATTACGATAACGAGGTAAGAAAATAAGTTATTTCTTTTTTTCATTGTTCGATACTTGTTGTCGTCCACGTGCCCACACATATTTAAAATTGTAAAGATGATTGTAGGGTATTGTAGGGTAGGGTAAGAGTGAGATTTGTTAACATTTGGTCAGGGCACTCCCTGACAATGTTGATAAAGAGCTTGTGTCTTCTATGATCACAACAACAATTGGCCGGGGCACTCCCCGGTATTGCAGCTGTGTGGTTAGAATTATAGTCACATAATATGTACTTGACAATGTTATTGTTAGCACTTGGTCAGGGCACTCCCTGACAGTGTTCGCATAATATTGACTTGCAATAAGGTCATGATCGTAGCGACATTTGGCTAGGGTACCCCCTGGTAATGCAGTTACGTGAAAGAACTATTCGTATTGAAATTTTATTTCTTATTTTCGCTCATAGAAACTACAGGCTTGTGTTTGACATTTACAGCGCTCTTTATTTATCTGTTTAAACTTTATGTACAATAGTGGTACATGAGTGGACTTAATGTAACAAAAACAATAAAGTAAAATATAAATATTAACTACGTTCGGTATGATGACGAACATGGCGCTTCTTGTCAAGTGTCCACTAATTCCGTGTACTTATTAGCTAATACCCACCAATTGTTTTTTTTTCTCTCTCTTGTTTTATATTTGAAGGTTATTTTGCAAATAGTCTTTTGATTGTTGAATAAAGTTGAATTTTATTAAGTTTCTCATGTATGTGAATACCATTGTAATTCTGTTGAGAAATAAACATCTTTAACCGTAAAATAAATGTCATTATCGAAATAATATACCTACAAATAATAAATGTATAATAGAATACATATATGTGCCAACATCATTAACCAAAATAATTCTCAGTGATGAGAGTAGGTGACAGCAATTGGTTAGGGTACCCCCTAACTATGTTAATGATCCTTCGTGCTTGGTAAATTTGCACGCAAATTTACCAAGCACGAAGCTTCAGCTTCAACATCAACCAATTAAAAGGGAATGATGCGTTTTCTTTTCTCTCCATCAGTATACCAATGACACCTGAGCGTTTACATACACCGTCACGTTGCCGGGATGGCAGCTGCGAGGCTGATGACCAATGCAGTAAGCGCAATCGGAGCAAGCACCGGCGCAGCATTTCTTCGAAACGTCGCACTAAGCGACGTGACCGAAGCGACAGCAGTGACGAGAACCCCGGCGAGGAACGAAGCAGGCGCGGAAGGGACCGCCGCAGCGTACGAACGAGGGAGTCACGTAGTCGCAGCCCGAGCCGAGCACGAGACCGGAATCGCCACGACAGCCGACTCAACAGCGAGCGTCGGAGCGACCAGCATCAGAAAAGTGGCAGGGGGAAGCGTAGCTCTGGTCATGACGGCGAGACATGTGAAGCGAAACGAAGTAGATTTGATGTAAGCAATCAAAATACTACTTTATTAATTGAGTCATTCTTAGACATTATGAAGTCTTCCAAATTTAGTTCGAGTGAGGGGTTTTCGTCTTTAAGCCAGGTTATACCTGAATTTGACCCCATGATCAAAGAGCAAACTATTAGTGCATGGATTTCTAAAATCGAAGAATGTAGACAAATTTATGAGTGGTCGGAAAAATAGGTCATACATTATGCTCTACCTAAGCTCACGGGCATCGCCAAGACGTGGTATCAAAGTTTACCTACTCTTTTGCATTCTTGGGAAGAGTGGAAAGCTAAATTCATAGAGACATTTCCGTCTAGTCAAAACTATGGAGAGTTACTTACAGAGATGTTAAATAGGAAGCTACGGTTTGGCGAATCCCCTGAGTTTATACTATTACTCCAAAATTAACTTACTCAATCGTTGCAATATTCATTGCAAAAATGTTGTAGATTGCATAGTCTATGGGATAGACGACCGAGGTATAAGGTTAGGTGCCCAAGCAGAGCAGTTTTCAGAGCCAGAACAGTTATTAAAATTTCTTAAAAATGTAAAACCGGGAGCTCCTAGGGAACCAGATAGGTCGGTTAAAAATAAAGACAAACGCTCTCCTATTCACACGAATACAAAGGGAACTAACAAGATAGATAGAGTCATGGTTTGCTTTAATTGTAATCAGCCTGGGCACTCCAGTTATAAATGTAATAAGCCTACGATAAGATGTACTCGCTGTAAATTTTTAGGACATTTGGCCAATGCATGCCCTAGAGCGGATATACCCCAAAGAAATGACAAGGAAAAGTCTGTCCTTAATATTTATAGTCAGGATTGGCTAGTTTCTTCAGAAGATTCGTCGAAGGATTTGCTCTAATAGCTAGTCCCTTGACATCTCTTTTGAAGAAGAATACGCCTTGGAGGTGAAGTAATGTAGAAAACGAGGCATTTATAGGAATTAAGGAACGTTTATCTAATAGATCTATCCTCGCTCTATATGTCAGGAACTCGGAAACCCAGTTGCACACCAATGCAAGTAAGCTCGGTGTGGCAGGAATTCTTCTTCAGAGGGATAAAGAAGGGGGGGGGGGTTATGGAGAACAGTAGCCTACTTTAGCCGCCAAACGACGTTGAATGAGTAAAAACTCCACTCGTTTGAGCTAGAAACATTAGCAGTGATAGCTTCTTTGAGTAAAAGTCATTGTTCGATTTTGGCCTATATAACCGATTTAAATATAAATTACATGATAATTTTCATTTCTTTTTATACTGCTTGAAACATAATATATTTTAGTATTCCACGGACACTTGAAATAAATAAATTCAAAATAAAGAGTTGGGTCACGATTAACGAATGCGTGGTGCCGTAAAAAAAATAAATTCTATTGGCCAGATAGTGTTGCTGATTTACGGGATTTTTCCCTGATTTCAGGAAATACGGACAGGTGTCTGGATTAAATCAGAAATTGATAAAATTCGGACTATTTCGGGTATTTTCAACGTATAGATAGAAATAAAAATAATAATGAAATATTGAATGGGTTACATTATTAACTTAGCCCTAGTAAATAATATATAATCGTCAACTAATTGAGAACGGGAAACCCCCCATGGCTTGGCTTCAGTCTGACGCTTTGTCTCATTCATTAGTGAAGCTCACATTCGTTTGCTCAATTGACTGATTATTTCTGAAATAGAGTTGATCATCATATAGGTACATAATAATATGAATTCAATAAATCAAATAGGCACTATGTCCTATTATTGACCATTCAATTCAATTCAATTTATTTATTTGCGATACTAAATAAATTAATATTTAAAAAAAAAATGTTGAACACTTTATTCATTTAAATACCTGAATTGACTAGCGGGAGAAGAAAATGTATTCCATAATTTTTTTTTATCTGAAATAATGAGTTTCTGGCATGGCATTCGGGTATTATAGCTTTTCGTAATTGGCAACATTGGTGTGCTTATATTTCATTTCGTTTCGATTTTTATTGGAAAGCTCTTTTCTTTGCGATTTTCTATGCGTCTTATGGTTTTATTCTAACAACTTTGGCATCAGTTAGGAGTACAAAATCTTCAGAAACTATAAAGGTAATTAAGAGTTTAATCGGTAATTTTGGAACCTCTACTCGTCTTATCACAGATAGAAGAACGTGCTTCACAAGTAAAAAGTTCAAGGCATTAACTCAATCTCTTGGCGTTAAGCACATACTTAAGGCGGTGTCAACACCCCGAGCTAATGGACAGGTTGAACGGTCAAATAGGACTATACTGGCCTCCTTAGGAACCATGACTCACGGCAAGGATCCTCGAAAATAGGATCAGTACCTTCCCGATGTTCAGTTAGATATCAATACTACAATACACGATATCACTAAGAAGTCGCCTTGTGAACTATTATTTGGGCGTAGGGTAACCAATCCATGGCAGGGTCTTTTGAATGAAGTAATTTCTGATACCGGTGATGGACTAGTACAAGGTAGTATAGAAGTTAGGGCAGACGCCAGCTGCTTGATGCAAAAACAAAATGAAGTCAGTAGAGAACGATACAATAGTCATAAGAAAGTGGCTAAACAATATAAAAAAGGAGAGTTAGTTCGAATCGTACGGTCAATTGCATCAGGTAGCGGGCAGTCCAAGAAGTTAGAGCCAAAATTACAAGGACCATACAGAGTTATAAAAGTATTGCCAAACGACCGTCACGTCGTTGAAAATACCCCATTATCACGAAAAGGGCGACGCTATGAAGGCATTATTGCTGTAGATAAGATGCACCCCTGGTTATCGGTTCACTCCATCCCAGAAAGTGGCGACGATGAAAGCCATAGCTCAGACAGCGAGTGTAGTAATGACGGTTTTACCGACCATGTTAAGAACCCAGTCGAAACCCCCTCACTCGACACCAACACTTAGACTATAAGATGTGTATATCGTGACCAGGAAATGATTCATGTTCAAGTTATCGCATGGCATGATTGACAGGTTGTCTATTGTGGGCATGATTGGCGCAATGATGTGCCGCCTAAGGATAAATCAATAGACAACCTGGAGTGATGTTTGGGACTATTTATTGTGGGCATGACGTGCACATGATGTGCCGCCCAAGGAGAAGCAATAAATGGCTCTAGTGATCTTGATTTGGACCGCTTATTGTGGGCATGACGTGCACATGATGTGCCGCCCAGGGAGAATCAGTAAGTGGTCCTAGTGATTTTGATTTGAATCGTTTATTGTGGGCATGACGTGCACATGACGTGCCGCCCAAGGAGAAGCAATAAATGGCTCTAGTGATCTTGATTTGGACCGCTTATTGTGGGCATGACGTGCACATGATGTGCCGCCCAGGGAGAAGCAGTAAGTGGTCCTAGTGATTTTGATTTGTATCGTTTATTGTGGGCATGACGTGCACATGACGTGCCGCCCAAGGAGAAGCAATAAATGGCTCTAGTGATCCTGATTTGGACCGCTTATTGTGGGCATGACGTGCACATGATGTGCCGCCCAGGGAGAAGCAGTAAGTGGTCCTATTGATTTTTATTTGATTCGCTTATTGTGGGCATGACGTGCACATGACGTGCCGCCCAAGGAGAAGCAATAAGCGGGTGTAGTGATTTCTAGTCTTTGGTGTAGGTTGTCTGTTGCGGATATGGCGTGCACAATGATGTGCCGCTCAAGGAAACCAATACACAATATTTTATGATGTAAGCAGTAGTAAAATCTTGACTATTTTAATATGGTTACAAAATGACTCAATACGTCTCATAGCGAAATATTAAGATTACCTGATTAGTTGATTTAATTAAAATTGAATAGAGAATAAGTTCTTGCTTTCTAGACTATTTTTGCAGGCACAATGATGCGCTTAAAACAGTAGTGTACTAAAACTAACTTAAATTATGGCTTCGACAGTTGTGTGTATTTTAACTCATAATAATAATTATGTTATTAAAATATATGGTGAATTTGTGAGTTCGTTGTTTTGTATAACTAAAATTGAAATTGATTATTTACTACAAATAATATATGTAAATAAAAAGATGACTCACAGAAGCCACATAAAATATAGATATGTATAAGAAGACTAAAATAGTTAAGTATCTACTATCCAGATAAACTGTATTTCCTACATTGTAGTTGCAAAATTACTAAAACAACGAAGGCACTCGTTGGCGAGCGGATGGCCGAGCTGTTACAAAATATAGTAGTACTGTGTAAACTTTACTGGCAACACTGTTAAGAAGTGGCCACACCATACCCCCTTCTAATAACCGTGGGTAGTGTATTAAGGCGGGAGACAGCTAAGACTCGATCATTCGTTCGCTGGCAGTCGATTCAATTTCTAATAGTGTAACCTCTGTCTAATTGACCGTTGAAAAGTCTAAAATTGTGAAGTACTTAAACTGTTGTAACTTATTGTATACGAATTTGTGATAAACTGATTTGATACCGAAGTTGTTATATGATGATAAAGAGATTAATATACGTATATTATCCTGAAACTGCCGTTTTACTGAGTTGATCTTACACTCTTATACACAAATAGTTAATTTTGTATTACTCAATAGTTTATAACGTTTATTAAAATTTAGGCTGTCACTGCTGTACCGAAGAACACTGACTCCCATAACACAGATTACTCTAGCTTGGGAGTAGACTCACACTTTGTATATTTTCCCTTCCAACAAATGTATGTAGGTACTCTTTGACTATTAATAAAGTTATTATTATTTCCTTTATTACATTATATATACATATTATTTACATTTTTAAATATTCCTATAAAAACAAAAAAACATTTAAAAATACAAAAAAAGTAGCCCACCGGTATCGGGAACAGGGTCCAAGCTATCGATGGTCAGGGCTCTTGAGAGAGGAACTTCCTAACAATTCGCGCCGTGTCGAGAAGTACTGCTTTCTGGATCAAGCCCTTGATCCAGCTGCCCAACGAGAGCCTCCTAAGATGTTTGTCGAGGCTCTTGGCCATTATGCCATTGGCTGAGACGACTATCGGCACAATGATTACTGTATCCACATCCCACATGTCAACAACCTCGTGAGCCAAGTCAAGATACTTAATTTGCTTATTTTTCTCGGCTTTCACGAGGTTCTCGTCATAAGGGACCACTATATCAACAATGACTGTGCGACGCTCTAATCGGTCTATTACCACTATATCAGGCTTATTGGCAACAATAGTCCTGTCAGTGATGATAGACCGATCCCAGTACAGTGTAATATTGCCATTTTCGAGAACTGGGTCGGGCACATACCTATAGTACGGTACTTCTGATTCCACGAGATTGTATTTAAGAGCAAGTTGCTGGTGAACAATCTTAGCTACAAGGTTGTGTCTATGCAAATAGTCTCCGTTAGCCAGACGAGAACAACCGGAGATAATGTGACGAATGGATTCTCCCGGTTTGTGACATGCCCGACATATGTCTACCGTACCATCCTTCACAATATATTTCCGATAGTTATTCGTTATCATAACTTCATCCATAATTGCACAGACAAAACCTTCGGTTTCCCCGAAGAGGTCACCAAAACGTAGCCAGGCTACGGACGCTAATGTATCTACGTCAGACCCATGAAGGGCCCGGTAATAGTGTCCGTGAATCTCCTTGCTCTGCCATACTTCTCTGCGGTCATTAGTATCTAATACAGGTTTGCGCCAATTCTCGGTACCTAACCCTACCGAGTGAGGCCTTTGTCCACCGCTACTACATCTTGATGCATACCCACATCGGCTTCTAGGAAACATTCCCTAAGGCTGCATACCTCGCGGTTGTGCAGGGTATTTGCATTTAAAAAGCCACGACCCCCTGTGGCGTTGCGGTTTAGGTGGTAGAGGAATGAAACTTAGACCACAGGTTTACAGCATTTACTTGAAAAAAGGGGGGTGGGTTCAGTTCACTAAGATCCTCCACTGGTCGATGGTTTAAGGAAGGTACTGCCCTGGGCTCAGGCCGCGACGCACGCAGGCCGGCGGGCCGACCCCGTAGCAGGTAGCTCGCACGTGGTAGGCGCCGAGGTTATGCCGGCAGGCCACGCAACAGCGCCCAGACGGGCGCAGAGGTTATGCGGGCAGATAGACCACGTGACAGCGCGTCTCTCCGGCAGTGGTGACGGAGGCAGCGGTGACACCCGTCGCGTAGCAGACGTTGCAGTAGTTGATAGTAGAGGTGAAGAGAGAAGAAAAAGAAACCCTGGAATCAACACGAAGGGTGCTTCCGTAAGCGTGGTGCCAGGAATCGCGAGCGCCAGCGATGCGTCCGTCTCCCAGCCGTGAACCCAAAGAACAGTACCCGGGAAACGGATGGAAAACTCACCATCGCGGCGGTTCACAAGGATTATAGATAAGCGCAAGCATGCCGCGTGCAACGATATAAAAGGTAACCGCGTGACAAAGCGTTTAAGCTCGTAGCTGCTATGACACAGCAGGAAAGGGATGCTGCGGCCTGCTTACGCTTCACAAATTTAGCAACACTAGTGGGAAACAGATGACAATGAAATAACACATTTACATTCCAGACGGAAGCCATCTTGACAACCGGGCAATTATATTAATTTACAAACGCTGCAGATTATGGTGAAATAAGCGGATTACGATTTGGCAAGATGGAGAGAAAATGGCAGATACGACGAGCACTTACCCTTGGGCACAGAGGGGTTCCTATATTAGTTACTTGCAGCTGTAGGCGGTGAAATAGAACTCAGCGAACCAGAGGTTAGAATTTATAGCCGGTCACTGCATAAGTGTTGTCACTCCGTGAAACCATAGACATTAGAGATTAGTGTGGTAGTCGACTTCTAGTTTAATCGACTACAACGCTACACCCCGCACTTCCGCGGGATATACAGCCTCATCACCGATGAACGTGGGTGATGTATTCGATTTGCAGTCAGCGTTGTGCGGACCCTCCTGTCCAAGGCGCCAAGTTCAGTCTTAGTCCATTTGACAGGGGCTGATCCAGCCCTCAAAAAAGGTTGTGGGCACAACCACCCAAAAATCGGCCAAGTGCGAGTTGGAGTACAAACTCGCTCGATTTGACTTTTGAATTTTTTTATTTCCTTTTTTACGCGCATCAGAACTTTGGTCTTAGGAATGTAAATAATCGTTGGAGGAAGTCAGACTCGATTTCGTCCAATTAAATAGTTAAACAGTTTCGATTTTGAACCAATTTTAATCAATAAATTATAGATTTTTCTACTTAAGGCCGTCGTCCCACTGACGGCGATGAACGAGTAGCGAGTAGAGCTAACATCTGAAAACGAGTTGGCGAGTAGTGAGTGTGTAGTTCAGATAGTTTAGTCGCTGAGCTATCATCTGGTTGGTCTCTCAGCGTGAATTCCGACAGCCAAGTGATCGCTGAGCGAGTATTATCTTTTGATACCTCTTGTCGCTCGGCGACAAAGTCAGCGATCGACTATTAATATATGCATCTCTTTTGTTTACACGGAGTGTATATCTGTTGAACGTTTCTTAAGCGAGAAAATAGCAGACAGTTAGTCGCTTCCTCGCTGACGGTGGGACAACTGCCTAACGAAATAGAAAAGCTCAAAGTCAAAAGATATAAGGAATGATTACCAGATTATCTACTACGGCACGAACAATAAAGAAACGGGGTGGAAATAGTATAAGACAACAACTTTTAATCTCGCATCATAAATATCACATGGAAAAGCGACCGTTTAATCTCCGTTAAACTTGCTCTGGATGGTCAACAATTAAGCAACATCATATTAGCCTATTACCTCACCTCAAACAGGATGCACGGAAACAGAAAAGGCACAATCCTGGGAAAATATGGACGACCTCATCCAGAACGTTCCAGCAAACGAATAGAAGATAATATAAGGGGGAATGAATGGACACTTGGATACCAGGGATATCACAGGAAATAATGTACATTACATGGTGGGTTTGGGATAGGCGAGTTAAACAAAAAATTAGAAGAAATACTAAAATTTGCAGAAAGAAACGCACTTACACTAATAAACACGAATTTCAAAAGAAACCAGAACTCTTGAGCACTTATAAATGTGCGGGTAAAGCGTCACAGATAGACTTTATCATGTCCGACAAGACCGTCAAACGAAAGTTTAAGGACGGTAAAGTAATACCTGCTGATGATCTTACAACACAGCATCACATACTCGTGTCAGTGTACGAGCTGCCAAAACCTATAAAAATATAATAGATAGAACACATAAAACTACATATGTGCAGAGAGCTCGATGATCCATTCTAAAGGGGAGCCACTAAAGATCGTGATAAAAGATTACTTGGAGACCAATTTGGAAGTAGGCCATGACAACGCAAATGATATCTGGTCTAAGTTTGAAACCTGGTACAGGACAAAAGCGGCAGGGATCCTAGGAGTCTCTAAAAGACATCATAATTGTGGCAAAGATCCTAAAATAAAAAAGATCTTTTTAAGAAATTGCAGAGTTCTAAACTAGGGGAAAATAAGGACTGAATGAAGTGGAAGAAGATGTATAATAGCACAAGAGGTCGCCAAAAACAACTAAACGTTCTATGAAAGTCTGGAGAATGCTAAAAATGCAGACGATGTAGGTACTGAAATTAGCAAAACGCAAACATAAAGCATCCATGAACATAAAAGTAAATAAATAAATCAAATGTAAGGACCAAAAGAGTACTAAGAAACAATACAGAAATTAATGAAAGATTGTTTAATGCTATACTAAGCTATTGAAGGAAGAATTTCCAAATGAAAATCAACCACCACCTGCACCCACACATGGTCTAATAGCAACTATAAATGAGGACGAGGGGAGAAATGAATTAGGTAAAATAAAAAGCCGCAAAGCCAGACGAAGTAACCGCAGATCTGTGGAAAAACTAGGCCCAGTAACTGAAGCTTGGTTAGCAAAGCTATGCAATATCATTATGATTACAAATCGTATTTCAGAATCTTGGCGCTAGAGCTATCTACTGCCGTTCTACACAAATAAGGGCGATACTGCGTAGTGTGAAAACTATAGAGGTATAAAATTGACCGCTCACACACTCAAAATATGGCAACGAATCATCAACAACCGTCTCAACAAAATTAAATCTGTGAAATATCCCCAAACCAGTTTGACTTCACAGCATACAAGTCAACCACGGATGCTAAAGGTAGTTAGAATCATTTATTTAAGGACAACCAACAAAGCATACACCAATAAATATGTTAAAAGTTAAAATATTACTACAAACAATAGTATAGCTTTAATTAAAGGCTGCCACGGCATGCATTAAACAATAAGCGTGAAATAGAGATTAAAACAAAACAAAAAAAAACTTACTAATATTGCAATGGCTAGCTAATTATTACTAATTGCTAAAGCTATTGCTTTAGTACCAACTAGGGCTTTCATCCCGGGAATCTCGGTCTCGAAAATTTCGAGAGTCTCGACGATTTTTTGTATTTTCGAGACTCGAAACTAACACTGTCGGTCACGGGAATAACGAGACTTTTGAGACTTCAGTAACATAAAAACTGTATTAAATAATCTATTAAACCAACAGTCAACTTTTATTATTTTTAATATGTATATGGCAATGGCAGCACGGTCGAGCATAGAGTAAAGCTTAGTATTAGCTGTGGAGGTTGAATAACCTCATTGACAAGTAACACAGATTTTGTCTACATATTATAATTGTAAATTACTGTGCCCGAAAGGGTCCATGTGAGCTACTACTTATATTAAGATCTTGTGAACACAATTATGATTGCAATACAAATTGATTTGAAAGGTGTTCGAACTTCGCCAATATTCACATTACCGAGATATTTGAAGGTAAACATCGACATATGACTACAACGACAATCATTAAAAGTAGACTTATTACGTGTTTATAAGCATCAGATTGTATCCAAATAATCGTTTCCTGGTTGATTATGATTACTAATGTTTATTAAAAGAGAGTAGGTACATTACACGCTACTAGGAGCACGAGAATACTACTATAAATGATTATTTATCCACTAAATTGCATCGCAATGAAACGCAGTCAACATGTCACTATCGCGTGGCAGATCATGTGACATGTTACTCTGCTTGAAAACGTTTTTCAGCAGTTGTTAAACAAAAGACAAAATATATCTATAAGTACAATATCAAACATTATTAAAAATATTTAAAATATATCTAACACGTATCATAAATACTACATACTATATACTACATAATCCATAAATTCAGCAGGATAGGGGTTCTTGATGCCTAGCCTAATCCATGTACCAAAGAAAGGCATGTACCAAAACACTCATTGTTCATTTTATAATACAGTGAGATGAAAGACAGCCAACACGCGCGTGTGGTATTCTTTGATATGCGTTTTATTGCGATGCGATGCGATTTAGTAGGCAAATAATTAATTATAGTAGCGGTTTTGTCATACTGCTAGACTAATAAGCTAAATACTAATAAACGTACGGACGCGTAATGAGTCTATTTGTTTGGGGTACCGTGTTACTGGACATTTTTTGTTCCTCTAGCCATGCATAACACTTTCATCATGCACCGCTATTAAAAAAAAAAACAAAATAGTGACGTCGATACGACAGATAGGTTCTATCCCATTTCATTGTGAAAGCGCGAAGTGGTACTAAGTAGTATCCCTCTAGCGTACAAGCAGAAAGAGCTTTTTCTAATGCGGGTTACTGTTGTAACAAAATTAGAGTTAAATGCCCTTTGTTTATTACGTGCCCACTGCAAAAATGAAACAAAAACTGTAACAAATGTATTTTTTTAATTTGCGTTTGTTTATGAAAGTAACTACTTGATTAAAATATCTTGATTTGACTCTCTAATTGACTCTCTAAATAAGAAACCTAGTTTTGAGATATTCTCGAAAGTCTCGTTTTTCTCGGGAATTTCGAGACCACACCTAGTCTCGTTTTTTTTTTCCCGGGACTCGTTAATGCATCGAGACTGAAAGCCCTAGTATCAACATAGCATTTCACATATTATAAGACGAATGAACAGTTAAATAATAATTTAAAAATATAACTTGATACAAGTGGAAAGCTAGAAGCAAAATAAAATTATTTGTCATTTTTGTATAAATGCCCTATGTAAGACAGACTTGAATTTGTGTAAGGAATAAGACATATATCAATATCGATACGATACTAGGTAAGGAATACAAGCGACTATATTGAACCTGCATTCTGTTAATGGTGGAAAGATTACCCAGATTGGTTTTAAAACCCTTAGCGCGAAGTAACTGATATCTAGATATACGAGCTAGTTTATAAGGCATATTTATGTTTATCAGACTGAGTAACCGCGGACAATCAATGTGATTGTTTATTAATTTGTATAGAAAGATTATCTAAGATCGTACGACGATTTTTTAGACTCATGAGATTAAAATGTTTCAAGCTAGAGCTGTAGCTCGTTAATTTTCAGCCCAAATTGCAGTGATATGACAAGTGCCAAAGAAATCTTTTCTGCAATGATTCTAAACCACTTTTATGTATTTCGTAGAATGGAATCCAGACAATGCTACAGTATTTTAAACCGGACCTGACTATTGAGTTAAATATAGCAATTTTAGTTGAAGCGCGTTTAAAATGTGTACTGTTACGCAGAATGAAACCCAACATCTTAAACCCTTTACTAGCAATATTATCTACGTGAATATTAAACCGAAGCTTATTGTCAATGAAAACACCTAGATCACGAATTTTCATTAATAATTTGGTCATTAACTTTGTAATTACGAAAATAAGGTCCTTTGTTCCTAGAAAAATGTACGTAATTGCATTTATCGCCATGTTATTGTCCAAACACTACTGGTAAAAACAGTCTAAGTCTTCTTGGAGTTTATGTGGATCATGCATGATCGCACTCTATTATATCATGACGGAAAATATAGAATTAACAACAAAGACCTACATCTGCAGGAACGACTAAACATATGGACGCAAGCCCTGGAAAAGTACAGCCTGAGAGTTAGCAGGAGTAAAACGGAGTATCTAAAATGTCTTTTCAGCGGAAACATGGGCGTGGTACGACGCCCATACCCACAGTGAACCAATTTAAATATCTAAGCTCTATGTTAACGAAAGATGCAAATGTGGACGCTGACGTCACTCACAGAGTCAGCGCCGCATGGCTGAAGTGGCGCTCATTAACTGGCGTGCTTTGTTTTCCCTGTATCCCAATAAAAACCAAGGGGGAAAGTATACACAACGGCAGTGCGCCCGGCGTTACTCTACGGTACCGAATGCTGGACAGTCAAAAAGACATTAACAAAAAGTACATACCAACGAAATGAAGATGCTTAGGTGGGTAGGAGGTGTGACAAGACACGATAAAATACGAAACAAGTATATAGGAGGCAGTTTCAAAATCGCATCAATGGCTGACAAAATGATCGAGAATCGCCTTCACTGGTATGGTCACATCAAAAGACACCAAGAGGTTAAATATTACCCTATAACTTCCAGAACAAAAACGTGGCAGGGGTCGCCATTAACCTGGTTATTACAGATAAAGAGAGACCTCGAGAAAGCCCAATTGCCTGAAACGACAACCCAAGACAGACTGTCCTGGCGCAGGAAAGTGAGGAGACCCGACTGCAAATTAACTGGGATCAGGGACGAATATAGATATTGTTTTTCTTGTTTTCTAGTAGCCACTGTAAGCCAAAATAGGGACACTTGACTGGGTAAATAGATACCATCTTGACGCTGTCTCAAGAGTTGTAAGTATGACCAGCAAGTGGAAAGCACCAGGCGAGACTTAATTCGCTAATATACTCGCACTTGAAGTAAACTACGGAACCTTACACTGCGCGTGAGACGATACGTACGTGGCTGATTTTTGTTAAAGCGTGTCATCAGCTTATTGATCTCAATAGACCGTGAAAGTGTGACGTCACAAGTCTATTAGGGTTGTGGGCATGCCCATCATGCCCACAACGGTGGATCCGCCCTTAATTTGAGTATGCCAAAAGAGTACATCAATACTGGCATGACCCAACCATTGAAGGCACGCACCTTGTTTTATTTATTTATTTAAGTTAGCCAACAATTGTTAGCACAAAACATAATAAGGTACCTTATACACATTAATTATGCAATTATAAGTGCAAAAACTAGTTAAACACATGCACTATATTATTGTTTTTGTTATTAAATTATAAAGTTAGGATTAGATCGGAAATATTTTATTTTTTGCGTTTGCTCGTTGTTCGGCTGAGGCTACGACAGCGCTATTATAGCAGATTATTGCCAGTCGGTTTACACGAGCAGCCTGTGGGTTAATTATACGCAGAAGACATACATCACTCTGTGGGTACTATACAATAACGTCTTCAGGATGTTGTTGCGGTTGCCGCGGTTCTGCAGTGCGTCCGCGATGTTTGCTGAAAACACATTGAACACACCACCAAGAAAGCTAGCATCTGCATGTGGCAGTGCAAACGTATGCTGAACAGGAACTGGGGCATCAGCCCCAGAACAACCCACTGGCTATACACAACAGTTATAAGACCAATCATCACGTACGGTTCCCTTGTCTGGTGGCCCAGAACAGACTTAGGTACAGCACAAAAAGACCTCGAGAAGCTGCAACGACTCGCATGTGTGGCGATCACCAGCAGCATGAGAACTGCACCCACTGCCGCTCTACAGGCCATGCTGGGACCACCACCATTGCATCTCATAGTACGAGAAGAGGCTGCCCTGGCAGCCTTCAGACTCGCCATATCCGGAGCACTCTTGAGGGACTCCAGGATCAAGCACACACGCATCATGGAGGACTCTGTCAAACGACAACCTCTGATGACTGCACCCTATGATAAGATTACAAAGACACACCACTTCCAAAAAAAATACCAAATACAGCTCATGCCGGAGCCAGAGGACAACTCAGGACCCAAGGAGCTTAGAATCTACACTGACGGCTCAAAGACAGACACTGGAACTGGAGTTGGAGTCTTCTCCAACGATCTCAACATAAAGATATCCAGACCGCTAGGCAAGCTCAACACCGTATACCAGGCGGAATGTGTGGGTATTATCCAAGTGATCCATGCCTTGGAAGCCAGGAGAGTTACGGATAGCCACATCCGTATACTTTCCGACAGTGCCTCAGTACTACAATCCCTAGGGAAAAACTATATCACATCTAAACTCATACTAGAATCAACGCTCGGCAGTCGAGAACCGCAACACTGTGACACTACAATGGATAAAGGGGCACTGCGGATCACTCGGCAATGATGCGGCGGATGAACTGGCCAGGAGGGGGTCCAGCACGACGGTTTTCGGACCAGAGCCCATCGTGCCGCTCCCCCCCACCCAGCTGCGCACATGGTTAAAAGAACACACACACGTTCAAGCCCAGAAATGTTGGTCCTCGACACCAGGCTGCAGGCAGTCCAAGGAGGCGATGCCAAACCTAGACAAAAAACTAAGCAGGCGCCTCCTACACATGGACAGGAAAAGCCTGCGAATGGTGGCGGGGACCATCACCGGGCATTGCTCACTGAACAAACACTACCACACAATAGGTGTAACGGACAGTCCCCTGTGCAGGGCCTGGATGGGGACGGAGGAAACGGTGGCACACGTGCTCCTAGAGTGCACGGAAATAACTGACATACGAAAGCAAACCCTCGGGTCTTTGAATTCCCTTACAGACATCCTGAACAGACCGAGAGACCTGATCTGCTTCTGGAAGGAGGTTGGCTGGATGGAGTGACGGCCGACACGGCTCACGCACAATGGTCTCGTGCAGAGACTAAGTGCGGAAACCAAACCGAGAAGAAGAAGAAGAAGAAGATGTTTGCTGAAGCGCGTACAGATGACGTCTATGCAATAAGACGCAAGTGCGTGTCATCTCTGTTGGGCATAGTACGAAGCAGCAGCAATGGCATCCCGAAGATGATATCTACCAAATTTCGGTGTCCCATACACTCGCTCTGAGTTCAAATTTTGGTTGGCGCTGTGAAGTAAGTTATTTTCATATTGTATTTACCTACTAACATACTTATAAGAAGGTATTCATTGTTACTAACCATTATGGATCTTAATATCTAATAAATAAATCAATTGAATTGATATTGGTGAAGGAAATATCAACAATTCAAATTATATTTCAATAGCATTTGGCATAATTAAAAATAATTTGATAAATACACTCAGCGTCACAAAAGTCGCACCTCTTTGAAAATAGGTTTCAAGCATGTCTCACCAGGGCCGGATTAACCATTAGGCGCAGTAGGCAACTGCCTAGGGGCCCCGCATCAACTAGGGGCCCAGGCTCAGTGCACGCACCAAGAAAACGTGTTTCTTCGAACGAGAATTTGATGTGCGTGTGAACTTAGGGACCTAACTGTTATCTCACAAAATACAAATCGTTAGATTTAGTAGTAGAATTAAAACAATTTTGGAACAAATCTGGGAATAAGTAAACAAATATATTAAAAACCACAGCCCTTAATGTGCATTTCCTCAGTTCACACACGATTTGGTCAGTCAAAATAAGAAAAGAGGCCCCGAGAATGCCATTGCCTTAGGGCCTCTGACAGGGTTAATCCGGCTCTGTGTCTCACCACCAAGAAATACGCTAAACCCAATTAATATTGGTATCAATAGAAAGAATATTTAACGATCTTAAAATTTAGAACAATTAGAATTCTTTCTCTGCGGCCTGAAATGTGACCGGCTAGCTCTGGAAGCAGGACGGGCGGGAGCCACTCACCAAGTATAGGTTTGTCTAAGTCGGCACTCTTGCCGCTGGTCGTCTTCCACTGGGCTTCCTCCGGGCTACTGGGGGTCTCACTTGGCGGGGACGGATCGCCGAAGTGTTGAGAAGAAACAACGCCGAGTCATGGCGTCGCGGTGCGCCTATAGTTGCAAGCATTCACTCATACAGGTGCGCACATTGCGGCTCACTGTTTGGCAGGCGCTTAACACACACCCGACCAGCTATGCCTGTATTGGCAACATAACGACGGACCCGTATTTACAAGTCACGGCATAGCCCCCGCGGACAGAGGACATAGCTCTGTTGTGGCTCGCCGCGCCCCCTTGAGTCTGACTTTGTTTCAGTATTATTATTCAAACGTATGTACGGAAATCAATGTTATTGACCATTGTATAAACAGGGGAATAGGGTAGTTTCCTGTGTTACAAAATAATTATTTTATTTGGTTGGTTGGTAGATTTTCAAAAAATATTGGCCACGTATTTTTTTGTTTTTTCAAGTCTAGAAAAATTCACAAAGATGGAAAGCTTCAAAGTACAGGAGTGGGGGCTGCTGACGTCACACATTGCTAAGAATTATACCGAGGTGTGACGTCACGCGAAATTGCAACTCACTGTATCGTCTTAATTTTTAAATTACTTGAAAAAATAAAAAATACGTGTCCAATGTTTTTTGTTAAACTACGTGACGGACTTAATAAAATATTTTAGGAAACTACCCTATTACCTCCAAGAGACTGCGTTCCCAGATAGGTACGCGGTACGGTACAACTCTTGAAGCCAATGAATATTGAATAAGTTTCTTCTAAACAAGCGAGCTCCATAGTCCACCAGGAAAGAAATGTTTAAATAAGATCCTACGAAAAATTAAAATAAAAACCAACAAAAAGATCTTTCAACTAACTTTAATTAAAATAACAAAATCAATTCTATTCTAGCAGAATGTTCTTCTTCTTTTTCTTAGCTTCTTGTTTTATATCATCCTGGATCTTCCAGTCGTTGAACTGCTGTTCGACATTCTTGATATCTTGCTCAGTAACCGTGATTGGTAGCTTTAGGTCAATCTGTTCGCTTCTGATCAACTTGAGAGCATCTAGTTTCTGTTGCAAGTAAGGCCCCTGTTGACTTTCAAGCAAGTTTCTGTAGTCTGCCAGTTTTTTATTGCGTATATCTTCACAGTACAACTCGGTTAGCTTGCGGAGAGATTCCTTACGGGATAGCTTGTGGAACGAACTGGAAAAATAAAATATTATCTATATTATTTTTTAAGAAAATTATAACATTTTTCTTGATGATTCTTGTGACTGGAGTGGGTTCACGGCAATAGGATCGTTAGTTCCGGAGATCGCCCCCTTCATACAAACTAACAAAAATTTACCTCATTATAATATTAGTATAGATAAGCGATATTTTAATAACAGAAGTCATTATATCCGGAATTTTGATACATAATCTGATATACAGCATTAGTCTCGCTAAAATTCGAAAAAACTGGACCAATTTGGCTAATTTTGGTTTTAAAATATTATTAGAGTCCAGGGTAAGTTTCTTCTTCTTCTTCTGTCGTGTGGTTTCCGCACTTAGTCTCTGCACGAGACCATTGTGCGTGAGCCGTGTCGGCCGTCACTCCATCCAGCCAACCTCCCTCCAGAAGCAAATCAGGTCTTTCGCTCTATTCAGGGTATCTGCAAGGGAATTTAATGGCCCGAGGGTACGTTTCCGTATTTCGGTGATTTCCGTGCACTCTAGGAGCACGTGTCCTACCGTTTCCTCCGTCCCCATGCATGCCCTGCACAGGGGACTGTCCGTTATACCTATTGTGTGATAGTGTTTGTTCAGTGAGCAGTGCCCGGTGATGGTCCCCGCCACCATTCGCAGGCTTCTTCTGTCCAGGTGTAAGAGGCGCCTGGTTAATTTTTTGTCCAGGTTTGGCCTGCAGCCTGGTGCCGAGGACCACCATTTCTGGGCTTGGTGTGTGTTCTTTAAGCCATGTGCGTAGCTGGGTGAAGGAGAGCGGCACGATGGGCTCGGGTCCGAAAACCATCGTGTCGGACCCCCTCCTGGCCAGTTCGTCCGCCGCATCATTACCGAGTGATCCGCTGTGCCCCTTTATCCATTGCAGTGTCACAGTGTTGCGGTTCTTGACCGCCGAGCGTTGCAGCGAATTGTGACATTCTAGTATGAGCTTAGACGTGATATAATTTTTCTCTAGCGATTGAAGTACTGAGGCACTGTCGGAAAGTATGCGGATATAAGGGGTAATATTTCAAAAGGTTCGGAAAAAAATGGCAAAAATTTTTGCAAATTAGCCGGATCAGCAGTTTGATATGAAAAACTTGGCACTGTAATTACTTCATAATAAGCGATTTGTCAACATAATCAGAACCATAATAATCGGATTGCACTGTACACTGAT
Source organism: Tholera decimalis (assembly GCA_943138885.2). Lineage (NCBI taxonomy): Eukaryota > Metazoa > Arthropoda > Insecta > Lepidoptera > Noctuidae > Tholera > Tholera decimalis. The sequence continues at coordinate 5,652,420 of OW964568.2, forward strand.
TTTCAACATAATTGCATGAATATGTATCTAGCAATTGGTGAACAAATAATTCTAACTGTACAATGAACTTATTCATTCCGTTTTTCTTAACTTTTCAAAGATTTTTTCATAATTATTTTAATTAATCGGATGCTTTTTCAGCAACAAATATGTCACCCCCATTGAAGAAGAATGCAAACAAATAAAACTAATTAACTCGGAACTGTAAACCTATAAGAACCAAGAAATTAATAAAGGTTAATAGCATCCTGGTATTATCCAAGAATGAACAAGACAGGCGAACTACAGTTATAAACTTTTTAAAGTTACTTCTCAATTTTATTTTTTTATTTCTCTTACAGAAATACTTACTCGGGATGTCCTTTATATTCAATATTGAGTTTCTCTAAAAGCCATTCAAACTTCTTGTAGTCATATTGCCTCAAGAACTTCAGTAATTTCTTTCTTCGGTCAATCTTTTCTTGTACCAGTTGCTAGAATGAAAATACATATAATTATATCGTGAGAATCACCATTGAGATCATCACTCGTCTTGTGAGTGTTATTTTAATTAAAATATACTCAGAACAGAAGCAGGAAAGGCTTTGCGAAAAAAAATATCTAGGTACTTCTGCCAAAATCTGAAGTCCAGATAATTTTCTATAGTATGTATTACAGGCCTGTTGGTCTAGTGGTCAGTGGCCCTGACTGTTATACGCAAGGTCGTGGGTTCGATTCCCACCCAGGACAAATGTTTGTGTGATGAGCACGATCATTTGTTCTTTGTCTGGGTGTAATTTATATATAATATGTATGTATTTAGAAATATATATGTATGTTTATCAGTTGTTGTACCGATGTAATTACCGCAGTTTTCCCAGCTAAACTAAGATGAAGGCGCGTGGCCAAATTATAACAGCTGTGTGAGTCAGTCTTCAAGATTAATCAAGGCTTAACCTTGTAACCATAAGCCTTGCGTAACCTTAACCAATTTTAAACGGGTGCTAATTAAACTGACTTCTTTTTAATATCATCATTCGCCTCTAAAATCTACATTTCCTTCTAAATTACTAAGGCAGCCACGCTTTAACGAGCGTCTGAATGACTATATCTTACTTAGCCAATAGTTATCTTCTATGTAAACCACTGTAAATACAACTCAGTATGGTGGTTATTTTTTAGCATCTAAATTTGTAACATGTTTTTTGCACACATTTAGTTGGCGTTGTAAAAAGACAAATTTATTTGCCCGTTGCTTAGTAATAAAATGAGAAGTTTGATCACGTGGCCAATATAGAAATCTGTGGCTGGACTTATAATTTCCCATTTAAAACAATGTATGTTTGAACATCTGAATTAAATGACTTTTTTTATAAGCCTTCCTTTTTTATAAGATTTCTCCATATTTCATATTAGACTTATTTAATTATTTGCATGTCAGGAATACCTGCAGGTCCAAAAGTGGAAGTGCATAATCACTAATGTCTATCAACATCTAAAAACAGAATGTTTCGTCAAATGATGAAGATAATTGGACGTCCTAAAGCATGGTTTTCTATGGAGTAATTGTTATATTGCAAGCAAATGAATATCTGGTGAAGTTAAATTTCAAGTATTGAATCCAAACAAATAAATGTCCTGATTTCGGAAACCTACTGCTGAAATTAGAAACAATTGAACATAGTGCAATTTTACATGAACTTTTCTGTTTTATATTCTATTGTTTTCTTAGTTTATTTAATTTTTAAGTAATTTTTAATATATAGTTTCTTAAATTTAATTATTTTTAATTTAGTTCTTACAAGGAGATGTTTAGTAGCAACAGCGATGTGGTTGATGGTGGTGCTGTTCAAACTTCAACATTGCTGAACACCCTGGAGAGATGCCCGCTCTGTATCCAGGCACGTTTTTTCAAAGGTAAGCGGGGTCTGAATGTGCATATTGGGAAAATACAGAAGTCGCAAAATGCACCTTCAGACTCTGCTTCCATACCTATTTCTACATCTTCAAATGCCACTTCTGACCCTTTTTGGAAAACACTTTAAAATTTTTATAAATCCGTTCCGGTTCTGAAGCGAGTTCCCCGCGGCGCCAAACCTCTAGTCGCTCAACACCTGGCTAGTTGCGTTCGCCAAGCTGTCCTGGAGAACTCACAAAGCGCCTGGGAACAATTGCTTACCTTCCCCTACAAAATGCTTCATGTGAAAACGAATCCGGCCACAAAAAAAGACTAACTGCTCAAATAAAAGAAAATTGTAATATTTCGGTTCCAAGTTTTGATTTCGATTCTCCCTCTCTTAGAATTACCTCTTCACGAGGTATATCCCATTTGGTAGAAACCAAGTTAGGGGACGGTGATATTAGCGGAGCTGCCAGGATTCTCTTAAGCAGCGATGTAGTGGCACCATGTTCTTCAGAGACTCTCGAAGCTCTGAAGTCCAAACACCCTGCCCCAGCGGATGATTTTGCTTTTCCCGACCCTCCTGATCCTGATATTCACTCCCTCACCATATCAGGTCGAGAGGTAATCACAGCCCCGCTGGCGGTCTCGACGGCCTGAGTCCGCAGCACCTGAAGGACCTTATTGGTTCAGGCGCCGGGGTAGCTGGTGAGACGCTCTTGAGGGAGCTGTTAACCTTATGCTCTCCAGCAAGGTAAAAAAATCTATCATAGATATTCTGTATAGCGCCAATTTATGTGCGCTACGCAAGAAGGATGGCGGCATTCGCCCCATTGCCGTGGGAACCACCTATCGTCGTATGGCAGCCAAGATTTGCTGTTTTTATGGTGAGGCTGTTTCGGAAAAATTTCAGCCCCTGTAACTTGGTAACGGTTCAAAAGGGGGCTGTGAGGCTGCCGTACACGCTTTGTCGACATACCAAAATTCTGAGAAAAGTGAGGCCATTCTGAAGGTTGACACAAAGAACGCCTTCAATTCAGTTAACAGGGACACTTTGGTGGCTGAGACTAAAAAAGAATTACCCCAAATTTATAGTTTCCTTTGGCAATGCTATAGAAATCCATCCAAATTATTGTTTCGAGACAATCTATTAGAATCAGCTGTTGGCTGTGGTGCCTCTGTGACCCTCTCGGGCCAGTAATTTTCAGTTTAGCTATTCACCCAATAATTCGAAAGCTAAATTCTAAATTCAATGTTTGGTATCTTGACGACGGAACCATGGGAGGTGATGTAGAAAATATTTTAGCAGACCTAAATTTCTTAAGAAATGAACTACATTCTATTGGCCTTGACCTCAACCTCTCAAAATGTGAATTATTTTTACAGATCACACTGACAGACTACTGACTCTCTCTAAATTTAACGAAATAGCACCTGGAATCCAAATTACTGAAAAAGTTCTCTTCGTCTCTTTGGTTCTCCAATCTTTGATACTTTCTTTCCCGACTTTATTGCAGAACAAATCAATAAATTCAATGACGTTTCGGAAAGATTGCTCCAAATCAATATGCCCAAATAATATATATGAATTATAGTGGCGGCCGAGTGGCCACCACTATAATTCGTTTCCGCTGTTTCGGCCCTAAATTGACTTTCTTTGGTCAAAGGCTAAGCATTGCCATACAACTAGGCAATGCCGCCAGTATCTTGGGTACGGTATTACTTTTTAGAAATACGAAAAAGAAAACTTGTGCAAGTAAGAAAGGCAGAAACAATATGTATAACCAGCGCACGGGCGCACTGAATAGTAATGGCACTAAAATTGTGGTATCAGACTTACAGGATCTTGTTTTGACAATAAGCAACCTCAACAATGTTGAGTATTTGTTTGATAACACAGACATGTCTACGGACTCACAACCACAAACCAACTCTAAGTTTTTTCTTTAACAACAACACATCAAAAAACACACTACAACATATTCAAACACATTCATGCAACAATATAAACATCCTATACCAAAACATACAAAGCCTCAAAAATAAACGTTACCTATTAGAAGCAATCACGAACGATCATATAATAGATGCGCTTTGTTTTACAGAAACATGGATTACTGAACTAAAAAGAGACCTACTAAGTTTGGAAGGGTATACTGTAGCTGCCAAATACTGCCGCCCAAACTATGTGGGCGGCGGTGTTTGCATATTCCTAAAAGACAATATTGAATTTAAAGAAAGACCTGATTTAGCGGAAATGACTATTGAATATATATTCGAAACGTGTGCAGTAGAGATACCTAAAATTAATCTTTTATTAATAGTTATTTATTGGCCGCAAAAAAAATAGGGAAACTGAAATATTTTATACATCACTGGAAAAACTCCTATTTAAAATAAACACAAAGGACAAAAATAAACACATAATTATAGGCGGGGATTTCAACGTAAATATCCTTGAGAAAAATCGCGATTCATTTAATCTTCTTAATACTATGACCAGGTACAATTTTCGACAACTAGTGACAGAACCTACCCGAGTAACAACCTCAAGTACCACATGTATAGACCTAATATTTACAAACTCACATGACAAACTCCATTTAGAAGTAGTGGAGCTAGGACTCTCAGATCACAGGGGAATAGAAATTAGTTTACCTATCCACGATCCAATAAGTAATAAAAAACAAATATCAACCCTAAAGAGGATCTATAATCAACAAAACATAGACTCGTTTAAAAAACAATTGAGAAAACTAGATTGGAGTAAAATAATAAGCGAAAAGCAAAACATAAATACTAATTATCTGTCATTTCATAACATATTACAAAACATATTAAATCAGTGCATACCAAAGAAAACCGTAAAAATTAAAAACAGCTCGTCTAAATCATGGCTAACGACTGGATTAAGAGTAGCGTGCAAGCATAAAAGACAACTAAAGGCATTAATGACTACAACTAACAACAACATATTAGTTAAGTACTATAAGCGTTATGAAAAAATACTCAAGAAAACAGTAGCCCAGTCTAAAAAACTAAACTACATAAAAATAATGAGTAAATCTGAAAATAAAACCAAAACATTGTGGCAAATAATAAAGGAGCGCACTAATAAGATTACCAAAAAGCCAATAAATAACATGAAATTGCGTGTACAAAATACTGTGACGGAAAACGCGACTATCGTTGCTAACGCTTTCAATGATTACTTTGAATGTTTATCCAAACGGCCGTCCTACCTCCTCCCAAAGCGAAAACTCCATTTTTCTAAGACCTGTTGACCCGAACGAAATTAAGTTTATTATAAAAAGTTTGAAAAAACAAGCGAAGTTATGGGCATGATGAGCTACCGCCTCTACTTATAAAAGCATGTGCTGAAGAACTCGCGTTACCCCTACGTTATTTGGTAAATCAGTCTTTGGATAAAGGTTCAGTCCCCGACCTGCTGAAAATATCTATAGTGAAACCAATTTTCAAAAAGGGAGACCGGACTAATACTAGTAATTACAGGCCGATAGCATTGCTACCGACCTTCTCAAAAATATTGGAGACTGCGATGTCAAAAAGACTTTATTCCTATTGCGAAAAAATTAAAATATTCAATGACAGCCAGAATGGGTTCAGGAAAAATAGATTCACGACATTAGCGATATTTAAGTACATCCAAGAAGCTTTAAATATAATAAATAACAAAAACTACGCTATAGGGATCTTACTGGACATGAGCAAAGCCTACGACCGAGTTTCATACGAAATTCTACTTAATAAATTATACGCAATAGGTGTTAGAGGTACAGCACACAAGTGGTTCTGCTCGTACCTAGAAAATAGGTCACAATGCGTAGAGATAGAACATAGTGACCCACACACTGGCCAAATAACACGCGTAAGATCTAAAAAAGCAAAAATAATAATGTCAATACCACAAGGCAGCGTTTTGGGATGCTTATTATTTTTAGTTTATATTAATGACCTCCCCAAAGAGATTGACGCTCAAAGTATTTTATTTGCTGACGATATATCCATAATTTTTCCTTACACCGATAAGGAAAATCTAAACTTAAGTCTCGACGATAAGCTCTCCAAAATAATAGCATGGTTAAAAGACCATAACTTTACATTAAATTACATTACATTAAATTTTGACAAAACAAAAGTAATGCAATATAGACCATACCAAAAACGTAAATTGGATATAAATTACTCATATAACAACATAAAAATAGAATGCATAAACGAGTTTAAACTGTTAGGTTTGACTATAGATACCAATATAAACTGGAAAGCCCATATAGACACATTGGCAAACAAACTAGCCAGCTTTATATACGGGTTGCAGGAGCTTAAAAGAGCTACCGATTTTAAAACTGCTCTAACAGCATATTATGCTTACGCATACTCCTGGCTTAATTATGGTATCGTGGTGTGGGGAAATAGTGTAGACAAAGATAGAATATTTATTCTACAAAAGAAATGTATCCGAATTCTTGCCAATATAGATAATACAGAAAGCTGCAGGCCATTTTTTGTAAAATATAAAGTTCTTACTCTAACTGGTATCTACATTTTAGAAGTAAGCAAGTTCGTAAGAAAACACCAGTCGCTATTCCCGCTCACTAAGGACCTTCGCCCACAACATCGCAGTGCTAGACGCCAAAACAAAAATGAATTAGCCTTACCAAGCTCTAAATTAACTATGTTCCATTCAGGACCTTTAGCCATGTGCGTTAAAATATATAATAGGCTTCCAAACTCAATTAAGGACATAGAGTACGAAAATAAATTCAAAAACAGTCTCCAAAAATACCTTACATTAAAATCATATTGCACTCTAAAGGAATTCTTTGACGATAAGTAAACTTTGACATTAAAATTCATACATGTACACAATGCATACACAGCACATACAATGTTGACATACTATTATTGACTATTTTTATCTAAGCTCTAATTTATTATATTTAAATTTATGAATGGAAATTTGACCAATTGTGACTGTGACATTTATTTCATATTTATTTCATGTTAAATTTAGTATCCTTGTTTAAGTGTTTTTTTTTATTATTATTATTAGTGACTCTGTAATATGTGACATTCATTTAATTTTAAATTTAGTATTTTTGTTCAAGTGGTTTGTTTTAGTATTAACACTGTGATTGTGACATTTACTTCATGTTAAATTTAGTATAAATTTTTGAGTTGTTTGTTCATTATGGACACTAGTACTTTAAATTATTTATATTGTTGCGCCCTAGCAGGGTTCATGTATGAAACCTATATAACCTACTAGTACTCACGCGGGGCTTCGCTCCCGTGGATTCTATCACGGTAAAAACATGACTCTCCTTTTTTGCAGTCGGGTAAAAAGTAGCCTATAACCTTCCTCAAGCTTCAAGCTACTTCCATACCAAATTTCATCCAAATCCACCCAGTACTTTCGAAGATTAGCGCGTTCAAGCAAACAAACAAACAAACAAACAAACAAACAAACAAACAAACTTTTCCGCTTTATAATATTAGTATAGATTTGTAACAACTTGTAAACTACATGAATGCAATAAATGATGATTATGATTATGAACAAAAAAATAACAAAGTATGATTCTGACTTAATATTTCTTTCTATATTTTTTACCTTCATTTTCTTATTTCTTGGGAAATTATCCATGGTGTCTTGAAGATACCGAATTTGTCCCGTGAGAGCGGCAACTGGAAACAAGAAATAAATGTATATTAAACTTCTTGAGACTTGTAATGTTAAACATTTACCATATAGGTGGATATGCCAGTCCCACACCAGGAACCAGTAGTAGACCATTTCGATCTTTAAACCTAAATATTAACCTTCTTTTGAATTTCCCGCCATTTTTTTCCGTTTTTAGCCTTGCCGTACGCTTACCAATCATTTAATCGTAGATAAAAGGGGCATGGACGCCATACCTATACATCCCTAAAAAACGCATAACACGAAGCAACAATCGTTCACTTCAATCCGAGCGACCATTTTCCTGAGGACGCGTACGACGATGAGTTACTTTAATCCTTTTAAATATTAGTTTATGCCAATTATTGTAAACTATTTTTGAATAAATTACTTTGGTCCAGTGGTTGACCAGTAGTTTACTATCTATACAACGAGTTGGTTCCAGTAATTGACCACCTAAACATTTTCTATAGTTACAATGCCGCCGAAAAGAACTTTTTTCAAGGAAGGTGTCCTTAAAGCGATAGACGAGAGAAGTAAACGCGCGATAATCAAAGAAACATGCCGAAAATATAATAATCCCGACACACCGTTCCTTTTAAGATAATACACCCTGACCTCTCGCGCCCGGCCCTGGTTCAGCCCATGGTGCGGGCCGAGAGGCAATGGATGCAGACGCCTCCTTCTGCGAAGCAGTCATGCTAGCGAAGGAGCGGCCGAAAGCGCGAGAGAGAGGCAACTCTTTCTCACGTTCCAGCCGCCGCGGGAAACGCTCCGCACGTCAGGGGTCGCGAGCCCATCTCCGGCCACCGTAGGCGCGGGCTTGCGGACGGCGAGCAGGGGTAGCATAGTTGTTGAAAACGTGGTTGACATTTTAGTAGATCCAGAAAGGATCACTAATGCATATGAATACAGATTTAATTAGAACTTATAGACTGATTTAAGGTTTTGATGAATACTAAGTACAAAACTTAATTATGTTGATTAGTGTTAAGAATAAAACTATTTTTCATTAAAAGTATGTTTGATTTACTGGTTTACTATTGGCACAATGTTTGGTCTATTACTGGTACAATCTGGTCCACCTTAGGCATATTACAACTAGCCACATTATTTTTTAAACATAAATTAATTTAATAGATATTGGAAAAATTGGAATAGGTTATATAATTATGTGGTAAATAAGCAGTATGCTGAATTTTTTTTTAATGTATGTATCAATTATTGAGTAACATCATTATAGTTTGTTTCAAAATGTAGTTTAATCAGTTTGCTACTGGTGCACTTAAAGTTAATTACAATTAACGTTATTAACATTTTTTCATTCAATCATCACAATTAACAATTAAAGTTAGTCAGTGTGACAAACCTAATAAATCGTCCTAGTACGTAATCAATTTTTATTTTATTTTTTATACTTTTTTAATAATAAGATGTTATTTGTTTCTTTTTTTGGTGTTTGTACTTGTAGCATGTATCAATAAACGTTGTTTCTATCTTTTCTTTTCTTTCTTTCTAATAATTTTACTGACCTAAAACAACCCAGCTAAGAGGAAGTTGTACTTGCATAACGAGGAGGCATAACAGGAGATTTGGCAAAATCTTCCATTTCATGTTGTTAGTTAAAATGCTGGTGGCTAAATAATAGCAGCAAGCAATGCTAACCGAGGTCAGCCTGTGGATCGACAACATCTTAAAATATTGATATCCCAATGTGCCTCTGAAAACACATTATACCGTTGGTCGAGCTGCCATTAGGTCATGCCTGCCAATTGTTACGGGTAGTCTGAAGCTAGAAAATCTGACACAGGTCTGGTCAAAGGGTATTGTGCTTCCCAGTTACTGGGTTGTGTACGACAAATGATAGACAGTCGCTCCATGTAAAACACTAATAATCAGCTGCATCCAGTTAGACTCGAAGCCAACCCTGACATAGCTGGGAAAAGGCTAAGAAGATGATGATGTCATAAAATTCATTTTTACTTTTTGTTTCCGCAGTGCTGTAGTCATACGCATGTCGCCGCACCCTGTTTATTAGTTCGTCCTTAACTAGCTGGTTGAATGCCTTGCGACCAAGGTGAGCCACTGAGAATATCTTCTTTACTGACTCTGGTGCACTGTAAGGAAATGTTAAAATATATTAATATAAGGAAACCACTTATTATCACCTTGACAAAAACATTTTAATTTAATATAAAATCCACCAATTAATCTTTTTTTTTAAATAAATAAATTTTAAATAAATTTCTTGTCTAAATTGCAAATGCATTAATTAGCAGACCTCGCTTTTGTCTTTTTTCTGTAGAAAATTTACTTAATTTCATAACAGTCGTCAAGAGAGGTAAGAAAGATATATTTCACCACCCTTTCACTGCTAAATAAAATGTTTAAATAAAAACTCTTAAATTCCTTAAGTTCTAAGCTAAATAATAACAACCAATCTGGTTGATCTTCAAAGTAAACTAACTCTTGCCAAGTTTAGGCCTTAAATGGATGAACCTCTGAACATATGAGGATTCCTTTGTGCCTCAGAAAGCATGGTCAGTGGGTCGTTTTAGCATTAAGTTAAGTGGTTGTTCAGGGCTGTCATTTGTACATTTTTGATGGGTATTCAGAAACTCTAGTTTTTTTAGTTGATTTTCTGAAATCTGAAACCATTCTTACCAAGGGGCATTGTGTTACCCATACTCAGAGCTGGATTAACCCTGTCAGAGGCCCTAAGGCAATGGCATTCTGGGGGCCCCTTTTCTTACTTTGACTTAGGTACCAAGTTGTGTGTGAACTGAGGAAAAGCACATTAAGGGCTGTGGTTTTTAATATATTTGTTTACTTATTGCCAGATTTGTTCTAAAATTGTTTTAATTCTACTATTAAATCTAACAATTTGTATTTTGTGAGATAACAGTGAGGTCCCTAAGTTCAAAGAAACGTGTTTTCTTGGAGCATGCACTAGGCCTGGGCCCCTAATTGATGCGGGGCCCTTAGGCAGTTGCCTACTCCGCCTAATGGTTAATCCGGCCCTGCCCATACTACCAGGTTGTGGAGGTCAGATAAACAGTCGCTTCAGGTAATACACTAGTACTTAATTGCATCCGGTTAGACTCAAAGATGATCATGAATACGCGGATATTTACTACAGCTCTATTATTTTAATAAATCTATCATTCTATCAACGAATTCCAAGAAGCCTAGTAAGCTAGAAATACTTTTGTATGTTAGGTCAGTGGGTCGTCTTAGGGGCGAAGTTACTTCTGGCTGTCAATTTCAAAAATTTGTCTTGCTTTAGCATACGTTCGAATTATATCGAATCATTTATTAATAAGTAAATACTTAAATATAAATAAAGGCATACAAGAGTTAACTTACTCTTTGATTTCCTCTGATAAAGCATAATCCTTGCCAATAGCGCTTTCAGGAATAGGAGGCAGGCGTTCTAAATCTCCAGACTTCTCAGGTTTGTAAGCAGGCACGTAATCTGGCCTTACCCATTTTACATTGACAGTGTGTTTGATACCACGAGATTGAACGACTGTACAAGCCAATCGACGCAACATTGCGACTATGGTAATATATTGATAATATTAAAATTAAAAGTAAATGAAGATTTTTTTTTAACTTTTTATATCCAGTATCCACATAACCTTAAAATAAGTTATCAATTTGACACTGACAGTCGTGCTTGCGTTCCAGATTCCAGCGGCCTTGATTGATATTTATATTTATAGCATGATTGTTATTTTGATGTCGTGAAACAGGTTCATATTTGCTTCTTTGAAGTTTGAAGCTGAAAGGTTCGAGCAGAAAAGTAAACATTTATTCGTTCAGCGGGCCTAGACAAAATCCATTTTCTGTAAGCGTTAACGCCAACGGAAAAATTAAATTGTATGGAGTTGACATTTACTAACACGTGACAATCACGTGACATGTGGTTAGCAAATGTCAACTCCATACAATTTAATTTTTCCGTTGGCGTTAACGCTTACAGAAAATGGATTTTGTCTAGGCCCGCTGAGCTTTCGTTAAAGTCACTTTGATGGAAAGATTATTTAATTATGTTGGTTGAACGGTGTGCTAGAACAACTTGCGAAAAGTTATGGTGAATGATTCAAGGCAAGGTGAAACCGTGCCTTGTCCGATCTACACCGCCCATAGCTGTCCTATACCTCCCGTCTTGTCCCCCAGTGGCGCCCTAAGCCTAGATCCGTACCCCACAGGGAGTTCCCTAGGATTGTAGGCAGTCGCTTAAAGCGACTGCCTACATTACTACACTACTTAATACAATATTTATAAACTAAGCGACTCGCTTAGTTTATAAATATTGTATGTCCGTAAGGATTGAGGAGCCACATCAGATTTTTTAAATCTGATCTCACCATTATTTAGCAGCAATGTAGCTTATTTTGCAGGCCGAATTCTAGATTTAGCAGCAAAATATATCACTAGTTATTTTAATGCAAAAGTGGCTCCTCAATCTAAACGTCTGAATTGAGGAGCCACCTGGAACTCGTTAAGTGATAGATGAATATTTATGAAAATTTTGTATCATTTAGTAGTAATTTTGCATATTGCCCTAAGACTATCCTTAGTCTGAGATATTACCGTCTAAAAATTTAGCTTCTGTAGCGCTAAAATGTAAGAAATTACAATACTTTTAATATGGCTCCTCAATCTAAACTCGAGAGGTGAATTTCTATTGGATCTGAGCGATCAATTAATATATTCGACATAATGATCATTTAGCAGGTGTTGTGTTTGTTTTTGCAGTATAGGAATAAAATAGTAAAACAGAGTAAATTTTGTATATGAACGCATTTTCTTTGGCTCCTCAATCCTGACGTTCTAATTATATATGTTTGGCTGTAGCCACCTGAGATCTCAACGGAATCTAAAGCCAGAGATACTAACATTTAGCAGAAATGTCTGCTAAATATATCTGCACAGTTCAGCACTGTATATATTTTGGATTCTATAAAAACAATACTTAACTATTGTCTTGTAAATTCAGTGTGTAGGATGACCACATTTTGGGGGTACCAACAAATTAATATTTCACTTACGTACCCACAATAATATTTATTTAGTAACAAAACATTCATCAGCGGTGAAGAATTCTCGTTTGTATGTACATGAATAATGTTCATGTACGAAATAAATAATTAACTGAAAAATAAAATTAACAACAACAAAACTGTGTTTAAATATAGTCTATCAAACATAGTGTCATATGAACTGAATGGTTGTGCTATGCGAACTATTATGTTTTACGTCAAGGTTTTTGAGTCTGAATTATAATCGTAAAATAGAGTAAGAATATTAATCATTTATTAAGCCAAAGTTGGAGAGTTTTGGAACACTCCGTCTGCACCATAGGAGGATTGAATGTTCTAAATAAACCTACATAAAATTCAAATAAATAGGTAAAATAAATTGAATATTAGTGAATTATTTTCAAAAACTCAGTACAATTATTCCACATAAAAATGTTAACCATGTATCTAGTATACAGCGTGAAATTTCAATGGTTGTTTTCCCGCAGCTGGACGGTTACTCATCAGTAGTAGTATCGAAACATGCAGTTATACTTAAAAAACCAAATGTTTTTTTTTTTCTTCAAATTATTAAAAAAATATTCATAAACTCGAAAGCGCGAGAATCATTAGTAGTTCAGTAGACTAACGTAGGTACCTAGATGAATATATGATAAATGTTCAGAGCAAAATAAGCTCTCACGCATGGTGATAATGCATTAACTGCACTGCGCCATTTTTTGTTTCTGATATTTTATTTGCTTATAAAACGGTTCTATTACCAAGACAAAGCCATTTCGCTTTGGGAAAACAAACATTAAAATTTCACGGTGTATATGTTGTAACATGAGTTACAGTATTTTCTCAAACTCGCAGATTGAGTGTTCTAGATAACTGACCATGACTTTCTCACCATAGGTTTCACAATTTTTTTATCTTCACCATGAAGTTTTCACAATTATTTCTTAAATTCTTTCTTGATTTCGTAAAAATATATTTAACTTTTAAAAAGGAGCACTCAATCTACTTGCAAGCAAATAAACTGTTATTAAAATATAAATTTAATAAATTACTTATCCTGGTTTCATTAATACGAGTATAATATGGTCACCCTACACACTGAATTTACAAGAAAATAGTTAAGTATTGTTTTTTCAGAATTCAAAATATATACATTGCTTAAGGCCGGCCGCCCATTGCAACTTTTTGTCACCGTGACTTATTGTTACTGTCGCCTGCTGTCACCCACGATGCGCTCACTGAGGTGACTTCTTGGGTAACAAATCACTTTCTAGACATGGGCGTTATTAGTTATTTTTGATAACCGTTATCTAATCGGTATTTAGTGGCAATAACGTTATTGATAACGGTTGCTGAATAACGGTATCACAAAAGCAGTTAATCTAACTATTCAGTTGTTGTATCTCTATAGTTATTACAACAACTGGATAGCTAAAATAACTACAGTATGAATATAACAAGGAGTGGAGTAAAGGGATTATAACGATACTGGTAATTTCCCTTCATAGCCTTCTAGGCTTAGGACTAGCACATTTTTTATATGAAAAATATATAAAAAATGCGGCGCATTTAAAAATCATCATATTTACATTGATTGATTAAATCAACATGGTTCGTTAACTCACCTTCACCTAATAATCACTATCATCATAATTATACTATTTACACAATGGTTAATTAATCAATCCTACTGTTATTATAAATGCGAAAGTTTGTGAGGATGTATGTATGTTTGTTGCTCTTTTACGTAAATACTACAGAACGGATTTCAATGAAATTTGGTAAGTAGATAGTTGAGATACTGGAATAATACATAGACCACTTTTATTCAATTCAATTCAATTTATTTTATTTTACAAGTTACTTTAAGTTTATCCCAGCATTCCCACGGAATCGGGATTTATGCGGGAAAAACCTCCCACGCGATCGAAGTTCTACTATACTACTATGATACTAGTATCATTATATGATTACAGTGTTACCTCTATATAACTACACTCAAGGGACTTCGTGTATTTTGATATTATAGGAAAAAAACTATATTGGAAAATGAAAACAGAAATATTTCCGACTAGTGTTACAAAAAACAAATCTTATTTGAACGCTATTTCGTAGTGTTTTTTGTCATTTTCATCTGACGTCTTTTGCTGCACCAGTAATTTTGTTGTATTTTTTAGTTTGTAATCCACGAATCCTACTAATAACCGTCTACACATGCAATTTGTGAATAAAAGAACAGATGTCGTAAAAAGTTTAGTATTTATGATGCCGACAGTCAAGTTTATTACGTACTAGAATAATAAAGTAACAAAAGAACCTATAGCTCTGCAGTTTTTACTAATTTCGGCCACTTAAAAAGTACATTTTATTATTTAATTGCTGTCGTTATTGAGACTGAGTGTATTGATTATAGAGTGTTCCATTATATGAAAGACAAGCTAAGCTTTAGGGAGTTGAACGACACTCGATTTATGTCATTTAATTCATTTTTATAAGTCAGTTTATGTCTACACAAGTATACCTAGCATTAAATACTATTATTAAACTGTGTTTGCATTGTCTATTTACATACTTAAATTTAATACACAACTACGATTACGCACTTAACTTTTATAAACTAAAGAATTTGAATAGTCTCTTCTCAGAAAAATAATAAATCGTCTCAAATCTCCAAAAACAGAAATCATAAAACAATTAACAAGTTCTTCAAATAACTAACAAGAAAACCGACAACCGACACTGGTACTAGTATAATTCACTCAATAATTTGAAACATACACACACAGAAACATGTTGGAAAAAACGTCATTGCATTAAACATAATAATAACAAGTAAGTTATAACAAAAAAAAAAAAAACAATGTAATCACAACAACATTTTCCACATATTAGCTAAGAGGTATGATGTGATGAGGAGTCAAGCTAGTTTAGTTCACATTCAAGTAAACTATTATATTTTATTAACTCAACAAACTTTCAAATTAGTCAGCAACATCAAAATGACTGGTATCTAATATATACAGTTCCTTAATAACTTTAGTTCTAAAAGTATTTCTATTTAGTAAAAATATCTGTGATAACCGATAAACACATCAAAAGTGTTCATAATTAGACCAGCAATTGGTATATACGACCATATTATTTCCTTAAGATATCCATGATAACCAATGCATGCCAACAAAACGATAATCGCATCTTCTCTTTCTTGCACCTAATTATCGGCTAAGTGAGAGAGGGAAGGCATGGTTGCCAGTTGCCGGTTGGTTATCATCGGTTTCGGTTTCTAATGTTTTCGTAGTTGCGCGTTGAGTTGTAGCTACTCGCTCGCTACTCGTACTCTGCAGATTGATAACCGTTGCCGGTTGAGACGATACCGATACCTAACGTTATTGCTAAGGCAAGGCAACCGTTTTCAGTTGCGGTTTGTTATAACTGATACATGTCTATCGCGTTCATTTTTGTAATGGCCTTCCACTTGGTTGTCAAACTAATCGGCTTATACGCTTATTTTAAATAACATGTTTTATTATATGCTTTTCGTTTAAACGCCCATCTTTACGGCTGAGTGACAAAAAGTCACCAGTGAGCGGACTCCCATAGTAATGTACAGGGCGAGTGACAGTCACGTCACTCCGGTACTGCCTGTCGCTGCAACTTTTTGTCACCGTCTTATCAAGTCATCATAATGAGCGCACTCAGTATAGTTTTCATAGCACTTGACTAAGTGACAAAAAGTCACGGTGACAAAAAGTTGTAATGAGCGGCCGGTCTAACTGTGCAGATATATTTAGCAGACATTTCTGCTAAATGTTAGTATCTCTGGCTTTAGATTCCGTTGAGATCTCAGGTGGCTACAGTCGAACATATATAATTAGAACGTCAGGATTGAGGAGCCAAAGAAAATGCGTTCATATACAAAATTTACTCTGTTTTACTATTTTATTCCTATACTGCAAAAACAAACACAACACCTGCTAAATGATCATTATGTTGAATATATTAATTGATCGCTCACATCCAATAGAAATTCACCTCTTGAGTTTAGATTGAGGAGCCATATTAAAAGTATTGTAATTTCTTACATTTTAGCGCTACAGAAGCTAAATTTTTAGACGGTAATATGCAAAATTACTACTAAATGATACAAAATTTTCATAAATATTCATCTATTACTTAACGAGTTCCAGATGGCTCCTCAATTCAGACGTTTAGATTGAGGAGCCACTTTTGCATTAAAATAACTAGTGATATATTTTGCTGCTAAATCTAGAATTCGGCCTGCAAAATAAGCTACATTGCTGCTAAATAATGGTGAGATCAGATTTAAAAAATCTGATGTGGCTCCTCAATCCTTACGGACATAATATTGTATTAACCCATTAGTGCATAACGTCCGAATGTCCGATATATCGTACTTCAATAAAATATTTATTTTTAAGAATTAAAACTTTTATTTTCAAAGCTTTTCATTAAAAGATAGTTTATTATATTTATTCTTATGGCAAGACTGCTATTATGAAATCAAACCAAATCAAAAACATAGTGTATTACATACTATGTTTTTGATTTGGTTAGTTTCGCGGCGAAGGTAAGAGAATATTTTATTTCTTTTTGTAGTTTGTTTGGTAATTGTGTAATGTTTTCACTTACGTTATAACATCATTCATGGTTTAGAATTTCCTAATATTCTAATATTAAGTTATTTTTAACCGACTTCAAAAAAAGGAGGTTTACAATTCGTCTTGAACTTTTTTTTTTTATGTATGTTACCTCATAACTCGGAGATAGCTGGACCGATTTGGAAAATTCTTTTTTTGTTTGAAAGGGTATACTTTCTAGTTGGTCCCATTGTCGTCACGTTTGGATCTGATGATGGGATCATGGAGAAATCGAGGGAACTCTTCAAATATTATAGGCACACCTATAGCGTTTTGGGTATTTCTTATAGTACCTTGTGCAGATGCTCTCGAAAAGCACCATTTGAGGAAGTGGAACTGATGATGAAGACCCCAGATGGCCACCGAAACTACTCAATAATAAGTATTTCGTTGATTGCGATTAGATTACTTGAATATGGATGTTAAGCACTTTATGCTCGTCACAATGCATATGGTGAAGTAGAGCTGATGGTGATGTACCAGGAGAACTCCTCAAAAATTAACGGCTCTGCACCGGGAAAAGCAATATTTTGTAAAAGGTGATAAGTAGTTGACATTTTGGCTTTTGTAACTAGATAAATTACAAACCGACCCACTAAAAAGCGTGAAAAAAAACTTTTTAGCAAAAAATAGAACTGACTTCCATATAAAAACACTACAAAGGCAAAAATAACTTTAATTTCGGAAGGCGGTGTCTTTAGTTTTGTATATATTTTCGTTTTTGACACCGCCTTCCGAAATTAAAGTTATTTTTGCCTTTGTAGTGTTTTTATATGGAAGTCGGTTCTATATTTTGCTAAAAAGTTTTTTTTATACATTACTTTGTTTGTTTACGTTTCTGTAAAGTCATTAGTGACAGGACTAGTTTTCTTCTTAATTCATTGCTGGAGTTAGGTTAGGTCGTATATGTAACTGATATTGTACCTCGTGATAAATTGCTTTTATTTTTCTTTTTATTCTAGAACCTCGATTCAAAAACCGAAAAGTCGATGTAATGAGAGAGATGACGGGGAGCGAGTCTTTGAGCGAGTCAGTCTACGCCTGGAACACAAACAGTGAAGAAGTCTGCAAGTAAAAGGGCTTGGTCGCCTCCTTATACGCAAGCCGTGGTCCGGACCTCCAGACGCCCTCTTCGTTCTGCTGCTGAGGCCTATCGACTGAAGGCCAGCCGTCCGCAGCCACCTCTTCGTGCTGCCCTCTTCGTTCTGCTGCTGAGGCCTACAGACTGAAAGCCAGCCGTCCGCAGCCACCTCTTCGTGCTGCCCTCTTCGTTCTGCTGCTGAGGCCTATCGACTGAAGGCCAGCCGTCCGCAGCCACCTCTTCGTGCTGCCCTCTTCGTTCTGCTGCTGAGGCCTACAGACTGAAAGCCAGCCGTCCGCAGCCACCTCTTCGTGCTGCCCTCTTCGTTCTGCTGCTGAGGCCTATCGACTGAAGGCCAGCCGTCCGCAGCCACCTCTTCGTGCTGCCCTCTTCGTTCTGCTGCTGAGGCCTATCGACTGAAGGCCAGCCGTCCGCAGCCACCTCTTCGTGCTGCCCTCTTCGTTCTGCTGCTGAGGCCTACCGACTGAAGGCCAGCCGTCCGCAGCCACCGCTTCGTGCTGCCCTCTTCATTCTGCTACTGAGACCATTCGTCGAAGACCACTCGTCCTGCAGCCACCTCTTCGTTCCGCTTTTATCATCCGCTCCACTTATCATAGACCCTCCCGTCATCTCTTGTGCCTTAAGATACAAGTCATCTCTTGTCTCAATTTCTTTTATAAACGGGTTTTAAAAACGTTACAATTGGTGTAAAAAAACTGATATTTTATTGCTAAAATGTCAGACTATTTATTTACCATATTATTTTTACGTAACCAGTTAGGTATTTTGAATGCTTCGCTGGCAAATTTTGTACTGTCCGATATATCG
Source organism: Tholera decimalis (assembly GCA_943138885.2). Lineage (NCBI taxonomy): Eukaryota > Metazoa > Arthropoda > Insecta > Lepidoptera > Noctuidae > Tholera > Tholera decimalis. The sequence goes on from OW964568.2 coordinate 5,671,621, forward strand.
CACGCTGTGCACAGCGGGTACCTATTAGTGTTGCTGAGGATTCCTCTTCCGCTTCCTCATAATGCGGAAGTTCCGCAATATTTTGGGTTCCTCAACCGTTACCGCATCCTCATAAATAAAAATAAAAAAATCCTCTTCCGCTATCGCTTCCTCAAAATTTAAGAGGAATTTATGAGGAATTTCACTGTGCATGCGCGTTGCATATCCACGGCAACGCACACGCCGCAGCGCGATGCAAGCCGGGCCGAACGGGCGAGCGAGACCTCCCCTCCCGCGACCCGCGCTGTTCCTTGCTTATTTCAACTTGTTTGTTTTAATTTTCTTCTTTATCCGCTTCCTCATCCGCTTCCTCTTCCGCTTCCTCATCCGCATCCTCTTCCTCAAAAAATATCCTCTTCCTCATCCGCATCCTCTAAATTTGCGCGTGACAATTCCTCTTCCTCCTCCTCTTCCTCATAATCACTTCCTCAACAACCCTAGTACCTATTGCATGTGGTGTTTGTTACATTGTTACAGTTTACAAGTGCATGAAATATTATCTGCTTTGGAGTGTGACGATGATGATTATAATTATACCGAGAATATAATTTATCTTGAGCCCCTTATTGAGGATGCGAATCAAGTTACTGACGAAGACAGTGACAGGTCCGATGAGGAGCATAATGCGAGTCTAAACCATTTAGGACGCAGATTGCTGCAAGCTGGCTGCGAATTGCGAAGTCTTCGAAGTGATGGCACTGTTTCTACTCCATCGACGTCCACAGCCATCGGTTCAAATATGCAAACGACGTTGAATAATAATTATTTGTCAAGCGATAGTGAAGACGAGGTGCCCCTTTCTTCTTTGAGTTCTCGTAACAAGTCGACAATTTCTGCGCTCCCGGCCAAATAGAAAAAAACTACACACTGGCGAAAAGAGAAACCTGGTTTTATTTATACTGAATTTCGTCCACGGCTACCATCAGATGAAAGTAAAAGGTGTCAAAATCCTTTGGAATACTTCAAACTAACTATTTTTGTGATAATGTCTTCGTATGCCGATGGAACGATAACAATGTTGTCACAGTGGCCACAAACTTCCATAATCTTGAAAAAATAAAAAGCACTACAAAGCCAAAAATAATTTTAATTTCGGAAGCCGGTGTGAAAAAAACCGACTACCGAATTTAAAATTATTTTTGGCTTTGTAGTGTTTTGATATGGAAGTCGGTTTTATTTTTTGCAAAAAAGTTTTTTTTATAATAAATTTGTCATGCAATTCGTATTTTTACTTCAATCTATTTTTAATGCACTTGTGTGTGTGTCCGCTATGCAGTGTCCGATTTATCGGACGAGGTATTCCATGAAGCGCACCCAAACGAAGCACACCCAGACGAAGCACACCTAATGTATTCCACTTAGCGCACCCGTAGGTGCGCTTCAAATAAAAATTTAAAATAATTAATTTCCTATTCCACGAAGCACACCTAAAGGAAGGGGACACAAGTGTTAGTGTATAATAACAAACAATATAGTAAACACAAGATTTATAAGAACGGTAATGCCTTGTGGCGGTGTATTAAAAAAGGATGTAATGGCTTACTCACATTAAGTAGCATGGAAGAAATTGTTAAAATAAAGGAATATAAATGTGCCTCAAACGTTTTGGAGACCCAAATTAAGGAAGCAATGAATGAACTCGAGCAGCAAGTAGTTTCCACCATGAAGCCCATTCCTACAATCAAAAACTTAATGATACATTGGACCGAGGATTGAATTTAGTCAGCACTGATATGTCACAATTTAAAAACGTTAAGTCCGGAACATCGCAGATCGACATTTTTATTTCTTAGTCTCCGCACTATGCGAGTGATATTCATAGATGTGCTTCGTGGAATAGGAAATTAATTATTTTAAATTTTTATTTGAAGCGCACCTACGGGTGTGCTAAGTGGAATACTTTAGGTGTGCTTCGTCTGGGTGCGCTTCGTTTGGGTGCGCTTCATGGAATACCTCTATCGGACAGGCTGTAAAATCTAAACTAACATATAAACAGTATTTTATGTCATATAATCGTTAAAGATACTCTTAATGACAATATCTAATAGTTATTACAACGAAGAAGGCGGAAATCAACTCTATGGCTGGAGGCTTTAATTACTATAATTGAGGGCGCTGCAGGCAAGTTCAACTAAGGCCTAAGCAGCCGACAACTTCCTAGAATCCTAGATTGACCTGAAAGAAGCCACTCGTCAGAAAAGAATGCTTAAGGCGTCTGCTGGGGCAATCGCAAAGCTACTGAAGACATGTGAAGCCTACGCTGCCGCGCATGGTTTAATATATAATGTAAAAAAATGTGAATGCATGGTCTTTAAGGTCGGCGGCAAGTGCCGTGAAGATGGACCCGATCTCCTGATAAATGGGTCAGTAATTAAAAGGGTACCATCTTTTAAATATTTAGGGCATTTTCTTGCTGATGACTGTATGATGTTTGTTTTATAATTAAACACCTTTTTATATGGTTTATACCATTTATTAGTATAATTATTGTACTTTACAGTTACAGCTCGTGCCGCGATCCAGAGCGTCTCTCCAGTGTCTGCGGTGTTGCCAACCCTATATGTTAGTGTTGTTACTACTAATTATGTCTCCTCTCACATCCCTTCTCTTTTCTTAAAATAATTAATCATTACAATATTCATGCAAATAATTTGGTTTCTTAACAATTCGACCACTTCTAGTTTTTTTATTTTCTACAACAATATTGTCAAAATTAAATGTAACAGACTTCTTGGCTTTACTATTTACTATGTCATTATTAGCTCCAAGATCAGTCTGTTCATCAAGACAATCTACAAAGTTATCCACATCACAATTAACATATTCAAAATTTAAATTATCATTATTTTCCACAATGTCATTCATAATATCTTTGTTACAATTATTAAAGTCTATATCTCTAAAAGCTAAATTCTCAGTACAGTCATCATCTGTTACATTAACATTCGTTACCTTATCATAACATCTTTCATTTAATGTGTTATTTTGTATTATACATTCTAGGTCCTCATCATCATAATCATATGTATTTTTAACATTAAATTTTCTATATTTTGAACCTTTAAATATATTATATCTGTTTCTCAGAACTTTCTGCCCATTTTCCAATAATATTACATAGGATCTATCTTTATCCCCTTCTTTTACAATTTTACCTGGAATTAACTTATTCTTATTTCTATCTCTAATATAAACATTTTGTCCATTAAAGAATATTATTCCTTTACCCTTAAATTTCTTATCATGATACAATTTATATCTTTCATTTTTCTTTTGTACATAGTTTTTTTATTTTCTTATACTTTGTTTCATAACCATTTCTATTCACAGGTAACAAAGAAGCTACTTGTCTACCAATCATCATCTCATTTGGCGACTTTAACTCATTATCAATAGGCGTATTCCTGTATTCTAACATAGCTAAATCAATATTTTTATTTTCTAATATACATTTTTTTAACATCCTTTTAACTGTTTGAATGTGGCGCTCAACCATCCCATTAGACCTAGCATAATAAGGTGTTGATGTCTTATGTTTAAACCCAAATTGCTGACAGAAATCTACAAATACAGAACTTCTGTATTGAGCTCCATCATCTGTATATAATAATTCAGGGATTCCCCATCTAGAGAATGATGTTTGTAAAGCTTTTATATGCTCCTCCGCTGATTGATTTTTTAATACACTTATCTCTACATACTTAGTAAGATAATCTACTATTAATAAAAATATTTTATTATTTAAGAAAAACATATCCGCTCCTATTGTACTCCATGGTTTATTGGGAACTTCTCTTAATTTTAATGGTTCATAACTATGACTTTTTTGAAACTGTAAACAGATGTCACAATTTTTAATCATATCTTCTATTTCTTTATTCACATGTGGCCAATATAACAATCCTTTTATTCTATTTTTACACTTTTCATAACCCATATGATTGTAATGAATTTGCTTTAACATGTCAGAACGTAATGATTTTGGTACTAACAAAGCTGAATCTTTGAATATTAAACCGTTAGCTACATATAAGCTTTCTTTAATAGAATGATAAAACTTTAATTGAAATGGAATATCAGAATATTTAGGCCAATCATTTTGAATATAATTAATAAGCAATACCAAGTTTTCATCTTTAGCTGTTTCTTCTTGAAATATTTTTAATTTTTGCTCACTAATATTTAAATTTTCTATAATCATACAGACATGCATTTCTATCTTTTCATCAATATCCTGATTACATATGTTATCTTGTACATATGCCCTAGATAATGCATCAGCCACTAGGAGTTCTTTACCAGGTTTATATTTAATATCTAAGTCATAACCTTGTATGCGCATTCTTAATTTTTGCAATCTTAATGGAGTTTCGTTCATAGATTTTTTAAATATCTGTTCAAGTGGTTTATGGTCAGTTTCTACTGTAATTTGTTTGCCATATATGTATTGATGGAACTTTTCACATGCATATACAATTGCTAATAATTCCTTCTCAATTTGTGCCCATGATTTCTGCGACTCAGTTAATGATTTAGAAGCATAAGCTACTGGTGCATTATGTTGCAATAAAACTGCTCCTAACCCTGTACTACTACTATCAACCGACAATGTAATAGGACTATTTATCTCAAAATATTTTAAAACCGGTTCTGTAGTTAAGATTTGTTTTAATTTATTGAAAGCTTCCTTTTGTTTCTCACTCCATACAAATACAGAATTCTTTTTCACTAATTCTCTCAATGAATTTGTAATATCTGATAAGTTAGGTATAAATTTAGATACATAAGTTATGATTCCTAAAAATGTTTGTAACTCTTTTTTACTTGTGGGCTCTTTCATATTAACAATAGCTCTAATTTTCTCTGTATCAGGTCTAATACCTGTGCTACTCAATATATGGCCTACATATTTGACCTCAGTTACCCCAAACTGACACTTATCTTTGTTGAATTTTACTCCTGCTTGTTTAGCCCTGTTCAAAACTTGTTTTAATCTCTTATCATGGGATTCCTTAGATTCTCCCCATATTAACAATTCGTCAACATATTGTTCTACCCCTTCAATGTCACAAAATATGTCATGAAAACATTTACTAAAAACTTCAGGTGCTGAGTTTAAACCAAAGGGTAATCTTTTATAACAATACCTACCAAAGTCACCAGCATTAAATGTTGTATATATTTGACTCTTTTTTGATAATTTAATCATGTAAAATCCTTTAGAGGCGTCTAGCACCGAAAAATACTTGGCATTAGGCATTCTAGCGACTAATTCCTCAAAAGTACTCATTTTAAATCTTTCTCTGATTATACATTTGTTCAAATTCTGTGGATCTAAACAAAGTCTGATAGAACCATCGTTTTTCTTTGCCACAACCATAGAATTAACCCATTCAGTAGGCTCATTTACCTTTCTAATGACACCTAACTTCACTAATTTATCTAATTCACTTTTAATTTGATCTTGTAATTTAAATGGAATTTTTCTAGGTCTTTCTGCAATTGGTACACAATTTTCCTTTAATTTAATATCATATTCATATTTTAACTCACCTAAACCAGTGAATAATTCACTATATTCTGACACTATGTCACTTTTATTTACCAACTTTACCCTGTTAATAATACCAAGCTTTACTGCAGTTGAGTAACTTAAAATACTGGGTGTGTTAAAATCCACTACAAAGAGTTTACATAAACAGTCACTGTTGTTGTATCTTAATTTTGTATCACAAGTTCCAAGTATTTTGATCTCAGATCCATCAAAATTTGTCAATCTTATATTCCTACATGTATTTAGTTGCAATTTTAATTGATTCATTGTATTTCTATTTATGATATCCACTTGAGAACCTGTATCAATTTTAAATTTCATATATTTGTTATTTACTTGTATATTTATATACCACTCCTTGCTTACTGAGTTTACTGCATAAACTGTATCTATTCTAAGCTGTTCTATATTTTCACTGTTGACTACTGAACATTTATAAGTACAACATGAAGTAAAATGATTAAATTTATGACATTTTATACATTTTTTACCGTATGCTGGGCATTTACCATAACCATGAAACTTATTGCATTTTCTACATGGTCTTGATGTACTGGCATCTTTTTTAAAATGCTCACCTGACCTTTCTTGATAATTTGATTGTCTGCCACTGGATGTTCCTCGCGCACCATAACTTGCTTGACCTGGAGTTCTACTACGACCCCTGGCTTTTGGTTCTCGTTTATTTGCTGATAGGCGACTGTATGTTCCTTTGTTTACTGCACCTACTTCATTTGAGAATTCACTATTTAAAGTTTTTATTTGACTTTGAGCCACTTGTGCGGCTTTACATATACTCATGCACTTGTCAAGTGTCAGGTCTGGTATTCTTAGTAATTTTTCTCTGATATTACCATCAGTAATTCCAAGTACTATTTGATCTTTTATAAGACTATCCTTTAAGGTTCCAAAGTTACAATCTAAACTGAGAGATTTTAGTGCTGTATGGTATTCTTCGTATTGTTCGTCAGTTTTTTGTTTTCTTGAGAAGAATAGATATCTGTTATACGTTTCATTTGTAGGTGGACTACAGTTTTTCTCCAGACGTATGAGTACCTCATTGTATGATATGCTCGCCTTGTCCTCGAAACTATTATATATTAGCAGACCCTCTTCACCGATGCAGTGTAATAATAGAGCTTTTTTCTGTTCATCATTTAGACGTGTATCTGCTCCACTGGCGAGAAAATATAGGTCAAACCGCTGTTTCCAGTTTTCGAAACTTCTCTTTTTCGATTTCGACCCAACCAAAGATAATGGCGGCGGCGGTTGTAGTTGTTCCATCTCTTACCTCTTTTTACTTTGTTCAGCGGCAATTTTTAGTTATCCTCAGCGCCATGTATGATGTTTGTTTTATAATTAAACACCTTTTTATATGGTTTATACCATTTATTAGTATAATTATTGTACTTTACAGTTACAGCTCGTGCCGCGATCCAGAGCGTCTCTCCAGTGTCTGCGGTGTTGCCAACCCTATATGTTAGTGTTAGCGATGGCCGTTTTGTAACATCAATAGTTGTACAACTATCTATTTGAGTTTACAACCATCACTCGTTTTCTAACCAAGCATAACTATCTATTTTCACAACGTACGTTATGACAATAACTGCAGCTGTAACAACCATCGGTTGTTTTGTAGCGCATAATAACCGTAGCTATCTCACAACGCTCTAGAAATCACGCAATAGATATCGTAGTTGAAGTTGGCTACGTAGCGGTATCGCAACGGTTAGAGCGAGAAAAATATAGGATAGGTAGCGCGTCTCGTTCGCACAAAAGCAAAGATGGATGGTTATGATTTATTGCATAATGTGACGAATCTTATAAACACGAACGTCGATAATTGAATGACTAACTTTCGCCACTGAAAAATATTATTTGAAAATTTAGTTTGGTGTTGACCTTGATACCCGCAAGTGTTCCATTTCCCATTTCTCCACGATTGTTTTTAGGGTTCCGTAGCCGAATGGCAAAGAAAGGAACCCTTATAGTTTAGATATGTCTGTCCGTCTGTCTGTCTGTCTGTCCGTCCGTCCGTATGTCACGGCCATTATATTCCGAAACTATTAAAACAATACACGTGAAACTTAGTAGGTAGATGTGTTCTGTGAAAAGCTTCCCGATTTTAAGAAAAAAAAATAAAAAATAAATAAAATAAAGGGGAGTCCCCATACATGGAACTAGAACTGAAAATATTTTTTTTCATGAAACCTATGCGTGTGTGGTATCTATAGACAGGTCTTTAAAAATGATATAAGGGTTTCTAAAACCCTTTTTTCATAAAGTCAATCGTTTAAAAGATTTATGAGCTTCCAAAGTAGTAAAATGTGTTTGTCCCCCCTCTAACTTCTATAATAATGGAGTGAAAAATCTAAAAAAAATATACGTCTGTAGATCTTAATGTAAACTTTCAACCAAAATTGAATTGAACGAAATCGGGTCACTAGTTTTTGAGATACAACATATTTTCTAAAACCGCAAATATAACTTTGTAATTCATACAAACACTATGAAAAACAAAGTTATTTAGCGTAGTTGTAAAAATGTAAATAAGCTAGTTTTAAGAAGTCTTTAAGATATTTTTTTTATTCGTCAAATAAATAGACATATTGTATTATATTATTATAGTTACTACGGAACCCTTCATGGGCGAGTCTGACTCACACTTGGCCAATTTTTTTTTCTAAAGTCGTTAAATTTTGTATGTGTGTTGAATTGAACAATAAGTAATTTTCATCTATAGTGTTAATAATTGTAAATAAATCTAACTTTTTTGACAATATCAAGTACTTACTTTCTTATTGCAAAAAACCTAAGCCTAAGCCTGGATAAGTACGAAAGAAAGTTGACTGTATGTTTAGTATCAATTGTAACTGCAACAGATATCACGTTATAAGGCGCCTTCTATACGAGACGTTGTCGAAATAGATAGTTGTCAAAATAGATAGTTTTCACAACGTTATTTGACAACGGACAACGGCTTCGTTACGTTATTAGAAAAACTCATAACGACACATGTCTAGTTAGTGTTGTTACTAAAGATGTGATAAGCGACTTAAAACTTTTAACGAACTTATTCGTTTATTTTTTATCAAAAGTCACTTACGTAAACTGCTTAATACGCTTATTTACTTTCTTACATTAAAAATAATGAAATTATGTTGTTTGCTTTTTTAGTTGGTTAAGTTTAAGTATTGGTTTTTAAACGAAATCAATGAATTTTCTTTCGTACTTGGCAGGCTTAGGACTGACTGAATGAATAATATTATATAATTATGAAACTTTACTAAGTAGGTTAGTATTATTCTAAGATCTGTATTTATTAATAACTTGTCAAATAATAAATTACATTTTATTAAATTCAGGCGTACTTAAAAGTTCATTGATCTATTATATGTACATTTTAATTATTTACAAAATTTCCATTATTTCCTCAAACCATCAAGTCATTTATTCACATTCAGAAACATAATTATTTCTACTTTGCTCGTCAACAACCGGGTCCTCCATTCCGATATTATGTTAAAATCGGAATACGATAAAGTTTTATTACAAAAATTACACACAGCTGTTTTAGTCGCATGATTTCTCAAAAAAAAGTTCCAAATTATGTTATTCGAACTTCTACTCGTCATTTTGATATAGTAGTTATTCGAATTTACAGTTTAATTAGCTCACCAATTTGTTTTTGTAGAAAAAGTAGTCAAAATTAACACAATTACTTACACTATAAACTATTTACACTATTATTAACACAATTACCTATTAAACACAATTAACTACACCTAAAAACTATATTATATACAAGTCCAAAACTCACAGAATTATTTCCTTGGTAAGAAACAATTCACCACATGAAATAATGTTTTACACTATTTATGTTTACGTAAACAATTCCGAGTCACAACTTTTAATCAAATTGTTTCGGAAATTCACAAAACATGACGCTTTTCACCGGGCGGAGGAAACGCTACTAAACGTAAAAAGCAAAATAAGTGATAAGCAACCCGTTTAAATTAAATTGGCGCTTTTAAAAGTGAACAACGGAAAGCATATTTAATTTGCTAGGTTTACCAATTTTGAGTAAGTCAACGCGATTCAGCACATAAACAAAAGATGTAAATATTTTAAACCTTCAAGTTTTTGAATTAAGGTCGATTTTCGCATAATCATTGTTTACTATCGATTAAAATTGAATCAGGCGCCATCTATCAGTTGTTACATAATTCATTTGAGCACGTTCTTACTTACGTGGTTATGAAAAGAAATTATCAAAACGCGGTTGCGTTTTAATTTTAACAAAAAGCGGAATAAACAGATAACTTTAAATGCTTTTATAAACAAGTCTGCTTATTCGTTTATTTTAAATAATATGTTATATTATATGCTTTTCGTTTAAACGCCCACCTCTGGTTGTTACTACTAATTATGTCTCCTCTCACAATGACCTTAGAGACGATGCAGACATTGAGAGCGAGCGGAGGGCTCTAGCGGTCCGGAGCAATATGCTGGCCCGTAGGTTTGCGCGATGTACAGACCTAGTGAAAATTACTCTTTTTAAGGCTTATTGCCAGTGCAGTCTGTACACGGGCAATCTATGGGTCAGTTACGCTAAAAAATCGCTAGATGTGCTCCGCGTACAGTATAATAATGCTTTCAGGATGCTCTTGCGACTGCCTCGTTACTGTAGCGCCTCAGAAATGTTTGCACAAGCTCGTACGGACGCATTTCAAGCGATTATACGTAAGAAAACGGCTTCACTTCTGAGGAGAGTAAGGGACAGTCGTAACAGCATCCTGAGAACGGTGAGTGAGAGTGTGTCCTCTCCTATTATGAAGCAGTTTGTGCGGAGGGTGATGGGTACTAACACTAGATAATAAGGTATTAGGTATAAGTTACTAACATTTTATGGATTTTTGTGGTCCGAAATAAAAATATTCTATTCTATTCTATTAAGGCGCTTCGATGTATTTTCTCTGAAATATGTTAATAGTTTATCTGTAGGTGCTTGTTATGTCATTTCAATTTGAATTTAAAACTTACTCAAAAAGTTGTATTTCTTGTTTTTTTTTAACTCTGTTGTTCCATCCATAACTATCTGTATGCTAAGTTTATACCTAGATTAAGTTTTCTCAACTATAAATCTGGACGCGATTAGAATAAAGATCCATAACCGTGGGCTAATCAGTTTTTGTGAATCCAATTATTTCAGGTTACACTCTACGTGAATCTGGCGTTTTCACGCGCGTTCAGCTGTTAGAGTAGTACAATTTCTATAACTTTCAAAGAAATCACCATTATTTTTAGCCGAGACGTTAATGTCGTAATTTCAACATACAAGAATAACTAATACAATAGCATTGTAGCATATTTCAATATCACCGAAAGGTATCAAAATAAAACACAAAGTTTCGTGAACATTCATTTTTATTGCTTTGTGAGTATAAAACCTCAAACTTATAAAAAAAATAAGCAATATTTTGTACTAATGTACCACTCCACATGACTGTACAAACTACAATGATATACGAATACATTCTCTTTATTTACAATTATAGGGCAAAAAGAACAATATTACATGTCATAAACTAGTAAAATAATCCTGTTTTATCATTGATTATAAAAATTACAAACAATTTTGCATCTTGCAACATTTTGTGTAACTATGGCAGTGACTGGTCACTAAGGAGATTTTATTCCGAGTTTAATTCCAAGACATGTTTGAATAAAAATATTTTGTTATTTAACTTTATATTTTTTATAAACCGGCTTGTACAAGCCTACCCTGTTTACAGCCAATTTTCCGAAAGACAGCCAGGAAGTTTACAAAATTAAATTTTGTTTGAATTACAAAAGTTAAAAGAACTAGAATAATGTGGAATGTAGCATACATACACAGAATGTAGATTTATTAAATAAACTATTAAATTATGAACAGTTTAAAATGAATGTCACTAGTTTAGTTTTAGGTTCAAATTCTGCTAAAAACCAATTTCTACCTACAACGAAACGATTTAATCTTGATGATATTATATAAATACTCTCTATTTGGCACCATGGTTGATTGGATACTTCAATCTAAAAAAGCAACAGAAAAAGCAAGTGTACTTAAATTCAAATACTTTAATTAAAATTAAGTTTATTATTATTTATACAATACTGCACAAATACAAATTATTGAATTGAATGTCATTATTTCATTTATGATATATTTTATTGACACTTGTGCGAAAAGAGACATAAAGAGTATAGATTATAATATACCTCGCGAGATTGCAATCTAACGATGAATTGTTATCCGTCCAATACGGTTCACAATTTAACGCATTATTTTTCGTTAGTTAAAATATGATAATGTTAATGTCTATTTTTTTTTTAATTACGTGTATACTAAAATGTGCATAAAACTAGAAAAACTAACATTTTTGCGAACTGTAAAACCACATTGTGGACTAACAAAGTAAAACTAGTAAAAATATGTAGTTATTGTTTAGTTCTAAGAAATACATAGCAGAATTTGAGACCTACAATTACATTATCCACAAAACTACAGTTATAGAATAGACAATAGATAGATTTGCACACTGCTGTGTTTAATTCATAAAATTACCCACAATGCTATCTTCAGATTTCAATGAAATGCAAATTATTATCGAGTTAATATTTTGAGAAAGTTAATATTGTCTTTAAATAACGTATTTATATGCTTATTAAGACATTTAGATGAGTATTTAGTAACAGGTATATTTACCACCCATTTCTATAGAAATATGAATTAAAAAAAAAATAAGAAGATTCAAGGAAATTAGTTCTTAGTTAGTAGTAATAATCAGCATTTCACAAACCCAATATCACTATATCATTTAAAATTCAAAACATTTATATCAAACTGTAATTTAAAAACTGTCTACACTGAAGGAATGCAACCTCTGAAACCTTACACAGTGAATTCAATCCTATTATAATTAAAAAATCCTTAATTTTAATACTGGACATCATTTATCTACTTATCATTAATCATCTTTTATAAACACGAGATACAAAAATGTCTTTCAATCGTAAATCCTTAATATTAATTGGGATTAGCTTGTCTATGATGTTGAAAAAGAGGTTTTGTTTTAAATGTATGCCTGAATGAGTTTTTTTACTTAATGCCCTATCATACTACATTCATTTTCTATGGCATTTCCCTTTTTCTTTCTCTTCAATAAACTTGAGAATAATGTCTATTTATGGAAATAAATTAATTTACGACAAAATTTCTTTAAATTAGTCAAAATGTTAAGGACACCTAGCTAACCCCTCTATGCGTAAATACAAAGCAATAAACGATAATAATGTATGTGAAAAATAAATAATAAACACATGTTTACCATAGACTAGGTACAAAACAAACCTTATTCAAAATAACGGGAAACATCAATTAAATTAGGAACAGCACCAAACGTTATTTTTTGGAATCAATATAATCACATGAAATAATAAATAACACAAATTTTGGCATACTTTTTAAACGTTAATCAGCCAAGATTTTGTTTGAATATTGTACTATAGATATACAATAAGGATTTTTCCTAATAGCTTTCACTAATTAGTGATAAACAATAATTATTTCCAAATTGAAATTAATCATACTAAGATTTATCTAGGCTTTACAACGTGCGCTCATATTTATAAAAAAGAAACGAACTCTATGATTTGTTTAAACAGGGCTACGATTCCAAATTCAAATTTGATATGGAGATATTTGAATTAAGAATCTATTTACTTGTTTAAAAAATCATGTTTTTTTTTATAAATAAGGCTTTTGATGTAAAACTATTCTGCTTATGTAACAAAAATAAAGTAGATGATTAGATATTTCGTATTACCAGAACACGTTATCTACAGAAATATTAATTAGCCACTTCTTCCAGTAGTCTTAGAAGCCCCCCAACATTTCGGGCTGTTTTGAGCACCTAAGCTAATCCTAGTCACTCAATTATCTATCCCTGAATACTCAAAAACAACTCATCATTGCTGTACAGTATTGTTGAGACAGGAAAGACAGTCTTGAGTAAGAGCCCCCAGGAATGACGCAAATATCTCAGTAAAAAATGTGTAAAATATGTTAGTGTTAGTATATATGTACTTTGAACGTACGCAACATGCTAGCGTGTGTAATTGATTTTTTATTGTTGTTAGGTTCGTGTTTGACCACCATCTCGGTTGAGGATGAAGCATGCTTACCTAGAAGTAACCAATTCACTCTTGATTAAAAAACTCCTAGGTTATAGTTATTGCAATTTTTTCATACTTCAAACATTTCATATTTTTAATGCCGCTGTTATTTCAAAAATTCTTTTACTGAAATAATAATTACGTTCCAGATTTTGGACATTAGTAATTTGCCCACCAGTAGTAGTAGTAGTTAAAGTTAAGTTAAGTCGGTTTGAGTATTGAGAGTTAGCGCAGTAGTAGTGTATTGGTGTTACAACTATAATTAGCTAGTTATTTATATATTTACGCTACGTATGTACATTATTCTTGTAAAGGCAAGAGCTATTGGTCGTGCGATAGCTGTTTTTTTATATACTTATGAATGTAAGTTGGTTATTTTATGTTTTGTTAAGTTTTTAGGGAATGGAAACTTTTTTTGAAGAAGTGGGCAATAATAGTGTCTTTTTTATTGCAAAACATAATTCGACATAAGAGAGGAGGCAATACGGGTTGGTGTACATCGCATGTCTTCCGATTTACCGGTCCTAGGATCTAGGAACATGTCACATTACTTCACCCGTTTGAGATATTTTAAAATTTAAAACTTATTTTATACTCTACTAAAATCTAGTTTTAAAAAGAAATCCAAGGAGTCGCAAATAAATGAATATTGACCTCATGTCCCCAAATAAAGAAGTTTCCAACATCCCCATACTATTTTGCCTGACCGTTATTTAAAACACTAAAACTGCCCATAAACGCGACACTTCTACTAATATAAATCCTGTTCAAACTGTGACACTCAGCCAAAACGTTGACACCCTTTGATTTTGAAAATTATAAACAAATATAAACGCACCTTTATGCATAGCCAAGTATGTACAGCTAATTTATTGCGAATTATAAATCCACCTTCCTTTTTAATGGTGAAGCTCTTTGGTAAGGCATTGAATCCTTTTTGAAGCAGTATTTTAGACTATGGCTCTACGGCGTAGAACTTTTTGAAGCAAATATTGTCTATAGATCAAGTTTTGAGACAAAAACTATTTAAAAACAAGCGTTTATTACTGGATATACCACAAAATGCCTAGTCATATTTTAATCGAATTTTCTTCTATTTACATTTATTGTTTGTTATGATACATGACGCCATTAGAACGGTAGGTAGATGTTTGTGTAGTGTAACACGGTGCGGTAATTCAGGTGCAACGTGTAGCGTGTTACTGTATCACGTGGTGTAACACGCGTAATGGGTCGCTACTACCGACGCCGGCGCACGCGGTCTAATGGCCGCCGCCGCGCTGAAAATCAAAACAAAGATATTGTTATATGCACGGAATAGATGAATAAGGTTGGAATGGTAATGTGGGCGTGGCGAGCGCGCCACATTTATGATACGAAAATCATAGCGCGACCGATTAATTCATTCACCGCGTTTAGTGCGCTTCGGATTACTTCGGAACACAGAGCTCTGCTTTAAAATGTGTTGTGCAATTATAACCTGTAAAACAAAAAGTCAGACCGCAAGTATAGAGCGAGGAGGTATATCTTTCCATCGGTAAGTCGAAAATAACATTTAATTACAATTTTATTTGTAAAAAACAAAAAAATATTCTGATCACTATGAGATTCCGAACATTAGCAACACTATTGCAACAAGTTACAAAAAGTATACATTGCCCGATGTGTACTCGCTTAATCAACGCAATGACCAAGTCCGCTTACAATGTACTGCATGCGTTGCGTCCTCCACACTTCAACCATTGACGTTTTGTCCTTTGCCCTGATTGGCCGTGATGCACGGCGCATGTTTATCGACAGTGAGTTACAATCAGTAGCAAGCTCTCGATTTAAGCGTGTGTAATTTATTTGTTTGCGTAATTCGCATACGTAAGGGGCCTCTTGTTTGTAGTGGAGCTAAAGAGTGGGGAGACAAATGGCGACACGCGTTCTCATACAAATCAGGAACTATTTCCTTTCTAACCTCTTTTATCTGTTCTGTGGTTATATGAGTATGAAATCTGAGTGAGATTAAACCGGCCAAGTGTAAAACTACAGCTACTTTATACCCGACTGCAAAGAAAGGGTTATGTTTTTCGCGCGTATTTTGTATGTATGTATGTATATAATATTCTTTATTACCTCCTATCTCCAGAACCGCTGAACGGATTTACATAACTGAGGTATCGTTAGATAGGCGACGTTAGAAAAATCAAATTTGGCGGTTGTGCGACGCCATTGTACATAAAATATGGACTTTGATCTTTCACTTTCTGAATCCGGTGGAGTGCCAATGTGACACAACCGTAGAAACTAGAAAAATCGATTATTAATATTTAAACTAAAAAGCTGAAAATAAAAAAAAAGTTATTTAAAAAATCTAAAAAAAACCCGACTGATCAACCCTGTTCCGCCTGCTTGTCAGTTTAAAAAATAATAATGTGCTTGTTTCTTGCATTTCAGTTGGAACAGTCGGGTTTATTAGATGTTTTAAATAACTTTTTTATTACATAAGTGATAACTTCTAGGTGGTCATCTTATAAATATGTAATTTTTATATAAAAATTACTTGTAATAGTTGTAAATTTTCTTAAAATTAATACAATAAGATAATAATAATGTAATTCAACCTATACTGTTCCCACAGTGCTGGGACACAGGCCTCTTAATTTCTTTTTCTTTATAATAGGTTCGCGTTTGACCACCATTCCACCTGTTGGTAAGTGATGATGTGGTCGAAGATGGAGCACGCTTGCCTAGAAGTAACCTATTCACTCTTGACTTAAAGACTCCTAGGTTGTAAGCTATCGGGAAACACAGACTCCGGCAGGGAATTCCACTCCTTAGCCGTACACACAATTAAAGTATTCCCAAAACGTTTAGTGCGTATGGGTGGGATGTCCACCACGTAACGATGGCGCATCGCCGTTTGTCTCGAAGTCCGATGATGGAACGGGCTTGGCGGAATTAGATTGTGTAATTCCGTCGCACACTCCCCGAAATGTAACCGATAGAAAACCGATAGACTTGCAACTCGTCGTCGATGTTCAAGGCTCTGGAGCTTTGACTCGACCGGTGCATCGTTGCCAATGAGTATCTTGGCTCGCTTCTCAACAGACTCAAGCGCGTCCAATTGGTATTTGGCAGATCCATCCCAAAGATGAGAGCAGTACTCCATACACGACCGAACCTGGGCTTGATACAGATTGAGCAACTATTCCGGTGTGAAGTACCGTCTCACCTCATCATTATTGGGAATGAGCCGGAATCCATCACACGGGCCCATTGCGTGTTACTGGATGTCACAAGTTCGTATCTATACTAATATAATAAAGTTTGTTTGTTTAAATGCGCTATAATATTCGAAAGTGGTTTGATTTGGATGTTTAGTATGGAAGTAACTTGAAGCTTAAACTTTTACCCGACTGCAAAAGAACGAGGGTTATATTTTACATCGTGATATAGTCTACGGGAGCGAAGCCACAGATTACTAAATAGTTACTTCGTAACAGATACATCACTCTCATACAATAGCGAAAATACCTACGCTATAATAGCCTACAAAATCTTAATAATAATACCAGCATTTTGCAGCGAGAAGAAATGTACTGCCGCGCGACCCACGTCATCGAGCCAATATCCTAGGGTTGTATATGATGACATTGGTAATAAAACGAATTTAGAAAAACAATTATTTTTTATTTGTTGATCAAATATGTTTCAGTTTAATAAAAAGATAGATGCATTTTTTCCTTCCTTGAATTGCCGATTATTAAATTTTAGTGTCGAAAATATCCGAAACCGCGTAAATAATTTTATTTTAATAAAATTCCGCGCAAATAAATAATCAAAAGGGAAACAGGAGCAAAGCGGAGGAAAATCAATTGTTTTTAGGTCGATCCATTATGACGTTGTCAAAATTATTTAAAATGGCTCAGGCAAGCGTGCGGCAGCCCACTTTCGGATGTACCGACGGCGATACGTGAAGCGGTAGGCATATAGCGCGTGACCTTGAGCGAGTGACGGACGCCTGGCGAAGCCCAGCGCCACAGCTAGTTATAGATTAAAACCTCTCTAATCACTCTTCTCATTGATTTAAATCGCAGGTAAAACTGGTCAGTTGTTTTTGAGTTAGACTTTGTTCTATAATATGTAAGAATCAAATAAAATACATACCGATAGCAAAAAACGCGTCGCCCGGCGTTCGCAGACCCTATTCCCGTTTCTTTCCCTTCTTCTTTCCGACACGCTTGCTGTAGTTCTGCGCGAGCGCATTCACTATCGATACCACAAAGTACACAACCATGGCTAGGACGAATTTTTCTAATAAACTTGATAGAACCGAGCCTTGATTATCCACTGGTGAGGCTGAGTCGTTTTTGTGGAGACGAGCCTTTTGGTTCCGTAGGAATTCCAGTAAAGGAGCCTCTAGTTTTGGCCCGATGTATGGTATTCTTTCCACCCAGGAAAGTACTTGGCTGGAAGGAAGGAAAAACAAGTTAGTATTATAAATCATTAAAATCTTTATTAAAACAACTACACTTAATTACAATATATTAGTTGGAAACTGTGTCGTAATTACTAGCGTTCACCTCCAGGTGAAGAAGACAGAGTTCCATATATTACAGAAAATAAGTTGTTTCAATAACGTAATGCAGAAAATGCTTTTGACTTTGAGAAAAAATGGTTTTAGGAACCTCAATGTTATTTTTAAGGACCACCCGTATAGGTTTGATGAAAAAAAAACTGTTTTATTTCCATGTATGGGGACCCCTAAACTATATTTTTGTATAAAAATCATGAAGCGGTTCACAGAATACACCTATTTGCCAAGTTTCAACTGTGTAGTCCTTATCATTTCGGAAGAAATTGGCTGTAGCATACGGACAGACAGATAGACAGACATGACGGTTCTATAAAGGTTCCTTTTTTACCATTCGGCTACGGAGCCCTAATCTATACTAAGAGAACAACTAGCATTGTGGGTAGAAATCACATTACTGGTAATCTCGTTAACCCCTCCAACTGAACTAAATATGCTTGTGTCTGGAGTGAGTTCACGGCAACAGTGTATTGGGTGGGTTCGAACCCGCGACCTTTCGATCACAAGACCGGCTTCTTAGCCATTACGCTATTGACACTTATAGGCTACTCGACTGCAAAAAAGAAGGTTATGTTACTGCTAGTAGATAAGAATCATCAAGATGGAGCAATGTTTAGGGTTCCGTAGCCGAATGGCAAAAAACGGAACCCTTATAGTTTCGACATGTCTGTCCGTCTGTCTGTCTGTCTGTATGTCACAGCCATTTTATTCCGAAACTATTAGGACTATACATGTAAAACTTGGTAGATAGATGTATTCTGTGAACCGCATTCCGATTTTAGGAGAAAATTTAAAAAACATTTAAAATAAAGGGGGCTCCCCATACATGGAACTGAAACTGAAAATATTTTTTTTCATGAAACCTATACGTGTGTGGTATCTATAGACAGGTCTTTTAAAATGATTAAGGTTTCTAAAATGACTTTTTCATAAAGTTAATCGTTTAAAAGATATACGTTTCCAAAGTGGTAAAATTTGTGTCCCCCTCTAACTTCTATAATAATGAAATCTCAAAAAAACCATATGTTGTAGATCTTAATGTAAACTTTCAACCAAAATTGGTTTGAACGAGATTGAGTCGGCAGTTTTTGAGATACAGTATATTTTCTAAAACCGCAAATATAACTTTGTAATTCATACAAATACTATGAAAAACAAAGTTATTTGGCGTAGTTGTAAAAATTGTAAATAAGCTAGTTTTAAGAAATTTTTAAGGTTTTTTTTTTTTCAATTAAATATATTAAGTATATTATATTTATTATAGTTACCACGGAACCCTTCATGGGCGAGTCCGACTCGCACTTGGCCAATTTTTACAATATAACCTGTTATAAGTTATCAATGCGCTTACGCATTGATAACTTGCCGCTTTGATTGTGATGAGTCTCTCAGTACTCAGTACTGTTTGAAGCCGACTTTTTTACCTGACGGGAAAAGGGGGGTTTTTTTTATCGGGAGCGAAGCCCCACGCTTGCCAGTTATTAAAATCCATCCTAATATTATAAATGCGAAAGTAACTCTGTCCGTCAGTCTGTTACCTTTTAAACCGCTGAACCGCTAAAATTTGGTATGGAAATAGTTTAGGACCCTGGGAGGGACATAGGATAGTTTTCATCCCGGAATTCCCTCGGGATCGGGAATCACGCGGGACAAACCTCCCACGTGATCGAAGTCGCGGGCAAAAGCTAGTAAGTAATAATTCCAACTCACCCAACGAGCGTCTCATTGAACGCTATAATAACGAACATCTTCTGTATGTGCATCTTGATGACTGCTTTGCCCAGCACGGTGGCTCCGAAGAAAGTCCAGAACGGCACCAGGAAGTGTCCGCAAGTGAGCCCCGCTAGGTCGAAAAGGGGATTGGGTACCGACGCACATGCTAGGATGCCCGCGAATCCCACTTTCTGGACTAAATTTTGTACCATCTGTTTTGCTCTGGAATTTTAAATAAAGGATTTTTATAAAGTGGAAAAACGTCTTTTTTTTCCTGCCAGAGTCTGTTTCCCGATAGCTATAACCTGGGGGTTTTTAAGTCAAGAGTGAATAGGTTACTTTTAGGTAAGCATGTTCCATCTTCGACGACATCATCACTTACCATCAGGTGAGATGGTATCAATGAAAATAAAGTAATTTTTATTGTGATGATGTGGTCGAAGATGAAGCACGCTTGTCTAGAAGTAACCTAATCACTCTTGACATATTACTATAGCGGGGGGTCTTAGCTATCAGGAAACACAAACTGGCAGGGAATTCCATTCCTTAGCTGTACACAAAATTAAAGTATTCCCAAATAGTTTTGTGCGTATGGATGGGTCTATTTATCAAATGTTATGAACTCTGCTATAATAGTTTTAAAGTTCAATTTTCATCTTAAGATGATAGCAGGTGGCGATTAATTGATATAATCTCGAACTAGCCATGTAGGATGCCAGCGAACCCCACTTTCTGTACTAACTTTTGTACCATCAGTTTTGTTCTGGCAATTGAATTTAAGGTGATTTTTACAAAGTTCTATCAATTTATCAAATGTACTATAACTACTATAACTATAACTCTTTGCTATCCATAGTAATAATATAAAAAATAGAGGTATTTGTTTGTAAGTTTGTATGTATGTACGACATCTCTTGAACACATGTCGGACATTCCATCAAGCACTAAACGATTTGGGAGTACTTTCATAGCATATACAGATTAGATATTAGATATTAATTCCCTGCTAGAGTCGGTGTGTCTACTAGGTAACAAGAATATCCATGGCAACCGGAAAATTGGTTATTACCTCTAAAGCCTGTTGGCCGACCGAACCGATTTTTATTATATTGGACCAACCAAAAGCTGTTCATTACATGCCACTATCATAAGTCGTATAAGTCGTTAATCAAAAATTATTTTGTTCTCAATAAAGTTCAAGTTAATTACTAAGTCTCCATTACGCACATCATTGCTTCAAACAACAACAAAAAACTACATACCTATTAAATAATGACGTTTGAAATTAATGTACATGATGTTTAAAATAGAACGCAAAAAAACGCAGGATGTTATTAAGTTCTAATGTGCTTTTTTGTTAAGTTCAAAGACCCAAGCCTTTTTTTACTAAGAACTAGCTGCCCCGGCGAGCGTCGTGCCTCAATTTTTTTACATAGTTTTTCACAATTTCAACTGAATTTTGACCATTTTTTTTCCCTTTTAATCTGAAAAACTCATCTGTGTGAGTTGGACGTAGTGTCAGGGTGAGCGTGACTCGAGCAAGTAATCTACTTCTTAAGATGTATTTTCTATTCAGTCTTTAAGTGTAACTTCTAATTGTCAGTCCTTAGGCCAGATTATTTGAGTGTTTTCTAGCCTCCATGACAGTATTCATTTCATTTCATTCAGTATTAGCGAGACTAAGAACAGCAATAGACTTTTATAAGTACATAGCTACATTATTAATTATTATGTTCTTACATATGAAATTCACGTCGTCCTACTGGCGTATGCTAATCTATATTCAAATTATTAACATATTTCGTATTTATGTCTCGAAAGAAATTATTAAAGTATTTGTTTTCGCGCTATTTTTGTTACATTGTTCACACTATGTAAAAATTTTAGGCAACCACTGAAAACCAGCGCCGTGCTGTGGGCAGGCTCATGGCATAGCATAATGCTGAGTATACAACGTGTAATTTAAAGGGTATATACATACCGAGTGCACGGCTTCTTTGGTTGATAATAAACGATATGCCAAGGGTTTTCTAATCCTATGTCTATATGTGTGGAGCATATTAGAAATTTCAATACATTGATACCAGACACCGAATTTTTCAAATTAAGAAGAACGAAGAGAATTATCGTTTTATTGGCAAGTGACGAGGAAAGTGATGACTCTCATAGTGCTGTGACACGTTTGTTATTACTGGTATTCAAGAAACATATGAAACCGATAATTTGGGGTCAATTCTGTGTGTCACTTATTTTGAGCTGAAACTTTGAATAGAGACTCCATACCAGATGTTGTCTTCAGTCCTTTTGGATAGATATGGGGTTTCCGTTACACGTTGTATATAGAAAGAAAGAAAAAGTACTTTTTGCTACGGCCACGACGTGCGATTGTTTTGTTTTTTCTTTTTGTTTACACTATTTTGTGAAATGTTCATCTTTAAATCTTCGTTTTACTGACATAAATTAAGTATATATCACTAACACTAGGTTTGATTAAATTTGATAAGCTTTAAATTTTTGTATGCATGTCATGTGGCTACAAAAACGTTTTCTTTCAATTTGGAAAACTTAAGATATAGCCTTATTTCGAATAACTAGTTCTACTGTGGAACCATTGCAGTGCTGTAGAAACAGCTCAAAAGAATTAAGTATGTGTATAAAGAAAGTAATAAAAAATATAACACGAGGTACATTTTGTTGCAAATGCTTTCGTTCGAGAAAATTAATTTATAAGAATTCATCTCTTGAATAGTATTGGGCTTGTCTGTGTAGCGACATCTATCTCGCAACATACAGACTAAACGATAGAAATCCTGTATCGCGCAAGCAAAGTTTACCGCTCAACTAGCATACATACAAATCACCCGATCACAAACATCGGGCAGTTGCCCACCAGACAAAACACCTGTCTGGTCGGAGGATCCCCCTTTTCAATGGGAATCTGTAAGGAATTTCTCAGTAGTAGCCCGGAGTTTGGAAGTTGGCGGTGTGATACCCCCGTGCCTATGAAAGCATGATAAGTGGTTGGTCCTGGCAGTCATTTGAACATCTTTGGCAGTCGTTACGGTAGTCAGAAGTCAGTAAATCTGACATTGGTCTAGCCAGGGGTATTGTGTTACCCAGCTACTGGGTTGTGGAGGTCAGATAGGCAGTCTATACTCAGCACTAATACTCAGCTGCATCCGGTTAAGCTTTGTTTTCCTAGGAAAGCGGTGCCGTCATATAGCGGCCGTAATATTACGGACGCAAAAAGGCGGCCGTCTTTACGGTGACGACATGTGGAAAGTTCCACGGCCATTTTAACACACTGTCTGCTTCATCGCTATCCAGTGTATTACATTCTCTTTGGAAACGTTCACGAAACCATTTGTCACCGACAAGACGGCCGTCATGCAAATGGCGGCACCGCTTTTTGACGTTACGGTGTCAGTTACCGCTCTCTAGGAAACCGCGCCATTTTGTTTACATAGACAACGTTCTAGTGACGTCATTCACCGCTGTATTACGGCCGCTATTGGACGGCACCGCTATCCTAGGAAACCAAAGCTTTAGACTAGAAGCTGACCCCAAAATATTTGTGAAAAGGCAAATGATGATGATCTTTTGAATATGTCCACAAAAGCGTGGAATAAACCATTATGTGATAATTACTTTTTGTTAAAATTCTTATAAACTCATTCATAAACTGGGAGAAATACTGAGATAACCTAACCATGCAATGGCTCTATAATAGTGTATTCTTCATTTTATTTAACTTACTATTCGGTGATAAATAAATAAACACACAACAACATACAATAGAAAATAACAAACATTAAGAAATTCGCTGAGCATGTCCACACCGAAAGGGTTACCAACTCAGCATTTGTTGGGCGAAAGATACCCATGGCTGGTTTTCAGTTGACACAGCAGTGACACATGGACGAGGGTAAATAAAAGAATGTGTAATGTATTAAATACATAAATAAAATAATATTGAAAGGTGTAATATCGTCATTGTTTCATGTGTGTGACCATTACTCACCTGCCCGTTCTAGAATCATCACTAGCAGCTAATTCAGCCACTCCGCCCCCAGATAGCCGGGCCGCCCGGGCCATGAAGTAAGGCGGGAGTTCGCCCAGGGCGGTCCCTATGCCCCACATCATGGACTCGATGCGAACCTTCGACATTATGTTCCATATCGTCACCACGTTGTTCGGATCTATTTCTGCTGGACATATTATGCTGGAAAAAGAAATTTTAATATTATTTGTGTGAATGGATAAGTGAGATGTAATTGTTTGAATATTATATGAAATATGTGATGCTTACATTATACAAATAATAACGACATACAGACTTATTCATAAATCGTTTGAAACTGTTTAGCAGATTTCTTATGCATCTGCTTATCGGTTTTAATATCGATATGATTAAAAGGTTTCTATTCGTTTTTAGAGTTCCGTAGTCAACAAGGAACCCTTATAGTTTCGCCATGTCCGTCTGTCTGTCTGTCTGTCTGTCCGCGGTTTAGCTCAAAAACTATTGGTACTAGAAAGTTGTAATTTGGCATGAGTATACACGTTAATGACGCCGAAAAAGTGGTAATATAAAATTTTGAAAAAAACATTTATTTAGGGTACCTCCCCTGCATGTAAAGTGGGATGATATTTTTTTTTTCGTCCTTCCCATAGTGTGGGATATCGTTGGATAAGTCTTTCAAAAATATTAGGGGTTTGGGAAGACCGTTTTTTGATTAAGTAAACCGTTCGTGACTTATCATGATTTAAAGTACCAATTTTCGTTAGAGTCAATTGTCCCGCCCCCTCTACCAACTTTTTTTTTATCGTTTATTATTTAAAACATGCGAGTACATTTTTAAGAAATATAAACATACCACCTAAACCATCGAGGGTTTATCTGTGGTATGCTAGCCGCGGCAACTCGATGCCACACCACACATACATACATCATTAAAAGTAATACTTTAACTATGCATCGAAACACCTTCTAGATTGTTGCACTAAACGGTTGTATTGTGTTAGAAATTAAAATGTCACGGCAGTAGTACCTATATATAACGAAGTTTAAAGGAAAACTATCACACATAAGTGGGCTATACAAGTTTACGAGTAATAGTCGACCAATTTTATTTGACTCGAAAATTTCGAACAACTCCATAGAAATGTCTTGGCTTGGCTTTTATAAAAACTACGGAACCCTACACTGCGCGTGGCCCGACACGCACTTGACCGGTTTTTTTTAATAATTGGGGTGATATGTGTAACCATGAAAAATGCTATGTATACATACATCTGTACGCTCAAGTGTCCGCAACTTCACGAGTAAGTGCGTATTTTGCGTACGGGCAGGACAAATTAACTCATTCGATCCATCCCAGTTCCTCAAAGAAGGCGAGCAACGTGCTGGTTTTTCTCACCTAGCGGCATGGAACTCAACTTCCGACAACAGGGTATTTGCTTATTTTTCAAAAATACACTTCTGGACACATCTATTGGCCCACCTTAGAGTTTAGGTTTCGATGGCCCCTACCGAAATATGATTGCTAGATTGAACAAAAACTGTTGATGCAGTTTTAAACCTGATACATTTTACCATCTTTTTCGATCGTATAGTTTTAAATTTGAATTCAGAATACCATACGACATGGACCTACGCCTAACAAGTCGGATATGCGCCTTGTTAAAGGCAATTAATTTTTGAATAAAAAACATGTTTTATCAAATAAAGGTTTAATTTAATAACGCGTGTTGCCTCCATGGGCATCTACCACAGCTCTCATACGATTAGGCATAGAGTTTATCAACCGCTCTATGAAATTTTGAGGGATCATCTCCCATTCCTCTTCTATGGCAGTTTTCAACTCCTGCATCGTCTGGGCAACTGGCTGACGAGCCCTAACACGCCTTTTTAGCTCGTCCCACATGTGCTCAATGGGGTTCATGTCTGGGCTTCTGGCTGGCCAGTCCATAACTGTGATGTTCACATCCCGAAGATATTCCCTGACGATGCCGGCCGCATGGGCTCTTGCATTATCATGCATAAAAAGGAAATTTGGGCCCACATAGTCCGCGTATGGTATCACGTGAGGTTCTAAGCACTCACGAATGTATCTTTCAGCATTTAATGTTGGCAGCCGTGGTCCTGTAACAACCTCAAGTTGAGTTTTGCCGCTCGCGGATATACCGCCCCAGACAGTCCATGAGCCACCGCCATAAGCAACCCTCTCTTCAAAGCATTGTGCGAAACGCTCTCCCTTACGCCGGTAGACCTTCTTCCTTCCATCATTGCCATGTAACACAATTTTAGACTCATCAGAAAAGAGTACACGGCTCCAATCTTGCTGTGTCCAATTTAAATGACTGCGTGCGAAATGAAGGCGCGCTGTTCGGTGGGCTCGCTTTAGTTTGGGCCCATTAGCTGGCTTGTGTGGTACCATATCGCGTTCTTTTAACCTTCTCCGAACAGTTCGAGCGCTCACAGATACTCCGTGGAAGTCGCGAAGTTGGTTTTGTATCTCAATGGAGGTAAGGTGACGATTTCTCAAGCTGGTCGTCACGATGAATCGATCCTGCCTTTCAGTTGTGACCCGAGATCGTGGCCTTCCTTGGCGACGAACAAAGCCGCCAGTCTCTAGGTACCTCCGATAAACATTTCGGACCGCAGATCGACTTAAATTAAGTTGAGCACTCACGTTTCTTTGGCTGTGTCCGGCCTGAATAAGTGCCACAGCTTGGGCGGCGACTTCAGGTGAAGTATCCATAGATTATTGATAGAACCTCACCTTAATGTTAAGAATAAGTAATGTTTGTTGCAAAAGCAAAGATATCAATCACTTTTTCAAGAATTAAATCCAAGTAAACCAATAAAACCAAGTTTTCTTAGTATTCGATTGTTTGATATCAACAAACAGGCTCCAAATTGTCTATTGTTTCTTTAAATTCTGTGTTCGAAATTCAAAAAAAGACTATTGAATGAAATTGTGAATGTGCCAGGTTCAAAACTGCATAAAAACTTTTTGCTCGACCTAATATAAAATTTTAGCTAGGACCAAACGAAACTGAAAATACAAGGTGGGCCAATAGATGTGTCCAGAAGTGTAGTTTTGACTTAATTATTAATCACTTTAAGCTGCAAAATAGTGGTTCCGTAAAAAAAAAAACTGGGTAACATAGGTGAAACTTTAAAATAAAATTCAAATTAAATATTTTCCCGCCCAAAAACCCATCGCTGTCACGAAGTCGCATGACGTCATATTTCTCAAACAACAAAGTATTTTTGAGGTTAGGATTTCTGTCGTCTTTCTTTCATTATGTGTTTAAAATTATATTACCAATATTGAGTAATGCCTTTTTGTGAAAATAACACAAAAAGAACACCTACGAAATTATTTATTCCTGTGCCACATGAACCAGAAATGAGAAAATTCGGGATTCTCGGCGAAAAATCTTGCAATCATCGAGTGTATCCGTGGCAAATTTGAACAATCAGCTTTACGAAAATTTCTGCATTGTTAGATCTTCGCCTTTTTCTACACAAAATTAATATCTCGTTGTTTGACAAGTCGACACGTTTGACAGCTTTGAGAAAAATGACATCACACTTCGTGATTGGCGTTTGCGGTCACGTGACACACAGATTAAAAATTATTATTTTTATTTTATGAAAATATAAAATATAAGAATTATTTTTAAAACTAAAAATGTTGTTTCCTGGCATCTTAACTAACTATATGCAAATCATCGTTTTTTTTACTACTACAGGCCAATACCCTATAACACTGTCATTATCAGTCAATTTAAATTAAATCTACAACAGCTTCATCACAAAATGACTTATTGTCGTTAGCAGTAACCCTAATCCGCGAGTTGACAGTATGTTTAAAAATTTAAAATAACTATTTAATTATGTAAATCTATTGATATGAAGCACAAAATAGTACAAATGAAGAAAAGATTATTAATTATTTATTTTATTTTCCCTTGAGAAAAATGAGACTTTTTATCTGTGAGTCACGTGATTAGAAACACCAATCAGAAAACGAGACGTCATCGTTCAATATTTTGACAGCTGACTGGTTATCTTTGGTTGGTGCGTAAGACAAAATAAGAAAAGAATAACTAACTAACTGCTTGCACTGTCTGGACAGGTCCGCTCAAATTTGCGTGGTTATTTCCTCAAAAGAATACCAAAGACATGAACCTACATGCTTCTCGTATACAAATACAAATTGTCTGGACTTTAAAAGAGACGTTGACGACAAACTCAGAGGGAGTTTGTTTCGGTGTTTCTTCTCAGAGTAGTCAGTTAGGAAATACCGGCCTCATCTAGCTAAACTAAACACGCAAAAAGCATGACGTGTAAAAGTGTTATTTATAACCAATTTACAAATAAATATTTCATTTCATTTCATAACTAACTCTCTCTCTCTTATGGTTCATTTGTCTTATCGTCCTGTAATAGTTGTTCGATGAGTTCCTTTTTTTGTCTTTTTAAAAAAGCAGTAGATATATTCTTTATTGTACACCATAACAGTAAAACAAATATGGACTTAACAACTAAAAAGGGTGATACAATGGGCGGTCTTATCGCTAAAAGCGATCTTTTACAGACAACCTTTGGATGGATTTGACACAAAAGTTCTAACCACTTCTTGCGAATATCTCTTTTTAAAGGGACATGAATAAATAGTTTCGTTGGCGTTTTTATAGTAGTATTCCCACAACAAGGTACTGCACAGCACTGATAATAATTTTTCACGTTCATAATAGAGTAACATATCATAAAATACCCGAAGTACAAAAGTTGTTTTTTGAACGATGACGTCATAGGTGGTCACGTGACCACAATGCTACGATTCAGGCCATAGTTTTTTAATAAATAAAAAATTACATATATTTTAATTGAAAGGTTAAGTGATGAATAAAATATTATTTTACGAGTACACATGAAGCGCTTCGAAGCGTTTCAAACAATTTTTACAAAGTTGTCAACTCGCGGATTCAATTTTTAAATTGGTCGCATTTAACCACCATCTCACCTGATGGTAAGCGATGATGTGGTCGAAGATAAGTATTCTTACTTAGAATTAACCTATTTACTTAGGTAACTGTTATTAAACACCTTCGGCAGACACACAATGAAAGTATTCGAGTCACAATAGCATACTTGGTCAATATTACTTACTCGTTCGGATAAGGTGGTTCCGGAAAGTTGAGACTCCCACACTCATACGCGGCCAACGTGACTCGTGCGATATGTGGGCCCAGGTACAGCAGGAACGTATGGAGGCCGGTGCCCAGACCCACGGAACTGCACACTCCTAGTATCACCCACCAACCCCACCACGCTACAGTAGCTACTATTACCTGCGAAGAAAATAACGTGAATATTTTAGATAGATAAAACTCTTATATTCATATTTATATATAATATTTCGATGCCTCCCACGTACGTTGTTGTAAACCATAAATTGCAATTTTACAGGAGAGTGTTTCAAAGATACTATTAGCAATAAAAACTGAAAGAAAAAAAAACTGAAAACTGAAGAAAAAAAATATTCACCTGTACATAAGGCTGGTGTGGACCACTAACGTAGTAAGATATTACTGTGCTTAAAGTACCTATAAATATCGTCAGCGCCAACACTCTATATGCTAATAACCTGAAACCAACAAAAAAAAAAACATTATTTATTAACTCGATGCATCTTTGAGAGACAAACTGCAAGGGTAAATTATTTATTTATTATTATTAGGGTTATTTTTAAGTAACCGGTCTAGTCAATCACTATGTTCTATGTAAAATTAATTGCTTTTGCACATCACAATAAAAGCTGTGTAAGTTGTACGACGTACGGTAAATGCACGCTGTGTCTGATAGAATAAGGTTTATAATTGATTGTGTAATATATTCTGACTTATGATATATGGATGTGTGCGTGACTTCATATCTATTCCTTTTACTGAAATGCATGTGATGTGTAATAATAGTGGAGTAGGAACCAAATTGAGACATCGAGATATGATACCTTTTTAACACCATGCCGGGTATAACTTCTATGGAACCTTTATTAAAAGTTGTTCAAAATAATAACTACAATTTGCTCTCTTTTCAGGATTTGCGCTGACCTTGTAAAATCCGTGGTGTTTGTAAGTATTTAGCGTACCACAGTAATGTCATATGCATATCGATGGTTGCGGGTTAACTATACGGCCAATACACTATTGCCGTGAACCCATTTTTAATCCAACCATGTTTAGCTTAGTTGGAGGGGTTAACAAAATTGCTAGTAATGTGAATTCTACCCAAAATGGTAGTTTTCCCTAATAAAATATGTTTTTCTTTATTTTAAATATAGGTGTGTTCACATACCTCTGTAAACCTGTGGAGATCAATATGATGAGTTCTTTGAAGAAGTATTCCAGAGTGGTGAGGGGCCGCCTCCATAGCACCAGGCTCTCGCCGTCCATTGGTATGGGCTTGCTCCTGCTGCAATCAAATTATACAAATTATAAGCACAAATATAATGAGACCCATTCAAGGCTGAAATAGTTACTAGGACGGTATGGACCATAATATCTTCAGAATCTATAATATACTATAACTAGCTTGTGCCAGCGGCTTCGCCCGCGTGGGAAGTTTTTCCCGTGTAAATCCCGATCCCGTGGGAATTTCGCAAAATCCTTTCTTAGCGGATGCCTACGTCACAACATCTACCTGCATGCCAAATTTCAGCCCGATCCGTCCAGTGGTTTGGGCTGTGCGTTGATAGATCACTATGTCAATCAGTCAGTCACCTTTGAGTTATATATATTTAGATATTATAAAATGGAAACGTTTGTTTAAAGGCGCTTATCTCCGAAAGTATTCAGAGGATTTGGATGGTATTTGTTATTTTATTTGTTTTTTTTTAGTTAATTATTTATTTTCTTCCAAATTTATTTTCCACATTCAATTTATCAAGTTGTGTCAAAAGTCAAACTGCGCTGTTCGCACTGAACTGTAATCTGATAAATTTACATCCTGGTCCACCAAGATACAGGCTGTGCCTAGTTTGGGGCCCACGGGTATTTCTCCTGTATACTGTTTGCTTTCTTCTTCTTTTGTATCTCTCTTCTCAATAACTTGTGTGTGTCAAATAAATGAAATTATAAAATTATAAAAAATTATAAATATTTGGTATGAAAGTAGCTGGAAAAGCAGGCTACATTTTATCTGACTACAAAAGGAGAAGTATTATGTATTTATCGTGATAAGAGTCCACGGGAGCTAGGCTTTTATATTTAAGGTACCTGCAATGCAGGGAAAGAGGGGATGATGGTGTTCTTAGTTGTTTATCTCGTTGTATGGGGTTTCCTTCGATAGGTCTCTTATAGTTGTCAAAACTATTTTTCGATTCAGATGATCATCTGCAATATTATGTTTTTTTTTTGGTTTAAGGAAGAAATTCACGATATTTTAATATATCGAAGTTAAAAGGCAAGATTATCATCGCTACTTAGACTTAAATAGTTGACCAACTTTCAAAATATAAAAGTAAAATTATTGGAATCGTTCGATAGAGAGTTACTTGAAACTAAGGTCCGTATTACAGAACGTTCCTCAAGTCCAGTTTGAGCTTAATTCGCCCGATCTCAGTTTAAATATAGAATCTGCACTTGAGCATTGGTCTTATTCCAGAATGGTAATAAAACTACACTCAGATTCAAATCGAGCCTCAAGCAGAGAATATCTAATTGTCTATGCATCAGTCTGTTTTCGTTTACGTTTTATTTTCTTCATCTCCGCTGTTCCGATCTACGAATGATCGTAAATAATTCAATTAACTTTTATACCAAATTTTTAAGAATAAAAAAATATGTATTGCACGATTTCACCATAGAAATTATTTTTTAAGAATTTGTAAAAGCAAATTCTTGAAGGTAAAAGGTGTTGAGGCAATATTTTCTAACATATAAAAATATAGCAAGAGTAACTTGTTCGTGGAACGGAGTGGATCCTAAATAATGTCTGTGACAGTATTGTTTTGAATTGCATATAATAAGTAATATTCAAATAAATAATGGTTTGGGAACAACGATCAATAAAAATATTAAAAGGAAACAAAGTTATAGTTAAAACAAAACAGAAATGCATATGTTTTACCAAATCTTGGTCAATAGATGGCAGTATTACAAATTGTCAAAAGTCTTCATCTTGTGAAAATCTATACCATTTCTTAAAATAATTAACGTAAAAGTGTTATTTGTAACCAATTAGCAAAATAAAATGTGATTTCATCATCATTCGCCAAAAATTACCATTTTTATATCAAATAATAAACTGAAAAGCAAATAGTTAACTGACAAGGTGCTCGAGCGTGGTGTCGACTGGACTGGACTTGAGGAACGTTACTTTAATACCAAATTTTTAAGAATTAAAAATATGTATTGCACGGTTTCACCATAGAAATTATTTTAAAAAAAAATTTAATAGCAAATTCTTGAAGGTAAAAGGTGTTAAGGCAATATTTTCTAACATATAAAAATATAGCAAGAGTAACTTGTTCGTGGAACGGAGTGGATCCTAAATAATGCCTGTGACAGTGTTGTTTTGAATTGCTCATTAATCATATAATAAGTAATATTCAAATAAATAATGGTTTGGGAACAACGATCAATAAAAATATTAAAAGGAAACAAAGTTATAGTTAAAACAAAACAAAAATGCATATGTTTTACCAAATCTTGGTCAATAGATGGCAGTATTACAAATTGTCAAAAATCTTCATCTTGTGAAAATCTATACCATTTCTTAAAATAATTAACGTAAAAGTGTTATTTGTAACCAATAAGCAAAATAAAATGTGATTTCATCATCATTCGCCAAAATTTACCATTTTTATATCAAATAATAAACTGAAAAGCAAATAGTTAACTGACAAGGAAATCTCTGCTCGAGCGTGGTGTCGACCATATTTGGGTGATGAATCTACAACTGAGTAACGATCTAGAATAAAGCCGTACCCGGCTGAACTATGATCGATGAATCTATACTTGAGGAACATTCTAAAATTAAATCTCGACTAAAAACTAGTTTTAAACAGAGATCAGTGCTCGAGTTTCGTTCTGTAATACGGGCCTAAGTGTATGTATTTCTAACTTTGTTATGTTATAATGGTTTTTCTTTTTTACTCTTTAACAATATGAGAATAATTCACACTGTATTTTTCGGTTAAGGCAGAACCAGTTCTACCACAACATCTAAAAATATAGTTATCGAGAGATTCGACGTATAATTAGTCAAATTTTGGGGTTATTATTACACATATTCGTTCAAGCTGGTTACATAAAGGAACTATAATATGCCTTCTTTATGTAATCGTCGAAAAGGTCAGGTGGAATGATGTTCTTATTGTATCTGACCTTTTAGACTAAAGGTTACAACAATTTGTCACAACACAACATGACTTCAGCGAAAATCCCACCAGACTATCATTTCTGGCGACGTAATCTATTCTAATATTATAAATGCGAAAGTATCTGTCTGTCTACTACGCTTTCACGGTTAAACCGACGGTGTCAAAATTTGTCTTGGGGATAGTTGAGGACCACTTTTTTGGTGGGAAATGACTCCTGCTCTAGATGGAGCGAAAGGGAGTGTCATACTTCTACTAACTAAAAACTCACCCTGTTCCTTTAACTGCCGTACGTTCCGGGGCCGCGGTGTCTCGTTAGAACCTTCCCGAAACCCCGGCAGATAGTTGAAGACCCGCGGTCAAATATTGGTTATTGTACAGTTACAAATAAATTATCCAGAAATCTAAAGACTCTGATAAACTCGCATAACTATTCTCAAACTTAATAAAGAAAAAATACATCATATTTATGTGAACAATTTTGTATAGATAAATCAGAAATGAGGAGTTGTAAAAACGGCTGTCCCAAGAATGAAGCCCTAAGCAACGCGAGCTTATCAATAGGCTGCAAGCGTTACCTTTGCCAACTTCCATGAATCAGCTGTCAAGCGCCGCTATCCACGCTAATTCAGAGAAAGCACGAAGATGGCCCATCAATAGCCATTACACACCACTATTCAGTCACCACTACAAGCCGTTTATCTCAAAAACAGTATGAAACTTTCACTATTATAATCGTTCGCGTAATTGGTAACAAGACTAAGTAAGTACTGCGCATTAAGAATTAGAAATCAGAAGGCTGGATTTTGAAACTAGATTTTAATTGCCTGGTGGGGTTGGCAAGCGGTTGATATTTATGAAATGGGGTTAGTTGTTTTAAGTTTTTCTTTGTTTATGCGAAATGTGAGTTGCTGAAAGACGAATGGGATTAATCCGCTCTTGACTCGGATCAGACCTGATGGATTAGATGAGCGAGTCTATGATATAACGAGCGAGCCCAGAAGATTCGCTTTTGCTTTAAAAGCTGACGGGTCATATGTGGTAAGGAAATACAGAAGCCGTCAGAGAGTTCCACACCTTGGCGGCGCGCACAATAAAATAATGTAATATGCAGATTTATGGCCCACTCCCAATCTAACTCTCACACCCCCGAAAAAAAGCTGGTGATTTGAGTAAAGTTTTATTTTAGAACCAGTAGGTGACGCTGAAATGAAATGATGGTTTGATCTACTTCACCAACGTGGTGTGAAATATCCCTTACATTTTTGACATGTTCCGTTCTTTTAATGTCTGTTTCGTACGACCTGGTGCAACCCTTATATCTACTGCCTTACTTATTAATTATTACCCGCAACTTCGACGTTAATTTGCGGAGATATTGTGTGAACGTTTCGATCATTGATTTTGAACTAGTTTTCGGATGAATAAACGCTGAATATTGTCCTAAACTATATATTTGATAATATTGTATTTATGTTAAATTGGAGGGCCTACCATCTCACCTGCACTTGCCAATAATTGACCAAAACCGAACGGAAGACAGTTTGGCATGTCTCGAGTTCCACTCAAAAACCCGTGTTTTTATCGTTGTTTTATAAAGCTCAAAGTATTTAGGTATATTCATAACTAACACTTAAATTTATTCCGACAGTCAAATCATCTAGTTTCAAGTTATTCCAAATATAATTTCTAGTTATATATTGTCAAAGTTCACAGTAACATTCACTTCGCTAACATCCAATACTATGAACTATCCAACGTTGGCTAATCAATAGCAAAGCATAGGGCAATGCTGCTACAGAGCTAGATTGTTTAAAATTTCCTAGTAAGTTGAAGGACTAGAAAGTTATGAAAATGAAAATATATTTTATTTACACCAAGAACTTCATGTACAATGATTTGTGTTTGGAGAATCCTTTTAGGCAAACAATGCCTGTGTTAGGAGACTCCGCTCTTCCATATCTAAGCAACTACATTATTATACATAAAAATATATATATATATACATATTTATAGATAGTACAGTTATATTAAAAGGTTACATAAGTTAGTTTTGATATAAGTCCAACGCAAAAGATAACAATTTCTTTGAATAATGTAATGCGATTGCCCTAAATTATCGATAGTGTGAAGCATAACACAGTAATAATAACAACCGCAAGCGAGTTGATCTTCCAAGGCCCTGGATGGGCTGAGCCCTTGGTCTCGGCTATAATTTTTATATAATTGACAGTCGTAACTTGTAGTCAGAAGTCAGAAATTATGACACTGGTGTAGCACATGAGTATCGTGTTACTCAGGTACTCTAGGGTAAAACACTATTACTCATCTGCAACCCGGTAAGGCTGGAAGTCGGCCTCAATATGCAGCATAAAACACTCGTTATAAAATCACCCAGTTAGCAAAGATGTTTCATTACCTTCTAGTCCACCTGATTTTAACGTGTAGCATCAGGTGACAAAAACTACATATAAGTACTTCACTCATTGTACTGCCCTTTAATAGACAGGAAGGCAAGAATCTCGCGGAAGTCTTGTGTCCCGAAGACCGGGTTACATACCTTTTTCAGTGGGAAAATGTCTGCCCTGGGACTCCTCGCGCTCTGGATGAAGCATAAAGGGGTGTCAGACTGCTACTGACCAAAAACCCACCCTGTTCTTTCAACTGTCCTTATGTTCCAGGCCCGTGGTATCTCGTTAGAATATTTCCGAAACCCTGGCAGATATTTGAGGACCCGGAGTCAAACATTGACTACTTTTTATTTGTCCAGTTATAAAGAAATTATCCAGAACCTTCAACTGTGCTTATGTTCCGGGCCGCGTTATCTCGTTAGAACACGGCAACTGGTGACATACCTACATAATTATACTATTCGTCTGACATCAGCTATATTTTAATCCTCGATGTGGTAATCCTCATGGATCTCTTCCACCCTTGGGAAAGCGAAGGCGTCTGTTAGACTCTTAACTGACTAAAACCACCCCGAGTTCCCCCTGAGTTTGAGAGTGGCACACTTGCGCGAGTGGCTGCGGGAGTCCTTAAACACTCTTCAACGTGGCCCCCGATTGGAGCCGTCTGATCGTTAAACATCACAATGGTGTATATTACTTCTCCCGCGACTAAGAGGGGCGCGCGTGGTATAAGACTACACTAACCCACGATATACACTTTTGGACGTCAGTAAATTGACTATGACCGCTAAACAGGCACCTAATCATTCACCACGTTCCAATATTAGCATTTAACTACAATGAATGTCAAACAAACAAAGCTAAACAATATTAATGACTGCTCCAATATACAAATTGCTAGGGACGCTTCGAAACCTTTCAAACTGTTTACAAATAGTGCAAAGTAAACTGATGGCTTTAGCTTTGTTTCCTTTGGCCTTGGTCTGTTGGCATCGCGTTTATCATGAAGAGTAAGGCTGATACGTGATGGACACTGTTTAGGTTACTGGAGTTCAGTGCCTAGAGCTATCATCGACCAAGGTTTCCAACGTACTCCACTAAAGTACAGACGCCAGCACATCAAGCTACAAGAATCTGTCAAATTTATTTAATAGATGTTCAACTTTATTGTTAAAGAAATTAGGTTCAAGGTTGATTGGGAAAATTTGACAGTTTCGGGTAGCTTCATGTGCTGGCGTCTGTACCTAATTTGTAAGCGGCAATAACCAAATGGCTAAGGTGTCGATCTTGTGATCGAAAGGTTGCAGGCGCGAATCCCACCAATTATACTATTGCCGTGAACTCACTCAAGACAAGCATATTTAGCTTAGTTTGAGGGGTTAAATGTGTAATGTGGATTCTACACACATGGCTAGTTCACTTTAAAAAACTATCTCATAGAAGGAATACTGCGCCATAAAGAAACTTGAAGGGGAGTCCTTCAAAGTGTAACTACTAGCTATGCGTAGGTTGAAACAAGATCCAAAGGTAGATCGAAAATCTTATTAGTAATAATGTCTTTGCTCTACACAACTTGTGTGTGTGTAGCTTTCATCTTAAGTCAAAGTCATTTATTTCGGAACAATAATACATTGTGTAGAAATTGTGTAAAATGAAACAGTACCATTAAAAACTTTTTACCAAAAAATTAAATCGACTCCCAAAAACACTGCAAAGTGAAAATTAACTTTAATTTCGGTAGTCGGTGTCTTTAGTTTTGTATTTTCGTTTTTGGCACCGACTTCCGAAATTAAAGTTATTTTTCACTTTGCAGTGTTTTTGGGAGTCGGTTTAATTTTTTGGTAAAAAGTTTTTATTTCACTCTTTTTAGTCGGTCGATTTTTACTTTACCTAGTTAAAAGAGCCTAAATGTCAACTAGTTATAACCTTTTACAAAATATATCTTTTCCTTATGCTGGGCCGTTAATTGTTGAGGAGTTCTCCTGGTACTTCACCATCAGCTCTACATCACCATATGCATTGTGATGAACATAAAGTGCTTAACATCCATATTCAAGTAATCGAATCGCAATCCACGAAATACTTATTATTGAGTAGGTTCGGCGGCCATCTATGGTCTTCATCATCAGTTCCACTTCCCCAAATGGTATTTTTTGAAAGCAACTGCACAAGTTACTATAAGAAATACCCAAAACGCCATAGGTGTGCCTATAATATTTGAAGAGTTCCCTCGATTTCTCCAGGATCCCATCATCAGATCCTGACCTGGTGACAATGGAACCAATTTCGAAGTATACCCTTTCAAAACAAAAAAAGAATTTTCCAAATCGGTTCAGCCGTCTTCGAGTAATCGGTGATCATACATAAAAAAAAATACACGTCGAATTGATAACCTCCTCCTTTTGTCGTCGGTTGAAAATATGTCAAATATAATAAAATCTTTCTAGATTTCGAAACGCAATGGACATTTTTGATATAGAAACGAGTCTATAACACCGTAGATTACGTTTATATTTACACTTACGAAACGAAAATTGTCTTTGAGGTGATTTCGAAAAAGACCTAAAGAAGCCTAAAACTCTAATCCAAAAATGTTTCTACTCACTAAAACAATATTTAGGTCCGTATTACAGAACGTTCCTCAAGTCCAGTTTGAGCTTAATTCGGCCGATCTCAGTTTAAATATAGAATCTGCACTTGAGCATTGGTCTTATTCCAGAATGGTAATAAAACTACACTCAGATTCAAATCGAGCCTCAAGCAGAGAATATCTAATTGTCTATACATCAGTCTGTTTTCGTTTACGTTTTATTTTCTTCGTCTCCGCTGTTCCGATCTACGAATGATCGTAAATAATTCAATTTACTTTAATACCAAATTTTTAAGAATAAAAACATGTATTGCACGGTTTCACTGTAGAAATTATTTTTTAAGAGTTTGTAAAAGCAAATTCTTGAAGGTAAAAGGTGTTAAGGCAATATTTTCTAACATATAAAAATATAGCAAGAGTAATTTGTTCGTGGAACGGAATGGATCCTAAATAATGTCTGTGACAGTGTTGTTTTGAATTGCTCATTAATCATGTAATAAGTAATATTCAAATAAATAATAGCTTGGGAACAACGATCAATAAAAATATTAAAACAAGTTATATTTAAAACAAAACAGAAATGCATATGTTTTACCAATCTTGGTCAATAGATGGCAGTATTACAAATTGTCAAAAATCTTCATCTTGTGAAAATCTATACCATTTCTTAAAATAATTATTAGTAATATTGTATGGGCCCTTCACATGGAACGCTGAAGTTCTGTTTTTCTGTTCAAATCATCGGTGAAAAAATCATTGTTATAATCATAATATGTATAATCATAATATATTTAAGTTAGAAAAAACGGGATTCATCTAGTAACTTAAAATGGCAAAAAATTACGTGTAAA
The DNA here is from genome assembly GCA_943138885.2 of Tholera decimalis. Lineage (NCBI taxonomy): Eukaryota > Metazoa > Arthropoda > Insecta > Lepidoptera > Noctuidae > Tholera > Tholera decimalis. Next base: position 5,710,978 of record OW964568.2, read on the forward strand.
AGTGTTATTTGTAACCAATTAGCAAACTAAAATGTGATTTCATCATTATTCGCCAAAAATTACCATTTTTATATCAAATAATAAACTGAAAAGCAAATAGTTAACTGACAAGGAAATCTCTGCTCGAGCGTGTTGTCGACCATATTTGGGTGATGAATCTACAACTGAGTAACGATCTAGAATAAAGCCGTACCCGGTTGAACTATGATCGATGAATCTATACTTGAGGAACATTCTAAAATTAAATCTCGACTCAAAAGTAAGTAGTTTTAAACAGAGATCAGTGCTCGAGTTTCGTTCTGTAATACGGGCCTTAGTGTCTAGTTTAAATAACGATATTGACGATCTGTCCTATACAAACAGTAAGATGTAATCTATCCTATTTTTATTATTATAAATATAACTATAATTATAACTTTGCATATAATTATAATTTGTAGTACATGAATGACATTAATATTGCTGAATAATTGTGTTAAATGCATTATTATTTACATTTAATTTTGACGTAATTATAATTTCTCAACTTTATGTACGCATCTGACATAAATAATTAAGTAATAATATTGTTTATACTACACCTGCTTGGAAAGTACCTTGATACTTTATCAAATTTACGGTAGAAAGTACGTCATTGCATATCGAACAAATATGCGGGGAGAAAACGCATCTGAGCGAGAGAGAAAAGTGTATGAAAATCCATTTTACGTGGTTTTTCTTTTTTAATTTTGGGTAAGACTATGCGCCGATAACCTAAATATCAAAAGCCAAAAAGTTTTTACAGTGAGTTTTTATTTCCAAGTTCGCAAAATGACACTGGCCACTAGCTGTGTGTTGGATGGTATCGGGCTGGCAGTGCGACCCTGCGGCGGCAGGATAAACAATTTGAAAAAAGAACATGTGAAACTTAGAACAACAACGCATAGAAGGATAGTACGAGTGCAAAAAGTGAGGCAACTAAAACTTAGCCATTTTTGGCTAACTTTGCTCGACGAGCCGTCAGTACTCAAGGTCACATTCTGCCGAACAGAGTTCGCGAGTAAATAATTATTTACTCGCGAGCTCTGTTCGGCAGAACGTTTTTTGTTTTCCTGAAGGGATGTCATAGTCCTTCAGGAAAACAAAAAACGTGTAATCAAATTACATTTCACAAGTAAATACTTACATTTTATACATTATATTTAAGTAAATCGATCATCAAACAAAAGTTCTAATAACCTAACTTATCACAATTCAATGTTGCTATCCGTGAGGAAAAAAATACCCATATTGATTTCTTTTGTGCTTATTTTTGTTTAAAAAAATATAGTTTTGGCGGCAATTATGTATGCGTCAAACTAAACTATATATACACTAGTTCGAAGAGTGGCATCATAAAGATGACAATTTTATTGATTAAGATTTTTTTCATTTAAGTAATGTTCTCAATAATATTTTTCTATTTCATAAATACAACACATACTTTTAATTGATATCAAACGAGATTTTTCAAGCAATTAATACATTTCTATAATATCATTATAACACATTACACTTCAAACATTCTAAACGCAATAAACGATATCTCATTTCGTTTACCTTCCGTAAATATATGTCATATAAGTCATATTACATGAAAAAACATCATCTTATTTAGTTTCATAACATAAAATACACACATCAAAAGTGTCTAGGGATCAAGCATTTTTATGCGGATTTCTTGAGATTGAGATGTGGCTTTGTAATAAATTTATGATTTTATAAATTTATATGGATCCTTTTTGGTGCATTTCATAATTTGAAACAGGAACTGTTAATCAAATTCGAGTAAAAGATGAAAATCAGCTGTCAATATTTTCCCTATAAAAACAAACAACGCATTGAAGACATTATTAGTGCTACTGTTTCCCTACTACTGATTAAAACCAACGTTATTATGGAGCGGCGACGTCATTTAAGCAGGGAAGAAATGCTCAGAGCCGTGGGAATGATAGAAGCTGGTTCCCGGCAACGTACTGTGGCTTTAGCTCTGAATACAACTCTGAATACGAGTGTTATCAGTCGACTTTGGACACGTTACCGAAGCACTGGTACCGTGGCTGAGCGCCATGGAGGACGGTATCGCTGCACCACACGGAGACAAGACCGATACATTCAAATCTTAACTCGAAGAGCTCCAACAATAACCGCCATGATGTTAGCCGTGAGGCTTCATCACTCTTCAGGGAACTTAATTAGCGACCAAACAGTTAGAAACGCTTGCATGAAGTGAACCTTCATTCCCGAAGACCGCTACGGGTACCACCTATAGCAATGCACAATCGTAGGATTCGATATCAATGGGCTCTTGAACACAGAAATTGGGCAGAAGAACAATGGCGTTTCGTGTGCTTTTCTGATGAGTCTCGTTTTGGTATGAGACCGGATACAAGACGTATACGACACTGGAGAACCCCTGGACGCCAACAGCGATTAAAATCCTGCCAGGAAGTCCATCCTTGTAGTGGTGGAACCATCATGGTATGGGCGGGTATTTGGATCGGCGGAAGAACTGAGTTGATTTGGATCAGAGGCAACCTCAACGCTCAAATTTATGCTGAGACGATTGTATCTGACGTCATCGTTCCTCTACAAGTGCAAATCGGTCCCTTATTTCAGTTAATGCAAGATAATGCACGACCGCACACCGCAAGAGTTGTAAGACAGACTCTCGCCGCAGCTAACATCAATGTCCTGCTCTGGCCTGCTCAGTCGCCAGACTTGAACCCGATTGAGCATGCATGGGATATGCTACAGAGAAGAGCTCTGCCGAATATGGAGGGTATCCAGTCGCAAGAAGACCTTCTTTTGTTGTTGCAACGAACATGGGCGGCCATTCCACAGCGTGATTTGGATGAACTCATTTTGTGTATGCCAAACCGATGTTCTTGTGTTGTTAGTGTTCGCGGTAGAAACACGGAAAATTAATTGTTTAAGTTACCCCATAAAATTTTAAAGAAAACTGTTATTTCAGTCTTTTTTTCGAACTTTAATGTTAGTGGTTCAAATGTCAAAAATCCCTTTATTAGGAAAATGGCAAATTTCTTTATTAATGCAAAGGTGACTTGGTTTATCGTTACTGTGACAAACGAAAACACTTTATTTGATGAATCCTTAAAGAAAATTTTAATTAATATCAATCAGGAGAAAAGTTATTGCAAAAATATATGTTGATCCCTAGACACTTTTGATGTGTGTACTTGTTTTGATCCAGCAACATAATAGTGCGTTTTCCCATTTTTGTGGTAATGATACTGGTAATGGTATCACTGAAAGCTATATTTGTGTGCGTTTGAAGAACGTAGACACATTCGGCTCACGCACACAAAGAAAATAAAGTGGACACACGAAATCGCTCGTGTTTTGTTCTAGACGCCTCTTGCGTTGTCTTCTCTGCGTTGTTGTTCTAAGATGTGAAAATTGCAGACGCCATTGGCGCCATTTGTGAAAACAGTGTTACATTAAGCTTCACTAACTGCAACAATTTCAATATAAATTTCAATTAGTAAAGATTTAGTTTTTTATTTTCCTCGTAGGTGTAGTATAAAGCACTATGTATCACTCGAGAGAAAGTGCGATTCCCGATCTCGGGTGTTTCAAACGACACCCTCGACGGTAATCGGTCACTTTCTCCTCTCGGTGAACAATGTACTATTAATGCATTCTAATTTAGGGCGGAAATTGCAATGCTTGCAAAATGCTGCTAAGTCATAATTACTCACATAATATAACACCAACATTGTACACTTAGTTCGCAATAAACGCTTTGACTTCGACCTTGCCAAGGGTATATTACGATACCCCTTGGGAGGATTAGTCGCTGACTTTATGGTTTCTAAGTATATTTTCACCTGTCTTCCTAAAATAAATAGCTTACTATCAATTAGTAAAAGGTAAAAAATAAAAGATTGACTGAAACACAATGTTGTTATTTGTAATGCCGTCAATGTCCCCCTCTACTTATATACAAGGACCATCTAATTTATTAGAGTATGTTAACGAAGGGTACTTATTGATGCATTTAATTTTGAATAGTGTGGTGTATAAATAGGATCACACCCCAGTCTATGGTGAGGCCATCGTTGGAAGTGCGTGTTAAGTATTGAAACATAAATTTACTGCTTATTAATGAGTTCATCCACGTGGTCGATAGTTTTACATAAGTGTCAAGACTAGAATCTTCTTTGTAATGTGAATTGGGACTCAACTGTATCCACTGAAAATGTTGATGTCAATTAACGGCGAAGTAAAAGTAATCCTCAAACCTTAAATACATTACTAAGTGCTAGACAAGAGAGAGAGTCTGATTAACTCTTTCAAAAACAAAAAGATAAATTATCCAAACCTTTAAAGGAGATCGGTGCTGGAATCCATCTTATTTCTTACTAATATTATAAATGCGAAAGTTTGTGAGGATGGATAGATGGATGGCTGTTAGTCACTCTTTCACGCAAAAACTACTGAACGGATCTGAATGAAATTTGGTATGTAGATAGTTGAAATCCTGGCTACTTTAGAGGCTACTTTTTATCCGGGAATTCCCACGGGATCGGGATTTACACGGTAAAATCCTCCTACTCCTCCTTCTTATTTAAAAAAAACCCGACAGGACCATTTGCCTGCCAGGGTTGTGAGAAAGTTCTAACGAGATATCACGACCCTAGAACGGGTTTAGTCAGTAGAAGTCTGACACTCCCTTCAGCTCCACCCAGAGCGGGAGGTGTCATTAGATGATCTTTCCACCAACAAAAAAGGCAGTTTTCCTGAGGACTATGTCTTAGGCTGCGATTCCACCAGAGATGTGCGAGGATGCGTAGCGAGGGATGTGTTTGTAAAGAACCAATAGAATCGCTTCATTTACCTCGCCTCGGTCAGCACAGCTCTGGTGGAAACGGCTCAGCGGAGCTAGATTTTTGCGCATACAAAACAAGCGAGGGATGTGTGCGAGAGATGTGTTGCGAGGGATGTGTTGAGAAGGATGTGTTGCGAGGTTTGCGCATCCTCGCACCACACATTAATGCGCATTTTCACAGCTCCGCTGCACATCCTTGTAGGCACATTTTCATCGCACAGCTTTGGTGGAAACGCTCACACATTTTCACAGCACAGCTAGACATCCTCGCACGACACATTTCCATCGCACATCTCTGGTGGAAACGCACCCTTAAAGGCTTTACCTGATCTCCTTAGGATGTGGGTGATGGAGTCCGTTGCGCGGTCGCTGCTCAGTGTCTGCCTGCACCGCCGCCGCCAGCTTGTAGTACCCGAGACGGGCGAGCTGAGGAAATACGAGCATACATTAATAAATAGGTACTGCAGTTAAAGTGTTTACAGGATAAAAATGGCAGGAGTAAGACCGCAGCACAGAGCATGGAGAAGCTTCGGTAGTGCTTAGACGCGAAATATTCGATGCTTTAAAAATATAACAAAAAGGACGGAGTTTTCTCCACTAGTTTTAGACACGTTGTACGTGGCGTGGCTACATAAGTAGTAGTAAAAAATAAAACAAAAAAGTCTAGTCTGTGTGTGATCCAAATAAAAATAACAAAATCATACATTATTGTTCGGCTTGCAAAATCGTAGACGTCGAGTTTAGATTTAGATTACAGACAGATAGATTACAACATAAATAAATTCAAAAGTAAAATACATAAGCGATTTTGAACAAGTTATTAAATGTCAAATTATACCTATTATGACCTCCAAAATATAATGAGAGAATGTCAAATTATTATTATTAAAATAAATTTTCTTATCACAAATTAGCCACATGTTATCATACTACGACTACGGCAGCAAAAAAACGGAAGGTTAATTTTTTTTTTTAATCCATAACAGAAGTTAGCACTTAGCCACCGCCGCTTCTAGATGCTTCCGTGATCTGCATTCAAACAGCATAAAACACTTGATTGTCAAATACAACAATGTTCATTGGATAGTTAGAAGATTAATTTATCTTCTTAATTACTCAAGAAACGCAATTTAAAATGACTATTAGAAGTGTGCTATGCGTTTCTCGTAATAAATTATGATTCCACTTTCATCCTGTATTTTAAAGGAATATGGCAGTTTTGGAGTAAATCACATGAATGGTAAAAAGTAACGCGTAAAAAAATAATAATTTATTAAATAAGCTGTGATTTGGATAGTGCATTAGATTATTATAAATGACCAGATAAGGCCCCGTGTGTACCGCTTGTTTAGCGGTATTTTGGCGGTTAATATTGATTGATAGACTGTTTGGCGCACGTCAAAGAAACTGTCACTATACTTGTTCAGGTTACATATCTATCTAGATATGTATTATAATCTAAGCTTACAACCATGCTACATGTCAGCTTGAAATTATTTAAATCGGTCATGATCTAAAGACGGCCTTAAAACTAATAATACTAATTCGGGGACATATAATTTAGCCCGATCAAATCTGAATATAAGTTCAGATTAGGCTTGTCATCAAAAATACGTCTCATAGTATCATATTAGATTTCTGTTATATTGCGGGATTTTATCTGCAACAACTACAGAACATGCTAGAAGTAAAGAAATGAAAATCAATGTCCCTAACCTATTCTCTATTGTGTCTGCTTCAGTCTAACCGAATACAGCTGAATGCAAGTATTTTATATGAGACTACAGCCTATATATGACCTAGTCAACCCAGTAACTACTGGAGAAGAATTATACAAAGAGAGCCTAAAATAATTATTTCCGTCATTACAAGATTTTAATCTTGAAGCAACTTAAAGAACTTGCTTCGTTCTTATTGTGACCACTGGCCAGGTTGAAACACTTTCTGGCATCCAATGAAGATTAAAAATACCTAATATAGAGATGGTCTGATGACGCAGCATAAAAGCCAAAGGAACTTCTAAACAAACAAAAATGTATTGTTACAAAAATGTATGTATTACGAACCGATATTACATTCGGTATTTTTTATCATTTTTTTTTATGCCCTCCCACTCTCCGGAACTTGATTGAGTTCTTATCCACATTGCAGTCATTATTAAATCGTAATTCCATTACATAATGGATGACGGAAACCGCTTGATTATATGGCCGTTGTTACTATGCGCGTGCACATATATAAGCATTGTATTGTATTGTGATTTAATCGGAGTTAATCACTATAGAACAGTTTCAGCAATACAAAATGAAAATGTAACTGAAGACTTAAATTGAACAATGTTTGCAATACACAGGAATAAGAAACTATACGACGACGACACGTATTACCCAACGGCCATAGAAAAAGGCTAGTTTTTAGTGAAAATATGAGTATATCATAACTATATATTTTTTTAAATTGATAATAGGTTCGCGTTTGACCACCATCTCACCTGATGGTAAGTTATGATGTGGTCGAAGATAGATCACGCTTACCAAGATAGAAGTAACTATTATATATAATATAACCTAACCTATTTACTCTTGACTTAAAGACCCCCAGGTTATAGCTATCGGGAAACACAGACTCCGGCATGGAATTCCACTCCTTAGTTTTGTGCATATGGGTGGGATGTACACAGCCTGTAGGTTGCTTCAAAAACGCTATGTTATTGGTTGTTTTTACAATTTATGCACGTAGGTATTTATTTATTAAAACTTTATGCAACATAAAAAGTTCCATGGCGAACTTAATGCCTTAGTCATTCTGTACCAGTCAACCATGATCAAGTATTTGTTCTCATTATTTTAATGTATTTGAAGAATTCAATATAACGTATTACAATTAGTAGGGACAGTCTATACACGCATTTATTTAAGGCCACATCAGACCTGGTGGTCGGACAATCTATTAATAAGTTAGTTCATTAAGCCCCTCAGTAAATCGATCATGTGTAAAATTGAAGTTGTCAACTAAAATGTGGTTCTTGCGTAAACAATGTACCTAATGTAGGTCGATACTTTAGTTCGCATATTATTAAAACGTGCCTAGAATACGCTTAGAAAAGAGACATGTGTTTGTTAACTAATTGGCAATCTTTCAGATGGTGAGAATACCTAGATACGTAGGTACTCGGTTATATTGAAAAATAAATCAGCTCAATACATGTGACTATAATTTATATAATTTTACATGCCATGCTTTTTATTTTAAAACGAAATCAAATAGTAAACAACCAGACAAACAGACTCTGTTACATTGTTCTGAGATCTCAACTACCGTTTAATAAATAGCAATAGGATAATCGCTAATTGCAAGACTCTTGCGAGACTCTCGTTTGGGCAACACTAAAATCAAATGACAACTGAATTCCTGGTTCTATATTCAAAATTTAAAATGTTTAGGTATGCATAATTTTTTTTTTTCTAAGTTGTACATATTCAGGGGGGTGAAACTCCCGAAGAAACTTCAGACACAAAATTTTCCAAAAAAACTAGCAATATCTTATGTCTGGGGTCAACTTAGTTTTGTACGTAACGCGTTTGTTTTGCTAATAAATGGCAGCAGCTACGATATATTTATACATATATGATAATCAAAATTAATATTAAAATATTATTTGTATCGAAAAATTCATAAAACATTATTTAATGTATTTAGGCACTTAATTCACTAGATCACTAAATTAAATGGCATTATAATTTTACTGCATCATAGACTCTATACACCTCGCTTGTTTATGAAAAACGAAGAAAAATATAAAACTGTCAAAAACAGTTTGACAAAATTCGATTGATTAATAAATTAACAGAAAAACATGTGATGAGTAATAAAATTCCTAAAATGAAGGTAAAATATGCAGCACAAGTGTTCAGCCAGAGGGTGTCTAGCGCTTTACGTTTTTATCGAGTTAGTATATTTATAATTTCATATATTTGCATCATTATTGTTACCTAGCAAATTTTGCAAATATTATTAACCAACATTAATATTTTGTTTCAGAACACAAAATTCTGCCCGAAGAGTGCAGAGGAACCGCAGATTTCCTCTTATTATTTGATAAGCTCTTCGATTCATTTAATGGTCATTCTTACAAGGGGTCATCAAAAATATATTAGCAGTGCTTAAAAAATAACTCGCTCCATTTCCAATTGTGGTATGATTTGTTGCCTATTTTAGACTCGATTAAATTTGAATCAGTAGTTCGAAAAAATGATTCCATTTTGATTAAGTATGAATCGATTCCATCGGTTAAAAATTGGACACATGGTTTTGGTCACAATTGGACAAAGACACATGGTGTGAAAAATCTATTAACTAGAAATTTTAATCGAGATCCCCTAGAATTTTTTTTAGTGCTATTAGGAGTAATAGTGTGCGTAATATTAATCCCAATTGTAATCAGTTCATGTGTGCATATAAAACTTTATTGATTAATTTTAACTCTGTACATTCTGTAAGAGCTAATTGTGAGAACGATTGTAATAAATCATTTCAATCAATGGTAAATCTGCTTGGTAATAAATCTAATGATATAGAGAATAATGATATTGATGCTTTATTAACTACAATGAGCAATTATTATAAAAAATTATGTTTCGTTGATTATAAATCAAATGAATTCAAAAAATCACAAATATAAAAAAAATTAAATCCATCTTCACCGTGTTTTAATTTTTGCCAGCCTCTAAAATCTAATCTTTAGATTTTACAAGTACTAGATAGATTGAAATAAATATCCTAAAATCAAAGATTTAATCTTTTGTCGATTAGAATATTTATTTCAATCAATCTAGTAAGTACTTCTAAAATCTATAAACTAAGAAAATATTAACATGTCAGGTAGACGCCGCCTACCGGATTTTTTCGGTATTAAACTACCGTTACACTACCTGGTGATCAGGGTCACCAAACTCAATTTTCGAATCATAGAGTGGCGCATCTATCTCAGTATTTATATGTATCATCTATGTACATATTCGTGAATATTCGTACCTCTATAATATTGCCAATAATTTAAAAAAAACATAAACTAAAGCACTACCTATTATAATGATAGTGTAAAACCTATTTTAGTATTCAAGAACTTTCGTCGGGCACATCACAATCACAAACATTTAAACTGTAATCCGCAAGGAAAATGGCGGGGAATTCGTAAGCAAAAATGTCTTGAAGGATTTAAGACAATTATGCTGAAAACAACATACCCACTTATTACACACGCAATATGGGAATTAAGAAATATCAGGGTTATTTAGAAAAGGATGTTTGTTAGTGTTCAGAACATGCAAAGCTAAATGATGCAAAAAATTAATAAAAAAAATAAAACAAACAATAAAACTGCAAAATAGTTAAAGGTCACTTGAAAGCGGCAACTATTAATATAATTTCGTTTATATATTTTCTCAATGATGGGTTGGTAAGTATTTTACCGAAATATTTTGTCAAAGGGGGTCAAAACGAATTTGTATCTATCTGTTAAAACACTAAAAGAGGCGTAGGGCGGGCGTTATGGATGTCTGTCTGCATGAAAATGTTTGACGTCCAAAATAAATAGATTTCCAGCCTAGTTTCAATAATTTACTACATTTGCGTTTCTGACTTCAATTATATGTAACTTTTCAAGTTAAAACCGTTACTAAAAAACCGTAAATATCGAAAATGTTTTTTTTTTTTTAAGTTCGTTTCTCTACACTCACTGGAAGATACTGTTCACTGGGTAGGGTATACCTTACTGTTGATATCTGTATTAAGGATTTTATGTTCCACATTTTTCAAACTATACCATTATTAATTACTACTTTGCCGGGGTTGCGGAAATTTTCTAACGAGATACCGCGGCCTCGGAACGCAAGGGCAGCTGAAGGAATCAGGTGGGTTTTTAGTCCGTAGAAGTCTGATACTCCCTTTCGCTGCACCCAGAGCGGAAAAAGTCATTTGACGATTTTCGCTCCGAAAAAGAAAAATACTTGATAATCCTAATAACCTGTCAATTTTGACATGTATCTGACACATTCTAAATTGCAAATTCGAACAATAACCGTCCCACAGAAAATTAAGTCCGCCTTTGTGCGTATACTCCGAATAAATCAACGATATTTTACAACTTGATTACTTACAAATACAAATTAAACCGCTATCCCGCTGCTTTAACGTCCTGCTCAGTCCACCGTTCCCAACGAATTAATGAAACCGGGAAGAATGCCAATAGAAATTTATTGCAATGTTATACTACGCAATTCTAATCCCGTACGGAACATAATACAGAACTATAGTCTGTGCCCTATCTATATTTCGCAGATTGTCTTTGATCGGAGTTTGGGAGATTTCGATCTTTTTTTTTCGATTTTCGATGATAGTTTGTGGGCTTTTAATTTTGGAAAACTTTTAATGGTGAGAATGGACTGCCATTTTTAATCGCCTACGAAAAGAGGAGGACAATGAATTAGAAACTAAAGCTAGCCCGATTTAGTTTGAAATTAGAAATTCACTTGAATTTTTTAATTTAATTGTTATTTTTGGAAGTCACTTGTTTTTTTTTTAATTTATATTTGATTGCAAGTTTTTTTTCAGTATTTATTGATAAACGAGACCACTAATTCATCTGTAGCTATATCGTAAAATACGAATAGTGAAAGCTTAGGTAAAGTGACAGTTACATGCTTTGAGCTATCTAATTCATTCTATCAATAAGTATGATTTACAAGCTCACTCCATCAAAGTTTCCACGTTCACAGAAAAGACCAAGTGAAGATAAACGATGATGTCGTCTAAGATGGAGCACACTTTTCTAGAAATAATCAATATTCTTTTGAGTTACAGACCCAGCTTGTATTAGCAAACACAGTCTCCGACAGGAAATCCCGTTCCTTAGCAGTAAGTTTTGGGCTGGTACAATGACGACAATGTAAGTGAAGCGAGTTATATTTCAGGATAATAAATAGTAAAAAAAAATTAAACAAGTTTTTCATTTTCGAAGTCTTCTCAGCAAACCCTTTCATTTGACACCTATATTAAGCCCGATTTACACTTCAACAAGTACAGTAGCGAGTTAACTTGCGTCATCGGCGAGTTAAGTTGTTATTGTAGTTTGAACGGCAAAAGCGAGATAAGTAGTAAGTTGTTGATTAAGTTGAGTTAAATAGACCGCGATCCTATTTTTCGGCGAGTCCAGTGCGAAGTAGCCCCCTCTCTCGCGTCTCCCGCACCCCTCCAACTTAACTGGCTGGCATGTAGACGGGCGAGTTTAGTACAGTCCATAAATTTGTAGGTTACAGGTAGGTTGAGGGGGGAGTTGCGGGTCGAGTTGCGGGTCCAGTTGCAGGTCCAGTTGCGGGTCGAGTTGCGGGTCCAGTTGCGGGTCCAGTTGCGGGTCCAGTTGCGGGTCCAGTTGCGGGTCCAGTTGCGGGTCGAGTTGCGGGTCGAGTTGCGGGTCCAGTTGCGGGTCGAGTTGCGGGTCGAGTTGCGGGTCAAGTTGCGGGATGAGTTGAGGGGCGTCTCGTGGGGAGTTGAGGTAAAGAGAGAGAGAGAGAGGGCAACGGTATACCTTTGAAATTTCGTAAATTTTTGAAGGTTTCACTTCTACCACGTGTGAATTGCACACATGTTTTTTTACAATTCCTTCACCAATTAATCGAAAGGAACTTCGTTCCATCCGGGTGTCCCTTGATACCTCTCAAGTTTTTTTATTTTCTTTTTTTCTTCTCGGGCAACTTATGACTACTCACTCGCCTACGTTTGGACGCTACTTACAACTTACTACTTATTACTTAACTGTCTGAGTTCTTAACTGGCTACTGTACTTGTTGAAGTGTAAATCGGGCTTTATGGCAGTGCAAAAATAAATAGTCCGCCATATTGGCCATCGGCCATATTGGATTTAAAATGACGTAACTTAGCATGCATTGTCATCCAACCTAAATGTGTATGCATAATTTAATCTTAATCGGTTGAGGATAAGTGCTTTAATCCAGTTGCAAGATGTGACCTATACTAACGAAAGAACTGACAAGGCAAGTTAAGCTTGTAAAATTTCCCTACCACCGAGCAGTCCTATGACTAAATGAATATTCGATATTCGAATCTCCATATTGGCAATTTTTGTATCGATTCCCTAGAACCAAAACGCGTAGAGGCTTCAACGCTAGCGTTCGGAGTAATACAACGCTCACCTCTGAATTGTGATTCCAGTAATAAACTTAGTTGATTGATTGGCTCTTTGTTTGTTTACCAGAGAGAACACTGATTGCAATTTTACTTATTCAATTTAATATTGCAAATCTCTTTAATACGTACACCATACATGTTACTGAATAATATCGATTAAACATGGGGGATATACCGCTAAAAACGATAAGAAACGGAACACAGGCAACTGGAGGAACACTGGGATTTTAGTCAGTAGAAGTCTAGAACTCCCTTCTGCTCCACCCAGACCGGGAGAAGGGAAGTGCCCTATTGCCCCCGAAAAAAAGAATGACGAAAGGAATTTCGCCAAGTCTAGCGGTCGTTTTCGCTGAAGACCTTGAATTTAAACATCTTTTGGAATTTTCAATCATAAATATGATATTTTAAAGGCAATAAAGGTTTGATTTCTAGCTATGCAACAAATGAAGTTTAATCTAAATTTAATATTATAAAGCGGAAAAGTTTCTTTGTTTGTTTGTTTGCTTGAACGCGCTAATCTTCGAAAGTACTGGGTGGATTTGGATGCAATTTGGTATGGAAGTAGCTTGAAACTTGAGGAAGGTTATAGGCTACTTTTTACGTGACTGCAAAAAAGGAGAGTTATGTTTTTACCGTGATAGAATCCACGGGAGCGAAGCCCCGCGTGAGTACTAGTAATAAATAATCTGATCTGTTATTGTTTTACTTCACTGACATTAATTTGAAAAAAAAAAACTTTCCTATTATAATATTAGTAAAAAATATATATATCCATGCCATGTCCATGCTGATATAATAAAAGCGAAAGTATATCTGTCTGTTGCGTCGCTACTAATACGTTGAACCGATTTTGATAAAAATTGAAATGCAGTTAGGTGAGGAGCCAACGTCAAACAAATGCTACTTTCTTTTCAAAAATCAACCTCGTTCGGGGCTGAAATATGGGATGAAAGTTTCCACTAAAAAAAGTCGCGGGTAACAAAGTAGTAAAATTTGTTTGTAAGTATGGAAGTAATGAGCCCAAATCCAAAAATGATTTTCATTGGTAGTAAGGGGCATTGTTTATGAGTGTAGAGCACTCATAAATAATGCCCCTTATTACCAATAATTAAAGCTATATTTTTTTATAATTTCCTTAGATATTATAAAACAAGTCTCCCGCCGCGTTCCCTGTCTGTATGATCGCGATAAACTCAAAAACTACCGAACAGATTTTCATGCGGATTGGATCACCAATGGATAGAGTGATTCATGAGGAAGGTTTTAGTGTATAATTTATTAAGGTTTCGAGTGATTTAGTACAATGAAACCGTGCGAAGCCGGCTGGGTCGCTTGTATTGCGTCCTCGTTATTTTATTATGTACCAGCTAGGTACAAAATGTCAGAAATGTAGTTAGAATTTTACCTTACACAAGACGTACATACTTAGACTATTTAAGTACGAATCGAAATAAAATGAAGAAAGAATACTTCCTTATTTTCTCAGAAAACTGAATGGCAGATCGTGTCGTGTTTATTGACAGAAACATAATTATTTTGGCTTTTTCCTCAACTGAATAGCACAAAAGCTGGCAATTTCCTTTTAATTCCCAGTATGAAATGCGAGTTCCTGATATATGAGAAGGAAAATTATGTTCATTTTCAACCGACGACAAAAAGAGGAGGTTATCAATTCGACGCGTATATTTTTTTTTTTTTTTTTTTTTTTTAATGTATGATCATCGATTACTCGAAGACGGCTGAACCGATTTGGAAAATTCTTTTTTTGATTGAAAGGGTATACTTCGATATTGGTCCCATTTTCATAAACGTCAGGATCTGATGATGGGATCCTGGAGAAATCGAGGGAACTCCTCAAATATTATAGGCACACCTATGTCGTTTTGGGTATTTATTATAGTAACTTGTGCAGTTGCTCTCAAAAAGTACCATTTGAGGAAGTGGAACTGATGATGAAGACCACAGATGGCCGCCGAAACTACTCAATAATAAGTATTGAGTGAATTGCGATTCGATTACTTGAATATGGATGTTACGCACTTTATGCTCGTCACAATGCATATGGTGATGTAGAGCTGATGGTGAAGTACCAGGAGAACTCCTCAACAATTAACGGCCCAGCATTGGGAAAAGCAATATTTTGTGAAAGGTTATAAGTAGTTGATAATTAGGCTCTTGTAACTAGGTAAATTAAAAATAGACCAACTAAAAAGAGTGAAATAAAAACTTTTTACCAAAAAATTAAACCGACTCCCAAAAAACACTGCAAAGTGAAAAATAACTTTAATTTCGGAAGTCGGTGCCAAAAAGACTAAAGAAAACTAAAGACACCGACTACCGAAATTAAAGTTATTTTTCACTTTGCAGTGTTTTTTGGGAGTCGGTTTAATTTTTTGGTAAAAAGTTTTTATATATAGGTACTTTCATATTTATATTCTGATTTTTCAATGACGAAAGCGTTGAAAATAATCGAAGAATTTGTATATTTTTGAGAATGCCGAACTCTTAAGAAACGGATCCCTTATAGGATTGCTCTGTATTCCGTCTGTCCATTCGTCCGTCTGACTGTCAAGAGCCTTTATCTTTGGAATGATGTATTCTATACTAGCTTTTGCCCGCGATTTTGTTCGAGTGTGGGATAAAAAGTGCTAATCTATCTCCATACCAAAATTCATTTAGATCCTTTCAGTAGTTTTTGCGTGACAAACATCTTTACTTATACATCCATCCTCAACAAACTATCGCATTTGTAATATGTACCTCTTAGTACGAAGTAAGCTGGATTTTCCACGAGATCAGTCTTAACTGTCAGACCATTCTTATCACCATATCAACCAAAACACTTGTAAGTGACCGTACTACAGAATAGATAGTGACTGGACTAACCTTCGTTATCGATAATTCGATAAGCTAATATTGTGATTGCATTACAAATACTTTATCTACGTGATAAGTGTAACCTTATTATTTTTTCTTGATAAACAATTTTAGAATAGATTGAAAGTTTCGAGGTCTTCCAAATTTAATAGTACTGATTAATAATATAATCAGCATTTCCACAAAAAAAAAGTCCGCAAAGAAAACAGGTTACTTTTTAGGGTTCCGAAGCCGAATGGCAGAAAACGGAACCCTTATAGATTCGTCATGTCCGTATGCCACAGCCATTTTCTTCCGAAACTATTAGGACTACACATGTAAAACTTAGTAGGTACATATTGTATTCTGTTAACCGCTTTCCGATTTTTATTAATAATTAAAAAAATATATAAAATTAAGGAGGGCTACCCATATATATGTAGAACTGAAACTAAAAATATTTTTTTCATCAAACGTATACGTGTGTGGTGTCTATAGATAGGTCTTATGAAAAACAAAGTTATTTTGCGTAATACTACGGAACCCTTCATGGGCGAGCCTGACTCACACTTGTCAATTTTTTTTTCCCTATCGAGAGGGCTACTAAGTCGTCATCATCTTCCTGTCCTGATCTCATTCACTCAGGGTCGGCGCAACACGTGTTGCGAGTTGACCCTGAGTGGGGAGGACAGGGGAGGAGACCCTGTCAGACGTCACAGCATCATTTACTTCTTTCATATTATTCCTCACACAATCCATCCATATTCGACCTTCCTTAGTGTAACCTTATTTATTTATTTATTTACATGGGAGACCAACAGCTACTTAAATCAATCAAGAAACAGTGTGAAAATTTGACAGCCAATTACAGGTCTCCACGTATAGTGACATGACTGTGAACGACATAGTACTGTCAGCAGGAAAAGCAGGCAAACTTAATAATATAATAATATGTAAAAACCTAAACAACTAAATAAAATTACATGATTAGTTAATACTAATTATTCCTTAAAAAATTTAAGGCTTTTAAGCACCTTCTCGCTGACGACACACTTGTTCTAAATGGATCAATGTCATGCTGCCTGCACACCTCATTAAAGCTCCTGCTTGCACGCAACACATACGAATTCTGCCTATATTTCGAGGTAGCGAGTGGCATTTTTAGCGGTGGATAGAACCGTTTAGACTTGCAAGGAACATTAAAATAAAATTTTGATAATATATCAGGGCTGTTAATTGAATTGTTAAAAGTCTTCAATAAAAAAACGCAATCAGAAACGTCACGCCGAATATTTAGCGGTAGTAAATGAAATTTCTTACAGAGATCAAGGTAATTTACGGACCTATATGGTATTCTTTGATGGAAGCAGAGATATTTAACGAACCTTTTTTGGATGCTCTCAATGCGGTCAATATATTTATGATAACATGGATTCCATATCTCGGATGCGTATTCCAAGTGGCTTCTAACAAAGGTACAGAATAAGATTTTTAGAGTTTTCGCTTGCGTGAAGCACTTGGATAGACGCATAATGAACCCGAGAGATTTGGATGCTTTCGCGACGATTGCATCAATATGGTTTTCAAAGGTCATTTTGCAATCGTGACGAACCCCGAGATCGCGAATGGCATTACATCTAGGCAGTAGTTGACCATCAAGGGTGTACATTGCAGGTATAGTCGTGCGTTTACGTGAATATGTAATAACCGAGCATTTAGCGGGATTGAGATCTAGTTTATTTCTTCGACAATACTCTTCCAGACGCCGAAGGTCGTTCTGAAGTGCTGTTACATCAGAAGGTGATGAAATTGTGGTATAGATTTTCATATCATCAGCGAAGCACAATAATTTGGATGAAGTCAGACAAATGTCAATGTCGTTTATGTAGATAACAAAAAGCAAGGGCCCTAATAACGAGCCTTGAGGAACTCCGCTTGGTATAGGAACCCAACTTGAAATGTAGTTGTTCAGCACAACAGCTTGGGACCTTTTTTTTAAATAAGAAGCAAACCATCTCAATAAGTCACCGTGTACTCCTATGTCATTTAACTTTGTTAGTAGTATATTATGACTAATACGGTCGAAAGCTTTGCTATAATCTGTGTACACGACATCAACCTGCTTACCTTTGTCCATAGCGTCAGTGATATAATCATTAAGAAGTACAAGATTAGTAACAGTGGACTTCCCCTTTAAAAAACCATGCTGGAAAGAACTAAATGATTTTTTAAGAGCGGAAAACATTTGATTATATATAATCCTCTCAAAGACTTTAGTAACTAGGTATACATAATTTGGATATAGGCCTGTAGTTAACTATGTCTGTTTTAACACCTTTTTTATGCACAGGCGTTATAAATGTCGATTTCCATAGTTTAGGCACAACACCAACGTGTAGGGATTTACTGTAGAGAATTGAAATAGGCTTTGCAATCGCAAGCGCATATTGTACTAGAAGTTTAGGTGAGATGTTATCTGGGCCAGCCGCTTTTGATGTATCTAACCCACGAAGCAAATTAGTAACTTCATCGACATCAATTCGAATATTAGAAATATCTGCCGATAAGTTATTAATATCAGAAAAAGAAGAAGGAGAATGAATTGGTCCGCCTTGGTGACTTGGGTCAAGAAAAGTTGAATGGAAATAAGCTGAAAATGCCTCACAAATAGATTCACCAGTTCGCAAGGTATCATTTTTATAGTTTAAAGTGCTCGGGATAGCATTTGAGTTATGACGTTTCTTTACATAAGTCCAGAAATATTTTGGATTGTTTTTTTATAGATTTTTCTGTAAGACTCAAATAGATTTCGTAACATTGTGATTCTAATTGTTTTACTCGTTCGCGAAGAAGCTTAAATGTTAATTGATCTGCTTTATTACCGTATTTTTTGAATTTTGTATATTATTTGTGTTTTTCTTTTATTGTTCTCATAAGTGCGGAGTTATACCAAGCTGGATAAGTTTGACTACGGAACGGCTTCAGAGGAATATATTTAGCCTGCAAATTGGTTAATAATTGATTGAAAAAATCTACAGATTCATCAATTGATCGCATCGAAAACTCGGCTTTCCAGTCAATCATACAGATTTCATTATTGATGGAATCATAGTCACCTTTGTCAAACATAAATTGATTACGCGGTGCACATTTAAGTGTGGGTATTTGAATGAAGTCGATATCTATTAATAGTGCCGGGTGATAAGCATCGATGGGGACCAATGGACTTAAGCACTGGGCAACATTGGCTTCCTGATTTGACAGGACCTAGGTCTAGAATTCTTCCGTGTTTGTTTAATACGCTATTATATTGACCAAAATCAAGGGTAATTAAATCATCACAAAATAATACTTCGTCGTGACTATAAGGATTTGATGCGGCTAGCGATACATTATCGCAGGGGACCCAGGTAATTCCACTCATGTTAAAGTCTCCAAGAACTCTTATTGTTACTCTTATAACTGTTAAAGAAATTAGAATAAATTTAAAGTTTCCGAGTTCTTCGGAATTTACTGATACTTATTAGCATTTCCGTAAAAAAAAATAAGTAGGTATTAAAAACAGGTTACCATGCATTTCAATTTTTCATGTTCATTGACGTCAAGGGCTACTAAGTACCAGTAACCTAATTATTATTTATTGATTGAATTAAAAACAAGATTAGACGTAATTGAAATGTATATAGTATACTGATTAGTAATATTACCATAGGTCAAAATATTGTAAATCATTTGTGATCAAATTTTGGTGTACAATATCCTATCTAGGGTTGCCACCTTTTTTTTAAGGTAAAATAGTTTTTTTTTCAAAACATTGCATAAAATATAGTACTATTCGGAAATTCATGGAAAAAAATAGTACGCATTTATTTTTAGTCCTTATTTATTTTTTCATGTGTTTTTTGTTTGGTTCACAAACAAAAAACGATGTGAATGCGTTTCATTCTGAAATTTCCAATGCTGCGTTGCGGGTGCGATCTAATGACAGTTAAATAAAAAAGCTCAACTGAATTACCGATGAAAATATAGTATTATTCGTACTATATTATTTACATTGACTGAAATATAGCACGATACTATATAATACAGTACGGATGGCAACCCTAATCCTATCCTACTTCCTACTAATATTATAAACGCGAAAGTTTGTGAGGATGTATGTGTTTGTTGCACTTTCACGCAAAAACTAATGCACAGATCTTAATGAAATTTGGTAAGTAGATAGTTAACATACTTGAATAACACATAGGCTACTTTTTATCAAGGAATTCCTACGGGATCGGGATTTACACGAGAGAAACCTCCCATGCGAACGAAGTCGCGAGCAGAAGCTAGTAATATATCCTACTAATATTCCTACTAATATCCTACTATCCTACTTCCTATCCTACAAATCCTACTTCCTACTAATATCCTATCCTACTAATTCCTACTAATCCTACTTCCTATCCTACTAATATTATAAATGCGAAAGTTTGTGAGGATGGATGGATGTTTGTTACTCTTTCACGCAAAAACTACTGGACGGATCTGAATTAAATTTGGCAAGTAGATAGTTTACATCCTGGAATAACACATAGGCTACTTTATATCCCGAAATTCCCACGGGATCGGGATTTTACGCGGGAAAACCCTCCCACGCGAACGAAGTCGCGGGCAAAAGCTAGTATTCTATACATACAGAAAGGTTAAGTATCGTAAAAAAAGGGTCACCTAACAAGGGTCAAGGGCCAATTTCATTCCCGAACGTCTTAACTGAACGCGATAAAGATATCGCAACCACGTTTCAGATACTGTCTGTTTAAATACTTAAAATACTCAACAACTTTAAAAGATAACAAAAACACCATTCAAATTCAACAAATAGATAGCTTTTGAAATATGTACACTTTGATATAGGTACTTTATTTTGGATAACAATCATTAAGATAGAGCAATGTTTGCAATATCAGCTGCGCTGGCGCAATCGATATGAAACGTTGAGTCAAGTTGACTCGGTGCAGTTCGGAGCAAGGCTCGGATACCGGTTAAATTTTCAAACCGGTATGATGTACTTGACTCCAAAACCTTTACATTCGGTTTCGTTCGCATATACCGGTTTTTTTAAACCGGTATTTGGAAGAGCTTACATAGAGGTTTTTTCGGATTAAACGGTTTAGAGCAATAAAAACCGGTTAATACAGACGCACGATAAACAAACGTCGCGCGCTGTTCAGTTGCTATTCAGTCGTAAGAATTTTTTTGATTCGGGTCGAACGTTTATTTATGTCATTGCATCAATAAGCTCCGCAGGCTGTAAAAACATAAAAAATGGTTAAGTATCTAATATTTTTTTGGTGAAATTAAGTTGATAATGACGATAAATAATCGGTAAACATAATATTACTTTTCACCACGGAATAGATGAATAAGGTTGGAATGGTAATGTGGGCGTGGCAAGCGCGCTACATTTATGATACGAAAATCATAGCTCGGCCGATTAATTCATTCACCGCGTTTAGTGCACTTCGGATTACTTTGGAATATAGAGCTCTGCTTTAAAATGCCGTGTTGTGCAATTATAACCTGTAAAATAAAAAGTAAGACCGCAAGTATAGAGCGTGGAGGTATATCTTTCCATCGGTAAGTCGAAAATAACATTTAATTACAATTTTATTTGTAAGAAACATAAAAATATTCTGATCACTATGAAATTCCCAACATTAACAACATTATTACAACAAGTTACAAAAAATATACATTGCCCGATGTGTACTCGACGCAATGACCAAGTCCTTCCGCCATCGGAACTTTAAATAAGACTGCTCTCTGCGCTCCTCTGCGATCTACTTATACCCCGGCCTATGAGTTCTAGAACATTCTTGTAAAATCGACTCACTGCCTATATTGCCAAAAATATTCCAGAAGCTATTCAAGATACACAGTACTGCTACTCGCTGCTAGATGGCGTTAGTGTCTCGAACATTCTAGATTTCTGTCGAAGTTTCTCGACGTACTTCGCTAAACGACTGGCGTAACACTGCCCCCTCCTAAGACATGCTCGACCCGAGCATCGTTAGACCCGTAGTAACGCGCCAGTCGATCAACTTGAACAATCTTAACGCGCCAGTCGATCAACTTGAACAATCTTTGGCGCAGCTCGTGGACCTTTCTGGATCCGATAAGTGACGTCATTAATTTTAGTCACAACGCGGTATGGTCCATCCCATTTTGCCTGTAACTTTGGCGACTTTCCTTTGCTGCGCACCGGATTATGGAACCAGACAAATGAGCCTTCATCAAATCCTGAATTCGTCATTTTTCGGTCGTAACGAGTCTTCACCTTCTGAGACATTTGTTGACCGGATTGTCTGAAATGTTCGTATAAGTCGTTCATTCTGTTTCGCAATTCACTCGCTTAGTCTGTTACACTAGAAGGTGTATCTGGCAGTATACCAGTGATTAGGTCTGCAGGCAACCTAAGCTCTCGTCCGAAGTTCACGAAAGCAGGTGTAACAGCTGTACTCTCATGAACTGCACTTCGGTATGACAGAAGGAACGGCTGAATGTGTTTGTCCCAATCCTTTTGCCTGCTTTCCACAACTTTAGCCAGATATCTCTCCAATGTCTGGTTGAAACGTTCCACCATTCCATCAGATTGTGGGTGATACGAAGTGGTCCTGGTTTTATGAGTACCCATTACTCGACATGTCTCCTGAAATACCTGTGACTCAAAATTCCTTCCTTGATCGCTGTGAATTTCCAAGGGTACTCCGTAGCGACAAAATACTTCGTTAACCAATTTATCTGCCACCGTGGTAGCTTCCTGATTAGGAATGGCAAAAACTTCTGGCCACTTTGTGAAATAATCCATTACGACCATAAAGTACCTGTTCCCACTCTCGCTCTCAGGAAATGGTCCCGCAACATCCAGCGCTATCCGTTCCCATGGGGCTCCCACATTATAGATCTTTAAAGCTCCTCTACTGCGTGTTTGAGGTGCCTTAACTGCTGCACAACTAGTGCATTTGCGGCACCAGTCTTCTACGTCGTCTCGGCAGTGGTTCCAGTAAAACCTCTCTCGTATCTTTAACAGAGTCCGTTTTACTCCCATATGACCTCCTGAACATCCATCGTGGTAAAGCTGTAGAACTTCAGGTACCTTCGCTTTTGGTACGACCATTTGTAGGTGAGAATGGTCTCCTCGAGTATTTTCCCATTTGCGGCACAATACTCCCTCGTGAATCACTAAACTGTCCCACTGTGCCCAATAACTTTTTGTTGTGGTACTCATTCCAGCGACGTCATGCCAACTAGGCTTTGGAGCAGCGGCTTTCTTCCATTCAAGAATGGGTTTGACGTCTAAGTCATCCTGCTGCGCACGCTGTAGCGCTTCTTTCCACTCATTGCTCAGGTCTGTTCTCAGCATCTTGATGGGTACTATTTCTTTTTCTTCTTGCCTAACACAGTGCTTACATTCTTCAGGGCAAGGTCTTCTTAATAGCGCGTCCGCGTTGCCGTGACATCTTCCATTACGGTGCTCAGTTTCATAGTGGAACTCTTGCAGTTGTTCAATCCACCTTGCAACTTGCCCTTCAGGGTTCTTGAATTGCAAAAGCCACTTTAATGAAGCATGGTCGGCCGCAGATAAAATTTTCGACCAAGCAGATATTTACTGAAATGCTGCAACGTTTTTACTACTGCTAGTAGCTCCCTTCTCGTGACACAATAATTTCTTTCTGGTTTTGATAAAGCTTTACTGAAGTAGGCTATCACAACCTCTTTATCTCCTTTTCGCTGTGATAACACGCCACCAATTCCAGTATTACTTGCATCTGTGTCTACGATAAAGTCATTCTCAGTGTCAGGAAATCCAAGAATAGGTGTATCGCACAGACGCTTCTTCAGTTCGCGGAAAGCAGCGTCGCAGTCTTCTTCCCAGCAGAATGTTCGCTTCTCTTCAGTGAGCTTGTGTAATGGCTTAGCAATATCAGCAAAATATTTCACAAACCGGCGGTAATATGAGCACAACCCTAAAACGCTCTGACCTGTGTCTTGTCTTTTGGTACTGGCCAATCCTTAACAGCGACTATTTTGTCCGGATCAGTTTGCACACCTTCTTGCGAAACTACATGGCCCAGGAAAGTCACTTGTCGTTTGAAAAATGAGCACTTTTTAGGACTTAGCTTCAGATTGGCTGCACGGATTTTTGCTAGCACACGTTCAAGGTTCTTAAGATGATCTTGAAATGAACGCCCGACAATAATAATGTAATCTAAATATACCAGACAGGCGTCTCCAATAAGTCCAGTGAGTACCAGCTCCATTAGCCGTTCAAAAGTTGCTGGCGCATTGCACAAACCAAATGGCATTACTTTGAATTGCCACAGACCTTTTCCCGTAGAAAATGCTGTCTTTTCCTTATCCTTAGGATCCAGTTCCACCTGCCAGTAGCCACTTTTCAAATCTAGGGTTGTAAACACTTCATTCCTGTCAGCGTGTCTAAAGTGTCGTCAATTCTTGGTAGTGGATAACTGTCCTTCTTTGTTGCATCGTTTAACCTCCGATAATCGACACAAAAACGTAAGTTGCCTTCCTTCTTCTTGACTAGCACTACGTGAGAACACCATGGACTGGATGAAGGTTCTATCACACCATCCTTTACCATCCCTTCAATCATGGCCTCTACCTCTTTCTTCGTCTTCGTCTTCAGACAGATCCTTGTACCAATCTTCTAGAAGGGATGACACATTATATGTGCTATTAAGTTTATTGCTACTGGATATTTCTTGGCATCTGCGTATCCAGGCAACTTCCTCACAGGTGCCCATCAATGTTCACTTTTTAATTATGTGTTCTTCATTACTTGGGTTTAAAATCCTCACTACTGAAGTATTTGTGGGCCCACCAGGGTGCATGCCATTATTCATGGATGATCACTATCCGTTCTTTCAATAAACAAGCACCGACGCTTTTGTCCCAAATTTTGTGATAAACTTACTGGCTCAATGGTTTCCGATCTAGGACGAAGGGTAATTTTCTTCAGGCAGTAGACTTATCCTGATGATCCACAATCCATACAGATTTCTTCTGTGCCACATTTTAATATTCCTTGGTTAATGTCGATCTCACAATGATGGTCTCTGTATGTGCTGTACTGATATTTTGCTGTAACATACCTACTGTTTACTATCGGTCTACTTGCGAATTTTAAACATTTAAGCAAATACTTTTATGCCAATCAATTGTTTACAAAAACACTTTGAAGTTTTATTGTTTTCATTGTAGTCAAAGTATGTATAGATTAAATTCGTCCGCTTTCTACCCATGTTAAACACAAATAATAAAATTAACTCGTAATTAAATCTTACTGCACAGCAGACGTCTACCTTCGATTCATGCTGACTTCGAGTCAGCATGAATCGAATGAAAAGAAATATCGTAAGTACGTCTACGCGCCGCTTTGTGCGGTAGTCACACACAAGTTGCAACGCGTTCACCGACATGCCGTTCGTCGAATAAACCGGTTAATTTAGGTAAAAATAAAGTTCTCAAAACGTTTACGTTCTTAAGAAAAGTTCGGAGGAAAACCGAAATAAACCGGTATTAACCGGTATTTTTTAAACCGGTTCCGAGCCTTGGTTCGGAGTAATCAAAGTGACGTATGTTAACATGTTCGTTGAATGCGCTTACGCATGCAAATACGTGGCGCTATGATAACTGCGATGAGTATCTCAGTACTGTCCGAAATGTATTTATCGTTTTATCTTTCGTCTGATTAACTAATTAATTCCGCATTTTATGCATCTGTTAATCAGATTATTTATTCCAAGAGCTGGTTTTGTATGAGTATTTTAGACTAAAAAGTATCAATATCTAAACTGTATAGGTATTACCTACGCGAATGTAGAGTTAAAAAAACCTTTGTATTTTTTAATTTAACATGTATTTTTATGTTATTCAAAATAAACTACACAGCATAGTAAAGCCTCCTCAACGCTGTCGGCTGGTAATGTACCGAAGAGACTGGCGGCATTGCCATATATTTATTTATTGACTTCAAAATAACACGCCGAAAGCCAAATTCATTATTTGAAGACAGTCATGTTAAATTATAAGAAACACCAGTCTTGCAGTACTCCAGGCATACAGACGATCTTCGCCAAATCGCCATGTTGTGTTGCCATGCTTTGCGTCAGACTTAAGTTATAGTTCTTTAGTTATCGTTCTTCCCTTCAATCACGGGTATTAACAGGTGGGGTTGCACATAGGGCGTCCAATCCCGCAGCCTGAATTCAATCTCGGTATTTGCGGGACTACGAATTTTCAATCCCGCGGGATCTCGGTATTTGCGGGATCCCGCATATTGAAAATATTCACATTTATATAAGGCAAATAAAACAATGAATTAATCAACTAACTTCAGGTTTATTTACGTATTACTATTGGTATGATATCAATCAAATTATACCGCTTATTTATCACAAAAAAAAACAATGAATTAATCTACTAACTCCACATTTATTCCAGTATTACTACTGGTATGAGATCAATCAAATTACACGTTTTTCCTTCACAAAAAACAGTATCAAATACTGAATAAAAAACTTGACTGATATTTTAGTCTACATACTTAGGCTACCACTGACTGAAATTCGGCTATATTAGGCTACATAAACTGTAAAAAAAAGTATGGAATCAAAATAAAGGGTTTTAAAAGGTGATTACAAACATATACAACTTATATGGTTAAAAGTAATTCAAGGTGACAAATCGTAAAAAACACGTATCAAGAACTAAATCGTTTGCGTAATCTTTCACATTTGTAAACTAAAAAGCTGGAAATAAAAAAAAGTAATTAAAAAAATTAAAAAACCCGACTGCAACCTTATACTAAGACTAACTGAAAAGCTAATAAAAACAAGCCCATTTTAAATTAAATAAAAGTTGGAAGCAGGCGGGACCCATTTGAGTTTGAAACTATAATAAACCATTATTATAGTTTCAAACTCAAATGGGTCCCGCTTTTTACGATTTGTCTCCTTGAATTACTTTTAACCATATAAGTTGTATATGTTTGTAATCACCTTTTAAAACCCTTTATTTTGATTCCCCACTCGATAGGTTTTGAGAAAAAATAAAACTTTTTTGAAGGCATAATATGGCGCCAAAAATCCGCCATTTTGTTTTTTTATTATTTTGATATACCCAGTGTTTTCACAGTCAATACGAATCTAACGATACCTCTCAAGCTAAAATCCATCGAGCCGTTCAGGCCACAGAGCGTGCCAAACAATTATACATACATACATACTCTCGAAAAACATAACCCTCCTTCTGGCGCAGTCGGGTAAAAACGGGCGACATCGGCCGCCGCGTTGTTTGCAACACTGCCAGCCACCAGTCACCGAGCGATCGTGCTCGCGGGAGGTCGTATCAAAGAGTAAAGTAATATATAGGGAAAAGAGAGCCCTCTTACGTGATAATATTGCAAACCTATTTGACCATACGCCATCTGTAAATTGGTCCCAAACTAATCACGTACCTACCTACACACACAGCTAGCTATTTATATGCATGTAACATGTCTAATAGGACGAAACGTTAAACAAAACAAAATATTCCCAAGGGAATGTAGATAGTAAAAGGTAGGAAGAAAACAAAAAAAAAAAATATATTACAAAGTACGTATTACGCAGAATGCTACAAACCGCCATATTGTGATAGTTTATTTTCGGTTCAAGAACTGTCACTTACTTCCTAAGTAGAATCTGGCACCAGGTCTTTTTAAATAAAGTTGATATTCTAGATGAACTTCTAGATGGCAACTCTTTTTTTTTCTTCGCTGGCAAAATGTACGTAGTGTCCTACCCCTGGGTCGTATGCATGCTTTTTTTCAGTCCCGCAAATCCCGCGGATCCCGCACCCGTAATCCCGCATCATGCGGGATTGGAAAATGACGCGGGATCCCGCAATACCGAGATCTCGGTATTCCGGGATTGGACGCCCTAGTTGCACATTTCGTGGTTATCTCTATTAATTCTTGTTTGTCCGTAAGAGATCGCGAAATGCGATGAAGCCGCCAGCCGCCGAATAAATTTATGCAGGATGAACAAGACTCACAGTTACCACTGCTCAGTGTACACTAATATATTACCAGAGAAGTTATTGACATAGATTCGATGTTAGCAAAAGATCTGAACCTTGAATGTAGCAGCAGACAGGGATTAAAATCTGATTAACATTATAGTAAAGCTAGGTACCGGTTTGGGTAATGTCTCTATTGACTTGTCAAGCAATAATTTTACTGCGAGACGAATTCAAACCATTTCTTTTTTTATTTCCGAATGTTATCCGATAGGTTGTGTCCTATACGATATACATAGGTACTGATCATAAATTCTTATCACAAAAGACAATAAGATAAAAAAGATTTTTTTTTAAATACGTAGGTAGTAAAAGTAAATCAATTGATATATTTTATTTATTGACAACTAATTAGGTATATTTGAATTCCTTTTCAGTAAGCAGTTGTTGATTGATACATTTTGTTTAAACAATTTGGCAAGAAGGGGTAACCCATATGGGGTCCAAATTAGGACCTGGCGCCGCGAGGTGAATTATGGCCCATTTCCTCTCATAGAGAGGAGGTCTGTGTCCCAGCAATGGGAACTTATAAGCCGAATTATTATTAACTAGCTGTGCCCGCGACTGCGTCCGCGCGGAATTATGACTTTCGACAACATTTTTAATTTTTTGGACTAGGTAATTATTTTGAAAATAAAACTCATACATAAATAAGCTATTTATAATATTTTACTGCTAATAGCTTATTTAAATACATTTGCTAAACAAAAGTCTTAAAAATAAGTTTCAAGCTTCTAGCTTTAAAAATGACTTAATTTCTATACAAACTTTCATCTCCTATTTCAACCCCTTACATCCCTTTTTTGCATTAAAAAGCAGCCTGTGTCCTTTCTCAGGCTCTAGACTATGTTCGTACCAAATTTCATTTAAATCGGTTAGGTAGTTTAGGCGTGATTGCGTAACACACAGACAGACAAAGTTACTTTCGCATTTATAATATTATAGTAAGGATTATTATATGGACCCCATTTAGACTTATGGTTTACATAAAGTCCGATCAATAATGATTGTTTCTGGCCTTAGCAACACTCTTTGTTGTCGAACCACGATCGACAATTTTCCTGTTACATTAAAAAAATATGGCTGCTTTTGTCACATGCGGAAAACGTACGATAGCAATGTTTTAATTTGATGTTTATTTTTGCCTGTCTATCTGGTAGGTATTGGGAATCCCACGCAAGATGTGTCTATTACGTTATCGACATGAAAATACGTAGTGTTCCGTCTTATTAATCTTAATAATATTATAAATGAGAAAGTTTGAGAAGATGATGTTCGTAGGTAACTCTTTCACGCAAACACTTCACAAGTACGGATCTGAATGAAATTTAATAAGTAGATAGCTGACATCCTGAAATAACACATAGGCTACATTTTATCCCGGAATTCCCACGGAATCGGGATAAAATGTAGCCTATGTGTTATTTAAGTCGCGGGCAGAAGCCAGTAGGTATCATTATAAGTTTGAAAGTTAAGCCTGCAATACATGTTGGCCGAGCGTAGACCAACGCGAGCGTTGGCAAATAGGTACAAGGCAAGAAATAATGTCCACACGTTCGACAAGTTCGTCGAACGCCAATGCAGACGACCAATGTAGAAGAGGGTCTGTAGAGCTGCCCACACGTTGGCCGAACGCAGGCGAGCGCCTTTGATTTGAGACCAAAAACCGACACCGATCCGAAGTGAGGCAAGTGATCACGAGCAACGGCGAGCGAAGACAAGTTGCACCAAATGAGTTCTATACACGTTGGCGCTGGCCTTCTCTCGGCCAACTAGGCAAGTTACACCGAGCGATAGCAAGACAAGGCAAATATACCGTCTACATATTGGTATTGGCCTTCACTCGACAACGCTCGGCCAACATGTATTGCAGGCTTTAGGATGTTTGTGTTTGTATCCCATCGCACAGCTGTTTGGAGGAGTTGGATGAAATTTTGCGAAAAGACCATTATCTCAGTTGCCTACTAGTTGGATTTTTTAACATATTTCATATGGGCAGAGCCGTCAGCAGAACCTAGTTTAAAATGTTCTACACTTCTTTTGTGGTTTCTGCATTCCGACAGACTATGTAGCCTTGTAGACCTTTTAAAGGAAACCCCTATAAGTAGACGTTACGTACAACGTTGAACGTTGGTGATTCATTTTTTTATACTCTACTAACTTTTGCCCGCGACTTCGTTCGCGTGGGAGGTTTCCCGCATAATTCCCGATCCTGTGGGAATTCCGGGATAAAAAATATCCTATGTCCTTAAAACTATTCCCATGCCAAATTTCATCTAAATCGGTTTAGCGGTTTAGGCGTGAAAAGGTAACATACAGACAAACAGAGTTACTTTCGCATTTATAATATTAGTATGGATTAAGGAAGAAAGAAGTGGTTTAGATTATAACCAGCTTTTTTATAGTTAGTTTGACTCTTTTAAAACCTTTAGGGTAATTTTATCATCTTTTTCTGTCAACAGAACTAGAAAATATTCGAATCAAAAATTAATATGGAACAATTTAAAAATAACGCGAAAAGAGAATATTATAAGAAATACTTTCATCTCGTTCAAAACGGAGTTTACGAGCATTTTATTGGCATGTGTACACGGAAACTGGGCCTCAAGTCTGCTATTACAATAGTGTCAAAATAGTCTATCATTGATTTCAAAATTGTTGATTTTGACAAGTTTGGTAATCTACTAATATAATGGCTTTCCAATGGTCAACCACTGACACTTCATTGAACGAAATAATATGTAAAATTAAATAGAAAAAAATCTGGCATGAATAAATGTTCAAATTTAGGGGTAGTTTTTCGAAAATCATTACTACTAACGGGTTTTATAATAATGGCAATACGGCAATGTCATTCTAATACGAGACTACTGACCAACTATTATGAATTTAGTAGATTACGAACTATTAGCAAAATGACAATGGGATCGTGATGGAATGACAAATTTATAAAAATAGCAGACTTGGGGCCCAGAGCGCCCTTCGAGTTAATCACGATAAAGCGGTTTTCATTGCTCGCGTTTATCTAACAATAGAATAAATAACATATGAAACAATATTTTAACATCAAATCCATACATAAATACTCACTATTTGATATCCTTTGTAATTCAAATTTCGAATAACGCACACACGTGTACCACAAACTGTATTTTTTTTAAATCACAAACAGGAGTAGCTGTATTATAAAATATACATTTAAAAACTCGTCTACAATTCCAATGTTTATTGTATAACTGTGAAGATAACTGGTTTATTACGACGTCTTGAGTGAAATGTCTGACATCACGCCACGCCACAGCCGAAACGAATTTCACTTTCAACAAACACTCTCTCTCATTTCACTATCGTTTGAGTAACAGTTCCATTAAATCACAGACGAACGCAAGTAATTTAAATTGAGAACACGTTTAAAGTACCGTCTGATATTTTATTACAAACGCACTCATTATCATTTTACAAGTCTAAAATCACTTTATAAAACTTTTCCCGCCAAGAGATATTTTAAATTAAGAACTTGTACGATCGTCAGATGTGCGGTCGTTGTGCCAGCAGCAAGGTGACTGTTTGAAACAATGGATTTAATCTCGGTTATAAATAATTTACAGTTTTATTTACTTCACATAGCAATAGTAAATTTATGTGCTCATAAAGCAATGCAACTATTAATTAAATATAATGAGAATTAAATACAATTACAAGAAAAGTAAATAATGGTTTACTTTTTCTTAGAAAATCTGTCTGTCGCTCAGTCAGTCAGTCTGGCCACTACGTTTCTATATGACTGTCTTTATGTTCTCATGGCTGTCCTCCAAAACATTACAGTCAATGAATATTCTACTTTAATCCAACGACAAAGTATCTCTAATTAAAAATCAGTAAAAAAAATATAATACATTGACTTCAAATTGAAACGGACAACGAAGTCTTTACATTGAAATATGTGTAGCATGGATAATGGACTTTCTGCCCTTGAAAATTAGAGTTAAAATTAAGTGAGTTAATAAGTTTCCGGAAATAAACGAGCGGTGGCGTGATGATCGCGTGCGTTTGCGCAGGTCCACTGACCCGTATTCGTGGTATCATTGTTTCGTTGAATGATGGATTTATTACATTGGACAATGATAATGCAAGTTTTATTGTGTCGCATCTTTGTCTAACTTTATTATACACTATACTTAAAACATCGGAGGAAACATGTCTTAGGACCAAAAGTTCGGGCACGCCGCAATTGCGGCGGTAAGACCCCTCTTTGAGGAGTGGCTAGATCGGCGTCACGGCGTCCTGACCTACCGCATGACGCAGGTCCTCACCGGACACGGAAGTTTCGGGAGGTACCTGTGTCTGATGGGTAAGGAAGAGACGCCTGGGTGTCACCACTGCGAGGGTCGCCCTGAGGACACAGTCGAGCACACAGTGCAGGACTGCCCAGCTTGGGCAGAGCACCGACGTGTCCTCACGGCGACAATAGGCGGAGACCTCTCGCGCCCGGCCTTGGTCGAGGCCATGCTGCGGGGCGAGAGGGAGTGGGAAGCGGTCGCCTCCTTCTGCGAAGCAGTCATGCTTTCGAAGGAGGAGGCGGGCCGCGTGAGGGAGAGGATGGCGTCCTCCCTGCAGCCCAGCCGCAGTGGTAGACGCCCACGGCGTCGGACGTCAGCCGACGATCTCCGGCCACCGTAGGCGCGGGCATGCGGACAGCGAGTAAAGGGCAACTCGCTGTCCGACCATGGACCATGCCCGGGTCGACGGCGCGTCGTGTTTCACGCGCGCCTCAAAGAGCGTCAGCAACATGACGAGGCCCCCTCTGCAGAGGGCCGAATTCTGCCGGGGTCGTGGGACTCATCCCGTTACCGTGGCCCCGGTATGTAAAGGATTATTGAAGGAACACCGTGGATTTTAGTCAGTAAAAGTCTGACAGTCCCTCCCACCCTGCCCGGAGTGGGAGGACTTATTTGATAATTTTACCACGTTAAAAAAAAAAAAAAAAAAAAAAAGGACCAAAAGTTAGGAAGCATGGATATCCACCAAGCCGGACTGGACCCGTGGGCCCCATAAGACCATTGCCTACCGACGCACGTTGGGGGAATATTCTAACGAGATACCACTGAACTTAAGGGCAGTTGAAGGAACAGGGTGGATATTTAGTCAGTAGAAGTCTAACACTCCCTTCCGCTCCGCGCAGACCGGAAAAAGTCATTCGATGATTCCCACCCGGCAAAAAAAGGCCGCACTGGGCCCGTATAGTGGATTACGGCCTATTTATTCTCTCATAGAGATAAGGCCTGTGTCCCAACAGTGATGAAATTATTCTTGCGTGGATGGATGGAGAAAGAAGAAAGACAAACAGTTGCGCCAACCGCAAGTCAAATGGGACAGGGACAATAAGATCACCATCGTTCTCTTGACTATATCTCAATTTATTTTCTAGAACATTCCATGGTATCTTCTCTACGACTGTTAGTCGTCATCAGAGGTGTCCCCTCCCTTTCTAGACATTGGGGGCAGAGAGATGACGGTCGTAAGTGACTGCCACTTAATCTTTGTCAATTCCATTTTATAGATCTTGGCGTGACAAGAAGCAGTTCCTTTTCAAATGGGATTACGCGTCTGGCAACGGATAGACGGATGTGACAGGTAATAATGTGGTGCGACAACAGCGAGATTACCAAGAAGTTTCTTTTGAAAAATTACTTGTTCGTTTTTTGTGTACAGCCAATATTTAAATAAAAAAAAAATATAATGAGTTATTTGACGTGAGCATTTTAACGTCTATGCATATAATAGAAAGAGACAACACTAGTTGCGTATGAGTATGACGTCACTCGCAAATTACGTTATATTGAATCTCTAACATGCATTAAACTGACGTTTTGCGAGAACAGGATAGAAGAATAGCTTCAGTGCATTTAATTTACTGTTTTTCTATCAATTTAAAGAAAGAAGAAGAAAAAGGAGGGTAAAGAACATTTTCGTCATGGAAAATTGATGACCTTCAACTATTGAAGACAGAAATGACGCTCATTCAGTTGACTTAGCAAAAACATATTGTGACGATCGGTAAATTTCATACAATTACTTGAAGTCATAGACAAATGTGTCTATAACCATTTACAATTTAAAGTGCTGAGTAAATAAGCTTACAAAAAATTGGCCAAGTGTGAGTAAGACTCGCGCAACGAAGAGTTCCGTACCATAATCCATAAAAACGAAAAAAAAAACACATTTGTTGTTGTTATTGCGACAACTGAAATACATCATATCTGAGAATATCAACTGTCTGGCTATCACGGGTCATGAGATACAGCCTGGTGACAGACAGACACAGACAGCGGAGCCTTAGTAAAAGGGTCCCGTTTTTACCCTTTGGGTACGGAACCCTAAAAAAGTATAAACTAATCAATTGCTTCACTGTCTTTGACCGGATTGTCAATATCAAAGTACGTATTTATTGGTGTTGCAATGTCAGACAAGCAGTACACGTTATATTTTGTAGATTTTGTACATTGTTATAAGCAATTCGATATTTTTAATCCCGGTCAATGTAATGTTATCTTTGTATTCAGCATTTTTAACTACTGATTTAAACGAATACTTCAGAAAAACATTAGTGTTAATTCCGCCAAAAGCTAGAAGATTAATCAAAAAAATTTAATTGCTTCCCTTCTGCATGTGTACGGGTTCCGATATATCTATATGCATATTATTGGAAGATGACATTACCAGAAACAACTCAAGATCTTTGGACGAAAGGGAAGACTAGCTTTAGCTTTGGTGAAAAATATCCTAAAAGAATAACACACTTTCGATTATTTTTTGTATTCTAAAAATTTTTGATCAGCTACTTCAAATATTTTTTTCTGTTCACTGCCAAATATTAACTTGCGACTTCATCTGAACAACTGGATAAATAAAAAAACTTTCCGAGTTTCGTAACTGCGTCCAACAATTTACTTTATGTTTTGTTTCCGCTGTCAATTTAGCCATCAATTGAATAACTCAAGCTAAGGCACCGCACAGACAAGCATTTCGGACAAACGCGAGTTGCACAAGTTGCGACATATATGAATTTATGTAGCCTTACGGGTATGTTCTAGTGAGATACCGCGGAACATAGAGCAACTGAAGGACCCGACAGGTCTTACCAGGGTTGCGGGAATATTTACTTCTATTGCCTCTATGGGATGCGGGAAAGTTCTACCGAGATACTGCGGCCCTGGATTTTAGCAACTGAAGGAGCAGAGTGAGTTTAGTCAGTAAAAGTCTGACACTCCCTTCTGCTCCACCCACAGCGGAGGAGTCATTCGATGATATTCCCACCGAAAAAAGAGTTACTGAAGGAACACAGTGTGGGTTTTTAGTCAGTAGAACTCTGATAATCCCTTCCGACAGAAACTATATACATCTCCGATAAATAAAAGCCCCAATAGCATCACGTAGCCTTAGTATGATTGATGTCTATAACCACTACGTACTACCCAACACTCAGTTTTGAATAGAACGTTATTTATTGAAGAGTGGATATGTATGAAACCACTGACACTTTAGTTTGTAATCAGCACCTACGTATTGACATTACTATATGACCTCGAAACACCAGCTTTAAACGACACTATCATAATTGTAAGGAGAGGGAGTGATGGTATTAAACTTCTATTTTTAATTATTTTATTGTAAGTATCTACTGAGAAAGTTAAATGACTACTTCCATACTGGTCGGTCTTCAAAGTAAAGCCACATTTCCCGAGGTAGTACTGACAATGGGTACATCTTAATCAAGTTTCCCCCGTACTTGGGAAGGCACGTTAAATCTTTGGGTCCGGCTGTCATTCGGACATGTTTGACAGTATTTACGAGAAGTCAGATGCTTGGAAACCAGACATCAGTCTTGCCAATATTTTTGCCGGATACTGGGTTATCGAGGTTAGATAAGCATTCTCTTTATGTAAAATACAGGTCTCAGGTATTGAGTTATACTGAAAGCCGTCTCGACGTAGTTGCCTAAGATGATATTTTGTGTACAGTTGAAGACGTGAGATTATCTACCGGAGTGTTTCTTGATGTCTACAACTTGGGAGTTCTTTAAGTCAACTGTGAATATGTAACTTCTAAGTGAATGTGCTCTATCAAAGACCACAATAAACACTCTTCGCCAGGTGAGATTGTAGTCACGCGCAAGCCTATCTATACCAATACCAACCCGATTGCAAAATGAGGTTATATTTTTATCGTGATAAAGTCTATGGGAGCAAAGCCAAGTGCAACTGCTAGTCAATGATAAAAAAAGGATCAATCTCAATTTATTTTCACAGTCCAATAGGCCATTCTACAATCGATGAAGGACAGACGTGATAAATCCTTCAATTCCACAACAAAACATTCCTTAGTATCACAAGCTCGCGTCAAATTCAAATTTCTAGGAGATAACAACACTGCTCAGTAAACAGTATATTGATACCAGCTAATTATTTTGCCATTGACGTTAACATTTTGTTTGACTTTGTTATCTTTCCTACTTGGTCTGAGGGCAATCTCGTGATTTGTGATGCCTTAACGCTTATATTTTAAGACAAGTTATGCTGGGTTGTGGAGGGCAGTCTGGTCAGTATCCTGTTAAGACTGGAAGCTGACCCAGACATAGGAAAAACTGCTAAGCAGATGATCGGTGACTTACGGATACTGCCATGGGTGATGATGGATGGATTACTTTCATTGTGCGTACGGCTAAAGAGTGGAATTCCCTGCCGGATTCTGTTTCCTGATAGCTATACTATAACCTTAGGGATCTTCGCAGTGGTAGACGCCCACGGCGTCGGACGTGGGCCGACGATCTCCGGCCACCGTAGGCGCGGGCATGCGGACAGCGAGTAAAGGGCAACTCGCTGTCCGACCATGGACCATGTCCGGGTCGACGGCGCGTTGTGTTCCACGCGCGCCTCAAAGAGCGTCAGCAATATGACGAGGCCCCCCACGTAGAGGGCCGAAGCCTGCCGGGGTCGTGGGACTTATCCCATTACCGTGACCCCGGAACGTAAAGGGCTATTGAAGGAACACAGTGGATTTTAGTCAGTATAAGTCTGACAGTCCCTCCGGCCCTGCCCGGGGTGGGAGGACTTATTTGATGATTTTACCACGTAAAAAAAACCTTAGGTATCTTTAACGGAATGCAAGGTCAACAGAAGGAGCAGGGTGGGTTTTTAGTCAGTAGAAGTCTGACACTCCCTTCCGCTCCACCCACAGCGGGAGGAGTCATATGATGATTTACTCACCCAGAAAAAAGGGGTCTTTAAGTCAAGAGTGAATAGGTTACTTTTGGGCAAGCGTGCTCCATCTTCGACCACATCATCACTTACCATCAGGTTAGTGGTGGAGATCAATAAAAAAAAGTAACAGTTTGTATGGTGAGCAGTAATTATGAAATTCAGGGCGGAATAAACTGCTCATACGGTCATACTGCGATACTCCTTGGCTAGACATGGCTTTTCTGGCTTCTGACTATCCGTAACGAGGACCAACGGCTCAACGTGTTTTCCGACGCGCGGAAGAATTTCGATACGTTAAAATCGTCACCAATCCACGTACAAACAACGGCAAACACTGCCTAACATGTGCGGATCGACCTGTGCGGCTGATATGATTTAGCTCTTTTGTTTCAAGGTAGAAAAAAAAATTACTCGATCTCGCGCGCCAAGGGTTCTTTGAAACTACCCTAGTTTACCATTTGCAATTTTCATATACACTTCTCATCAGTTTTTATGGTTTCTGTCCTAATTTAACACAAAAGAGTTTTCATTCCATAAAAAAAATCACATGATTGTATAGCTGGCAGTTTGGCCATTACAGTGATAAGCGAAAATTCTAAATTAGAATTTCATTTGTTTATCCTATAAATGAAATGATTCACTGTTTTGAGACAAATGTGTTTAGAGTAGGAAAACTAAAAATTAGCGCTTATCTTTATTTGTTTACTGTGACTTTGAGACGTCTGAAATAGTTTTTTTTTTTTCTAAAACATGGTGGCATTGCTGGATTCTGGACTTAGCGTGTTGTGGCTGAAAGATTGCATCTAAGCCTGTCGTCTGTTCATAGAGTCTACAAACGCTATTGGGAGACTGGTTTGTTCACGCGCCGTTCAGGATCTGGCAGGAATTGGGTCACTTCTGAGCGAGATGATCGATATATTGTAACAAATCGTTCACGAAATCGACGCCTTTATGCTTTTCAACTGCAGCAGCAGCTTCATGTTGTACGTAGGGCGGCTGTAAATGACTCTACAATTAGAAGAAGGTTAAAGGAACGTGGACTGGTACCACACAAGCCAGCAAATGGTCCGAAATTAACTGCAGACCACGTGAGCACCTAAATTGGTCATACCTCCAGTGGAACAAAGTCCTGTTTTCTGATGAGTGTAAAATTATACTGTATGGTAACGACGGAAGGAACAAGGTCTACAGAAGAGATGGAGAACGCTTTGCATAATGCTGCATTGAAAAAAAAGGTCAGCTATGGTGGCGGTTCGTGGACGGTTTGGGGAGGAATCGGCGCCGACGGTAAGACAGAGCTTGTCTTTGTGTCTGGGCCACGTCTGCCTGCACTAAACAGTCATCGGTACATCGAACAGTGGCTTGAGCCTCACGCCCTATGCACATTTTATTGGCAACGGTTTCATATTCATGCACGACAATGCTAGGGCTCACACCGCGTGGGCCGTACGAGATTATGTTACCGAAGTCGGTATCTCCATTATGGAATGGCCAGCAAGAAGCCCGGACATGAATCCGATTGAACATTAATGGGATGAATTAAAGAGACGAATTCGTGCAAGAGATCCTGCCCTAGAAACACTTAGCCAGCTGCAAAATGCAATCCAAGAGGAATGGAATGACTTGCCACAACATTTGATCGTGACTCTCATCCGATCGATGAAGAACCGTATGGAAGCAGTAATAAGAGCTCGGGGAGGGAATACAAGTTATTAAATAAACGTTTCTTAGCTTTTTTAACACGCTTTTATTAAGTCGACCTGTATGTAACTAACTATGTAATGGAATCTAAGGTAACTAATTTAACCACCTTCCAAGGGTCGTAGCGTAATGAAAATTGGCAGCTGTATGTAGTTCTGATGACAATACAATAATATGTTACTGTCGAACTGATCTGATGATGGAGCCGGAAGATATGAACTTCATGATGGAAAATCGTATCATAGCTGTTTTGAATTTCTTAGAAAAGTCTTGTAATGAACTTTGACCACGATTAGGTTTCAAGGTCTGATGATGAAGCCGGAAGATAGGCACTGGCATTCCATGATGGAATATCGTATCATAGTCGTGTTTGCACTTGTGAGAAAGGCCACGTAATGGACTTTGAACACGATCAGGTTTCAAGGTCATAACAAACCTAAAGAAAATCCGTTATCGGTTTTCTTAACCTTTTTGAATTACCGCGTAATCCATAGATTTATTTTTTTATAGATGTCACTTTCAAATCCTCTGGGGGATCTACCGTTTAATTGTTCACTACTCGTGAGAATAATATGGCAAAAACTACAAAAAAAGAAACAGCAACACAAAGAAAACGGAGACTACAAAAAAAGGAAAAGCGCGAACAAATTTTTTGTTTTTACGAGCGTTAATAAAAGCGTGTTTTTCTAGTGATTTTAAACTATTAATTTATTTCATTTACGTGTGTTGTTTTATCAATTTCCTTCATACTCCATACAAGGTAAAAATGACTTGTTAAACAAAATACGAAACCTATGAAAATTTAATTTGAATTTAGAACATTAACATTAGGATTTGAAAACCTCATATTATTCACTATTAAACGACATTTGACATGTATTCCTAAATATACACATTTTTCTGATAATCCTTACAAAACATAAACTTGCAAGGTGTTCGATTTTTCTGATGAGAAGTGTTTTTTTTTTATTACTGATAGGCCCACTCTTGACCTCGATCTCGCCTGATGGTAAGCGATAGATGAGGTCTAAGATGGGACGAGCGAACCCAAAAGATGCCTATTTACTCGTGCTTTAAAGGCTGAAAAGTCATAAGTGGCAGGGAACACAGAAGCCGGCAGAGATAGAGAGATTCCACAGCTTGGCTATGCGCACAATAAATGTGGAGGAGAAGCGCTTGGTACGACAAGACGGTATGTCAACCAAGTGAGGGTGGTACCCAGCCGTGCGTCTGGTAGACCGGTAGTGAAAGGGAGATGAAGGAATCAGGTCATGGAGCTCCTGCGCACACTCCCCGAAGTACAATCTGTAGAAAACCGACAGGCAAGCAACGGTTCGCCGATGAGCCAGGCTTTGAAGCTTGTCCACCAGCACCTCGTACGTACATTTCGTTTTTTCTATACGAAATGTCAACTGACTTTATGTGACAGTTCGACAGACTGACATTAGTTAAGGTTTGCGATTTTCCATGCGCAGGCTTGGAACCTTAAAAGTGAAAATCCCTGCATTGGCACTTAATTGAAAATCCCTACATTGACACTTAATTGAATCCTTTGAATCTTAATTATCTGCATAGATTAGAATGTCTCTAACATGAACTTCTTAGTAATTAGTTCTGTTTTTGAACAGTTCAAAGCAGGCCTAATATACATAATATCTTGGCAGTAGAGGAGGATATCTGTAACCCATCTCTCGCAAGTTTACTCAGAAAAATTTACGTGTTACCCAACATCAAACGATTTATTTTGGTACTGGTAATCGAACGTAATAAATTCTAAGTGGTGTTTGAATTGAGAATATACGATCATCATCCATAGATAAACACGTCATTATTTATGCATTCTGTTTAGTTTCTTTTTTTTTAATGACAGAGACACAGAAAAATTCAGATAGGTACGTATTGCTTTTGTTCTACTAAACCTTCGTATATAAATACCAATTAAACTACACTTAGGCGTGGATGTACTCTTCCAAAGGGTTGTTTCTTAAACTACTTATAAGTATTTTTCGCGTAGGGGGTTTTTTAAATTCTTTTTTTTTATTATTTCAATAAGTTTATTATTGAAATCTTACTAAGAAGTAAGATTTTAGTTGTAAAAACTAATATTATAAACACGAAAGTTTGTGAGGATGGATGTATGGTATGGATGTTTGTTACTCTTTCACGCAAAAATATGGAACAGTTCTGAATGTAATTTAGTAAGTAGAGAGTTGACATCCTGGAATAACACATAGGTTACTTTTTATCCCGGAATTCCTACAGGATTTGCGGGCAGAAGCTAGTTGAATATAAATTCTTACGTGATTCGGGTTGATAGATTGTCTGAACTACTTAGTCTTTATCTAACCAGGTCGGAAGTATAAAACTCAAGCTCAGTGTAATAAGATGAGAAATGGTTTTGTAAGTCACATTAACAGATTGAAGATTATGTTGATTGTTTTGCGTGCCAGAGGAGGCTCGCCAAAGTGCCAGCTGTTGTTGTCTATTTAGCTGTTAGTCGATTATAAAATACAATTATTTATGGATTGGTCTAAGAAAGTACATAATGCGGAAGTAACTATATAATCAATTATTTTTAAGTCAATAACAAATCGTAACTCTTGAATTGAAGCATTTAAATCATAATTATCATCTCTTGAATTCGCGGGGAAAAATGGCTTAAGGGACTTTCCCGAATAAAGGCAGCCCGACACAATATAATTTCGGTTTTCGGTAATTACCGGAACTACTTACTGCTTATTAAATGAGGCACCCGCAAACCATTCTTTCAGCGCAATGTTCTCATCCCCGCCCGATCACTATGTTTGGCAAGCCAATCCCTTGGGAGAAGCGAGCCAAATACTTAGGTGTGATCCTCGACCAGTTCCTTAACTTCAGTGAGCACATAAAGTCGGTTCGCTCGCGAGCCGCTTTCGCTCTCGGTAGGCTCCACGCCTTGCTGAATAAACACAGTAAGCTCTCCCTTAGATGTAAAATCCGAATCTACACGACATGCATACGTCCTATCATGACGTACGCCTGTCCGGTGTTTGCTCATGCCAGTCCCAATCAGATCCATAGGATGCAAGTCATTCAGAACCGTTTTCTCCGAAAGGCCACGGGCGCGCCCTGGTTCTTGAGGAATGAGGATCTCCACGTAGACCTCAAACTCCCGACCATAAAGCAAGTGTTGAAACGCATGTCAGTGCGTTACTTCACCTCTGCTGATACCCACACTAACCCCCTGATCGTATCGGACGCCCGATACAGACCCTCCAAGATTTCTCGGGTTCGTCGCCCGCGTAACGTCTTAGACGAGCCCGACGACCCCACCACCATCCGACAAGAGAGCAGTAGGGAAACCAGCACTCTTAGAAAATACACATACAAATGCGTTCCGTATTCCGGCCTCGCCGACGAGGCCCATCGCGACGTCCGCGTACTTGTAATGGAAATCCTCCCCGACCTTTGCCAAACGAGCCAGCCCGCGATGCTGAGCCAGTAGCAATAAATACTCCCCTAAATACGACCCAGCCTGTCCCTTTGCTGCCCTCCCAAAATGACCCCGCTATGCCGAGGCCCGTACTCCACAGGGAGTGCCCTTAGCGAGCGGTAATTAGCTTGTAAGTATATTTTAGTTTGTAAGCCCTGGCTGGGGGCCTTTAATTACACAGACCGGTTAAGTAGACGCACAGCCTTACTGAGCTGATCTATGAGTGGCCCTACTGAATATAAATAATGTTCTCATTCTATGTGTAATCGCCCTTAGCGACAAGGAAAGTACAAGAGTTTAAAATGTTACTCTCCCACGAAAGAGAAGTGAAGGTAAATTCAATTTAATTTTTTTTTTTACATAATATTTAACATGCAATAACATTGTTGTCTTGTTGAGAAATATCTAGATTTCTTTGTGAGAATTAGATAATAATAAAAAGTTATTGAACAAATGAATGCTACCTACAAAAATAATAATAATAAATGATTAATATCTAGCAATGAAATAAATGTGCAAGAAATACAATAACACAAAAAAAAACTGCAAAGCAACATAAATGATGCAACAATTTGAATTGTTACTAATTTTATTATACATAAATATTTACAACTATCATAAACAAATTAGTGCAATTACATTTATAAAATTTGATTTTAAGAGCAAAACATTGATCACATCACTATAAATCTACTAAAATTAAAACATTTAAGCATCACATTACAAATGGCAAAAAAAGTAAAACGAAGCACAGACACAAACGCAAACAGCTTTATACCAGCTCATTTTTGTTGCCTGTAGCCCGCTGCCCCCGTTTTCTGCATTCGGCCCGGAGCTGTTCCTTATTCATAGCCGCTAATGCCTCAGGACTAAGGTTCTGACGGGTCCTTCCATTGTCAGACACAGAGTTCTGACGGGGTATTACCACTGAATTGGCGTTATTACGAGCACGCCGGGTACCCGCCATATTCAATGTATTTTATGATTCCTGTTTAATTATATTTTGTGTTGTGTCTTCTACACTTTAATGTTATCCCTTGTCTTCTTGCCTTGCAGAATTGTGGAGAAATTGTTGATGTAATAAATACATGTTGTATAGTAAATATATATCATAAATCACTCATAAATCATTCATATAACACTGTATTAAAATTCAAGTACATATAAATACGGAAATAACTAGTAACAGTTACCTATTTAAAGTGAATTAGAACACAATTAATTATTTGAGTTTTCAAGAGAAATAAATATGACATAAATAAAATGGGAAGAAAAACATATAATAGTTCATGGAAATAAATACATGGAAATAAATACATAGATTAAACATTGCTGACTTTGAACTTTGACATGAATGGTCCCAGAAAATGTTTTGTATTAAAATGAAGTCTATATTTAATAAAATGATAAGATATCCCGCATTTCTACACTAATATTAGACTATCAGTGTATGCTAACAGTGATAATAAATATTTTCTTAAATGAAAAAGTATTGGTAGGTACGATTTAATGGTGAAAACGCACTGCGTAGTTAATTAAAATCAAATTAATGGTATGTTTGCACGTAAATATTTGCATGAAACGGCGAAAATTACCCTCGTCACTATCTTATTGATTATTTATGTTCACTCGAGCGTAACATAATCGTATGTCGAGAAACATTGATTCCATACATTGAGGGCATTTTCTAGCATATCAAAAATAAAAAAGCCATTTTCAGCCCCTAATAAATTAAGCGTAAATTTTAAAATATCGGAAAAATGTTTAGGGACAGTCAGCGGAAATTATAGGTAACATCTAACCTAACATAACATTTTAAAATGAATACAAAATATACTCACATTCGCAGTAAATCAAGAACACTTCGGTTTACGATTCCCAGTCTTTAATTCATTCAATTTATATTTATTCTATTTGAAACAATATTTTTCTCACACAATACCCTTCCGTGAAAAGCAAAATATTGAAGTTTGAAAAATTGTTGCCACTACTAAAGAAAATTTCCCATTAACGAAGTGCAGTACACTTACAAAAACTCAATAGTGGTTCAAAGCAGTTTGTTCTCCCTTTGGAAAACTCATACTTTAACGACCAAATTATATATTTTTTACTAATATCTGAATCTAAGGAAACGTTATTGAATACAATATAGAAGCTCATTGCATTCATTAATTTATTCTTAAATATTATACACAGGCCTAATCATTTACCGCGTTTGCAATAAAATATATTGTATATGGTAATACTATTTAAAGCACTGACGTGGGTTTGTTTTCATAGACAATATCAGAGCTATCCTGAGCTAATTTTTAAACATATGAGTAGGCGATTTTTATCTGACTAGCAATTTATATATGTATTCAACTTGCAAGCAAGAAAAAAACGCAACGAGTTCACAACTTGTAGC
Source organism: Tholera decimalis (assembly GCA_943138885.2). Lineage (NCBI taxonomy): Eukaryota > Metazoa > Arthropoda > Insecta > Lepidoptera > Noctuidae > Tholera > Tholera decimalis. The sequence continues at coordinate 5,755,875 of OW964568.2, forward strand.
AACCCATCTCAAAAAGCACGTAGAAATATTCACACGAATACGCGATGAACGCCGTAATTTTCGAGCCCGCTAGAACTTACTATTTACACTGTTTTCGTTTGAATGGATCTCTTATGATGTTCTAACTTTATTTTAATGGATAACCAATATGCTACAAGACTAGTATCATATATAACTTAAAAAATAACCTTTTTTTTAGTATGGGAAATCATCCAATGACTGCTTCCCGATCTGGGTGGAGCGGGAGGGTGTGTCAGACTTTTATTGACCAAAACCCATCCGTTTTCCATCATATGCCCTTCGTGTTCCGAGGCCGCAGTAACTCTTTCGAACAATTCCGCAACCCCGGCAGACAACGGCCCTCTTGTGGGCCCCGACAACTTTGCTGACACTCTTTGAGGCGCGCGTGGAACACAACGCTTCGTCTACACGGGCCTGGTTTCAGTCGGGCGGCGAGCTACCCATTGCTTACCGATGTAAATAGAGCTTTAATCCGGCACACACAAAACCAGAATAATGTTGACCACTGTCCACTCATAATTTGGGTAATGTCTAATGTCCATACAAAAGAGTACGAAAGCAGCAGATATCAATATAGACGTTACCAAATCGAACTTTGCGGCGTAAATGTACGAACAGGGCTGAAAAAGAAATTCAGGCAGTAGAAGATCTATCCCAGCTTCGGTAGTACAACTGTACAACCTTATATAAAACCTCACTAACAATCATCGTCATATCGTCATAATTACATATTCACGAAAGACCTTACCAATATAAGGACCTGAAAACTACAAGTAGGTAATCTATTCTCGCTTTAACCGGTTCAGACAAAACGACACCGCAAAGAGCGTTTTTTTAGTTTAGTGATTGTTTAAATCGGTTCAGGTTTAAACAATCATCTAAATTTAAAAAAAAAACATAGATATTATATACTATTTTGGCTGGTCGGATTTGCCAGAGCTTTTCTGTTAAAGTTCCTCTGGAAAAAATAACTTACATACGTACATAATATAAGATTCTCTTAAAAAGATAAGAAAGTTTTAATTGTGAAGACTGTATAGCCTACTCTATGACTATTTATGGTCATTGTTTAATGTGACGTTGCCAAGCAAACTTTCTTGATTATTAATTTTTGCTCATGTCACAATTCTTCGTCTTGCATTTTATGTATTTCTATAATTAATTATTCTACTAAATAATACACAGTTCGGCTCTAATACATTGGTTTATTCTTGACTGAGTGTTATACACGACAATACAAACTTCCACTGCACACCGCTGTTCACAAGTTTCGAGTCACGGTAGCGTCGCATCAAGAAAAACGAACCAAAAATGTCTAAGGTAAACATACAACCCCTAAACAAGGAGAATTATGATGACTGTGATATGAATTATGATAGCTATGTTGATTAAAGATGAACTCTGGAAATATGTGCAAGAAAACATATCTGAAAAAGCAGGTACTGAAGAAATTGACAAGGAGAAAGAAGCTAAGTCAACCCTTATTCTTCTAATCGCTCCTTCAGAGCTTAAAACAAATAAAGCAATGCAAAACTGCAAATGAAATTTGGCACAAACTGAAAGCGATATACGCGAGCAAAGGTCCAGCTCGTAAAGCATCTCTTCTAAAGCAGTTAATACTAACAAAACTAGAAGGCAATGACGTTCGTGAGCATATAAACAAATTTATGGACACCGTTGATAAACCTGCTGACATGCAGATAAACATCAATGATGATCTACTCACGATACTGATGCTGTACAGCCTTTCACCCGAATACGATAACTTCAGAATCGCAATTGAGAGCAGAGACACACTGCCAAAACCAGAAGAGCTCAAAACGAAGATTATTGAGTAAAGCGAGGCTCAACACTCACAAATGGAACCAAGCACGAGTACTCATACTCAACAAGAATCTTTCTACGCTTCATGCAGAATATGCAAAAAAACAGGAGCACACAATTTTAAGAAAAGCCATCACAAAATATGTTCAAACTGCTGGTCGAAGAAAAACAAATCTAAGAAGACGACATCCAAGGGTCAAAATGAAACGACACATCATACCGACAAATGTCTCCAATGCCAAAAATGGAAACCGCAAGGACTGGGTATTGGATAGCGGATGCACATCTCACATGACCTACGCAAGAGAAAGCTTCACCACGTTGAATGCAGATTCACGCAAACTTAACCTAGTTTGCCGATAAGGTGGTTTTATGTGTGTGTGGTCAGAAGGTTTGGCAAATTAAAGAGCGTGTTCTCAGTTGAAGGTTTACTGAACGACTGACACAAAGATTACAATAATATAATACAGTGGTTAAGAGCTTAAGCCCGATTTACACTTCAACAAGTACAGTAGCGAGTTAAGAACTCAGACAGTTAAGTAATAAGTAGTAAGTTGTAAGTAGCGTTCAAACGTAGGCGAGTGAGTAGTCCGTAGACAGAGTACCTATAGACTGCGGCTTGGCGTGGCCACATGAGACAGAGAATGATGACGTCACAAAGTGTGTAGTCATAGTATAGTGTTGTCATACCCAGAACTTTTACCCGATCAGCGGGTAAATTGTTATCAGGCATGATTTTTTATAGTCTACTTCAAATTGTTTATTTGTATGTATGGTACCATATATGATGTTACCCAGCGCATGGATACTAAAAGGTAGGAGAAAAAAAAAACAACTTGCTTGCAGTTGAAATAAAATGATTTTTTATTTTTGTTTACATGAATCAGGTTCCCATATACATACTTACTATGATTATTGTATTGACTTTTGAATAATACGAGTTTATTATGTATGTTACGAATTCTGTCACCGGGTGAAAAACACTGTTTAATGCTGTGGTGAATGCGTACTTCAAAATAATACATGGCAACTGCTTTCAATAGCATTAACCTATGGTTACCAATTAGTGATTGGTTATCATCACTGTGGAGATTTGCAAATATATTAAGACGTACACAGTCTTTAAAACATGAGAGTATTAATTTTTGCATTAAGTTTTTATCGTTGTAAAAATTTACACCTTCACATGAACGCTTTCTGAAAATTTTTTCAGCCCGTTCGCATATTTTAATTGTGCTACTTGATGGATAAATCAAACCACCTTTATCTTTTTTAGCTATTAATCCATAGTATTTATCTGTGATTAAAGAGAGGAGGCATTCCTCACATTTAATTACCTTTCTCAATTTCTTTACTACGAAACCGGATATGTACGCAATGATTTCTTGTGTGTACATAGTAAGTCTTGAAGGGTCTGCCAAGTAATCATGGTCAGTGTCGATAGTTTGTAAACTCTCTTCAGACTCTTCAGTATTATCATCTGTCAATGTATACGTAAATAAGTTAATTTTCTTTTCAAACCGCATTTCACTAAATGTTAAAATTTTGATGTCTTCAAGAGGGATACAATTTCCTGAAGTTAAATGTTTTATCTCGCCATGAACTATTAACCGCTTTTACGCACTTTCAAACTGCACAGCGGTTGGATTGTTGTTGAATCCACCTTTGGCCCGAATAGAGCTAAAAAAACATTTCAAGTGGTCTTGGCTCATTTTGTACATAGGCACAAACTTCAAAATCTTGGAAGCGACTAAATTTTGATAAATTATTTTAAGACTCTGGATACAGATATAGAATCCGAAAAATCCTACTTTTCTATTTGTCAGTAAAATCGGTTGACCTTTTAATTTGAGTCCAGCTATATAACTTTCCATATGGTTTAAAAATATTTCAATTTCATGGTAATTATTTTCATTGATGGGCTTTTTGAAACCAAAAGTTTGAAAATTTCTACTGTTAAATATATCAAATAGTTTATTGATATTTTTTATAAATTCTACTGTGGCTTCTGAACCAACGAATTCTGCCAACCCTAGATCTCTTGCCCACAATTCTATCGATTCAGCGACAGAGTTGCTAAAAGTCTGGGCTGCTAGTTTAACTTTCATAATCTGCTTGGCATAATTTATATGTTGACTACGGAGTCGATTAGCCAAATGAAGACCTTCATTATTTTGTAAATTATTAAGATTAACAATAAACTCCCAAGATATTGTTTGATTATTTAAATTCGTAAGCTCAATTTTTTCTCCAAGGGTGTTTCGAACTAATTTCAGCATATGTGCTGGATCAGGGAAAATTGAGATTTCTTGATTATTGACGGTAAAATATGTTTTGAGACTGCTTAAATCTGAAGGATCTAAAACGCATGAAAGGCTTTTGACCATGGAAAAATTGGCAGGGCAACCATCAAACGTTAATGAAATTATATTAACTCCACATGAAATTAGAAGTTCCACACATTGTCTTACCAAATTTGCCTTTTGTTCCCCCGTACAACCATCGACCAAAAAATAGCCTACTGGTATCTTCCAACTATCATTTATAGCAGTGACCATGAATACTAGAGCTTCTCTTGCAACAGCAACATTATGTCCATCTAACATTTCTCCGAAATTTATTAAGCCTACACACTTCTCACCGTTCCACTGAACATGTTTTCGAATCGTCATTTTATCAAGACATAATGCGCAATAAATTTGTTTATTTTGAGCACGCTTTACTAATAACTTAATACATTCTAGTGATTCATCGGTAAACCCCGGGCTACCGTCAAAGCTCTTATACCAAGTACGTAACGTGGAGGGATGCGGTAGACAAGAATTAAAAGAAAATCTTACAAAGTTGTATGCCTTCGGACTTATAAAATGCAAGCAAAGCGCAAATTTTCTTAGAGCCGGAGAATATTTAGCATTAGCAGAACCAGGACTAATCACTTTTTTAAGAAAATCTTTTTGAACGCAATCAAGAGACCCTAGCAAATCACAATCTTCATTATTAACAAGTGATCTTGCCTTTAATTCTGCAAGAATATTTGCTAAATTTGCCACTTTCTTAGTTAACCTTCTGGATTTTTCTCGAAGCGCCTTCATTTTTTTTAATCGCTCTTCAGACTTTTTTGTTTCTTTTTTCCATTTACGTTTCAGCGTCCTTGGCGTAAATATTGGTGAAAATAGCTGAAAAGGATTGTTTATAATTAAGAAAACAGAACTTGTTACATGAAGCATAGTCCTACGGACGACACACACATGTTTTATGAAGACCATTTTTCGGACATGTCAAAATTATGGAAGTTTCTGGTAGTTCTAATCGTTTTTATTTTTAAATATCGATCCTCATTTTGCTGGCATGCTGTAGCGTTGTAGTCGATTAAACTAGAAGTCGACTACCACACTAATCTCTAATGTCTATGGTTTCACGGAGTGACAACACTTATGCAGTAGTGACCAGCTATAAATTCTAATCTCTAGTGCGCGAAGCTTCTTTTCTCGCCGCCTACTGTTGCAAGTAACTTATATAGAAACCCCTCTGTGCCAAGGGTAAGTGCTCATTGTATCTGCCATTTTCTCTCCATCTTGCCAAATTGTAATCCTCTTATTTCACCATAATCTGCAGTGTTTGTAAATTAATATAATTGCCCGGTTGTCAAGATGGCTTCTGTCGAGAACATAACTACGCTATTTCATTGTCATCTGTTTTCCACTAGTGTTTCTAAATTGTGAAGCGTCCGCATGCCGCAGTATTACTTTTCTGCAGTGTCATAGCAGCTACGAGCTTAAACGCCTTGCACGCGGTTACGTTTTATATCGTTGCACGCGGTATGCGCACGCTTATCTCTATTTAACCTTTGTGAACCGCCGCGATGGTGAGTTTCCCATCCATTTTCCCGGGTACTGTTCCGTGGGGCTTACGGCTGGGAGACGCACGCATCGCTGGCGCTCACGATTCCTGCACCACGCTTACGGAAGCACCCTTCGTGTGATTCCAGGGTTTTTTTTTCTTCCTTCTCCTTCGTTTCTACTGCCTTGGATTTCTACTATCAACCACCTCTACGTCCGCCGCTCGACGGGTGTCACGCTGCCTCTGTGACTGTCTGCGGGCTATTGCGTGGCCTGCCCGAATAACCTCTGCGCCCGTCTGCGCGCTATTGTGTGGCCGGCCCGCATAACCTCTGCGCCCGTCTGCGCGCGAGCTGCCTGCCACGGGATCTACCCGCCGGTCTGCGTGCGTCGCGGCCTGAGCCCAGGGCAGTACCATTCTATACCTTCAACCAGTGAGGGAACCCAGTGTGAACCGAACCCACCCCCCTTCAAAATAAATGCTGTAATCTGTGGTCTAATTCTTTTATTCCTCTACCACCTAAACCACAACGCCACAGTGGCGCCCACTCGGTAAGGTTCACAAGGTTTTCTTCACTGGTCGCTATTTACCTGTACTCACACATCGTGGCGGTAAGTAGTGGGTAATTACTATATTTTTCTTCTGTATTTTTTTTTAATTTGTTACTTTTATATAATTTGTTAGTCAGCTACTAGGGTTTTGTTATAAATTGTAAAGATCACAATGAGCGCTAACCCAATCAAATTTATCCACCTAAGAAAGGCCGAATTGGAATATGAGGTTGTCATTAGAGGCGGTGAGAAGGGCACATTCACTGACTTTAGGAAACAAATTAACAATGCTCTCCTGAGTAAATTCACTCCTAGTCTCTTTCTGCCAGTGGTCAGCAGGCTGAAGCAAGTGCCACAAGAACCCCAATTCTAAATATAATCTAACCTAATAGATATAATAGTAAATATAATCTAATAAATCTAATAATAAATATAATCTAATAAATCTAATAAATATATTAAATCTAATAAACATAATACAATCTAATAAATATAATATAATCTAATTATAATGAATCTAGGCATTTTTTTAAACTTATAAAAGACTAACTCTTCGTTACTACTGGCCAGGAATACACAGTGACGTAGTGAAAGCTGTAACTTCATGTAAAATCTGTCTAGCTCATAAACAAGTAAACCATGCCCCACTGGAGGTCATGGGGAAACCTAAAGAATGCTCTCGGCCATTCCAGATGCTCAGTATTGACATTTTTGGCCCTCTGCCTGTCTCTAGACGCCATAACGCATATCTTTTTGTACTGACATGCTGTTTCTCTAAGTATTGTCTTCTAAATAAGACAATCATAACAGCTGTTTCTACCTACAATAATAATGACCAACGCTCTTGGGATCTACATATTCCAGTTGTTCAATTTGCACTAAATAACTCAACTAGTGAAGTTACTGGTTTCACACCAACATTCCTTCGCTCAACTTTCAAGTGAAAGTCCTTGGTCTTCACCTGTACTTCTCACCTAAATGGGATGGCAAATTGTGGTTCTGCTTAGACAGTCACAAGCTAAATTCAGTAACTAAGAAGGATGCTTATAGTTAACTTATATCTCTGAAATTCTAGATAACCTACAGGATGCTAAATACCTAACAAGTCTAGATCTTTATAAAAGTTTCTGACAGAGCATCCCGTAGGCCTAGCTAACTACTAGTGTTTGACCCCATACAGGGTCACACGATGCCAAGGGAACACACACCCACGACCGCCTAAGATACTGGTCGTGGAGGGTCGACTAGTACCTAACTACCTAAGTTAACTATAACTCTGGTTATAGCTATCCTAGTGTCATATTTCACACCCACCTGCAGTGTGGTAATCCTAATTAAAACCTACTGACTAAAGTTTCTAAACTATTATTCTAAAATTAACTATATTTATTTGTCTTTTAATAGAACTAAATACCTTGACTGCATTGCAATAAGCCAACATAACTTCAGTTCCATTACCACCTTTCTGCTGAACACACACACACACACACACATATGTACACTACACACCTAATTTCTTTTATTATTTCACTTTACGGCGTGACTATGAGAAACTACATAGTGGGCCCTCAGGGCGATTCTTTAGTATCATGGCAGAGTAGTCTCCATAGTACACTACCTTTAACTTTTATTTATGTTATTATGTCCTCATGGATGTCTTAAAGACGGCCCCCTGAAACATGGGTGTCCGCACACTAGTTAATTTATATTAATTCCTAACCTACTGTTCTGAAAACAACTTCAAGCCGGTAAATTTCTTTACAAATACCGTACCTACCCATTAACTACTTGCATAGTAGTCTATAACTTTATATCCTAATTATAACTGAAAACTTTCTCACTACTAACATTAAAACTATTCATAAAACAATATATAGCATAGTCCATTGTATTGTTTTCAACTAAACTGTTGGTGATCTGCCACCACAGTTAAACTATATTCCAGCTTACCCTGGTAACATTTCTAACATTAATCTAGGCCCTAAACCAGATTAAAACATAACTTTTAAACTATTCATAAAACTTTATAACTGCTGGTATCTCTACCACCACGGTTAAATTATGTTCCATTCTACCCTAGTAACAAATCTAACTTTAATCTAAGTACTAAACCCGAAACCTAACTTGCACAACATCTCAACGTTTAATAATAGCATCTACATGAAATATTCTAACAACATTTAGTCTACAAACGTATCTAATTTCTTTTACCTAAACACTAAATCAGAAACCTAACTTGAACTTCATAACACCTTTTAGTATTGAACACGCCTAGCCTGAATATTACTTAGATTCAACCTGCCCTAATTAAATTAATTAATTCTCTTAAAAAATATTTCCGCGTGATTCATAACATAACCTATTTAATTTAAGATCATTGACATATTATATTTTTGACGTTTACGTACTGACTTTGACATCTCGACGTAGTTGCCAACCTTGGATACTTGTCTTTTAGAACTTCGTCTATAACGTGCGGATATTCTCGCAACAGTATGAATGTTCGACCCCAAGCCCAGCCAACGGTAACTGGTATGTCGAACTGTCCGCGATTACGCGGAGCCCTACGTTGTGGTAGGCTCTTAGGCCTTATTTCAATAAACAAAAATGTACCACTAACCTGAGTGCTGGGGACGCCAACTTCGACCTTCCAAGGTCACGCTCCAAGTGTGGTTTGTATGTAAAATGGGGTGAGTAATTGAAAGGTGTGATGTAAGTCAAGTGTTGTAGAACGTTCCCAAGGCGCCGATATCCAGCTGACGCGGTCACAACAGCAATCACAGCTTAACTCGTTCCCAACAAACGCGCGCTACGCAAGATGACGCAATAAGGCGATATGTTCCAAGAAATATCACTGGATTCTTGTTAATCCGAGCTTACAAAGTTCAATCAATCACTGAACACAATTAATCTGTTCATATCTCGTGAGATCCAATACGATTTACAACAAATTCCGCGTGCCGGCCGACCGACGACAAGGCGGCGTATAATTCAACAATATCCCGGGGTTTTCAACAAATGGGGAATACACTTCAACCAACAAATAATTCGCGACCCAATTATCGGTCTCAACAGGCGAATTCAACAATATTTTACCAATTACAATCAAATCAAAGTCCCAAACGTGCGGACATTTTTCCAACAAGCAAAGTCAATCTGTCAAGTCAAGAGAGGTTATGTCAAGTCCACAGATAATTAATGTTGCCGGCCAAAAGGTGCGTTCTGTTTCACGTCGGACCGAACATCTACCCCCCCCGGACGGGCCTACCCGTCCGCTAATCAATTGGAAGTCTTGACAAGGTTGCAAATTCAACACAGCTTCAATGCGGCCAAATACCGTAGCTAGTTCCTCTAAGGTGAGAACGGTGTCTCCCAACAATCTCCGCCAGCGTCCCTTTGCCGCTTTCACCGCGGCCCCAAAAATACCCCCCCAATGGGGGGCAGGCTGGCGGGTCAAACAACCAAGTGACCCCTCGGCGGGCCAAACTATTACCAATATCAACCTGGCTCTCATTAAGGAAGGCGTATAGCTCCTTCAAATAGTTACTTGTACCCTTGTAATTCGTACCGCAATCAGACCTAATCAACGAAGGTAACCCACGGCGAGACACAAATCTTTCCCAAGTCGCCTCAAAGGCCTCTGTCGAGAGGGAGGTTACCAGCTCCAAATGTACTGCCTTGGTTGACAGGCAGACAAACACACAAATAAGCCCTAACAATCTTGCTATTACGAAGGGTGGACGTCTTCAACAAAGGGGGACCAACAAAATCCGTTACGACGCCAGCAAAGGGCCTCGCCTCATTGACGCGATCAGCCGACAAAATCCAAAATTCTCGCTGCAGAATGGCCAACAGCGCATTGCAACCGGCATGCGAGTTCTTAGTGTGACGATCAGTCACCAACAATTGTACCAAGTTCAGTTACAACAAGGGCAGGAGCACCAATTTTAGGGTAAGGACAACTCACAAGGGTGACCTCAAACCAGGTCCTTCCCTCAACAGTGGTGTCAGCCGGTTCGCCAATTCCCCAAATCTTGCCTGAAAGGTCGTTCACCTTCAGGCCAACCTGTCCCGCTATCCAAGAAGACAAAAGGCAACCCCGGACTCCCGTCTCCAAAATGGCACAGACCACAATCGAGTCACCCAAGGGTCCCCAGACCGTGACCGAGGCCGTTGGCAACAAAACCGTCTTGATCGGGGGGTTCCTTTAGCGGGGCAGGCGTCAATCTCTTAGTGATGCCTGGGCGGCGACCGATCGCCGCTTCCAGGCTGCCTTCGTTCACGACGAGGCCAACAATCAAACCATTCGTCCGCGCGGTGTCCCAAGCCGCTCGCCATCACTGGAGGGGCATATCCCACCGGATGCCCGAATGGCGGAGGGCGCGACTCCAGCCGGGGACGTTCCGCCAACGAAGGGGAAAGGGAGCGGCGCCGACCCGGCCACTGCTGCCTAGCAGCCAATGCGCGTTCTCCCTGACGAGGGAAGACCAAATGGCGCTCGTGGGGCTCCCGTTCAACTTGCGCGGGGGGTGGAGTGCGGCGTACAGAATCGCGGGTCTCAGCCCGGTGCTCGTCTCCGGGGTACCCCCCCATGCGCGAACCCCCCTTAGAAGCTGGTCTGCTGGAGCGGTTCGCGTTGGCGCACAAAATCTCCAAGTGGGACCCTTCACAAATTCTACACGGGCGGGGGTCAGGGCAGTCCCGATGGAAGTGGGCCCCCAAGCACGAAAAGCACAAACGGCGTGCGTTGACAATGCGGCGGCGGGAACTTACGTGCAAATTCAAAAAGTCCCGGCAACGCACCATGACATGCCCCGTTGCCTTACAAAAGTCACAATGATGAGGACTCCGGGCACCATCAAAACGGGGGGCGGGGCGAACATCAACAGGCCCCCTAGCCCGAGGACTCCGGGCGCCAGCCAAACGGGGGGCGGGGCGATCATCAACAGGCCCCCTAGCCCGAGGACTCCGGGCGCCAGCAAAACGGGGGGCGGGGCGATCATCAACAGGCCCCCTAGCCCGAGGACTCCGGGTGCCAGCCAAACGGGGGGCGGGGCGATCATCAACAGGCCCTCTAGCCCGAGGACTCCGGGCGCCAGCAAAACGGGGGGCGGGGCGATCATCAACAGGCCCCCTAGCCCGAGGACTCCGGGCGCCAGCAAAACGGGGGGCGGGGCGAACATCAACAGGCCCCCTAGCCCGAGGACTCCGGGCGCCAGCAATACGGGGGGCGGGGGGAACATCAACAGGCCCCCGGGCCCTAGTCCGTCCCTGGTCTCTGGGCTGAGAAGGTAGTGGGGGTGACCCCGTGGCGCCACGAGTGTTATCCGCAAACCGACACTCGTCTTCCAAAAATTTGAGGAGGTCGTCAAAGGGGGGAAGATGGGTGGCACTATCCCCACCATACTTCTGCTCAAAACGTGACCTCAACTCCGCGGGGAGCAACTGCAGCACTATGTGCACCAACAAGTAGGACCAATGTTCTACCGGTAACTCCAAGCGTCTCAAAGCGTTGGTCGCTGAAACCAACGGGTTCAGCAAGTCAGTGCGCAACGTCGACGTGCTGACAATGGCCGGTAGCCCCAAAATTTGGTCGATGTGCACCTCAGCCAGGCAGCGCTTGTTCTGATACCGTCGGGAGAGAAGCTCCAGAGCGGTCGGGTAAGAGGAATCCGTCACCGGCAAGTGCTGCACCAAGGCTCTGGCTTCGCCCTCCAGGACAGACAACAAATAGGCCAGCTTCTGGGCAGGTCCGAGGTCCAAACGTGCATCGACAAGACTCTCAAAGAGATCTAGGAAGCCCAGCCAGTGGTCCAAGCGACCGTCAAAACGTGGCAGCTCCAGGGTGGGCAGCCTACTCAATAGTCCAGGGCCTGCAACAACAGGGGTCTGCGGCTTGGCCGCATCAGGCACCCGGCTCTTCAAAATTTCCCGCGCTCGCAGACATATGACATCCCCCAGGTGGATAATCTGGTCATAGTCACCCAAAATCCTATCGCGGGCCGTCTGATCCATCACCCCCAAATCCACGTCCATGATGTACTCGTTGAAGCGCGTGAGCGCAGCATCAGCTGACTTGATCCTCTCAATCACTTGCCCATACCGAGCAAGGGTGAGCTCTTCCAATTCCACACGCTCAACAGTTGCAGCTGCCGATGTGAACCATCTCAACTGTGAGGTCAATCCCGCAGCAGCCTCCCTGACTGCCCTTAATGAGGCCATTGCAACAATCAAATATTAATACAAAACAACAATCAACAACCAACAATCAAATATTAAACAAACAGCAATGACTTGTTAGCCGACCAAATAGTTTCAACAAAATAAAAATTCAAATTCAATTATTTCAAGTCCCAATCCGACCCTGTACTTATTCCAAGTATGAATCTAGCTTGCTAAGGATGGCTAGTTACAAATAAATAACAATTGAATGTATAATACAATGCTGGATCAACCTCAAATTAAACATCAATAAGCACAACAATTGTCTGTATAATATTGAGCCGGAGAATGTCTATCAACAATCCAATAATTACTATAAATGCAATAACCAATACACACAATTCAAGTCCTATTATGTTAGACTATGTGTAATTATTATTTAGATAACCTTTCAAATTCAGATCAATGACATTCAATTATTAATTGCCACAAATACCAAACAACTTTTACAACAATATACCAACTTATGTACCAAATTATGTACCAATTATACCAAATTATACCAATAATTCCTAATTTCACAAATAAATCCTACCTGTCAATGCAATGAAAGAGGCTATAATACAAATAACAAATATAACTTGAGCCCGGGTGACACAGCAATATATTCAAACTTATTAAGTTATTTTCAACATTACTCAAAACTTCCAATTTACTTAGTGGATTTTATATTATAAAAGCCACGCTCTGCTTACCAAAATTTTATATTAAACCCCGCTCTGCATACCAATTTTTCGACCCCAAGCCCAGCCAACGGTAACTGGTATGTCGAACTGTCCGCGATTACGCGGAGCCCTACGTTGTGGTAGGCTCTTAGGCCTTATTTCAATAAACAAAAATGTACCACTAACCTGAGTGCTGGGGACGCCAACTTCGACCTTCCAAGGTCACGCTCCAAGTGTGGTTTGTATGTAAAATGGGGTGAGTAATTGAAAGGTGTGATGTAAGTCAAGTGTTGTAGAACGTTCCCAAGGCGCCGATATCCAGCTGACGCGGTCACAACAGCAATCACAGCTTAACTCGTTCCCAACAAACGCGCGCTACGCAAGATGACGCAATAAGGCGATATGTTCCAAGAAATATCACTGGATTCTTGTTAATCCGAGCTTACAAAGTTCAATCAATCACTGAACACAATTAATCTGTTCATATCTCGTGAGATCCAATACGATTTACAACAAATTCCGCGTGCCGGCCGACCGACGACAAGGCGGCGTATAATTCAACAATATCCCGGGGTTTTCAACAAATGGGGAATACACTTCAACCAACAAATAATTCGCGACCCAATTATCGGTCTCAACAGGCGAATTCAACAATATTTTACCAATTACAATCAAATCAAAGTCCCAAACGTGCGGACATTTTTCCAACAAGCAAAGTCAATCTGTCAAGTCAAGAGAGGTTATGTCAAGTCCACAGATAATTAATGTTGCCGGCCAAAAGGTGCGTTCTGTTTCACGTCGGACCGAACAATGAATATGGACTTGATTTAATTTTTATAAATTACACTCACGTTCGGAAACTCACTCGAATGGACTTCTACATATGATGCGTATTCCAGTAATGAAACTTAAACCAATTTGAACATATACATGGACCATCACCAAAAAAAAAATTTTTTTTTTAACTTTAACAAATTTTTTTTACCTTTTCAAAAATTTTTTTTAAATTTTCTTTTCAAATACTCTTAGCTTTTAACTTTAACAAAATTTTTTTTTACATTTTCAAAAAAAAAAAAAAATTTTTTTAACTTTTTTTTAAATACTCTTAGCTTTAAACTTTAACAAAATTTAATTTTAAACCTAAACATAAAATAGAACCTTAACTTATTATTAAATTGTTGTTAGAACTTTGATGATTTAATATTCAACGATGAACTTACTTCTTGCTTTGAAACCTAACATTATCTATAGCCTGCAACAGTCCACCAAGGTTACCTAACCCTATGGAGATACACTTGCTTTATCTTGCTGTTTTTCCTACTGACTGTCTCGAGTTAAACTACTCTATAATTAGCTTACCTCTCGTATGTGATTGTACGTCACTGACTTAGGACTACTTCCAAGTCAGGGATGGACTTAGAATGGATGGATGAATGATTAATAGTATGGAAGCACATGAATGGGATGTATGAACGTATAGGTAGTCAGTAATAGTGGTTTAGGCCTTCTAGCGGATTTATCCTAGGGAAAATCCTTCGCTAACAGGCGGGGTACTGTAGCGTTGTAGTCGATTAAACTAGAAGTCGACTACCACACTAATCTCTAATGTCTATGGTTTCACGGAGTGACAACACTTATGCAGTAGTGACCAGCTATAAATTCTAATCTCTAGTGCGCGAAGCTTCTTTTCTCGCCGCCTACTGTTGCAAGTAACTTATATAGAAACCCCTCTGTGCCAAGGGTAAGTGCTCATTGTATCTGCCATTTTCTCTCCATCTTGCCAAATTGTAATCCTCTTATTTCACCATAATCTGCAGTGTTTGTAAATTAATATAATTGCCCGGTTGTCAAGATGGCTTCTGTCGAGAACATAACTACGCTATTTCATTGTCATCTGTTTTCCACTAGTGTTTCTAAATTGTGAAGCGTCCGCATGCCGCAGTATTACTTTTCTGCAGTGTCATAGCAGCTACGAGCTTAAACGCCTTGCACGCGGTTACGTTTTATATCGTTGCACGCGGTATGCGCACGCTTATCTCTATTTAACCTTTGTGAACCGCCGCGATGGTGAGTTTCCCATCCATTTTCCCGGGTACTGTTCCGTGGGGCTTACGGCTGGGAGACGCACGCATCGCTGGCGCTCACGATTCCTGCACCACGCTTACGGAAGCACCCTTCGTGTGATTCCAGGGTTTTTTTTTCTTCCTTCTCCTTCGTTTCTACTGCCTTGGATTTCTACTATCAACCACCTCTACGTCCGCCGCTCGACGGGTGTCACGCTGCCTCTGTGACTGTCTGCGGGCTATTGCGTGGCCTGCCCGAATAACCTCTGCGCCCGTCTGCGCGCTATTGTGTGGCCGGCCCGCATAACCTCTGCGCCCGTCTGCGCGCGAGCTGCCTGCCACGGGATCTACCCACCGGTCTGCGTGCGTCGCGGCCTGAGCCCAGGGCAGTACCATTCTATACCTTCGACCAGTGAGGGAACCCAGTGTGAACCGAACCCACCCCCCTTCAAAATAAATGCTGTAATCTGTGGTCTAATTCTTTTATTCCTCTACCACCTAAACCACAACGCCACAATGCTTAGTTTTGAAAATCATGCTTTTTAGTCCGGCTAAAATAAAAAAGACCAATATTTCAATGCAAATAACTGTCCCCGAAGCGCCAGAATAATCAAGAAAAAAAAGGCGTATAAATCTGTAACAAAAAGTTTCCGAATCCGTTTATGCACTAAACTATGCAGCATAAAAATACCAACGAGATGATTCTTACTCTCTACTACTTTCTCAAAGTGAATATTTATTTAGTGATTATCTTACAAAAACCGGTCAAGTGCGTGTTGGGCCACGCGCAGTGTAGGGTTCCGTAGTCTTTATAACAGCCAAGTGCGTGTCGTATTCGCTGACTGATCGTTTCGTACCATGCTCTAACTAAAAGCCAAACATGACTACCTAACTAATTTGACTTCCTATACAAATCCTCACCTGATCCGACAATTTTGCACGAAAAGTTTTATTTTTTTTTAGAGATTTGTATAAAACTTGTCATAGCCGGTGTTTTGAATTTAAATACGGACACAGAGCTACACTACTCAATCGTCACAAGAAGCTAGCACGATACAACTGGCGCTTAGCGCCATCTATCGACATTTCTGTAGAGTTGTTCGAAATTTTCGAGTCAAATACAATTGGTCGACTATTACTCGTAAACTAGTAAAGCCCACTTATGTGTGATAGTTTTCCTTTAAATTTCGTTATATATAGGTACTACTGCCATGACATTTGAATTTCTAACTACAACCGTTTAGTTGATAGAGGGGGTGGACACTTTACTCTAACGAAATTTGGCACTTTAAAGCTTGATAAGTCACGAACGGTTTACTTAATCAAAAAACAGTCTTACCAAACCCCTATAATTTTTGAAAGACCTATCCAACGATATCCCACACTATGGGAAGAACGAAAAAAAATAATTATCATCCCACTTTACATGTATGGGAGGTACCCTAAATAATTGTTTTTTTCAAATTTTTTTTTACCACTTTTTCGGCGTCATTAACGTGTATACTCATGCCAAAGTACAACTTTCTAGTATCAATAGTTTTTGAGCTAAGCCGCGGACAGACGGACAGACAGACGGACATGGCGAAACTATAAGGGTTCCTTGTTGACTACGGAACCCTAAAAAGACGATTTTCACTTTTTTTTTCTCAAAAACTAAGCATGCCAGAGAAATGGGCATTAATATCCCAGCATTTAAATGATTAAAACTACCAGTAACTTCAATAATATTGACATGTCTGAAAAATAGTCTTCGTAAAACACTGTGCCACATATAAATAATAAAAGAATGAATTCAAGCATATACTTACAGGCGTAGATTTTGTACTGCATTGTATCACGTCAGTACTCAAACTCTCAGTGATAGAAGATACAGATTTAGAAGTTGACGGTAAGGGATCCTCATGACTTCTAGCATCAGTCAAATTTATGAACTGAAATAAAATTAATATGATTTTTATTGAAATAATTTAATGGACTGTTAAAATATCTATTTACTGTGCGGTACAACTTCTAAGGAACCCGTCAATTGTCACCTGAAAATAATGTAAGAAAAAAAAAACACTTTGCGCAAATTACTTTTTAATAGTTTATATTTATTATCTTGTTAAACTTTATTTTCATATAAAAATGGTTTATTTCAGAATGAACAAGTGTTGAAAAGTGTGAGTGACGTCACAATATAGCGTTATCAAACCTACCTTAGTAATTTTGCGGTATAGTATCTATTTAATAATAACCATTAAAAAAAATACCTTGGTTGGAACAGCATCGTGGTCTAAATAGGTTTTGGTTAACTTTTTTTATTAAAAAAGTAGTTTCAAAATGCTTGCTGCATATTTTGGAGCTTTTTTTCGGTTCCCACCCATTTCGTCCGGTGGCAGCTATCCAAATTTCACGCAAATTTTGCTTATTCGGAAACCTGAACAGATAAAATCACTCAAATAAATGTTAAACTAATGTTATAGATATAAATATAAATTATCTTATTTGGCTGCTGCCTGCATAGTTTGTAATCTATGTGTAATGCATCAAAATAAGTAAATTGAAACAATTTTAAAATGATTTCTTTTTATAAAACGAAATCAGGGGAAATTTGCTAGCACGTGAACTAGCAACACAGAAAATAGGTTATGCAATGTATTTTTTAACACAAATTCCTAATAATCCATATATATTCTACTTTGTTAAGGGAAAACGGGTTCGTAATACTAAAATGATACATTTTACAAGCTGGGCTAACAAAAAAACCTATACTTACGAATGAAAGGACAATCCTGGAATTTTCTGTTCACCATCACTTTTACAGTTAAGAACACTGCATCGCACCATTGTGAATAACGAGGTTTAGCATATAAATTCCTGATTAACTCAAAATAACGCCGATTATTACTATAAATTCGCGAAAATATTGTAAATTGTTTAGCACAATTCCGTAAACGTCAAACTTGTTTAGCTAAATGTTTGCGCTGGCCTTGAAAAAGCCGGCACGCGGTGAGAGATGGAGATAGCTATGCTCTGTCTCTTTTCTTCTAATACGTCATGCCTATTTATCTTTCTTTCTTGAGGGAATGAAAAGGAAGATATCAAGCAGTCTATAGTTTTCTCTGTCTACGGAGTAGTCATAAGTTGCCCGACAAGAAGAAAAGAAAATAACACGTGTACGCGGCCGCAACCTACAAATTTATGGACTGTACTAGGGATGTAAAATAATAATCGATTATGGAAATAGTCGATTAAAACTCGATTTTTATCAAAAGAAAAATCGATTAATATAACAAAATCGATTATTTTCTTAGGAAAAATCGATTATTTATTAATCGATTTTTCATGCTAAATATATAATCGATTAATTAAAAATCGATTTTTTATGTACAATGTTGCATCCCTAGTAGGGATGTTAAATAATAATCGATTATGGAAATAATCGATTAAAAATCGATTTTTATCAAAAGAAAAATCGATTAATATAACAAAATCGATTATTATCTTAAGAAAAATCGATTCTTTATTAATTGATTTTTCATGCTAAATATATAATCGATTAATTAAAAATCGATTTTTTATGTACACAATGTTACATCCCTAGTAGGGATGTGAAATAATAATCGATTATGGAAATAATCGATTAAACATCGATTTTTAAGAAAAGAATAATCGATTAATATAACAAAATCGATTATTTATTAATCGATTTTTCATGCTAAATATATAATCGATTAATTTAAAATCGATTTTTTATGTACAATGTTACATCCCTAGTAGGGATGTGAAATAATAATCGATTATGGAAATAATCGATTTAAAATCGATCGATTAATATAACAAAATCGATTATTTTCTTAAGAAAAATCGATTTTTTATGTACAATGTCACATCCCTAGACTACTAAACTCGCCCGTTTACATGCCAGCCAGTTAAGTTGGAGGGGTACGGGAGACGCGAGAGAGGGGGCTACTTCGCACTGGACTCGCCGAAAAATAGGATCGCGATCTATTTAGCTCAACTTAATCAACAACTTACTACTTAACTCGCTTTTACCGTTCAAACTACATTAGCAACTTAACTCGCCAATGACGCAAGTTAACTCGCTACTGTACTTGTTGAAGTGTAAATCGGGCTTTAGAGTTATATAATATGCCTACGCTACAATCCTCCCCCCTTAGATTAAACAATAAAATTTTAATTTATTAAATGAATACAAAATTGAACTAATTAAAACTACAGACGTTAACAATAAACAACGAACAATGGTTTTATTATAATAAAGCCGAACAATGGTTCACACTATGCTACTTATACAAGAGAGTATATTTACGTCACGTTGTTTACACTACACCATGGCTTTGTTTGAGGTTTGCACTCCCGATTTGTTATGGTATGGTAGGTATGAGTGCGGCGATAGTCAGCGTTTCTTGAACAGTGACGGTTATTGATACAGTTGATAAAGACGTTGTCGAGGGAAAGGAGGAAGGGAAAAATAAAACCGACTTCCATTTCAAAACACTACAAAGCCAAAAATAATTTTAATTTCGGTAGTCGGTGTTATTGGTTTTGTATTTTCTTTTTTTTCACACCGCCTTCCGAAATTAAAATTATTTTTGGCTTTGTAGTGTTTTGATATGGAAGTCGGTTTTATTTTTTGCAAAAACGTTTTTATTTTCGTGCTTTTTAGTGGGTCAGTGAATTTTTCAAATCGGTTCGTAAATGACGGAGTTATGCGCGAACAAAAAACGCAATGCAGAGTTAACGAAAAGATCATCAACGTAAATATTTTTTAGACTTTTGTTGATTTTTCAGAAACGGGTTGACCGATTTAAGAAATTTTCAAATAAGTTGGCAAGAGACGGAGTTATGCGCGAACAAACTTTAAAAAAATAATAAAAAAATACAAACATCCGAATTGAGAACCTCCTCCTTTTTTAGAAGTCGGTTAAAAAGGCAGAACGATGGTTATTGATGCCAATGCACTGTTACATCTGTGGGCTGAAGCAATAAACACAGCTAACTATTTAGCAAACAGAAGTATCAACAGTGCTATTGACAATCAAACACCATTTGAAAGATGGGTACTAAGAAAGCCCTGCGTCAACCACTTACATGCATTCGGATCCAAAGCCTTTGTTCTGAAGAAAGGTCCCAGAGGACATAAAGCTTCAAAAGCAACACCTGGTGTATTTGTGGGATATTCAGAAATAAGCAAAGCCTATAAAATTTACATTCCGTCTGAACAAAAGACCGTCATTTCGAGAGATGTGAAATCTTAAAGAGCAACTTCTATGAAAATATTCATACTCAACCAATACCTCTAACACAAACGGAGACGATTGAAATTGAAGCTGTGAATAAGCAAGGAGTAGCGTCTAGGAACAATTCACAATCTATTGAAATTGAACTTCAAAACGACGAAGATACAAACGATAACAATCATTAAAACGATAGCATCTATGAAGACACTGAACTTGAACTTGACGGCTGAAATTGAAAATGATCAACATCAGGAAAACAACATACCTCAGGGCACTCTTCCACAAAACGAAGAACAACAACCTGACGAACCTCGAGCTGATAATGATGAACACCAACTTGATGAACCTGAACTTAATGAACCTGTTGAAACACGGACACTTCGAGACAGATCGCTATTACACCCACCACAAAAATTTGACGATTTCTTACTGGCAGCTGCAGATGATGTTATCAAACAAAAAGAACCAACTTCTTACAAAGAAGCACTTGACTCACCAAACAAAGACAAATGGTTAGAAGCAATGCTAAGCGAGATTTCATCACACCACGAGAATGAAACATGGGAACTAGTAGAATTACCAAAAGGTAGAAAAGCCTTACCATGCAAATGGGTGTATAAAGTGAAAACAAACCCCGACGGAAGTATTGAACGCTTCAAAGCACGACTGGTAATTAAAGGTTTTTCACAACAAGCTGGTATCGATTACGATAAAACATTCAGTCCGGTAGCACGTCTCAGTACTATCAGAGCCCTTCTCGCAACTGCTGTCAAACAAAATTTAAGGCTTCTACAATTTGACGTCACTACAGCGTTCCTAAACGGAACAGTAGAAGAACAAATTTTTATGAAGCAACCTGAAGGTTTCAACGATGGCACAAACCGAGCATGTCGCCTGGAAAGAAGCTTGTACGGACTTAAACAAGCTCCACGTTGTTGGAATACCTGTATAAATGTTTTTTTTGTTACAATCAGGTTTCAAACAGTCCGAAGCTGATCCTTGTCTATACACGAGGACAAAAGGGACAAAGAGAGTCCTCATAGCTCTTTATGTTGACGGGCTTGTAGCAAGCAACTCACAAGAAGCTGAAGCTGAGTTTTTTGATGAACTACAAAAACGCTTGAAGATTCGAACGTCGCCTGCTACATATTTCCTAGGCATGGAAATTGTAAGGAAAGACGACAAGATCACACTACGTCAGGCATCATACGTAAAGAAGCTTTTAGAAAAATTTAAAATGAACAACAGCAAGTCTGTACCAACACCTATTGTTAAAGAAAACATGGGAGGAGATGAAGGAACACAAGCTGAAAAAAGCTTTCCTTACAGACAAGCCGTAGGTGCCTTAACATACTTGGCCGTGGGCACTAGACCCGATATCTCCTATGCTACTACTCCTACTGAATAGCATCGAGAAACCTGGATAAACCAAGGAACAGAGATGTTGCGCTTGTTAAACTGATTTTTCGATACTTAAAAGGAACAAGTGATAAAGGTCTTACCTACTGTAATGATTCGACTGAAAATATCGTCTGCTACTCCGACTCAGACTTTGCTGGCGATCAAACCACCAGCAGATCGACATCTGGTATTGTGTGCTTACTCGCAGGAGCTGCTATTAGCTGGAGATCTCAATGCCAAAACGCTGTATCCATTTCCTCTACCGAAGCGGAAGTAATTGCAGCCAGCGAGGCTTCACAAGAGCTTATATGACTAAATTGTCTATTGAAAGATCTGATGAAGTTGAACCAGCCTACGCTATATCTAGACAATGAGTCAGTAATCAAGCTGTCACAGAACCCTAAATACGAGTACCACAAGCGTACGATACATATTAAGTTGAAGCATTTCTTCGTAAGAGAATGCGTTGCCAACGGGGACCTTGAAGTTAAGCAAGTATCTTCAGAACTGCAGCTAGCAGACATGCTGACGAAACCACTCTATGGGCCCAGACTGCAAGATTTGAGCAAGATTGGCTTGAACAGAATCCCTTAATTCTGCAAAAACTTGTGAGGGTGTGAAGACTGTATAGCCTACTCTATGACTCTATATGGTCATTGTTTAACGTGACGTTGCCAAGCAACCTTTCTTGTTTATTAATTTTTGCTCATGTCACAATTCTTCTTCTTGCATTTTATGTATTCCTATAATTAATTATTCTACTAAATAATACACAGTTCGGCTCTAATACATTGGTTTATTCTTGACTGAGTGTTATACACGGCAATACAAACTTCCACTGTGATACGAGAGAAGGCGAGATAAAATAGGAAACCATTTGAGATATATGGTTTTATTGCATAAAAAAATACAGATGGTATGACAACTGTGACAGAAAGTAATTGTCTACTTTCTTCTAATAAACTATAAGGTAAACATAAACAATAGCAAATAGTATTTACACCACATTCACCCCCGCGTCAGAGAACGTAATCCTGAAGACGAGCTGGAGCTCTCTTCTCTCTTGTGGAGCACCGCGTTGCTGTGGTTTCGTGTCGCTGAGAGTTCTCGGCTGTTGTTAATTCTTGAACCTGTACAGCAGGTATCTCCGCTTCACCCTCTGCGACCTCATAGTAATCTTCGGATTCAGATTGATCACTCTCTAGTGACGGCATAGGAAGAGGAGCTAGCTGTCTGTTCGAAATGGTAGTTTCACGGCCATCCGGTAATCTTACATGAGAATAAGATGGATTAGCTTCCAAGAGTTCCACTTCTTCCACCTCGGAATCGTATTCTGACGTTCTATGATTTTTACGCATCAATACAGGTCCTGGCTCCAAAAGCCAAGTTTGCGTCGATTCCCCATTTGCGGAACGTCGTGTATGTCTAAAGAATTTTTCATGGGGTGTAGTGTTAGTGGCCGTGCACAGCAATGAGCGGATTGAATGGAGAGCATATGGTAAGACTTGCTCCTAGCTAGCTGTTTCAAGTTCTTTGGTTCTCAAGCATAGCTTTATTGTTTTCCATAAAGTACCGTTTAAACGCTCAACTTGACCATTTCCTTGTGGATTATATGGCGTGGTTCGACTACATGCAATTCCATTTGTTACTAAATAGTTCCTTAATTCGGTACACATGAAGGCTGATCCACGATCCGAATGAATATATTGTGGAACACCATAAGTATAAAATAAGTCCTTCAGGCATTTAATGACGGTGCCGGCAGACACATCTTTGGATGGGTAGGTAAATGGGAATCTTGAATATTCATCTATAATTGTCAAGATGTAGCGATTTTGAGTGTTGGTAGGTAGAGGTCCTTTAAAGTCGATGTTGAGTCTTTCGAATGGAGAGGTTGCTTTTATGAGCGTTCCTTGCTTTTTAACAAACCTAGGTTTGATTTCTGCGCAAATACGACACTTAGATGTCATCTTCTTGATATCGTCTAGAGAGTACGGCAGATTTTTAGACCGTACCCAGTGAAACATTCGTACAATACCGGGATTTCCCAAGATATTGTGTAACTCATTTAGTCTATCCGTGGTCATACTTGAGCACACCCGGGAGAGGGTATCAGCCGTAATATTATCTTTACCCGGACGGTAGATTATATCATATTTATAATTTGATAGCTCTAGACGCCATCTCTCTATCTTCTCATTTTTGATCTTACTATTATGGGATTAGTTGAACATGAAAGAGATAGATCGTTGGTCAGTTATTACTAAAAAATGTCTACCAATGAGGTAGTGCCGCCATTTTCTTAAAGATTCAACAATAGCACTTGCTTCTTTTTCTATTGAGGAATGTCGGCGTTCGGAAATGTTGAGTGAACGTGAGAAAAAAGCTACTGGGCGGCCGTTCTGAGACAGAGTAGCTGCAATAGAGTGTTCCGAAGCATCAGTTTCAACGGAGAATATCTCATTCTGATTGATAACGGTTAAGGCTGATTCCATTATATCTGCTTTTAGCTTTTGAAAAGAATCGACAGCGTCCTTTTCAAGAGGAAATTCAGAAACTTTGGTTAAGGGGCTGATCTTTTCAGAGAAATTTCGAATCCATTTTGAATAATGGGCGAACATGCCTAGTGTCCTTTTAAGTGACCGCGAGTCAGTTGGAATAGGCAAGTTCAACAGAGGACTAAGGCGGTCATCATCTGGTCGAATGGTATTCTTTTCAATTTTGTAACCCAATAATTTTATAGACTCTTGCCCGTATACACACTTTTCCTCATTAAGAGTGAGACTGTATTTTGCTACAACCTCCCTGAATCGAGACAAATTCTGATCATGTTCCGCTGCTGTTACGCCGCAAATTGTGACGTCATCCAAATACGAATAGGTACCTGTCAGTTTTTCTTTATTGATAATATAATGAAGTGTTCTTTGGAATGCAGCGACTCCGTTTGTGACTCCAAATGGTATACGCGTAAATTGGTATAAGTTACCGCAAGCATCAAAAGCTGTATACTTTTTCTCAGTCGGCAATATAGGTACTTGATGATATGCACTTCGTAAATCAATTTGGCTGAAGAAGTTGTACTGTGCTACCTTCGATACAATTGATTCTATGCTTGGCAAGGGGTAAGCATCCAGTTCAGTAAATTTGTTGATTGTTAACGAGTAATCAATGACGAGACGTTTGCGGTGTGTTGTGCCTCCAGTGACCAAGACTTGAGCTCGCCATGGCGAGTTACTAGGTTCGATAACCTGATCTTTTAAGAGTTTGCTGATTTCGCCTCTTATGAATTGATTATCAGCTTCAGAATGTTTTCTTGACTTTATAGCGATGGGTTTAATATTATTTGAAAGATTACTGAAAAGTGACACAGGAGGCACCATAGCTTCCATGACGTTACATATCTTAAGAGGTTTTGCCGTGCCTCCGAATTTGATTTCTACTGATGAATGGTCGCTTAGAATGTCATGGCCAATTATCACATCAGCACAAAGATCTTGTAAGGCGTAAAGAGGCTTTTCCTTTTAGATGTGCTCGCTTAGCTTAATTGTAGCGTAGTAAAATCCATCTACGAGTGAAGTCCGTTTATTTGAAGCTAGTGTTACCGTTTCTTTCCATGGATGGCGTTTTAAGTTTAGCAATAGAGCAAACTTCTTGTCAATAAAGCTTGTAGAACTTCCACTGTCAATCAAGGCATCAGCTTTATGGTTGTTGACAGTGATTGAAACTGTAGTCCTATGTAAACTAGCCGGACATGCTGCTGATATTGCTGATACATCTGGTTGCGCTACAGCGTTGCTAAATGGCTTGTATGTGGCGCTTACACTTCTGCATACTTTGGCGAAATGGCCTTTCTTTCCGCAGTTTTGACAAGTTGAGTGAAAAGCCGGGCATTTTATTCTCTGATGAACATTCCCCCCGCAGAAGAAGCAGCGTCTACGCGATAGGGCTGCGGCAAAATTGGAATTATTTCCCGCATCATCTGTGTTTTCTATTTGGTAAAGTTCCTTTGTAGTTTGGAACTCATTAGAATTCTTTTAAGCCATTTCGAGCGACATGGCTTGATTGCACGCTTCTTCCAGGCTTATTTCTAAATTTTCAAGTAGCCTTTGACGAATTTTTTGAGAACTTAAGCCTGCAATGAAAACGTCACGGACATATTCATTTCGATATTCTTCAGCAGTAACTGATTTGAAAGAGCAATCAAACGCTAGTTGTTGTAACGTGCGTATCTAGTCTGCCACTGTTTCTTCAGGCTTTTGTTTGGTTGAAGATAGTACGGTCGGCCAAGAAAGTGGTGTACCAGTTTTGATTTAGTTTCCCGGTCATCGAAAATTACAACAAGGTTCGTTATAAAAAGATATTACTGAAAGAGACAACATTATCATGACGTAAACCTATGTATTTAGTATTCATACGTCATATGTCACATATAAGTACATGACATTTTAACCTTTAGTATAAATGAAAAGGACATTAGTTTCTACAAAGCAATTGAAATGTTTCCAAACAAAAGTAATAAAAACTATTTAGACAACCGAATTCCATTTGAAAAAGAAAACTGACAATTGACATTTTGTCAAATATATGCAAAAAATCGATATATTTTCCGTGTTATTTTTCAATCAACTGCATATAAAATCATCTCAATGCCTGCCAACTTGACCATTGCCGAAAGAGCACAAATAATTGCCCAATTTAATGAGGGAAGCAGTATCAGTGCGATATCCCGGAATTTGAATATATCGAGGCGTTCTGTCCGCTTTTGGATTCGTCGTGAAGGAGAGGAGGGAAGTTTGTTGGATCACAGAAGTGGTCGCCGGCCTGCACTCTCCAATAACGATAGAGAATTTATGAGACGGGAATATGAAATCAATGGTTTTAAGCCCACAAAACATTCTGCGGAGATGTTCGATGTGAGTGCCCAAACAATAAGGAATCATCTACATTACATGGGGTTGCACCACAGGCATTACGCCAAGAAAATATATTTGACGGATGCTCACAGACTTGCTCGTCTGAACTTCGCCAGAGAGCACTTAGAGTTTGATTGGTCTAATACAGTGTTTTGTGATGAAAAAACGTTTAAATCCAGTCAGCATGGACGTCTTCACCTTTGGCGATATAATTCAACACGGTATAAAGATGATCATGTAATCCCAAATAGAGAATCAGGTCGAATTTCCGTAAATATTTGGGGCTGGATGAGTACGGATGGTGTAGGAGAATTGTGTTCTCTACCTCCTCGAGCGACGGCTGTAAATTATATCGACGTGCTTCAGAATGCAATGCTACCGACAGTCCGTAATGTTTACCCGGAGAACGAAGTGCCACAATTTGATTTTGTTCAAGATAATTGTTCAATTCATAATGCGAGGATCGTAAGAGCCTGGTTTCGTTCACACACTGACGTAAGGGTAATTCAGTGGCCCTCAAGATCGCCGGACCTCAACCCGATAGAAAATCTTTGGGGCCTTATGGTCCAACGATGGTCGCATCAAAATGAAAGAACCAAACAAGCTCTTATTAGTCACTGTAATTATATCTGGGAGGAAATGCGGGGAACCGATATTTGCTCACGGCTTGTTGGTTCAATGAGGTCTCGTCTTTTAGAGGTTATAGAGGCCAACGGCGGTTACACCCGTTTCTAATTTTTTAAAATTTTCAATATCTTCTAAATATTACTACACTTCTGGACACATCTATTGGCCCACCTTGTATTTTCAGTTTCGTTTGGTCCTAGCTAAAATTTTATATTAGGTCGAGCAAAAAGTTTTTATGCAGTTTTGAACCTGGCACATTCACAATTTCATTCAATAGTCTTTTTTTGAATTTCGAACACAGAATTTAAAGAAACAAAAGACAATTTGGAGCCTGTTTGTTGATATCAAACAATCGAATACTAAGAAAACTTGGTTTTATTGGTTTACTTGGATTTAATTCTTGAAAAAGTGATTGATATCTTTGCTTTTGCAACAAACATTACTTATTCTTAACATTAAGGTGAGGTTCTATCAATAATCTATGGATACTTCACCTGAAGTCGCCGCCCAAGCTGTGGCACTTATTCAGGCCGGACACAGCCAAAGAAACGTGAGTGCTCAACTTAATTTAAGTCGATCTGCGGTCCGAAATGTTTATCGGAGGTACCTAGAGACTGGCGGCTTTGTTCGTCGCCAAGGAAGGCCACGATCTCGGGTCACAACTGAAAGGCAGGATCGATTCATCGTGACGACCAGCTTGAGAAATCGTCACCTTACCTCCATTGAGATACAAAACCAACTTCGCGACTTCCACGGAGTATCTGTGAGCGCTCGAACTGTTCGGAGAAGGTTAAAAGAACGCGATATGGTACCACACAAGCCAGCTAATGGGCCCAAACTAAAGCGAGCCCACCGAACAGCGCGCCTTCATTTCGCACGCAGTCATTTAAATTGGACACAGCAAGATTGGAGCCGTGTACTCTTTTCTGATGAGTCTAAAATTGTGTTACATGGCAATGATGGAAGGAAGAAGGTCTACCGGCGTAAGGAAGAGCGTTTCGCACAATGCTGCTTTGAAGAGAGGCTTGCTTATGGCGGTGGCTCATGGACTGTCTGGGGCGGTATATCCGCGAGCGGCAAAACTCAACTTGAGGTTGTTACAGGACCACGGCTGCCAACATTAAATGCTGAAAGATACATTCGTGAGTGCTTAGAACCTCACGTGATACCATACGCGGACTATGTGGGCCCAAATTTCCTTTTTATGCATGATAATGCAAGAGCCCCTGCGGCCGGCATCGTCAGGGAATATCTTCGGGATGTGAACATCACAGTTATGGACTGGCCAGCCAGAAGCCCAGACATGAACCCCATTGAGCACATGTGGGACGAGCTAAAAAGGCGTGTTAGGGCTCGTCAGCCAGTTGCCCAGACGATGCAGGAGTTGAAAACTGCCATAGAAGAGGAATGGGAGATGATCCCTCAAAATTTCATAGAGCGGTTGATAAACTCTATGCCTAATCGTATGAGAGCTGTGGTAGATGCCCATGGAGGCAACACGCGTTATTAAATTAAACCTTTATTTGATAAAACATGTTTTTTATTCAAAAATTAATTGCCTTTAACAAGGCGCATATCCGACTTGTTAGGCGTAGGTCCATGTCGTATGGTATTCTGAATTCAAATTTAAAACTATACGATCGAAAAAGATGGTAAAATGTATCAGGTTTAAAACTGCATCAACAGTTTTTGTTCAATCTAGCAATCATATTTCGGTAGGGGCCATCGAAACCTAAACTCTAAGGTGGGCCAATAGATGTGTCCAGAAGTGTATATATGCTATGTTTTTGTTTGTTATAAGTATTTTAAAATTGATTGTAGAAATTTAATAAAAGGATAAATCTATTTTTAGCTTGTTTTTTATTGATATTGTAATTACAAGTTTACAGAAATTGTAGGTTTGTGGACTCGCCTTGTGCCTTTACAATTTTATGTAACTTGTTGATTACAATTCTGAATTTGTAGATACAATTTTGTCATCAAAATCTACAGCCCCCCGCCGTTGATTTTACGACGTCATTGGTTCCATCAAGTTCAAACTAAGAACAGCTGTCACGTTACAAACAGTAATAGTCGTTATCAATAATCAGATCGATCTGACAACTTCTATTGCTGTCTTAGCAATAGAAGTTGTCAGATCGATCTGCAAGCGAAACTAATCTTTATCACCTATGAATCTGCAAGCGATACTCAACCTTAGGGTGGTACACCACTTTCTTGGCCGACTGTACATACCGAGCGTGGATTTCATTCTTCGATTTTAGGTAAGTTTTATCTAAGATTCGTAAGGCGTTCGCGTATTCTTTTGTATCTCTGATGAACGAATAAACATTAGGAGACACATTATTGAAAAGAATTTTTAGCTTTGTTCCATCTGAAATCTTGACTTCCTCCGTTTCTTCTGAGAGATAGTTAAAAAATGTTTCTTTCCAATGTCGATATTTTAGCTCGGCGGTTGGAGTCCCCGGATCCACGTCGAACTTTTCAGGCCTGAGTAGGCGTGCAATAGAAGTCATTGCTTTTCTTCACTGCGTTTATTTTTATGCAATAAATTGATACGAGAGAAGGCGAGATAAAATAGGAAACCATTTGAGATATATGGTTTTATTGCATAAAAAAATACAGATGGTATGACAACTGTGACAGAAAGTAATTGTCTACTTTCTTCTAATAAACTATAAGGTAAACATAAACAATAGCAAATAGTATTTACACCACACACTGCACACCGCTGTTCACAAGTTTCGAGTCACCACTCTAAAACTTAATAATAATATTTATTTTTCGGATCAAACATACTGTTTTATTTGTATAAAGGTTGCGATCATGCTCAGTTTTTATTGTATCCATTTTAATACGGCACTGTGTGTCGTCGAGCGCAGGGATTTATTGTACATACACTCTACAGTGTTAATTGCTACAGCCTAAAGTTTTTGTAAGAATTTTGACTAATGTTGTTGAATAGAATCTGTGAGTGAAAGTTTCTCATTTGTTTTGTGAAATGGGTCTGGTTAAAATTAATATATTCATTTATTAATTATATACAAATATTTATAGTACCTAGTTTCCTTGACATTATTATTATGAAAAATATATATATTACGAGATAATTTTCACAACATTATTAAATATTAAAAAAACAATTATTGTTACTCATCGAACAGCTGCTCTGTGTGTTTTTGTGATAACAGCTCTGCTCCCGACCCAATAGGAGAGACACAGCTGATCATCCATGGGTAAAGAAGTCACTAACATAAAACAAATAGTAGCTTATTATTTCTAAAGACATTACTTAGTATTTACCAATACATTTTTCAACAACCTGATACTTCCGAACAAATAAACCAAAATAATCTGTTCTTCGCACTTGGCTCGAAATCACAATTAATTTTGGACTTAACATTATGAGGCGCCTGTAGTAGATTTTACAGACAAATACCTAGTAGAGATGAGTCGTATCTACTAGAACAGATCCGAAGAATAGGTAAATTTCGATACTAGGCGGCACCTATTCTCACTTTGACAACACCTAGTATCATGAAGTATTGCGAAATCCAACTGCTCTTAGGCTTCATAGCACTAACGCGTAATTGCATTCCATTCACTCAACACATTATAAACCTGCTTTATCGCTCATTCATGTTTGTCAAAATCATTCGTTTGTCAGTCACTTGAATTTAAGGCCGTGCGCGCACTGCGTTGCGGTTTGGAAACGCAAAATTTGTGAAGTATGGAGTGTCATAGAAGTGCGCGCACTGCGGTCAGTGTACCGGTGCGGTAGAACTACCGGAATTGCGGCCACCGCAAGGCAGTGCGCGCACGGCCTCAACCCTAATTCAAAGTACATAAAAGTAACGCAACGCGCACGCGTGTTGTGCAAGAATATATATTCTGTCCTTTTTTAAGTACGCTATTCCGTAGTCTTCCCATCTTTATCTTTCAATACTCGAGACTAGTCAGTAATCATTCGATCCGAGAATACTCGATCCGAATGAGTACCAACTAGTCTCGAAAAGACTAAGTAAATAGATACTTCGTAATACTTAGTATTGTCGAGACTAGGTGGTACTCATTCGGATCGAGTAATGTCGGATCGAATGATTACTGACTAGTCTCGAGTATAAAGTCCAATTACTAGGTACCAACCTAGTCTTATCACTGATTGCTAGTGCTAACACCATAAGTTCAATAGAAATATCAAGTACAGGAGAAGTGGCAACGAGGTGAGTCCGTGAAGCTTAAAGACCGTCATCGTAAAATTTAATCAAAATACCGTGTTCATTTGTTGTTTAGCAGTTTCCTGCAAAATTAGTAGCCACAATAAAAAAATTACTTGGACTAAGTACGTGCACCATGACCACATTCGATAAGTAATAATTGATACTAGGTGGACTAGGGACTAGGTGGACTAGGTGGAATAGGTATCTGGATCACGTATTTTTAAATATTAAGAATAGGTGCACTAGTACAACCCATCTCTATACCTAATTTTTTACAACCCTATGTGACACTTGAGATTTACAATACGATGACAACAAGAAGAACTACACTATTATGTCATCAAATGTCAAGTTTGACGTTAGCGCTTGCTTTTGGTGTTTACTTGGTGTTTACTGTTTTGCTGTGAGATTGTGAATGAAAACACGAAACGCAAATTCTTTATCGTGTTATCAAACTCTAATTAAATTATCGATAACGTACAAATTCTTTTAATCTGAAATGGAAGATGAATTCTGATGACATTAATAATTACGTTCCCTCTCTTTTGAACCCTAGAGTTGTGAGGAAAGGTGATGGTGACATCTCTCTAACGCAGGTAATGTTTACAAACAGTACTTACTTTTTTTATTACTGCTACGGTTCTTGATTAAACATAAAGTTAATAAACTGGATTAGTGTTTTCAGGATAAGACTATAGATTGGATTATTTTGTATGTGTTACCTGATAAGGCCATGAACTCTCATCCGATAAAATACGATGTGTGCAAAAAAACATGCGATTCTATTAGCTCTTTTTATTAGTAATGCTTACTTAGTCAGTGGGTATCGTGCTTGCTTATCTGCCCCACCCATTGACCCTTTTATCATACACAAAGACTAAATTGTGCTATTTTTAACTCCGCCCCTAAAGCCCGATTTACACTTCAACAAGTACAGTAGCGAGTTAACTTGCGTCATTGGGAGTTAAGTTGTTAATGTACTACTACTTAACTCGCTTTTGCCGTTCAAACTACAATAACAACTTAACTCGCCGATGACGCAAGTTAACTCGCTACTGTACTTGTTGAAGTGTAAATCGGGCTTAAGACAACCCACTGACCGTGATTTTTTATTGGTATATTAAATAACTAGCTTTTACTCGCGACTTCGTTCGCGAGGGAGGTTTTCCCGCGTAATTCCCAATCCCGTGAGAATTCCGGGATAAAACTATCCTATGTCCTTGCCAGGGTCCTAAACTGTTCTGCCAAATTTCCTATATTGTCCGCTGATTTATGGGTCGGGTTGGGGGAAGGGGGAGGGGGGAGGTGGTCTGCCCCCTGTAACTCCCCCCCACCACGCAACCCCATGGTTATGGAGATAGCTTGGATCTAGAAACCAGCTGCAGGATTCGGGGGGTAAAACTGGTTAAAACTGGATCCCCGATTATAACTCTATCACTCTTATCAAAAGGTAATGCATATTTTTCGAGAAAATTACAAAATAACTTTAATAAGTTTCTAACCTCAAATCAGCTAAAAGCGAAAATGGAACATTAAAATGGGTGATTGACAACCAAATCTGTCAAATATATTGTCTGTGGTGTAAAATATCATGCAAAATCTACGGCAAAATCGATAAAACGGAAAGTAAAAAAATGACGCGTTTGTGTCAAATTCAGTCAAATGTCTCATTCGATTTCGATCATTCTGTTTCTCTTCGAGTTGTGTGAATGTGTTCTGTGTGCGCCATCCCCTTCGCGGTTATTTTTTTTTAAACCATTGAAACCATTCCTACTTCGTATTTTATGCAACTTTTGAGTGTTTTGAGGCTGATCGTATGTGTGTACCAGAGCATAGAGCGAGCGAAGCGAGCTCGGAACTTAGGGCACCCCGACTCGTACAGGTTAGGTTAGAAGGAGATGGCGAGGTCTAGTGAGCGAGCGATGTGTTTTATAAACATTTTGCAAATTTAGGTCAGTTGTAACAAAATATCTCTGTCCCTTTCTAAAAGTTAAAGGTGCAGAAAATGCTAATTATTTTTTTTTTACATATGCCTCAGTAGGTATGTTTTAATTATGATCTGTTAATATAGATATATTATGTATGTCATACAAATATCTATATTAACAGATCATAATTTTATGTTTTTAAATTCTGTCCATGCAAAAATTATCAGTAAGAGATTGCCCTGTACAATATTAATATTTATCCTGTAAATATTATAAGGAATACTATAAAGTATATAAGGAACCTTCTGTCTTAAGTTGTTACGTAATTATCTAACTCAACAACATCTTATAGTGATCATATCAATATTTTTTTTTCTTACATTTTAAATAAATAGATTGACTCGGCCATCGCATGAAAACACAATATATCTCACAAGTAATAAATATAATTATATACTATTTAAGTATTTATAATGTTAAAAAAATTTAATATTGATATGGTCACTATAAGATGTTGTTGGGTTAGATAATTACATAACAACTTAAGACAGAAGGTTCCTTAAGTAGGGACTGAATAAATTAATGACCGACTTGGTATTACATGGATCTCACAACTTTTTATGGTAGAAGAATTGAGTTGCGAGACTTGGTTTTTTGACAAGTATTGTTTTTATGGGATCTCATTTCTTTTTGTAGGTAGTTCTGCTTCTTCCATCTTCAACCACATCATCACTTACCATCAGGCGAGATGGTGGTTAAACGCGAGCCTATTATCAGTAAAAAAAAAAACGAAATTGGAAAATATTTTAGTTTTTCCTTGATTCATACACTAAACACTAATTGTATTCTAAATTTGAAGCTTCTATGTCTGCTAGAAGTGACTTTTGATGATCGGTCAGTCAGTCAGTGAGTGACAAAATTAAGAAACTTTGACTCGTTATAATTCTTAAACTACTGGTTCAAATTGAATGAAATACTGAAATATATCGTGTTTATACAATGCCTGTTTGTTACTGAAAATTCAGGCTTCTAGTTTTATCCACAACAAAGTTATAGGGGTTCGAAAATGGCCTGAACTGCTTCGAGAAAATTATGGTACGGCCGTGCCGCTTTTTCGTTCGACTTGGCGGGGGCACTGTCGTGCCCCCAGATAAATACTAATTAACTTTAATGAGCAGTATTGGAAATTGATTTTAAATATTCTATTTATTTATTTATTTCTTCAGGTTATCCAACAGCTTATGTATACAGCATGGGTATAAGCAACAAACAGCCTTAGTCTTATACAGTCGCCAGTTATAGGAAAACCAACATTCAACATAATTAATAACATTAAAAATCAAAAATAGTGTAGTATTACATTACAAAATTATATTAAATCAATGAAAGTTAAATTATTTAAAGTTATATTAATTCCAGCATGTTCTACATAACTAAAGTCTATTTTGTTTTAACACAGCAAAATAAAGTTTAGTTATGTAGGTAAGGCAGCTTTTGCCATAACATACCTTTTTACGAAACACAAATATTATCCCGGATGAACTTAGTAAAACAATGGAAAGGCATTATCGTAATCCAAACTATAGACTATAGTACCTGGGCTTCCAAACATTTTCATCTGTAGAGGCATAATTGATCAATGGGCTTTATAAAGTTTTTTACGAACTAAAATAATCAATATCTTTGTGTAAACCAATAAGAGTCAATTTTATTTAATTCTTCACAGAACTCCTTTGTCAGCCGTTCTTCTCTGTCATTGAGAAGAAGCAATGTATTGAAGCTGAAGGGGAAACAACGGGTAAGTGTCTTTCTATGGCATCCGTCATAGTTAATTTGTTCACTAATAAATACAGTATTAGTCAGCAACTCATTTGCCCAAATCCACACTAGTAATGTACCTAGTTAATCTAGTTTATGGGACAAAATAAAAACTACTTCCCACCTTATTACAGATTCACCCATTAAACAAGGAAAACTCGCAAAATGTGCAAAACTTGATTTCTCAGCATCCTATAGCAAAAATAAAACCAGAAAAACCAGAGATCGACAGAGATAGTCTAGGATTCTCAGCCATCGAAGATCTTCAGAGTGAAGCAAATAACTTAGATTCGTGTTCACTAAGCGAGGTTGATGCTATACCAACTACAACCAAACGTCCTCAAAGAACAACACCACTTGTTTCTGTATCTTCTCACACAGAATTAGACCACAATGCCGACTCGAAGAGTGAAAATACAGTTATTTGCAATGTTACCAGTAGAACTAAGGTATCGTTGTCCTTTGGCATCAACAACTGCCAAAGTGTAGATATTAGTTCTAAAAAAAGTACCATCCAGAGGGTAAAATTCTCACAAAAGAACAATAACGCATTGGTCGATTGTGAAATCTTCGAAGGTTCTCAACCGAGCACCGAAGAGAGTGACCTCGACGAAAACATGAACGAACTCCTTGGTCCTGTTACTCCCAATTCACTAAAGAGGTCCGCCGTCACTGTCAATTTAGAAATTAAAAAGAAAAAACCTTCATCCACAGAGACAGCAGAAGACAAAGTTCTAATTTTAAACACCAGTGCCATCGAGAAGATATCTCATGTCATCGTTCAACCACCAAATTATAAATTAGTGAAAGGGAAAATTTTAGACAAGAGTAAATTCAAAAGCAATCGTAAGAGAAACTCAGTGGTAGACTTAAAAGTCAACAATGGAAATGTGCGCGGCAGCTTGACGCAAAAGTCTATTGACAGTTTTTTCTCAAAACGTACGAATGTTTTAAATTTGAAAGTTTCGGAAGGGAGGAGTCTAGCTGATCCTGTGTCGAATGTGAATGGTCTAGTTAATGAAGATGGTGATGACAAGGTCATGAGTAGGAATTCGGGTATTGCTGATGCGATTAAAAGCGAAAGAAGTCGTAAAGTGTCCCAAAAAGGCACATCAAGGGTTGACAATGACTCTTCGAATAGATCGGCGAGGCTGTACTCCCCGAGGAAGGAAGGGTGTTGTACTCCAGAGGTTAAGACTTCGTGCTCACCGTCCCGCGGGAAGTCAGACTGTCCCAGCTGCCACAGTCCAAGGAAGACGGCAGAATGTATACAGTTTAGTGTTCCGTCCAAATCCGTGACCACGAAGAGATCTGTTTCTACCAAATATATACCGCACCATAAGATCATTGCAGGTATGTTATGCATGCTGTGAGTTATTGTCCTGTGTGAAATTGTTTTTGTTATTGTTTATATCCGTGTTTGTTATTGTCGTTGTTGTTTTTTTTTATTGTCATGGCGGTGGAATTGCTTGATAATATTTCTTTTGTTAAGTGCTTAAATTATTGCCGAATCCTCGCCTTCTGTCCTTTGGCTTCATTAACGTTTTGTGGTGGTTGCCATCGCGGGTATACCCTGGATGTGATTGGCACATGAACGTAGAGCTTGGTACAAGCGAAGGGGGGGGGGGGGGGGGGGGGGGGGGGGGGGGTAGGGTTATATCCAGCAGTGGGTGAAGTCAGGCTGTGGATGATGATGCTGATGCTTGGTGGTTTCATTAAATCATGAATTCCCATTATTCTAAAGTACAAATTCGAGTTACGAGAATATTCTGTACGCATTTTCAGGCACCCACTTCGCTGTTGACGCGTTCTCATACGGGGACATCCCGAACGTGAAACATTACTTCCTCACACATTTTCACTCGGACCACTATTCGGGATTGAAGAAGGGATTTAATAAATTGTTGTTTTGTTCGAAAATTACTGGTGAGCGTTTTTTTATTGTTTATGTTTATATGTTAGTTTGTTTTTCAAATGTGCGTATGGGTATTTAAAGGTTATGGGTGGGGTCGTCTGGACTACATAAAGGATTTGTACCGGAATTCCCACGGGATTGGGGTTTATAAAACTTCCCACTTTTTCATGACACTTAAATGACACTTTTACACGTCATTCTTTTCCGTAAATTTAAACTAGGTGAGGCCGGTGCGGTATTTCCTAACAGATTACCCTGAGAAGAAATACCTTTCTAGAATCTCAAATGTTCCTGTCTTGCAGCGGATCTGTGTATATCGCGGCTCGGCGTGACTCCCAAGTGCATACACATGATTAAAGTAGACGAAACCATCCGGATTGACAATGTGGAGATCACAGCGGTGGAGGCCAACCAGTAAGTGTACACTAAATTTTACTTGGAGAATGCCAAGGCTTCCTTCACGACTCGGCCAGAACCAACAAAGATGAACTATATATCATAAAAAAGGAAAATAATTATATAATTAGACTGTATAGTTCGTTTTCTATAAGAAGTACACCAAAAAAACTTATAGTTCTTTGAAGTTAACCACTTAATACTTCTATAACGATAACATGAAATAAACTATAAAATTATTGAATAATGACTATAGAATTTGTTTTCAACAGCCAAGGTAGTCGTTAGTAATATAGAAATCGGAGTCCGGTAACAAAGCAATAAACAACACCAAACTCAAAAAACACATAAGACACTTCGTCGCTCGTCATAAAACGCGAGAGAAGTAAAACTTTTGACAATTATCAGCGATTTTTCTTTTTTTAATTTATTCATAACCATGGATACAAGTCCTTCAGTTGTAGTCATTAAACTAAATAAAATCGATTAAATTTTTTTCACAGTGTTCAATATAAATGTAAATAATGGATTAAAATAAACTGCATTGGAAAGTAATTCTTGAACGTGGCGGGGAACACTTAAAGAGTTTTGTTCAGCAATGTCACTGACTTCACTGACAAGTATTAATCTTTGCATGGCAAACGATTCACAATCAAATAAAAAGTGTTTGATATCCGCATTTTCCTTATAGCAAAAGGTACACTTGTTGTCACTGATGATTCTCATCCTGTAGAGATGTGCTGGGACTAAACAATGTCCAGAGCGCAAGATTATCAGTGATAACTACAAGTGTTACCAGCACTAAATAACTATTCTAAACTGTATCGATAATTGAATTGAATTACTTAAAATTATTATAAGACTAGCTTTTGCCCGCGACTTCGTCCGCGTGGAATAGTTACTTTGGGCTAACCCCGAATTTTGAAGCATTCTTCATTGGCGCTCCGCTCCTATTGGCCTTAGCGTAATGATATATAGCAGCCTTTCTTTATAAATTGACTATTTAATTAAAACATAATTTTTCAATTCGAACCAGTAGTTCCTGAGATTATCGCGTTCAAACAAACAAACAAACTCTTCAGCCTTATATTATTAGTATAGATAGCTGTTGCCCGCGACTTCGTCCACGTTTCCGTCGTTTTTCATAAAAAAAAGTAGCCTATGTCCTTGCTCACGGTTCAGTGATTTTGATGTAACAGACAGATTACCTTTCGTAATTTAGTAGGGAAATATAATATGTCAATCTATAATACTGTTGAAAAATATTGTTAATAGCTGTGCCCGCGACTCCGTCAGCGTGTAACTCCTTGTGTGTTATTAAGTTAATGTATTGGTAATATTGTTTAGATCACGATGACATGAGGCTTAAGTACCTATAGAACGAAAATACTTCAGCGCAAAGCTTCCGGGTAAACTATGTTGAAAGTTGACGCGTCCGGCACGTGAACATAAAGATTTCTAGAACTGCTAACCCGGGAAAGAGCGACGTACAACTGACCATGCGAGAAACAACTGATACCGAGATCTACTCCAGCAACTACGGTAGCTACGGTAGTTGAGATCTCAGAACAATGTAACAGACTCTGTTACATTGTTCTGAGATCTCAACTACCGTTTAATAAATAGCAATAGGATAATCGCTAATTGCAAGACTCTTGCGAGACTCTCGTTTGGGCAACACTACCAGCAACACGAAAAGTCTGCCCTTGAGCCTTATTAATTGTCATTGCATAACATACCGATACTGGGAATTGCGTTCTTTTAAATTGGAATGGAAAATTATTTGTTATTATGGGAATTCTGGGAATAAAGATGGTTTCTCCTGCACCGCAACCTGTTAAAATTTGAGCCTCGATTATATTTTGTTGCAACTGGGTTACTTTTAGCCGAGTTCCATTGCAAAGTTGTGGTGGTTTTAAATTTCGGAGCAGAATAATAATCAGAAAGCTTCGAACTGCTAACGCTATCGGGAGTTACACGTGTTATTGTGAGTCAACCATAAAAGATAGATATATGCTGTCGTGGGATATTTTTTATATAATTTTAAGGAGAACATTTCCGTCATAAATGATTTCTGTGTAGCTTTAACCATTAAGGTTGCACACGCGACGGAAGCTTAAAAAATGGAGTAACTTCTCCCATTTTCCCAACATTTCCCTTCACTGCTCTGCTCCTATTGATTGTAGCGTGATGAAAAGTATACTATAACCTGCTCAGGAGTATGAATAATAATTGTACCAAGTTTCGTTAAAATCCGTCGAGTAGTTTTTGTTTCTATAACGGTTATACAGACAGACAGACAGACAGACAGACAGACAATAATTTTACTGATTGCATTTTTGGCATCAGTATCGATCCCTAATCACCCCCTGATAGTTATTTTGTAAATATATTTCATGTACAGAATTGACCTCTCTACAGATTTATTATAAGTATAGATATTAAAAATATAACTAAACATTATTCATTATTATAAGAATTACGAGTTATGACTTTAGTAACTAATAAATTCACTTACGTAGGTTCATAATGATATTAATGTAATCGATTTGCAAGTGCAATTTCGTATCGATATTATTTTATTTTGGTATTGACACCATTTCTAATTGAAATTGTAGATAGAAAACGTGTTGATAAATTGAATAACTATTTAAAATGCCTCTTAAACGGTGTACTTCTACAGATTTTATTTATACCGTATAATTCTTACAGTTTTATTTACTGAATTATCATTAAATTAGAAAGTCTGTCGGACGCTACATGATTCGAGCCGAAACTTGGCATTCACCTTTACGTAATTATTTTTTCCGTCTGTGTCAAATCCATCCAAAGGTATAGCGATATTTTACTGACATAAAAGATCGATTATGTATCAACAATAAAAAAGCTATTTCTTTAATAAAACAACCCAATACTAATGTTTTATTTCAATACTTATGGGTGGCCCGGCCGTTGAAGCATGTTTACGTTGCAAACATCCCAAGTCCTTTTTAAGGTTCCATAGTCGACGAGGAACCCGTAGTTTCGCCATGACCTTTCCGTCCGTCTTTCCGCGGCTTAGCTCATAAACTATTGGTACTAGAACGCTGAAATTTGGCACATACATATTAATGACGCTGACGCTGACAAAGTGGTGAAATAAAATCATGAAAAATATTTTTTTAACGTCTACTTCCATTGTGTATCGTTGGATAGGTCGTTCAAAAATAATGTGTGGGGACACTTGACTCTAATTATTCTGTTTTGGTTTAAAATTATAAAGAGTATATCTATCGTTTTGTACCTCTTAAAGACCAAGATGGCGATGTGCAGTGACGTAGGTTTCCTCGATGGATGGACGTTAAGATTTTCATACGAATCATGATCATCTACGTATATTAATTTGTCTAGCTGTCTACATGTTATTTTGTTCCCTCGAGACTCGTTTTTGCGACTTTATAGTTGTGCAACACAGAACGTTGCTATACTTTTTAAAATGTTTTTTAATAACCTTAGAACAACAACGCATAGAAGGATAGTACGAGTGCAAAAAGTGAGGCAACTAAAACTTAGCCATTTTTGGCTAACTTTGCTCGACGAGCCGTCAGTACTCAATGTCACATTCTGCCGAACAGAGCTCGCGAGTAAATAATTTAAAACGACCGTTTGTAGCGTAAAGGGATGTCATAGTCCTTCAGGAAAATAAAAAACTTGTAATCAAATTACATTTCACAAGTAAATACTTACATTTTATACATTATATTTAAGTAAATCGACCATCAAACAAAAATTCTAATAACCTAACTTATCACAATTCAATGTTGCTATCCGTGAGGAAAAAAATACCCATACTGATTTCTTTTGTGCTTATCTTTGTTTAAAAAAAAAATCGTTTTGGCGGCAATTATATATGCGTTGATATACATTGATATACTAAAAACCCAAGATGCACAGTCTCGAAGAAAAGTGACGCTCGAAACTGTCGCCAAACACTCACCATCTACGTAGTAATAGTAATGCTATAAGACTATAAGTATATAATATGTTTTTGCAAATTCCATCTTATGAAAATTGTTTAAAGTTGTTTTTACAAAGCAGTGTGCGAAAGACAATCAAATTTTACGACTGACGTTGCTCGATAGGACAAGGCCTTGAGTGGAGACTTACACCTTATACTAATTTTTTTTATAAGACATTTTTGTTAGTATTATAATTTTATTAAATTGTTTTCTAAAGACGTAATTATAGCGTAAATGTTTTTGGGTAGAACATGTCATCAATGAAACAAATATTAACTGTTAAAATCGTTTATTTTTTTTTTTAATTCAATAAAGCTTATACCTTTTGCCGTGATATATGTAATATCTTCGTCAAAAAAATTCGCCATAAAAAAAATCTCTCGCCTTTGTTGGCTGACGATTGATGTCCGTTCTCCGCATCGTATTTGGTCACGAGAAAAACTAAAGTATAAAAATAAGAAGTTTTTAATGAGATTGGTGTTGCGCCAAAGCAACACTTTTATCATTAGCATACCGCATGTCGTGAACCCATAAGTTCATCCCATGATGAATCGATATACTTAAAATATATTTTTATTCTATTATTAAATCATTTAAATTATTCCAGTATGGGGAGGGACGTTTAAAATTGTAATACTAAGAACGGAACGCGCACAATGAGCAATACTTAAAGTGATGTCGTTCAAAAAACGAATTTATCCCACTGGACTGCTATACTCGGAAGCTCCCAATATATATCCTCCGTACCATACTACGTAGACACAGATTGTTACCAGTAAGCTCAGATTTAATAAGCAAACGCACTGGGTTTCCCGTTTGTAAAGTTCCCAAATGTCACACTAAACTTACGTCTAGATACTTTTAGGCATTAAGTTCTAGGATCTACAATAGAGCAAATAAAACTATCCCAATATAGAAGCTTATGTGACATAAGGTCAAACAAATTTTAAAACCATGGCTTCAGTCTTTGAGTGTGACATAAGGTCAAACAAATTTTAAAACCATGGCTTCAGTCTTTGAGCTATGACGATCGTCAGTACAGTAATTAAGCTATTCAAAACACACACTCATGCAACGCACACGCGTCCAGAGTTCCAGACACACACACCCCCACACACACACGCAATTACGCACATACACTCAAACTTACACACACATACACGTTTCGCTTCTATTTCTTTTGTTCTCAATACCTTCTAATGTTACTTTTTGTTTGTAATTTATTACATAAAAATTGAAATATGTTTTAATGTATAGCGCGGGACACTGATTCCTGTAACACAAACTCGCTTAGCATAGGAGTTAGGGGCTTCACTTGAAAGATGTAATATTTTTATGTTCAATAA
Source organism: Tholera decimalis (assembly GCA_943138885.2). Classification (NCBI taxonomy): domain Eukaryota; kingdom Metazoa; phylum Arthropoda; class Insecta; order Lepidoptera; family Noctuidae; genus Tholera; species Tholera decimalis. Next base: position 5,798,869 of record OW964568.2, read on the forward strand.
ATTATTTATTTATGAACATTAAAAAAACCGTAAAATTTACGACTTCTTCTCCTTCAGTATATTATATAACGTATACATATTTGCCAAAAACTAAATTAGTATTAATTATTGTAAAATAGATGTGTTTAACTTTTGGTGTACAATAAAGTTTATTTTAATCTATTCTAAATAGATACTAGCTTTTGCCCGCGTCTTCGTTTGCGTAGAAGTTTTTCCCGCGTAAATCCTGATCGCGTGGGAATTTCGGGATAAAAACTATCTCATGTCCTTCCCACGGTCCTAAATTATTCCCATGCCAAATTTCATCTAAATCGGTTTTGCGGCTTAGGCGTGAAAAGGTAACACACAGACAGACAGAGTTACTTTCGCATTTATAATATTAGTATGGACAATAAAGCATAAACTTATTAATAAAAAATATATAAATACAAGAAAAAAAATCGACTCCATTATTTGTTCAACAGGATAATTTTTATTATGCGACTAAAATAAAAAAGATGCCATAATACATTGTATTGACACTGAAAACGCGGCCATTGAAATTTGCCGCTTCATATATTTTGAAATGAGCGCATAATATAGAATTAAGCACTCATTAGTATATCAATGGTCAAACTAAACTATATTTATTTACAGCTGTTACTACCTACAGTGTTTTATAACTAAAAGTTACTGTTAGTTCGAAGAGTGGCATCATAACGATGACAATTTTATTGATTAAGATTTTTTTCATTTAAGTAATGTTCTCAATAATATTTTTCTATTTCATAAATACAACACATACTTTTAATTGATATCAAACGAGATTTTTCAAGCATTTAATACATTTCTATAATATCATTATAACACATTACACATCAAACATTCTAAACGCAATAAACGATATCTCATTTCGTTTACCTTCCGTAAATATATGTCATATAAGTCATATTACATGAAAAAACATCATCTTATTTAGTTTCATAACATAAAATACTTGATTTGATCCAGCAACATATTTTTTTTTATAGTTGATAGGCTAGCGTTTGACCACAATCTCACCTGATCTTAAGCGATGATGTGGTCGAAGATGAAGCACGCTTGCCTAGAAGTAACCTATTCACTCTTGACTTAAAGACTCCTAGGTTATAACTATCAGGAAATACAGACTCCGGCAGGGAATTCCAGTCCTTAGCCGTACGCACAATGAAAGTATTCCCAAAACGTTTCGTGCGTATGGGTGGGATGTCCACCATGTAACGATGGCGCATCGCCGTTTGTCTTGTAGTCCGATGATGGAACGGGCTTGGCGGAATAAGACTGCAATTCCATCGCACACTCCCCGAAATGTAACCGATAGAAAACTGACAGGCTTGCAACACGTCGCCGATGTTCTAGGCTCTGGAGCCTTGTCTCGACCAGTTTCTCGTTGCCGATGAGCTTTTTGGCCCGTTTCTCTATAGACTCAAGTGCATCAAGCTGGTATTTGGCAGATCCGTCCCAGAGATGAGAGCAGTACTCCATACACGACCGAACTTGCGCTTGATAGAGGTTGAGCAGCTCAAGCTGTTCCGGTGTGAAGTACCGTCTCACCTTTGCTAGGATTCCCAAATTTTTGGCAGCCAATTGAGCCTTAGCCTCGATAAACGGACCAAAATTAAGGGTGGATGTCAACGTAACCCCAAGAAGCTCGATGCGATCAGTTATCGGAACGGTTACACCACGGAAAGAAGGAGCCGCTTGAAATTGGCTCCTTTTTGCGGAGAAAAGACACGCCTGGGTCTTGGCAGCATTAAACTTGACTAAGTTGGCGAAATAATAGTGCGTTTTCCCATTTTTGTGGTAATGGTACTGGTAATGGTATCACTGAAAGCTATATTTGTGTGCGTTTGAAGAACGTAGACACATTCGGCTCACGCACACAAAGAAAATAAAGTGGACACACGAAATCGCTCGTGTTTTGTTCTAGACGCCTCTTCTATGCGTTTTTGTTCTAAGTTAACAACTAAATATTTTTTAATAAGTTATGATTTCTTTTTTAAATGTTTGTTGTAGGTAAGAACGTTGAGTCCTTATGAGTTTAGTTTTAAAAGTTGTGTAAGTCAAAACCTGACAATTGTTCTTTGGTAACTGAGAATATGTCTTCACAATGTTTTTGTCGTCAGCTGTCCCGGCGCTATAATGCTGGTATTCACGCTGCCCAACGGAAAGACAATGTTGCACACGGGGGACTTCAGAGCCACGCCCATCATGGAGTCCTATCCCATATTCTGGAACAAAGACATCCACACCATTTACTTGGATACCACGTGAGTTGTAACTGTCCTTTTTAAAACCTTACCATTAGAAAAATTGGTGAGTTGAACTTGCCCACTTGCCAAATTTCGTAGTAGCTACACAAAATAACTTTGCTTTTCATAGTGTTTGTATAAATGACAAAGTAATATTTGCGGTTTTTTATGAATGTACTGTATCTCAAAAACTGTTAGTACATCTCGTTTACACCATTTTTCGTTGAATGTGATAATTGAGATCTATAATAACATGATTTTTTAGAATTTTCACTCTATTATTTTAAAGATGTCAAACGAGAGCCCCTTAAAAAAAAGTTATGGGGAGGGCCGGGGCCGGTTCGCATTTGGAAGAGATATGGCCCCCCTTAATTTATTAGCGGTTCACAGAATAGATCTGTATATCTACCAAGTTTCAGCTGTTCAGTCCTAATAGTTTCATCATGTCTTGACGAATCTATAAGGGTTTTTTGCCAATCGGTTATGGAACCTTTCAATTGAGTAGTTTTTACTCGAAAATCGTGGTGAGTGACAAAAAACATCAATTTTATTTTATGGTTTGGAAACCATAACAGGGAAAGCAAAATGAGAGCAAGGCATACCTTCCTATAATGAGAGCAAGGCTTACCTTCCTATAAAGATGGACCAATATGCAATATCACATACAAATTTTGATATACAACGAAATCTTAGCTGAAATCATCCCGATTCTCAAAGAAAAACAAATCAAGTACATTGACTTAGCTAGGTTGTTAAACTGTAAGGTCATCTATCTTTCTTTTTTATTTAAATCTTTATTCATTTTAAAGAGGGTTTGATCAGACATGATCGTCTATTTTCGTACCTATTGTCGTGTCGTGACTGACACCGCTGAAATCTCAAATCGGTGAAGAAAAACATAGTGAGGAACTGGTATGTACAGACGCCAGCACATCAAGCTACAACAAACTGTCAAATTTCTTTAATAGATTTTCAACTTTATTGTTAAAGATATTAGGTTCAAGGTTGATTGGGAAAATTTTACAGTTTCAGGTAGCTTCATGTGCTGTACTAGGACCAAAAATCTGAAGACTTGCGACATTCACCAAGCCGCACTGGCCTGGTGGTGGATTATGGATTATTCTCCCTCATAGAGAGGATACCTGTGTCCCAGACTCCCAGCAGTGGGAAAGTAATAGGCTGAATTATTATATTACTAGCTGCTATCCGCAACTTCGTTCGCGTGGGAGGATTTCCCGCGTAAATCCCGATCCCGTGGAAATTTCTGGATAAAAAGTAGCCTATGTGCTATTCCAGGATGTCAACTATCTACTTATCAAATTTCATTAAAATCCATCCAGCAGGTCTGGAGTACAAACAGACAGACTTTTTTACTTTTTTGCCGTGTTACCGTTTCTTAATCCACTTCAATTATTATTTTTGTATAAAATTGAAATGTACAGACACTTTTTTTACTGTTTTATTATATGTATAGATATATCCATACTAATATCATAAATGCGAAAGTCTATCTGTCTGTCTGTTACGCTTTCACGGCTAAACCACAACACCGATTTGGGTGGAATTTAGAATGAAAATAGAAGTCCTAGGGCCAAACATAGTCTACTCTTTTTTCAAAAAATCAACCCCTTAACGGTTGAAATAGGGGATGAAGGTTTGTGTGAGAAATCTAAACCGACTAACCGATTTTAATGACTTGCTTTTTCCCTCAAATGAATGCGGGCGAAACCGCGGGGCACTGCCATTATTAAAAAATAATAAATATGTATAAATAAAGAACCATACCAAATCCTTTGTTTTCAGATATTGCAACCCACGCTATGACTTTCCGACTCAAGAGCAAAGTCTAGAAATGGCACTATACATACTGCGACAGAAGAAAGTGGCACTCGAGAAAGTTGGGAAGAAATTCTCCTCAGTTCTCATCGTGTGTGGTACTTACACTATCGGTGAGTCATCTGTTTAGCTTTGTTCCAACTAAGTAATTAAATACTTATAGTACTTATGTAAGACTAAGGAGACTAGCCTTTACGACACAGGGATCCTAGTGTGGAGGCTAGTGATAAAACCCTGTACTGTAATATGCAAAATATACTAGAAGTAACATTTTATTTATTTATTATATCATCAGAGCAGCTTAATCCCAAGTCTTTATGTCTTTAACTATGTAAAAAGCTTTCTGGCATAGCTTGCGTTTTATGACTAATTTTAATTTAGAACTTAAAACGGGATATTTACCATGTGTACATTTTGTTTTGAGTTTCCGATATTTCGGCACTGTTGCAAGCGCCATGATCACGGATGAACTGTAGTAATTGCGGGTGGAAGTTTATGAGCAGACAAATCGGTGTACCCTCTTTCTCGTTCGTTTTCTGTTAGCGACACCGCTACCACTGTCACATGTATCACTAAACACTCGATTCTGTTCCCGACACACAAAACTCACCGTGTCGACTCGCGAACTTTTTACGGAACTTTTTCGGTTTTTACACATTTGAACCACTGGATTCCAGGCCCTCGACAGTTGAAACCCATCATCCCGATTGAAATTGTCGTATTAATGTGCTATTATGTCCAATTTGGCATCTATAGACAGGAATACACCTTAGCAATTTTTTCCATATTTTTCCTAATGATATTTACAAAGATATCACACATGATATTTTATGTAGGTACAGAATTTTAGGTATTTTTTTTTTCTTAAGTAACTAGGTTTTAAATAAAAGGAATTTCATATCTATGACACAGTGAACATTTCGCTAAAAATTGCTTCCATTTACTACATCACTGACTTCAATAATCCCACTAGTTAAAACATATTTGATAAAATCATTAAATCTTTTTTTTTCTCCTGTAAAATTTTGAATTTTCGATTACCGAGTTATTGCTTGGGAGGATCGAAATGGAAGGGAAGTTTATTATAAAAACTTATGCACTGGCATTTAAAAGAACCACCTATTTTCTTAAGGGCCTATACTACCTCAGCGCTTCTCACTCTTTATCTCGCTCGCACACTACTAGTCGCGGTCGCGCGAGCAAGCGAGACAGGGTGGCAGGGAAAAGTCTCCAAGACACTGATAATTTAGTTTATTTCATTTTACCGTGAAAATAATGGTAATTAAAAAAAAGTAAATAACAAAGACCTGCTTTATAGTTAGTTCAATTAATATGCAAAGTTTCATTATCTAATTTGAAGAAAATTTTATGGAATCGTGTTTTCATCAAACATAGTGCCTAACATTAATCCTCAACTTTACCATTTATTTATTTCAAAATTATTGCTGCAGTATTTTCGACATAACGGAGGATCATGCTAAGCCATTTGAGGTAGTCTTTAGTTTTGTATTTTCGTTTTTGGCACCGACTTCCGAAATTAAAGTTATTTTTCTCTTTGCAGTGTTTTTGGGAGTCGGTTTAATTTTTTGGTAAAAAGTTTTTATTTCACTCTTTTTAGTTGGTCGATTTTTAATTTACCTAGTTAAAAGAGCCTAAATGTCAACTACTTATAAACTTTTACAAAATATTGCTTTTCCCAATGCTGGGCCGTTAATTTTTGAGGAGTTCTCCTGGTACTTCACCATCAGCTCTACATCACCATATGCATTGTGACGAACATACAGTGCTTAACATCCATATTCAAGTATTCGAATCGCATTCCACGAAATACTTATTATTGAGTAGGTTCGGCGGCCATCTGTGGTCTTCATCATCAGTTCCACTTCCCCAAATGGTATTTTTTGAGAGCAACTGCACAAGTTACTATAAGAAATACCCAAAACGCCATAGGTGTGCCTATAATATTTGAAGAGTTCCCTAGATTTCTCCAGGATCCCATCATCAGATCCTGACTTGGTGACAATGGGACCAATTTCAAAGTATACCCTTTCAAATGCAAAAAGAATTTTCCAAATCGGTTCAGCCGTCTTCGAGTAATCGGTGATCATACATTAAAAAAAAAAAAAAAAAAGTACACGTTGAATTGACAACCTCCTCCTTTTTTGTCGTCGGTTAAAAATCATTAAATCTTTTTTTTCTCCTGTAAAATTTTGAATTTTCGATTACCGAGTTATTGCTTGGGAGGATCGAAATGGAAGGGAAGTTTATTATAAAAACTTATGCACTGGCATTTAAAAGAACCACCTATTTTCTTAAGGGCCTATACTACCTCAGCGCTTCTCACTCTTTATCTCGCTCGCACACTACTGGTCGCGGTCGCGCGAGCAAGCGAGACAGGGTGGCAGGGAAAAGTCTCCAAGACACTGATAATTTAGTTTATTTCATTTTACCGTGAAAATAATGGTAATTAAAAAAAGTAAATAACAAAGACCTGCTTTATAGTTAGTTCAATTAATATGCAAAGTTTCATTATCTAATTTGAAGAAAATTTTATGGAATCGCGTTTTAATCAAACATAGTGCCTAACATTAATCCTCAACTTTACCATATATTTATTTCAAAATTATTGCTGCAGTATTTTCGACATAAAGGAGGATCATGCTAAGCCATTTGAGGTAGTATAGGCCCTTAAGCTTGCTAGTGCTAGTTCTCTTTATAGAAAAAAAAAATCCATGTTCCAGGTAAGGAGAAGTTCTTCCTGGGCATGTCCCGTCGCGTCGGATGCGCTGTGTGGGCGTGTCCCGAGAAGGATCGCGTGCTACAGGCCGTAGAGGGGCGGAGCTTCGGGCACGCGCCGCCGCACTCGTGCCAGTTGCACGTCGTGCCCATGAGGGACCTTACGCACGAGGTACTCTACGCTACACCACGTTCTATGCGACTGTATCTTGTTTATCTATACTAATATTATAAAGAGGTAAAATTTGTATGTTTGTATGTATGGGGTAATCTCTGAAAGTACCGAATCGATTTTGAAAATTCTTTCGCTTGCATGTAGCTGCATTATCCCTGAGTGCTATAGGCTATAAATTATCTTTATATCATGCGTATTAGCCGAGCTATTATAATCTTTGTCAAGCAAGTCGGGGACGGGATGCCGTGGAATATTTTCGACTTCTACGCGGACGAAGTCGCTGTCAGAAGCTAGTTTATTATATAAGATGTATCTATTCATACACGAAATATTTTAAGAGACATACCTATAGCTGATAAAGAAACTATAAACACGAAAAAAAGAATCTGAATGCTTTTTATTTTACGTAATTATTATAAATTTCATATGATCAAAAAGAAAAACTCTCTTTGATCATCATAAAAGCCGCGCACCGTCTCAAATACTGCTGCCGCCTGCGTATTTTTTGTTGCTATGGTTCTTTACCAGCTATCGGTATATCCCTTAAAATATTTCGTGTATGAATAGATACACCTTAAACAACGGAAAGGGTATATACATACCAAGAGCACGGCTTCTGTGAGTGATATCAAACGATATTGGAAGGGTTTTTTAATCCTATCTCTACATGTTCGGAAGTAATGAAGTCACCGCCTGGACGGTAGGCTACTACAGTACTAGGCGCACAGAATTACGGAAGAGATTTATCGTGATATTTGCAAGTAACGTGGAAAGTTATTGACCTACGTAGTGCGGTGACACGATTGTTATGATTTCAATTTAAGAAACTTACGAAACCGAAAGGTATCAATTTTTAGAGTATTTTATTTTGAGTTGAAACCCTTTCAATATCGTTTGATATCATCCAAAGAAGCCGTGCCCTTGGTATGTATATACCCTTTCCGTTACACGTTGTATACTTTATCGTACACCTTACAATATTTCTATGGATACAAAAAGTAAAACTAGTGTACAATGGGCGGTTTTATCACACAGGGTATCTTAATTTTTTAATTTATATTTTATTATTTTAATAATCGTAAATACATACTGATCACTTGATAATTCTAATCTACAGATTAGTAGATAATAAGTGAAAGCCATGGTTTCTGGTCCCTGCACCATTTGTTCTTTTTAATGAAATGAAATTAAATATTTATTTTGTAAATTGATTATTAATAATTGTGCGGGAATGAACAGATACATATGTAGTAAACAGATACATAGCGAACAGATATAGTGAACAGACACTTAACTGAATGATTATCAGTGATCGGTGTAGGTAGATTGATTTTTGGTACTTGTATCATAAATGCACACAGAAAGAATAACATGGATAAGCCATTTTCCCGGAAAGCAATTCCGGTATTTCCGGATTCAATTAAACATTGTTAATGTTGGTAGTGATATTATTCCTACTCAATTCAAAATTTAAAGGAAGGTATAAAAAATAAATTAATTCATTATTTATCTGTAATTTTTATTGTTTATATGTAATTTTATTTTTATCTGTAATAATATTGCTCATTTTATTACAATTCCTACCTTTTTTTTGAGGATGGCAAATCATCAAATGACTCCTTCCACTCTGGCAGAATAAAATTCCTACATAAGTTCCGGTGTTTTTTTAATAATCCACCAATTCCGGAGGAATGTCCATATTCATATATACGTTTCGGATCAATGACCCCATTTCAATCTACCTACTCCGATCACTGATGATTATAGACTCTGTTTTTAATAGTTTTAGTTCTATTAAATGGTTTTAAATACGAATATAATAGTTTTAAGCGATTACTATAAGGATTACGTAGTTTCGTGAATGTATGTACATAGAACTAGAGTTAAACATTAGTACATAGGAGTTATTTCTTTAACTGTTATGTTTTTTGTATATTTTATATTTTTCCTAGATAGATCGTGTGATTTAAAATCGGAATATATATAGTTTTACCCATGTAAACAGCGAAAAATTAGCGAAAACGGCCAAAAATATGCAACGGCTCTCGTTACGGTAAAGTTTCGCGGTAGCTACAAAGTGCGCCTTCTCCCGATTGGTTAAAAATACTTTGTTCTGATTGGCTGACCAATCACAGCGCTTTCAAAGTCAAAATCAAATTTGTTTTATTTTACATAGGCCTAAATGGGCACTCATAAAACGTCCCGTCCGATTACCATGTACGGCAAGCCGATCCCTTGGGAAAAGCAAGCCAAATACTTAGGCGTGGTCCTCGATAGACACCTCTCCTTCGCTGAGCACATAAAGCAGGCACGTTCGCGCGCCGCTTTCGCTCTAGGTAGGCTCTACTTCATTCTTAGCTCTCGCAGCAAGTTATCACTCAGGTGCAAGCTGCGTATTTTCACCGCGGTCATCCGTCCCATCATGACCTACGCCTGCGTTGTTTTCGCACACGCAAAGCCCTACCTCCTCCATAAGATGCAGACCCTCCAAAACCGATTCCTCCGTAGAGTCACGGGAGCCCCCTTTTATGTTCGAAATGAGCTTCTTCACGTAGACCTCAAGATGCCCACCATCCAGCAGTTCATGAAACGCGTCTCCAAGCGTTTCTTTGAAACTTCAATCCAACATAGGAATCCCCTTATCGTATCGGCCGCCCAATACGAACCCTCGCGTATCTCTAAGATTCGCCGACCAAGGCATACCCTAGTCACTCCCGATGACGCAATCACCCTGCTCCAAGAGAGCCGTAGGGAAACAAGTACAGTGGCACACAAACACAAAAACCGACCGTCCTTCCGTCCTCGCCGCCGAGGCCCGCCGCGACGTCCCCGTAATAGTCCACCCCGACCCTTGCCAGAGCCAGCCCGCGACGCTGAGCCAGTAGCTTTAAATTCCCTTATTAATAATAATAATGATATGATCCAGCCTGTCCCTAGCTGCCCTCCCCTGCGACGCCCTAAGCCGAGGTCCGTACCCCACAGGGGGTGCCCTTAGCGTGTAGTCGCCTAGTTTGTAAGTTTTTTTAATAAGCCCTGGCTGGAGGCTTTAATTAATTTATTAATTAAGGCAACCACAGGCAAGCCCGGTTAAGCAGCCGACAACCTCAGAGGTTGACCTGCGAGATGCCAAACAGAAAAAAAAAAAAAAAAAAAAACATAAAACGTCAGAAGTTAGTGCACGGTTCGAAATTGGTCGTTTCCTATGGAGAAGAACAGGCAAGAAACTCCACAGTCACTCTTTTAAAAAAATTCTGGATTTTCACAATCTTTGCATAATAGATACAATTTTTTATTTACTTTTGGTATGATAGGACAGTATAGACTAATTGACATAATAAAATGTAATATAACTAATCAGAAATGAATCTCAGAGTCTATAGTGTTCACACATTTATATTAAAAATTAATTTTACAAAACTGCAAATAAACTAAAGCAAATGACATAAAAATAAAAATTATATACAAGTAAAATAAAATAAAAATAACAACAAAAAATAAAATCAAAATAAAAAATAATAACAACAACACAAAAAAGTGGGGTTGTTAATAGACCTTTATACAATAACGCAGTCACAATAAGCCAGGGAAGCCACATGTGCAGAAGGAATCATTGCCAAGCAGTCTTATCTTCAACGTAGTCCTTAATCTTATAATATGCTTTTTTCAAAAGGACACATTTAATATGGGTTTTAAATTTTCCCTCGCTAAGATTTGTCACATACTTTGGCAACTTGTTATAAAAGCGTATGCTGTTTATAAGAAATCACTTGTTTGTCTTGGCTAATCTCCATTTGGGTATAACAATTTCATGTTTATTGCGCGTGTTTATTGTATGGAAATCGCTTCTAATCTTAAAAAATCCGATATTTTTGCGTACATACAATATGCTTTCTAATATATAAAGAGAAGGCAGAGTCAGTATATTTACTTCTTTAAATACATTTCTAAGGGATTCGCGGGGACCCATTTTATAAATTGCCCGGATTGCCCTCTTTTGTAGTATGAAGATTGAATCTACGTCAGATGCGGATCCCCACAGTAGTATACAATAAGACATAATACTGTGGAAATACGCAAAATAAACTAACCGAGCTGTCGCTATATCAGTCAAGTGCCTAATTTTTCTTACTGCATATGCAGCTGAGCTTAATTTACCTGAAAGAGTCCTAATGTGAGGGCCCCATTGCAACTTTGAGTCAATAGTTACACCCAAAAATACAGTTTCAGTAATAAGATCAATTTGTTTGCCGTCAAGTATCAAACTGAGTCCAGCTTGTGGGACATTAGGTAGTGAAAACTTGAGACATTTTGTCTTATTCGCATTAAGTGCGAGATTATTAGCTGAGAACCATTTCGAGAGAACAGCCAGACTTTCATTGATTTGTAAAACATCTGTATCTCTTCTAGCTATTTTAAAAATGAGTGAAGTATCATCGGCGAAAAGAATTATATTACATAAGTTAGACATCATGAGAGGTAGGTCATTAATGTATACAAGGAAAAGGAAAGGACCTAGAATTGAACCTTGTGGCACGCCCATCTTCACTAAAGATCCTGAAGATATCGCTCCGTTTACATTAACTCTTTGTTGCCTGTCTGATAAATAGGAAAAAACCAGATCAGCAGCTAGTCCACGAATTCCGTAATGGTGTAATTTACATATCAGTGTTTCGTGGTCAACGCAGTCAGAAGCTTTGGAGAGGTCACAGAATATGCCAATTGCATCATGGGATTTCTCCCATGATTCCAAAATGTGACGGATGAGTGCTACTCCTGCATCAGTCGTTAACCTAACTTTCGTGAAACCAAACTGCTGACTATGTAGAATTCCATTTGAATTAAAATGTGACAGCATCTGGTCCAGCATGATTTTTTCGTAGATTTTACTCAATGCTGGAAGCACAGATATCGGTCTATAATTAGAGGAATCACTCTTACAACCCGACTTGAAAATTGGTACTACTTTACTATGTTTCATTAAGTCTGGGAAAGTACCGCTGTCTATACATTGGTTAAAAATGCCTGTTAGGACGGGAGCAATTGAGTCAATGATATCTCTAAGAACCCTAACAGATATACCCCAAAGTCTTAAGTATTTTTAATGTTAAGACTTGCGAATGCTTTTTTAATTACATCAATAGAAAAACGGTTAAATGCAAATGTTGGTATATCCTTCACAAAGTTTTCTTTCAGAAAAGATTCTGCTAATATTGGAGAAGATTGCAACGGTTTTGTAACCTCTATTGGAATGTTGGTGAAGTAATTTTCCAGCGTCTCAGCCACTTTTGACTTATCTGTGATGATATTATTATCAATGTTTAAAATCAATTCATTCCGATCTCGTTGATTTGTGTTTCCAGTTTCTTTGTTTATCACCTTCCACACAGTTTTTATTTTGTTAGCAGAAGTGCAAATTTTATTACTAATAGATATTGATTTAGCATGGGTGCAGACTCTTTTAAATATTTTTGAATAATTTCTTACATAATTATGGAAGGATTCATTAGAAGTCAACGATTTTTCATGATATAATTTGTATAAATTATCTCTGCTTATTCTAATTCCAGCAGTGGCCCATTAATTAAATTTAGATTTATTATTAATTTGAACTCTTTTAACTGGACAAGCCTTGTTAAATTCAAGGCAAAGTGTAGAAAATAATGTACTATAATTTACATTGGGGTTTTGGGAGTCAAAATTGGCTGTTGAAAGATTACTGAGAATGTTATCATTAAAAGCTTTTAATTTGTTTTTAGTAAGAGGCCTAAAATCAATAGTTTTATTTAAATGTAACTTTTTAATCAACTCAAAAGATACAAGTTGACCTGTATGGTCAGACCTAACGCCACTAACCAGGGAAAATTCTTTGACAGTAGTACAATTGGTAAAAATATTATCAATGCATGAAGCTGATGTTGCTGTTATTCTCGTTGCTTCATTGAATGTACATTTTAAATTGAAAGAACTAAACAATTAAATAAGCTTGCATTTTCAGGCGAATTAACTAACAAATCAATATTAAAGTCACCACAAACGAAAACTAATTTATTATCTCTTAGAAGGTGTGGCGTAGTGGTTTAGATGGAGTAAATAATAAAAGAAGACCACAGGTTACAGCATTTATTTTAAAAGGGGGGTGGGTTCGGTTCACATAGGGTTCCCTCACTGGTCGAAGGTAGAGAATGGTACTGCCCTGGGCTCAGGCCGCGACGCACGCAGACCGGCGGGTAGATCCCGTGGCAGGCAGCTCGCGCGCAGACGGGCGCAGAGGTTATGCGGGCAGGCCACACAATAGCACGCAGACAGTCACAGAGGCAGCGTGACACCCGTCGAGCGGCGGACGTAGAGGTGGTTGATAGTAGAAATCCAAGGCAGTAGAAACGAAGGAGAAGGAAAGAAAAAAACCCTGGAATCCAAAAAGGGTGCTTCCGTAAGCGTGGTGCAGGAATCGTGAGCGCCAGCGATGTGTGCGTCTCCCAGCCGTGAACCCAACGAACAGTACCCGGGAAACGGATGGAAAACTCACCATCGCGGCGGTTCACAAAGGTTAAATAGAGATAAGCGTGCGCATACCGCGTGCAACTATATAAAAAGTAACCGCGTGCAAGGCGTTTAAGCTCGTAGCTGCTATGACACTGCAGAAAAGTAATACTGCGGCATGCGGACGCTTCACAATTTAGAAACACTAGTGGAAAACAGATGACAATGAAATAGCATAGTTATGATCTCGACAGAAGCCATCTTGACAACCGGGCAATTATATTAATTTACAAACACTGCAGATTATGGTGAAATAAGAGGATTACAATTTGGCAAGATGGAGAGAAAATGGCAGATACGATGAGCACTTACCCTTGGCACAGAGGGGTTTCTATATAAGTTACTTGCAACAGTAGGCGGCGAGAAAAGAAGCTTCGCGCACTAGAGATTAGAATTTATAGCTGGTCACTACTGCATAAGTGTTGTCACTCCGTGAAACCATAGACATTAGAGATTAGTGTGGTAGTCGACTTCTAGTTTAATCGACTACAACGCTACAGTACCCCGCCTGTTAGCGAAGGATTTTCCCTAGGATAAATCCGCTAGAAGGCCTAAACCACTATTACTGACTACCTATACGTTCATACATCCCATTCATGTGCTTCCATACTATTAACCATTCATCCATCCATTCTAAGTCCATCCCTGACTTGGAAGTAGTCCTAAGTCAGTGACGTACAATTACATACGAGAGGTAAGCTAATTATAGAGTAGTTTAACTCGAGACAGTCAGTAGGAAAAACAGCAAGATAAAGCAAGTGTATCTCCATAGGGTTAGGTAACCTTGGTGGACTGTTGCAGGCTATAGGTAATGTTAGGTTTCAAAGCAAGAAGTAAGTTCATCGTTGAATATTAAATCATCAAAGTTCTAACAACAATTTAATAATAAGTTAAGGTTCTATTTTATGTTTAGGTTTAAAAAAAATTTTTGTTAAAGTTAAAAGCTAAGAGTATTTAAAAAGAAAATTTTAAAAAAAAATTTTGAAAAGGTAAAAAAAATTTGTTAAAGTTAAAAAAAAATTTTTTTACTTTTTTGGTGATGGTCCATGTATATGTTCAAATTGGTTTAAGTTTCATTACTGGAATACGCATCATATGTAGAAGTCCATTCGAGTGAGTTTCCGAACGTGAGTGTAATTTATAAAAAATAAATCAAGTCCATATTCATACTGTTGCGAGAATATCCGCACGTTATAGACGAAATTCTAAAAGACAAGTATCCAAGGTTGGCAACTACGTCGAGATGTCAAAGTCAGTACGTAAACGTCAAAAATATAATATGTCAATGATCTTAAATTAAATAGGTTATGTTATGAAACATGCTGAAATATTTTTTTTAGAGAATTAATTAATTTAATTAGGGCAGGTTGAATCTAAGTAATATTCAGGATAGGTTTGTTCAATACTAAAAGGTGTTATGAAGTTAAAGTTAGGTTTCTAGTTTAGTGTTTAGGTATAAGAAATTAGATAAGTTTGTAGACTAAATGTTGTTAGAATATTTCATGTAGATTCTATTATTAAACGATTGATGATATGCGAGTTAGGTTCGGGTTTAGTGCTTAGATTAAAGTTAGATTGTTACTAGGGTAGAATGGAACATAATTTAACCGTGGTGGTAGAGATACCAGCAGTTATAAAGTTTTATGAATAGTTTAAAAGTTATGTTTTAATCTGGTTTAGGGCCTAGATTAATGTTAGAAATGTTACCAGGGTAAGCTGGAATATAGTTTAACTGTGGTGGCAGATCACCAACAGTTTAGTTGAAAACAATACAATGGACTATGCTATATATTGTTTTATGAATAGTTTTAATGTTAGTAGTGAGAAAGTTTTCAGTTATAATTAGGATATAAAGTTATAGACTACTATGCAAGTAGTTAATGGGTAGGTACGGTATTTGTATAGAGATTTACCGGCTTCAAGTTGTTTTCAGAACAGTAGGTTAGGAATTAATGTAAATTAACTAGTGTGCGGACACCCATGTTTCAGGGGGCCGTCTTTAAGACATCCATGAGGACATAATAACATAAATAAAAGTTAAAGGTAGTGTACTATGGAGACTACTCTGCCATGATACTAAAGAATCGCCCTGAGGGCCCACTATGTAGTTTCTCATAGTCACGCCGTAAAGTGAAATAATAAAAGAAATTAGGTGTGTAGTGTACATATGTGTGTGTGTGTGTGTGTTCAGCAGAAAGGTGGTAATAGAACTGAAGTTATGTTGGCTTATAGCCATGCAGTCAAGGTATTTAGTTATGTTAAAAGATAACTAATTATAGTTAATTTTAGAATAATAGTTTGTTAACTTTAGTCAGTAGGTTTTAATTAGGATTACCACACTTTAGGTGGGTGTGAAATATGATACTAGGATAGCTATAACCAGAGTTATAGTTAACTTAGGTAGTTAGGTACAAGTCGACCCTCCACGACCAGTATCTTAGGCGGTCGTGGGTGTGTGTTCCCTTGGCATCGTGTGACCCAGTATGGGGTCAAACACTAGTAGTTAGCTAGGCCTACGGGATGCTGTCAGAAACTTTTATAAAGATCTAGACTTGTTAGGTATTTAGCATCCTTTAGGTTATCTAGAATTTCAGAGATATAAGGTAAATTATAAGCATCCTTCTTAGTTACTGAATTTAGCTTGTGACTGTCTAAGCAGAACCACAATTTGCCATCCCATTTAGGTGTGAGAAGTACAGGTGAAGACCAAGGACTTTCACTTGAAAGTTGAGCGAAGGAATGTTGGTGTGAAACCAGTAACTTCACTGGTTTAGTTATTTAGTGCAAATTGAACAACTGGAATATGTAGATCCCAAGAGCGTTGGTCATTATTATTGTAGGTAGAAACAGCTGTTATGATTGTCTTATTTAGAAGACAATACTTAGAGAAACAGCATGTCAGTACAAAAAGATATGCGTTATGGCGTCTAGAGACAGGCAGAGGGCCAAAAATGTCAATACTGAGCATCTGGAATGGCCGAGAGCATTCTTTAGGTTTCCCCATGACCTCCAGTGGGGCATGGTTTACTTGTTTATGAGCTAGACAGATTTTACATACATGAAGTTACAGCTTTCACTAAGTCACTGTGCATTCCTGGCCAGTAGTAATGAAGAGTTAGTCTTTTATAAGTTTTAAAAATGCCTAGATGACTTGACGTGGGTTCTGCATAGTTTTCAATAAAAACTTTAGAGCTAGATTATATGATAATTAGATTATATTATATTATGTTTATCAGATTGTATTATGTTTATTAGATTCAATATATTTATTAGATTTATTAGATTATATTTATTATTAGATTTATTAGATTATATTTACTATTATATCTATTAGGTTAGATTATATTTAGAATTGGGATTCTTGTGGCACTTGCTTCAGCCTGCTGACCACTGGCAGAAAGATGATGTACTAGGAGTGAGTTTACTCAGAAGTGCTTTGCTAATTTGTTTTCTAAAGTCAGTGACTGTGCCCATTTCACCGCCTCTAATATTGACCTCATATTCTAATTCGGCCTTTGTTAGGTGGATAGAATTAATTGGGTTAGCGCTCATTGTAATCTTTACAATTATACAACAAAACCCTAGTAGCTGACTAAGAAATTATATAAAAGTAACAAATTAAAAAAATACAGAAGAAAATTTAGTAATTACCCACTACTTACCGCCACGATGTGTGAGTCAGGTAAATAGCGACCAGTGAAGAAAACCTTGTGAACCTTACCGAGTGGGCGCCACTGTGGCGTGTGGTTTAGATGGAGTAAATAATAAAAGAAGACCACAGATTACAGCATTTATTTTGAAGGGGGGTGGGTTCGGTTCACATTGGGTTCCCTCACTGGTCGAAGGTATAGAATGGTACTGCCCTGGGCTCAGGCCGCGACGCACGCAGACCGGCGGGCAGATCCCGTAGCAGGCAGCTCGCGCGCAGACGGGCGCAGAGGTTATGCGGGCAGGCCACACAATAGCACGCAGACAGTCACAGAGGCAGCGTGACACCCGTCGAGCGGCGGACGTAGAGGTGGTTGATAGTAGAAATCCAAGGCAGTAGAAACGAAGGAGAAGGAAAGAAAAAAACCCTGGAATCCAAAAAGGGTGCTTCCGTAAGCGTGGTGCAGGAATCGTGAGCGCCAGCGATGTGTGCGTCTCCCAGCCGTGAACCCAACGAACAGTACCCGGGAAACGGATGGAAAACTCACCATCGCGGCGGTTCACAAAGGTTAAATAGAGATAAGCGTGCGCATACCGCGTGCAACTATATAAAAAGTAACCGCGTGCAAGGCGTTTAAGCTCGTAGCTGCTATGACACTGCAGAAAAGTAATACTGCGGCATGCGGACGCTTCACAATTTAGAAACACTAGTGGAAAACAGATGACAATGAAATAGCATAGTTATGATCTCGACAGAAGCCATCTTGACAACCGGGCAATTATATTAATTTACAAACACTGCAGATTATGGTGAAATAAGAGGATTACAATTTGGCAAGATGGAGAGAAAATGGCAGATACGATGAGCACTTACCCTTGGCACAGAGGGGTTTCTATATAAGTTACTTGCAACAGTAGGCGGCGAGAAAAGAAGCTTCGCGCACTAGAGATTAGAATTTATAGCTGGTCACTACTGCATAAGTGTTGTCACTCCGTGAAACCATAGACATTAGAGATTAGTGTGGTAGTCGACTTCTAGTTTAATCGACTACAACGCTACAAAGGTTAGTTAGTATTTCTTCCATTACTATTAAGAATGATGAAAAGTTTGATGCTGGTGGTCTATAAACACACAAGAAAATTTGGCCCTCAACCTCTGCACATGCTACCTCACACAAGCGATCAATAGAGAAAGCGGTGATATCTTTACGTTCCTTATATCTAAGATAATTCCTACATAATATCAAAGTACCACCCCCTACTGAGGACCTGTTATATGCACTGGCAACCGAAAAATTATTAATATTAAATAACATTCTATCTGATTTTAACCAGGTTTCACAAAAACATAAGATATCCATATGATATTTATCTATTAACAGTTCCACATCAGGTATTTTGCCAGAGAAGCGATTTATATTTTAATGATAAAGTAAAATGGTATTATTATGCCTCTCTTTTGTCACATCTAAGAGTTTAAAGAATCAATTTCAGTATTATTAGACACCCTAGATAAAACTGAATAGTCACTTAACCTAGGATCAGTCAAATTACCAATAACTGAGTGTATATTGAAAGCTAACAAAGTAGCCAATAGATGTCGACTGTTTTTGGGAAGATAAATATGTTCCCGAGTTAAAACAAAATCTCTAACAAAATTGTTAGTATCAAAATACAATAAACGGTCACTATGACGGCATACTAACATATGCATTAAGTTATTGAGGCTAAAAATGTATTGATTTTGATAAAATGTCAAATTATTAGAATATGGTAAATCACATAAAATTAATTTGCCTAATTTTAATTTAAGGAGGGTGTCAATACCATTAACTAAGTCCTTTTTAGTTACATTAAGACTGTTACCAAATAAAAGAATGACTGTGGTGTGCTCATTCAATTTTGATTGTTTAATTTTATGAACAAGCTCAGTGAAATGCAGGTTATGGTAACAATGACTTAGTATAGCGTGATTACAATTAGTATTTAATAGTGAACCAAAACCTGTCCCTAAACTATCTGAATACACTAAAATGTTACTTTGGACTGGACTTATGGTTTCCAAGGTATGTGGCACACTGGGTGAGGATGCAGGAGTAATATTCGATGAAATGATGGCCGAGGGATTTGGAACACAACTGCAGGTGAGGTCATTTGTCAATGACTCATACCTCTCCGCATTAAACTTTACCAAGTCCACCAAGTCACAGGCCTCCTGCATGCGCTCACTTATTATTTTCTGGCTCGACTCATACTTATAAAAAATATCCCTAAGTGTATTTTCCCTACTCAGTAATTCCTGCTCTAGATTTTGTATATCAACATCATACTTACATCTTTTTCTGACTATCTAACTTGCAATTAAATTCTCTTAATTGGCTATTTAGGATAACACGCTGCTTTCTAAGTTCTATATTATGTTTATAAACCCTTTTTGATTTTAAAAGTTTCTTGTACTTTTGAATGTTTCTATTAATTTTGATTTATTTCTTTATTTTATTGTGGCTACTTAAAAGAGGACAGTTAGTTAACGTATCGTCCCCAGTCAAGTCTATGGTATAGGTGGGCTTCTTACACTCCAGTCCAGATCCACTACTCACCAGCTCGTCGAATAGACTGTTTGTGTTGGCAACTTGTTCACTGGATCTCAAGGATTCAATTGTAGAAATTGTATTCCGAGCCTTGTATAATTCTGCTTCAAGTCCTGATATCCGTTTCAGTGCCTGATCATGTGTGTCGCTGCATTCTTGAAACTCAGACACTAGATTGCGGAGGTGGTGATGCTGGTCCAATATGTCCATGTGCTGGGTGTGCAGTTCCACGAGCTGTTTCTTGAGTTCAGTGTTTTTGTCCACTAACTTCGTTACTTCCACCTCGCTTTCTTCTCTTTCTCGCAGCAGGTCATTGCAGGTCTTCTTTGAGACCTCGAGCTTCTTCAGTGCGGCATTCAGTTTCACATTCTTGTCACGAACAGTAGCTCCGCGGGCCATCATATTCAAAAAGTTGACCGAACCGCTCCTGGAATGTGACAGAAATCAACTGAGTATTTGAGGGATATACTAGGGAAGTTTAGAACCTGAAAAAATAGTAAGAAAACAACTATTAGGATTAAAAGAAATTACAAGAGAGAAATGGAGAATTAAATTGTTGAAAGGATAATAAATAAGAATGTAGGTAGCAGAAAAATAGAGAATGACAGTACTATTAACTTCTAATTTTATGTTTAATATCTAACACATTACTTTTTGTCTTTATATTAACAGAAAGTCATTTGCTCAGATTACAAGAAAAAAGTTATTCGCCAAGCTTAATGTTTAATAGTTAACACTATGGATTTCTTGCTTATTTAATAAAAGTTACTGGTTTAAACAAAGCTAATAGTTGATTAATAAGAATTGAATATAATTATGTAAGTATATGTGTAGTAAATATGCAGTATGAGTTTTGTCTGGGGCGAATGTTTTCGTCATCGATTTTGCTTCCACAGTTTGTCAAGCAAAAGGAGACATAAACGGTGCCAATGTTTACTGGACGTTGCTCAAAGATCTGAGCAGTATTTGCAGGTGTTGAGAAGTGTGTAAAAGTAATAAGTATAGGTAAAATTATGAAAAAATATACTCCCCGGGTTTGGTGATTTCAAGTCCGAGTCCAACCAAACTGACAGCCGGTACAAAACTTATTGTTTTATAGATTTTTGAAGTTATTACAACAAAAACACGGCACAAACACTGATTGAGTCTTTTTATGCCTTGAATCTAGCGTTAATAGCCGATCTTACACTAATTAATACACAATTAAGAATATTTAATGTAAATTTTACTACGAGATCGTTTTTTTGATTTTTAGTTTTGGTATATAATGAGTACATAATGTAAGTAAATAAGAGATAACTGTTCTTGATTCTGATTGGATAAAATTCCTGTATTCTTATTGGTCAACCAATCATAGAGCTTACATTTTTTAACGAAATTTATATAAATTAGGAACAGCCCGGTTCGACACGTAGGGAAACAAGTAAAGTGGCACACAAAAACAAAAACCTCCTTCCGTCCTCGCCGCGACGTCCCCGTAATTGTCCGCCCCGACCCTTGCCAGAGCCAGCCCGCGACGCTGAGCCAGTAGCTTTAAATTCCCTTATTAATAATAATAATGATATGATCCAGCCTGTCCCTAGCTGCCCTCCCCCTGCGACGCCCTAAGCCGAGGTCCGTACCCAACAAGGGGTGCCCTTAGCGTGTAGTCGCCTAGTTTGTAAGTTTTTTAATAAGGCCCTGGCTGGAGGCTTTAATTAATTAATTAATTAAGGCAACCACAGGCAAGCCCGGTTAAGCAGCCGACAACCTCAGAGGTTGACATGCGAGATGCCACTCACAAAAAAAAATCCGTTTCGACACAGTTGGCGGGCAAAATTGTAACAAGAAGAAATACTTAACAAAATAAAGGAAGAAAACTTAAGAATCTTTTAGTGTGGTTTTAATTCTTCACCAACCCAGCACACAAATGCGTCTATATGGTACAATAATACTTTTACAGGTCATGTTTTTAACGTTTTAAGTTAAGATAGATGAGGCCGGTGTTTCCTAAGTGACTACTCTGAGAAGAAACACCGAAACAAACTCAGAGGTCAACGTCTCTTTTTGTCAATATCCGAAAGCGTTTATCATAATGAAAATAATATGTTTTCAGAAACTCCGCTGCTACTTAGACAGTCTGAAGGGCGCGTTTTCCGAGGTCGTGGCGTTTAAACCGAGTGGCTGGGAGAACGGAAAGTCTTCTAGCGTCGAGCGAGATATGGTCACCATACATGGTAATGAATTGAAATGATATTTTATTTTGTATATCTATATACAGTGGTACCAACGAATTAGGAATGATATAGAACACGAACTCCGCTCAAAAATGGTTCCACGCAAAACACCCTCTCAGTCTGACGTGCGCTCAGTGACAGACGCCAGAATCGTGTTGATTAGTGAAAAATCCAAGAAAAAGCTCGTTTCTGAGGGATAAAAATGACCTCCTGCGTAGTAAGGTGGTGTAAAAGACGGAAAGAAGGAAGTAAAAAACTAACTGGGATAGCTTATCACTCGTAAGTAAAATAATTTCGTGTTTTATTTTCGTATAGACAACCACGAGTTGTCAGTATTATGCAACAGGTAGCCAGCCAGTTTTTAATACCTAACTATTATATATTTTATATTAAGTACAGAGTTTTATAAATTAGATGGATTGGTTTGCCTGTGTGTTTCTTATTTTAGTTTCCCCAAAAAAGAGATTCGACGACTACAGTGGATTGCAGCAGTCCGCTTAGAAAAAAGAGAGGATGACTGGTTACCAACTAATGCCAGTAGGGTTTGCTCCATAAATTTTGGTAACGAAGACATATATGTATTCGTCACGCACTATCGTATGCTAAAAAATCAGCTGTACCTATTTGTACGGTTAGTACTGTTGCACAGCATTTCGCGAAAAATTCGGATAAATCATAATAACTTAATTTAAGGATTGCTTAAGAATACAAATTTTAAATTACGTCTAATATGTTTTATGTTATCAGTAGGTATTACACCACGTTGAAACAATGCAGGTCATTAAATCGGCACTCCGTATATGAGCTGATAAATAGAGCAAGCCAATATTTAGGAGATGTTTCTGTCCATTTTACTAAACAACAAAGTTTTGTTTTGAGTACCTCGAGTACCCTTAAATTTTGGCTCGTACTTTTTAAAAACCACCTTGTATATTAAATTTACTCTACTCACACATTATATATATATAAATCTAGTTTCACAGCTTATAAGCCTAACGCTCTTCTGATGGGGTACTACTTATCTAAGTGATAAAATAACTGTTTCGTTTCCAAAGGGTGTTGTCCAAATGCTTGAAATGGAACTGCGAATAGTCCTTAATTCTTTTTAAAATAAAATATGTACAATGAAATAATTTTTAAGTTTGTTTAAGTAAATAGGCGGAGACCTCTCGCGCCCGGCATTGGTCGAGGCCATGCTGCGGGGCGAGAGGGAGTGGGAAGCGGTCGCCTCCTTCTGCGAAGCAATCATGCTATCGAAGGAGGAGGCGGGCCGCGTGAGGGAGAGGATGGCGTCCTCCCTCCAGCCCAGCCGCAGTGGTAGACGCCCACGGCGTCGGACGTCGGCCGACGATCTCCGGCCACCGTAGGCGCGGGCATGCGGACAGCGAGTAAAGGGCAACTCGCTGTCCGACCATGGACCATGCCCGGGTCGACGGCGCGTCGTGTTTCACGCGCGCCTCAAAGAGCGTCAGCAAACTGACGAGGCCCCCTCTGCAGAGGGCCGAATCCTGCCGGGGTCGTGGGACTCATCCCGTTACCGTGGCCCCGGTATGTAAAGGATTATTGAAGGAACACCGTGGATTTTAGTCAGTAAAAGTCTGACAGTCCCTCCCACCCTGCCCGGAGTGGGAGGACTTATTTGATAATTTTACCACGTTAAAAAAAAAAAAAAAAAAAGGATATAAAAATATGGAAATCATTAAAATATTTAACCTGATATCCGTTTAATTCATTCTTACTTTTATTGGAGGTCAGTGTTTATTTGACACTAGTAAGTGGCATTCAGCCAAACAAGAATCGTAAAATAATTCCTAACGAATTAGTTTGCAGATTTAGTGTACAGTAATTATTAATTCAATTTAATTCGACCTATGTGTACCATAAATCTAAAAAAATAATATATGCATGTCAATATTATTATAAATCAAATATTTTTTGAATAGAAAACGTATCGTAGGCTGTATGAATCACATCTCCTTTGCCTTACTAAAACATAGTGTATTACATTCTCTTTGTGCCTTACCTACTGACAGACTGACAGTTTGACATTACTGCATTTTCGATTGTTTGTTTACTTGATTTTACAATAGCGCTTGCGAATTGAGTTACGTACGGATTGGTTTTTTATGGTATAGCAAAGACTATGGTCATTTTTCGAAGATTTTGATTTTGGTTGTGCACACGATACCCATTTTTAAACACGGACTTAGGTTGGACCCGCCTAAACGACGACTTGGCATCCTTAACCCTAGACTTATTACGACCAATATTTCAGAAAAAGGTTTGTAACGGACTTCTACCTAGTTTTTCTGATAATTATTGAAATTGTAATGGGTTACCTACGATTTGTAGTAACATTTGGCGTATATATCACTCTTATTCATTTCAGGAATTTTTTATATGGCCGACGGGCATTCCCTTTTATGAAGCTTTACACTTTTTGTAAACTTAATGTAAAGAGGTTTAATATTAATTTATAATATTTGAGTTCATAATAAATGACTGACTCCTACTGCATACTGCATAACACCATCCTTGCCGCTCGATGTCACAAAACAATCCATCTCGTTCGCACTCACTTGATTCGATATTTCAGTTTCACTCTAACATTATCTTACTAAATAAAATAGCGCCCCAAATGAATGAATTGACGGATCCATGCGCAGAAAATAAATTTAGCAAAGTATTTTGTTTTGTTTGTGCGCGTGTTGCATTCGTATTATCTGTTTAGTGGTATGAGTTTGGAACCATATTTTAGCGGGCTTCGTTAGAGAGTTATGTTTCTATATCATTCCTAATTCGTTGAGTGGTACCCAACTAGGCGCGTCGTGAATCTTCGTTCGCCCGGAAAAGTATGTATGGCTCCGAAGGCTAACAAAAGCATGCTTAAAACTTACAATCAACCTTATGTCATTATTATAAGGTTCATAATACACTGCAGCTGTTAGTTCCGTCTCACTCGCGTTGACTAACTTGTTACGCGTCGCGCGCTAACATCGCCATGTTACAGCTGCCGACCAATAGCGGTAAAGGAAAAAAATTGCGGTGCGTGCAGCGTGCCGATTGGTCAATAGCATTTCCCGCGCTTTGAAAACTCATTTTCTGCGCACGTACAGACGCCAGCACATCAACCGACCTCTATCTGTCAAATTTCTTTAATAGATTTTCAACCTTATCACAATAGTGGAAGGTTAATGTTCGATTGGTAAAATTTGACAGATTGGGGTGTATTGACGTGCTGGAGTCTGTACATCGGTAAGCCATATCAGTTGGGTACTACTGTACCTACATATTCAAAAATCAACTTCTCGGTTTTCTATCGGTAACATTTCAGCGATTGTGCGATGGAATTGCACAAACTAATTCCTCCAAGCCAATTCCATCATCGGACTACAAGACAAACGGCGATGCGCCATCGTTACATGGTGTCCACCATGGGATGTCCATCCCACCCATACGCACAAAACGTTTTGGGAATACCTATGTTCGGTCCGACGTGAAACAGAACGCACCCTTTTGACATAAAGAATTTGACTTGACAGATAGACTTTGCTTGCTTGGAAAAAATGTCGTCCGCGTCGGACCTGTTGGGTTAAATATAATTGGTAAAATATCGTTGGATTCGCCTGTTGAGACCGATAATTGGGGCGCGAATTATTTGTTGTTTGAAGTTGAAATCCCCATTTGTCGAAAACCCCGGGATATTGTTGGATTATACGCCGTATTGTCGTCGGTCGGCTGACACGCGGAATTTGTTGGAAATCGAATTGGATCTCACGAGATATGAGCAGATTGATTGTGAACAGTGTTTAATTGAACTTTGTACTCCCGGATTGACGAGAATCCAGGGATATTTCTCGGAACACATCGCCTTATTGCCTACCACGCGTAGCGCGCGCTTGCTGGAAACGAGTTAGGCTGTGATGCTGTGGGACCCGCGCCATCTGGAGATTGACGCCTTGGGAACGTCCTAGAACACACTTGACTTACATCACACGTTTCAATTACTCATCTCATATTACATACAAACACTTTGGACGTGATCAAACAGATCCTAGGTTGCCGTCTACAGCTCAGGTGAGTGTTATTTGTAACTATTTGTAAGGCCTCGGAGGCTATAGATTGTTGTCGGCCGGAGAGCCTGTAGATTATTGTGTAACCTTGTTTATTGTAAGCAACGTTTATAGCTCCACGTATCGTGGACAAGTTCAGACCGTCCAGTTACCGTTGCACTGGGCCTACTTGCAGGTCTGATCATGTGGTAGCAGGCGTGGCTCTTATAAGATCCACTGATTCATTCTGGTAGTAGGCGTGGCTCTTATAATATAAGATCCACTGGTTTAATTGGAAGTGTTGAAAACTTAAAACTTGAGTTTAATTACTTAACACAACTTATAACTTGATAAGTTTGAATATATTACCATGTCATCCGGGCTATCTAATTGAAGTTGAATCAATTGAAGTTGTATTTGTAATTTGTACTGTAGCTCTTTGTTGAATTGACAAGTAAGATTTATTTGTGAAATTAGGAATTGGTTGTATTTGGTACATAAGTTGGTATATTGTTGTAAAAGTTGTTTGGTATTTGTGACAATTAATAATTGAATGTCATTGTACTGAATTTAAAAGGTTATCTAAATAATAATTACACATAGTCTAACATAATAGGACTTGAATGGTGTGGATTGACTTATTGCATTTATTTGTTTATTGGATTGTTGTTAGAGATTCTCCGGCTCAATATTATACAGTCAATTGTTGTGCTTCTTGATATTTATTTGAGGTTGATCCAGCATTGTATTATACATTCAATTGTTATTTATTTTGTAACTAGCCATCCTTAGCAAGCTAGATTCATACTTGAAATAATTGAATTTGAATTTTTATTTTGTTGAGATTATTTGGTCGACTAACAAGTCATTGCTGTTTGTTTAATATTTGATTGTTGGTTGTTGATTGGTGTTTTGTATTAATATTTGATTTTTGCAATGGCCTCATTAAGGGCAGTCAGGGAGGCTGCTGCGGGATTGACCTCACAGTTGAGATGGTTCACATCGGCAGCTGCAACTGTTGAGCGTGTGGAATTGGAAGAGCTCACCCTTGCTCGGTATGGGCAAGTGATTGAGAGGATCAAGTCAGCTGATGCTGCGCTCACGCGCTTCAACGAGTACATCATGGACGTGGATTTGGGGGTGATGGATCAGACAGCCCGCGATAAGATTTTGGGTGACTATGACCAGATTGTCCACCTGGGGGATGTCATATGTCTACGAGCGCGGGAAATTTTGAAGAGCCGGGTGCCTGATGCGGCCAAGCCGCAGACCCCTGTTGTTGCAGGCCCTGGACTATTGAGTAGGCTGCCCACCCTGGAGCTGCCACATTTTGACGGTCGCTTGGACCACTGGCTGGGCTTCCTAGATCTCTTTGAGAGTCTTGTCGATGCACGCTCGGACCTCGGACCTGCCCAGAAGCTGGCCTATTTATTGTCTGTCCTGGAGGGCGAAGCCAGAGCCTTGGTGCAGCACTTGCCGGTGACGGATTCCTCTTACCCGACCGCTCTGGAGCTTCTCTCCCGACGGTATCAGAACAAGCGCTGCCTGGCTGATGTGCACATCGACCAGATTTTGGGGCTACCGGCCATTGTCAGCACGTCGACGTTGCGCACTGACTTGCTGAACCCGTTGGTCTCAGCGACCAACGCCTTGAGACGCTTGGAGTTACCGGTGGAACATTGGTCCTACTTGTTGGTGCACATAATGCTGCAGTTGCTCCCCGCGGAGTTGAGGTCACGTTTTGAGCAGAAGTATGGTGGGGATAGTGCCACCCATCTTCCCCCCTTTGACGACCTCCTCAAATTTTTGGAAGACGAGTGTCGGTTTGCGGATAACACTCGTGGCGCTACGGGGTCGCCCCCACTACCTTCTCAGCCCAGAGACCAGGGACGGACTAGGGTCCGGGGGCCTGTTGATGTTCCCCCCGCCCCCCGTTTTGCTGGCGCCCGGAGTCCTCGGGCTAGGGGGCCTGTTGATGATCGCCCCGCCCCTCGTTTTGCTGGCGCCCGGAGTCCTCGGGCTAGGGGGCCTGTTGTTGTTCCCCCCGCCCCCCGTTTTGCTGGTGCCCGGAGTCCTCGGGCTAGGGGGCCTGTTGATGATCGCCCCGCCCCCAGTTTTGCTGGCGCCCGGAGTCCTCGGACTAGGGGGCCTGTTGATGTTCGGCCCGCCCCCCGTTTTGCTGGTGCCCGGAGTCCTCATCATTGTGACTTTTGTAAGGCAACGGGGCATGTCATGGCGCGTTGCCGGGACTTTTTGAATTTGCACGTAAGTTCCCGCCGCCGCATTGTCAACGCACGCCGTTTGTGCTTCTCGTGCTTGGGGGCCCACTTTCATCGGGACTGCCCCGACCCCCGCCCGTGTAGAATTTGTAAGGGGTCCCACTTGGAGATTTTGTGCGCCAACGCGAACCGCTCCAGCAGACCATCTTCTGAGGAGGGTTCGCGCAGGGGGGGGTACCCCGGAGACGAGCACCGGGCTGAGACCCGCGATTCTGTACGCCGCACTCCACCCCCCGCGCAAGTTGAACGGGAGCCCCACGAGCGCCATTTGGTCTTCCTTCGTCAGGGAGAACGCGCATTGGCTGCTAGGCAGCAGTGGCCGGGTCGGCGCCGCTGCCTTTCCCCTCCGTTGGCGGAACGTCCCCGGCTGGAGTCGCGCCCTCCGCCATTCGGGCATCCGGTGGGATATGCCCCTCCAGTGATGGCGAGCGGCTCGGGACACCGCGCAGACGAATATTTTGATTGTTGGCCTCGTCGTGAACGAAGGCAGCCTGGATGCGGCGATCGGTCGCCGCCCAGGCATCACTAAGAGATTGACGCCTGCCCGCTAAAGGACCCCCCCGATCAAGACGGTTTGTTGCCAACGGCCTCGGTCAAGGTCTGGGGACCCTTGGGTGACTCGATTGTGGTCTGTGCCATTTTGGACACGGGAGTCCAGGGTTGCCTTTTGTCGTCTTGGTTAGCGGGACAGGTTGGCCTGAAGGTGAATGACCTTTCAGGCAAGATTTGGGGAATTGGCGAACCGGCTGACACCACTGTTGAGGGAAGGACCTGGTTTGAAATCACCCTTGTGAGTTGTCCTTACCCTAAAATTGGTGCTCCTGCCCTTGTTATAACTGAACTTGGTTGGGACGAGCCACTTCGGGAAACCCTGTTGGAGGACGGTTGAGGCACTCTAGCCTTCCTTATGGGGCCCGTCACCCCCTTTTCTTGCCCAAGGAAGGCCACTTGGTTCAATTGTTGGTGACTGATCGTCACACTAAGAACTCGCATGCCGGTTGCAATGCGCTGTTGGCCATTCTGCAGCGAGAAATTTGGATTTTGTCGGCTGATCGCGTCAATGAGGCGAGGCCCTTTGCTGGCGTCGTAACGGATTTGTTGGTCCCCTTTTGTTGAAGACGTCCACCCTTCGTAATAGTAAGATTGTTAAGGCTTATTTGTGTGTTTGTCTGCCTGTCAACCAAGGCAGTACATTTGGAGCTGGTAACCTCCCTCTCGACAGAGGCCTTTGAGGCGACTTTGGAAAGATTTGTGTCTCGCCGTGGGTTACCTTCGTTGATTAGGTCTGATTGCGGTACGAATTACAAGGGTACAAGTAACTATTTGAAGGAGGTATACGCCTTCCTTAATGAGAGCCAGGTTGATATTGGTAATAGTTTGGCCCGCCGAGGGGTCACTTGGTTGTTTGACCCGCCAGCCTGCCCCCCATTGGGGGGGTATTTTTGGGGCCGCGGTGAAAGCGGCAAAGGGACGCTGGCGGAGATTGTTGGGAGACACCGTTCTCACCTTTAATGAACTAGCTACGGTATTTGGCCGCATTGAAGCTGTGTTGAATTTGCAACCTTGTCAAGACTTCCAATTGATTAGCGGACGGGTAGGCCCGTCCGGGGGGGGTAGATGTTCGGTCCGACGTGAAACAGAACGCACCCTTTTGACATTAAGAATTTGACTTGACAGATAGACTTTGCTTGCTTGGAAAAAATGTCGTCCGCGTCGGACCTGTTGGGTTAAATATAATTGGTAAAATATCGTTGGATTCGCCTGTTGAGACCGATAATTGGGGCGCGAATTATTTGTTGTTTGAAGTTGAAATCCCCATTTGTCGAAAACCCCGGGATATTGTTGGATTATACGCCGTATTATCGTCGGTCGGCTGACACGCGGAATTTGTTGGAAATCGAATTGGATCTCACGAGATATGAGCAGATTGATTGTGAACAGTGTTTAATTGAACTTTGTACTCCCGGATTGACGAGAATCCAGGGATATTTCTCGGAACACATCGCCTTATTGCCTACCACGCGTAGCGCGCGCTTGCTGGAAACGAGTTAGGCTGTGATGCTGTGGGACCCGCGCCATCTGGAGATTGACGCCTTGGGAACGTCCTAGAACACACTTGACTTACATCACACGTTTCAATTACTCATCTCATATTACATACAAACACTTTGGACGTGATCAAACAGATCCTAGGTTGCCGTCTACAGCTCAGGTGAGTGTTATTTGTAACTATTTGTAAGGCCTCGGAGGCTATAGATTGTTGTCGGCCGGAGAGCCTGTAGATTATTGTGTAACCTTGTTTATTGTAAGCAACGTTTATAGCTCCACGTATCGTGGACAAGTTCAGACCGTCCAGTTACCGTTGCACTGGGCCTACTTGCAGGTCTGATCAACCTACTTACATTGTGCGTACGGCTAAGGAGTGGAATTCCCTGCCGGAGTCTGTGTTTCCTGATAGCTATCGACCTGGGAGTATTCAAGTTAAAGAGTGAATAGGTTACTTCTAGGCAAGCGAGCATCAAGCTTCAAGCATCTTCGACCATATCATCGATTACCGTCAGGTGTGATGGTGGAAAAACGCGAGCATATTAACAATAAAAATAAACCCTGATGAGGCCGGTGTTTCCTGACTACTGAGAAGAAACACCGAAACAAACTCAGAGATCAACGTCTAAGTCTAAGTCCATACGGTGTTGCGTAATATTAAGCTCCGGGATTGATTACACAGGCCAACAAAATTTAACCAAACTTCTTAACCAGAAACTAGACCATACATTTCCGAAGGTTTTCGATGCGCTGAATCCGAATCTGGCCCAGAATCGCTCTATCACGTCAGGTTTCTGAGATATCCTAACCTAAAAGTGCAAAAAGTACCGTTTTTGCCCGATTTTGAGGTTATGTAGACTCACGACATATTTTTCCTAAAAAAATAAAGGCCGTTAAGTTTGCTCAAATATTTCAAAACACGATATCTCAGGGAAAAAAAAATTTTTTTTGTTTGTTAAGCCTGTAATACATGTTGGCCGAGCGTAGGCCAACGCGAGCGTTGGCAAATAGGTACAAGGCAAGAAATAATGTCCACACGTTCGACAAGTTCGTCGAACGCCAATGCAGTCGACCAATGTAGAAGAGGGTCTGTAGAGCTGCCCACACGTTGGCCGAGCGCAGGCGAGCGCCTTTGATTTGTGACCAAAAACCGACACCGACCCGAAGTGAGGCAAGTGATCACGAGCCACGGCGAGCGAAGACAAGTTGCACCAAATGAGCTCTATACACGTTGGCGCTGGCCTACACTCGGTCAACTAGGCAAGTGACACCGAGCGATAGCAAGACAAGGCAA
Source organism: Tholera decimalis (assembly GCA_943138885.2). NCBI lineage: Eukaryota > Metazoa > Arthropoda > Insecta > Lepidoptera > Noctuidae > Tholera > Tholera decimalis. Next base: position 5,830,552 of record OW964568.2, read on the forward strand.
ATATACCGTCTACATGTTGGTATTGGCCTTCACTCGACAACGCTCGGCCAACATGTATTGCAGGCTTAAGGGTATATATTATAGGCACACCTATAGTGATTTGAGTATTTTTTATAGTAACTTGTGTAGTTGCATTCGAAAAGCACCATTTGTGAAATGGACCTGATGATGAAGACCACAGATGGCCACCGGAATTAATCAATAATAAGTATTTCATGGGTTCCGCTTCGATTACTTAAATATGGTTAATCTGCAATATGCTCATCCATCACAATGCATATGGTGAAGTGAAGCTGATGGTGAAGTACCAGGAGAACTCCTCAACAATTAACGGCCCAGCATTGGGAAAAGCAATATTTTGTGATTTAGGCTTTTGTAACTAGGTAAATTAAAAATCGACCACCTAAAAAGAGTTAAATAAAAACTATTTACCAAAAAATTAAACCGAGGTAAAAAGTTTTTGGGTTTCCAGTTGCGGTGTGTCATAAAGAAGTCATATTGTGGTCAAATAGAGCACAATATGAATTCGCGGTTTTATTGCTCATCAAAGCGTAAACCAAGGTCTTCGTATTGTTACTGTCACTTCCATCATCGCCATACAACACAACTAATTGATAAAATGACTTTGGGACGCTATAAAACGTGCCATCAAAGAAATATTCCTAAATGATCTCCATTTTTTTTAGAGCTTCCTCAGAACAAAACACCACTATTCTCGTCTCTTCAGTATCATTTATATAATCGGGTTTTTATATAATTTAAATGATGAAATTTGCCAGGGACCTCAATCTCCCAAATATGCTTAAATCGAATGCGGACTACAAGACAAACGGCGATGCACCATCCTTACATGGTGTACATCCATACTAATATTATAAATGCGAAAGTAACTCTGTCTGTCTGTCTGTCTGTCTGTCTGTCTGTCTGTCTGTCTGTTACCTTTTCACGCCTTAACCGCTGAACTGATTTACATGAAATTTGGCATGGGAATAGTTGAGGACCCTGGGAAGGACATAGGATAGTTTTTATCCCGATGTAAGGTTCCCGCAGGATAGTTTTCGAATTGTATCTTTGTTTCTCTTTCACGCAAAAACTACTGAACGGATCTCAATGAAATTTGGTGAGGAGACAGTTGACATCCTGTAAAAACACATAAGCTACTTTTTATCCCGGAATTCCTACGGGTTTAGGATTTACGCGGAGAAAACCTCCCACTCGAACGAAGTCGCGGACATAAGCTATCCATACTTTAATACTAATAATATAACTCCATACTTCCATATCCATATCCACACTATCCATACTTCCATATCTATCAATACTTCCAAGCTAATCCATCCATACTATCCATACTAATATTATAAATGCGAAAGTAACTCTGTCTGTCTGTCTGTCTGTCTGTTACCTTTTCACGCCTTAACCGCTGAACCGATTTACATGAAATTTGGCATGGGAATAGTTGAGGACCCTGGGAAGGACATAGGATAGTTTTTATCCCGATATAAGGTTCCCGCAGGATAGTTTTCGAATTGTATCTTTGTTTCTCTTTCACGCAAAAATTACTAAACGGATCTCAATGAAATTTTGTGAGGAGACAGTTGACATCCTGTAAAAACACATAAGCTACTTTTTATCCCGGAATTCCTACGGGTTTAGGATTTACGCGGAGAAAACCTCCCACTCGAACGAAGTCGCGGACATAAGCTATCCATACTTTAATACTAATAATATAACTCCATACTTCCATATCCATATCCACACTATCCATACTTCCATATCTATCAATACTTCCAAGCTAATCCATCCATACTATCCATACTATACTATACTATCCATACTTAATATTATAAATGCGAAAGTAACTCTGTCCGTCTGTCTGTCTGTCTGTCTGTCTGTCTGTCTGTTACCTTTTCACGCCTTAACCGCTGAACCGATTTACATGAAATTTGGCATGGGAATAGTTGAGGACCCTGGGAAGGACATAGGATAGTTTTTATCCTGGGAAGGACATAGGATAGTTTTTATCCCGATATAAGGTTCCCGCAGGATAGTTTTCGAAGTGTATCTTTGTTTCTCTTTCACGCAAAAACTACTGAACGGATCTCAATGAAATTTGGTGAGGAGACAGTTGACATCCTGTAAAAACACATAAGCTACTTTTTATCCCGGAATTCCTACGGGTTTAGGATTTACGCGGAGAAAACCTCCCACTCGAACGAAGTCGCGGACATAAGCTATCCATCCATACTAATATTATAAATGCAAAAGTAACTCTGTCTGTCTGTCTGTCTGTTACCTTTTCACGCCTTAACCGCTGAAACGATTTACATGAAATTTGGCATGGGAATAGTTGAGGACCCTGGGAAGGACATAGGATAGTTTTTATCCCGATGTAAGGTTCCCGCAGGATAGTTTTCGAATTGTATCTTTGTTTCTCTTTCACGCAAAAACTACTGAACGGATCTCAATGAAATTTGGTGAGGAGACAGTTGACATCCTGTAAAAACACATAAGCTACTTTTTATCCCGGAATTCCTACGGGTTTAGGATTTACGCGGAGAAAACCTCCCACTCGAACGAAGTCGCGGACATAAGCTATCCATCCATACTAATATTATAAATGCGAAAGTAACTCTGTCTGTCTGTCTGTCTGTTACCTTTTCACGCCTTAACCGCTGAACCGATTTACATGAAATTTGGCATGGGAATAGTTGAGGACCCTGGGAAGGACATAGGATAGTTTTTATCCCGATGTAAGGTTCCCGCAGGATAGTTTTCGAATTGTATCTTTGTTTCTCTTTCACGCAAAAACTACTGAACGGATCTCAATGAAATTTGGTAAGGAGACAGTTGACATCCTGTAAAAACACATAAGCTACTTTTTATCCCGGAATTCCCACGGGTTTAGGATTTACGCGGGGAAAACCTCCCACTCGAACGAAGTCGCGGACATAAGCTATCCATACTTTAATACTAATAATATAACTCCATACTTCCATATCCATATCCACACTATCCATACTTCCATATCTATCAATACTTCCAAGCTAATATTATAATAATAAGAAAGTAACTGTCTGTCTGTTACCTTTTCACGCCTAAACCGCTGAACCGATTTAAATGAAATTTGGCATGGGAATAATTTAGGACCCTGGGAAAGACATAGCGTAAGTTTCGTCCCGGAAATCATTCCTAAAGGATGTAAAAGGGGTGTTAGAATTTCGTATAGGGAATCAATAATGTCCCCGCCCTACACACACACATAATACACTTAGACCGCTAAACCGATTTGGATGAAATTTGGTATGAAGATAGTTTTAGACCCTGGAAAAGACATAGTATAGTTTTATTCCCGGAAATCATTCCTAAACGATGTAAAAATGGTGTTGGAATTTTGTATAGGGAATCAATGATGTCCCCGCCATCCCCACCCACATAATACACTTGACCGCTAAACCGATTTGGATGAAATTGGCTATGGAGATAGTTTTAGACCCTGGAAAAGACATAGGATAGTTTTTATCCTGAAAATCATCCCTTAAGGATGTAAAGGGGTGTTGGGACTTTGTATTCCCCCTCTCAATTCATTCAAATCGCGTATTCAAGAACCACTCATAACAGTTTTTTTAAACTACACAACTGCATGTAGACTATACAAATTTTTTTCACATGACGTGGGTTCGACCCCAGCTCTAAACGAGCTGAGGTCGAACCCACGTCATGCACCAGTTAACCGTTACGCCAACCGTGTCGCTTAAATTTTAACCAATCATGTTAATATACGAATCATATCTATTTCAAAATCGGGGCAATATGCGTTTGCCCTTTTAAAAATAGGAGAAGATCCTATGGCAATAGATATCAACGGGATGATTTATTTGAGCTGAACTGAATCTGAAACTGTAGCTGAATCTGAAACCAAAACTGAAGCTGAAGCGGAAACTGAATCTGAAACTGAAACTGAAACCAAAACTGAAGCTGAAGCTGAAGCTGAAACTGAAACTAAAGCTGAAACTGAAACTGATGCTGAAACCAAAACTGAAGCTGAAACTGAAACTGAAGCTGAAAATTAAGCTGAAACTGTAGCTGATTCTGAAACTGAAACCAAAACTGAAGCTGAAGCAGAAACTGAATCTGCAGCTGAAACTGAAACTAAAGCTGATGCTGAAACTGATGCTGAAACCAAAACTGAAGCTGAAACTGAAACTGAAGCTGAAATTAATATGAAATTGTAGCTGAATCTGAAACTGAAACCAAAACTGAAGCTGAAACTGAAACTGAAGCTGAAACTGAAACCAAACTGAAACAGAAACTGATGCTGAAACCAAAACTGAAGCTGAAGCTGAAACTGAAGTTGAAACTGGAACTGTAGCTGAAACTGACGCTGAAACCAAATCTGAAGCTGAAGCTGAAACTGAAGTTGAAACTGGAACTGTAGCTGAAACTGACGCTGAAACCAAACTGAAGCTGAAACTGAAACTGATGCTGAAACCAAAACTGAAGCTGAAGCTGAAACTGTAGCTGAAACTGACGCTGAAACCAAACTGAAGCTGAAACTGAAACTAAAGCTGAAGCTGAAACAGATGCTGAAACCAAAGCTGAAACTGATACTGAAGCTGAAAATTAAGCTGAAACTGTAGCTGAATCTGAAACTGAAACCAAAACTGAAGCTGAAGCAGAAACTGAATCTGAAACTGAGACTGAAAACCAAAACGGAAGCTGAAGCTGAAACTGGAACTGTAGCTGAAACTGACGCTGAAACCGAAGCTGAAACTGAAACTGAAGCTGAAACTGAAACCAAACGAAACAGAAACTGATGCTGAAACCAAAACTGAAACTGAAGTTGAAACTGGAACTGTAGCTGAAACTGACGCTGAAACCAAAACTGAAGCTGAAGCTGAAACTGAAGTTGAAACTGGAACTGTAGCTGAAACTGACGCTGAAACCAAACTGAAGCTGAAACTGAAACTGATGCTGAAACCTGAAGCTGAAGCTGAAACTGAAACTGAAGTTGAAACTGGAACTGTAGCTGAAACTGACGCTGAAACCAAACTGAAGCTGAAACTGAAACTGATGCTGAAACCAAAACTGAAGCTGAAGCTGAAACTGTAGCTGAAACTGACGCTGAAACCAAACTGAAGCTGAAACTGAAACTAAAGCTGCAGCTGAAACTGAAACTGAAGTTGAAACTGGAACTGTAGCTGAAACTGACGCTGAAACCAAACTGAAGCTGAAACTGAAACTGATGCTGAAACCAAAACTGAAGCTGAAGCTGAAACTGTAGCTGAAACTGACGCTGAAACCAAACTGAAGCTGAAACTGAAACTAAAGCTGCAGCTGAAACAGATGCTGAAACCAAAACTGAAACTGAAACCAAAACTAAAGCTGAAGCAGATACTGAATCTGAAACTGAGACTGAAAACCAAAACGGAAGCTGAAGCTGAAACTGTAACTGAAGCTGAAACTGATGCTGAAACCAAAACTGAAGCTGAAACTGGAACTGTAGCTGAAACTGACGCTGAAACCGAAGCTGAAACTGAAACCAACCTGAAGCTGAAATTGAAACTGATGCTGAAACCAAAACTGAAGCTGAACCTGAAACTGAAACTGAAGCTGAAACTGGAACTGTAGCCGAAACTGACGCTGAAACCAAACTGAAGCTGAAACTAAAACTGATGCTGAAACTAAAACTGATGCTGAAACCAAAACTGAAGCTGAAGCTGAAACTGGAACTGTAGCTGAAACTGACGCTGAAACCAAACTGAAGCTGAAACTGAAACTAAAGCTGAAGCTGAAACTGATGCTGAAACCAAAACTGAAGCTGAAACTGGAACTGTAGCTGAAACTGACGCTGAAACCGAAGCTGAAACTGAAACCAACCTGAAGGTGAAATTGAAACTGATGCTGAAACCAAAACTGAAGCTGAACCTGAAACTGAAACTGAAGCTGAAACTGGAACTGTAGCCGAAACTGACGCTGAAACCAAACTGAAGCTGAAACTAAAACTGATGCTGAAACTAAAACTGATGCTGAAACCAAAACTGAAGCTGAAGCTGAAACTGGAACTGTAGCTGAAACTGACGCTGAAACCAAAACTGAAGCTGAAGCAGAAACTGAATCTGAAACTGAGCCTGAAAACCAAAACGGAAGCTGAAGCTGAAACTGGAACTGTAGCTGAAACTGACGCTGAAACCAAACTGAAGCTGAAACTGAAACTAAAGCTGAAGCTGAAACTGATGCTGAAACAAAAACTGAAGCTGAAACTGGAACTGTAGCTGAAACTGACGCTGAAACCGAAGCTGAAACTGAAACCAACCTGAAGCTGAAATTGAAACTGATGCTGAAACCAAAACTGTAGCTGAAGCTGAAACTGAAACTGAAGCTGAAACTGGAACTGTAGCCGAAACTGACGCTGAAACCAAACTGAAGCTGAAACTAAAACTGATGCTGAAACTAAAACTGATGCTGAAACCAAAACTGAAGCTGAAGCTGAAACTGGAACTGTAGCTGAAACTGACGCTGAAACCAAACTGAAGCTGAAACTGAAACTAAAGCTAAAGCTGAAACTGATGCTGAAACCAAAACTGAAGCTGAAGCTAAAAGTGGAACTGTAGCTGAAACTGACGCTGAAACCAAATTGAAGTTGAAACTGAAACTAAAGCTGAAGCTGAAACTGATGCTGAAACCAAAACTGAAGCTGAAGCTGAAACTGAAAATTAAGCTGAAACTGTAGCTGAATCTGAAACTGAAGCTGAAGCTGAAACTGGAACTGTAGCTGAAACTGACGCTGAAATCAAACTGAAACTGAAGCTGAAACTGAAACTGATGCACAAACCAAAACTGAAGCTGAATCTGAAACTGAAGCTGAAACTGGAACTGTAGCTGAAACTGACGCTGAAACCAAACTGAAGCTGAAACTGAAACATGCTGAAACCAAAACTGAAGCTGAAGCTGAAACTGGAACTGTAGCTGAAACTGACGCTGAAACCAAACTGAAGCTGAAACTGAAACTAAAGCTGAAACTGATGCTGAAACCAAAACTGTAGCTGAAGCTGAAACTGAAACTGAAGCTGAAACTGGAACTGTAGCCGAAACTGACGCTGAAACCAAACTGAAGCTGAAACTAAAACTGATGCTGAAACTAAAACTGATGCTGAAACCAAAACTGAAGCTGAAGCTGAAACTGGAACTGTAGCTGAAACTGACGCTGAAACCAAACTAAAGCTGAAACTGAAACTAAAGCTAAAGCTGAAACTGATGCTGAAACCAAAACTGAAGCTGAAGCTAAAAGTGGAACTGTAGCTGAAACTGACGCTGAAACCAAATTGAAGCTGAAACTGAAACTAAAGCTGAAGCTGAAACTGATGCTGAAACCAAAACTGAAGCTGAAGCTGAAACTGAAAATTAAGCTGAAACTGTAGCTGAATCTGAAACTGAAGCTGAAGCTGAAACTGGAACTGTAGCTAAAACTGACGCTGAAATCAAACTGAAACTGAAGCTGAAACTGAAACTGATGCACAAACCAAAACTGAAGCTGAATCTGAAACTGAAGCTGAAACTGGAACTGTAGCTGAAACTGACGCTGAAACCAAACTGAAGCTGAAACTGAAACCTGCTGAAACCAAAACTGAAGCTGAAGCTGAAACTGGAACTGTAGCTGAAACTGACGCTGAAACCAAACTGAAGCTGAAACTGAAACTAAAGCTGAAACTGATGCTGAAACCAAAACTGAAGCTGAAGCTGAAACTGAAGCTGAAAATTAAGCTGAAACTGTAGCTGAATCTGAAACTGAAGCTGAAGCTGGAACTGGAACTGTAGCTGAAACTGACGCTGAAATCAAACTGAAACTGAAGCTGAAACTGAAACTGATGCACAAACCAAAACTGAAGCTGAATCTGAAACTGAAGCTGAAACTGGAACTGTAGCTGAAACTGACGCTGAAACCAAACTGAAGCTGAAACTGATGCTGAAACCAAAACTGAAGCTGAAGCTGAAACTGTAGTAACATACACAGTGAACGTAGTCCAAGATACAGATAATTTAATAAACCACGTTTATTCTGATTTGAAAACAAATATGAGGGATAAAGAATGGCTGCGTGAAAGAGTAATTTTGGCACCAACTAACGAAATTGTAGGGCAGATCAACGAAAAGATTGTCTCATGTGGATTGTGATGTTGTTGAGTATCTGTCCGTCAACATTGTCATGGATACAAAGCAAGTGACGTCGTACTCTGTAGAGTTTATCAACTCTCTGGAATTGTCAGGGTACCCCATCACATTATTTGAGGCTTTAACTTGGTGTCCCAGTCCTGTTGATGCGTAATCAGGGCGCACCAAGGCTCTGTAATGGCATGCGACTACAAATTACATACCTTGGATGCAATGTTTTCAAGCAATAATTATGACAGGAACAGCAAGTGGTGAAAACGTATTTATTCCTCACTTTCAGTTCGAAAAACTCAAATTTTCCCTAAAAGCGGCATTCGCAATGACCTTAAACAAAGCTCAAGGACGGACACTGAAAGTCGCAGGTGTACATTTAGAAAAAGACTTCTTTTCCCATGGGCAATTGTATGTGGCGTGCTCACGAGTATTAAGCGTACAAAATAACACGCCAAGGACGGGAAAACCAGAAACGTAGTTTACAAAAATGTATTGTAAACTACGTTTTTGGTTTAAAAAGAAAAATTTTAAATACTGTCTGTCTGTTTTTGGGGATGGATGGACCCTGGTGATGGTTTTTTAAATATTATATGCGTTTTTTAACCACCCAAAAAGATACGGTACACCTTTTTGGCAACAAGAATTATTGACAAAGTGTAAATTAACGCGGGCGAAGCCGCGGGCAAAAGCTAGTTCCACCTATACGCACTAAAAGTTTTGGGAATACCTTCTTTGTGCGTGGCTAAGGAGTGGAATTCCCTGCCGGAGTCTGTGTTTCCCGATAGCTATAACCTAGGGGTCTTTAAGTCAAGAGTGAATAGGTTACTTTTAGGTAAGCGTGCTCCATCTTCGACCACATCATCACTTACCATCAGGTGAGATGGTGGTCAAACGCGAGCCTATTATCAATATAAAAAAAAAAAATGAAAGTAATCCAAATGAATCCATAAAGATAATTCAAAATGCCGAGCATTCCTTTTAAATGACAACAATTTTCATAAAATGTAAGGATTATAACCATCCACAGACACGCAATCCCTCGGTATGACTGACAAGATGCAAACTGACAGGAATGTACCCAAACGTGTGTATGGTCATTGAAGGATTGTTTTTCCTGTCGAACTGGCGTGTTGTGATAAAGTCGTTGTACATAAAAAATAAAGTAGCTGAAACTGAAGCTGAACCTGAATCTGAAACTGAAGCTGAAATTGAATCTGAAACTAAAGCTGAATCTGAAACTAAGGCTGAAGCTGAAACTGAAACTAAATCTGAATCTGAAACTAAAGCTGAAACTGAAGCTGAAACTGAAACTGAATCTGAAACTAAAGCTGAATCTGAAGCTAAACTGAAGCTGAAACTCAAGCTAAAACTGAAGCTGAAATTGAAGCTGAAGTTGAAACTGAAACTGATGCTGAAACCAAAACTGAAGCTGAAACTGAAACTGAAGCTGAAACTGAAGCTGGAACTGAAGCTGAAACTGCAACTAAAGCTGAAACTGAAGCTGAAACTGAAACTGAAGCTGAAACTAAAGCTGAATCTGAAACTAAAGCTGAAACTGAAGCTGAAACTGAAGCATAAGCTGAATTTGAAAATAAATCTGAAACTGAAACTGAATCTGAAACTAAAGCTGAATCTGAACTAAAGCTGAAACTGAAGCTGAAACTGAAGCTCAAACTGAAGCTGAAACCAAACTAAAACTGAAGCTGAAACCAAAACTGAAGCTGAAGCTGAAACTGAAACCAAACTGAAGCTGAAACTGAAGCTAAAACTGAAGCTAAAACTGAAGCTAAAACTGAAGCTGAAGCTGAAACCAAAACTGAAACTGAAGCTGAAACTGAAGCTAAAATTTCTGCTTCAGTTGCAGCTCCAATTTCAGCTTCAGTTTGGGCTTCAGTTTCAGCTTTTGTTTCAGTTTCAGCTACAAATTCAGCTTCAGTTTCAGCTTTAGTTTCAGATTCAGATTTAGTTTCAGTTTCAGCTTCAGCCTTAGTTTCAGCTTTAGTTTCAGATTCAGCTTTAGTTTCAGCTTCAGTTTCAGCTTTAGTTTCAGATTCAGCTTTAGTTTCAGATTCAGTTTCAGATTCAGATTCAGTGTGCGATGGAATTACACAATCTAATTCCACCAAGCCCGTTCCATCATCGGACTACGAGACAAACGGCGAAGCGCCATCGTTACATGGTGGACATCCCACCCATACGCACCAAACGTTTTGGGAATACCTTCATTGTGCGTACGGCTAAGGAGTGGAATTCCCTGCCGGAGTCTGTGTTTCCCGATAGCTATAACCTAGGAGTCTTTAAGTCAAGAGTGAATAGGTTACTTTTAGGTAAGCGTGCTCCATCTTCGACCACATCATCACTTACCATCAGGTGAGATGGTGGTCAAACGCGAACCTATTCTAAATTAAAAAAAAAAAGCTTCAGTTTCAGCTACAGTTTTAGTTTCAGCTTCAGCTTCAATTTCAGCTTCAGTTTCAGCTTTAGTTTTAGCTTCAGTTTCAGCTTTAGTTTTAGCTTCAGTTTCAGCTTCATTTTAGCTTCATTTTAGCTTCAGTTTGGTTTCAGCTTCAGTTTCAGCTTCAGCTTCAGTTTTGGTTTCAGCTTCAGTTTGAGCTTCAGTTTCAGTAATAATAATAATAATATTCCACAACTTTCACACAACGCCATCTAGTCCCAAACTAAGCAGAGCTTGTGCTATGAGTACTAGACAACTGATAAACATACATATATATTTCTAAATACATACATATTATAGATAAATTACACCCAGACAAAGAACAAATGATCGTGCTCATCACACAAACATTTGTCCTGGGTGGGAATCGAACCCACGACCTTGAGCATAGCAGTCAGGGCCACTGACCACTAGACCAGCTTCAGATTCAGTTTCGTCTTTAGTTTCAGATTCAGTTTCAGCTTCAGTTTCAGATTTTTCAGCTTCAGTTTCAGCTTTAGTTTCAGTTTCAGCTTCAGCCTTAGTTTTAGCTACTTTATTTTTTATCTACAACGACTTATGAAAATTGTTGTCATTTAAAAGGAATGCTCGTCATTTTGAATTATCTTTATGGGTTAATTTGGATTATTTTCATTTTATTTTTACTGATAATAGGCTCGCGTTTGACCACTATATCACCTGATGGTAAGTGATGATGTGGTCGAAGATAGAGCACGCTTACATAAAAGTAACCTATTCACTCTTGACTTATCGGGAAACACAGACTCTGGCAGGGAATTCCACTCCTTAGCCGTACGCACAATGAAGGTATTCCCAAAATGTTTAGTGCGTATAGGTGGAATGTCCATCATGTAACGATGGCGCATCGCCGTTTGTCTCGTAGTCCGATGATGGAACGGGCTTGGCGGATTTAGATTGTGTAATTCCATTGGACACTCTCCGAAATGTAACCGATAGAAAACCGATAGACTTGCAACTCGTCGCCGATGTTCTAGGCTCTGGAGCTTTGATTCGACCAGTGTATCGTTGCCAATAAGTCTTTTGGCCCGTTTCTCAATAGACTCAATCGTATCTAGTTGGTACTTGGAAGATCCATCCAAAACTTTGGCTAGACCAGTGTCAGATTTTCTGACTTCTGACTACCCGTAACGAGTGTCAAGGATGTACAAATGTCAGCCGGGACTGGGGGTATCACACCGCCTAATTCCAAACTCTGGGCTACTACTGAGGTAAAACCAAATAACTTCTAAAAAAAGTATCACCCAATAACCAATTAGAACTAGTTCAGCCGTTACAGTGCCCAGATAAACAGGAGAATTAAAATTTTTTTTTTTCACAAACGTCACTTCAATGCTATATTTATGAATGTCTAAATATATCAGAATAATATACAGTCTACTTTTTATCTCGGGGATATATGTTTTTTTTTGTTGGTAAGCTCGCGTTTGACCTCCATCTTACCTGATGGTAAGTGATGATATGGTCGAAAATTAAGCACGTTTGCCTGGAAGAAACCTATTCACTCTTGATTTAAAGACTCCCAGGTTATAGCTATCAGGAAACACAGACTCCGGCAGGGAATTCCAATACTTAGCTGTACAAGCGCACAAGGAAAGTATTCCCAAAACATTTTGTGCGTATGGATGGGATGTTCATCATGTGACGATGCGCATAGGCATCGCCATTCGTCTTGTAGTCCAATGATGGAACGGGTTTGGAGGAATTAGTTTGTGCAATTCCATCGCACACATAAATATGAAATCAAAGCAAATAAAGCCGCGAGGAAGAGCTAGTCTCCTACTCCATAAAACTCCAGACTTATCCATTTGCTTATGCACATTTCTACAGAATTTTTGTCGGTATATAAAAATGTTATGCTTCCGTCCGCTGTTACACGCTATGTTCGCGTCCGTGTGTGTGTATGTAAGCATGAAATGAGTAGGTGAAACGTGTAATGTGAGCAAGTGTTGATGGACGGAGGTTCCCAAGAAGCGCAGGTCCTCACAATGCGGTCCCTGCAGCATTCACAGCACCACTCTGCTTCACTTTTACTTTCAACAATTCGCTTGCCATTCGGTCTGGCGTCAATACGGCGGTATTGTTCCAAAATATCCCAGGTTTTTCGTAAATTCGGGATTACAATTTCAACTTATCGTTAATCGCGACCAAATTATCTTTTAACCGCGTAGATTCAACAGGATTTTTAATTTCAATCAATGAATCGATCTCAACAAACAAGGCGGTTGCTTTTGCAAGGAAAATTATTTCAACAACGCAAAGGTTATCTGTCAAGTCAAGAAGTTATGTCAAGTGTCAACATCAAAGACAATAGAATATTGCCACACCAAAATATGCGTTCAAATACGTTTTGGACGCAACACGCTACTTGATCTAAGTGAAATGGCGGTCATAAAATATCTGCTCTTAGTAATTGAATGAATGCGTAGGAGTATTAAGTTTCGTTTAAAAGACCTTAAGTGAGAATTTATGTTCTGTCGCCTGCCGACTGTTTTGGCAGTGCGGTGATCATTTCCTTTTAACACATAAATTTACGAACTAATAAAAATGTGAAAGGCAATATAAAGTAACGTCTAGACGAGCCTTTTACTCAAATAGTACCTACTCTCTGAAAGAACTTGTTTTGAAGGACCATTAAAGGCAGGTAATAAATTCATCAGATAACGAAAAATACCGGTTTCTCGAGCGAATCTTATTTTCACTTACTAAAAAACAAAGGTTATCTTTATAGGTTTTCCTGTTATTCATTTTCGTATATTTTCTTGCACAGCTTCTATTTTTTTAGTCATTCATTAATATTTTCAAAATCCTATCAATTAAGCGCTTACCTGCTTTTCGCTACGATTAAATGTCGTACTTACAAACGTGGGTGAACAGGCATCTCCCCAAAGATTAGTAAAAAGCTATATTAAATACTTTAGTATAGTAAAATATAATAATATAATAAAAAGTAAAAAAAAACTAAAACCCGACTACGACAAAAAAATCGACGCTGAAAAAGTATGAAACAAGATTTTCAGGATGCTGAAATAAACAAGGTTACTGGAAAAACAAGAACAGAACAAAAATAAAAGCCGCAGTCACACGTTATTAATTGTTTTGTTACGGTTGATATATATATCAGCATCCTCAAAATCTCGTTTCATACTTTTTCAGCGTCGATTTTTTTTGTCGTCGGGTTTTACTTTTTTGGAGTCGGGTTTTACTTTTTTGGACTCACTGCATACCCAAAATTGGTTACCATCTTCTTTATATAATTCCTCCTTTTGTATAAGGATAACATAATATTAATTACCTCTAAAATTAAAATTATTCCTGACTACTTCTCAACAAAGAAAAAACAAAAGACTGAAGTAGACGCGTTGAATTTATTTTTCATAAATTTTATCCACCGAACACGTTTGTATTTTTTTTTTAAATAAAATCTTAAACTCTTTTCTGTGCATCATAAAAGCTATAAGGTAATTTAATAATACTAATTTTATATGAGACACTAATTATATTATTGTACAATATACATATAAACTTACTCCTATTAAATCATTGTTTAGATATTTTGAAACATATAGGGAACAGATAACAATTTACTCCATCACTGTACAGCAACGTAATCAGGTGGAGCACGGGCCCTCACAAACATTGTACATATTTCAAAATAAATACAAACAATTGTTGTATATTTCGAAATATAAAATAATTAGTTTAATGATGATACTACTTTCCGCCTCGCTGCTTCCCTTCGATTAGATGCTCCCTGTTGTTCTGCTCATCGCTGCCACTGTTGCGAAGTTGTCAACAGCCTCGGTTGTTACTACGGCCTTTCATGTGGCCGTAGCGCGGGTCGCATAGCACGGCACGCGAATATTATTTACGACATTATCCGACGAGCTCTTGTCACTGTCGGCGTTCCGGCTGTACTAGAACCCAATGGCCTGGCACGCGACGATGGCAAAAGACCGGACGGCATGTCTTTATTTCCTTGGAAGATGGGTAGGCCTTTAGTGTGGGACGTAACTTGTGTCGATACTTTTGCGCCATCCCATCTTCCTAGCTCGTCTTGCTGTGCTGGCGCTGCCGCTGCGGCTGCTGAGAACCTCAAGCGGCGGAAATATAATAACCTTGTTGGTATATATTTTCGAGCCCTTTTAGGTTGAAACCTTAGGGTCGTGGGGTCCGAGTGTTCATAAATTATTTAAAGATCTATCCAGACGCCTAGTTGACACTTCCGCGTGACCCAAGGGCTGGCTTTTACCTTGGACAGACGTTAAGCATTGCCATACAACGTGGCAATGCCGCCAGTCTTTTGGAAACATAACCAGTGGACAGCGATGCGCACGAATTTCTGGATGCCATATTTTATTTTTTTTAGATGTATATATTATGTACTTTAGGGTTTTTATTTAAGTTTTTAAAGTGTTAATAATGAACAATAAATTATATATTAGTTTAATTAAACTAATTAATTAATTAAAACACATTTCGAAATATATACATATTTCGTTTATTAATTTTAATTAATTACATTAAAAAAACCATGAACACTAATTACATATCTTCCAATCATTTTTTTAATATTTATCTAGTAACAGATTGACTTATATCTGAATTTGTAGTTTTTTAAAAATATATTGTATTGCCTACCAAGCCTTAAAACAGCAACATAGTGACCTAGATTTTTTCTTGAGCCAGGGATGTAACATAGGTTAAAAGTATTATGCCTGGGAATGTGAGTTGGAATTTTCATCATTCATGAACCCGAAGTTCACTACAGTCTATTGTGTATACAACGTGTAATTTAAAGGGTATATACATACCAAGTGCACGGCTTCTTTGGATGATAACAAACGATTTATGGCAAGGGTTTTCTAATCCTATGTGTACATGTGTGGAACTTATTAGAAATTTCAATACATTGATACCAGAGACCGAATTTTTCAAATTAAGAAGAACGAAGAGAATTATCGTTTTATTGGCAAGTGACGTGGAAAGTGATGACCCCCATAGTGATGTGACACGTTTATTATTATTGTTATTCAAGAAACATACGAAATCAACAATTTGTGGTCAATTCTGTGAGTCACTTATTTTGAGCTGAAACTTTGCATAGAGACTCCATACCAGATGTTGTCTTCAGTCCTTTTGGATAGATATGGGGTTTCCGTTACACGTTGTATATGCTTTATGTAACCTACTAATGTAGCTGTCTCTGAATTGTATTTTATATTTGTATGACCCGGCGAACTTTGCACCGCTATATTTTTATTTCGATGTATTTTCTCACATTTTAAACATTCCCTGTATGAGAGGGAACACAGCAATAAATTTTTATGAATAAGATTGTGGTGAGAAAATAAATTTATTTTATTATTATTTTATATTATCTTGTGAAGAATAATGATGTCTAGAATTTTCGTACTTTACGGCTAGTGTTTCTGTACGATAGTATCTAAAACCCTCAGTGTAGTCAGTTAACTGTTTGTGATTAGCTAGAATATCCCAACAACAACGCTAATCAGTTGTAGAACAGCACAGACTGATAGGGAACTTCTGGGTTAATTTATGATTGAAATTCCAACTCATAGTGCCAGGCACAATACTTTTGACATCTATTATGCTGCGGTCTATCGCACGCTGGCAAATGTTGAGTTATAACAGGCGGGGTTATATACTATACGTATTATTATTTACACATTACAATATTTCGTTGGATACAAAAATCTTATCACCTTTAAAAATCTTATATTCTTTTCATATACATATTTGTGTTGCTTTCAGGCATACCATACAGTGAACACTCGAGTTTCTCGGAGCTGATTCGTTTCGTGAAGTTTCTGAAACCGAAGCAGGTGATACCCACCGTCGACATTAGTGGGGGAGTTCGAGCGGCGCAGGTGACTTGGAATTACTTTACGATTACAACGTATTATGATTCTCGTTAACTTAGGATTGCTTTACGATTATAACTTCTCGAGACAGACTTGAAAAATTGGCCAAGTGCGAGTGAGACTCGCCCATGAAGGGTTCCGCAGTAACTATAATAATATAATATATGTATATTGTTTGAAGTTAGGGGGGGGGGGGCACATTTTACCACTTTGGAAGCGTATATCTTTTAAACGATTAACTTTATGAAAAAGTGGTTTTAGAAACCTCAATGTCATTTTTAAAGACCTGTATATAGATTCCACACATGCTTAGGTTTCATGAAAAAAAAAATTTAAGTTTTAGTTCCATGTATGTATTCTGTGAACCGCTTTCCGATTTTGGAAAAAAAATAATATTTAAAATAAAGGGGGGCTCCTTTATTTTAAATATTATTTTTTTTCCAAAATCGGAAAGCGGTTCACAGAATACATCTACCTACCAAGTTTCACATGTATAGTCTTAATAGTTTCGACAGGCATGACGAAACTATAAGGGTTCCGTTTTTGTCATTCAGCTACGGAACCCTAAAAATGTGCAATCGAATTTAGACCGTAAATAGGGAATATGTATGACAAAAATATTTATTGTGCAACAAGTTTACTTAGTATAGCAGCTGTATGAGCGTTACAGACTAAGACGTTGTATTTTTAAGATAGGATAAGATAAGATAAGATATATTTTATTGATGTTAGGCTTGCGTTTGTCCACCATTTCACCTGATGGTAAGCGATGATGTGGCAGAAGATGGAGCACGCTTGCTTAGAAGTAACCTATTCACTCTTGACTTACAGAACACCAGGTTAAAGCTATCAGGAAATACAGACGTCAAAGTCTATGTCGAACTGTCGTTGTAATTATTCACATTAAGGCTTTATACAACTTCGGCCGTGATGAAGAAATTAAAATCATACTTTGTAATTCCGCAATAGTCTTAATAAGTTATAACTTGTATTAGCAAATAAAAGAATTACATCCGGCATGCATATTCCCTGTGACTAACAGAGCTTGAAGTAGCAATTTTCGGGATATCTTAGCGATAGCCCGAAGATTTAACTGGAACCTTTTGGGGGTGGAGGGTGGACCATTACTCGGTTCATTGCCACTAGTACCATTAACAGTTCCATGATGGAACTACTGATTATTTTTTTATCACTAGTTCCATTTTAAAAGAAACTGAAAATAATGGAACTAATGTTGAATTTGTTATCAGTAGTTTCACATTATTAGGTACTACTCTACACTTGTGAAATTTTTCATGGGTTGGTTTCCCTACACACCAGCTAAGCAAGGGTAGATACTTGAAGATGAGACTTATGGGCTGAGTTCTATCGCATGATGAGGGTACAGTAGAAATAAAACAAGACAGGTTTTGTTGGTCATATCATTAAATATATTTGGTTTTTTTTTACAAACACGTGTTGGTTACTTCATCATTTCCGTTTTTTACACTTTTTAAACTAAATAATCAAATATACGTACATTACCGGGTTTATTAATTACCCCGAATATTAGTTTCAGTTTATTGAACCATGGTACGGGTTCCGCCAGCAGTATGGCATCCAAGTGGTGTGCATAATCAAACCCGCGTGGCGCTTCCCTTCCCGGAACCGAATCGCTAGTGCATTATTCCTTCATCGACGTACTTAGTGAAGAACTCCTGTAGCATATCTTCATAATATGACTTTTTCTTTTTTAATTTATATTAATTAATATTTAAGTCTAATATGTGACCCTAAAACAAGACAAAGAATTGTCGCGTTAGCACAAAATGGACGCCGGTAAAATCTAGCACTTGGCCTAATTTCAATAGAGAGAAAACTTTTTTTACTCACGGTATCATCTCCGGTCGCCTCACATGGGTTTTATATTTCAACCTTGTACCCTGCCTTTCTCTTGTCATCAGTTGGCTATTACGCCAAAATAATCAATTCTAGTCTTAAACGCTTCCGATTTCTTCGTTCTCTTAGACCAAAAAGAAAGTCCGGCGCCATTTGACAGCTAACTATCATTGATATACTAAAAACCCAAGATGCACACTCAACGTCTCAAAACCGTCCGCATAAAATGAGTGCTTAATTCTAAATTATGCGCTCATTTCAAATAGTATCGCGTCACTCGCGTCTAGGTACACACGTCAAAAATGCCAAAAATTTCTTTGTAAAAACAACCTTAAACAATTGTCATAAGATAGAATTTGCAAAAACATATTTTGTACTTATAGCATATCTATTACTACGTAGGTGGTGAGTGTTTGGCGACAGTTTCGATCGTCACTTTTCTTCGAGACTGTGCATCTTGGGTTTTTAGTATATCAATGCTAACTATCTATAATTGTCCATGGCAAAAGACAATTACTAATTGGATTCCCTCAGCATAGAATTTTATTAAATTGTTTGCACATTCTGTGCATAAGGAGAATACCTTATTTTAACTTTGCTCATTAATCATTATTATTTACCTAGACTTGAACATAAATTCTAACACTAGATATATATACCACGCCATCTATGATATCTTCTAAGAGTTACTATCTCGTATCCAGCGATAGTCTATCATTGAGAGCAATGATCTAACTACTTATCGCAGACGAGACAGTAGTTTATCATCGCATCTAATAAATGGCACTGGTACAGAGTATTGTTTTTCTGTATTCTAATTTTATAAATGTTACTGGGTGTAAAAACACTTAGTTTTTATAATAATAATGTTCAATACAATCAACAAATATTTATTTTTTCATGTATAGTATAGTTCAGTTTCATTACATTTATTATAGTACCTACGCACTCAACGAAGTTTACCTAAAAACTACTGATAACAAATTCAACATTTGTTCTATTATTTTCAGTTTCTTTTAAAATTAAATCTCTTGCTCTGGGTGTTGTGGTAGGCAGTGTCAAACTCCTACTGAGTTAAACACGAGCCTGTTCCTTCAATTGCCCTTATTTCTGCGCCGCCGTATATCTTAGAATATTCCCACACCCCGGAACTTTTACTCTACGATTCCAACTTTTTGCGACGGATCCTGAAAACGATCAGATCTTGAAAACTTTACGTTTTTAACATCCATTCATCCATCCTCACAAACTTTTGCATTTAGGGGCTGTTCAAGTATTACGTAAGCACATTTTTTGCAATTATTAACCCACCCCTCCCCCTCGTTAGCAAAAGTAAGCAAAGCTCTTACCCCTCCCCCCATGCTTATGTAAACATTGGTACAATGGATTGATTCATGAGCAGCAGTTATAAATCTAGAAATAAGGAATAGGTTTGGATTAGAAGTCTGTAACGCACATAATATTAATTTTAATAAACTTTACTGACACGGAATTCAACAATTCATTATTTGTAGGAATGAATTGTATTGAATTCTTAGTTTGGTATGGATTTCAGCAAATTACCGCCTGACTCCATTTTGTTTGTTAGGCATATTTATACGTAGATTTAAATATTATTAACTCTGGAAAGGCAATACATCTCTATACTCAAAGCATAAACTAAAATCTCTAAAATTAATACATATATACTACAAGTTAGTCAAGTTAAAAATCTGTAGCCTCATCGCGCTTCCGAACTCCACTCTGAATTTTGAAGTGTGAAAATCAAGCAAGTCTCAAGCGTTCGGCACATTAAAATGTTTGTTGTTAATTACAGAAATACTTCCAGTGTCCACTGGTCCACAAGGAGGAGATCCAGTGCCAGAGCAAAGTGACGGACTTCTTCAGCATACAGAACCAACAGAAAGTGCCCGCCGTTACCTGAACGTTAGGTCAGCTCACATCTTACTTTTTTATTATTTTTAAGGGCTGAAACGCACTAGCGGCTGGCCGTGACGCGGCGTGCCGTTGCGGTTGGCTGTAGATTAAACGGTCTGCCGCAACGGCACGCCGTATTCCGGCTAAGCGTTAAGAAGGCTTACACTTTCATGTAATTATAATTGGTTCACGTTAAGAAAATAGTGACGTCATCGTTGTCCGCGCCTCTCGACCAATTAGGTTCAAAGCTAAGTTCACAGTGACCAGTTGACTGCAGATCAGGGGGAGGACACTCCGTACATTTTGACAGCGAAGTAAAGAAAGAGTTGCCATCTATAAATTGGCCCCAGTACTATTTACTGTCTACCGGGTACGTTAAATTGTCAACAGATGGCGATATATCATGATCAAAAATATTTATTTGAAATAAAATTATTGATGTAATATTAATTGGAGATAAGTTTGACAAAAATATTTGAATCTTCTTACGAATTCAAATAGACACATAAATGAAATACAATTTGATAAAGCACAAATATTAACCTTATTTAAAAAGACCTGGTGCCAGATTCTACTTAGGATTTATAAAGTGACAGTTCTTGAACTGACAAATGAAATTTGAAAATAAACAGTCACTGTTCAGTCCCACAATTGGCCAGTGCAACGGTAACTGGACGGTCTGAACTTGTCCACGATACGTGGAGCTATAAACGTTGCTTACAAACAACAAGGTTACACAATAATCTACAGGCTCTCCGGCCGACAACAATCCATAGCCTCTGAGGCCCTACAAATACCATATGTATAAATAACACAACCACTCACCTTCTGTGCTGGGTTCGCCAAGTTTCGACCTTCCCCAAGGTCACGCCCAAGTGGTTTGTATGTAATATGAGGTGAGTAATTGAAAGGTGTGATGTAAGTTACGTGTTCTAGGATGGTCACAAGGCGTCGATCTCCAGATGGCGCGGTCCTGACCAGCATCACACCTAACTCGTTTCCAGCAAGCGGGCGCTACGCGTGGTAGGCAATAAGGCGATGTGTTCCGAGAAATATCCCTGGATTCTCGTCAATCCGGGAGTACAAAGTTCAATTAAACACTGTTCACAATCAATCTGCTCATGTCTCGTGAGATCCAATTCGATTTCCAACAAATTCCGCGTGTCAGCCCGACCGACGGCAATACGGCGTATAATCCAAAAATATCCCGGGGCTCCCGCCAAATGGGGACCACAATTTCAAACAATAGATAATCGCGACCCAATTATCGGTCTCAACACGCGATTCCAACGATATTTTACCAATTATGATTAACTCAACAGGTTCGACGCGGACATTTTTCAACCATGCAAAATCTATCTGTCAAAGTCAAGTAATGTCAAGATCAAATTCTTTATGTCAAAAGGGTGCGTTCTGTTTCACGTCGGACCGGACATCTACCCCCCCCGGACGGGCCTACCCGTCCGCTAATCAATTGGAAGTCTTGACAAGGTTGCAAATTCAACACAGCTTCAATGCGGCCAAATACCGTAGCTAGTTCATTAAAGGTGAGAACGGTGTCTCCCAACAATCTCCGCCAGCGTCCCTTTGCCGCTTTCACCGCGGCCCCAAAAATACCCCCCCAATGGGGGGCAGGCTGGCGGGTCAAACAACCAAGTGACCCCTCGGCGGGCCAAACTATTACCAATATCAACCTGGCTCTCATTAAGGAAGGCGTATACCTCCTTCAAATAGTTACTTGTACCCTTGTAATTCGTACCGCAATCAGACCTAATCAACGAAGGTAACCCACGGCGAGACACAAATCTTTCCAAAGTCGCCTCAAAGGCCTCTGTCGAGAGGGAGGTTACCAGCTCCAAATGTACTGCCTTGGTTGACAGGCAGACAAACACACAAATAAGCCCTAACAATCTTGCTATTACGAAGGGTGGACGTCTTCAACAAAGGGGGACCAACAAAATCCGTTACGACGCCAGCAAAGGGCCTCGTCTCATTGACGCGATCAGCCGACAAAATCCAAAATTCTCGCTGCAGAATGGCCAACAGCGCATTGCAACCGGCATGCGAGTTCTTAGTGTGACGATCAGTCACCAACAATTGAACCAAGTTCAGTTATAACAAAGGCAGGAGCACCAATTTTTAGGGTACGGACAACTCACAAGGGTGATTTCAAACTAGGTCCTTCCCTCAACAGTGGTGTCAGCCGGTTCGCCAATTCCCCAAATCTTGCCTGAAAGGTCATTCACCTTCAGGCCAACCTGTCCCGCTAACCAAGACGACAAAAGGCAACCCTGGACTCCCGTGTCCAAAATGACACAGACCACAATCGAGTCACCCAAGGGTCCCCAGACCTTGACCGAGGCCGTTGGCAACAAACCGTCTTGATCGGGGGGGTCCTTTAGCGGGCAGGCGTCAATCTCTTAGTGATGCCTGGGCGGCGACCGATCGCCGCATCCAGGCTGCCTTCGTTCACGACGAGGCCAACAATCAAAATATTCGTCTGCGCGGTGTCCCGAGCCGCTCGCCATCACTGGAGGGGCATATCCCACCTGATGCCCGAATGGCGGAGGGCGCGACTCCAGCCGGGGACGTTCCGCCAACGGAGGGGAAAGGCAGCGACGCCGACCCGGCCACTGCTGCCTAGCAGCCAATGCGCGTTCTCCCTGACGAGGGAAGACCAAATGGCGCTCGTGGGGCTCCCGTTCAACTTGCGCGGGGGGTGGAGTGCGGCGTACAGAATCGCGGGTCTCAGCCCGGTGCTCGTCTCCGGGGTACCCCCCCCTGCGCGAACCCTCCTCAGAAGATGGTCTGCTGGAGCGGTTCGCGTTGGCGCACAAAATCTCCAAGTGGGACCCCTTACAAATTCTACACGGGCGGGGGTCGGGGCAGTCCCGATGAAAGTGGGCCCCCAAGCACGAGAGGCACAAACGGCGTGCGTTGACAATGCGGCGGCGGGAACTTACGTGCAAATTCAAAAAGTCCCGGCAACGCGCCATGACATGCCCCGTTGCCTTACAAAAGTCACAATGATGAGGACTCCGGGCACCAGCAAAACGGGGGGCGGGCCGAACATCAACAGGCCCCCTAGCCCGAGGACTCCGGGCGCCAGCAAAACTGGGGGCGGGGCGATCATCAACAGGCCCCCTAGCCCGAGGACTCCGGGCACCAGCAAAACGGGGGGCGGGGGGAACATCAACAGGCCCCCTAGCCCGAGGACTCCGGGCGCCAGCAAAACGAGGGGCGGGGCGATCATCAACAGGCCCCCTAGCCCGAGGACTCCGGGCGCCAGCAAAACGGGGGGCGGGGGGATCATCAACAGGCCCCCGGGCCCTAGTCCGTCCCTGGTCTCTGGGCTGAGAAGGTAGTGGGGGCGACCCCGTAGCGCCACGAGTGTTATCCGCAAACCGACACTCGTCTTCCAAAAATTTGAGGAGGTCGTCAAAGGGGGGAAGATGGGTGGCACTATCCCCACCATACTTCTGCTCAAAACGTGACCTCAACTCCGCGGGGAGCAACTGCAGCATTATGTGCACCAACAAGTAGGACCAATGTTCCACCGGTAACTCCAAGCGTCTCAAGGCGTTGGTCGCTGAGACCAACGGGTTCAGCAAGTCAGTGCGCAACGTCGACGTGCTGACAATAGCCGGTAGTCCCAAAATTTGGTCGATGTGCACATCAGCCAGGCAGCGCTTGTTCTGATACCGTCGGGAGAGAAGCTCCAGAGCGGTCGGATAGGAGGAATCCGTCACCGGCAAGTGCTGCACCAAGGCTCTGGCTTCGCCCTCCAGGACAGACAATAAATAGGCCAGCTTCTGGGCAGGTCCGAGGTCCGAGCGTGCATCGACAAGACTCAAAGAGATTTAGGAAGCCCAGCCAGTGGTCCAAGCGACCCTCAAAATGTGGCAGCTCCAGGGTGGGCAGCCTACTCAATAGTCCAGGGCCTGCAACAACGGGGGTCTGCGGCTTGGCCGCATCAGGCACCCGACTCTTCAAAATTTCCCACGCTCGTAGACATATGACATCCCCCAGGTGGACAATCTGGTCATAGTCACCCAAAATTTTATCGCGGGCTGTCTGATCCATCACCCCCAAATCCACGTCCATGATGTACTCGTTGAAGCGCGTGAGCGCAGCATCAGCTGACTTGATCCTCTCAATCACTTGCCCATACCGAGCAAGGGTGAGCTCTTCCAATTCCACACGCTCAACAGTTGCAGCTGCCGATGTGAACCATCTCAACTGTGAGGTCAATCCCGCAGCAGCCTCTCTGACTGCCCTTAATGAGGCCATTGCAACAATCAAATATTAATACAAAACACCAATCAACAACCAACAATCAAATATTAAACAAACAGCAATGACTTGTTAGCCGACCAAATAATCTCAACAAAATAAAAATTCAAATTCAATTATTTCAAGTCCAAATCCGACCCTGTACTTATTCCAAGTATGAATCTAGCTTGCTAAGGATGGCTAGTTACAAAATAAATAACAATTGAATGTATAATACAATGCTGGATCAACCTCAAATAAATATCAAGAAGCACAACAATTGACTGTATAATATTGAGCCGGAGAATCTCTAACAACAATCCAATAAACAAATAAATGCAATAAGTCAATCCACACCATTCAAGTCCTATTATGTTAGACTATGTGTAATTATTATTTAGATAACCTTTTAAATTCAGATCAATGACATTCAATTATTAATTGCCACAAATACCAAACAACTTTTACAACAATATACCAACTTATGTACCAAATACATCCAATTCCTAATTTCACAAATAAATCTTACTTGTCAATTCAACAAAGGGCTACAGTACAAATTACAAATACAACTTCAATTGATTCAACTTCAATTAGATAGCCCGGATGACATGGTAATATATTCAAAACTTATTAAGTTATAAGTTGTGTTAAGTAATCAAACCAAAGTTACTTTCAAAACTTCCAATTAAACCAGTGGATCTTATATTATAAGAGCCACGCCTACTACCAGAATGAATCAGTGGATCTTATAAGAGCCACGCCTGCTACCACTTTGTTCAGTCCCACAATTGGCCAGCGCAACGGTAACTGGACGGTCTGAACTTGTCCACGATACGTGGAGCTATAAACGTTGCTTACAAACAACAAGGTTACACAATAATCTACAGGCTCTCCGGCCGACAACAATCCATAGCCTCTGAGGCCCTACAAATACCATATGTATAAATAACACAACCACTCACCTTCTGTGCTGGGTTCGCCAAGTTTCGACCTTCCCCAAGGTCACGCCCAAGTGGTTTGTATGTAATATGAGGTGAGTAATTGAAAGGTGTGATGTAAGTTACGTGTTCTAGGACGGTCACAAGGCGTCGATCTCCAGATGGCGCGGTCCTGACCAGCATCACACCTAACTCGTTTCCAGCAAGCGCGCGCTACGCGTGGTAGGCAATAAGGCGATGTGTTCCGAGAAATGTCCCTGGATTCTCGGCAATCCGGGAGTACAAAGTTCAATTAAACACTGTTCACAATCAATCTGCTCATATCTCGTGAGATCCAATTCGATTTCCAACAAATTCCGCGTGTCAGCCCGACCGACGGCAATACGGCGTATAATCCAAAAATATCCCGGGGCTCCCGCCAAATGGGGACCACAATTTCAAACAATAGATAATCGCGACCCAATTATCGGTCTCAACACGCGATTCCAACGATATTTTACCAATTATGATTAACTCAACAGGTCCGACGCGGACATTTTTCAACCAAGCAAAATCTATCTGTCAAAGTCAAGTAATGTCAAGATCAAATTCTTTATGTCAAAAGGGTGCGTTCTGTTTCACGTCGGACCGGACAGTCACAAATGGCGGTTTGTTGCATATTATATATTTATATGTTCTGCGTACGTGCGTTTTGTAATTCCCGATCCGTATTGTTGTATTTCGTAGTAATTACCACAAGTATAATTAGTGCGTCGAGTTGAGCCTTGTGCAAAGCCTTGTGTTTCTTCCCCTTACTATTGGGACCTTACTCCGAAATTGTTGTATTTTACTGTGCGATATAGACGCTTTTTTCTGTGCGATATAGACAAATGAATAACTTTGTTAATTTTTGTTTTGTGTTTATTTAATTAAAGTGTTAATTTTGGTCTAATTGGCGTAAATTCTTTCTATCCCGAACCCCAGCTCGTAATAATTCTTTGTTTTCTTTCTACTTTTTACTATCTACATTCCTTTGG
The DNA here is from genome assembly GCA_943138885.2 of Tholera decimalis. Classification (NCBI taxonomy): domain Eukaryota; kingdom Metazoa; phylum Arthropoda; class Insecta; order Lepidoptera; family Noctuidae; genus Tholera; species Tholera decimalis. Next base: position 5,857,100 of record OW964568.2, read on the forward strand.
GACTATTTTGTTTCGTCTAATTTATGTAGCATGTTCTACTAGAACATGTTACAGAGATAAGACGAAACGTTATATTATACATGTTAACATGCATATAAATAGCTGTGTGTGCGTGTGCGTGTGCGTGTGTGTGTGCGTGTGTGTGTGTGTGTGTGTGTGTGTGTGTGTGTGTGTGTGTGTGATTGATTAGTTTGGGGCCAATTTACAGATGGCGTATTGTCAAATAGGTTTGCATTTTTATCACGTAAGAGGGCTCTCTTTTCCCTGTATATTACTTTACTCTTTGCTGTAGATCTTTTGGCGAAACGGTTGTCTTTTATGCGTTATACATAAAATAATTTAATTTAATTCATTCCTATTAAATTAATGTGGACCCAACTAAAAAATTATGTTGGTGCCAAAAACATTGAAAATGAGTGATGTAAAAAAAATATTTTGTGACGCAATAACTTTAATAGATGGTAATCGATGGAAGAAATGCTGCGACCACGCATAAGCTTTTCTTCTTGTATCAACAAGAAGAAAAGCTTATGAAATTCAGACGACGTCATGAACGAACGAGAACGTGAGAACGCAAAATAAAATTGTTTCATAATAAATACAAATGAAGATTCTAGTGATACTGATTAAAAATATTACTAATTTAAGACATTTCATTTGATTTTTATCCATCTTTTGAAATCTAAATTTAATTTTGAATTACTCCATTGTGAAAACACCTTTACCCTGCAGTCGCACTGATGACGTCACTATTTTCTTATCGTGAACCAACTATAGTCAATTACATGAATGAGTAAAAAAATGTTACTTGAAATTGCTAATAACAAGCCTTCACATGCAAAAGTTGCAAACGTCCCCGACTTGATCAATACGGGTTGCGCGATGACGTATCTACAACGTGTAATTTAAAGGGTATATACATACCGAGTGCACGGCTTCTTTGGATGATAAATTGATAACAAACGATATTGCAAGGGTTTTGTAATCCTATGTGTACATGTGTGGAGCATATTAGAAATTTCAATACATTGTTACCAGAGACCGAATTATTCAAATTAAGAAGAACGAAGAGAATTATCGTTTTATTGGCAAGTGACGTGGAAAGTGAAGACCCTCATAGTGCTGTGACACGTTTATTATTACTGACCTTCACAACCAGTAACTGGGTAACACGATACCCCTGGCTAGACCAGTGTCAGATTTACTGGCGTCTGACTACCTGTAACGACTGCCAAAGATTCAGCACACCGCCAACTTCGAAACTTCGGTCTACTACTGAGAAATTCCTTATGTTACGGCCAGACTTGAAGGCGAAGGTTCGTGTTCGCGTTGTCACGATAAAAATTCGTGTTCGATCTATGACGAAGTGCTTGGCCACATAAAAAAAAACTTTACTACGTCGCGATAACATGGACGAGGCGGTTGCGCTGTATCCTATGGCTGTATCACATAGCGGATAAAAATTATTTACTGCACCTTTATAATTAGAACTAGCTTGTGCCAGCGGCTTCGCCCGCGTGGGAAGTTTTTCCCGTGTAAATCTCGATCCCGTGGGAATTTCGCAAAATCCTTTCTTAGCGGATGCCTACGTCATAACATCTACCTGCATGCCAAATTTCAGCCCGATCCGTCCAGTGGTTTGGGCTGTGCGTTGATAGATCACTATGTCAGTCAGTCTGTCACCTTTGAGTTATATATATTTAGATAACTATGAAAAGGTCAAAAATAGAAATAAAACTAAAAAAGTCTACTAAAGCGGGCGAAGTGTAGCCAACCGCACGAAGTTTGTCGCGACAAAACCCTTTGATGTGCGGCAATTTACCGACAGCGGCGCGAAGGGCATTCGTATTCGCGAAGATGTTTCCCGATAGGACCAATTCTTTGGCCAGACGTGTCGCGACAACGCAAATCTTCGCGTTATCGCGATAGTGTGGCCCCAGCATTACAGAAAAACCTAATAGCACTTATTATATATTATTATACCGGGTCAGGCCCGGGAATCGAACCCGAGACCTTATGTTCTATGCTGAACTGTAAAAATATTTTCAGTGAACTATGCCGTGTCTTCACACAGTAATATTAATCATAAAAAAAAACATCCTGGATCTATTACATTTTACTTTTTTTATATATTTTATTTTCATAATAATATGATTTTGTTTATTGTAATTTTTATTTTTTACTGTGTGTACTTGTGGCATGTGTCAATAAACGGTTTCTTTTTCTTTCTTTCAGGATCTTAACTTTGTTTTATCTATGGTGATTTGTGTTACAGGCAATTTTTTGCCCAATTCAAACACCAGCTCCTCACAAATTAAGATATGTATAGCTTTTAATTGTAATTGTTTTATGTTTTATTTTTGTGAGGAGATATAAAAAGATTAATAATAATAATCTTTAAAAAAATTGGCCAAGTGCGAGTCAGACTTGCCCACGAAGGGTTCCGTAGTAACTACACCAAATAACTTTGTTTTTCATAGTGTTTGTATGAATTACAAAGCTATATTTGCGGTTTTAGAAAATATGCTGTATCTCAAAAACTGCTGATCCGATCTCGTTCGAACTTATTTTGGTTAATAGTTTACATTAAGATCTACAGCATATTTTTTTTTTTTTAATTTTTCACTCCATTATTATAGAGGTTGCACACATTTTACCATTTTGGAAGCGTATATCTTTTAAACGATTGACCTTATGAAAAAGTGGTTTTAGAAACCTCAATGTAATTTTTAAAAACCTGTCTATAAATACCACACAGGCATATGTATGGGGAGTGTTCACGCATGATGTTGACGACGTGCTTATTGCTATCGCTAAACAGTAGGCGCCCGTCGTTTGGGACACCTACCTATAAAAACCTGTCTATAAATACCACACAGGCATATGTATGGGGAGTGTTCACGCATGATGTTGACGACGTGCTTATTGCTATCGCTAAACAGTAGGCGCCCGTCGTTTGGGACACCTACCTACACGTCATGACTCAAAACTAGCACATCATCCTCGGACTGTCGGACAGTCAATGAGAGGACCCCTAGGGACGCCATCGAAGAAGCACCAATATCAGCAGTCTACGAAGACTTCCGAACTCTTCTCCGTGAAACGTGAACGGCTCGGTTCTTCTTCAATACTAACCACATTCGAATCTCAACCCTGCTCTGTGTTATACAGAGCAGGGTTGAGATTCGAATGTGGTTCATTTTCAAACCATTAAATCAAGAACGGTTTTTTCCTGTTGTAACATACTAACTCTTATTGCAATAAACCATTTTATATATTGGAGAAACCAAGAAGTATCATTTCTTCTGATCCACAATCACAAATTGAAGAGGAAGGCGCCTAACGCAGAAACAGGGAGCCCCCCTAAATTTTGAATAATTTTAATTTTTTGTCATAAAATTGGATAGCCGTTCACAGAATACATCTACCTACCAAGTTTCACATATATAGTACAGACGCCAGCACATGAAGCTACCCGAAACTGTCAAATTTTCCCAATCAACCTTGAACCTAATTTCTTTAACAATAAAGTTGAAAATCTATTAAGGAACTTTGACAGATTGTTGTAGCTTGATGTGCTGGCGTCCGTACAACAAATAGTTTCGGAATAAAATGACTGTGACATACGGACGGACGGATAGACAGACAGACATGACGAAACTATAAGGGTTCCGTTTTTTGCCATTCGGCTACGGAACCCTAAAAATGGTTAACCCGATATTATACTTTCAATATTATTTTATTTATGTATTTGGAACACTACACATTCTTTTATTTACCCTCGTCTGTGTGTCACTGCTGTGTCAACTGAAAACCAGCACTGGGTGTCTTTCGCCCAGCAAATGCTAAGTTGGTACCTAACCCTTTCGGTGTGGACATACTTTTTAGTGTTATTTTTTATGTTTGTAATTTTCTATTGTATGTTGTTGTGTTTATCTGCGAATAAATGTTTTTCAATTTCAATATTTGAACCGGCTATGCACCTATTACAAACGCAAGCTTACTATGATGAATAACGCTGGTTTTTCCTCTCTTTTCAGATGTGTTCTGGATGATATTTACAGTGAGCTGCCATTTACTTCACCATTCTGTGATTTTTGATATGATATTATTGTATACTAGGTTACTATTTATAAAACGTTGATGATTTATTGAAACGTGTTTTTTTTTTTTATTAAAATTGTGACTTCTGTCAGTTTACCTCCTGTTTTTTTTCTTTAATGACCAACGAATACTTGTATGCCCTTATTAGAAATGTACACATACTATACAGGGTTAATTTTAAAACACCAAAAACCTCTCAGGACTATGTTACTAACATCATAATCAACAACTTTTGTTCTATGACTTTTAAAAATACGTCATATTTTAGTTCACCAGATTTTCATACAAAAATAAAAATATTTAAATTGAACGCCCTAAATGTTACGAAGCCTATGCGAACCAAAAGAAAACGATTTATACTATCACTTTCGTTTGTTTCGCATAGACTCCGTAACATTTAGGGCGTTCAATTTAAATATTTTTATTTTTGTATGAAAATCTGGTGAACTAAAATAATTATGACGAATTTTTAAGTCATAGAACAAAAGTTGTTGATTAAGATGTTAGTAACATAGTCCTGAGAGGTTTTCGGTGTTTTACAATTAACCCTGTATATGCCTAAGCTGCGAACTCTATTATTTTTACGGGCCACTAGCACTATGGTACCGGCGAAACAAGAAAATTTAAAGATAAATCATTTTTATGGTTCCGTAGTCGACAAGGAACCCTTATAGTTTCGCCATGTCCGTCCGAACGCGAGTCAGCTCGAAAACTAGTACCTAGAAATTTGGAATGGATATACATATTAGGCCGGCTTCACAACTATTCGGGAGACCCGTACGGGCTGTCCGTGCGCGGAAGAGCCGTACGGGTCCCGCCCGCAGTGCTCTGAAACGTGGGTTCAGTACGATACGGCAGGCGCGTGCACTCCTTGAAAGCATAAATGCAGTGCATTACTTGCCATTCACAGATATTTTAATAAAACGTTCGCACGTTTTAGATGACTTTAATTAATACTAAATAAATGAATAAACAAAATATAATAACTTAAAAACGCCTAATAGTTTATAAATAGCACCTATTTGCAAGCACACAAACATTGTTTGCCAGGCGCTGCAAATTAACGTACCTATTATTCTCAAGTCCTGCCGCCCTCTACGGCAGGATTTTTGTTCGCATGTGTGCAGTACTTTTGCTATTTGTGCACAATTCGCCTACTCACACACCCATGAATGTCTAAAGCCAAAGTCCTGCGGCATGATACCACAGACTACATAGAGATTCTACGTATGCATGAGACAAACGTTCAGAAATGTTGTTCGTTGCCGTTCCGAGTAAAAATAACAGACAGAATAGGCTATTTGAATGGTTTCTAAAAACCGTCTCATATTATTTATTGGCGTATAAGGACCCTACAAATAATATTTATTTTCATATTTTATAAATATTTCGTTTAAAAAAAAGCATTACAAAATATAGTGATTATATAAGCTGTCAAAACGCTTGTTGGACGAACAATATGACGGAGTGATGTCACACGTTTCACGTTTGTATATAAATATTGGGGAGCAAGTCAAATTGAGAGTTTTATGTAGTTTAAAAAAGTTTCTGGCTGTAATTTACTGGAAAAAACGAGTTATAAATGGTGTGCAGTACCACGGTGCACAAATACAACGATAAAGATGCCGGAGAAGCTATTTATAACCGTTCCAAAAAATGTTAAAGTTCGTAATAAGTATTTACAACTTGCACGCAGAAATACTAAAGAAATAAAGGATAGTTCGGTAATTTTCGTCTGTCAGGATCATTTTGATGTAAGTAAACATGTTATTATTACTAACTTAAAACATTTTTACAATATAGTTATTCTTCTGTTTTAAGGTTAGATAACTGAGATGTTTTTTTTGTATTATACCTGAATAGCCACAAATATTTCAATATTCAATTATATTTATTACCACTAAATACATCAACATTTATGGCTTTAAAATAACATTTAAAAATATTTCAGATTGAAAAAGATATGGCTATCAATATAATATGGGATTAAGCAACTTTAAGCAAGAGCCTACAAAATAATAATGGTGCCTACAAAATTTTATTGCCAGGAAGACCGCAGAAAAAGGATGAGTGATGCTAGTACTTCTAGACATGTATTTGTTTAAAAACAAAGAACCCAACTCATTCAAGAGGGCCAAGACACACTGATGCAGGAAGTGTTAAGTGAACCCAGCCTGTCTAGCACCCAACCGACTACAACACCTGTGCAAGAAGTAGTTTTAATGACAACAGGTATGTAGACATAACTAAGGATAAAAATAGGTAACTGAAAAGTGAACTGTGCGTTTTAAGAAATTTAAGAAAAAGTTTTTGTGACCGAGTACTCCGCCGCATACCCAGTGTCATAATCCTATGCACGCCGCTGCGATACGGTTGCTAGCGGGAGACACTCGGTTAAAACATGAATGCACGTTTTAAAAATTATTGGTGTATATTTAATTTGTAAGAGACGACGACGGCAGATAAAAAGACTGGGTACATCCGATCCTCGAAGCGAGATGTTTCGAAAGTGCATTTTTCTACTTAAACCATAAAGTCGGGGACACCCGCGCAATTTTTTCAATTATTTTCGTATGTCGATTACTTGTTTTGATGAATTACTAGCAAGGTTGGAGAATAGAATAAAACAACAAGACATGTTTCGTGCTGCTATACCTCCAATTAAAACATAAAAAGAAAGAAAAACATTAATTGGGCAACAAGCAATACAGTAAATAAAATAACACGTATAATATAAATAATCACTAATAGGTTTTATTTAGATTTATTGTTAACATTTTAAGAATAGGTTAAGGGAAGTTAAGTTAAGGGAATCATTTGTGGGCACGATGAATGAAGACTCGCCAGAAGTACCTAGTTGTAGAGTCCGACCGAAACTGGTTTTCCGACCGAAACCGAAACCGAATATTCAGCCGCGGCTTCAGTTTCGGCCGAAACCGAAACTCACGTGGTCAAGTATAAAATTCCTTAAAATACTGAAGTTGTGTGCATTTTACCCATTATTCTGCATTAATTAGGACATGAAATGGAAACACAGTATATTAATTTTGTTGTAATCATTTATTTAATATAATATAAAAATATTATTATTAATATAATATTTTTATTATTTTTTCAAATTAAGGTCTCATAGCAAAATGTTTATCAGTTATCAATAATCAAATCACTAATTGTTACTGTTTCATTAAATACTATGTATTGGTATTTTGAAATCTTATTACAATCTTACAATCTCTTTTTTACATGTGACTTGATTTGTTAATAACAACAAAACAAAGTTACTGACTCAATATTTAACACTTTCACTGCCACCGTGGTTTTTACCTTGTCCTTAGCGATGCCGCTTACAAATCGCCGTGAACACGCAACGCGTGTGACTGGCACTACAAGATGAAATTAGTGGTCACGCTAACCGTGCCCACCGGCACTGTACATAGGGTAAATTGTAAATATGGTCATTAGTGTATTTTACTGTTGATTGCGACATTTTTTAGTTGTATAGTGCATCAAAAAAGTTAATATTCAGGGATCTGTGTACATAAATTGATGAATATGTCTGAAAATAAGATTAAAGGTAAACAAGTTTCGTAATCTTAGCAGAAATTATCATCATTTTGTACTATTTATATTGATATTCATACATTGTGTTTTAATTACTTCGCAGTCCCAAAAAACTTTGTAGTTGATGAGTAAAAATGAAATAAATTTATAAAAACTTTTCAGAGTTATAAATTATAGTCAAAATCAGAAAGCATGATTTTTTACGTCCGATATGGAATAACCAATATTTTTTTAAACTCACACAATACGTTTTATGTTTAAAATTTCTTATAAATTTAGATGTGATTAACTTATAAATAAAATTCTAAATAAGTTTGAATTAATTTAATTACACAAAAAACTTTCACACTGTTTCTTGATTAATTTAAGTAGCTGTTGGTCTCCCATGTAAATAAATAAATAAAACACACACACCATTAGTTATCATTATATGGCATCTTAATTTCGCTATTCCCAAGAATAATAATTTTTGACCTACCCACATGCCCGTAGTTGACGATCTATGTCTACATCCGATAATTGACACGCCTAGCGTGTTAACAGCATAGTATAGCGGTGTATTTTTTTATAAAATATTAAAGCAGTCTCAATACTCGAACCACTTCAAACGTTATAAATATATGAAGTTATAAAACTACTAGCTTTTGCCCGCGGCTTCGCCGGCGTTAATTTACACTTTGTCAATAATTCTTGTTGCCAAAAAGGTGTACCGTATCTTTTTGGGTGGTTAAAAAACGCATATAATATTTAAAAAACCATCACCAGGGTCCATCCATCCCCAAAAACAGACAGACAGTTAGTATTTAAAATTTATCTTTTTAAAACCAAAAACGTAGTTTACAATACATTTTTGTAAACTACGTTTCTGGTTTTCCCGTCCTTGGCGTGTTATTTTGTACGCTTAATACTCGTGAGCACGCCACATACAATTGCCCATGGGAAAAGAAGTCTTTTTCTAAATGTACACCTGCGACTTTCAGTGTCCGTCCTTGAGCTTTGTTTAAGGTCATTGCGAATGCCGCTTTTAGGGAAAATTTGAGTTTTTCGAACTGAAAGTGAGGAATAAATACGTTTTCACCACTTGCTGTTCCTGTCATAATTATTGCTTGAAAACATTGCATCCAAGGTATGTAATTTGTAGTCGCATGCCATTACAGAGCCTTGGTGCGCCCTGATTACGCATCAACAGGACTGGGACACCAAGTTAAAGCCTCAAATAATGTGATGGGGTACCCTGACAATTCCAGAGAGTTGATAAACTCTACAGAGTACGACGTCACTTGCTTTGTATCCATGACAATGTTGACGGACAGATACTCAACAACATCACAATCCACATGAGACAATCTTTTCGTTGATCTGCCCTACAATTTCTTATTTATTTCTACTCTTTCACGCAGCCATTCTTTATCCCTCATATTTGTTTTCAAATCAGAATAAACGTGGTTTATTAAATTATCTGTATCTTGGACTACGTTCACTATGTATGTTACTACAGTTTCAGCTTCAGTTTCAGCTTCAGCTTCAGTTTTGGTTTCAGCATCAGTTTCAGTTTCAGCTTCAGTTTGGTTTCAGCGTCAGTTTCAGCTACAGTTCCAGTTTCAGCTTCAGTTTCAGATTCAGCTTCAGTTTTGGTTTGTGCATCAGTTTCAGTTTCAGCTTCAGTTTCAGTTTGATTTCAGCGTCAGTTTCAGCTACAGTTCCAGTTCCAGCTTCAGCTTCAGTTTCAGATTCAGCTACAGTTTCAGCTTAATTTTCAGCTTCAGTTTCAGCTTCAGCTTCAGTTTTGGTTTCAGCATCAGTTTCAGCTTCAGCTTTAGTTTCAGTTTCAGCTTCAGTTTGGTTTCAGCGTCAGTTTCAGCTACAGTTCCAGTTTCAGCTTCAGCTTCAGTTTTGGTTTCAGCATGTTTCAGTTTCAGCTTCAGTTTGGTTTCAGCGTCAGTTTCAGCTACAGTTCCAGTTTCAGCTTCAGTTCCAGTTTCAGCTTCAGTTTCAGATTCAGCTTCAGTTTTGGTTTGTGCATCAGTTTCAGTTTCAGCTTCAGTTTCAGTTTGATTTCAGCGTCAGTTTCAGCTACAGTTCCAGTTTCAGCTTCAGTTTCAGATTCAGCTTCAGTTTTGGTTTGTGCATCAGTTTCAGTTTCAGCTTCAGTTTCAGTTTGATTTCAGCGTCAGTTTCAGCTACAGTTCCAGTTTCAGCTTCAGCTTCAGTTTCAGATTCAGCTACAGTTTCAGCTTAATTTTCAGTTTCAGCTTCAGCTTCAGTTTTGGTTTCAGCATCAGTTTCAGCTTCAGCTTTAGTTTCAGTTTCAGCTTCAATTTGGTTTCAGCGTCAGTTTCAGCTACAGTTCCACTTTTAGCTTCAGCTTCAGTTTTGGTTTCAGCATCAGTTTCAGCTTTAGCTTTAGTTTCAGTTTCAGCTTCAGTTTGGTTTCAGCGTCAGTTTCAGCTACAGTTCCAGTTTCAGCTTCAGCTTCAGTTTTGGTTTCAGCATCAGTTTTGGCTACAGTTCCAGTTTCAGCTTCAGTTTCAGTTTCAGCTTCAGCTACAGTTTTGGTTTCAGCATCAGTTTCAATTTCAGCTTCAGGTTGGTTTCAGTTTCAGCTTCGGTTTCAGCGTCAGTTTCAGCTACAGTTCCAGTTTCAGCTTCAGTTTTTGTTTCAGCATCAGTTTCAGCTTCAGCTTTAGTTTCAGTTTCAGCTTCAGTTTGGTTTCAGCGTCAGTTTCAGCTACAGTTCCAGTTTCAGCTTCAGCTTCCGTTTTGGTTTTCAGTCTCAGTTTCAGATTCAGTTTCTGCTTCAGCTTCAGTTTTGGTTTCAGCGTCAGTTTCAGTTTTGGTTTCAGCGTCAGTTTCAGCTACAGTTCCAGTTTCAGCTTCAGCTTCAGTTTTGGTTTCAGCATCACTTTTAGTTTCAGCATCAGTTTTAGTTTCAGCTTCAGTTTGGTTTCACCGTCAGTTTCGGCTACAGTTCCAGTTTCAGCTTCAGTTTCAGTTTCAGGTTCAGCTTCAGTTTTGGTTTCAGCATCAGTTTCAATTTCAGCTTCAGGTTGGTTTCAGTTTCAGCTTCGGTTTCAGCGTCAGTTTCAGCTACAGTTCCAGTTTCAGCTTCAGTTTTGGTTTCAGCATCAGTTTCAGCTTCAGCTTTAGTTTCAGTTTCAGCGTCAGTTTCAGCTACAGTTCCAGTTTCAGCTTCAGCTTCCGTTTTGGTTTTCAGTCTCAGTTTCAGATTCAGTTTCTGCTTCAGCTTCAGTTTTGGTTTCAGTTTCAGATTCAGCTACAGTTTCAGCTTAATTTTCAGCTTCAGTATCAGTTTCAGCTTCAGCTTCAGTTTTGGTTTCAGCATCTGTTTCAGCTTCAGCTTTAGTTTCAGTTTCAGCATCAGATTCAGTTTCTGCTTCAGCTTCAGTTTTGGTTTCAGTTTCAGATTCAGCTACAGTTTCAGCTTAATTTTCAGCTTCAGTATCAGTTTCAGCTTCAGTTTTGGTTTCAGCATCTGTTTCAGCTTCAGCTTTAGTTTCAGTTTCAGCTTCAGTTTGGTTTCAGCGTCAGTTTCAGCTACAGTTTCAGCTTCAGCTTCAGTTTTGGTTTCAGCATCAGTTTCAGTTTCAGCTTCAGTTTGGTTTCAGCGTCAGTTTCAGCTACAGTTCCAGTTTCAACTTCAGTTTCAGCTTCAGCTTCAGTTTTGGTTTCAGCGTCAGTTTCAGCTACAGTTCCAGTTTCAACTTCAGTTTCAGCTTCAGCTTCAGTTTTGGTTTCAGCATCAGTTTCTGTTTCAGTTTGGTTTCAGTTTCAGCTTCAGTTTCAGTTTCAGCTTCAGTTTTGGTTTCAGTTTCAGATTCAGCTACAATTTCATATTAACTTCAGCTTCAGTTTCTAACTATCCTTTCAAACTATCCTGCGGGAACCTTACATCGGGATAAAAACTATCCTATGTCCTTCCCAGGGTCCTCAAATATTCCCATGCCAAATTTCATGTAAATCTGTTCAGCGGTTAAGGCGTGAAAAGGTAACAGACAGACAGACAGACAGACAGACAGAGTTACTTTCGCATTTATAATATTAGTATGGAGTATGGATGCTATCATTTTGAGTAGAAAATGCAGCAAAATGACTGAAATATCGATAAAATATTAAATACACGCCAGGCGTGTTGCCGGCACCTCGAAAAAATTAACGAGAACACGACAGGCGTGTCAGTGGCGGTGAAAGTGTTAACTATATAAATCATTCAAGTACAGAAACGAAACAAAAACTTACATGTAAACAGTTCCATCAAAACGTAACGTCTAAAGTATGTTTGCGTCGGGCGATAACCCACCAAGTTGTGTTGCTACAGAGCTATCCGAACGGCGCACGACAATTCCCGAACAGGGCCGCCAGCGTCCGCCAAAGCGTTGCCGCGAGAAACGAAGTTAGGCGAGCGTGCACGACAACTTCCGAAATCAGTTTCGGTTTCGGCAAAAATTTCGGCCAATTTTGGCCGAAACCGAAACTGCCGCCGAAAATTGATTTTTGGCCGAAACCGAAACCGATACCGAACTTTCGGTCGGACACTACCTAGTTGTACACTGTATATTGGTGTCGCAGATTGGTATCCGGGTTGCATTTGGGTTGTTTTGTAATTTACATTTGAGTAATCCCATCAACAGGGTTTACATTGTACTGCGTCTATGAGAAATCCGAGATCGAGGCAGTACGCGGGCGGACCCGGGCGCAGGACGCGGGTGGCGTTATACGGGCTCTACCCGGAGCGGGTCGCGTGCGCACCAACCCGCGTCGCTGTGAAAAGATGTTCTAGCGCCTAACGTGTGCTCCCGCTCCGGGCGCCCGTACTGACAGCCCGTACGGATCGTCCGTACAGCAGTGAAACCAGCCTTAGGCTGCGTTTCCACCAGAGATGTGCGAGGATGCGTAGCGAGGGATGTGTTTGTAAAGAACCAACAGAATCGCTTCATTTACCTCGCCTCGGTCAGCACAGCTCTGGTGGAAACGGCTCAGCGGAGCTAGATTGTTGCGCATACAAAACAAGCGAGGGATGTGTGCGAGGGATGTGTGCGAGAGATGTGTTGCGAGGGATGTGTTGCGAGGAATGTGTGTTGAGAAGGATGTGTTGCGAGGTTTGCGCATCCTCGCACCACACATTAATGCGCATTTTCACAGCTCCGCTACACATCCTCGTAGGCACATTTTCATCGCACAGCTTTGGTGGAAACGTCCACACATTTTCACAGCACAGCTAGACATCCTCGCACGACACATTTCCATCGCACATCTCTGGTGGAAACGCACCCTTAATCACGACGACAAAATGGAAAAATAAAATCATGAAGAACATTTTTTTTAGCAACGCCAAGTGTGAGTCAGCTAATCCGACTCGCACACGTCATGCTCCCCAGACACCCCACTTTGCGTTGTAGAAAACTATGGAATCCTACACTGCAAGCCTAGTGATATGCGATAATATTTGTGCAATATTTATTCAAAGACAGCATTTCCGATACATACCTACATAAAGCTGATACTGCGGGAAATATAGGTAGGTATGTAGGGTAAACTCATCTAATTCTGTGACTCGCCTAATTCGGTGATATTTGGTTTGAGCGCTATTATAAGGCTGTACGAGTGAAATCAATGACTTGAAATACAACCTTATTCCTCTTTTATAAAGTAAAACTTCATCTGTAAAGTTTGGGGACGCTCGAATGAGCGAGATAGCAAAAACTGATTTTTTTTGTCAGTTCGCGCGTAAATCTCGCCGATTTCGGCAGTGTATGTGAATTGGTGGTGAACTTTGCTGTATTTATGTAAGTATTTAACCAATTTATCAACCGACGACAAAAAGAGGAGGTTATCAATTCGACGCGTATATTTTTTTTTTTTTTTTTTTTTTTTTAATGTATGATCATCGATTACTCGAAGACGGCTGAACCGATTTGGAAAATTCTTTTTTTGATTGAAAGGGTATACTTCGATACTGGTCCCATTTTCATAAACGTCAGGATCTGATGATGGGATCCTGGAGAAATCGAGGGAACTCTTCAAATATTATAGGCACACCTATGTCGTTTTGGGTATTTATTATAGTAACTTGTGCAGTTGCTCTCAAAAAGTACCATTTGAGGAAGTGGAACTGATGATGAAGAACACAGATGGCCGCCGAAACTACTCAATAATAAGTATTGAGTGGATTGCGATTCGATTACTTGAATATGGATGTTACGCACTTTATGCTCGTCACAATGCATATGGTGATGTAGAGCTGATGGTGAAGTACCAGGAGAACTCCTCAACAATTAACGGCCCAGCATTGGGAAAAGCAATATTTTGTAAAAGGTTATAAGTAGTTGATAATTAGGCTCTTGTAACTAGGTAAATTAAAAATAGACCAACTAAAAAGAGTGAAATAAAAACTTTTTACCAAAAAATTAAACCGACTCCCAAAAAACACTGCAAAGTAAAAAATAACTTTAATTTCGGAAGTCGGTGCCAAAAACGAAAATACAAAACTAAAGACACCGACTACCGAAATTAAAGTTATTTTTTACTTTGCAGTGTTTTTTGGGAGTCGGTTTAATTTTTTGGTAAAAAGTTTTTATTAGCTTCTTTTCAATAAAGTGAATTGTAAATGATATTCCCTTGATGTGGCAGCACAAAATTCGTCATAGTTCCGCGTCGTTTTAGTGTTAGAGCTTATTTTGTTCGTCAAAAATATTAGCGTTTTAGCGGTTGAGTGGTTTCTGTGCTATCACAGAATTAATATTAATTTTGTTTAATTAATATTATTAATAGTAGTAATGTACAATTATTTGTGGTTTTAACTGAAAGTATTGACTTATTTTGAGTTTAGTAGACAAGATTTATGTTATTTTATTAGTTTTATCTTGTCGTAATTAAAATGACGACTTTGAGGCAATATTATATATTTTGCTATCACGGAATTGAGTGACACTTTTTGGACATGTCACGTAATTACGTGAGTAGTTTTATTACCAAATTTCGCAGCATTTGTTTTATTAACACGAGCTGAAAATTTAAACAGACACTAAAATCTAAGCAGGTATGTATTTAGTATTATAATTTGCTTGTTTACTTTCAGAACCTGTGAAACAACAATTTATGAAGAAAAATAGGACTGAAGATGAAGATTGGCTATGTGAAATATTTAAGAGATGGTTGGTAGGTTAGTACTCAAAAGATGCAGCTTCTAAAAATGGGGCAGACTGGATTTCTTGTTACTTCCGCTTCAAAACGTACCACGTACATTGCCAAAGTCAAGAATTTGAGGCTAATGCGACGATTTTTAAGTGTGATATGTGTTACGCCGAAGAATTCTAGAAGATACTACAATATAATAATACAGGGTGGGCCATGAATTAGTTAACATTTAAATGTAACTTACCGCGCAAACTATTGCTTTCAAATTACATCCATATAAGATCCAGCTAGTGCAAGAACTAAACCCTAATGATTTAAATTTGTGTAAGTCATATGCCGAAACAATGTTAACTCGATTCAGTAATTTTCACAACATCTTATTCTCTGACGAAGCCCATTTCCACCTAAATGGACATGTAAACAAACAGAATTGCAGGTATTGGAGCAGCGAAAATCCTAAAGCTAAACATGAGAGGCCACTTCACTCTCCTAAGGTAACTGTATGGGCTGCAATTTCAGCAAAAGGAATCATCGGACCTTACTTTTTTGAAGATTCTCGAGGCCGTTCAGTTACTGTTAATTCTGCCGAGTATGTGAAAATGTTACGGGAGTTCTTAGCACCGATGCTACTGGAATTTGCTGGCTATAATCGTAACACATGGTTTCAACAAGATGGAGCCACGTGTCACACATCGAACGAGTCCTTGCCGGTGGTCAAAGACATGTTTCCGGAAAAGCTGATATCCAGACGGGGTGACATCCCATGGCCACCCAGAAGTCCAGATCTATCACCAGCAGACTTCTTTTTATGGGGTTATTTAAAGAGTCGTGTCTACATTGATAAACCGAATACACTGCGTCAACTTAAAGAAAAAATCATCGAAGAGATGTCGGCGATCTCGCGGTCTCTTTGCAGAAGAGTATTCGAAAACTTTAGGACTCGCTTAGATGAGTGCAAAAACCGAAACGGTGGTCATTTAGACGAAATAATTTTTAAAATAAAATTACAACTAATTAGCTTTCTCGTAAATAAACGATTTCTAAAATATGTTAAATTGTTTTTTTTATACGATTTTTTCAAATGTTAACTAATTCATGGCCCACCCTGTACAATACAATAGGTACTTTATTTTTTATCCAAAGATATTACTAAAATGTTTATCTTGTTTTTTAAGTTTGTTTTGTTTTTTCCTATGTTAATTTTATGATATTCATTTAATATAAATTTGCTAAAGCAAGTTAACTTGCCTAATTCCGTTATATCAGAATTAAAGTAGTAGCTATCACGGACTTAAAGAGGTCACCACAGAATTAGGCAAGTTGACTTGCTTTAGTAAACTTGGTATAACTCTTAGGTTTCTAGAAAAAAATGTGATTAATTGTGCCTATATTCCTCATAAAAGACTGATTAAAAGTTAAAACTCATGCTAAGTCTGAATGAAAGTAATTAATAATTTATTGGTATTTTATTACTCAAAATGCCTTTGTCACGAAGTTAGATGAGTTTACCCTAAGTAGGGACACGAAAAAAGTATCGATACTTTGTGGTATCGAGTACGTTTCGTTTCGATACCGATACTTTTGTACTCGATACTTTGTATTTGATACTTTTACTCAATGAGTACTTTTTGACAGGTATCGTATCGAATAAATCTTGGACGGCAACGCCATCTGGTTTAATTAAACTGAACCTTCTAATAGAATAATAGAATAGAATAGAATAAGTCTTTATTTGCTTGGAATGTAGGTACAATAAGGTGTTAAATACATAAAGAATCCATGTACATTCTGCCTTAGTGTGGCATGCAAATGTATTATGTTGCAAATAAAAAAGTGCTATAACAATTTATTATAACTGATAAAATTGATTATAACAGATAAAATTGATTACCTACGACAAATAAAATTGATTACAACAATAAAATTGATTACAACAAATAAAATTGATTACAACAAATAAAATAAAAATATTAATTTAAACAGAAATTAATTCAAATATTACAAATCATTGTCATTTAGGAAATATTGCACAGAATAATAACATTTATTAACAAGTAATTGTGTGAAGTGTTTTTAAATTTTTGCAACGGTAAGTTTTTAATATTGTCAGGTATTTTATTATAGATTTTAGGAGTCATACAAATCACATTTCTTTTTATTAAGGTAGTTTTAAATACGCCTGTGTGCAGTAAATTCTGGTATTGAGATCTCATAGCTGTACTTCTTTTTCTTGTTTCTATTAAAGTTGCAAACAGACATCGATTTGTTATAACAAATATTGCTACCTCAAGGATATAAAGGCACGGGAAAGTTAATAAATGATGAGACTTAAATATAGGTACACAACTGTCAGTTGATTTGAGGCCAAAGATAGCTCTCAGGCAGCGCTTTTGAGCTCTGAAAATGCTTTCTCGTTCACTACAGTGACCCCAAAAAATAACACCAAATCTCAAGATAGAAATTACTAGACCATGATAAGCAACTAGTATTGTCGGCAAATTAATCTTTTTTGATAGATTACGCAACATATATGCAGCTGTGCCTAAACGTTTACATATATCTTCTGCTTGCTGCTTCCACGTTAATTGTGTCATCGGCTAATCGACTTCTAATATAGAGCTGCAAATGTAACCTGCGGCCGAGAAGGCTCTCTCAGCTTCTACGCTTGTCAGTTTAATTGTCAGCAATTTTTTTTTTTGTGTTACCGATGGAAATAATAAATAAAAATAATAATCATGAACAGCAGACAAGTATTCTCTAACTCCTTCACTTTCAAACGCAGTGCCAAAAACGAAAATACAAAACTAAAGACACCGAAATTAAAGTTATTTTTCACTTTGTAGTGTTTTATGGGAGTCGGTTTAATTTTTTGGTATATAGTTTTTTTTAGTATTTTATCAAAATCCTTCGGTTTTTAGTTTGTATGGTATAAGAAGACGCCACTTCTTGCTGGATCTGTAACGGTAACTCTTCCTGTATTGTTAAATCTTTTTTCTTTAATTGTGAATCTTCGTTCTTTTCTAATACTTCTTCAACGAGTGCCACGTTGTTGTTAGAGTTTTGTTTATACTTTCCAACATTTTTTTGATTCGAACTAATCACAAACTGAGCGAACATGTAGTGACACGTTGCTGCGGCGAGGGTGAGGCGAGTAGGTACACTTGCGCGATAGCGCGGTTATTTTGCCAAAATATAGAATAAACCGGATCCGGTGGACATATTATATTGATCCGCCGGATTACTGGATCCGGTTTTCCGGATTGCAATCCCTATTACCAACTCAGCATTTGCTCGGCGAAAGATACCCAGTGCTGGTTTTCAGTTGGCACCCAGCAGTGAAACACGGACGAGGGTAAATAAAATAATTTTAAAGTTCCCTTACCTATGTCTATAAGACAGTACCTTTGGCGAAATTCGGTCGTTTTCTACTTGCTTAGTTCACCTGGGTGGATCACAGCCACTTTTCTTGCTGGTGGTCTACCAAAATGATGAAGAATATGCAAATTAAAAATGTCGATGGGCCATCTCCACCTAAAATTAATTCCACGGAAATCGAATCCTCCTCCTGGTTCTAATCTCGTTACTACAGTACCTATAAAATTGAAAGAACAATTTATTGCAAGGAAAAACTTTAATAATGATTTATCATAGAGACAGTCAACGTAACTTTTCCAAAGCGAGTCCTACAGCAATTTCTTTGTACCGTCGTCATTATATTAAGTTTTCTTTTTGTTGGAAAACATGGATTCAAGACTTCAGTTCAGATAGAAGGCGCAAAATGGTGGTACTGGTTTTCTTTACTTTTTATTCAGTTTTGAATACAAACATTCCAATACCTAGGTATACCATTATTTGTGCGGTGTTTTTCATCAAACACAGATAATAAAGAATATAATTTTTTTGCCATCTAAAATTCGTCGTGGTATTGGAATCGCGACCTTTGTATGCATAACTATAAGTTTCAATGCATCAAAAATATAAGCGTTTTAATGGCGCGGCCAGGGCGAACTTCAAAAACTATGCCAAGATTTTGTATAAAATTGGCAGTTATAAAAAAAATTGAATTCAGGTAAATAAATAGTTCAAACCCTTATAACTTTTTAACCATAACTTTAACAATAAATAATAGAAAATCTGGGTACCTACCTACCAATTTTTTTTTTCTTTAAATTTCGCCGTGGCCGCGGCTTTGAAACCCTTACATAAAAAAATATGGATTGTTCAACGGTTTAACTGTGAAAACGTAATTAGCACGGCAGTGCCCCCGCCAAGATGAGTCAAGCAATACAAGGCAATACTTACCCTTTGTCGAAGCGCTTATTCGGTATTTCGAAAGATTCTCTGGATATTATGTCAATACTGGATATATTAAACATAATTATTATAAAGTTGCCGTTTCGATACCTTCACGTGAAAAATTGACTCACTGTTTATTACTATTCTCTGTTATACAATATCTTGTAGTTACGAAACTACTAAGCCACTTATTTTGACTAAGGTGTAGAATTTGTGAAATTAGGGCTTGTAGAGTTAGAAGCATTGGTTTTGGCATCTTTTCAGACCTGATAACTTCTTGAGTGCGAGCCATATAATGTCGTCTTGGCAACATTTTACGAGATGAGTTTTTAAGCTATCATGGTCACTAACAGTATCATTAGAACTTACTTACCATGTATATTTATTGTTTCGAGTCCATCCGTGATCATAGCGCTTGCAACAGTGCCGAAATATCTAAAACTCTAATCTTTAAGTTCTAATGATACTATTTTATGGATATATTATATAATATGGATATATATATTAGTATGGATTCAGGGATGTGGGTAACTAAAGCAATTAAAGGTGAACCCAACAACCAACAAATGTTACAAATAAAAAAATCATTTATTTATTATAGTTTTATTGGTTGTTAGACACATTGTGGTTTTAAAAATAACAATTTCTTAAACCTAACATAGTGTTTTTTTTTTCATTAAAACTAAACGTTAACAAAAAATGGTATTTTATTTTGAATTCAATGGTTCACTTTAGGTGTTCAGAATTAGTAATTTTACCACTATGGTGAGTTCTTAAATAAATTGCACGCGATAACAAGATGAAATAATATAAGACTATTGCTACCAAATTATTAATTTAGCAGGCATTTCCATTTTTATAACAAACTGCATTTAATTTGTACAATACAATAAAAAAATTCTTAACGGCAGCCCCATTTCAAACCTAGTAAGGAAATACGAAATTTTAAAGGAGACTGCATAAACGCAAAATAGATTGGATATTTTATAGGATCAATCTGATTGGTTAAAGTCTGGTTACCAGGTTTTAAAAAAATAGCAATGTGGGTATACTACCCACATTGCTATTTTTACACATTACACATTACTAATAATCTCGTTTTTTTAAATAATCTTGTTAAACCCTCCAACTAGGCTAAATATGCTTGATAAGGATGTTCACGGCAATAATGTAATGGGTGGGGTTCGAACCCGGGACCTCTTGATAACAAGGCAGACACCTTAACCATGAGGCTATTGTCGCTTAAGGTTTAGATACATCTGCTTTTAAGTTAGTTTAAACCGCTGGTGTTTTTGTATTTGGTGCTTACTTTCTCTTTGGTAGGTAGGTTAGTAAGTGTTAAGAACGACGATCTAATTTAATATCTGATTGTTATAACTGTTTATACAACGTGTAACGGAAACCCCATATCTATCCAAAAGGGCTGAAGACAACATCTGGTATGGAGTCTCTATGCACAGTTTCAGCACAAAATAATTGACTCAAAGAATTGATACTGATTGATACCAAATTATTGGTTTCATATATTTCTTGAATACCAATCATAACAAACGTGTTACAGCACTACGAGGGTCAATAACTTTCCACGTCACTTGCCAATAACACGATAATTCCTTTCGTTCTTCTTAATTTGAAAAATTCTGTCTCTGGTATCAGTGTATTGGAATTTGTAATAAGTTCTACACACATACAAAACCCTTGCCATATCGTTTGTTATCAAAATTCAAAGAAGCCATGCACTTGGTATGTATATACCCTTTAAATTACACGTTGTATAACAATACAGTACAATGATAATGTCACTGACGTTTTGATCTTAACACCACCGCTCGGATAAACCCTTTCCTTTGTACAAGATTCTTGTAAAAAGGTTTTGAAATTAGCCAGTCGCTATTTAGCTTAAAAAGCTGATGATATAGATTTTGTAAATCTATTCAAGCGTCAAAAGCCTAAAGCCTAAGGTGCGCAGGTTCGAACCCCACCCGATGCAATATTGTCGTGAACCGACTCCAGACACAAGCATATTTAGCTTTAGTTGGAGGGGTTAACAGGATTGTTAGTTATGTGAATATTACCCACATGACTAGTTCTCCCTCTAGTAGTGTTGAAAATTGTTTTAAAAATACGCCCACAAATAGGGTATTTGCCTGTAGTAGTAAAAAAACGATGTTTTGCATATAGTTAGTTTAGATGTCAAGAAATTTAAACAACATTTTTATTTCTAAAAATAATTCCACATTTTTTATATTTTCATAAAATAAAAATTATATTTTTTAATCTGTGTGTCACGTGACCGCAAACGCTAATCACGAAGTGTGAGTAGTGTGACGTCATTTTTCTCAAAGCTGTCAAACGTGTCGACATGTCAAACAACGTAAGACGACATAAATCCTAACCTCAAAAACACTTTGTTGTTTGAGAAATATGACGTCATGCGACTTCGTGACAGCGATGGGTTTTTGGGCGGGAAAATATTTAATTTGAATTTTATTTTAGTTTTACCAGTGTTACTCAGGGAATTTTTTTTTGTAGCTTATAATTGATCAATAATTAAATCTAAACTATTAAAAAAAAATAGGCAAATACCCTATTTCTATTACACCTATTATTTGGTTCTTCTACTCAAATATGTTCATGGTGAGCGGTTGGTCGCAACTTTTTGCGCCGGCGCAGAGCCGCATGCGCGCTAGTATGAAGCTGTACCAGTGTTTCATAGCTGGCATCAGACTGTTCACTGAATTCGTCAGCTCGTAGGGGTCACGAGCCAAGTTGTACACTTCCACGAAGTTCTGGAAAGAGAACGAAGATTTATGGAGTACAGACAGACAGACAAATTTTTAGCAAGTTTATTTGTGTTTTTGTATGGTGTAAAAAACTATAAGTACTTGAGAAAATACAGTTATTTTGGAATCAGACTATCTCATCATCTGTGTTTCCCGACAGCTACAACCTAGGTGTTAAGGTGATAAGGTCGAGGTTTACTTGTTTGAATTTTTGAATGAAACAACGTGTGGTTGATACAAAGCTCTATTGGACACTGCTTATAGACTAATGAAGGAGTGACTTGAATACATGAATGTAAAGTTAGCTATAAGTTACAGTTTTTAACCTAACATACCGCCCACCAAAAGGGCTTTAAGGCCTTTTCTAACATAATTAAAAATCTTGTTACTTTACACTACAACGTAACAAGTAATTGAAACATGAATTTCTGACTTGACTATAATAACTAAACATTACAACTAAACTTATTTAAACATGGGCTTACACACAAATTAATTTAGTCATTAGTACTAATCGGTAACGCACACAAGTTTGAGATTGATCTATGTGTCAGTTTACCATCGTGACGTACGGTATACACCCTTGTTATTCCATCTTGTCCAGGGTGTTTTTGTGCTATCCGTGCCAGTGCCCACTTGCTGGGTGGCATATTCACGTTTTTAAGTAATACAATGTCGCCGATCTCAAACTCCTTTGTTCTTTTGAGCCACCTTGTTCTTTGGTTTAGGCGCGACAAGTATTCTGTTTGCCAACGTTTCCAAAATCCTTGAACCAGTCTTTGGACATGTTGCCATCTGGACAGCTGGTTCATGTTGGCTGTGGTATAGTCTCGGTCAGGTACCGTAATTAATGGTTCTCCGACAAGGAAATGTCCAGGTGTGAGGACTTGTATGTCATCGATCAAATCCACATCTGTATTAATCGGCGTTAAAGGGCGAGAATTTAGGCAAGCTTCTATCTGTGTCAGCACTGTGGCAAATTCTTCAAATGTTAAGTTCTTAGTCAATATTTTTCGTAGATGTTGTTTAACGGACTTAACGCCAGCTTCCCAAAGCCCTCCAAAGTTTGGGCTATATGGAGGTGTAAAGTGCCACTGTGTTCCTTCATTTGCCAGTTGATCAGCTATAGGACCAGGTAATTGTAGTCCAGCCTCTTTCCACATTCTACATAATTCTTTGTTGGATGCCACGAAGTTCGTGCCGTTATCGCTCCAGATCTCATCACATCTTCCTCTTCTGGCCACGAAACGTTTGAAAGCAGCGATGAATGCATCGGCCGTCAAATCGCTCACTAGCTCCAAATGTATAGCCTTTACCGCCATGCAAACAAAGATGCAAATGTATGCCTTCCGGGTTTTTGCCCCTCTTCCTTTGAAATTTAGTACGTACATAGGACCAGCAAAATCCACTCCACTTCGAGCAAAAGGACGTGAAGGAGTCACCCGAGCTTCCGGTAAGTCACCCATTAGTTGTTGTCTACTAGCAGCTCGTTGCCGCGCACAGGTAAGACATCCGTGAATGTATTTCTTCACCAGAAGTTTGCAGCCAACAATCCAGTATTTACTCATCAGGTAAGTAATCATCATTTTTATTCCACCGTGCATTGTTTTCAGGTGTGCATCAGCCAACACTAGTGATACAAAGCTGCTTTTCTTGCCCAATATCACGGGATATTTTAAATTCTCGTCGGCATCTGCGTTTCTCAGCCTTCCACCCACCCTGAGGATATTTTGGCTATCTAAGAATGGATTCAGTGACTTCAGAGTGCTAGTGGTTTTTACATTCCCTTCTTGTTTTATTCTTCTGATTTCATCTGAAAATTCCTTTTCTTGTACTCTTTTTATGCAAAATTCCAGAGCACATTGCAGTTCTTCTGTCGTCATCTCCTGACCTAGTTTGTTAGGATTTATTTTCATGTTTAAAACTCTTTTGCAATGTACTATTACTCTCAATAACTCAGTGAGTGTATCATATTCTTCAAATTTTAGGAAGTTCTCTTCTCCTTCTGTTATATTTACGTATGACTGTATAGGTTTCTTTATTTCTAAATCTGTGGTTGTTCTTATCGGTCTTGTGAACTCGATAGTTTCCTCGGCAAGCCAGGCAGGGCCATTCCACCATAACGTTTTCTGTTGTAGTTCTGATAAAGATAATCCTCTTGATGCTATGTCGGCTGGGTTATGTGCCGACTGCACATGAAACCATTGGCTACTGCTTTTGTTTTCTAGTATCTCTACTACTCGGTTTGCGACAAATGGCTTCCATCGGTTTGGTTCTCCGAACAGCCACGCTAAGACTATAGTTGAGTCTGTCCATGCGAACACATTGTGTGAAGGAATTCTCATAGCTTGACTCACTTTAGTTAGCAATTTAGCTAGTAGTGTAGCTCCACTTAGTTCGAGTCGTGGTAGTGTAATGGTCTTGACAGGAGCTACCTTTGTTCTTGATGCAATGAGATTTATTTTTATGTCTCCTTCGCTAGTTTGTACACGGCAATAAACCACTGCTGCATATGCCCTTTCAGACGCATCGCAGAACCCATGTAATGTTATTCGTTCCTTTTCAGTGCTAATGGTGTTCAACCAACGTCTGATTCTTAATTTATCGACATTTTCTAAATCTTTTCTAATGAACTTCCATTGTTCCTTCAGTTCTTCACTTATTTCTTGGTCCCATCCAACTCCTTCTAGCCACAATTTTTGTACTAGAATTTTTGCAGTTACGATAACTGGTGCTATCCACCCTAGTGGATCAAACAATTTCTGTAAATCTGACAGAATAGTTCTCTTTGTTATATGATCTGATGATAGTGGTTCTAGTTGTAATTGGTAATGGAACTCGTCTTCTCCGAGATTCCATGACAGACCAAGAGCCTTTATGGTGCCGTCTAGCTTCAAGTCTAGGTTAGCCCTTGTAGTGACCTTGTTGGCATCTATAGATTTAAGAAACTCAGTATCATTAGACGCCCATTTTTGAAGTTCAAAACCTCCTCGTTTCAGAATGGTAATAATTTGATTACTAACACGAATTGCTTCTTCTGTTGTATCGCAGCCTGATGTCAGATCATCAACGTAGAAATCATCACGAATAATTTTGACAGCTTCAGGATATTGTTCACCTTCATCTTCTGCTAATTTAATTAACGTTTTAATGGCAAGATAAGGCGCAGATGCTGTACCAAACGTTACTGTTTTTAATCTATAGTCCTTGACTTCAGGTGGTTGGCAGTTTAGCTCAAGATTGGGTCTGACGCTGCCACGCCACAATATTCTGTGATAATCTGTATCTTTCTTATCTACCAGTACCATTCTATACATTTTGATGACGTCACTTGCGAAACACACCTTATGCATGCGCCATCTCATTATTATACTTCGCATATCCTCTTGTTGTACCGGACCAATCATGAGCTCGTCATTCAAAGATATTCCATTATTTCCCTTGCATGACGCATCGAATACGACTCTTATTTTTGTGGTTTCTTTATCTTTTCGAACTACGGCGTGATGTGGTAGGTACACACACCGATTGTTTACTTCATCTTTTGGAACTTCCTCCATGTGTCCCATTGTTAAATATTCTTCTAGAACCTTATCGTATTCTTCTCTTAGTTCAGGTTCCTTTTGAAGTCTTCTTTCTTGTTGAATCAAGCGATTCATTGCAATTTGTCTCGTGTTCCCATCTGCTGCTTTTGGTTCATTGGTACGAAATGGGAGTCTCACAACGTATTGTCCATTGCTGTTTCTTCTATATGTATTTTCATAGAAACTTTCACATTGCTTTTCTTCCTTTGTGTATGTTCTCTTTGAATCTGGTTCTATTTCCCAGAGTGTTTTCAATAAATCTTCTCCCATAATTTGATGATGCATAACAAGAACCGAGTCTGTTTTCTGTATTTTATCTTCTACCTTTCCGAATAAAATCCAGCCAAGATTTGTTTTATGTGCACATGGTGACCCTGGCGGACCTTTGATTAACTCGTTCTGTACAATTTGTGCATACACGTCGACACCCAGAAGCAAATCAATAGACCCTGGCTGACAGTAGTTAGGGTCAGCCAGGACTAGTCCTTCTAGATGAGGCCAATGGTTTGTGTTGATTGTGCGGGATGGTATTTTAGTAGTCAGTGGCTTCGACATTACATATGTTCTGACTTTCAAGTTGAAATTTTCACATCTTGATTCTACATTGATCTGAACTACATGTTTGATATCTTCTCTCGTTGATCCCACGCCTACAACTGTACCTTTGATATTATATCGCTTGGCCATGAGTTGTTGTGCCGCTCGTTCGCTGATGAAACTTGCTTGTGAGCCTTGGTCGATCAAAGCTCGTAATATTGTTGTATTTTTGTCTTCACTTCTCACTTTTACGATTGCAGTTGCCAGTAACGATGTACTTTGTTTCGTAGAAACGTGTGATGTCACCATTGTAATGTCCTTCTCAGATTCTTCAATCTTCTCCACGTTGTTATGAAGTGCCACTTCGGGTTGTTTTGTTTGTTGGTTTTCAGTGTTGCCCGTTGTGGTTGTTTTTATTGAGCTATCTTCCCTATTTTCATGAAGAAGTGAATGGTGACGTCTTTTGCATATTCGACAGCTTGTTGGTATGCGACAATGCCTCACAGAGTGTCCGGGTGCAAGGCAGTTGAAGCACATATTGTTAGTTTTGATAAACTCGCTTCTTTGTGCTGGTGATTCTTTTCCAAACTCCTTACAGTGGCTAAGTGTGTGGTTTTCTTTACACATTTGACATATTTTACTACTCTCCACATTAGTTGCTGCGTGAAACGACTTTTCTCGAACATGAACTGAATTTGCCCTTTGTTTTGTTGGTTCTGTAAGTTCTAACGTACGAAATCGGCATTCCAGGAACTTGCGAAACATATCGAGAGAGGGGAGGCTGTCAGGTTCCTCACAATTACTGCTCACATATTCTTCCCAATCTTTGTGCGTTTCACAGTCTAGTTTTTGTACTATGACGAATATTATCACAGGATCCCAGTTATCAGTCTGCACATTCATGTTTTTAAATTGATGTAAACATTCAAATGTTGTGTCCAGTAAATTCTTGATAGAACTAGAATTACTCATATTCATTTTTTTCAAAGAAAATAATCTTTTCATAACTGCGTCAACATTTATACGTTTATTGCCATACCTTGTTTTTAGAATGTTCCATGCTTGTTCATAGTTCGAATCTGTCACTTGTATATGTTTTAATATCGATGCAGCTTCTCCACTAAGACTTGTTTTTAAATAATGCAATTTTTGTACATTACTTAATGACGCGTTCTTATGTACAAGTGTATTAAATAAGTCATGGAACGATAACCACTCTTCATATTGTCCACTGTACGTAGGTATTTGTATTTTCGGCAAAATCACTTGTGTTTGTTGAGTATCACGAATCACTAACGTTAACTGGTTGAGGAACCAACAAATCCTTCAAGTCTGTCATCAAACTTAAATACAGCTCTTCGTGTTCAAAAAATTCTTCATTTAATAAGTAAGGTATTTCGTCACGCTTCTCCTTCGGTACGCTTCGCATTATTTCACCGTAAGCTTGTTTATATTCACTCCAGTACTCTTCCACACACTTAATACGGGCTGCAACATAATTCTTTTGCGTTAATCTAGCTTTCGGGCACTTCTTTAGATTGATCTGAGTCTTCTTCAAAGTATGTGCAAGGTTTTCCACTACATTCAACGCTTTTTCCACTTCCATAGCCATCGTAAGTATGTAAAAACTTCATTCGTAGCAAAGGTAATGAAATGAATAAGTTTTAATTATTAAAACTTTGCACTAAACAACTCGAACACTTGGGTCGTCTTATCTTATCGCGATCTCTTTGTTTTCGGGCGGCCGGCGACCGTCGACAGCGAGGGCTGGTATCCGGTTCGATTATGGACCATATGTTAAGGTGATAAGGTCGAGGTTTACTTGTTTGAATTTTTGAATGAAACAACGTGTGGTTGATACAAAGCTCTATTGGACACTGCTTATAGACTAATGAAGGAGTGACTTGAATACATGAATGTAAAGTTAGCTATAAGTTACAGTTTTTAACCTAACACTAGGAGTCTTTAAGTCCAGAGTCAAGAGTGAATAGGTTACTTTTAGGTAAGCGTGCTCCATCTTCGATCACATCATCACTTACCATCAGGTGATATAGTGGTCAAACGCGAACCTATTTTCAATAATAAAAAAAAATCTACTGTAATTGCCTTTTCCCAATTTTTTTAGGGTCTGCTTTCAGTCAATTGTTTTTTTATTATCTCAATATGTATATCTCTTTTTCAATATTTACCTAGTGGTGCGCGTGACTAAGGCTCAATTCACACCGCCGCGGAATAGAATGAAAGCGACTTTTCGCAACGAAATTGTACACAGCATAATGAACTTTATGTCAATTAAACTAAATAGGAGCCGAAGATAAGTCGTGCGTCGTCCGGGGAATCCTCGCGCATTATCGAGAATTTTTGGCTCCTATTTAATTTGTATGTTATAAAATTGACATAAAGTTCATTATGCTATGTACAATTTCGTTGCGAAAAGTCGCTTCCATTCCATTCCGCGGCGGTGTAAATTGAGCCTTATTAATAACATTCGCTTGGATCATCGAGGTTAAGGAATGTTTCTCGGGCTCGGACCGTGGATAGCTGACACAATAAGCCGTTTGTTCCGGCTATCATATATAGCCAGAGAATCTGACAGTCTTACCAAGGGGCAGCATGTTATCCAGCTACTGGGTTGAGGAGGTCAGATAATACTCAGCTGCATTCAGTTAGAAGTCGACTCTGATATAGTTGTGAAAAGTCTAAGCTATATTGATATGATGATGAATATAATATGTATCTTTTTCGCGAAGTTTACGTTACAGTTCCTGACACCCTGTATATCGCACCCCTAGATGAAAACCTCACTAATTCAAAAAGTACTGATATTGAGTTAATTGCGTTCGAAAATACATACGCGGAGTTAAAACTCAAGTTGCGATAACTTATAAATACGATAAAGTAAGGTAATTGTACTTACGACACAAAAATGGTGCCTATTACCTAAAGTAGACTAAATAACCAAAAAATAAGTTTTATCAAGTTTCGGGGGAATAATTAAAAAAATATTTAAGTGAACAGGCTTTACAACATATAACTTCATGTATAAATTACAAATTTCTTGACATCTCTAGTGAATATTCCAAACACAGTTTTTGGTCATTTCTGAAAAAAGAGGTTTTTCGATTTTCCTGGAGTTTTCATCTAGGGGTGCGATGTGTGTATAGAATGTAGATAGGGGCCGTTCAAGTATTACGTAAGCACATTTTTTGCAATTATTAACCCACCCCTCCCCCTTGTCAGCAACAGTAAGCAAAGCTCTTACCCCTCCCCCCATGCTTACGTAAACATTGGTACAATTGATTGATTCATGAGCAGCAGTTATAAATCTAGAAATAAGGAATAGGTTTGGAATAGAAGTCTGTAACGCACATAATATTCATTTAAATAAACTTTACTGATACTGATACGGAATTCAACAATTCATTATGTGTAGGAATCCCCGAAAATGCATTTCGTTTTGAAGCATAGACAATTTGTGTTGCTATATGTGTAATAA
The DNA here is from genome assembly GCA_943138885.2 of Tholera decimalis. Classification (NCBI taxonomy): domain Eukaryota; kingdom Metazoa; phylum Arthropoda; class Insecta; order Lepidoptera; family Noctuidae; genus Tholera; species Tholera decimalis. Next base: position 5,886,616 of record OW964568.2, read on the forward strand.
ATTAAATAATTACTGCTGACGTAATCACCATCTAGATCCTTGTCATCAAAAATAAGCAAAGCAAAGACACCCACGCCCCCCTATAGTGCTTACGTAATACTTGAACGGTCCCATATACGCGATCGCCCCTTACCTCTTGGTCATCAAACTCGCAGTACTTCATGTTGATCCGGGGCGCGAAGTACCGCAGACAGGAGTACGTGTTGTTGCGCGAGTCTTGACACTTACAGTCGTACTGGGGGTAACACTCCTGAAAATTACACGTTCATTATATAGTATGTTAACTAACAGAGGGCGTTCCCGTTAACCCGCAATAGTATAGCATCCATACATCCTGAAAAAAATATTACCATTCGAAAACAAAATGTTTTTATTTTTTTAAATATTAAAATATTCACTGAAAATGTTAAATTGATACGTAAAAGATACACTCTGTACACGCGTACGCATTCATAAATAAATTGCGACGTTGCCGTCCTTCAAGTACGCGTGTACAGTGTTTTGCTTACCATGTGTTATGTTCATTTTTAAGCTTTATTTTCTTCCTTATTATTGATTTATTGTACCTAATTTATTGCTATACAATTGCGAGTAATTCCAATATTTTCAAATGTAAAATAATTACTAAGACGTAAAAACGAGACCCTATTACTAAGACTTCGCTGTCTATCCGTCCGTCTGTCTGTCACCAGGCTGTATCTCAAGAACCGTGATAGCTAGACTGTTGAAATTTTCACAAATTATGTATTTCTGTCGCCGCTATAACAAAAAAAACTAAAAACTAAATAAAATAAATATTTAAGGGGGCTCCCATACAACAGAGATGATGACGCACTTGGCCGGTTTTGTTGTGTATGTTTGCAGGACAAGGTTTTTGTTTTAAAAAATATTAGAATTTTTTTATGGAATCTAAGTACGAACGCAAATAGTCCTAATGTTTATTTTGACATTGTACCTACTAACATGATTTACAAGTTTCTGTCCGTCTATTTGTTGTCTATGATGAAATAAGATAAATTTATAATTTATTATTATACTCACAGCTAGCTGCTGTCCGTCATACTTCCACGGACACTTCTCATCTACGGAACCGCTCCGCCCCTCTCCGTGGTACTCCACCAGCATATACCTAGACAGGACATACCCTTAATTACTATTCGGTTACTTTGAAAAAAGGAATATACGAAGTAAAATGGTGAATCGGTAGATTTTATTTTAACTAAATGATAAGAAAATATCTTTCGAAAAATAAACTATAATTACAAATGCGAAAGTGTGTTTGTTGGTCCTTCTGTTACGTCCAAACGGAGCAATGGATCAAAATGATATTTTGGTATAGTACGGGACACGTAAGTTGAACTATGACCTTGACTGCGCAGTAATATATTTTTGGGTCTCAATCGAAGTGCGGTATGATGTGCGGCGTGCGGGGCGGCGCGTAACCATGACAACGTGGCGACGCGACGCTAGCCACCACTAAAGATGGGCATTTAAACGAAAAGCATATAATATAACATGTTATTTAAAATAAGCGAATAAACAGATTAGTTTATAAAAGCATTTAACGTTATCTGCTTATTCTGCTTTTTGTTAAAATTAAAATGTAACCGCAAATATTGCATTCCCTTGTTCACTTTTAAAAACGACATTTTAATTAAAACGGGTTATCGTGAACTGCTTAAATTGCTTACTTTGCTTTTTACGTTTAATAGCGTTTTCTCCGCCCAATTAAAAGCGTCATGTTTTGTGTATTTCCGAAACAATTTGTTTTTGAAGTTATGACTTGGACTTGTTTACGTAAACATAAATAGTGTAAAACATTTTTTCATGTGGTGAATTGTTTCGTAGGTACCAAGGAAATAATTCTGAGACTTTTGGACTTGTATATAATATAGTTTTTAGGTGTAGTTAATTGTGTTAATAATAGTGTAAATAGTTTATAGTGTAAGTAATTGTGTTAATTTTGGCGTCTTTTGAAGTGAAAACTTCTTTAGCATCGTTGTGATCTGAAAGCTTATGAAACGAAAAAGCGACAGTAAAAAGAGATAGAAACATAAATTGCCGAATTTTGGAATTCTGTTGGGGTCAAGGGGTAGAGCTTTTGATGCCCTTTAAAATGAGCCCAAACTCGGCTATCTTGCGACCACGGGAACGAAGTTAGGTCGCGGGGGGGTAAAGTAGCCCTGAGAGGGGGCGGGGAGGGGGAGGGTCTCGTGGGGAGTTCGGGGGGCGTGAGGGTAAAGGGGGGGGGGGGGGGGGCACACAAATTATTTGAAGATTTTTTTTGAAGGTTTCACTTCTACCACGTGTGAATTGCACACAAGTTTTTTTTTTCTATAAAAACAAATTAGTGAGCTAATAAAACTGATCGGCAAAGTACGAAAGAAAGTTCATTGATGTCGTTTAAAAACCAATAGGTACAACATAAACGTAACCAACTAAAAAAGCAAAATACATAATTTCGTTATTTTTAATGTAAGCAAGTAAATAAGCAGATAAGCAATTAAGCACTTAACGTACGTGACTTTTTATAAAAAATAAACGAATAAGTTCGTTAAAAGTTTTAAGTCGTTTATCACATCTCTGGCCACCACGCAGTCTCACTCCGCCCCGCGCTACCCCCACACTCTCCGCGCGGCCTTAGTGTACAACCACGCACGAAGTTTTAAAGTTTGTTTCCGTCTAATCTGTAATTATTGAATATAATTTCAAGAAAATGAGTCCACCACAACGAACTATTAAGAGAGAGGGGATGAGTTTCCTGACGGGGATGAGTGATCCGACACGATGGTTTTCGGACCCGAGCCCATCGTGCCGCTCCCCTTCACCCAGCTGCGCACATGGCTTAAAGAACACACACATGACCAAGCCCAGAAATGTTGGTCCTCGGCACCAGGCTGCAGGCAGTCCAAGGAGGCGATGCCAAACCTAGATAATAAACTAACCAGGCGCCTCCTACACATGGACAGAGGTAGCCTGCGAATGGTGGCGGGGACCATCACCGGGCACTGCTCACTGAACAAACACTATCACACAATAGGTATAACGGACAGTCCCCTGTGCAGGGCATGCATGGGGACGGAGGAAACGGTAGGACACGTGCTCCTAGAGTGCACGGAAATCACCGAAATACGGAAACGAACCCTCGGGTCATTAAATTCCCTTACAGATATCCTGAATAGACCGAAAGACCTGATCTGCTTCTGGAGGGAGGTTGGCTGGATGGAGTGACGGCCGACACGGCTCACGCACAATGGTCTCGTGCAGAGACTAAGTGCGGAAACCCAACTACAGAAGAAGAAGAGAGGGGATGAGAATGATATTTGACGTTTACAATTACTTTTTAAAAGAAAATAATATAACTGATTCTCTATATAAACCTGCAGAAGCTACGAAAGTCTATATCCACAGTTAGTTTTAAAAGAGAGTCAAAGTTCAGAATTTATTATCGCATTTAGGACCCCTGGTAAAAAGAGACAACGAATAAAATTAGTGACAGGCATAGATGATTTTGACAAGGGGGTAATAAAACAATGCATTCACAATTTTCATATAACTGAGAACGAATTACCGACAGTTTGTAAACTTCGTGCAAAGTTACGTTCAGATATAAAATATTAAGAAGGTTCTGAAAAAACCTTAAACGAGAGATCCGAGATTATTTTTAACTTGCGTTTAATTAAATTACTTTAGTTTTTTGAATTTCCCGGACAACTATGGAGCATGCGTCTAACAATTTTCTCCATACTTGTACCTGCGCGAACGACCGCCGTTTTGGTTTAACTTATGTGTCTCGGACTATATGAGATTTTATGTGCAGATAGTAGAAGTGCTAAAGAATGACATAGGCTACTGTTGTTTTTCGAGGCAAAAAATATCTTAGTGAAGCCGCAGACAAAAGCTGTTTAGGACATGTAAATCGTTTACAATCATTTTTCCGAAACATCACACAATTTTCCAGTAATTAAAACAAGTTTGTTTTTTTTTTAACTTTGCCCCACACTAAGAATTTCTCCAATATCGTGGGTGCTTTTTCACAAACACCCAAACCCACAACAACTACAATCGATCCTTTACAGTAATTGTGGGCAAAGCCAAGGCGTAAAACTCTCTGCCGGCTTCTGTATTTCCTGCCACAGAGGGCAGACCCCCCCCTGAATCGTACACCCTATTTGGGGAAAATCTTCTAAAATTTTGCAAAATAAGATGTTTCAAATATTATCACCCGATTTGTCAATAAAAATAGAAGACTTCCATTTATGTGTATAATAAAAGTATTGTGCAATAAAGAAAACTCATTTACTCGAAATATTTTACTGTTAGTGACTCCCCCCCCCAAATTCCAGGTTGCAACCGTGCCTGCGTATGACCCGTCAGCCTTTAAAGCAAGAGTGAAAGGGCATCAGACTCGCTCGTTCCATCGTAGACCTTTTCTATCGCTTACCACATGCGAGATCGAGGTCCAGAGGTTCATTCATAATAATAAAAGACTATTACAACAATCAGCGCAGCAACCGATAACTCAGGCACGTCGTTAAATTACCAATTACTGCCTCCTTGCATTAGGAAAGGTTAGAGCTCTTTGGAACGGCAAGTCTCCTTCTGTCTACGAAAAACAACTCCATTAGCCGCCTGCCTAACACCACTAACAGCCTCCTGAGCGTGTTCATAGACCAGTGGGATTCTCCTCTGCTGTGTCACTGGATGAGGATCCATAGCAGTCGAGGATAATGTGTGTTTTTGTGTTATACCTCTGTTACTAACACTAGCTATTAAGTTATTATGTTAAGGTAGTTGTCCGACTGCCGGCGAGTAAACGACTAACTGTCGGCGATTTACTCGCTGAAGAAACGCATAATGAAATATACATTCCGTGTAAACGAAAGAGATGCATACATTAATAGTTGTGATATAACTTAGAATATTATATAATTTAGTTTTAAGTAATTTGCTGTGCCCGACCGGGTCCATGATGATCATATTTTGTAAACCTACCACCTAAGGGCTCCCACACAAAATCACGAATTCGCATCGCATCGCAAATATCTGCGAATTCGCACGAACGCACCGCAAGAATTTCCGATCTGCTTCGCATCGCACATTCCTGCGATATTACGTCATCCTTGGTGACGCCATTTTAGTCCGCTCTGAGACAGCTTTAGAGAAAGACGCGCGGCGCCTGCGCCGCCTTCTTTGTTTATAAAAAAATGGCGGAATATGATACAGATTTTTTAATATCTTTAATTGAGCAGCGTCCCGTCTTTTGGGACACAAGTGTGAGTTCCCATCAGAGTTCATAATCGTAATAAATGCAAGAACCCAGAATCTTCTTTTATATCTATTTAACAATAATATATATCTATACTAATATTATAAAGCGGAAAAGTTTGTTTGTTTGTTTGTTTGTTTGCTTGAACGCGCTAATCTTCGAAAGTACTGGGTGGATTTGGATGAAATTTGGTATGGAAGTAGCTTGAAGCTTGAGGAAGGTTATAGGCTACTTTTTACCCGACTGCAAAAAAGGAGAGTTATGTTTTTACCGTGATAGAATCCACGGGAGCGAAGCCCCGCGAGAGTACTAGTAATAATATAAACAGCAGTGCAATAATCTTTTTGCGATCCATCTTACAAAAATCATCCATCTTAAAAACACGTCCAGTACGGCTGACTACACTTGAAGGAATGGTCGCCCTACCAAACGGTTTGCTGTACTAAATCGTATCATAGAAATTCGCATCGCAAGTTCCTGCGATGCGAGTTCACATCGCAACGCATCGCAGTTTTGTGTGGGAGCCCTAAGTTCACATTGAGGAATGCAATAAATAATTGAGTATTGAGTTGCTCTCTGACTGTTCACACTGTCGGCGACGACTCGCTTCACTAGTTTTGTCGCTGAGCGACAAGAGCTGTCAAAGATAATACTCGCTCAGCGATCACTTGGCGGTCAGAACTCACACTGAGAGACCAACCAGATCATAGCTCAGCGACTAAACTATCGGAACAACACACTCGCTGCTCGCCAACTCATTTTCAGATGTAATCTCTACTCGCTACTCGTTCATAGTCGGCGGTGGGACAACTGCCTCACTAACACTATGAACGCATGTATGAATTAAATAAATTGAATTGAAAAGCAAAAGTAGCCAAACCTTTCTCCAATCTCCTCAATTTCATTAGCTCTCTCATCTTCTGCCAACAAATCCAGCGCTCTCCCATCCATATGCCCTGGAGGTTCCAAGCCTGCCAACTTAATGATGGTGGGAGCCAGGTCAATGTTCAGTACTGGCTGCGAATTTGAGGAGTTGGCTCTTATTCCGGGGCCCTTTATGAGGAGAGGCACTTTGATGTCTGTTTCGTAGGGCTGGCGTTTGTCGTAGGCTTGGGAGAATTGACCTGGAGATGAAGATATTGGAGTTTTAGGTGTGGCACAGAATATCTGCTGAAGTTACGAGAATGTTCTAACGAGATACTGCGGCCCCGGATCACATAGGCAACTGAAGGAACAAGGTGGGTTTTTAGTCAGTAGAAGTCTGACACTCCGTTCCTCTCCACTCCAGAGCGGGAGATGTCATTTGATGATTTTCCCACGGAAAAAAAGAAAAAAAATAAGGTGTGTCCAGGAGAGAAGATACTATAGGCGATTTTCTGCTTATAGAGAATGGAATTGCTAAGCCACAGGCTTTTTGGCCGATATTTTCTAATCTATACTAATATTATACAGAGGAAACATTTGTGTATTTGTATGTTTGTAACGTTTTCACACAAAAACTAAAGGACCGCTTTCAAAAATTCTTTCACCATTAGAAAGCTGCGTCTTCACTGAGTGACATATGCAATATTACATTAAAAAAAAAAAATAGGGATCCCTAATAAATATGCAACAATCTAACCCAAGGCGTGCAAAAATTTGTCATAAAAAATCTGTCATCACGTGCGCTGCGGAAACTATTGATGATAGAACAAAAAAATGTTCTACAATACTATAGAACGTATCAATATCTACAAATAAGTCCGCGATAGCATATATCCAACTACTGTAGTTATGCCACTATAACTACTTTTTACATTTTAAAAGTTGATAAAAGTGCCGACAATAATCAAACCATATTGTTCATACCTCTTTATTAATCCTTATCTCATTAAATGATATTTTATTAAAGATCGTTTCAATACCTTTCAAATACTTTTTAAATTATTCAAATCGGCCATACCATTTAAAAGATATAACGAATTTTTAAAATGTCAATCTAAAGAAAATAATGCAATCTTTCTTACTAATATTATAAATGTAAAAATTTGTGAGGATGGATGAATGGATGTATTTTTGTTACTCTTTCACGCAAAAACTACTGAACGGATCTGAATTAAATTTGGCAAGTAGATAGTTTACATCCTGGAATAACACATAGACTGCTTTTATCCCGGAATTCCCACGGGATCGGGATTTTACGCAGTAATACCCTCCCACGCGAACGAAGTCACGGGCAGAAAGCTATAAAAAACTATAGAACGTTGTTGAAATAATACATTATAATGTACAAAAGGATTGAATTAATTTTCTCTCTTTGTATTCCAGAATTCTCACGAGATCAGGATTAACGCCAGAAACCCTTCAACTTAAATTATGTTTTAAAAACAAACTAAGAAAATAACGACTCTGTCGCAAAGTACTGAAGACATTTTCTTAAGGTTTTCATCAATGGATAGAGTGATTCATGATGAAGTTTTGAGTGCATGATTTTGTGTGAATTAGCAGATAAGAGACTTATTATTTATCCGAGTCCTAGGTTCATTTTAGAATTACTACTTTCATGAAATAAAGAGCAAAGAAGTAAGTCTTGACTTACCAACATGATATCCATTATCTGACGTGAACAATATATAAGTGTTGTCCAATAAAGCCTGTCTCTCCAAAGACCCCACTATATCAGCTACCATCTCGTCGACGGCGAGTAAACTCTCCCACCGCGAGCGGTACACACGGTCTAGTTCGGGTAACATAGACGCGGGGAGCGGCGACGGAGGCATACGCATTAGCCAGTGTTTGTCCTGAAAGGGAAAAAGGGTCTTATTTTAGTATTGTTACGAGCTGGGGTTCGGGACAGAAATAATTAACGCTAATTAAACCAAAATTAACACTTTAATTGAATAAACACAAAATAAAAATTAACACAAATATCCACACTACAAAACTTGTCACTTAAATCGCACTGAAATTCACTTGTAGAGTTTCTATTATATCGCCTCGTATCTTGTAATAAGACTGCCGTCTGCGTTCCTCTGCGATCTATTTATACCCCGGTCTATGAGAATGTTCTACATTCTTGTAAAATCGACTCACTGCCTATACTGCCAAGAATATTCCAGAAGCTACTCGAGATACTTAGTACTGCTACTCGCCGCCAGGTGGCGTTAGTGTCTCGAAAATTCTAGATTTCTGTCGAAGTTTCTAGACGTACTTCGCTAAGCGACTGGCGTAACAGTATAATCGAATGTTATGAATTTGTATGCTACTGTGTACACACTCACATAGACCAAATACCTACGCACGTGCGTTTACTTTTTATTGTTAACCGGTTAAAACCATTTCTTAACATTTGTAAGTTAAGAAGCGAGGCAGCACCAACACAAGTGCTTCTGTAACTCGCTGCCTCAATCAGGCTATAAATTCAATGTTGAAGATAAAATAAAAGCAATTTATTTGTATTTTCAATTTTGTGTGTGTATGTGACTGTGGCAGGACACAGAGATACATTTATAAAAATAGTTAGACCAGTGTACATAAACAAATTGATTGATTGAATCTCTACTAATATTAAAAATGCGAAAGTAACTATGTGTGTCTATCATGCTTTCACGCCTAAACTACTTAACCGATTTTGTTGAATTTTGGGACAAAGATAAAGCGGATCTTGGGAAAGGACATCATTATTTATCGTAAAAAAGGGATAACAGTTTTTATGGAAGTTGTTCATTATTGTCAAACTACTAGGCAGATTTCTATGAAAGTTTTTTGTCATGTAAACAATAAGAACTTCAAATATAACGCCTTAGAAAATGTTGTTTAACGTGATAAGCATTTTCTATTGACAGAATCTGGCGATGAAGGTCTGGCGCATTTGATGTGGAGCCCTAGCAGTCTAGATTCATACTAATATTACTAGTATTTCCGTTACTCTTTCACGGCTAAACCACAGCACCGATTTGGAAGAAATTTGGAATGAAAATAGTTGAAGATCCAAGGTTAAAAACAGGGTAATATTTTTTCAAAAATCAATGCCTAACGAATTGACATAGGGAATAAAATCTCGGTTTTAATGTGAATGAATGATAGACAAACCCATTTTCGCATTGATGATATTAGTAAATATGGATGCGAAAGCTTTGATGTATTATAGATGGATATTTGTTTGCTACTCCATCACGCCAAAATTATAGAATGGATCTGGATGGAATTTGGCACTAAGATAAATTCTAGTCTGGATTAGCAAATAGGTTTTTTTATCCTGACCAAACAAATAACTCCTTTGGATAGATAGGTATATCAAAACGTACACACGAAAGTAGTTGCGGGCAACAACTAGATAACACAGACTTTTTTTCTGTGTGGAACTCGTTATCTTGATGTTCTCCAACCTGGGGCATGCGAAGGGGTCTGTCAGACTCTCAACTGACTGAAATCACCCCATGTTCCATCTCACACTTGCGCCGGGGGCTGCGGAAGCGTTTAAATTGCCTTCAACGTGGCCGCCGACTGGTGCCACATGGCATCAGTCGGCGGCAGTCAAGTGAGGGGAGTGAGGTGCGTTCCTCTTTCCACGACTACTAAGAGGGGCGCGCATGGAACAGTATTATACGCGCCGCCACCTCGGGTGTCGTGTTATATGGCTTTTTTTATTGACAATAGGTTCACGTTTGATCACCATCTCACCTGATTAGTGTTGGGTAAACAGCCGGATGCTTTGAGTTATTATCGATTATAATCCATAAGTGTCCATTAATAGCCTTGCAATGGATGATAACCCTGCTATTAATGTATTGTTAAAAATATAAATGCTTTTTTTGTTTTATTGTAAAATCTGTGGGTGTGAACATAAATTGGGTGCGTGTACGTAGTGTGATTCAATGTATTGTTATTCTTTTTATTTATTTTCACTTTTTATATGTGAAAAAGTGTTCATAATAAAATCCATTAGCGTCCGATCCAATCGAAGTACCAAACTTAGGAGATTTTGAAGAATTCAATGTTTCTAGCAGTAATTAAGCTGAAAATTATTTTTGAGCAACAAACAAAAAAAAAAACAAGTAAAACGAAAATAAAAAAATCCCAAATAAATGACTGAAAAAGAATTAAAAAAAAAACTAAATACATATAAAATCAAATGATCAAAAATCAATGTAAATACCTGATTGAAAATTTTTAAATGGGCCAGATTAGTTTTAAATTGCACATTTGTTTACTACAAAGAAAGATGATGAAAATGAAGTCTAATCTGACAGTCGTAAGCCTGAAAACCATGAAGGGAAATTTTCAATCACTAAAATAACATTAACAGCAGGGTTATCATCCATAATTGCTATTAATGGCTACTAACTGCTCTTAATCGATTAGTAGCCAAATGATATTAACCCGATTATTATTAGGGCCCAACACTGCACCTGATGGTAAGTGATGATGTGCTCTAAGATGGAGCACGCTTACCTAAAAGTGACCAATTCACTCTGGACTTAAAGACCCCTATGTTATAGCTATCCGGAAACACAGACTCCGGCAGGGAATTAACTCCTTAGCCGTACGCACAATGAAGGTATTCTCAAAACGTTTTGTGCGTATGTGTGGGATGTCCACCTTGTAACGATGGCGCATCACCGTTTGTCTTGTAGTCCGATGATGGAACGGGCTTGGCGGAATTAGATTGTATAATTCCATTGCTCACCTCCCGAAATGCAACCGATAGAAAACCGATAAACTAGCAACTCGTTGTTCAAGGCTCTGGAGCTTTGACTCGACCAGTGCATCGTTGCCAATTGAGTCTTTTGGCCCGTCTATGCAGCAAATAAGACAGACTTACCTCAACAGCAATATTAAAGTTGGGATCCCTGACAGCTGTCACGTTACTGAACTTCCCCTCGTGTCGTGGCGCTGGAGTGAAGGGCTGGTGCGGCGCCGGAGGAGCTAACACCATGAGGAACGGCTCTTGTTCCGTCTGGTTCTCTATGTAACTCACTCCGAGCTCGCGCTGAAAGTAAACGTTGGAACAAATGAAATGGAACGTTATGTCTATGCATCTAGGGTTTATAATCTTTTGGACACTTGTAGAAGGAAGTTTGTGCCGTTATTTCTTTGCAATATGTACCATGATTAGTGATTTGGTTTCATCAATTCAGATTTATTATTTAAATAAAATCTTGTATTTCTTCAGTATATTTTATGTCTTAGGAGTCTCTTTATTATGTGAACGTGAGAACACTGTTCCCAAAGTTTTACACTAGTTATTTACTTTACTTGCACTTTGTACTATGTTGTCTACACTGTAATCTTATGAGAACATTGTAAAAATCGATTAAGGTTGATAAAAGTAACCTTGGCGTTTCTTGCCGGTTCTTCCACATAGGAAAAACACACATACACTAAGACATTAACAAAATTTTAAATTTTAATTAAATTTTAAATATCGTCGTTGCGCTTGCAAAAGGCGCTATGTGGTGAATAGTCAATTTTCGTTCTTTTATGAAGTTTCAATCGTTATTTTAGTACACACGTGCTGTAAAAACAGCTATCTGATAAAGGCAATATTGAAAGGTAACTCTTTAAATATTTCGTTTATTAGATAGCCGTTTTACAGCATGTGTGTATTAAAATAACGATTGAAACTGCATAAAAGAACGAAAAAGTCTTTTTACCACATAGCGCCTTTTGCAAGCGCAACGACGATATGCCATTTTATATCTTTAGCACACTTGAAGAACAGGTAGAGAATGCCTAGAATAATTATACCTATCTGCATGAAATAAATAAATAGTAAACATAACCAAATTAATAAGTTGAATAATCTCGTTAATTTAACACCGGACAGTAAAGGTTATCTGAACAAATTAGGTACATAGGTACATGTTTCCTCGTTCATTTGTTACTGTTAATATTTTGCTGTGGGGCTGTGGAAACGTTCTAATGAGATACCGCGGCCCCGAAATACAAAGGCAACTGAAGGAACCGGGTGGGTTTTCAGTCAGTTGAAGTCTGACACTTCTGCCACCTTTCCGCTCCACCCAGAGCCGGAAAAGTCATGTGATAATTTGAAAAAACTTGCCGGTTGTCCTCACCGTATTAAAAGGAGATGGTGAAAATTATACAAAACTAGCGATCCGCCCCGACTTCGCACGGGTGCAATATGCATGTATTATACATATAAACCTTACTCTTGAATCACTTTGTCTATTGCTGACAGCATTAAAATCCGTTGCGGAGTTTAAAAGATCTAACTTTGTTTTAAACTATATAAAGATGATATGCTGGATTTGAACCCACGAACTCGTGCCTATAACCACTGGGCTACTAGCACTACTGCTCACTGCGTACCTCATAAAATATAGAAATTAGAAAAGTATTCTACTTACAATAACATCAGTTAGATACTGGTCGGTTGAAGCTGTGGGCACTCCGTTATTAGAGATAGTATAGTTGTAGTAGACTGAGTTGCCAACTAGGCCGTGCCACTCCGTCCAGCCGGGAGGGACCAGCTCTGGTCCCCCCGCGTCTTGGGCTCCGTACTGGAAAGTTACAACAATTTATTGTGTCATTCATTGTGAATATTGTTACGCCAGTCACTTAGCTAAGTACGTCGAGAAACTTCAACCAACATCTAGAATGTTCGAGTCACTAACGCCAACTGGCGGCGAGTAGCAGTAATGAATATATCGAGAAACTTCGACCGACTTCTAATACGTTCGAGACACTAACGCTATCTAGCGGCGAGTAGCAGTACTGAGTATCTCAATTAGCTTCTGGAACATTCTTAGCAGTATAGGCCACTGCCTATACTACTAAGAATGTTCCAGAAGCTCGAAAATCGACTCACCAGTCGATTTTACAAGAATGTTCTAAAACTCATAGACCGGGATATAAATAGATCGCAGAGGAACGCAGACAGAAGTCTTATTACAAGATACGAGGCGATATAATCGAAACTCTATAAGTGAATTTCAGTGCGATTTAAGTGTTAAGTGACAAGTATTGTAGTGCGAGTAATTGTGTTAATTTTTATTTTGTGTTTATTAAATTAAAGTGTTAATTTTGGTCTAATTGGCGTAATTATTTCTATCCCGAACCCTAGCCTAGCTCGTAACAATATTATTATAATTTTATTTCTCCTCCACATTTATTGTCCGCAAAGCCAAGCTGTGGAACTCTCTACCGGCTTGTGTCCTCCCACTTATGACTTTTCAGCCTTTAAAGCAAGCAGTGAAAAGGTATCTTCTAGGCTCGCTCGTTCCGTCGTAGAACTCATCTATAGCTTACTATCAGGCGAGATCGAGGTCGAGAGTGGGTTCATCCGGAATTAAAAAAAAATATTGAGACTAAAAGATCCACAATTTTAATCGTTGATAACAGATTTACTTTAGATAGACTTTGTACTATGTTAGTAATTATATTCTATTATGGGAAAGACAATTATAGAATTTAGTTAGGTGAATATGTTGGTCGAACACAACACAAGATAAGAATATAAGTACGTCAAATATTTTAGAATATTTGACTTAGTAGGTCGCAGATCAAGAGTGCGCTCAGTAGCGATATGCCTGCCTTTGTTGCGATACGGGCAGTTTCAGATTCCTTCAAGTTCTTTAAGCTGTTGGTCTCGGCATACATCGATGTACATCTTTGACAGTCGTTTACGGGTTGTCGGAAGCCAGAAAATGTGACACTGGTATTATGAGGTATCGTGGTACCCAGAAACTAGGTTGTGGAGCTCAGATCAGTCGCTTCATGTAAAACACCTAGTACCTACTCAGCTGCATCCCGTTACGCTCAATTTACACCGCCGCGGAATGGAATGGAATGGAAGCGTCAGTTTCGCCTCATGACGCGAGAAGGCGCGCAAATTAGCTGGAATGCTCGAGTATTCTCGCGCATTCCAGCGAATTCGCGCCAACTGCGCCATGAGGGACGTTCAGTCTAGATCTATTAAGTTGGCACCGCACTGCTGTGACCGACCGAACCGACTCCCCGTTCGCGCCACTTTTCGCGGATTCCACAGACGGCGCCCACAGTAGCTAGGGGAATTCTCGAGAATGCGCGAGATTTCCTCGGAAGACGTGCGAACTTTTTTTTGGCTCCTATTTAATTTGTACCTATGTTATACGATTGACAAAGTTCATTATTCTATGTACAATTTCGTTGCAAAAAGTCACTTCCATTCCATTCCGCGGCGGTGTAAATTAAGCCTTAGACTGGAAGCAACTCCAAGATAGTTGGATGTTGGATATAGGCAAATCAGGTGATGAAGTAGCTACGCAATACTTACCTCATTCAAATACTTGCCAGCATAGAAAGTCTTGTACCCAGCATCTTTCAAGGCAGTAGCGAAGGTTTTATTCTGCAGCGTTTGCCGCCACTGCTGTCCGTAACAGCCACCTTGCTGGCTATTGTTGATGGTGTAGTGGTTATGTTGGTAAAGACCCGTGAGCAGGCTGGCACGGCTCGGACAGCATATTGGAGAAGTTACGTACTGAAATTATGAAAGGGTCATATTGAAATTGGAAGGAAACTGGCTGAATAATAATGCACAGGTCGATCTAGAAGGTAAACAAGGATAGCTGTCGGTTTGGGGATGGGTCTTGCCAAGGGATATCGTGTTAGCCAGCTACACGTAGCTAGTTGTTAGTAAGCCGATATCAACATAGTTCGGAAAAGGCAAAGCAGATAATGATTGAAACCGGGTGGTGTTCGGCTTTCATGGAGTAAAAAAACTGGCTAATGGTATACCAATGAGTTGTAGGTACTCTGACTTTAATTAACATCGCGCGTCGCATCGAATCACACGTTTTTTTTTTGGAACATAACGGCCATCCTTAAAAACACTTCAACCAGTTTTGCATGCCAGTATAGCTACATCTGTGGCCTTTTTAGGGTTCCATAGCCGAATGGCAAAAAACGGAACCCTTATAGTTTCATTATGTCTGTCTGTCTGTCCGTCCGTACGTATGTCACAGCCATTTTATTCCGAAACTATTACGACTATACATGTGATACTTGGTAGATAGATGTATTCTGTGATCCGCTTTCCGATTTTAAGAAGAAATAAAAAATATATTTAAAATTACATAGTATACATAGAACTGAAACTGATTTTTTTTTCATGAAACCTTTGCGTGTGGTATCTATAAACAGGTCTTTAAAAATGACATGGAGGTTTATAAAGCCACTTTTTCATAAAGTTCGTTTTCATTTATAAGATATATAATATAATATAATATATACAAAATAAGTAATCTAGACCAGGGGCCGAGTCTGCTATTGCAATGGTGTCGGAATGATGGATCATTGATTTTTATGGTTCCGTAGCCGAATGGCAAAAAAACGGAACCTGAAAATATTATTTTTTCATGAAACCTATGCGTGTGTAGTATATAGTAGACAGGTCTTTAAAAATGACATAGGGGTTTTTAAAACCATTTTTTCATAAAGTCAATCGTTTAAAAGATATAAGCATCCAAAGTGGTAAAATGTGTCCCCCCCTCTAACTTCTATAATAATGGAGTGAAAAATCTAAAGAAAAGTATATGCTATAGATCTTAATGTAAACTTTCAAAGAAAATTGGTTTGAACGAGATGGGTCAAGATGTCAGCAGTTTTTGACATAAGTTTTTAAGCTAACATGGTCACTAGCAGTATCATTAGAACTTAAAACGGGATATTTATACCATGTGTATTTATTGTTTTGAGTTTCCGATATTGCGGCACTGTTGCAAGCGCCATGATCGCGGATGAACTGAAGTAATTGCGGGTGGAAGTTTATGAGCAGACAAATCGGTGTACCCTCTTTCTCGTTCGTTTTCTGTTAGCGACACCCCTACCACTGTCACATGTATCACTAAACGCTCAATTCTGTTCCCGACACAAAACTCACCGTGTCGACTCGCGAACTTTCTACGGAACTTTTTCGGTTTTTACACATTTGAACCACTGGATTCCAGGCCCTCGACAGTTGAAACCCATCCTCCCGGTTGAAATTGTCGTATTTGGTAATCGGAAACTCAAAACAATAAATACACATGGTAAATATCCCGTTTTAAGTTCTAATAGTTTTTGATATATAGCATATTTTCTAAAACCGCAAATATAACTTTGTAATTCATACAAAAACTATAAAAAACAATATTATTTTGCGTAGTTACTACGGAACCCTTCATGGGCGAGTCTGATTCGTACTTAGCCAATTTTTTCGTTTTAAAGAAAATTTAATTATTAAAGATAGTTTTTGCGAATAAGCCTGTTTAGTTGGGAGGTTGGTATAGACCACTTCGGGAGCGAAAAGTTGAAAAGTATTTAAGTTCTTCCGCAGCTCCCGGTGCAAGTGTGGAATCCAGGGTGGTTTTAGTTAGTTAAGCTGTTTGACCCATTCACCTGCCCTAGGGCGACGGACATCCATGAGGATTCCCAACTAGAGACAAAAAATCTTTCTCGTCGTGAGTTCCGAAATGAGACTTGACAGGTATGTATGTAGTTACGTATCTAGTTATATGTGTCTGTTTGAGCCAATCTATTCGTAGGAACCTTCCTACCTTGCGTGCGAAACCAGTACCCGAAACATGCCAATTATTGGATTTTATGGGTAATCAAACCTCGACCTTGACCACAAAATTGTTAACTGCTTTAGAACGATTCCTATCGGGTCTGGTTTTACTATGGGATGAAACGAGAATTATGGTACACCACAGATAATATAGGTGAGGGAATTGAATAGTTGGAAAATTTATTCTACAACGAGTGCAGTATACTAGGGTAGTTATGTTTGTTGTATTTTCCAGTGAATGGGATAGTAGGCAGGTCGCAGCCTGGAATTTGGGGGGGGGGGGGTCACTAACAATAAAATATGTTAAGTAAATGAGATTTATTTATTGCACAATACAAATTTAATTACACATAAAACACTATAGTACCTACATATTATTGGCAAATCGGGTGGAACGTCTTATTTTGCAAAATTTTAGATTTTTTATTTGGGGTGTACGTTTTGGGGGGGGGGGAGGTGTCATGTCCCCTGTGACCCCCCCTTCGGACCGCGCCTGATAGTAGGTAGGTATCAATTTATTTGAACATCATGTACGACAGTGGTACCAAGGTGGACATAATAATCAAATGGGCCGAAATCCACCACGTGGGCCCAGTGCGGGTTGGTAGACGTCACGTATCTTCAAATTTTTGGTCCTAGGACCGGTCCCTTCACCAAAAATTACCTACACAAAGTAATAGTCCTAACTGGGTAAACCTAAACCCACGACCTTCAACTAGCAAGTCGGTCCCGTAGCCACAGGATCACCATTAATTACTCTCTCAAACATTTTTTTTTAATATATGACAATGATCATTATTAACAACCAATTATCTTACTATCTTTCTTACTATACATATACTCTTTCACGCAAAAACTACTGAACGTATTTCAATGAAATGTGGTAAGTAGATAGTAGACATCCTGGAATAACACATAGGCTACTTTTTATCCCGAAATTCCCACGGGATCGGGATTTACGCGGGAAAAACCTCCCACGCGAACGATGTCGCGGGCAAAAGCTAGTGTTACATAATAATGCAATTTGTCCAGGCTGTGACGGCTTTCTGTGGGTTTCATACAATTTAACAAATAGGCGGTCGGTCCTTATCGTGTAGGATATATTTAGGTACCTGATTAGCGTGTTTTTGATTATTTGTATGTTTTTAGTATTTGTAAGTCCTCCATGTACTAAATAAATACGTACCTAACATGTGATATATGTAAGTACCTGGTAAGCTTGTTTGCTCAATAAAATTGGAATGCCAATAAAACTGTAATAGTGAGCACCGTAGTAACGATCAGGCGCGTGCACTCCTTGAAAGCATAAATGCAGTGCATTACTTGCCATTCACAGATATTTTAATAAAACGTTCGCACGTTTTAGATGACTTTAATTAATACTAAATAAATGAATAAACAAAATATAATAACTTAAAAACGCCTAATAGTTTATAAATAGCACCTATTTGCAAGCACACAAACATTGTTTGCCAGGCGCTGCAAATTAACGTACCTATTATTCTCAAGTCCTGCCGCCCTCTACGGCAGGATTTTTGTTCGCATGTGTGCAGTACTTTTGCTATTTGTGCACAATTCGCCTACTCACACACCCATGAATGTCTAAAGCCAAAGTCCTGCGGCATGATACCACAGACTACATAGAGATTCTACGTATGCATGAGACAAACGTTCAGAAATGTTGTTCGTTGCCGTTCCGAGTAAAAATAACAGACAGAATAGGCTATTTGAATGGTTTCTAAAAACCGTCTCATATTATTTATTGGCGTATAAGGACCCTACAAATAATATTTATTTTCATATTTTATAAATATTTCGTTTAAAAAAAAGCATTACAAAATATAGTGATTATATAAGCTGTCAAAACGCTTGTTGGACGAACAATATGACGGAGTGATGTCACACGTTTCACGTTTGTATATAAATATTGGGGAGCAAGTCAAATTGAGAGTTTTATGTAGTTTAATAAAGTTTCTGGCTGTAATTTACTGGAAAAAACGAGTTATAAATGGTGTGCAGTACCACGGTGCACAAATACAACGATAAAGATGCCGGAGAAGCTATTTATAACCGTTCCAAAAAATGTTAAAGTTCGTAATAAGTATTTACAACTTGCACGCAGAAATACTAAAGAAATAAAGGATAGTTCGGTAATTTTCGTCTGTCAGGATCATTTTGATGTAAGTAAACATGTTATTATTACTAACTTAAAACATTTTTACAATATAGTTATTCTTCTGTTTTAAGGTTAGATAACTGAGATGTTTTTTTTGTATTATACCTGAATAGCCACAAATATTTCAATATTCAATTATATTTATTACCACTAAATACATCAACATTTATGGCTTTAAAATAACATTTAAAAATATTTCAGATTGAAAAAGATATGGCTATCAATATAATATGGGATTAAGCAACTTTAAGCAAGAGCCTACAAAATAATAATGGTGCCTACAAAATTTTATTGCCAGGAAGACCGCAGAAAAAGGATGAGTGATGCTAGTACTTCTAGACATGTATTTGTTTAAAAACAAAGAACCCAACTCATTCAAGAGGGCCAAGACACACTGATGCAGGAAGTGTTAAGTGAACCCAGCCTGTCTAGCACCCAACCGACTACAACACCTGTGCAAGAAGTAGTTTTAATGACAACAGGTATGTAGACATAACTAAGGATAAAAATAGGTAACTGAAAAGTGAACTGTGCGTTTTAAGAAATTTAAGAAAAAGTTTTTGTGACCGAGTACTCCGCCGCATACCCAGTGTCATAATCCTATGCACGCCGCTGGTAACGATCTATTGTTCTAAGTAGTTTTTTTAAACTATACTACCTGACCCGCCACGACTTCGTTCGCGTGGTATCCTACCCCTACCCAACCGATACCACTACCCCTATCCTACCCTACCCCTACTCCTACACTACCCCTACCCTACTCTCCATTTTTTTTTTCTCAATTTCAGTTATCCTTATCTCCTACGTTCATGCGAACTAATAACACATATTTTAAACTAGCCTCAGCACGCGGCTTCGGTCGAGTGTTTTTTTACTTCAACGAAAAAGAATGTAACTATCATCTCAATGTGTACCTACCTAACTAATCTATCTCTGTACCAAATTTCATCATAATCGTGGTATAGGCGTGAAAGTGTAACAGATAGACAGAATTACTTTCGCAATTATAATAGTAGAGATGTATTAATTACCCAATTCTGTTATTTTATCGTAATTTTGTTATCGTAAACAAAGTGTGTTAAGACAGCAGCATGTTTATGTGTGTGAGATGGTGATCAAACGCGATATCAATAAAATTGTAATTTCTACATATACCCATGGGCGGATCTACCTATGGGCTATTGGGGCTGCAGCCCAGGGCCCCGTGGATACAAGGGGCCCCCCAGCCTCCACTGAAAATAATAGGCGATATTTTGAATTAAAACCAAAAATTTAAAAAGCCTATCATAAAGTTGGTAACCCTGAGATCAATCAACCCATGTGCACGTCTATCGTACTATGTTAGTGTTCAGCAAGAGGACAATAATACCGAGGCAGAAAGAAATTCAGAAAAGATTAAGTTTGAGTTTGAGAAATATGTTGTCGTGGGCTTGTGGCCAGAATTGCTAAATAAAGATTTTATTAATGACATCCTCTCACATGATATGACTGACTTTCAAAATAAAGATTCGAAAAATATATATTCAGCTTCAATAAAGAAATACAAAGAACACAACAGAACATTTTCAAATAGGTATTTCACTAAGCAAATGAAAAATGTTATTCAACCAGCGTTGGTACTGTGTTTTGTTTGGCTTGCAAACTTTTTTTAAAACCTCTTCTATACATATAAGAACTTGTTTAGAAAATCACGAAAATTCTATTAAACATAAGAAATCAATGTTAGTGTGGTTGAAACGAAAAGAAAATAGGCATGTTTTAGACAAGCAGCTTCAGGAGCAATTAAGAAAAGAAACAGAATATTATCACAATGTTCTAAAACGGGTTATGGCAGTGGTAAAGTTTTTGAGTATAAGAGGCTTAGCATGTAGAGGTTCCAAAGTATTTGGTTCTCCACATAATGGTAATTTTATGGGTGCTCTGGAGCTATTGGTAGAGTTCGATCCATTCATTCGTGAACACATTGAACAGAGAAAGCTGCGCCCAAAACCAATAATTTCATACTTATCAAAAACAGTGTATGAGGAAATAATGGAGATTATGGGCCGACAGATAATTAACTCAAATAAATAACGATGACGCAAAGTATTATTCAATTGTGATGGATTCTACCCTAGATCTGGCTCACAATGATCAACTTATACTGTTTTCGGGGAAAAGTGTATGAAAGATGTGTATCTTTCATTACAATTTGTAGTCATACTAGCTTACATTTATTTAATACTAGCTTTTGCCCGCAACTTCGTTCGCGTGGGAGGTTTTTCCCACGTAAATCCCGATCTCATGGGAATTCCGGGATAAAAATATTCTATGTCCGTCTCCTGGTTCTAAGCTGCCTCCCTACCATCCCTACCTACCATTTTCAGCTAAATCAGTTCAGCCGTTCTTGAGTTATAAATAGTATAACTAACACGACTTTCTTTTATATATATAGATTTGTGTGTTTATTTTTTGTTTATGTGTAAATGTATGGACTTTGGTCTGAAAATAAAGTATTTTATGTATGGTAATCGGACGGGGTAGCTGAAGAAGCTCGCGCTCGGACGTCCCGCCTTTTTAGGGTTCCGTAGCCAAATGGCAAAAAACGGAACCCTTATAGTTTCGATATGTCTGTCCGTCTGTCTGTCTGTCCGTCCGTCCGTATGTCACAGCCATTTTATTCCGAAACTATTAAGACAATACATGTGAAACTTAGAAGGTAGATGTATTCTGTGAACCGCTTTCCGATTTTAAGAAAAAAATTAAAAAATATTTAAAATAAAGGGGGCTCCCCCATACGTGGAACTAAAACTGAAAATATTTTTTTTCATGAAAGCTATGCGTGTGTGGTATCTATAGACAGGTCTTTAAAAATGATATAAGGGTTTCTAAAACCACTTTTTCATAAAGTCAATAGTTTAACAGATATAAGCTTCCAAAGTGGTAAAATGTGTGTCCCTCCCCTCTAACTTCTATAATAATGGAGTGAAAAAACTAAAAAAAAAATATATGTCTGTAGACCTTAATATAAACTTTCAACCAAAATTGGTTTGAACGAAATCGGGTCAGCAGTTTTTGAGATACAGTATATTTTCTAAAACCGCAAATATAACTTTGTAATTCATACAAACACTATGAAAAACAAAGTTATTTAGCGTAGTTGTAAAAATGTAAATAAGCTAGATTTAAGAAATATTTAAGGTTCTTTTTTATTCGTCATATAGATATACATATTATATTATATTATTATAGTTAGTACGGAACCCTTCATGGGCGAGTCTGACTCGCACTTGGCCAATTTTTATACCTTCGGCCGCGAGACGCTCAAAAATAATCCTTATAGCATGATTCAATATTCAAGTGCGATGGCTTATTATTAGCGTATTTCATGTATAACTTTGGTGTTTCTATACCGATTTATATGATTCATTTTTATGGAATAGTTATTAATGTTAACTTTTCAATTAGGGGTGACTGAGAGTGTTATAAACGTAAGAGTAGACAAATACTATAATCAGAAAGCTTCGAACTGCTAAGCTATCGGAAGTTACACGTGTTATTGTGAGTCAACCATAAAAGATAGACATATGCTGTCGTGGGATATTTTTTATATAATTTTAAGGAGAATATCCGACATGAAATGATTTCTGTGTAGCTTTAACCATTAAGGTTGCACACGCGACGGAAGCTTAATAAATGGAGTAACTAACTTCTCCCGTTTTCCCAACATTTCCCTTCACTGCTCTGCTCCTATTGATTGTAGCGTGATGAAAAGTATACTATAACCAGCTCAGGAGTATGGAAAATAATTGTACCAAGTTTCGTTAAAATCCGTCGAGTAGTTTTTGTTTCTATAACGGTTATACAGACAGACAGACAGACAAAAATTTTACTGATTGCATTTTTGGCATCAGTATCGATCCCTAATCACCCCCTGATAGTTATTTTGGAAATATATTTCATGTAGAGAATTGACCTCTCTACAGATTTATTATAAGTATAGATTCTACAAGACTTTTTAGAAACGAATGGACTACTATTGGATAATTGTAGGAGACAATCTTATGAGAACGCTGCTAATATGGCGGGTCACTATAATGGTGTAAAACTACTACTAAAACAAAAAAGAATCCGCTAATTATGTGCCATGTACTGCGCATTACCTAAACTTAGTTGGTGAAGAATCTGTTAAGGTTGCAACCGAAATTGTGATTTTATTGGAGTAGTGCAAAAAATATACGCTTTCTTTTCTACCTCAACCAATAGGTGGGAACTGTTAAATCGTGGAACAAAACTCAAATTAGCTTTAAAAAGTTTAAGCCAGATGGTCTTCTCATTATGATGCTGTCAGAGCTTTAAAAATAATTATGATGACGTTATGAAAATTTTCAAAAGTTTCAGCGAAAATGAGGATGAGAAAGTTGATTTCCGAAAAGAAGCACGAAATTTAATCAATAAAATGGCGAAACTCGATACTGCAATTTTGATAATTGTTTGGGAAGAAATTTTGGAGATGTCATTTAGTTAATAAAAAGAATACAGAGCCCTGGTTTAGATATTTGTAAAAGCAATAAGTTAATTTTGTCATTATAAGACTTCGTGAATAATATACGGCTCCAATCAGAGCAGAAACTAAAGGAATACGAAGAGAAAGCTAAAAAATTAAGTACAAGTGTGGAAATAGACTACAATGACAAAACAAGAGACGCATAACTCCAAGATTTTCAGATTAGTCTACAGATAAATTTTCAGTATACGGCGCAGAAAAATTTAAAAGAGACACGCTAAACGTTGCGTTGGATAAATTGATTATGGATTTAAATAAAAGGAGCCAATTTTTTAACATTGCCAATAGCCAGTGATTGGCAAAGTTAAAATAATTGGTGAAGCGGGGCGCTCTTTCTCCAGGATGTCATACATAGAAAATCAATATAGGACAACAATGTCAAACCATCGACTTGATAATTTATCAGTTCTTTCCATAAATTCTGATTTAACGAAGGACTTACAATGTGATGAGCAAATAATGGAATTTGCAGCACAAAAATGCAGAAAGGTTGCTTTATAATTTATATAACATAGCTTTCGCAAAACCTTTCAATTTTTTTTGCAATAATGTTATATAGTTGCTGATTGTATACCTACATATTTCACAAACACTGAGTGATATTAAAAAAATATATATTTTATCGTCCTGTTTTTTCTTTATGTGCATCACAGCAGATTTTCTTTTGACAAAATGGCTATTAGTAGAGTATTTAGGCCCTGCGCTGAAACTACTTAGGGGCCCCCAAGTTGCTTCCGCCCAGGGCCCCACAAA
Source organism: Tholera decimalis (assembly GCA_943138885.2). Lineage (NCBI taxonomy): Eukaryota > Metazoa > Arthropoda > Insecta > Lepidoptera > Noctuidae > Tholera > Tholera decimalis. The sequence continues at coordinate 5,910,887 of OW964568.2, forward strand.
TTCACGATCCGCCCGTGCATATACCCATAGGAAAAACAGAAAACTACGAAAAAATGAAAGCAAAAAACGGCGATGCGATAGGTGTTTCATTCCAGTTCCGTTCCGAATGGCAAAAAACGGGACCCTACAGATCGTCATATCTGTCTGTCTGTTCGTCTGTATGTCACATCCACTTTATTCCGAAACAGGCTTGTTCATCAAAAACTTAAACCTGTTTGCTTACTAATAATGATTAGGAGATTCTACATTCAAATTATTCATAGAATATTTAAACAAAGAATCTTAGCAGATTTTAATTCTACGGCCGTAGATAATTCATCATCAAAAACTCACCGAATTAGTAAAAGTGACGCCTTCATTCCCAATAAAGCGTTGCACACTCTTCATTGGCGTCTGAAATAAAAAAAGGAAATAAAACAACATTACGTTCCTAACTCATTTATTTGCAATCATTACCACTGTACTAACCATACCGCCAAGTACTACATCTTGATCATCCGTCAAAATTAACACGATATTTGGCTTCTTTTCTTGACAAACACTGACTCCGAGGAGCGAAAACAACAATAAATAATTTAACATGTTTTTTTAACTTATGAGAATAGATTTTATTTGAATAATAATGTTTTTATTGCGGCATCGCAGGCATTATCTCCAGCCCAGAACATTCGCTCGCAATCACAACGCCAACTGCGAATATACCCACGCTCTTCACAAGTGACCTGTAGATTAAAAAAAAAGTAAACATTAGGTACAGATAAAAAATTAAGGTGCCATAAATTTATTGTTCTTTTTTGTTGGTTGGTGTTGATATTCTATAAAGACTTTGGTCGGGACATAGGTCTTTGGTGATAGACTAAGATATTTCTCCTACTATAATGCTATAAGTATAAGGCTTTGGTCATACTTCAAAATCTCTTTACACACACCTTCCATTATTATTTACGAGCTTTTGCCCGTGACTTTGTTCACGTGGGAGGTTTTTCCCGCGTAAATCCCGAACCCGCAGGAACTTCGGGATAAAAATATCCTATGTATGTCTCCTGGTTCTAAGCTTTCTTTCTTTTCAGCCAAATCGGTTCAGCCGTTCTCGAGTTATAAATAGTGTAACTAACACGACTTTCTTTTATATATATAAGATATATGGGTTTTTTTTTTATTACGAATGAGCCCGCTCTTGGCCTCGATCACACCTGATGGTAAGTGTAAGATGAGGTCTACGATCGAACGAGCGAGCCCAGAAGATGCCTGTTCACTCTTAAGGGCCTATACTACCTCAAATGGCTTGGCATGATCCTCCGTTATGTCGAAAATACTGCAGCAACAATTTTGAAATAAATATATGGTAAAGTTGAGGATTAATGTTAGGTACTATGTTTGGCGAAAATACGATTCCATAATATTTTCTTGATAGAAAAAAATTCCAAAGTTACCTCCAAACCGAACAATAAACCAATGGTATTCAAAAAGAACTACAAATTAGATAGTGAAACTTTGCATATTAATTGAACTAACTATAAAGCAGGTCTTATGTTATTTACATTTTTTAAATTACCATTATTTTCACCGTAAAAAGAAATAAACTAAATTACCAGTGTCTTGGAGTCTTTTCCCTGCCACCCTGTCTCGCTTGCTCGCGTGACCGCGGCCAGTAGTGTGCGAGAGAGATAGAGAGTGAGAAGCGCTGAGGTAGTATAGGCCCTTAATAATCCATTTCGTATTGGAGCACAAATTCTTGAACTTTACATAATCATTTCATTTGTTTTGCTACCTCTACATACCTAAGTTTTTTAAATGTTTCATGTTTACATAACACTTTCAGATAAATGTGTTGATTATGATAAACTCCGCTGGTCAGATTTCATATATCTACACAAACTATGTATTTAAATAACAAAGTATATGTATGCTTCTGCCTTTTGTGTTTTCATTGCAATAAGTAATTTTCCTTTCTAAGTTCTTTAGTAAATGACTGCAAATAATATGACCCTCTACATAATTATTATAAACGAAGTCTCCCTCTGCATATGTTTGTCTATCTGTGTGTTCGCAATAGACCTTAAAACTACTGCACAGATATTCATGCAGTTTCAGCAATGGATAGAGTAAGGTTTATAAGGTTTTAGTTAATAATTAATGTATTGTGAGAATTAGTACAATGAGACTGTGTGAAAATTGACCAGGTCTCTTAATTATACTTAAAAAGTACTTGGTGGATTTTCAATGAAATTTCGTATGGAAGTACCTTGAAGCTTGAGGAAGATTATAGGCTTTTCATCCAACTGCAATATTGGAGGGTTTTGTTTTTATCGTGATAAAGTCCACAATAACATTACTGCTAGTCTTGAATAAGACTGGAAATGTTAGGTGGGGTAATAGGTAGTTTTATTGGGATGTACTTCAGATAGCTTGGATGTGTAGTAGGCACTTGCTTGAAGTGTGTATGACCAGAATAAGTGAATGTGTTATATCTGTAACAATTGTTGGTGAACCTTAAATAATTAAATGTAATGGTAACAAAAGGAATATTATATTATTGTAGCAAGTTACGTTATACAATATTACCCAACAGTATGACTTGTACTGGATAAGAAGTATCAGTGCACAAAGGCAAATAATTTTTACAACTATATTTTAGAGCAGTTCAACTAAATGCCCATGCATTATCAGTTCCTAATATTTTCATTGGAAAGAAGTGATAAAACAGAATTCTTAGCAAAGCAGTACATGAGACTTGATGGTGGATCATATCATTCAGAGTTTAGCTTTAATTACCTACTTACAATATCTCAAGGTCAAGATCTCATGTTTACCCTCAAGGGTAAACATGAGATCTTGATCTTGTGCTGGCATAAGGTCATTCTCATAAATAGAAGATTGATAACAAATGATAATTTTCCAGATGTAATGTCGGCTAGACAATCAAAACTAGAAAAAAAAAACCGGTCAAGTGCGTGTCGGGCCACGCGCAGTGTAGGGTTCCGTAGTTTTTATAACAGCCAAGTGCGTGTTGTATTCGCTGACTGATTGTTTCGTACCATGCTCTAACTAAAAGCCAAACATGACTACCTAACTAATTTGACTTCCTATACAAATCCTCACCTGATCTGACAATTTTGCACGAAAAGTTTTAATTTTTTTAGAGATTTGTATAAAACTTGTCATAGCCGGTGTTTTGAATTTAAATACGGACACAAAGCTACACTACTCAATCGTCACAAGAAGCTAGCACGATACAACTGGCGCTTAGTGCCATCTATCGATATTTCTGTAGAGTTGTTCGAAATTTTCGAGTCAAATACAATTGTTCAACTATTACTCGTAAACTTGTAAAGCCCACTTATGTGTGATAGTTTTCCTTTCAATTTCGTTATATATAGGTACTACTGCCGTGACATTTGAATTTCTAACTACAACCGTTTAGTTGATAGATGGGGGGGACACTTGACTCTAACGAAAATTGGTACTTTAAAGGTTGATAAGTCACGAACGGTTTACTTAATCAAAAAACGGTCTTAGCAAACCCCTAATATTTTTGAAAGACCTATCCAACGATATCCCACACTATGGGAAGAACGAAAAGAAAAAATTATCATCCCACTTTACATGTATGGGAGGTACCCTAAATAATTGTTTTTATCAAAATTTTATTTTACCACTTTTTTGGCGTCATTAACGTGTATACTCATGCCAAAGTACAACTTTCTAGTACCAATAGTTTTTGAGCTAAACCGCGGACAGACGGACTGACAGACGGACATGGCGAAACTATAAGGGTTCCTTGTTGACTACGGAACCCTAAAAAAGGCGGGTTGCACTCCGGGAGTGCCGGCAGAAGTGAAAACTTGAATATTAACGTTGTGCATTTTTGATATTTTGGAATGGTTAGGGAATAATTTTGCACGAATTGCTTTAATTAACAGTATAAAAGTACTATCATTTACTTATGTGGTACAATACAATATTTATTTTTTGCGCTATCATACACAAACACGACAATTTATATTACATTAAAAAGTTTATCTCTTAGACTCTCCGTCCGTCTTCCGAATTTTAGATCAGGTCACGTGTCCTGACGCGAGTTTAACATTTTTTACCCATTACAAAAAAGTGTACAACGCCGCTAAAGAAGTTTTCACTTCAAAAATTACATGTGGAAATCTTCATAGCTGTCCTTGGGGTTTGCAAGTGGGTCTGTCAGAGTCCTACTGACTAAAACCACATAGTGATTCTCCACATCACTGCTTGCTGGAGTGTGGGGGATTCAATGACATAACATGACAGATTCATTTATTCATAGATAGATAGATAAATATATTCTTAACTACTAGCAGTTGCACAGGGCTTCGCTCTCGTGGATTTTATTTATATATAAGGTTCACCAACAACTGTTTACACTGACAATAATACTTAAGTTTCAACCAAATCCACCCAGTACTTTCGACAGATTAGCATGTTCAAACAAGCTTATAGTATAGATAGCGACCCATTACTTACCATCAACTAATAATGTATAATGAATAAGCATGCTGTAATTCTTTACAACCCATTTTCAAATAGTTCGGACGACCAGTAATATTCATGTATACTTTAATGTACACCTTACAATACTTATATGTTATACTCGATAAAACGTCACTCACGCATAAACTGCGCAGTATTTACTTACAAGAATCATATTCGCAACGTTCACAGTGATTCAATTACGAAATCTGCTAAATATGCTAGTGTTATATAGCAAAACATCTCGTAATACCACATTTTGAAAAGAGGTTATAGCTTTGATAAATTTTACTTACCACTTGAAAGGATCGTAGTAGAAGTCCTTGACGAATGATACAACACCTTTTTTGCCCATTATATATTTTATAAGACTGATGGCTTTATGAAATTCAACGTATTTACGTTAAATTGTTCGATGGAAAATCAATAGCCTTTGAAGTTTGAAGGACTGAAATTGAAAACAATGTGACAGTCCAGTGTTGCCAACAACGCGGAGGCCAATGTCGCCCGTTTTTCACAGCTTAAGTAGCCTAATATAGCCGAATTTCAGTCAGTGGTAGCCTAATTATGTAGCCTAAAATATCAGTAACAAGTGCGAGTCGGACTCGCCCATGAAGGGTTCCGTGGTAACTATAATACCTAAATATAAAATAGGTCCTTAATATATTTAATTGAAAAAAAAAAAACTAAAATCCTTAAAAATTTATTAAAACTAGCTTATTTACAGTTTTTACAACTACGCCAAATAACTTTGTTTTTCATAGTATTTGTATGAATTACAAAGTTATATTTGCAGTTTTAGAAAATATACTGTATCTCAAAAATTGCTGACTCGATCTCGTTCAAACCAATTTTGGTTGAAAGTTTACATTATGATCTACAACATATGATTTTTTTAGATTTTTCACTTCATTATTATAGAAGTTAGAGGAGGGGGGGACACACATTTTACCACTTTGGAAGCGTATATCTTTTAAACGATTAACTTAATGAAAGTCATTTTAGAAACCTTAATGTCATTTTTAAAGACCTGTCTATAGATACCACAAACGTATAGGTTTCATGAAAAAAAAAATTTCAGTTTCAGTTCCATGTATGGGGAGCCCCCTTTATTTTAAATGTTTATTTAAATTTTCTCTTAAAATCGGAAAGCGGTTCACAGAATACATTTATCTACCAAGTTTTACATGTATAGTCCTAATAGTTTCGGAATAAAATGGCTGTGACATACGGACGGACGGACAGACAGACAGACGGAGAGACATGTCGAAACTATAAGGGTTCCGTTTTTTGCCATTCGGCTACGGAACCCTAAAAATGTAGTTTAAATCAATTTATTTTTATTTATTTATTTATTTATGTACACACATGACACTTACAAAAAAAAAAAAATTAAATACAGACAAAAGAGCACAAAGGTGCTGCTTATTTCCTAAGAAATTTCTTCCAGCAGACCTGCGACAGGAGAGTTCAAGAGGAGATGATAGACACAGTGTGTATAAATACTAGTTACGATAAATAAAACATACTTAGCTATAAAATTAAACTATAATGATATAATAAACAAATATATACATACATAGAATTAAACTACATATTTATATTAATGCTATAAAAATATATACCTTTAATCAATATATAAAATTACGGGATGTTAGATAGGTTTTGAAAATATTAATGGATTTAGCTTCCTGGATTTTAGCGGGAAGTGAGTTCCACAGTCGTACTACATGAAAGGAGAAGGAGTGGGAATAGAAACGGGTTTTATGGGACGGGAAATTGAGATGGAGATTAAAGTGGGATCTACAAAGTGCGTCAGTAGGACGAGTGAATGAAAAACGATCGCGCAGGTAGTTAGGATATGCAGGGTTGAATAGGATGTTGTACAAAAGGAATAATATTCGAGTGTTCCTGCGAAGACGGATATGGAGCCACTTGAGATCCTTGCGAAACTGAGAGACATGATCGTATTTCCTCAGACCAAAAACAAAGCGAATACACAAGTTTTGCAAGCGCTCAAGCTTATATAAGAGCTCCTCAGTGGCATCCAAATAGCAGGCATCGGCATAATCAATAATCGGCTGGATTAAAGTTTGAGCTAAAGAAATTTTAGTTTTGAAAGGCAAGAAGCTTTGAAGGGATTTTAAAGAGTGGAAGGAAAAGTGCACCTTTCGACTAACCACACTTACTTGCGCTCGCCAAGAAAGATTGCTGTCAAGTAATACGCCGAGATTCTTTGCCACATCCGTGGAAGCAATGACCGAGCTGTTAAGGGCTACCCAAGATCATAGCCTGGGACTTGGACGGATTAATCTGTAATATGTATGATTTAGCCCACTGACTAATATTCTCCAAGTCACAATTCATGGCACTAATCGCCGAGTCCGCGTCAGCCAGCAAGAAGTATTGGTAAAGCTGCAAATCGTCTGCATAGAGATGGAAGTGCGAGGTGATAATCTGAGTAACTGTATTATTAAAAATAGAGAAAAGAAGAGGAGAAAGAACGCCACCCTGAGGCACACCAGCAGTGAGATCACACCATTCAGAAAATTTTTCATCAAGGCGGACACACTGAGAGCGACCCCGAAGATAAGAGTCAAACCAGGATAGTGCAGAAGGAAAAAAGTTAAATGAACGAAGGACTCCAAGAAGTATGTCAAAATCCACTGAGTTGAACGCGCAACTGAAGTCAAGTAGGATTAATACGGTGAGTGATTTATTGTCCATAGCCCAGCGGATATCGTCGGTGACTTTCAGAAGTGCAGTTACGGTGCTGTGACCAGTACGAAATCCAGATTGGAAAGGGGAAATTAGGTTGTGTGCTGTAAGGTATCTAGAAACTTGGCCATGAACAATATGTTCGAGAACTTTAGAAAGGAAAGGTAAAATGGAGATGGGTCTGAAGTGAGATAAGGTCGATGGATTGTTTATTTTGGGAACAGGTATTATATGTGCCTCTTTTCAGGCACTAGGAAATGAGCCAGAAAATAAGGAATAGTTAGCAATGTGAGTTAGAATGGGGAGCGATTGAGGTAGAATAGGTATTATCATCCTCGAACACACAATGTCATGACCAACAGCTGAAGAGGAAACAGAAAGTAGAGATTTTTTAACATCATCTTCAGAAACAGAAGTCAAATTAAAAGTTGGGCAATTTGGTAAAGGCAAATCGGTGAGCTCTTGCAAAGTTGAAATTTTAACATTAGGTTCAAGAGAAACAGGAGGAAGAGAAAAGTGTCTATTAAGAGCACATATGTCAATATCAAGTATTAGAGGGTGATTTGCCGATGCCAACTGACTTTAGAAATTTCCAGACATCAGAGGACTTTCGATCAATAAGAGATTCGTGGAAATAGCGTCTTTTAGCATCTCGACACATACGATTGCAGCGATTACGCATAGCTTTAAAGTGATCAAAATTTTGCTCCGTGGATCTACGTCTATATCTACTCTTCGCTTTATCCTTACGAGCAATAGCATCTTTGATTTCAGCAGTAATCCAAGGAGCAGGATTATGTTTTACTTTGATTCGCCGACGCGGCGCATGTTTGTCATAAAGACTCAATAGCTCGGAATTGAAATAGCTGACTTTATCGTCAATACTGGAGCGTTCGACTACGGAGGTCCAGTCGATATCACTTGCATCACTTGCTAACTCAACAAGATCTAGGCCATTGTAATTACGTAAATAGCAGAAATGCTGGTATTTTTTTTATCCACTCATCGCGCATAATATATGCGCCAATAATTTTTCGTGAAACGAATAGTTTGACACAAATGCCGTACGAAGCGAAATGAAAATGATAAATAATAACTGAAATTGGCCCGAACTATTCACTCAGTTTAATAAGATAATTACGTTTACACTAATATTTAAAAAAAAAATTATTGTTGATTGGCTTGCGTTTGACCACAATCTCAACTGATGTTAAGTGATGATGTGGACGAAGACGAAGCATGCTTGCCTAGAAGTAACCTATTCACTCTTACTCTTAGCTATAATCTGAGAGTGTTTAGACTCCCAGGTTATAGCTATCAGAAAACACAGACCCCGACACAGAATTAATTCTTATCACATTATTGCATTCTAAATTTGGTTACAGATAAAGATAAATTCAGGGTATTCCCCGAAGCTAACTAATCATAAACAAAAAGGTGCCCTCAACTCAACTCAACATATTTTATTTTAAAACGACACAAGCTAGTGCACGGCACGAAATTGGTCGATTCCTGTGGAGAAGAACCGGCAAGAAACTCCACAGTTATTCTTTTCAAAATATCATTCATTTTTATAATGTATCCATAATACTCGTTTAAAAGATATGATAGTTACCAATTCACACCAAACAATGTAATTTACAAAAATGAAAAATAAATGCATTGTAAAATTAAACAATATAATTTTTATTATTTATTAGTAATAAAAACTGAACAAAAAAATCTGTCCAATCGGATGGATTATCGTAGGGAAAAGTACAAACAAACAAAATAAAAAGACACACTCACTAAAGTGGAGTTTTTTTTTTTTTTTTTTTTTTTTTTTTTATTTAGAATAGGTTCGCGTTTGACCACCATCTCACCTGATGGTAAGTGATGATGTGGTCGAAGATGGAGCACGCTTACCTAAAAGTAAAAAGTTGTTAAGAGACTAGTTCATAACGCAATCACAATAAGCCCGAGCCACATTGTGCAGAAGGAAGGAATCATCGCCAAGCAATCATGACTTCAACGTAGTCCTCAATCTAAAATATGCTTTTTTGATAAGGGTTTTAAATTTTCACACAGACACAGAGTTTGGTAACTTGTTATAAAAGCGTATGCTATTTATGAAGAATAACTGTCTAGTTTTGGCTAGTCTACATTTGGGTATAACAATTTCACGCTTATTGCGTATATTTATTGTGTGAAGATCGCTTCTAATCCGAAAAAGTCCTACGTTTATTCGTATAAATAATATGCTTTCTAATAAATAAAGTGAGTGCCATCCATTCATTCCTAGTATCGCAAGCCTTTTACATTAATTTGCATGGGACATGTTTTTTTTATTAAGCTCGTTTATGACAGACAGATTGAATACACTTTATTGTACACCAATAATTGAAACACACTTAAATAGCAATATTGCTAACAATTTAGTTACAATGACGGTCTTATCGCTGAGAGCGATATCTTCCACTTTCCAGACAACCTTGAACCTGAACTGAAGTAGCCTAAAAGGCGACCGGTCGCCTTTCATGTTTTTTCGTCGCCGATTCTCTTCGTGAGTAGTCTAAATGGCGAAAAATCAACTACGTTGGCAACACTGTGACAGTCTAGTCTGTGACAGTGACAGAACAGCTTGTAGGTATAATAATAGCAGTATTCAGTGTTGCAACTTGTAATATTCTAACAGCATGCTTACAGTTTTTCAGCGTGCTGATGGAAAAAGAATATAAAAATACAAAAAACATCAAAACATCTTTGGGAAATAAAACGATTTTTTCTCATTTTTATCAACCGACGACCAAAAGAGGAGGTTATCAAAATTCTTTTTTTGTTTGTAAGGGTATACTTCGAAATTGGTCCCATTGTCATCAGGTCAGGATCTGATGATGGGATCCTGGAGAAATCGAGGGAACTCTTCAAATATTATAGGCACACCTATGGCGTGTTGGGTATTTCTTATAGTAACTTGTGCAGTTGCTCTCAAAAAATACCATTTGGGGAAGTGGAACTGATGATGAAGACCACAGATGGCCGCCGAACCTACTCGATAATAAGTATTTCGTGGATTGCGATTCGATGCATATGGTGATGTAGAGCTGATGGTGAAGTGCGAGGAGAACTCCTCAACAATTAACGGCCCAGCATTGAGAAAAGCAATATTTTGTAAAAGGTTATAAGTAGTTGACATTTAAGCTCTTTTAACTAGGTAATTTAAAAATCGACCAACTAAAAAGAGTGAAATAAAAACTTTTTAACAAAAAAATAAACTGACTCCCAAAAACACTGCAAAGTGAAAAATAACTTTAATTTCGGAAGTCGGTGCCAAAAACGAAAATACAAAACTAAAGACACCGACTACCGAAATTAAAGTTATTTTTCACTTTGCAGTGTTTTTGGGAGTCAGTTTAATTTTTAGGTAAAAAGTTTTTTTAGTACACCATTCTATTTTACATCGACTTATGATTTCCACTGGGGGAACTTATTTTTAAATTGCCACGATTAACTTACAAGTACTTAGGATTGAACTGTAGGATCGACGAATAATTTTTCTTAGTGCTAGATTGTTTCAAGACCGTGTTGCCTTTGTGTTAACGCAACCAATGAAAAATATCTAGTATAACTATTACATTTGTAAGTAGTATCAGAAAAGTATTCAAATAACAGCTGAAATTATGTAAATTATTTTATTTACTTATTACTTTGTACAGTTTTTAAAACCCAGTTAGTGTAATGCGACACTTTCGTGTAAACACCGGGAAAGTAGCGATGTCCACAAGAATACCCAAAAGATACGATGCCTACGACCAAGCCTTTGTATAATAAGGGGCCTCCGGAATCTCCAAAGCAGCCATCAGGGCCCCCGGCATCAACTCGTCCTGCGCATATCATGGAGTCTTGAATAACTGCCCCGATGGTGTTGTATCGCATGGCGCATATCTTTTGGTCGATTGTGTAAAGATTTGTGTGCTGTAATTGGTCGGGCTGAGGGCCATCGGGCTGAAACAAAAAATAATAAAAATAGTTTTTATATACAACGTGTAACGGAAACCCCATATCTATCCAAAAGGGCTGCAGACAACATCTGGTATGGAGTCTCTATGCACAGTTTTAGCACAAAATAACTGACTCAAAGAATTGATACCAAATTATTGGTTTCATATATTTCTTGAATACCAGTCATAGCAAACGTATCACAGCACTACGAGGGACAATAACTTTCCACGTCACTTGCAAATATATTATTACTTACCTACTTTTTCAAGTAATAGAAGAATATTTTTATAAGTATATTTTTTTATTTTTTTTTATTTTTATACTTTAACATTTTTAATTTCGTTTTGTACAAGATGACAATATTATTATTTTTTTCAAGTAATATTTTTAATTTTGTGTAAAAGTAAAAGCTATGTTGTGAATGTGAGAGCAATGTGGGATAACAACGAATATTATGAATAGATTATCAGACTGTCTGGCAGTTTGAGTGCTTTATACGGCCCACCCAAATGTCCTTACTTTGGTAATGTTCGTCAAATCGTTCCAGCTCCTTAAGGTTCTAAGTTGAGCTACGCGATATTTGATAAATGCGTGCACTGTTTGGACGGGCCTGCTCAAATCTGTTTGATTTTGTCCTCTAAAGGGCGCCACAGACAATAACGTTAGTAGGTAGAAGATCCTTGGTTTTAGTGTTTCTTCTCAGAGTAGTCAGTTAGGTTAGGTTAGGTTTACGAAAAAAAAGACGTGTGAAAGTGTTATTTATAACCTATTTGCAAAATAAACATCATTATTTCATTATTTCAAAATAACACGATAATTATTTTCGTTCTTCTTAATTTTTTTTTTGTATTTATTGTGTGCCTTTACATCAGGGTCAAATAAATTTTATTTTCTTTCTTTCTATAGTACAGATAATAGTTAAATCATGTTGTACGCAGGCTGTCCATGCTGTGAATGGATAAATTCTGGGTAAAACTGAACAGTACTTCTCGTGTGCTTCAATGATTGAGAATGATTTCTTCATCTGCTTCGCCTTTTAACAACTATGTTGGGGTCGACTTTTAGTCTTACTTGATGCAGCTGAGTACTAGTGTTTTACATGGAGCGTCTGCCTATCTGACCTCCACAACCCAGTAACTGGGTAACACTATACTCATTGGCTAGATCAGTGTCAGATTTACTGGCGTCTGACTACCCGTAACGACTGTCAAAGATATCTAAATGACAGCCGTGACCAGGGCCGGATTAACCATTAGGCGGAGTAGGCAACTGCCTAGGGGCCCCACATCAACTAGGGGCCCAGGCCCAGTGTACGCACCAAGAAAGCATGTTTCTTCGAACGAGAATTTGATGTGCGTGTGAACTTAGGGACCTCACTGTTATCTCACAAAATACAAATCGTTAGATTTAATAGTAGAATTAAAACAATTTTAGAACAAATCTGGGAATAAGTAAACAAGTATATTAAAAACTATAGACCTTAATGTGTGTTTCCTCAGTTCACACACGATTTGGTTAGTCAAAGTATGAAAAGGGGCCCCGAGAATGCCATTGCCTTAGGGCCTCTGATAGGGTTAATCCGGCTCTGGCCGTGACCTATGGATTAACGTGTTTTCATAGGCACGGGGGTATCACACCGCCATGTTCCTCTCCTTTTTGCTCGATCTGGGAATCGAATCCAAGACCTTGTGCTTAGTAGTTGCGCTTGCGTCCACTTGACCAACGAGACAAAGGACACAAATGAGTATGAATGATTTGAATAATGAAGATGACTACTCTGCGAACATTTCCAAGGTTTCGTTATACAGAGTTGATACGACAGAGGGGCATTAAATTACACTACGTATACTATACGTGTTTAGTGTTGATTTGATACAGTTAAAAAATAAAAAGAGCCAAAAAAAATTTTTTTTTATACAAATTGAATAGCTTACAAATCAGAGTAAAACGCAACCACCCTTTGTAAATAAATGTGACTGACCATAAATACCTAGGTAACAAAGTGGCAACGTAGCGCGGCGTGTGTTATCTCTTGTCTTGGTCAGATTTATCGCTTTAAGGTGCATTTCATCAAAATCATTTGCGACTAAACTACTTCTCCTGTTTAATTGATTTTTGGTACAAAGCTTAAAAATGGTACCTAGTATACGCAGTTTAAAGGAAAGCCCCTCGGTCGTATCAACTCTGTAGGTAGTTGGAAGTTCAAGAGGGTTCCTTCAACGAAGTTTTTTCTGTACTATAATTTCATTTACTAATAACGTGGTTAACAGTATAGAAATCTTACATACCTGCAAAACTCCCCATCCGACTAAAGTACAAAGAGAATCAGTCTTGAGTTCCACGCCTTGTTTTATAATCGTTCCTTGCCTCACATCACTATTAAAAGAAAATTGTCTTGTAACCACGACAATGGCAATGTCGTTCGTGTAGAAGTAATTGTCGAAGCTTTTATGTGGTATTATTGTTTTTAGATTGTGTAGCACTCCTCCTCCAGTGCGGTACGTTGAACCAACTCGAATCTTCCAATACTTTGGATGGCTGTAACTGAAAGCAAAATGACAATGCAATCTAACAAATGAGGCTTAGGAATAGGTCACATCTATTTAAAGCGAGGTGTATCTTTCAATAGTCGGCAGAGCGGAGTCCTGGGATATGAGAGGTCTCCTTCTGCGAGACTGTAATCCTACATTAGGCTTTGGAAAGGGATGAGGAGAATACTCTTTTGTACCAGTGGATAATGGCCCCTCCCTATAGGGCCTAAGAAAGACATTTTCAGGGACATCAGACGTCCCCATAAATTAGGTAGGCCTGGCGGAAGCTTTGCATTAGGTGCTATTGTGTAATTTGGTATGTGCTTATAATAGAAAATATATTGCTCCCTCACATAAGACATAAGGGTATTATTGCATGTTTTAAAAATTTTTACTATGGCATTTTAAGATTTTGTAGCGCCAATATCGAATTGGTAGAGAATGCTTACGGCGTAAGTCCGCCTTTAGACCTACGTTCGTGAAGTGTAAATAAATATGAATAAAACCAAACCACAAAATAAATTGGGCCACATCATGAGTGCCTTACCGAGGGTACGATATTCTATTTCTTTGCTTTAAAACAGCCTAACTGTGCTAATCCTAAGCAAAAGAAAGAAAAAAACATCTTACTTCCTGCCAGTATTCTGGTTGTATTGAAAGCAGTGTGCTGCTGACAGCACATGCCGTGACGTCAGAATGACTCCTGCGCAGTGCTGCACGAAGTCTTGGGTCCCCCACGCATCCAATAAGAGTTGAGCGAGCACAGGGTAACGGTTTATATTCGTCGGAGTGCCTTGGATCACTCGTGTTAGTATGTTGTAGTTGTAGTATTGGGCGTTTGCTGGAAAACAAATTGAAACGTCGAGGATTTGAAGATTGGTTGTCTCGTGCCGTTTATGTTGTGTTCAGAGATTTGATGCGATTTTTTTTAATTTGTTATTGAAAATAGGTTCGCGTTTGACCACCATCTCACCTGATGGTAAGTGATGATGTGGTCGAAGATGGAGCACGCTTACCTAAAAGTAACCTATTCACTCTTGACTTAAAGACCTTTAGGTTATAGCTATCGGGAAACAAAGACTCCGGCAGGGAATTCCACTCCTTAGCCGTACGCACAATGAAGGTATGCCCAAAACGTTTAGTGCGTATAGGTGGGATGTCCACCATGTAACGTTGGCGCATCGCCGTTTGTCTTGTAGTCCGATGATGGAACGGGCTTGATGGAACTAGAATGTGTAATTCCATCGCACACTCCCGGAAATGTAACCGATAGACTAGCAACTGGTCGCCGATGTTCATATTATCAGATATAGATATAGGTATATCAGATCCAGAGGTACATGTCATCAGCTGTTTAACTTTTGGGGTCGCCTTCCAGTTTATCTGGTTGCAGCTTAGTACTAGCGTTTTACATGGAGCTAAAGGCTATCTGACTTCCAATATACAGTAGCTAGGCACGAAACCTTTTGGCAATACCAGTGTCAGGTTTTCTGGCGTCTGACTACCCGTAACGACTGCCAAAGATGTACAAATGACAGCCGGGACCAGCGGCTTAATGTGCTTTCCGAGACACGAAGGAATCTCAATATGTTACGGTCACCCGTCCACAGACTGACCTCAACAAGAGTTGCTTAACCTGTAAGATCGACCCGTGCGGCTGTTATTATGTAACCACGTGCTCCCCCATCTATATGCATTAAAAACCGGTCAAGTGCGTGTCAGGCCACGCGCAGTGTAGGGTTCCGTAGTTTTTATAACAGCCAAGTGCGTGTCGTATTCGCTGACTGATCGTTTCGTACCATGCTCTAGCTAAAAGCCAAACATGACTACCTAACTAATTTGACTTCCTATACAAATCCTCTCCTGATCCGACAATTTTGCACGGAAAGTTTTAATTTTTTTTAGAGATTTGTATAAAACTTGTCATAGCCGGTGTTTTGAATTTAAATACGGACACAGAGCTACACTACTCAATCGTCACAAGAAACTAGCACGATACAACTGGCGCTTAGCGCCATCTATCGACATTTCTATAGAGTTGTTCGAAATTTTCGAGTCAAATACAATTGGTCGACAATTACTCGTAAACTTGTAAAGCCCACTTATGTGTGATAGTTTTCCTTTAAATTTAGTTATATATAGGTACTACTGCCGCGGTGACATTTGAATTTCTAACTACAACCGTTTAGTTGATAGAGGGGGAGGACACTTGACTCTAACGAAAATTGGTACTTTAAAGCTTGATAAGTCACGAACGGTTTACTTAATCAAAAATTAGTCTCACCAAACCCCTAATATTTTTGAAATACCTATCCAACGGTATCCCACACTATGGGAAGAACGAAAAAAAAAAAATTATCATCCCACTTTACATGTATGGGAGGTACCCTAAATAATTGTTTTTTTTTAAATTTTATTTTACCACTTTTTCGGCGTCGTTAACGTGTATACTCATGCCAAAGTACAACTTTCTAGTACCAATAGTTTTTGAGCTAAACCGCGGACAGACGGACAGACAGACGGACATGGCGAAACTATAAGGGTTCCTTGTTGACTACGGAACCCTAAAAACGACGGGTTGCACTCCGGGAGTGCCGGCAGAAGTGAAAAATTGAATATTAACGTTGTGCATTTTTGATATTTTGGAATGGTTAGGGAATAATTTTGCACGAATTGCTTTAATTATCAGTATAAAAGTACTATCATTTATGTGGTAGAATACAATATTTAGTTATTGCACTATCGTACACAAACATGACAATTTATATTACATTAAAAAGTTTATCTCTCGAAACAGCAGGCGCAGGCATACATTTTCGCCGCGCCGTAGAAAGAGAGGGGGATACTTCCTCTCCTACGCCGCGCCGGCTGTCTACTCTCCGTCCGTCTTACGAATTTTCGATCAGGTCACGTGTCCTGAGTTCCTGACGCGAGTTTAACTTTTTTTACCCATTACAAAAAAGTGAACAACGCCACTAAAGAAGTTTTCACTTCAAAAACAATTTCAAATGTCTGTCTGTGATTTAATTTTTTGTTTCATTGTTTATAGCTATTTTGATGACACTAAAACACAAATAAACAATTTTACTATTTTTGCCTGTCTTTCCGTTTGTCCGGGCTAATGTCTGGAACGGCTCAACCGATTTTGTGTGACTTTCACTGGAAGATAGAGGAGGTTATACTTAGAGCAACATTTAGGCTACTTTAAATATTGCGATCGGGATAACTTTAAACACTTGAATAAAAACCCTAAACTACATATCGCACTCTTAGAATAAAAGTTACCTAACTCTAAATTCGTGTAATATCAGATTTTGATGTAAACTGGCCTGAAACATTACTCTGAATTACCGTGGAAACAGGAATCTT
This sequence comes from Tholera decimalis, assembly GCA_943138885.2. Classification (NCBI taxonomy): domain Eukaryota; kingdom Metazoa; phylum Arthropoda; class Insecta; order Lepidoptera; family Noctuidae; genus Tholera; species Tholera decimalis. The sequence goes on from OW964568.2 coordinate 5,927,989, forward strand.
TACTTATAAAGAGACAGCTTATACATTTGCCACTGGAGATATATGAATATAATTTATTCAATGCTGCTTTATTAGTTACGCATTTATTAATTAGTAGGACTAGCTTCTACCCGCGACTTCGTACGCGTGGGAAGGTTTTCCCGCGCAAATCCCGATCCCATGGGAATTTTGGGATAAAAAGTAGCCTATGTGTTATTCCAGGCTGCCAACTATCTACTTACCAAATTTCATTCAGATCCGTTCAGTAGTTTTTGCGTGAAAGAGTAACAAACATCCATCCATCCTCACAAACTTTCGCATTTATAATATTAGTAGGAAAGGAATAGGAAAGTAGGAATTAGTAGGATAGGATAGTAGGAAGTAGGATTAATGCTCAAATCCAAAAAATACTATTTTTTGAATTAGGTCCCTTTCATTCTGAGAGTGCGATATAGACATCTAAAAATAAACTAAAATATGGCATCCAGCAATTCGTGCGCATCGCTGTCTACTGGCAATGTGGCCAAAAGACTGGCGGCATTGCCACGTTGTATGGCAATGCTCAACCTCTGTCCAAGGTAAAAGCCAGCCCTTGGGTCACGCGAAGTGTCAACTAGGCATCTGGATAGATCTTTAAATAATTTGTGAGCACTCGGACCCCACGACCCCAAGGTTTCAACCTCAAACGGCTCGAAAATATAACTACCAACAAGGTTATTATATTTCCGCCGCTTGAGGTTCTCAGCAGCCGCAGCGGCAGCGTCAGCACAGCAAGATGAGCTAGGGAGATGGGATGGCGCAAGAGTATCGACACAAGTTGCGTCCCACACTAAAGGCCTACCCATCGTCCAAGGTTTTTTGCCATCGTCGCGTGCCAGGCCGGGTTAACCATGTAGATAATATCCGAACTCCAACACACTTAGTCTTTAAATATAACCACAATACATGGTTGTGTTCATCAGGAGTTTCTACTGAGTAACACGTACACTAGAGTCTCTTAAATCCTAATTATAATATCTAGGTATCCAATATGATTTACGTTAACCTTCTTATCTAAAGTTATGCCGTTAGGGTAATTCCATTCTAATAACCAACTCTCAAAGCTAACGAGAAAATGTAGACTTCGAAGCTTATTACTTAGGTGATAAAATGGCATATATGAGTTTTACAAGTCGTTAATAATATGCGAAGTCGTTAATTCCAGTTTGCTTTGCGAGTATATCAAGAAAGCCGTCGGTTTTGTTCGGAAATTACAGGTCTTTGAGATTAGCTGTTTTTGTTATATTTGCAAAGTAACAACGCCCGTATTGTGAAGACGTTTCTAGTTATGTTTTTTTTATGAACGACATGTTTGGCCGTGCAGCAAGTGCAGCGCTTTTCTTTTTGTCTTCTTTTATGACACTTTAAAGCCTGCAATACATGTTGGCCGAGCGTCGTCGAGTGAAGGCCAATACCAACATGTAGACGGTATATTTGCCATGTCTTGCTATCGCTCGGTGTTACTTGCCTAGTTGGCCAAGTGAAGGCCAGCGTTAACGTGTATACAGCTCATTTGGTGCAACTTGTCTTCGCTTGGATCGGTGTCAGTTTTTGGTTGAACGTGTGGACATTATTTCTTGCCTTGTACCTATTTGCCAACGCTCGGCCAACATGTATTGCAGGCTTAAGATTATAAAACATCTTGAGAAATTATAAACTTTAATGATAAATTCAAGCGTCAATAGCCTTACGGCTAAGATGTCGGACCTTTGATCGAGAGGTCGCGGGTTCGAACTCCACCAATTAGGTACACTAGTGCCGTGAACCCACTCCAGACATAAACATATTTATCTTAGTTGGAGGGGTTAACGAGATTGCTAGTAATGTGAATTCTACCCACTTTGCTAGTTGCCTATTAAAAAAAAAAATCGTAAACTGAACACTAATAGCTAGTAAAAGAATTCTATATTCGACCCACAGTTACCCTTGGAAAACTGTAGATCAAGCTCATGCGGATTGGCAACCGCCATAAAGTAAGTAAACCATACTGGTTTAAACTCACAATGTTAACCCACTCGTGCCAAAAACTCATCAAAATCGGTCCAGTCCAGACGCTTAGGAGTATTTTTTAAACATTTCCCAACACTAAAAATTTCTCATGTATCATGAATACATTTTTATAAACGCCCAGATTCATAACAACTATTTTTGGCCAGTCAAACATTTGTTTCGAATGGGGAATCGAACCCGTGACACGCAGTGCAGCAGCCAATCGCTCAACCACTGCAACGACTATGTCGTCCAATATCAGTGGCATACATAAGTACGTGAAGAATTATATAGGTACTTATAAAAATAGTCCCCGGTTAACCAATCAGCGGACAGACCCAAATAAAACAAAAGCAATCTTCACTTACCCTGTAAAAAGCACACTAATATGACGATACAGCGACGCATCTTCGCAATATTTTGATACTTTAGGCACAGTGTCACTTTACCCACGTAGAGCCACTATAAGATACTGATCCGATGCAAACACGAGACGATATGAGTCTCGGGAGGCACTGAACATGAATTATGGCGAGCTTAATGTATACTGCGCTGACTGATCTTGATACTTGAATAAGCGAATTTTCATCTAAGAGGAAGAATCATTCTTCTTCTCTTTAGCATGTGTGTAAGCTGAGAACTGGGAAACCAGTTTGGCATCTCCAGAAGTGTCCATTAGTTCCTGAAATGAACAGTCGACACGAAACGCAGCACATGATATTAAGTGCGCCGTCGTTTGAATAGATTGAGAAGCTGTTATGAGTCAATGTCAGAGATGTATTACCTGGTAAGTGTTGCATTTAATATACCTAAAAAAATGTATAAGCTCTGAAGTAACGTCAAGTTATTTAGTGGCTTTTTTCCATTATCCGCTATCATCAGTTATAGATGGCATAAGATAGGTCTAACGTCACACACATGAATTTTATTTCACATGGGCACTTATAAAACGTCAGAAGCTAGTGCACGGTTGAATGATGGTTCCATAAACCGAGAAAAACCGCCAAGAAACTCCACGGTTACTTCTTCAAAATTTTATTGATTTTTTCAATGTTCCCATTATTCAGTTTTAATACGTATGAAAGGACAGTATAGACCAATGAATAAAGTAAAATATGATTACGAATCTAAGCGTCACAGATCAGTCCTGAGCGTCTCGCATACAATGGACTCCCGAAGTTATCATCATCATTCATTATGTCATAATTTCATCTTGTACACCTAAAGGTTTTACAACGGTGCAAAAGTTCAGAATAGAAAGCCAAGTATCAAGATCGTTGTGAGTTACATGTGAAATGCAAATAGTGTCTCTCGGTAGGTATATTATAAACATCAATCATTGAGAGAGTATAGTGGGTACTTAGATAGAAACTCTTTAAGAAAATTAATCATTAAACAATTTATGTTAGTCACTTAGAGATGGATATTAATAGAATCGTAGCAAAAAGTGAACCTGCCATGTTATTATATCTTAGATAATTGATTTTTAAATAGCAATTAAATATAACGGACGTTTTTTTTTTTGTTAATCTGAGTTTGTAATGAGTTGAGGCAGGCACCGAGTACTTACCAATGTTTTTATAAGGAAAAGATTGACATGTTTGTGAAAAAAGTAATTGGGTTTCTGCGAAGTTTATTTAGATAAATTTAAAAACGATTATTGTTCGCATAAACAACTGAGGAGGTCGTGGCTAAAAAATAAAATGGTAATATTTGTAATCTGTTTTTAATTTTGATGTTGTTTATTTGGTATTGTTATTTCATTTTTTTTATTCAGAATAGTCTCGCGTTTGACCACCATCCCACCTGATGGTAAGCGATGGAGCTCGCTTGCCTAGAAGTAACCTATTCACTCTAGACTCAAAGACCCCCAGGTTATAGCTATCAGGAAACACAGAGGCAGGGAATTCCACTCTTTAGCTGTACGCACAATGAAAGTATTCCCAACTAGCTTTTGCCCGCGACTTCGTCCGCGTGGAATAGTTACTTTGGGCTAACGTTAAATTTAACCCCGATTTTGAAGCATTCTTCATTGGCGCTCCGCTCCTATTGGCCTTAGCGTAATGATACAATATAGCTGTTCCCGCGACTCCCTCAGCGTAAGTTAATGTATTGGTAATATTGTTTAGATCACGTTCACATGAGGCTTAAGTACCTAGAGAACGCTTCGACCGCGAGACGCGTCGAGCGCGGCGACCGATTCTCAAAAATAATCCTTATAGCATGATTCAGTATTCACGCGCGATGGCTTATTATTATAAGCGTATTTCATGTATAACTTTGGTGTTTCTATACCGATTTATATGATTCTTTTTACGGTTTCGTAGCCGAATGGCAAAAAACGGAATCTTTATAGTTTCGACATGTCTGTCCGTCTGTCTGTCTGTCTGTCTGTCTGTCTGTCCGTCCGTCCGTCTGTCACAGCAATTTTATTCCGAAACTATTAGGACTACACATGTGAAACTTGATAGGTTAATAGTAGATTCTGTAAACCGCTTTCCGATTTTGAGAAAAAAGGAGGGCTCCCCATACATGGAACTAAACCTGTAAATATTTTTTTTCATGAAATCGATGCATGTGTGGTATCTATAGACAGTTCTTTAAAAACTACATCGGGGTTTCTAAAACCACTTTTCCATAAAGTCAATCGTTTAAAAGATATAAGCTTCCAAAGTGGTAAAATGTGTGTGTGGCGGACACAACCTCTCTAAAAAAAATATATGTCTGTAGATCTTAATATAAACTTTCAACCAAAATTAGTTTGAACGAAATCAGTTCAGCAGTTTTTTAGATACAGCATATTTTCTAAAACCGCAAATATAACTTTGTAATTCATACAAACACTATGAAAAACAAATTTATTCGGCGCAGTTGTAAAAAATGTAAAAAAGCCAGTTTTAAGAAATTTGTAAGGTTTTTTTTTCAAAGCAAATTTATTTGGCGCAGTTGTAAAAAATGTAAATAAGCTAGTTTTAAGAAATTTGTAAGGTTTTTTTTTCGTCAAATAAATTTGCATATTATATTATAGTTACTACGGAACCCTTCATGGGCGAGTCTGACTCGCACTTGGCCAATTTTTTTATGGAATAGTTAATAATGTTAACTTTTTCAATTAGGGGTGACTGAGAGTGTTATAAACGTAAGAGTAGACAAATATTATAATCAGAAAGCTTCGAACTGCTAAGCTATCGGGAGTTACACGTGTTATTGTGAGTCAACCATAAAAGTTAGACATATGCTGTCGTGGGATATTTTTTATATAATTTTAAGGAGAACATTTCCGTCATGAAATGATTTGTGTAGCTTTAACCATTAAGGTTGCACACGCGACGGAAGCTTAATAAATGGAGTAACTTCTCCCGTTTTCCCAACATTTCCCTTCACTGCTCTGCTCCTATTGATTGTAGCGTGATGAAAAGTATACTATAACCCGCTCAGGAGTATGAAAAATAATTGTACCAAGTTTCGTTAAAATCCGTCGAGTAGTTTTTGTTTCTATAACGGTTATACAGACAGACAGACAGACAGACAGACAGATAGACAGACAGACAAAAATTTAACTGATTGCATTTTTGGCATGAGTATCGATCCTTAATCACCCCCTGATAGTTATTTTGGAAATATATTTCATGTACAGAGTTGACCTCTCTACAGATTTATTATAAGTATAGATAAGATTTTCCCTGCTGAACTGAACTTATACATTTTGGCGGAATCATAAAGTAAATATTGTCTTAAACTATTGCTACGTCTTCAGTTATTAGTTTTGGTTTAGTATATACTAGATTGGATAAATAAAAAAAATGGATTAGACTCGCTCCAGAAGTAACACTATTTAAATTCCGTATTGTTGTTGTATATAGTGCACCGGTTTCTACGTTTATTTTTTTCATTTCTTTCTCAATTCCTGTTTTCAGGGAGGAGCATTGAGGAGTGTTGAAAGCATGCTTGGCTCTTTTGAGGCTGCTTTGACGCTGGAGGGCCAGCGTCGAGATCTGCCCTATCGGATCAAATCTCTGGTGGTTGGGGAGGTACTGTTACGTTGTTTTTTTGTTCCTTTACCATTAGAGGGACAAAATCTCAAATGTAACAGCATATTATACTGTTTTAGATTTCGCACTCTCTTATTTTAAAAGTTACTCTCTTATTTTAGAAGTTTAAAAGATATAGACTTAATCCAAACTGGTAAAATGTGTGCTCCCTACACATTTTACCAGTTTGGAAGTCTATATCTTTTAAACGATTGACTTTGTGAAGAAATGGTTTTAGAAACCTCGTTCCTTAGCTTTTAATTATTAAACGACTTCTAAAAAAGGAGGAGGTTCTCAATTCGACGCCTACTATATTTTTATGTACGATCACCGATTACTCGAAGGTGTCTGAACCGATTTGGATAATTCTTTTTTGTTTGAAAGGGTATACTTCAGTGATGGTGCCATTGTTATCAAGTCAGGATCTGATGATGAGATCCTGGAGAAATCGAGGGAACTCTTCAAATATTATAGGCACACTTGTAGCGACTTGAGTATTTTTTATAGTAATTTGTGTAGTTGCTTCCGGAAAGCACCATTTTGTGAAGTAGAACTGATGACCAAGACCACAGATGGCCACCAGAACAACTCAATAATAAGTACTTCAAGGGTTTTTATTCCGTGGAGGGCGGTAATTCCCCTCTTTGAGGAGTGGCTAACGAGGCATCATGGTGTCATCACCTTAGATAGATAGATAGATAGTCACCTATATATAGGTATAGGTATAGGTCACCTTCCGCCTGACGCAGGTGCTCACCGGATACGGTTGCTTCGAGAGCTACTTGTGCCGTATTCAGCGGGAGGAAACGCCCGGGTGTTACCACTGCGAGGATCACCATAAGGACACGGTGGAGGCTTGCACCGCTTGGGCTGAGCCCCACCGTGTCCTCGTAGGGGCGATAGGTGGTGACCTCTCACTCCCGGCCCTAGTTCAATCCATTGTCCGGAGCGAGAAGGCATGGGAAGCAGTAACCTCTTTCTGCGAAGCAGTTATCCAAGCGAAGGACGTGGCGGGAAGCGCGAGGGAGAGAGGGCCTCAAGGCCCTCATAGCCCTGACTCCCGGCCACCGCAGGCGCGGAATTGCAGGCTGCGAGCTATGGTTAGCTCGCCACCCGACAGAAACCAGGCCCCCGTAAACGCCGCGTTGTGTTCAAATAGTGTTAGCAAAATTGTCGGGGCCCACATGAGGGCCGTTGCCTGCCGGGGTTGCAGAATTGTTCGAAAGAGTTACCGCGACCTCGGAACACGGATGGGTTTTAGTCAGTAAAAGTCTAACACACCCTCCCGCTTCGCCCGCCCGCGATCGGGAGGATAGTCATTGGATGATTATCCATCCTTAAAAAGAAGATTCGTCCGGACATACGGAGGTACGGACAGACAGACAGAATGACCATCGTCGATATTTTTGTGTTTGTCTGACTCCACTGGGCTTCCTCCAGGCTATTGGGGATATCAACTGGTGGGGATGGACCGCCGAAGTGTCGTGAAGAAGCGACGCAGAATTACGGCGTCGGGACGAGCCTTCAGTTTCAAGTAACCACAAAAATGGGTGCGCGCCGAAAAATGCCTATCTTTTTCGAATACAGTAATTTAAAAATATAGTTTTGTGCAAAGGTTTTTAGGGTTCTGTAGCCGCATCGCAAAAAACTGAACCCTTATAGATTCGTCATGGCTATCTGTCTGTTCGTCCGTATGTCACAGCCAAGTATTAGGAAACCATTAAGACTACAGAGTTGAAACTTGCGAAGTAGATATACTCTGTAAACTTTGTGATTTATACAACGTGTAATTTAAAGGGTATATACATACCAAGTGCATGGCTTCTTTGGATGATAACAAACGATATGGCAAGGGTTTTGTAATCCTAAGTCTACGTGTGTAGAACTTAATTATTACAAATTCCAATACACTGATACCAGACAACGAATTTTTCAAATTAAGAACGAAAAGAATTATCGTGTCATTGGCAAGTGACGTGGAAAGTTATTGACCCTCGTAGTGCTGTGACACGTTTGTTATGATTGGTATTCAAGAAATATATGAAACCAATAATTTGGTATCAATTCTTTGAGTCAGTTATTTTGAGCTGAAACTGTGTATAGAGACTCCATACCAGATGTTGTCTTCAGCCCTTTTGGATAGATATGGGGTTTCCGTTACACGTTGTATACAAAAATAAGAAAACAATGGGGTGCTCCGCATACATGGAAGTCATCATCAGCGTAGCCTTTTCCCAAAGGACCCAATTATATTGGGGTCAGCTTCCAGTCGCACCTGAGTATTAGTGTTTTACATGGAGCGTCTGCCTATCTGACCTCCACAACCCAGTATCTGGGTAACGCGATTTCCCTTGGCTAGACCAGTGTCAAGTTTTACTGGCTTAGGACTACCCGTAACTACTTTCAAAGAGCTCCAAATAACAGTCAGAACCAATGGCTTAACGAACTATCCAAGGCACGCAAGGCCGGATTAACCATTAGGCGGAGTAGGTAACTGCCTAGGGGCCCAGGCCCAGTGCACGCACCAAGAAAACATGTTTTCTACGAACGAGAATTTGATGCGCGTGTGAACTTATGACCTCACCGTTATCTCACAAAATACAAATCGTTAGATTTAGTAGTAGAATTAAAACAATTTTAGAACAGATCTGGGAGTAAGTAAACCGCATAAAAACCGCAGCCCTTAATATGCGTTTCCTCAGTTCACACACGATTTGGTCAGTCAAAGTAAGAAAAGGGGCCCCGAGAATGCCATTGCCTTAGGGCCTTTGACAGGGTTAATCCGGCTCTGAAGGCACGGGGGTATCAGACCGTCAACTCACAAACTCCGGGCTACTACTGAGAAATTTCTTACAGAAAATCCCAATAGCACTTTTTGGCCAACTCGCAAACTAAAAAAAAAGTATCAAACCTAAATGTATTGGGTCAATAGATAGGTTTTTAAGAATGCCACTAAGGTATCTGATTTTTTTCGAGTCAAACTACCCAGAAATTGGCTGCATGGTTTAATATATATATAATAATAATATATAATAAGTTTGCCTTAAGGCATTATTGTGGCATTTGACCTACAATATTGACTCATAAGGTATTACCTTACCTACAATATTGACTCATTTGCATGAAACCAATAAGATAAAAAGAAACATGATTTGACTGATCTGTAGAAAGAAACGCGTGTTAAAACTTGAGTTGCCTTGTTGAATCGGTTCAGAAATGGGGAATATTGGATCGAAAACCGAAAGCAAAAACGCAATGGCAGACCCAGGTCAAATGCCACAATAATGCCTTAAGGCAAACTTATTAATAATATGGTAATGATAACTGTTTGCTAGTCTATTCGTGGTGTTAATCACTGTAGCTTTCTCAGGTCTGATCTGGCAATAACGGCTGATGTTTATGAACTTCGAACAATGATGGCGAAACTAGCAGTGAAACAGCCCTGACTCGTGAACCGATCTTCACAATTTTTTGCTCCATTACGTAAGACATCACACTGCACGAGAAACTGTTGTGACTCTGTAGATGCTGCGGTTAGAAACCATAGGTCATCCTACGTACGAAGATCGAGTCGCGGACGTAAGGTACACGGGCCTGGTTTCTTTATTTTTCTACCCCTTTTTACAATCAATCAATCAATATCATTTTATTCTCAAGTAACATAAGACTATCCCCCACTAATTACTCGTCAGATATAAATATCTTGGTTATCAGAAAGACAGCGCGTATACACTATGAATATCTGACGCGCTACAGTATTTCCATGTGACTGTATTTTTGTACATTTGTGAAAATTTGTACACGCTCTCCCCGCCATTAAAATGTCAAAGTTAATATAAACTTTTTTTCGTTTTAGGACCTAATCTTCACAATCCAATGACGCTTTAGTAACTGCAAATTTGGCATCCCAGGCTCCCCTTCTTTCGTGTTCCAGGGCTGTGGTATCGCGTTAGAACATTCCCGCAACCCCGGATACTAATAGAGCTTGATATATTTTAAAATTTTTCTTTAATAAGCTGTTAAAATTTTCAAAAATCGTTGACCACTTCCGCCCCATTTACGTGTGATATAATTTAATTGTTAATTCAAGTAAAAATTTTTTTTTGATGTGGAAGTCGTTTCTATTATTTGCAAAAAAAAAATCCCGCTTTTTAGTGGGTCGGTTTGTAATTTATCTAGTCACCAAAGCCAAAATGTCAACTACTTATCACCTTTTACAGAATATTTCTTTTCCCGGTGCAGAGCCGTTAATTTTGAGGAGTTCTCCTGGTACATCACCATCAGTTCTACTTCACCATATGCATTGTGACGAGCATAAAGTGCTTAACATCCATATTCAAGTAATCTAATCGCAATCCACGAAATACTTATTATTGAGTAGTTTCGGTGGCCATCTGGGGTCTTCATCATTCGTTCCACTTCTTCAAATGGTGCTTATCGAGAGCAACTGCACAAGTTACTATACGAAATACCCAAAACGCTATAGGTGTGCCTATAATATTTGAAGAGTTCCCTCGATTTTTCCATGATTCCATCATCAGATTCAAACGTGATGACAATGGGACCAACTAGAAAGTATACCCTTTCAAACAAAAAAAGTATTTTCCAAATCGGTCCAGCCATCTCCGAGTTATGAGGTAACATACTTAAAAAAAAAAAGTTCAAGACGAATTGAGAACCTCCTCCTTTTTTTTGAAGTCGGTTAAAAAGTTTACCAATAAAGGAAATAGTAGGTAAGTATTGTATTGTATGAGAAGGAACGAACTTTATGTTTTTTGTTTATGTTTTTAATTTATTTTAAAGCAATTGCATTTTATCTCAGACATGGAGGATAGTCTAGTATTAGGTAATACTACTATTATACGCTAGGATTAATACCAATAAGCTTTTTTTTTCAGTGAGAAAATCATCAAATGACTTCTTATGCCCTGGATGGAGCGGAAGAGACTATCAGACTTCTACTGACTGCAAATCAACCCAGTTTTTTCAGTTATCCTTGTGATCTGGGGCTGTGGTAGCTCGTTAAAACATTCCCGCAACCTAATACCAATAAGCTAGGCTCCAATTAAAAGCTAATTAAATATTATAACTAGAGAGGCTAGCTACGGGAGCGTTTTTAAAGTTCGAATGAATACCACTACCATATGCATGTATGTATGTATGTGAAGCTTATATAATGTCTGACGGGCCTGTTGGTATAGTGGTCAGTGGCCCTGACTGCTATGCTCAAGCTTGTGGGTTCGATTCCCACCCAGGACAAATGTTTGTGTGATGAGCACGATCATTTGTTCTTTGTCTGGGTGTAATTTATCTATAACATGTATGCATTTAAAAATATATATGTATGTTTATCAGTTGTCTAGTACTCATACCACAAGCTCTGCTTAGTTTGGGACTAGATGGCGTTGTGTGAAAGTTGTGGAATATTATTATTATTATATTATTATTTCCTTTATTCAACATATATCTCAAAAATTACATTTTTAAATATTTTTCTATAAAAACTATAAAGGAAAACTAGATACTACTAAAACTACTAAACTATATATTATTATTATTATTATACTATAGGTAGGTAGGTATTTGCGTCTAACCTCTATATAACCCATACGCAAACGACCCAAGAAACGTTATTGGATAGGTCATCACAGGCAGGAACAATTAATGATGTACTGAGAAATCAAACAATCAAAAAGTTTTAAAAACCAAATAGTATAATTTTCTCACATCTCTTAAACTTTAATATCGTGTTAATTGGCAATATAAACTATATATACAAAACAAAAAAACTAACAAATATACTTTCAAAACCTACTAAGGGCATCATATATACCTACAAGGGGACATACATTTTGTTGGAAAACAGAACTAAATTCAATTTTACCAAACCTGTCATTCCTCTATGGAGGCAACGTCATTCAACTGTCCAAGTAATACAGGTCATACTGTACTTTATCGTATGATTCCTTTGCTTCTTATAGACAATTGTATTTGGGTATCTATGCTCGTATAATATTTCATAATGCCTAATAGTTTTATTACTTTCTTCATATCTCCATCGAAAAATGCTTTAGAAACTTCTTTTTGTAAACTTTTGATGTGTGCTTTATTCTCGGCATTTAATTCCATTATTTCTTTTTCTGTTTCCGCATTTTCTACTTCTTCATTCTTCGCCATAATTTTCATCAGAAACTCTTGGTCTACTTCTGTTTTTTCTGGAATATCCTTGCCTCTTAGTTGCAGCATGTAAATTCCTGAAAATAAAAGAGCAGATTTTTTTTAGGAACATTACTTTCTGTCATTTGCATGGAATTATTATGTCCATTTACATCTTTATATGTTAGAATCACATAATTATCATTATAAAGCAATTATGTCTGTTGTCTGGTGTATAAGTTATATTATCTACTTCTGCGCAGTTGTTTAGTAGTATCAACATGCATTAATTAGTTGCATTCATAATAGTAACAGGATTATATTATATTTCATTTATATTAATATAATAAATAAGTAGGAAGTGGGATATATCAGATATATGGATATACATAATATATACCCCATAGCTGGGTAGAGATTATAATCTTTTTTTTTTCTGAATAATGTGGTTTGGAGGTCAATAAAAGTGAATTCTTCATTAGTTTCCCATGCTATTTCTGCTGACCCATGATTTTATTCATACAAACATATAATATATGACTGTTAATTACAAACATAATTTATGATCATGTATATGATCCATCGTTCTTTTTGTAATTTAAATTACAAAAAGAACTCTCATTAAACTCTTTCTGCTGATCAAATTGATATCTTTAACCAATGAGGTGCAAGTTTTAACTAAGCATCCCAGCCAATATACCACTATTGTACATAAAGAAAGAAAAAATAATTACTTGAGCAGTGTTGTTTGCTAATGCATGCTCTATGGTTTCTCTATAGTTCTTACCTCTGGTTAATGGTTCTAATAATGTTTTATATGCTTCATTCACTAATGATGAGTATTCCTCTGAGATTTCTTGCTCCTTCTTGTCTCTGAAACATTTTTATGAAAACATTTGAACATCAAACAAGACATCCTGCAAATCAAATGGATCTAAAACTGTATAGCACAATGTTTTAGATGGGTAAAAATTACCATAAGAAGATGGTTATTGCTAATTACCCTCTAAAAATGATTCCTGTAAATAAATATGTGAAGTTTGGCACCTTAAATTAATTAAAAATGTAAAAACCTGTTAGCATATTTATCAGGATGTAAATACTTCTGTAGTTCCTTATATTTTTTCGCTAGTTCCGTCTCATCTAAGTCGTAGGACTCACTGATTCCCATGATTTTGAAATAATTATCTCCTTTGCCTGGTTGTTGTAGGGCATTACAGTTTCCACAGAATAAAGCAAGCTGCTTCGTTTGTACACCTTTGCCGCAAGACCAACATGATGCAAGACGAATTTGTTGAACTAGACTTTGTTTTATCACAGGGTTTAAAAATAAACATCTTAAACTCATAATTTTGAGGTTAATTTACGTTTTTACGTATCGAAAAGGGGCCTTGAAACGATGTTGGTAATAATGTGAAACATTCAGTGATGTCACGATATCTACACAGCTACTATAGTCAAATGATTTTGGCTAATTTTTCAGTCAACAACAAATATCTTCGATTATATTGTTCGTTTCGTTTACATTAGTTTGACGTTGACAGTAGTTAATCAGCTGATATTAAACGTCTTGTTATTTCTGTGTAAACTGTTCCCTCATCACGTTGAAAGGAATTAATACAAATATGTAAACACAAAATAGATATAATTAAAATAAATAATATGTCGAACATAATTGTTTTAATCTTTCAGGGTTCTCAATTAAAGAAAAAAAAACTAAATGTAGAAAGAACTTAGAAAGCTGGGCTAACTTTACTATATATATGAAAGTACTCTGTGGGCTAACTATTGTAGCTACTCCTACCCAGTACCCACTGACTTGCTATAGGTACTTTTCCTATCTCAATGCTTTATATGTTTATACCTGAGTCTTGACAATTGACATATGCCTGACATTGACAGAATGACATGACAGCAGACAGATGGTGTGTAACTGTAAACAAATTTGTTGGATTTGGATTCTCAAGTGTGTTATTTACGTTTGGGAATTTATATTGGGCTTAAACCATGGTGAATTACTTCAACATGGATGGCACAGAATCGACCAACTTTCAAAAAGAGATATCTGGCATGATGCACGGTTTTGGAGATAATCCGAACCCTAACGCGGCCACCGTTGTTTTGGTCGAAAGCATTGTACAACAACAACTAAAGTTTATGATACAAGAGGCCCATCAAAACTGCAACACAAGAGGCGGCAGAGCTATAACAAACTACGATATAATTTTCTTAATGCGAAAGAATATCAAGAAATTAAAACGTCTGCACGATTATCAGTTGAAATTGGATCAAATCGACAAAAAGTGTATCTTGAATCTCGGTACGCCCACGGAGTCATTGATCACAGGGCTGTTGGAGGATGAAAAAGACCCTACGATCAGGAAGCGAAGGACTCATATTGACTGCATTAAGGAATTTGACGAGTATGATGAAGTAAGTCAAATTAAGTTTGATTCCATAGACTATATTCGCAAAGTCCGAGCTGCTAAAATTACCGAGTCCATGACCTTCGAAAAATATGAAGCATACCATAAAGCGAGGTGTGCTTCGTTCCGTTCTGGTTATGGTATTGGCAAAGGCTTTGTCAAGCTTGAACGCTGGCTGAATCCGGTGAAAGAATTCAAGATAACCCAATCAGCATTAGAAGTATTATGCTTCATTGCTTATGAAACTGTTGCCGAGATTGTTGATGGAGTCTTCTTAGTACGGCAAGATGCTAAGAAGAAAAGCGGAGACCCATTTAGTAAATTTGAAGGTGGCCATTTCTGTAATCCAGTCAGCTTGAATAATGCAGTGTATATCAAGTCAGGTTATGAGGGTGTACCAGCTATAACCGTAGCTGAAGTTCGAGAAGTACTACGTAGATATTATACACCTAGAGTAGGAATGAATGGGTTATTCTATAGAAATATGAGTTTGGATTTACCAATTAGATATTTGGCATTTTAAACATAAAAATGATATACAGTATGTTAACTAACAGAGGGTGTTCCCATTAACCCGCAATAGTATAAGTAGCGGCACGTAAGTCTAGCGCTGAATGATACGCGGAGGGGATTGCTGCGCATGGGTACTGTCGCGCACGCAATACAATTATTAGCTAAATAACGTTAATGACATTATTTTAATGTAATGCCAAATAGTAGGTTTAGCGATGAACGAAATGTGAAGGATACTACTGGATGAATAAATGAAGGATAATACTGAAGGATGAGTACTGTCGCGCATGCAAATAATATTACCTATACTTTAATAAATAGTTTATCTCCAATGCCAATGTCGATGGATTTATAGTAAGGTACCTAAGATATAATTTTTAACAAGTTTTGTAGGGAGTAGAAAAATAAAAACATTTGTTAATTTGGCATTTTTTATTTTAGAAGTCTAATCTGAATCAGAGAATGGTATCACGCCTTCAATTGTGTCTTGACAGAGCTGTTTGCTTATTGAGGGCCCGGACTCAGGGCTACTTCGTTCGTCGGCACTAGAAGCGTCATGTTCATCAAACTCACCAATGCTATTGTCTGAACTATCTCCATTAATGTGAATAATGAATTCTTCTGTTACCAAATCCACGACATGATCACTCTTTGCATATTGCTCTTCTATATCCTTCACCTTTTTGCATAACTTTTGCCAATCCCATGCACCCATCAGTAAAACTTTTTCTTGAATTAGCTCTGTACATTTAGCAACACTCCATTTTACATTTTTGCTGCCTACATATTGTTTTATATCGGACCATGCCATTTCGATGGGATTTAGATCTGGGTGGTATGGTGGTAGTCTCAGCACTTGATGGCCTTGTTCAGCTAGGATTCGATCAATCGAAAATGTTTTGAATTTATCCTTGTTAACCTTTATTAAATTGTATAACTGAGGTTTCAAAAGTGTTTCCTCGTACTGTATGCCTTTTTCAGTGAGCCAAGCCTGCATGTCAACTTTTTTGGAATTAGAGGTTGGTGCATGATCCCACTGTTTATTGTGATAGGACGCGTTGTCGACTACCAGGACGGAATTGGGTGGTAAGTTGGGCATTAACTGAGTTCGGAGCCATTTTTCATAATTCTCAAAATTCATGTTGTCGTGGTAGTCGCCTGATTTGGTACCAGCTTTAAAAGTCAGCTACGCATTGGGTACAAACCCAGTTTCAGACCCTGCGTGGACAATGACAACTCGCTGTCCTTTCGAAATAGGTTTTTTTAGGCCCTCAGTAGTACCATCAGTCCAGGCCTTTGAAGAAGATTGCGATGAATCTACGTAAGATTCGTCTGTATAAACAATAGGCCTTCCCTCTTGGCGATATTGCTTTATTTTATGTAAATATTCGATACGTTTAAAACGTATATTTGAAGTCTCAATCAGCACTTTCCGGTTGTTTTCGGTGTTTTTCCACCGAAATCCCAAACTTTTAATTATTCGCCGAAGGCTTCGTTCTGAGCCTTTGAAATTTATGTCTTCCTCTAGCTTCTTTTTAAGCTTTCCCACGGTAGGAAGTTCATTATTTGTCTTGTGAAAGTTATGAATGCACCTCTTTATTACTCCTTGGTCGAAGTTATCGATATTTGTGACCGGTTTTGTTCTGGAACGTTTTTTGCCCGGTGTTCTGAACACTGTGATCAAATCAGAAGTTTTGGCTTGATTGGAGATGTTCCTTACCGTTGCAATTGACGTATTTGTAGACTCTGCTGTCCTTTTTTGTATTTTCCCTAAATCGCTGATTATACCATCTAATTTAATGTTTCCCGCCTTAATAATTTCGGCAGTTTGTTTTATCTGGCTCAAATTTACAGTGCTGCTGTCCGAATGACTGAGTAAAGTATTTGTAGCTTCGTCAATGTCACTTTTAATTTGTTTCAAAGAATCAATTAATTTGTTAGATTCCCTTTTTAAAAAACAATTCACGTCATAAACCATTTTCCTTGCCTGTCTTTTCAAAACAGTATTTCTTCTAGGCATTTTCACTTTCACAAACAAACTAAATTTAACAAACAAATTCAAACTTAACAAAAAACAACAACAAAAATTAACAGCAATAACAATACAATTAATGACGTGACTGTACACGGGATGTGCGCGGAGCGTCGTATCGGTGCGGGGAACAGAATGCGACTTGAGAGCCAATCGGCGCTAGGCACGCCCGCCCTTCATTCCGCTACCTCCCCACAGGTACCTAAATTTTTACTTCTGCGCAATAACGGTCACCGCTAAAGTTTCGTGCCGATACTTATATAAGCACATCAATTAGATTCTGCACACGCGGCCCATCATTCATAAATAAATTGTGACATTGTGTTCCTTCAAGTACGCGTGTACAGTGTTTCTTTTACATGTCAATTTAACATTTTTAATGTATATTTTAATATTAAAAAAAGAATTAAAACATTTTGTTTTCTAATGGTACTTAATATTCTTTTAGCATGTATAGATGCTATACTATTGCAGGTTAATGGGTACACTCTCTGTTAGTTAACATACTGTATATACATGTAACATGAAATAGAAGTGTTAAAATGAAACCTTGTATCTGCCAATGATTATCTTAACCGATTCAGTGCGATGGTAGTTTTTTTCAAACTATAGCACCTGGCGGCAAACAAATGTTTCGTGACTCCTCTGAGGCGCCAAGCGCCAGGGACTTTCATGGCTCCCCTCGTGCGCCACCCGCCATGAAGTGTAACTTATCGCTTTTTCGTCAGATTCCACTTGTTATTGTTGTAGTCGCAACCCAACAGCGAACGTGAGCAGTTTTAAACGTTCGTTTCAAGTGTTTACATGTGACTACATACATGTATAAACCAAAATAGAAGGTAAGTGACTTATTTAATCAGGTGTCGTAAACCTTTTGGTATATGTTTGGCTCAATTGACTGATCCATTACTTTTGTTCATTAAAGAACGGGATATTACCATGCTAGTCATGTAAAACGTCAATATTCCTATTTTATAGTATTTCATTATCAAATGAACCCTGTTATGCAGATAAGATCCAACTAACGTTTTGTTAGTTTTGAGTAAATGTGATTTGAAGTTTGGAAATGAAAACCAAAATATCAGGCCAAGTTAGAATCATTTGGTAATTTATAACTATAAGAACATAAAATTCTGAATATTTAGAAAGTGGTTTTATCTAATTTCAGCATATAGTTTTTTTGTAATTCTTGAAAAACTCCCTGTGGATCCTTTTTGCAAAATCCTTACAGATATAAATTATTTTAGGTATCTTTGTGACAAGTGAGTTAAATGAAAATCTGCAGAAGTTTAAGAAATTTATTGTCAAAATTAAAAAAAAAACAGTAATAATATATATTTATTTATTCAGTAACGTTAACCATACCATCATCTTCGTTTTCAATCTCAAAATCAGGTACTCCGGAAAATCCGTCTACATCAACTTGTACGGTTTTGTCACTCGTGAGATTGTTATAAAACGTTTGAGCATCTCTTGGGATCAAGTGCATAAGACTTTTGACATCGTTGAGATTAACGATATCAATGAAGCGTGACCTACCGCGGGTATTTTTCTTTGTGTCTACTTGAATATAGTCATCGTCAAAACTGCTCCTCATGAATAAAGAGAACATATCTTCTTTTTTCAACAAGATTTCTTTCGGTTTGAGCCAGGAAACTTTTTTCCCAGTAATAGATTTTTTTCTGTTTGTAATAATCTTCTTGAGTTTGCCTGATCCGAGAAAATCATTACTTTGCATCTTGTGGACTTGTAGAGGCTTGATTTTTTTGAAAGTGCTTATTATTACCATGTACTCTTCAGGTAAATAAATTTGTTGCTGGAATTTGAGAGCACTTTCCACTTTTCCAAAATCTGTGTCGTTTGGCAAAATGCTATATCCAGACAACAAAAACCTTATGCTTATTTGTTGCAACGATGGGTGGTCATTTAACAATGCTTTAAGCATTACAGTAAACTTTATATTCCTATTCTGGCCACCACTGGAATCACTCCACAGAATAAGTTGAGTTACTCTTGGCTGTGACAAGTGTTTAATCAGGCAAGAAGCCACTTCTTAGAAGCCTCTCTCCGCATCGCCTTCCACCCAGACCCGTATGTATGCCTAAATTGTACACCCACAACTGCCTCTTGTAAAATATGATGTTCGTGGGGACGCGAGGCAGCAGCAATGTTTTTTCTAAGCCATATGTTATTGTTTCTGTGTATGGATCATCCTTTGCAAGCACCATAACACTCTTAATGCGTTTTTGAAGGTCTTCTGCAGTTTTAAAGTGAGCTTAGTGTTCCTCTATAAGTCTATTCTTTTCTTCTTCATCTGTGGTTACATCCTTTTTATTATTAAAGTGGTCGCTTTTATTGCAGGTATCTTTATTCAACGGTTTGGTACGGAGGTTAAATTTGGTCAGAAAAACGTTTTTGGCTTTTGCATAAGACACAGCCTTTACTCTTGCCGAATCTGCTTCTTCGGTATAAAAATGATAAATTTTGGAAAATGTCATATCTAATCTCAAAAATTTAGCTTCATCTACTTTCTCTCGACTATAATGAGAAACATATGTAGGAAGCTTATCAGGGTTATTAGAAAACCCTCACTAACTTTATTGTAACCTTCATTTACACCATGTTTGTCTGTGATAGATCAGATGCATCTTTTTAGGGACGTATCAATCAATTTTGCAAAAAGGATCCAATCTGCTTGGTTTAACAATTACCGTGAAAAATATTTTTTCTTTATAGAACCACGCAACTTGGATCTTTTGAATTTTTTTTTAATCATTTTCCACGCCTTGGCATCATGGTACCTTTTTGCAAAATTCGGAAATCGTAGTATAGGTGATGGTATCCTGGCACAATAAAAGTTTTGTTAGGATAATATCATCAGACTGCTAGGATCTTTTGTGCAAATGTAAAACTCGATGTGTAGATTCTCATTATGTACAGTCGGCCAAGAAAGTGGTGTACCACCCTAAGGTTGAATATCGCTTGCAGATTCATAGGTGATAAAGATTAGTTTCGCTTGCAGATCGATCTGACAACTTCTATTGCTGTCTTTATCTGATTATTGATAACGACTATTACTGTTTGTAACGTGACAGCTGTTCTTAGTTTGAACTTGATGGAACCAATGACGTCGTAAAATCAACGGCGGGGGGCTGTAGATTTTGATGACAAAATTGTATCTACAAATTCAGAATTGTAATCAACAAGTTACATAAAATTGTAAAGGCACAAGGCGAGTCCACAAACCTACAATTTCTGTAAACTTGTAATTACAATATCAATAAAAAACAAGCTAAAAATAGATTTATCCTTTTATTAAATTTCTACAATCAATTTTAAAATACTTATAACAAACAAAAACATAGCATATATAGTAATATTTAGAAGATATTGAAAATTTTAAAAAATTAGAAACGGGTGTAACCGCCGTTGGCCTCTATAACCTCTAAAAGACGAGACCTCATTGAACCAACAAGCCGTGAGCAAATATCGGTTCCCCGCATTTCCTCCCAGATATAATTACAGTGACTAATAAGAGCTTGTTTGGTTCTTTCATTTTGATGCGACCATCGTTGGACCATAAGGCCCCAAAGATTTTCTATCGGGTTGAGGTCCGGCGATCTTGAGGGCCACTGAATTACCCTTACGTCAGTGTGTGAACGAAACCAGGCTCTTACGATCCTCGCATTATGAATTGAACAATTATCTTGAACAAAATCAAATTGTGGCACTTCGTTCTCCGGGTAAACATTACGGACTGTCGGTAGCATTGCATTCTGAAGCACGTCGATATAATTTACAGCCGTCGCTCGAGGAGGTAGAGAACACAATTCTCCTACACCATCCGTACTCATCCAGCCCCAAATATTTACGGAAATTCGACCTGATTCTCTATTTGGGATTACATGATCATCTTTATACCGTGTTGAATTATATCGCCAAAGGTGAAGACGTCCATGCTGACTGGATTTAAACGTTTTTTCATCACAAAACACTGTATTAGACCAATCAAACTCTAAGTGCTCTCTGGCGAAGTTCAGACGAGCAAGTCTGTGAGCATCCGTCAAATATATTTTCTTGGCGTAATGCCTGTGGTGCAACCCCATGTAATGTAGATGATTCCTTATTGTTTGGGCACTCACATCGAACATCTCCGCAAAATGTTTTGTGGGCTTAAAACCATTGATTTCATATTCCCGTCTCATGAATTCTCTATCGTTATTGGAGAGTGCAGGCCGGCGACCACTTCTTCTGTGATCCAACAAACTTCCCTCCTCTCCTTCACGACGAATCCAAAAGCAGACAGAACGCCTCGATATATTCAAATTCCGGGATATCGCACTGATACTGCTTCCCTCATTAAATTGGGCAATTATTTGTGCTCTTTCGGCAATGGTCAAGTTGGCAGGCATTGAGATGATTTTATATGCAGTTGATTGAAAAATAACACGGAAAATATATCGATTTTTTGCATATATTTGACAAAATGTCAATTGTCAGTTTTCTTTTTCAAATGGAATTCGGTTGTCTAAATAGTTTTTATTACTTTTGTTTGGAAACATTTCAATTGCTTTGTAGAAACTAATGTCCTTTTCATTTATACTAAAGGTTAAAATGTCATGTACTTATATGTGACATATGACGTATGAATACTAAATACATAGGTTTACGTCATGATAATGTTGTCTCTTTCAGTAATATCTTTTTATAACGAACCTTGTTGTAATTTTCGATGACCGGGAAACTAAATCAAAACTGGTACACCACTTTCTTGGCCGGACCGTACCTAACTCAATTTCATAAAAAATGTTGGCTGGATCTATTCTGCATAACAGGGTCCAAATAAACATTGTATTAATTATAGTTTTTGAATGAAATGTCTCGAACTCTGCCTGTGAATGTTTCGAACAAATCAAATCAATCGGGAAAATAAACTACAGGTATTTAATTGAACATGAAATTTTTTAAAGGCGACAGACAGTTGCCGAAACGTTAGTTAATTGTAAATATATTTTTTTACATAAAAAATAATTCGGTTTCCGTATCATAATGAATGATTTTTATATTGAAAAGGTTTACAACTCCTGAAGTATGCGCCCTGCCTTTAAAATAACGTTATTTTTCATGATTTTATTTTACCACTTTGTCGGCATGATTAGCGATTTAGCGTTCTAATATCAATGGTTTCTGAGCTAAGCCGTGGACAGACGGACATAGCGACACTATAAGACATCAAATTGCCGCTAAAATATCACAGGGTTCTTACAGAATCAACATACAGAACATCAACAGAAACCAGTGAAAACGCAGAATGTTGTTGAATTTTGGGGCTGATTGATGGTTATTTTGGTGAGGTTTGTAGTTGTTAAGTAGTTTATGATTTCTATACTTACCTAATCTGAAAAATGATTTCCATCTTTCATACCAATAATAGTCTTGAAAAAGGTGTGAACATACCTAATATTATCAATTTCATATTTAAAGTGCTGTAATTTTAAACCATTTCTTGTATAAAAAATATAATAGGCGATTTTGTCGTTCCTTTTAGAAGTTAAGAAATTGGAAACGACGTGAAACGTGGGCGTATGATACGCCTAGCTTTAAGT
The DNA here is from genome assembly GCA_943138885.2 of Tholera decimalis. Classification (NCBI taxonomy): domain Eukaryota; kingdom Metazoa; phylum Arthropoda; class Insecta; order Lepidoptera; family Noctuidae; genus Tholera; species Tholera decimalis. The sequence goes on from OW964568.2 coordinate 5,950,760, forward strand.
TTGTGTAATTTATCATTTGGTTATTATGTCAGTAGAAAATATACTGAATGTGACAGACATTTGTATGACGGTATAATATTAGTAAAGTATTATAGTGCCTGCCTATAAAATGTAGGTAGTTTTAATGGTGAATTACGATATGTAGGTATGTATTTGAAACTATGTACTTAAGGCCATATTTGTAAGTTTTACATAATATCTATAATAAATGAAAGAAATGCATTTTCAATTTTGTTTTACTGAAAATAATAATTGCATAGTTTTGTAGCCGCTCCTAGAGTTTGATGCGCTTTATCTTTGCATTTTTATTGACTGATAAAGCAAAAGAATTATGGATGCAGCTTTCTAGAGTTGCTGGTTTGGATTAAATAATGTATTTATCCTAACCGTATGCAAAATACGCGCTTGGTCGTCGTGTCGCGGTCACCTGCCCGACATAGGTACGGAAAGCTGCATAAATTGGTTACTCCTCATGCATCAAAATACATTAGAAATGAGGGTACCGGTAACTAAGTAGTTAATGAAGGTGACTGTGCCTACATGCAAGACAAACATTCGTGTCCATTTTTTTTGATAATGTAACAGATGGGATTTTTTTCTATTATGTGATTTTACACTACCAAATAATAAAACAGAGTTACGAGAATACCCCTTCGGGACTGTGATTGTTAATGAGTTACGCATTTAGGTTGCTCTTTTGATTACAATACCTTAATTAATTTAATGGTTTGGGAATCTAATATTATGTAGGTACCATCGCATAAAAGCGAAATTCATAGTTAAAATATTAAATTGGTACCACAACTATACGTCTATTAATCAGCTAACTATTTACCTACTTGTATTGTACTCATTGTATAGGATAAAATCCTGGGAATTTTAGCCCCGCATTAATAGAAATTTGTATAACCCATTAGTTTTGATTACAGTTTCGTCAATTTCATGCAGGTATATTAACCATTGTGTCAAAAGCTTTTGGCTTTTAGTTCATATAATGGCTGGTTTTGTCCATTAATGGAAAACCACAGGTTTGCCTAGGGCCAAATTTGAAGGTCTGGTCTGGGCCCTAGGGCAGCGGATAAGGCCCCTAGTTATTATTTTCCGAATATAAGGAACATTTGTTATCCGTCAAATCTTTCAAGAATAAAATTATTACACTGAAAAATGCAGTATGTAATTAGTAAAATTCAAATACGATATATAATCGTGTTCGCAAATACGTATTTGCGGACTTTTTTCGACAAGAAGTCGAAAAATACCGTCAAGGTCCAAATTTGACTGCACCAACATATGCAGCCAAGTTTGCATGTTTGGTTCGGCTCCTTTTATAAACGCCCCAGGACAGTAACCCAGCCGGATCTACTAGTTATTATTTTCCGAATATAAGGAACATTTGTTATCCGTCAAATCTTTCTAGAATAAAATTATTACATTGAAAAATGCAGTATGTAATTAGTAAAATTCAAATACGATAGGTATATAATCGCGTTCGCAAATACGTATTTGCGGACTTTTTTCGACAAGAAGTCGAAAAATACCGTCAAGGTCCAAAGACTGCACCAACATATGCAGCCAAGTTTGCATGTTTGGTTGGGCCCCTTCTTTTATAAACGCCCCAGGACAGTAAACCAGCCGGGTCTACCTAAAACCCGGCCCTGGGTTTGCCCTAGTGTTACTGAGTTGATTTTAAGTTCACGCTGTACAAAGTAGTTGGGCATCAAGTTTAGGTGCTGGGTCTGTTTAGGAACTCGCATAATTATTATTTAGTTTCGTTTCTGTATTTCTTATCAGCAATATTAACAACAGGCAAAATACCTTCCCTGTTTTGGTGACATAATAATTATGTGCCTAAAAGATGGTGTGACCAAGTGAAGCAACATCTGCAGTCTAACAGCGTTTATAATACACTTCTGTCACCGGCAGACTATGCTTTTCTTTGCTATGCTATGCAACCTTATCTATTCATTGCGGTTTTACGTTAGCGAGCAGATTAATCTTCGATAACATGAAGCAATAAATGGACTTTCGATTGTGAATAAATGTGCGACTTTTTCTTCCACATGTACAGCCAAGTTGTGGAACTCTCTGCCGGCTTCTGTGTTCTTTGCCATTTATGACCTTTCAGCCTTTAAAGCAAGAGTGAATAGGCATCTTCTGGGCTCGCTCGTTCCGTCGTAGACCTCTCTATTGCTTACCATCAAGCGGCATCGACGAGGTCAAGAGTGGGCTCATACCGAATAAAAACTAGCAATGTGCGCAGAATTCACATTTCTAGCAAACTCAAACCCCCCCCCCAACCTTCAACTAAGCTAAATATGCTTGTGTCTGGAGTGGGTTCACGGCTATAGTGTAATGGGTGGGGTTCGACCCCGTGACCTCACGCCACAAGCCATTGACTTTTGTGTCGTAAATCGTTACAAATGAAAGGATGTCAAAGGTTTGGCCTTATCATGACTCTCAGTACCGGACGAATAACTATTGGCGCCTTCTTAATTTCCACAACCTCTTTCTTTAAACCAGTCATAACTTTATAATGCTCAAGCACTAGGTCATCGCGAAACGACCTCTCTTAAAACAAAGTTTAAAAGCCCAATTAAAGTAAAATGAAGCTGAATGACGCGAAACTTTATTAGTGTCTTTGACATTTTATTTTATGGACAAATAAAACTATGACATTGGCGGGGTGTATTTGAGATTTTATTCCGTGATAATAGTGTGCAAAATAGACAATTATTCATAAGATTGGTCGTAGCGCTCGCAACAGGGTTCTAAGTGGTTTTAAAATTGTAATGTGTTAGTGTTGTGGAAATAAAAATGTTTATATGTAGTGTCTGTCTAGGTACGTAGATATTTGGCTACTGTGACGCTACAAACTGATAAGTCCTATTTAGTGGTAGGTACCTATAGGTAATGGTATAACCACACTTTCAACTGTCCACGCCTCGTGACGTCAATGAGGCATGATCAGGCTAAATTTCACCTCGTGAATATAGTTTTCGTCTTTCGACCAATGAGTGCCTTTTTTTGTTATCGGGGGGAAACCTTCAAAAGGCGCCTGGACTTTTAGGATTAAGACCAGGGAGTTTGGGACTCGTACCTCACTAAAACCACCATTAGCACATATAAAAGGCCCCATTACCTCTAAAAAGACCACTCCGGGGCCTCGTGTGTGCAACGCCTGTTACGGCACATATCTGGGGACACCAATGAGCGCCTAAGCGTGCGATAGAGTTGCTACCTTAATGGTTTCACTGCATCATGGCTCAGGAAGTCCAAAATAAAGGAGATGTTTCATTTTCGGCCATCAGATGTACATTTATCGAAAAAGAGGAAAAAATACTACAAATTGGGGAAAAATATTCTCAGGTGAATTTGAGCCTGATTTGTTGTGCACAAAAAAATAATAGTTTTTCAATTATTGCCATGTTTTATTCAACATGGCGTCTCGTTTGCTTGTATACTTCATTTGTTCTGAAATCATGTCTCATCAAATCAAAGATACGTGGAAAAAAATGAAAAAATGTGTGTATTCTTGTAGTGTTAAAAATAAATTACTATTATTCTCTTGTACATATTTTTGAGTAAACATAATTAAGTGTGACGATTTTATCGTTACAGAAACCTTTAGTCTCGATTTTTGAAATGTGTTTCTGAATGAATTCAAAATAACCACTTGTTGTCTTGAAAGTTGAAACTCTATCAGTCAGTCAGGTCCCCCGCTAGGGTAATAGTGTTCTGTGGGTTAGTTCTGATGAACAAAAACAAAACAAGGTTAAGTAAACGTCATTTCTACAACCTGTCATGGCTGTCATAACTCTTAGGATAAACGTCAAACGTTTTTAATTTTTATTTTGTACATAAAAACCATTTGATATTATGAAAAAAATGTTACTTTATTCTATTCAGGGGTAAGTTTCCCAGCTTTGCTTAAATGTACATGTTAGGCCGGAGCCCCATATAAAAATGAAACATCTCTTTTGAGACGGTGGTGATGAAACGGTGTGGTAACTGCTTTTTAGACCTCCACAACCCTTTAGGAACTTCTCAACACAATACCCCTTTGTAGAAATAATCAGAAGCAAGAAAATCAGATACGTGACAGGTGCCTGATTTTCTTGCTTCTCTCTAAAGTGTCTAAAGTGAATGAATCTCTAAAATAGGTACTTTTCCTTTCTCAATGCTCTAAAATATGTTAAAATGATCACCCGTCTACAGACTGACCTTGGGAGGTGTTGGTTAACCTTGAAGATCGAACCAAGCGGCTGTTATTATGTAGCCTCGAGCTCCCTTTTCTCTTCAACTGAGTTCCATTACTATGCACAATAAAATTATACGTGCTCAATAAAACTTTAAACGTAACCGACAATGCAACACTAACAACTGCAACACGACTCTAGCTGGAATACGCCTTAGCTTTTTGAGCGCGGTGGCTTGCAAATTTAATTTTGTCTAGCTAAGTTATAGCGTTCCTTATTGGATGTAGGAAGCGCTTTGAATTAATAATAGCGGACGTATGCGAGCTATTTCCTTGAGGAAGTCAATACTACGGCGTTACAGGCTGTTGGAGGCACTCGGGGATTTGTGAGGTTCGTATTTGGTGTTATCTTTTGTAATAAATCATAGCTACTGATGTCTGATGAAGCTTAGATATGTTTTATTAGTGAAATCAAATCTTGCCAAGTCTATGAACGAAGGTCGACTTGGACAGGGTGGTTTATTAAACAGGGCTAACAATGCCCTCTTTCGTCCCCCATAAAGTGGCCTGCGGGTTATGGACTTGGGGAAGTTTGTTATGTTATCATAAGCCACGCGCGTCTCTTAAATACTCTGAGTATGTTTCGGTGTTTCTATTCAGGCTAGCTAGCTAGGAAGGAAATACCGGCCTCATACAGTTAAAATTATCGAAAGTAGGTAAATGATATGAAAAATGTTTAATTTTAATCAATTTGCGTAATAAAGTTCATTTATAATATAAGGTAAGCATGACTGTAAGTATCACAACTTTATTTATAACTATAGGTAAGGGTTCCGTGGTTGAATGCAAAAAACGGAACCCTCATAGATTCGTCATGTCTGTCTGTTTGTCCGTCCGTATATTACAGCCATTCTATTCCGAAACTTTTAAGACAACAGAGTTGAAACTTTTTAGGTAAACGTATTCTGTAAACCACTTTTCGATTTACAATAATTAAAATTAAGGGTGCTGCCCATACACGGAACCGAAACTAAATAAAAATATTTTCATCAAACCTACACGTGTGGGATGTCTTTGAATAAAGACTCAAGTCGACACAACAGATATGGACAAGATACTAACATAAACATATACATCTGCACTGTCGTAAAATTCTAGAATAATCTTGCAGAAAGATGTTATTAACTCAGCATCGTTAACTGTGAGTGTTCAATTCACTTTTGATCCGACTTTAAGATCTTACTTTAGCTTGTAACTTTGCGTATGAATAAGACATTGACTGACAATCACAAAGTTTTGATATACTGAACTACTATGTCAAGGTGAAGACACGTTTATATTGTGGCTTTAAATCAGGATGTGCTTAGTGTCCCTCCACAGCTACTCTACACTAGACTTACGCGTCGAAAATAGATTTTAGATTTGGGTTGCATGTTGCTTGACCTGATCTTTTGCTGTTTAGTACTGCATTCAAGCATAAAGTAATTACATGCCTTTACGAATAAAAAAAAAAACTAAATATTATACTTAAATATTTATTTATTTGTCATGAATTCTCGCAAAGAAACGCGTTATTAATAACTATATCACATGTCAACTCATTTTTTATCTTCTAAAACAATGATTATTTCGTAGAGAACTATGCATAGCGGGTATAATCCTCTGAGAATATGTCTACCAGCTCTAGATTTTAGAGTAATCTGTTGACAAAGCCATACTATTTTTGGCTTTATTAGTTCTATTAGATCAGCTGTAAAATAGACGAGTTTCTCGATTTTAAATTATTCTCGAGTTTTTGTCACGCAAAACGTAATATGTACCTAGTGGATTGTACCAATTCAATATGGAGTCTAGAAAGAATGAGAGGATCTAATGACTTCTGCCAAGTTAAGTGCAGGCAACAGTCGGCACTTACATTTAATATATTGTAGCCCGTAGCTATGGTAAAATAAGTACAAAATATGTATCCTCCGGGATACGGTATGTAAAACCAGGGCTTTACTGGATTTTCTGGAGGGGCTGGGATGAGTCGAATGACCTATCAGTCCTACCCGTACACAAAATACGCGCTTGGTCGCACTGTGACGGTGATACTGCACTCACCATAATGTAGTAAATGTGGCTCTTTATATTAGTTAAAATATATAGATTAGCTGTTTCCTTATTTAAAACACACAAGGGCGGAGTGAATGTCATAAGCATTCTATTTCAGGCAAAATTAATAATTATAAAATCTTTGTTTCTCCGCTGAGATAGACCGCCAGACACGTGGCGGAAAACCATAGCTTCTCTTATTTCTACTTTAAGGTAAAACCCGTGTAGGTATTCTGAGCTTCCAACATAAAGTTTACGTGAGTCGCAGCAATGAAAAGGTTTATGCTACCTATGACATTGTCAGCTTTTGATGATTATAAGGTTGGAACAGTCTGTGACGTTTCATTATTGCCAGTTGTGAATTGTAAAGAAATGTCTTCAAATGCCTCGTTGGTCTAGTGGTTGCAAGGACGACTGCTGACCAAGAAGTCTCGGGTTCGATTCACGGGTGAGGCGAAAAGTGCAAATGGATATTTTTATTAGGAATTCTCAGTAGTTGCCCGGAGTTTCGTAGTTGGCGGTGTGAAAACCCAGTGTCTCGGGAAGCACCTTGAGGGTCATCGTTACGGTTAACGCCAGAAAATCTGCCTCTTACCAGGAGTATCGTGTTACCCAGCTTCTGGGTTATGGAGGTTAGATAGTACAAGATGACAGTATTATTTTCTGTTCAAGAAATTTTTTTTTTTTGTGTAAAAGCAAAAGCTATGTTGTGAATGTGAGAGCAATGTGGGATAACAATGAATATTATGAATAGACTAGTACTCACGCGGGGCTTCGCACCCGTGGATTCTATCACGGTAAAAACATAACTCTCCTTTTTTGCAGTCAAGTAAAAAGTAGCCTATAACCTTCCTCAAGCTTCAAGCTACTTCCATACCTAATTTCATCCAAATCCACCTTGTACTTTCGAAGATTAGCGCGTTCAAGCAAACAAACAAACAAACTTTTCCGCTTTATAATATTAGTGTAGATTACCGCACTGTCTGGCAGTTTGAGTGCTTTATACGGCCCACCCAAATGTCCTTACTTTGGTATTATTCGTCAAATCGTTCCAGCTCCTTAAGGTTCTAAGTTGAGCTACGCGATATTTGACAAATGCTTGCACTGTTTGGACGGGCCTGCTCAAATCTGTTTGATTCTGTCCTCTAAAGGGCGCCACAGACATTAACCTACATGGCTCTCATATGATTTGATCACTACAGATTGTCTGGACTTTAAAAGAGACGTTGACCTCTGAGTTTGTTTCAGTGTTTCTTCTCAGAGTAGTCAGTTAGGAAACATTGGCCTCATCTAGTTTACATTTACGAAAAAAGACGTGTGAAAGTGTTATTTATAATCTATTTGCACAATAAAAATTATTATTTCATAGGCAGTCTATCTAGGCATCTAGGTATCTAGGTATCTCAGCTGCATCCGGTTAGACTGGAGGCTAACCCCAACATAGTTGGGAAAAGGCTAAACAGATGATGGTGATCAAAGAGATGTCTTCGAGATGAAACTGTTACAGTTTATAGCGTTTACAGTATAGGTATGTTAAATCGACACTCCATTTTTATCTACTGCAATTTTTGAGAGCTATAATCGAAAGTTGCGACCACCAGAATAATGCTGAGATAGTTAATCTAGACGATTAAACTGTCTTGGATACTGTCATGAAATAATTATTTTGGAACTAGCTGAGCTCGCGACATCACTCGCCCGCGAATCGAAGGAACAAGGTAGGTTTTTAATCAATAGAAGTCTGACAATGCCTTCCGCTCCATTTAGTGTAAGGAATCATTAGATTTCCCACAGAAAAAAAATATATTGAGATATTACACTAGAAACTTCAGGATAAAAATAGTACAAGAATTAATTAAAAGCAAAAAAATATAACAAAAATATTATGAAGGGATCTAAAAGGAGGTTTTGTAACTAGCAACAGCTTCTAATGAATTCCGATCTGTTTGCTAATTATATTCCCTTGATTATATGTATGATTGATATGTAAAATGTACCTACATATTTACAGTTGCTTTAAGACGTTGCTCTATTTTAAATTTATTTATTTAGACACAATATGTCATTGCTATTACCTACTGACATTATATTATAATATAAGGCCACCAGGAACAGCCACAATACCTCCCGTACTAGTTGTTACTGTATTACGATGAGGTATTCATTACAATTGCTGTGACTTGTGAAATAAGAAAAATATGGAGATGACTTAATCTATTTCCTAAATAAAATTATTTATTAAATAAAAAGTCCATACAATTCGGATTGGTCGAATCATATTACCCATGAAGCCTATAACCTTCCTCAAGCTTCACGCTAATGGAATTACACAATCTAATTCCGCCAAGCCCATTCCATCATCGGGCTACAAGACAAACGGCGATGCGCCATCGTTACATGGTGGACATCCCACCCATACGCACGAAACGTTTTGGGAATAGGTACTTTCATTGTGCGTACGGCTAAGGAGTGGAATTTCCTGCCGGAATCTGTGTTTCCTGATCGCTCATACAAATCCACACAGTAATTTCGAAGATTAGTGCGTTTAAATAAACAAACACCCAAAAAAACTTTTCCGCTTTATAAAATTACTAGCAGTCGCGCGTGACTACGCTGCCGTGGACTTTGTCACGATAAAAACATTCCCCTTTTTTACAGTCGGGTAAAACATAGCCTATTCTTTAACTGGAGGAACAGAGCGGATTTTTAGTTAGTAGAAGTCTAACACTCCCTTCTCTCTCCACCCAGAGCGGGGAAACATATTGGCACCCACGGGCACCCGTGAGCTGCAGTTGAAAATTAGCGTTAGGTGGTAATACTTTTTCTTTTTTTTTCCCGGGTGGGAAAGTCATCGAATGACTTCTTCCGCTCTGGGTGGAGCGGAAGCGAGTGTCAAACTTCTACGGACAAAAACTCACCCTGTTCCTTCAGCTGCCTTAAGTTCCGGGGCCGTGGTATCTCGTTAGAACATTCCCGCAACCCCGGCAAGCAATAGCCCTATGGGGCTCCATCACTAGTGCTGCGTTCAGCCTCCTCCTTCGCTAGCATGACTGCTTCGCAGAAGGAGGCGACTGCATCTCATTTCCTCTCGCCCTGCACCATGGTCTGAACCGGGGCCGGGCACGAGAGGTCACCATCGCCAATCGCCTCTATGGGGACACAGCGGTGCTCCGCCCAAGCAGGGCACATCTCGACCGTATGCTTGCTCCACCGTGTTCTCCGGGTGGTCCTCACAATAACGACACCCGGGCGTGTCTTCCCGCTGTATCCGAAACAGGTACCTCCCGAAACAGCCATCTCCGGTCAGCACCTGCGTCAGGTGGAAGGTGAGGCCGCTGTGGCGTCTCTCCAGCCACTTCTCAAAGAGGGGACTTATCGCCGCGATTGCAGCGTGCCCAAGGTGAGAATACTTAGGACCACCTGGCATTATGCTGATCTGATGCCCTTTTGGCACAATGTTGTTTTATTATTTTAATGTTGTATATAATATGTTTTTCTTTTTTTAATGTGCCAATGAATGTAATTTTTTTTCGTTTCCCACGAACTTTAATGATTTTCCCACGAAAAAAAAAAATTTTGGTGGGCTTTTTAGTAAGCACCATACAGATTTGTGTGGATCTACCCAGACAGTACAATCATTTGTTACTTTGTTAGTTGTCGCGTAGCACACTTAGAATTCATTAGAACCTAACAATACCGAAGAAAGGTCACTTGGAGTGTCCGTGAAAAGTTCTTAAACAGCCAGACATCGTTAAAGAAATATCTGAAATGAAAAACAAAATAATCTACATTGTTCTAACTTTTAATTATTTTAGCTACTGCCTAGAATGACAATAGGTTAGGTACGATACTAAAAACATAATAATAAAAAGTAAAAATTTGTTTAATGCGCACGAATTTCTGGACGCAATATTTTAGTTTATTTTTATATGTATACAATTACGTGTAACAGAATAAACGCAATTGTTGGTTCTGAATCGACTTCTGAAACGATTTCCATAATAAAAATAGATGTTAAATTTTGACGGAAAAATCTTTCATTTAACTTAAAATGGAAACATAATATCATGACAAATTAATACAATCCTTAATTCAAGGAAAGGCGCTCGTGTGCGTGTCGGCCGCTAACATTGCATGAGTGTATGCGTCTGCGTAAGGATACTGTATGACGCAAATACGTTTTGCGTTTAGTAAGGATAACTACACACATCAAAAGTGTCTAGGGATCAACATATATTTTTGCAATAACTTTTCTCCTGATTGATATTAATTAAAATTTTCTTTAAGGATTCATCAAATAAAGTGTTTTCGTTTGTCACAGTAACGATAAACCAAGTCACCTTTGCATTAATAAAGAAATTTGCCATTTTCCTAATAAAGGGATTTTTGACATTTGAACCACTAACATTAAAGTTCGAAAAAAAGACTGAAATAACAGTTTTCTTTAAAATTTTATTGGGTAACTTAAACAATTAATAATCCGTGTTTCTACCGCGAACACTAACAACACAAGAACATCGGTTTGGCATACTCAAAATGAGTTCATCCAAATCACGCTGTGGAATGGCCGCCCATGTTCGTTGCAACAACAAAAAAAGGTCTTCTTGCGACTGGATACCCTCCATATTCGGCAGAGCTCTTCTCTGTAGCATATCCCATGCATGCTCAATCGGGTTCAAGTCTGGCGACTGAGCAGGCCAGAGCAGGACATTGATGTTAGCTGCGGCGAGAGTCTGTCTTACAACTCTTGCGGTGTGCGGTCGTGCATTATCATGCATTAACTGAAATAAGGGACCGATTTGCACTTGTAGAGGAACCATGACGTCAGATACAATCGTCTCAGCATAAATTTGAGCGTTGAGGTTGCCTCTGATCCAAATCAATTCAGTTCTTCCGCCGATCCAAATACCCGCCCATACCATGATGGTTCCACCACTATAAGGATGGACTTCCTGGCAGGATTTTAATCGCTGTTGGCGTCCAGGGGTTCTCCAGTGTCGTATACGTCTTGTATCCGGTCTCATACCAAAACGAGACTCATCAGAAAAACACACGAAACGCCATTGTTCTTCTGCCCAATTTCTGTGTTCAAGAGCCCATTGATATCGAATCCTACGATGGTGCATTGCTATAGGTGGTACCCGTAGCGGTCTTCGGGAATGAAGGTTCACTTCATGCAAGCGGTTTCTGACTGTTTGGTCGCTAATTAAGTTCCCTGAAGAGTGATGAAGCCTCACGGCTAACATCATGGCGGTTATTGTTGGAGCTCTTCGAGTTAAGATTTGAATGTATCGGTCTTGTCTGCGTGTGGTGCAGCGATACCGTCCTCCATGGCGCTCAGCCACGGTACCAGTGCTTCGGTAACGTGTCCAAAGTCGACTGATAACACTCTGACTTGTATTCAGAGCTAAAGCCACAGTACGTTGCCGGGAACCAGCTTCTATCATTCCCACGGCTCTGAGCATTTCTTCCCTGCTTAAATGACGTCGCCGCTCCATAATAACGTTGGTTTTAATCAGTAGTAGGGAAACAGTAGCACTAATAATGTCTTCAATGCGTTGTATGTTTTTATAGGGAAAATATTTACAGCTGATTTTCATCTTGTACTCGAATTTGATTAACAGTTCCTGTTTCAAATTATGAAATGCACCAAAAAGGATCCATATAAATTTATAAAATCATAAATTTATTACAAAGCCACATCTCAATCTCAAAAAATCCGCATAAAAATGCTTGATCCCTAGACACTTTTGATGTGTGTATTTTATAAAAAATGTCTAGGTTTGGTTTCAATTTATTTAGTTACAATTATAATTTAATATTCTAATTGGGGTGTCTGAGGTATTGCGCTTAATCTGTTACACCTTGTATTTATTTATTTATTAGACCTCCATAACCCAGTAACTGGGTAACACGATACTCCTTGGCAAGAATGGTGGCAGAATATCTGGCTTCTTCTACCCGTAATGACTGTCAAATATGTACAAATAACAGCCCGAATCACTACTGAACTCCTCTTCGTGTTTTCCGAAGTACGGAAGGATTTCGATACGATAAGTTGGTTACCGATCCACGGATCGACCTCAGAAAACGTTGCTTAACCTTGAAGATCGACTCAAACGGCTGTTATTAATTTTTATTGTACTTTTAATATTTTGACATTGAATTTGACATTATAATTACGATTGATTTGACATTATATTTATTTTTTGACATATTTTAAATTAGTTTAATACTTTCACATTAATTTTAATTGCGCTTTTAAATTTTAGTTCCTGCATGTGTTAATTTTATTTAATTATTAATATGTACTGTTCAACACAATGTAATTGTTAACTGAACTGAATAAATGAAAATTATTGACATAGTTACCAACTGACATTGGTGAGATATTTTTTCGGTGTCCTCACCCATAATATGGACATAGTATACGGTCCTTAATAAAAGCAGCCTCGTTGAAGAGGGTACGCAAGGGTTATTTATTTTAGATTAGCAGATAAGGGTAGTGTTATTCGTAGGAGAATCGATCGTCGTAATATAAACATGCATAAGGAAAATTTAATCATTGGTGGGGATGGCGAGCAATATCGTTTTATCTTAATAGTCGATGCAGGACAAGGCAAACACATAACATAATCAATAGTAATAATAACTATTGTACTAAACTATTGCATTACATTAGTAAATATAAATCGACCGATCAGGAGATCGGCACTGTCTCTCCTTAACACAGGCTGACTTTTGGCCTAGCTAGGAGAACAGTACCTCACCTGTTTTGTATTTCATTTTAGATCCTAAAATTGCGGAATTCCAACAGTTGTGAACATTGCAATCCTACTGTGAAATAAATACTATTCAGTAGAGCGTCGATTATCTAAACTAATTGGAGGACGTGGGTGTTCGGAAAACCGGTATTTTTGGATAATCGAACTACCTATATGTATATTGATTCAGCCATCCATATTTACGTAGGTACAGATTAAGGCGATACCAAAATAAATTAGGGGTTTTTTCGTCACCATTTATTTCACTATTCCAGCAAGTATGGATTTAATTTTTGGTAATATGTTTATTGACTATTTCATTAATACTTTTACTGAAGGAAAACGCAAATGGGTTAAATTTGCTCCATCGAATTTGATTCCGAAAAGACCTCTATTTTTTTTTATTTTGTCCTGTAATTCTAAAATCCTAAGGAATTTCATTTCAAAATTGCAGTCAAAATGTGCATAATAGGTAATTGAAAACTCTGACTGAAAATATTTTTGATACATAGCTTAATTTATTTTTAAACAATTTTTATTTGGTTTGGCGCTTACGTTGTTTTATTTTGGTTCCAGCGCATTGTTGCGATCTCTTTTTTTCGCACGTGGAAGTAATAGACTCTGTCACTTTCTTATGCCCGCCCAGTTCGCCTGTGGCCTTTGTCAGTGATAGACCTGTGTCGGTTCCTCCCGCAACCGTGATTATATTTTTTTATCGAAATAGTTATTGTTTAGTCTTGTTTTCTGATTTTATTTATCTATATTTGACAAGTGAACAAGGTTTATATAACATTAGTTTACCGATATGGGGAATAAGCATAAAAGACAACGAAAGGTGAAAAAATTGGCCAAGTGCGAGTTGGACTCGCCCATGAAGGGTTCCGTAGTAACTATAATAAATATAATATACTTAATAAATTTATTTGAAAAAAAACCAAATACCTTACAAATTTCTTAAAAGTAGCTTATTTACAATTTTTACAACTACGCCAAATAACTTTGTTTTTCATAGTGTTTGTATGAATTACAAAGTTATATTTGCGGTTTTAGAATCAACAGTTTTTGAGATACAGTATATGTATCTCAAAAACTGTTGACTCGATCTCGTTCAAACTAATTTTGGTTAAAAGTTTACATTAAGATCTACAACATATGGTTTTTGTAGATTTTTCACTTCATTATTATAGAAGTTAGAGGGGGGACACACATTTTACCACTTTGGAAGCGTATATCTTTTAAACGATTAACTTTATGAAAAAGTAATTTTAGAAACCTCAATGTCATTTTTAAAGACCTGTCTATAGATATCACACACGTATAGGTTTCATGAAAAAAAAAAATTCGTCCTAATAGCTTCGGAATAAAATGGCTGTGACATATGAACGGACGCACGGACAGACATGACGAACTATGAGGGTTCCATATTTTTTAATATTTACATACCAGTTTTATTTTACAGAGACAAAATCACAGCGCCGGAGCAGACCTCGGATAAAATACATGTGATTCGGAAAACAGAAGATTAGAGTCGCCATTATAATTTTAAAATTTGGATGATCAACAGTGTCTAACTACTAACTTCTTGGAAAAAAATTAGTTAGTAAACTGTTTATTTCCTATTAAGATAGAAAGAAATACATTGGCGCGGATTGTCTTGTTCACAAACTAAACTAGATGCACTGAACTTTAGTTTAGTTACCTTACTATTTCATTATAAAAAGGACAGAAAATATTAGTTTATTTCTGTAAAATTAGTCAGCGCCTGACGTAAATTGACGTATTTTTAGTAACCAATTTTTTAATCAAGTCTAAAATTGTCTATGGAATATCTTAATTTGACAGGACTAAACTAATATTTTTCTTCTGCTTTTTTCTTAATGAAATAGAAAGAAAGTGCGTTGCCAGGGCCAAAATTCGTGGTGGCAAGGCATCTGACGGAGATTTTTCACTCTTACTTTAAAGGTGGCAGACGGGTCATATGTGGAAAAGAACACAGAAGCCGACAGAGAATTCCAAACCGATTTGAAGACCGGTCGAAGTCCGACGGAAGTCCGACCGTGGAAGTGCGTACAATAAATGTAGAGGAGAATTACATAGTATGACAAAGTGGTATATTGACCAAGTGAGGATGGTGCCCTGTAGTACGTCTGGTATATTAATACTGAAAGCCATTACCAATGATATTGCCGTTATTCATGAAATCAGTCATCGTGTTTTTTTCTATATATTTTATTTCTATTTATCAAAGTAATCACCCATGCAATCGATGCATCTTTTCCAACGCACAGGTAGCTTATTGATACCCTTCTTGAAGAAATCAGTTGGACGGGAGGCAACAAATTCTGCAAAGGCATTTTTACTGCCTCTATGATGTTGATTTTTTTCCGAGAAGTTTAGAATTCAGGAAAAAGTAGTAGTCTGTAGGTGCAAGGTCTAGTGAGTACGACAGATGGCGGAGAACTTCCAACACCAGCTCTTGTAACTTGTAGACCGTCTGCTGTGTAGTATGAGGACGCGCGTTGTCGTGCAAGAGCAGCGGAGCCGAGCGATTGACCAAAGCTGGTTGGAGATGTGCGAGCTTCTCCATAATTGTGTTCAGTTCTGCAGTAATGCTCATCCTGTTTGGTAGATAACTCATTACACCAGGGTTAGACCACCAAACAGGGACCATCACTTTTCTAGGGGTCAGTTTTCGTTTAGGAAAACGTTTAGATGCTAATCCAGGATCCAACCAATTTCGCTTACGATTGTCGAACAGGATCCATTTTTCACCGCAGGCAACAAAATTATTTCGTTTGTGTGCCTGTTAAGCAGTGCAAGGTACGTCTCGATGCGTCCTTCGCGGTGATAATCACTGAATTCGTGGGGCACACGTCAAGCTTTTTTACCTTGCCAATTTGACGCAAGTAAACCAATATTGTTTTGATACTAGCGTTGAAAGCTGCTTCTAATTCAGCCGCAGATTGGATGTCATCAGCTCCCACAGTCGCCTTTAATTTGTCATCGACAACCACAGGGTTCATTTTTCAGGTCGAAATTTCCAGATCGGACACGAGCAAACTAATAACGGGTGGTGCATTCATTTTTAGAGTTCGTTTTGTAAACGTCGTTAAGGTTGTGGGCCGTAGATACAAGGGGCACGGTTATGCCAAACTTTGAAACAAGAATTCCAAATTATAAAATAAAATTAATTTGAAATTATAATTATTAGCCAAAACAATATGATTATCGAACTCAAACTCAACATATTTATTTCACATAGGCCCACATGGGCACTTACAATACGTCAGAAGTTAGTGCATGGTTTGAAATTGGTCGTTTTCTAGGGAGAAAAACCGGCAAAAAAACTCCACAGTATCCATGATACAGATTAAGAGGACAGTATATGATTTAATATTATAATTTGAAATTGCCAGTACGGCAAAACAGCGATTTCATAGGTAAAGCCCTGTTATTAAATATCAAATATTTATAAATTATTTAAAAATTAAACATAACTGACAACGAGCAGTACTGAAAGTGATGCTCTTTAAACCAAGAGACTTCTCTACTGACCAGCTATATTCTGACGCACAAATCCTCACAGTCAGACAGCTATATATCCTCCGTTCTATCCAGCGAAGACACCGTACTCTTCCTCTAGACAAAAACCTACTTCAAAGGCGCAAAGGTTTTCCAGTATGCAAAGCAATCCCTTGTCGATATGCATTTGCAAGTCGTCAATTTTTAGCACAAAGTTCACGTATTTATAACAAAATTAATAAAATTATTTCCATTTATAGACTCACCACTCACGAATTAAAAAAAAACTTAAGAACTGGCTACTTCTTTTATCTTATGACGAAGCAGAAAAAATATTGTGTATCGAAACTTAAATTTATTTATACTCCTATGGAATCATACTATCTCTCATTCACACATAAGCACACCGTTGCCCACACACGCATATACACACACCCACTCACACAAACACATACACACACAAACCTTCCAGACACTCATAAACACACACACAACCTTCTTTTGCTGTTGACAACAGAAATATTGTAACCGAAATGTCACGGTCATGTTATTTATTGCCAATGCCGAAATATCTCCGACTCCTAAGATACAGGTCTGCATACCTAGTTTAGGTGACGGAAATCTGACACTAATTTTTAGATTTGCTGTACAACCTACTGTTTTTCTTTTATGTATTACGTGTCTTTTCTAAAGTACACATAAATTTTATCTTATCTTATCTTATATTGAAGGAAAATATGCAAAGACTTTACAAACTAGCAGTCGGGTAAAAAGAAGCCTATAACACTTCTCAAGCTTCAACCTACTTCAATACCAAATTTTATCTTAATCCACCCAGTACTTTCAAAGATTAGCGCATTCAAAGAAACAAACTTTACTGCTTTATAATATTAGTGTAGATTTCATAAATTAGGAGCATTGTAGGATCATATCATAATCAGATTACTTTCAATTATTATAAGTACGATAAGTCACAAATTTGAGCGGACCATCCAGAGTGCAAACATTTGTCAGTTATCGTGTAGCTCAACTTTGAACTTAAGGAGCTCAACGATCTGACGAACAGTATCAAAGTAAGGACATTTGGGTAGGTAAGACAAATACTCAAACAGCCATACATCAACTATCAATTATAATGAAAATAACATAAAAAGAAATAATAACCTACATATTCCTCACATTCATAATAATAAAAATATAAAAGATCAAAAAACGAAAAAAGAAATAATTATATACAAAGTAGGTATATACAATACTTTAGAAAGTCAATCATTAACTCAGCAAAATATATTAAAAAAGAGCACATAAGTACGTATATCATTGGAGCAACTAATTCCCAAGCCTTTTAATCCTCAATATAATCTTTGACTGTGTAAATAGCTTCCTGAAATAGCTTACGTTTTATAAATAATTTGAATTTGATTAGAATAAGTTACTTATCACTTAATAGCACACTAAATACCCATACTCACACACAGTTGTGACAATTAAACACTAAGTTTGTATTTAGATGACAATAACAAAATTGTGGCGGTACAACCCAACGCAATAGGGTAGTTTCCTGTGTTACAAAATAATTATTTTATTTGGTTCATCAGGTAGAATTTCAAAAAATATTGATCACGTATTTTTTGCCCTTTCAAGTCAAGAAAAATTCACAAAATGGAAAGCTTCAAAGTATAGGAGTGGGGGCTGCTGACGTCACACAGTGCCAAGAATTATACCGGAGTGTGACGTCACGCGAAACTTCAACTCACTGTATCGTCTTAATTTTTCAATTACGTGAAAAAATAAAAAATACGTATCGAATGTTTTTTGTTAAACTACGTGACGAACTAAATAAAATATTTTAGGAAACTACCCTACGCCCTTCCTAGGGGTATTAAGTATTTTTTAACACTGAATACCCGATCATTATAAGAGACAAGGGAATTCCCTGCTTCGTTCTCGATAGTCGCACATACGGATTGGCCGATTATGGCGTTGCCAAAATTGTGTTTGAATTTTACATATTTTCGATTTATTATATAATATAGATTTAAAAGTATCGTCTATTTTATTAATGAAAACTGGCAGGGGGGCCCTTATATCCATGGGGCCCTGGGCTGCAGCCCAAATAGCCCATAGGTAGATCCACCCCTGATGCAAGCAAGCATGCAACATGCAGCAGGCATAGTTTCTGTCACGGCTCCGGTGCTGCAGGGCTCCGGCGGTCCCATGCAAGCTTATCCTCGCAGATGTGTTTCACGCTCACCACCGCGGCTGCGGCTTGCTGGCTGGCTTCGCTGACCAGCCTCAGCCGCGGCGGCGAGTGTTAAAACCACCTGCTCCTCACCTCGTGGGCCGCCTCACCCCTCCGCGCCTACGCGATTTTAAATAACACTCTAGGGGTAGGACAGACATGGAACAGACGTGGAATCGGTTTCGCAGCAATTCGTTTCTGTCACGCCGCTTCCGCAATACGCTCAATCAAATTACTCGCAATATTATATATTTTTAACCGACTTCTAAAAAAGGAGGAGGTTCTCAATTCGGATGTTTGTATTTTTTTTTTTTATTTTTCTTTTTATGTTTGTCCACGCATAACTCCGTCGCTTGCCAACCGATTTGAAAAATTCTTTTTTTGTTGGAAATGGTCCCATGAAAATTTTATCGAAATCGGACGAGCCGTTTCTGAAAAATCAAAAAAAGTCGAAAAAAATAATTTACCTTGATGATCTTTTCGTTTACTCTGCATTGCGTTTTTTGTTCGCGCATAACTCCGTCATTTACGAATCGATTTGGAAAATTCACTGACCCACTAAAAAGCGCGAAAATAAAAACTTTTTTGCAAAAAATAAAACTGACTTCCATATCAAAACACTACAAAGCCAAAAATAATTTTAATTTCGGAAGGCGGTGTGAAAAAAAAGAAAATACAAAACCAATAACACCGACTACCGAAATTAAAATTATTTTTGGCTTTGTAGTGTTTTGATATGGAAGTCGGTTTTATTTTTTGCAAAAAAGTTTTTTAAACGATAGGCTTAATGATTTTCGATTAAATAAACGTTATATCCAATAACGTTATACGAAATAAGTTTTAGAGTATATAAATGTTATGTCTAAAGAAATTACATCAACAGTTGGTATAACTCACTATCTTGTGAACGTTATTGAAATGAAAATATACCAAATAACTTTTTATGATATGAGACGCACCCCGCTAAATCAGTACGGATTTGTTTCGAACAGACCAGTTAAAAAACCGTGTTCAATTCAATTGCACACTATTTTGTAAAACCTCTTTTAACGTTGCTTGACCGCAAAAACGTACTCATTTGACGCGAGTTGAGCACGGGTTGGTTGAATTGTGTAGTAATACAAAAGCGTGTGTATTTCGCGAGACCGATGTCGCCAGTTGGACACGGAAAGGGAAATACGCGACGATGATTTGGTGCATTCACTAGAGGTCAGTGAAGATGATGAGCCTCTACCATATGAAATAGAGATTAAAAATAATGATATGACTGGTAGAGCCTCGGTACATGAGAGATCCGTGATCCAGAATATGTAATTAATAAAAATAGGGGCAAAGATACAAACAAAGAAAATAAAACATGCGGGGGAAATGTCTCTGATGAAATATTAAATGAAGGCGAGAGACATATATTCCAAGGAAATAGTGTAGTTATAGATTTTAGTAATTTTTAATTAAATCTTATATATTTCACATACTCTGACTTTTATTCGTAAGAAAATATCCATCAAAAAATTTAATTGGATGAATAATCTTTAATTAAATAATAAATTAATAGTTTAAAAATCACTAGAAAAACACGCTTTTATAAGTGCACGTAAAAACAAAAAAATTGTTCGCGCTTTTCCTTTTTTTTTTGTTGCCTCCGTTTTCTTTGTGTTACTGTTTCTTTTTTTATATTTTTCCCACGAGTAGTGAACAATTAAACGGTCAATCACCCCAGAGGATTTGAAAGTGACATCACAAAAAGTTGACAAAAAGGTTAAGAAAACCGATAACGGATTTTCTTTAAGTTTGTTATCCTGAAACCTGATCCTGTTTGAAACCTGATCGTGTTCAAAGTCCATTACGTGGCTTTTCTCACAAGTACAAACACGACTATGATACGATATTCCATCATCGAATGCCACTGCCTATCTTCCGGCTTCATCATCAGACCTTGAAACCTAATCGTGGTCAAAGTTCATTACAAGACTTTTCTAAGAAATCCAAAACAGCTATGATACGATTTTTCATCATGAAGTTCCAGTTCATATCTTCCGGCTCCATCATCAGATCAGTTTGACAGTACCATATTATTGTATTGTCATCAGAACTACATGCAGTTGCCAATTTTCATTACGCTACGACCCTTGGAAGATGGTTAAAGTAGTTACCTTAGATTCCATTACATAGTTAGTTACATACAGGTTGACCTAATAAAAGCGTGTTAAAAAGCGAAGTTTTGAAGCAACTTTTTGTTACTACTCATTTTAAGTAAATGAATTAAATAAAATCATAGTAAGAATTTGTTTACTACACTAGTAGTTCTTTTTCTTAGGTCAATATGATCATTTACTGTTACGGTCTGTTCATTTACACATGTTATATTATTTTTTGTCATTCTTAAATAAAGTAAAACACTAAATACCTAACAATATAATGAATAAGTTTGTTTAATTCAGATTAAAAAGAAATGTATTTGATTTTGGCGACTCCGTGCCTTCTCTATTCTAAAACATCAAAACACACAAACTACATCGCAAACTCACCGCGAGCGTGCGCTCGAGTTTGCAATGTATTTTAGCGGTGGTGCTCCCCGCGTCTTCCGTTAAGCTACGCCCCTCGAGCTATGTCTTATTATTTACGTATCACCTTAATGAAAACCATATTTACATTTATATCTTTAATGACAAATAGGAATTAAACAAAAAAGTGCAGACAATCTTTTAGTAAAACGTGTATGTACTAGGTACAAGTAACGCTCAAAAAATCTTCAATCTTCGTCTGCCGAAGCAAGCCTACCTGTTTACGAGCGGCTAGGTTACCTACGCACTTTTTTATGGACAGATATTTGATACTGGTTGCTTAAAGCTTGTATTTCAAACCAACGCAAAGCAATATCTAAGCAAGTAAACACTTTAGAAGCACGAATTATGTTTTCATCTTCATAATCAGAACTTGTAATTGAAGAGGTGCTAGCGGTGGCCTCAGCCTTATTAGTCATGAGATCTAAAATTCTGCTATCCTGCATAATTTGGTACCCGGGATTATGGAATCCAACTGTGGGGCACTGCAGCAAATTCCAACCTGGAAATATTGCAGAGATTCCAGTCGAAACTTTTAAGAATTATAACTGATTCACCCTGGTACATAACAAATGATAGGTTACACCACGATTTGGGAATTACCACAATCAAGGAGGAAATAAGGAATGCAAAGCCTAAATACAGAGACCGTATCCTAAAACCACATGAACGAGCTTGCTGTTGAGCTGATGAAGCCTAGGGTAATATTCTCAAGGCTCAAAAGGCGTATACCCTTGGACTTGTGTAAATGACACAGCTTAAAAAGGAAATGTATATTCATATACACGTCCTCTTCATTGACGTGGCCATATCACTGGATATGGATCATAAACGAACCATTACTATTACACGTATTGCTGAATGTCCGTTGGGAGAAAGATTGCAGTAACAGACATTAAAAAAAAAATCTGAACTTGTAGTTGAAGAGGTGCTAGCGGTGGCGTCAGCTTTATTAGTCATGAGGTCTAAAATTCTGCTATCCTGCATAATTTGGTACCCGGGATCTTTACGCAGCAAGTACTTACAATATAAAAGTTGCGAGTAGCGGGCGTAGTAGTTCGGATAAGTGGTCGTTCGGTTAAGCGACATTCGGATAATCGACGCTCCACTGTACTATAATCAGCCTGTAACATTGCTACTGTTGGGACACGGGCCACCTTTCATTAGGACAAGTGGCCTGTTGTTGATCACGCGGATCCAGTACGTATTGGTGGATGTCGCATATGTATACAGGGTTAAAGGTTAAGTCGACCTAGATCCGTTAAGAGGTTGTAGTTTCCAGCATTTCTGAATGCTTTGCCTATGTTTTTTTTTAAAGTATACCTAAAAGAAAAAATACGTTTTTATAAATTATTTCTTTTTTAAACTATCAATCGTCCAGTTGGTTCAGTTGTCAGCAATTTTTGTGTTGAGAATAATAAACAAATCTATCTTCTACAAAAAAAATCATACATTAAAAAATCGTTTTTTTTAACCTTTTAAGTCCAATATCTCGAAAACGGTTAGGTTTGGGGTGGGGTGTTTTATAGGCAAATCGGTCAGAAATGATGGAAACTACAACTTCTTAATGGATCTAGGTCGACTTACTCTTTAACCCTGTATATATCCTTTTTTGTGAAATATAATTAATGTAACGTAATCCTATCTTTTACTTCAATGCTATGTAAATAACATTACATAACATGGAAGTAAGAGTCAGGAGTGCAGTAATGTGTTATTGGTTTATTGTATAATATATTGTGTAAATTATATATTTTTTAAATATCTGTAAACCGTGTAAACGATTTTGAAGGGCACTGGCTTATTTTCAAGATCCTACCGTAACCAATATTGAAATTGAAACACATTTATTCGGACGAAGACACACACAATAATATACAATACGAAATTACAAACATTATAAAAAAAAGGAAAAATAATCATTGAGCATGTCCACACCGAAAGGGACACCAACTCAGCATTTGCTGGGCGGAAGACACCCAGCGCTGGTTTTCAGTTGGCACCCAGCAGTGACATACGGATGAGGGCAAGTAAATTAAATAAATGTTAAAGAGTGTGTAGTGTTTTAAATACATTAATAAAATAATATTGAACGATCGTGTGCGCAAAAACAAAACATGTTTGATCGTACAAAAGGCGCGTTAATTGCCTTGTATCGAGCTGCCCGCTATATTAATAACAATAATAAATAATTACAGTTTCTCACGATATTTATCTACCACAATGAGTCTTTTTACCCCAAAGGTTGGCTGGTAGAGAATGCCTTGCTGCATTAAGTCCATCCATGTGACACTATTGTGCATAAAGTTTACATCTATACTTATAATAAATCTGTAGAGAGGTCAATTCTGTACATGAAATATATTTACAAAATAACTATCAGGGGGTGATTAGGGATCGATACTGATACCAAAAATGCAATCAGTAAAATTTTTGTCTGTCTGTCTGTCTGTCTGTCTGTCTGTCTGTATAACCGTTATAGAAACAAAAACTACTCGACGGATTTTAACGAAACTTGATACAATTAATATTCATACTCCTGAGCAGGTTATAGTATACTTTTCATCACGCTACAATCAATAGGAGCAGAGCAGTGAAGGGAAATGTTGGGAAAACGGGAGAAGTTACTCCATTTTTTAAGCTTCCGTCGCGTGTGCAACCTTAATGGTTAAAGCTACACAGAAATCATTTATGACGGAAATGTTCTCCTTAAAATTATATAAAAAATATCCCACGACAGCATATATCTATCTTTTATGGTTGACTCACAATAACACGTGTAACTCCCGATAGCTTAGCAGTTCGAAGCTTTCTGATTATTATTCTGCTCCGAATTTTAAAATCACCACAACTTTGCAATGGAACTCGGCTAAAAGTAACCCACTTGCAACAAAATATAATCGAGGCTCAAATTTTAACAGGTTGCGGTTCAGGAGAAACCGTCTTTATTCCCAGAATTCCCATAATACCAAATAATTTTCCATTCCAATTTAAAAGAACGCGATTCCCAGTATCGGTGTGTTATGCAATGACAATTAATAAGGCTCAAGGGTAGACTTTTCGTGTTGCTGGAGTAGATCTCGGTGTCAGTTGTTTCTCGCATGGTCAGTTGTACGTCGCTCTTTCCTGGGTTAGCAGTTCTAGAAATCTTTATGTTCACGTGCCGGACGGGTCAAATTTCAACATAGTTTACCTGGAAGCTTTGCGCTGAAGTATTGTCGTTCTATAGGTACTTAAGCCTCATGTGAACGTGATCTAAACAATGTTACCAATACATTAACTTAATAACACACAAGGAGTTACACGCTGACGGAGTCGCGGGCACAGCTATTAACAATAATATTGTGCGGTTCGGTATTGCGATATTTTTCAACAGTATTATAGATTGACATATTATATTTCCCTACTAAATTACGAAAGTTAATCTGCGTGTTACATCAAAACCACTGAACCGTGAGGAAGGACATAGGCTACTTTTTTTTATGAAAAACGATGGAAACGCGGACGTAGTCGCGGGCAACAGCTATCTATGCTAATAATATAAGGCTGAAGAGTTTGTTTGTTTGTTTGAACGCGATAATCTCAGGAACTACTGGTTCGAATTGAAAAAATATTTTTAATTAAATAGTAAATTTATAGAGAAAGACTATAGGCTATATATCATTACGCTAAGGCCAATAGGAGCGGAGCACCAATGAAGAATGCTTCAAAATCGGGGTTAAATTTAACGTTAGCCCAAAGTAACTGTTCCACGCGGACGAAGTCGCGGGCAAAAGCTAGTAAATAAATATTTTTATTCACCGTTATGAGGTGACTGGTGATTATGAAAACTACATAACGGGTCTGAAAACACTTTTGAAAACACAATGTAGTGTTTTTTTGGCGGTTTTTAATAAAAACTAGTTTTAATTATAGGAATACGTTATTAATTACACTACTGTTACATAACTGATTGAATAATTGTACAGTGTTAATAATTATAAACGACTGTTATTGTAGTTCAAAAAGTCTTGTTAATAAAAACTTTTTTGCAAAAAAATAAAACCGACTTCCATATCAAAACACTAAAAAATAATTTTAATTTCGGTAGTCGGTGTTATTGGTTTTTGTATTTTCTTTTTTTTCACACCGCCTTCCGAAATTAAAATTATTTTTGGCTTTGTAGTGTTTTGATATGGAAGTCGGTTTTATTTTTTTGCAAAAAAGTTTTTATTTTCGCGCTTTTTAGTGGGTCAATTTGTAATTAATCTAGTTATAAAAGCCAAAATGTCAACTACAAAAAACTAAAAACGCGCGAACAAAAAACACAATATAGAGTAACCGAAAAGGTCATCAATGTAAATATTTTTTTTAGACTTTTGTTGATTTTTCAGAAACGGCTAGTTCGATGTCGATAAAATTTTTATGGGACCATTTGGGAAGTATACCCTTTCCAACAAAAAAAGAATTTTTCAAATCGGTTGGCGAGCGACGGAGCTATGCCCGAACAAACATAAAAAAAAAAAAAAAAAAAAAAAAAAAAACAAACAAACATCCGAATTGAGAACCTCCTCCTTTTTCAGAAGTCGGTTAAAAATGGTTTTTGCATATACAAGGTCCTGCACTGAAGTAGATAATATCAGTCCAAAAAAATAATTTCTGTTCAATCAATCAGCTAAATAATTCTGTGTTCCCTGCCACTTATGACCTTTCAACCTTTAAAACAAGAGTAAACAGGCATCTTCTGGGCTCGCTCGTTCCATCGTAGACCTATCTATCACTCATTCTCTCTATTCTCTCATTCTGAATTTAAAAAAAATCTATTTTCAGTTTTTTATTGTTCATAGGTTCTCGGTTGATTTTAAGCCTAATGAATGGGTTTAATCACCACGCGCGTGCCCTGGAATTTGACATAAAAACCTATCAAAACTATGTGTTGGCTAAGCACCGACTTCAACCATATGAGTAGGTACCCAGCCCTTATTATAAACGAAATTAGAAATAAATGCAGTAGTAGTGTTTTCGTTTGTTATGAAGTCGGTTAATTTTCATTGTTAAAAGGGTTTTTTAACTATCTACCATAATTATAAACCAATACTAATATTAAAGCTAACTTCAATGGCTAGTTATTATAATTAAGCTCTATCCGAATTGATCTTTCATTAATATCCATTCAATCAATTCCATTATATCTGTTGCCCAATTTAATCACCCACAGCAGCCACTCAATAGTCGAACCTATAAACTAAAGATGCAGCGCCAGGTTATCCTAACGTTACGAGAGGTTCAGGCCGCATCGAGCCCCCTTGAGCCCCCTTGAGCCACTTGAGGCACTCCAACAGCCCCCGCCCCAATCTTTACGATTAATTGAGTGGGCTAACGAAAACCTTGCTAAATTGGCTGAAGGAATGGTATGTTTGAAGCGTATGGTGTATACTTTCAATACCAACCTAAGACGTTATACATATAATAATATGTTAGTATTGAAACTCCGTTGATTGCTATAATAATATGATCAGTTTAAATACATTTGAAGTTGGATGAATATTAATTTTTCCGTCAAATTGATTGCGGGTTTAAAGATGATAAACAAAAAAAAAACGACTAAAATAAAATCAAATGTTAACATACTTACAATTAATTTTAACAAATGTAATCAAATCGTATTAAAGTTTAACGTAAGGAATTAGTTGTAAACAGCGCCATTACTGAGTAATAAGCTTTTATTAAGAGCTTTATTAAAATATTTTAATGTGAATCTTTAGGATATAAGTATACAATAATCATATTACATCATCCGTATCAGAATCTCAGGTACAGTTGAAAACCACCGTTAGGCCCTTTTTTATTCTGGATGGGAAAATCATCGAATGACTTCTACCGCTCTGGGTTAAGCGGAAGGGTGTGTCAGACTTCTACTGACCAAAACCCACCCTGTTCCTTCAGCTGCACTTAAGTTCCGGAGCCGCGGCATCCTGTTAGAACATTTCCGCAACCCCAGCGGGCAATGGCCTTATGAGGCCCCGTCACTGTTGCTGACAGCTCTTTGAGGCGCGCGTGCAACACGACGCGCCGCTGACCCGGGTCTGGTCCTTACCGGACGGTGAGCTACCTTCTGACTGCTTCGCAGGCGACTGCACTCTATTCCCTTTCGCTCCGCACCATGGTCTGAACCAATGCCGGGCGCAAGAGGTACCGTTAGGCCCTAGTTGACATACTTATGCTAATGTATTTTTAAGGGACAAAACCATCTAATTACTCCTCCCATTCTAAGTGGAGACTTTTACTAACCAAAAACGTTAGTAAAAGTTGTCCCTGAATTCTGGGGCTGCGGATGCTACGTAGACTTGTATTTTGTATTTTTCTTAAACACTGTAATTGTATTCTTTTCAATTTACTAACCTCATTGTTCTGTTTTATTGTATTATCGAGTTATGTGCTAAATTAATTATTTACCTATTTTTTTTTTCATTATTTCAGTGCAGGCTATTCGTTTGTGGAATGCATTGCCGGTGTCAGTAAGACAAGCTCAGTCACTCGCTGCTTTTAAAAGCTCGGTTGCCAATAATTTTCAACCGACGACAAAAAGAGGAGGTTATCAATTCGACGCGTATATATATTTCTTTTTTTTTTTTGTATGATCATTGATTACTCGAAGACGGCTGAACCGATTTGGAAAATTCTTTTTTTGATTGAAAGGGTATACTTCGAAATTGGTCGCGTTTTCATAAACGTCAGGATCTGATGATGGGATCCTGGAGAAATCGAGGGAACTGCTCATATATTATAGGCACACCTATGACGTTTTGGGTATTTATTATAGTAACTTGTGCAGTTGCTCTCAAAAAGTACCATTTGAGGAAGGGGAACTGATGATGAAGACCACATATGGCCGCCGAAACTACTAAGTATTGAGTGGATTGCGATTGGATTACTTGAATATGGATGTTAAGCACTTTATGCTCGTAACAATGCATATGGTGATGTACAGCTGATGGTGAAGTACCAGGAGAACTCCTCAACAAATAACGGCCCAGCATTGATAAAAGCAATATTTTGTAAAAGGTTATAAGTAGTTGACATTTAGGCTCTTGTAACTAGGTAAATTAAAAATAGACCAACTAAAAAGAGTGAAAGAAAAACTATTTACCAAAAAATTAAACCGACTCCCAAAAACACTGCAAAGTGAAAAATAACTTTAATTTCGGAAGTCGGTGCCAAAAACGAAAATACAAAACTAAAGACAGCGACTACTGAAATTAAAGTTATTTTTCACTTTGCAGTGTTTTTTGGGAGTCGGTTTAAGTTTTTGGTAAAAAGTTTTTATTAACTTAAGAAAAATTCTCTTGTTTTGTTTCCACGCGGCATTAATAAAAAAAAAAAAAAAAAATTTAATTCAGATGTCCAAAGATCCATATTACATTGTTTAAAATTACAAATTAGAAAAATGTCAAAATTATCATGTCATAATCGTTATTAAAATTAAATTAAATTATCATTATCATTTAATTATCAATTAAAGAATGCATTATTATTATATACTTTATTGTACACCTTACAATAAACTTAAGGATACAAATAATAAAATTAGTGTACAATGGGCGGTCTTATCGCACAGGGCAATCTCTTACAGACAACCTTTGGATGGACAGAAATGAAAGGAGACAGATTTAGGGCTGTCAGTGTACAACATCATACATAAAGCTAATCAAACATAATAATATAAAATACATACCATATATTTAAATATAATATATACTAATACATATCAAAATCATTATAGAGAAAGGAGGGGATAAGATAAGATAAGATAAGATAAGATCATTTTATTTGTCCAAACATGAGTATACACACAAAAGAAAAGCATGCAAGTTGTTAAGGGATAGTTTACACAGGTCGTCATGTTTGCCATATTTATACAATCGCATACAAATATTTAAGGTGAGTAGGTATATGTAAATTATAATTATTAATAATTTCGTATTAAATTACACAGCTAATAAAGTTATTTAAATAATTAATAAAATAATTTAATTTTATATAATTCAATAATTAAAATATCACAGTCACAGTTGACTTGTATAACATAGTCAAAACAAGTAAGTAAAGTTATTACAGTCATTTAAAGTAGTCAATTAATAGGTAAAAGTTATAATAGTCATAAATTAAAATTCTTTTCACATAAAAAATCATGAATCGTGTAGTAAGCTCTTTCGGCTAAGAATTTTTTAACTTTCAATTTAAACTGCACATCAGTTAAAAGCTTCAAATTTTTTTTTTTTTTTTTTTTGTGTGTGGCATCTCGCAGGTCAACCTCTGAGGTTGTCGGCTGCTTAACCGGACTTGCCTGTGGTTGCCTTAATTAATAAATTAATTAAAGCTTCCAGCCAGGGCTTATTAAAAAAAACTTACAAACTAGGCGACTACACGCTAAGGGCACCCCCTGTGGGGTACGGACCTCGGCTTAGGGCGTCGCAAGGGAGGGCAGCTAGGGACAGGCTGGATCATATCATTATTATTATTAATAAGGGAATTTAAAGCTACTGGCTCAGCGTCGCGGGCTGGCTCTGGCAAGGGTCGGGGTGGACTATTACGGGGACGTCGCGGCGGGCCTCGGCGGCGAGGACGGAAGGACGGTCGGTTTTTGTGTTTGTGTGCCACTGTACTTGTTTCCCTACGGCTCTCTTGGAGCAGGGTGATTGCGTCATCGGGAGTGACTAGGGTATGCCTTGGTCGGCGAATCTTAGAGATACGCGAGGGTTCGTATTGGGCGGCCGATACGATAAGGGGATTCCTATGTTGGATTGAAGTTTCAAAGAAACGCTTGGAGACACGTTTCATGAACTGCTGGATGGTGGGCATCTTGAGATCTACGTGAAGTAGCTCATTTCGAACATAAAAGGGGGCTCCCGTGACTCTACGGAGGAATCGGTTTTGGAGGGTCTGCATCTTGTGGAGGAGGTAGGGCTTTGCGTGTGCGAAAACAACGCAGGCGTAGGTCATGATGGGACGGATGACCGCGGTGAAAATACGCAGCTTGCACCTGAGTGATAACTTGCTGCGAGAGCTAAGAATGAAGTGGAGCCTACCTAGAGCGAAAGCGGCGCGCGAACGTGCCTGCTTTATGTGCTCAGCGAAGGAGAGGTGTCTATCGAGGACCACGCCTAAGTATTTGGCTTGCTTTTCCCAAGGGATCGGCTTGCCGTACATGGTAATCGGACGGGGGGAGGGTGGGTTTATCCGCGGTTTAGAAAAGAGGACTGCCTGGCTTTTATCTGGATTGACTTCGATTCTCCATTTCCGGAACCACTTGGCCAGAGTGTTTGCGGAAGTTTGGAGAGTGCGAGCGATGGCATCGGGTTTAAGACCGGTATAATAGATAGCCGTATCGTCGGCGAATAGGGCTAGCTGGGTATTTTTATGCTTGGGAATATCACTAGTGAATAGCGTGAAAACTAGGGGGGATAGTACGGAGCCTTGAGGAACTCCTGCGCGAATGGGATGGGGGGAGGAAAGCTCCCCCTCAATTCGATAACGAAAGGTGCGATTCGATAAAAAGTCTCGTAGGATGAGCACGAGACGGTCAGGCACGCCAAGTTGGTATAGCTTATAGATTAAGCCATTGTGCCAGACTTTGTCGAACGCTTTCGCTATGTCGAAGAATAAGGCTCCCGTTATTGCGCCCCGTTGGAAGCCGGCGCTGACGTGTTCTACGATGCGGTGGACTTGTTGGATACATGAGTGTTCGGTTCTAAATCCGAACTGCTCATTGGGTATTAGACTCTTTGCTTCGGCAAAATCTTTGAGCCGCTTATATATAAGCCTTTCATAGATTTTACCGAGGACGTTGAGTAAGCTAATGGGACGGTAGCTAGACGGGTCAGACTTGGGCTTGCCTGGTTTGGGAATACCTATGACGGTGGCCTGTTTCCAGGTTGTAGGGAACATATTATTGCTCAATGCGCCATTGAAGATGGCAGTCATTAGCACTATAAGCTGGGCGGGGAAAAGTTTGAAAACCCTATTGGTGATGCCGTCGGAGCCAGGGGCTTTTCGCGGTTGGAGACTTTTAATGATATCCTGGACCTCATCAGGAGTGATGGGGGCCAGTGGATTATCGGGATCTTTGACGGGCGGAAGGGAAGTTCTACGTTCGACTTCGGCGTTCACCATATCGAGGTGGGCTTGGTCTGCTGGTTGAGAGCTGGGAGAACACTGGGACTCTAGGCTGTCGGCTAGGCATTCTGCTTTTTCAGAGTTATCGAAGGCGACACTCTTATCGGGACGAATGAGAGGAGGCATTGTGGCCTCTTCAGTGGATCGTAACTTCCTCTGAAGCTGCCAGAAGGCAAGATGGGTGGGCTCAAGTTCGCTCAGCATCTTGTCCCAGCTCGCATTACGCTGCTCGGCAATGCGTTTCCTTACAGCACGCTGTAAGTTGCGCATGTGAGCTTTGTTTGCGCCGCAGGGAAAAGCGCTGTACGCACGGATAGCTGCGTTCTTCTCGGTTATCAGATTCCGTACATCGTCCGGGAGTTTCCAGCGGTGGTCTTCCACTACAGGAACTTCCCTTGAACAATCGTTCAGGACGGATTGTACGTGATCTGTAAGCGAGTCGATCGCCGCTGTCGTGTCAGCGACTGAGACTATGTGGTCAGGAATGGTGTCCAATTGAGGCGACGTGGTGGATTTCAGTTTTTCACTTACTTTCCTCCAGTCGGTGATCAATTGGGTCGGAGGAGGTTGGGTAGGATCATGGTTACCCGAGCGGGAACCTAGGTGTAGGATAACGGGACGGTGATCCGAGTTGAGCTCGTGAAGCGCTTCTATGGAGTGTAAATGGAGGTTTACATTCTTTAGGAGCGCCATATCGAGGACATCGGGGTTATGGTTGGGGTCGTGTGGGTAGTGGGTGGGAGTCATCGGAGCGATGACGTCATAGTTTAGGGTAGCGCCTAGGTTATACACGATTCTGCCTCTGGCATTTGTCGTGTTGCTGTTCCAAGCGGGGTGTTTGGCGTTGAGATCGCCCGCTAGTAAGACGGAGTCACTTAGGCCGAAGAGAGTCGTGAGATCGCCGGTGAGCGCGATAGGATCGTCTGAAGCAAGAGACGCGACCGATGGTGGGGGATGGTAGGCAGAGATGATGGTTATCGGAGGATGACCAGTCATGCCTAGTCGACAGGCAGAGTACTCTAGGTGAGAGAGAGGCGCGGGTGGGGTCAAAGGGATGCAGTATAACTCCTTCCTATAATAAATAAGGGTACCGCCGCCGTGGCAGCGTGTTCTGTCATTGCGAACTAGACGGTAATTCGCAATTTTGGGGTCAGCGCGGTGGGGTTTCAAAAGGGTCTCCTGTATAAGGAAGACGTCTAATTGATGGTCGCGGAGGAATTTAGTTATTTCGGCGCGTTGGTTGAAAATGCCATTGGCGTTGAAAAAACCTAATTTGAGGGATCGAGGCCTAGTGTGATTTGTGCGTTGGGAATCCATTGGATCAGTCCATCGCATCCATCTGGTCGAGGCCTAGCACGACATCACTGTGTGTGCTGAATATTTGGCTGTACATTTCCGTCGTAATTTTGCCGTTATTCTGCTGCTCGGCAGCCAGAAGGGCATCGCGGAGAGACCTGGCTTGGCGGGTCATAAATATTTTATAGTGGCGCAGTAGAGTCTGGGCGCAAGACTCGCCGTTCCCGACGGGTGAGGGTTTGGGCGGTTGTTTGGCTGCAGGAGCAGCAGTGGTTTGAGGCGCGGGTTTGGGACTGGTTGTGGCTTCTGGAGCCACGGCTATAGGCAGGATCTGCGCTGTGATGGGTATATCCATCAGTGCCTGCAAAGGTTTGGCAGGGGCCAAGGAGGGAAAGGCTTTTACGTGGTTTAGCCTGTTCCACGGGGATGGTCTCTGAGGAGCTAGACGTTGGGGAATTTGAGAGGAAGGTGCCTCTCTTTGTTGGCGGGCGTTGGCGCGCTTCGCTAATTTAGGAGCGAGTTTGGGGGCTTTGGGACAGCCGCGGTAGTTTGCCGGGTGACCGGTCTGGCCGCAGAGAACGCAGCTGGGTGGTTCCGAACAGAGGGTTCGGTCTTTGGGCCGAGGGCAGTCCGCAGTGCTGTGCTCGCCCAGACACTTGACGCATCTGGGAGTCGCATAGCAGTTGCTCTGCGCATGACCATACAGTTGGCAACGGTGGCATTGTCCCACTGTTGCGGTTTTGTAGGGCTTTTCAATTGAGATACCGGATAGGGAGCAAATGGACTTAATCTTGAAAATCGGGTGATGACCTTCGGTTGGTTCACAAATGACAAGAACCATGTCATATAATTCACCGCCTCTCGCTTTATGTAAGCGATGGACGGCGATCACTGGTATACCTTGATCGGCAAGGTCGTCTTTAATATCCTGTACTAGGATTTCTTTAGGGACACGTTTAATAATAACACGAGTGGGCGTGTTCTCGGGGTAAGAGAAAGTGTGAAAGGAAATATTCCTTTCACGGAGGGCGCGATATAGTTCCCTATAGTCGTTCGACGTAGGGACGGTGACTTTAATGCCATTTTGGCAGGCACGGGCGTTTGTGTAGTTGATCTTTCGATCAACACACATCTTGGACACATCAGTCCATTTACCCTTGTCCTGGATGTAAAAGGGGGGCGGAGGGCATTGCTTCCTTTGGGCTGAGGAAGTTTGGGCTATCGGGCTGGGAGGACGACTATTCTGCGCGCGAGCAGAGGTAGTTGGGACGGGGCTAGCGGGTCGAACGGGCGTTTGAGTTGGGGACGGGGGCGACGCGGTGGTCTTTTTGGCCTTGCTGGCCTGGGAGGTTTTCCCTTTCTTCCTCTTGCCGCCGGTGACGACTTGAAAGTCGTCTTCCGAGGACGAGGGGCATGATGACAAATCATTGTCGGAGTTGTTATTGGACACAGGTTCGGTGGTGTCCATTTCACGGAATTCAACTGCAGCGCACACCTGCGCGGCGTCCATTGTTTTATGAACAATGGGATTAGTAGGTGGGCCGGAAACAATGGATGATTTCGGGAATTGGGCGGTCGGCACGACATTGTCGGCGGGCGGGAGCAATAGAGGGCTATCTACCTGGAAGTCGTTCGTTGTTCGATGAACAATGGGATCGGAGTTGATAAACACTTCCGTGAATTGACCAACCGGAATGCCTTGATCAGCAAGCGGGGGAGATAATGGGCTGTCAAGCGCGTCACTAAAATCAGCGACGTTGGCTTCGGTAGCCGGAGGACAGTTAGCGATTTCACGCTGGATTTTTCCGCCATATTTGGCGGAAATAGCAGGGTTTTCCTTAAGTATTTCTAGCAATATCTCCAAAATATTGGAGTTTGCCATGATTGGCGAATGAATCAAAAATTAAATGGGGAAATTTTGGAGATTTCTCTCCTGCGGGGGACCTATTTAAAGCCTAACTGGCCTAACTCCCCGGATGGATGGGTCCGGGGATGTGTAACCCTCCCAGTCGGGTAGAGACTGGGAGGTGAGTACCTAATGGTGAGCCCTAAGCTTGTAACCGGTCGCCAGTCTTATTGTGCGAACCGGGCCCTATTGGGTCTAGTGCGAAGGGGTAGACACACCCAACCGACACTAGGTGTGTAGCTGAAAAGGAAACTCAGTTACTAGGTTTGACTAGGAGATCCCCCAAGGCCAAAACCTAGCACTCGACTCCAATTGACTGCTTCACCCTGAAGGGGATCAGCGGGTGCGTCGGGTCAGCACCCCCTTGGTATTGTTGACACCGTGAGGTTTCCAACCAAGGACCACGAAACTGTGGTTTTACCCTGAAGGGGGCAAACCAAATTGTTTTTGACGATACTCTGTTATAGAAACAGGATATCCTTCACCGCCTCGAAAAAGGCGGATCCGGACCAGGCGTCGTAGTCGGCGACTACGAGTGACGTCACGGCGGGCGTGACGAAGCGTAGCGATGACTCAGGCACGGAACGATCGAGAGCGCGGAGCGGTACAACCGTCGCGGGCGAGCGTCGGAAGCGGAGTGATAAAAGCTTCCAACTTTTTGGCAATTTATTATAAATGATTGGAGCCATGCAAAAGACACTCTTGCGCATAAGAGCAGTTCTAGCTTGTTGTAAGCAAATCTGAGTGTTGTCACGTCTATTGCGTGGAAATACATCAGCCATGCTCGGAAACAGATGAGGGTTGGACCTCACAAACATTGCATTTTCTATGATATATATGGAAGGTAATGTCAAAATTTTATATTTTTCAAAATAAGGCCTACAACTCTGAGTAGTTTCTAATTTAAACATGGACCTAATACATTTTTTTTTGTGCTTTGAATATTGTGTCCTTATGAGTTGAGTTACCCCAAAAGATAATCCCGTATCGTAGGACAGACTCCACCAACCCATAGTATGCGGTAAGCAACGCATCTACATTTGTTATTTCGGCTAGTGTGTAAAGAGCATAAGCTGAGGAATTTATTTTCTTTGTTATGGTCTCTATATGTGCTTTCCAATTTAATTTTGTGTCAATTATTAATCCTAAAAATTTCGTTGTGTCAACAGAGTCAATGATAATATTATTAAATTTTATGTCAAGTTTATTAATTAATGTCAGGGGTCGTTGTCTGAAGTGCATGATTGTAGTCTTATTTAAATTCATTTTAAGATTATTATTATTAAGCCAGTTTATTATTGAAATTAGGGATTTATTAATGTCATACTCATATTGATCTCTATTTTTACACGGAATCGTCACAACACTGTCATCAGCAAATAGGCTCATAGGTTGTTCAGTAGATTTGGGCAAGTCATTAATGTATACTAGAAAAAAGGGAGGACCTAATACAGTTCCCTGTGGAACACCATACAGTACTTCACGTTCTTGGGATATATGGATTTCTTCTCGTTTTGTCGTCAAATTTATCCTACTAACTTCCGTAACTTGCTTTCTTTGCTGTAAGTATGACTCAAATAATTTTAGTACATTACCTCGAACTCCATATGCTTCGAGTTTCTTAAGCAAGATGTTGTGATGAACATAGTCGAAAGCCTGGGTCATATCACAGAATATAGCACAAACTGGAATATTATGATCCATGTTTGTCATCACCGTTTTTAAAAAGTCATAAATTGCCATGTTTATTGTCTTTTTTTCTCTGAAACCTTTCTGTTCATTGCAAATAATTTTATTTTTTTCTAGATAAGAGTTAAGTTCCCTATACATATATTTTTCAAATATTTTCGAAATGATGGGGATCAATGATATTGGTCTGTAATTTTGCATTATTTCCCTGCTTTCTTTTTTAAACAATGGCTTCACTACTGATTTTTTTAACGCCTCTGGGAATGTACCGGCGGAAATACTCAAGTTAATTATATAACTTAGGGAAGGACTTATCTCATAAGCTACAGCTTTAAGAATTCTCGTGGATATTCCATCATATCCAACACTATTGGTATTTTTTAGCGTTTTTATGATTTTTAATACGTCATTTGGTGTGCTCGGGGCCATAAACATAGAATCTTTTTTGTTCAAAATATGTTGCGTTACTCTAAAGCCTGAATTTTTTATGGGTTCAATTTTATCAATGAAATAATTATTAAATAGATCTGCTATATGGTTTGGCTCCGTTATGGGGAAAAATATTATAGTGAGAGGCATTACCTCTCACTATAATATTTTTTTGAAAGTGGGTAATGTTTGAGCACGCCTCACATCTATGGGCAATGCATTCCATAAACGGGCTGCTTGGATTGTAAAATATTTATCGAAGAAAGAAGTGGAATGCATACGGATACTTAACTCTAAATTTTCCGATGATCTCAAGGACCTTGAATGTGTGTCACAGAGAAACCGAAAGCGGTCATTAAGATAAAAAGGAGTGAAAGGATTAAATAGCACATTATAAAGCAGAGAAAGCAAATGAACATTCCGGCGAAACCTAATAGGAAGCCATTTGAGCTTAGTACGAAATTCAGAAACATGGTCATATTTGCGCAAGCCAAATATAAACCTAATACAGAGATTTTGAAGTCGCTCTAGCTTGTCGAATTGGTCTTGGGTCAAATCAAGATAGCTGGCATCAGCATAGTCCAAGATAGGAAGAAGAAGAGATTGTGCAATTGCAATTTTAGTGGTGATGGGAAGAAAATTACGAAGGCGTCTCAGGGAGCCTGCAGAAGCAAACAGTTTACGACTGACTTCCTGCAGTTGCTTCGTCCAAGACAGAGTTTTGTCGATGTATATCCCCAAGTTCTTCACGGCGTGACTGAACGGAATGACGGTGTTATTAAAGGAAACTTGGGGAAGTGTCGACCAATTGATCTTAGAGATAGTCCGGGAACTACCAACAACAATCACTTGGGTTTTGGCAGGATTGATGTTTAGTCCGAACTCAGTGCTCTAATCACTAATTCGAGCAAGGTCTATATTAATTGTCCCAATGGCATCAGATAAGTCTACGAGGGGTGCTTTATGTTTGAATATAATTACTTATGTATTGTATTGTAGTTATATACAACGTGTAATTTAAAGGGTATATACATACCAAGTGCACAGCTTCTTTGGATGATAACAAACGACATAGCAAGGGTTTTGTAATCCTATGTCTACATGTGTGGAACTTATTAGAAATTTCAATACATTGATACCAGAGACCGAATTTTTCAAATAAAGAAGAACGAAGAGAATTATCGTTTTATTGGCAAGTGACGTGGAAAGTGATGACCCTCATAGTGCTGTGACACGTTTGTTATTACTGGTATTCAAGAAACATATGAAACCAATAATTTGGGGTCAATTCTGTGAGTCACTTATTTTGAGCTGAAACTTTGCATAGAGACTCCATACCAGATGTTGTCTTCAATCCTTTTGGATAGATATGGGGTTTCCGTTACATGTTGTATATAATTAGTTTTACTGGTATGATGAGTATTTGCAGTACACTAATCTACCCCTCCAAATTTTAATTAAAGTTTATAAAGGCATTCCAAAGATTGTCTGGAAGATATTGCTATCAACAATAAGACCGCCATCAGAACCATTGGTTAAGCAATATTATTAAATAGGTGTCTAGTTAATAATATTGCTTAACCGATGGTTTAAATTTTAATCTACAATAAAGTATACACGGTGACTTTTTAATTGTCTTACGAAGCTGGCTTACTTAATGTATCCGACATAAAATACCTTTAGGTGTGAATATATTTTTTCCATTCATTAAGATAATAGGTATACAGAAAAATATTTTAGTTAATTCACCCTAACGACGTATT
The DNA here is from genome assembly GCA_943138885.2 of Tholera decimalis. Classification (NCBI taxonomy): domain Eukaryota; kingdom Metazoa; phylum Arthropoda; class Insecta; order Lepidoptera; family Noctuidae; genus Tholera; species Tholera decimalis. The sequence continues at coordinate 5,989,379 of OW964568.2, forward strand.
TTGCGTTAGGGGGAATGAACTCTGATAAAGACGCCGCGTCCGCGCCGCTCCATTAATACAAGGCTCGGAATAGGGTATTTCTAAATACGTCATGCGTCATAATAATGAATTATATTTTAATTTTTAAATTATTCTAATCTTATAAATATGTACATGTTTTTTTTTTTTAAAAAACCTTTACTAGTTGGATGGGCGGTAATGCAACGTATGCGACTTAGAAGTTTTCGGTTACACAATTGACGGGAATCGGCGCTGGTTGGAACAAAAGATAAGAGTCCAGCGTCGTATAGGAAAGGCAGCACTAACCTTGATAATCCAGGATATTCAGGACTGCCAGCACTCTGATCACAGTTCACCACCACAGTATAACCGTTCTTCTGCTACGAATTGGTCGCACAAAACGACGCGACCGTTCAAATGCGATTCGATGCGTGTGTGCTCTAACGCGACTCGACAGCCATTGAAGGTCCGATCCTGTCCATTGCAAGATCCAGACGCGATCGATTTTTCTAGAGCGGTATAGTCTCTCTCCCTCACTCTCGAATAGACGAAGGTCTAGTGCAAGGGAGAAAGGATAATATGCGGAAGGGGAATGTCTAACCAATTAGCGATTATGCGTGTTGCCAATAATTAAAATATAAACGAAAAGAATCGTATATCAGCGCAACCATTCCCCTGGGCTTGAAGGGATGCCTTCAAGAGTGAGGCAAACCACAAGAAAACTAATCTATTCGATAATTACTATCCTATAACTACGAAACTAAATACCTAATAAGTAATATTAACCTAACCTTAAAGACGAATTAAATAAACTACTGGTTAGGCAATGGGCAAAGACGCACCACGGGACGCAAGTAGGATCCAGTGGTTGTCTTAACCCGAACGATACGAGTGACTCCGGTTGAGTCAGGGAAAATTTCCTCCACGACACCCAAAGGCCAGTGTAGTGGGGGCGAGTTGTCGGATATAAGAATCACGACCGTGCCGACAGAGACCGGATCGACCGGCGTGTTCCATTTGCGGCGAGATTGCAAAGTATGGAGATATCCAATTCTCCAGCGCTTCCAAAACGACTGTACTAACTTATCTAGTAGCTCGTGTCTAGCAGTAAGAGTTCTCTCGTCTATTTCCTCGGCAGGCAAGTATTTCAGAGGCTTGAGATTCAAAAAGTGCGCTGGAGTCAATGCGAGCGGCTCTGAAGGATCACTAGAGAGTGTCCTACAAAGAGGTCTAGTGTTCATTACCGATTCTATTTGAATAAGAACGGTACTTAATTCTTCAAACGACAGAATAGTATCGCCTATGACCCGATATAGGTGTGACTTTAAACCTTTAATATTAGCTTCCCAATTGCCGCCAAAGTGACTAGCCGTCGGGACATTGAGTGACCAATCTATTCGATTTATAGCTAATGTATGACCATATTCCGAATTATGGTACTTCGAACAAAGAAATGCGTGAAGTTCCGACAGTTTCCGTTTAGCGCCTATGTAATTAGTCCCGTTATCGGAATAAACTCTACTAACCGGGCCACGCCTTGACAGGAACCGTTTAAAGGCGCCCATAAAACTAGCTGTGCTAAGATCCCCAGCGAGCTCTATGTGCACCGCGCGTGTAGTCATGCAGACGAACAGACACACGTAGGCCTTGGTGGAGCGAACACCTCGACCGCGAGACATCGTAACCTTAAACGGACCGGCGTAGTCCGTGCCCGTGTGGACGAATGGCTTAGCGGTTTGAACGATACGACAAGAGCGATGATCGGCCATCTCAGGAAAGCTCTGCTTAGGGCGCAGCCGAAAGCAGGGAAGGCACTTATGGATCCTATTCCTAATTAAATTGCGTGCAGAAAGGATCCAATACTTCTGACGCAAGAGCGACATTAGCAGGTCGGGACCTGCGTGACAGTTCAATTTATGATGATAATCGACTAACAAATTCAAAACGAGGTCCTTGCTTGGAAGCAGAATGGGATGTTTCCCATCATAACTTAAATCCGAGTTTCTTAAACGGCCTCCGACTCTAATGAGTCCGTCTTCGAGAAACGGTTTTAAGTGTCGAAAAGCAGGACTACAATGTTTGCCTTTCCTGAGTTTAACCAACTCAGTGGAGAAATAAAAGCGTTGAAGCTCGCGAAGTATGAGCAATTCAGCGAAGTTGTAATCCGCTGCCGCCATGCGGTAACCAATAGGCAACAGTTTAGCGAAACGACAAATGTAAATTACTACTCGAAGTAATTTACTCCAAGACGAGATACGATCGACCAAAGAAAGAATAGTAGATCTTTCGGTTGGTGTAGCGGAGAGCAACGAATGTTTCTTCTCTTCGGGCACTTCGCATACCGAAGAGGGATTGAAGGGGACGACAGGCCACTTCGAAACGTCTAAGCTGGCCCACGGAGGACCACTGAACCAAAGCGGATGATCAATGATTTGGGAAGGTGTGAGCCCACGTGACAGACAATCTGCGGGATTGTCCGTACCGGACACGTGATACAGGTTTTGTGGCGATAAGTCGTCCTGTATTTTCGAGACTCTGTTGGCCACGAAGGTGTTCCACCGATGGGGCGACGAATGTACCCAACAGAGAGCGACTGTTGAATCCGAAAATGCGAATATGTTGCGAAATATAATGCGGTTTTGACAAGCGACTACGACATTTTTTATGAGTTGAGCTAGCACAAGAATAGCGCACAGCTCCAGACGAGCAAGAGAAACGACCTTTTTAGGGGAGACCTTCGACTTAGCGGTCAACAACCTAACGATATTGCCATCACTATTTTGAACGTGGAAGTAAATAACCCCCCCGTATGCTTTCTCACTGGCGTCCGCGAAAGCCAATATAGTAACCACACTATCGCCGACGATACCAACGTGACGTGGGATCCTTATATTACAGAGCAAGGGAAGCTCTTCTTTGAAGCGAATCCACAGCCTGACTATATCTTCAGGTGGAGTATCATCCCAGTCACAATCAGACAGCCAAAGCTGCTTGATTAGAAGTTTAGCGTACAGGACAACAGGTGCGACAAATCCCATGACGTCCCATATTTTAGCGACACACGACAATATTGTACGCTTAGTACAAATCTGAGCGGGAGTATTAATTTTCATGCCGAAGTTGTCCGACGTAGGTGACCAACACAAGCCCAGTACTTTATGTTGGTCGGACTCATCGAATTCCTTGACAACTGGCAGGCGGTGCGAGGGTGGGATCGAATCTAATACGACTTGGGAATTACTGGTCCACTTAACTAGCTCAAATTGACCAGCCTTCATGAGACCTATCATTTCCGAAGCGGTGGAAATGCCCTCGTCTTCCGTGCGAACGGAATGGACGTAGTCGTCCATATACAACCCCGCAGCGACAATATCTTTGGCCTGAGGGTAGGAGTCACCCTCATCCTCAGCCAACTGCTTAATAGTTCGAAGTGCATGAAAGGGGCTAGACTTAAGCCCAAAAACGACACGATTAAATTCATAAACCTGTAAAGGTTCTTGCGGGGAAAAGCGATACAAAATGCGTTGGAAACGCCGATCAGATTCTCGGACTCCAATGCTGAGAAACATCTGACGAATGTCTGGGGAAAGCGCTATCGAAAACAAACGAAAACCAATAATAATATTGAACAAGTTCCCTTGTAGGTTCTGTCCACCATACAAGAGATCATTAAGCGAGATGCGGGTAGTAGTTTTACAACTACCATCGAGAACGACACGAAGTTTGGTTGTGACCTTATCATCTCGGATCACACCATGATGCGGAATAAAATACGAACTTCCCGCCGAATCAGGATTCGTAGATGAAATGTAGCCCTTTTCTAAATATTCCCGGATGACACTGTCATACGCGACCCTTAATTGTGGAGAAGCTTGCATCTTCCTTTCCAAGCAGTAAAACCGCCGTTCACTTGCTTGGCGCGAATTGCCAAGGGATTCGACATCAGCCTTGAAAGGCAAAGCTACTACGTAACGTCCCTCACTATCCCGAGTGGTAGTGCGGGTGTAAAATTCCTCACACAATTGGTCGTCCGGGCTGAATACCGGGGGAACACTCACTTCCTCTAATTCCCAGAATTTCCGGACAGCAGAGTCTAATGTGTCCGCGATACAGCAATGCGATACGGTCGAATTACCGTCAGTACATGCTGGTGCGTCACCTACGATCACATAGCCAAGGACCGTTTCTAAGGCGAGCGGCGATAAATTCGAAGTCGATCCTTGAACTCTGTTCGACAAAAGCAGGTGCGGAAAAATCGAAGCGCCGATCAATACGTGAATCGGGCCTGATGAATAATATGTATCGTCTGCCAACGGTAAGTCTTCGAAGTTAGACAGTCGCGAAGTGTCGACTGTCGCGGTTGGCAGACGTTCGGTAATCCTATCTATTACCAACGACTCAATATCATAAGTTATATTATGATCGAAACGAGAATGAATTTTAAATTGTACGGAACCTTGAATGGGTTTACTCGAACCTCCTATACCCCTAACAGTGGAACAAGTAGGTCTATTATTTATGTTTAATCCTAAACGTTGACAGCAATCGCGAGTAATAAAGCTACTCTGAGACGCGCTGTCCAACAATGCACGAACGCAATGTTCGTGACCACGAGAATCTAGAATAACGATACGTGCGGTACCCAACAACACAGTTCTAGAGCCTTTATAAGGGCCGACTGCACTTGAGCATAATGCTACATCCGAGTTCGCGGGAATCGAACCCGCGCTCGGCTCTTCGACTGAGCGTGACGGCGACATATTTGACGCAGGCCTATTTCCAAAACATAGCAATGTATGATGTTTGTACCTACATTTTTTACATGTAGACGTCGACTCACACGCAGACACGCGATGACCACTACTTAAGCAATTTATACACAAGTTGTTTGACTTAACGAATTTAAAACGTTGATCGGGGTTATAACTCTTAAAAACCGTACACTTATAAATGTAGTCATGGTTTTCCTTACACAAACTACAAGCGACTGGTTGAGAACTGGACACATATGCGTTACTTGATTTACGATCTAAAGGCCTTTTATTAGTATTGACTCGAGCAACAGGTATCGAAGTTCGTTCTAAAACCTTTATATGATCACTAACGAAATTAACTAAATCGGAAAACAAAGGGATTTCGGATCCATTCGACTTTAATTGATAATTGGATTCGAACGTACGAACGGTGTCTGGGTCCAGTTTTTTAAGCGCGACATGCAATAATATAAAATCAGCCAGGTCACTGACTTTTGTATGTTTTAAAGCAACTACCGACGAAGCGAACTTATCAATAAATAATTCTAAACTACTAGGGGTACCTGATGTAATAGATTTAAATTCAAATATTTGAGTTAAGTATGAAGTTGCCGATTGTCGACTATCTTCATATTTTTTACAAAGCAAATCGAAAATGAGTGGGTAATTATCCGCAGACGGGGTAATACCAGCGAAAATTGTACGAGCTTTATGTGTTAATTTACCTAATAAATAATATAATTTCTCACAGTCTGTTAGAGAAACATTATTATGCACGACATTACGATAACAAGCGACGAATAATGGCCAATTCTTAATATCTCCGTTGAATTCGGGTATTTCAATTGGCGGCAATCGAGGTGACCTTTGGACCTCACTATGAGAGTGAGCCGTCAGGTTCTTCTCAGCCCGTAAAATGCGCCCTAAAAGGTCTTCGAACGCAGAAAGCAATTGATAATCTACAACATATTCAGGGTTTAATTTTAGCTCATGAATAACAATTTCATCCAAAGCACTTTCAAAATCCACACGTAGTGATTGTACTAACGAGATGTCGCACAAAAATGATTCCTTAACGCTTTCATCCGAATGAATGTGTTTTATTTTATCTGCAATACTCTGCATGCGAGCAAAGATACGATCTCTCTTTGCTATCAATCTTTTAAGAGTAATATCGGTCGGTGCCATATTTATGAGCTATGAATATCAAACTAATTATTATAAGAAATATTTAGTAACTACCCACCGTTTTGCGAAATAACGGCCGGGTGCGCGACGCGGTCTCGAGTAACCTTGACTCGACCGATTGGTATTTACTTTACAAGTAACGATAATTAACTACTAAGCGGGGTTGCGAAATTCCTTACTAATCGATTATTAGCTAGGAAGACACGAAAACGACGTAATGAATTACGATGTACTTACTTGCCACGCGTTGGCAAATAAGTATCTATGCGGGGTTGACTACGAAATACGAATACGAAACTACGATATACCTAGCGAATTCTAGGGAATGGCTGTGCTGATTATTATCCGACTCGGGAAGGACCATTAAATGGATGGGCGGTAATGCAACGTATGCGACTTAGAAGTTTTCGGTTACACAATTGACGGGAATCGGCGCTGGTTGGAACAAAAGATAAGAGTCCAGCGTCGTATAGGAAAGGCAGCACTAACCTTGATAATCCAGGATATTCAGGACTGCCAGCACTCTGATCACAGTTCACCACCACAGTATAACCGTTCTTCTGCTACGAATTGGTCGCACAAAACGACGCGACCGTTCAAATGCGATTCGATGCGTGTGTGCTCTAACGCGACTCGACAGCCATTGAAGGTCCGATCCTGTCCATTGCAAGATCCAGACGCGATCGATTTTTCTAGAGCGGTATAGTCTCTCTCCCTCACTCTCGAATAGACGAAGGTCTAGTGCAAGGGAGAAAGGATAATATGCGGAAGGGGAATGTCTAACCAATTAGCGATTATGCGTGTTGCCAATAATTAAAATATAAACGAAAAGAATCGTATATCAGCGCAACCACTAGTCATTGGATACATGAATTGGGCTGCCGTTGTCAGACGTTTAAAAAGTCACGGTGTATACTATCATGTGTTTTACTATGTCTATCCAATACCTAAGTTATATTATTTTCTATAAATAAAAATCAAGCAATATTTTCAGTGAGACCACGTCTTGTAAGCACCTTGTTACCAGCGGGTTTTGAGAGTCAATTGAGCGAATCGTGTTATTGTAGTCTAAGGTTAGCACCTATATGGACACTGGCTGGCTACATTTAGAAATATAGGTAGTGGCGAGCAAAAACATTAGTCCATTAAATAGTGCTTAGGTTTTTTTAAAGTGAGTTGTGACATTTTCATTTATTACTAGCAGACCCGGCAAACGTTTTTTTTCCATATAAAGTCATTTTAGTGAAAAAAAAATTGCTTACCTATTATCAGAACTACCAAATGTACACAAAAATATCCTAAAATATGTAAAGCCGTTTCGAAGGAGTTCGATGAAAACACAGTGACACGAGATTTTTGTATATTAGATTTTATAGTTAAAAAAAATTATATTAAAAATAGATTTTTGATTTCATCGATTTTTGACAAGTTTCATTTAATAGGATTCCTGCTATAGTTTAATAACACTCACCGTTCTATTGCGCATTGATTTATCATTTTTTTTATTGCTGACTGTTTTCTTTTTATGTGCCCCACTTTTTGACTGAAAAGGTTAAAGAGAAAGCAGTTTTTAAAACTGCGCCCACACCAAAAATAATAAAATCATGCATGTTTTTCTACTTATAAATATGACGAAATAAACAATCCAAATTATAACTTTTTAACTTGAAGCACGCACATACTTTTAATTATACAGGTCTCTGGTTTCAATATTAATTTTAAAGAGTTATAAAAATAATGTTTATTTATTCAAAATCATAAGGTAAATAATAAATACAATTTGGCTTAAATCTACATCAAGTACACACATGTTATGTAATTCTGCATTTCAGACGAGGTATTTTTCTTTTTAAATAATCACAGCTATATGAAAATAAACGATATTCATAATATTATAGTCATTTTAGGTAATTTTAATTTGACAAAATTCTTAACCTTTCAAAAATCTTAGATTTAAATATAATACGAACAATCTCTATTTTAGTTGATAGGAGGACTATGGACAACTAATGACTGTGGGCGTGCAAGGTCTGGTCAATCCGTTTTCTACATCGTGGAGTCAGAGACGGTCAATCAGTAGTTATTATTATAAATAATTGTATTTTTTATATTTGTATTTTTATCTATATAAATGCGAAACTGTGTTTGTTTGTCCTTCTTTTCCATCATAATGGAGCAACGGAAACTAGAAAGTGACTTTGTAGATTTTTGCTTAAAAACTTTTCGCGCGTAAAGCCGCGGCCCGATGTTATGTTAGTTAACTTTACATTAATTTACACACTAGGCAACATACCAAAAGAGTAATATAGCCATTCGTACTCCTCTGCTGGATAAAATTACAGAAACAAACAAAATATACCTAGCCTACCAAATAAAATACAATTAAGTATACGGGTTTTTATTTACCGTACTGTTCCAACATTACATTATTTGGTGAAACAGCCTCCCAGACGTACCGAAACGATACGGCTTCTTTAATCTAATAACTTTGGAAACAATACGTACCTACCTACGAATTTAATATAATTTCGAATGCCCTGGGACTTGATATAAAATATAATAATGCTGTAGAACTCAGCATTATGAATAATTTATGCTTGAAATACCTGCCTTTTGTACTTTTATTGATGTTTTTTTAAGGTTGGTTGGCATTTTCAATCCCTTTTCAGTTTGATACTTTTATTGTTCTTAATTTTGAAAAAGTAATAGGTAAAACGGGGTAAAACTAGTGGTTGTCCATTGGTTGAAATTCAAACACAATTTAAATTATTTCGAATGCATTATACATAACTCTTTTTTCACTCTCTTATTATATAAAGACTTTCTCTTCTGCATTACTTCTCCATTATAAACTTTTAATGTGTCAAATTTCATAGTTTGTTTCATTGTTCGCTAGCGGAATTTCAGTAAAAAGGTACAAAGGCTTTGCTTGACGTATTAATATATAAATGTAGGTAATGTAGCAAAATAATATGTGCTAACCTAACATTTCAATACAACCTCTTTTCGTCCCTTGCCCCCACTTATCCCGCGCTAATCATAACGAGAGTCAGAAATTTTCAGCCATTTTTTTTTTCATTTTGGCGCTCGTCTCGATTGCCAATTAACAGGTACAATTAGGGCAAGTTTTCGTGATTGATTTTTATTTGCGTTTCGATAAATCTGAATGTCTAATCCGCATAACCTTTAATCGGGGGTTACTAACCTGTTAGATTCTAATCCATACAAATATTTTGAATGCCGAAGCGTGTTTGTTTATTTGTCATACACTGAAGTAAAAACGGGGCCATTGACCGATGTAACTCTTAGTGTGGAGATCTCCTTTTTTAGCTGGAAAGTTCTTTTTTTGCGAGCAAAGCTGTAGGTAGAAACTAGTTAAAGACACAACCAAATAAATATCTCTTCACGTTAAATTGAAATCCATTTGCCAATTATTGACACTGTCTTTTTATCATGGTTCGCTGATTGATGTAGACTTCGTGGCTGCATAGTAATAACCAAACGGGTAAATCTTTAAGGTAAAGCAACACTTGCCGAGGTTCGGCGTGGATAGGTTAGCAAAGCAGGATATCTGACCATAAGATTGGTTTTACACATCGACAGTCTAAATATCAGAGTTCGTAACTCCATTTGAGTAAATTTTACAGGAGCAAGAAAAAACTGTTTTATTTATTCATTTATCGCAATATTTCAACTTGTGATTTAAGGGTAGAATTGATAGAGAAAATTATTTCTACATTTTTTTTTTTAAATATTGCATTGCATTTGTGAGAAAATTGACTTAAGTACGAATTTTTCTAGCCACGGTGTTTGGAGTTAGGAAGTGTAAATGCAGTACGACTTTTTGTTTTTATAGATTGATAAATGTACATACCTCATCGTATAATATTTTTTGGGAAATAAGTATTCCATTGTATAGATTATAAAATACTGCACGAGATGGCATTAAAAGTCCATTTTCGTTTTTTCTTGGAGTTACGCATTTTGATAGACCGACGATATAATGACTGACTTTTACGAATGACAGTCGGTAATAGATTAATTTTCTCTCTGAGGCACGAAGAAATCTTTATATATGATGATTAACTGTACACGGATCAAATTTAGCGTTGATTAGCCTTGGCGATTAAACCATGCCACTGTCATTATATAGCCACGAGCTGGTATTAGCCTCAGTTTCTACCAACCTTTTTTTTTTAAGGGTGGAAAATCATCCAATTACTGCCTCCCGATCTAGGCGAAGCCGGAGGGTGTGTTAGACTTTTACTGACTAAAACCCATCCGTGTTCCATCATATGCCCTTCGTGTTCCGAGTAGGGCTTTCAAATACCGGATTTTTTCAATACTGGTATCAATACCGGTATTGGAAAAGTCAATACCGTGATCCCGGTATCAATACCGGTAATCCGGTATTAAACGCAAGTTCAATTAGGACATCAATAAAAGCAATAAAATACGTGTTTTTTTATTTTTAAATCAATCTTTATTGTTCTTATTTATTGAAAATAATAATAATAATTGAGTCCGCTTTGGTTTTGCTTAGCCTTGAATCCTCTAAGCACACTGTTGGAGAATTCAGGCCTAGGCTATAGGTTGAAAAGAGGTGGTCAGGTTATTTCTCACCTTCTTTCTTACATGGATGATTTAAAAATTTTGGTGCCACTAGTCTACAACTGATGGAACTACTGAAGGTAACGAAACTTTCAGTAGTGCCATCAGGATGGAGTTTGGTGTCGACAAGTATTTGGGTATGTTGGAAGCGTTAGGTATCAATGTAGTTGACATGAAGCAATCGCTGAAGGAGCGCTTCTATGGTCACCTAAAGAAGGTATTTAAAAGCCTTCTATCGGGTGGGATCAAGGTGCGTACCTTCAACGGTTGGGTCATGCCAGTGTTGATATACTCTTTCGGCGTAATCAAATGGACTCAAACTGAACTTGACGCCCTGGATAGGAGAGTTCGTACATTGCTGACTGCATATCGAATGCATCACCCACGTTCGTCGGTGATGAGGCTGTATATCCCGCGGAAATGTGGAGGTGGAGGCTTTTTGAATGCTACAACTCTCCACAACCGCGAGGTATGCAGTCTCAGGGTACATTTTTTTGCTTCCGAAGTTGGTATGCATCGAGGTGTAGTAGCGGTCGACAAAGGACTCACCCCGCTCGCCTTGGCTAATGAGACCTGGCTAGGGCTTTCAATACCGGTATTCCGGGATCCCGTAATACCGTGATCACGGATTTTATTTTGGCCATTTACAATACCGGTATTGACGCCCCAATACCGTGATTACGGTATTACAAACATTAGATCTGAAAATGTATGTGATCTTATTCTCATACTAGTTTTCACCAGCGCAAGCGTCTCGTTGTAGTCTTAAGCCGAAATCGAGCTGTACTTATGTCGTTTTTGTTATTGTCAGTCAGTTTCGCAAAGGCAACGGGATAACGCGTACATAGACTTTGTTATTGTTTTAACTTGTGACTGTGAAGTTGTGATATAATAGCGCATATTTTTGCTAGTTTAATTAGATTGCCGTCGTTGCTGCGTCTTCGTGTCTTACCCAAAACGTTCTTGGCGTTTGAAATTCAGAAATTTGAATTAAAACTTTTTGTATTATTGTGTTATTTGTATACTTCAACATATTTTTACTATGTTTTTCAGAAATTGTAACGTTTGATTTATTTTGTTGCTTGTTTAGTTTTAGATTTTTTGATTATTTTTTATTACATCATTATTAAGAATGTTACTAAAATGATCACCAAATGATGGCTAGCTAACTATTTAAGTAATACTTTACTTAAGTAAGTTTACTTAAGTTTCAGTTTTCATTATGTTCCTAATTCCTAGTCCTACTTAAATAATCAACTATTACCAAATTGTTATATTAGAGAGCTACGGATAAAACGTATTAATTGTTATTTATTCTTTATTTCCAATACATACATATAAATTACATTTTAAAATATTCTCCTTAAAAAATAAATTTCAAAATATAAAAAATAGTAGCCCACCGGTATTGGGAACAGGGTCCAAGCTACCGGCAGTCAAGGCTACATAGAGAGGAACCTTCTGATGATATGCGCCGTGTCCAGAAGTACCGCTTTCTATAGCAAGCCTTTGATCCCACCGCCTAACGAGAGCCTCCTGAGGTGTTGGTCGAGGCTCTTGGCTATTAAGCCATTGGCTGAGATGACTATCGGTACAATGATTGCCGAGTTCACATCCTACATGTCGACAATCTCGTGTGCCAAGTCAAGATACTCGATTTGCTTATCTTTCTCAGCTTTCATGAGGTTCTCGTCATGCGGGATGGTTATGTCAACAATCATGGCACGTCTCTAGATTCGGTCCACCACCACTATATCAGGCTTATTGGCTACAATAGTTCTGTCAGTGATGATGGACCGATCCCAGTATAATGTGATATGACCGTTATCGAGAACTGAGTCGGGCACATACCTATAGTACGGCACTTCCGATTCCACAAGAGAATATTTCAGAGCAAGTTGCTTGATGAATTATCTTGGCTGCAAGGTTGTGCCTGTGTAAGTACTCGCCATTAACAAGACGAGAACAACTAGAGGTAATGTGGCGGATTGATTCACCTGGACGGTGACATGCCCGACATATGTCAACCGTGCCATCCTTCATAATAAATTTCCGGTAGTTGTACGTCATGATAACTTCGTCCATAATTGCACAGACAAAACCTTCGATTTAGAGGTCACCGAAGCGCAACCAAGCTTTTGACGCCACTTGGTCTACGTCGGACCCATGTAGGGCCCGGAAAAAACGTCCCTGAAGCTCCTTACTCTGCCATAGGGGGATATGGCAGAGTAAGGAGCTTCATGGATCCCGACCGATCGTTAGTGTCTAGTAATGCAGGTTTGCGCCAGGTCTCATTAGCCAAGGCGAGCGGGGTGAGTCCTTTGTCGACCGCTACTACACCTCGATGCATACCAACTTCGGAAGCAAAAAAATGTACCCTGAGACTGCATACCTCGCGGTTGTGGAGAGTTGTAGCATTCAAAAAGCCTCCACCTCCACATTTCCGCGGGATATACAGCCTCATCACCGACGAACGTGGGTGATGCATTCGATATGCAGTCAGCAATGTACGAACTCTCCTATCCAGGGCGTCAAGTTCAGTTTGAGTCCATTTGAGTACGCCGAAAGAGTATATCAACACTGGCATGACCCAACCGTTGAAGGTACGCACCTTGATCCCACCCGATAGAAGGCTTTTAAATACCTTCTTTAGGTGACCATAGAAGCGCTCCTTCAGCGATTGCTTCATGTCAACTACATTGATACCTAACGCTTCCAACATACCCAAATACTTGTCGACACCAAACTCCATCCTGATAGCACTACTGAAAGTTTCGTTACCTTCAGTAGTTCCATCAGTTGTAGACTAGTGGCACCAAAATTTTTAAATCATCCATGTAAAGGAGGTGAGAAATAACCTGACCACCTCTTTTCAACCTATAGCCTAGGCCTGAATTCTCCAACAGTGTGCTTAGAGGATTCAAGGCTAAGCAAAACCAAAGCGGACTCAATTATTATTATTATTTTCAATAAATAAGAACAATAAAGATTGATTTAAAAATAAAAAAACACGTATTTTATTGCTTTTATTGATGTCCTAATTGAACTTGCGTTTAATACCGGATTACCGGTATTGATACCGGGATCACGGTATTGACTTTTCCAATACCGGTATTGAAAAAATCCGGTATTTCAAAGCCCTAGACCTGGCGTAAACCTGCATTACTAGACACTAACGATCGGTCGGGATCCATGAAGCTCCTTACTCTGCCATATCCCCCTATGGCAGAGTAAGGAGCTTCATGGACGTTTTTTCCGGGCCCTACATGGGTCCGACGTAGACCAAGTGGCGTCCGTAGCTTGGTTGCGCTTCGGTGACCTCTAAATCGAAGGTTTTGTCTGTGCAATTATGGACGAAGTTATCATGACGTACAACTACCGGAAATTTATTATGAAGGATGGCACGGTTGACATATGTCGGGCATGTCACCGTCCAGGTGAATCAATCCGCCACATTACCTCTGGTTGTTCTCGTCTTGTTAATGGCGAGTACTTACACAGGCACAACCTTGCAGCCAAGATAATTCATCAAGCAACTTGCTCTGAAATATTCTCTTGTGGAATCGGAAGTGCCGTACTATAGGTATGTGCCCGACTCAGTTCTCGATAACGGTCATATCACATTATACTGGGATCGGTCCATCATCACTGACAGAACTATTGTAGCCAATAAGCCTGATATAGTGGTGGTGGACCGAATCTAGAGACGTGCCATGATTGTTGACATAACCATCCCGCATGACGAGAACCTCATGAAAGCTGAGAAAGATAAGCAAATCGAGTATCTTGACTTGGCACACGAGATTGTCGACATGTAGGATGTGAACTCGGCAATCATTGTACCGATAGTCATCTCAGCCAATGGCTTAATAGCCAAGAGCCTCGACCAACACCTCAGGAGGCTCTCGTTAGGCGGTGGGATCAAAGGCTTGCTATAGAAAGCGGTACTTCTGGACACGGCGCATATCATCAGAAGGTTCCTCTCTATGTAGCCTTGACTGCCGGTAGCTTGGACCCTGTTCCCAATACCGGTGGGCTACTATTTTTTATATTTTGAAATTTATTTTTTAAGGAGAATATTTTAAAATGTAATTTATATGTATGTATTGGAAATAAAGAATAAATAACAATTAATACGTTTTATCCGTAGCTCTCTAATATAACAATTTGGTAATAGTTGATTATTTAAGTAGGACTAGGAATTAGGAACATAATGAAAACTGAAACTTAAGTAAACTTACTTAAGTAAAGTATTACTTAAATAGTTAGCTAGCCATCATTTGGTGATCATTTTAGTAACATTCTTAATAATGATGTAATAAAAAATAATCAAAAAATCTAAAACTAAACAAGCAACAAAATAAATCAAACGTTACAATTTCTGAAAAACATAGTAAAAATATGTTGAAGTATACAAATAACACAATAATACAAAAAGTTTTAATTCAAATTTCTGAATTTCAAACGCCAAGAACGTTTTGGGTAAGACACGAAGACGCAGCAACGACGGCAATCTAATTAAACTAGCAAAAATATGCGCTATTATATCACAACTTCACAGTCACAAGTTAAAACAATAACAAAGTCTATGTACGCGTTATCCCGTTGCCTTTGCGAAACTGACTGACAATAACAAAAACGACATAAGTACAGCTCGATTTCGGCTTAAGACTACAACGAGACGCTTGCACTGGTGAAAACTAGTATGAGAATAAGATCACATACATTTTCAGATCTAATGTTTGTAATACCGTAATCACGGTATTGGGGCGTCAATACCGGTATTGTAAAAGGCCAAAATAAAATCCGTGATCACGGTATTACGGGATCCCGGAATACCGGTATTGAAAGCCCTAGTTCCGAGGCCGCGATAACTCGAACAATTCACCAACCCTAAGACAAGAAGAAAGATAATTAACGTTTATATTCACAATAGATAATACAGCAGCTGACTCCTCGTGTTCCTCCCATACAGGTGTTCCTACCTAGCTCGGGAGTCAGGGCATCATTTATTTTTCTAGAGAGATGTTTATGCCAATAAAGACTTATGTTACATTATACAGAAAATAAATATAATATCCAATGCTGCTGCTGGTTTCCGAGTCAAAGGCGCTTCGTGTTCCTAGCGCGAATCAATGAGTACTCATTGATGATTTTGTCCTCGAAAAAGAAGATAATGCGCGTTACCTTGTAGTTCAATGATGGAACATGACGTATAAACACTATTAATTTCAACCGTTTTAAATGAAACCGGATCAATCAACATGCCATCTCAGCCTGTCCTCTTTGGATGATAAAGATGATTGTGATGTTGTATTATTAATCCAAAGTTCGATTCGTTGAGCAGAAACAAAACAACCATTACGCCAATCAAGCCCCATAAAAGCAAATAAGCATTTCTATATTTTACTGTATGTATTTTTGCCACCACACCATATCAAATACGGGAACCTTCTAAGCCAAATATGTCCATTGACACAATGACCCGAGAAAAAGTAAACAAACGCATAACAAATAATACACACAATACATTTGAGTATATTCTCATACTGTATCGGCATGTTGTATTACGTATCGCAGCGTACATTCCTTCTCAACTTCACAAAATTCCCAAAACAGTCAACACAAAGAATAATAAACCTTAATACACGCAAAAAATACTGATTTTTTTTATTCGAAACCGAAAAAACATGTTGGTAAACGCGTCGGATAAAGTAAAAAAAAAAATTCCAATTTCTGGAAACAGATTGTGGCTGAAGCTATTCCTTATAAATATATTAAAAGGAAATTATGAGCAGCAGAAGGGCTGGTCGGTTAAAAGATTAAGGGCGCAGTGAACGCACGAGGTTGTCGAACCCAATATTTGTTTTGTTAAAAGTTTTGTGTTTCTTAAAGCTCTGTAAGCTTTAAACGCTTAGGTACCGAGCTGCGTTTTAAAATTGTAAGATGTTTTATTTTTGTAAAAGCCGCTTCTTAAAGCCATCACTTTTGTCGATAAGCTATACGATACGAAAGATGTGATAACAACTTGTACTTACATCTGTTCGACAATAATAAGACGCGTAGGTCGAAAAACCAATACCTTAATCACTGCTTAAAACACCTACCGACCGAAATAAGTCGGTTGAGCTCAGTGCCACTATAGACTACAATATCAATAGATACGGACACGCCATATTTCCCCGACTCCGGCCAAAATGGAAGCGATAGCAATAATATTTTATGCATTATCCTCTCTCACGACAGACGTCGTACGAAGAGAAATAAAACATATCTACCGACTTCACCAGGGATGGCGAACCGTTGGGATGCGACTAGAAATACATATTTGAAAGACTTATCGATTTTCGAACATTAGCGACACAATCTAAAGTGAGTGTATCTATGTTTATATATCTATAAGAGCCGATCTCTGGAAGTATTGTAAAGTCGGGCTACTTTGGTGTGCGTCTGTAAAAATGTTATCTAGAACCGATTTTGTACTCATCATGTCATCTGTTAAATTACATTTTTGCTTTTGTTAGAGTTGTCGATAAGTTGATACTTTTTACAATTGTACCCTTTTTTTCTTGGGTAGGAAAATCATCGAATGACTTCTTCCGCTCTGGGTTAAGCGGAAGGGCCTTCTGACTAAAATCTCACCCTGTTTCTTCGGCTGCCCTAAAGTTCCGGGGCCGCGGTGTCTCGATAGAACTTTTCCGCAAACCCCGGCAGGCAATGGCCCTATGAGGCCCCATCACTGGTGTTGACAGCTCTTTGAGGCGCGCGTGGAACACGACGCGCCGCAGGCCCGGGCCTGGTCCTTACTATTGTACCCTGCTGTACTGCTTTGATTATAAACATTCGTTGGATGATAAGACTGCTAAAACATTAGAATGATACTTGGAACTAATTTCTTACCTACTTACTTACTATAATACAGTATAACACTAATATTGTATATACGAAAGTTTGCAAGGATGGATGGAATATTTATTACTCTTTCACGCAAAAACTACTGAACGAGTCTGAATTGAATTTGGTGTGTAGATACTTGAAATACTAGAATAACACGTACGCTATTTTTTGTCCTGCAATTCCTACGGGATCGGGATTTACGAGGGAAAGTAGAAATAAAATACATACATTAAAAAAACACGTCCATAAAAGGTTGACGGTCCCTGCAGCAAATGACAAATGTGATGACTCTGGCACTTCATGGATGCGACGCAAAATGGGCCAAGTTCGAGTCATTATCTGACATTATATTATATATCTTTGCGCTTATGCTTTATATTTCCTGTTGTGATATTTATAGCATACTAAAACGTATCACGGTGACTTATTAGGGTAGTATCTTTGGATCAGAATTTGGTGTATTGTTTAGCCATAGGGTAAAAGGCGAAATGTCGATAACAAAGAATTATTTTTATCATGGCGATTGACTTTGGAGTCTTTTGTCTAGTCATTATTTATCAATTAATTTTGTACTTCACGCAAAGGCGGACATAATCCTTTTGGCCAAGCAAGAGTGGTGAAAACATAGCGTGGCAGATTTGCACCTACTGAGTACATACACAATCAATGCTAATTGGGAAGTGCTAAATTCAAACAATATAAAATGGATAGAATGTTAAATAATCTAGAATATTCTAAACATAAAAAATACTATATGTAGACACTTATAGTATTTATATAATATAATACTACTTTTTTTTTTTTGTATCGTGGTAAAATTATCAAACAAGTCCTCCCACCCCGGGCAGGGTGGGAGGGACTGTCAGGCTTTTACTGACTAAAATCCACGGTGCTCCTTCAATAACCCTTCACGTACCGGGGTCACGGTAATGGGATGAGTCCCACGACCCCGGCAGGCTTCGGCCCTCTACGGGGGGGCCTCGTCATATTGCTGACGCTCTTTGAGGCGCGCGTGGAACACAACGCGCCGTCGACCCGGGCATGGTCCATGGTCGGACAGCGAGTTGCCCTTTACTCGCTGTCCGCATGCCCGCGCCTACGGTGGCCGGAGATCGTCGGCCGACGTCCGACGCCGTGGGTGTCTACCACTGCGGCTGGGCTGGAGGGAGGACGCCATTCTCTCCCTCACGCGGCTCGCCTCTTCCTTCGGAAGCATGACTGCTTTGCAGAAGGAGGCGACCGCTTCCCACTCCCTCTCGCCCCGCAGCATGGCCTCGACCAATGCCGGGCGCGAGAGGTTTCCGCCTATTGCCGCCGTGAGGACACGTTGGTGCTCTGCCCAAGCGGGGCAGTCCTCCACCGTGTGCTCGACTGTGTCCTCAGGGCGACCCTCGCAGTGGTGACACCCAGGCGTTTGTTCCTTTCCCATCAGACACAGGTACCTCCCAAAACTTCCGTGTCCGGTGAGGACCTGCGTCATGCGGTAGGTCAGGACGCCGTGACGCCGATCTAACCACTCCTCAAAGAGGGGTCTTACCGCCGCAATTGCGGCGTGCCCGAATATAATACTACTACTAATAATAAAATTACTGAAACACAAATAAAACTTAAAAAAATGTCCTGTCTGCCTTTCTGTTTGTTCGAGCTAATCTCTGGAATGGCTGAAAAAATTTTAATGGGATTTGTAGTGGAAGATGGAGGAGGTTACATGTAGGCTACGTGTTATTTACCGGAATTTCCACAAGATCCCCCCAAGCGAATAAAGACTAGGGCGAAGCTAGTATTTATACAGATACATATAAAGACAAGTCTATTAATAAGTTTCTGAATAATAAATGAGATAAATCTGCTTATTTGTTTAGAAAAAGATACGTAATTTCCTTTTAAATGCATAGTGACTATCTATCTATTACAGGCTCGAGACAAACTAACGTTCTATTAGCGTTTACGATTGCTATTAAGTCGTAAATGTTGTGATTATCCTTTCTATACTTACGCTAAACGTTTTGTTTTTTGTGGCAACTAAAGTCGCAGACAATTTGCTAACAAAAAATTTATGACAAAGCTATATTTGTGGATTTTGAAATGTGCTATATCCCAATTTTCGTTGAAAGTGTTCATTGACATTTACAGTTTTTTCTAAAAGTTAGAGAGGGGGGGAGGGAGCACATTTTACTTTGGAAGTGTCTTCCTTTCTAACGATTGACTTAAAGAAAATAGGTTTAAAGAAACTCACTGTCATTTTTAATTATTTATCTATAGACGCCACCGCGCGCGTATAAGTATCATGAAAAAAATTATGTTTCAGTTCTGTGTAAGGGGTTCACGTAAGAACTACCCAATTGAAACTTAGTACTTAGGTAGATGTTTACCTTCTAAGTTTCAATTGTGTAGTTCTAATAGTTTCAAAGTGGATGTGAGATACGGACGGACAGACACACATGATAAATCTATAAGGGCTCTGTATTTTGCCATTCGGCTACGAAATCTTGAAAGCGTTTACAATAGTAAAGGTTTACAAAATGGTATTAAAAAGAAAAAATACCTTGCAACAAACCAAAACCTTGCTATATCAAAAATACAAATACAAGTAAAGTTTCATCATCTAATTTCAGTACAGAAACATACAAAGATGCGTCAAACTCACAAGCCAATTGTCGCCAAATACCACCATATCTGCTAATTGATGTTTATTTTGTAAGTAGGTAATAATAACAAAACATCCTCTACATATATTTTATGTCCGAATAACCAGACAAACCGCACGTCAATTATAAGCGTATAAATATGTCCTTATTATTACGGCGTGTAGTTACCGTAGTAATTAAACAAACGTACATTAAAATAGAGGACGAGTTTTTGAAAAGGGACAGCATGTTTGTTCTGTGCGTAGGGTACGTTTTTTACCTACCTTTATCAGTCTGTGTATGTATGTATGTTTGTATCTATGTGGCGGTGTAGAGGCCAAACACGTGGGCCGATTTTAATAATACTAAGTAACGTCAATCGATTCGTCTTTACCTTGCGTATGTCAATAAAGATATGACAGTTATCTAAATTCAAAACAATATCAACCAGTCACCATATTTTCAAAAGGAAAAAATAAAAAATCTAGTCTTAACACTTTGAGCTGAGCAACGTTATAACACGCAAAATTTGATAAACGCTATTTGACACAACGTTTAATTACGTCAGTAAAAATATGTCTTTCTTCAAAGAACGTGTATAAACGGCTGAGGCTTATACAAATTCCTTCAAGCTACGCCATCGTGCCACCGCGCGCCGGCGCTTTTACTGACGTGATTAAACGTTGTGTCAAATAGCGTTTATCAAATTTTACGTGTTATAACGTTGCTCAGCTTAAAGTGTTACTTTAACAACAATGGCCCACACCGTTTCCACGGTTTGCTTGTGAGTACAGGTATCTATTCAATTACTTTACTCAAACATAAATATATATCTTAATTGTGTGTAAGATCTACAGATAATTGTACCGGATCTACATTTTTGTGCAATTAAATTGAAATGTTCGTAACATCATTCATGATACAGGATGACACTTGACAGATTGCTAGTATAGGGCCATGACTAGAATTTTTTTTTAAACAGCTAGCAATGAGGTTAGAATTCACATTACTTACAATATTTTTATCCCCTCCAATTAAACTAAATATGCCAGTGTCTGATAATAGCGTAAGTTAATGTGTGGAGTTCGAACCCGCGACTTCGCCATCACAAGGCTATTGAAGCTTCAAAAATTTTATTTATTTAATCACTAACTTGCACTTACAGTTATTAACTTATTACACACCACACATACAAGTTACAGGTTACTTAATAGTAATATAAAAATAGCAAAAATGATAATACGGAAATTTAAAAAGAATAAATGTATTTAAGGTTCATATTCGTACGTTCCAAAACCCAAAATATATCAGGCACTACATTCAAAAAGCTGCAAAGTCTCCAGACGACAATATCCTCACTAGTTCGACTGCCAAAGGTAGCGTGTCTATAATTTATGTGGAGGGCGACGACGTTGCGTCTCGGGGACGTGTCGGATTTCCACTATTTTCACAGTCGCACTACTATTACGCTACAGACATGCAAAAGTGGGTAAGGCTGTGTGTGCATAGTGACTTCTTAACAAACAGCAATATCGCTTTTTTATACTAGGATACCAGAAATATAGTTTTGTGGAGGAGTTCTTTGTAAAATAATAACAGCTATGCTTATTACAGTGCTATTGGGTTTTTTAGGGTTCCGTAGCCGAATGGCAAAAACGGAATCTTTATAGTTTCGTCATGTGTGTCTGTCTGTCCGGCCGTCCGTATGTCACAGCCATTTTATTCCGAAACTATTAATAATTACTTATATAAATAATAATAAACTATACACATGAAACTTGGTAGGTAGATGTATACTGTAAATCGCTTTTCGATTTAAAGAATAAATAAAAAAATATTTAAAATTAAGGAGGGCTCCTCATACATGGAACTGAAACCGAAAATATTTTTTTTTTCATGAAACCTATGCGTGTGTAGTATCTATAGAAAAGTCTTTAAAAATGACATTTGGTTTCTAAAACCACTTTTTCATAAAGTCAATGGTTTAAAAGATAAACGCTTACAAAGAGGTAAAATGTCCCCCCCCCACCCCTTTAACTTCTATAATAATGGAGGAAAAATAATAATAATATAATATAATACTTTATTTTCAGACCAAAGTCCATATAGAGACACATTTACACATAACCAAAAAATAAACACACAAATTTAAAATAAATATAAAATACAATAATAACAAGACAAATTAGACAAAATGTTATAAAATACACTCAAAAAGTAATTACTTATGTATGTGAATGACGCTCTGTGAGTCGTCACCCAGTGCCACATTATTAGACTATTCATCCTGTCGGCGACGACAGTTATCAGGCTGTTGGAGCCATCACGCACTAGCCGCATCAAGGATACGCGACCGTATTAATGCAAAAAATCAGACACATAGATATATGCTGTAGATCTTAATGTAAAATTTCAACGAAAATTGGTTTGAATGAGATCGGGTCAGCAGTTTTTTAAATATAGTTATTTTCTAAAACCGCAAAAATAACTTTGTAATTCATACAAATACTATGAAAAACAAAGTTATTTGGCATAGTTGCTACGGAACCCTTCATGGGCGAGTCTGACTCGCCCTTGGCCAATTTTTTATAAGGAAAATTCTCGGAGTTTGGAAGTTGGCGGTGTGAGGACTACGCATCGACCTCTTCAAGCACTGATTGACCTTAAAGGTCGACCTGTCCAGCTTTTATTTTTTAGCCACAACTCACAAGGTCAAGTATAGAATAATAAAAAAAATGAAAACTTAGATATAGCAAAAGATGCAGCCTTGGTTCAAGCCATGGTGCGAGGCGAGGGTCGCCTCCTTCTGCGAAGAAGTCATGCTACCGAAGGAGGAGGCTGAATGCGCGTGTGAGAGAAAACTTTCTCCCTTACGCCACAGCCGCCGCGGGACATGCCCCGGGCATCTGGGATCGCAAGCCAATCTCCAGCCACCGTAGACGCGTGCCTGCGGACGGTGAGCTTGGGTAGCTCATTGTCCGGTAAGGACCAGGATCAGCTAACGAAGGAGTGTCAGTAGAAGTCTGTCAGAAAAAAAAGGTATAGCAAAAGATGATACCTGTCATGTCCTGAGTATATCTTTTGGTGGAAATCATACTAAAAAAGCTATTATTCCCACCAATAAGCATATAGTATACACAGACTTAAAATCAACATTGAAGAATCACAAATATGCATATGTAACTACCACTTCCAGTAACGTAATATTAAAATTAGTTTCAATCGAGAAGTTTTTTTACAAGGCTGTGTGCGCACCGGCTTACAAAACGCCACCAGTCCGTAAGAAACATCTAAGTTATGGAAAGGAGAGTGTAACATCTAATTTTACATGTGCACTTGTGCAAGACTCGTTTCTGAACACGTCTAGTATTAAATTTTTTGAAAAACAGATATTAGACGGCACTACAAATACAAATAGTTGTTTTCTTCATAAGTTTAAAAAATAGTTTAGTGTTCGGAGCTTCCCTTTAAGCAAGGCATGCCTGCTTAAGGAAGCTCGGCTCTTTCGTAGCAAAGCAATATAAAATTAGTTTTACTTTTGTATTTTATTGGGTATTTACAAAAATTAATAGGTACAGCAGATATGCATAAAAATATGTATATTTATGTATATTACAGAAGTCACGCTTTATTTATAAAATTTAAGAAAATCTTGCTTGTTTTAAGTAGTTTTTGTGTAGAGTTATGCATTTGGTGGTTATAGATATAGGATGTAGTGTGGTGTGTGATTATTACGACTTATTTAATATTCACTTAATGTGTTCTTAGAGCAGCAGTGTTTATTTAGTTCTTATTACGATATCAGCCGGCCGAATAGCCACCTCCATTTTTCTAGGATAAAAAGTCTGATATTTTGCGCTACTATAACGTTCATCGAGAGTCTTAATTTGTACAAGCAGTATCTAAATTCAATGTACTTATATATTTTCATAACCTAACCAGCCTATAATGTTACAATTTGATAAACTTGAGCGACTCCAAAATTTTTGCATTAGATTTATATTTGGCTTGCGCAAATATGATCATGTATCCGAATTTCGTACGAAACTCAAGTGGCTTCCAATACGTCTTCGCCGGAACTTACACATCTTGTCTCTGCTTTCCAGTGTTCTGTTTAATCCCAAAACCCCCACTTATCTTAAAGAACGATTCAAGTTCCTACATGACACACATGCAAAATCTCTGAGATCATCAGAAAACTTAAAGGCTTGCGGTACCGAGTCACAACACCAATTACTTTGGTAAGTCGTTCGCAGCTCAAGTAGTACGGCTGTGGATTGATCTACCAGTGTCAGTAAGACAAGCACAAACCCTATCGTCTTTCAAAAACTTGGTAAAGGATGTTTATATCTCTTCTTAAATTGTTGTTATTATGTATGTCTTTGTTTCTTTTTTTTATATTTATATGTTTTGAGGATGCTATTTATTGTTTTTATATTTTATAAAGATAAATAGTACACCGTGGACTACCCGCGTATTTGTTTTCTCCTGTGTCAAATCCATCCAAAGGTTGTCTGTAAAAGACCGCTTTTAGCGATAAGACCGCCCATTGTATCACCCTTTTTAGTTGTAAAGTCCTTATTGTTTTACTGTTATGGTGTACAATAAAGAATATATCTATCTATCTAATGTTTCCATTGCTGGGACACAGATCTGTTCTCTATGAGAGGGAATGGATGTAATTAATCACGCTGGCTCATTGCGGGTTGGCGGACGTCGCATGTATGGATTTTTGTTCTTAGGATATGTCGTTTTCCACACGATGTTTCCTTTGAGAGCAGTGGTAATTATGAAAATTATATAATGTAATGTGCCCACCTGCGTTCGAACCCCACGACCTACAACTCGTAAGTCGAGTCTTTACCCACTGAGCCACCACTGTTCTGTTTATGCCTGAAGTATTTTCAAATGTAAATTTATTTAGTTTCTTTGCTGAAACTCAACAGATGTTTTGTTTTGTAATCCAATTAGTATTTCCAGATATTACCTCCTGGAAACAAAGAAACAAATCTCTTTATAATATTTCTTAAAACTTCTTCTTTGTCCTATTGTTGATTTGAAATTAGACCCAGTTTTTAGCATTAATCAGCCATATTAGCCACTAGACTTTTTTCTTCGATTAGTTCTCTCGAAGTGTAGTAGGTACCGTTTGTTTTAGTTCAATCATATTTTTTAATTTTTGTTCAGCTATGTAGTAGAATTCCCTCCCGAAGTCTGCATTTCCTGATAGCTATAACCTGTGAGTCTTAAGTCAAGAGTGAATAGGTTACTTCTAGGCAAGCGTGCTTCATCTTCGACCAAATTATCGCTTACCATTTGGTGAGGTAGGTAGTGGTCAAACGCGAGACAATAAAATATAAAAATTTCATCGACTGTGTCAGTTAGATTGGACTTCTCAGGAGAAGCGGAAAAGTGGCTGTCCAATGCATACTTATAGGGGTAGCTCACCGTCTAATATAGACCAGGCTCGGGTCGACTGTGAAAGAAAAGAAAGAAAATAAAATTTATTTGACCCAGATGTAAAGGCAAACAATAAATACAAAAAAAAAACTAAAACTAAAAAAAATAATTCAATAAAACTAAAACAACAACTTAATTAAATAATACAGCGTTGCGTGTGCCTCACGGCTGTGCCAAATAGGCCCAGTTCAGCAAAATGCACGACAAATGCAAATCGCCTGACGCTGGTTTTCAACTGGACCTTGTGTAGTGAGGACATGCTACGTGAAAAGCAGTTAGCACCAATGACGCAGACCGATAGAGACAATGCCTGCTGGGGTTGCGGGAATGTTTAACGAGAAACCGAGGCCCTGGAATGCAAAGGCAACTGAAGAAACAAGGTGGGTTTTTAGTCAGTAGAAGTCTGACACTCTTCTGCTCTACCTAGAGTGGAAGGACTCATTTGATGATGTATTCATGTAACTAAGTTCAGTATTAAAATCATTCAACATTTTATTCCAAGTAGTTTTTAGGGTTTCGTACCCAAAAGGTAAAAATGGGACCCAATTACAAAGACTTCGCTGTCTATCCGTCCGTCTGTCTGTCACCAGGCTGTACCTCAAGAATTGCGATAGCTAGACAGTTGAAATTTTTACAAATTATGTATTTCTGTTGCTGCTATAACAACAAATACTAAAAACAAAATAAAATAAATATTTATGTGGGGTTCCCATACAATAGACATGATTTTTTGCCGTTTTTATAGAAAATGTCCGACTCGCACTTGGCCGGTTTAATTTAATCCATGTAGCATTACCTATGCGACAGAAACCTCCATCAATACCCAACATTTAAAGCACATATTTGTTTTTCCACATCAAATAAACATTTTAATTAATATCATATCCTTCCCCCGCACATGTCGTAAAACACGACTAAAATAAATGTTGTTTCACACTGACAAAACATCTACATAAAAACATGTTGTAAACACTGTTTGTGTGTCGGTACGTGCGTTTGCATCAAAAACATGTTGCATAATTAATCCAGTAACATAACCCGATGTTTATGATAAAGCGGGCTTATAAAATTGGCGTTGTCTAAGTAAAAGTGTTTCATAAAAAACAAAATTCTATCGCCTACCTGTTGGGGAAAGGTGATTTCGACGATTTTTTAGTACTTTGTTTTTTGGTATAGTGTGATTATCTTTTCTTAACTTTTTTTGGTAAACACATAGAGGTCTTTGTCTCTAGGAGGTCGTGGCTAAATAACAGCCGCACAACACAGCTCGGTCCGTGGATTCTTAAAATAAAAAGAAAATCCCAGCAAGTTAAGATAGGCTGTTGCCCATCGCGTTTTGTTCCACGCGTGCTCTTCTGAGAAGTCACAGGGGAGCCAAACACCTAACAATCCGAACTACAAAAAAAAAAAAAGAGATTGGGCAGAGGCGGGCCAGCACTAGTCGGGGGCCGCGATGTTGAATACTTATGTGTTCCCGCAGCACCGGCGCATGTGTACGAAGGAACACGGGGTGGTTTTAGTCAGTTAGAGTCTGACAGACCCCTTCGCCCGCCCCAGGGCGAAGGACATCCGTGAGGATTTCCACCTCGGAAAAAAAAAAAAGAAAAAGGCTGTCGCCCATTAAAACAATAGAACTCAGCTGAATCCGGTTACACTAGAAGCTGACCCCAAAATAGTTAGGAAAAGGCAAATGATGAGAATCATAATCATTTATTTGTCTGAATATGGATCGGGCTGATGACGGCTTCGTGACGGTGCACAGGAGGAAGCGCCGTCAGATTAGCTGTAAGAACCGCTGCGGCAAGGCTCCTACGGAGCCCAACGAGAAACTCCGTGCTGCGAAGCCGAAGTGAAGACGGGAAATGTACACCGGAGTATTCTCCGGTGTACATTTCCCGTCTTCACTACACCACTGACGCGGAAGACATCGTTACGTACGTGCGCCAAAGGCTGAAATACGCGCCGAGAGTGCAGCTGCTGGAGTCGCATCGCAATGTCAACTTCAAGGCATTTGTGGTGCGCATACCAACATGTTTCCTGCCTCAGGTGATGGAAGAAAGCTTTTGGCCGCAGGATGTGGTATTCCGCCGGTTTCGCAGACAAGTGCCACCGGAACGCACAAAGACCTAGTGCAATTTAGTGATACTAACATAGTATTAAGTTTTATTTACTAACACTATTGTTGTTATATTATGTATATTATGGATCTTTGTAACCTGAAAATAAATGATTAAATAAAATAAAATTATAAGTTCTTAAAATTATTATTGAATAGCTTCTTCACATTCTGCCATATATGGCGTGCAAATAGGAAAGATGGCATAGAAGACTGTCCCGACTTTGTCACACAGGTAGTGTGCGCAGGAGCTCCATGACCCGATTCCTCCATCTCCCTTTCACTACCGGTCTACCAGACGCACGGCTGGGTACACACACTTGGTTGATATACCGTCTTGTCGTACTAAGCATTTCTCCTCCACATTTATTGTGCGCACAGCCAAGCTGTGGAATTCTCTGCCGGCTTCTGTGTTCCCTGCCACTTATGACCTTTCAGCCTTTAAAGCACGAGTGAATAGGCATCTTCTGGACTCGCTCGTCCCATCTTAGACCTCATCTATCGCTTACCATCAAGCGAGATCGAGGTCTAGAGTGGGCTCATCAGTAATAAAAAAAATGGTGGAGAAGTCTATGTCCGGACTCTGTACCACAGTTAATACTAGCTCAGACACCGTCATTGACTCTATCTTTGCTTAATCTAAACTTAAAACAACAAAATACCTGTGAATGCCCATGACAGAAAAACTATATAGGTTCTTATAGGCGACGAGATGCTGGTGGACAAGTTTCATAGCCTGGCTCATCGGCGAACCGTTGCTTGCCTGTCGGTTTTCTACAGATTGTACTTCGGGGAGTGTGCGCAGGAGCTCCATGACCCGATTCCTCCATCTCCCTTTCACTACCGGTCTACCAGACGCACGGCTGGGTACACACACTTGGTTGATATACCGTCTTGTCGTACTAAGCATTTCTCCTCCACATTTATTGTGCGCACAGCCAAGCTGTGGAATTCTCTGCCGGCTTCTGTGTTCCCTGCCACTTATGACCTTTCAGCCTTTAAAGCACGAGTGAATAGGCATCTTCTGGACTCGCTCGTCCCATCTTAGACCTCATCTATCGCTTACCATCAAGCGAGATCGAGGTCTAGAGTGGGCTCATCAGTAATAAAAAAAATGGTGGAGAAGTCTATGTCCGGACTCTGTACCACAGTTAATACTAGCTTTGACACGGTCGTTTACTCTATCTTTGCTTAATTTAAACTTAAAACAACAAAATAGCTGTGATTGCCCATGATAGAAAAACTGTATAACCACATTCGATATTAAATAAGAAGTTACAGAAAAACACAAGATTACTTCTAGGGAGCTCGAGGTATCAAATAAATAAATAACGTTTCCACTGCTGAGACACAGATCTCTCTATGAGAAAGAATGGGCCGTATTGTAATCTACCACGCGGACTGATTGCGCCAACATGCAGAATTCGATTGACATTCGCTTTTCCAAAATCACTCGAAGCTCTCGCTCGCACAAAACCGCGCGAAGATGGCGTAGATTGGCTACGCCATTTTGTGGGTCAAACCACACTTCCGAGTGAACCACTGCATCGCGAGCGCACCCAGCTTTGATCGTGCGCTTATCACTTCCGTTTGACCCGCCGCGAGCGCAGACGTCTCCATGCCTGCGCTGAATATGAACTATTGACAATCTTGGATTCATCTGGGGGCACGGCGGTGCCCCAGCCAAGTCGAGCAAAAAGCGGCACGGCCGTACCATACTTTTCTCGAAGCAGTTCAGGCCATTTTCGACCCCGTATAACTTCGTTGTGGATAAAACTAGAAGCCTGAATTTTCAGTAACCAAGCCGGCATTGTATAAACACGGTATATTTCAAATTTTATTCAATTTGAACCAGTAGTTTAAGAATTATAACGAGTCAAAGTTTCTTTATTTTGTCACTCACTGACTGACAGATCATCAAAAGTCTAAGGCACTTCTAGCAGACATAGAAGCTTCAAATTTAGAATACAATTAGTGTTTAGTGTATGAATCAAGGAAAAACTAAAATATTTTTCAATTTCAGTCCAGTTTTCTAGATACATCAACTGCATAAATAACTTTGTAATCCTGAATATTTATATGGGATTACAAAGTTACATTTACAGTTAATTAATCAGTGTACCTGTATATAATTATGTATAATATAATGGAATAATAGGTGTAGATAGGTATCTAGATATAATTATGTTCAAAGGTAACTTGTAAAATGGTCAACGGAATAAAAAAGCCAGAGAGAGGGCTTTAAGAAAATTCGTTGTTGGTATACAAGAAGTAGAAGGTACCGGAAAGGAAAAAAGTAGGACTATCTACAAAAAGAAATGAGATCCCATAAAAAACAATACTTGTCAAAAAACCCAAGTCTCGCAACTCAGTTCTTCTACCGTAAAAAGTTGTGAGATCCATGTAATACCAAGTCGGTTATTCGATTATTCAGTCCCTACTTAAGGGACCTTCTGTCTGAAGTTGTTACGTAATTATCTAGTGACCATATCAATATTAAAAATCTTTAACATTTTAAATAAATAGACTGACATGGCAATCGCAAAAACAATCTAATTTATATATGTATGTATTACTTGTGAGATATATTGTGTTTTCATGTTTCCGAGTCGGTTTAATTTTTTGGTAAAAAGTTTTTATTCCTCAAAAGTTCAGGCGCATAATAAAGGTTTCCCACCGATAACAAAAAAAAATTGGCCAAGTGCAAGTCAGACTCGCCCATGAAGGGTTCTATGCCCAATAACTTTGTTTTTCATTGTGTTTGTATGAAATACAAGGTTATATTTGCGGTTTTAGAAAATGTGCTATATCTCAAAAACTACTGACCCGATCTTGTTCAAACTAATTTTCGTTAAAAGTTTTTATTAAGATCTACAGCATATATTTTTTTTTAGACATTTCACTCCATTATTAGAGAAGTTAGAGGCGGGGACACATTTTACCACTTTGGCAGCGTATATCTTTTAAACGATTGACTTTAAGAAAAAGTGGTTGTGGAAGCCTCAATGTCATTTTTAAAGACCTGTCTATAAATACCACATAAGTATAGGTTTGACGAAAAAAAAAAAATTTTTAGTTTCAGTTCTATGTATGGGGAGCTCCCCTTAATTTTATATTTTTTAAAATTTTTAATAAAAATCGGAAAGCAGTTAACAGAATACATCTACCTACCAAGTTTCACATGTGTAGTCCTTATAGTTTCGGAATAAAATGGCTGTGAAATACGGACTAACGGACAGACAGACAGACTTGACGAAACTATAAGGGTTCCGTTTTTTGCTCGGTTACGGAACCCTAAAAAGGATATACAATTCAAGTCGCAGCGAATCAAAATATATTTAATTAAATGAAGAAGCTAACGCTACATGTATAGATTTAGCTTCTTCATTTAATCTCCATAAATAGTTTTAGCTTCTTTACCCAACTAGTCAGCACTAAAACACGTAGGTAATTTCAAACTTTTATAAGTCGCTCAATACGTGTCGTCGGCTAAAACAAATTCCACATATTTTTACAACTGCCATTTCGATTTCAAATGACAGTTTTATCGATGACATTCGGACGTCAAAAGACGGCAATTTAGTGAAAGTTAGCCGAGAAATTGCTAGATAGAGTAAATTACTGTCGATTTGGTATGTACACGTGAAATGCTGAACGTGTCTGTCATAGTAAAATCTAAGTTATATATTTTTGGTGTGAAAACGCGATGCTGATCGTTAAAGAAAATACTGTGATATCGATTATTGTTTATTTATTTATCATGTATACAGCATTTCTTAGGTATAAATGCCTGGTCGGAGTCTGTGTTTCTTGATAGCTATAACCTGGGGGTCTTTAAGTCAAGAGTGAATAAGTTACTTCTAGGTACGCGTGCTGCATCTTCGACCACATCATCACTTACCATCAGGCGAGATGGTGGTCAAACGCGAGGATAAAATAATCAATAAAAAAAACATTTTCCTACGTGATTGATTAGAAAACGTCCGATACAGCAGATTGTCTCCAGCGACGCCCTAAGCCGAGGTCCGTAGCCCATAAGGGGTGCCCGTAGCATATAGTCACCTAGGTTGTAAGATAATAAGAGCCCTGGTGGCTGGTTTAATTAATATGTGCAAAACTTCGGAAAAACTGCACCGAATTGGATGATTATTTTTCTATTGTGTACGTTATTATCAGGATAAGTTTTATGTATAAGAAAATGTTTGAAAAATTAGAGAAATATATGGAAACAAAGAACGAAAACAGACACGAGCAGAAGCTTATGTTTAATATTGTATTGTATTGTTAGGTTATCTTACAATTGTAAGGTTTTTGAGATGTGTTCACTTTAAAAGTGTTCTATCTCTAAACGTGAGGAGTTTTAATTGTCTCACTGTTTACTAATACGAGTATATCATTATTCTGTTTTACTATAGCTGCCAATTCTCAACATATGATTTAAAAAAATGTACGAAAAGTAAACAGAGATAACAAAAAAAAAAAACAAACATCAAGTTTGAGCACTCAAATTTTAAGTAACTTAGCTTGTTTCAGAGGATTATTCAAATCACATGCGTTTCCAAACGGGTAACACTCTCGCTGGGACGGTCTAACGTGGTTTGACTGCTTACACAATGGCGTATGCTGGGCTAAGAGAGACTTTTAGAATTTATCGAGAGAAGATTTAAAACTGTTTCTAAAAGAGGATCCCAGATAACGACATTAGCGTACTTAAATACTATTAATAATTTACTTATTTTTGTATGAGACAGGTGGGATAGTCTGGATGCTACTATAGCGTATAATAATTAGTTTATATTTGTCTCTTTGGTAGTTGTAAGTACTCACCCTATTTTGGTAAATTGTTTTTATACTAACCAAATGGATTCTGACCGAAATGAAGAGTTTAAGTATTGATTATATATACAACGTGTAATTTAAAGGGTATATACATACCAAGTGCACGGCTTCTTTGGATGATAACAAACGATATGGCAAGAGTTTTCTAATCCTATGTCTACATGTGTGGAACTTATTAGAAATTTCAATACATTGATACCAGAGACCGAATTTTTCAAATTAAGAAGAACGAAGAGAATTATCGTTTTATTGGCAAGTGACGTAGAAAATGATGACCCTCATAGTACTGTGACACGTTTGTTATTACTGGTATTCAAGAAACATATGAAACCAATAATTTGGGGTCAATTCTGTGAGTCACTTGTTTTGAGCTGAAACTTTGCATAGAGACTCCATACCAGATGTTGTCTTCAGTCCTTTTGGATAGATATGGGGTTTCCGTTACACGTTGTATATAACATTTTATACACTAAAGATATCATGTCACGACCACGACCACTCTGTCAAGAATGAAGTGACTGAGAAGAAAAGATATTTTTTTATCACACAACTAAAATAAAACATGAAAAAGCTTCGTTCTCAACCCTGCAGGTGGTAATGTAACCCAGAGATCAGCAGCAATGCCTCATTTTATGGCAAAAGCGGCTCAAAACTATAGTTTACCAGTTAGGTAAGCCAAAGCAGCGGCGCTAGCACAACAGGAATAATGCCTCAGTGTGTGTGAAAGCAGATTTTCAGACTTATAACTACGGGTAGTTAAAAAAATACTCATGTGTCAAGCAATCTTCTAAATTAAGCAGTAATTAATCCTATTTCGTACGTTATACTCAGCAAAAAAAGTCTTAGCACTTTAACAAATTACATCACACTTAAAGCTGTCGATAAGTCTTTTATTTTTATATTCAAGTCAACTAATAAGAAGATATATTGCTTAACTTAATAATAGAGATGCGCCGTCTTTCAACCTGACCGAAAAGCTACTATTCGGCGCTCGAGTAGCCGAATAGGTTGTCTGGAAGATATCGCTCTCAGCGATTAGTATTTCAATTTTGGTGTATAATAAAGTATATTCTATCTATCTATCTTGCCAAACATTTGCCGATTACGTAATGTATTGTGCAATGACCAAGTTTCTCATTATAATGTTGGAATATTAGCATTTTAACACGTTTTTTTTTCCAAAATTAAACTAGATGAGGCCGGAGTTTCCTAGCGGACTACTGTGATGTGTTTCGGCTACCCACATTTAATAAATTGTTATTCCGCACTATATAAGATGATACAGGAACTCATGTCGTCCAGTTTGCGTTATAGGCTTGCTATAGAACCACGCCTTTCATTTACCGGCCTAAGTACAAATTTATCAATTACCCTGAGAAGAAACACCGAAACAAACTTGGAGGTCAAGATCACTTTTGAAATCTATACAATCCGTACTGATAAAATCAGATAATACCACGTAGGTTTGTCTATGGTGCACTTTTTAGGAAAGAAACACACAGATTTGAGCGGACCCGTACACACAGTGCAAGCGTTTGTCAGTTATCGCATAGCTCAACTAAGAAATTCAGAGTTCGAACGATTTGATGAACACTATAAAAGTAAGGACTGTTGGGTGCCGGGGTTGCGGGAATGTTCTAACGAGATACCGCGACCCCGGAACGCAAGAGTAACTGAAGGAGCAGGATGGGTTTTTAGTTAAAAATCTTACTATTGAGTACTGTGTGACTGTTGGTTAGGCCCTATAAAATTCTCAAACTGCTAGACAGTGCAGTGTGGTGAAAGATTTTAGAAATTAGATACATACTTGCAATAGTTTGATACCATGCACTGAAGGAGCTTGTGAATAAATAATATTTAAAAAAATAGGTTCGCGTTTGACCGCTATCTCACCTGTTGGTAAGTGATGAGGTGGTCGAAGATGGAGTACGCTTGCCTAAAAGTAACCTATTCACTCTTGACTTAAATACTCCTCGGTTATAGCTATCTGGAAACACAGACTCCGGTAGAGAATTCCACTCCTTAGCCGTACTCACAATGAAGGTATTCCCAAATTTATAGCCGCACTGGTCAATCTTTAAGGTAAGCATTGCTTGTCGAGGTCGCTCCCTGGATGGGTGTTAGATTATTTACCATTATATGATTGCTTATACGCTTCAACATATCTGATGACAAGGAGTTAGACCAGTTCCTTGTCAGCACCGGCTTACGTAGTAGCTACGGACCTAACCATAACCATAAATGTAAACTATTTAGATATAGTTGCCACTACAACATGTAACATAATTAATTCACATCCTGAAATTAGTTTGTTCAGAATCGTTTACTGAATCAATTTTTATCGTTTTTAATACCGATAATTTTTATCCCAAAGCAATTAAATCTACGTAAATTAAAAATACAATTTCGCTGTATAGTCAAAACAAACTGACTATGGAACGTAAATTAAAGCAGTAACTTTTTAAATGCAGATTTATATAAATTCCGTCATTCAGTACACATTCCAGAAAAATTAAACTCATTTAAAGGTAGTTAGTCTTAAAAAAAAACTGTTTAAACAAGTAAAACTAAAAATTCTGAGTATGTATTATGATAATAACGTAATGTTCTAATTGGGGTGTTTGAGGGTGTGCGTTAATTACGATATATGTTGTATATTAAAATAGAATAGGATTTTTTATTTGTTAATCGCCGGTAAGTTGCTGATTATATATGTCGACTAATAATCGTCCGGGGCTTCACTTCCATGAACTTTATCATGATAAGAACATAACCTTCTTCTTTGTCAGTCCGATAAAAAGTAACCTGCTCGAGCAGCAAGCTGCTTCAAGCTACTTCCATACCAATATCATCCAGATCCACCCTGTATTTTCGAAGATTAGCGCGTTCAAACAAACAAACATTTCCACGTTATAAAACTAATATTATAGATGTAATTATATAATATTGTTACGAGCTGGGGTTCGGGATAGAAATAATTAACGCCAATTAAATCAAAATTAACACTTTAATTAATTAAACACAAAATAAAAAATTTACACAATTATTCGCACCACAACACTTGTAACTTAACACTTAAATCGCACTGAAATTCACTTGCAAGTAAAGCTTCGATTATATCGCGTATTCGCCTCGTAATAAGACTGACTCTCTGCGTCCCTTTGCGATCTATTCATACCCCGGTCTATGAGCTCTAGAACATTCTTGTAAAACCGACTCACTGTTCATACTGTCAAGAATATTCCAGAAGCTAATACACAGTACTACTACTCGCCGCTAGATGGTATTAGTGTCTCGACACGATATACTCAGTACTGCTACTCGCCGCTAGATGGCGTTAGTGTCTCGAACATTCTAGACTTCTGTCGAAGTTTCTCGACGTACTTCACTAAGCGACTGGCGTAACAATATGTACTACATACCAGTACGAATTGTAAAGACTATAAAAGAGACGTTGCCTCTTAGTTTCTACTCAGAGTAGCCAGTTAGGAAACGTCGGCCTCAGCTAGCTAAACTTAAAGCGGCAAAAATTACTTGCAAGTTATAGCCAATTTGCAAAGTGAAATATTTAATATGTAGCCATACAGTCGGCTGTCCGACTAGAAGGCGGCTAGTGAGTCCATCTCTATTTAAGACACAAGTTGAAAGTCGTCGACATGTCGAGTTTATATGAAAGTCAAAGGCATTGTTAGTTATATGTCAACTTGGTTTACGAGTTGCGTTGAAGAAACATTTATTCACTTGATTGATGTTCTCAAAGATAAGGTCAATGGACTTCGTGTGGTTATCCTCTGTTTAATTTCAAGCAGGCTGGACTTCTCGCTTCTGTGTCATTTCCCATGGAATGGTGCAGCCGCGTTAAAGCATCGGACAGATCTGCCTGTGTATGTTATATTTAAGAATTTGTTATTTAATATAAAAGCTGAGCCATATACTTATAGTAAAAAATTAAGTATCATATACTTATAGTAAATCATTTATTTATCATTTATTTATAAGAAGAGAAATAGAGATAGATACAAGTACCATGTTTTTGAAAGAAGGAAGGGTTTGTGCTTGTCTAACTGACACAGGTAGAGCATTCCACAGTCGTACTGCTTGTACTGCGAATGATTTACCAAAGAAATTGGTGGAGTGACTCGGTACCTCTAACGTCAAGTTTCAAAAGTATTAATCAAAGTATTTTTTAAACCAATAGTTTTTTTTTGCAGGACAGGAGCCAGGACGAAGATGGCAACGCGGCTGCCAGTTACTACGAAACTTGTTCAATGCAAAAAACAACTCGAAAATGAAAGACCGTGTAATCATCGATCCCACAGTCAAACCACTACCACGGTTTTGTGGGGCTTAGTTTATAAGTTATTTGTAATTAATGTTTATAAATAAATAATAATAATAATAAAAAATAAAAAATTCAATCATAACAATAATAAGATCTCTTTAGGCCTATAAAATGCACAGGACCAGGTCCGGGTCGGCGGCGCGTCGTGTTCTACGCGCGCCTCAAAGAGATGTCAGCACTAGTGACGGGTTACTTGGGGCCATTGCCTGCCGGGGTTGCGGGAATATTCTAAAGAGACACCGCGGCCCCGGAACTTAAGGGCAGCTGAAGCAACATGGTAGGTTTTTAGTCAGTAGAAGTCTGACACTCCCTTCCGCTCCACCCAGAGCAGGAGAAGTCCTTTGATGATTTTCCCACCCGGAAAAATCAAAAAAGGCCTATACCTAAACTACACTCTAAATATATTATTTTATGTACAGAAATAATGTTCAGGCTACGTCATAGGAACACAGCCAAGGTATATAATTTGTCTTGAAAAAAATAACTAGGACTGTCCTCAGGGCATACCTATAAATATCTCTTTTAATATAAATATTGCACCAATACGCACAAAATAAAATACTTTAATTGTGTGGAATTCCCTGCCAGAATCTGAGTTTTCTGATAGATAACCTAACTAAAAGTCAAGAGTGAATAGGTGACTAATATACGCGTGAGGAAGAGAATTGTCTCTCTCTCGTGCGTTCAGCCTCCTCTTTTGCTAGCATGACTGCTTCACAGAAGGAGGCGACTGCATTCCATTCCCGCTCTAAGAAATACAATTTAACGAAGTTCAACGACACGTATGGTACAGTGGTTGAACGACTGGCTGCTATGCTGCGAGTCGCAGGTTCGATTTCAGCAACGAAACATGTATTTTTTTTGTATGGCTTACAAATATAACTTATAACTTCCATATTACATTATTGAAAACAAAAAACCTTACTTACCTTATATAACTAGTTATTAATGAGGTAACAATACAAACTGAAAACAGTCGTATTGGTCTGGGTGTTTCTAAAAATGCACCCAAATTACAGAAAAAATTTACAAGTTCACTTAGTACTTTATACATACATTCACTTTAGTTTTACTATTTTGAAATACTACTGGCACACAACACTAACCAAATAAGCAACAAACTGTAACAAGCCGCGCTCCATCCAAACGAACATATCCCGACCAAAAAACGTTCAAATGAATAAAATAAACAGCACACAAACCTCGCTAACTCATCTCATATCTGTATGTAACACATTTTCACTCCACACTTTATCACTACGTCATATAATCGTGTTTATTAACGATTTTTAATTGCAAAATTCTTCAACCCCCCGAGTTCCTTCGCGGAAGAAAGAGACAGCAACACAGCTGTCTGTCGGAAAACTTCGTGAATTTCAGCCAGTGTGCCGCTTTCAGGCTTTACGTGCTAACGCGTGCCGTGACGCGAAATATAAACCCGACTATTTCGATATCGTAGTGATTGTGTGTAGAGTGTGCAGATTAAAAAATTAAGTGGTTGTGATTGCATTTAAACTTTTTAGATCCGTGTAAATACTTCACAGTGAATACTTTTTAGTGTTTTTTTTAAGTGTAAAGTTTGGTGTGTGTGGTTTTATCGTGTTTACGGCTTTTAGCAGGTAAGGCAAGGTCGCTTTTACCGTTTAGTTATGTCAGGAATGTTAAGGTATTCAGTGATTTAAATATAGCACGAAAGGTCAACATGAATGTCTGAATACGACATTTTTAGATCCTATGCAATGTTTTTTTGAGTGAAGTTGTTTTTGTGTTTTTGTTTCTAAAATTATACATTGTGGGCATGGTATTATTTTTTAGGCAAAAGTTAAATAGAGAGATCCTTATTTTATAAATTACCATAAAATTCTATAGGCTAGGTAACTGAGGTACTTTTGCCGATTGATGAAGATATGCGATTTAAAAGACTCTAACCAGGGTTTAAAATAATCATGTATTCAATTAAAATGTCTAGGTACCATTCAATAATATTTTACACTTCAATAACGTAAGCACTAACTTTAAAAAACCAACGACAAAAAGCCGAGAATAACCTTTCATTCTTTTAACATTTGCATAAAAATATAAAAGAGCACTTTGATTAAAACCTTCGCGCATTCCAAAGGCTCGTGAGAAAAGAAAAATAATAAAAATAAAAAGGTTTTTTTTTGTGCCGCAAAGTAATTAATAGAATGTGTCAAGTACGATGACTGGCAATCTACGAAACTGCCCAAGCGATGTTCCTCGGCGATTAAGGCGTTATTTACAAATTAGGGGCTAAGTTTCATGAGGAAATTACATTTTGTTATTAATATATTCGATTAGAAATAATTGCCTATATATGTCTTACGACATCGCATATAAAAAATAATCAATCTATGTGCGTTTTTCCCCAAAATATCACCTCAGACTTTAATCTACATATACACATTTATCTCATAGAATTTGAACAGTACAGATTGTATGGGCTTCAAAAGAGACTTTGTGTTTATTTCAATTTTCTTCTCAGAGTAGTCAGGAAACATCGGCCTCACCTAGATCAAAAATCCAGACCGATTTAAGAACGATTATAAGAAAAACAAAGTAAATGCATAAATTATATTTATTTAGCAAATTGGTTACAAAACTGTTACACGTAATTTTTTTTATGAAAGATTTTAGTCTAAGAAATCCAGTAAAAAACTATAATTATTGTACGTGGCATTGCCAGGCATGATAGGTAACCTAGTTGTTATATATATAAATGAATGAAAAAAATGCTGTTTTCAATGTTTGTAATAGGGATTATTTTAATATTAGGGAAATTGGAAAAGACAGGATTAAGTGAAAGTATTTTTAATAGCATTCATGCACGAACTCAGACGTCACCTTTTTTAAAATAAATGATCGTTATTGTTTAAAATTGAAACCTCTTTTCATCAGAGGTTGAGAATTAAAAAAGGAGCGTATTTTTTTTTTCTTTTTTGGCTGTGCTAATGTACCTTTACAGACATTTAAATGGATTAAAGATACTTTGAATATAATTATTGTGGACACACAGACATGATGATATTGATATTTGATTGTAGAACATTAATAATGGTAGAGAAAAAGAAGTCTAAATTGGGGAATTGTAAAATAAAATAAAACATTTTAGAAATTATAAGTTTATTGTTTGCTTTCAAGTTGGAGGTTCTAGAAGAAACAAACACTATGTTAAATTATATATTTTATTATAGTTTATCATTGAAATAAAGCCTAAGATCGAAAATATATATTGCTTGTTTATTTATAGAAACATTATAGGCTATAGTGAGACGCCAAGAAATCGGCTTGCATAATAATTTTTTATTTTTATTTATTTTATTTTTATGCTATAC
The DNA here is from genome assembly GCA_943138885.2 of Tholera decimalis. Lineage (NCBI taxonomy): Eukaryota > Metazoa > Arthropoda > Insecta > Lepidoptera > Noctuidae > Tholera > Tholera decimalis. The sequence continues at coordinate 6,029,566 of OW964568.2, forward strand.
CATTTCATTACATAATGGAAAATAGTAATCAGGACACGCGCGTCACTGAAATCCTCGTTTTTATAAAAAATGAATTAGTTGAGAAATTCTTGCGTAATATTTTATATGCGAAAGTAGCTCTGTTTGTGTAACTCTTTCAAGTCTTAACCTCTTACCAGATTACCTCTTACATATATATTGTAGAAGGACATAGGCAACATTTTTTTCGGTAAAAATAAAAACAAAACACGCAAGTGAAGTTGCGTTCATAAGCTAGTCGGATATAATTCTGTACTGAGCGCAGAATATAAATAAATCGAAATCAACGAAAATTTCTCGCACAAAAGTTAGTTAGATTTTCTATATTATTGTATCAAGATTTCACATAACAACCTTAACAGTACTGAAAGATAGATTTCGTTACCACCTCCAAAATGTTCAGATAAAACGTTATAAAGGCGAGTTTTCAACGTAGTAATACTACGGAACTGGTGTATTTTGATGAGTACAATTACTTCGTGCCTAACGGGGTCACAGTTTCTCTTGTGCCTTTATTATATTTAACCATTTTTTCAGTCAAAACTTCTACCATTTTGTAGGTAATACTAAGTTTAAAAAAATGCTTGGCTTGCGTTTGACCACCATCTCACCTATCAGGTGAGATGGTGGTCAAACGCAAGCCAAGCATTTTTAAGTAAGCCATGATGTGGTCGAAGACACGTTACCTAGAAGTAACCTATTTACTCTAGACTTAAAGACCTCCAGCTTACAGCTATCAGGAAACGCAGACTCCGGCAGAGAATTCCACTCCTTAGCTGAACGCATAACAAATGAATTCATTTTTAGGTCTGTATACAATGTAAAATATAAAGTTATGAAATTGTACATGCTTACGGTGTATACATGCAAAACAATTAATGAAATTATATATAAATTTTGAATTATAGTCAACATAAAAAATGTAAAAAAAAACCAAAATGAATGAAAGTAATCCCAATGAAAGTATTCCCAAAAAATTTGAACGTCCACCGTGTTAGAATGATATGTATAAGTATGTCCGTTTTGTTGGTTAGCTTGCATCCATACAAAAATTATAATTGTCAGCCTGTTGAATTTTTCATACTTTTATTTAAAATCATAGGAAGAACACAGGACTTTATCCCGTAATTTTAAAGCATTTCCAAGATTCCATGATTTCGACGTTTCGGTGAAGCAAAGCCAGTAAATAAAGTAAAATCTTAGTGTGATTATTATTAAAGAGGAATACTCGTAGATAAGTGATTGGTAATATATTTTGATGTGGAAATATTATAACGAGATACCGCGGCCTAGAAAGCAAGGGCAACTGAAGGCCCCGAGTGTTTTTAGTCAGAAAAAATTGGCCAAGGGCGAGTCAGACTCGTCCATGAAGGGTTCCGTAGTAACTACGCTAAATAACTTTGTTTTTTTATAGTATTTTTATGAATTACAAAGTTATATTTGCGGTTTTAGAAAATATACTATATCTCAAAAACTGCTGACCCGATCTCGTTCAAATTAATTTTTGTTGAAAGTTTTCATTAAGATCTACAGCATATATTTCTTTTAGATGTTTCACTACATTATTATAGAAGTTATAGCCCCCCCCCAACTTCTATAATTATTATACTAATCTTTATTACTAATATAAAACACACATTTTACCATTTTGGAAGCGTATATCTTTTTAATGGTTGATTTTATAAAAAAGTGGTTTTAAAAACCTCAATGTCCTTTTTAAAGACCTTTCTATAGATACCATACACGCATCGGTTTCATGAAAAAAGTATTTTCAGTCTCAGTTTCATGTATCGGAAATCGGTTCATAGAATACATGTACCTACTAAGTTTCATGTGTATGTATAGTCCTAATAGTTTCGGAATAAAATGGCTGTGACATACGGAGGGACGGACAGATAGACAGACAGACAGACATGACGAAACTATAAGGGTTCCGATTTTTGCCATTCGACTACGGAACCCTAAAAAACTGACACTCTTTGAAGGCTGATTTTCGCTCCATCCAGAGCGAGAGAAATCATTTGATGAACCTTCTCAAAAAAAAAAAAAACAATTCCACAAGTATACTTAATGTATATTATATCAGATTTAAAATAAACTAGTAAAACACACTAGTTACCTTACTTGTAAACGACTTTAGAAGTGCTATCAAATTTAGGTCTAATCACGAGAATTATTTTCTTTCACCGAAAATGTGTAAAACTTGAAATTTATTTTAGTAAGCAGTTTACGACAAAAGAACTTATGTTGTCTGTTAAAGATTACCTATGCTTTCTTACCTCATACAGAAATTAGATAACTGTGAGGTTCGTGCGAGGAAAGAGGACATATAACACGTGTTCGTGGAATGTGTCCGACATAATAAAAAAAGACGCACTAGTGCGTTTGTTGGAATTATCGACAAAGGATGTTGGAATGTTCCATGGCATTTTAGCACAGTCTAATTTTTAAGCAGCAAAGATATTATATTCCTTCGTATTAGTTTAGAAATGAGACAAAGTTTTGTTAGCTTTTTAATGTACGAGATTAACATTGACGCAAAAGCGTACGAAACTCTTAAATGAATAAAGATGAAAGAATGCAGTTTGTAGCGAATAAAATAAGATTACTCTAATATCCACCCTATTATTCCGGCCTCGTCTACGAAAAAAATGTCTTGTATGTTATTTATAACCTACTTGCAAAGAAAACAATAATGAAATAATTATGTTTATCATTATTGGTTTTGTAATAGATTCATTATTGTTTCTTATTGTAATCTGTAAGGGAATATAATAAAGAGTCTATCTACCTATTATTTCAGGATTACTCATTTACGGCGTAAATGTCTACGAAAGGAGACTGTATTTAATTTTAACACGTTTAATTACAACTAATGTAGGTATTTAAATTTATATTCTCATACCTAAGCTCGAATATTAATAATACTTCAGCGAATTTCGATTTCGTTTCTACTAAACTCTAACTAAATTCAACAACGTTACCACAACATTTTTTTATATTGATAATAGGCTCGCGTTTGACTACCATCTCACCTGATGGTAAGTGATGATGTGGTCGAAGATGGAGCACGCTTGCCTAGAAGTAACCTATTCACTCTTGACTTAAAGACTCCCAGGTTATAGCGATCAGGAAACACAGACTCCGGCAGGGAATTCCAATCCTTAGCCGTAGGCACAATGAAAGAATCAGACAAAGATTGTTATTTAGTCTCAATAAAAAACAAAATCATTATCTGTTTAGCTTTTTAGGGTTCCGTAGCCGAATGGCAAAAAACGGAACCCTTATAGTTTCGACATGTCTGTCCGTCTGTCTGTCTGTCCGTCCGTCCGTATGTCACAGCCATTTTATTCCGAAACTATTAAGACTATACATGTAAAACTTGGTAAGTAGATGTATTCTGTGAACCGCATTCCGATTTTAAAAGAAAATAAAAAAAATATTTAAAATACAGGGGGCTCCCCATACATGGAACTGAAACTGAAAATATTTTTTTTCATGAAACCTATACGTGTGTGGTATTTATAGACAGGTCTTTAAAAATGACATTATGGTTTCTAAAATGACTTTTTCATAAAGTTAATCGTTTAAAAGATATACGCTTCCAAAGTGGTAAAATGTGTGTGTCCCCCCTCTAACTTCTATAATAATGAAGTGAAAAATCTAAAAAAACCATATGTTATAGATCTTAATGTAAACTTTCAACCAAAATTGGTTTAAACGAGATCAAGTCAGCAGTTTTTGAGATACAGTATATTTTCAAAAACCGCAAATATAATTTTGTAATTCATACAAATACTATGAAAAACAAAGTTATTTGGCGTAGTTGTAAAAATTGTAAATAAGCTAGTTTTAGGAAATTTGTAAGGTTTTTGTGTTTTTTTTTCAAATAAATATTTTAAATAAGTGTATTATATTTATTATAGTTACTACGGAACCCTTCATGGGCGAGTCCGACTCGCACTTGGCCAATTTTTCTCAACTATATCGGGATTGCCTTTTAGTCTAACCGGACATAGCTGAGACCCACCTTAGACCTCATCTATCGCTTACCATTAGGCGACATCGAGGTTAAAAGTGAGCCCACCAGTAAAAAAAAAAAAACAAAAAAAAAACTAGTGTTTTACATGGATCGACTGCCTATCTGAACTCCACAATCCATTAGATCATTTACATTCAGGGTAAGACGATACCCCTATGCAAGGTTGAAGTCAGATTTTCTGGGTTCTGATTACTTGTAGCAATTGTCAATGATTTACAAATGACAGCCGGGACTAAAAGATTAACGTACATTCCGAAGTATGGAGGGATCCCGATATGTTAAGTTCACCCATCTACAGACTGACCTCACCAAGTATTGCTTAACCTTTAAAATCGACCCTTGGAGCTGTTACTGTTTAGCGACGAGATCCACAAAAAATAACAAACTTTTATTGTAAACTAGCTGTGCCCGCGACTTTGTCAGCGCGGAATAGTGACCATCCGCAGCATTTTTAATTTTTTAGTCTAATTATTTTGAAAATTAAACTCATACGTAATTTGAATGTCGTATTTATTAATATCTAATCAAAAATCCAAAAATAAATTTCAAGCTTCTAGCTTTAAAAATGACGTTATATCTATACAAACATTCATCTCCTATTTCAACCCCTTACAGCCCTTTTTTCGCATTAAAAAGCAGCTCATGTCCTTTCTCAGGCTTTAGACTATGTCCGTACCAAATTTCATTAAAATCGGTTCAGTAGTTTAGGCGTGATTGCGTAACACACAGACAGACAGAGTTACTTTCGCATTTATAATATTAGTAAGGATGTGACGTGAGTAAGATACATCAAATGCTCTTAGTAAATTACTGTTGATATCTTTCTCATTTTAAATGATCAAAGTACAATTCATTACTCACACCCTCACATTACAAGTCCATGTATTCTGCTTATCCAAACAGTATACACATGACAATACAAATGAAGATTAATCTCCCGATACATAGCGCCTCCCTCGTGGCATCCCGTTACCTTGTATAACAGTATTACAGTGTGATACGATATTACATGTCCGTTTCGTGTTTATGTATTCTAAGTAATTTTACTCCACTCGAATTAACCTCAACTCAAATCTCAACTCATCGTTATTCCTAACCTAATTTTGCCCACTGTTTAACATAGGCCACTCTCTGCTTGTGCTAATCAATACGTTTGTGTACGAATCTTATCCAACCCTAACCTCCCCCTCTTTTCATTTCTCGGGGGGTGAATCATCAAATGCTTCCTCTCATTCTAGTTGAAGTAGAAGGTAGAGTCAGAATTTTACTGGTAGAAAATCCACCTTGTTCCTTCAATTGAGTTCCGCAGTGCCTCGTTGGAATATTCTCACGACCCTGGCAGGCAATGTTCCTATAAATCCTACTGATGCTCTTTGAGGCATCCCCTTCAATTCAAGTTATAGTTGTTATGTATTGATAGTAAACGAGAGCTTTTTCCATGGTCATGGAGATTAATCTAGTTGAGTTGAGGAATTTTCCTTGAAAGTAGTTCATTATATAGGCACCGGGCATAACTGTCACCTGATCTTATCCTTAGACTTCGGAAAAATACAGTATTCAATCTTAAACATTTACAGTTTTTAGCAACCTCTGATACTGAAAATTCATGAAAATCCTGTCTTTCTTTAAAAAATATATATTATTTGAGGTTCTGAAGCCAGGAGATAACGAGTTTTATTAATTAATAAGCGACATGCTAGCCTATGGGTGCCAAACGTGAATTAATGCGAAGCAGTCACTGCGGTGAATACATTAACACATCATTTGTCTTTGTTAAGTTGGGTAAGATGTGTTTGCAAACTAAATTGCAATGTTTTTGTTGAAAATGGCTTGAGTAAGGGTTTTGTAAAGGGTGATTTTTTAAACTAAGTTAGGCCTATTGAAATATAAATAAAGAAAATGTTAGCTAAATAATTGTTGAATAATATATAGGTACATTAAAGTACGTATTTTAAATTTATATATTTTTTAAACGTTTGTATTAAAATCACAAAGTGGTTCGCAATACATGTACTTACCAAGTTTAAACTGTTGGTCTAAGCTTGGTAAGTAAAAGTCTTAATATTTTCGGAATAAAATGGCTGTGAAATATTGACGGTTTGACAGACAGACAGACATGACGAATCTATAAGGGTTCCGTTTTTTGGTACTTTCGCTACGTAACCCTAAAAAGCATCTTTTAAATTGCATATATTCTTAAAATCTGATCAAATCTAGTGCCAAACTTATCTCAAAATCATAAACGTCAAAAGAAAACAAACATTTTTCACTAGGTACCGAAATTGGCTAACCGATTTCCAAATCTCGTAGCAATCACTTGCCTACTAAATTGACGTAGCGATAACGTAGCGCTACGCTTTCGTAGCACGTCTACGAAAGTGCTACGACGGGTCATTTCGTAACGGCTGTGGATTATAATCGCTTGGAGCAAGGAAAGGGCTATTAATTCTGTGGTATATGCCTGTAGGCGTTCGTGAAGATATATACTATCTCGGTTGTTGGCTGTAATGGTGTAAGTAGAGTTGTAGTTACAGAGTGATTACGTGATTATAGTGGGTGCTTAAGAAGTGAATTATCTAATAGGTATAATAATGTATTTCAGAATTCAAATAATATTTTTGTTTTAAAACCGTAAAAATATCAAAATTGAATCGTCTCAATTCGTCTTTGTTCTAAAATTAATGCAAATTGAAAATTTACAGTTGATTTTGTAAATACGTCATTTATGGAGTTATTTTTTTTAAATATTACCAAACAAATATATATAATTATTTTTTTAAATTAATTTAAGCGACTTGAAAAACGTTTTTATTTTTGCAATAATTTCATAAGATGTATGAGCACATATTATTTTTCTACTGTGAGATGTACAATAAGGTGGTTCTATATTAGCATGAATTATCCTCAACATAATTACAAAAAAAATATGTTAAATAAATACAGCTTATGGTATTAAAATAAAATAAGTTCAAGTGATCAACTTTCCAAACATAAGAGCAGTCGTGGTAGGTTCATTATCTTCTAAAGATATAAGCTATATTCGAAAGGGATGCAATTTATTATTCTTCTTTTATTGCATAACTTCTGCATGTGCCTATATTTGCGGGTTGCAAACTACAAGAGTATATGGTCCTTAGCGGATTTTTTTTAATTTTGTAAAGGAGGACTAGCAATATGGGCAAAATCAAAAATCAAAATCAAAAATTGTTTTATTTTACATAGGCCTAAATGGGCACTCATAAAACGTCAGAAGTTAGTGCACGGTTCGAAATTGGTCGTTTCCTATGGAGAAGAACCGGCAAGGAACTCCACGGTTACTCTTTTAAAACAAATCTTGATTTTCACAATCTTTGCATAATAGATACAATTTTTTATTTATTTTTTGGTATGAGAGGACAGTATAGACTAATTGACATAATAAAATGTAATATAACTAATCAGTAATGAATCTCAGAGTCCATAGTGTTCACACATTTACATTAAAAATTAACTTTACAAAACTGCAAATAAACTAAGCAAATGACATAAAAATAAAAATTATATACAAGTAAAACAAAATAACAACAAAAAAAAAACAAAATAAAAACAAAAAATAACAACAACACAAAAAAAGTGGGGTTGTTAATAGACCTTTATACAATAAGCAGAATTCACATTACAAGCAATCTTGTAAACCCCTCCAACTAAATTAAGTGGCTGGAGTGGGTTCACGATTAGTGTGTCATCCATTGGTGGGGTTCAAATCCGGGACCTATCGATCACAAGGCCGACATTTTATAATTACTCTATGGCCGCTTAAAACAACACTATTATTAGTTTGTGATGGATTCCCGCAAAATAACGTCTGATTCCAATCTGTATAAGCTGTGGCATATTTTACCTTTTTAAAGTATACGTTTAAATTTATATTAAACACAATCATGCCTTTTTGACATCACTCAAGTACCACACAGCGAAGTAAACGTGAAAATAATAAATTACTCTTTGCATACCTCACGCACCTGTAATGTTGGCGAAACAGCTTGATTAATTGTTGCCCCACCAGCACATTATTTATCATTATTTAAATAACGTCTCAAGGTAAATATATCGGAATACATTTTAGACAAATCATGAGATGAATGGCACTTTTCATGTTGACATTTTTTGAGTTGAATGATTAATGAGAATGGAAAATACTTGAATTCTGTCTTGACATTTATTCACAAATCGGTTTAAACTATATACAGTATGTTAACTAACAGAGAGCGTTCCCGTTAACCCGCAATAGTATAAGCACATCAATTAGATCGCCGCACACGTGGGCCGTCATTCATAAATAAAACGCGACGTTGCCGTCTTTCAAGTACGCGGGTACAGAGTGTTTCTTTTACGTATCAGTTTAACATTTTTAGTGAAAATTTTAATATTAAAAAAATAAATAAAAACATGTTGTTTTCGAATGGTAATATTTTTTTAGCATGTATGGATGCTATACTATTGCGGGTTAACGGGAACGCCCTCTGTTAGGTTAACATACTGTATGTTACTAGTTTCTTAAGGAGATCGTGGTTAAGTCAAAACAGTTACACGGGTTGATATTCAAGGTTAAGTAACGCTTGGCGAGGTAGGTCTGAGGATGGGTAAACATATTATTATATCGAGATTCCTCCCTGCCTCGAAAAGCTCGCACGTTGAGCCATTGGCATTGACATTTTTGATAGTCATTACGGGTAGTTTGACGCCAGAAAATCTGATATTAGTAATGCTAGCGAAGGAGGCGGCCGAACGCGCGAGGGAGACGCAACTCTCTTCCTCACGCCCCTGCCGCCGCGGGAGACGCCCCGGGCGTCGGGGATCGCGACTCGATCTCTGGCCACCGTAGACGCGGGCCTGCGGACGGCGAGCATGGGTAGCTCACCGTCCGGTAAGGACCAGGCCCGAGCCAGCGGCGCGTGGTGTTCCACGCGCGCCTCAAGGATCTGTCAGCACCCGTGACGGGGCCCCATAGGGCCATTGCCTGCCGTGGTTACGGGAATGTTTTAACGAGATACCGCGGCCTTGGCACTTAAGGGTAGCTGAAGAAACAGGGTGGGTTTTTAGTCAGTAGAAGTCTGACACACCCTTCCGCTTAACCCAGAGCGGGAAAAGTCATACGATAATTTTCCCACATGACAAAAAAAAGGTACTTGTTAGATTGTGATGGTTACATAGGCAGTCGCCCCATATAACACACAAATTCTCAGCTGTATTTGGTTAGACTGGAAGCTGACCCAACATAGTTGGAAATAGGCTAAACAGATGATGATGTTACTAGCTACTGCCCACTGCTAGCGTGAAAAGTTTTGGTCCTAAAAACCCTATGTACTTCTATATTTGTTGTACCTACTGAAAATAAGCTACTCTATCAGTATTTAAATATGCTAACGCTCGGTTTGTAGGTCAAGGGTTCAAACCCAGACAAGCACATCACTCAGCGTAATCTGTGTCTTCACCACTTTATTGAATTAAGCCAAGCATTGTTATCATTTATTAACTTCTATAACTTATCACGTTATCATATTACCTAATATGTTTATAATTTATTTATTAATTTACTTAGTTATGTTGTTTTGAAGCTCTGTAGTTATTTGACTGTTTTTTTTTTATTCAGAATAGGCTCGCGTTTGACCACCATCTCACCTGATGGTAAGTGATGATGTTGTCGAAGATGAGAAGATGGAGCACGTTTGCCTAGAAGTAACCTATTCACTCTTGACTTAAAGAATCTCAGGTTATAATATTTAAGTTTATTATATATTTAAATTATATATTTAAATTTTAGGTAAATACCTGCTGTAATAAAGCGGCAATAGCATAATAGCTTAGCGGCTTTGTGATCGAGTGGTCATTGCTTCGAACCCGCCCATTACGCAATTGCCGTGAATCCATTCCAGACAAAAGCATATTTATTTTAGTTGGAATGGTTAACAAAGTTGCTAGTAATATGAATTCTAACCAAATTGATAGTTTTCATTTAAAAATAAAATCTTATGAGAAATAGACATTGTAACCGAAGATTATTTGATGAGTAATTCCTAGTATGACTAAATGTTTTTAACCTTCAAGTGGGTGCGTATTCATTTGAAATAGTATTGGTCAAAATCCTATTAACTTACGCTAAGATTCTAGGGCTTAAAACAACATAAAAAATATTATCTTGCTATATTAAGGCATTACGTATGTGTCTATTATTGAGTTAGTACACAATTTAGTTGAATCAATAACAAAATAAGCCACTGTCATTAGATTCGGAACCGAGTATACACGCCAAACCAAAGTTTAGTTTCTTTGAAAGTCGTTTTAGTGTTTTACACATAACGCAACACACACAAAGGAGTTTCCTTTTGTAGTATACGATAACTCATCTACGGAATAACCTCGACAAACGTCGTAACTTATTTTTTTAAATTAATGATAGGTTCGCGTTTGGTTACCATGTGATCTGATGATATGGTCGAAGAAGAAGCCTGCTTACCTAGAAGTAACCTATTCACTCTTGACTTAAATATGTCGCTCCAAAGACGAGCTATGCGGCAATAATTATTTAGTCACGAGTTCTCTTCAAAAATGTACGTTGACACTATTGTAATTAAATATTCATGAACTTGTAAAATACCAGTCTTAAAACTGTGGGTCAAACTTCAACATTTTCTTTTATCTCATTTAAGTTCCTCGGTGTTGTTTTAATTTATGAGGCCGCCATCTTGTTTGGTCTCGTTTTAAACAAACACACAAGTCTTTGTGGAGTTTTTCGTGTAATTAGGTTATGTTGTAACAATACTCCTTGCGTGCACTGAATACGGCTTATTACTTTATGCTTAACTGCGACAAAGAAATTAATGTTTGGATTGTTTGCTTTGAATATAATGGCATTATTATAAGTTTTTTTCTGATTAGGCAGCATTGTTGGTTTTACATGGTTAGAAGTCGAATTAAAGCTTTAAGTATAATGTAGGTTTATATTGGTGAAAGAATATTTGAAATTGGTTCAGTAGTAGGTACTTTATGACTTTTTTCATTACAAACAAACAAAGATCAAGCCTTTTGTCTTTCATTATGAACTTAGCCTTTCCCGGGTGTCAGGGTTGACTTCCAATCTAATTGGATGCAGTTGAATATTAGTGTTTTACACGGAATGACTGCCTCTCTGACTCCCCAAACCAGCTAGGTAATACAATACTTCTTGGCAAGAACACCTTGGCAACTTTTAGGACAAAGGGAAAAAAAATATGAGATGATAATTAAATTTGACATTCGATTTCAAGCTATTGACATTTTTGTAATTTAATTTCTTTGGTTGTAATTTAAATAGAAGAAATTTATAAAATTTATACTTATTTATTTGACATTTATATTTTGAAATTTCTTAACTTTTTGACGTTGGAATTTTATTGTTTTGTTTAATTGCATCACTTCATTTATTAAACTGATATTGTTACATTTGCATGCCGAATCTAGTAGGCGAAATACGTAGAACTGTTGTGTACCCGTTATAATATCTGTAAAATACCATATTTCTGGCAAATAAATGAATCTAATCTAATCTAATCTAAAGAATGGCGTCAGATTTTCTCTCAAGACTCAAGAGTTTTACATACACTATCTAGCAATAATTTCTAGTTTAATAAAGACGTGTTATCCAGAAGGATAACACGTCTTACGGTAGGCTCATTTTAGGTAGAAACCTAAAATGAGCCTACCGACTTACCTCACACACTAAAGTATACACATACATATATAATGTACTTTATCAAAGACAACACTTACAGTACAATGACCCTATAACGTCAACAGGTACTGTCAAGCGAGTGGCAGATTACTTAAAACTAAAACTAACTTATCCCTGAAAGTCTGTGAAGCTGAAACTTCAACATTTTGCTGCAAAGTTGACAACCCCTGGTCCCATGTGTGAGTCTCTCGTTACAACTTCTAGGATTCTATTTTGCAGGAGTCGCGAACGTTAGTGTTGAGTTTTTAATACGAGTTATGTTAGGTTCTCGTTTTCTCTTGAGGGAGATTAGTCAGTGTCTATTTAGACAAATAAAAACTCTTATCAATTATGTTGGCAATTCTGACTTTAAATACATTACGTAATCGGACACAGTCCTCTTTATGATAGGGAATGGGTCCTAACCACCCCATGGCCCCAGTGATGGTTGGTGGATTTCGTATCGGAATTGGGTAGAAACTTTTATAATTGTTTTATACTTTTACTGTTTGTCTCTAATACCCGTTTTTTGCAGGATAAATAAATTTTCGTCCTTTTTTATTTCACTGTCATTGCAATTATACCGCGGGAACGTACTACCATCAGGATCAATATTTATTCATTTATTTGGTTCACCAATGACTGTTTTTGATAAGTATACTTAAAAACTATGGACATTTACATTTAGGGCATTTTCTGTTTCTTTCACTTAATCCATTCAGCCGTTGAGTCACAAAAATACAGACGAAAAGTCTGTGTTTTTGTGCCTTAATATTATGTTAGTAGAAATTATGTTTTTTTTTTACCTAGAAAGAAATATAGATAAAAAATGTAATTCGTTCGAAGTATCCCCCACTGTTGTAACTCCTGCAATATTAACACCACGTAATACCATCTATGCAGGGTGATTTAGAAGTCTATCAAATATTTATTTATTATTTTTAATTTAGGATAAAAAATATCCCTTAACTTAACTAGTGCCAGTAAAAACAAAGTAATAAAATTGTAGTTTTTAGAAACATTTCGTGCAGAAGATAATGTATGAACTCAAATAAATACCTACCAACACCTGCAACAGACTGCTTGAAAAGTGATATTATTTAAACTTTTTTATCTTTTGTATAATTTGTTTTTCCTATTTTTTTTAAACTGTGTCGAGCAACAGAACATCCTAAAATCTGATCACGCACGTCAGTAACACCCTGTATACAACCATGTATAAGAGTAAATAATTTCGTCCACGAGTGTACGTGAAGATAAATGAAAGTAACGTATATTAGGCGTCGACTAATTCAATTAACGAATGTTCCAGAAAGAGCCGATGTATGTAATTTATTGACGAATTTATATTATTACTAGCTTAGCTTTTGCCTGCGACTTCGTTCGCGTGGGAGGTTTTTCCCGCGTAAATCCCGATCCCGTGGGAATTTCGGGATTAAAAGTATGCCTATGTCTTATTCCAGGATGTCAACTATCTACTTACTAAATTTCATTGAGATCCGTTCAGGAGTTTATGTGTTTAAGATCAATAAACGTACAAACATCCTCACAAACTTTCGCATTAGAATGAAAACAAATACGTAGTTTATTGACCGAATTTTTGCACGCGAATTTGTAAAAAGGTTGGTCCGCGAAAAAATACAAAAGAAAACTGGCAATGTGGGTAGAATAAAATTCAATTAATTTAGGATTTAGTTTAGTAGTCTCTGCAAATTCATGAATGCTAATGTTATTTATTTTGAAAATGGTTTACAAGCTAGTGGTCATCGTGAGCATGGCCGAGACGAAACAACTACCTATCTCATCTGCACAATCTAGTTTTTGGCTAGCACGATACACTTTGACAAGCCTGATGACAGATTTCTTGGCTTTTGACTGCCCTTAGTAACTATCAAAGACATTGTTACTTGGACAATTTTTTAACTTTCAGTGTTACTTTGTTGTTGCATAATAACTGTTTATTTGAAGCGATAAAAGACTTGCGTCTATTAATAAGCAATAGGTGCTGTAGCTTTTAAATTAATTAAGAACAGTTTTGGTTCAGTGGTTTCAGGTTCAAGTCGAATCCAGGCTATTAAACAGACTGCGGGAATAGAGATACCGCGGCCCCGGATCTCAAGGGCAACTGAAGGGTGGGTTTTTAGTCAGTAGAAGTCTGACACTCCCTTCCACTTCATCCAGAGTGGGAGAAGTCATGTGATGATTTTCCCACTGATAAAAAGGCTATTAAACAGAGTTATACTTTCCTAAATGCTCCCCCATTTAGAAAAAAGAAATCACTTCTAGAGACGCATTAGTACTATTATTAATCCCTTGTTTGTTAGACCTTATTGATTTAGTAATTCGAAAAGAAACAAATAGTCTCAATAAGATATCAACCCAATGTATCGACGTGGTGAAAGATTAAACTTTTGTACTAATGAGTTTCTCCCCAACTTTCTGGTTAATACCACAGTTTTGTTTGCTCCGTTAGTGATAAGATTAGTGGCTGAGTGGCTCAATAAGGCCGCATGTAAGTTTTGTAATAGCTTAGGGTGGGAAAAAGAAACAATCAATAACAACATAGCTAACCTATAACAATCCCATTGCGATTAAACGATTAGTTGACTCCACAAGTGACCAGAGAGCTGGCCTTTTCCTTGGACAGACAATCATTGCCATTCAACGTGCCAATGCGGCCAGTGTTCTGGGCACTTTGATAGTGATGTTGATGAATTTTTCGATGCCCTATAATTTATTTTTATTTTCGCCTGTATACTATGTTTAATTTCTAGACCTTTATTATTGAAATATATTTTTGATCCCATTGCTGGGAAATAGGTCCTATGAGGAGGAAGGCGCCACGCGTTGTCTTCGTGTGCGTCGTTTTCTTCAGTGCTGAATGAAGGTTGTGTCTCTTAAGTAGTGCCTCGATATATCTGATGCGATAACATTCCTCCATATCACTCTATCTTCGGCTTTACATAGGGCTATCTCTTAGAATAACAACGCATAGAAGAGGCGTCTAGAACAAAACACGAGCGACTTCGTGTGTCCACTTTATTTTCTTTGTGTGCGTGAGCCGAATGTGTCTACGTTCTTCAAACGCACACAAATATAGCTTTCAGTGATACCATTACCAGTACTATTACCACAAAAATGGGAAAACGCACTATTATGTTGCTGGAACAAATCAAGTATTTTATGTTATGAAACTAAATAAGATGATGTTTTTTCATGTAATATGACTTATATGACATATATTTACGGAAGGTAAACGAAATGAGATATCGTTTATTGCGTTTAGAATGTTTGATGTGTAATCTATACTAATATTATAAAGCGGAAAAGTTTGTTTGTTTGTTTGAACGCGCTAATCTTCAAAAGTACTAGGTGGATTTGGATGCAATTTGGTTTGGAAGTAGCTTGAAGCTTGAGGAAGGTTATAGGCTACTTTTTACGCGACTGCAAAAAAGGAGAGTTATGTTTTTACCGTGATATAATCCACGGGAGCGAAGCCTCGCGTGAGTACTAGTGTGTTATAATGATATTATAGAAATGTATTAATTGCTTGAAAAATCTCGTTTGATATCAATTAAAAGTATGTGTTGTATTTATGAAATAGAAAAATATTATTGAGAACATTACTTAAATGAAAAAAATCTTAATCAATAAAATTGTCATCTTTATGATGCCACTCTTCGAACTAACAGTAACTTTTAGTTATAAAACACTGTAGGTAGTAGCTGTAAATAAATATAGTTTAGTTTGACGCATACATAATTGCCGCCAAAACTATATTTTTTAAACAAAAATAAGCACAAAGGAAATCAGTATTGGTATTTTTTTCCTCACGGATAGCAACATTGAATTGTGATAAGTTAGGTTATTAGAATTTTTGTTTGATGGTCGATTTACTTAAATATAATGTATGAAATGTAAGTATTTACTTGTGAAATGTAATTTGATTACACGTTTTTTGTTTTCCTGAAGGACTATGACATCCCTTTACGCTAAAAACGGTCGTTTTAAATTATTTACTCGCGAGCTCTGTTCGGCAGAATGTGACCTTGAATACTGACGGCTCGTCGAGCAAAGTTAGCCAAAAATGGCTAAGTTTTAGGTGCCTCACTTTTTGCACTCGTACTATCCTTCTATGCGTTGTTATTCTAAGGGCTATCTATATATTATGTCCGGTGATGGTTTCGTGCCTTCGGATGCGTGTCATATGTTATCGGATTTTTAGGACATGCCGGTTTCTTTCAATGCACAATGGACCGTTTATAGAGCAGTGGTTTTGGTGAAAATAACACAATGTATAGAGGTGTAGCCGACGCCATTTTAAAAACCATAGATATTATTATACACCAACCAACCATAAAGACAAATTAAATTAATATCTATGGTTTTTAAAATGGCGTCTGCGCGCCAAAACAGCTGTTTCTGACAGCATTCAAATAATATGTCATTTCAGTTTTATTCTATTGACAATATTAAATTATATTTTTACGTTTATTTTGGAGACAACCTCCCTTGACATATCAAATGACATTTGAAGGGTAAGCTACTCTCAAATGAGATTGATTTAATAATAACGGGCCGAGTGTCATTTGAATTTCGTATGAAATATTGCATGAATATTATTATTTATGAATTATATTGAAAAGCATTTTAAGCGAGAATTACTTAATGTAAATTTATTTATTTAATTGAATTTTAGTAACAAAAATAAAGAAATCAAATATTTTGGACTATGTACTTTTAATAAAAAAGTATGTTCTGGTTATCGGACGTAATGAATAAACGGATGTAATAAACATTTTCAAAGTAAAAGCAGCACAAAAGATTAATCAACGGGTGAAAGACTAATGAATAGCATTTCTTTGTACAAAATAATGACTCTAAATTTGAAAATAAAAAGCTTTTGACACATTTTGACATTGCTAAAACAATTTTCTTCGTAATCATATTCACGTTCCTGTATTATTTGTTTCCTTAAGCTCTTGAATGAATATAGCTTTGACACTAGAACGATGCCTTAAGGAATATCTGTAGTCATTATACCTATTTTGAAACAAAAGAACGCCATCGGATTTGGCGTCACTTGATAATAGAATTTTGAATGTCTTTTTTCCTTTCCTTAGAATAACAACGCATAGAAGAGGCGTCTAGAACAAAACACGAGCGATTTCGTGTGTCCACTTTATTTTCTTTGTGTGCATGAGCCGAATGTGTCTACGTTCTTCAAACGCACACAAATATAGCTTTCAGAGATACCATTACCAGTACCATTACCACAAAAATGGGAAAACGCACTATTATGTTGCTGGATCAAATCAAGTATTTTATGTTATGAAACTAAATAAGATGATGTTTTTTCATGTAATATGACTTATATGACATATATTTACGGAAGGTAAACGAAATGAGATATCGTTTATTGCGTTTAGAATGTTTGATGTGTAATGTGTTATAATGATATTATAGAAATGTATTAATTGCTTGAAAAATCTCGTTTGATATCAATTAAAAGTATGTGTTGTATTTATGAAATAGAAAAATATTATTGAGAACATTACTTAAATGAAAAAAATCTTAATCAATAAAATTGTCATCTTTATGATGCCACTCTTCGAACTAACAGTAACTTTTAGTTATAAAACACTGTAGGTAGTAGCTGTAAATAAATATAGTTTAGTTTGACGCATACATAATTGCCGCCAAAACTATATTTTTTTAAACAAAAATAAGCACAAACGAAATCAATATTGGTATTTTTTTCCTCACGGATAGCAACATTGAATTGTGATAAGTTAGGTTATTAGAATTTTTGTTTGATGGTCGATTTACTTAAATATAATGTATGAAATGTAAGTATTTACTTGTGAAATGTAATTTGATTACACGTTTTTTGTTTTCCTGAAGGACTATGACATCCCTTTACGCTACAAACGGTCGTTTTAAATTATTTACTCGCGAGCTCTGTTCGGCAGAATGTGACCTTGAATACTGACGGCTCGTCGAGCAAAGTTAGCCAAAAATGGCTAATTTTTAGTTGCCTCACTTTTTGCACTCATACTATCCTTCTATGCGTTGTTATTCTAAGTTCCTTTCATTGCTCAATACTATCTATCGCTTACCATCAGGCGTGATTGTGGGTCAAGAGTGGACTCATCCAGAGTAAAATATCTGCAAAGCCATATTTATAAATAAACATTGTATAAATTAAAATGAAGTGTCTGTCTGTAATTTAAAAAAGAAACTGGGTTTTCTCAAGTGCTTATAGTTATTTATATGATACTAAAACAGAAACAAACTCTTTAAATTTTTTGTCCTTCTGACTGTTAGTCCATTTCTGAAAGGGCTCAACCGATTTTTGAGATTTGAGAGACTCCCATTGGAAGACGGGGGAGATTATTTATTTATTTAAGGACAACCAACAAAGCATACACCAAAAAACATGTTAAAAATTAAAATATTGTTACAAACAATAGTGTAGCCTTAATTAAAGGCTGCCACGGTATGCATTAAACAATAAGCGTGAAAGTAGAGATTAAACAGAACAAAAAAAAACTTAATAACATTGCAATGGTTAGCTAGGTATTACTAATTGCTAAAGCTATTGCTTTAGTACCAGCATAGCATTTCACATATTATAAGACTAATGAACAGTTAAATAATAATTAAAAATATAAATTGATAAAGTGGAAAGCTAGAAGCAAAATAAAATTGTCACTTTTGTATAAATGCCCTATGTAAGACAGACTTGAATTTGTGTAAGGAATAAGACATATCAATATCGACACTAAGTAAGGAAGACAAGCGACTATATTGAACCTGCATTCTGTTTATAGTGGAAAAATGACCCAGATTGGTTTTAAAACCCTTAGCGCGAAGTAACTGATTAGCTAGTTTATAAGGCATATTTATGTTTATCAGACTGAGTAACCGCGGACAATCAATGTGATTGTTTATTAATTTGTATAGAAAGAGATTATCTAAGATCGTACGACGATTTTCTAGACTCATGAGATTAAAATGTTTCAAGCGAGAGCTGTAGCTCATTAATTTTCTGCCCAAATTGCAGTGATATGACAAGTGCCAAAGAAATCTTTTCTGCAATGATTCTAAACGACTTTTATGTGTTTCGTAGAATGGAGTCCAGACAATGCTACAGTATTCTAAACCGGACCTGACTATTGAGTTAAATATAGTAATTTTAGTTGAAGCGCGTTTAACATTTTTACTGTTAACTGTAAACCCAACATCTTAAACCCTTTACTAGCAATTTTATTTACGTGAATATTAAACCGGAGCTTATTGTCAATGTAAACACCTAGATCACGAATAACTTCCTTTTCATTAATAATTTGGTCATTAACTTTGTAATTACGAAAATAAGGTCCTTTTTTCCTAGAAAAATGTACGTAATTGCATTTATCACTATTAAGCAGCATGTTATTGTCCAAACACCACTGGGAAAAACGGTCTAAGACTTCTTGGAGTTTATGTGGATCATGATCGCACTCTATCCGTTTTATAATTTTTAAATCATCGGCGTATAAATACATCTTGGAGTGTACGAAACAAGACGCCACGTCGTTTATAAATATATTGAAAAACAACGGGCCTAGATGAGAGCCCTAGGGTACGCCTGAGGGCGTGAGAAACTGATCTGATGAATAACCGTTGACCACAACCTTAGATGTGCGTGACTCACACCACTGCAATATTATAGGACATGCACATCGTGTAATTTAAAGGGTGTATACATACCAAGTGTACGGCTTCTTTGGATGATAACAAACGATATGGCAAGGGTTTGTAATCCTATGTCTACATGTGTGGAAGTTATTAGGAATTTCAATAAATGATACCGAGTCGAGAGACCGAATTATTCAAATTAAGAAGAACGAAGAGAATTATTATGTTATTGGCAAGTGACGTTGGCAAGTGGAGTTTCTTGCCGGTTCTTCTCCAAAGTTAAAGAAACACTCTGTACACGCGTACTTGAAGGACTGCAACGTCACAATTTATTGATGAATCCGTACGCGTGTACAGAGTGTTTCTTTACACGCGTACTTGAAGGACAGGAATGTCAAAATTTATTTATTAATGCGTACGCGTGTACAGAGTGTTTCTTTTACGTATCAATTTAACATTTTTAGTGAATGTTTTAATATTAAACAAAATAAAAACATTTTGTTTTCGAATGGTAATATTTTTTTTGCATGTATGGATGCTATACTATTGCGGGTTAACGGGAACGCCCTTTGTTGGTTAACGTACTGTATAATATAAACTAATAAGATTTTCACAATAAACTTAGCAGTAGTGTGCAAGATGCGCTAGAAAACCGCCACATTTGACAAATCTCTGTACCTAGACCCGTAACGTCAGCAGAATAATTAGAAAATAAAAACGGTTTGGATTTTATAGAATACTAGCGCGTTGCTTACGACTCCGTCCACGTCGATTTCGAAATAATTTAAAGCCTACTAATGAACTACTACTAATGAAAAACAATTTTAGAATTGGATCATTCGTTCCGGAGATTACTCCTTACATACAAACTAACAACTTCTGGGCTCGCTCGTCCCGTCGTAGACCTTATCCATCGCTCCATCAGGCGTGATCGCAGTACAGAGCGGGATCATCCGAAATAAAATAAAAATACCATGACATTTGCAACCTTATTCTAAAAGAGAATGCCAAGTTTCGGCTCACAAATCATGTAGCGTCCGACATACTTTCTAAATTAATGATAATTCATTATATAAAATAGTAAGAATTATAGAGTATAAATAAAATCTGTAGAAGTACACCGTTTAAAAGTAATTTTAAATAGTTATTCAATTTATCAACACGTTTTCTATCTACAATTTTAATTAGAAATGTTGCCAATACCAAAATAAAATAATATCGATACGAAATTGCACTTGCAAATCGATTACATTAATATAATTATGTACCTACGTAAGTGAACTGATTACTTACAAAAGTCCTCTTAATTCTTATAATAATAAATAATGTTCAGTTATATTTTTGACTATTTTATAATAATTTAAAATAATTCAATTCAATTATAGGTACAGTTTAGAATAGTTATATAGTGCTAGTAACACTTAATCTTGTAGTTGTCACTGACAATTGTCAAAAGTTTTACTTCTCCCGCGTTTTATGACGAGCGACGAAGTGTCTTGCGTGTTTTTTAAGTTTTGTGTTGTTTATTACTGTGTTACCGGATCCCGATTTCTATATTACTTACGGCTACCGTGGCTGTTGAAACTGAATTCAGTATTCATTATTCAATCATTTAATAGTTTATTTCATGTTATCGTTAAAATTAGAAGTATTAGGTGGTCAATTTCAAAGAACTATAACTTTTTTTTGTGTACTTCTTATAGAAAACAAATTATATAGTGAAATTCTATAATTATTTTCCTTTTTTATGATATTTTAGTCACCTTTTATTTACATAGTTAGATATTTTAGTTACATAGTTCACCTTTGTCGGTTCTGGCCGAGTGTTGAAGGAAGCCTCGGAATTCTCCTTTGCATGACTATAATATACATTGTTAATTGTAAAACACCGAAAACCTCTCAGGACTATGTTACTAACATCATAATCAACAACTTTTGTTCTACGACTTTAAAATCTCTTTCTTAAAAATTTAAAATCGCTTTCTTTTGCTTCGCATAGACTTTGTAACATTTAGGGCGTTCAATTTAAATATTTTTATTTTTGTATGAAAATCTGGTGAACTAAAATATGACGAATTTTTAAAAGTCATAGAAGAAAAGTTGTTGATTATGATGTTAGTAACATAGTCCTGAGAGGTTTTCGGTGTTTTACAATTAACCCTGTATACTAAAGCATGTCCTACTAACATCTCCAAAGGCTGCAATATAATGCTAGCAATAAAACGAACTTAACTTACTCCAATTCCAACCTTTTAAACTAATATAACTGAAGTAGGTACAAGCTTATGTAAACTGTAATAAATTCACTCTCCGACCCGAACTGAGTCTTAAAACTGTGCCAAATGATCTGCTCGACATTAAAATTGTGTTAATTAATTCTTTTTATCTTTTACAACGTCACTTTTGTCTTTCTGTTATCGCACTTGTGTGAGTGTTAATTTATTTTAGCAAATAGTTTTAGCTTTTAGTTAAGAAATTTCTTGGAATGCTGCCTTTGGTCTGACACGGCTGATTAAATGTTGCCGAAACTTGGGTATTTGGAGCTTGTTAAATATTTAGTATAGTATACTTAGTGTAGTTATTGTTTAGTTTTATTTGGCTGTTCAAAAAGAGCTTGGGGCTAAATTGTGTTAGGTATACAGTTCGATTTTCAAAGAAAAGCAACGCTTACTGAGGTGAAGCCGTGGATTATGTCAATAAATTAATGTATTAGCCGCTTACCTGCCAGCTTATTGTTTTTATTTGCCTGCTGTGTTCTACATCTGGGCATATTTCTACTATATTATGTACTATACTCATGTACAAATTAAAGTTCAACAAACGTACAGCACATAACTGAATATTTTTAATTGCTATGTCCTCAGTAATTGTCATGTACAGCAGACCAATTGTAACTATTAGTTTTCCTAAATGCAAAATGTACGTGATGTTGCAGTGATTGTTAAAAATACGTACAGACAGATGTGGTAATATTTTTTATTGCTCCAAAAAAAAACATGCATTTTTCCCACTGGTTAGGGCAATACAATAAAATATGCACCATAGTGCTTGTGACAAGTGGAAATGATCACCTGTGTCCTGTGCTGTATTACAGGAGAAAGGGGCTTCAATTTTGGGATAAACATTTTTATGTCTGTGCAAGCGGATAGACTAGAACAAGAAGGTTAAAATTAGGTGTTGGTGAGGAGTAAGAGAGGGAGTAGTAGAGATACTTTTTTCTATCATAAGTACTAGAAAATGGTGTCTGGTGGGAATATGGGGGCTGTCCCCTAAATCTTTATGACAATTTTTGACGTACATAACGTACTGTTTTCCGCCAAATTTGAATAAATTACATTTTGATTTGATTTCAAAACGAGCTAATTAAATGTCAAGTAATGCAATGTGCATATAAATTATAAAAAACTTCTAATTTAAGGCCAGCGTCACAAGCAAGTATCTTATTAATAATCATTAAACGTAGATATGTTTACGAAGCGGCACATTTCACAGCATGAAATACGTGTAACAAAAATGTTTTGATTAAGTGAAGTGGTTGTCCAGGATATTGTAGCTAAATAATAACAGTCGCTCGGGTCGATATTCGAGGTTAAGCAACACTTGCCAAGGCCGTTATATGGATGAGTGACTAACTTAACATAATTATTTATTTAAAATTTATGTACAATAGTGGTACATGACCACATGAGACGGACTTAATACAAGTGAGTGTGCCTTTTTATTTTTCTCTACGATAATCCATCCGATTTGACAGATTTTCTTTTCGTTTAATTTTTATTATTAATTTATCCTTCATTATTGAAGTCTAATATTGTCGCTTCTCAAGTTTCCTTTAATACAATATAAAGCTTTTTTGTGAATGGGAGAACACTGTAGACTACATTTTTTTATTTGTAATTCCATTGTGCTATATTAATTGGTCAATACTGTCCTCTCATACCTAATTAACCTGTATTATGGATACATTGCAAGAATGATATTTTGATTTAAAAAAAAAAACTTTTTATCAAAAAATAAAATCGACTTCCATATAAAAACACTACAAAGGCAAAAATAACTTAAATTTCGGTGGTCGGTGTCATTTGTTTCGTATTTTCTTTTTCTTTTTCGACACCGCCTTCCGAAATTTAAGTTATTTTTGCCTTTGTAGTGTTTTTATATGGAAGTCGGTTTTATTTTTTGCTAAAACGTTTTTTTTTCACGCTTTTTAGTGGGTCGGTTTGTAATTTATCTAGTTACAAAAGCCAATATATCAACTACTTATCACCTTTTACAAAATATTGCTTTTCCCAGTGAAGAGCCGTTAATTTTTGAGGAGTTCTCCTGGTACATCACCATCAGCTCTACATCACCATATGCATTGTGACAAGCATAAAGGCTTAACATCTTCATTCAAGTAATCTAATCACAATCCACGAAATACTTATTATTGAGATGTTGCGGTGGCCATCTGTGGTCTTCATAATCAATTCAACTTCCCCAAATGGTACTTTTCGAAAGCAACTGCTCAAGGTACTATAAGAAATACTCAAAACGCTATAGGTGTGCCTATAATATTTGAAGAGTTCCCCCGATTTCTCCAGGATCCCATCATCAGATCATAATTTCGTAACAATGGGACCAACTAGAACGTATACCCTTTCAAACGCAAAAAGAATTTTTCAAATCGGTCCAGCCGTCTCCGAGTTATGAGGTAACAAACATAAAAAAATAATAAAAAAATAAAAAAAAGTTCAAGACGAATTATAAACCTCCTTTTTTTGAAGTCGGTTAAAAAGAGTATCTGTGGAGTTTCTTGCCGGTTCTTCTCCATAGAAAACTACCAATTTCGAACCGTGTCCTAACTGCTGACATTTGTACCCATGTAGGCCTATGTGAAATAAAACATTTTGAGTTTGAGTTTGACAAGGTAAGGCATTCTCTACCAGTCAAACTTTGGGTTTGAAAAGGCAAGGCATTCTCTACCAGTCAAACTTTGGGTTAAAAAGACCACAATGTGGACATGTCGAGATATAGTTGTGATAGTTGGAAGCCAGAAAGTGTACCAAGGGATATCTTGTTACCCAGCTAATTGGTCGTGGAGGTCAGATAGAGTCGCTCCATATAAAACACTAATACTTAGCTGCGTCCTGTTAGACTAGAAGCTAACCCTAACATAGTTTGCTTAAGTCTAAACAGATGATAACTATTATTATATAGTTCATCTGTAGTTCTGTCACGACTTGTAAATCGTTGGTTTGAACTGACACTAGTATGAATAGAATAAAATTTATTGAGACCATTGTTATTTCCGGTGATCCCCAAACTAGGCTATGCCTGTATCTTGGGGATAATTAGATAATGGTAGATAATTTACTTTGTATATATCAATTTATCACCTTTGGTCTTCCAAACGGTGATCCTTTTGTAGTAATTGGAATGTCTAAGTAATAATACGAAAAAAAAATACATCAACCAAATCGCACCTGGCATTGTGAAATATGGTCCAGTTATTCTCTTAGAGCGGAAATAAAGAAATAGAAATAGGTATAATGAATTGAATACCTTGTGTAGGTACTTATTGTTTAGTTTTCTATGGCTGTCCAAAAAAGAGCTTGGTGCTAAATAGTATCAGCTACATAATTTGATTTTCAAAGTAAAGCATTGTTGAGGTGAATCCGTGGGTTATGTAAATAAATTAATGTACCTTTTTTATTTATTTTTAAACAACAATATGGTTAGAATTCACATTACTAGCAATCTTGTTAACCCCTCCAACTAAACTAAATATGCTTGTGTCTGGAGTGGCTTCACGGTGATAGTGTAATGGGTGGGATTCGAACTTGCGACCTCTCGATCACAAGTCCGACACCTTATCCATTAGGCTATTGACGCTTATAAACGCGGGTTAAACCGACACTAGTAGATAATTTACTTTGTGTATATTAATGTATCACCTTTGGTCCTTAAAACGAGGATGGAAACCTTTTGTAGTAATTAGAATATATAAGAAATAATTTACTTAATTTTATTTTTTTATTTTCCCTTCACAAAGTTTTCTTATGCTAGCTTTTAACATTTTTTTTTTATTGAAAATAGGTTCGCCTTTGACCACCATCTCACCTGATGGTAAGTGATGATGTGGTCGAAGATGGAGCACGCTTACCTTTTTTTTTATTTTTTTTTTTATTTAGAATAGGTTCGCGTTTGACCACCATCTCACCTGATGGTAAGTGATGATGTGGTCGAAGATGGAGCACGCTTACCTAAAAGTAACCTATTCACTCTTGACTTAAAGACTCCTAGGTTATAGCTATCCTATACCTTAATACAATACAACAACAACAATACAATACAATGCTTACAATTTAGAGCTAACTGTGTGAGGGACTGGTGCCTGATGTAGGTATGTACAACAACCTGTATACAGGTCACCAGGACCCTCCCGCGGCTAGTATGCTACAAAGAGTTTAACATTTCGCATCGAGCAAAAGAGGAAGCTTTGCATCGGTATGTATTGTGAAATATGGTCCAGTTATTCTCTTAGAGCAGAAAGAAACACATAGAAGAAGAAAGATATCTTATTTGTGACACGTATAGGATATAAAAACAATAGTTAAAAATAAGACAAAAACCTGTGTGAGACCAAAAAGTTTCCTATCTCTGAATTCAAATTGTAGCAAATGTAGCTAATGCTTCCATATTCTGCAAAGACAAAATACCGCAGTGTTCGTATTCTGATCGAGTCCGCTGCGATGCTACGAAGTTCTGACCTTACCTTGTGACCGAGCAGAAGACACATTATAAGCTCACCACAGGTACCTACGTATGTTTATACTAGACTGAACAAAAGCTTTAGTACGTCAAAAAAGGAAATGAATTACTCAAATTCAAATCCACCAATTTATCTCCTTCCACCAAGTCCGTTCCATTTTCGGACTCTAATACGAACGGCAATGTGCCATCGTAACATGGTGGACATACGCCCAAAATGCTAGCGATGAAACGATAGCTAAGCTGACAGGTAAGCGTGCTTTATCTTCAACATCATTATAAGTGGCCTTTTATCAATAAAAAATGAAGAAGAATAAAATAAAATTTATTACAAAGTAAGTACAACGTTTTATTTTTCTAGAAACAAGTCATATTATAAAGTCTTGTCATAACTTTAATAAACATCTGGCCCACTTCTCGTCCGCCTCACACAAAAACAACTAATTTACAATATTGCAGGGGACGTGACGCTATTACTGATGCGTTCGTTTGTATGCTGGCGGTACTCAACTTACAGAGCCCGAAGTAGGAGACAGTTCTCAAGTACAAGTTTGTGCCATTTGTGCAATTAATATTTCAATGTGTTTAGATTTTGTTGGGCAATTAAATCAGCCGTTATATTTATTAAACACTAGCTGTACCCGCGATTTCATTCGCATATAAGTCTATACTTACTACTATCTATATGCTACTTTCCCATCCGAAACATAAAGTAGCAAATTTTGCCCTATCTTATCTTGCCCTGCTTTATCTTTCTGTGTCGCGTTAAAATTGGTTCAACTGTTCCAGAGACTAGTAGCCAACGACAGACAGATATAACAAATAGCAGAGATCTTGTGTTTTATTCTCCAAGATTTCTAGATAGTGGACGATATAGTAAGTATGGTATATAAACAATGCGATGTATACCAAATGCTCTGCTGTAGTATAGTGACGATAGCCATATTTATATTATGAGATTTTTTTCATTGTGCATGTAGCTAAGAAATATTATCCTTGCTCCGATAGCCTGAACTGCTCCACTCCTGGGCACAAGTCTACTAATTTATTCTATTTCTCTTCTTTTCCGCTTATTCGTGCCAACTTTCGAAGAAGTATGATTATCTGGTGTCTCTATGTGCGTGGTCTTCAGTTTTGACCCACATGTAACTTATAAAATATGTGCGTTTGCATGCAGCTTCTCTACGTGACTATAAAAAAAACGTAAGACAATTTCTTATAAAAAAACAATTTATTATAATATAATAAATTCATCAGTCCACAGAACAAGCAGTGAACAAACTTACTAGCTTGGTCAGTTCAAACTTGGATAAGGGGAGAAAATGTCTTTCAATATTTCTCGATCTGGCAAAGGCATTTGATACGATTTCTGTTCCGCTCTTACTGACCAAACTTGATCACATTGGTATAAGAGGTACCCAACTGGAACTTTTTGAGAGCTATTTATCTGGTCGTAGTCAGTGTGTCCGTGTAGGTCAATGCAAAAGTGATTACCTTCCTATCACCCACGGTGTACCCCAGGGTAGCATCCTTGGACCCACCCTTTTTCTCGTTTACATAAACGAACTCACAAGTCTCAAACTCACTCAAGGCGAAATCATCTCCTTCGCGGACGATACCGCTTTAGTTTTTGCAGCAAATACTTGGGATGAGGTATATAGTGTTGCTCAGCGGGGTTATGATATAACCAGAAGCTGGCTTCACGCAAATATGTTGACCTTAAATGTGGACAAAACAAAATATGCCTTATTCAGCATTAATAAAATGTCAAACCACAGCAGTAGTTATAAAATTATCTCTCACAAATGTATCCTAGAAGCCAACTGTGCCTGTTTGTCATTGGAATGTGTTCAGACCATCAAATATTTGGGCGTAATAATCGACAGTCATTTAAATTTCAAGGAACATATTAGGCTGCTTTGCTCTCGTGTGCGTAAACTTATATATATATTTAAAAATCTGCGGCATGTTGCTGAACCATACCTTCTAAAACGAATTTATTTTGCCCTCGGTCAGTCTATATTAAACTATTGTATTTCATCTTGGGGGGGTTCAAGTAAAACAACAATGAAGTCCATTGAGGTTGCCCAACGTGCAATTCTAAAGGTATGCATTTTCAAACCAATTCTCTTTCCGACGGTCTCTCTCTATCAAATATGTGAGGTTCTAACAGTAAGGCAACTCTTTATACTAAACATCATACTAAAACAACATATGATAGTGCCCTACGACAAACTTGCATGTACACGTCGTAGATTAAATGTATGTACGGAACGGACAAATAATAAAACTAAATTTATTAAAAAATTCTTTGAATTTCTCGGCCCGTTCCTTTATAACAAAATAAATAAAATTTTAAATATACATCCCCTGACAAAATCAAAATGTAAGCCAATTGTAAGTAAATATTTGCAACAACTTAATTATGAAGAAACTGAACTATTACTTAATGTTGTACAGTAATTATAAATTAGGTTTAAATGTAAATTATAAGTAAAATAACCTTTTGTGATAAAACCATGCTCACACAAACACACTCGCACATGTATACCTCAATCCTCAACTTACCCAAGCCTAGTCACACACTCACACACTCTAACACACACATACATCCCACCACTCACACACATACTACCACTTACATACACTTCACGCATTCACACTTAAATCAAACTCCACAGATACTGCACACACTCTCATAATCACTTCCGCTCTTACTAACTCTTAATTTGTGTAATTAATGTTATATTCTAATCTTAGCAGATAAGTACTCCATACTATTGCAAACACTTTGTTGGCGATTTTATTAAAACTCCTGGGAAATGGCATTGATAACTGAAACACAGGCATTGCCTAGTTCGGTTACAAAAGCTACATCCAGTTTACAATGTTATACACTGCCAAATTATAATTTATGTAAACTAGTACTAAGTTTTTTGAGAAATAAATTACTATTACTATTACTATTACTATTTATTCGGGTAAATTACACTAATTGCCATTAATCAAATCACAAATACGATTAAAATCAAAACAAAAATAACATAATATAAAATGAAATAAAGCCATAATAAACACAAAATTTGCAAAACGGCATTGGTACAGCGACATGTCTGCTCGAACAATGCCTGAGGTAAGGGCAGTCCAACCTTTCCCCGATCATCGTTAGAACGGTGTTGGAGCATACTCTGGGGATGAAAAAAATCCCATGTCCTATTTTAAGACATGGTCTATCCGTGCGCGCGGTATCAGTATCACTTAAATCTCTACAGCCGTTAAGACAGACAGGTAATGTCGCGTATGGAAAGATTTTATTTTTCAAAATTTCATATTGTTACGAGCTGGGGTTCGGGATAGACATATTTTACGCCAATTAAACCAAAATTAACACTTTAATTAAATAAACACAAAATAAAAAAAATTACACAGTTATTCACACTACACAACTTAACACTTAAATCGCACTGAAATTCACTTGTAGAGTTTTGATTATATCGCCTCGTATCTTGCAATTCCATCTGCTGCTTATGTTCTTTATATATCTACGTTGATCTACATATATAAAGCACATAATTTGTTAGACACTATATCATTAAATTAAATTCTCTTTTCCGTGGCCTATGACAGTAGGACTGTAGTATAAAAACATCAAATACGTACATTGTGGTACAAAAACCACTATAATCAACAATGTTGGCCTGATAACGTCATAGGCACCGTTTTAACAACCGCAACCGACATAACATAAACATATAATACAAACATTACCATATAAAGTGACGTAGCGTCAATATTAATAATATGCTGTGGTATTAAGCCTTTATATTTACAATGTACACTAATATATTGGTCTCTTAAAGCTTGTGATTCCACTTACTACAAGTTTTTGAGGTTTATGGAACCATTCTTACCATTTTAAAGTTTTGAACCCTTAAAAGAAAAAACGGAAACTTTATAAGATCACTTTTTTGTACGTCTGTCCATCTGTCGCAGGTCAACCTCTGAGGTTGTCGGCTGCGTAACCGGACTTGCTAGTGGCTGCCTTAATTGATAATAATTAAAGCCTCCAGCCTGGAATTATTAAAGAACTTACAAACTAGGCGAAATCTTAATTGAGAATTTTAGTATCAAAATCTTCATTAAAGTGTAAGTTATAAGCCTAATACTGAAATTTAAATTCTTGATTCAGATGTCAGGTGTTGATATTGAAATATTCGTTAATCTCTGATGGAGTGATGGAAGTCTTAAGTTCTTTTTCTGAGCATTAAAATTATTACCTTTTTTCTTTTAAGCAATTTAGGGGAAAGTAGATTAATAACCAATGGAAATAGTTAGCCTTTAGTAAACTTGTTTAGACTTTCTGTATACAGCTAATATATAATATCGTCTTAGGAGCATTGAGGTAATATGTACTACGTACGATGTGGGACCGCTTGACTTATTGTATAATTCATGAATCCCTTTTAATCAGACGAGACCAAGGTCAAAAGATACAAACAATGATACCTAAATGCCTAGAACCTTCACTCATATTTGAAAAATCCTAGTTATAAGCTTGAATTCCAGAAAATAATTAAACATGCGATACTCTAGCGAAGCCAGAGGTACTACTAGTATTATTATAATAACCAAACCGCGCCTCTCATTTCATCGACTAAAGCTTTGTCCTTAGTACACGCGTGGAAGCGGGCGCGATTAGGCTACCGTGCATCGCGAGCTATTTTAGCGGGATTTAGAACCTAAACACTGACTTCTTCTGAGTATTTCATTACTGAAGGTTGTGTCAATCCTGGAAAGCCTTGGTGGAAGAACTGACGAGTCGCTTCCACGCCTCTTGTCGTTAGCTTGCCTGAGGGAAGTCGTCTCAGTTAGCCCCAAGACCTCCTTTATTGAGTCAGACCAGCGGCTCGTTGCTTTCCAACAATAACCAGCTTGGCAAGATTATTCGATTGTCTCTGAGCAATTTATTTATTAAAACTTATATTTTTATTTATTAAGTCATAGAAAGGGGGTTATGAAAACTCTGCTTCCACTATTTGTTTTGAAAATAATCCTGCAACTTTCTCTTAAACGCATATTGACTGGTGGCCGTCCTGATATCAAGAGATAATGCATTCCACAGAAAAACAGATTGTATATAAAAGGAAGAATATATAAAATGAGAAGTATGAGAAGGACAGAGTAGGAGAAGATTATTGAAAGAGCGCAGACTTTTAGCGTGTGAAGAACATAGACATTGAAAATGAGAAGGGAGGGGTAGGAGAGTTTGGAGAGCAATGTGGCTGAAGTAACTGAGAATGCGGTGATAGCAAATAGTAAAGAGTCTAGGCTTAATTTTAAGCTGATCGAGAATAGATTTAAATGATAAATTACCTTAATTTGATCCATAAATTTAAAGTAGATGAAGCCGGTGTTTTCTAACTGATTACGCTGAGAAGAAACATCGAAACAAACTCAGAGGTCAAGGTCAAGTTTTGAAGCCCATACAATCTGTACTGGTCAAATCATATAGAACCTTGTTGGTTTGAGGCGAATCTTTCTAGAAAGATGCACACAGACTTGAGTGGGACTGTCCAGTTAGTGCAAGCATTTGTCAGAAAACGTATAGCTCAACTTAGAACTATAAAGAGCTCAATGCTTTGATTGTTCTTTCTGCTGTCCACCTATAGTATTTGCAATATTCTTTTCTTGCACAACATTTCAAAGGCATCATCATTTCGTCTTTTTCTTTACATTGATTTACTGCGATGATAAGGTGGACCGTCTTTGAAATGATGGACTGCGCGACTTTGTAAAGGTGGAAGGCAAGTCTTTGTAAAAAAACTTTTTACCAAAAAATTAAACCGACTCCCAAAAAACACTGCAAAGTGAAAAATAACTTTAATTTCGGTAGTCGGTGTCTTTAGTTTTGTATTTTCGTTTTTGGCACCGACTTCCGAAATTAAAGTTATTTTTCAATTTGCAGTGTTTTTTGGGAGTCGGTTTAATTTTTTGGTAAAAAGTTTTTATTTCACTCTTTTTAGTTGGTCTATTTTCAATTTACCTAGTTACAAGAGCCTAATTATCAACTACTTATAACCTTTTACAAAATATTGCTTTTCCCAATGCTGGGCCGTTAATTGTTGAGGAGTTCTCCTGGTACTTCACCATCAGCTCTACATCACCATATGCATTGTGACGAGCATAAAGTGCGTAACATCCATATTCAAGTAATCGAATCGCAATCCACTCAATACTTATTATTGAGTAGGTTCGGCGGCCATCTGTGGTCTTCATCATCAGTTCCACTTCCTCAAATGATACTTTTTGAGAGCAACTGAACAAGTTTCTATAATAAATACCCAAAATGACATAGGAGTGCCTATAATATTTGAAGAGTTCCCTCGATTTCTCCAGGATCCCATCATCAGATCCTGACGTTTATGAAAATGGGACCAATATCGAAGTATACCCTTTCAATCAAAAAAAGAATTTTCCAAATCGGTTGAGCCGTCTTCGAGTAATCGATGATCATACATTAAAAAAAAAAAAAAAAAAAATATACGCGTCGAATTGATAACCTCCTCTTTTTGTCGTCGGTTGAAAATGAAACGCATGACTTTGTAACACTGGACCGCGCGTCTTTGTAAAGGTTTACCGCGAGTTCTGACGTCATAATTTGATAATACTAGCAGCAAAGTCAGCACACGGTCGGCTTTATCAAGGAGTAGTCGTTATAGTCGTTTCTTTATCCATGGTTAAATACAAAAGCTATTTTTTTATAAATTCGTGATTCCTGGTGGCGCAGTGGTTACAGGCAAAACTAAAGAGCTGTAGCCGTGGGTTTGAACTCAATCAGAATATTTTTTTTAATATAATTTTCATCATTGCTATTGCTTTTAATAACAGTAAAAGAAAATATTATGAGGAAAATGTCCAAGGACCCAAAATCTGAAGAAATGCGTCATCCACAAATCCTTTTGGATTAAGGCTTATTCAGTCTTATGCTATCCTCTACCCAAAAGTAGAAATGTTATAGGCTGGTAACGAAAAAGTATTAAATATTTCTGATACCTCTAGCTAAAAAAAATATACGACCGCTCGTTCCTAATCTCGCTTTTGTGTAAAATGCAAAAGGCAGTTTAATTACTTACGATACAATTCTTAAAATGTTTTCATCGGTAGTAAGGTACAGTATTAGTGAGTGCTAATAATTATTTTGAAATCAAGTAGAAAGTGCTAGTGTTTGATAAATCGCGCTCGCGTACGCTTGTCACGTTGGTTTCTGTCATAGGATTAACTACAGCGGAGAGGTAAATGAGAATTATGTTCTCACACATATAATAATAGATAGAAGAGAGACATGCAATGTTATGGGAATTAAGATAGCAACACGAATATTGAAATTTTAGTTAGCGAGGTTAATTAAGAATGCTGCAGCTTTTTGTTGTGATTTAACTATAGCGTTGAACTATATTATGGAGATGTTGCGTTATTTGTAGGCGTTTATGTCGAAATTGTTTGTCCGTGACAATAAGCTACATGAAATGTAAAATCTAAAGTTTACTTAAAATTTTGGAGACATTTACGACCTCTGTGAGTAGCAACGGTAGAAGCTAATTTTTCGTTGACAATGGACATCATACATGCTTAATTTAAACCTGAATTGTTATCCATAGGTTTAGCTAACGTTGCAGTTCTGGGTAAGCATGGAAAGCCATCTTACTAAACGCCGCTGTTCGTCCGTCTGACTGTCTGTCAGTTGTATCTCAAATTATAAATAGAAAGTAAAAATGTTTACTGTCTTTCCTTCTTACCGTTAATAAAAAATATCAAATGTATCGATTAGGCCACCCGTTTTTAGTCGTGTTTTTTGTAACTTAGATTCATGGTTTATAAATAAAGAAGAGTATTATATTCTATTCCATTGGTACAGAATGTGTATATTCGTATTTTATCTATACTAATATTATAAAGCGGAAAAGTTTGTTTGTTTGTTTGTTTGCTTGAATGCGCTAATCTTCGAAAGTACTGCGTGGATTTGGATGCAATTTGGTATGGAAGTAGCTTGAAGCTTGAGGAAGATTATAGGCTACTTTTTACGCGACTGCAAAAAAGGAGAGTTATGTTTTTATCGTGATAGAATCCACGGGAGCGAAGCCCTGCGTGAGTACTAGTATTACATATAAAAATATGAAATTAAAAATACAAAAATATTTTTTTAATGTCATATATTGTTTTTTTATTTGGTAAACTTGTAGTACAGAAAAATGTCTAGCTTTCCACCAAAAACGTTTCTTGCTTGCATGAAGTATATATAAGCATATATATGCACATGTGGAAAGTGATGCCTGCAACATGCAAGAAAACTATACGCGACACGTATTTCGCCCCTCCGCGGAGCATCCTCAGGAAATGGAATAAACACTAGATTTTTCTGTAGTATTATTTTGTTTTGGAATTCCGCTAACAAACTCCAGATTCCATCCTGCATTATTTAACCCACTTTTATAAAACCGCCAATGATTTTTTACTCGATCTCTATACTTATACTCTTATACCTGAAAGACGAAGAATCAATGGACCATTTCTGGCTTATGGTTGGAAGCTCTTACCATGCTTGCCTCTTAATATAGCCAGTATTGAGTCCCACCGATATGCCACTCCATTAGATAACATAAAGTATATGTACTTACTTACTAATCCCACTCAGCGGCAAATATAGTTCGCGAGTGAACTTACGGAAGTAGGTCGTGGTATGTGCGGTGTATACAGGGTGTTATAATCGTACGTGTTAATATTTAATGGTGATATTTTTTATCTGCTATACATTAAAGAAAAACATATTTGATGACTTGAAAATTAAGTTTATAGTGGTTTTAATACAACAGTATTATTTTTGTACGATTATAAAGTGTCCCATTGCTGGGCAAATGGCTCCTCTACCTCACCGGCAATACTTGTGTCACTTTCTGGTTTCTTGACCATTCGTAACATCTGTCAAAGATATACTGACGACAGTCGGGAGCGACGGATTAACGTGCACGGATGAATCTCGAAATATCACAATGGTCACTCATCCACGTCTGACCTAAGCAATCCATATGGCTATTATTAAGCCATAATCCTAAAGAATATTATAGAGAAGAATCCACGTCAGATAAAAACAAAATACTCGAAAAGCTCAAACTTGTCAATACATCCATTTTTCAAAGCTTTTACCATACTTTGTTTCTTGCTAGAAACAAAACACGTCGCTTGTTTGTCAGAAGATTCGATATGTTTCTAGCGAAGCCATCACTCGGCATAGTGACGTGACGCAAGCAAAACTATTCAAGTGCTTGTTAAAAATTGTTCGATGTTACGACATGCG
Source organism: Tholera decimalis (assembly GCA_943138885.2). Lineage (NCBI taxonomy): Eukaryota > Metazoa > Arthropoda > Insecta > Lepidoptera > Noctuidae > Tholera > Tholera decimalis. The sequence continues at coordinate 6,065,143 of OW964568.2, forward strand.
GTTATAAACTAGTGTAAACAAAATAAATACGAGTGTTACTGTAAAAGTTGTTACAAATATATAATGTTGAGTTGTTTATATTTAATAATTTAGTTTAATTGTAGCTACTTAGGTGGACTTAATGTAAGAAGGAGGCATCTACCAGTTCAGTTTTTGCTTTGAAGTTTGATTTATCAATAAAAATAATACCCATATTATGTATAAATGCAAGTCTATCTATCTGTCTGACGCTTACGCTTTTACGTCTAAGCAACAAACGTCAATAAACAGGCAACTTTTTTCAAAAATTAAATGAAAAAATTGGCCAAGTGCGAGTCGGACTCGCCCATGAAGGGTTCCGTAGTAACTATAATAAATATAATATACTTAATATATTTATTTGAAAAAAAAAACAATAAACCTTAATAATTTCTTAAAACTAGCTTATTTACAATTTTTACAACTACGCCAAATAACTTTGTTTTTCATAGTATTTGTATGAATTACAAAGTTGTATTTGCGGTTTTAGAAAATATACTGTATCTCACAAACTGCTAACTCGATCTCGTTCAAACCAATTTTGCTTGAAAGTTTACATTCAGTTCTACAACATGTGGTTTTTTTTAGATTTTTCACTTCTTTATTATAGAAGTTAGAGGGGGAGGACACACATTTTACCACTTTGGAAGATGATGATACCACACACGTATAGGTTTCATGAAAAAAAATATTTTCAGTTTCAGTTCCATGTATGGGGAGCCCCCTTTATTTTAAATATTTTTTTAAATTTTCTCTTAAAATCAAAAAGCGGTTCACAGAATACATCTACCTACCAAGTTTTACATGTATAGTCCTAATAGTTTCGGAATAAAATGGCTGTGACATATGGACGGACGGACAGACAGACAGACGGACAGACATGTCGAAACTATAACGGTTCCGTTTTTTGCCATTCGGCTACGGAACCCTAAAAAGAGGTAGCTTTATTGAAAATTTAGTCAAATAAAGTATATATAGGCGAAAATAAAAATAAATTATAGGGCATCGAAAAATTCGTCAACATCGCTATCAATGGGAAAAGTGCCCAGAACACTGGCCGCATTGCCACGTTGAATGGCAATGCTGATTCTCTATCCAAAGAAAAGGCCAGCCCTCTGGTCATCTGTGGAGTCGACTAATCGTTTGCCGATGTCACGAAAGAGTCGATGCGCACTCGGACCCCATGGTCCTAACGTTTCAACCCCAAACGGCTCAAACATATAGCACCCAATTAGGTTGTTGTATTTGCACCGTTTGAGATTTTCTGCACCTGCACCTGCCGCCCCAGCATAGCCCACCGTACTGAGAAGATGGGATGGCGCAAATGTGTCAACACAAGTAGCATCCCACACCAAAGGCCTACCCAAATTCCAAGGCATTATAGTCATCCCGTCTGGTCTCTTCCCATCGTCCCGTGCCAAGCCGTTGGGTTCTAAAACAGATGGTACTCCAGCGGTGACAAGAGCCCGACGGATGATGCCATTTATGCTGGCATGCCGTGCTATCCGACCAGAGCTTCTGCTGCAGGAAAGGCCATGATTTCCGAGGTGGTCGACAGCCGCACTGCATTGACAGCGATGTGGAGCACCACTGGGAGCACCCAGACGTGGACATGTAAAATTAAATTAAAAATTATGCGAAAGATGTTACGGGCAACATCTCTGCTTAGCCTCTTCCCAGCTATGTTAGGGTCGGCTTCCAGTCTAACCAGTCTAACCAGATTTTCTGGCTTTCCCGTAACGACTGTCAAAGATGTCCAAATGACAGCTGGGACCAAAGGCTTACCGTGCTTTCAGAGGCACGGGGGAATCACACCGCCAACTTCCAAACTCCGTGATACTACTGAGAATTTTCTAATAAAAAAACCAAATAGAACATTTTTCCGACCCGCGAAGCGAGCCCGAGACCTCACGCTATGCAGTCACGCTTGCGAACACTAGACCAACGAGGCAGGCGTCGCGGGCAACAGCTAGTATTTCATAAATAAATTATAAATAAATAAAATAAATGAATTGTTTATTTCAGAAATAGTGCAAAATACATCTACAACGTGTAATTTATAGGGTATATCATACCAAGTGCATGGCTTCTTTGGATGATAACAAACGATATGGCAAGGGTTTTGTAATCCTAAGTCTACGTGTGTAGAACTTATTACATGTAAATTCCAATAGACTGATACCAGAGACCGAATTTTTCAAATTAAGAAGAACGAAAAGAATTATCGTGTTATTGGCAAGTGACGTGGAAAGTTATTGACCCTCGTAGTGCTGTGACACGTTTGTTATGATTGGTATTCATGAAATATATAATGAAACAAATAATTTGGTATCAATTCTTTGAGTCAGTTATTTTGTGCTGAAACTGTGCATAGAGACTCCATACCAGATGTTGTATTCAGCCCTTTTGGATAGATATGGGGTTTCCGTTACACGTTGTATACATATAACAAAACAGTAAAAAAGTGTGGCTGTACATTTTTTTATACAAAAATAATAATTAAGGTGGGTTAAGAAACGGTAAAACGAAAAAGAAATAAAAAAAGTCTGTCTGTTTGTCTGTTTGAACACGCTTATTTCCGGACCTACTAGATGGATGTTAATGAAATTTGGTAAGCAGGTAGTTGATATCCTTACTAACACATAGGCATAGCATTTTTCTACAGGAAATCCCACGGGATCGGACAGGCAGCTAGTTTACAATAAAAGTCTTAAAATTATTTAAATTAAGGAATATTAAAATATTTGCCTGTACTAGGTAATACAGGCGATGATCATAGTTTACGAAAAGCGTTTTACGTTTATGGAAAGTGATCGATGCCGCTGCCATAATACTGTACTCTATGGTTGAGACTTGTTCGTATACCAATCAGATTTCGATTAAAAATCCCTTCCAATCGGACTCGATCGCTCGCTGGTTCCAAATTCGTAACCGACTTTTTGTTTTACAGTTGACTGTTGGCGCCGGTACTTTTGAATGTCAAAAGAAGAATTGTAAACAGAAACTGACAAATGAAACCCCGGATAGAAGAAACGAAGTATTCGATCTGCTGTTTATTTTCAACCGACGACAAAAAGAGGAGGTTATCAATTCGACGCGTATATATATGTATATATATATTTTTAATGTATGATCATCGATTACTCGAAGACGGCTGAACCGATTTGGAAAATTCTTTTTTTGATTGAAAGGGTATACTTCGATATTGGTCCCATTTTCATAAACGTCAGGATCTGATGATGGGATCCTGGAGAAATCGATGGAACTCTTCAAATATTATAGGCACATCTATGTCGTTTTGGGCATTTATTATAGTAACTTGTGCAGTTGCTCTCTAAAAGTACCATTTGAGGAAGTGGAACTGATGATGAAGACCACAGATGGCCGCCGAAACTACTCAATAATAAGTATTGAGTGGATTGCGATTCGATTACTTGAATATGGATGTTACGCACTTTATGCTCGTCACAATGCATATGGTGATGTAGAGCTGATGGTGAAGTACCAGGAGAACTCCTCAACAATTAACGGCCCAGCATTGGGAAAAGCAATATTTTGTGAAAGGTTATAAGTAGTTGATAATTAGGCTCTTGTAACTAGGTAAATTAAAAATAGACCAACTAAAAAGAGTGAAATAAAAACTTTTTACCAAAAATTTAAACCGACTCCCAAAAAACACTGCAAAGTGAAAAATAACTTTAATTTCGGAAGTCGGTGCCAAAAACGAAAATACAAAACTAAAGACACCGACTACCGAAATTAAAGTTATTTTTCACTTTGCAGTGTTTTTTGGGAGTCGGTTTAATTTTTTGGTAAAAAGTTTTTGTTACAGAAAAATTCACGCTTCTCTTTGCAGAATTAAATAGATTGAATATTGCCAGTGCTAATTTTAAAATTACCAACTCGCACTGGCCGCCATGATGGATTACGGCCTATTCTCTCTCCTAGAGAGATGGCCTGTGTCCTAGAAGTGAGAAGGTTGAAGGCTGATTATGTTTGTATGTTATGATTACTATTTTATTTAAACTACACATACGCGATGGGAGACCTAAGTATAATATATAATAAGTACCTACTTCCGTGAAAAGATCTTGAATTGAAGTAAACAACGCAGGTCGTTGATCCCGTTGGCTCTGTTAGCTCTCTCTTCGTGGTCGACCCTTCATGACTGTCGGCTTTTCCATTTTTTGCGGTCAGTAGCTAATTGGATCACTGCCTTGAACCTACGGGAGGTGCATTGCTTACCACTTTGGCACAGATGACTAGTTTTTCTTTGTTTATTGTGTGGTAGTGTAGTAGAAAAACCTTTTGTTCACCGTTGTGGAGTTTCGTTGGTGTATTTAATTGCACAATGACACCTTTACCACGGGGTGTTCATTCACAGATTTGATGTCAACCAGTGAATGAAAAACGGTTTTTTTTTTAAATCATCGAGTTTTTTTGCATTTTTTCCAAAACCCCCATATACACGTATTTTCTACAAGTATAATATTTTATATATTAACCAGAATGCTTTCAACAATTGCATTGCACAATGACACCATTACTTAATTAAATTTGATATGGTTAAAAAAAACTCTACTGACCTTCTTAAAGAAATAGACACCATAAAGATAGATCTCCTAGATCATAAATGAAACCGTTTGGAAACGGAACCAATGAGTTAAACGTTTCCCAGGCGAAATTTGAATTCTAAAATTCGAACTTCAGAATTTTAAAATTTACCGTTTATTGAATGTGATATTTTTGCGCGCGGATTAGCTTATGTGGATTTGAAAATGGCTTCGTTTAGATTGGCTTTTCTGTCGTAAATCTATGATTGTTTGTTAAAATTATATGGTCTTATTTTATTGTTTACTTTATCTTTTTGTTATTTTATTTATTAGCAAACCATAGGAATTAAACGTAGTACAGAGTAAGTAATTATTAATATAAAACAAAGAAAACATTTTTCATCATTGAAATCCTAAACGGACCAAATGCCTATTGTATAGAAACATAGTTACGCACATCTCCTAGTTCGACTTAGTGCTGTATCCATTATAAAACTTGCAACATACGGACATACAAACTTAATAAGCTTAATATCCAATGTAAGGTACAGTCGCAGTCGAATTATGTTTGACATCTGAAGGTCTATTTTATTTCCATCATAGAAATATTAAAAATGGCTTTTAGAAACTTATGAAAATAAATGGCTTAAATACATTACCGAAGTCAGCATTGACCTAAAGCAGATATCACTCAGTTTTTTTTTTTTTATTTATAATAGGCACTCGTTTGATCACCATCTAACCTGATGATGATGGGGTCGAAGATGAAGCACGCTTACCTAGAAGTAACCAATTCACTCTTGACTTAAAGACCCCAGGTTATAGCTATCAGGAAACACAGACTCCAGCAGTGAATTCTACTCCTTAGCCGTACGTACAATGAAAGTATTCCCAAAAAGTTTTGTGCGTATGGGAATACTACAATTCAATGTTGTGTTTTTCGGTGGGAAAATCATGATCAAATTACAGTTCACATTATTGAATGCAATAAGTGTTTGAGTATTGAAATGACTGCTCCTGCTTTGGGTGGAGCAAAAGGGAGTATCAGACTTGTAGCGACTAAAAAGCTACCCTGCTCTTCAGTTGTCATTCCAATAAAATAGATTTAAGAGCCTATACTACCTCAAATGGCTTTTCTTTTTTTTTCGTGGTAAAATCATCAGATGAGTGAGCGCGGCGTGCCTGACCTCAAATGGCTTAGCATGATCCTCCGTTATATCGAAAATACTGCAGCAATATTTTGAAATAAATATATGGTAAAGTTGAGGATTAATGTTAGGTACTATGTTTGACGAAAACACGATTCCATAAAATTTTCTTGATAGAAAAAAATTCTAAAGTTACCTCCAAACCAACAAATCAGAACAATAAACCGCTGGTATTCAAAAATAACTTCAAATTAGATAATGAAACTTTATTTATTTATTTATGTACACACATGACACTTTGCATATTAATTGAACTAACTATAAAGCAGGTCTTATGTTATTTACTTTTTTTAAATTACCATTATTTTCACCGTAAAAAGAAATAAACTAAATTATCGGTGTCTTGGAGTCTATTCCCTGCCACCCTGTCTCGCTTGCTCGCGTGACCGCGGCCAGTAGTGTGCGAGTGAGATAAAGAGTGAGAAACGCTGAGGTAGTATAGGCCCTTAATTTATGATAAAGATAAAGATAAAGATGTGTTTTATTTGCAAATATGGGTTTTACAACATAATATTGTGGTGACATAAACAAAAAGAAAATAAAGCTCAACCATATTTTACCATCAGGCATGCAAAAATACAAAAAATAAAAGAAAAGTATACATAGCTTTAAAGCAGGATTACAATATTAAACTACGTCACTACTTAATCTAAAAATACTTAAAATTAAAACTATACATTAATAATATTTTTTTCCGCCAGAAATTCGTTTACAGTATAATACGTTTTGTCTGCTAAAAAGTTGCGTAATGTTTTTTTAAACAAATACAAATTCAAATTCTTCCAGTCTTTAGGCAATTTATTATATATTTCTGGTGCCATGCAGCAGACACTTTTGCGCATTAGGGCTGTATTTGCTCTAAGAATACGTAATCTACTATTATCGCGTCTATTTCGTGGAAATAGGTCATTTAGGCGCATAAAATAATTAGAGTTAGCCTTAACAAATACTGCTATTTCTAAAATGTAAATACTAGGAAGCGTTAATATTTTATACTGTTTGAAGTAAGGCTTGCAACTATCAGTCGTTTTTAACTTGAACATTGAGCGAATGCACCTTTTTTGTGATTTAAATGCCGCTTCTCTTTCAGAAGAGTTGCCCCAAAATATAACCCCGTATCGTAAATGGGATTCGACTTTACCATAGTAAGCAGTAAGAAGGCCATCTGTGTCAATTATTGGTGATAATGTATGTAGTGCATATGAAGATTTACTGAGTTTTTTACATAATATGTCTATGTGACATTTCCAGTTTAGCTTTTTATCTATTTCCAACCCTAGAAATTTTGTGCTTTCTACTTCTTCTATAATGTTATTTTTATAGTTGATATTAAGGTTTCTTAAAGCAGGTATACGCTGGCTAAAATGCATTATTTTGGTTTTGCTTAAGTTTATTTGTAATTTATTTTCGTCTAACCATTTTATAATAAATTTCAGGGAATTGTTAATGTCACTTTCATATGTGTTTACACTTTTACACGGTATTGTAATTGTACTATCATCTGCAAATAATGTCAACGGGTTTTCTATGCACTTAGGTAAATCATTTATGTACAATATAAATAATAAAGGGCCAAGCACGCTGCCCTGCGGCACACCAAACCTAATTTCACGTTCTAATGATTGAAATACCTCTTCGTATTTATTACTTGCATTTATTCTATTAACTTGAGTAATTTGTTTTCTATTGCGAAGGTAAGATTCAATTAAGTTAAGAATATTTCCTCGGATACCGTATGCTTCAAGTTTATTTATGAGGGTATTATGGTGTACATAATCGAAGGCTTGGGTCATGTCACAGAAAATGGCACATACTGGTGTTGTTTTATCCACATTACTAATTACACTGCATATAAAGTCATATATTGCCATATTAATAGTCCTACATTGCCTAAATCCTTTCTGTTCATCACATAATATTTTTTTTTTCTATATATTTATATAGTTCTTTATATATGTACTTCTCAAATATTTTAGAAATAATCGGTATGAGTGAGATTGGCCTATAATTTTCCATGACCTCTCTATTTCCTTTTTTAAATAAAGGCTTTATTATTGATGTTTTTAGAGCATCTGGATAAATACCAGCGCTAATGCTAAGGTTTATTAAGTGACTAAGGTGACCGCATATGTCATAAGCTATTGATTTTACTATCTTTGTAGCGATTCCATCGTAACCTACGCTACTGGTATTTTTTAGGGAAATTATTATTTTTAATATTACACAGGGTAAACTGGGTGCCATAAACATCGATTTACGCTCAGTGTTTATTCTACGTAAGTTGAGTTTATGATCAACATTTACTTTAGGCTGAATTTTATCGACAAAGTGATTGTTAAATGCTTCAGCTATTTTCATTGGATTTGTAATTATTTGGTTATTTGCCGTAATTTTAGTGATATGTTGTTTAGGAATATTGTATTTAATTTGGTTAATGATTTGCCAAGTAGATTTTGACTTATTTTTAGATTGTTTAATTGTGAAGTTATTTTGTGCTTTTTGTGTTAGATTTATTATTCTTTTGTACAGTTTGGAATAGTTAGTCAATTTTATTTTGTTGTCCTTATTGGGGTTTAATCTCAATTGCCACAAAAGTGATCTTTTCTTTTTACTGCATAATTTAACACCTTGGGACAGCCATTTAGGTCTTTTCACTGTATCTACTTTAATTACGATGATGGGAAAACATAAGTCATAGAATAGCCTGAAAGTGTCGATGAATGCACTGTATGCCACATTTGGGTCATGGGTATCGTAAATTTCCGAAAAGGATAAATTTTTTTTATACAATCTTTAAATTTTACTATGTTTTCTTTACTATAGTCCCTTCTTTTCGTGTACCAGTATTTTAAAGCACATACATTTTGAACTGGTCATTGAAGCAGCTGTGCTGTGTGATCGGATAGGGCAAACTCTAATACATCGGTCTTACATGATTTACTGAAATTATGCGCAAAGTTGTCTATACATGTCAAGCTGGCCATACGAGTGGGTTGTTTTAAAGGTAGTTTCAAGTTATAACTTAATAGCAGACACTCAAATGAAGTTGATTGACTATTTACTTTCAGCATATCAATATTAAAGTCTCCAGCGATTACAATTTTCTTACGGTGTGTGCTTGATATCTTATGCAAAAGAGTTTCAAGTTTATTCAAACATTCTTGAAAATTATTTGCGTTTGGTACTCTATAGATACTGACAATTATTACCTTATAATTAATGAGTTCAATAGCACAACATTCAAACATGCCTGGAGATGATAGCTTTTCAATTTCAGGCAGTTCCTTCCACTGATGCCCGTTCCTAACAAGTATACAGGCCCCTCCTCTTTTACTCTCCGCTCTGCTGTAATGTGCAGCTAGACAGTAATTCGGGACATTTAACTGATTTTCATAACCTTTCATCATAAAATGTTCAGTAATGCATATTATATCTACATTCAAATTTTTTTGAGATAGTTCATCTAGAGACACAGTGAGAGCATCAGATTTTTTCATTAATCCTGCAATATTTTGGTGCAGATTATTGAGATAATTATTAGAGAAAAAACTCATTTGTGTGAGATATGGAGCAGGAAGGAGAGGCAGTCCGTCCTTCATGCTCTAACTCACAAGTATCATGAATACTATTTGTGTTGTGATCACTGTTTTCTATATTTATTATTTCACTTAAATTTTCAAATACATTTGTCATGCCGTGATTATTGAGACATCCATTACTCCTCCAAAACATTTTATAATCGCATGTCAAATTCAAGTTGGAATCGAATAACAAAGCGTAGTTATTTGTGCAATTATCTAAATATAACAAATTATTAAAAGTTTCTACTCTACAGTTGAACATCGTTGAACGGTCGCTGAATTTATATATTGGTAGGCAGAGTATTACATTTGTGTGTTTTATGTTTAGTAGGGAGTCACGTATATGAATTGTCAGATCGACATAGTTGTTAGTTTGTCTAAAATCCTCTTCACCCACCAAGATTATACAGTAGTCATTAATTGTAAAGTCTTTTAGTTTAGCTTCTATATTACTGAAGAGCTTCTTTATTACACAGCTGGGAGTCAAATGGTGGCAAATTTGAAAATTGGGGAACGTTCTTGATGCAATTGTTAAGATCTTGTTTGTTTTATTAGTACTAAGAATGCATATTTTTGATTTTATTTGTTTCAATACATCATTTATTCGTTCGATATTTTGCGATTTTGGAGCTGGTGGTGCAGTTTGAGTAGCATTATTTTTTTTCAATGGTTCCTGGGTACGAATTATGTCTACAGATTTTCGTTTTCGGCTAGTATTAGAGGTACGTCGCGGTGTTGCCAGTTGCTGTGTGGTTTTGTTTGGAGTATTTAATTCACTCGGTAGCTGTTTTGCTGCTTTTATGACAGTTTGGTGCTTACTAGTAATTTCTTTAAGTGCTTTTTTAAGTTCTGTGTTTTCTATAGACAGATTACTTATTTCTTCGTGTGCTGTAGATAGTTCTAACTGTAGTTTTTCTATTTCTAACCTCAGGTTTCGTGTTTCGTCATTGTCGTCGTCTGAGATATTAGGCATACTACTGGTGGTGTCCTCTAGTGTTGAGTTTTTAGACTCATCTTCAGTTAATATTTCTGTCATCGAACGGGTGCGTGTTCTACGAAGGGTTATATTCTCAAAGAAATTCATTGTGTGAAGATTGTATTTAAGATTAATAGTAACTTAGTCGATTTCTAGTAATTGTCCTCGTCCCAAAAGCCCAGTATCCAAAACGTAGAAAAAAAAACACAATTGTGTTTCTGTACGAAGACAATTGGAAAAAAAAAAAGCGCGGGAACCTTCAAGATTGTTAGGCGCCTTTTTTTAAAAACTTAATTTGTAATAAATAAAAAGCAACTCATTTTTGAACAAATTTATTAGTCAACGTGGTAGAGATGGCCCGGAGCCGTAAAAAACGAAAAAAGGAACATTCGGCTGAAGACGGAGAGGCGGAGTCGGTTGATGAGGGCTCAGCGTCTGACGTCGGCTCTGTAATATCCGAAGAGGATACTGATAAGTATACTCCTTTTAGAATCCCAGATTACGTCCGATATTACCCCGAAGATGGTGGTAATTTTGAATATATCGTGTTTCTAGAAAGTATAGAAGAAGATAAACCCATTGGCTTGAGGGATATGATGTCCCTTGCAAATGCAATTAAGCGTTACAACAAAGGTGTCAAACAACTGCAGCGGATTAACAAGAGTAAGGTAGGTGTCATATATGAAAGACCAGCACTGGCCAATGCTGCTTTAAGTAATAAAAAGTTTCTTGACGGTCACAAATTAAAAGCGTCAATCCCGGCTGCCGCTACGGAGGTTACTGGAGTCATCACACATGTCCCCATTGAACTCTCAAATAAACAAATTTATTCCGCACTAACAAGCACCAAGAACATCGTCTCTATAAGACGTTTTATGAGAAAATTAGTGGAGAATAAAACTGTAAAATATACACCAACAAAAACAGTATCAATTACTTTCTCATGTCCAGTTTTGCCAGAGAGTGTCGACCTCAACAGTTGGCGTTTTGAGGTAAGACCATATATTCCTCCAGTGAAGCAATGCCTTAAGTGCTTGAGATATGATCATATTGCCAAATTCTGTAAAAACTCTGAGAGATGTTCAATTTGTGGAGAAGCACATAATTACAAAGCATGTATAGTTCCCGCCTCGGGTGCAAAATGCTGTCACTGCTCGGGCAATCACATTGCTATATCTTCTTTATGCCCTGTAAAAAAAGAAAAGATTCTGCTACATAAACAAAAATATGAGAAAAAAAGAAGTTATGTTGAAACTCTTAATGACACAAACTTTCCGAAACTTAACAAAACTGATCAATTTCTGTCACTCTTAAATTCAGAACTGATTTTAAAAACTATTTCAGAATCAATAGTTAAATTAATAACACAAAATAAAATGAATGAAAAATCAATTTGTAGTACTAGCATTAAAGATGTCCTGCAAGAATCCTTTAAAAATATTAGGTAGGTATTAAAAAATATATATTTTAATGGATTATTTAAATATAGTCCAATGGAATGCTCAGAGCTTATTACACAATCAACATATTTTCAATCACTTTTTGTTGGACAATTCTATTCATATAGCTTTAGTTTGTGAAACTTGGCTCAAGCCCCATCACACTATCAAATTTCGTGGTTATGATGTAGTCAGACTTGATTCAGGGAATGCTCATAATGGTGTCGCCATTATTTTACATAAATCTATTATGTATACTAAAATAAACACAATCTATGATGATTCCTTACAAAATATAGCAGTTCGTATTAAATATGCTAATAATAAAGAACTTACTATTGTAAGTTTTTACAGTCCAACTAATTGCAACCCTCCTTTTTCTAAAACAAAATTAGATAGACTAATTCAATCTTTACCTCGTCCAATTTTTTTAGCTGGCGATTTTAATGGTTTGCATACAACCTGGGGATGTTCAGCTTCTAACTGCAGAGGTAGGGATATTTTGGATTCCATTAATAAAAACAATCTTGTTCTTTTAAATGATGGTCAAACGACTACTGTTGGTTCCCACACTTGGAGGCGAAATGCTCTTGATTTGACCATTGTCTCTCCTTTGCTAGCCCTGGAGTGTGAATGGTCAGTTCATGATGATCCTTTAGGCAGTTACCACCTTCCTGTAATTACAAAATTCTTAGTGAATAACAATAATTCTTCTAGCTTTCATATACCTGACAGTATTCCTCTTCCATTTTCTTATAATTTCAATACTGTTGATTGGAAAACATATTCATCCGGCATTGATGCTCTTTTGTGTAACTTTTCTATAGACAGACACAATCCTTTGCTTAGCTATAATAAATTTATTAAACTCTTACATTTGGCACTAGTAGATTCAATTCCATCTCCAAGGCGCTACTCCTCTGATGGAGGGCAGGCTCAGCCCCTTTCAACCTCCAACAGAAAGAAAAGAACTCCACTCCCCTGGTGGAATGCTAACTGCAGCAAAGCTGTGGAAGATAGTAAAAATGCTTACTTAACTTTTAAACACAATCCCTCTGAAACAAATTACCTAGCTTTTAAGAAACTCCAAGCAAAGAAAAAGTTCATTATCAAGTATGAAAGAAAGATGAGTTGGTTGAAGTTGTGTGAATCTTTCAACAGAACTACACCTATGTCTGTGGTCTGGTCATATATGCGTAGATTTAATAAAAGTTCTGCATCCACATCTCAAAATAATAACATATATTCTTGGATCCCCGAATTCCTTAAAAAATTTACACCAGATACAGTAGAGCCAGCTTTTATTTTCAACCCTTCTCATCCTGTTTCTCCTAGTAACTTCCACTTAATTAAACCTTTTACATTTGTTGAATTTACTACAGCAATTCATTCTCGTAGGGATACTGCAGCTGGCCTCGACCATATCTCTTATAAAATGCTAAAAAATCTACCTGATCAATCTAAATTAGTTTTGCTTGAAATCTTCAATCTTCTTTGGCAGCATTCTCTAATTCCTGAAGATTGGAAAACTGATTGCCTTGTCCCCATTCTCAAACCCAACAAAGATAAAAATAGTTTTGAATCTTACAGACCTATAGCTTTAACTTCATGTATGGGTAAAATCTTCGAGCAACTTATCAAACAAAGGTTAGAACATTTTATTGAGAAGAACCATATACTACCTTCGAATCAATTTGGGTTTAGGAGGGGTAAGTCTTCAAGGGAAAGCATTGCTAATTTACATCTTGATATCTTTGAAGCCTTCAAATCAAGGAATGCTCTTGTCAGTGTTTTCTTTGATGTGGTAGGTGCATTTAATAATGTTAATCATCATATACTCTCTTCAGAATTGGCTGCTGTTGGTTTGCCTGCAAAGGTGATAGAATGGATATATAACTTTTTGAATGGTAGAAAAGTATTTGTTAAGTGTAAAAATAGGCTTATAGGCCCTAGGTATTCTTACAAGGGCACTTGTCAGGGCAGTATATTGAGTCCTTTAATATTTATTTTATACATCCACAAACTTAATATTATCCTAGGCACTGAAGTATCCAATCTCCAGTTTGCGGATGACCTGGTAGTGTACTGTGTTGGTAATAATACCAGTACAGTATGCTCCAAGCTTAACATTGCCTTGTATAAACTAAATTGTTACTTTAATTATCTTGCATTAGACATTAGTATAGATAAATCTAAGGTTGTAGTTTTTAGCAATATTGGGCCTTTTATAGTCAATATTAAATATGACAACACTGATTTGCCTGTGGAGAATAGTGCAAGATTTTTGGGTGTTATTTTTACAAGCAACCTCTCTTGGAGAAAATATGTTGATTGTATATGTGACAGAGCTCAAAAAGCCCTAAATGTCCTGAGGTCTCTTGCAGGGACATACTGGGGTTCAGACCCTAAAATTCTTTTAAAATTATACAAATCCCTTGTACGAAGCCACTTTGAATATGGTTACCTCTGTTTTTCTTCAGATAGTCAATTGGTAAATAAACTAGATATCCTTCAAAATCATAATCTTAGACTTATTACAGGTGCCATGAGAACTACTCCCATTAATTCTTTACAAGTAGAATGTAATACTCCCCCCTTAATCTTACGCTTTCAGTATCTCAAATTCTGTTATTTACTTAAACTTTTCTCTGTAAATCATCATCCTCTGATTAAAAAGTTATTTTCACTTCACATTAAGTATCCTGTTAACACTCATCTGACCAAAAATATTCCATTTATGCTTTTTGATTTTTCATTCATAATCAAGTTAGATGGTCAGTTTAAATTTCACAAATCTAATGAATGGGTGTGTTATGAGAAAGAGTTTGAATGTCTATTTCATGAGCTGGATATAGTAATTGACAACAAATTAAGAGATCGGCAAGAAGTCTATAACCTCTTAGATCAATACCCAAACTATCACCACATTTATACAGATGGCTCTAAAAGTAATGAAAGGGTTTCTATGGCTTATGTCATTCCTCATAAGGAATTTGGACTGGGAGTAAAACTGAAGAAAGAATCAAGCATATTTTCCGCCGAAGCTTATGCCATTCTTGCTGCACTTAAATACATTCAAGAGCAATCTGAAAATCGTTGGCTCATTATCACTGATAGCATGAGCGTATTGCATGCTTTGAAAAACTATCAAATCAGTGCTCACACAAACTGCATTATAATAGAAATCAGGCACATACTTCATAATCTTTCAACAAGAAACTATAGTATTACATTTTTATGGACTCCATCACATATCGGAGTTTCGGGTAACGAGCAAGCTGATTTTCTAGCACGTGCGATTGTTGACATTGTTGACAGTGACAGCGGCAGCCCCGTCGACGATGTCGCTATTCCTTATAGCGATTTAATACCTATAATCAAGTCCAAACTTTTAAAAGATTGGCAGGACACATGGACAGAATCTCTTACTAGAAAAGGTACTTGGTATGCTCAAATTAATCAGAATATTGGTAAAAGCCCTTGGTTCACCAATTGCTGTTACTTCAGAAGCAGACAATATTATACTATTCTTTGTCGTTTGAGATTTGGACATTGCCGTTTCAACGCTCATTTACATCGCATGCGCATAATTCAATCGCCTTCTTGCACCTATTGCTCAACAAATGATGAACAGACCCTTGATCATATTTTCTTTCAATGCTCAAGTTTTAATATTCAAAGACTGTCTTTAGTAGCCAATTTATTGAATTTATATGAAAAACCAGAGAATATACCGCGCTGCATTGAAGACATTTTGAAAAATAAAGACACCTATGTATTTATTTACGATTTTATTAAAAACACGATCAAGGACATATGAAACAAGGATTTTAACAAATATCGGACTCGACTTAGAAATAAATTCTATGAGATAATATCTGGGTAAATAACTAACAATTGAATATGGAATATGCATCGGATGTAACATTGAAGACTTGGCTCCGGCCTTATTACACACTTGGAACAGAAACAAATATTATTACAGACTTGGCTGTATGGGCTTGACTCTTTGCCTGTCCTAACGGACGAAGGGAAAAAAAAAAAAAAACGAAGACAATTTTGACAGAAATTGAATACGCTTTTTTGATTGGTGTATAACTTGCCGTGTCCAAGGCCGTGACTCAGCTACTGTTTGTTTTCATTTAGTGGTTACAAAAAGTTAACCGTCTTCGAAAGTTAAAGCGTATGTTTCGCATACAACTAGATGGAGACGACTCACATGTGCATTTTTTTTTTCACTCCATTATTATAGAAGTTAGAGGAGGGGGGACACACATTTTACCACTATGGAAGCTTATATCTTTTAAACGATTGACTTTATGAAAAACTGGTTATAGAAACCCTCATATCTTTTTTAAAAACCTGTCTATAGATACCATACACGCATAGGTTTCATGAAAAAATATATTTTCAGTTCTAGTTCCATGTATGGGGACGCCCCTTTATTGTAAATATTTTTTAATTTTTTTTTTAAATCGGAAAGCGGTTCACTGAAGACATCTACCTACTAAGTTTCACATGTATAATCTTAATAGTTTCGGAATAAAATGGCTGTGACATACGGACGGACGGACGGACAGACAGACAGACAGACGGACAGACATATCGAAACTATAAGGGTTCCGTTTTTTGCCATTCGGCTACGGAACCCTAAAAAGGGTTTTCAAGAAAATAAAATAAAGTTTTCTGTGTAATAGCTACTTCTCAGTCAGACTATTTCGTTAGTCTAGTGGTTGCAAGCGCTAATGAGCATGAGGGTTTGGTTCCCGGGTCAGAAAAAAAATTTGCTATTGGGTTTTTCTATACGAAATTTATTAGTAGTGGCCCAGAGTTGGAAAATTGGTGGTGTAATGCACCCCCGTACCTCACAAAGCACGTTAAGCCGTGGGCTGTTATTTGTATAACTTTGACAGTCGTTATGGGTCAGAATTCAGAAAATCTGTTACTGGTCTGTCCAGTCTTACCCAGCTACTGGGTTGTGGAGGTCAAATAGACAGTCGTTTCATGAAAAACTCTGGTACAAGCTGCATTCCGTTTGAATGAAATCCGTTCAATGCCATAGTTTAAAAGCATATTACGTACTTTAGAAAAGAAAATAATTCAAAACCTGACGAAGTTATGAATATCTCGACTGTAGATAAATATTTGAATTTAGAGCGTGGCCATCAATATTTTTGAACGAAAAAGTTTCTAACGGTACAAAGCGTTCGTTGCAAATTCGAATTTGTATTCGGAACCGACGAATTGGTTTATGTTCCATTCTATTGGAATGCTTGAAGTGACTGACGGGTCTGATACGTTCCGGCTACACTACGGCCCATGCTGGTCAGGTTTTAGTATCGATTTTAGAAAGCTTTTGGATTAGGTATATGGTAGTTTTTGTAAGAGTATTATAGAAGTGTTGTGTTTTATTATTTTATTGTGTTTGAATTTTACATTCTAATAACTGAATTTTATTGTTTTGTTGGATTTACCTAGGTACATACTGTAACCCAAGAGATGTGCCCTAATAGGTATTGCACAGAGGGGGTTTCGGAGTGGTATTTTAAGAGATAACGGGATCCTTTCTATGTGCGGATGGTGATCACCGGGGTATATGTAGTGAAGTAGAAATCCCACACACCCTGGTCTTTTTGTTTCCCCAAAAGTCCAGGCGCCTTTTGAAGGTTTCCCCCCGATAGCAAAAAAGGTACATACTGTCAATAAAAATAAATATTTGTTCTCTATGCGTTCTTAAACCATAGTGAAAAATAACTTTTATGTTTAAAAATATTATTCTTAATCTTTAATAATAATATTTTTACTATGCAAAATTGCATAGTTATTGCTCTCGTATTTATACAATTACCTATAGTCAAGTCTACATGAAAGCAACTGAGAATAGTTACAACATTATTAATCACTTGTGAGTTTTAACACAACACTATTTCTATCGTCGCTCCCGTGGTTTTTATCACGATTAAAACAAAGCCCTCCCTGTTGGCAGTAGGGTAAAAAGTTGCATATATAACCTAGTTTTGTGAAGCTTCTAGCTACTTTGATAACAAACATCCAAATTCTCCAAGTACTTTTAAAGATTAGTGTTTATAACCAAACAAAAAAAAAAACAATGAAATAAACTTCCGCTTTCAATATTATTAATTTTAATTACATAATACTTCATACAAAATTAATTATATCGCAAAATTTTCCTATATACGTTCATTAACCAAGTGATTGGAGCTTTAAATAACCTGCTCCATAAAAATTCTTCAAGAGGAAAACTTCCTGTACTATGTAGACCAATCAGTCGAAGGGTCATCAATTGAGCCATTTTATTTTAAGACCGTGCGAACACATGCTTCCCTCATTATATTTTATAACCATTTTATTTTACACCTTTACACATTTTACACATTTCTGTTACCAAATTGTGTTCTGCCGAGGTTTTCAAGAATTGAGCAGTAATTTTGTATTTTTCTTTGGGGATTGGAAAAGCGTCTCTCGCTGTGATAAGGTTTGCATGGAAATATGTTTGTTTTTTTTTATTTGTGATATGGCTTCCGTTTGTTCACTATCTCACTTGATGGTAAGCGATGATGTGGTTGAAGATGGACACTTGCCTAGAAGTAACCTATTCACTCATGACTTAAAGACTCCCAGTTATAACTACCAAGAAACACAGACTTACCACTAGTAAAAATAGAATTATGGTTAGATGTTGTTGTATAAAAACCCGCGTAGTATCCCCATGTAACAAAAAGACATCGTATACAAGCCATAAGGAAAAGGGATATTTATTTCGTAAAAGTAACATAATATTCAGTAATATATTCTAGTCGAGTTTGGCTGTCACGGCCAGGAAGAAGTTTATGTGCATTCATAAGTAATGGACTAACAATTGTTAAGTGCTTAGGTAGTGTATACGGTTCAGTATGGAGAGAAGAATCAAGATTTTTTTATTGTATTATTTTTTAACACGCTTTTATTAGGTCAACCTGTATGTAACTATGTAATGGAATCTAAGGTAACTAATTTAACCATCTTTTAAGGGTCGTAGCGTAATGAAAATTGGCAGCTGTATGTAGTTTTGATGACAATACAATAATATGGTACTGTCAAACTGATCTGATGATGAAGCCGGAAGATATGAACTGGAACTTCATGATGGAAAATGGTATCATAGCTGTTTTGGATTTCATTAGAAAAGTCTTGTAATATCTTTGACCACGATTAGGTTTCAAGGTCTGATGATGAAGCCGGAAGATAGGCATTGGCATTCCATGATGGAATATCGTATCATAGTCGTGTTTGCACTTGTGAGAAAGGCCACGTAATGGACTTTGAACATGATCAGGTTTCAAGGTCACAAACCTTAAGAAAATCCGTTATCAGTTTTCTTAACCTTTTTGAATTACCGCGTAATCCATTGATTTATTATTAGGTCGATCTGTAACGATCTAAATATGTAATAAAATCTAAGAATCTGAATTAAACGTACTTCTAATTGTTGTATCATCATGAAACTTGGCAATTATGTGTAGATTAGACGACAATACAATATTATGGTACCATCGAGCTGGTCTGACGATGGAATTGGAAGGTGACTGATGGAACCTTGGACTGCCTACTAGTAAACATTTCTAATTTCTGCTCATTACATTAGTCTTAAAAGCGTGTTTTTGGTTTTTTAAACTATTAATTTATTGTATTATTATTACATTTAGATTATATTTCACTATATTTATTTATTTACGAAAATAGAAAAGATCTTTAGACTAAAGCGTAAAGTTTGTTGAAAAGTTTGGGTAAAGCCTTATGCGTACCTTCAGCTAAGGAGTGGCATTCCCTGCTGGAGTCTGTTACCTAATAGCTACCTGGGGATCTTAACGGGATCAATAGCTGTACTTGCTAACCGAGGCACGGAGTTATCTCGATAAGGTAAGATGTTCACCCATCTACTAAACAACCTCAGCAACCATTGCTTAACTTAAAGACCAACCCATGCCGCTGTTATTTAGCCACGAGCTCCTCATTCATCCAAAATATAATAGTGCGCAAATACGTTTGATGGCGACATACCGATGCCAGTTCTCAGTACAAACCTATCAAGACATATAGCTCTGTTTACGGAAGTTTAGCCATTCCACTGCAGTATTGGAATAATTCAACGGCTGTACATTAGTCGTATATATCTATGGTAGGTACAGGGTGTATCAAAAGAAAGTTTATATTTGTTTAGTTTACTGTGTGTTTAGCTTATTAGGAGGAACGCGGGGAATTTTAAAGGGTTTAGCGATGATCTATGCACATTCAAAGCACTTGCACGCTTCCGAATGGAGAAGTCGGGATCATCACGAATAGACCGATTAACCACGTTCTTTCTCGTTGAAACGGTTGCCTTAAACTTTTTACCCATTTTTGAATGAGAGGAATGCTTCATGGCGCATCATTGAAGTGACGAAAACGTCGAATATTGTCGCAGAATTAACATTTTTGTAAAATTCTCGTAAGTACAACGCGCTATGCGCTTCTAAAAAACGCTCCAAAGTGACTGAATTCCCAAGAGCCAAGCTACCGGTTGACATATTCCTCGTAACCCGCTGAATCGTGGCGTTTACGGAGTAAGCTAAACAAATATAAAATTTATTTTGAGTCACCCTGTAAATGTATTGATGCTGGTAGTCTGAAGCCATCTTGTAAGTAGATAGCATCTCAATATGTTGAGAACCATATTAGTCGTACCTAAACATAAGTTGGTGAGTGATAAGCTTAACGTGTGACGTGAGTCGCAGAGGATAAGCAGGCCTAAGTCTGTTCTTGCTTACACTGTCAACAAACATTGCTGTTTTTCAGAAAAGTCTCATAATATTATGAGCTTGCCATTTTGTTTAGGTTAGAAATCGAATGTTCGTACTTGCCAGTTGCCATGCCACAAAGATACCATCTACAAAAAAAGTTTGTTAGAGTGATTATATTATACGTTTTTAAATTTAAATATTAATATTACAAGGCATCATAAGATTTAAAAAAGACTGTGTATATACTACTGTGTCTCAAGATTTCCACAAGTTGTCAGCTAGGAAACACTGGCTATATCTAGTTTGGGTGAAAAATATTGACGTAAAGTTTATTAAAAACATCTCATTTAAAAAAAAAAAACTTAGTCCCACCATTGGATTTTTTTCATGTTTTTTTACGTGCTGTTTAAAACTTGTATGCGCAGACACCCTGACCCGGATAAACTATGTCTAGGCCATAAAAACATTTTTTCCGATGAAGGAATCAAACCCACGATACGCAACGCAGCAGCCAATCGCTCAGCCACTGCTAGCTCATGTTCACGACTTCGCTAGCGAGGAAATTATTTTTTCAATGGATTTGGTCCAGAATATCTTTCGCGTGTTAATTTAAGAAATCATAAAATAAACAAAAATGTTTTGACTTCTTTTCTTCTTTCTTTCTACAAATAACAATGTAAAACTCAATAGAAAAAAACAACCATTGAAATATGTTATATATTTCAATGGTTGTTTTTTACCTTTGTACTGTTCTGTTAGAATTCGTCCATTCCTCTCTTTACTCTTTTGAATATAATAAATAAGACATCTGCTATGAATTCCACACAAAAAATCCTATACAAATGACACACTCTAGTTCACCCATCAGCCATTTATTTCATCCACATCGGTAGAACTGCCGATCTCCTTACAAATACAATGTATATGAGTAATGGATGATATGATGAGGATGCCTAAAAGCATTTGTATGTTTTAAGTAAGTTTCGTTGAGCTATGTACCTGAGCCCATTGATTGATTATCTGTATGTTTACTATTTATAATATCAGCATCAAAAATAAGTAAGTGTGCGTCCACAGTGAATGCGCGGTGGCGGGGGGCTGTGGCGGGCGCGACAAGCGGTGCGGTGCGGTGGTCACATTGACGAGCTAGCTGTTGTAGCGTTTGGACGTGATTCAGGGGTAACAGACCATGGACGAGGATTTGATATTTTTACTAGACAGTCCGATCCTGCGATGGGAGGTGTTGAACACTCGAGATGGTGTGCACGAAATAAATAAAACCAGAGAAATAATAGTGATTTTTTTACTTATAAGCGGTAAGCGTGCTCCATCTTCGACCACATCATCACTTACCATCAGGTGAGATGGTGGTCAAACGCGAACCTATTTAAAACTAAAAAAAAAAATACGAAGAATTGATATTGTACCGTACAAATTTTTTTGAGTACACTCGAATGTTCTTTTATTTCACTCCATAATTTTCTTGTTATTGTTTTGTTATTGTGATGTAGATGCTTACTTAGCCATATAGCTGGTTTAGATTGAATTGCACTTATAAACAATTCAGTATTTACCGCCATTTTAATGCAAAAGCCCTAACGCCGAGCGACAACACCAAAGTGATTTGATATCCCCGCTACCCGCACATTAGGTCGCTTGTTGACTAGGCCCGTAGTGCGGCCAGAACGCGCGGATATTAACGTTGGAAAAATACGGGCGCTAACTCGCTCAAGCCAGTAGCGCTAGGCTCCCGCCTTAGTCACTGCACTATGGGCACAAAGGCGCGTTTAATTTGTTTGATATTCACGCCCGTCATCGCAACCGCGCTAGGCTAGCAGTGTGAACACGCGCTGTGACATCCATATTTTTTATCTCTACTTTAGCCTTTTTTCCAACTATGTCGAGATCGGCTTTCAGTGTAACCGGATACAGCTGACTACTAGTTTTTTACGTGGAGCGACTGCCTATTTGACTTCCACAATCTATTGAGCTTTTATTTACGGTGGGAAAATAATCAAATGACTCCCCGCTCTGGGTGAAGCGGATGGGAGTATCAGACTGACTAAAAACACACCCTGTTTCTTCGGTTGTCCTCTAGTTCCGCGGCCAAGGAAACTCGGTAGAACATTCCCGTAATTTCCGACAACCCAGTAGCTGGATAACACGATTCCCCGTGGAAAGAATGATTTCAGATTGTCTGGCTTCTGAATAACAACTGCCAACGATGTACAAATGAAAGCCGAACCTTTTTTCGAAACTTTCAAAAAGTGCCTGAACTTTTGCGATCACATCACTAAAATGGGTAACGTTAGTGTGGTGATCACCATTAACACATAAAATTATTACCTCTTAAAAGATTTACAATAACATCGAACCGTAGTTCCGTTTTGTCGTGAAATCAGGACGAATAAACAAACACACATTCGTATTTGTAATAGTAGGTATGAAAGAAAATAAATTTATTTGACCTAGTTTAGGGCACACAAAAAATACAAGAAATACAATAAAAAACTGAATTAAATAAAAAAAAAACACGTGTGGCACTCGGGTACTGCCGCGGTAAAGCTATTGCATAGCATTTTTTATCAACTTATGCAATTATAATTATTTATATATTTTTTATTTATGCATTTTTTTTTTTTGATATTAATTCAAGTTACCGGGTCAATTATACCACATTTTTAGTTTTAAGATATTTCTCGCGGCGTTGACATTTTCGACTTTCTTTCTCCTATAAAAAATGTAAATGTTTCTTATTTTATTCAACAAAATATTTACAAAAATATCTAAATATAATATAAAAGTACTTTCAATAAAAATAAATCATAAAAAGATGAGATGAGACCCTGGGTTTGATCCAAAATACTGACTGTAACCAATCCGATTATTTACTAAACACGTTAATATAACGTTAGTAACCCGAATTGAAATAACTGACCGTATTCGACCGTATTAGGTTTTATTTTCGTTACGGAATTTCTTGATTCGGTCGCCGCGCTCAATGCCCGCGATAAAAGCTATGCAATAGCTTAAAAACAAATTTGTGTGAGCCTCACAACTGTTCAATAGTTTGCTTGTCTTGTTCCTGAATTTTTTTCCTTTCTTTACTTCTTGATTTTTTTCCTTCCTGAATTCTTCTATCTTCTTCCTGAATTATAATCGTTCATGACTCACATCGACCTATCTATTTCAGAGGACATTGACCCATGCTGGTCGATTTTCGAGGTTAAGCAAAGTTTGTCGAGATCCGTAGATGAGTGATCATCATAACATATTGAGATTGCACCATGCCTCACAAAAGCAGGTTAAGCTACTACGCTCTACGTATAACAGTAGTACCTAGATACGGTTAGACTGAAAGCTGGCCTGCATAGTTGACAAAAACCTAAACAGATCCATCTCCCAGGAAACCATACACATTCTAGTTTTAAAGTTACACAAGCATTATGCATATAAAAACTTTTTACCAAAAAATTAAACCGACTTCCAAAAACACTGCAAAGTGAAAAATAACTTTAACTTCGGTAGTCGGTGTCTTTAGTTTTGTATATTCGTTTTTGGCACCGACTTCCGAAATTAAAGTTATTTTTCACTTTGCAGTGTTTTTTGGAAGTCGGTTTAATTTTTTGTTAAAAAGTTTTTATTTCACTCTTTTTAGTTGGTCGATTTATTATTTATCTAGTTACAAAAGCCTACATCTCAGCTACTTATAACCTTTTACAAAATATTGCTTTTCCCAATGCTGGGCCGTTAATTGTTGAGGAGTTCTCCTGGTACTTCATCATCACCTTCACTTCACCATATGCATTGTGACGTGCATATTGTGCTTAATAACAATATTTAAGTAATCGAAGAGGAACCCATAAAATACTTATTATTCCTACTTTTACATTGAGTAGTTCCAGTGGCCATCTGTGGTCTTCATCATCAGGTCCACTTCACAAATGGTGCTTTTCGAATGCAACTACACAAGTTACTATAAAAAATACTCAAATTACTATAGGTGTGCCTATAATATTTGAAGAGTTCCTTCGATTTCTCCAGGATCCCATCATCAGATCCTGACTAGGTGTCAATGGGACCAATTTCAAAGTCTCTTTCAAACAAAAAAAGAATTTTTCAAATCGGTTCAGCCGTCTTCGAGTAATCGGTGATCATACATAAAAAAAAAAAAAAAATACGCGTCGAATTGATAACCTCCTCCTTTTTTGTCGTCGGTTGAAAAGACCCACAAACTAGAGACGATCTTACATTATTATGTTTAAGTTCAACCCAATACGTGAGAACCATTCTTATTCCCTTAATTAAAACTGCTTAACAAATGAATAAAGAATAAAACAAATGAGAACTACTAAGTACATCTAAAATCGCTTAGTTACCGACATAATAAGTTGGTACGTATGTTTGTGGAGCAATAGAAAACTGGTACGTTACGTACTCGGGGGTACAAAGCATTGGCAAACTGCCAGCTTCCCACTACCTGTGTTATAACAGCTCGTAGTCATATCTTCACGCATTGTTTTTTCTTAGAGAATGAGCAGAATGAGTTGTCGTTAATTATGAGTGAATATGTTTTTGTGGAACGACTTTGCTTTAAAGATAAAATCTTTTCAGGGTATGCTATGGTGATGTTTGTAAAAGTTTTTTCAAAAGTTTGAAAGCGTAAGCTATGTAAGCACCAAAAATGTAATGTTTTGAATATCTTGATGAAGAAAAATCAGAGTTTTCGTATCCATTTATAATCATAAACGTTCTTAAAGAAAATTCCTCAATTAATTATGTTTCTGTTTTTATGTATGTATACGCATGTATATGTATTGTGTTTTATTAATTATGAATTGTATATAAGTAAACAGTAGAACACGGATTACCTGCGTATTTATTTTCTCCTACTATGTCAAATCCATTAAAAGGTTTTCTGTAAAAATTTGCCTCTAGCGATGAGACCGCCCATTGTGACACTCTTTTTAGTTATTTAATCCTTATTTAATTCTAAAATGGTAAACAATATAGAGTATAATAATAATGTGGTAAAGAAAATTGTTATTACAAATATTTGCATGCGATGTTTAATCTTGGCAAAACATGTCTGCTCTATTCTTGTACTGTAAGACCTTTTTATTCCACGTTTTAACTATCAAATCTAACTATCAAAAGTGAAACCGAATAAAAATCCTTTGCGCAGCTGAGGAGAAATCAAAAGTCTAAAAGATACAGGGAATGATAGAATTGGAGAGCAAATTACGTTTACATATACTTTGTAGTGATAGCGTAGCATCCTAAATATTAAACGGACCGACCGAATACGCAACGTCCTTATACGCTCCAGGACGGGTATCGCCGACGTTGGTGAAAACTCAGCAAGGCTGAAGTGGTGTCGGGCGGGACAAATCTACAAGATGCCTAATGACAGATGGGCCAGTACTTTCACTCGGTGGGTGCCTCAAGATAGACGTCGTGGCCGAGGCAGGCCTTAAAAGCGTTAGCGTGACGATCTGGACTTATTACTGACAGATTAGGTGGAGAAGACTACAGATAAGATCGTCGGGAAAGTTTTGGGGGAAGCTTTTCATAGATAGATAGATTTTAAGTCAAGAGTGAATAGGTTACTTCTAGGTAATCGTGCTCCATCTTCGATCACATCATCACTTACCATCAGGTGATAAACAGGTCAAACGCGAAACTACTCATCACTGTACAACGTCATCAGGTGGAGTACGGGACCCATATAGTACCCGTGCACCACCCAGGTGGAGATTCTAGGTGGAGCACGGGTCCTGCCCCTAAATAAATAAAAAGATATACTCTTTATTGTACACAAACAAATAAGGACTCAACAACTAAAACTGGTCACAAACAATGGGCGGTCTTATCGCTAAAAGCGATCTTTTAAAAACAACCTTACCCTTTGTACCGGTAGTGGCACAACGAAGGTTAATTAAAAAAATATTGATAGTGTTGCAATATGAATTATAATTTACAGATATTTTTTCCTCAAATGAAAACGTAAAGAATTTAGACGCTTGTAGTGAAGTAAAGCCAAATCACGGTCTAGGTAATAACTATAAATCTAAAGGAAAGTCACAAACTATTCCCAAGTTACACGTTAGGTATACTTATGGAAAATTTATTTAAGAATAACGTTTTTAAGGTTAATAATGGTTATATTTGTGGACCTCCTGGATAAGAAATAGCAGCTATATTGGGCAAGCTTTAAGGCTTCCAAGATCAGTCTGTGGACCGTTGATATTACCTATATGCCGATATTTCAGCGTTGATGCCATACAAAAAACTGTTCATTACGATAATTATATAATTCCACGAAGCCCGTTCCATAACAGGACTACTAGACCAACGGCGATGCGCCATCGTTATATTATGGTTTACATCTGACGACCCATACACACAAAACGGTTTGAGAATACTTTTATTTTGCGTACAGCTAAGGAGTGGAATTTTCTGTTGGAGTCTGTATTCCGTATTAGCTATAACCTAGCGGTCTTTAAGTCAAGAGTGAATAAGTTACTTCTGGGTAAGCTTCATTTTCGACCACAACTTTGTTTACCATGAGGTAAGGTCAAAGATGAGCCTGTCATCAATATAGTGTGTTATGTATGTGTATAGGGTTTAATTTTTTGCCCACAATATGTACTATCGGCCAAAGATACGCATGCTCACTAAAGAAAATATTTCTGCGGAAGCGCAGCTAGTGATAAACCAAATCCCTTCCTGGTTTCGCCCAATTGGAGACAATATGCATTTTGTGAGTACAGGGCGTGTAACAGTATATTAATACTTACTATTACGAACACTACTAAAATACGCTTCGTGCATCCTATTGGTCAAAATACATGCATTAGGTGATCGAGTTGTGAGCCGTGCTATACGATTATAGCCTTAAAGGTGAGCATGCGGAAGATTGGTCGATAGTACCCATACGGTATAGAACAGTGGTGGTTTAGTGGTTTCATGGTACTTGTTAGTTAGTAGTAAACGAGGCATTCTCATATAAAAGAGGCCTGCATCCTAGCATTGGTACCATACTGCGGCCCCGGAACATAAGGGCAGGTGAAAGGTTTTCTCCGTTTCGACGTGAAAGAAGGACAAACAAACAGAAGAATTAATTTATTTCTTTATTGTACACCTTACAATATTTCATTGGATACAGAAATTAAAACTAGTCTTATCTTTATTATTATTAGTCTTATCGCTCAGGGCGATCTCTTACAGACAACCTTTGGGTGGACAAAACTAAAGGAGACAGATTTAGGGCTGTCAGTGTACAAAAATCATAAATAATATTAACTGAACATAATAATATAAAATACATACAATAAAATACAAAAATCATATACTAATAAATATTACATGCATGGTTGAGAAAGAAGGAAAAAACTACAGGGAAAGATAATGCTCCTTCACCATTCTTTTGAACGCTGGTAGCGTTTGAAAATAGTATCTATACATATAAGTATAGATGGATCTTCTCACTATTTCAGAGCTCAACCTCTTATCAAAATCATTGATAACACACGATCCTCTATATGTCATACAATATTTACTGACTTACGATCTCATTTATATTGCAGACTTACAAAGAGATCAAAAATAAACAACTCTCGAACATCCCCAAACACAGAACACTATAGTCATAAACCCAAATAGTAATTGGTGGTACGCAAAAGTAATTTAATTCCCTTATCGGCTGCTGTTATCAGTAGCTTATCCTTAAGGCGGGCAATCCAAACGAGTGGTTCTTTCTTAGTTTCATCCCTAGCGAGAAAGGGGAGGATAATTGTAACTTCTTTGCAATAGTAATTAAGTGTGATTGTTATGTGTTGCCGAGGAACTCGTGTTGAAATAATTGTTTTTCTTAAAGATTAAGTAACCTTTTGTGCGCCATTGTCTTATATACAGTAGAAATCGTTTTTACTGATATTGGTGGAAAGTGATAAATACGTCATGCAATACGTAATTTAAAGTAGTCTTAGACAAAATGACAATTTTAGTTAGGTAATAGGAAAAACACTACAATCTGTATGCAGTATTAAATCCGTTATAATGAAATAATGATGATGTTTATTTTGCAAATGGGTTCTAAATAACACTTTTACAGGTCATTTTTTTCGTAAATGTAAACTAGATGAGGCCAGTGTTTCCTAACTGACTACTCTGAGAAGAAACACTGAAACAAACTCAGAGGTCAACGTCTCTTTTAAAGTCCAGACAATCTGTAGTGATCAAATCATATGAGAGCCATGTAGGTTAATGTCTGTGGCGCCCTTTAAAAGACGGAATCACACAGATTTGAGCAGGCCCGTCCAAACAGTGCAAGCATTTGTCAAATATCGCGTAGCTCAACTTAGAATCTTAAGGAGCTAAAAGCGTTAAAAACTTTAATAAATAAATAGCCCTTAATTTATATAAAAACGTCATAATAAGTTTCAGTTAGTCAGTTAATTTAACTGGTTCAGTGATTTACGTAGAGTGGGAGAGAGTAACTGGCCTTTGGAAATCAGAACCTGGTAGCTGGTACGACACTCCTTGGAATGGTTTCAGATTCTCTAGTTTCCGTCTACCTGTAACAATTTAAAAATAATAGAATATACTTTATGGTAAACCCAAATATATATATAATCACATACACAAACATAATTCTATGCAATTACTTCATAATAAACGATTGGTCAATATAAACGGAGGAGCAAATGGCCTACAATGCATAAACGCCATGTCATTTCCAAATAATTGCGGCCCACACCGTATTATCACTAAAGACGCTCCTTTCAAACGGACATTACTAAATTACGGGTTCGAAGCGGCTTAGGAATTCCCAACACTTGTAACTAAACTATGTCGAGCAAAACTTGCCTGTGTTTGTGTACGAAACAAGTCCCTAAGAGTCACTATGAAAATATATATAGAAGGGCAAGTATACAAAGTCATAATCAGCTTAGCCTTTATTTATTTATTTTTCTCACCATAATACATTGAAATGAAATGAAATGAAATGAAATATTTATTTAGTAAATTGGTTATAAATAACACTTTTACACGTCATGTTTTTTTGCGTGTTAAGTATAGTTTAGCTAGATGAGGCCGGTGTTTCCTAACTGACTACTCTGAGAAGAAACACCGAAACAAACTCGGAGGTCAACGTCTCATTTAAAGTCCATACAATTTGTGTTGGTCCAAATCATATGAAAAACATGTAGGTTCATGTCTGTGGTGTCATGTGTGTTCATCTAAATGCTATACAAATTCGATTGTTAAAGTACTGTGGGAGACTGGTGCCTAAACTAGACGGAGAATGTGTTTCAGGACAACAGGTCCCCCCTCGGACTGATTAAAATTTCAATATGACAAATATTTTTTTTTTATATATATTTTTTTTTTATATTGGACCAACTATGTTAAGGTCGGCTTCCAATATAACTGGATGCAGTTGAATACTTGTGTTTTACATGGAGCGACTGTTGTGGACGTCAAATAGGCATCCGACGTCCACAACAGTAGCTGGGTAATACGATACCCTATCCCGTCAGATCTTCTGTCTTCTGATTTCCCGTAACGACTCTCAAAAATGTACACATGGCAGCCGAGAACAGCGGCTAAGCGTGGCTTTCAATACTCGGAGAAATTTCGATATTTTAAGGTGATCATTCATCGTATGACCGAATCTGGCAAGTGTTGCTTGACTTTTAAAATGGACCATGCGGTTGTTATTATTTTATTTTTAAGGAAACTTACAGCTAACAATTGAAAAATCATTGACAATATTATGTAGGAAAAGGCCAGTTTATAAAATATATATAGGCATATATATAAAGCATTTTTCAATCATCAACTCACGATGTCTAATTAAGAATAAAAATAAATTATTTAACACCTTAATATTAACACACGTAAATTATTTGACTAGGAAACTCTGTATCTAAATAGCCAGACCACTTCAACACACATGAGATTATAAGTAATGCAATCATGATAGTCAAGATTAAAAGAGATATAGCAAAAAAAATAAGCACAGTAGTAGTATGTAAAAATATAATAATTTAATTTAGCATAGCGTTTTTAATAGTAGAATGGTTTGTCATGGTCATAAAATATAGGATGTCAAATGGCTCTAGGCTCTGGGATCCTCTCTCTGGAACATCAATTTACAAGCATTATGTTAGGATGTTCATAGGATTGATAACAATCGATTTGTATAATGGATTTATAATTTATAGTTACCTTATTTGTTTATTAGTAATAAATCTATAGTCCACACTCTGATTGCGTAAGTAAATCATAAAATGACATCCTTTCACAATCGGAAAAAGTTTTAAATCCATTGCTTTATATGTTTCAATAATCATCTGATTGACAATAGAAAACACGCAATGGACACCGTTGAAATGTCAAATGAATGCAAATGCCAACAGATCGGTAACGGTGGGTGGAGAGCAGATTTAATGTAACTGTTTTGCATAGAAGCCTACCTAGAACGTTATTAAAATCAGATTTAGCTCCATATAACTCAAAGGTGACTGACTGACTGACTGACATAGTGATCTATCAACACACAGCCCAAACCACTGAATGGATCGGGCTGAAATTTGGCATGCAGGTAGATGTTATGACGTAGGCATCCGCTAAGAAAGGATTTTGCGAAATTCCCACGGGATCGGGATTTACACGGGAAGAACTTCCCGTCAGATTTAGGTAGGAAATGCATTAGTATCAATACTTAAGCATGCCATTCCAAACATTATGTCAGCCAAGTCAATTCAATTAAACCTTCTGCATCTAACATTTTGTGTGCTCAAAGGGAGGCACAGATAAACGCCTACGATTCCCAAACATTTATCCAGCATCCGATTCGGAATTCTGTTGTAAGCAGGATTTTGAAGTCTGCTTCGATACGCCTTATTGCTGTACACCGAAATATAAATTCTTTTTGATCTGTTCCCGTTACAAGCGTGTATGTATAGGTATCAACTTTTCATCTCAAAGTATGTGTATACCTAGAATTATAGGTAGGTATACATTTACTTTTAGATGAAAATATGTCAAGGTGTTTCAAGATGTGAATTACGTAATCAGTTAGTTTCAGACCGGCATTTTATATGCAACAAATGCGTGGCTAAATAATTATAGGTGTGGGGTCGATCTTAAAGGTTAATTCTTTGATGGGTGACCTTAACATAACGTATCGAATCTAAAGTAAGTACAAAAACTTTTTAGCAAAAGATTGAACCGACTTCCATATATGTATATGGAATGTATATGGAAGTCGGTTCTATTTTTTGCTAAAAAGTTTTTTTTTTTCTCGCTTTTTAGTGGGTCGGTTTGTAATTTATCTAGTTACAAAAGCCAAAATGTCAACTACTTATCACCTTTTACAAAATATTGCTTTTCCCAGTGCAGAGCCGTTAATTTTTGAGGAGTTCTCCTGGTACATCACTATCAGCTCTACTTCATCATATGCATTGTGACGAGTATAAAGTGCTTAACATCTATATTCAAGTAATCTAATCGTAATCCACGAAATATTTATTATTGAGTAGTTTCGTTGGCCGTCTGGAGTCTTCATCATCAGTTCCACTTTCTCAAATGGTGCTTTTCAAAAGCAACTGCACAAGGTACTATGAGAAATACCCAAAACGCTAGAGGTGTGCCTATAATACTTGAAGAGTTCCCTCGATTTTTCCATAATCCCGTCATCAGATCCAAACGTGACGACAATGGGACCAACTAGAAAGTATACCCTTTCAAACAAAAAAGACTTTTCCAAATCGGTCCAGCCATCTGCGAGTAATGAGGTAACAAACTTTAAAAAAAAATTCAAGACGAATTGAGAACCTTCCCCTTTTTTTTTGAAGTTGGTTAAAAAATGTAAAGCACGGCAGCCGACGCTGATATATTTGGGAAAAGGCTAAACTATAATGATCATCATGCCTACTTAATGTTCACAACAGGCGAATATTTAACGACCACATACCAGAAACAATGAAAAGCTTAAACGTAGTTTTATTCAAAAAACATTTCAAGAGCTTTCTCATAAGTAGATCTTATTATAAAATTTCGGAGTTTCTGGAGGACAAAATAGAGCTATAATTTTTTTTTTTAATATTATTTTTATTGAATATAATTATTATTATAAATTCTTTGACATTTAATTGTGACATTTAATAATATAATGATAATGACTGGTTTATACGTAATTTCACACTGGTATCTTTAACTCGTACTCGTGTATCTTGATTTTGTATTAGTTGAGCAATTTGTGATTTTTATTAATAATTTACAAACATTATTAACCTGTGTAAGCCCAATGGGTAGACTTTTGAGCGCTTTCATATTTTTATCTGACATTCTGTATTTACCAAAAGTCACACGAATAAATGATTTGATTTGATTTGATTTGACTAAATCTGGTTGCTTGTCAAGAGATTGTAGAATTCAATAGTTAATAACTAGTTATCTGAGCTTGAGTGTAACTACTACTCAGTATCTACCTCATGCGGCAAATATATTGACATTCGCAGCTTCCTCCCATCACGAGAAAAAGTACTGATGCAACATGCAACCCAAACATATACGTGATACCAATTTCATACATCCACAGAGCACCCTTATTAGATGTTGACACGCAGACCACTTCTGGGCACCAACAAGCGCGCTTGGCAGAATCAACACGTAATAGGTCCCAGTGATTGACCCTTTTGACTTTCAGTAAGACCCACGGATAGACTACATATCCGAGACACGGTATGGTTTCGGTATGTGACTGATCATCCAACCAAGAACTGGCTTCGAAAAGCCTTGCTTGGCCTTGTAAATATATATATACTCGGGCAGCTGTTACTATTTAACCCAGAGAACCTCAGACTATTCAAGATGTAAATCATACAACGCATTTCTAATCAGCAAACCGACCTAGGATCGAGTCCATTGTCTTACCAACCTATCTAATTCTAAGTACCTCTGATATTTGAATCATTAATCGCAACAGACACCAACAAATCCTCCTGTGGCGTAGCGAAACAAAAGCCTACCGCGGCCATTACTTATTTATCGAACTATCCTACCCGCCTGTTTAATTATTACAGAAACATAGGGTCTGGTCACATCGAGATGCGATGCTATGCGTACTATTTTGAAATTTATTTTCTGTTACAAACAAACAAATGATAACACACGCCTCGGCACTTTTAGGAGTATAGTATTGAGTATTGTGACGCAACATGACGAAGTGATATAGCAGCTGCGCGTCTGAAGGTAATATAATCTAGTACCCAGTGAGAGCGACTTTCGAAATTCTAAAATACAATACGTTAATATAATATTATATTATAATATAATATTCTTAACAAACAAAAGCATTCAAGACGTCATTTTTATTACTCAAATGTCTAACCATTTAAAAATCAGCCCATAGACGGTCGTTATCTTCTTATCTATCTGTTGTAACTATAAAAATAAATAGCTGTTCGTTAGTCTTACTAAAACTAGATAACGGATGGACCAATTTCATCGATTCTTTTTGTGTTATGTTACTTCTCATAGAGAGAAGGTTTAAAAGGTCAAAAAGACAACTTCTGTCGGGTCAGCTTGCTGCTTTTAAAACGACACTGTCTAATAAAATGGCGCAGTCGTGAGTAGTAAGATTATTCGTGTCAAGATTATAAAGTTCTTATTTTATACCCTTATTTCTGTTATAATTATGTGTTGTTTTATGTTTTGTTATTAGTGGCATGTGTCAATAAACGTGTTTTCTTTTTTCCTGATACCTCTGAAATCTACAAGCTTCTTCAATAAACGCTATAATAGCATCGCTTCGCGTCGCAACTTGTAGTGAGCTCACCCTTACACGTCGTTCGCTATTAGGAATGCGGTCTAAAAATGGATACATACGTTATGGTATTATGATCGTGGGGATTGGGATTTCTACGTTATATTCTATTGGTTTAATGGGTTTATTTCTTTTTCTAAGTTTAGGGGCTATAGTCGACATTGGTTCTAAATGTGTTTTCAGGCTGTGGATTATCAGGGGATGGATTCGAGTATACATGTGTGGATGGCTGAAAGCATAAGCGTAGGAAAAAAACTTTTTACCAAAAAATTAAACCGACTCCCAAAAAACACTGCAAAGTGAAAAATAACTTTAATTTCGGTAGTCGGTGTGTTTAGTTTTGTATTTTCGTTTTTGGTAAAAAGTTTTTATTTCACTCTTTTTAGTTGGTCTATTTTTAATTTACCTAGTTACAAGAGCCTAAATGTCAACTACTTATAACCTTTTACAAAATTATACTTTTCCCAATGCTGGGCCGTTAATTGTTGAGGAGTTCTCCTGGTACTTCACCATCAGCTCTACATCACCATATGCATTGTGACGAGCATAAAGTGCTTAACATCCATATTCAAGTAATCGAATCGCAATCCACTCAATACTTATTATTGGGTAGTTCCGGCGGCCATCTGTGGTCTTCATCATCAGTTCCACTTCCTCAAATGGTACTTTTTGAGAGCAACTGCACAAGTTACTATAATAAATACCCAAAACGTCATAGGTGTGCCTATAATATTTGAAGTATTCCCTCGATTTCTCCAGGATCCCATCATCAGATCCTGACGTTTATGAAAATGGGACCAATTTCGAAGTATACCCTTTCAATCAAAAAAAGAATTTTCCAAATCGGTTCAGCCGTATTCGAGTAAGTCGAATTGATAACCTCCTCTTTTTGTCGTCGGTTGAAAACAAGATTATGCAATGAGGACAACAAGTTTTATTTTGGTGGTGTAATTTCGAGCTAAGAAATCTGACTCTAGGCCAAGGGATATCGTGTTACCCAGTTACTGGGTTGTGGTGATCAGAAAGGGAGATGCTTTATTTTTTTTATTGATAATAGGCTCGCGTTTGACCACCATCTTACCTGATGGTAAGTGATGATTTGGTCGAAGATGGAGCACGCTTACCTAGAAATAACCTATTCACTCTTGACTTAAAGACTCCCAGGTTATAGCGATCAGGAAACACAGACTCCAGCAGAGAATTCCACTCCTTAGCAGTACGCACAATGAAAGTATTCCCACAACGTTTCGTGCGTATGGGTGGGATGTCCACCATGTAACGATGGCGCATCGCCGTTTGTCTTGTACTCCGATAATGGAACGGCCTTGGCGGAATTAGGTTGTGTAATTCCATCGCACACTCCCCGAAATGTAACCGATAAAAAACCGATAGACTTGCTACTACTAAATAACTAATTTTTCTATGCAATATTTTGCAAGCGACACAATACGATCGCACTAAGTACTCCGCGAGCTCAGTGTATTACATACAGCAACCAGGTGCACTCATTTCCATCATTTAGCTTACGTTACTTTGTTAGCAACAAGTCTTAGCAATAAACCCTTGAAGGTTGTTAGTGTGTTTAACTTAGTAGCGTAGCGAATCCCACCAGGTGCCACTTAGGTCGCGCCCCTGCATTAAGGCCGTGCGCGCACTGCCTTGCGGTGGCCGCAATTCCGGTAGTTCTACCGCACCGGTAGACTGACCGCCAGTGCGCGCACTTCTATGACACTCCATACTTCACAAATTTTGCGGTGCGGTAGAACTACCGGAATTGCGGCCACCGCAAGGCAGTGCGCGCACGGCCTCATACTCAGTTGTATTCAGTTAGACTAGAAGCCGAACACAAGTAAAAATATACGTCTTTACTTGATGGTCACCAAAGTCAAAAGAAGACAAAAGAGCACATAATGCGAGATGAATTTTTAATAAATTGTCAAATGATGCTTAGCACTGGTGAAATTAGCATAGGATATTATTTAGAAAAACTAAAAAATTAAGTTTTATTTTTGTATTTTATTGACTGTACAGTCGACATCGTTAATATCGGTCAAAAATACAGTATAATGGCCTTGACTGTACTTTTGGTTAAGTAAAGTAAGTGATAAAAACAAAACCCATTCAAATGGAGGCATGGGAAAAAATACTCCCGCTCCTCCTACCAATCGGAGTTCCAATCGGAGGACAGGGAAAGACCCAAATACTCTTACTTGCTAAATTGACTCTAATAATAACTCCTATACACTGATGTAGTATCGGAATCGAATAGCAAACGTTTTTGATGATGACTAACCTATCTCTCGTCCAGTTAGGCAGTTCAGCCTGAAAGCTTTAGTGTAATTTATACAGACATATTAAAAATTGGCTAAGTGCGAGTCAGACTCGCTTCATGAGCGAGTCTGACTCGCACTTAGCCAATTTTTTTGATGGGTTTTTTTTTCGGAAGATTTATTGTGCGCATGGCCAAGCTGTGGAACTCTCTGTCGGTTTCTGTTTTCCCTGTCACTTATGACCTTTCAGCCTTTAAAGCAAGAGTAAACAGACATCTTCTGGGCTCGCTCGTTCTATAGTAGACCTCATCTATCGCTTTTCATCAGGCGTGATCGAGGTCAAGAGTGGGCTCCACCGGAATAAAAGAAAAAAATTGGCCAAGTGCGAGTCAGACTCACCCATGAAGGGTTCCGTAGTAACTACGCCACTACTACACGCCACGCTACTACTACACATAGTGTTTGTATGAATTACAAAGTTATATTTACGGTTTTAGAAAATATGCTGTATCTCAAAAACTGCTAATCTGATCTCGTTCAAACCAATTTTGGTTGAAAGCTTACATTAAAATCTACAGCACATTTTTTTTTAATTTTTCACTCCATTGTTATAGAAGTTAGAGGGAAGTTACACATTTTAATACTTTGGAAGTGTATATCTTTTAAACGATTAACTTTATGAAAAAGTGGCTTGAGAAACCCCTATGTCATTTTTAAAGACCTGTCTATAAATACCACACACGCATAGGATTCCTGAAAAAAAAAAACAATGTTTTCAGTTTCAGTTTATTTTAAAAATTTTTTTTTTTTAAATCAGAAAGCAGTTCACAGAATACATCTACCTACCAAGTTTCACATGTATAGTCCTTATAGTTTTGGAATAAAATGGCTGTGACATACAGACGGACAGACAGACAGACAGACATGACGACACTATAAGGGTTCCGTTTTTTTTGCCATTCGGTTACGGAACCCTAAAAAGGGTAAGTGGCTATAGATTTACCAATTCTTTATTGTACACCATTACAAATTACAATAAGGGCTTTTAATACAAGATGGTGTAATAATGGGCGATCTAATCGATAAAAGCGATTATTCATAAACAACCTTTGGATGGATTTGACACAAAAGGAGAAAAAATACGCAGTTAGTTTGTGGTATAATAGGTAGATACTTATATACCTACTATACATCTAGACACGCGGCAGCGTGTCAAGCCAAGTTCAAGTTACACGAACCATTTGGAGCCACTTTTGACCCCCTCATAACTCAAAAACTATTCAATTTAAACACACCAAATTTGATTTATACAACGTGTAACGGAAACCCCATATCTATCCAAAAGGGCTGAAGACAACATCTGGTATGGAGTCTCTATGCACAGTTTCAGCTAAAAATAAGTGACTCAAAGAATTGATACCAAATTGTCGGTTTCATATGTTTGTTGAATACCAATCATAACAAACGTGTCACTAACTTTCACGTCACTTGCCAATAACATGATAATTCTGTTCGTTCTTCTTAATTTGAAAATTTCGGTCTTTGGTATCAATGTATTGAAATTTCTAATAAGTTCCACACGTGTTGACATAGAATTACAAAACCCTTGCCATATCGTTTGTTATCATCCAAAGAAGCCGTGCACTTGGTATGTATATACCCTTTAAATTACACGTTGTATAATGAGACCCCTAAATAAACCAGTACTCCAAATTTTATGAATACAGCTTAAACGGTTATATAGATATTAACGTCGTTAATTTTATGACTGATTGACTAACTGATCTATAGTTAGATACAAAACCTAACCCACTTGTTCAGTATTTTCTGATTTTTTCACCAAATTTGAACTTTCTAGGTCATCTGCCTAGAAAGTTCAAATTTGGTGAAAAAATCAGAAAATACTGAAATTATCGGACTTGATTTTTTTACAATCAATCGATTTTATTAGAAGGTAAGGTAGTGCCTTGCCAAATTATAAGAGTATTTAGATTAGGAGATTTACGCGGAAATCCTCCCACGTGAACGAAGTTGCGGGCCGCAGCTAGCAATCAATGAAAGTCCCCATGAAAACAAAAGCCGGTCGAATTCTTATTTTTACTCTTTTATCTCTTGTTTCAGTTTTCAAGTTTAAACCCTCTACTGAAGGGCTCGCTCGACTCAATGACTCTTCTCAATGATTTCTGGTCTAAGCTCTATCTTCTTGTGACGATTTTGAGAGTTGTCATCGAATGGGAATTTAAAGTCACGACTTCAAAGAATTTTTTTTTAAAAAGCTTCGACGTGGTGTCGAAACATTGCCGTGTTTCTGAAGTGGATAAATCCACCAAACACATATAATCGGCGTGAAATAAAACTCCGGCATGGTACTTTATTTTATTTAGAATACATCTTGGCAATGCCGCCAGTCTTTTGGGCACATTACCAGTGGACAGCAATGCGTACGAATTTCTGGATGTCATATTTTAGTTTATTTTTAGATGTGTATAATGTAGTTTAGGGTTTTTTATTAAGTAATGTTTTAGTAATTATTCTAATGTTTTAATTAATTAATGTCTGAATAGAATACATCAGTAATATTTAAAATGTTACCATCATTCCGTATGGCAGCCAAAATTAGAATGCTGCCCCACCACGTCGAATGTTATTTGAAACGTCGGCCTAGTGATCTAAAGGTCGCGAATTTGAAACCTCACCCATTATACTATTCCCGTGAATCCACTCCAGACACAAGCATATTTGCATAATTGGAGAGGTTAAGATGATTGCTATTAATGTGAATTCTACCCATTTTGCTAGTACTCTTAAAATAAATCAATTTCATAAATCGATCTTTCAGTCATTATGTTACGATTGATACAAGAAGATTGACAAGAAATTCTTACTCTAGCATCTATCTATATTCTCGAAAACTGTAAACTTGTACGACAGAACCCAAACTTTTACCAAAAAACTATAGATCTACCTAGCCGATACGCACAGCGTTCACGATTTAAACATACGCTTGTAATACCCCCATCAAAATTTAAGTTACACAGCACGAGCCCTCTTGTGACATCCATTAGAATATGCAATAAACTACCGAACGACATCAAATCCGAGCAAAACGACAAAATATTTATAAAACGCTTTAAAAAACTACTCATCGATAAATGCTATTATACATTGAATGAATTTTTTTACTCTGACTTTATAACGTAATACCGAAAGAAATTTGCATTTTATTATATTTTTTGTGACATACAACGTAATGTAATTATTTGACCCTACTGTATACTGACATTTCTATTTTAATTTGACATTTATTTAAATTTCGTAATTTGATTTGACATTTATTTAAAATACCTATTTTAATTTGACTGATGAATTATTCCATTTAGAGCTTTGCAACATTAATTACTGTGATTATTTTTATTTTGATTTTCTAGTTTGTATAAAGCCACTCTAATCTATATAATATGTAAAATTGCTGTGCCCCACAGGGTCCATATGAGCAATTACCTATATATTATTAAGA
Source organism: Tholera decimalis (assembly GCA_943138885.2). Taxonomy (NCBI): domain Eukaryota; kingdom Metazoa; phylum Arthropoda; class Insecta; order Lepidoptera; family Noctuidae; genus Tholera; species Tholera decimalis. The sequence continues at coordinate 6,105,325 of OW964568.2, forward strand.
TCTTGTTAACACATGTTATTGCAATAAAGAATGAATTGTATTGTTCTAAGTTAATCGGTTTATACTGTCCTCTCATATCTAACTAAAAACTGTATTAAAGAAACATGGTAAAAGTCAATAATGTTTTAAAAAGAATAGCCGTGGAGTTCCTGGCCAGTTCTTCTCCATAGGGAACCACCAATTCGAAATGTGTACTACCTTCTGATGCTTTATAAGTGCCCATATAGGCATATTGTGAAATTAAATATTTTAGATTTTGCTTCTGTTTTTGAATCGAATTACGATTAAACATAAAACATTATAATACAGATTTTATTTTTTTGAATTATAATTATAAAAAAATATAATTATAATTCACTGCTGGGACATAGGCCTCCTATCTATGAGAAGGATTAGACCGTTGTGGTTGGAATCACGATTATTTTACTTTCAAAAATGTTGTTTGATTTGATTTCAGAAAATATTAATTACTAAGTCGGTAGCGAGTCGAGCAGTAGTTGTTAAGGACTTGACTTACGAGTTGTAAGGTAATTTATTTCATCACTACTGCTTTCAAAATGACGAAAGGTAACATCTTGAAGTAACCAGCATGTCCTAGGACCGAACAATCTAAAAGACATGCGACATCCATCAATTGGGTGGATTACGGCCCAATCCCTCTCATAGAGCCTGTGTTCCAGCATTGGAAACATTACAGGCTGAATTATTATACAACGTGTAATTTAAATATATATACATACCGAGTGCACGGCTTCTTTGGATGATAACAAACGATATAGCAAGGGTTTTGTAATCCTATGTCTACATGTGTGGAGCTTATTAGAAATTTCAATACATTGATACCAGAGACCAAATTTTTCAAATTAAGAAGAACGAAGAGAATTATCGTGTTATTGGCTAGTGACGTGGAAAGTGATGACCCTCATAGTGCTGTGACACGTTTGTTATTACTGATATTCAAGAAACATACGAAACCAATAATTTGGGGTCAATTCTGTGAATCACTTATTTTGAGCTAAAACTTTGTGTAGAGACTCCATACCAGATGTTGTCTTCAGTCCTTTTGGATAGATATGGGGTTTCCGTTACACGTTGTATAGTAGGTTTATATATAAACGTTAGATGTGTTTGCCAATATCAGTGACAAAGGAGTCTTCAAATCATTAGTACTTCTGGATCAGTGTTAGGTTAGGTTAAGAAGTAATTAAAAAGTTTAAAAAATCTATTCAATCAAAAAGCTACTAACATAGGTATTACTTCTTATCTGACCGTTTTGATACATCGCATGAATTTGTATTTATCAATCCATTTATGTAACTTCACGGTGAACAGCAGGTAACTTGAAATATTACCTGAAAATATAACCCAGAAACTCAAAGACGAAAAACATTTTCCACACCTTGTATTTTACATTGTAAAAGTGGGTTCCTCGTCAAACAGCCCTGTTTGAAGATATATGCCAAACAAGTGCGGTGTCTTGTCAAATAATGGAGAATTGAGCGCTTTATTGACACGGGAACATAGAACCACAATATAAATTATTACAGAAGGTTGATTTTATATAATGACCGAAAACTTTGTAATCAGTTGAAATCAGTGTACGTATGTGTCGATTTCATATTCAAAAAACTATGGTCTAAGGATCGATTTTCTCAGCGATAGCTTGACGAGGGCAATTATCTAATCGGCAAAAATGTATGGCATTGAAATGCTGTCGAAATGTCACGTGTTTAATCCCATCCTTGAAAAAATGTGTGTTTCTATTTTTGAGGCTAAACGTCAAATGACTTGTCACTTTCTGAGAGGACCGAAAGAGAGTGTCAGTTGCCTTACGTTCAGAGTGGCGGTAATGTTTGAACATTCCATAACCCCGGCAGACGAAAGAATGACACTTGGTTGGACAAAGTGACATAAATTCAAAGATATCCATTGTTTTATATTCAAGGTAAAGTACGACTGCTGAGGTTGATTAGTGGATGGTATAAGCAGTGTCTGGTTAGACTGAAAATAGAATAGGTATAGTAGTACTTTGTTTTACTTTTAGCGCAAACTAAACTTTATGTCTGATGATTACAATGATCACGCAATTAATGCAGTAGAAACGTTTTCTTTAGCCTATTTTCGCTTGTTGTACAGAGTTGGTCTTCTGTTGTACTTGTGCGGCTGTGATGTAACGTCAGAGATTTACGAACAAAGAGCTATTGGCTTCGTGAATGTCTGTAATTAGCTCAGAATAGCTTGTCGTGCGGTGGGAGGAAATTAAATGAGTGTGTTGACATTCCTGGTTATGTGTGTTGATTGATGCTTTGTTTGATTTGAATTTAACACGTTCGCTGACAGTACGTTGTTAGGCGAGAAATGAAAATAGTGCGTTATGACAGTACGTCGAAGGACGGGTCACTTATTTTTAAGAGTACGTCGTCTCACGATAATTTTTCATATAAGTATTATGAAGAGCAGTATCCACTGTCATATTATGAGCAATTTCATGTTTCTTACTGCCGTAACACGAGTATTTTGTGGGTAGTTTCATATTACTTGCTTCTGCACGAGTACTACGTTGATTTGTCATTTAGTATGGAAAATTCTGCTGTCGTAATGTGGTGTCAGGGTAAGTAAACAACAAGAAATGAATTAACAGAGATCTGCGTTTAGAAATTTAATATTACTCGTGGTAATAAGTTAAATCCATATATAAAAACGTGAATATATATTACATTGTTATTGTATTTAATCTTTAGGTTAAATACATGCAATTCTAAAGAATTTGAAATTATATATTGTGTATTGTCCTATGTTGAATGTCTTTGTGTGCATTTAGTAAGTTTGTCAAAAGAAATTATGAAATAAAATACGTGTAAGTATTTGCCACGTTTAAAACTATTAGATATGTATGGCCCATGCGCAAATTATAAATTCAAAGTTGACAGTATGACCTTTATATTGTTAAGATCTCAATGGTAGCGCCAGCAACCACATTGAAAACAATAGGATTATTAATTGAATAATTATATGAAAAATTTACATAAGACAACAAAATTTATCAACCGCGTATTTTTTTAGAGTAAAGGAACAGATAGTGCAATTGTAATATAATATTGCACTCTTAGAATGAAAGTGACCTAACTCTAAATTCGTGTAATTTCAGATTTTGATGTAAACTGGCCTGAAACATTACTCTGAATTGCCGTGGAAACAGGAATCTGAATTACGAGTTGTAAAGAGACAGCTTATACATTTGCCACTTGAGATATATGAATATAATTTATTCAATGCTGCTTTATTAGTTATTAATGCTCAAATCCAAAATATGCTATTTTTTGAATTAGATCCCTTTCATCCTGAGAGTGTGATATGCCCTGCACAGACAGCTTATCTCCACTGAAATTGGCTGTCGTTGGCGAAATCGGTCAAGAGGAATTTTAATCGCATGCATATTGGTTTTGAAGTTAGAATTTTTATTTAAGATAATTATTTTTAATTAATTTATATGATTTAATTGCTCAGCACATTTGGAGTACAAAAATAATGTAACGTCCGAACATATTTTTGTACTTTTAATATTTTTGTATGTCAAATGTGATCTATTAAATCTTACAAACTAATTATACATTCACAACTAGACATCCCACCCATACGCACAAATCGTTTTGGCAATACTGTCATTGTGCGTACGGCTAAGGAGTGGAATCCCTGCTGGAGTCTGTGTTTCCTGATCACTATAAACTGGGAGTCTTTAAGTCAAGAGTGAATAGGTTACTACTAGGCAAGCGTGCTCCATCTTCGACCACATCGTCACTTACCATCAGGTGAGATGGTGGTTAAACGCGAGCCTGTTATCAATAAAAAAAAGCTAATCTAAATTTTTTGATTATTGATTGAGATTAGCTGTTAATAAAGGACTGTAGGATATAAAAAATCACACTCAAAATCGTAGCCCTTACCTATATTTTACTTAAAGGCTTACTTTTTCCCCTTTTGCAACAAAAAAAAACATGGTTCTACCTGAATGATGTGTCTACACTTCGGAAAATACACACACAACAAAACCTAACGCAATTTGAGTCGAAAAGTCGCACGATTTAATCCTACTGATAGCCAACAAAAAGCCCATTATAGCGGAACCTATTCTTATCATATTAAAAGGGCTCCCTTTTAAGTTTGACTAAATCCGAGCACTTTTTTATTGATAAATGGACCCGCTGTAAAGTATCACTCAACGTTCGGAAGACGTTTATCAGAATATATTATTGGAAAACGTAATTTAGTGTTTCGGGAACGGGAGGACATTTTTTGTGCCCTTTTTTCGGAGTTGCCCCACGTTTTTAAACGGAAGCCTTGAGGATTATGAAAGATTCCGCTAAATTATTTAAGGGACCTCTCGAGTATAGCGTATTTTAAGATGATTTTGGATCGACCTTCTAAAATGAGGTTCTGAATTCCTGTGTCTACTAGCATGCTTAAAAACATGTCTGACAACAACGTGTGCATTTAACTTAATTGTACTCATATTTATTGGTTTAAATAAAAAATATTAGGTAAATTCCAAAGTCTTCGTTTTTTCATTTGTAAACTCGCGATAAACTACCATCTGAGCTCATTGAAAGCGACGATGAAGTTAGTCAAAGATAGCTCAAGCTTGTCTAGAAGTAACAATTTCATTCTTGACTTGATAATGCCCAGATTGTCGCTATCAGGAAACAAGGACTCTGGTAGGCTCCGCTCTTTTGCTGTACACGAAATGAAAGTATTCTCAAATCTTAGTATAGTACTAAGTTAACTTTAACTATAAAAAATATCCTCCTGCTCTGCCAAAAATCCACCCTGTTATTTCAGTAGCTCTTGAGTTTTGGGGTCGCGGTATCTTCATAGATAATTTCCATAACCTTGGCAGGTAAACACTATAAGATGTCACCCGTCATTGCATGTTCTTGCAACACGCCGTCGTCGACTCGAGAGTGGTTCTACGCCGCCCGCAAGCCTGCGCCAACGGTGATAGGAGAACAGCTCACAATCTCCTTCACTCGGGGCGTTTCCCGCGGTGGCTGGGTCAGGAAGTGAGTTAACTCTTCTACCCTTTCAGTTGCATTTTCACAATTTAGTAACCAATTATCTAACTTATGCTCCTACAAGTTAACCACCTCCATCACTAAAAAAGATGTACATAAATAAATAAGTAAACAGTATCGACCGTTACTCAATATGTTTGTATTCAGGAGAGTACGTCTGCCAGACGTCAATTAGTAAAGTAATTGATAGATTCGAGGTGGATCCAATAACAAAACTTTGTATTTATAGTATTAGTGTGCGTCAGCTAGTTGGATATAATATGTTGTTATTGTCCTGTCATTTTGGATTATTAAAATTGGTGTATGATGTTTCATTGGGTTCATTGTTCAGGAGTGTGGGCTGCTGACGTCATAAGTTTTTGCTCAATACACAATACGTTTATTTATTTTATAATAAATGATATTTATTTTGTAAATTGGTTATTAAATATTTTTACATGTATTTTTTTTTGTAAATTTAAACTAGATGAGGTTGGTTTTTCCTGACTACCCTGAGAAGAATCTTCCGCAATGTCTGCTAAGGTAAATAAGGCTTTAATAGTTACAACTGTGGATCCAGTCGGCCACAGCAAATAACATTACATTTTAAAATGTAACTTAAATATGTATGAAAGCGTGACATCACGTGCACTCACAGTATCTTAATTTTTAAACAACGTGACAAAAGAAAAAACACGTTTTGCAAGCCTTTCGGTTTTCTATCGGTTACATTTAGGGGAATGTGTGATGGAATTACACAATCTAATTCCACCAAGCCCGTTCCACAATCTACAAGACGACCGGCGATGCACCATCGATACATGGCGGACATCCCACGAATATGCACAAAACGTTTCGGGAATACTTACATTGTGGGCACACCCTAAGGAGTAGAATTTCCTGCCATAGTCTGTTTCCTGATAGCTATAACCTGCTAGGCAAGCGTGCTTTATCTTCGACCACATCATTGCTTTCTATCAGGTGAGATGGAGATCGAACGCGAGCCTATTATCGATTAAAAACATATCGACGCTGGAAAGGAAAAATTATCCAAGCGACATTTTTGTCCATTTTGAGTTATATAGGTACATCGTTGGAATCGCCTGATTTTTCTGCGTCGTTTGGTCTTACTCACGTCCTTCTACGACGACTTTTGATGTCGCTTCGATCTTTTGAAGTTCGCGAGAGTTCACTTTTTTTCCTTACTAAACGACAAAATTTTCGAGCATTTTTGAAAATTTGAAGGTTGTCGTAATTGTGAAATGCTAAATTTGCCTTTGGTCAAGTTTGACATTTCTGTTCGTTCGGTAATTACTCCACTTAGTTAATTTTTCCAGTATCTGGCAATATAGTGTTAGGCGCTTAGGTAATTTTGAGTTATTTGGTTTATTTCCTACATGCATTGAGGTAATATAAAAAAATTATATTAAATTAATATTTAGGTTGTTTTGCCTCAACTTCCACATGTTTTTTATTTTGGTAAGGCAACTTTTACTCTGATATAAATTATAAAAGATATATATTACATTTTTACCGTACCTTCCTTAATCAAAGCTTGTCGGTTAGTCAATTTTTCCCGTTTCTACTTTTAGGGAAAATTTTACTAAGCGACACTAACTTTAAAACTAAGCATTATTTTTAATAGTTACGTATACTATAATGTAAATAAAAAATATCCAAATAAATTTCTAAGAATTGGGCTTTTTGGACCATTACAAGAATTTACACGATTTTTTTTCTGAAAATTCAAACTTTAAACTGCTCTACTGTAAACTTAGTCTGATGTCGCTTGGATAATTTTTCCTATACAGCGTCGATATCCAAATTTTTTGATAATCAAAATGATGGAGAAAGCAGTTATTTCTTGAAAACACCCTGTAATAACATCTTTATTAAGAGTTAATTGTTTGAAAAGGGTTCGTTAAATTAGGATACGGCAACAATTTACGCATATGTATATGGTTAATCTCGATTGCGAACCGATTATTGCGTTAACTGATATTGGTAACGGTTTGCCATCAAAATTGACGTCCATCGACCCTTACACCGTCGATATTGATAAACAAATATGGGTACCTATAATTGACAGAAAACAAATACTACCTGCTTATGTGGAATGAACACTACAAGGTGTCCATAAATTAGGTTATCAGAAAAAGACTTTTTAGCAAAACCGGAATTCCATATCAAAACACTACAAAGCCAAAAATAACTTTAATTTCGGTAGTCGGTGTTATTGGTTTTGTATTTTCTTGTATTTGACACCGCCTTCCGTAATTAAAGTTATTTTTGGCTTAGTAGTGTTTTGATATGGAAGTCGGTTTTATTTTTTGCTTAAAAGTATTTTTTTTCACGCTTTTTAGTGGGTCGGTTTGTAATTTATCTAGTTACAAAAGCCAAATGTCACCTATTACAAAATATTGCTTTTCCCGATGCAGAGCCGTTAATTGTTGAGGAGTTCATCAAGCTGCTTCCATACCAAATTTCATCCAAATCCACCCATTACTTTTTGAGAATAGCGCGTTTAAACAAGCAAACTTATCCGCTGTATTATGTTAGTGTAGATAACTGTGGAGGTAACCATTCTTTCGGCGAAAAAAAAAAACACGCAACCGAAGCCAAGCATGATGGTATAGATAACTGTGTTTACTCTTTTTCATAGGGAAGAAAGTTATTACGCGAATGGAGCCACGAACATAAGCTAGTCCGTTAATAAAAGTACGCAAATCTGCCGGCTTCTATATTCCCTGCCACTTATGACCTTTCAGCCTTTAAAGCACGAGTAAATAGGCATCTTCTGGGCTCGCTCGCACATCGTAGACCTCATCTATCGCTTACCATCAGGTGAGATCGAGGTCATCAGCCCATCAGTAATAAAAAAAATGCAAAGACAAACGTCAATACACCGTTCGATTACGGCGAACACAAAGAGATGTTTCCGACAAGAGAGAGATAGTGTTCCGCCATTGTTTAGAACAGCTGACAATGTAGTACCTACTGTCTATCGACAATTGTATCCCTGGTACCTTATCAGAAAAGGTGAATTAGATTTGAGATGGAGTGAAAAAAAGATTTGATTAACACTCGTTTATATTGATAATAATCTAAACGAGTGTTACGGTTAAAAAATTCGCCCATGTAGGGTTTCGTAGGAGCAAGCATAGTTTAGCGAAAATTGACTTTGTTTTTCATAGTGTTTGTATAAATGTCAAAGTAATATTTGCGGTTTTTTAAAATGTGCTATATCTCAAAAACGCCTGACTGTATCACGTTCGAACCAATTTTTGCTGAAAGTGTTCATTAAGATCTACAGCATATATTCCTACTCTATATTTTGCTAGTCTTGTATATGAACTTATATGTACAGACAAATAATTAAAGAAACAAAGAAAAAAAAAATAATTGAAAAAAGAAAAAGCCCTCTCCACATTAATCCTAGTTTTTCAAAGAAAAGTACAAATTTTACCTTATTTTGGCATTGTTTAAACTTTCATCTCGACTTTTAGACCCTTTGTAAGTCTACGTATACCTAGACGTGGGGTAAAAACACACGTTTTCAGTGAATAGGCCTCTAACACAAAAGAGGCACTGCGATGATGCTCATGTAACTCCCTAGGCTAGTCCACGATGTTTCTGCAAACGAATGTTCGAGAATCTTTTGAAGAATACAGTCTTGTATAATAATACAACCGTTTTTTGTCCAACTTTTTTTATGTCTAAAAAAATAGCAGACTGAATTGTGTTCTAAATACAAAAATGCTGATTTAAAATGTCTTTGTCGTCATTGCGATTTTTTTTTCAAATATGTTATTGTTTTTTTTTTTTGCAAAGAGGCCATTTGTATATAATTTGTGAAGCCATTTGTGAATAAGTGTTCGTGGATTCATCTTCGTGATTTGCATTTATTTAATTACCGACCCTTAAGGTCGGGACAAAGTGCCAATCTATCAGCGATTTCAAATGTCAAAATGCCAAAATTGAAATAAATGATAACGTGAAAAGTATGTAAATAATAATTTTCTATTAAAAGTAGCTGGCAGTCCGTTTGGGGACTATAAGATGTCATAATTTATGATACATTTTATTGTTTCTTTAGGCTTCTTACTAAATCCATGCTTAAAGGCTCAGTTCTTCTTACCATGCTTTGAATGAATTACATCTTAAAAACAAACCTTGTAGTTTTATTTTTATTACCCAGCTACTATATAAAAGGGTAATGTTTTTCCAGATTATGTGTGTTTGTATGTCTATTTATTTAGTTCATCCTGTAGTCTAATTAAAACAATTTTATCCTTAGGGACAATTTAAGTTTCGAAATCGTAAGCGTGAGATCCCTATGAGGTGGGAAACAGACCGCAAACGGGGTGTCGTATTATTGCATGCAAAATTTTAGAGCCCTACTACTTGTACTTTCTGTGATTTCGTGATTAATCAGTGAGTGGTATTTCGCTTATATAGATTTCATCCTTTTTGATCAATGACGTGTATCTTGAAAAACACAATTTTATAGTAGGCGATTTTTTAACTTTCAAAACGTGATTTTATGTAAGTTATTTGTTTTTAAACCTTTCTTTAAAGATTTAGTTCCAACATAGTCTTATAACTGAGCTTTCTGAAATTATGATAAAGTATTGATTATGTTATAAGTTTAAAGCAAACAAAATTGCGTAAGCAATTTCGGCCTTGCCACGATCCATAGAAAAGCGAGATAATTTCATCAAAATAGGTCATAATAAAAGTCATTGTATCTAAACTTGTTATAAAAAACATAATCTTCATTTGAAACCGAACCTTGCACTGCAATTATTTAATATCGAACAGTCGAACGTCCGTTTTTTTGGTTAAATGAAATGCATTACCTACTTACACATATTATATTCATTTCCATGCGTGGCATAAACTTGCTAGTAAAAAGAGCACTCGTTGGCAGCCGTCACATATTCCTAAACTTTTCCTGGCTAACTCCCAAGATATGGTCGTGTGAGTTTATCAATGTTCCATTGTGTACCCATTTCGGTGATAATTTATGATACAGCATCCTGTTATGAGAGAAACGCGTCATTTGAATTTTATCTCACCTTAATACCGAGTTACGAGTTGTAGTAACAATATTACTTTGGGTAATTTATATTATCACTATTGCTCTCAAAATAGTAATGGAAAGCATGGCGAGAAAAGCAGCATGCCTTTTTTTTTGGTTGGAAAAATCATCAAATTTCTTTCCCCGTTGTGGGTAGATCGGAAGGGAGGGTCAAACTTCCAGTTAGTTTTTTTTCTTGGTGGGAAAATCTGCAAATGACTCGTCCCGCTGTAGGTAGAGTGGAAGAAAGTGTCAGACTTCTACTGACTTAAAACTCACCCTACTCCTTTAGTTGCCCTTGTGTACCTGGGCCACCGTATCACGTTAGAACATCTCCGCAACCCCGTAATTGCGTCCAATCGTAAAAATCGTAATGTCCTACGACTCAAAATTGGAAGACATTCACTATTCTACACTGCCCCGCTTAAATGGATTACGCCGAAGCTGTCACCTCTGCGAAGCAGTTATGTAAGCGAAGGAGGTGGCGGGATGCGCAAGGGAGAGGCAAGTCTCAAGACCCTCACAGCCCTCGCGCCCAAGCCACCGCATGAGACGCTCCGGGCGTCGGGAGTCACAGGGTGACTACCAGCCACCGTAGGCGAGGGCCTGCGGGCTGCGAGCAATGGGTAGCTCGCCGCCCGATAGAAACCAGGCCCGTGTAGACGGCACGTCGTGTTCCACGCGCGCCTCAAAGAGTGTCAGCAAATTGTTGCGGAATTGTTCGAAAGAATTACCGTGGCCTCGGAATACGAAGGGCATATGATGGAACACGGATGGGTTTTAGTCAGTAGAAGTCTTACACACTCTCCCGCTTCGCCCAGGTCGGGAGGCAGTCACAGGTTGAATTCCAACACTAAAAAAAAATGGATTACGCCCTATTTCCTCTCTCATAGAGATGAGGCCATTGTCCTAGCAGTGGTAACATAACCTGATTATGATTAATAACTTGCAGGAAGTTATAAACTTCAAAAACTTCTATTACACTTATATTACAAATGCAATAAGTTAGATTTATGTATGTATGAATGTCTGTGTAAATTCGGCGCATAACATTAAATACGCTTACTCTATAACGTTTACGTTCGTTACTCTCTATGAGAAGAAATAGACCGCAATTCACCACGCGAGCTCAGTACCATTTGGTTTGTTTATTTTTATTTATTTTTTTTATTTTGGCAGTGATAAATTATACTCTGAAATAAAAGAAAGTAATTTCTTTTTTATTATTCATTGGACGTTTGAATCATCTCACATGATGTTAAGCGATGATGTGGTCGTAGAAGAAGCAAGCTTGCCTAGAAGTAACCTATTCACTCTTGACTTAAAGACCCTCAGCATAGTTATCAGGAAACACTGACTCTGGCAGAGAATTCTAGTCCTTAGCTGTACGCACTTTGAAAGTATTCCCAAAACGTTTTGTGCCTATGAGTGATATGTAATAATCGGAATACTGATCATATTCGTCATCATCATCACCATCCACAGCTTGACTTCAACCACTGCTGGATTCAGGCCTCTCTTCGCATGTGCCAAGCTGCACATTCGTGTGCCAGTCACATTCAGAGTATACCCGCGATGGCAACAATGTTATCTGACAATATACACACACATAAAATAAAATATAAAAAGGACAGTAAGGGCAAAAGATAAAAGTGTGTGTCCTATAAAATTGCATATAGGATACTTTTCATGTGTATGTGTGTGTGAATTTTCCATGTAAACGAAGACAGGATAGTGGTTAGTTTGTAATTTAATACCTCTCGCTTTTATCAACTTTGTATATTTGCGTGTACCTATTAATAATAGAAAATTCAAATTTGAAAGTTGGATGCGCCATGCGACGCCATTGAATATGTTCCTTGCTAACCATGAGTTAGTATTACCTGTCAAACATGCCACTACAAGGTTATATCACAAATTACGTTTGATGACATTTTGATACGTGATTTATCACATCACATCCAACTGTCGATGCTTTTTGTTAATAACCCCCGACGCAAGAAGAGGGGTGTTATAAGTTTGACCGCTATGTGTGTCTGTGTGTCTGTCTGTGCCACCGTAGCTTCTAAACAGTTGAACCGATTTCGATGTGGATTTTTCGTTAGAAAGTATGTTTTCAGGCGGTATTTCTTAGATAAGTTTTGTCAAAATCGGTTCAGCCATTTACTGGATATGGGGGGATGAAAGTGGGGATGAATAATGGAATGTTGTCAAGTATACCCAAATGGGGTATCAAATGAAAGGGCATGACGTGTATATTACAATCAAAAATGTTTTATTAAAATCGGTCTAGCCATTTACTAGGTATGGGAGGTGAAAGTGGGGATGAATAATGGAATGTTGTCAAGTATACCCAAGTGGGGTATCAAATGAAAGGGAATGACGTTTACTATATTATAAAAACTGTCCATTCTATGTTATATTGACAGTTATAGGTGAAAAGTTTAAAATAAAAGTTAAATTAAAAATTTACAAAACCCTCTACGCAAAAAATTCTTTGAAGTAGTTTAAGAAACACCCTTAAAAATTAAAAGCTTAATAGTCGCGGGGGGTATCGCCATTAAGAATTTTTAGGTACTAGGTTTCAAAAAACAAGTAGGAAATATTATAGTCATATTTACACATATAGACATAACAGTCTCTTACATCTGTAAGATTTTAGGAAATAAATTAGAATTCAGTAAATTAACAGAGTAACTATAACCACAGTGATACATGCGAAAATAAAAATAGAGAGACTAGAGCTCTTCTAAGAATCTTCCAGATTTGGAATCTATATTAAACTATATCTATACTTCGGTGAATGTAAGTCAGGTTGTGTGTAAGTGGAGATCGTCAATATATCTCATCCGATTTTAAAAATTCTTTCACCATTAGAATGCATAATTATTAGTTAGTGACATAGGAATATAATGTACAATTAAAAAAAGACAGCAGGCAGAAGTACCCTATGTTTTAGAGAAAAATCATGAGGAAAAAGAAAACTATGTTCTCTGCCAGTTATCACCTTTCAGCCTTTAAAGCAAGGGTTAACAGGCATCTTCTGGACTCATTCGTTCAATCGTAGAGCTCATCTAACGCTTACCAACAGGCGAGATTAAGGTCATCCGGAATAATAAAATAAAAATACATACACTTTTATAGGAAAAACTCGTTTCAAAATGGTTAACACAAGTTATCAATGGAACACACATTTTAGTTTTATTTACAAGGAAAATTCCCTATCACACAATTATTATAAAATTTTATTTTTATGAGATAAACACATTATATATCGACATACATTATTATCGATGCGATGCCAAAAGCGTCACCGCACTCACTGTGGCATTTGTGTTAGACTGGCAGGTTACAAAGTGGTAATATACTGTACTAACATAAAATGTACTGAATTTCGACATGCTCCTTGAGAAGTAGGAACACACGTCTTTTTAGGGTTCCGTAGCCCAATGGCAAAAAACGGAACCCTTATGGTTTCGTCATGTCTTTCCGTCTGTCTGTCCGTCCGCCCGTATGTCGCAGCCATTTTATTGCGAAACCATTAAGACTATACATGTGAAACTTGGTAGGTAGATGTATTCTGTGAACTGCTTTCCGATTTTAAGAAAAAAATTAAAAAAATATTTAAAATAAAGGGGGGCTCCTCTTACATGAAACTGAAACTGAAATTTTTTGTTTGAAACCTTTGCGTGTTTGGTATTTATAGACAGGTTTTTAAAAATGATATTGAGGTTTCTAAAACCACTTTTTCATAAAGTTAATAGTTTAAAAGGTATACGCTACCAAAGTGGTAAAATGTGGCCACCCCCTCTAACTTCTATAATAATGGAGTGAAAAAATCTAAAAAAAATACATGCTGTAGATCTTAATATAAACTTTCAACCAAAATTGGTTTGAATGAGATCGGTTCAGCAGTTTTTGAGATACAGCATGTTTTCTAAAACCGCAAATATAACTTTGTAATTCATACAAACACTATGAAAAACAAATTTATTTGGCGTAGTTGTAAATATTGTAAATAAGCTAGTTTTAAGAAGTTTGTAAGGTTTTTTGTCAAATAAATATATATTACTAGCTGTGCCCACGACTTCATCCGCGCGGAATAGTGACTTTCGGCAGCATATTTAATTTTTAGGCTAATTATTTTGAAAAATAAAACTCATACATAATTTGAATGTCTTATTTATTAATATCTAATCAAAATTCTAAAAATAAGTTTCAAGCTTCTAGCTTTAAAAATTACGTAATTTCCATACAAACTGTCATCCCCTATTTCAACCCCTTACAGCCTTTTTTTCGCAATAAAAAGCAGCCTATGTCCTTTCTCAGGCCTTAGACTATGTCCGTACAAAATTTCATTATAATCGGTTCAGTAGTTTAGGCGTGATTGCGTAACACACAGATAGACAGAGTTACTTTCGCATTTATAATATCAAGTAAGGATTATAGTTACTACGGAACCCTTCATGGGAGAGTCTGACTCGCACTTGCCCAATTTTTTGTTTTAGAACAAAATTGGGTTACCGATACAAAATGACATTTTATTAGCTACTAGCTTTACCTAATTTTTTTTCGATTTGTAAATTTTATCTAATGTCTCTTCCTTTCCTGGGTGACTCAACACTCACCCTGTTTCTTCAGTTGCCCTTGCGTTCCGTGGCCGTGTAATTTCTTGTACCTACCTACTTGCGTAGCTAATTGCTACGCAAGTAGGTAGGTACAAGAAATTACGTAAAGTTTTCTTTTAACTCTCACGCCTTCTCAGAACTGCTTGTCAAAGTTTCATCACAATCTGACTGATGGTTTAAGAATGCAGACTAGGACAAACATACATTGATTTTTATTTATTTAATAGATAGATCTCGTAAAGAGAAGACTTGTCCCAGTAGTGGGAACGTAATAGGCTGAATTATTATTAACTAAAATAGATAGATAACAATCTTGACCCATAACCTGTTTTTTTTTGAATAATTTATGTACATGTGATTAATTTTGTCAGATTAGAAAAAAAAGTTTATAACTTTGTAGTTTACGCTAGTCACGATATATTTACTTTTAAGATTTTCTTTCAATACCTACAATAATCCAACAAACAATATTTAAATGAGCAAATATTATCCTCTAAAACTAGATTCCGTATGAATAGCGTCTGCAGCCAAAGCGTACACCGTGTAGTCAAGCACTGCTTTGACTTGGCAGCTTTCAATGAAGCGCCAGTTGACTGTTTGTGACTAATATACTTCTAAACGAAGTATTTTCATGTCTGGTTTAGACAGTGAGTTGGGGAATGAGTTACAGTAATAAGAGTTACAGGAATACCTTCATTGTGCGTACGGCTAAGGAGTGAAATTCCCTGCCGGAGTCTGTGTTTCCCGACAGCTACAACCTAGGAGTCTTTAAGTCAAGAGTGAATAGGTTACTTTTAGGTAAGCGTGCTCCATCTTCGACCACATCATCACTTACCATCAGGTGAGATAGTGGTCAAACGCGAACCTATTTTCAATAAAAAATAGTAGTTAATAGTTAGATTTTTCGTTTCATTCACGACTTAAAAAGAGGGATGTTTGACGTGTTTATGTGTCTATCTATGGCATCGTAGCTTCTAAACAAATGGATCGATTATGATGTGTTTTTTTTTGTTAGAAAGCTGACGTGATTGAGATGGTTCTTAGCTACAATTTATCACGATCTATTCAGATGTTTAAAGGTTGTCGGGGGTTAATTTTTATCCTATTTTGTGGCATGTGCCAAAAAAAACTTTTCTTTCTTCCTTTTACAATGTATTGAGAGATACTTTGTCATGCTTTTGAGAATTATTTGATAATAATAATAAATTTATATCGTAGTACAGAATAGGAATTAAAATATTGTGAACCGGGCCATTCGGCTCATTGGCAAAGAGGGAGTGGTTATGTCAAAGCCTCAGAGCCTTGAACATTGATGAGGTGTTGCAAGCCTATCAGTTTTGTATCGGTTACATTTCGGGGAGTGTATGATAGAATTGTAAAATCCAATTCTATCAAGCCTGTTTTATCATCGGACTAGAAGACGCACAGCGATGCGCTGTCGTTACATGGTGGACATCCCACCCATACGCACAAAACGTTTAGGGGAATACTTTTATTGTGCGTGTTGTAAGGAGTGAAATTCCCCGTCGGAGTTTGAGTTTCATGATAGCTATATCCTGGGGGTCTTAATATCAGGTGAGATACATTAAAATTTAAATCCCCGTAGAAATAGGAGTCGGATGTATGAATAATAAAGGGACAGTCTATAGAGATTTATTTATGTAATCCTCCTTAACGCTGTTTACAGATTTAAATCTAATACGATAGTATGACTATCAGCTATATTTACTTAAAAATTTAATTATACTACAACAATATAAACTTAACAATTAAAAACACATTCCTTAACTACATGTCTACATTTAAGAGAATCTTTGCGAAATGTTTTAGCCAGTAAATTGGTCCTGGTTACTGGCGCGGCTAGCAGTGGCGGAAGCCTATGTAGGAACAATAAAATATATTCAAACTGATTTTTAAAGAGTACCAGCCTTGGTTCAAGCCCACAAATAGTATATTTTAGTTAAGTCACTTTCATTCTGGTATATATGTTTTCTGGCACAATAGACCAAAGAAGCCTATTAATGTCGCAAATACTTAAGAAACATTAGGCTCCTAATGTCCTCGGCCTCGACTAATTACCCGCATACACATACTTAGTAAGCAAATATAATCTACCTAGCCATTAAAAGATCTTTGACTCTCTACCTAAGAGACCGAGTTGTAAGATAAGTAATTTTAATGTCCGTGATAGCTCCATAGGGTCCTATTCCACAAGTCTTGTGAGGGACATGTTTAAAAAAATTGTCCTAACGAGTCTCCTGGTCCTAAACTTTAGATCATTTATGGCACACATAAAGATAAGCTGCAAAGTCGATGAATTTGCTCTAAAAGATTTCGTTTAATAGCTGTTTTGAGATGGTGTTTTGTTTTTTTCCCTCTATCGTTTGAATTTCGATTACTCTTGGGACTTCGGCTTTAAAAGCTTATTAGACTGGGAAAAATCTGTACCTATATATTAAAACGTGAAACAAAAAGGTTGTATCCCTTTTTGAGCAGACGGAGGAATATGGGATATAGCACAGTTCGAGTGCGTATGTTGTATTGCAGAAAATTAATAATTTTACAAAAACATTCAAACTTGAAATGAATTATGATTGAATTCAAAATACTGGACGAGCAGTAGTATTTATAAATGTGTATTGATCTGTTTTAAAAGTTACTAGGTTATACAGTTATCTTAAATTAAAACTCCTTGTGAAACAGTTGTGTAACTATTGTAGTGCATAATTAATGTAGGTATACTCAATTCTAATTTTCTTTTAATAATGTATCAATTTATCAATACGAAAAAATATTTATTACTACTACTAGCCCGTACTGCCCCACAACTGGGCCAAAGCTCTCCTCCATTCTTTCCAACTGCCTCGATTCTGCGCCTCTGCCTTCCATATCTTAAGGAAGCCATCTAGGTCGTCCGCCCACCACCTATCTATCATACCCCCAGTGTTTCTGACACGCGGCACCAATCCTGTGCTTTGCGGACCCTCAGTTTCACCGACATACGGCAGACTTATGCTGCCCAGTCCCATTTCAGTTGGGCAGCCCTTTCAGCCACATCAACGATTTGCGTCTTGAAGCGCAGTTTGGTGTGAAATAAAATCTAAGAAATAATCAAATATATCAATGTCAGGATCTCACAGGATGACACATTCTTACTAACTTTGAATTATAAATATGTATGTTTTCCCTCAATTATCTGGGGCTTCTCCTAACTGGCAATTAATTGGCAAAGGTACTATTAATAAATCTGTGCCTGTCTCCTAAGATGAAATGTAAGGATTTACCTACCTTGGTTACAATACACGATTTTCTCAATGCAAAAGCATGATACTTCGATCTATGGGATATAAAAAGTATAACATCATAGCTCTCTGCCTACTCCACAACAGGAAAAAAGATTACCGTAGTTATATTCGATACTTGTTGTTGTTTTCGCCAAAATCTTTACATTAATTTTAATATGAAATGTAGGTGCTATGGTATCGTATGCAACGCTCGCTTTTCTAGTTCCTTCCGCCACTTAAGAGCACCATTTGGTACCAATAAGTGCGGTTTGGTACCAATAAGTGCCGTTTGGTACCTATAAGTGTCGTTATGGCTTGCTGTCGGTATCGCCGTGATATTTGAATGGTAATCAGGGCTTTAGGAAAAACAAAGAGGGTTCTGACATTTTCCGCGATCGCAAAACCTTTTTGTTACAAAAACAGGATACAAATAGGAGTAAATTTGATTTTATTTTCTGCCGCATAAACAAGAAAATTGAACCTATGTCTAAAGTTTCCATAATTATGTTGACCCTTACATAATTATTGTGAGATTCTATTCAAATGATGGCTGCTGAAGATTAAACTGTAACATTTTTTTTGTGTGTGGCATCTCGCACGTCAACCTTTGACGTTGTCGGCTGGTTAACCGGGCATGCCTGTGGTTGCCTTAATTAATAAATTAATTAAAGCCTCCAGCCAGGGCTTATTATAAAACTTACAAACTAGGCGACTACATGCTAAGGGCGCCCCCTGTGGGGTACGGACCTCGGCTTAGGGCGTCGCAGGGGGAGGGCAGCTAAGGACAGGCTGGATCATATCATTATTATCTCTTTTATTTCTAATTATATACATATAAATCATTTTTTAAATATTTCTATAAAACACAAAAAGGATTTAAAAATATAAAAAAATAGTAGCCCACCGGTATCGGGAACAGGGTCCAAGCTACCGGTGGTCAGGGCTCCAGAGAGAGAAACCTCCTAACGATACGCGCCGTGTCCAGGAGTACCGCTTTCTGAAGCAAGCCCTTGATCCAGCCGCCAGTGTTGGTCGAAGCTCTTGGCTATTAAGTCATTGGCTGAGACGACTATCGGTACAACGACTGCCGAGTTAACATCCCACATGTCGACAATCTCATGCGCCAAGTCAAGATATTTGATTTGCTTATCTTCCTCGGCTTTCACGAGGTTCTCGTCATGCGGGATGGTTATATCGACAATCATGGCACGCCTCTCGTTCGGTCATTATTATTATTAATAAGGGAATTTAAAGATACTGGCTCAGCGTCGCGGGCTGGCTCTGGCACAGGTCGGGGTTTAAACTGTAACATAATGTTATTTTCTATCTTATATGAAGAGCTCATGACTAAATAAGCCGCGGGTCTTTCTTCAAGGTTACCAGCTCATGGCGAGGTTAGTGACCTGGATGGGTGACCATATTAACATATTGAGATTCTTCCATATCTCGGAAAGTATGATTCCCAGCCGGAGTCTGTGTTTCCTGATCGCTATAACCTGGTAGTCTTTAAGTCAAGAGTGAATAGGTTACTTCTAAGCAAGCGTGCTCCATCTTCGACCACATCATCACTTACCGTCAGGTGAGATGGTGGTCAAACGCGAGTCTATTATAAATAAAATAAAATAAAGTAGTTTAAAACGTCCCGGAGGTTTTTCTATATCTTTTACAGTCAAAAGCCTTAGCAATCTGACATTAGTCTTACCAAGAGGTATCGTGTTACCTAGCTACTTTGTGGTACGGTGGTGGAGGTCAGATAGGCATTCACTCTATGTAAAACACTAGTCCTCAGCTGGATCTGTTTAGAACAGAATAGAATAGAATGGAATAGAATGGAATAGAATAGAATAGAATAGAATAGAATAGAATAGAATAGAATAGAATAGAATAGAATAGAATAGAATAGAATAGAATAGAATAGAATAGAATAGAATAGAATAGAATAGAATAGAATAGAATAGAATAGAATAGAATAGAATAGAATAGAATAGAATAGAATAGAATAGAATAGAATAGAATAGAATAGAATAGAATAGAGTAGAATAGACTAGAATAGAATAGAATAGAATGCATTTATTTCTCAGAATATTGTACAGACGCCAGCACATCAAGCTGTCAAATTTCTTTAATAGATTTTCAACTTTAATGTTAAAGAAATTAGGTTCAAGGTTATTGGGAAAATTTGACAGTTTCGGGTGGCTTCATGTGCTGGCGTCTGTACAAAGTTGTTAAGTGTATTAATAATTAATATCAGAATATTGTACCGTTTCCGGTGTACAAATAATTATGTAAAATTATAGTTTAAATAATTAAATTACAATTAAATTAAATACAATTAGAATGGAGTTTACAAAGACATAAAATTAATGGTGCAACAATTGATGATTATAAAAAAATTATATAAGTCAGATTTAATAGGCATAAATGTCAAATATTTTGGTAAATTATTCATTAATGTAGTCGTCAGTCGATTAATAACATTTACTCAAAAGAAAGTTAAATAATTTAAGTTTAAATGTTCAGAGGTTGAGAGTTTTAAAATCAATGAGTAATTTGTTATAAACAATAATGGACATGCAGTATACATTATTTGAATACAGTTTAATTCTACGCCTAGGAACATTAAGCATATGCACTTTTCGACTAGGTCTGGAACTCTGGATACAACATCATTATGCAAGTCAACTCTTTCTAGAAGCCAACCTCATCAGTTGAGAACGTGATAAGAAGATGATGCGTACTATTTCCTATTCGACACTCACATTCTATGAACCAGATTTCACTGATAACCGTCCGGTGATCAGTGATACTACATTCACAGGCATCTATCTAATCGAACCAAATTGATGTGTTCTCTGAGGCTCGGAGTGTCAGGGTATAGATGCACACCCATCCTAGAGCCTACCTTGACACAAGCGCAGCTTAACTTATAGCTAATAATGAAATAATTATGTTTATTTTGTCGTTAGGTTATTAGGTACATTTACGAAAAAAATTACGAGTGAAAGTTTTATATATATAAAACTTTCACTCGTAATTTTTTTCATAAATGTATACTTGATGAGGCTGTTACCATATTGAAAGATTATTATTGTACATTACAGATTTAAATATGTATTTTTCATAAAAGAAGGATGAATTAAGAAATAATGTTAAATAGGTGTGTTTAAATTTTGGTGTACAATAAAGTATATTCTCTCTATACAGTATGTTAACTAACAGAGGGCTTTCCCGTTAACCCGCAATAGTTTACCATCCATACATGCTAAAAAAATATTACCATTCCAAAACAATTTTTTTTTTATTAAAATATTCACTAAAAATGTTAAATTGATACGTAAATAAAACACTCTATAAACGCGTACGCATTCATAAATAAATTGCGACGTTGCCGTCCTTCAAGTACGCGTGTTTCTTTTACGTACCAATTTAAAATTTTTAGTGAATATTTTAATATTAAAAAAATAAAACGTTTTGTTTTCAAATGGTAATATTTTTTTTAGCATGTATGATGCTATACTATTGCGGGTTAACGTGAACGCCCGCTGTTAGTTAACATACTGTATATCTATCTACAATGAGGGTCCTTATTTCTAAAAGCGATACCAGCTTGGTTTCGCGTGTGGCTGTTATTATTTAGAGTTTCCTCATAAAAAATTTTAGTACAAACATAAATATTACAATATCTACAAACCACGAAAAAAATAACATCAGAAACTCACGTAAAAGTCTCGACTTTTCAACTTATTTCAAAGTTTGATCATTTAAAGCCGCAGCGAACAGTCGTAATCAACTGTCTTGTTTACTTTCAACTGTTAACAGCTTTACTTGCCTTAACGATGCTTTATAACTGCGAGCAACAATGTCTTATAGTAGGCAAAGAGAAAAGTGCATTTTGCTACATATAAAGTTTGTTTCATTTATGTTAAGTGATTGTGGTGGAGTTTTCTTAACACTTGGGAAAACAGCTTATTAAAAAAGTTTCACTAACGCTTTCCCAACTGTAATGGGTTCGTTAGCCTGACCTTTTTTGGAGTGTCAGACTTTTACTGATAGATAGATTCATTTATTTGTCAGAAATGTGGTATTTTGCAGTGATATTTTAACAGATACACAATAGTTCTACATATTCCGCCTACTAAATTCCGCATGCAAATTTTGTGACAATATCAGTTCAATAAATGATGTGATGCAATTAAGCAAAACAATTAAACTCCAATGTCAAAAAGTCAAAAAATGTCTTAATATAAAGGTCAAATAAATAAGTATCAATTTTATAAATGTCTACTATTTAAATTACAACCAAAGAAATTAAATTACAATAATGTTAATAGCTTAAAATCTAATGTCAAATTTAATTATCATGTCATACAATTTTCTTCTTTGTCTTAAAAGTCATAAATTCCTTAATGGTATAAAAACAATTTTCAATAAGCCATGCTCTAAGATGCTTTTGAAATAAGCTGGTGCGCAGTTCTCTTATAACCTTTGGTATACAATTAAATATCTTTGTTGCCATTCGACCAGTGTTTTTATGGCAATACGCTGTTTCTTGTCTGTTTGTTTTACATCCTGGCATTGCCAATTTTGTTGGATCTCTTGATATTTTACCCACCTTACATTTTTGCTATCGGCTGTATTGAATAGGTGAGGATGTTTTTTTTTTACAAATAAACCTATTTCCAATAATATGTATAAGCACGCGAATATTAATCATTTGTGCTGTTTAAAAATAGGTCTGCACGAATCTAATGGTTCTGCAGCAAACAGCTCGCAAACGCTTCTTTTGTACTATAAACGCCTTATTGATGTCAGTGGAATTACCCCATATGATTAATGAGACATACATGATAAGCCAATAGCGCGGCATTACGTCCAACAGTTTTCCTGAGATTAGTGTAAATGCAAAACTGTTTAACCTATTACATACATTTTCAACACGTTTTTTCCAATTAAAATTCTTATCTATTATTATGCCTAAAAATTTCGTATGGTCAACTTCTTCAATGTCATTATTACATCCAATTATTTTCATTTCTTTATTTATCACTTTGTTTTTAGAGAAATTAATATATTTTGTTTTGGAAACATTCACACATAAATTGCTTACTTCAAGCCAATCTATTATAGATTCTGCGGCAGCATTTATTTTATCCGCAAATTTTACATTTTTACTTTCTTTACTAAAAACCAACTCTGTTCCTTCAATTGCTATTGTGTCCCGGGGTTGCGGTATCTCATTAAAATATTACTGCAACCACAGCGGGCATTAGCCCTATAAGGCACTGCCATTAAGGGCACGCATTACTGCTGACAACTCTTATAGGCGCGCGTGGTACACAACGCGCCGTTGGCTCAGGCCTGCGGGCCTAGACAAAATCCATTTTCTGTAAGCGTTAACGCCAACGGAAAAATTAAATTGTATGGAGTTGACATTTACTAACACGTGACAATCACGTGACATGTGGTTAGCAAATGTCAACTCCATACAATTTAATTTTTCCGTTGGCGTTAACGCTTACAGAAAATGGATTTTGTCTAGGCCCGCAGGTCCTTACAGGACGGTGAGCTATCATTGTGGTCGTGTTCCATTACTACGTGTATCACATGCACTCTTTAGAATTCCATCTCAATTCTTCCGTAATTAAAGTTATTTTATGCTGTCCAGTGTAGAATGAAAAAAAAAAAACAATCCGGTCACTGTATATATCCTGAAAAAGTCCACGGTAGTGCTACTCGCGCGTCTGCTAGTTATTAAATAAAATTAATTGAAAGTCAGGTGCCTATGTTTTTAATTGAACTGAAACTTTAATGTGGTATTTGTGTTTGTAGTATTCTAATTGATACCTTTCCAGGTCTGTCTAAGATTTTGGCACTACTTTTATATAAGTAGCTAAACCGTATTGAGACTGAACATCTCAATAGGTTTAGAACATTTTACTCGTGACACCATCTTAAGATCCATTAAAAAATATTCAATCTCCATCACTACAAGCATCACTTAAATAGAATAATATTACTTATAAGTCTGTAAGCTTATCCATAATTCGAAGAGAAAAAATCTATTCATCCGGAAGGAATCGATTTCTTTTATAAAATGGTGCCTTTGTTCATGAGCCATATTCTAAAGAAACCGGGGCTTAATTATGGATACGATGAAGTAGTTTCTATGCAAAAACTAAGCTCATAGAATAGGAAATGAGGATTTTACTTCCAGCAATTAAACTGCTGTAGAATATTGTAGTCGCATTAAAATTGCTTGAAATCATCTTATTTATAACAAAGGTAACCTACGTAAGTAATTTTATAGAAACACTTTTTTTTACAGCCAGGTTGATCTTAGGTCTTATTAACTGTACTCGTGTGGACAAAAAAGTAAGGATGAAAATAAATTAATAGTTTAAAAAACCAAAAACACGCTTTTAAGACTATTGTAATGAGCAGAAATTAGAAATGTTTACTAGTAGGCAGTCCAAGGTTCCATCAGCCACCTTCCAATTCCATCGTCAGACTAGCTCGATGGTACCATAATATTGTATTGTCGTCTAGTCTACACATAATTGCCAAGTTTCATGATAATACAACAATTAGAAGTACGTTTAATTCAGATTATTAGATTTTATTGCACATTTAGTTCATTACAGATCGACCTAATAATAAATCTATGGATTACGCGGTAATTCAAAAAGGTTAAGAAAACCGATTACGGATTTTATTTAGGTTTATTATAACCTTGAAACCTGATCGTGTTCAAAGTCCATTACGTGGCCTTTCTCACAAGTGCAAACACGACTATGATACGTTATTCCATCATGGACTGCTAGTGACTATCTTCCGGCTTCATCATCAGACCATGAAACCTAATTGTGGTCAAAGTTCATTACAAGACTTTTCTAAGAAATCCAAAACAGCTATGATACGATTTTCCATCATGAAGTTCTAGTTCATATCTTCCGGCTTCATCATCACATCAGTTAGACAGTACCATATTATTGTATTGTCATCAGAACTACATACAGCTGCCAATTTTCATTACGCTACGACCCTTGGAAGATGGTTAAATTAGTTACCCTAGATTTCATTACATAGTTAGTTACATACAGGTCAACCTAATAAAAGCGTGTTAAAAAAAACTTATATTCAATGCCCAGTAATTACAAATTTTTTCTGTCTTTTTTATTTTATTCCGTCTTAAAAAAAATACAAAGATTAATTAAAAAATCATTTATTTCAGGTACATACATCCCAGATTTCCTACAAGAAGAACTGAAACAGGTATTTACAATTATTTAGGTTAATCTATACATAAAATAAAACAGTAAAAAAGTGTGTCTGTACATTTAAATTTTGTACAAAAATAATAATTGAGATCGGTTAAGAAACGGTAACACGGAAAAAAATAGTCTGTCTATTTGTCTGTTTGTACACGCTAATCTCCGGACCTACTGGATGGATTGAATGAAATTTGGTAAGTAGATAGTTGACATCCTCATTTTACGCGGGAAATCCTTCCATGCGAACGAAATTGCGGGCAGCAGCTTGTATGTAATAAATTAAAAGATATAGCTTCACCGCTTCTACAGTTCGTCAGGGATATTGTTTCCAAGTCATCATGCCAATTGTTCATTGGTCAGCAAAGTGTGGGCGAGTAACAAAAGAATTCTGTCGACTGTGGCGGAGATAAAAAAAGCTCTCCTTTTATGACTCACTTTGTACGTTTCTCATAAATTGATTATCTATTTTTAACAATTCCTTCGCATGTCCAACATTGCGATCTAAATTCAAATATTTCAAACTATGCCAGCCAGTGCGATAGTGTGACCACTCGCATAGCTGACCTCCACAGTAACTTTTACTCCCTAATCACAGCCTTTGCCTTTACTAACACAATTATGAATTTATTAAGTATCTAAAATAAAGAGTCCGAATTTAACCCAGAGAACGAACTTAATGAAAGACCGAATGAATGTTGAACGTCTGTACGAAATAATGAGAATCAATCAGATGTCAATGTGAATGTCTAATTTAAGGGGAAGGGAAGTTTCATCATTTACTATTTAAAAGTCGAATATTCGACATTCCACTTTACTTAATTAATTTAATTTATTATAATTTATTCAAATCCTGCAATTAGTTTGTTTAGAATCGTTTACTGAATCGATATTTATCGTTTTTAATATCGATAATTCTTATCTCAAAGCAATTAAATCTACGTAAATTACAAATTACACTTTCACTGTATAGTAAAAAACAAACTACTATGGACCGTAAATTAAAGTAGTAACTTTTAAAATGCAGATTTATATAAATTCCGTCATTCAGTACACATTATAGAAAAATGAAACTCATTTGAAGGAAGTTAAAGTCTTAAAAAAACTGTTTAAACAAGTAAAACTAAAAATTTAGAGTATGTATTA
This sequence comes from Tholera decimalis, assembly GCA_943138885.2. Lineage (NCBI taxonomy): Eukaryota > Metazoa > Arthropoda > Insecta > Lepidoptera > Noctuidae > Tholera > Tholera decimalis. Next base: position 6,131,779 of record OW964568.2, read on the forward strand.
TGATAATAACACAATTTTCTTATTGGGGTATTTGAGGGTGTGCGTTAATTACGATACATGTTGTATATACAACGTGTAATTTAAAGGGTATATACATATCAAGTGCACGGCTTCTTTGGATGATAACAAAAAATATGGCAAGGGTTTTGTAATCCTATGTCTACATGTGTGGAGTTTATTAGATACATTGATACCAGAGACCGAATTTTTCAAATTAAGAAGAACGAAGAGAATTATCGTTTTATTGGCAAGTGACGTGGAAAGTGATGACCCTCATAGTGCTGTGACACGATTGTTATTACTGGTATTCAAGAAACATATGAAACCAATAATTTGTGGTCAATTCTGTGAGTCACTTATTTTGAGCTGAATCTTTGCATAGAGACTCCATACCAGATGTTGTCTTCAGTCCTTTTGGATAGATATGGGGTTTCCGTTACACGTTGTATAATATAACGAGTACTCTAATTATTGAGGTGCAAATAAAGAGCCTTCTAAGTCTCTTGTAATTATTGGAGGTTGAGTTTCAGAGGTTGGTTTTGATGTAAAAATTGTTTTTAGAACTATGATAATTTAAAGGAACGTAGTGGAAAATTGATCCTGTTTCTTCATTTAATATCGAACTGCACAAACTATGAACAGATTTTTAATTTATATTCTTGGCTAGCAGTAGCGCTTCTTCCTTCTCTCTTCATTCTTCGCTTCCGTGGACTATATCACGATAAAACTAAACTCTCCTTTTTGCAGTCGGACAAAAAGTAGCCCATAACCTTTCTCAAGCTTCAAGTTACTTCCATACCATTTCATACAATTTCATCCAAACCCACCCAGTACTTTCGAATATTAGCACGTTCAAACAAACAAACTTTTCAGCTGTATAAAATATACAACGTGTAATTTAAAGGGTATATACATACCAAGTGCACGGCTTCTTTGGATGATAACAAACGATATGGCGAGGGTTTTGTAATCCTAAGTCTACGTGTGTAGAACTTATTACCAATACACTGATACCAGAGACCGAATTTTACAAATTAAGAAGAACGAAGAGAATTATCGTGTTATTGGCAAGTGACGTGGAAAGTTATTGACCCTCGTAGTGCTGTGACACGTTTGTTATAATTGATATTCAAGAAATATATGAAACCGATAATTTGGTATCAATTCTTTGAGTCAGATATTTTGAGCTGAAACTGTGCATAGAGACTCCATACCAGATGTTGTCTTCAGCCCTTTTGGATAGATATGGGGTTTCCGTTACACGTTGTATAGGCTCGTGTTTGACCACCATCTCACCTGATGGTAAGCAATGATGTGGTCGAAGATGAGCCATGCTTATCTGGAGGTAACCTATTAACCCTTGAATTAAAGACCCCCAGGTTATAACTATCAGGAAACACGGACTCCGTTTGCTGTTACTGTACCATTTAATAGTTTGGGTTATGTTGGTACCTACTAAATTACCATAATAGCAGCATCTTAACACTTATTAACTAATTATATGGATAACTTAATTAATTCATCTAAGCCGCAAACATCTATTAGTATGTAGGATTGTAGGTACTTGAATAATCTATATGTGACGTTTTGGCTGTGGTGTAGACTTAAGAAAACAGATTCCAGTAAGTGTATAGAGGTTGACTTTTAAAATTAATAATAAATTAAACTGACTAGGAACTTTTTCGACTACTTCAAATAATATTTTAGCAATAGGAAAGAAGTAGTGCCTTTTTAATATAAGGGTGATTTCTCGGTACTTAATATTATAAATGTGGATATTTGTAAATATAATATTTTTGTTTCCCAAAAATGGTTTAAGGGATTTGGCCGATACTTGGTACTTGGCTGGGGTATTTAACAACAGGTATATCAGCCTATTATGTCCGCACGGCTGAGACACAGATCTCCTCTTCACCCTAATAAGTACCTATTATTTACAATATATATCATTATTATTAGAGAAAAAATAGGGCATAAGAAGCCATAACGTCCCAATGCGTTGTTGTTACCACAAAGTTATGTCTTACTGAAATTATTATCTTATGATTATTGTTTTAAGTTTGTTCTGTTTCACTGTAAGATATCGAAGGCGCGGGCTTTTTTTATTACTGTTGAGCCCACTATTGACCTCGAACTCGCCTGATGGTAAGCAATAGATGAGGTCTATGATGGAATGAGTGAGCCCAGAATATGCGTATTTACTCTTGCTTTAATGTGCTGCTTGCTTGCGGACGGCAAGCAGGTGTAGCCCGGATCTGCGGCGCGTCGGGTTCCACGACGGCGCCTCAAAGACCCGTCACCGTCACCATTGACGGGGCCTGATATAGCCACTGTCTGGGTTACGGGAATGTTCAATTTTACAACAAGACACGAGGGCAAACTTGTTCAACATAACTTCTTTATTCAATCATGACATCAAAAATAGCTAAAAGCCCTATAAAACCTTTACCGAAATAAAACCCGAAATCCTATAACTTTATGGAAAACATGAATATGACAACTATTTATCTAAAGAGATAAACATATCACTTCCACATTTTGAATTGCGTACCAACCTTATATTTTATGAGGGTCATCTAAGCAAGCAGGTAATTGCGAATAAAAAATGGTTTGGGCCATACCTTAGGGATGGCACAATCTGTCCTCTCTTATTATCGTAAAAACAGGGTGATGTAAAGGTCTTTAATGCCCCAAAAGGGAGGAATTCGAGGACGTTTTCATGGTGATTTGAAATAGAATCCTGAATATGTATAGGAATCTTTACTTATATTTGAATGAATTCTAAGGGACGGCTTGAGGAAAAAGATTAGAAGCCAATAATTGGAATGGATAAAGTCGAGCCTTTTTATAATAATCTGTCTTTTCATAAATGATGAAAACTGTTTATTGAGTTCGTTTCTGTATCCGAACAATTAGTATTACTATCACTAAACAGAGTTCCTCGTGAATAAAACGTATATCAATGAGTATTGTGCATGACTAATGGTGGCATAGTGGTTACTGAAACGACTGTAGGTCATGGGTTCGAATATAAACAGGCACATTACTTAGTTTAATTTTCATCATAGCCACTGCTCTCAAAAGAACGAAAGTATAGTGAGGAAACCGGTACGTCCTAGATCCGAAAATTCGATGGTATGGTATAAATTATAACTAATCACAAATTGTAAATAACCACGATGAAAACATTATTATTAACTTCTTATGTATACATTTCCTAATAGGAAATGTACTTATACATACATTTCAGTTTTTAGGGTTCCGTAGCGGAATGGCAAAAAATGGAACCCTTATAGTTATGTCATGTCTGTCTGTCTGTCTGTCTGTCCGTTCGTATGTCACAGCCATTTTATTCCGAAACTATTAGGACTATATACATGAAACTTGGTAGGTAGATGTATTCTGTGAACTACTTTTCGATTTTAAGAAAAATATAAAAAATTATTTAACATTCAGGGGGGCTCCTCATTCATGGTACTGAAACTGAAAATATATTCTTTTTCATAAAACCTATGCATCTGTGGTATTTAGAGAAAGGTCTTTAAAATTGACATTAAGGTTTCTAAAACCACTTTTTCATAAAGTCAATCGTTTAAAAGATATACGCTTCTAAAGTGGTAAAATGTGTCCCCCCTCTAACTTCTATAATTATGGAATAAAAAATCTCAAAAAAAATATATGCATAACAAAGATCTTAATATAAACTTTCAAGGAAAATTAGTTTGAACGAGATCGGGTCAGCAGTTTTTGAGATATAGCATATTTTTTGAAACCGCAAATATAACTTTGTAATTCATACAAACACTATGAAAAACAAAGTTATTTGGCGTAGTTACTACGGAAACCTTCATGGGCGAGTCTGACTCGCCCTTGCCCAATTTTTTTATTACTAATGAGCCCGCTTCTGACCTCGATCACGCCTGATGGTGTGCGATAGATAAGGTCAACGATGGAACGACGAGAAGGTGTTTCACTCCTGCTTTGAATGCAGATGGGTCTTATGTGGAAGGGATCACAAAATACTGGTATTTATCTATTGATTTAATATTAACTAGCGACCCGGCCCGGCTTCTCACGGAATCCTTTGAACAATTATTGTTAATGCTTCCACAATGATAGTACGTCGTTACAAAAAGTGCGTTTTTCTATCATTCAATTTAAAATATATGTATTATACATATAAAAGTTTCATCTCGAATCGGACTATATTGCTAGTAACTACAAAATGTGTTTACAGCAGATTTTTTATCAGACAGCACAAACAGATTTTGCTTCGAAGTTACAGGTGAAACGGCTACATATCCATATGAAAAATACTGAACGCTTAATTCTAACCTGTAATATTCAATGTTAGAACCTTTCTTTTTCTGGGTCGGAAACTCATCAAATGTCTCCTGCTGTTGGTGGAGCGAAAGAGAGTGTTAGACTTCTAGTGACTAAAAACCCCGAAACAGAATAAAAACCTACCCTGCTTCTTCAGTTGTTAACAACGATAGACCATCAAAGGCAGGAGGTTGTTTGGTGAAACATTCGGTGAAAAGTATTAAAGTAAATTAAAAACCGGAATAATTTTCTATGCAGACATGACAGCTTTTGTGCGTTAGCAAATTCTTGTACTTGAAAGCCTTTTCAAATTTAAATCGCAATACCTATCATCTCAGTGTCAATCAGTGTCAAATTCCTCAAAATTTACGGAAATTACATGGGTTTGCGACTGCCAAGCGCATGCGGAAGTTCGTTAATTAAAAAATTCGGGGCAATTATTTTCGTGGTAGAAAATTACAACTCTCCCACTCTGGGTGAAGCAGAAGCTTTTTTTTTTTAACGTGGTAAAATTATCAAATAAGTCCTCCCACCCCGGGCAGGGTGGGAGGGACTGTCAGACTTTTACTGACTAAAATCCACGGTGTTCCTTCAATAACCCTTTACGTACCAGGGTCACGGTAATGGGATGAGTCCCACGACCCCGGCAGGCTTCGGCCCTCTACAGGGGGGCCTCGTCATATTGCTGACGCTCTTTGAGGCGTGCGTGGAACACAACGCGCCGTCGACCCGGGCATGGTCCATGGTCGGACAGCGAGTTGCCTTTTACTCGCTGTCCGCATGCCCGCGCCTACGGTGGCCGGAGATCGTCGGCCGACGTCCGACGCCGTGGGCGTCTACCACTGCGGCTGGGCTGGAGGGAGGACGCCTTCCTCTCCCTCACACGGCCCGCCTCCTCTTTCGGAAGCATGACTGCTTCGCAGAAGGAGGCGACCGCTTCCCACTCCCTCTCGCCCCGCAGCATGGCCTCGACCAATGCCGGGCGCGAGAGGTCTCCGCCTATCGCCGCCGTGAGGACACGTCGGTGCTCTGCCCAAGCTGGGCACTCCTGCACCGTGTGCTCGACTGTGTCCTCAGGGCGACCCTCGCAGTGGTGACACCCAGGCGTCTCTTCCTTTCCCATCAGACACAGGTACCTCCCGAAACTTCCGTGTCCGGTGAGGACCTGCGTCATGCGGTAGGTCAGGACGCCGTGACGCCGATCTAGCCACTCCTCAAAGAGGGGTCTTACCGCCGCAATTGCGGCGTGCCCGGGGTGAAGCAGAAGCTAGTGACAGAGTTCTACTGACTAAAACGAAATAAACGTATACAACATAGCGAAGTTGAAAGGAATATTCACCGCTAAGAGTGGAGGGGCGAATCGTGTGTGCGATGCGTTTGTGTTTGGTTTCAAATGACACGTCATCATCAACTAAGCTTATTTTTTTTTAAATTCAGAATATGCTCGCGTTTGACCACCATCTCACCTGATGGTAAGTGATAATGTGGCGGAGATGAGGCACGCTTACCTAGAAGTAACCTATTCACTCTTGATTTAAAGACCCCTAGGTTGTAGCTACCTGGAAACACAGATTCCGGCAGGGAATTCCACTCCTTAGCCGTACGCACAATGAAGGTATTCTCATAACGTTTTGTGCGTATGGGTGGGATGTCCATCATGTAACGATGGGGCGTCGCCGTTTGTCTTGTAGTCCTATGATGGAACGGGCTCGACGGAATAAGATTGTGTAATTCCATCGTACACTCCCTGAAATGTAACCGATAGAAAACCGATACACTAGCAACTCATGGTCGATGTTCAAGGCTCTGAAGCTATGACTCGACCAATGAGTCTTTTGACCCGTTTCTCGATAGTAGATCCCCAAAAGGGGATGGTGGCAGGTGCAAGGCAGGTGTTTTTGTCTGGTGGGCAACTGACAAACAAATCACCCGATCACAAACATCGGGTGTTTGTGATCGGGTGATTTGTATGTACGCTAGTTGTGCGGTAAACTCTGCTTGCGCGATACAGGATTTCTATCGTTTAGTTTGTATGTTGCGAGATAGATGTCGCTACAGTCTCAAGCGCTTCCAGTTGGTACTTGGCAGATCCATCCCAAAGATGTGGCCTGTTCAGTCTAACTGGATGCAGTTGAGTTATAGTGATTTACATTGAGTGGGTGTCTATTTGACCTCCACAACTGAGCAGCTGGGTACCACGACACCCCATGGAAGACCAGTGTCAAATTTTCTGACTTCCGACTACCTTAACGACTGCCAAAGATGTGCAAATGACTACCAGGACTAACGGATTAACGTGCTTTCCGAGGCACAGAGGAATATTGATATGTCAAGATGGGCACCCATCTATAAACCGACCTCGACGAGCGTTGCTTAACGTTGAAGATAATAATAAAGGCCGTGTAGTTATTATTATCTAGCCATGAGCTGTTCAAATATAAATATATATCTATACAACGTGTAACGGAAACCCCATATTTATCCAAAAGGACTGAAGACAACATCTGGTATGGAGTCTCTATGCAAAGTTTCAGCTCAAAATAAGTGACTCACAGAATTGAAACCAAATTGGTGGTTTCATATGTTTCTTGAATACCAATAATAACAAACGTGTCACAGCACTATGAGGGTCATCACTTTCCACGTCACTTGCCAATAAAACGATAATTCTCTTCGTTCTTCTTAATTTGAAAAATTCGGTCTCTGGTATCAATGTATTGAAATTTCTAATAAGTTCCACACATGTCGACATAGGATTACAAAACCCTTGCTATATCGGTTGTTATCATCTAAAGAAGCCGTGCACTTGGTATGTACATACCCTTTAAATTACACGTTGTATAATAAAAATGAATCGCTAAATGTGTTGCTAAGCGCAAAACACGAAAACAGCCGGACCGATTTGGCTGATACTTTTTTTGTTGTGTTTGGTTGTCAGGAGAAGGTTCCTATGAAAAAAAAAAAAGTAGGAAAGGTCTCAAGGGTAGGGGTAGGGTAGGGTAGAGGTAGGGTAGGGGTGGGGCTAGGGTACGGTACGGTAGGGTAGGGTAGGGGTTGGGTATTGGTAGCGTAGGGATAGTGTAGGGTTTGGGTAGGGTAGGGGTAGAGTAAGGTATGGGTAGGGTATCGGTAGGATAGGGGTAGTGGTATCGGTTGGGTAGGGGTAGGATACCACGCGAACGAAGTCGTGGTGGGTCAGCTAGTATTATTATAAAATTCATAATTATTTTCTAAATGTTCTCACACACACTCTACACGTCATAAACCGCAGTTGTTTCAGTATAAGCCAGGTAAAATTACTGTTCAAGTAAACAGATCCAATTTATTTCTTTAAGTAAGGAAAAACAAATGGCTTAGCACGGATTTTTATCTCCGATCAGCCGATATTTAAGACCTGTAGGCCGTCAGCCATCTCTTACCTACTAAGGCACATGTCACACCGCCGGCGATTGACCAGAAGCGAGCATAATGATGAAATTATACATATTTATTTTTGAAAATTTGTAATAAATAACGTTTGGTATGTATTTTATATTATTATGTTAAATTTATATTATTTATGATGTTGTACACTGACAGCCCTAAATCTATCTCCTTTAAGTTCTATTCATCCAAAGGTTGTCTGTAAGAGATTTCCCTGTATGATAAGACCGCCCATCGTACACTAGCTTTATTATTTGTATCCATAATTATATTATCCCACGTAATTTTCTGCCGTTTTAGGTTAAGCTAGATAGGGCCAATGTTTCCAAACTGACTACACTGAGAAGAAACATACAAACAAAGTAGAACAAGCGATTGAAAACTAGTTAGCGAGTAGCAAGTGCTTTTTTAATCGTTTATGGGCTTGCGTTCGACCACCATCTCACCTGCCACCTGATAATAAGCGATGATTTGGTCGAAGATGAAGCACGCTTGCCTAGAAGTAACCTAATGTGTAGTTCCGATAGTTTGTCGCTGGGCTATCATCTGGTGGGTCTCTCGACGTCAGTTCTGACGGCTAAGCGAGCATCACTGAGCAAGTATTATCTTTGGTAGCTCTTGTCGCTCAACGACAAACTAGTAGAGCGAGTCCTCGCTGGCAGTGTAAACAGTCAGTGATGAACTTTTAATATTTACAACTTTTTTGTATACACGGTTTTTTTTAAAGATAGCATGGTAATTGCTAGCTTGTATTGCTTGTTATTATTATAAAACCCTCCAATTAAGCTAAATATGCTTGGGTCTAGAGTGGGTTGAAGACAATGGTGTAATGGGTGGGTTTGAAAACGCGACTTCTCGTTCCCTGACCTTAGCCATTAGGCATTTGATTCACCAAAAAAAAATTTTTTTTTTGTTAGTTTTTTCAGCCAGAAAATAGCCGATGTTATTCGCTTCCTCGCCGGCGCTGGGACTATTGCCTTATAATCGCGTCGAGCTAGTAATGCAGGCGACGAGGCCCTCTCGGAATTAATATCACATTATCTAAGAGTAATGGCTTATTAATACCTTGTTATTTCCAACTATTTTACTTGTGTTTACTCTTTCTAGCTCAAGTTTCTTGATCTTTTTCTTAAAATATCCAACAACGTCCTTGCCTGGGGCTATCGTATTGTTATGAGGTATGTTGTTACTGAGTTGTGGAGGTGAACTATAAAAGGTAGTATCGGAATATATACTTTTACTGAAATATCGTGTAACGAAATAAGTACACAAATAAAAATTTTACAATAATTGTTCGCTAACAGACTTAATTGAAGTATCTGTCTATGTTTTCAAAATAACTGTGGTTTCAAGTACAATCAGTGAACACAATCAGTTTTTAAAGTTTGGTCTATCATCCTGTTCATCCGGGCTAGTCTCTAGAACGGCTTAACCAATTTTCATAGGACTTTCACTGGAAGATAGAGGCGGTTATAATTCTCGCGGGATTGGGATTGCCGTGGGAAAAACACGCGAACACAACAACGCGGGTACAGTTGGTTTGTTCATAAATATTTTGTACTAAAGTTTGAGGTTAGAGGTCCCTGTTCTTGAGTGTAAAATAAAGAAAACTAATCAATAACTCGTTCGTGCTACCTAATAATATTACAGGCCCTAAGTATAAATTTACGGAAGGTCTGTAGTATAAATTGATTGCAGCTACTTTTAAATATAATTAAGTAGGGAACACTTTACGAACCAATGAACCGCGATGGGCACCGCATCTAATGAACACGAGCTAGTTATTAAGGCACGGCGTTTGGTAATGTTCACGAAAGAAGAACCTTTCTTTAGATTTTTTAAATTAAATTTAGACTGTACTGAAAAGAAAGAGCTCGTGGCTAAATAAGCGTCTATAGGCTAATGGCTAAGTTGTTGGACTTGTGATCGAGAGGTCGCAGGTTCTAACCCCACTCATCACACTATTGGCGCGAACCCACTCCAGACAAGCATATTTAGCTTAGTTGGAGGGGTTAACAGGATTGCTAGTAATGTGAATTGTACCCACATTGATAGAAACATTTATTTAAAAAAATAACATAAATCATTTAATAAATAATCATTAAATTAATTAATAATCATTTAATAAATATGTATTTCAACTCTATGTATGTATATATTTGTTTATTATATCATTATAATTTAATTTATTAGCTAAGTATGTTTTATTTATCGTAATTAGAATTTATACACACTGTGTCTATCATATCTTCAACTTTCCTGTCGCAGTACTGCTGGAAGAAATTTCTTAAGAAATGAGCAGCACCTTTGTGCTCTTTTGTCTGTATTTATATTTTCTCTTTTGTAAGTGTTGTGTGTACGTAAATAATTAAAAAAACAAACTCAAATTCATTTTTGAAGTGAAAACTTCTTTAGCGGCGTTGTGCACTTTGTTTGTAATGGGTAAAAAAGTTAAACTCGCGTCAGGACACGTGACCTGATCGAAAATTCGTAAGACGGAAGGAGAGAGTGTACGATAGCGCAATAAATAAATATTGTATTCTACCACATAAATGATGGTACTTTTATACTGATAATTAAAGCAATTCGTGCAAAATTGTTCCCTAACCATTCCAAAATATCAAAAATGCACAACGTTAATATTCAAGTTTTCACTTCTGCCGGCACTCCCGGAGTGCAATCCGTCGTTTTTTTTTTTATTTCAATAAGGCCTACATGGGCAAAAGCCACACTGGTCGATTTTTAAGATTAAGCAATGCTTAAATTCGAAAGTTCAGTTGACGGGTGATCATCTTATCATAACGAGATTTCCCGTGTCTCGGAAAGCACATTAATTCGTTAGTTCCGGCTGTCATTTGTACATCCTTGACAGTCGTTACGGGTAGTCAGAAGTCAAAAAATCTGACACTGGTCTTGCTGGGGGATCGTGACACCCAGCTACTGTGTTGTGACGTCAGATAGGCAGTCGAGCCATTCGATTGCATCCAGTTAGACTGAAAGCGCACCACAAGATAGTTGAAAAAAGGGCTAAATAGATGTTGAGTTTATGCACTACTGGTATGAAATAAAGATTCAGTACAACAATGCGTTGAGGGCACTGTTGCGTCTGCCTCGCTTCTGCAGCGCGTCGGGAATGTTCGCAAACATACGCGTGAATTGTTTCTTTACAATAATGCGGAATAGGGCGACCTCGATAGCGGGTAGAGTGCGGGACAGCGGTAATAGTCTCCTTACCGTCGTTGCCAACAGGTTGGCCGGGCCATTTTTGCGGCATTGGCGGGCCCTACATGCCCCGTGTATAAGTCATGGAGCAGATAGGGTACGAATTAATATGTTCATTGTGTAGTATGCGTATTATGTGTAATTTGTGTTTGTTTGTATGTCATTTGTATTGTGTTTAATTATGTGTATGTGGATAATTTTTTTGTCTGAAATAAATGTATATAATAATAAAATTTTTGGGTAGGCGGAAATTGTTATAATAACAAAGAATTTAATTAAAGCTTGTAAAATTCTTCCAAAAGTTGTCTGGAAGATATCGCTCTCAGCGATAAGACTGCCATTGTAACTAAAGTTTTAGCAATATTGTTATTTAGCTGTGTTTCAATTATTGGTGTACATTACAGTAAACTAAACTACTAATAAATTCTATGGCTCATAACTTACGATGCAAGATGTTCGCTTGTAGAATGCATTGCCGGTGTCAGTAAGACAAGCTCAGTCACTCGCTACTTTTAAGACCTCTATCTAAGGTTGCTTATCATTTTCTTTAATTTTTTTATTCTGTTTTTATGAGTATAATTATGTAGTACACTAATTTAGCCCCCCCCCCCCACTTTAAGTAAAGTTTTGAAAGTCCTTCCAGGTTGTATGGAAGATATCACTTTTAGCGATAAGACAGCCATTGTCACCATAGAATTAAGCAATATTTTTAAATAGGTGTGATTAAATTTTGGTGTACAGTCGCCAGCACATCAAGCTATCCGAATCTGTCAAATTTACCCAATTGAGTTTGAACCTTATCATGTTGTAATAAAGTTGTAAATCTATTAAATTATTTTGACAGATTGGAGTAGGTTGATGTGCCGGCCACCGTACAATAAAGTAGGTATATTCTATCTATCTATAGTTTGAGACTTTTCTTCAGTCTCCCAAGGTATTCTAAGATCACAGAGAGTTCCGGAACGGTCTCAAAAAAGCCCAGCGGCCTCCCTTTATTTTCTAGTGATGACCACCGTTTAAGTAGACAAAAATCTCACACTCCTTCCTAAAGATCATGCACTTTAGAAGGTTTCCTCCGACACCAAAAAGGTCTGGTATCTTAGTGGATTAAAAAAATAGCCTGATAATTCACGACACGTGTAAGCTTATAAATTGATATTTCTGTAATCGAACTCCCACCCTTACAATTCAAACACTGAGCAATAACATAAACAAACCACCCGCGACATGGCGTCCTCCACGTGAACACGATCAAAATCGAGATACTATATTTTTTCCAGATACTTGACACGATGTAAGTAATAGTAAGGCACAGAAGGTCAATTCTTAGTAAAGTCTAAAAATAGACACTCGCACCGAAAAGCGTGCGTTCGGTGTAAACAAATGACAGTCATGCGTGTCCTTTTTTATTCCGGATGAGCCCACTTTTGACCTCGATCTCGCCAGATGGTAAGCGATAGATGAAGTCGACGATGGGACGAGGGAGCCCAGAAGATGCCTGATTACTCTTGCTTTAAAGGCTTAAAGGTCATAAGTGGCAGGGAACACAGAAGTCGGAAGAGAGTTCCACAGTTTTCATTTTCACTGTGGACTATTTAGCCTATAATTTTAAAGCTATGATAAAATATCATATTGAACGATTAGCTATTAGGAATAATTTAGTTTGTCACGGTTAAAGCGGTACAAAATTATAAAAAATTGGCCAAGTGCGAGTCAGACTCGCCCATGAAGGGTTCTGTAGTAACTACGCCAAATAACTTTGTTTTTCATAGTGTTTGTATGAATTACAAAGTTATATTTGCGGTTTTATAAATTATGTTATATCTCGAAAACTACTGAGTCGATCTTGTTCAAACTAACGATTGACTTTATGAAAGAGTGATTTAAGAAACCTCAATGTCATTGTTATAGGTTTCATGAAAAAAAAAAAATATTTTCACTTTCAGTTCCATGTATGGGAAGCCACCCTTAATTATATTTTTTTTTCTTAAAATCGGAATGTGGTTCACAGAATATATCTATCTGCCAAGTTTCACCCATATAGTCCTAATAGTTTCGGAATATAAAAACTTTTTTGCAAAAAATAAAACCGACTTCCATATCAAAACACTACAAAGCCAAAAATAATTTTAATTTCGGTAGTCGGTGTTATTGGTTTTGTATTTTCTTTTTTTTTTCACACCGCCTTCCGAAATTAAAATTATTTTTGGCTTTGTAGTGTTTTGATATGGAAGTCGGTTTTATTTTTTGCAAAAAAGTTTTTATTTTCGTGCTTTTTAGTGGTTCAGTGAATTTTCCAAATCGGTTCGTAAATGACGGAGTTATGCGCGAACAAAAACCGCAATGCAGAGTAATCGAAAAGATCATCAACGTAAATATTGTTTTTAGACTTTTGTTATTTTTTCAGAAACGGGTTGTCCGATTTCGATAAAATTTTCATGGGACCATTTGGAAACTATACCCTTTCTAACAAGATAATAATTTTTCAAATCGGTTTGCAAACGACGGAGTTATGCGCGGACAAACATAAAAAATAATAAAAGAAATATAAACATCCGAATTGAGAACCTCCTCATTTTTTAGAAGTCGGTTAAAAATACCTGTGACATACGGGCGGACAGACATACAGACAGACAGTTATGACGAAACTATAAGGTTCCGTTTTTTGCTATTCGGCTACGGAAACTTAAAAATGACTTGTTATTAAAGTTATTCTTCTGTCCTTGTCACGCATCCCGTCTTTGAACAGATTGATGCAAAATGTACTATGGCGTAATTTGCAAATGACATCACTCGCTATATTTGTTTGTTGATGTTAAAACGCTTACAAGTCAATCAAAAATCTTTTATCTTAAAGCTAAGGAATAAAGATACAGGGTAGGCTTCGATGGCTTCTGTAATGATAAATTATATTGATTTTGCTAATGATGTTTTTATTTAAACTAGGTTGATAAAACAAATCAATGTAATCTTTACTTTTAGCATTGTTCTCAAGTAAGTGACTTATGTCTTTATTGGGAATAAAGTTTCTTTAAACCGAACTCAAAGGTTATTAAAGGTTAGACTTATAATCTGTAGTAGTCAAATAATGAGAATCAGTTAGGTTTATGTCTTTCGTGCTCTTTTGGAACTTGAGACAATAAAGGTAGCGAGTAATGCTCACATTACTAGAGGCTGAACTGTTAGTGTTCATTTAAGTCATAGTGGATCTTCTGGTATATTTTCTGTTGGTATTTGATCTCCTTTTTGACAAAGGCGAGGCTCTGACTACAGGAGAGATTGAATTTTTCGATTATGTAAACAAATTCTCAGTAAGATCTTTTTTAACAAGATAAGGAAGAGATTTGACAGGTCAGGATACAGTTTAGACATTCATAAATTCATGTGCTGATTTTGATAAGATTTAAATATTTATTAATACTTTATGCAGTACAATTATGTACTGCATTACATATTAATTGCATATTAATTGTATTGTATTGCAATTATGTACATTAGTACAAAGGCGTACTTAATTAATGCCTCAGGCATTCTCTACCAGTCAACCATAGGTGGTAGAGATAACATGGCAGCTGTATAAAAAAAATAACTAAGTTGATCATAATATATTCAAAGTTGTATTACAAGTATATATACATATATAACTTAAATAACCTTACATGCATATGTGTTTATCATAATGGTATGTAGGTATTATAATATATATTTAACAAAAATATTTCGTGGTGTTATCTAATTTGTTAACTCGTTTTTGTGTTTTTTTTAAGCCATTGCCCTATATTACGAATTTTGCTCGTATTTTGGGTACTTATATTCAAAAAGTTTAAAATTCACTTGCACAAACATCCAGACCCAAAACAACTATCTGTATGCCATACCAACTTTGTGGGAATCGAATCTACAATACGCAACGCACCAATTAATCGCTCAACCAATGTGCTAAGCGAGTCGTCGTCATTACTAAATACTTGCAGCTCAAAGGATGCGTCGTGCACCAACATCCTAGCCCAAAAATATGCGCAAGCACTAATGGTATTAATCGGTAGCAAGGTTAACCAGACTTTAGTGTTATCACTGCTGGGGCATTGGCCTTGTCTCTAAGAGAGGGCGTGGATCACCAAGCTGGTATCGATTTTTTTAGCCATAGTACATGCTGGTTTCCTCACATTATTTCTTCACCGTTTTCGAGAGCAGTGGTGATGGTGGAAATTGCACAAAGTAATGTGCCTGCTTGAGTTCAAAGCCACGACCTACACTCTACCTCCTCTCCTCCTCTACTCTACTCGCAAGTCGTGCCTATAACCACTGGGCTTCTTTTAAACAGAATAGGCTCGCGTTTGTCCACCATCTCACCTGATGGTAAGTGATGATGTGGTCGAAGATGGGGCACGCTAAAAACCCCTAGGTAGTAGCTATCTGGGCTTCCATTGCTCACCCCTTTACCCATCGGAAGTCAATGCCAAACCCACTATGAAGCTATTAAACGATGCAAGTTTAAACATGTTCAGCTCAATTGACAAGATGAAGTTACATCCGACGCCACGAAATTACTGTCGCCGTTTGTACTGAACTTTAGTTTCGACTGTCGGAAGTTGCGGTGAGGCGGCCATGACATGTGTTAATAGTGTGTTATTTATACAATTCTGAATAGTATTTGTTGAATAGAGTGTTTTGAATACTATTCCATAGTTTTAAGTAGGACAAGATTAATATAATAATAGCCAAATGGGTAAATCTTCAGATTAAACAACGTATTGTTACATGGTGGATATCCCACCCATACGCACAAAACGTTTTGGGAATACCAACTGGACGCACTTGAGTCTATCGAGAAGCGGGCCAACAGACTCATTGGCAATGATTTACTAGTCGAGTCAAAGCTCTCTGGAGCTCTCGTCGTCGTCGTCGATGTTCAAGGCTCTGGCCTTGAACATCGACGACGACGACGAGTTGCAAGTCTATCGGTTTTCTATCGGTTACATTTCGGGAAGTGTGCGATGGAATTACACAATCTAATTCCGCCAAGCCCGTTCCATCATCAGACTACGAGACAAACGGCGATGCGCCATCGTTACATGGTGGACATCCCACCCATACGCACAAAACGTTTTGGGAATACCTTCATTGTGCGTACGGCTAAGGAGTGGAATTCCCTGCCGGAGTCTGTGTTTCCCGATAGCTATAACCTAGGAGTCTTTAAGTCAAGAGTGTATAGGTTACTTTTAAGTAAGCGTGCTCCATTTTCGACCAAATCATCACTTACCATCAGGTGAGATGGTGGTCAAACGCGAACCTATTTTTAATAAAATAAAAATACTTTCATTGTGCGTACAGCTAAAAAGTGGCCTTCCCTGCCGGAGTCTGTGGTTTCTGAAAGCTATGTGTTGTACCAAATAAACGTTTTCTCTATCTATAACTTGGGGGTCTTTAAGTCAAGAGTGAATAGATTACTTCTTCATCGCTTCATCTTCGACCACATCACCGCCTACTAGGTGAGATGGTGGTCAAAGGCGAGCCTATTAATAATGAAAAGAAACAACGGTTGGCCTATTCGGTCAGTAGGTGTAGGTACCTATAGTGAATCATTTGTGCCTCGGTGCTGAGAAACGGTACAAGGCGCTTTCCGAGGCACGAATGAGTCCTAATTGTCATTTGAAATTGAGGTCTTTATACTTCCCGAGGTTTGAAATGGCCTTTCATAACATATGAAGTTAGTTGTGTACCTCGGATAACACGTCAAGCCGGTGGTTCTAGCTGGCATTTGTATATCTTTGACAATCATTACGGTAAATCAGAAGCGAGAAGATCTAACACCAGCCTTGCCAAGAGTTATTGCGTTACCCAGTTACTGAGTTGCCTCTACAACTCAGGAAAGTGGTACTTCAACTGGACCACGTTGAGAAAAAGGCGAGACAAATTATCGAAATTTATTTCACAGAAATCGCATTGGCAGCCATACCTACATACAAATATGGAGTGCCAAATAGTTTCAAACTAATGGCCCATGATGGCTCGAAAACAAATTGTGCTGAAAAATGATTGGTCCATCTAGATTGATGGGTCAGCTTCAGATAAATCAGTACATAAACTGAATGTACCATATTGCATTGGGAAAACTTAATTTACTGCGTGTTGGTCTAGGTGTTGCAAATGTGACTACTGAGCAAAAGGTCTTGGGCTTCCCGAGACGGGCAATTGTGTTTTTCTACTAGAATTTCGCAGAAGTAGTATGGAATGGTACCAATGGAATGGTAATGGAATAATTTATGTCTTTAAACATAAATTGTTCCAATTGCTTGTGGAAAATTGTTATTACTCTGTTGCAGAATTTTTATCGACTAGAATTGTTTAAATGTACTGTTTGTATATATTGCGTATGTGTAAGATTAGTAGTAGAATTAAATAACAATATGACATTTTCAATATAATTAACTAGTACTCTCGCGGGGCTTCGCTCCCGTGGATTCTATCACGGTAAAAACATAACTCTCCTTTTTTGCAGTCGGGTAAAAAGTAGCCTATAACCTTCCTCAAGCTTCAAGCTACTTCCATACCAAATTTCATCCAAATCCACCCAGTACTTTCGAAGATTAGCGCGTTCAAGCAAACAAACAAACAAACAAACAAACAAACAAACTAACAAACTTTTCCGCTTTATAATATTAGTATAGATATGAATGTATTAGAATATAAAATTGTACTCTTATTATCACGCATTAATTTGTATGCCCAACTGGCTGATCATGGAATGAACAATATGTAATGAATACCTGTATGCAACCCATGTATCACAAATAAACGATTTGATTTGATTTGGAAGTTGGCGGTGTCTATTAGAAAGCACGATAAGTCGTTATTCCTGCGTCTGATCTCTCTCAGGTCATGCGGGATTACCGCTCCATTGGGCTATGAGAGCAAAGGAACAGAAAGTGCTCCTGTACTTGTGCACATACCCGTGCACTGTAATATCTGCTAAACCAATTGGCTAATCCCCGCATACATTGGCCACCGTGCCCAGAATCAGTCAGGAGGACTATAACATAAGCACATAGGCAGGCCTGTTCGTCTAGTGGTCAGTGGCCCTGACTGCTATGCACAAGGTCGTGGGTTCGATTCCCACCCAGGACAAATGTTTGTGTGATGAGCACGATCATTTGTTATTTGTCGGGGTGTAATTTATCTATAATATGTATGTATTTAGAAACATATACAGGGTAGCCTGTTTAGAGTGGTCCAAAGATTTTTTTTTCAGTTTGAGAGCATCATAAGTGATCATTTAAAACATACTTTAGTTAAGCTAAATGTTATGGTTTCGAAATTATGATTTTTATTTTAAAATAATCTTGTCTAGTTATTTACACTAGATGAGTCCTATAGCGCGATAGGTAGATTATTGCACTATTCTTATACCAAATTTCATTCGCTTCGGTCCAGTATTTTTCATAACAGAGTGGGTTTGTGTCAATAATATTGAAATTTCGGGTATTTAAAAAAATCAAAACCATAAGTTTTCGCTTTAATAAAGTATGTTTTAAATGATCACTTATGATGCTCTCAAGCTGAAAAAAATCTTTGGACCACTGTAAACGGGCCACCCTCTATGTATGTTTATCAGTTGTCTAGTACTCATAGCACAAGCTCTGCTTAGTTTTGGACTAGATGGCGTTGTGTGAAAGTTGTGGAATATTATTATATTACATACACACACATAAATTGAAGGTTCAATATTTAATTAGAGAGATTTTACGCTACAGTTAATAATGGCTAACGATTAACGTGACAAGGTGAATTTAAATTAGTCACGCTATAGACAGTAACTAACGCTTACTACGTGCTTTAATACTATCGTCGTTTGTATCCACCTTTATGTTTTAAGAGGCAATAAGCATTTCAGTCAATTGGTAGTAACTACTCCCAATACTCGCTTAATTACTAATATCGTTTAAACATAGTACCACACTTAGAAGTGCGTGAATCACCGTTACCTTCTCTAATATATAATATACCTTAAGTATTGGCAGTTTCTACTAAAACACACTGAATAACAATCAATAACAAATTAATAATAATAATTAGTAATAGTATTACATAAAATTAATTAATTTGTTCTTAAACCTGTTATAACGTATTTCTTCCATTTTAATTGACTTAAATTTAATGTATTTTGTCATTTTTATCATAATCTAAATTCTAAATGTATTTTAATATTTAAATGTATTTATATTATAAGTTATTTCATATTTTAAATTATATATTTTGCATTATTAACTTTAAGCACAACCGAATATAATTGTATTTTTATATACGCCGTAATTGTTACGTATATCAGACCAATTATCTGTAATTATTTGCTTTAGTGAATGCAAAATGTGCGTATTTTAATTAGTATTAATAGAAAGTTACTTATTTATTTAGAAAATCACTGCCATATGTAGTGATTTTCTAAATAAAGAGTAACTTTCATTCTACTAGTGTTTTTTTTTTGTAATTAAAACAGTTCCCATTACCAAAGATTCAAACTTTAATTTATAAACTAACAAAAATATTTTCTCCGTGAAGTTTAGAGGACACAATTACCATAAAAAGGCATTTACATAGATAAACATTCATTATAAACACTATCGTTGTTTGAACACACCTTAATATTAAAATACAGAACCGCCATTACTCTCAATCGACACTAAATCAATGCCGCTAATCTTGAACACTATTATGTAAACACACAATATTAATTCTAGTTAGTTGAAAATATCCATTCTTTCCTGTTTAATTAGGTATATACCTATAATATATAATATAATATAATATAATATTGCATTGCACTTACTACCTACCAAAACACTGTCATCATTTGAACACAGATTTAAGTCAAATGATAGTAACTAATAAACACTGCTTCTGCGTGAACAGAACTTTTAATTTGAAGGACGAGAACAACAGATTATTAGCCATTATTGTCTCGGATCTTTTTTCTTAAACAAATCGTTACTCCGTCCGTACAATTTCTATTAAAATATTGGTGAAACGGATTTTTTTAGCATAAACATAGAAATTAAGACAATGTAGTGTATAATTTTATACTTTCAACACCCAATCCTGAAGTTTTATGATTATTTTTTATTATTATGATAAGCTCGCGTTTGACCACCATCTCACCTGATGGGAAGCGATGATGTGGTCGAAGATGCAGCACGTTTGCCTAGAAGTAACCTATTCACTTTGACTTAAAGACCCTCAGGTTAAAGTTATCAGGAAACATGCTCTGGCAGGGAATTCCACTCCTCATCTTTGATTTATAAAATTATTGTGAAAAAAAAACATCGCATATCTATATGCCATAACAAATAAAATTATTATTCCTTCATCCATAAAAATACCCTTCACAATTCAAGTAATATACTGTTAGTAACGCTTCCTTTGAACACACCTTAAAATTCAAAGACACAATCACCATTCCAGTCAATTGACACTAACTCACCTTTACCACTCGCCTGAACACTATCTCCAACTGAACATAACTTTATATTTGAAGAGCGGGAACAAACAAGCTCTGTTGTATTAAATTTCAGGGAAGATTTAAGATTAGTACTGCAGTTTGTTGAATATACAGTAGTGTTCAGCCGGTGATAGTGAAGTAACTTGTTTTAATGTTGAATATTGCAGAGTTTACTCTTAGCTATGCTACATTGACAATAAAATAGCAGATATCTTATTTTTTTGGTAGGAAAGCATTAAATGGCTTCTCCCGGACTGGGTGAAATAAGGGAGTGTTAGACCCTACTGCCTAAAAACCCGCGCTGTTCGTTAGTTGCCATTACATTCTGAGGCCTTTTTGTTTTGGTGTGGCATCTCGCAAGTCAACCTCTGAGGTTGTCGGCTGCTTAACCGGGCTTGCTTGTGGTCGCCTTAATTAATTAAAGCCTCCAGCCAGGGCTTATAACTAGGCGCCTACTTGCTAAGGGCACCCCCTGTGGGGTACGGACCTTGACTTAGGGTGTCGCAGGTGGAAGACAGCTAGGGACAGGCTAGATTGGATCATGCATTCTGGGGCCACGGTATCTCGTTATAATATTTCTGCGACCCTGGCAAGAAATTGCACAAATATTTAAAGACATTGCAGAGTTAGTGATCTGTGAAATTGTGGACGTGAACACATCGATTACACAGGCCTACAAATTATTAACCCAGAGACTAGATCTATCGTACCCGAAGGATTTTGATGCGCTGAATCCGAATCCGTGTTCAGAATTGCTCCTATACGTTTCGGATGCGTATCAAAATCGGTATGTTAGGTCTAGTCTCTGGGATTTTCGGCCTGTGTAACGCTAGAGTATTTCTTATCGTACAGCCATGTTTGAATAAAAAATCGGTTAAGTGTGAGTCGGGACTTTCTCGCAGTGTTCTGCCACTACTACTCACACAACACTAGCACTTTGCCTGCGACTTCGTTCGCGTGGATTTCGAAATAATTATTACCCTATAGCACTTATAAATATGGCACCTTCCTACCAATGAAAAAATTATATAATTGGATCATTATTTTCGAAGATTACCCGCTACATACAAACTTAAAAAAAAATCTTGCCTCTATATAATTTTAGTATAGACTAGTTTCTGTTCATGGCTTTTTTTTTAACGTGGTAAAATTATCAAATAAGTCCTCCCACCCCGGGCAGGGCGGGAGGGACTGTCAGACTTTTACTGACTAAAATCCACGGTGTTCCTTCAATAACCCTTTACGTACCGGGGTCACGGTAATGGGATAAGACCCACGACCCCGGCAGGCTTCAGCCCTCTACAGGGGGGGCCTCGTCATGTTGCTGACGCTCTTTGAGGCGCGCGTGGAACACAACGCGCCGTCGACCCGGGCATGGTCCATGGTCGGACAGCGAGTTGCCCTTTACTCACTGTCCGCATGCCCGCGCCTACGGTGGCCGGAGATCGTCGGCCGACGTCCAACGCCGTGGGCGTCTGCCACTGCGGCTGGGCTGGAGGGAGGACGCCATCCTCTCTCTCACACGGCCCGCCTCCTCCTTCGGAAGCATGACTGCTTCGCAGAAGGAGGCGACTGCTTCCCACTCCCTCTCGCCCCGCAGCATGGCCTCGACCAAAGCCGGGCGCGAGAGGTCTCCGCCTATCGCCGCCGTGAGGACACGTCGGTGATCTGCCCAGGCGGGGCAGTCTTGCACCGTATGCTCTACTGTGTCCTCAGGGGGCTTAGCCAAAGTAACAATTTAAAACGATAACGAAGTTAGAAAAGACTGAAATGTATGGGATTGACATAAGTCACGTGGTCAATCGACATCGTTATCGCAAGTTGGTAGACAATGTTATAAATTCGCAACGAATCGTTATCGTGTTTATCCCATACAAATGCGTACTATGCGTAGACAAGCAGCGCTTTCAGTGTTCGCCTTCGCTTCGATCGTGATCTCCAAAAAAGATAACGAAACGAATGTTAAAACGTTGTAGTTATTGAAACAATTTGGCCGGATTTCATTCAACAGCTGATTTTTGACACTAAGTGGTTAATGCGTTTTTATTTCTTCATTTATAATCCTTAGATCATATAATCTCTAGATGGAGCATTAAATGCGCGCAAACGTGTCAAAAAATATCAGCCAGCTGTTGGCTTATAAGTTCTTACCCGCTGATTAGTGATTAGTGATTAGTGCCGATCGTGTCGCTTTGGTGTCACTACGTATTATGCGCGCTAAGTAATAAACAAATAACAGTGATAAAATGATGGTATGCGCTATTAAACTGTGCCGAAATGATAAAGGAAGGGTAAAACTAAACACATCACCTAACGTCACCTATCATCGGTAAGTAACCAAAAAACCGGTCAAGTGCGTGTCGGGCCACGCGCAGTGTAGGGTTCCGTAGGTTTTATAACAGCCAAGTGCGTGTCGTATTCAATATGAAACAGTAACGAGAACACCTGGGTGAGGCGCCAAAAGCGATTAAGACAGCGACGGCAATTGGAAACAATTGAGGATATGCCAGAATTGTTGTTTATTCAACATTTCAGGCTTAATAAAAAACATTTAGGAAGTTATGTAACGACCTCAAAGGTCATGCTGGATTAAAAGGTTCCCCTGAAATTCCCCTGGAAATAACGGTAAGAAATTTTACATTAATAAACCAATTTAATTATAGGTAATGCAGGCATCTAGGTACCAACATAAGTTGTTAGTTGTCGCACTTTATAACTTGGGTTAAAGCATCTTCGTCTTCTTATGCTCTTCACGTTGGCCAACATAGTGGCGAATTTAGTGGCCAATGCCTATTGGCCAACGTGTAGATGGGGTGTTTGTTCATCTTGGGTACACAAACACCCCATCTACACGTTGGCCAATAGGCATTGGCCACTACATTCACCACTGCGTTGGCCAACGTGAAGAGCCGGCTTTAATTTATACTATACAACAATAATTTTGTGGTACCGCACAATGCGCACAATACTTTATTAACTGCTGTAAATTAAAATAAAATCACATCAACCCAAATAGGTACCTACCTATGTATTATTGTATTTTTCAGGTGCTGTGTGCTCTTAGCTTATTAGCTACAGGGTTGTACAAAAAAATTGTGGGTGTGGGCCAGTACTTGACGCAGTGGACAACAAGTCGCTGCATCAGGGAGGTCGTGATTTGTGAACGCCTTTAATCACAATTAGATGGTCAGCAGGTGGATAGTGTATCCACAAACGCCACACGAGAGATCCTTAATTAAAGATAAGTACGTAATTTTTTTTTTTTTTTTAATTAGGTCAAATCCCTAATTCAAATTTTTTCTTAGGTTCCTACATACCTCAATAGTAACTTTTTGGTATTTGTTGTAAAATAATTTACAGATTTCAAAGGACACATAATTTGCCTGGTGTGATGGGTGCATTGACTGTACCTAATATTGCTATCACAAGACCAGTTGATGAAGAACATATGTTTTTTAATAGAAAAGGATATCATTAAATTCTAATCATAATATAAAACTATGTGGTTAACAAACTTCATCGAAACTATGTATATAACTATGTATTTATAAATATAAAATATCCCTTATTTATCATATGAACTCAATGAAGAATGTTAGAGGAAGCCTATGCCAAGCAGCACAGCGAAATAAAGGGGCATATTATTGTAAAATCTATAAAATGTCTTGTTTTGTAAGTAGGTACCTTAATTCTAATAATTTAGGGCTATTATTATTATATTTATTATATGTCATATCATGTAAAGAAATAAGTATATGATATATCAGATTAAGTAACTTTATTTATCAGCACTCAATTAAATCCTTTCTCTCCAATGCAATTTGGTTCTTTGTGGAAACCAAACAATACCTACCTATAGTTTTATTTCATTTTCTTTTCAGATGTATGATTATGACTTACACATAACAAATGTTAATGCAAAATTTGGTGATGCTACACATGACTCCCACATATGGTCTGCGAGTCACGTGGGCACATATATGCAAGGGCTTTATGAAAGTGGTGAACACGTTTGGTTATTAGGTAAGTTATTCCTTATATTGTAAATAGTGAGACATCTGAAATGGCCTTATACACCAAGTAGTAATTTACTATATTTAAGTGAGCATAACTACAAATAAACAACGATTATACAATTCTTTATTAGAACTGGAGTAGTTTATTAACAAAAAAATATTTTTTTTAGGAGATTCTGGCTATTCACAGCGGTTCTGGTTGATGACACCTATATCAAATGCTGAACCAGGATCCCAGGAAGAGATGTATGTACACACGACGTCATGTCCAAGCCAGGCTTCCGTCCTTGAGCCGAAGGTGGAGTGTGCACGAGCGGGCGGGGTGGTGGTGTTTGCATCTGGGATGAGGAAGGCAGAAGCCAATTATTTGATGGCTGTGAAGTGGAAGGTTGTGGTGAAGATGTCAGTTGTGGAGTTTCTGCAAAAGAAAATGAGTGTTACTTTGGACAATTTATGGATACCTCCTTTGTTTGTTGAAAATGTTTTCTTAAATCAAATCCTGCTAATATTGTAAAATGTGAAGGTTTGGATATTTGTTTGTTTCTTAGTCAATCACGCAAAAACGGCTGAACAAATTTGGATAAAAATTGACCCACACAGATATAGAATATAAATAGCAAAACTGAGGTTTCCTTTTTGGGGAGGGATTTTACATTATGTACTTACATAATAAAAATTCACTATAAAAAATATTATGATATTTTAAATCTAGACTTACCATCTACAATTTCCAAAATATACTGTATCATCTTGGGCGCCGGGATCATCTTGTGCAGAACATTGAGGTCCCTGAAAAAGATTGGTTGTGGTAGATTTATTAAAATAATGTATATATATTAATGAAATTATGTATTACTGAAAAAAATATTTATTTTAGGATGTAGTTATGTAAAAATTATGACAACATTTTTTCAGTTATATATATAATATTTACAAATACTAATTAATAACCACTTAAACCAATTTAAACTAAATAATCAGAAAATAAAAATGAAATGGTGTCTTTCATGTTAACTAAGTAACTTTTGTTGCCATTAACTAACATCATTTATTTTTATTGTTGATTGACCATTGTTAATAGAAATTTGAATATTTTATAAAACATCTGCCTACTAGAGAAAATTAGCTCATTATTGAGCATGAGCCTTGAAGATGTAAAATACTTACATTAAATCCTAGCTCTTCTACAGAGACTTGCTCGTCCACTGCTAAAGCACCCATTATAGCCAGCGCTCTTTCATCACTAGCTGACAAGGTTTGCCTGCTTGCTAGCCCACCTCCAGTCCCTCTTGCATGATTGCCTTATGGTCAATGCCTTTTTTTCGTCTTAGACTTCCAATCTGCCCACACCTAGATCAGTCATAGTCATAAGTATGTTATAAGTGTAAATGAGATTAAAAAGCCAAAAATTTGGTAAGTACTTTTGAAATTAATTGAAAAGTAAATAAACATCCGGGGCATGTTCTCATATGGCCATCGGACCCCAAAGCATAGCTTGAACTATGGGTGTCAGAGACTGATCATAATCATGTCGAAAATCCCCAGTCTAGTAATAACAGAGAATCAATGACAAGCCAACCTTCATAACCGCAAGGGTGTGTCTACTTGTCCAAAACCCTTGAAAACATAGCTAGGATTGCTAGCATCACACCAGTCTATCCAAAAATGTTCATTAGGTCCTTACTTTTTTCCACTTATCTGTAGTCTTGCTGACACCACCGCCAACAGCATTCAAAATGTTGGTAAGTTCAGACCATAATCGGTCTGACCTTACCCGACCTTGTGATCCAGCAAGAGGCCTCGCCAGGTCACCATGACTGTAACATAAACAAACAAAGATTCAATATAAGTATTTCATTGATAAGATCGCGTTATTGTTTACATTACATACTCATGAATAAAACTTGGATTTACTTACGTTTCCATATACTCAAGCAGCGTTGACAATTGTTCGGGACTTGCTCGCACTCTTGATTTCATGTTTTATCACTAAAAATTAAAATACAGATTACCTACTCCAACATCGTTTTATTTTGAATACCATTAAGTTTTGGAGACGATCTAAAAGTAATAACACTGTATTCACTTACCACTGTCAAAATATTGTTTTTATTATAATTTGAACAAGATTAAACGCAACACTCACTATATAATTATTCTTATCATTAAAAGCAACAACAAATAAAAAGTTCACGGGTTTGATGATTTTGATTTTTGATCCGATTTGACACTTCTTGACTGACACTGATTAGTGATGGGTCAACTTGATTTACTAACTCGAGTTGGGCTTAGATCGAGTCGAATTCTCGAGTTGAATTCTCTTTAACTCGATTTAGTCGATTTGAATACGCGAGGTTAATGCGAGGTTTGCCGATCATTTATGACTATTTACCCGACTGCAAAGGAAGGGTTATGTTTTTCGCGCGTATCTTGTATGTATGTATGTATGTATGTTTGTAATATTCTTTATTACCTCATATCTTCAGAACCACTGAACGGATTCACATAATTTAAGTATCGTTAGATTTGTCTTAGCAGCCCAAGTGTTCTTAGATAGGTGACATTTGTAAAAATCAAACATGGCGGCTGTGCGAAGTCATTATACATAGTGAAAAAAAATTCTTTTTTCGAATACCACAATATGGGTATCAAATTAAAGGGCTTACCACAAGGATTTCAAAAAGGTATATCATATTTATCATTAGTGTAATAGTAGCAAAAACAATACAAAGAGAAAGTTTAAAATATGGACTTGAGCTCTTTCGCTTTCTGAATCCGGTGGGGTGCCAATGTGACACGACCGGGAAAATTAAAAAAATGTTAATTAATATTTTAACTGAAAAGTTGAAAAAAAAAAGTTATTTAAAAAATCTAAAAAACCCGACTGCTCAACTGAAATGCAAGGAACAAGCACATTTTTATTTTAAAAAGTGACAAGCAGGCGGACCCGTCATTTTAAAAAAAAATACGATCTTTTGGGTCCCGCCTGCTTGTCACTTTTTAAAATAAAAATGTGCTTGTTCCTTGCATTTCAGTTGAGCAGTCGGGTTTTTTAGATTTTTTAAATAACTTTTTTTTTTCAACTTTTCAATTAATAATAAAAATAAAAAAAACATAACTTTTTTTTTCATTCATTTAATTCGCTACAAATGTCAATTATGTCAATGTCACAACAACACAACATTGCATTGTTGCAGATTTGAGGTTATTTTGGAGTACCGGTTGTTATTGTTGTTAATTTTTCGAATTATTAGGTACTGTATAGAAAAAATGCCGGGACCTAAAAGGAAATCTGTTGTTTGGCATTTATTTGAATCGCCAGTGAATGGACATGCTAAGTGCAAACAGTTTTCAGATTCATACAAATATAGTTTTGTTGTTAATTAATAGAAATACTTAATTTATTTATGTTATGAAAATTTAATCCTAAATACATAAAGCATAAATGAATACATTTCTTTTTTATTTGAATTTTACCTACTTTAATTATAATGGTCCATGGGGACCATTATAATGTATGGACATATTTATGCTGAATTTGTTCAATTTTGTTTAAATATTGTTACGATAAATCATTTACTCAGTTTCATTTCACCCAGTTAACTCGAGTTGAACTCGAGTTACGTGAACTTCAACTCGAGTTGTGTTTATTCCGGGTTGGCACATCACTAAACAATTCGACACTGTGTTCGACACAACGATCACGACAATCAGAGACGACGATGAATGTAGATATCGTCTCGCTACGAAGCAATGTTACTTTGGCTAAGGACCCAGTACTTTTTCAGTTTATCCATTACAAAAAAAAAAAAAAAACAAATCTTTCCTATTTACACATTAGTATATATAGTGTATATAATAGACGGTATTTTTTAATACTATGTTATTTTTACATATTCATATATTTTATCAGGTTCTCGGAGCCAATTGGCTGTGATACAATGATATTATGAATAGATTACCACACTGTCTAGCAGTTTGAGTGCTTTATACGGCCCACCCAAATGTTAAGACATTTGGGTGGGCTGTATAGAGCACTCAAACTTTGGTATAGTTCGTCAAATCGTTCGAGCTCCTTAGGGTTCTAAGTTGAACTACACGATATTTGACAAATGCTTGCACTGTTTGGACGAGCCTGCTTAAATCTCTTTGATTCTATCCTCTAAAGGGCGCCACAGACATTAACGTATCTACATAGCTCTCATATGATTTGATCACTACAGATTATATAGACTTTAAAAGAGACGTTGACCTTTGAGTTTGTTTCAGTGTTTCTTCTCAGAGTAGTCAGTTAGGTTAGGTTAGGTTTACGAAAAAAAAGACGTGTGAAAATGTTATTTATCCTGTATTCCCGTTGTCCCCGTAATCTGTGTCCCCGTCACGGGGACAACAGAACGTCATATAATTCCTTACCGTTGTCCCCGTAATCTGTGTCCCCGTTACGGGGACATCAGAACGTCATATGATTCCTTACCGTTGTCCCCGTTATGTACATATGCGCAACGGGGACAACGAACAGTTAAGATTTCACGTATCCACTTTAAATTTTTATTTAGCGCGGCAAGCCTAAAACTAAAATGAAAGATATTTTGTACATAATAGATTTTAATTCAAAATATAGGAACCAATAAGAAAAATCGCATCCTTTTCAAAGTCACATTTTATAAGTTTCCTAAATACTGAATTAGGAAACAAACGCACATATTTCATTACTATTATATATTCATACACATAAGACTATATATTTTCAAACCTATTTCGAAAATAAACATCATTATTATTTCATTTCATTATAGAAACAGACACACGAGTGATCCAATATCAGTAAAAAAAAACACACGCACTTTTAGAATCCTAAAGAAATACTGTTGATTTATTATTCAATGATTTGTACCCTCGTATTTCCCATGAGTTTCTTATCAAACATCAAGAGTTGAAGGTCTTTAAAGGTTACCTAGGGGATGACCTTTATTTAATCAAACATGATTTTTGTATCCCTTCAAAACTTGGATACCGTTTTTTTCCGGTGGGAAAAATCTTCAGATGTCTGGGTGGAGAGAAAAGTAGTGTTGTGTGTAAAGTTTTTGTTTAAAAATTATAAAAGTAAATGAAAATAAAAAATGAAAATTCATTTATTTCGGACAATAGTGATCCATATTTTGTTAGTGTCTATTAGAAATAGGTTATTACAAAACAAAATAACAGAATATTTTTCATTCCGAGCCCGGTCAAGCAGGAAAACATGTTTCCTACTAATCAACCTTATCTTTCACTAGTACTCACGCGGGGCTTCGCTCCCGTGGATTCTATCACGGCAAAAACATAACTTTCCTTTTTTGCAGTCGCGTAAAAGGTAGCCTATAACCTTCCTCAAGCTTCAAGCTACTTCAATACCAAATTGCATCCAAATCCACCCAGTACTTTCGAAGATTAGCGCGTTCAAGCAAACAAACAAACAAACAAACTTTTCCGCTTTATAATATTAATTAATATATAGTATAGATTTAAGGGTTCCGTACCCAAAGGGTAAAAACGGGACCCTATTACTAAGATTCCGCTGTCCGTCTTTCTGACACCAGTCTGTATATCACGACATTTATTACTAGATAGTTGACATTTTTCACAGATGATGTATTTCTATTGCCGCTATAACAACAAATACTAAATACCGAATAAAATAAGTATTAAAGGGGGCTCCCATAAAACAAACGTTGTTTTATTTTGCAGTTATTTATATACAATGGTACAGAACCCTTCGTGCGCGAGTCCGACTCGCACTTGACCTGTTTTTTAAGTCCTGTGCGATTCTCAAATAAACATTTTTCTTTCTTTATTTCTTTGTTAAAATACAAAGCCTATCTGAAATCAAAACAACAAAGCAACAACTTCAGACTCAAACACCAAAGCTATTACGAACTCAGTTTGACCTAACGCGGTACCTATAGCTGCCTAGATTAAACTTTCGTTAAGGAAGGCGACGGGCTAATAACTTGTACAGTTAGGACACGTCGTTAGACACGACCTTTTGAAGTTCGAGGCCTTTTAGCGGTATCGATTACCAGTAAGGGCTTAAGTTTTAAGCGAAGATATTTTGCAATATTGCGTCTACAGAATGAAGTCAGACATTAAGGCGACAGAGATTAAGAAAAGAGAGAGAATACCGTAGTACGTTTTCATATTGGTTTATTCCATTCAATTCATTTATCGAGTTACCAAAACTCATTAGTTAGTAGCACCTACTCTATGTTTTCTATCGGTTACATTTCGGGGAGTGTGCGATGCAATTACACAATCTAATTCCGCCATGTCTGTTCCACCATCGAACTACAAGACAAACGGCAATGCGACATCGTTACATGGTGGACATCCCACCCATACGCACAACGCGTTTTGGGAATACTTTCATTGTGCGTCCGGTTAAGGAGTGGAATTCCCTGCCGTAGTCTGTGTTTCCCGATAGCTATAACCTAGGGGTCCTTAAGTCAAGAGACTAGGTTACTTTTAGGTAAGCGTGCTCCATCTTCGACAACATCATCACTTACCATCAGGTGAGATGGTGGACAACCCAAAGCCTATAAACAATTTGAAAAAAAAAAATCTGTAAAAGAATTCTACGTTTTTTTTCGCTGAAATAATTTCAATAGACTCAAGCCACGGGTAAAATGCGCAGATTACCAAGCAAATGAAACCTCTGGGAAAACCTAGAATTACAGTATCTGTACAATACTGTCAATCGTTAAGCAAGGCTTACGAACAATTGATGTTGTGAGTCTATTGTAACTATTATCGGGTTCAAATAAATGTGTTGTATTGAGAAACATTAATAGTACAAATTATCTCAATTTGGACAATAAATCTCATTGTCTCAATGGAGCCTAATTTCTGTCTGTAATATGTTAGTATATCAACTGAAGGCTAGGTTTAAATCGAGATTAATGTCTGTGTTTCATTCTCGATTTCAGCTATATAAATGTTGGGGATTATCAACATAACTTTAACCCACATTACAAAATAAATCTCAATTTCTCTAAATCTTATATAACTATAAAATAAAGCGTAATATTCTACGCTCGCCTCGAAGATCAGTTAGAAATAGCGACAAGGCGCTGTAAGGTCTTTGCGTGCTGGGGTTCTGGGTGAGAGTTCTAACGAGATTCCACGTTATCTCGTTAGATCATTGCAGCAACCTCGGTAGGCAATGGTCCTATGGGCCCCGCCACTGGTGCTGACGACTCCTTGAGGCGCGTGTGTAACACGACGCGCCTTCGACCCAGGCCTTGACTTTACCGGACGGTGTGCTTGCCGTCGTCCGTAAGACCGCGTCTACGGTGGCTGGTTCGCGATCCTCGACACCCGAGGCGTCTCTTGCGGCGTCTGGGGCGTGAGGAAGCGAGCTGTGTCTCCCTCACGCGTTCAGTCTCCTCCTTCGCTAGCATGACTGCTTCGCAGAAGGCGCCGACTGCTTCCCATTCCCTCGCTCCGCACCGTGGTCTGAATCAGGGCCGTTTGCGAGAGGACACCGCTGTCGACCGCCTCCGGGAGGAAAAGAGTGTGAGCCCGAACCTAGTACATACTCTTTTTTTTTTTTTTTTTTTTTTTTTTTTTTTTTTTTTTTTTTTTTTGTGTGGCATCTCGCAGGTCAACCTCTGAGGTTGTCGGCTGCTTAACCGGGCTTGCCTGTGGTTGCCTTAATTAATAAATTAATTAAAGCCTCCAGCCAGGACTTATTAAAAAACTTACAAACTAGGCGACTACACGCTAAGGGCACCCCCTGTGGGGTACGGACCTCGGCTTAGGGCGTCGCAGGGGAGGGCAGCTAGGGACAGGCTGGATCATATCAGGCGGCGGGCCTCGGCGGCGAGGACGGAAGGACGGTCGGTTTTTGTGTTTGTGTGCCACTGTACTTGTTTCCCTACGGCTCTCTTGGAGCAGGGTGATTGCGTCATCGGGAGTGACTAGGGTATGCCTTGGTCGGCGAATCTTAGAGATACGCGAGGGTTCATATTGGGCGGCCGATACGATAAGGGGATTCCTATGTTGGATTGAAGTTTCAAAGAAACGCTTGGAGACGCGTTTCATGAACTGCTGGATGGTGGGCATCTTGAGGTCTACGTGAAGAAGCTCATTTCGAACATAAAAGGGGGCTCCCGTGACTCTACGGAGGAATCGGTTTTGGAGGGTCTGCATCTTATGGAGGAGGTAGGGCTTTGCGTGTGCGAAAACAACGCAGGCGTAGGTCATGATGGGACGGATGACCGCGGTGAAAATACGCAGCTTGCACCTGAGTGATAACTTGCTGCGAGAGCTAAGAATGAAGTGGAGCCTACCTAGAGCGAAAGCGGCGCGCGAACGTGCCTGCTTTATGTGCTCAGCGAAGGAGAGGTGTCTATCGAGGACCACGCCTAAGTATTTGGCTTGCTTTTCCCAAGGGATCGGCTTGCCGTACATGGTAATCGGACGGGGGGAGGGTGGGTTTATCCGCGGTTTAGAAAAGAGGACTGCCTGGCTTTTGTCTGGGTTGACTTCGATTCTCCATTTCCGGAACCACTTGGCCAGAGTGTTTGCGGAAGTTTGGAGAGTGCGAGCGATGGCATCGGGTTTAAGACCGGTATAATAGATAGCCGTATCGTCGGCGAATAGGGCTAGCTGGGTATTTTTATGCTTGGGAATATCACTAGTGAATAGCGTGAAAACGAGGGGAGATAGTACGGAGCCTTGAGGAACTCCTGCGCGAATGGGATGGGGGGAGGAGAGCTCCCCCTCAATTCGATAACGAAAGGTGCGATTCGATAAAAAGTCCCGTAGGATGAGCACGAGACGGTCAGGCACGCCGAGTTGGTATAGCTTATAGATTAAGCCATTGTGCCAGACTTTGTCGAACGCTTTCGCTATGTCGAAGAATAAGGCTCCCGTTATTGCGCCCCGTTGGAAGCCGGCGCTGACGTGTTCTACGATGCGGTGGATTTGTTGGATACATGAGTGTTCGGTTCTAAATCCGAACTGCTCATTGGGTATTAGACTCTTTGCTTCGGCAAAATCTTTGAGCCGCTTATATATAAGCCTTTCATAGATTTTACCGAGGACGTTAAGTAAGCTAATGGGACGGTAGCTAGACGGGTCAGACTTGGGCTTGCCTGGTTTGGGAATACCTATGACGGTGGCCTGTTTCCAGGTTGTAGGGAACATATTATTGCTCAATGCGCCATTGAAGATGGCAGTCATTAGCACTATAAGCTGGGCGGGGAAAAGTTTGAAAACCCTATTGGTGATGCCGTCGGAGCCAGGGGCTTTTCGCGGTTGGAGACTTTTAATGATATCCTGGACCTCATCAGGAGTGATGGGGGCCAGTGGATTATCGGGATCTTCGACGGGCGGAAGGGAAGTTCTACGTTCGCCTTCGGCGTTCACCATATCGAGGTGGGCTTGGTCTACTGGTTGAGAGCTGGGAGAACACTGGGACTCTAGGCTGTCGGCTAGGCATTCTGCTTTTTCAGAGTTATCGAAGGCGATACTCTTATCGGGACGAATGAGAGGAGGCATTGTGGCCTCTTCAGTGGATCGTAACTTCCTCTGAAGCTGCCAGAAGGCAAGATGGGTGGGCTCAAGTTCGCTCAGCATCTTGTCCCAGCTCGCATTACGCTGCTCGGCAATGCGTTTCCTTACAGCACGCTGTAAGTTGCGCATGTGAGCTTTGTTTGCGGCGCAGGGAAAAGCGCTGTACGCGCGGATGGCTGCGTTCTTCTCGGTTATCAGATTCCGTACATCGTCCGGGAGTTTCCAGCGGTGGTCTTCCACTACAGGAACTTCCCTTGAACAATCGTTCAGGACGGATTGTACGTGATCTGTAAGCGAGTCGATCGCTGCCGTCGTGTCAGCGACTGAGACTATGTGGTCAGGAATGGTGTCCAATTGTGGCGACGTGGTGGATTTCAGTTTTTCACTTACTTTCCTCCAGTCGGTGATCAATTGGGTCGGAAGAGGTTGGGTAGGATCATGGTTACCCGAGCGGGAACCTAGGTGTAGGATAACGGGACGGTGATCCGAGTTAAGCTCGTGAAGCGCTTCTATGGAGTGTAAACGGAGGTTTACATTCTTTAGGAGCGCCACATCGAGGACATCGGGCCTATGGTTGGTGTCGTGTGGGTAGTGGGTGGGAGTCATCGGAGCGATGACGTCATAGTTTAGGGTCGCGCCTAGGTTATAGACGATTCTGCCTCTGGTATTTGTCGTGTTGCTGTTCCAAGCGGGGTGTTTGGCGTTGAGATCGCCCGCTAGTAAGACGGAGTCACTTAGGCCGAAGAGAGTCGTGAGATCGCTGGTGAGCGCGATAGGATCGTCTGAAGCAAGAGACGCGACCGATGGTGGCGGATGGTAGGCAGAGATGATGGTTATCGGAGGATGACCAGTCATGCCTAGTCGACAGGCAGAGTACTCTAGGTGAGAGAGAGGCGCGGGTGGGGTCAGAGGGATGCAGTATAACTCCTTCCTATAATAAATAAGGGTACCGCCGCCGTGGCAGCGTGTTCTGTCATTGCGAACTAGACGGTAATTCGCAATTTTGGGGTCAGCGCGGTGGGGTTTCAAAAGGGTCTCCTGTATAAGGAGGACGTCTAATTGGTGGTCGCGGAGGAATTTAGTTATTTCGGCGCGTTGGTTGAAAATGCCATTGGCGTTGAAAAAACCTAATTTGAGGGATCGAGGCCTAGTGTGATTTGTGCGTTGGGAATCCATTGGATCAGTCCATCGCATCCATCTGGTCGAGGCCTAGCACGACATCACTGTGTGTGCTGAATATTTGGCTGTACATTTCCGTCGTAATTTTGCCGTTATTCTGCTGCTCGGCAGCCAGAAGGGCATCGCGGAGAGACCTGGCTTGGCGGGTCATAAATATTTTATAGTGGCGCAGTAGAGTCTGGGCGCAAGACTCGCCGTTCCCGACGGTTGAGGGTTTGGGCGGTTGTTTGGCTGCAGGAGCAGCAGTGGTTTGAGGCGCGGGTTTGGGACTGGTTGTGGCCTCTGGAGCCACAGCTATAGGCAGGATCTGCGCTGTGATGGGTATATCCATCAGTGCCTGCAAAGGTTTGGCAGGGGCCAAGGAGGGAAAGGCTTTTTCGTGGTTTAGCCTGTTCCACGGGGATGGTCTCTGAGGAGCTAGACGTTGGGGAATTTGAGAGGAAGGTGCCTCTCTTTGTTGGCGGGTGTTGGCGCGCTTCGCTAATTTAGGAGCGAGTTTGGGGGCTTTGGGACAGCCGCGGTAGTTTGCCGGGTGACCGCTCTGGCCGCAGAGAACGCAGCTGGGTGGTTCCGAACAGAGGGTTCGGTCTTTGGGCCGAGGGCAGTCCGCAGTGATGTGCTCGCCCAGACACTTGACGCATCTGGGAGTCGCATAGCAGTTGCTCTGCGCATGGCCATACAGTTGGCAACGGTGGCATTGTCCCACTGTTGCGGTTTTGTAGGGCTTTTCAATAGAGATACCGGATAGGGAGCAAATGGACTTAATCTTGAAAATCGGGTGATGACCTTCGGTTGGTTCACAAATGACAAGAACCATGTCGTACAATTCACCGCCTCTCGCTTTATGTAAGCGATGGACGGCGATCACTGGTATACCTTGATCGGCAAGGTCGTCTTTAATATCCTGTACAAGGATTTCTTTAGGGACACGTTTAATAATTACACGAGTGGGCGTGTCCTCGGGGAAGGAGAAAGTGTGAAAGGAAATATTCCTTTCACGGAGGGCGCGATATAGTTCCCTATAATCGTTCGACGTAGGGACGGTGACTTTAATGCCATTTTGGCAGGCACGGGCGTTTGTGTAGTTGATCTTTCGATCAACACACATCTTGGACACATCAGTCCATTTCCCCTTGTCTTGGATGTAAAAGGGGGGCGGAGGGCGTTGCTTCCTTTGGGCTGAGGAAGTTTGGGCTATCGGGCTGGGGGGACGACTATTCTGCACGCGAGCAGAGGTTGTTGGGACGGGGCTAGCGGGTCGAACGGGCGTTTGAGTTGGGGACGGGGGCGACGCGGTGGTCTTTTTGGCCTTGCTGGCCTGGGAGGTTTTCCCTTTCTTCCTCTTGCCGCCGGTGACGACTTGAAAGTCGTTTTCCGAGGACGAGGGGCATGATGACAAATCATTGTCAGAGTTGTTATTGGACACAGGTTCGGTGGTGTCCATTTCACGGAATTCAACTGCAGCGCACACCTGCGCGGCGTCCATTGTTCTATGAACAATAGGATTAGTAGGTGGGCCGGAAACAATGGATGATTTCGGGAATTGGGCGGTCGGCACGACATTGTCGGCGGGCGGGAGCGATAGAGGGCTATCTACCTGGAAGTCGTTCGTTGTTCGATGAACAATGGGATCAGAGTTGATAAACACTTCCGTGAATTGGCCAACCGGAATGCCTTGATCAGCAAGCGGGGGAGATAATGGGCTGTCAAGCGCGTCACTAAAATCAGCGACGTTGGCTTCGGTAGCCGGAGGACAGTTAGCGATTTCACGCTGGATTTTTCCGCCATATTTGGCGGAAATAGCAGGGTTTTCCTTAAGTATTTCTAGCAATATCTCCAAAATATTGGAGTTTGCCATGATTGGCGAATGAATCAAAAAATTTTATGGGGAAATTTTGGAGATTTCTCTCCCGCGGGGGACCTATTTAAAGCCTAACTGGCCTAACTCCCCGGATGGATGGGTCCGGGGATGTGTAACCCTCCCAGTCGGGTAGAGACTGGGAGGTGCGTACCTAATGGTGAGCCCTAAGCTTGTAACCGGTCGCCAGTCTTATTGTGCGAGCCGGGCCCTATTGGGTCTAGTGCGAAGGGGTAGACACACCCAACCGACACTAGGTGTGTAGCTGAAAAGGAAACTCAGTAACTAGGTATGACTAGGAGATCCCCCAAGGCCAAAACCTAGCACTCGACTCCAATTGACTGCTTCACCCTGAAGGGGATCAGCGGGTGCGTCGGGTCAGCACCCCCTTGGTATTGTTGACACCGTGAGGTTTCCAACCAAGGACCACGAAACTGTGGTTTTACCCTGAAGGGGCCAAACCAAATTGTTTTTGACGATACTCTGTTATAGAAACAGGATATCCTTCACCGCCTCGAAAAAGGCGGATCCGGACCAGGCGTCGTAGTCAGCGACTACGAGTGACGTCACGGCGGGCGTGACGAAGCGTAACGATGACTCAGGCACGGAACGATCGAGAGCGCGGAGCGGTACGACCGTCGCGGGCGAGCGTCGGAAGCGGAATGATCTAGTACATACTCCAGCTGATACTAATGTTTATATCTTGCTGTGATTTATATTCTAAAAACCCAATTTTTTTGAGAGAAAATACATAAAGATTATGTTATGTTTAAATTAACAAACCGTCATCTCAAAAGCTCATGGGCACGGTTTTGATCGTACTCCAAAGGCAAAAAAGTATTATAGGTCAAATCAAAGCCTTAGTCTATACGTGTTCCTTATTCATATTAATGGCAAACCTTGGCGTGACTGATTTAAATTTATGTCATTTAGAAAGATACATATTACGCTTCTGTTGGAACGACAAGGTTTCAGCACAAATAATTTTTTTTTAATTGATCATAGGCTCGCGTTTAACCACCTTTTCTCGATGATATGGTGGAAGATGAAGCACGCTTACCTAGAATAAACCTATCCCCTCTTGACTTAAAAACCCCCAGGTTAGCCTGACAGCTTTATGAGGAAACACAAACTCCAGCTGGGAATTCCACTTCTTATCTGTACGTACAATAAAAGTTTTGTTATCATAACAAAATAAAGAGACAAAAACTGGCTGCATCAAAATAAGTTCCTTTTTAGTTGAAAACCAGTTGCAATTTAGCTTCATAAAAAAAACTATTTGCAAATATGACAAAAGTCGACATAATTATCATGACAATTGTCGCCGACAATTCAACTTCAACTTTTTTTAAGTGGCGTTTGTCGAGGAGCCACCACAATTTTACCAATGTCACGTGTAGAATGATAGACCGTCAAACGAAGGAGGTTGTTTGGTTAAGTTAAGTATTTTGGATGGAGAAAAGTATTAAAGTAAAAAAACCAAAATTACTATGTACCCAAAGATGACATGACAGCTTTTGTAATGTGTAACAAAAGCTGTATCATCCGAAAGACAGGAGTAGCCTGAAACCCGGAAACGTGAACCAGGCACCAACCATGTTTCCGAGATGGCGGTAATTCACTGGTTTGAAAGGCGTTGAAACTGAGCTTCAGATTGTGGGCTTAATTTTATGGGCAAAATACGTAATCTTAATACAGTGAATCTAAAAAATACATGAATTTAAAAATAATTTCATCATTCTGCTTATATTTTTCCCAACTTTGTTGGGCTCGGCTTCCAGTCTAACCGGAAGTAGCTGAGTATCGGAAGTGACTGCTTATCTGACCTCCACATACCAGCCACCCATCCTTAAACACATGTACTTTCCGAAGTACATCTGTGCCAGATACCGATCGCTTGGGGCTTTTGGGCATGGAGTTGACGTCAGACCTCAACTTCGGCTCAACCATCGAGTCCAGAGCTCAGACTGCAGCAAAAAAGCTGGGAATCCTACACAAGGTGAGGCGGTACTTCACGCCTGGACAGCTTCTAAATCTTTATAAAGCACAGGTCCGTTCCTGCGTGGAGTATTGCAGCCACTTGTGGGATGGCTCTGCAAAGTACCAACTTGCTGCATTGGACTCGATCGAGCGCAGAGCTAAAAGGCTTATAGGTGGCGGGCTGCTACTGCTGCTAGTGGATAAGCTTCATAGCCTGGCTCATCGGCGAACCGTTGCTTGCCTGACGGTTTTCTACAGATTGAATTTCAGGGTGTGTGCGCAGGAGCTCCATGACCCGATTCCTCCATCTTCCTTTCACTACCGGTCTACCAGAAGCACGGCTGGGTACCACCCACACTTGGTTGATGTACCGTCTTGTTGTACCAAGCGCTTCTCCTCCACATTTATCGTGCGCACGGCCAAGCTGTGGAATTCTCTGCCGGGTTCTATGTTCCCTGCCACTTATGACCTTTCAGCCTTTAAAGTACGAGTAAATAGGCATCTTCTGGGCTCGCTCGTCACATCGTAGACCTCATCTATCGCTTACCATCAGGTGAGATCAAGGTGAGTGGGCTCATCAGTAGTAAAAAAATACTGATTTTTTTGGCTTTTGACTACCCTTAACGAACCCTACCGCACCGTTGCTTACCCTTTAAGATCAACCCGTGCACCTGTTATTATTTAGCCACGAGCATTAAGGATCCGTACATAACAGGAGCAAATCAATTGTTTGATAAATAACCAAACATGCAGACTTGCATATTTGTGGTAATATTAAGGTTATTATTCCAAAATAAAGCCCCTTTCCACATAACGAATGCTCCTCATACTCACAAAATGTGGAATGCTGAGCGTTCCCTCTTACACGCAAACAAAGCAAACTAAATGTATTTCACATTATAGCCTCGAATTCTATCTCGAGAATGTTTTGTAATACTTTGCCCCAGTAATGCCGTAGTTCTGCTTTTAATTCTATGTTTCGTATTTGTTTTGAATTATTCTACCCTTTTTGTGTAATGTTATGTGGATGACAGTTTTAGGGTCTATTTTCTGTTTGTAGTTTGGATGTTTCATGTTTTTATCCAGTGTAAATTTGAATGTTAAAGTTACTATACAGGGCGCATTCTTCAAGTGAAACGTTAAAAGCCAAATTGAAAACTATGAGGGCCCGCGAAAAGAACGCAAAGGATTATCGATTGGGTCTGATTTTATTAAACTCTTAAACGAGTCTTAGGATTTTAAAATGTATGAAGTTACTTCCCAGAATGTGTGCAGTGGTAGCCCGGTGGATACAGGCACACCTTTCTCATTGTAGGTTTGTGGGTTCGAACACAGGCAGGCAAATTAATTTCTGTAATAGTTATCATTACCACCGCTCTTAAAACAGCAAAGGAAAACATCTTGAGGAAACCTGTTGCCGTAAAATCTGAAAACATGCGACATTCACTAACCTACACCAGTGGATTACGGCCCATTACTCTCATAGAAAGATGATCAGTGTCTTTGTTGAAAAAACATTATTTTATTTGGTAGATTTCAAATATATTGCATTCGTATTTTTTACCTTTTCAAATGAATAAAAATAGCCAATGATCACAAGCTTCTAAGTTCAATACATTTATTGCATTTCACAATGTGAACTTAGGTGATAGGTTCATAGGATGGATCCTGTGAGACACAACAAAATAGGAACACGGATAAAGGCAATTTTACTAAGATCAGAAGTTGAAGCTACTTCCGTCACTATTTGCTAAAAAGTATATGAAATCGTACGTCATTTGAAATATCAACTCACTGTCTTCATTTTTTAATTGCGTCACAGAAGAAAAACTATGTGTCCGATATTTTTTAGAAAACTCTGTGATGAACGACCATCAGACGACGGACAAAGTTTTTATAGAATATATTACGAAAATCGTGATGTATGAGTTAATGCAGCATATAAGTTTTTAAACTGACGTGGTCACTAACAGTAAATACACATGGTAAATATTCCGTTAAATATTAAGTTCTAATGATAATGGAGGATAATTATGTTTGAGTGAATAAGTTTAGTAGCGAGTAAATAAATATATGTATGTAATATATGATTTTTGTATTTGTAATTTTCAAGAGAAGGAATTTATAGAATGTTTGAACAAATAAACGACAGCAAAGTAAAATTCAGAAGAAGTCTTGGCATAAGCTAGTTACTGAATATGGCAAATATTCGTAAGAAAAAGAAATCTAATTACCATCAAAAGTTTAATTAGGTCTGCTTGTATAATAATAATATAATGATAATAATAATATATTCCACAACTTTTTCACACAACGCCATCTAGTCCCAAACTAAGCAGAGCTTGTGATATGGATACTAGACAACTGATAAACATACATATATATTTCTAAATACATACATATTATAGATAAATTACACCCAGACAAAGAACAAATGACCGTGCTCATCACACAAACATTTGTCCTAGGTGGGAATCGAACCCACGACCTTGCGCATAGCAGTCAGCCGATCAAGAAGTTATGCAAGATTTGCAAAGGTATGCGTTGGTTGCCTGTCGGTTTTCTAAAGATTACACTTCGGAGAGTATGCGTAGGAGCTCCATGATCTGATCCCTTCCTTTCCCTTTCACTAACGATCTACATGCACTACAGGGACCATCCACACTCGGTTGATATACCATCTTGTCATACTAAGAGCTTATCTGCCATATTAATTGTGCGCACAGCCAAGATGTGGAGCTCATTGCCGGCTTCTGTAATTGCTACTGCATACCTTTAAAGCAAGAGTGAACTTAAGCATGTTGCTCGCTCATTCCATCGTAGACCTCATATATATTTTACCATCAGGCGATCGAGATCGGGCTCATATGGAAAAAAGTGCTCTCGGTTTTAAAATGAGCTAATTCGTGATCTCAATCTTACTCTTGAGAGTCGTGAGACAAATGACATCTCAAAGATACCCTTTCTCTTACTTTGAAGGCTGTCGTGTTCGTATTACGGAAACACACACACTTCAACAGAAAATATAATTCATTAAAAAAAAAAACATTTTCCAGTAAAATTTTCATGTTCCACGGACATTTGTCAAAAGGTTTGTTATTTTTAAATATTTCGTTTGAGGCCCTGTCGTGTTATTTATAGGTTCGTTGTTCTATTTACTGGGTAAAACGGATTAGGCGGGGTTTCTGGCATACTGGCTATGTTTATTTGCGTTGTGTGTGTATTTTTGTATTTACTACCTCTGGTCTTGTCGTAATTGTAAGCATCAGTAGTTTATTTTAAAAATAGAATGATTTTGTAGTTTAGAAATAAATTGTTTGTTTTATTTACTCTTTGTTTTACCGTCCTGTTAGTATTATTACTTCTTCTTTAGTCTTGCTGTTGGAAGCGTTAGTACTTTATTTTAAAAATAGAGTGATTTTCTTGTTTATTTTTTTTTTGTTTTCCTTAAACTTCATTTATTTATTTATTAAAACTTTATGCAAGACAAAATATACAAAGGCGGACTTAATGCCATAGGCATTCTCTACCAGTTAACCATGGGTGATGAAGAGATAACATGGTAGGTGCATAAAAAAAACACCTAAGTACATAATATATTCAAAGTAAAAGTCTTATTACAATTATAGACAG
The DNA here is from genome assembly GCA_943138885.2 of Tholera decimalis. NCBI lineage: Eukaryota > Metazoa > Arthropoda > Insecta > Lepidoptera > Noctuidae > Tholera > Tholera decimalis. The sequence continues at coordinate 6,174,464 of OW964568.2, forward strand.
GCTTGTTTGTCTAGTGGTCAGTGGCCCTGACTGCTATGCGCAAGGTCGTGGGTTCGATTCCCACCCAGGACACAGGTTTGTGTGATGAACACGATCATTATTTGTTCTTTGTCTGGGTGTAATTTATCTATAATATGTTTATATTTAGAAATATATATGTATGTTTATCACTTGTCTCATAGCACAAGCTCTGCTTAGTTTGGGACTACATGGATTATTATTATTATATATATACATAAATAACTATTATAAACTTACAACTTTATCGTAATACATACCAAATATATATAATATATACTATATATTAATAAAAAGTCATAGAAAGGGGGTTACGAAAACTCTGCTTCCACTATTTGTTTTGAAAATAATCCCGCAACTTTCTCTTAAACGCATATTGACTGGTGGTCGTCCTGATATCAAGAGGTAGTGCATTCCACAGAAGAATAGATTGTATATAAAAGAAAGAATAAATAAAATCAGAGGTATGAGAAGGACAGAGTAAGAGAAGATTATTGGAAGAGCGCAGACTTTTAGCGTGTGAAGAACATAGAAATTGAAAATGAGAAATAAGGTAAGAGGGGGGGGTAGGAGAGTTTAGCAAAGAGAAAAGCGTAGTCAAGGCGCGCAAACTTCTTCTCTGGCGAATGGGCATCCATTTGAGCTCGGTTCTGTACCTCGTTGCGTAGTTACGTAACTTTGTGTTGCAACAGGACCAGGCCACAAACCTGCTCGTGTTATGTGTCTAGGCTAGGTTGTTCTTATTACATGTTTTTCTTGCAGTTGTCTTTGTTGTTATTGATCCCGATTTCTGGTTTAGATATTTATTATAAAATAGCTGTATCTTTTATTACGTGTGAGAGTACGGCGTAAATCCTGCAATGCCGGAATAAAGTCTTTATGTTGTCCTATCTATAATCATTCTATTTTTCCGTGGAATTTACATTTGAATCGGATCAGCCGTTCTAAAGACTAGCCGGAATAGAACTACATACAAAAAGACAGAAAATTATTTTTAAAAATCTTTTTTTGTGGTTAATTATCATGTAAATTGCAATAAGCACTTGAGAAAACAGTTGCATATCTTGAACTCACAGACTGACATATTTTTAAATCTATTTTTTTTTAATGTACAGCTTCTTGTTTTAAATCTTTATTCTCTGTAATTTTGGGATTATTATCCAATAAGGATATATCAACCCTATCATACATTTTAATTACGTAAATTCACTTAGTAATATTATACACGTGAAAAAATAAAACACTTAATTATAGTAGGTAATACTATGATACTAGGCTCCTCATTGCTAAACTACTTTATTTTGATGCTGCCTTCGATTTAGGGTTTGCTCAAATGCTTTAAATTTTATCAGTCATACATCCAGTATATTTAATTTTAACTCGTTCCACAGCGAGTCGCGTTTTGATGTATCTATCTAAATATATATAACTCAAAGGTGACTGACTGACATAGTGATCTATCAACGCACAGTCCAAACCACTGGACGGATCGGGCTGAAATTTGGCATGCAGGTAGATGTTATGACGTAGGCATCCGCTAAGAAAGGATTTTGCGAAATTACCACGGGATCGGGATTTACACGGGAAAACTTCCCACGCGAACGAAGTCGCGAGCAACTGCTAGTCTATAATAAAGAACTAAGGATATTTTTGGGTGATTCATTAGTACGTGATCTCCCCATATAAACGGCATTATTTAGGCAGGATTTTCACTACTTTTTTCAGGAAGAATCCATCAACAATATCGTTTTTACCCACGTTCTTATGTAACTCTGTATAGTGTAAGAAGATAAAAAATACATAAAATCAATCATGTTGATGGATTTTCCTAAGAAAAATAGTAAGTAATAATCCAGTCTAAGTATTGTCGTATATATAAAAGTAAACGGATCAGGGAAAATAATATCATAACGTTTATTTAGAAATATAATATTCTATTTAGATTGACGACAATATTTGATGGACTCTTATAAGGAAAGATTATTTGTTATAACATTAATCTGGGGCTTTAATGGTATGTTTGCTGACTATTACATTTCGCTTACAGAGTACCTGCATACAATCTTTGTTAATCCTTGTAATCTATATATTTTTTTTTTATTAAGAATGAGCTCGCTCTTGACTTCGATTACACCTGATGGCAAGTGTAACATGAGGTCTACGAACTCGTCATCGAACGAGCGAGCTCAGAAGATGCCTGTTCACCTTTACTTTAAAGGCTAACGGGTCATATGTAGTCGTTCTGTTCTAAGCTCAAAATCTAGGGGTTGTGAGAATGTTACAAGTCAAGTTGAAGTTGATGTTGAAGTCAAGAGTGAATAGGTTACTTTTAGGTAAGCGCGCTCCATCTTCGACCACATCATCACTTACCATCAGGTGAGATGGTGGTAAAATGCGAGCCTATTATCAATAAAAAAAAATGTTCTAACGAGATACCGTGACTAAGGCCGCGCTCAGTTTGGACACGAATTTGTATCGTACGTAAACGTACGATCGTGGTCGTACGAATTGAGTGCGTACACTGAATACGTTTTACTCCGTCAAAAAGGTAGTGATATCGCATTCGTGAAATCATCTTTGGTTGGAGCGCAATGAATAATCTGTATCTTCTAGATAATTCTCTTATAACTCGAAGACTGCGGCGGCGTCTTCGCTGTCGCAGCACCGTATGGGTGCGTGAAATTTATTTAAAAAGAAAAGAATTTGGAGAATTTCATCATATTATTGAAGACTTAAATAATGACCCCATACTGTTTCATGGTTATGTACGTATGAAAATAGAAACTTAAAATATTTTTTCTACATTCATTTTTACGCACGAACGTGTTTAAAAATCCCAACGAGTTCGGATTGTTTTCGGACGTCGGAACTACACGCACGTATATGTACGACTAACTCGTATCCAGTATGTGCACTCCCATAGTACTTGGAAGGTTAGGATCGTTCGTGTGTGTTCGTAAGTATACGCAAGAGTAAACTTCGTACGAAAACGCGTCCAAACTGAGCGCGGCCTTAGACTACTAAGACTTCAAATGACCTCCCACTCTGGGTAGAGTGAAAACAAATGTCAGACTCCGATTGACTAAAAACCCACCCTGTTCCTTCAGCTGCCCTTGCGTTCCGGGGCTGAAGAACATTCCCGCCATTGACTGCCTACAGCCAAGGGCATTTCTCTAGTGCTGACGGCTCTTGGGCGGTTCCCATTCCCTTTCCCTCTCCTAATATACCTATTGCTTAAATTTATGCACGTTTCTTCTATAATGTGCATAAATTTAAGCGCTAACCAGCCAGATAATAATTCCCTATTCCTCTCAACAAAACTAAAACGTAGAAAATATAAATTATAGAGACATAGATCGTTAAGACAGTAAGGGTCATCGCAACTGTGTAGGCGGAGCTAAATTATGGCCCGAGATGACTTACTGTGGAAACACTATGCCCACTGGGGAGTTTGTTAGCGAGGATATTCTCATCTTTATAATAGTCTGTTATGATACACGATAATTCTATTATGATACAGGTATTTATTTACTAAGAAAAGTAATGTTTGTTTTAGTAATGGAATGTTTGTTTTTGGAAATAATTGGAGAGGAGCACGTGGCTAAATAATTATTAACTGGTCGATAAAATTTAAATTTTGTTTTGCAACACCTAAAACAGTTTTATTTTCATAAAGAGCTATGCGTAGCGTGTATAATCCTCTAAGAAACCTTATGTCTATCACGTCTAGATTTCGTATAATCTGTTGTAAAAGTCCTAGAATGTCATCAGCATATTTCATGACTGTGTACTAAGTGAACAACTTTATTGAAAATAATAATAATAAATATATTGCTTTTGAATCAACTCTTTACCATCTCCCATCACTGAAGTATAGATGTTTTGAATTATGATACTTTTTTCCATCTGTATGTCTGTTTTAATACATCTGTAGGAATTTCTATGGAAAAATCTGTTAATATTTCAAACGTCTATAATTCAGTAAAGGAAAACCATAGGAACATGATTAACAGTGCAACGAAGAGAGCAGGAATCATACTTTACGACATATTTATTTAAAATCGTTTTTAATATAAAATGGGTCACTTTGTGCAGTCATGAAATATGCAAAAACGATGAAATGTTATGACTTTGTCAACAGATTATTCAAAATCTAGACCTGATAAACAGATGGTTTCTTAGAAGATAATACTCACTATGCATAGTTCTTTATAAAATAATCTTTGTTAGATAGATAGATATACTCTTTATTGTACACCATAACAGAATAAAATGCGGACTTAAAAACTACAAAGGGTGTTAAAATGGGCGATCTTATCGCTAAAAGCGATCTTTTACATTGTTTTGGAAGATTAAAAATTTTGTCGACCAGTGAATTGTATTTAATCAACGCTTACGAAGGTCGGTTTGCGGATGGATGACTATTTTATCGAGGTTTCTTCTTGCCTTGGAATGCACGTGGGTTTGCTGATGGATGACTATTTTATCGAGGTTTCTTCTTGCCTTGGAATGCACGTGGGTTTGCTGATGGATGACTATTTTATCGAGGTTTCTTCTTGCCTTGGAATGCACGTGGGTTTGCTGATGGATGACTATTTTATCGAGGTTTCTTTTTGGCTCGGAATGCACGTGGGTTTGCTGATGGATGACTATTTTATCGAGGTTTCTTCTTGCCTTGGAATGCACGTGGGTTTGCTGATGGATGACTATTTTATCGAGGTTTCTTTTTGGCTCGGAATGCACGTGGGTTTGCTGATGGATGACTATTTTATCGAGGTTTCTTTTTGGCTCGGAATGCACGTGGGTTTGCTGATGGATGACTATTTTATCGAGGTTTCTTCTTGCCTTGGAATGCACGTGGGTTTGCTGATGGATGACTATTTTATCGAGGTTTCTTCTTGCCTTGGAATGCACGTGGGTTTGCTGATGGATGACTATTTTATCGAGGTTTCTTCTTGCCTTGGAATGCACGTGGGTTTGCTGATGGATGACTATTTTATCGAGGTTTCTTCTTGCCTTGGAATGCACGTGGGTTTGCTGATGGATGACTATTTTATCGAGGTTTCTTTTTGGCTCGGAATGCACGTGGGTTTGCTGATGGATGACTATTTTATCGAGGTTTCTTCTTGCCTTGGAATGCACGTGGGTTTGCTGATGGATGACTATTTTATCGAGGTTTCTTCTTGCCTTGGAATGCACGTGGGTTTGCTGATGGATGACTATTTTATCGAGGTTTCTTCTTGCCTTGGAATGCACGTGGGTTTGCTGATGGATGACTATTTTATCGAGGTTTCTTCTTGCCTTGGAATGCACGTGGGTTTGCTGATGGATGACTATTTTATCGAGGTTTCTTCTTGCCTTGGAATGCACGTGGGTTTGCTGATGGATGACTATTTTATCGAGGTTTCTTCTTGCCTTGGAATGCACGTGGGTTTGCTGATGGATGACTATTTTATCGAGGTTTCTTTTTGCCTTGGAATGCACGTGGGTTTGCTGATGGATGACTATTTTATCGAGGTTTCTTTTTGCCTCGGAATGCACGTGGGTTTGCTGATGGATGACTATTTTATCGAGGTTTCTTTTTGCCTCGGAATGCACGTGGGTTTGCTGATGGATGACTATTTTATCGAGGTTTCTTTTTGCCTCGGAATGCACGTTACGCCAATGGTCCCGATTGCCATTTTTACATCTTTGACTGCTGTAACGGGTAGTTAGAAGCAAGTAAATCTGACAACAGTCTTGATAATGGGTATTGTGTTACCCAGGTACTAGGTTGTAGAGTCAGGTAGTCAGCTAGATAAGATTTGATCAGCCTAGTTCCAATTTAACCTCGTATCAATATCGTCTTAGTTAATCGTCAAAAGCGTAATGGCTAAGGAGTCGGACTTGTGATAAAGAGGTCACTGGTTTGAACCCCACCCACTACACTATTATCGTGAACCCACTCCAGATACAAGCGTATTTAGCTTAGTAGGAGGGGTTAACAAGATTGCTACGTAACATTGGTCAGTGCCGCGCTGACCTAAGACAGCGCCTATGTGCAAAATCTATGAAGCACCTAAGAATTTTTCCACAGGCGTGAGTATTGTCTTGGGGTCTCCAAAGACAATACTCACGCATGTGGTTTAACTTTACACTGTTTGTACCTATTCAATTATAAAGAATAATATGTTGTAGTTTTACAAAAATAATTTCCATAATTAATGCTGGCAATACATCCGGCACCCCTTCTGCTTTGGCGCCTGTGTGCGTCGCACACTTCGCACATAGGGACGGCTCGGCCCTGACATTGGTGACAAACACACGCAAATTACAGTGTGATGGACTGCTCCTATGCTTAGTTCCATAGCTTGATGGTAAATTCCAAGTGGGGACTTTTTATAAAGTGTTACGAGAGATCCAAAAAAAGAAAAGAAAGAAAGTTGGGAATCCTAGCAAAGAAGGCGTGCAATTGTTATGTATATACCCTTTATGTTACACGTTGTATACAACGTGTAATTTAAAGGGTATATACATACCAAGTGCATGGCTTCTTTGGATGATAATAAACGATATGGCAAGGGTTTTACAATCCTAAGTCTACATGTGTGGAACCTATTACAAATTTCAATACACTGATACAAGAGACCGAATTTTTAAAATTAAGAAGAACGAAGAGAATTTTCGTGTTATTGGCAAGTGACGTGGAAATTTATTGACCCTCGTAGCGCTGTGACATGATTGGTATTCAAGAAATATATGAAACCGATAATTTGGTATCAATTCTTTGCACTTATTATTTGCTGAAACTGTGCATAGAGACTCCATATCAGATGTTGTCTTCAGCCCTTTCGGATAGATATGGGGTTTCCGTTACACGTTGTATAACAACGTATTTAGGTGCATATTTGGGTTACCATGGCCATAGCGTCTTAAAGTCAAGAGTGAATAGGCTACTTCTAGGCAAGGGTGCTTCATCTTCGACCACATCATCGCCTACCATCAGGAGAGATGTAGGTCAAATGCGAGCCTATTATCAATAAAAAAAAAACAGCCATGGTGGTGTAGTGCATCTGGAAAGTTGTCAGACACAAGAGTTGATAGTTTCCTTGCAGTATTACGCAATGCGAGGGCCTCATTTATGAACCGTGTTCATGATTCCAACAATAGAATATTAAGAGCCATTATATGAAGCTAATTACTTCTTTGTCATACACCTGTCAATATAACTAACTAATTAGATTAATTGACTCCGCATTTTGATGTGTTCTTTATTATTATTTTTTTAAATTTGAATATTTTACTTATTTTTTTATATTAGAATGATTAAATACGTGAAAAACTCACACTAAAAAATTTTTTGCAAAACATAGAACCGACTTCCATATCAAAACACTACAAAGCCAAAAATAACTTTAATTTGAATTTTTGGCTTTGCAGTGTTTTGATATGGAAGTCGGTTCTATTTTTTGCAAAAAAATTTTTTTCACGCTTTTTTGTGGGTCGGTTTGTAATTTATCTTGTTACAAAAGCCATAATGTCAACAACTTATCCCCTTTTACAAAATATTGCTTTTCCCGATGCATAGCCGTTAATTTTTGAGGAGTTCTCTTGGTACTTGACCATCAGCTCTACATCACCATATGTATTGTGACGAGCATAAAGTGTTTAACATCCGTACTCAAGTAATCGAATCGTAATCCACGAAATACTTATTATTGAGTAGTTTCAGTGGCCATCTGTGGTCTTCATCATCAGTTCAACTTCCCCAAATGGTACTTTTCGAAAGCAAATGCTCAAGGTATAAGAAATACTCAAAACGCTATAGGAGTGCCTATAATATTTGAAGAGTTCCCTCGATTTCTCCAGGATCCCATCATCAGATCCGTATAGTGATTTCGTAACAATGGGACCAACTAGAAAGTATACCCTTTCAAATGCAAAAAGAATTTTTCAAATCGATTCAGCCATCTCCGAGTTATGAGGTAACATACATAAAAAAAAAGTTCAAGACGAATTGAGAACCTCCTCCTGTTTTTTGAAGTCGGTTAAAAATACCGTCAAAGACGTGCAAATGACAGCCAGGACGCCTTAGCGTGCTATCCATGGTATGGAAAAATCTCGTAATATCCAATTATTGAGATGAAAACCCATCCACAACAAACCTTGGAAAGCGCTACTTAATCTTGAAGATCAATCGGTGCAACCGTCAGACACGAGCTCCTATACATAATTATTACAATGTCTGATTAAAAATTAGGGTAGGAAGACAACGATGACACAAACCTCATCCGAATACTCATCCTCATGCATCATCGCTACATGGTGGACATCCCACCCAGCACTAAACGTTTTGGGAATACTTTCATTGTGCGTACGCCTAAGGAGTGAAATTCTCTGCCGGAGTCTGTGTTTCCTGATAGCTATAACCTAGGGGTCTTTAAGTCAAGAGTGAATAGGTTACTTTTAGGTAAGCGTGCTCCATCTTCGACCACGTCATCACTTACCATCAGGTGAGATGGTGGTCAAACGCGAACCTCTTATCAATAAAAAAAAACATACTCCTGTGACAATTCCCTCTTTTCAACTTACAAAATCTATCTAGTTATTCCTGTTAGGTAAATATTCTTTTGCTGATGCATCCACCGCTTATATCTGTTGGAAAGTTGCCAACTAGGAAGGAAAAAGAACTGGCAGATAAGACACTGGAATATACTGCCGTAATGTATGTAGGTATGAATATTTTGGAAGATTACTTTCGTAGTGTTGCCTAAATGTTTTAACCTAGTTCTTAGGCAATATTTCAGGAGTTGAATGTCTTGAAAATTGGATATGTTAGTGTTCCAAGGCCTCTTTTATCTGCCAGGGTTGAGGAATGTTCTAAAGAGATACTTTGGATCCGGAATGCAAGTCCAACTGAAGGAGCGGGGTGGGTTTTTAGTCAGTAAAATTCTGACACTCTTTTCTATTACCACTCTTCGTGGACCGGCCACGAAGAGCCAGCGGCCATTTGATGATTTTGATATGTACTTCCCTAGGCCACTTCGCTCGCGACTGCATGGATTTTTGTATAATTTATACTCACCAAAAATGCACCTTTCTACCAATGTAATACAGTAACAACTAGTATGGGAGGTATTGTGACTGTTCCTAGTGGCCTTATATATTATAATATGTCCCTTAGATAGGGCAGAGGGCGTCCACAGTAGTCCTCGATTGCGATCGGGCTTGAGCATCCCGCTTCACTTCACTCAACGTCATCCCGATGCTCGCCGCTTCTGCCACCACGGTGCGACGCCAGGTTAGTCGGGGACGGCCACGATTCCTTTTACCCTGAGGATTCCAATCCATTGCCTGTTTAGGTATGTGATCGGAATCTCTTTGAAGCGTGTGGCCGATCCATTTCCACTTGCGACGCTTGATCTGTCGGTTGATCGAGCTCTCGTGGCATCTTCCAAGCAGTTCCTCGTTGGAAATGGTCTGGGGCCTGTATATTCCGAGAATGCGATGCAGACAGCGGTTGACGACGACTTGGAGTTAGCGTGAGATGTCCTTTGTAACCTTCCACGTTTCGCACCCATAGAGCAGTACAGATTTTACATTGGACTTGAAGATTTTTAGTTTTAGCCTCCGGGTCAGCTTCCGCGACTGCCAGATAGGTCTCAGCTGCGCAAAGGTAGCTTGGGCCTTGGCGATCCGCAAACTGACGTCCTCTTCGGTCCCTCCAGTCTCTGAAACGATGCTTCCGAGGTAAGTAAAGTTGTGGATCTGTTCCACAGCCTCTGTGCCAATCAAAAACGGCGCGGTGCTCTTCACAACAGCAGTACGGATCTTCTTGGTCTTTCGGATGTTAATTGTCAGACCCGTCTTTGACGCCTCCTGTCGTAAGTTTTTACAATTATCTAGATCATATTTCTAGAGATTACCCCCTACATACAAACTGACTAACAAATGTTAGTTTTTTATAATATGAAGTATAGATAACAGTAAATATTATAAGCCATAGCCAAGTCATATTCAAAAACATGGATCTATCGTTTGAAGAGCTCGTGGCTTACTAATAACAGCTACAAGTTTCGATCTTTCTCTTTCTTTTTACAAGTTTCGGTCTTTAGATGAGTGACCATTATATAGGTACCAATATTCCTCACTTCCTGCTTCCTCTATCATAAAAAATAAGATAAGCTGTTTGTCTGGTCTGTCATCAGGTCAGACATGAACTCGATACCTAGCTAGAGTAATACAGTATGTTAACTAACAGAGGGCGTTCCCGTTAACCCGCAATAGTATAGCATCCATACTTGCTAAAAAAAAAGAAACACTCTTGTACACACGTACGCATTCATAAATAAATTGCGACGTTGCCGTCCTTCAAGTGCGCGTGTACAGAGTGTTTCTTTTAAGTATCAATTTAACATTTTTAGTGAATATTTTAATATAAAAAAAAAAAAACATTTTGTTTTCTAATGGTAATTCTGTTTTAGCATGTATGGATGCTATACTATTGCGGGTTAACGGGAACGCCCTCTGTTAGTTAACATACTGTATATGTATATAATTTACACTAGTACTCACGCGGGGCTTCGCTCCCGTGGATTCTATCACGGTAAAAACATAACTCTCCTTTTTTGCAGTCGGGTAAAAAGTAGCCTATAACCTTCCTCAAGCTTCAAGCTACTTCCATACCAAATTTCATCCAAATCCACCCAGTACTTTCGAAGATTAGCGCGTTCAAGCAAACAAACAAACAAACAAACAAACTTTTCCGCTTTATAATATTAGTATAGATTTAACGTCAATAGCAATTATTATCTTACATTGCGAGTGAGTCCTTTCATCTCGTTTAATAAGCGTCAATAAGGCTTTTTTTTTAAGGATGGTATATATCATCCAATGACTGCCTCCCGATATCTGGGCGAAGCGGGAGGGTGTGTCAGATTTTACTGACTAAAACCCATCCATGTTCCATCATATGCCCTTCGTGTTCAGAGACCGCGGTAACTCTTGCGAATAATTCCACAAGCCCGGCAGGCAACGGCCTCCTTATGGGCCCGGACAGTTTTGCTGACACTCTTTGAGGCGCGCGTGGAACACGATGCGCCGTCTACACGGGCTTGGTTTCTGTCGGGCGGCGAGCTACCCATTGCTCGCAGCCCGCAGGCCCGAAGGCTAAGGTGTCGAATTTGTGACCGAGAGGTCGCGGATTCGAACCCATTACACTATGGTCGTAAAACCACTCCAGACACAAGCATATTTAGCTTAGTTGGAGAGATTAACAAGATTACTAGTAATGTGAATTCTAGGTACATTGGTTGTTCTCATAAAAAGAAATGAGGGTGTCAATTATAAAGAAAGTTATTATCAGCAAGAAAACATAGGGGTCACGCACACATGCTCACATTGCCAACGTAATCTCTCTCAATACGTTGAGAAATTGCCTGAAAACCGCGCGATATATCACCTCGCAAATCATTTGCTATCACATCTACTCGTTATCGAAAACTTCAGAACCACGGTTTGGCAGAGTTCAATAACCTCTGAAGAGCCCCCGGCTATCAATAAGGATAGTACAAAAACAGATGGAATATTTTTTATTGCGGCCATTACAAGAACAAAGACAAATGTTGATATTACAATGATGGATATAGGTCTATTTTCCTAGCCTTTGTAAAAATATTCGTGAATAACAAATGCCAATAATTTTATCTAAATACCCCTTAATTAATTAAGGAGCGACGTTCCGTTTGAGTTAGTTCCGGACACAATTCTTTTGTGAAACATTCACTGAATTTATTTCAGTCTAGGGAATAATTTCAGGCTATGATTTCAAACGGGTCTCGTTTTATACTGTCCTGTTTGTTTTGTCGCAGTCGAATTGTTCTGTAATGTTAAGTTTATTCAACACTAGCTTCTGCCCGCGACTTCGTTCGGGGGGAGGGTATTCCCGCGTAAATCCCGAACCCGTGGGAATTTCGGGATAAAAAGTAGCCTGTATTATACCAGGATGTCAACTATTTACTTACCAAAATCCTTTCAGTAGTTTTTGCGTAAAAGGAGTAAAAAAACATCCATAGATCTATGCATCTATCCTCAAAAACTTTCGCATTTATAATATTAGTGAAATAAGATAAGAAGTAAGAAGATTCTAAACAAAAACGTAACGGATTCAGATTTAGTTTGGCAAGGTACTGCAAAAAGCATTTGATTTATCTTCCCATTTCTACTTCCATGCCTGTTCGTGCTTGCTGAACGTGGTTTCCGTAGCACGGAGCAGTCTTGATATTGTTACGCCAGTCGCTTAGCTAAGTACGTCGAGAAACTTTAACCGACATCTAGAATGTTCGAGACACTAACGCCACCTGGCGGCGAGTAGCAGTACTGAGTATATCAAGAAACTTCAACCGACTTCTAATACGTTCGAGACACTAACGCCATCTGGCGGCGAGTAGCAGTACTGAGTATCTCAAGTAGCGTCTGGAACATTCTTGGCAGTATAGGCAGTGAGTCGATATTACAAGAATGTTCTAGAACTCATAGACCAGAATATAAATAGATTGCAGAGGAACGCAGACGACAGTCTTATTACAAGATACGAGGCGATATAATCGAAACTCTACAAGTGAATTTCAGTGCGATTTAAGTGTTAAGTGACGAGTATTGTGGTGAGAATAATTGTGTTAATTTTTATTTTGTGTGTATTAAAGAACAATGGCGAATCCTCTAACAAATTTTTGTTGGCATAATTTTGTAGCGTCTATTAATGGAAAATACACAAGAGTATAGAATATCAATTCATGATCATTTTTGCCTTAAGATCCACTATTAAAGGAACTCTTGAAAAAAAGATATTCGTTGAAGAAGTTTTAGAGGTTATGTCTGGCCATTCTTACGTAAACCGATTTATTGGAAGCAGACTGGTACCGCAGACTTGATTATATCCATAGTCAACGCTAGTATGGAAAACATAGACCTAGTAGTGAGCCATTGTCAGTTGGCCAGGGGTCTCCCGCCCGTGATCTCACGGCAGCATGGAAAAAGTGGCTGTCGCAACCGAAGGCTGGGCACGCCGCAATCGCGGCGATAAGTCCCGTCTTTGAGAAGTGGCTGGAGAGACGCCACGGCATCCTCACCTTCCACCTGACACAGGTGCTTACTTGACACGGATGTTTTGAGAGGTACCTATTTCGGATTCAGTGGGAGGACACGCCCGGGTGTCGACATTGCGTGGACCACCCGGAGAACACGGTGGAGCATACGGTGGAGGTGTGCCTCGCTTGGGCAGAGCTTCGCCGTTTCCTCGTTGAGGCTATCGGCAGCGGTGACCTCTCGCGCCCGGCCCTGGAGCGGAGCGAGTGGGAATAGAATGCAATCGCCTCCTACAAGTTAATTGCGGCTCTGTCTCTAGGATGGCAACGCATGTACAAAGGCCTTTTGTAATACAGATCCATATAGGCCGCGGCGATCACTTTCCATCAGTCGGAACATCTGTTTGCCATCCTCTAATATGGATCTTAGTCGAATTAAATAAATAAATACTATAAAAGTAGGTAATAGGTAGTTATAAAAATTAAACAGTTTGTTTTATATATGTATGTATTTATTCTTCATCTTCTCTTATGATAATATCGTCCAAAAAACCTGCTGGCGTAGTAATAGTTGTCTGATGTCTGGCCCATCCGAGATACCAAACTACCGTCATGGTATGCGCGCAACATCCGACAGTTCGTCTTCCCACTAAGCAACTGCAACAGTACTCTATTATTCCTGCACGGCCGGGCAAATTATTTTCTATTAATATAATTATACGTATTGCCTTCTAGACACATGGCGTGATTTAATTTTGCCTCTAATAAGGGTTGTATCACTACTGCCTCTAAGATTGTATTCAGATGAATTTACTCACTCACTGCATACCTCAATCCTGTATCCGCCGTGGAAACGTACATGTTCACCATAATATGAACGTGCTTGTCGTATTTGGTACATTCCCAGGGCGAATAGAATGAGGTCTCTATATTCTAAGACAGGAAAGTAAACATTATTTCTGTTTGTTGATATGTTTTGGAAATTAGAAGTTGTTCTATTCATATTGACAGCCTCAACCATACTATTCATATTTTGCCTAATTATGTTTAATATTTCTTTGGCATATTCACTGTCTTGCAGGCGAGCACCAAACTTATTAAGTAAAGCTGCTGCTATCTGGAAGTTTTGCATCATATGGGGAAGTGATCTATGGAAATATTCTTGCCTAAGTTATTTAAAATCTCTTTTAAATTATCCATTGACCACTTCCACATATGCGGCAGTTAACACACATTATGCGAGTAGGCATTACATGACTTCCCATTGTGATATACAAATGGATGCACAAACAACAAAGTCCAAAGTATCAGGTAGAATCGTAGTCCAAAAAAGTCAAAGCAAAACGTCGACGGCGTAAATAGCAGCTGACCGGAATCCTTAGGCAAGCACTAGTCGCACGGAAAAACTGAGTTTATACACAGAAGCAGTTAATAATTTCAAAAGTACGGAAACACAATCGACATTACACGATATAGCAGCAGTTGTCAATACACCTTACGCAGATGTCAATGTCATGTCGTATTGTTGCCATACTTTGCTTGCAGTATGACTTTATTTTAGTATTTATTTATTCAGCAGAATTTTTAACAAAAATCTGCAATTATATTTATTATGGTTTATCAATACGCTTGTAAAGTATACTTATGCAATAAGGGAAAAACACTTTAAATAAATTGGAGTAGATTTACTAATACATGGCAGAGAAACCAGCAGAGAACTTTCAACTGAGACAATATTGGCTAAAAGACATGAAGTCAAATTGTAAAGGAAAAAAATAATCTAATCCCTTGTGATCATATTAGTCAATTGTATTTCCAAAAAAATAAATAATTTTTCTTAGAGTGGGTCAGTTCATAAGCATATCTTGAAAAACAATAAGAAATTATTTTATTAACATTTGCAAACATGACATTTATAGACGCTCAAATATTCTATTAACAATTTTATCGCCGTTGTTCTTTGTGTTAATTTTGGTCTAATTGGACACCTCTCCTCGAACCAACCTCATCAATCGTTGATTAACCTTAAAGATCCATGCTGTAGTTATTATTTAATAACGAGCTCCTCTGTAAAAATAAACAATTCGAAAAATATGTCATAAAACGGTACAGTTTTACATCTAAAACGAATACGCCGCATAAAATAAAACGACCTTTTTTAATGCAAAATTTTCCACAAAATGAGCACTTAATTAATACAGCAACGTGTATAAAATTACTCCATGGGAGATGCTATCACAGCGTATGCATTGATCCAGAAAATGAGCCTGTTTAACTACTAAATTATCTCGTGAAACAGGTTAGCTGGAAAATGATGGTGTAGTCTGGCTTATCGGCTGTGTAGGATATAGTAGTTGATGATTATGTATGACAATGGATGAATTGAGTCTGTCTATCCATGTATATGTAATGCGAAAATCTGTCTGTTACGCTTTTACGGCTAAACCATAGCACGAATATGGATGAAATTTGGAATGAAAATAGTTAAAGACCCTGGGTCAAACATAGGCTTCTTTAAAGCTTTTAAGGTTGAAATAGGGGATGAAATTTTGTATGAGAAATCTAAGCCGTTTAACCGATTTAAATAAATTTTGGTCTTTTCCTCTAATTACCGAGGGGCACAGCTAGTCCTTATTATAAATAAAATTGTGAATTCTCTCAATGATTTCTAAGACTTATATCATCTGCGAAGGCTTTTTCTAACTATTTAGGGGCTAGCTTCCAATCTAATTGGATGCAGCTGATTACTAGTATTTTACATAGAGTACCCATTATCTGGGTAACACAATACCCCTTAGCAGGACCAGTGACAGATTTCTGGTTTCTGACTACACGTAAAAACTGGCATAATATCCAAATATCAGCTGAGACTAACAGCTTAACGTGTTTCACGAGGCACGGGAGTATCACAGCGCTAACCTCCATACTCCGGGGTACAACTGGCTAGCCTGAAACTAAAGTGGTCTATGACACAAAATAAACATTTTGAAATAGCAAATGTGACGCGATGCACGAAGTCACTGTACTTATAAATGTAAGTTATATTGCTGATAAAAATTATATGGCAGCTAAGGAGATAAGTTAGCCATCATTATGTAGGTAATTTACGTGATAAGCAGGATAATAAACAAGCCCAAAAAATAAATAAATTCTAAAGTGTTGTTATGGTGACGAAATGACAGACTATTTTACAGTACCACGAGTTAATTATTTGTATTTATGTTCAAAACTGCTCATAAAAGAATTAACATGAAAATGTTACTTAGATCACTTTAGTTCCAGGCTAGCCAATTGATAAACTTATTACAGAAATACTCAATAGCACTTTTAGCCTTACCTGGAAATACAACCCGAGATCTCATGGTCAGTAGTCGCGCTTGCGTCCACTAGACTTACGACTCAGTCTTATAGCTTATAAGCTAGAATTAAATTACATTTCCTCTCTTATAGACATCCCTTAGTCAATTTGTAACACCACACCATACTTTCATTTTACGTACGGCGTGGAATTTTCTGCCGCAGTCTGTTTCCTGATAGCTATACAATCTGGGGGTCTTTCAGTCGAGAGTGAATAGGTTACTTCTAGGCAAGCGTGCTCTATCTTCGACCACATCATCACGTACCATCAGGGGGGATGATGGTTAAATGCGTGCCTATTATTATTAATAAGAAAAACCTATTTATAACTTACCAAGACATTTTCACATCCAGCACAGATAAAAATCGGAAACGCCGACCCACAGTGTCAACATTGCATAACCTTTCAAACCTTTCCTTTGTACATTATCAATAGACATTGTGACATTGTACATACACATACATTGTGACATTGCATACAAAGAAATGACGTAGGCATAAAGAATTGAGGGTGGAACTTCTCATCAAACGGTGACTCGGATCTTGGAGTCAGGTTGGGCATTGTATTGTAATGTCAATGCCCTGCCTTTTGGGGTGACCGTTCTGGCTTTTTATCGGTGGGAATATTATCAAATAACTCCTCTCGCTTTGAGTGGCATGGAAAGGAGTGTGTACTGACTAAAAACCCAATTGTTCCTTCTGCCCTTCGGTTCCGGGGACGAGATATCTTGTTAGAACGTTCTCGAACTATGGCAGGATGGAGAACAGTCTCTTTGAAAAGGCCTTTATTTGTTGGCAAGTAGAGTGAAAGTAGAGCTGCCTTGACTACCAAGAGGAATGACTTTCTTCTTCGTTTAGTTTTTTGTGATTGGTGAAATGTTAAAGCAGTGGTGGCCAAGTGATTACAGGTGTGACTTACGAGTTGTAGGGCGTGGGTTCAAACCCAGGCAGGCATATTGCTTATTGTAGTTTCCATTATCACCACTACTCTCATAACGGTATAGGAAAACACCGTGAGGAGACTGGCATCTCCTATGATGGAAAAATACAAAGATCTGTGACCTCTACAAACCCGCACCGGTCCGAATTCCCTCTCATAGAAAGCAAGACTGTTTCCCCGAAGTAAGAACGTTATAGGCTAATTATCTAAGTAATGTATGAGTAGTGAATGCAAGGTTATCTAGATATTTTATAGTTTAAATAGTTCAAATGAATGTAGAGTTTAGAGAAAAAGTTTTATAACATTGCAATTTCAATTGGCACGTCCTTTTGTTTTTTTTTTCTGGGTGGGAATATCATCAAATGACTCCTCTCGCTGTGGGTGGAGTGGAAGGGAGTGTTGTTAGAACATTCCCCCCCCCCCCCGCCCTAACGGGCTCCGTTAATGCTCCTGACTGTTCTTTGAGGCGCGCGCGGAACACGACGCGCCGCCGACACGGGCCTGGTCCATAACGGACGGTGAGCTACCCCTGCTCGCCGTCCGCAAGTCCGCGCCTACGGTGGCCAGAGATCGGCTCGCAATCCCCGACGCCCGGGGCGTCTCCCGCGGCGGCTGGGACGCGACGAAGAAAGTTGCCTCTCCCTTGCGCGTTAAACCTCCTCCTTCGGTAGCATGACTGCTTCGCAGAAGGAGGTGACTGCATCCCATTCCCTCTCGTCCCGCACCATGGTCTGAACCAGAGCAGGACGCAAGAGGTCGCTGCGATTGCCTCTACGAGGACACGACGGTGGAGGACACGACCTCGATCGTATGCTCTACCGTGTCCTCCGGGTGGTTCTCACAATGACAACACTCGTACTTCCTTGAAACTTTAATTTATGAATCGCCGCAATGTTTTGTTTTTGGCACATGTAGGTATATGTGAAAAACAAAACATGGCAGGTTAAATTAACACAAATCTGCCATGAAGTTCCAATACAGTCCTCCCACGTGCAAAATTAAACTTGTAAATTATTACCAGCAAAAATCTGTTTTTATTTTCTCTTTTTCTCGTTTCGCACACCCACGGTCGGTCGTTATAAGTCAAACTTCGTCCAGTCCGAATAAGCCATTAAGTCTCCAAACAAAACAATATTATTTATGATAATATTTACGACGGTCATAAAGAAAATATATCGTAATTGATTTATGACATTATACGTCCAGCTTTGACCTCAATCATATTTTTAAATTGACGTTTTCTAATAATATGGATTTTCATTTATTGGAAGCTTGTGAACATAATAGGAATACAAACAGGTAACCTATTTATTTTTTAGGTTCGATAGATTTATTTATTGATAGAAAAATCTATACTAATATTATAAAGCGGAAAAGTTTGTTTGTTTGTTTGTTTGCTTGAACGCGCTAATCTTCGAAAGTACTGGGTGGATTTGGATGCAATTTGGTATGGAAGTAGCTTGAAGCTTGAGGAAGGTTATAGGCTACTTTTTACGCGACTGCAAAAAAAGAGAGTTATGTTTTTACCGTGATAGAATCCACGGGAGCGAAGCCCCACGTGAGTACTAGTACAATAATATTTATTATGTAACTTGGACCGGATTAAATATAGAAGGTACGTTTTAGCACAGGTTTATATTGTAACTTAATCTAGTATTTAGTTTGAGTATTGTTTTCCTAGATAGGTTACAAAAAAGTCTCAGTTTAGGAGGTACAGTTTCAGACCCCGGTCGTAATGGACGACATAATATTGTATCTGTTATGATTTCCAAGTAAGAAATCCGAAAAATAAAAATGCAGAGCAATTAGTAATGTAGAAAGGGAACATAATTTAATAAGTTGAAATATATCAATACGGTATAGGTTTAGTGTGTTTGTTATTTTGTATATTTATTGATAGTGTTGTGTTGTGTATTTATTGTTAGGAAAGGCAAAGTGACATGAAGTTCTGGAGCCCTTTTTCAGAGATTTACAGTATGCATTTAACATATAAAACTAAAAAATTGGCCAAGTGCGAGTCAGACTCGCCAATGAAGGGTTCCGTAGTAACTATGATAATATAATATAATATGTAAATTTATTTGACAAAATAAAACCTTACAAATTTCTTAAAACTAGCTTATTTACATTTTTTACAACTACGCCAAATAACTTTGTTTTTCATAATGTTTGTATGAATTACAAAGTTATATTTGCGGTTTTATAAAATATGCTGTATCTCAAAAAGTCCTGAACCGATTTCATTCAAACTAATTTTGGTTGAAAGTTTACATTAAGGTCTACAGACATATATTTCTTTTAGATTTTTTTGTGGGGGGAGGACACACATTTTACCACTTTGGAACCGTATATCTTTTAAACGATTAATTTTATGATAAAGTGGGATTATAGTTTTATAGGTGGCATAGGTTTCATAAAAAAAATCAGTTTCAGTTCCATGTATTTTTAATATTTATTTCTTTTTTTTTCTTTTTATCGGAAAGCAGTTCACACCGACCAAGTTTCACATGTATAGTCCTAATATTTTCGGAATAAAATGGCTGTGACATACGGACGAACAGACAGACAGACAGACATGACGAATCTATAAGGGTTCCTTTTATTGCCATTCGGCTACGGGACCCTAAAAAGGTTAAATAGGTGACGATGAAGATAATTAAATAATAGACACACAAATTACTTTTTTAAATTAAAGTCTGCCTATAATAAAAGTACAGAAAGATTTGCTTGGCAATCTTTTTCATGCAAAATAATTTGTCTTGTATTTCATTAGATTTTTTTATCTTTCATTTCAAATTGAATACTTTTCTCATCCCAGCTGGTTATGTTTTCAATTTTAAAACCCAACTGTGTTAGTATGCAATTACGACTTGTCTACACTTAATAAAATAGAAAAAGTTTTCAATCAGCATTTCAGGTATTTTTTTATATTGTTTGTTTACTCAAATACTCAAATCCCTATTTGCATTCTTGTTACTCAATTAAAAAATAACTAACAGGTTGATCAAAAATCATATACATGAATAAAATGACAGCTTAATTCTATTTTGATATTTACAATTTGTCGGGCGATTTCGAAAAAAATGGTGGACATCCCACCCATGCGCACAAAACGTTTTAGGAATACATTCATTGTACGTACAGCTAAGGAGTGGAATTACTGTACCGGAATCTATGTTCCCTGATAGCTATAACTTGGGCGTATTTAAATCAAGAGTGAGTAGGTTACTTCTAGATAAGCGTGCTTCATCTTCAACCCATCATCGCTTACCATCAGGTGAGATGCGAGGCCCTGGAATGGTTCTATTCTTATCTTCGGGGACGTCAGCAGTCGGTACGCGTCGATGAGAGATCTTCGAGTTGGCGTGGCCTGGATGCTGGTGTTCCACAAGGCGATATTCTTTCTCCATTGTCATTCTCTGTCTTCATTCACTTTATTACTCACTGTCTTCGGTGTTCGTATCATCTTTATGCCGATGATCTTCAGTTATATACAGCTGTGCGAGTAGAAGGTTTGTCGGACGCTATAGGGGATGTAAACCAGGATTTGGAGGCTATGAATGACTGGTCTGATACATTTGGAGTGTTAGTATCCCCTCAAAATGTCAGGCCATCGTTATTGGTAGTTCACGTATGATGGGTATCTCTATCTGGCGGGCTGGGCGGCTATCTCTCTACCTCCTATTATTTTTAATGGTGTCGTCATTCCCATTAGCCCCAGCGTAAAAGATCACGGTTTACATCTTGACTCGACATTTGGCTGGCAAAGTCAAGTATCTAGTGTCAGCCAAAGGGCCAATGGCACTTTGCGTTCCTTGTATCGTCTGAGGAACTTTTTGCTGTCTTTGCTTATCTGAGGAACTTAAGACAAAGACTATGCTTGTGCAGACTTTAATTTTTCCTTTGATTGACTCTGGTGACGTGTGCTACTATGACCTGAATGCGGTCTTGCTGGATAAGCTTGACCGTATCTTTAATAACTGCATTCAGTTCATATATAAAGGAAATATGACCATGTCTCAAGTTTCAGGTCTGAGCTTAAATGGATGAGCATTCGTCAGAGGAGAAATTTGCGCGCTTTGACAACGCTTTTCTCTCTACTCAACTCTCCAAGCCCACCTTCTTATCTTCCCACTCATCAAGCCCACTTTCAATTTCTATGTTCTTCACACAATAAGAATCTACGTTCAATCTTCTCTTACTCTGTCCTTCTCATACTTCTGACTTTGTTCATTCTTCTTTTCATATCTAATCCAGTTTAATTTTCATTTGCTTCTTAAGTATGTATGTATGTATATGTATATGTATTTATATAAGTATTTATTCATATATATTATTTATGTAGATTTCTATTTTATGATACTTCGATTTTATGATATTAGGTTTTTTGTTTTATCGCTATTATTATCATTATTTTTTCCAATATAATTTTCACGTATATATTACACCTTCCACTCTATCTCTTCACCACTCATGGTTGATTGGTAGAGAATGTCTACGGCATTAAGTCCGCCTTTGTACCTGTGTGCATAAAGTGTAAATAAATAAATAAACTGTTAACAGTAAAAAAAAAACATTCAGAGTCGGTTTCACGAATATCGTTTGTAAGTAACGCAAGAAAACATTAAATAACGAGTTTAGTGGACCAAAGCATTAAGTTACGAAGGTAACGATAAAAGAATGAAATACGGTAAGGAAATACTCGAGCGTTTCTCGTACATTAGGTATAATGAATTTGGTGAAAACGGCGTGACGTTCGCAGATTGTATTTTGTTACTTTTTTTTTTAATATGATAGGCACCGTTTGACCACTATCTCACTTGATGGTGAGTGATGATCAGAGGCCGGAATTAGGTAGAGTTATTTATGTACTTACACTGATTTCATACAACGAAAGAATAGGATATGCACCAAATCCCGGGATTAATTTTAAAAAGCAGAAAAATCCCATGATTTATTAAATAAAAAGTTATTTACTTTTACACAATGTAAACTACTGCAGGCGCGACGTTGCCAAATTTACATAATGTTGTTGGTCACACGGGATTGTCTATTAAAAATCCTGGCAAGATCTATATTAATATTGAATCAACATTTTGATGCAAGTACATAAATAACTCTACTTAATTCTGACCTCTAGTGATGATGGGTTGACGACGGAGCACGAAGTGTTACTTCTACATAATTACAAAATACAAGTACAATTTACTCTTGATTATTTAATGAATTAAGGCTAGTATCGCATCCTGCCGGGCTGCTTCACTGGTCTAGTAGTCGCAAGCACGACTGTTGAGCACAAAATCTCGGGTTCAATTTCCGGGTCGAGCAAAAAGTGCCATTCGTTTTTTTTTTCTATAAGAATAAGAAATTTCTCTGTAATAGCCCGGAGTTAGAAGTTGGCGTTGTGCCCCCGTGCCTCGAAAAGCACGGTAACTTGCTCCCGGCTATCATTTGAACATATTTAGTAGACGTTACGGAAGTCCGAAGCGTAAAAATCTAACATTGGTCTGGCCAAGCAGTATCGTGTTACCCAGCTACTGAGTTGAGGCCAGAGAGTATATCGACGCCTTAGAGTGAAAACCTCGTAAGTGAAAAAGGAGTAACTTTTCAGGAGGAAGAAAAATCTGCGTGCTATAAAATTTTTGTACGGTTTCTTTTATGTTTTTTTTTTTTATTAATTTATATGTAAATTTAACCCGTTTTTATATCAAGAACTGTTCGATATTATGTATAATATGAAAAATATTATACATAATATCGAACAGTTCAGACATGCATAATCCATGGCCTGATTACGCTAAACTGACGACGCGATGAGTGTTTACGAGGTTCTCACTTACTTTCATAGATAGCGTTTCGAGTATCGAATGAACATATTAGTGAGATCAGGATGTGCGTTGCTAGGATTGCTTTCTGGAAACGCAATAAAAAAATTTGGACAAAAATGTACTCCCGAGGTTTTCACTCTAAGGCGACGATATGTGGTTTTATAGTCTTTCGTTGTGGCAGTCGCTCGATGTAAAGCTCTAGTACTCACTGACATGATTTAAGGTGATACCGTGGCTCCAGATCCCAATAGCAACTGAGGTGAGGGTGAGGTTTTATCAGGAGTTCACTCCTTACCACTCTACCCAAAGCAGTCAATTTATGGGTGAATATAGAACTAAATGTGTATGTGTGTTTGTGATGTGAGTAATGAATTTAAATATGTAGTATTCCAGAGTGTTTGCTATGTTTCAGTGACATTATTTTTAACAAAAATCTGGCTACTACTTTTATACCTATCTATTAAAAAAAAAGAGAACTAGTATAGTGGGTAGAATTCACATTACTAGCAATCTTTTTAACCAACTAAATATGCTTGTGTCTGGAGTGGGTTCACGGTAATACTGTAATGGGTGGTGTTAGAACTCGGGACCTCTCGATCACAAGTCCGACATCTAAGCCAGTAGACTATTGATGCTTAACAAAATCAAAATTATTTTATTTGACACATAGGCCTACATGAGTACACATAAAACGTCAAAGTTAGTGCACGGTTTGAAATTGGTCGTTTCCTAAGGAAAAGAGCCGGCAAGAAACTCCACGGTTACTCTTTTAATAAAATTCTTGATTTTCGCAATCTTTGCATAATAGATACAATTTTTTTTTTGGTATGAGAGGACAGTATAGACTTATTGACATAATATAATGTAATATCAGAAATGAATCTCAGAGTCTATAGTGTTCACGCATTTACATTAAAAATTAACTTTACATTACTGCAAATAAACTAAAGCAAATGATATAACCACTATTGTACATAAAGTTTAAATAAATAAACAACAACACAAAAAAGTGGGGTTGTTAATAGACCTTTATACAATAACGCAGTCACAATAAGTTAGGGAAGCCACATGGGCAGAAGGAATCGTTGCCAAGCAGTCTTATCTTCAACGCACTGCTTTTTTCAAAAGAACACTTTTAATATGGGTTTTAAATTTTCCCTCGCTAAGATCTGTAAGTATAAGACAGTCTCATTTTAGTGTAAATTGGTGCCACCCTACTCCTTATCTACAATTTGTATGAAACATGGGCAGGTAAAGTCTTTGAATGGCAGAAAAATGACCCGTTTTTTCGTCCCGGTCTTCCAAAAGTCCCTCCTATAAGTCGTTAGGCTTTTTGCAAATATTCGATTCCGAGGGCCGATTTAAGTTGGCGATTTACCCATCGCGAAGTCGTTAAGTTGATTGCGGCCCTAAAAAGTCTTTATTTAAGCATATTTTGATTGATGTAATAACGCTTGACTTTTATTAGACTGAAGCACTTAATTAGGAACAGTAAGTACTTCATTTAAGTGTACTAATGAGTGCTGAGATTTCGCTAAAGTCTGTAAAAGTAATTGTTTCAGATGTGAATTATGGTTTCAGAAAAAACGGCTAATTGAGATGCTAACTTTGTTGTGGTTTGTTATAGATTTTTTGGTATAATGAGGTAGTTTATGTAAAAGTTATCACGAAAAACATTGTAGGTATTTTGAATATTGATAAGCAGTTTTTAAATTTTTTTTTTGTGGAAAAACTTTGATGGAGAATCTGTTAATCTATATGTAAACTAAGCGTATAGTTGGCTTTTTAATGAATAATAAGTATGAGGTGAGAATATTTTGAAAAACCGATTTATTTTCGAGTTTATGTAATAGAGGGTAACTCGGGCTAAAATGTCTGGAAAATTTTGAGGAAAGATCCTGACAGTAGACTGATAAAATCTCATTTCACAAATTCGTATAAGATAACAAAATTCAAATTACACTTTTTATGTAAAATTCAGCTTTTAATGTTTGTTTTACTTCTTTTTGCGCCATAGTTACATGGTGGGCATCCCACCTATACGCACAAAACGTTTGCCTACCTACCCTTTAACCTATTCTTTAGGTTGTAACTATCAGTAAACACATTTTACTGATAGTTACAACCTAAAGAATAGGTTACTTCTAGGTAAGCGTGCTTCATCTTCAACAACGTCATCGCTTATCAGCAAGTGAGATGGTGGTCAAACGCGAGCTTATGAGTAATCAAAAGCCTTCTTCCATGTGTGTATGCTTGCAGGCGGGAACACTCTGAAAACAACTTACTCTTTGGCTTATTATTATTATCTTAAAATATGAATATATTTTTAAATGAATAATGAAAAATTCCAAGGAAATTACTTGATTGATTGACATAGCAACCTGTTACCATATTTGTTTTTTGTTACTTATAAAGATGATGAAGAAATCTGTAATTTCCTAAAAAGAGAGTCTCGTACATTATTTTCAGTCGTTTAACCATTGAAAGATAATTTTGTGGAAAAAACACCGATAAATGATGTTCAGGAGACGATAATAATTTTTAGTGGAAATAAAAATCGAGGCCATACATTATTGACTACATTCATGAATCTTTTTGGAACTAAGACCCTGAGGGTGTTTAAGTCGAGTGTAAAAAGGTTATTCTAGTTAAACATCCTCCATTGTCCACCACCTCATTGCTTACCAAATTGCTTGTAATGAAAAGTAAGCCTATTCTACTAATATTATAAGGCTCAATTTACACCGCCGCGGAATGGAATGGAAGCGACTTTTTGCAACGAAATTGTACATAGAATAATGAACTTTATGTCAATTGTATAACATACAAACGACAGTAGCTAAGGGAATTCTCGAGAATGCGCGAGGATTCCGCGGAAGACGCGCGATATTTTTTTGGCTCCTATTTAGTTTGTATGTACAATTGACATAAAGTTCATTATGGCATGTACAATTACGTTGCAAAAAGTCGCTTCCATTCCATTCCGCGGCGGTGTAAATTGAGCCTTAATCTTATTCGTCTGTTACCCCAACTAGTTGGGGTGTGCTTGCAGTCTAACCGTATGCACCTGAGTACTAGTAATTTACATGGATTAACAACCTATCTGACCTTTACAACCCAGTAATGGGATAACAAATTCAATTTCAAATATCTTTATTTCGAGCCACATAGCTCATATATGTAATTATGGTTAGTAAACAATTACCTTAAAAAACTAGGGTTAGTACACAACACGATACGGAGACATATGCAATTGACAGCAGTGGACCATATATGGACATTCCACTGTATCTGCGACCATCTTCAGAACCCTGTTGGGACTAGCCATGACACGAGCCACCAACGATACTGCACGTTTGCGCATTATTTTGTGAAAACAATCAACACGTGCCGCTGCAAACATCCCTGACGTACAGCAACGCCATGGCAACCCCAACAGTTTTCTGAAGGCATTACTGAATTGGATACGGAAGGCCCCATACGATGCCTGCGAATACCTCTCCCACAAGCTGCATGTGTAGAAGGTGTTACAGAATGCTCTAAAGAGCGTCACCTTTACTTCTGGCGTACAACGTACAAACCTGCGGGCTATCATATTCGCACGCACGGACAGGGCCCTCAGTTCCCTCTCTATATCAGCATTGTCTTTGAGGTCAGTGGCGATCAAGTGGCCGAGGTATTTAAATTGAGTCACTCGCTTCAGAGGAACACTGTTAAGCCGTATAGAAGGCACATCTTGATTATACTTGGTACCCGCCTCAAAAACAATGTACTGACTTTTCTTGTCATTATACAATAAGCCATGTGTTGCCGCATAACTTTCACACATGGCTAATAACGTCCGAATACCACCGACACCCCTTGGTAACACTGGTGTCAGAATTGCTTAATAAATACAGTATCGACTGCAACGGAAGGTGTATATAGAATTAATTCACGCCAACAGAATAATTCGTTACCAATAATTCCACACAAGAAGTAAAAATCACAGAGACTTTTGAGGTAAAGGTACACACGTACTAGCACAAGGACACACACAAACACACACACATAAACACACACATGCACGAAAACGTTTTCGATACTAACAAACTCCCTTAATTCTAAGTTTCCAATTTGACCTGTTCTGTAATGTGTCTGGGTTAAGGTGGCCAGGAGGGCCTCCTGTCTCCCTAACAAAAAAAAAAAAATGTTTAAAGAAATTTTGTTTTATGTATCTTGTGGGAGAAAATAAATAAATAAAGTTGATGATCAGTAAAAGAGTCAGATTAGTCAGAGAATAATTATTGTATTAGACTTATTATGTTGTAATTGCGTGATTGCTATTTCTTTTAACAACTTTATGTAATTACCCATATTAGCAAATAAATTAAATTTGGATTTGAAAAGACAAATGCTTTTATTTATCCATTTTAAATAATTGTTTGTATACCTTACCAAAATGTTATGGCTAATAATTTAAAATACTTTCGTTTTGTTTACAGGTTTCGTCAGAGAAAATAATTGGATCAGGTATGTATATTATCTAAAATGATAGTTGGAGGTTCCTGAGAAGGAATATGCCAACAAATACTTACACATCGGCTGGTCTCCAAGATACAGGTGCCACCTAGTTTGGAGACCGTTAACATCCTATTGAACAAAACAAAGTTTAGTTACAGACAAGAATATACTCGTAATATTATTTATTTAGATTAAAAAAATTACTGCAAGTCTGCTCCATTAAATTTATTCTTATTCTTATTATCATATTTTCTGACTATTTCAAACTTATAATTTCTCCAGTACAATGGAGCATTTTATCAAACATTTAAAGTAACATGCACTTACATTTAGATCCGACAATAAGACGTAATGATGTATTTAATACTATAATCTATGGAAAGACTCTCCCCAGCACTTTTAAAACATAAAACAAACAGCCATAAAAAGGTAGGCGGTGACTAACACCTTTATCTTCAGAAGTTCCCATCTATTCCCTTTTCTACAGGTACTTAATAAGCCTTTCTTATCTAGACAGCCTTTTAAAATGGCTCACGCGTATAAGTAAGGAAGAACGGGTATTGTTCGCATATTTTAGGTAACTTAGTCTTCTTTTACGTGGATATACAACGCGTAAAACTTGAAAGGGATCACTTATCCTGAAATCGGAAAAATACTGTTGTTTAGTACTTTTTCCGGGTGGGAAAATCATCAGATGACTGCTACCGCTGTGTGTGGAGCGGAAGGGAATGTCAGACTTTTACTGAATATAAATACACCCTGCTGTTTCAGTTGCCTTTAAATTTCAGGGCCGTGGTATATCGTCAGAACATTTCTACAACCTCGGCAGGTAATGGCCCGTCACTAGTGCTGACAACTCTGTGAGGCGCGCGTGGAACAGGCGACTTGGGCCTAGGCCTTAACGGACGGTGTGCTACGCCTGTTTGCCGTCCGCAAGCCCGCGCTTACTGTGGCTGGAGATTATCTCGCAATCCCCGACTCTCGAGCGTCTCCCGCGGCGGCTGGGGCGTGAGGAAGAGCTGTTTAGTACCTAGCATAAGCACACTCGGCCTATAAAATTCACACTATTGGGACACAGCCCTCTCTTTGAGCGGGTTTAGTACCTACTCTACAATGTTTAACTATGAGGAGGATGAAACAATTTGAAAATACGAAATAAATTGTTAGCGTCCAAATTAAAATAGAAAAACTTTACGCTGTTTAACCGTAGGAAGACTTAAATGTTGGCCTATCTTTATAAGTGGCTGGGTATCCTTTTCCCGGGGTTGCGGGAATGCTCTAACGAGATACCGCGGCCCCGGAACGCAAGGGTAGCTGAAGGAATAGGGTTTTTAGTCAGTAGAAGTCTGACACTCCCTTCTGCTCCACCCTGAGCGGGAGAAGTCATTCGATGATTTTCCCACCCAGGAAAAAATCCTTTCACCATTATGTAAGTAGCTGGATATTTTAAAGTTAAATATTAAATAAATAAGATTTATTGTGAAATTTAGGCTAGATTACATTTCAGGGTTGACATAGCGCAGGCATTTATTGTGTCTTAATCTAGATAATTGGGTTGAGTTCTGATTTCCCAGATAGGCTACAGAATAGCCTGTATTTTTTTTATATGATGTGATATTGTGAGATCACTTATTAATGACTCTTCCGTTTCTTGGTAGGTAAGGTTTCGTAAATATGAGCGGACAGTTTTTTCAGTTGAAGTAATTCGAGCCATATACTGAGATTTTTGCTTTAATTTATGTAAAGCGAAGGGCCAAAGTATATAGAGATTTTTTTTGATAAAAGAAGTACGTGAAGGTGGAACAGCGCAGATTAACTCTTTGCGATGTTTGGAGATTTTCTGGAATGGTGTTCTTTGGTGTTGTAGTAGCGTTATGTGTAATATATATTGGTGTCTAACATTAAGTACGTCACATGATTTATAGAGTTCGGCTGTTGGAAATCGAATCTGTCTAAATGTGGTTACTTTCAGAATAGCTCTGTGTGTAATCTCCAGAGGCTTTAGTATGGTCTTTACGACACTTCCCCATCATGAAATACAATCGATAAGGATTAACTAGCATTGTACATAATAAACGTTACGGATGATAAAGGGTTCGCGACATATCGTAGGGTTTTATAAAAATAAATCAGCTTCCGCATGCGACCGGAAAGAGTGTTGATATGAAATCTGAAATTAATATTTTTGTCCAGAATTATGCCAAGATATTTAATCTGGTCCACTTAGGTTAATGTAGGGCATTGAAAATCAAATTGAGTTTGTGAGGTACAAGCGTGAGCTTTAGGGTAATTGGAATTCTTGGTTGGGTAGAATTAGCGATTGAAAAGCTTATGAAGTTAGTTTTGGTGGCATGAAGGGTTAGAATGTGAGAGGAGAGCCACTTCAAGGCAGAATTAAAACCATTTTGTGTGGTTGATTGTAGTTCCGACCATGAATTTGCGAAAAAAGTGATGGCAGTATCATCTGCATATGAAACTATATTATTAGCGTTTGAAATTTCGAGATTGCAAAGGTCGTTAATGAACACTAGAAAGAACGTGAGTCCCAAAATACTACCCTGTGGCACGCCGTACTGAATGGGAAGTTCATCACTTTTGTAAATATCTATAATGATAACTCTTGAAAAAATTAAGTGGTGACCCCCTAATATCCAGACTTTCAAGCTTGAGTACACAAGTGGGAATGGAAACGGAGTCAAAGGCTTTCGCGAGATCCAAAAATGTGGTAAGAACTTTCTTGTGATTATTCAAGTTTTGTATAAATTGTCCACTAATACATGGACCACGTCACAAGTTGATTTGTTCTTGCGAAAGCCAAACCATTGAGGAGATAGCAGTTTAGAGTGCTCGAGGTAGTGAACTAGTCGTTTATTTATAAAGCGTTCGAGCACTTTAGATAGAGTACTGAGAACTGCTATGGGGCGATTGAAAGCATAGATTGAATATGTGGCATAGTATGGGTGCGAGGATCTGAGCGTATCGTTTCAGGAAGGCCGGGGATATACCATCCCATCCTACTGGATCTGCGCTGACTCTAAGTTGGTTTATAGTGCATATGACTTCGCCAGGGTCTGTTTGTTCTAACACAAAAGATTTACTGGATTTTGAAGCATGCGGATATGGTGAAATACGGATGCGCTGAAAGGTTTTGGCCGTGTTTGAAGTTTTCTGCGAGCTCTTTACCTATGTTGACAAAAAAACTGTTCACTTCATTACAAAAGTGTCTGGGTGAGTGTGAGTGAGTAATGAGTTGATTGGAAGTGTTTTTAATTTTCTGTGTATTGGTTATGTTTTTTTTATTGTGTCCCATAGTTTTTTTAGGATTCTGAATATGTTTCGTTAATTCAGAGTCAAATAGCTTTTTTTAACAATCTTGAACAAAAAATTCTGTATGATTTGTATGTAATATTTAGTATTAAGTTGTCTGGTGACTGTTTGAGTTTTTTTGTGAAGGGAATCTTAGTTTCGGATATATCGCAGTAATCCTGACGTAATCCACGGTTTTAATATTATTTTATAGTTTTATTAGTTATTAACTTTATTATTAATTTAGAATGACATATTTTGTGGAGCTATGCCATCTGAAATTGATGGTCCCTTTTTATTTTCTTCTGAATTCTTCTTGTCTAGTAGCTGTTTGTTTGCTTCCAAGATTGAAATTCCTTACTTGCTCTTAAAATATAAAAGAGAGCACACTCACTAACCACCCACGTTTCAAATCACCACAGGTCAAAGCATTTGAAACATCCTAATTGTTTAAAAAGATTTTTTTTATAAATATACAAATAATTGTGAAGCCTAATTAAACTCTTACTACTTCTTAGTGCATTATAAATGAATAGTTACATATAAAATCGCAAAAAATAAAACTCATTGTCATAAGAAAAGAAATTGAAAAATAAATACTTTTATTTCATAAATGAAAGTATTTATTATTCAATTTCTTTTAGTATTTACTATTTGGCGCAGTCATACAGTAAAATTATTGTGTTAGTATTACATTTTTCACTCTATGCCTGTTATTGTATATTTTGTTATTGTATATATTTGAGGCGTGCATAAATGTTTTTTCTTTATTTCATTCTTTATTTCCTAATTACAATACCACAAAACTCTAATTTAGTTTTCGAAGGTAAAGCAGAAGCTAGGAACAAGGAAAATACAATAAACAAATTCTTATTTCAAAACTTAAATGACATATCTAAGGAAAATAAAAAGTAATATTGATGAAATCACCTGCCATTGATATAACTTCTTATCTGGACACGTAATGTGGCATGAATGTCGTACCAAATGTGAGACTTGTCATGTAATGTCGACACCGATGTGAGATACCTATAGCTAGATACTAATATTATAAATGCGAAAGTTTAGATGCACGTACGGATGTTTGTGTTTGTATTTTTCATCATGCTAAAATGTTTGGGGTAAAACTTAGAATAATACATACTTTTTATGCCAAGAAAATGTGCGACAAAGATTTCAAAGTTCAGGAGTGTACGTTACTGACATCACCTCAAGCTAAAAAGTTTAGTAGGGCGTAACGCCACGTGAAATTAACTGTAAAATCTTTTTTTTTATAACGTTTAAAAGAAAAATACGTTGCCAATGGCTTCTTCTTCTTTTTTCATTGTTTGGTTTCCACACTTAGTTGACAAAATAGTCCCGTACTGGGGTACGGGACTATTTTGCGTGGGCCATGTCGGCCGTCACTCTATCCAGCCAACCTCCCTCCAGAAGCAGATCAGGTCTTTCGGTTTATTCAGGATGTCTATAAGGGCAGTGTCTAATAGCTTCTATGCCATCATTTGGAAACTATAATAATAATACTGCACAGAACACGTGTCAGGTTCCATTGCATCACGGAATAGATGAATAAGGTTGGAATGGTAATGTGGGCGTGGCGAGCGCGCTACATTTATGATACGAAAATCATAGCTCGACCGATTAATTCATTTACCGCGTTTAGTGCGCTTCGGAACACAGAGCTCTGCTTTAAAATGCCGTGTTGTGCAATTATAACCCGTAAAACAAAAAATTAGACCACAAGTATAAAGCGAGGAGGTATATCTTTCCATCGGTAAGTCGAAAATAACATTTAATTACAATTTTATTTGTAAAAAACATAATAATATTCTGATCACTATAAAATTCCGAACATTAACAATATTATTACAACAAGTTACAAAAAATATACATTGCCCGATGTGTACTCGCTTAATCAACGCAATGACCAAGTTCGCTTACAATGTATGCATGCGGTTGCGTCCTTCACACTTCAACCATTGACTTTTCGTCCTTTGCCCCGATTGGCCGTGATGCACGGCGCATGTTTATAGACAGTGAGTTACAATCAGTAGCAAGCTTTCGATTTAAGTGTGTGTAATTTATTTGTGTGCGTTATTCGCATACTTAATGGGCCTCTTGCTTGTATTGGAGCTAAAGAGTGGGAGACAAGCGGCGACACGCGTTCTCATACAAATCAGGAACTATTTCCTTTCTAACCTCTTTTATCTGTTCTGTGCATGCTGGCCACATTTAACGGTTGGTAGGACTCTTCATTGCACTGGGTTGGACTCCATGCTTCTGCGAGTATGCACTAAATTCCTTTTAATTTATTTTAACACTAATATTAGTTTGTAAGTTTTTGTGTGCACTAATAAGTTAATGGATTCTTTTGTCAACTGAAATAAAGGAGTCTTTAAGTCAAAAGTGAATAGGTTACTTCTAAGTAAGCGTGCCTCATCTTCGACCACATCATCGCTTACCATCAGGTCAGATGGTAGCTGAGAGAGCCTATCATCAATAAAAAAAGGATCTGGGGATAAAGAAAATAAGGATACAGAATATCACATGTAATTACGACTTTTGACTTTTGAAACACCCCGTATATTATTTACATGTATTAAGTTAAATGGTAACCTTATATTACGAACAACGGTTATTCGATAGCCTATTATCTAAACCGCATGAAATAATTAAATTAAGCGATATACATTAATTAAAAGTTGAATTACATTACACAGTATATTATGATATTTTAATTACTGGCAGATTTGAACGGTGACAATATAACTATGTTTGTTTAGTTTCGGTGTAGGTAGAGAGTTAATTAATACCTTAGTTATTTACTTAATTAGTACCTAATGTTCATAAATTAATGTTTGTCTGTTTGGCTAACAAAACAGGGAAAATTGTGGTAGCTCCTCTACAAAAGCTATTTATTTGGAGATGTTTTTTTACTGATAATAGGCTCGCGTTTCACCACCATCTCACTTGATGGTAAGCAATGATGTAGTCGAAGATGGAGCACGCTTACCTAAAAGTAACCTATTCACTCTTGACTTAAAGGCCCCCAGGCTATAGCTATCAGGAAACACGTACTCCGACAGGCAATTCCAGTACTTAGCCGTACGCACAATGAAACTATTCCCAAAACTTTTAGTGCGTATGGGTGGGATGTCCACCATGGACCGTTTGTCTTGTAGTCCGATGATGGAACGGGCTTGGCGGAATTGGATCGAGATTAGGTTGAAGTTAAAGTAACTTAAACAAATATACATTTATGGCTTCTGAAAATTCTTATTCTGTTTCCTTCCCATATTCTAGTGTGATTGCCTCGTTGGTTGAGTGGACGCAAACGCGACTGCGGAGCACGAGATCACGAGTTCGATTCCAGGGTCGGGCAAAAGTGTTATTGGGTTTTCTGCAGGGAATTTCTCTGTAGTAGACCGGAGTTTGAAGTTGACGATGATACCTCCATGCAGCACGTTAAGGCGTTGAACGTGGCTGTCATTTCGAAATTTTTGGCAGTCGTTACGGGTAGTCAGAAGCCAGTAAATCTGACACTGGTCTGGCCAACGGGTATCGTGTTACCCAGTTACTGGGTTGTGGAGGTCAGATAGTCAGACGCTCCATGTAAAACACTAATATTCAGCTACATCCGGTTAAGAGGAGGCTCCCTAAATTGTATGCAACTTTGCATTAATATTCTGAAACAATCACGCATACAATCAAAATGGAACTTTAGTATATGATTTATTGGAACTTTTTCATTACATGTCTAAGCCCAGTTATGTAATTGGAACATTTTCGCTTGATTCATTTTTTAATCGAAAATCATGTCTTTTTTAAGATTATTCAAAATTTAATCAAGATTACTCGGCTTTTATGTCTAAAATTAGTATTGACAGTAAGAAAATATAGTTTATTATCCAAATATAAGATACTAGCTACTGCCCGCGACTGCGCTTACATGGGAGGTTTTTCCCGCGTAATTCCCGATCCCGTGGGAATTCTAGCAAAACTATTCTATGTCCTTTCTAGGGTCCTAAACTATTCCCATGCCAATTTTCATCTAAATCGGATTAACGGTTCAGGCGTGAAAAGGTAACATACAGACAGACAGAGTTACTTTCGCATTTATAATATTAGTATGGATTTTTCTCTAGATCCATTATTACTTTAGTTATAAACGAAATAAGAATTGAGACTTACATTTAGTTTCGAACCCGAACATGGTCAAAGAGCGTACGCGATGTTCAACTTTATTACTGCTGCGTTAGCGTTTAGCACACAACTGCCTAACCGGGGGTGCATAGGGGCGGAGCTTGCGTGAAAATTATTTTAGAGTGCCTGGTCTTAAACTGGAAACTGTCCCCAACATAGTTGGCTAGGGAAAGGCAAGCAAATGATGACTGTTCACAAATCTACAAACTCATGCGTTTAATGGCCTATCGTTGTACAGACATACGTGTTATTGGCAAAATTGTGGTGGCTTCTCCACACAAGCCACTTATCTAGAGTTGAAGATAAAGTTACTTACATATGTGTATTAATTAATTAATTTTATTATTTATGTACACACAGTAAAATACATTAAGATAAGCATCATTATAATATTTGAGTACAAAGGTACTGCTTATTTCTTAAGAAATTTGTTCTCACAGACAATAGTGTGTGAGAACAAGAAGAGAAATAAATATGAATATGTGAAGTCTAAAACTAAAATATTAAATATACTTACACACACTTATAATGCAATAAAAATAACATATACTTAAATAAAAACATGTTAGAATATATAAACATATAATATAAATATATACATAAATAATTAACACAGTTAAGAGGAAAGGTAATGCTCTTTTAATCGACGTTTGAATAGAGATATAGTTTTTAAATCACGAATGCTAGGCGGAAGTGAGTTCTGATTGTGGTTTTGACTACCAAAAGTGACAGCAATGGCATCAACACTAATTCTTATCCTATTTGCTTCCCATATTCTAGTGTGGAGAAATAGTATCGATAAGGAAGTTTCTATTTACAAATTCACTTCTTGTTGCATTTAAAGTTGACGGTTGCGAGGTCACAGTTCAACGATCTTACAGTCGTAATGCTTGTATGTACTTACAGTTTGCGCCATAATTAGGTCACGACATACTCCAGGCTTTGTAGCACTGAGACTGAGTAACAGTCGTACGAGTTGGTCTTTAACGTTAAGCATTATTTGTCGAGGTCAGTCATCGGATGGGTGATTATTCATTATGTATCATTAGGCCTGTATTGATATGTTAATGTACGTACGTAGTGTAGTTATTTAACAATTTACAGGCGCAATATGTTATGCTAAAAAGGCGTACAAATTAATTAATTTATCATGTACATATTTTGATTGATAAAAAAAGTAGAACTAGTGTACAATAGGCGATCGTATCTTACTAATATACGTAGTTTTGCTTAGATACATTGATTTTTGCAAATATAAACAAAAATAGTATATTATGTCAGAGGGCAAGCAAATTATTACAGTAAAATCAATTTAAATAAATGACTCTAAAATTAGTTAAAAATAATTCCAATAAAATAATGTCTGGCAAAGAATGCCTACGGCATCAAGTCCGCCTTTGTACCTTTGTGCATAAAATGTAAATAAATAAATGATTTAGAAAGATATCTTGACTTTTTTATGCTTAAGTCATTGGTTTCGCCCAATGATGTTATATATAATACTAGTTTCGCCAGTCATTTTTAGATGTTTTTGTTCGATTCTGATTCCTTATTATCCTACATAAAAAAAAATACACATCTTATATTGTTTAACACCCTGAGTTCCGCAGGTTATGCTAATCTGTGCCAAAACCATGTGCCGACCACTTTGACGCGGCTCTATGCGCTACCCACTTTCGGTTAACCACTCCATTAGTCAAATGGCACCGTGGGATTGGTTTCAAGGTCTACAATATGTTACCTATAATGTTTATTTTTTGTATTGATTTTTTTTTTCAATATGAGTGATTCTCTTAGCGGAAAGTCTGACCTGATCTTAAAATCTATACTAATATTATAAAACGCAAAAGTTTGTGTGTTTGTTTGAACGCGCTAATTTTCAAAAGTACTGGTTGGATTTGGATGAAATTTGGTATAGAAGTAGCTTGAAGCTTGAGGAAGGTTATAGGCTACCCTATATATTTATATCCGACTGCAAAAGAAGGAGGTTTTGTTTTTAACACGCTTTTATTAGGTCGACCTGTATGTAATTAACTATGTAATGGAATCTAAGGTAACTAATTTAACCATCTTCCAAGGTTCATAGCGTAATGAAAATTGGCAGCTGTATGTAGTTCTGATGACAATACAATAATATGGTACCGTTGAACTGATTTGATGATGGAGCCGGAAGATATGAACTGGAACTTCATGATGGAAAATCGTATCGTAGCCGTTTTGGATTTCTTAGAATAGTCTTGTAATGACCACGATTAGGTTTCAATGTCTGATGGTGAAGCCGGGAGATAGGCACTGGCATTCTATGATGGAATATCGTATCGTAGTCGTGTTTGCACGTGTGAGAAAGGCCACGTAATGGTCTTTGAACACGATCAGGTTTCAAGGTTATAACAAACCTAAAGAAAATCCGTTATCGGTTTTCTTAAACTTTTTGAATTACCCCGTAATCCATAGATTTATTTTTTTATAGATGTCACTTTCAAATCATACTCGTGAATACTCGTGGGAATAATATGGCAAACACTACAAAAAAAGAAACAGCAACACAAAGAAAAAGGAGACTACAAAAAAAAAAGCGCGGAGAAAATCCTTAAAACTCAGTGAATTTTTTTTGGTTTTACGTGCATTTATAAAAGTGTGTTTTTCTAGTGTTTTTTAAACTATTAATTTATTATCGTGATAAAGTCTAAGGGAGCGAAGCCCCACGCGTGATAAGATAACACAACAAGTTAGCATGTGTCGCTTGCATAGCTGGGTCACAGGCCTCTGCTCTAAGAGAGAGAATGAGCCGAAATCTACCACTCGGGCCTAAAGTGGGTTGGGAGATGTCACAAGTCTTCGGATTTTGATCCTAAGACATGTTGGTGTGCCTGCCGGGGTTGCGAGAATGTTCTAACGAGATACCGCGGCCCCGGAACTTAAGGAAAGCTGAAGGAACAGGGTGGATTTTTAGTCAGTAGAAGTCTGACACTCTTTTCCGCTTAACCCAGAGCGGGAGAAGTCATTCGATGATTTTCCCACCCAGAAAAAAAAATCGGTTGTCTGTAAAGTCGGTTTACTGATTATAGATGAACGTGACAACGTCATAAGAAAATACTGATGGAATGGTTGCATTTTTCAAAAGAAAATTTTAATTTTACATCATTATTACTGCACTTCTCATGACAATGGAAGAATCCCTACACAGTGACGTCATCTCTTAGCGTTTTATGATAGCCTAGTACTTGACTCGTTGAGTCATACATAAATGTCAAAGAATCCCTACACAGTGACGTCATCTCTTACCGTTTTATGATAGCCTAGTACTTGGCTCGTTGAGTCATACATAAATGTCAACTTGTAGATCCAATTTGAATTGCTTTGGAACGCCTCAGAGCGATGGAACGCCTCAGAGCGAGGTAACGCCGCATGAGTCATGTATTTTCGTGCGTGCAACCAGCTTCATCGAATTATAAGACGTTGTCACGTCAAAAAGACATGCTGGTGTCCTCACGATGATTTCCTACACCGTTTTGAGAGCAGTGATAATGATGTGTATAAATTACCTAAAGTAATATGCCTGGCTGGGTTCGAACTCACGACCCAACACATATCTAAGTCAGGGACATAACCACAGGGACGTGCACTGCAGATGATAAATACTCACATGAGAACGTATTTTTTGTTTCATTAATTTAAGGTCGGTGTTTTTTATTATATTATATATTTACATTCCATTTGTTCATGGAGGAACGCGTGTCTGTTTTTTTTTATAATGTTTAATTGTGTATTCATTTGAATCAGACTCTAATTGTGTAATTGACTTTATTGCATTCTAATAATAATTGTGACCGGAATCGTTTATTTGACGTTGATTTTAATTTGATTTATTACGTTTTGGTTACACGTGGTCGATATACCGTCTTGTCATACTAAGCGCTTTTCTTCAATATTCATTGTGCGCACAGCCAAGGTGTGGAACTCTCTGCCGGCTTCTGTGTTCCCTGCCACATATAACCCGTCAGCCTTTAAAGCAAGAGTGAATAGGCATTTTCTGGGCTCGCTCGTTCGATCTTAGACCTCATCTTACACTTACCATCAGGTGTGAGGTCAAGAGCGGGCTCATTCGTAATAAAAAAATAAAAATTATTAATTTTATTTTTGCATTCAACTAATTTAACTTTCTCAATCTAATTCAATTTGTTTTTGTTATTGATCTTCAATTACTTCCTTTACTTTTCTAATAATATTTGATTGTAACTTTATTAAAATGTTGCTATCATTGCTAAGTTGTGTTGTCGTAGTGAACTTTATACGAGTATATGCCAAATCTGTTATCCTGGGCCACCAAGATACAGGCTGTGCCTAGTTTGGGGCCCACGGTTACTTCTATTGTTTTCAGTATATGTGCTTACTCTATCTGTATCTCTTTTCTTCAATTACAAATTCAGTAGTTTGAAGATTTTCCCCCTCTAAGAAAAAGAAAATATCATACAAGCAGTCACTTGATAGAAGGCATTTAGGCGTGACTGTTATGTTATGAAGTAGTTCCCTAAGTATGTATGTGAGTTCAGCCACGGTAATGAAATCAAAACATTTATTTCTGGAGAAGTTACGCAAAATTATGTCTTGTTCGCCCTAAAATAACCCAAATCAAATATTCCGAACATTGCCGAATGTGTCCGATTCTTTTCGGCTTTTTCGGCAACACTACTCGCTGTTATTAGGTTATAGGCCTCTCCGTATCTCCGGCTCACCAGTAATGTTATCAATAAAGACTTTACTTATTTATTACGTTTCTTATACTTCTTCAACGAAGCGATGACTAATAATCCGATATAGGAGGCTCAATGTCAGGACCAATTTATTCCTCAAATTGATCCTCTTTCCAAAACTTAGGATTGGAGAACTGTTATTTTTTTGGCCAGGAAAAACCGGAGTTTTTTACGTAAATTGAATGCGATTTCCATGGCTGCCATTCAAATGAAAAGTTTCAACAAAATACCAAATCCAAATATAAACATACGCTGAATACTTTACAGGAGTTTAGAACGAAACTAAAAAAAAACTCGAACAAAATGAAATTTGCTCTCAGCGTTTTGGTATCAGGTTCCTAAAAAATACAAAATATTAGATCGGCAGTTGTTGTTTTCAAAGCTATAGAATCTCTTAATTAAAAAACTTTTTAACAAAAAATTAAACAGAACCGGTGTCTTTAGTTTTGTATTTTCGGTTTTGGCACCGACTTCCGAAATTAAAGTTAGTTTTCACTTTGCAGTGTTTTTTGGAAGACGGTTAAATTTTTTGTTAAAAAGTTTTTTTCACTCTTTTTATTTGGTCGGTTTGTAATTTACCTAGTTACAAAAGCCTAAATGGCAACTACTTATAAATATTGCTTTTCCCGATGCTGGGCCGTTAATTTTTGAGAAGTTCTCCTGGTACTTCACCATTAACTTCACTTCACCATATGCGTTGTGACGAGCATATTGTGTTTAATAACCATATTCAAGTTATCGAAGCGGTACCCATGAAATACTTATTATTCCTACTTATACGAGTATATTGAGTAGTTCCAGTGGCTGTCTGTGGTCTTCATCATCAGATCCACTTCGCCAAATGGTGCTTTTCGAATGCAACTACATACTATAAAAAATACACAAATCACTATAGGTGTGTCTATAAAATTTGAAGAGTTATCTCGATTTCTCCAAGATCCCATCATCAGATCTTGATTTGGTGACAATAGGACCACCTCTGAAGTATACCCTTTCAAACAAAAATAGAATTTTGCAAATCGGTAATCCGTCTCTGAGAAATCGGTGATCATACATTAAAAAAAATTGTGTGACACTCGGGGACTGCCGCGGTAAAGCTATTGCATAGCATTTTTTATCAACTTATGCAATTATAATTATTTATTTATTTTATTTATGCAGTATTTTTTTCTTTGATATTAATTCAAGTTTTTTCTTTGATATTAATTCTAATTACACTTTTTGAACGTGGTGGTCACCACGCTATAAGAAATAAGAAAACAATTTTTTTCTTTTATTGAATAAATGAGAAGTTAATATTGTTTAAAATATTTTTATTATCTTTATTATCTTTTTATTATCTTTAGGTTATTCGGGAATTTTTATCATTGAAACTATAGGTTTATTAGCAGCTAGACTACATACATACGTCTAGTCGCACGCACACAAACACCGTGCCGAAATCTGCCGAACTGAAACGACGTTAGACGATGCACGGCTGTCAACGCCGCACCGATGTGCTGGTCGAAGTGGGGGGTGTTAGGTTTATTTTCGTTACGGAATTTCTTGATTCGGTCGCCGCGCTCAAAGCCCGTGATAAAAGCTATGCAATAGCTTAATTATACGCGTCAACTCGAGAACCTCCTCCGTTTTTTTCGTCGGTTAAAAAGTAAACAAGTTTGAAAACTGATTCATCATAAAACTACATGAAAGTAAACATAAAAAGTGCTCTCCCTTTAAATTTTCTTCAATTTTCAGCCAATTAAAGCTTCACCTAAACCTCAAACATAATTCCCCTAGATATGATTCATAAATAAAATCGCTATGCACTTAAGCAGATAGTAGGCCAGCTAAATATAAAAGTAGAAATTCTCAAGCATTCCTCGTCGACTCATTTCAATTTGCAACGTTCGTCTTGTAATTTGAGCGCCATACTTAGCGCGATAAAATTATACAGGATAGGGTTACTGGATGTGGCTGAAAGGGGTGAGCGTAGTTGGGCCTTGTGATTTTTTAAGATTGAGCGTGGTTTTTGAAGGTTGAATTATAGTTTACAATTTGCAGTTTGTTGTTTCATAACTATGAATGTTATCTTAAAGATTTTGTCAACTGAAAAAACTTTTTTTTCTTTTTTTTTTAAGATATGACGATTCACATAACAGAAAAAGATAGATAGATATATATATACGCTTTATTGTACACCATAACAGAAAACAAATAAGGACTTAGGAAAACTAAAAAGGATGATACAATGGCTGGTCTTATCGCTAAAAGCAATCTTTTACAGACAGCCTTTGGATGGATAAACAAGATTTTGTTTATAATTTCATCTAAATAGGACGACCACAGAATGCAGTTTAGCCTAAATTTTAAAAGCTGTACCAGCTCAAATTTAGTCAAATATTCCATTTGCTAACTATCCAATTTACAATACACAGAGCGTCCCCAGAATCCCCGCTAATAACCATAATTTATTAAAATAGATCACATTAGTAGTTTGCAAGTTATAATTACGTGAGTTGAGGTGCCCACACTTGTGCCACAGAATAAAATAGAAACAGAATTTTAACGATACAATACGCGAAAACTCACGCACACATAACATGTTTCACAAGCTTACACACAGTGGGTACAAGCGCACACGTGACGAGTATTTGAGATCGCTGCACATACGCGTCTATAATATTAATAGTATTTTAGATAGATAGATAGAATATACTTAATTGTACATCTAAAATTGAAACACACTTAAATAAAAATACATAGTGCATAGTGTTCAGCACCAAACCAGCCAACGGTAACTGGTATGCTGAACTGTCCGCGATTACACGGAGCTTGAACGTTGATTCTCAAGAACAGTTACACAATAGCCTCTTAGGCTTCAGTACAACAATTAAGCTTACACTTATAACCTAGACTCACCCTCTGAGATGGGACGACTAGCTTCGACC
This sequence comes from Tholera decimalis, assembly GCA_943138885.2. Lineage (NCBI taxonomy): Eukaryota > Metazoa > Arthropoda > Insecta > Lepidoptera > Noctuidae > Tholera > Tholera decimalis. The sequence continues at coordinate 6,217,367 of OW964568.2, forward strand.
TTTTCTTCTGGCCACGTCCGTGTCGTAGGTGTGTAAGTAGGTAATGAGTAATTGAAATGTGTAATGTGGTCAAGTGTTCATGGACGTTCACAAGGCGCTGGTCTTCAGATGGCGTGGTCCAGACAGCATTAACGTTGCCCCACAGGCGTATTTTAGCAACAATTCACAATTACTTTCAACAACTCGCGGGTCAGTCAGTCTGACGACATTCGGCGTTATTGTTCCAAAATATCCCAGGTTTTTCGTCAATTCGGGATTACAATTTCAACTTATCGTTAACCGCGACCAAATTATCTTTTAACCGCGTAGATTCCATAGGATTTTTAATTTCAATCAATGAATCGATCTCAACAAACAAGGCGGTTGCTTTTGCAAGGGACGGATATCTGTCAAAGTGAAAAAGATCAAAGACAATAGAGTAATGTTGCCAACCAAAAAGGTGCGTTCTATTTCACGTTGGACGAAACATCTACCCCCCCCCCCCCCGGACGGGCCTACCCGTCCGCTAATCAATTGGAAGCCTTGACAAAGTTGCGACCGCTCTCTTTATGATGGATCCGTCCACCAAAACCTCAGCAAAACGAGGGACCCCGTCGGTGCCAGCCAACAAATTGAGAATGCGCCCCCTGCGCCAATACAAAGGCTTAAGGTTGGCATCCTTAATCAGGACGAGGTCTCCGATCTTGGGCGGATGAGTTTTATCCGTCCACTTGACGCGTTGCTGGAGGATGTGCAGATACTCTAAGCTCCAACGCTTCCAAAAGTTCTGAGCGAGCTGTTGCACCGTTCACGACGAGGCCAACATTCAAAATATTCGTCCGCGCGGTGTCCCGAGCCGCTCGCCATCACTGGAGGGGCATATCCCACCGGATGCCTGAATGGCGGAGGGCGCGACTACTACCGGGGACGTTCCGCCAACGGAGGGGAAAGGCAGCGGTGCCGATCTGGCCCCTGCTACCTAGCAGCCAACGCGCGTTTTCCCTGACGAGGGGAGACCTAATGGCGCTCGCGGGGCTCCCGTACAACATGCGCGGGGGGTGGAGTGCGGCGAACAGAATTGCGGGCCTCAGCCCGTTGCTCGTCTCCGGGGTACCCCCCCCTGCGCGAACTCTCCTCAGAAGATGGTCTGCTGGAGTGGTTTGCGTTGGCGTACAAAATCTCAAGGTGGGACCCTTTACAAATTCTACACGGGCGGGGGCTGGGGCAGTCCCAATGGAAGTGGGCCCCCAAACACGAGAAGCACAAACGGCGTGCGTTGACAATGCGGCGGCGGGCACTTACGTGCAAATTCAAAAAGGCCGGGCAACGCGCCATGACATGCCCCGTTGCCTTACAAAAGTCACAATGATGAGGACTCCGGGCGCCAGCAAAACGGGGGGCGGGGCGAACATCAACAGGCCCCCTAGCCCTAGTTCGTCCCTGGTCTCCGAGAAGGTATTGGGGTGAACCCATGGCGCAACGAGTGTTATCCAAGAGCCGACACTCGTCTTCCAAAAATTTGAGGAGGTCGTCAAAGGGGAGAAGATGGGTGGCACTATCCCCACCATACTTCTGCTCAAAACGTGACCTCAACTCCGCGGGGAGCAACTGCAGCACTATGTGCACCAACAAGTAGGACCAATGTTCTACCGGTAACTCCAAGCGTCTCAAGGCGTTGGTCACTGAGACCAACGGGTTCAGCAAGTCAGTGCGCAACGTCGACGTGCTAGTAATGGCCGGTAGTCCCAAAATTTGGCCGATGTGCACATCAGCCAGGCAGCGCTTGTTCTGATACCGTCGGGAGAGAAGCTCCAGAGCGGTCGGGTAGGAGGAATCCGTCACTGGCAAGTGCTGCACCAAGGCTCTGGCTTCGCCCTCCAGGACAGACAATAAATAGGCCAGCTTCTGGGCAGGTCCGAGGTCCGAGCGTGCATCGACAAGACTCTCAAAGAGATTTAGGAAGCCCAGCCAGTGGTCCAAGCGACCGTCAAAATGTGGCAGCTCCAGGGTGGGCAGCCTACCCAATAGTCCAAGGCCTGCAACAACGGGGGTCTGCGGCTTGGCCGCATCAGGCACCCGGCTCTTCAAAATTTCCCGGGCTCGTTGACTTATGACATCCCCCAGGTGGACAATCTGGTCATAGTCACCCAAAACCCTATCGCGGGCTGCCTGGTCCATCACCCCCAATACACGTCCATGATGTACTCGTTGAAGCGTGTGAGCGCAGCATCAGCTGACTTGATCCTCTCATTCAAGCACCCCTACCGAGCAAGGGTGAGCTCTTCCAAGTCCAAACGCTCAACCGTTGCTGCTGCCGATGTGAACCATCTCAACTGTGAGGCCAATCCGACAGCAGACTCCCTGACTGCCTTTAATGAGGCCATTGCAATAAACAAATATCAATACCAACCAGTCTAAATTAACTAAACAAACAACAATGACTTGTTAGCCAACCGAGCAATTTCAACAAAAATAAAACATAATTTCAATTTATTTCAGGTCCAAATACGACCCTGTACTTATTCCAAGTATGAATCTAGCTTGCTACAGATGGCTGGTTACTGAAAAAATAACAATTTAATGTATATATTGTGCGGGATCAACAGCAATTAAACACAACAATTGAATGCACAATATTGAGCCGGACAATCTCCAATAACACAATCCAATAATCACCCTAAACAATAAATCAATACACACAATTCAAGTCTTGTTATGTTAACAAATGTGTGATTATTATTTAGATAAACTTTTAAATCCAGATCAGCGACATTAAATTATTAATTACAACAAATATACCAAATTATGTACCAAAATACAACCTAATAATTCCTAATTTCACAAATAAATTTTACTTTGTCAGTACAACAACAGGGGCTACAGTACAATTACAAATACAATTTGAGCCCGGGTGACACAGCAATATATTCAAACTTATTAGGTTATTTTACCAAAGTTCAAACTTCCAATTTACTTAGTGGATTTATTTTAATGTAAAATCCACGCTCTGCTTACCAATTTGTTCAGCACCAAGCCAGCCAACGGTAACTGGTATGCTGAACTGTCCGCGATTACACGGAGCTTGAACGTTGATTCTCAAGAACAGTTACACAATAGCATCTTAGGCTTCAGTGCAACAATTAAGCTTACACTTATAACCTAGACTCACCCTCTGAGCTGGGACGACTAGCTTCGACCTTTTCTTCTGGCCACGTCCGTGTCGTAGGTGTGTAAGTAGGTAATGAGTAATTGAAATGTGTAATGTGGTCAAGTGTTCATGGACGTTCACAAGGCGCCGGTCTTCAGATGGCGTGGTCCAGACAGCATTAACGTTGCCCCACAGGCGTATTTTAGCAACAATTAACAATTACTTTCAACAACTCGCGGGTCAGTCAGTCTGACGACATTCGGCGTTATTGTTCCAAAATATCCCAGGTTTTTCGTCAATTCGGGATTATAATTTCAACTTATCGTTAACCGCGACCAAATTATCTTTTAACCGCGTAGATTCCACAGGATTTTTAATTTCAATCAATGAATCGATCTCAACAAACAAGGCGGTTGCTTTTACAAGGGACGGATATCTGTCAAAGTGAAAAAGATCAAAGACAATAGAATAATGTTGCCAACCGAAAAGGTGCGTTCTATTTCACGTTGGACGAAACACATAGTCTTTGGTTACAATGGCGGTCTTATCGCTGAGAGCGATATCTTCCAGACAACCTTTGTAAAGACTTTACAAGCTATGCAGACTGTAAGTCCATTGGGCTAGTATATAAAAAAACTTAGAAGCTACTGTTAGTTACATCTACTAAAAAAATAAAATTACATTAATTTACATTATTTTTAGATTAATTGATTTAGCTGTTGTTTTTCCATGTAAATAAACAAATAAAAACAATTACTACGCCACATTGGCTTGTAGTTGTATACAATGTATTTTTTCATTTATGTTTATTAATTTTCAGAAAATATCCTACGCAGGTTGTAAATTATGAAAAGCCAGAATTTTAGGAACTACTAGCTTCCTAAACACAACTTTGATTAATTTGGGATCTGGCAGATCACGTATCATGTGTTGATGTAGAACCATACATTTGTTCATAGATTTATTCCTTTTTTGTCAATTTAAGAGCGAAATTAACTATCGTATAAATAAATAAAATCTATATTGTTTTAAGAGCATTTATAGTACAATGTTTTGTCACTAGCATCCACGCTAAGATCCCCTGTGTCGTGGAAAAATAATGTCCAAGTATACACCTGACTACTATTGTATTGAGAATTCTTTTGGGGCTGACACGTACCCTGCGTATGATGAAAGCTCATCGCTTATTACGCATGATAGCGTATGAGTGCAAGTTCTCGCTCACTGTGTTCAGTTAGCCTTCTTTTATTTTCCTATTGTATGGTTTTGCCAGGTTTAATCACACTGCACATATTTGATGTTGTTATTTGAACAGTTTACGGTTCAGGACGCTGATTATATGTTGATTCTACTGCATGCAATGGAATATATCGTAAGGATTATAATGTACCTCCAAGGAGTGGAGGTGGTGGAGGTGTAACCTATTCATGCAACATTTTGTTTGTGATATTAAAACGTAATAGGGTTACTACAGATGAGGTAGTTTGTTTCACAAAACTCAAATGACTGGGTGGAGTGGAAGGGAGTTTCAGACTTCTACAAAATGTCTAAAAACCTACCCTGTACTTTCAGTTGCTCTTACGTTCCCGGGCTCCGGTATCTCTACAGTAAATTCTCGCAACCCCAACAGGCAATGACCTTATCAGGCTCCGTCATTGCTGCTGACAACTCTTTGAGACTTGTGTCGAACACGACACGTAGTGGACCGGGGCCTGGTCCTCACCGGACGGTGAGCAACCCGTGCTCGCCATCCGCAAGCCCGCGTCTATGGTGGCCTACGATCGGCTCGTGATCTCTGACGCCCGGAAAAATATTATTATAAGCAATGTAACATCTACCAGCTCAGTAAATTTAAATGTAAAAGGGAAGACTAATTATGAGGAGGTAGAACAAATACTATATCCGTAGGACGTACTAGTTACAACCAATACTTTGTCAGTCACATAAGCAATTCAACACCCACCAACATGTACACACATATCACACACATTCACACACAATCATACTCACTCGTCCCAACATATACATACCTCACACAACACACACATACACAACACTGCCCAGAAAGTTTTTTTTTCTCTTTAATTTTCATTTTATTTTAAATTTTTGCTTAAATAAAATCTTTATTACTGTTTATAGTGCCTAATATATGTACACAACTTAATTCCGAAAATTAATTAATCAGTGTTCATAATAGTGCCAATTTTGAGAGCCCTGACGGGTGTCAGGCTACACCCAAGTTAAGATTAAACTTGTGTTATGAATATAACACAAGTTTAATCTTAGCTTGGGTGTCTTATAACTCAATGTAAATCTACAATTTATAAGACGAAATGTTTTTTTTTATTAGTGAGTAATGACTAACTACATGTAAATTGTAAAATGGAAATAAAGATTATATTATTATATTTCTTTTATTTCCAATATATACATATAAATTACATTATTAAAAATTCTCAAAAAAAAAAACATTTAATAAAAATAGTACCCCACCGGTATCGGGAACAGGGTCCAAGCTACTGGCGGTTAGGGCTCCATAGAGAGGAACCTCCTGACGATACGCGCCGTGTCCAGGAGTACCGCTTTCTGAAGCAAGGCCTTGATCCAACCGTCTAACAAGAGCCTCCTGAGGTGTTAGTCGAGGCTCTTGGCTATTAAGCCATTGGCTGAGATGTCTATCGGTACAATAATTGCCAAGTTCGCGTTCAACATGTCGAAAATCTCGTGTGCCAAGTCAAGATACTTGATTTGCTTATCTTTCTCAGCTTTCACAAGGTTCTCGTCATGCGGATGTCGACAATCATGGCACGCCTCTCGATTCGATTATTATATTTATTATTATTATTTACGTCTTATAACTTTGGCCACTATAAATAAAATTAAGCTATCAAAAACCATGTTATTTGGAAGTAGCTTAAAGCTAAAGGATTATAGGCTTTTACATGACTGCAAAAAAGGAGGGTTATGAGTTTATCATGGTAATGTTCACAGGAGCGAAGCCCCGCTTGACTTCATTAAGTTATAAAACTTCTACCTAGATAAAATCCTCTAAAACTTCATCTAATTGACTTAAAATAAGCTAAGTATAATACTGCCAATTTAACTTGTATAAGATTGTATAATTTATTAAGAGCTGATCAAAGGATACTTAGAGCCAGTGAAAGTAAATACAGTGGTATTAAGTAAACCTAGGTCGGTAGTAGTAAAGGGAACATACGAAGTTACTTTATATATCTTCATTAGCTAAGAGAATGGTTGTTGGCTTACTAAGTCCTGAGGTAGATACTCAAATTCTGTTTCAAACGAGCATCTTACCTCATCGTGTTTCTGGTGCGACATTATCGAAGCGTCACAAATTAAATACAAGTCATGTAAGGCGGTTCAAAAATCACTCAGCCTATCACAGCATGTAAAGCATGTTGGATAATTTAAAAACTGATAGGTAGACTCTTAATTGTACTCTATAACAAAATCTACTAAACCCAACTACGTATTTAAATACAAAACAAAATACAGTTATGAAATCAAATATTTATTTTGTAAATTGGTTATCAATAACACTTGCGTGTCCTTGAGTCTGGTGTTTCCTAACTGCTCTTCTGAAAAAAAAAAAAAACAGCAGTAGAAACTTAGAATAGAGACTAGTAGTAGTTATTCTTACCAATTCCAAATAACTCAAATTATAATAACATTATAAGCAACCTGTAATCTTACTAGATTCCAGAATATCGGTTCATGTTGTTGTTATTCTTTAGCCATGAGTTCGTTCAATAAATATGAATATAATATGAAAATGTCTACGAAGAGAGGAGGATTTCGAGGGTTTTTATAGTTTGTTAGAAGTAAATCGCATGCAAATTTCGACACAATGTAAAAATTGTTTACAAAGTAAATTAATCCAGTCATGTCTTCTTCAGTAAATCTTAGCTACCTGCGCGATCGTTTTTCGTTCATTCATCCTACTGATGCCCTTTGTAGATCCCACCTTAAACTCCATCTCAATTTCCCATCCCATAAAACCCGTTTCTATTCCCACTCCTCCTTTCATGCAGTACGACTAGACTGTGGAACTCACTTCCCGCTAAAATCCGCGAAGCTAAATCCATCAGTATTTTCAAAAATTGGCCAAGTGCGAGTCGGACTCGCCCATGAAGGGTTCCGTAGTAACTATAATAAATATAATATACTTAATATATTTATTTGAAAAAAAAAAGAAACAAAAACCTTACAAATTTCTTAAAACTAACTTATTTACAATTTTTACAACTACGCTAAATAACTTTGTTTTTCATAGTGTTTGTATGAATTACAAAGTTATATTTGCGGTTTTAGAAAATATGCTGTATCTCAAAAACTACTGACCGGATTTTGTTAAAACTAATTTTGGTTGAAAGTGTACATTAAGATCTGCAGACATGTATTTTTTTAAATTTTTAACTCCATTATTATAGAAGTTAGAGGGGGGGGACACACATTTTACCACTTTGGAAGCTTATATCTTTGAAACGATTGACTTTATGAAAAAGTTGTTTTAAAAACCCTTATATCATTTTTAAAGACCTATCTATAGATACCACACACGTATAGGTTTCATGAAAAAAATATTTTCAGTTCTAGTTCTATGTATGGGGACCCCCCTTTATTTTAAATATTTTTTAATTTTTTTCTTAAAATCGGAAAGCGGTTCACAGAATACACCTACTTACTAAGTTTCACATGTATAGTCTTAATAGTTTCAGAATAAAATGGCTGTGACATACGGACGGACGGACAGACAGACAGACGGACAGACATATCGAAACTATAAAGGTTCCATTTTTTGCCATTCGGCTACGGAACCCTAAAAAGCTGGTCAAAGATCATTACCTACCTAACATCCCGTAATTTTATATATTTATTATAGGTATATATTTTTATAGCATTAATATAAATATGTATTTTAACTCTATGTATGTATATATTTGTTTATTATATCATTATAGTTTAATTTATTAGATAAGTATGTTTTATTTATCGTAATTAGTATTTATACACACTGTGTCTATCATCTCCTCTTCAACTCTCCTTTCACAGGTCTACTGGAAGAAATTTCTTAGGAAATAAGCAACACTTTTTCTTTTGTAAGTCTCATGTGTGTACCTACATAAATAAATAAATAAATAAATAACCTAGATAGGTTTTTCAACTTTTGATTTAAGGGGTTATCCTTAAATGACATGTTAATATCCAGCCGGGGTTGTGGAAATGTTCTTATGAGATAATGCAGCCCTGGAACACCGAAGAACTCTGCCACTCCCTTCCATTCCACCCAGAGCAGACATTTAATAATTTCAATTTCAATTTCAAATTCTTTATTTCAGATAATTAAAAATCCATAGATGTGTTAGTATACTGCTTACGCTAGGGTTAGTACATAATATTAACAAATAAAATTATAACTAGATTTCCCCCACGAAAGAAAAGGTAATTATAACCAGATAACGATGTAACAGATAATGCCCCAGATCACCCATTATGTACTAGGTTTAGGCTCGTGTCAGTTGGAACCAGATATTGCTTCAACATATCGTATGGATTCGCTCGTAACTTGTGTTTTACGGCATTATGAGAAAATAAAAATGCCAGTTGTAATCAACTTTCAGCTATCAAATAAAATATATACGGGCTTGACAGCAAAATTAACATCATAAAATGAAGCGATATTGTTTTTGGTTACCTTTTAAAAAAGAAGAGTTAAATTATCTTTGTAATATTGTCGAAACCGCAACAATATTCCACATAATTAATTATTTGAAGATATATCCGATACCTTTGATATTAGTAATTAATTTTAGTCAAAGAGGTTTTAATTGATGTCGTCGAAATGAAGCCCTGTGGTTTGCATTGTCATGTGATATTGTTCGGTATTGTATTTATGTAGGGGGAAATGTATTATTCGCTTTATTGTTTTGCGCTGAAGTATTTATATACAGAACATATTAAGACAAAGGCTAATCTAAACCTATAATAGCAGAGTCAAGCAAAAATCAAACAGTTTGGAAGCGGATGGTTTTGTTTCTCATCACTAGCTTTTGCCTGCGACTTCGCCCGCAGAAGATTTTATATTTTGAGAAAAGAAATAGCCTAGGTCTCTTACTAACCCCTGAAATCTGTCACAGAAAAATTACGTCATATAAAACAAAATAAAATACAAAAGTAGCCTATGTGTTATTCCAAGATGTAAACTACGTACTAACCAAATTTCATTCATATCCGTTCCACAGTTTTTGCGTGAAAGAGCAACAAACATACATACATCCTCACATACTTTCGCATTTATAATATTACTAGCTTTTGCCCGCGACTTCGTTCGCGTAGGAGGGTTTTCCCGCGTAAAATCCCGATCCCGTGGGAATTCCGGGATAAAAAGTAGCCTATATGTTATTCCAGGATGTAAACTATCTACTTGCCAAATTTCATTCAGATTCATTCATTAGTTTTTGCGTGAAAGAGTAACAAACATCCATCCATCCTCACAAACTTATAAAGTATGAAGTAAGAAGTAGGATGCGCTAATCTTGTCGTCTAAAATGTACTAAGATTAAGTAGATCTCCAAAATTGTTCGATATAGGTTCTAGCAATTTGTTAGTAGTAAAATAATTAACTTATATAACACATACTTGGTATATAAATTTAGTAATAGGTTTATAAATTTAGTAGACGAGACAATGCTGAAATAAAAAAAAAATTTTTAGCAAAAAATAGAACCGACTTCCATATCAAAACACTACAAAGGCAAAAATAACTTTAATTTCGGAAGGCGGTGTCAAAAACGAAAATATATACAATACTAAAGACACCGCCTTCCGAAATTGAAGTTATTTTTGCCTTTGTAGTGTTTTGATATGGAAGTCGGTTCTATTTTTTGCTAAAAATTTTTTTTTCACGCTTTTTAGTGGGTCGGTTTGTAATTTATCTAGTTACAAAAGCCATAATGTCGACAACTTATCACCTTTTACAAAATTTTGCTTTTCCTGATGCATAGCCGTTAATTTTTGAGGAGTTCTCCTGGTACTTGACCATCAGCTCACATCACCATATGTATTGTGACGAGCATAAAGTGTTTAACATCCGTACTCAAGTAATCGAATCGCAATCCACGAAATACTTATTATTGAGGAGTTTCAGTGGCCATCTGTGGTCTTCATCATCAGTTCACCTTCCCCAAATGGTACTTTTCAGAAGCAACTGCTCAAGGTACTATAAGAAATACCCAAAACGCTATAGGTGTGCCTATAATATTTGAAGAGTTCCCTCGATTTCTCCAAGATTCCATCATCAGATCCTGATTTCGGAACAATGGGACCAACTAGAAACTATACCCATTCGAACGCAAAAAGAATTTTTCAAATCGGTCCAGCCGTCTCCGAGTTACGAGGTAACATACATAAAAAAAAAAAAAAAAAAAAAAAAAAAAAAAAAAGTTCAGGACGAATTGTAAACCTCCTTTTTTTGAAGTCGGTTAATAAAAAACAAGACAAAATGTTACTCAAATTAATTTACACCAATTAAACCAAATTAACACTACTTAAATAAACACCATATAAAAATGAACACAGTTATTCGCACTACAATACTCGTCACTTAGCACTTAAATCACACTAAAATTCACTTGTAGAGTTTCTATGGTATCGCCTCGTATCTTCTAATAAGACTGACTGTCCGCGTTCCTTTGCGATCTATTTATACCCCGATCTGTGTTCTAGAACATTCTTGTACATTCGACTCACTGCCTATACTGCCAAGAATATTCCAGAAGCTACTTGAGATACACAGTACTTCTACTCGCCGCCAGGTGGCGTTAGTGTCTCGAACGTACTAGAAGTCGGTCGAAGTTTCACGATATACTCAGTACTGCTACTCGCCGCCAGGTGGCGTTAGTGTCTCGAATATTCTAGATTTAGGTCGAAGTTTATCGACGTACTTCGCTAAGCGACTGGCGTAACAGTACGGTCTTTCAATTCGGCCCAAGCATTTTTACAAATGAATTGTAGCCTAAATACGTCTGATCTGAGAATGGCAAGACTATGTAAATATTATATTGTGGTTAGAGTAGCAAACTGGCCTCAGAATTAATATAATACTTACTCTAGTTAGATGTTTCTTCAACGTAATATTCTTCTTTTCTTTTGTGAATGGACCATTTTCTATAGATTTTGACGTCTATAGATCTTCTGGACTTCTTTAATGTATTTATAATATTTCATTTCATATATATCAAAAGTCTGAATACTTAGTTTTTTTTTTTTCATAAACATCCATTTCCTCACACTAGAAATTGCTTCTGTATCGTGATTGCATTTTTACAACCACCCTTCACCCGGAACAACTATTTGTGGGCTATAAAAACATTTATTTCGGTGCCGGAATAAAACTCGAGACTCACAGCGCAGCAGCCAATCACTAAACTACTGCGCCAAACGTCTCGCCAATTAAGTCTAAAAAACATTTTATCAAAAAATAAAACCGACTTCCATATCAAAACACTACAAAGCCAAAAATAAATTAATGCCGGGGTCCCTCAGGGGTCAGTTCTCTCAGCAACTTTATTCTTGCTGCATATTAACGATCTGCTAATGCCCGGTACCTTTGGGTATGCAGACGACAGCACTGTTGCTGAGAGATATATATCCAGCGCGCGTGCTAGTGGGTCACAAGTCCAGTCTCTCCGAGAGGCAATGGTGGGGTGCTTGAATTTGACTTTGAAGGCTGTCTCTGAGTGGGGCGACGCCAACTTGGTCAAGTTTAATGCTGCCAAGACCCAGGCGTGTCTTTTCTCCGCAAAAAGGAGCCAATTTCAACCAGCTCCTTCTTTCCGTGGTGTAACCGTACCGATAACTGATCGCATCGAGCTTCTTGGGGTTACGTTGACATCCACCCTTAATTTTGGTCCGTTTATCGAGGCTAAGGCTCAATTGGCTGCCAAAAAGTTGGGAATCCTAGCAAAGGTGAGACGGTTAAAAAAAAAAATAACCTATTAGGTAGGTAAGGTACTATTTTAAATTTACACTGGACGAGAACAACGTTTTTGATTTGACCACATTAGTAAAAAATTATTAAAAAAAAATCGGCGTGAAAAACCCCTTTACAGTAGGCCACATCCAGTAATGCCATTCAAATTTATCCATGGCGCGCGTCGGTTACGATAAAATTCTTTATGCATCTACCCTCGGAATCGTCTCAGGATCCAGTTTCATTACGTTAACGAAATAATTCAATTATGCTTCCCTCTACTCGCTGCCCGTGAGACCTCGCCTCGGCTTCTCATTCATTTGAATTTGGCTTCTGATTATTTTTTATTACGTTTGCGTTTAAGTCTGCGTTTTGGGCTTACGTTTCAGTTTTAAGGGTTAAATTGGAGTTGGGACAGTTCATAGAATAGAGATATTATAGCGGACTGAAACGTTAATGTTTCACACATTTTATTATTAATTTGGAAAAGCTATTAGAGGTGTTGGTGCTCAAACGGGAATACTCCGCAGAAAGAATTCCGGTGTGGCGATTGCTTAATAGAAAACGCGCTCGAAAGCCTACATGAAGGTGAACCGAATTTCGATATTAGAATAGGTACAGGGTGTATTCTAGTGTCGAAATTCATAAAATAGTATATGTATTCAAAATTATTAAAAATCCACTGCTTCATGTGTTTTAATAATCCGCTGGTTCACAATGAAAATCATTCAATGTATTGGTAGCAGTGGAAAGATGTATGCATACCACCGCTTAGGGTGGTGACTATTTTGGAGTCCTATATCCAGCACTGGACGACTTTCGGCTAAAATAATGATGACGGAGATATTTTTAAGAATGAGGATCAGTTATTTCAACTCTTGTGATGGTTCATGGTGCCACAGAAAAAACTGAGTAGATTTATTTTGACGAAAAATGTAGCCAGTCAGGCTGCTCCGTTTGAACCAATCCAAAATAAAAGAGCCAAGTTTTCCCCAAATTATTATAATAAATACTGTATTCTCTGAAAGCAGAGCGACTGCTGAATCAGGGCAATGTAATAAAAAGTTGAGCACCTACTGTAAACTTAAATCTTTGGCAAGTACGAGTATTATCAGAACTCTTTCACGATATTTATCGATTCAGTGCAGTTTTATGATTAATCCCGGTACTGGTACGGGTTTCGTATTCAAAGGAGTCATTTGTTTTTAAATTACCTGATTTTATCATGTATGCTTTCTCGTTAATATTTGTCATATCCCTCTCCCCTTCGCCTTTCTTGGTGACGTCACGTATAGTAAAATGGGAAGAGTAAAGAGCGGAAATACTTGATAACCCTTTTTGTTGGTAAAAAATATACTATACCTACATATGTCGAAAACCGTCGTATTCCACAGAGCAGTCAGCAGCGTTGACGAGGCCCGATAGGCCATTGCCAGCTGGGGAATGTTTTAACGAGATACCTCGGACTTGGACCACAAGGGGCAGGGTGACGTTTTAGTCAGTAGAAGTCTGACACTCCTTTTGGCTCTACCCAGAGCGCGAGGAGTGGTTTGATGATTATCTCATCGGAAAAAAGGTACTACTAAAGAAATTGAAGAGAATACTTCGATGAAATATATTTTTTTACAGTCTATATCAAAAGATACTAGTCATTACTAAACAAATCAAGTCCGCTGTGAAAATGAAATGAAAAGTCCCGGTGGGATTTTTAATTGGTTTAATTACAAAACTCTATTCAAAACTTTATTCCCTTAAAATCAAAATAAATTGTTTTAAAATCTAAGGTATACAATACAATGGCAAGCATGCAGTGGTTAAATCAAATGAGAACCATGAAGGTTTTTATCTGAGGCGATTCTTTGATGAGTGGACCACACAGGTTTGCATGTATCTGCATAAACAGAGCAAGCATTTGTCAGTTATCGCGTAGCTCGACTTTTTGAATCGATTAAAAGAAGCTATAAAATTTCTTGATCAATACTCAAGTAAAGGTACGATTTGGTGACACAGATGGCTCAGGGGTTGAACATACATTAAAAAAAATATTCCGACGAACTGAGAACCTAATTTTTTTTGAAGTCGGTAAAAAAGGAGAAAAAGGACGGAGGAAGGAGGTTTTAATTCTTGCCTGATCCACTACAAGCTTTGTCATTCCAGTCTTTATAGTAAAACAAAAGTACTGAAACAGTCCAAAATCGTACGACGCTTGACCCTACTCATATTCAGATCTTCATTGAAATTACGAATACTCATATACCACATACATAGCCCATAATAATATGACGAAACTGGTCAATGGGTCATAACGTGATCATAAAGTTTATCACGGGGACTGAACGTAAAACATTATGCTCTATAAAGAAGACTGGGTCGATGCATAGCCGGTCTTATCAATAAAGTGAAGAAGTCTTACTGTAGAAATATAACTGCAAATAGGACATACACAATAAGTTTTAATTTCATCTTAGCGAAATGTGAGAACAGTGAATGTTGTTGTTAAATATCTAGCTGGACATATAATAATAGCCCTTGTAACCGATTTCGGACATGGCGAACAATCTCATAATCGATCAGCTAACTTTTATTGGTCAACAGAAGACACAACACACAAAAGCATATTAACCTATAACACATAAATTACCAGAAAAAAGAACAGAACATATACACAGTATACATACAATCAAAAAATATTATAAACACAAAAAAAAAACTTAAAAATATAACACGGAAAATCGGTGTGGTGTGTGTCTCCGAATTGCACCAAATGGGAGTCCAGCTCAGCGTGTGCCAGGCAAATATGTATACTGTGACATACAATCAAAAAATATTATAAACACAAAAAAATAATAATTATATAGCTATTAATAGCTCGACTTCAGAATACTTCGGAACACAGAGGCTTTAAAATGCCGTGTTGTGCAATTATAACCTATAAAACAAAAAGTTAGACCACAAGTATAGAGCGAGAAGGTATATCTTTCCATCGGTAAGTCTAAAATAACATTTAATTACAATTTTATTTGTAAAAAACATAAAAATATTCTGATCACTATTAAAGTCCGAACATTAACAACATTATTGCAACAAGTTACAAAAAATACACATTGCCCGATGTGTACTCACTTAATCAACGCAATAACCAAGTTCGCATACAATGTACTGCATGCGTTGCGTCCTCCACATGCACGGCGCATTTTTATCGACAGTGAGTTACAATCAGTAGCAAGCTCTCGATTTAAGTATGTGTAATTTATTTGTGTGCGTAATTCGCATACGTAACGGGCCTCTTGCTTGGAGTGGAGTTAAAAAGTGGGAGACAAGCGGTGACATGCGTTCTCATACAAATCAGGAACTATTTCCTTTCTAACCTCTTTTATCTGTTCTGTGCATATTACGAGTATAGTGCACAAATATGTGCGCAAAATACAAGTGCACTCTCTGTTCCTTTGGTCCAATGGGACGGCAATCCGACACGGTCGGAGAGAGATCAGGCGCAATACCTTAATGTGCTTTCCATGGCACGAGGGCTATCTCACCTCTAACTTCTAAACTCCAGGTTACTAACGAGAAATTTCTATCAAAAAAAAAAAAAAAAACTTTTTACCAAAAAATTAAACCGTCTTCCAAAAAACACTGCAAAGTGAAAAATTACTTTAATTTGGGTAGTCGGTGTCTTTAGTTTTGTATTTTCGTTTGAGGCACCGACTTCCGAAATTAAAGTTATTTTTCACTTCGCAGTGTTTTTTGGAAGACGGTTTAATTTTTACGTAAAAAGTTTTTATTTCACTCTTTTTAGTTGGTCAATTTTTAATTTACCTAGTTATAAGAGCCTAAATGTCAACTACTTATAACTGTCAACTACTTTTAAAAAATATTGCTTTTCCCAATGTCCGTTGTTACATAAATGTTCTATAGGGTATATAGGAATCGGGTGAGTTTTTGGTCAGTAGAAGTCTAACATTTTCTCTTCCCAGAGCAGGAGCCATTTGTTGATTTTCTTCCCGAAAAAAGGAAGGGTTAGGTATGGTGTTATTCAGCTACTGAGTTATAGAGGGTTTGTGGATTAAATATGCAGTCGCTCTATTAATTCCTTACTTAGATGGGAAAAGGTTTTGGTGGTAGTAGTAACGCCTTCACAGTCATGATGTGTTCGCAATATAAAAGCTTAAAACAAATAATCCCTACTTAATATTGTAGATGCGAAAGTAACTCTGTCTGTATATTACACTTTCATGTGTAAACTACTTCACCGATTTTGAAGAAACTTGGTACAGAGATAGTTTTGACCTTGAAAAAGGACGTTGAACTTTTTTTTCGCTCAAAAAAGCTTTCAACACGAGTGAAGCCGCAGGTAGAAGATATACAAAAAACTACTGCAATATAACTAGGATTAAATAGATAAGACTATTATTTGAGATTTAGTATAATAGGATTGATTGATTAAAATAGACTCAATAGCTTATAGAATAGTGCTTTGTCTGGAGAAAACATAATTTAATATACAAATAATTATAATATTACACATATTTCAAAAGAACGGACGGCTTACCTCATTCTGTGATTTCTTGCAGGCGTTGGACGTATGGACTGATTATAAGAAATAGGGGTTACCTTCACTAAAACGTATGATTTTCATGAAGGAGTTTGGCAGAAAGACTGATAGGTTAAATAAAAGAAAATGATCACCCTCATCTATTATATAGGGGTGTAGAAGTGCGTATATTAATGAAACACCGTTCACATACGTCATTAAAGCAAAGAAATAGTAAAATGCTGACTCCTCCGATTGGTGATTGGTTTAGTTTAGTTATCACAAGTTCTCGTGAGATTATAATCTCATTAGATTAGAGATAGATTATAATGTAATGTTATTTGCATTTTTAAGGAGACAGATACATAAAGTAACTTAAAAAAAAATGTTGTCCTGTATCATATATGTAGGTGCGTTTAACATGGTTACTCACAAGCACAAACGAACCTTGAAAAAAATTGGCCAAGTGCGAGTCAGACTCTCCCATGAAGGGTTCCGTAGTAACTATAATAATATACAATATTTATTTGACGAAAAATACCTTAAAAACTTCTTAAAACTAGCCCATTTACAATATTTACAACTACGCCAAATAACTTTGTTTTAATAGTGTTTATATGAATTACAAAGTTATATTTGCGGTTTTAGAAAATATGCTGTGTCTCAAAAACTGCTGACCCGATCTCGTTCAAATTAATTTTGATTGAAAGTTTATATTAAGATCTAAAGCATATATATTTTTTTTAGATTTTTCACTCCATTATTATAGAAGTTAGGGGGGGGGGGGGACCCAAGGGGGCCTCCCTTTATTTTAAATATTTTTTTATTTTTTCTTAAAATCGGAAAGTGGTTTACAGAATACCTATACCTACCAATTTTCACATGTATAGTTCTAATACTTTCGGAATAAAATGGCTGTGACATACGGACGGATAGACAGGCAGACAGACAGAGAGACGGACAGACATGACGAAACTATAAGGGTTCCGTTTTTTGCCATTCGGCTACGGAACCCTAAAAAGGGTGATACAATAGCCGGTCTTATCGCCTATATAAATGATTACGTAGGCCATACAAACAGTTAGTCCATGCGGGAATTGAACCCGCGACGATTGTTACCTTACAGAATTCTGCATACAAAACATCAAACTTAAATATGAACATGGACTTTTAAAACGTCTTAGTGGACCCCTGAAACGTCAGAGATTCTTAGAGCTGCTTTTTATGTGAATGGGAGAATACTGTAGACTCTTACATTGTGTTATGTTAATTATTATTGATCTATACTGTCCTCTCATACCTCTTAAACCTACATTATGGATAAATTGTGAAAATGAATGACAATTTCGAACCGTGCACTATCTTGTGACGTTTTATGAGTGCCCATGTAGGCCTATATGAAATTAATAAAAATATTTAGTATGACTGGTGTGTTGTGAAAGTTATATTCGAAATTCTTCTGAGTCAATAGCTTTTCATACAGGATGACAGTGGTGCTGTTTTCAGGTGTGTTTGTGCGTTTGGAAGAATAAATACAGACACAACATATTCTCTGACTGCCTTTAGTTTGACAAATATCTTTTGGAGCCTCTGTTATTTCAAATGTACTCTGTTATTACAACTGACCATCAAAACCAACAAAGGGCCGACTTCCAGCCTAATAGATACCTACAGACGACAAAGCGACTGTCTATTTTCCTTCTATAAACCACTCATTTATTGTGCGTGCAAGCACTTTAACCCCTCAAAATAAATTAATAAATACTATAAATAAAACAATAAATAAAAGCCCTAAACTAAAATATGAATAGAAAAATAATCTAAATAAATGTAAACAGGTTTCCAAGTTCCGAAGGCGAAAACAATCAATGTAACACACCAACTGGTTTCAATTAGGACAATTTATTTCACATCGCACTTACAAAAAAGAATCGAATCTATGTATGGTTTGCTCGATAACGAAACCATAGCGCGATCTATTTTGATCCAAACAAAATCTAGGAAAGCGTAAATTAATATATTGAAAAATAAACTAAAAATAAACAAGCAAACAATACAATATTATTCCTTATCTCTACATTACCACCAGTATCTGGGTAACACTATACCACCTCTTGGCAAGACCAGTGTCAGTGCCAGATTTTCTGGCTTCTGGCTATCCGTAATGACTGCCAAAGACCTTCAAATGACGGTCGGGACGAATGTCTTTTCTATTTAATTCGTTAAATATCTTGTGCATTTAATGAAGATCAAAAGTGCTTTTTTCAGTATTAGCAACGCCTTCTCCATACGCAGTGTTATTGCATTTAATAATTTACCCTCGCACCTCGACCTATTTTGCACAAGTGCACAGAAAATTAGAAAAATTCTCAACAATGAACATTTTGGTGACACTCATAATTAGATGTCATTTGTTTATAATTTATTAGTTTTATGTTGCATGATTTGATCATCTTCTTAGTAGTTAAATGTTTAGCTTTAATTCTTAGTTTGTAACCTTAATGATAAGTATATTATCTACTGTGTTTGGTTAAATGTCAACGAAAATTAGATGTTGGTAACTTGATAGTATATATGTGGAAGCTTGTAATTAGCAATTTTCCCTATCCTCATAAGTATTTTATCTTAGTTATTAGTCTCTAAGCTTTCTGCAAAATAAAATAAATAAACAATAAAAAGTATCTAATAAGATATCAGAGATTTAAAATCATTATCATTTGCTGAGCCTATCAGCAACACTTTTTGGTGCAAAATCTTTTCACGCGAGCGAATCCGCGGGCAGAACTTATTATGATTTATACACAAAATCTCTGCTGCCTTTGAAACCTCTGCATGAAAATAGTGCAAGCTTGGTAGTGGTAGTATATTTTTATTTGAGTATCGATTTGAGTGAGGCGATTCTTAACAGTGTCGTGACTCCGAGCTGTTCAAAGTCGTCCGGGTCAGGGAAACGTTAGGGTTGGCACGCTAGATTTAAAACGTTACATTGTTGTTTAGAAAAGTTTACTAACAATATAATAAAACCAACACAAACATTACAAAGAAAGCCAGAAAATCTAACACTGGTCTGGTCAAGGGATATTTTGTTTTAATATTTGATAGGCTTGCGTTTGACCATTATCTCACCTGATGTTAGGCGATGATGTGGTCGAAGATGAAGCACGCTTGCCTAAAAGTAACCTATTCACTCTTGACTTAAAGACTCCCAGGTTATAACTATCAGGAAACACAGACTCCAGCAGGGAATTCCACTCCTTAGCCGTACGCACAATGAAAGTATTCCCAAAACGTTTCGTGCGTATGGGTGGGATGTCCACCATGTAACGATGGCGCATCGCCGTTTGTCTTGTAGTCTGATGATGGAACGGGCTTGGCGGAATAAGACTGTAAAATTCCATCGCACACTCCCCGAAATGTAACCGATAGAAAACTGACAGGCTTGCAACACGTCGCCGATGTTCTAGGCTCTGGAGCCTTGTCTCGACCAGTTTCTCGTTGCCGATGAGCCTTTTGGCCCGTTTCTCTATAGACTCAATTGCATCAAGCTGGTATTTGGCAGATCCGTCCCAGAGATGAGAGCAGTACTCCATACACGACCGAACTTGCGCTTGAACTCTTTATTGCATTATAAGTATGTGTAGGTATATTTAATATTTTAGTTTAAGACTTCACATATTCATATTTATTTCTCTTCTTGTTCTCACACACTATTGTCTACATTTCTTTTTCACTTCTCCTTTCGCAGGTCTGCTGGAAGAAATTTCTTAAGAAATAAGCAGTACCTTTGTACTCAAATATTATAATAATGCTTATCCTAATGTATTTTACTGTGTATACATAAATAATAAAATAAATAAATAAATAAAACGGGATATTTACCATGTGTATTTATTGTTTTGAGTTTCCGATATTTCGGCCCTGTTGCAAGCGCCGCGCCAGCGTTATCTCAAGCTCATTCAGAGGTTAGACCACTGACCCATCAGCCTATTCATTCATTAGTTAATCCGTGATCATGGCGCTGGCATCAGTGCCAAAATATCGGAAACTCGGAACAATAAATACAGATGGTAAATATCCGGTTTTAAGTTCTAATGATATGTTAGCTTAAAAAGGGATATTGTGTTACCCATTTACTGGGTTTTGGAGGTCAGATAAGCAGTCTCGCCATGTAAAAAAACTTTTACTCAGCGGCATCTGGTTAGGCTTTTTTTTTATCAGGTGGGTAAATCATCGAATGACTTCTCCTGCTCTGGGTTAAGCGGAAGGGTGTGTTAGACTTCTACTGACTAAAAACCCACCGTGTTCCTTCAGCTGCCCTTAAGTTCCGGTGCCGCGGTATCTCGTTAGAACATTCCCGCAACCCCGGCAGGCAATGACCCTATCACCGTCATCGGTGCTGACAGCTCCTAGAGGCGCGCGCGGAACACGACGCGCTTCCCGCCGACCCAGGCCTGGTCCTTACCGGACGGTGAGCTACTCTTCCTCGCCGTCCGTAAGCCCGCGCCTATGGTAGCCGGAGATCGCGTCTCCCACGGTGGCTGGGGCGCGAGGAGGAGAGTTGGGAAAAGGCTTAGAGGATGATGGTAGACTACAGAACTTGCCCAGACATACAGACAAATCAAGAAGCTGACGACTAGTTAGTGTTTTATTTATTCATTTCAGGCTACTAAAGCCCATAGAACACACATACGTAAGAACTAACTATAAACTAATACAATAATTTTTAATATAATATTGTTACGAGGTTTGGGATAGCGTTCCTTTGCGAGCTATTTATACTGCGATGTATGTGTTCCAGAAAGTTCATCTACAATCGACTCACTGCCAATACTGGCAAGAATGTTCCAGAAGCTTCTCAACATACTCAGTACTGATACTCGCCGCCAGGTGGCGTTAGTGTCTCGAACGTTCTAGAAGTCGATGTTTCTCGACATACTCAGTACTGCTATTCGCCGCCAGGTGGCGTTAGTGTCTCAAACATTTTAGATTTCCGTCGAAGTTTCTTGACGTACTTCGCTAAGCGATTGGCGTAACAATATGTTTTAGTATCGTGTAAATTATTTAGAAATCACAAACAGACACTTCAGTTTTATTTACATATATTTATGTATAGATTATTTTGAAAGGTAGATCGACAGCTCACTAAATTCAATTACAGATAAACATATTGTTATTTCAACAAGCTCCCAGTTCGACAGTTTACTAAATACAATTAGTTCTAATCATAGTTATTTCAAACATAATTGTAGATTTGCAATTGACAGAAACAGATTAATGCTTAAATTATGTGTAGTGATTTAAACAAATAATATTGAGGTCTGGTGAGATAAATTGTTTGTTTCAATTTAAGTTATTTAAACTTTACAGACAGATGTCTTTTTAGGGAGCTAAAAAGACTGTGTGTGAGAGTGTGATACAGATAACTTACAACTTTGAATAAATTGTGAAAATCAATTAAGTTACAAAGAGCCGTGGGATTCTTACCGAGTTTTCTCCGTTACAAATGATCGATTCGAACCGCGCAATAGCTCTTGATGGTTTATTAGTGGCCATGTACGCTTAAGTGAAAAAGTATTTTTTTATGTGTAGATGGCCTGTTAGGTGTTTTGTTTTATGGATTCCTTGTTGTGTAGGATTGTTTAGGTTCACTAATTCTTATTAGGTGTATGGGAAGCTCGTTCCAAAAATTCACAAAAGCGTGTGTTCTCAAATGACGTTTATTAGCAACAACTTGCAACTAACTTCGTAGTTATAACTAGCGTGAAGTAAACGCCGTAACATACCGCCCACCAAAGGGACAACAAGGCCCTTTAAAAAATTATTAGTGGACTGTAAACACATGTTGACAAATTGCAATTAATGAGCAGTATGTAACGTTTACAAATATCCAAAATACATTATTATAATTACAATACAAATAAGTAATAATGATAATTCATTACAAATGAAATAATTTATATAATGCCTGCATGCTAAATTCAAATGACATTAGACATAGGTAATGGAAATTTATTAAAACAGCAATTTATTAACAATCAGTTAGTGTCAACAGGTAGGGGACATAACTTTGTAACAGATCTCTTTACAATGCTATTGCCAGATTTAACGCTATACACTCGTGTGAGTCCATCATGACCAGGATGCTTGTCTACAATTCGGCCTAGTAACCATTTTCCTGCTGGTATTCCATCGGTTTTAATGAGTACTATGTCACCAATAGAGAATTCTTGTTTATTCTTATGCCAGACGGGACGCTGTTGTAGACTTGTTAAATATTCGCTTTGCCATCGTCGCCAGATGTCACTTACAAGTTTTTGAGTATATTGTTAACACGGTGGCAATATACTCAAAAACTTGTAAGTGACATCTGGCGACGATGGCAAAGCGAATATTTAATATTATTATAATATAATGAACACTTAATGATGAACGAATATTTAATGTTATGAATTTTTATGTCTTTAAAATCTGGAGAAGGCACGATGATTGGGGCTTCATGTATCAAGAAGTGACCGGGTGTGAGGGGTTCTATAGAATCTGCATCTGAGTCATCAATAGGACATAGAGGTCTTGAATTGAGATATGCTTCGATTTGGCACAGTATTGTTGTCATTTCTTCGAACGTGAGACTTGTTGTCAACACGCGTTTCAGATGAGTCTTCAGGGACTTCACACCAGCCTCCCAAAGGCCACCAAAGTTAGGACTGTAGGCCGGTATAAAATGCCACTGTGTACCTTCCAAAGCCAACTTGTGTTCAATGTCCCTTTCAAAATTCAAGTTAGCTTCTTGCCATGCTGCAGCTAAATCCTTCTCGGCACCAACAAAGTTTCTCCCTTGGTCACTCCACATGTGGCTACATTTGCCTCTTCTTGAAACAAATCGTTTGTATGCAGCGATAAATCCCTCTGATGTAAGGTCTCCTACCAGTTCAATGTGTATGGCCTTTGTAGACATACAGACAAATAAAGCAATGTATGCCTTTTGAGTTTTCATGCCTCTTCCCCTTGACATCAATATTTGGAATGGACCTGCATAATCCACACCGCTGTGCAGAAAGGCTCTTGTGGGGTTAACTCTTTCCTTTGGCAGATCTCCCATGATCTGAGTTCGTGCACTAGCTCTTTGTTTTGCACATACTAAACGTTTTCGGTTGAAGTTTTTTATTAATCCCTTTGCTCGAATAATCCAATATTTAGAGCGTAAGATGCACAACATTAATTGAACACCACCATGTAGTGTTTGAGCATGAGCATCTGCTATGAGCAAAGGAGTTAAAGCATTGTCATGTCCTAATATTATAGGATGTTTGCTTTTCTCATCTAAATTTGCATGTCGAAGGCGACCGCCCACCCTGAGGATACCATCTTGATCTAAGTATGGGATAAGTGTTTTAATGTTACTATTTTTCTTCACATTTTTATTTATTTTTAATCTGTTAATCTCATCTGTGAAGTCTTCACTTTGTACTAGCTTAATGCATTTCACCAAAGATGAATGCAATTCTTCAGTTGATAAACTTCTGGTTTGGTAAGTATCTAATTCTCTCTTGTAATTAATAAATCTTCTACAATATGTTATAACTTTCAATAATTCTTGTAAGTTATCAAATTGCTTAAATTTTGCTGTGAAATTATTTTCCTCTTGAATTTTAATATTAACTTGTATTTTATCTTTTTTCTGTTCCAGGTCAGTGACGACTACATCAGGCTGTTTTAATATTATTTTCCTTTCAGATAACCATTTTGGACCCTTCCACCATAACTCTGATTGTTTCAGTTCAGTAATTAACATGCCTCTTGACGCGATATCTGCTGGATTGTCTTCTGATGCAACATGGTACCATTTGTTATTATTGAGATTTTCAGAGATTTCTGCGACACGATTGGCTACAAATGTTTTCCATCTATGTGGTTCTCCAGATAGCCATGCGATGATGATTGTTGAATCGGTCCACGCAAACATTTGTGCTGTCGATATTCTCATAGCTGTACCTATTTGCTTCAACAATCGAGAAAGAAATAGTGATCCAGAAAGCTCCAAACGTGATAATGATATAGTTTTTAGTGGTGCAAGTCTTGTCCTTGCTGCTATTATATTTATTGTGATGTGACCGTCTTGAGATTCTCTTCTTATATATGCAACGGCTGCATAAGCTTTCAAGGATGCATCGCTGAAGCCATGAATTTGAATATGTTTTATTTCGGTGCTATAGGTTCCAAGCCATCGGTCAATATAAATGTTGTTTAGACCTTTGAATTCTTTACGCAGAGTCATCCATTCTTGTAGTTCCGGGCTTATTATCTCATCCCAATCGACCTTTTCTAGCCACAGTCTTTGTATTAACATTTTAGCCATCACTACACTCGGGGCAATCCATCCCAAGGGATCGAATAACTTTTGAACATCTGACAATATTGTCCGTTTTGTTATGTTGACAGAAGTTGTTGGTAGTTTCAATTGATATTGGAACTGGTCGGTTCCCACATTCCAAATCAAGCCTAGTGCTTTTACAGTGCCATCCATTTTGTTTATTTCTAGGTGTGCAACAGAACTTCGTTTGTTTGTGTCAATAGATTTCATGAAGTGGGGACAATTGGAAGACCACTTCGAGAGTGTGAATCCGCCCTTCTTCAATATGTGAGATACTTCCTTAGCAGATGTTATGGCTTGCTCTGATGTCTCTTCACCAGCTAGTAGATCGTCAACGAGGAATTTTTCTTTGATAATTTTGACTGCATTCGGGTAATCTTGTCCTTCATCATCCGCAACTTGATGTAATGTTTTTATTGAGAGATAGGGGGCTGATGCTGTTCCAAATGTAACTCGAAGCAAGCGATATTCTTTAATGCTGTCATGTTCCTCTTCTTGCCACAGAATGCGCTGATACTGATTGGCGTCTTCTGGGTAAACACATATTTGCAGGTACATTTTCGTTATATCGCTGGCGTAGCAGACGCGTTTCATCCTCCATCTCATGATAATATTTCTGAGATCTTCCTGAAGCTGAGGACCAACCATCAACTCGTCGTTGAGCGAGACTTGATTTGAACCCTTCGCTGATGCGTCGAAGACCACACGAGTCTTTGATGTTTCTTTATCCTCTCGGACGACGGCATGGTGAGGCAAGTACACAACCTTTTCATTTATGACTTCCTTTTCAGGTATTGCTTCCATATAGTTATCTAAATATTCTTTCATTACTTTCTTGTAGTTTTCTTTCAGGTGGGGTGTTTTTCTAAATTTTCTTTCCAATTGTAGCAGTCTCCTTTTGGCTATTTCTTTTGTATTTCCTTCTAGACATGTGGGTTGTGGTATTTTCAAAGGTAACTTTACCATATATCTTCCCTCTTCTGTTCGTGTGTGTTTTTCTTCATGAATTGCTTCACACAATTTTTCTTCCTTTGTTAAGTTTCTTTTATTTTCTGTGTCTATTTCCCACAGAGATTTTAGCATGATATCCATATCTAATTGGTGATGAAGAACAAGAGCAGAATCGTGTTGTGACCTAGTATTTATTTCACCGAAGAGAATCCAACCAAGGTATGTTTTCTGTGCACATGGTGTACCTGGTGGACCCTTGATAAGTTTTTCTTGTACGATTTGAGAGTATTGTTTGACACCTAGAAGTAAGTCTATGGGGCCTGGTGTGTCGTAGTTCGAGTCAGCCAGGTTGAGTCCTTCTAGATGTGGCCAGTTATCAGCAGTAATTGTTTCAGGAGGAAGTTTAGTGGTAACTTGTCTGGACATGACGAAGGCTTCAACATCTATTTTGAAGTTGGTGTTCCAGCGGGAACCGATTTGCAGCTGTACCATGTGGTTTACATTTGACTTCGTTGAACCCACTCCAATGATACTTCCTCTCGTTGATTGTTTGGTCAAATTGAGCATTTGAGTTGCTTTCTCACTAATGAGTGCTATCTGTGAACCTTGGTCTACTAATGCACGTAGTATGACAGTGTTGTTGTGTTTGTTTCGTGCTATCACCGTTGCTGTAGCTAATAGCGCAGTGCCTTGTCTAGTACTGTGCTGTGAGGCGACCGTTGTATTGACAGTAGCTTCTTTTAGTTCTACATTTGTTTGAGCAGTCTTCGGTTGCATGGAGGTCTCTTGTACCGAAGTCTCAGGTTCTTTGTTGAGATGTAGAAGGCTACGGTGACGCCTTTTGCATATACGACAGGACATTTGTAGTCACCTTCTTGATGAATGTCCTGGTACTAAACAATTGTAGCATAGGTTGTTTGTTTTAACATAATTAACTCATTCAGCAGGTTGCATTTTTGTAAATTCTTTGCAGTGACATAATGTGTGGTTATCACTGCATAGAATACATGTTCTTCTCGACGGTGGTGATGATGTACTTGTGACATGAACAGCACGCTCCTTTGTTGTCTTATTTTGTGTTCCTGGTGTGACAAGCTCAAGTGTTCGGTATGTGGACTGAAGAAACCCTTTCAGATCGTCCCATGTAGGTAAGTCATCAGCATCTTCTTTGTATGAATGTTGTTCCCAGTCCTTGTGAGACTCAGGGTCCAATTTCTGAATTACCAGAAAAATAATTACAGGATCCCATGAATCCAAGCAAATGTTTAAATTTTGAAGGTTATTTAAACAATCTGTCGTGGTGTCCAATAAACTTTTAATTAATTTAGGTGACTGAGAACTCATTTTCTTTTGATAGACTAACTGCTTTAACACTGAATTCACGATCAAACGTTTATTTCCATATCTACTTTTTAATGTGTCCCAAGCTTGTTTATAATTTTTCTGTGTTACCTGGATATGTTTCAATAAAGTCTCTGCGTCTCCATTAACACTACACTTCAAATAATGTAATTTTTGAACGTCACTAATACTTGTGTTCGTGTGCACTAATGATGTAAACAAATCTTGAAATGTAGGTCATTCTTCATATTTTCCACTAAAAGATGGCAGCTGTATTCTGGGTAACCTCACAAGCGCATTTTGTTGTTCAGGATTCGTCGCGATACTTGAGTTATTTTGCAATGACGTCGTCGGCGTTGTAGTATTTTGTTCGCTCATTAAGTCACGTAGATCAGCCAACAAATCAAGATACGACTCTTCATAAATATAAAAGTCTTCATTAGCAAAATATGGTAATAGTGCCTTTTGTTCCTTTGGCGTTATTTTCACCAATTAATGATGAGCATTTTTAAATGTAGACTAATAATCTTCTATCGCCTTTATACGGGTTTCAATATAACCTTTAGTTAATCGTGATTTCGGGCATTTCTTGAGATTAATTTGAGTTTTGTGCACTAACGAAGCAGTATCTTCCAATATATTTAATAATTCCATCACACTGGTCATGTTTATAAATCTTTTTCACTTCACTTTTAGGTTAGGAATGCGTGTTCTATTGTTCTCGCGAGGCGGCTGTTCGACACATGTATATAGCTAGTAAATGATCCGGCGCGATGTCGACCATATGTTAGGTGTTTTGTTTTATGGATTCCTTGTTGTGTAGGATTGTTTAGGTTCACTAATTCTTATTAGGTGTATGGGAAGCTCGTTCCAAAAATTCACAAAAGCGTGTGTTCTCAAATGACGTTTATTAGCAACAACTTGCAACTAACTTCGTAGTTATAACTAGCGTGAAGTAAACGCAGTAACATGGCCTATTGAGAAATATTTAAGCTCAAAATCATCCTAGTTCAAAACCAACTCACAAACGAATCATACTTTTATTTTAAATTCTTTTAATGTTTTTTCATTTCCGCTTTCGGTCTTAGACAGTTCATATGAGTGGTGAAAACTGGCTGTGACATACAGACGAACATACGAGTAATTGTATAAATGGCACACTATTCAGTGCAGCATGGGGTTGCATGCTCGGAAATGTGAAAATAATTATGCAATATGCAATCCAAATCTGCACTCGACACATGTTTCATTCCATCTTGGAGTATCCTCAGGAGATGATGAATAGTCGATTGTTTTGCGCCAGAGCGGTACATATTTATACTTCATACTCCAGCATTAATCAGGCTAGACGTAGAACTTGGTATTAGAAGTTTATTAATATTAAATTTAAAAACACTACACAATCTGCTTAGCCACGTTTCTCAACCATGTTTAGGGTTAACTTCCAGTCTAACTGAATGCAGTAAACTCAGTGTCAGGTACAAAATCAAAGCTAAATGATGTCCGCGTGAATATGTACTTATACGGCTACTAAAGCAATAAATTACTCCTGTTACTTAGAAATGAAGAGACATAAAATAAATATCATTTAGTGTGAAATCAACCTTAAATGGCAACAGATAAAGTACATTTTCTCGTTATTGCCTTGCGAGCTACATCGTTTTGTTTCGTTTCAAAATTTGCGCGTGTATTGGCCAACCTTGGCCAAACATTTGTAGCGGTGGTTTAAAGTCGGTAAATTTCTTCAAAATGTGATATTATTTGCTGATTTAAAGCTTAAAATGTAAGTAATTCAACATGTACTTACCGAAAGTAAGACACTCCGGCCGTTAAATTGCTTTTTCGGGAATTATTTTTGCAACTTTTGAATACACATTGCGGCATTGTGAAACGTGTTTACATTGGCTGTGTATCAAGCGAACTAAATAAAATAAGAGCTCACTTCTCAAGTGCGCTGTTATTTACCGAGACGTATTTTTTGCGCCGACCCGATATCTATTTAATTGTTTATTTGACAGGCCTGTTGGTATAGTGGTCCGTGGCCCTGACTGCTATGCGCAAGGTTGTGGGTTCGATTCCCACCCAGGACAAATGTTTGTGTGATGAGCACGATCATTTGTTCTTTGTCTGGGTGTAATTTATCTATAATATGTATGTATTTAGAAATATATATGTATGTTTATCAGTTGTCTAGTACTCATACCACAAGCTCTGCTTTGTTTGGGACTAGATGGCGTTGTGTGAAAGTTGTGGAATATTATTATTATTGCTGTTGGTATTTTTGATCGAAGCATTTTACATTAAACGACGGCCTATCTGTTCTCTTCACTCCAGTAGCTGAGTAACACGTTACCCCATTTCCAAGACCAGTCAGATTTTCTGGCGCCTGACTACCCGTTTTACTGACATCAGTTTAAGATGGTCACCATTCATCGACTGGCCTCGGCGAGTGTTGTTTAACCTTGAAGATGTGTTATTATTTAGCCACGAGCAGGACCGTTGTTAGAGGTTATCCTCTGCCTAAACCTTCAGGAAATATTGTTACACAGTGTAACAAGTTTACAGCATTACATAATTCACATTATGAAGTACAATAAAGTATTAAAGTATCGATTTAACTTTGGGCTACTCTTAAGTTACGTGACTCGGTGCCGTTTCTTTATTTATTATAATATTTCATTGGATACTGAAATTAAAACATTTACTGTTGGGTCACGGTGTCGACATAGGGCTGACATTATGTTTCAATGGTTTAGGACAAATTAATTTTGGTAGGAATGAATTTAATAACACAAATATTATAAAAAGGAAAGTTTTGATTTTTAAGGGTTCCGTGGCCTGACGGAAAAAAACGGAATCCTTATAGATTCGTCATGGCTGTCTGTCTGTCCGACCGTATATTATTATTCCAAAACTATTAAGACTAGAGAGAAACTTAGTAGGTAGATGTATTCTGTAACCTACACGTGTGGTGTGTCTATGGATTGATCTTAAAAAAGTGGCCAAGTGCGAGTTGGATGCCCATGAAGAATTCCGTAGTTACCAATCATGGTTTAGTTTTAGGAACCTCTAGAGGGTGAACAAAATTTGTGCTGTATATCTTAATGAGCTCTTTCAACGAAAGTTAGTTTAAACGAGATACAATCAGCAGTTCTTGAAATTTAGGACATTTTCAAAAACTGCAGATATAACGTTATTTTTCGCCTAATCTATGCTTGCTACTGCGGAACCCTACATGGGCGAGTCCGACTCGCACTTGACCACTTGTTTGTTATGGATAAACTCAAAAACGAGTGAACAGATTTCAAAAATTCTGGCACGATTATAAAGCATGTAACATAGGCTAATTTAATTTCGCTGAAAAAATACGTTTTTACGCGAGCGAAGCCGCTACGAGAAACTAGTTTCTAATATGCTTAAGAAACTACAGAATGAAGAAATTTTATTTAAGACACCACTAGACAAACAAAAAATCAAATAAATTAAGTTAAGTAAAACTATCGGGCTTCTAAAACCAACTAAAAGGTATAAAATACGTGTCTAATATTTTTTTAGAGTTCTTACTAATGGACTGAAGAGAATTATTATTTATATATCTAGCATACCAGATTTGTATTTAACAAATTTTCACTATTTTTAACCGACTTCAAAAAAAAGGAGGAGGTTCTCAATTCGTCTTGAACTTTTTTTTATGTATGTTATCTCATTACACGCAGATGGCTTGATCGATTTCGAAAATTCTTTTTCTGTTTGAAAGGTGGAGACAATGGGACCAACTAGAAAGTATACACTTTCTAGTTGGTCCCATTGTCGTCATGTTTGGATCTGATGATGGGATCATGGAGAAATCGAGGGAACTCTTCAAATATTATAGGCACGCCTATAGCGTTTTGGGTATTTCTTATAGTACCTTGTGCAGTTGCTCTCGAAAAGCGCAATTTGAGGAAGTGTAACTGATGATGGAGACCCCAGATGGCCACCAAAACTACTCAATAATAAGTATTTCGTAGATTGCGATTAGATTACTTGAATATAGATGTTAAGCACTTTATGCTCGTCACAATGCATATGGTGAAGTAGAGCTGATGGTGATGTACCAGGAGAACTCAAAAATTAACGGCTTTGCACCGGGAAAAGCAATATTTTGTAAAAGGTGATAAGTAGTTGACATTTTGGCTTTTGTAACTAGAGAAATTACAAACCGACCCACTAAAAAGCGTGAAAAAAAAATTTGCAAAAAATAGAACCGACTTCTATATAAAAACACTACAAAGGCAAAAATAACTTTAATTTCGGTAGTCGGTGTCATTTGTTTTGTAAATTAAAGTTATTTTTGCCTTTGTAGTGTTTTTATATATAAGTCGGTTCTATTTTTTGCAAATATTTTTTTTCTTTATATTTTTACTAACTTGGTTTTTTCCACTGCTAGGCAAAAGCCTCCATTATTTCCATTTATTTAGGTATTTATTGGCCTATTAAAAACATCAATTGCCTAATGGTTAAGGTGTGTAAACTTGTGATCGAGAGGTCACGGCTTCGATCCCACCCATTACACTATGGCCGTGAACCCACTCCAGACACAAGCATAATTATTATTCGCTTAGTTGGAGAGGTTAACAATATTGCTAGTAATGTGAATTCTTACAAAAGTCTCTTTAAAAACAAACACTTCATGCATATTTTGTACAAAGGCGGACTTATTGCCGTAAGAATTCTCTACCATCCAACCAGAGGTGCAGAAGAGATAGCGTGATAGGTGCAATAAATATATAGTGAGAGAGAAGTGATTATTACCAACAATATAAAATAAATTGGTCAAGTGCGAGTCAGACTCGCCCATGAAGGGTTCCGTAGTAACTATAATAATATAATATAATATGTATATTTATTTGACAAAAAAAACCTTAAGTACAAATTTCTTAAAACTATCTTATTTACATTTTTTACAATTACGCCATTTAACTTTGTTTTTCATAGTGTTTGTATGAATTACAAAGTTATATTTGCGGTTTTAGAAAATATGCTGTATCTCAAAAACTGCTGACCCGATCTCGTTCAAACCAATTTCGGTTGAAATAAATCAAACATTAAGATCTACAGACATTTCTTTTTAGATTTTTCACTCCATTATTATTGACGGGCCTGTTGGTATAGTGGTCAGTGGCCCTGACTGCTATGCTCAAGGTTGTGGGTTCGATTCCCACCCAGGACAAATGTTTGTGTGATGAGCATGATCATTTGTTCTTTGTCTGGGTGTAATTTATCCATAACATGTATGTATTTAAAAATATATATGTATGTTTATCAGTTGTCTAGTACTCATACCACAAGCTCTGCTTAGTTTGGGACTAGATGGCGTTGTGTGAAAGTTGTGGAATATTATATTATATTATAGAAGTTAGAGGGGGGGGGGGGACACATTTTACCACTTTGGAAACGTATATGTTTTAAATGATTAACTTTGTGAAAAAGTGGTTTTAGAAACCCGCAAGTGATTTTTAAAGACCTGTCTATAGATACCACACATGCATAGGTTTCATGAAAAAAATATATTCAGTTTTTGTTCCATGTATGGGGAGCCCCCCTTTATTTTAAATATTTTTTTCTTAAAATCGCTAGGTAAGCGGTTTACAAAATACATCTACCTACCAAGTTTCACATGTATAGTCTTAAAAGTTTCGGAATAAAATGGCTGTGACATACGGACGGACGGACAGACAGACAGACATACAGACAGACGGACAGACATGTCGAAACTATAAGGGTTCCGTAGCCGAATGGCAAAAAACGGACAAAAAGTCATTGTGACTGTTAGCCGTCATGATCTCGAGAGGAAGCGCATTCCGGAGAAAAATTAACTGAATGTGAAATCAACAAATTCAGAAGTGTGAGAAGAGCAGAGTAAGAGAGGATTATTAAGTTTTCTCGAGCCCGCACGTTCTACTTCCAGTTTCGACGTAACCTACCCAGTTCGTTCCACTATCTCCTTCGTAGACAGCCGCGGTCCCGCCTTCCTAACTCAGGACACCAATTTTGTGTAATTTTGGCGAACAGCTTGTCCCGCATGCAGCAAAAATATCCTGCCCAGTCCCAGTCAACCTCTTGTGCTACATCAGCTCAGTAAACTGAAAATTAGAAACTTTATTACACATACAGATACAAGAAGTGACAGGTTGTCACAGTTAAAATACAACCATACTTTTCAACATGATCTCATTTTTTATTAATTTTACAATGAGTCACCAAATCACTTAGGCACTTAGTTTGCAATTATTTAAGCTTAAATCTGCCTGGCCAAGATGACTTTTAGTATCGTGACATTCCATCGTTCACGTCGCGACGGGTCACGATGACGTTGCAGAATTGTAGCCGTGTCGTCGAAAACATTAGTTACGTTAGACAATGCAATTTTAATTTGAAGAGTTCGTGACTGAATAATAGTAATAATATAGTTATTAGTTAGTATAGAATAATAGTTAAGCAACGGGGATGATGAGATTCCTCCATGCCTAGAAAAGTTGTAATTTGGACATCTTTAACTGTCGGTACGAGTAGTCAGGGCAGAAAATCTTGTAGGAACACTTTGTAATTGTCAGCAATTTCGTATGACCACACGGGCACTCAGCAGTCGTTCCCGAGAGCTGCGCGTAACGCTAGCGTTTCCCTTTATATAATAACATATGTATAGTGTGAATGCGTATGTATATTATATACCACTTTATGTATTACACATTTGGAGTTTCATTCACTTCAGTGAATGAAACTAAACGCACCTACTACTACTTTGGGAACGGCTCATGGAACACTAGCGTTACCCGACCTAGCGTTACCCGTCTTGACGTACTCGACGTGTACTAGCGTTAAACCACGTGGTATAAATTCAGTGTATATAATAAAAACTTTTTACCAAAAAATTAAACCGACTCCCAAAAAACACTGCAAAGTGAAAAATAACTTTAATTTCGGTAGTCGGTGTCTTTAGTTTTGTATTTTCGTTTTTGGCACCGACTTCCGAAATTAAAGTTATTTTTCACTTTGCAGTGTTTTTTGGGAGTCGGTTTAATTTTTTGGTAAAAAGTTTTTATTTCACTCTTTTTAATTGGTCTATTTTTAATTTACCTAGTTACAAGAGCCTGATTATCAACTACTTATAACCTTTTACAAAATATTGCTTTACCAATGCTGGGCCGTTAATTGTTGAGGAGTTCTCCTGGTACTTCACCATCAGCTCTACATCACCATATGCATTGTGACGAGCATAAAGTGCGTAACATCCATATTCAAGTAATCGAATCGCAATCCACTCAATACTCATTATTGAGTAGTTTCGGCGGCCATCTGTGGTCTTCATCATCAGTTCCACTTCCTCAAATGGTACTTTTTGAGAGCAACTGCACAAGTTACTATAATAAATACCCAAAACGACATAGGTGTGCCTATAATATTTGAAGAGTTCCCTCGATTTCTCCAGGATCCCATCATCAGATCCTGACGTTTATGAAAATGGGACCAGTATCGAAGTATACCCTTTCAATCAAAAAAAGAATTTTCCAAATCGGTTCAGCCGTCTTCGAGTAATCGATGATCATACATTAAAAAAAAAAAAAAAAAAAAAATATACGCGTCGAATTGATAACCTCCTCTTTTTGTCGTCGGTTGAAAATAAACTTATCCTGAATAATTATGGAAGACTAGAAGTAGGTTTCTTTATTTTTTTTAGGTTTTCTTATTAGACATATTAACTTTATTTCCAAACAAATATACAAAATTATATACTAAAATACAAACTAGAATAAAGCATCAAAAAATTGATCCTCAACGCTGTCGGCTGGCAACGTACCCAAGATACTGGCGGCATTGCCTCGTTGTATGGCAATGCTTAGCCGTTGACCAAAAAAATAGCCATAAAATAGAAATAGCCCTTGGGTCGTGGGAAGCGTCAACCAGCCTTTTCGATATTTCTTTAAAAAAGGCTGTGAGAACACGGGCCCCATGGTCCGAGAGTTTCGACCCCAAACGGCTCGAAAGAATAGAATGAAGAAAGAATAGAATATAATTCTCGACTAGAATCCAGTGAAAGCAAATCTAGTGAAAGTGGAAGACACCGGTTTAGCAGCTATCTCACTATCATCGAGACTACCAGAATTTAGGACCAATCAGCCGCAAGCATGGTTTACCGATACGATACCGAACTTGCCAAGGGGTACTTATCGTTTTATCCAGCTACTGGATTTTGGATGTTAGATAGGCAGTTGTTTCATATAACACACTACTGCATTCAATTAGATTGGAAGCCAAACCCAATATAGTTGAGAACTTGTTAAGCAGAAGATGATATCAGACAATGCAATTTTAGTATTTAAAGTAGATTAATTTAGTTGATGTGTTTGATTATAATAATGTTTTATTGACATAAAAATAAAGATGTTACATTTTTATTTGAAGCCCTGACTTCTGAGCTAGGTAATAACCAATGTTACAGGAGTCAGTGTCTTCACCCGCTTGTTGAAAAATATTTGCATTATCATGCCACTAACTCAAATTTATATACAGGGTTAATTGTAAAACACCGAAAACCTTTTAGGACTATGTTACTAACATCGTATTAAACAAGTTTTGTTCTATGACTTTTAAAAATTCGTCAAATTTTAGTTCACCAGATTTTCATACAAAAATAAAAATATTTAAATTAAACGCCCTAAATGTGAAGTCTATGCGAAGCAAAACTAAACGATTTATACTATCGCTTTCTTTTGCTTCGCATAGAATTCGTAACATTTAAGGCGTTCAATTTAAATATTTTTATTTTTGTATGAAAATCGGGTGAACTAAAATAGGACGAATTTTTAAAAGTCATAGAACAAAAGTTGTTTAATACGATGTTAGTAACATAGTCCTGAGAGGTTTTCGGTGTTTTACAATTAACCCTGTATAAATACAATAATTAAATAAATGAAATAATAGTTAACAGTAGGTATCGCATCATGCTTGCTCTTTAAAAACGGTCTGTATTACATTGATGTGCTTGAGGTGATTTAAGTGTATGTGTGTGCGCGTGTATGTATGTGTGAGTGTGTGTATGTATGTATGGGTGTGTGTGTGTAAATTAAGTGCAAGGGTAGAAGATCCTTGATTAAGTGTTACTGTTCTTTCAATAAATAGGCTTTCAGTTTGTGTGTAGTCCAACGTTTGAACCCATGTATTTATTAGCTTTTTCTTCATTACTTTTTTGTTAGTGGGTTGATGTGATTAATTTATAAATGCGAACATGTGTACTGATTACTTGATTATGAATGAAACTTCCTAGAAATAGAAACTACGTCTATTTTATGTGAAAATATACGTAACCTATGTATAGTTGGTGTTCTAATACAAAACCGTAATACTAAATCATCCAGGCAAAAACTTTCCATGCTCACATATGCAAAAGTAAGTAAATATAACCAAACCATCTTGCTAACGCAAGGCAAAACTTATTGTAAGTCCGTAAAAATATAAATAACGTGAAGAAACCGGCTTACGGCCACGATGTAGGGCATGTAAGAAAGGCGCTTCCACGGAGATAAATGTACATAATTTATCAACAGCGTCGATAAAAGAAAACATGGCGTAACCTATAAAGTGTATTTTTCTTTACTTGTCCCATTTCGTAAGCAAATATGGCGCACTGGGATTTCGATTTTGTGAGTTGTATAGTTGACTCGATGCTGTTAGAATGAGGAGCTTGTTTGTAAACATAAGCAATAATAATAATACTTTGTAGTAATATTTGAGGTAAAAAAGTGTACCCTTTCAAACAAAAAAAAATAATTTTCCACATCTGTCCAGCCATCTTTGAGTAATCGGGGAACATTTATAAAAAAAGATTCCAAGGAACTAAGAACCTCATTTTTTTAAGTTGGGTAACAATACTTGTTGAGTTCGGCTCTTTGATGGAAAGTCATTAATTTTATGACGACACAACTAGGTAGTGTCAACTACCCTATAACTGGGAAAGATATTTATACAAGATACTGAGTTGTTGAGGTGAGATAGGTTATCGCTCTATGTAAAATACTGATACTTATTTTGTTGCCTCCTAATTTTTTTACAATTTTCGTTTACCAAATGTGACGTGTATAGAAAAATAGACTCTATGCCGTTATAAATTCGTATTATGTAAAACAGTTGTCCTGCCATCAGCGATTAACGAGTAGCGAGTAGATATAGTGTCTGAAAACGAGTTGGCGAGCAGCGAGTGTGTAGTTCCGATAGTATTTTCGCTGGGCTATAACTTGGTTGGAGGCTCTGAGCGTTCTCGGCGTGAGTTCTGACCGCCAAGCGAGCATTACTAAGCATGTATTATCTGTGACGCTCGCTTTTCACTCAGCGAAAAACTAATAAAGCGAGTACGATTACTATTGTTCGAGTAACTGCATTTCTTCTGTTTACATTGAATGTATTATTGTACGTTTGTTGAGCGAGGAAACAGAAAGTTAGTCGCTTCATCGCCAGCTCTCTTTCACTACCGGTCTACCAGACACACTGCTGGATACCATCCACACTTGGTTGATATACCGCCTGGTCGTAAGCGCTTCTTCTCTACATTCTATATTCTGCACACGGCCAAGCTGTGTAACTCTCTGCCTTTCAGTCTTTAAAGTAAGACTGAATAGGCATCGTCTGGGCTCGCTTGTTCCATCATAGACCTCATCTATCGCTTACCATCAGGCGAAATCGAGGTCAAGTCAGTCATCCGTCAAAAATAGCCTTTCAACAATCCAAAAATCACGTCGATCTGTTATTTCGTAATAATACTTAATTGGTATGGATTTTCATAATGGTATTAGCTAGCTTCTAATAGATAGGGAGTTATTAGGATATTAATTTTGTTAATAATATTTGTTCAAGCAGTAACTTTAAATTTCCCCGGATGGAATAATTGTTTCTGTATTAGGTAGTAATACGATTAATCAACTTCAAAAGACTTAACAGAGGATATTCCATGTTAATACTGGTTTGGGGGAATGTTGAGTTTAATTTTTACTTTCCATCGGAAATCAAATACACTATTTTTAAACTAAATATGGGAGATAGAGAAAGGTGAAAGAGGTAACGCAGCCAGACAGTTAGAATCTACTAGAGTACAATATTTGAAACTAGTTTTTGTCCTTGGCTTCGGTCTCGCGACAGTATAAAAAAAAATCAGCGTATTAAAAGTAACCGTTACATGTTAAGTCGTTACATGGTGGACATCCCACCCATACGCACGAAACGTTTTGGGAATACTTTCATTGTGCGTACTGCTAAGGAGTGGAATTCCCTGCCGGAGTCTGTGTTTCCTGATCGCTATAACCTGGGAGTCTTTAAGTCAAAAGTGAATAGGTTACTCATCACTTACAATTAGTTGAGATGGTGGTCAAACGCGAGCCTATTATCAATAAAAAAAAGCCTTTATCACCAACACTTCAACTATCTTCAAACGAAAAATCATGAACGCTCACCGTCCGGTAAGGACCAGGCCCGAGTAGGCGGCGCGTCGCGTTCCACGCGCGCCTCATAGAGCTGTCAACACCAGTGATGGGGCCTCACAGGGCCATTGCCTGCCGGGGTTTGCGG
The DNA here is from genome assembly GCA_943138885.2 of Tholera decimalis. NCBI lineage: Eukaryota > Metazoa > Arthropoda > Insecta > Lepidoptera > Noctuidae > Tholera > Tholera decimalis. Next base: position 6,256,278 of record OW964568.2, read on the forward strand.
GAAAGTTCTACCGAGATACCGCGGCCTCGAAACTTTAGGGCAGCCGAAGGAACAGGGTGAGTAGAAATCTGACACACCCTTCCGCTTAAAACAGCGGAAGAAGTCATTCGATGATTTTCCAACCCAGAAAATAAAGTAAATGCCGGTTTCCTCACGATGTTGTCCTTAAATACCACGCAACGTAATCGCAACGTACTGTCTGTCAGTAATCACTTGGCCATCTGACCCATCGGTTGCCATGAGCCATCCGATCTCTGCATATGCGGCGTGACCCCACTGATAATGGCCCACCTTCTATCTCGTTCCACATACCCCGTCACCTGTAATCTTGATGATCTTATGTCTGCATCAGCAAGCGGAATTCTCGTAGCTGAGTTTTGGCCAAAGTTAGATAGATAGACAGATTATACTTTATTGTACACCAAAAATTAAAACACACTTACATAACCCATATGCGATAACTTTGGTTACAATGGCGGTCTTATCGCTGAGAGCGATATCTTCCAGACAACCTTTGGAAGGACTTCAAAACCTCTAATTGAAATGGGGAGGGCTAAATTAGTGTACTACAAATACTCATAACGGAAAAAACTAATTAAAATATGTAAGTATATATATATATATACATATACATATACATATACATATACATATACACATAAATACAATACATAATTATATAAAATATATAAATATAATGTGTTCTTTAACATCGTGTGGAGAAGACAAAGAAATAATCATAAATTTGAAAGAAAATGATTGGCATCCGAGCTTTTAAAAGCAGCGAGTGACTGGTGCTTGTCTTACTGACACCGGTAATGCATTCCACAACCAAATAGCCTGCACTGTAAATGAATGGTCGTAAAATTTAGTGGAACGTGTAGGCATCAAAAGTCTCAAATTATCTGATGATCTCATAGGTTTACCATGTGTGTCATGAAGAAACTTAAATCGTTCTTTGAGATAAAAGAGAGTTACATAACGTATTATTGCCATCGACACGCTAAGAAGAAGAACAACCATTTTTCCACCACAGCTTTTATGTCAAATCGATTTTTTTTTAATTCGTCTCTTTGACAGCCCTAAGACTTGTGACTCGTGACCTACTTGCGTACATTGACTTGTGTGTCTGCCAGCTCCGTTTGTGTCGGCGACACGGCGTGAAGGTGTCACTGCCTGTTTGCTCTTTTGTCTAGCTTTCAACTGAATGTACTGATGTATCGTTAGTATGTAGGTTGAAGTAGTGTAGGTGCAATATGTTTCTGAGTTCGGGCTGCAATGTGCAGTATGTTCGTAAATCCGTTAGTATTTACAGAGAAATGTGTTGGAGTTGTGGGGTGTTTGGTGATGTTAATAAGTAGGCCAATTAGCAAAGTAAACTATATTTATTTGTTCTTACTTAGGACTCATATCTTATTATCTACAGTAACAGTAAGTCTGAATAGAAGGCCATGATGGCTAGTAATAGATAACTAAATAAATCTATGTATGGCTCTATGGCATTATGAAGTTTACCACAGATTACAAAAAAATGGTCCATGCCTTCAATGCTTAGGTTAATTTGTTATTAGTCATGACAATAAATATTGTCAATTGAGCTTACCCTAGTTGAAAACGTCTCTTTGTCTGTGCTTGATAATGAGGAAAGAGAAAATAACTAAAATCTTATTACTCCGATGTTATTTTGATCGATGTTTATTTGATTGATTCCTTTGCGGGTCGAGAAAGTTGAATCATTTCCATAGGACTCATTGAGTTTTTCGAATTTTCTCGTGAACACCAAGTGTTCGGTCCGACGTGAAACAGAACGCACCCTTTTGACATAAAGAATTTGATCTTGACATTACTTGACTTTGACAGATAGACTTTGCTTGGTTGGAAAAAATGCCGGTCGTCGGGACCCTCTTGAGTTAATTATAATTGGTAAAATATCGTTGGATTCGCCTGTTGAAACCGATAATTGGGGCGCGAATTATCTATTGTTGAACTTTGTACTCCCGGATTGACGAGAATCCAGGGATATTTCTCAGATCTATCGCCGGTTGATGGCCATCCGCGTGGCACGCGCTTTGTTGAAAAAAGGTAGTGAAAATTAACTTCTACCACGGTGTGAGTTAGGCTGTGATGCTGTTGGGACCGCGCCATTTGGAGATTGACGCCTTGTGAACGTCCACACACTTGACTTACATCACACGTTTCAATTACTCACCTCATATTACACACATGCCACACTTGGGGCGTGGCCTTGGGAAGGTCGAAGCTTGGAGAACCCAGCACAGAAGGTTAGTGGTAATAATGTATTCATAAAGCCTAGTAGAAGTAGGCCTTTGTAAGAACTTTGTTTGAAAAGCAACGGTAGGCTCCACGTATCGTGGACAGTTTTGGACACCCAGTTACCGTTGCACTGGCCAATTGTAGTGCTGAACAAAGTGGTAGCAGAGCGTGGTTTGTTGAAAACTTAAAACTTGAGTTTAATTACTTAACACAACTTATAACTTGATAAGTTTGAATATATTGCTTTGTCAGCCGGGCTCAAATAGTACTTGTAGTTTGTACTGTAATTTGTAGTGCTAGCCCCTTAGAATTGAATTGACAAGTAGGATTTATTTGTGAAATTAGGAATTATTAGGTTATAATTTGGTACATAATTTGGTACATAATTTGGTATTTGTTGCAATTAATAATTGAATGTCATTGATCTGAATTTGAAAGGTTATCTAAATAATAATTACACATAGTCTAACATAACAAGACTTGAATGGTGTGGATTGACTTATTGCATTTATTTGTATTTATTGGATTTTGTTAGAGATTCTCCGGCTCAATATTATACAGACAATTGTTGTGCTTATTGATGTTTAATTGGAGTTGATCCTGCACAATATATACATTGAATTTTATTTTATTTTATTTTATTTTTATTTTATTTATTGAGGAAAACCAACAATTACACACTATACATGGTTAATATTAACTTATAATCTAGGTATATTAGTGCGTAACTAACAACGTTATCCACAAGTTACATATTCGAATTAAAAATAGGATCACAAGTACAACGTTACTTATTAATAATACAGATTAGTTAGTTTTACTCTTATAATACTTAACACATTTCTGAAAATAAGTTAGTCCTCTGCTATTTCAATCACTTTAAGTAACTCAGTACGAATTTTAATAGCTGATAAAGAAAATAAATCTACGTCTGAAAAAAGAGTATTATAATTTCTTGCTAAACGTCGTAGAGGTGCGCGGACTCCCGCATTGGTGCGACAAGAGGACACTGCAAATAGCGGGAATCCTCTCACCCCACGACGCAAAACAGTTCTAGGAACTATATAACACAATTTGTTTGTCAATTCTGAGCAGTCGTACTTGTTATTACACAGATCATATAGAAATTTTGTTTCCAAATAAATGCGTCTATTCTTTAAACTAGTCAGTTTGTAATATTTTAATAAATTAACGTAAGGTGCTTTTTTTCGGAAGCAACGATAATGTGTGGCTTTAAGAAATTTACTTTGTACGTTTTCAAGATTAGCTATATATTTTTTGTACAAGGGGTTCCATACCTACAGCATACTCTAACTGCGATCTAACCAAAGATTTATATAAATGAATGTACGTGCGAGTACGTTTAAAGTTGGTCATGCATCTCATTACGAATCCATACATGCGAAATGCATTGCTTATAATATTATCAATGTGTTGATCTAGGTGAAGTTTACTATCCAGAAGTACACCAAGGTCCCTGATTACAGTGACTCTATGCAATAAGGTGTTATTAAGATTGTAAGTGTGAGTTACAATATTCTTGTTTTTAGTGAATGTTATAGATGAGCACTTTAGAATGTTTAACTTTAACTTATTTTTAATACAATATGCCGAGAATCTATCCAGATCTTCTTGGAACAAAAAACAATCAGTTTTATCTTGAATTTTTCTAAAAATTTTTAGGTCATCGGCATAGAGTAGAAATTTTGAATGTCTGAAACATTGATTCAGGTCATTAATAAAAATAACAAATAGGAGAGGCCCTAAAATTGAACCTTGGGGTACCCCGGATGTGACATGTATTGATGTGGATTCAAAGCCCTTAATGACTACTTTCTGAGTCCTATTAGTGACGTATGATGCAAACCAGCGTAATAAATCGCCTCGTATACCATTGAAAGCTATTTTCGTTAGAAGCAGTTCGTGATCCACCTTGTCAAAGGCCTTCTGGAAATCTGTGTAAACAGCATCTACTTGCAATTGATGGTCCATGCTGTTAAACAAAAAGTCAGTGAAAACCAATAGATTCGTGACTGTGGACCTTTTTTGAGCAAATCCATGCTGCTGCTGAATTATAGAGTTGTGTATGATAGGATAGATCTCATCGTGAACCAGTCTTTCAAATAACTTTGACAAGGCGGACAAAATAGAGATGGGACGATAGTTCTCAATAATTTGTTTTGAACCTGATTTATGAACGCGCGTTATGTTGGCTGTTTTCCATATTTCAGGAAATGAACCCTCTGAAATACATTTATTGAATATTATATGTAGGGGTGCGCATATAATATCCGCAGTTCTTTTAAGATAAAGTGGCGGTATACCATCGGGCCCTGGACCTTTTGTAGTGTCAAGTGTTTTTAAAGCCTTAAGAATTTTTTCATAACTAAAAGTAACACTGTTGATAAGGATGCTATTTTCATTGTATTCTTGTGGAGGTGACCAATTATTTATATCAAAGGTGGAATGTTCGTAAGCTGAATGAAAGAACTCTGAGAATAGATTACAAATATCAGTAGAATTACTTGAGCTACGATCTTTATAAGACATTGTTGAGGGTATGCTAGTATTTGCTTTTCGATCAGAGATATAACTCCATAAGAATTTAACATTTTTACCAATATTTTCTTCAACCGAGTCAATATATTTATTGTAACAGATTGTAACAGTTATTTAACAGTTAGTTATTGTAACAGAATTGTTATTTATTTTGTAACTAGCCATCCTTAGCAAGCTAGATTCATACTTGGAATAAGTACAGGGTCGGATTTGGACTTGAAATAATTGAATTTGAATTTTTATTTTGTTGAGATTATTTGGTCGGCTAACAAGTCATTGCTGTTTGTTTAATATTTGATTGTTGGTTGTTGATTGGTGTTTTGTATTAATATTTGATTGTTGCAATGGCCTCATTAAGGGCAGTCAGGGAGGCTGCTGCGGGATTGACCTCACAGTTGAGATGGTTCACATCGGCAGCTGCAACTGTTGAGCGTGTGGAATTGGAAGAGCTCACCCTTGCTCGGTATGGGCAAGTGATTGAGAGGATCAAGTCAGCTGATGCTGCGCTCACGCGCTTCAACGAGTACATCATGGACGTGGATTTGGGGGTGATGGATCAGACAGCCCGCGATAAGATTTTGGGTGACTATGACCAGATTGTCCACCTGGGGGATGTCATATGTCTACGAGCGTGGGAAATTTTGAAGAGTCGGGTGCCTGATGCGGCCAAGCCGCAGACCCCTGTTGTTGCAGGCCCTGGACTATTGAGTAGGCTGCCCACCCTGGAGCTGCCACATTTTGAGGGTCGCTTGGACCACAGGCTGGGCTTCCTAAATCTCTTTGAGAGTCTTGTCGATGCACGCTCGGACCTCGGACCTTCCCAGAAGCTGGCCTATTTATTGTCTGTCCTGGAGGGCGAAGCCAGAGCCTTGGTGCAGCACTTGCCGGTGACGGATTCCTCCTATCCGACCGCTCTGGAGCTTCTCTCCCGACGGTATCAGAACAAGCGCTGCCTGGCTGATGTGCACATCGACCAAATTTTGGGACTACCGGCTATTGTCAGCACGTCGACGTTGCGCACTGACTTGCTGAACCCGTTGGTCTCAGCGACCAACGCCTTGAGACGCTTGGAGTTACCGGTGGAACATTGGTCCTACTTGTTGGTGCACATAGTGCTGCAGTTGCTCCCCGCGGAGTTGAGGTCACGTTTTGAGCAGGAGTATGGTGGGGATAGTGCCACCCATCTTCCCCCCTTTGACGACCTCCTCAAATTTTTGGAAGACGAGTGTCGGTTTGCGGATAACACTCGTGGCGCTACGGGGTCGCCCCCACTACCTTCCCAGCCCAGAGACCAGGGACGGACTAGGGCCCGGGGGCCTGTTGATGTTCCCCCCGCCCCCCGTTTTGCTGGCGCCCGGAGTCCTCGGGCTAGGGGGCCTGTTGATGTTCCCCCCGCCCCCCGTTTTGCTGGTGCCCGGAGTCCTTATCATTGTGACTTTTATAAGGCAACGGGGCATGTCATGGCGCGTTGCCCAGATTTTTTGAATTTGCACGTAAGTGCCCGCCGCCGTATTGTCAACGCACGCCGTTTGTGCTTTTCGTGCTTGGGGGCCCACTTCCATCGGGACTGCCCCAACCCCCGCCCGTGTAGAATTTGTGAAGGGTCCCTCCTTGAGATTTTGTGCGCCAACGCGAACCGCTCCAGCAGACCAGCCTCTGAGGGGGGTTCGCGCAGGGGGGGGGTACCCCGGAGACGAGCACCGGGCTGAGACCCGCGATTCTGTACGCCGCACTCCACCCCCCGCGCAAGTTGAACGGGAGCCCCACGAGCGCCATTTGGTCTTCCCTCGTCAGGGAGAACGCGCATTGGCTGCTAGGCAGCAGTGGCCGGGTCGGCGCCGCTGCCTTTCGCCTCCGTTGGCGGAACGTCCCCGGCTGGAGTCGCGCCCTCCGCCATTCGGGCATCCGGTGGGATATGCCCCTCCAGTGATGGCGAGCGGCTCGGGACACCGCGCAGACGAATATTTGGATTGATGGCCTCGTCGTGAACGAAGGCAGCCTGGAAGCGGCGATCGGTCGCCGCCCAGGCATCACTAAGAGATTGACGCCTGCCCGCTAAAGGACCCCCCCGATCAAGACGGTTTTGTTGCCAACGGCCTCGGTCAAGGTCTGGGGACCCTTGGGTGACTCAATTGTGGTCCGTGCCATTTTGGGCACGGGAGTCCGGGGTTGCCTTTTGTCGTCTTGGTTAGCGGGACAGGTTGGCCTGAAGGTGAACGACCTTTCAGGCAGGATTTGGGGAATTGGCGAAACGGCTGTCACCACTGTTGAGGGAAGGACCTGGTTTGAAATCACCCTTGTGAGTTGTCCTTACCCTAAAATTGGTGCTCCTGCCCTTGTTATAACTGAAATTGGTTGGGACGAGCCACTTCGGGAAACCCTGTTGGAGGACGGTTGAGGCACTCTAGCCTTCCTTATGGGCCCGTCACCCCCCTTTGTTGCCCAAGGAGGGCCACTTGGTTTAATTGTTGGTGACTGATCGTCACGTTAAGAACTCGCATGCCGGTTGCAATGCGCTGTTGGCCATTCTGCAGCGAGAAATTTGGATTTTGTCGGCTGATCGCGTCAATGAGGCGAGGCCCTTTGCTGGCGTCGTAACGGACTTGTTGGTCCCCTTTTGTTGAAGACGTCCACCCTTCGTAATAGTAAGATTGTTAAGGCTTATTTGTGTGTTTGTCTGCCTGTCAACCAAGGCAGTACATTTGAACGACTTTGGAAAGATTTGTGTCTCGCCGTGGGTTACCTTCGTTGATTAGGTCTGATTGCGGTACGAATTACAAGGGTACAAGTAACTATTTGAAGGAGGTACACGCCTTCCTAATGAGAGCCAGGTTGACATTGGTAATAGTTTGGCCCGCCGAGGCGTCACTTGGTTGTTTGACCCGCCAGCCTGCCCCCCATTGGGGGGGTATTTTTGGGGTCGCGGTGAAAGCGGCAAAGGGACGCTGGCGGAGATTGTTGGGAGACACCGTTCTCACCTTTGAGGAACTAGCTACGGTATTTGGCCGCATTGAAGCTGTGTTAAATTTGCACCTTGTCAAGACTTCCAATTGATTAGCGGACGGGTAGGCCCGTCCGGGGGGGGGGTAGATGTTCGGTCCGACGTGAAACAGAACGCACCCTTTTGACATAAAGAATTTGATCTTGACATTACTTGACTTTGACAGATAGACTTTGATTGGTTGGAAAAAATGCCGGTCGTCGGGACCCTCTTGAGTTAATTATAATTGGTAAAATATCGTTGGATTCGCCTGTTGAAACCGATAATTGGGGCGCGAATTATCTATTGTTGAACTTTGTACTCCCGGATTGACGAGAATCCAGGGATATTTCTCGGATCTATCGCCGGTTGATGGCCATCCGCGTGGCACGCGCTTTGTTGAAAAAAGGTAGTGAAAATTAACTTCTACCACGGTGTGAGTTAGGCTGTGATGCTGTTGGGACCGCGCCATTTGGAGATTGACGCCTTGTGAACGTCCACACACTTGACTTACATCACACGTTTCAATTACTCACCTCATATTACACACATGCCACACTTGGGGCGTGGCCTTGGGAAGGTCGAAGCTTGGAGAACCCAGCACAGAAGGTTAGTGGTAATATTGTATTCATAAAGCCTAGTAGAAGTAGGCCTTTGTAAGAACTTTGTTTGAAAAGCAACGGTAGGCTCCACGTATCGTGGACAGTTTTGGACACCCAGTTACCGTTGCACTGGCCAATTGTAGTCCTGAACACCAAGTACTGTTTGATTTTGACTTTTAGGTGTTGCAATATTGATAGATAAGGTACTCTCCAAACCGGGGTTGTGAGAATGTTCAAACGAGATACCGCGGCTCCAGAACTTAAGGGCAGTTGAAGGAACAGGATGGGTTTTTAGTCGGTAGAAGTCTGAATGGTTGCGCCAACATTCATAATTCGATTGCCATCCATTTCCCAAACCCCTCCTCCCCTCCCAAGCACAAACCTCGCGAGAATGATGAGTTCATTCCCCACGCCATTTATGTTTGTCAAGACACTTCCAAATCGAACCGCTACGCGCGCGCACACGGCACCAAGCCTGCGCTAGACTACAACAATTGACAATCTTGGATTCATCATATTTTCAAGGACTAAGTAACAACAATTTGTGTTTGTGTTTAATGTGTGAATTTGTGAGGACAGCAAAATTGAAGCACTACTACACACACACACACACACTACACACACACACTACTTTTGCACCGGTGTCGACCAGGCACGTGGCTCTAGCAAAGGTTTGTGCTTTCCTATCATAAAATATCGGGTTGCATTCTACTGTCCAACACCCTTGCAACTCGTGTACCTATCTCCAAGCGGTTGTCAATCGTTTAGTTCCGCATCGCAAATACAGTCCACTAAAATAAACTAAATTAGCTCGCCGCGCCACCACTGAAATTACCTTCCTCTTCACAGAGGGTAGGTACTCTCGGAAAGTACCTGCATTGCTGGACACTAGAAGCTCGGAGTCATCGCTGCGTTCACTGTCGGGAAGACACTGCGTAGCATATGCTTCATATGCTTACAGAACTTCGAAGGAGCCCCACCGTGCCCTCGTTTCAGAAGTAGAAAGCGAACTGTCGCTCTCAGCTGTGATTCGTTCCAATGTTGGCAGTGCGGTATCATGGGATGTCGTAATCTTCTTTTGCGAAACTGCTGTCATGTTGTAGAAGGAGCCTGTGGAAAGTGAGAGGGAGATTGAGGTGTTCTCTAAGTCGATAGCTAGTGGCTCTACCTCGTAAAACAGAGTCTTTTATTATTTTGCCAATTCTGAGTTAGTTATGTGAGAGTATGCCGCAACAGCTGTGGAGTGAGTTTAATATGAACTCTGATACATGTCCAGATTATCCAAATGGTCGTCATTCTAGTTAAAATACGTCTTTTTTCAACAGGCCTCCCAAACCATCGTCATTATCCTTTTTTATTAATAAATAGGCTCGTGTTTGATCATCAGGTGAGATGGTGCTCAAACGTGAGCCTACTCTGAATTTAAAAAAAAGAAAAAAATCATCTAATCTGATGGTAGGTCGAAGATGAAGTACGCTTCTCTAAAAGTAACCTATTCACTCTTGACTTAAAGACCCCGAGGTTATAGCTATCGGGAAAGACAGACTTCAGCAGGGAATTCCACTCCTTAGGCATACGCATAGTTAAAGTATTGCTAAAACTTTTAGTTCGTATGGGTGGGATGTTCACCACGTAACGATCGCCGTTTGTTTTCCGGATTATTACCGAATTCTAATACTTATAAAAACTTTTTAACAAAAAATTAAACCGACTCCCAAAAACACTGCAAAGTGAAAAATAACTTTAATTTCGGTAGTCGGTGTCTTTAGTTTTGTATTTTCGTTTTTGGCACCGACTTCCGAAATTAAAGTTATTTTTCACTTTGCATTGTTTTTGGGAGTCGGTTTAATTTTTTGTTAAAAAGTTTTTATTTCACTCTTTTTAGTTGGATGATTTTTAATTTACCTAGTTACAAGAGCCTAAATGTCAACTGATTATAACCTTTTACAAAATATTGCTTTTGCCAATGCTGGGCCGTTCATTTTTGAGGAGTTCTCCTGGTACTTCACCATCAGCTGTACATCACCATATGCATTGTGACGAGCATAAAGTGCTTAACATCCACATTCAAGTAATCGAATCGCAATCCACTCAATACTTATTATTGAGTAGTTTCGGCGGCCATCTGTGGTCTTCATCATCAGTTCCACTTCCCCAAATGGTACTTTTTGAGAGCAACTGCACAAGTTACTATAAGAAATACCCAAAACGCTATAGGTGTGCCTATAATATTTGAAGAGTTCCCTCGATTTCTCCAGGATCTCATCATCAGATCCTGACTTTGGTGATAATGGGACCAATTTCGAAGTATACCCATTCGAACAAAAAAAGAATATTCCAAATCGGTTCAGCCGTCTTTGAGTACTCGAAGATCATACATTAAAAAGAAATATATATATATATACGCGTCGAATTGATAACCTCCTCTTTTTGTCGTCGGTTGAAAAGTATTTTGCATGACAAACTTTTGATGTAAACAAGATCAGGACCACACACTTAACATTCGCGCTGACCAACGACAACCAAAAAAAAATAACTACCTACATCATTGTATAAAAACATGTACCTACCTATAGCAGTGCATAAGCCGTAATGTTCCCGTAAAAACTGCAGCTTGCTGTGATACAAGTAAAATGTAACTGTGGAAATGGGTTGTCGTGAAATGGCTATTGCAAAAGCCTTATAAATGCAGACGCTCTAGGAATACCGGGCAAAGCTTCTTAGCAGCCGAATTTCTAACTTTTATAAAGAAAAAAAACAATAGTGTGACTAACTTTAATTGAATCTACGATTTTTTTTCACTATGAATCTCTCATGTTTCACGAACATTTAAACGCACATTCACAAACAATCAAATTCGGAACAAAATATCTGTAGGCCATACAAATCTTTGTTCCGTTGCGGGAATTAAATCCGTGACACTTTGGCGCAGCAGCCAATTGCTTAATCACTGCGCCAAACGCGTCGTCAAATATAATGTATTTTGTATAACTTCTGTATAGTTCATTTTGTCGACGTGCATAATGTTATTTTGATTTTGGCTCCTATCATTGGTAAACCTCGATCTAGATAAAGACAGATATACTATTAAGCCGAGCAGTACCTACGTTACCTTATGAAACTTTTTGATTATATTTCTTCACAAACCCCTAAACACAGAGACCGTACCCTAAACCACGTGAACGAGCTAGCTGTTGAGCTGATGAAGCCGAGAGTCAAGATCATGGCTTAAAAGACATAAGCCCTTGGACTTATCTAAATGACACAGCGGAAAAAGGTTTTGCAAATACACGTCCTCTTCTATGACGTGGACATATCACTGGATCTGAACCACAAACATTCCGTTCCTAATATACATATTGCTGAATGTTCGTTAGGAGAGATATTGCAGTATAAAACATTTAAAAATCCCTCATAAAATCTTTCTTTTATGCAAATCACGCATTTTGTCACAGCCTTCAAGAAAACCCTTCAAAATTTTCAATAACAATTTTATTCACAACGAAAATACTACGCAATAATGGACGATGTTTAACGTAAATTGATTTGCCAATACCATTTTGTAATATTACAATGAGTCCGACGTGATTTTCCTGCTTTTAGTAATCAATTGAAATCGCGCCAATGGCAATGGCTTTGACAGGTGTCAGCCATTTTGGATAACAAAGGAATCGACGAGTACAGCCAAGTTGACTAGGCAAATTCAAACAGGCCTGTGATCATAGTTTGTCTATGGTTAAAAATTGTTTCTTTTAAAGCAATTTTTTTTTGTTGTGTATTTGGTACGAGGCATGTCTTTTAAGTTCTGTGGTTTCCATATTTCCCGGCAATTCTGAATTTGGAACTGTTCTATATTCGAATGTGTTTAAATTTTGAATCTCAAAACAGTTGAACGTATTAGGATTAATGCTATTGTTTAGTCACAGCGTCGATTGGAATCTGTCAGGTTACGTACGAAAATGAATCTTTCTAAGGAAAATGTTTGTGCAATAATTTTCTACAACTTTAGAAGAGGCCTGACACGGCTTCAGTGTTTTGAAGAGCTAACATGTGTGTTCAGTGATGAAACCCCATGTCTGCGGACTGTCGAACGCTGGTATTTAGAATTCCAGCGTGGACATACTAGTATTAGTGACAAATCTCGCGTAGGACGTCCAAAATCGCCTTCACTGAAGATAACATCATTGCCGTGAGTCATGTGACGTATCGAGAGATAGAGGCTCTATTAGGTATCTCAGGGACAACCATTTAGAAGATCTTGCATGAAGCGCTTGGTGTGAAAAAGCTAGTTTGCCGTTGGATACCGCATCTGCTTTCCGACGATCACAAGGCGGCCCGCGTCAGATGGTGTAAGAAAACTCTGCAAAGGTTCAACCGAGGAGAGTCAAATCACGTTTACGACATCGTCAGTGGTGATGAATCTTGGATCTATGCCTACGATCTTGATTCCAAACAACAATCTACAATATGGATCTTTCAAGTCGAGCCAAAGCTGACTAAATTTGTTCGTTCTCAAAGCACTTCAAAGAAGATGGTGGCCACGTTCGTTGGAAAAACCGGCCATGTTGCGACTATTGCACTTGAAGATCGTAGAACGGTTAATGCAGATTGGTATACCACAGTTTGTTTACCACAAGTCATTGCCGAACTTCGAAAATCTAACTCAAAGCGACGCATCATCCTGCACCACGACAACGCAAGCTCACACAACGCTCGTCAAACGATTGAGTATTTGAAGCAGGTTAAAGTAGAAATTCTTGTCCACCCTCCATACAGTCCTGACCCAAGCCCTAACGATTTCTTTACATTTCCTAAAATTAAGAAACGTCTTCGTGGTCAAAGGTTCCAGTCCGGTGAAGAAGCATTCGACGCTTTCAAGTCAGCCATTTTGAACACCCCCACTTAAGAATGGAATAAATGTTATAATAACTGGTTTGAGCGAATGGAAAAGTATACGTGGTGAATACTTTGATAAACAATAAAAAGTACTATAAACTTAAAAGGCATGCCTCGTAATGTGTGTTTTTGTGTGAGACTATTTTTTCCTGAAATAAATGTATTTTATTTATTAAAGTTTTGTAATGACAGGTCTGGCGCATTTTTTATATATTAGCATAATGATGGTTAATTGAAAGAGGCTAAGGTGTGGAACTTTCTGCCAGCTTCAGTGTTCCTTAGCACATATGACCCGTCTGCCTTTAAAGCAAGAGTGAAGGAGCATCTACTGGGGTCGCTCGTTCCATCTTAGACCTTATTTATCGCTTACTATCAGGCGTGATCGAGGTCAAGAACGGATGATTTCTTCAGTAATAATAAATATAATATGCTTAGATATTTCTGTAAAATAATCAAATTTATGCCAATGGTTTAGAATACATTTAAGCCCGTGTTAGCTTTTTATCAACTGGTTGTTTGTACATACAAATAATATTACAAAGAGGCGTGCCTCTAAGGATGACAAATATCATTAATTTGTTTAAACCAACACCATTTTTAAAGCGTAATTTTTGTATATTCTGTTTTGTTTGTTTATCTACCTCTTATGACCATAATATTTCATCTTACTGAATTTTACAATACAATCATAATATTTCATTTTTTATCGTCATCATTGCTCCATTTTATGGCTGTCACAAAAAGTTTAACAGCGCATCAAAATACATCATTCTGCCTTGATTATTTGCTTTACACTTGCAGGTATCGTGCAATGGACCGACAAAAAGATATATCGTAAAATCGTAATGGAAAAATCATGCTGGATATAAACTTTCGACAGTAGAAAAAAAAATAAAAATGTTTTAAAAATGTCTACCAACGAACGTATTCAAGGCAGTATCGCTATTTTATTCATTCATTAGTTTTTCATATCTCTCAATGAAACTTGTAATAAATCACTCAGGAGTACATTAGAATTAACTTATCATAATATACAGATGTATACACATAAGTTGACACTTGAATCTTATATTATTTTGATGTAGTTTTAGAACATTATACGAAGTGACTTTTTATTACCATCCAAATTTTAATGGGTTCTTTGTGCAGTAAAACCTGTTAAAATTTTGACGGTGAGAAAAAGTCAACCTATATCAAGCCCAGGTTCGGTCGTGTATGGAGTACTGCTCTCATCTTTGGGATGGATCTGCCAAACCAACTGGACGCGCTTGAGTTTATTGAGAAACGGGCCAAGAGACTCATTGGCAACGATGCACTGGTTGAGTCAAAGCTCCAGAGCTTTGAACATTGAAGACGAGTTGCAAGTCTATCGGTTACATTTCGGGGAATGTGCGATGGAATTACACAATCTAATTCCACCAAGCCCGTTCCATCATCGAACTACAAGACAAACGGCGATCATTACATGGTGGACATCCTAACCATATGCACTAAACGTTTTGGGAATACTTTCATTGTGCTTACAGTTAAGGAGTGGAATTCCCTGCCGGAGTCTGTTTCCCGATAGCATTAACCTAGGGGTCCTTAAGTCAAGAGTGAATAGGTTACTTTTAGGTAAACGTGCTCCATCTTCGACCACATTATCACATATCATCAGGTAAGATGGTAGTCAAACGCGAACCAATTATCAATTTAAAAAAAATCATAGAAATAAAACTGAAGCGTCAGACAGTGACTTTAAAATAGTTCAGTTTTCTCAAGTGCTTATTTTAGTGAAGTACTGCTAAGCTCAGGAACGGGTGAACCGATTCTAATGGGTTGTTATACTACAAGATCGAGGAGGTTATAGGGCAAAATATTTTTTAACCTTTCTGGCACTAAGACAAAAGAATGTTTAAAATTGTTTGGTTATTTGTAATGGAAAAAACGGCCACCTGCATTTTGCAAGATTTTAACGAAGCCAATGTAAGAGGT
Organism: Tholera decimalis; assembly: GCA_943138885.2. NCBI lineage: Eukaryota > Metazoa > Arthropoda > Insecta > Lepidoptera > Noctuidae > Tholera > Tholera decimalis. Next base: position 6,271,563 of record OW964568.2, read on the forward strand.
TTGCAGGTAGCTGCATGTTGAACTGAAGATGTTTGAGTATTGACATGTAATAAAAACATTTTACCAAAAAATTAAACCGACTCCCAAAAAACACTGCAAAGTGAAAAATAACTTTAATTTCGGTAGTCGGTGTCTTTAGTTTTGTATTTTCGTTTTTGGCACCGACTTCCGAAATTAAAGTTATTTTTCACTTTGCAGTGTTTTTTGGGTGTCGGTTTAATTTTTTGGTAAAAAGTTTTTATTTCACTCTTTTTAGTTGGTCTATTTTTAATTTACCTAGTTACAAGAGCCTAAATGTCAACTACTTAAATATAACCTTTTACAAAATATTGCTTTTGCCAATGCTGGGCCGTTAATTGTTGAGGAGTTCTCCTGGTACTTCACCATCAGCTCTACATCACCATATGCATTGTGACGAGCATAAAGTGCTTAACATCCGTATTCAAGTAATCGAATCGCAATCCACTCAATACTTATTATTGAGTAGTTTCGGCGGCCATCTGTGGTCTTCATCATCAGTTCCACTTCCTCAAATGGTACTTTTTGAGAGCAACTGCACAAGTTACTATAATAAATACCCAAAACGTCATAGGTGTGCCTATAATATTTGAAGATTTCCCTCGATTTCTCCAGGATCCCATCATCAGATCCTGACGTTTATGAAAATGGGACTAATTTCAAAGCATACCCTTTCAATCAAAAAAAGAATTTTCCAAATGGGTTCAGCCGTCTTCGAGTAATCGATGATCATAAATTAAAAAAAAAACAAATATACGCGTCGAATTGATAACCTCCTCTTTTTGTCGTCAGTTGAAAAAGAAGAAAAAGAACATTATACCTACTGAGTATGATTTTGAAAAGTTCTACTATTAAAACATATTCGTTGCTACTTGTTCAGGTTTTGGATTATTAGCAATGAAATCGAGAATTTCTAGTTTTAGGTTTCTTTATTCCACAATATTCCACAACTTTTTTTCACACAACGCCATCTAGTCCCAAACTAAGCAGAGCTTGTGGTATGGGTACTAGACAACTGATAAACATACATATATATTTCTAAATACATACATATTATAGATAAATTACACCCAGACAAAGAACAAATGACCGTGCTCATCACACAAACATTTGTCCTAGGTGGGAATCGAACCCACGACCTTGCGCATAGCAGTCAGGACCACTGACCACTATACCAACGGGCCTGTTATTGGACTTCACACGAGTTTTACACAAGCTTCTAACGTTTTATACCATGTAGGCCTATGTGAAACAAAACCATTAATGATTTTAAATAAGTTAAAATATTAAAATAATTTAGTATGTGTACGGTGTATTTCTAAATTTTCACAGGATCGAAGATGTGTACTCACATAATTATGTTAGTGTATCAAGTCTATCAGAATCTCCTAAACGGATTTGAATGAAATTTCGACCAGAATATCGACGCCTTAGAGTGAAAACCTCGTAAGTGAAAAATGAGTAACTTTTCAGGAGGAAGAAAAATCTGCGTGCTATAAAATTTTTGTACGGTTTCTTTTATGTTTATTTTAATTAATTTTATATAATTTTAACCCGTTTTTATATGCAGAACTGTTCGATATTGTATATAATATGAAAAATATTATATAATGCATAATCCATGGCTTGATTACACTAAACTGACGACGCGACCCGAGTGTTTACGAGGTTCTCACTTACTTTCATAGATAGCGTTTCGAGTATCGAATGAACATATTAGTGAGATCAGGATGTGCGTTGCTAGGATTGCTTTCTGGAAACGCAATTAAAATTTTTGGACAAAAATGTACTCTCGATGTTTTCACTCCGCCGCGGGCATAATCTGTAGGTATTATTCAGAATAAAAATAGACGTGTAGACTGGTAGGATTCGTCACGTCTCGCTAACTACGTGCTTACTCGAAGTACGTGAAGGCTTTGTATTTCTTTGTCATTATTTTATTTATGAAGTCAAGTAGGTACCTATTCAGAGAGCTTTAGTATTAAAAGTCTTTACATCAAAGTGCTTAGTTTTCAAAGGCGTCACGTTAGGGTCAATAACATTTATTTACAATATTAGCTGGCAAGAAAGAGGCCAGATTATAACCTAACATCGCACCAATTAATCCCTGAAAGGATAAGTAGAAATGTACCTGTTATAATACCTTTTTATTTGGGGGAAAATCATCAAATTGCTACTCCCGCTAATGATGGAGCAGAAGAGAGTGTCAGAAAACTACTGACCAAAGTCCCATCTTGTTTCTTCAGTTCCCTTTGTGTTCCGGGGCCGCGGTATCTTGCTAGAACATCTCCTGCAACCCCGTAAGATGAAGTCAAGTACCCACCTACAGTACCTATTCAGTTGGCTGTAGTATTAGAAGTCTTTACTTCAAAGTACTTAGTCGATTTCAAAGACGTCACGTTAGGGTCAATGACATTTACTTACATTATTATCATGCAAGAAAAAATCTAGATTATAACATTACATCGCGCCTACGAATCCCTCCTCATATGGATACGCAGTGTACCTGCTATAGTACCTAGTACCTACCTACCAACATATATAATATTTGACTAACTTTTGCAAGCGGCATCGCTCTATTAAGCATAATTTAAATAATCTAAGTTAGTTTTTGATAACTTAGATTTGTATTTGTGAAAGAATTTTAAAATCAGTCCAGTTATTTTTGAGTCTATCCATTACGAACTAAAAAAGACATATCTTTCCTCCTTTTAATGTTATTGTAGATATAGATTAAATCACATGATGTGATCGGAGCGAAAATACTCTTTATATAGATATATTCTTTATTGTACACCATAACAGTAAAACAAATATGGACTCAACAACTAAAAAAACTTTTTACCAAAAAATAAAACCGACTTCCATATAAAAACACTACAAAGGCAAAAATAACTTAAATTTCGGTGGTCAGTGTCATTTGTTTTGTATTTCTTTTTTTTTGACACCGCCTTCCGAAATTTAAGTTATTTTTGCCTTTGTAGTGTTTTTATATGGAAGTCGGTTTTTTATTTTTGGTAAAAAATATTGTTTCACGCTTTTTAGTGGGTCGTTTGTAATTTATCTAGTTACAAAAGCCAAAATGTCAACTACTTATCACCTTTTACAAAATATTGCTTTTCCCGGTGCAGAGCCGTTAATTTTCGAGGAGTTCTCCTGGTACATCACCATCAGCTCTACTTCATCATATGCATTGTGACGAGCATAAAGTGCTTAACATCTTTATTCAAGTAATCTAATCGCAATCCACGAAATACTTATTATTGAGTAGTTTCGGTGGCCATCTGTAGGCGTCATCATCAGTTCTACTTCCTAAAATGGTGCTTTTCGAGAGCAACTGCACAAGTTACTATAAGAAATACCCAAAACGCTATAGGTGTGCCTATAATATTTGAAGAGTTCCCTCGATTTCTCCATGATTCCATCATCAGATCCCAACGTGACGACAATGAGACCAATTAAAAAGTATACCCTTTCAAACCAAAAAAGAATTTTTCAAATCGATCCAGCCATCTGCGAGTTATGAGGTAACATACATAAAAAAAGTTCAAGACGAATTGAGAACCACCTCCTTTTTTTTGAAGTCGGTTAAAAAGGTTGATACAATGGGCGGTCTTAACCGACCACTCTAATCTACATCCAGGATTGATACTGAGAATTTCCAGTCAGGAAAACCCACAGTTTGACCGAAATCGATCCTAGGACCTTATGCCAAGCAGTACCATTAGCCGGGGTCGTGGAAATGTTCTAATGAGATGCCACAGCTCCGGAACTCAAGGGCAACTGAACGAGCAGCGTAGCTTTTTAGTCAGTAGAACTCTGATTCCACCCACAGCGGGAATATTTGTTTTGATGATTTTCCCACCCAGCAAAAAAAGTCAGTACCACAAGCGACTCCTTGAAACGCCGTTTATAGTGTGACAAGTTTCAAGATTGAATCCGTTGCAAAAAAGAGATAACACAATTCATCTTGGATATATCCGTCACTCTCTTACAGAAGAATCGTTATCATGTAAAAGTAGATTTTTAAAGTTATAAGTCATGGTTGGCGTAGAAGTTAAGCTATTGGCTGCCGCATTGCGTCTCAGCGGTTCAATTCCTGCGCCGGAATTAATCTTTGCTCTGGGTCTGGGAGTTAGTAAGAATGCACTCACGGAACAGAAGAAATTTTTAGTATTAGCCAATGTTTTTTTTTTTTAAAGATACCTGATATTTAGATTTCTTTGTTTAAAATATCACAAAGGATACTACGATACTAACTCCAAACCCCAGGCTCCTGAAGTATTGCTCTTTGTTCTGCTTTAAACCACAAATACTTATACAGCTAAAAAGCCAAGAGCTAAAACATCAAACATCTATTTTCTCTACTCAACTTTCCCAGCCCACCTTATCTAATGTTTCACTTTCAATTTCTATATTCTTCACACAATAAGAATCTACGTTCATTCAATAATCTTCTCTTACTCTGTCCTTCTCATACTTCTGACTTTGTTCATTCTTCTTTTCATATCCATTGCATTCTCCTCTGGAATACGCTTCCTCTCGAGATCAGGACGGCTGACAATCGCTACGCATTTAAAAAGAAATTGCGGATCCACTTTCTTCACCAATAAGCAGAATTTCCATATTTAATTTTCATTTGCTTCTTAAGTATATATGTATATGTATTCATGTAAGTATTTATTCATATATATTATTTATGTAGATTTCTATTTTATGATACTTCGATTTTATGATATTAGGTAATTTTTTGTGTTATTACTATTATTTTTTCCAATATAATTTTCACATTCATATTGCACCTTCCACTCTATCTCTTCACCACTCATGGTTGACTGGTAGAGAATGCCTACGGCATTAAGTCCGCCTTTGTACCTATGTGCATAAAGTGTAAATAAATAAATAAATAAAACAAGAGCAAGCCCGGCTCATAACACTAGTTTACATTCAAAACAAAGTCTTTGGAAGTTGGTAGTAAATAGGTTAGAAATATCTGACCTGCTATACAACATGTAAGTTAAAGGGTATATACATACCAAGTGCACGGCTTCTTTGGATGATAACAAACGATATGGCACCCTTGCCATATCGTTTCGTATCGTTTTGTAATCCTGTCTACATGTGTGGAACTTATTAGAAATTTCAATACATTGATACCAGAGACCGAATTTTTCAAATTAAGAAGAACAAAGAGAATTATCGTTTTATTGGCAAGTGACGTGGAAAGTTATGACCCTCGTAGTGCTGTGATACGTTTGTTATTATTGGTATTCAAGAAACATATGAAACCGATAATTTGGAGTCAATTCTGTGAGTCACTTATTTTGAGCTGAAACTTTGCATAGAGACTCCATACCAGATGTTGTCTTCAGTCCTTTAGGATAGATATGGGGTTTCCGTTACATTTTTGTATATACATACATAACTGACTGCATTTTTGTGTGTGCGGTATCAAGCTATTCAACCTCTGAGATAATCGGCTGCTTAATCAGATGGTCTGGCTCCCTTAATTAATTAAAATTAAGACATCCAGTCAGGGCTTATTAAAAATTTACAAACTAGGCGACTACATGCTAAGGGCACCCCCTGTGGGGTATAGGTCTCGGCTAAGGGCCCTATTTTAAAACATCCTTTCACCAATATAAAGTTTTTATATATCAGCAATTAAATAATTTTTTCATATAAATTTCATTATTTTTGCTGAAAAAACCTTTCAATGCGAGTTATGCCGCGGGCAAAGACTATGTATGTGTACTAACTTAAGCGGAAAAGATTGTTTGTTTCTTTAAACGCTCTAATCTTTGAAAGTACTGGGTGGGTTTGGATGAAATTTGTTTTGGAAATAGTTTGAAAATTCAGAAAGTTTTATAGGCTTACTTTTATCCGACTGCAAAAGGAGTGTTAAAGTATCAAAAATACAACAAATAAATAGATACTAAATTACCTATTCACAGTCACATTTCCTCATTCTAATCTATTCCCATCCCTAATTCATTCACTTCCTTACAATCCAAAACCTTCATCATATATCAGTCTGATACTAATCACTCAACAAAATGGCGCGGTCATTTTATCGGCTCCAATAATCAACCCATTTTATCAAACATACTCCTACCTACAAAGACTATTACTTTATCAATCTACGTTAATGATAAGTGGCAAGAAAGGGGCGCCCCGGAACGGTGCAGTGATAAGTGGCCACGGTATTCAAGTCGCCTACGAAGACCTGTGAGTACCTTGTTTCCAATCCTGTTCCCATGTAATTGTGCACGGCTAAAATTCGCCTAAGGACGCAGTTCTATTTATCGAAGGTTTTATCAATCAACACAACAACAAGGAGGGTTATGTTTTTATCGTGATAAAATCCACGAAACTGAAGCCCTGCGCGTATTAAATAAAAATAATGGTAACAAAACTGAAATGAAGTGACTGTTGGTGTTTTGAGTTTCTTCTCACCTACAGAGCAAAAATGCGTACTGTCATGTACGTTTTTACAAACAATGTAATAATATCGTGTGATTAGATCAATAGGCATATCATGAATGCGGGCCTGGTGGATATCCAATCTACAATCAACCCTCTGATATTCGAACCGAACTGAATTCGATTAGATGACGCGTCTGACGGAGTACCAATTATCTCTAAAATACATAATATTTATTCAATGACTCTGTTTGTAAAAAGATAACATATCCATTATAATTTATACTCCAAACAATTTGCAGTGTATGAATTTTTATTGAATACAATTTATATTTAAATAAGTTCTGCCTGTTCTGACTTTTTAGTTTTTTATTTACATGAGAGACCAACAGCTAAAAACAGTAACCTAGAAACAATGTGAAAATTTAACAGTCAATTACAGGTCCCTACGTATGCAGCAACAGGAAAAGTGTATACTTAATATTACACTAATAACATTCTAATATGTAAGACAGATATTCTAAATCAGAAAACACATAAGTAGGTATGTAAAATTACATGATCAATTAATAATTCTAACCATTCAAACTATTTAAGGCACTTCCTCGCTGATAACAGAATGTCACTTTCTATCTCTTCTTTCTCTCTTTCTCTCTCTCTCTCTCCCTAGCTGTGAACTACATCCACACTTAAGGTCACATCGCTACGTTACGCCATTTTGACGTGAAATATAGACAAACAAACATATATTTGGATTCATATTATTAGTATTTTGTTGTTAATATCTAGTTACAAATCTATTTTAATCTCAATCCATGCAGCCGTTGAAGTTAATTGATTTCCAGAAACCCAAACATGAAACTTCGGGACTTACTCTTGACCTCGATCTCGCCTGATGGTAAGCGTTCTGAAGGACAGACTTACACTTGGATGGTTGAATAATAACTCAGAACTCCAAAAAATTCTCACTTTAAAAAATGCCATTAAAATTTAATGCAACTTCGTTGAAAATCCTCAAACCTTGTATATTTTTTTCACACTTACTACGTAGAGCCATTTAAGGGACACAGCAACTGAAGAGTACCTCATTAGAAACCTTTTTCTTTATTTTAAAGCCTCCATTAGCTTGGACAATATTTTCCACTCTTTAGTTTTGAAGCTAATCTTTTTATTATACAACGTGTAATTTAAAGGGTATATACATACCGAGTGCACGGCTTCTTTGGATGATAACAAACGATATGGCAAGGGTTTTCTAATCCTATGTATACATGTGTGGAGCATATTAGAAATTTCAATACATTGATACCAGAGGCCGAATTTTTCAAATTAAGAATAACGAAGAGAATTATCGTTTTATTGGCAAGTGACGTGGAAAGTGATGACCCTCATAGTGCTGTGACACGTTTGTTATTACTGGTATTCAAGAAACAAGAAACCAATAATTTGGGGTCAATTCTGTGAGTCACTTATTTTGAGCTGAAACTTTGCATAGAGACTCCATACCAGATGTTGTCTTTAGTCCTTTTGGATAGATATGGGGTTTCCGTTACACGTTGCATTATTACAACTAGCATTTGCCAATGACTTACCCGAATGTAATTTTTTTAAGAAATCTAGTAATGTGGGTAAAATTCACATAACTAGCATTCTTTTTAATCCCTCCAACTAAGTTAAATAATGTGCTTGTGTCTGAAATGTGTTCACGGTAATCATGTAAGGGTTCGAACCTGCAAACTCTGGATCACAAGGCCAACACCGTAGCTATAAAAGCCTATTGACGCTTCAAATGACGTGTTCGTAAGTATGTCTTAATATTATGCCAAGGGAATATAATCCCGGGATAAAAAACGTCCATGTTCTAATCCTAAACATAATCTGTATGTTTGCCAAGTTGTATCCAAATCTGTTTAGGTGTAAAAAGCTTACAAACAAATAGACTGACTGAATTACTTTCAAAATCAAGTAATAGCTATTCTAGTTTCTGCCTGCGGCTTAGCTCTCGTAGAAAGGTTTTGAAACAATCTAAACTTTTCTCTTTGCAATTATAACAAGTGTAGAAGTATGAATTATTTAATACATGAAAGGCGGATTTCAACCTTACTGATATGAAAAATTGTGTAATTACTTGTATTTAGAATATATGTTTAGCTTTAACCTGGGGGTCTTTAAGTCAAGAGTGAATAGGTTACTATCAGGTGAGATGGTCAAAAGCGAGCCAATTAATCAATAAAAAAAATAGGATGTGTGCAATTTCAGTATTGTATATTTTATGTCAACAATTTTGCTATGTTGGTTATATTAAATTCTGGAGCAGGCTTTATAATTAATGACAGAAAGTTAGTCAATTTATATAAACTAAATTTAAATTAGTCAAAGGTTTTTAACTGGTAAGGTGGGCCAACATCACGGGCTGCGAGCTAATCAATTAAAAAGAAAACATTACGACATTCAAATCCTAGGATAAAATGAGATGATCTCAAAAAAGCAATCTAAATTTCGCCTTTAATTTATATAACTGCAAGAATAAATTCATTGTATCTCCACTCAAAACACAAAACTCAAACAAAGTAATCACAGTTTTTAGTTGCACAAAACAATACGAAAACACAAAGTTTTTATTCTCCAGTGAACAACACAACAATAGTTGGACACGTTTCAAAACTAAAGTAACTGCTGTAAGTGTTGAGTTAAAGTTCACAAGATAGAGCTGTGCAGTGCAGGTGTTGACATGTTAGGACTGTAGAAGTGCTTAGCTCACCCTCCGGTAAGGAGAGCTGTCAGCACCGGTGACGGGCAGCTGAAGGTACAGGCCACCCTGTTTTTAGTCAGTAGAAGCCTGAAACACCCTTCCGCTTACCCCATAGCGGGAGAAGTAATTCGATGATTTTCCCACCTGACAAAATAAAAACAGGACTGTAGAAGTGCTATTTGCCGGATCGCGTCACAACTTACGGAGAAGTCATTTGATGATTTGGATCTGTGGCTTAGGCCCCCAGTGGTCGAGGCACCCGTGGCCGACGCCCCCGATTAGAATAATTTAATTCAAAGCAATTTTTGATCAAATGTACCGTCAGGCACAAAAATGTTTTACAAAAATAATAAATGCATATTGATTTCTTCACATAATAAATATGTTTTTAATGGGGAAATAGGTGTGTAGGGATAAGGTTAAGTGGCGATCTATTTTCTCTGCTATTTGATAGATAAATTTTGTGTAGCAAGAAAAATACTTTATTATTATGGTGAAACACTTTTCTCATTTACTGTACTAAGTGAAAAAGCAAAAAAAAAGAAAGATATTATATTAATCGAAACAGGGGCGTCGGTCACAGGTGCCTCGACCACTGGGGGCCTAAGGCACAGACCCGATGATTTTCCCACCCAGAAACAAAAGAAAAGGTCAATGATTTTGGACCGCCTCGCGTCTGTTAATAATGTCTTATTATAGCTGTTGCCCTCGGGGCTAAATAATATCAGTCGTGTGCGGGTCGATCTGCGGTTCGTTCGAGATAAAATGTAGCTAATAACTATGTTGCCTGATAACTTCTTCCATCTTCAAGTGAAAGTCCCATTAAATTAGCCAGTCCAGAGATTAGAAAAAAAAACAGACAAAAATATTAAGAACGTTTGTTTGCGTTTTAGTATCTTGTAAATAAATATACGCACTTGAGAAATCAGACTCATTTTGAAATAACAAACAGGCACTACACTTATATTATATGTTTGTATGTATTCCCATATTAACAGATAAAACAAGATACAGTCAAAACAAAAATTCCAATTCATAAGAATATTGAACGAAGCACGTTTAACGTTGAACTGCTAATAAAATCACGAAACGCGAATTTACGAGAACAAGCATAATAAGCTACGTCAATTTATGAGAAAATCAATATGCATACGGCTTTCTTTCCAAACATTTGACAGGAAAAAAGCTTCTTACTTGAAAGGAAATAAAGATTGTTATGGGAATTCGTTAAAAAGAAAAGCGAGGATTGACTAAAGAACAAAGTTATTCGGATTAGTACTGTAGGTATGTTTGAGATTCCCTGCCGGAATCTGTGTTTCCTGATAGCTATAACCTGGGGGTCTTTAAGTCAAGAGTGAATTACGTCTAGGTAAGCGTGCTTCATCTTCGACCACATCGTCGCTTACCATCAGGTGAGACGGTGGTCAAACGCGTGCATATTATGAATAAATAATAGAGATCCCGATTGAACGCAGATTGGTACTTACTCTAGTACTTTCTGTACTAAGTCTATGCAGCACGAATTACAGACCAGTGTGCGACGGCGCGTCGTCTTACGTGTGCCTCAAAGAGGAGTAAGCATCAAGGGCATAATATGGCCAATACCTGCCAGGGTTACGGCAATGTTCTATCGAGATACCGCGGTCCCAGAATGCTAGATGTGTGACTGAAGAAACAAGTTTGAAACTTTCTTCCGCTCTACCCTTAGCGGGAGGATATGATGACTTTACCCCAAAAATGTATATTGTCGACTTTAAGTTAAACATACTGGATGTAGGACTACTCCAAAGCGTTTTGGCAAACCCGAAATCGAAGGAAGCAAAACGACTATGGGACCGTTCAAGTATTACGTAAGCACTATAGGGGGGCGTGGGGGTCTTTGCTATGCTTATTTTTGATGACATGGGGGGTGGGGGATCTAGATGGTGATTACGTCAGCAGTAATTATTTAATTTTTTACACATATAGCAACACACATTATCTATGCTTCAAAATGAAATGCATTTTCGGGGATTCCTACAAATAATGAATTGTCGAATTCCGTGTCAGTAAAGTTTATTTAAATTAATATTATGTGCGTTACAGACTTCTTTCCAAACCTATTCCTTATTTCTAGATTTATAACTGCTGCTCATGAATCAATCAATTGTACCAATATTTACATAAGTATGGAGGGGAGGGGTAAGAGCTTTGCTTACTTTTGCTGACGAGGGGGAGGGATGGGTTAAAAATTGCAAAAAATGTGCTTACATAATACTTGAACGGCCCCTATGTAGTTTAGTTTTAATCGTTCAGCAGTGAGGAACCTAGTATTTTAGTGTTGCATTTTATTATATTACTTAGCGAATTAATTTTGTTATAAGGTACAATGGGGTTGACATATCCTTATTGGACAAAAACCCCAAATTAAAAATATAGAAATATAAAAAAAGAAATAGAATGAAAAGCTTTTGATATAACAATTTTATAGCCGTTTCTATGTCAATAGTTTTTCTTTCATTAGCTGTGCTATTAATGTTATAACTGCGAAAGTGTCTGTCTGACATCTCGTGACGTCTTAATGGCTGAATGACTTGAGATGTAACTTGGATGTACTTTTTTATGCGTGATAGGCTCGCGTTTGAGTACTATCCACTGATGGTAAGCGATGATGTGGCCGAAGATGAAGCATGCTTGCCTAGAAGTAACCTATTTACTCTTGAAGTAAAGACCTTCAGGTTATAGATATCAGGAAATACAGACTCCGGCAGGGAATTCCACTCCTTAGCTGTACACGCACAATTAAAGTAGGTATTCTCAAATCGTTTTGTGCGTATATGTGGGATGTACACCATGTAACGACGCCGTTCGTCTTGTAGTCCGATGATGGAACGGGCTTGGTGGACATATATTGTGCAATTCCATCACAAGTTGTTAGGTACTACATACATGGATAAAGTTACTTTTTTTACTCTTAGAGGTAGTTATAATTTATTTTAGTTAAGAAAGAAAATGTACACTTAAATAGAAACTCTAAACTATGTTTATATCTAAAAATAACACTAGTTTACACGGTTTTCATACCCCAGCTGAATGTTGTTATTTTATTATTCATTTAGGTAGAATTATTCAGAATGAAATCTGTCACGTCTGGTTTAAGAAATATTTATTAACTTAACAGAAATACATAATTTTGGAATTAATATAAAAAAATTACATTTTTATTAACTGGTTCAAATAACTGTATTAGTCAGTTTCTCTTATAATCCAATAGTAATCCCCTAACACGTTTTCATCCCAAAATCCTTCATGTCGATCTTTAAAAACCTTTAAATCTTGGTGAAAACGTTCCCCTTGTTTGTCACTCATACTTCCTAAGTTTTCTGGGAAAAAAATCAGGTCTTTCGAATGTAATATGGGCTTAGTAACAGACGGAACTTCGGCATATATAATACTTGCCTTATTTTTTTTAAATTATATCCCAATATCTTCGTAACATAAAAGTAACAATCATTTTCATGATTACTATGTTCTCTCCATAGCATTGGTGAACAAAATGGAAGGTAAACATTTTCTCCTGATGACCACTGGAGTAAGATGATTATACAGCTGTCGCAAAAGACATGAGGCACCCACTTTTTATCTTGATTTGCAACAGAAAATGCAAAATAAGGAAGATATTAACTACCTTTCCTCTTAACTGTGTTAATTATTTATGTATATATTTATATTATATGTTTATATATTCTAACATTATGTATTTATTTAAGTATATGTTATTTTTATTGCACTGTAAGTATGTGTAAGTATATTTAATATTTTAGTTTTAGACTTCACATATTCATATTTATTTCTCTTCTTGTTCTCACACACTATTGTCTACATTTCTTTTTCACTTCTCCTTTCGCAGGTCTGCAGAAATTTCTTAAGAAATAAGCAGTACCTTTGTACTCAGATATTATAATTATGTTTATCTTAATGTATTTTACTGTGTGTACATAAATAATAAAATAAATAAATAAATAGATATGCTTACAACGAACCTACAATAGGTCTTTTCTTTTTTGAAAATATAAACTGTCTACAAACATAACAAAAATGATCAGAGGCCATACCATGACGTGTTAAAACGTGAGTCGTTCGAGCGAGAAAGAGGGATGAAGCTATGCACGCTATATAGCTCCGTCCCTCTTTCTCGCTCGAACTACTCACGTTTTAACACTTCATGGTACAGGTCCAGAACTTTGTTTACACTTTCTACTCGATATTTTAAATCAATCCCTAGACTAGGTCACCACGGCCTTTCATGCGGCCGCAGCGCTGGTCGCTTAGCACGGCACGCAAGTATTAACGACATCATCCGACGAGCTCTTGTCACCGTTAGCGTTCCGGCTGTATTAGAACCAAATGGCCTGGCACGCGACGATGGTAAAAGACCAGACGGCATGTCTTTATTTCCATGGAAGATGGGAAGGCCCTTAGTATGGGACGCAATCTGCGTCGACACTCTTGCGCCATCGCATCTTCTTAGCTCGTCTCGCTGTACTAGCGCTGCCGCTGCGGCTGCAGAAAACCTCAAATGGCGGATATATAATAACCTCATTGATAGGTATATTTTTGAGACGTTTGGAGTTGAAACCCTGGGATCGTGGGGTCCGAGTTCTCACAAATTATTTAAAGACTTTTCCAGACGCCTAGTCGACACTTCGAGTTACTATTTGAGTATTATTTTCGAGTTTTATGCGGGTATACCTACGCGCAGATGGTACTTTAATCATTTAGTTATGTAGGTATAATCCATATATTCAGGAAATAGTATTGTAGTTTATGCCGAAGTACAGGGGCACTCTTTATTTTTTTACTCTCATATTCTGTGGCGACGGCAATTCAACACGGCTGAAGAGATATCAGGTGCAAGGAAAACGGCTTTTCGTGCTTTCCTAAGTACCTACATAGTACGTTTCAAACCAACAGTCGTACCAATTTTTTCCCCACCTGGAAATCGAACATCCTGAGTTCGATCCCCACGTTACCGGACAGTTAAAACATAAATAATGGCCCGTCTTGTAAGTAAAAAACGTGATGAGTATACGCGAGTTGTAACGGGAAGTGGGTAGTAATTACTTGAAGTATATATTTTTATTTATTTGTATTTAATCACGTAACTAAGATAACAAATTCACAAAGCTGTAGAAATAAAACATAGTTATAAAAAATTAAAATATTTTATACAAAAATTCATCAACATCACTATCAATGGAAAAAGAGCACCAGAGCACTGGCTGCATTGCCACTTTGAATGGCAATGCTAATTCTCTGTCCGAAGAAAAGGCTAGCCCGCAGGACACTTGAGAAGTCAACTTATCGTTTTATTTATTAAAACTTTATGCAACACAAAAAGGTACGTACAATGGTGGACTTACGTCTAATTATAGTGTGTTGCAAAAGTATACAAAATATCCCAATTTAATATGACCTACGGTTGGACCTACGTAGTTATATTTAACTGTGAAGTTCTGTAACTGATACAAATGCATTTAATTATTCAATCCAAAATTTATAAAAACAATTTTCCAAAAAGCTCGACTCAAAAGTTCAAAACAATGTATTTACTTAAGTTTTAATTATGATAACATAATTTCCAAATTTTTCTACATCATCCAAACACCTAATTTTAATATAAAAATATAAATTCCGTTAATATTTCTTAAATAAGAAAAAGTAATTTGTACCATCTCCCTCCGGGAATAAATGTTTGTTAAAGATTTAACAAGCCTCTTTATAAGTAATTGTTAACAAACAAATAAATGTCTCCTTAATATTTGGATGCTGTCAAAAAAGTCAATTATAAGTTTTAATTGGCTAACAGCAATTTGGCGTAGCGAAGATCTTTTCGCAGTTGAATATTTTTAGGATCAAAATTACTTTGAGTACGGAATGTTAAAGATTTTAACAATCTTGTCTTCAAGCTCGTCCAATCTATTTGTGACTGTGATTGTCGAAATTACGAAAGGCTACAATTAATTGCTTTCCAAAATGGACATCCCACCCATACGTACAAAACGTTTTGGAAATACTGTCATTGTGCGTACGGCTAAGGAGTGGAATTCCCTGCCGGAGTCTGTGTTTCCAGATAGCTATAATCTGGATGTCTTTAAGTGAAGAGTGAATAGGTTACTTCTAGACAAGCGTGCTCCATCTTCGACCACACGCGAGACTATTATCAATAAAAAAAATAGATAAATAGTAATAAATAAAATTCATTTATTGCACCTAGCCATACTTTGATTTTTCCACCCAGAAAAAATAGGAAATATCGCTTTCCTCACGATGTTTTCCTTTCCTGAGAGCAGTGGTGATGAAATAAATTACACAAAGTAACGCGTCTGACGGGGCTTGAACCCACGACCTGCATTCACAAGCCGTAACCCGTAACCTCCGGGCCACCATTGCACTACAGAATAAAGAAGAATAAATAAATAAATGCTCAGCCATTTTACTGAAATAATTTAAGATTAAGATTGAAACTTAATTCCATTCCGACAGGACGTTAGGTTACTTTTGAACCTTTATACTGAAATACGTCACATTCGCGGCGTATACGTGTCCAGCGTGCGTGCTATTGGGTCACAGATCCAGTCTCTCCGTGAGGACATGGTTGGGCGCTTGAACTTGTCCTTGAAGGCTGTCTCCGAATGGAGCGATGTCAACTTGGTCAAGTTTAATGCAGCTAAGACCCAGGCGTGTCTCTTCTCCGCAAAAAGGTGTCAATTCAAACCGGCTCCTACTTTCCGAGATTTAACCGTGCCGATAACCGATCGTATCGAGCTTCTGGTGGTAACACTAACTTATACCCTCAATTTTGGCCCGTATATCGAGGCTAAGGCACAATTAGCATCAAAAAAGTTGGGAATCCTAGCAAACTATTTTCAATAAAAAAAAAAACAAAAGGGGAGACGGTACTTCACACCCGAACAGCTGCTAAATCTCTATCAAGCCCAGGTTCGGTCGTGTATGGAGTACTGCTCTCATTTTTGGGATGGATCTGCTAAGTACCAGCTGGATGCACTTGAGTCTATTGAGAAACGGGCCAAACGACTCATTGGCAACGATGCACTGGTCGAATCAAAGCTCCAGAGCCTTGAACATCGACGACGAGTTGCTAGTCTATCGGTTTTCTATCGGTTATATTTCGGGGAGTGTGCAATGGAATTACACAATCTAATTCCGCCAAGCCCGTTCCATCATCGGACTACAGGACAAACGGCGATGCGCCATCGTTACATGGTGGACATCCCACTTATACGCACTAAACGTTTTGGGATATAACCTAGGGGTCTTTAAGTCAAGAGTGAATAGGTTACTTCTAGGTAAGCGTGCTCCATCTTCGACCACATCATCACTTACCATCAGGTGAGATGGTGGTCAAGCGCGAGCCTATTATCAATGAAAAAATAAAAGGAAGCACAATGCGGTAAGCATTTATTCACATATTTTTTATTGTTGATAGGCTCGTGTTCAACACCATAGTAAGCGATGATTTGGTCGAAGATAAAGTACAAAGAAACTTTTTTATTCTTGACTTAAGACCCCCAGGTTATAGTTATCAGGAAACAGTAAAATAGGCTTAACAGTTCTGATAGGCGTTTAGACCTATGTGTGACCTATAAAAAACGATTACGACACATTTTACAGGCTTTTTCACCAAGAACCACTGAGGGTTAAGCCAGGAATGGCGTGGCAAACGCAACCAATTTCATCACGCCTATCTGATGACTAAGATGATCATTTGGGGGAAGAATCATTCATCACGGATTTGAGTGGACCTATGCAGATAGTGCAAGCTTTCGCTACTGAGTCTTATATCCCAGATGTCGGCGGATCGCTAAGTTATCCATACTTACTAATATTATAAATGCGAAAGTAATTCTGTC
This sequence comes from Tholera decimalis, assembly GCA_943138885.2. NCBI lineage: Eukaryota > Metazoa > Arthropoda > Insecta > Lepidoptera > Noctuidae > Tholera > Tholera decimalis. The sequence goes on from OW964568.2 coordinate 6,288,669, forward strand.
TGTCTGTCTGTCTGTCTGTCTGTTACCTTTTCACGCCTTAACCGCTGAACTGATTTACATGAAATTTGGCATGGGAATAGTTGAGGACCCTGGGAAGGACATAGGATAGTTTTTATCCCGATGTAAGGTTCCCGCAGGATAGTTTTCGAATTGTGTATTTGTTGCTCTTTCACGCAAAAACTACTGAACAGATCTCAATGAAATTTGGTAAGGAGACAGTTGACATCCTGTAATAACACATAAGCTACTTTTTATCCCGGAATTCCCACGGGTTTGGGATTTACGCGGGGAAAACCTCCCACTCGAATGAAGTCGCGGACAAAAGCTATCCATACTTTAATACTAATAATATAACTCCATACTTCCACATCCATATCCATACTTCCATATCCATCAATACTTCCATACTAATCCATACTAATATTATAAATGCGAAAGTAACTCTGTCTGTCTGTCTGTTACCTTTTCACGCCTTAACCGCTGAACCGATTTACATGAAATTTGGCATGGGAATAGTTGAGGACCCTGGGAAGGACATAGGATAGTTTTTATCCCGATGTAAGGTTCCCGCAGGATAGTTTTCGAATTGTTTATTTGTTGCTCTTTCACGCAAAAACTACTGAACAGATCTCAATGAAATTTCGTAAGGAGACAGTTGACATCCTGTAATAACACATAAGTTACTTTTTATCCCGGAATTCCCACGGGTTTGGGATTTACGCGGGGAAAACCTCCCACTCGAATGAAGTCGAGGACAAAAGCTATCCATACTTTAATACTAATAATATAACTCCATTCTTCCATATCCATATCCATACTATCCATACTTCCATATCCATCAATACTTCCATACTAATATTATAATAATACAAAAGTAACTGTCTGTCTGTCTGTCTGTTACCTTTTCACGCCTAAACCGCTGAACCGATTTAGATGAAATTTGGCAAGGGAATAGTTTAGGACCCTGGAAAAGACATAGCATAGGTTTCTTCCCGGAAATCATTCCTAAAGGATGTAAAAGGGGTGTTAGAATTTCGTATAGGGAATCAATAATGTCCCCGCCCTACCCACACACATAATACACTTAGACCGCTAAACCGATTTGGATGAAATTTGCAATGGAGATAGTTTTAGAGCCTGGAAAAGACACAGTATAGTTTTATTCCCGGAAATCATTCCTAAAAGATGTAAAAATGGTGTTGGAATTTTGTATAGGGAATCAATGATGTCCCGCCCTCCCCACCCACATAATAAATACACTTGACCGCTAAACCGATTTGGATGAAATTTGCTATGGATAGACCCTGAAAAAGACATAGGATAGTTTTTATCCTGGAAATAATCCATTAAGGATGTTAAGGGGTGTTGGGACTTTGTATTCCCCCTCTCAATTCATTCAAATCGCGTATTTAAGAACCACTCATAACATTTTTTTTAAACTACACAACCGCATGTAGGGTATACAAATCTTTGTTTAGAGCTGGGGTCGAACCCACGTCATGCACCAGTTAACAGTTACGCCAACCGTGTCACTTAAATTTTAACCAATCAAGTTAATATACGAATCATTTCTATTTCAAAATCGGGGCAATATGCGTTTGCCCTTTTGAAAATAGGAGAAGATCGTGTGGCAACAGATATCGACAGGATGATTTATTTGAGCTGAACTGAATCTGAAACTGAAACTGAAGCTGAAACTGAAGCTGAAACTGTAGCTGAATCTGAAACTGAAACTAAAACTGAAGCTGAAGCAGAAACTGAATCTGAAATTGAAACTGGAACCAAAACTGAAGCTGAAGCTGAAAATGAAACTGGAACTGTAGCTGAAACTGACGCTGATACCAAACTGAACCTGAAACTGAAACTAAAGCTGAAGCTGAATCTGATGCTGAAACCAAAACTGAAGCTACAACTGAAACTGAAGCTGAAAATTAAGCTGAAACTGTAGCTGAATCTGAAACTGAAACCATAACTGAAGCTAAAGCTGAAACTGAATCTGAAACTGAATTTGAAACTGAAACCAAAACTGAAGCTGAAGCTGAAACTGGAACTATAGCTGAAACTGACGCTGAAACCAAACTGAAACTGAAGCAGAAACTGAAGCCAAACTGAAGCTGAAACTGAACCTGATGCTAAAACCAAAACTAAAGCTGAAACTGAAACTGAAGCTGAAACTGGAACTGTAGCTGAAACTGACGCTGAAACCAAACTGAAGCTGAAACTGAAACTGATGCTGAAACCAAAACTGAAGCTGAAACTGGAACTGTAGCTGAAACTGACGCTGAAACCAAACTGAAGCTGAAACTGAAACTGATGCTGAAACCAAAACTGAAGCTGAAACTGAAACTAAAGCTGAAGCTGAAACTGATGCTGAAACTAAAACTAAAGCTGAAGCTGAAACTAAAACTGAAGCTGAAAATTAAGCCGAAACTGTAGCTGAATCTGAAACTGAAACCGAAACTGAAGCTGAAGCTGAAAATTAATCTGAAACTGAATCTGAAATTGAAACCAAAACTGAAGCTGAAGCTGAAACTGGAACTGTAGCTGAAACTGACGCTGAAACCATACTGAAACTGAAACTGAAGCTGAAACTGAAACCAAACTGAAGCTGAAACTGAAACTGATGCTGAAACCAAAACTGAAGCTGAAGCTGAAACTGGAACTGTAGCTGAAACTGACGCTGAAACCAAACTGAAGCTGAAACTGAAACTGATGCTGAAACCAAAACTGAAGCTGAAACTGAAACTGAAGCTGAAAATTAAGCTGAAACTGTAGCTGAATCTGAAACTGAAACCATAACTGAAGCTAAAGCTGAAACTGAATCTGAAGCTGAAGCTGAAACTGGAACTGTAGCTGAAACTGACGCTGAAACCAAACTGAAACTGAAACTGAAGCTGAAACTGAAACCAAACTGAAGCTGCAACTGATGCTGAAACCAAAACTGAAGCTGAAGCTGAAACTGAAACTGAAGCTGAAACTGGAACTGTAGCTGAAACTGACGCTGAAACCAAACTGAAGCCTAAACTGAAACTGATGCTGAAACCAAAACTGAAGCTGAAGTTGAAACTGAAACTGAAGCTGAAACTGAATTAACATACATAGTGAAAGTAGTCCAAGATACGGATAATTTAATAAACCAAGTTTATTCTGATTTGAAAACAAATATGTGGGATAAAGAATGGCTGCGTGAAAGAGTAATTTTGGCACCAACTAACGAAATCGTAGGGCAGATCAACGAAAAGATTATGTCTCATGTGGATTGTGATGTTGTTGAGTATCTGTGCGTCGACATTGTCATAGATACAAAGCAAGTGACGTCGTACTCTGTAGAGTTTATCAATTCTCTGGAATTGTCAGGGTTCCCCATCACATTATTTGAGGCTTTAACTTGGTGTCCCAGTCCTGTTGATGCGTAATCAGGGCGCACCAAGGATCTGTAATGGCATGCGACTACAAATTACATACCTTGGATGCAATGTTTTCAAGCAATAATTATGACAGGAACAGCAAGCGGTGAAAACGTATTTATTCCTCACATTCAGTTCGAAAAACTCATATTTCCCCTAAAAGCGGCATTCGCAATGACCATAAACAAAGCTCAAGGACAGACACTGAAAGTCGCAGGTGTACATTTAGAAAAAGACTGCTTTTTCCATGGGCAATTGTATGTGGCGTGCTCACGAGTATCAAGCGTACAAAATCAACACGCCAAGGATGGGAAAACCAGAAACGTAGTTTACAAAAATTGTAAACTACGTTTTTGGTTTTAAAAAGATAACTTTTAAATAGTAACTGTCTGTCTGTTTTGGGGATGGATGGACCCTGGTGATGGTTTTTTAAATATTATATGCGTTTTTTAACCACCCAAAAAGATACGGTACACCTTTTTGGCAACAAGAATTATTGACAAAGTGTAAATTAACGCGGGCGAAGCCGCGGGCAAAAGCTAGTACATATATATATACAGGTATACATCAAAATAAAATTCAACTGTTAGTACGGGTTTAACAAAAAACTGTTTTCTCAAGTGCTTGTAATTATACTAAAACACAAATATTTTTATTTAATTTTTTGTCTTTCGACGGTTTTCTTTTTGTTCAGGCCACTCTGACTCAGCTGATAGAGGAGGTTATAGGGCAACATAATGGCTAATTTACTCCCAGCCTACCCAATGATTCGGGATTTACGCGGTCAAACTTCCCAGGCTAACGAAGTCACGTGATCAGCTAGTAGATCATATTATAGAAACAAAGAAAGGAATACAGTTTATTTGGTACACAGAATAGAGGGCAAAATCGTAATTAAATTAAAGTTAATTTAATTTATAAGCGACGATAGTCTGATGGCTATGGTGTCAGCCTTGTAATCGAGAGATCGCGGGTTTGAACACTATTGACGTGAATCCACTCGACACCCAAACATATTTAGGTTAGTTGGAGGGGTTAACAAGATTGCTAGTAATGTGAATTTTTTTGTATTTTTTTTTCTTTCTAAAATAAAGAATTTTAGATACCATGTCTTTATAATATTATCCATAACCATTCTGGTTACGCTAAACTAACTCTCAACCGATTATTCCGTCAATCGATGTATTTTAGCACCCTCTAATCAATTTTGATCGGAACGATAACAAAAATGGAAAAAAGGGTTGATTTAATCTCGAATACCAGGGTTAAGTACCTAATTGAATAATTTCGTTAAAAATGAAGTCGAGGGGTGGATCGCCCGAGGAAAATTAAAAAGGATGCTGACGTGAAAAGTATAGAAGAAAGTAATTGTATGAAAAATTCACATTTTTTTCAACGTTTCTGGCTTTTTCCGTGATTATTGCTCAGGTCTGTTTTAATGGAGGGAACTGATTAAGCTTTCATTTGTCAGCGTAAAGAAAATTTTTATGCATATTATGTGGTGTTTTATCTAGGTCAATTGGCCATTTTTGTTTTAATGGGCGAATATTAAGGTTTAAGTTTTAAAATAAATTAAGACACTATAAAGTCCTAGGAATAGTAGACGTAGTAGACGATAAAATTTCCAATTTTCCTTTTAATATAAAAGGAAAATTGGAAATTTTATCGTATTTATTTTCATGAAAATTATAATTTAGCGGAAAATAATGGTGACAAATTAATAAGGAAGTCTATTCATTTAGTTTAATATAACAATCTTACAACAAATTATATAAAACGAGTCTAACGAATTCATTCAATTTTGTTTTTCTCGATTGAGTGTTAACGTTGTATTCTGAGGATAGGTAATTACTAGTACAAATGTACATCGATACTAATATTATAAATACAAAATTGTGTTTTTCGTTTGTCCGTCTTTCACGTCGCAATGGAGCAATGGATCCATGTGGGCATACAAACAAGGTTTTAAGTAAGTAATGTTTACCGAAGTTTGACTGTAGATGTTTGTCTAAAGACCGTTTTAGACCTATCCAGAAACGCCCCGTATGACCACAAAACACCCTGCCAAAGTTTCATCATAAATTGAACAATAATTAAGCAACGCATGCAATACAAACATACAAACATTAATTTTTCTTTACAAGAATTAAGTATTAATTCTTCTAGGCGCACCTCAAAAAGCAGTCAGCACCATTGATAGGGCTGCGGGAATGTTTTAACGAGATACCGCGGCTCCAGACCACAAGGGCACTTGAAGGAGCAGGGTTAGTTTTTGATACTCCCTTCCGATCCACCAACAGCGGAAAAAAGGCCATCAAAACAATAACGCGCCATCGCAATGCAAAAAACACGGTTTTTCATTTGTTTTGTTTCACACACATGACTTCTCTTAAAGATAGCCAATCACATGAAACTGATATGTCCCAGAGAACCAAAAAAATCGTTTACATGCGTCTTGCCAACCTACACTGGCCCCGCATTGTAGATTATGGCCTTATAGACGTGAGGCCAGTGTTCCATCAGTGGGAACATTACAATTAGATTATGGATCTAGGAATACGGGAACTTTAAGCAAAATTTAAATATGTGCAATAATAGTACCTACATTGTTCATCGAGGGGAGAAAGTAACCGATTACCAACGAGGGTGCAGTTTGAGTACTTAATACACACGAGTTGGGAATCGCAGTTTCTTCCGAGTGAAACATAGTGCTTTATTAGTATAAAGTTACCTACGAGGAAAATAAGGGAGAATAATACACTTCTGGACACATCTATTGGCCCACCTTGTATTTTCAGTTTCGTTTGGTCCTAGCTAAAATTTTATATTAGGTCGAGCAAAAAGTTTTTATGCAGTTTTGAACCTGGCACATTCACAATTTCATTCAATAGTCTTTTTTTGAATTTCGAACACAGAATTTAAAGAAACAAAAGACAATTTGGAGCCTGTTTGTTGATATCAAACAATCGAATACTAAGAAAACTTGGTTTTATTGGTTTACTTGGATTTAATTCTTGAAAAAGTGATTGATATCTTTGCTTTTGCAACAAACATTACTTATTCTTAACATTAAGGTGAGGTTCTATCAATAATCTATGGATACTTCACCTGAAGTCGCCGCCCAAGCTGTGGCACTTATTCAGGCCGGACACAGCCAAAGAAACGTGAGTGCTCAACTTAATTTAAGTCGATCTGCGGTCCGAAATGTTTATCGGAGGTACCTAGAGACTGGCGGCTTTGTTCGTCGCCAAGGAAGGCCACGATCTCGGGTCACAACTGAAAGGCAGGATCGATTCATCGTGACGACCAGCTTGAGAAATCGTCACCTTACCTCCATTGAGATACAAAACCAACTTCGCGACTTCCACGGAGTATCTGTGAGCGCTCGAACTGTTCGGAGAAGGTTAAAAGAACGCGATATGGTACCACACAAGCCAGCTAATGGGCCCAAACTAAAGCGAGCCCACCGAACAGCGCGCCTTCATTTCGCACGCAGTCATTTAAATTGGACACAGCAAGATTGGAGCCGTGTACTCTTTTCTGATGAGTCTAAAATTGTGTTACATGGCAATGATGGAAGGAAGAAGGTCTACCGGCGTAAGGGAGAGCGTTTCGCACAATGCTGCTTTGAAGAGAGGGTTGCTTATGGCGGTGGCTCATGGACTGTCTGGGGCGGTATATCCGCGAGCGGCAAAACTCAACTTGAGGTTGTTACAGGACCACGGCTGCCAACATTAAATGCTGAAAGATACATTCGTGAGTGCTTATAACCTCACGTGATACCATACGCGGACTATGTGGGCCCAAATTTCCTTTTTATGCATGATAATGCAAGAGCCCATGCGGCCGGCATCGTCAGGGAATATCTTCGGGATGTGAACATCACAGTTATGGACTGGCCAGCCAGAAGCCCAGACATGAACCCCATTGAGCACATGTGGGACGAGCTAAAAAGGCGTGTTAGGGCTCGTCAGCCAGTTGCCCAGACGATGCAGGAGTTGAAAACTGCCATAGAAGAGGAATGGGAGATGATCCCTCAAAATTTCATAGAGCGGTTGATAAACTCTATGCCTAATCGTATGAGAGCTGTGGTAGATGCCCATGGAGGCAACACGCGTTATTAAATTAAACCTTTATTTGATAAAACATGTTTTTTATTCAAAAATTAATTGCCTTTAACAAGGCGCATATCCGACTTGTTAGGCGTAGGTCCATGTCGTATGGTATTCTGAATTCAAATTTAAAACTATACGATCGAAAAAGATGGTAAAATGTATCAGGTTTAAAACTGCATCAACAGTTTTTGTTCAATCTAGCAATCATATTTCGGTAGGGGCCATCGAAACCTAAACTCTAAGGTGGGCCAATAGATGTGTCCAGAAGTGTAATAATAATCTGTCTCTTGACTTTTGGCATTATTGCTTTTAAGTTAGTTACTGAATCGGTCTAAATTGAAAACAAAAGCAGTGCGTTATTAATGGATTGACACTTTTCCCTCCCTCTCCAGTGTCTCCAGCCATCACCGTTCATTACTAACGCAGTAATGAATTCTCATACACTTTTGCGACCCGCACATTTGTACTACAGTAATGACCTCCTTTCTGTCAAACTTTTTAAAAAGTAATAAGGTACTTTCCGAGCAGGTATAGTATAAAGGATATTATTCCAAGCACAATCCACTGTTAACGAGATACCGTGTCCCCGGAACGCAAGAGCAGTTAAACAGGGCGAGTTTTTAGACAGTAAAAGTCTAATACTCCCTTTTACTCCTGGAGCGGGATAAGTTATTCAATGATTTTCCCACCCCGAAAAAAACACAAGCCACTGACAAATATATGTGCTGCGTAATAGTAAACCACAAAATCGTGATTAACGGAGTTTTTGTAATGATACCGCTTCCTCACAAATAATCTAATTACACGTTCCTTTGCTTGAAATTACTAAAAACTGTATACACATTTCTCACAGTTCGCCTATTTTTTTCAAAACTTATTCAGACAAGAAGCTCAGATTTGATCCAACGCTCACATCGGATTGAACTTCCCCTAACATGTATCATTTGATCCGCTGAAGGGAAACGCGTGAACAAAACCATTTATATATGTACGTTTGTACGTATTCCATGACGTATGTACGAGAGAAACGTCAATCAGCCGTGATTGATGTAACACAATGAGATAAAATCAGAAGGTCTTTTCCTCCCTTTTTCTGTACCTTAAAAAGACTGGAATAAAATAATGGTCATAAGAAATTAAAACAGTAACAGGAACCAAAAGATAATATTTAAAAGTCTATTTAATTATGAATATCGCACTGAACATATTTCTTCTACTGTCATTTATTTTTTCCGAAAAAGGCGTCTAATTGCGCCATATTGACATATAGTAGACACATATATGACAATAAAGATTATAAATTGACAAAGTAAAGTTAAGGCTAAGGATAAATTGAGAGATTAAGTGAGATTTTTCAGATCACACAATCCACCGTTAACTGTAAGTTACTACTAAGAAATGTACTATATAAAAACCCGGTACTTTTTTTGCATTTTGCAATCACCAGAGCAACTGACTTTAATTAACATTGTGTTAATTAATATATCCCGATGGATATGTCGGGATATATCGCGTAAGGTTCCTCATTTCATCTCATTATGATTTCAGTATTGTTGTAATTCTAAACACGTTGCATTGACTAAGCCTTCTGTTCAAGTTGTTGTTATGTCAAACCCTTTACTAAAGAAAGGGGAAGAAACATCTGTAGTGTTTGTGTATCTGAGCTGGCTTTTATTTGAAGCAAAGGGCCTTTGTCACATGGTAGACGCATTTCACTCGTGGCGTGTTTCACTATTATAGAATAGGTTACTTTAGGCAAGCGTGCTCCATCTTCGACCACATCATCCGATGATGAAGCGATGATGATCATCGCTTACCATCAGGTGAGATGATGGTCAAACGTGAGCCTATTATGAATAAACAAAATGTATGTTATTTTATTTTAAAATCATCTTTCTGCGATACTAAGGACAGCCGCCAGTATCGTACGGTAGATTTAATAAAGATTGTCTTTCAACTCAAATAAGCCGAGCCATATCTATACTTAATATTATAAGACGGAAATGTTTGTTTCTTGGTTTGTTTAAAAGCGCTAATCTTCGAAAGTGATTTGCTTGAAATTTGGTACGGAAGTAGCCAGAAGCTTGAGGAAGGTTATAGGCTTATTATCCAATTGCAAAAAAAGGGCTATGCTTTTAATATGACAAAGTCCACGGTAGCGAAGCCCTGCGTGACTTCTAGCCATTTATATTTTAGTAAGTTGTTGTGTAAAATATTTTTTTTATTTTGCTAACGCGACTAAGGAGCTCGTGGCTAAATAATAATAGCCGTACGGCTCGATTTTTAAAGTAAAACAACGCTTGCCAAGGTGGGTTCGTGGATGGGTGGCTTTTTATAGGATTGCGTTTGACCACCATCTCACCTGATGTTAAGCGATGATGTGGTCGAAGATGAAGCACGCTTGTCTAGAAGTAACCTATTCACTCTTGACTTAAAGACTCCTAGGTTATAGCTATCAGGAAACACAGACTCCGGCAGAGAATTCGACTCCTTAGCTGTACTATCATCACATATCGAAATTCTTTCTTGCTCGGAAAGCACGTTAAGGCGTAGATCTTGACTATAATTTGTATATCTTTGACAGTCGTTACGGGTAGTCAGAAGTCAGACAATCAGGCTAAAGTCTTGCCAAGGGGTATCGTGTTACCCAGCTACGGGGTTGTGGAGATTAGATAAGCAGTCGCTACCCGTAAAACAGTCGTTACGGGTAGTCAGAAGTCAGACAATCAGGCTAAAGTCTTGCCAAGGGGTATCGTGTTACCCAGCTACGGGGTTGTGGAGATTAGATAAGCAGTCGCTACCCGTAAAACAGTCGTTACGGGTAGTCAGAAGTCAGACAATCAGGCTAAAGTCTTGCCAAGGGGTATCGTGTTACCCAGCTACTAGATTGTAGAGATCAGATAAGCAGTCGCTACCCGTAAAACAGTTGTTACGGGTAGTCAGAAGACAGACAATCTGGCTAAAGTCTTGCCAAGGGGTATTGTGTTATCCAGCTACTGGGTTGTAGAGGAGATCAGATAAGCAGTCGCTACCCGTATAGCACTAGCACTCAGCCATATCTAATTAGACTGCAAGCCGACGCCGACATACATAGTTTTTTAAGCTATTGCATAGCTTTTATCACGGGCTTTGAGCGCGGCGACCGAATCAAGAAATTCCGTAACGAAAATAACCTAACAGCCCCCACTCCGACCGGTACGGCGCGCGGCGGTGCGGTGTTGAAAGCCGTGCATCGTCTAACGTCGTTTCAGTTCGGCAGACTTCGGCACGGTGTTTGTGTGCGTGCGACTGGACGTATGCGTGTAGACTAGCTGCTAATAAACCTATAATTTCAATGATAAAAATTCCTGAATAACCTACATGTATTGTAAGATAATAAAAATATTTTAAACAATATTAATTTCTCATTTATTCAATAAAAGAAAAAAAATATTTTCTTATCGGTCACCACGCTCAAAAAGTGTAACTTGAATTAATATCAAAGAAAAAAAAATACTGTATAAATAAAATAAATAAATAATTATAATTGCATAAGTTGATAAAAAATGCTATGCAATAGCTTTACCGCGGCAGTCCCCGAGTACCACACTCATTATTTTTTAAGGCTAAGCATATGATGATTTTGGTATCGCAATTCTGGTCTCGAAGAAACAGGCGCTGCCTAGTTTGGAGATTATTGACGTCCTATATTAATAGTTTTCGAGTTATTTTTTTTTTATTACGAATGAGCCCGCTCTTGACCTCGATCACACCTGATGGTAAGTGTAAGATGAGGTCTACGATCGAACGAGCGAGCCCAGAAAATGCCTATTCACTCTTGGTTTAAAGGCTGACGGTTATATGTGGCAGGGAACACAGAAGCCGGCAGAGAGTTCCATACCTTGGCTGTGTGTTATTGAGTTTTGTTGCAGATAACAATGTAGGCTTTTGTTAAATTTATTTATTTAAACTTTATGTACCACTTATGTACCACACACCATTTTACATTAAGTTAAAATAAATAAATATACATGGGCGGACTTAATGCAATACGGCATTCTCTACTGGTCAAACTTAGGGTGGAGAAAATTACTGAGACTAAGGTATAATTTTATACTTTAATAATGACCCAGCTAGGCTACGACGATCTCAATCTCCTAAATAGACTACCCCTACCTACATAGTTTTTGAGTATATTACGAACAAACAGACAGACGCTTTGGGAGGCTTTGTTTTTAACCGACTATAAAGGAGGAGGTTCTCAATTCGGATGTTTGTATTTTTATTTATGTTTGTCCGCGCATAACTCCGTCCCTTGCCAACCGATTTGAATAATTCTTATCTTGTTAGAAAGGGTATACTTTCTTAATGGTTCCATGAAAATTTTATCGAAATCGAACAAGCCGTTTCTGAAAAATCAACAAAAGTCTAAAAAAATATTTACGTTGATGATCTTTTCGTTTACTCTGCATTGCGTTTTTTGTTCGCGCATAATTCCGTCATTTACGAACCGATTTGGAAAATTCACTGACCCACTAAAAATAAAGAAAATAAAAACTTTTTGCAAAAAATAAAACCGACTTCCATATCAAAACACTACAAAGCCAAAAATAATTTTAATTTCGGAAGGCGGTGTGAAAAAAAAAGAAAATACAAAACCAATAACACCGACTACCGAAATTAAAATTATTTTTGGCTCTGTAGTGTTTTGATATGGAAGTCGGTTTTATTTTTTGAAAAAAGTTTTTATATAATATACTAGCAGTTCGCTCCCGACTTCTGCCGTGTGGATTTAGTAATAGTCTATAGCAGGGCCTCCCAAACTAATTTTAACTGTGACGCCCTTAGGAAGTTGCCATATTTTTGCGACGCCCTTGCCTTCATGCCATACATTTACGGACTAGTTGTAGTTCTAGCTTAATAACAATTTGTCAGAACGACTCCAAATAGCATACAAGTTTTTATTAGAAAATAAAAAATATAAACAATACAGTAAGATCAGCTCACTACGCCCCTGGGATAATACCGCGGAGCCCGAGGGCGTCGCGACGCACAGTTAGGGAAGCCCTGGTCTATAGTATTTTTTTTAATCAGATCATTAGTCAGATTACCCCTACATACAAAATTACTAACGCACATACATAAAAACAAATTTTACCTCTTTAGAGCATTAGTAAAGATGATATGGATATTTTATTTGGTTTAGCCAGATACAGTACTGTACATGAAGGTACGTATTTTCCTAGAACGCATTATACTAAATCATAATTATGTTGTTCATTATCTTTTGCTAATCCATCTTAATTATGACCATCGCATGTGTATCACACTTCGTGGCAATTTGTTAAGAGCATAATATATTAAGGTTACAAATCAACCAACATATTGCTTGTATAATGTATTATATTTATGTAGAATTATGTTGGTAAAGGTGCTAATGAAATTAATAATAAATTGCACCACTTTGTGTAGCGTAGTTAATTAGTTAAGCGGTTTTTGGCTTCTTTAATTTAACTTGTAGGAAAATTTACATCAAATTTAATATATATAACGTATTATTCTACCTACTTGATTTGATGAAAAATAATTATAAGCCATGGTAAATAAAAAGTGCGAGTCAGACTCGCCCATGAAGGGTTCCGTAGTAACTACGCCAAATAACTTTGTTTTTCATAGTGTTTATATGAATTATAAAGTTATATATACATTAAGATCTACAGCATATATATTTTTTTATTTTTCCCTCCATTATTATAGAAGTTAGAGGGGGGACACACACATTTTACCACTTTGGAAGCGTATATCTTTTAACAGATTAACTTTGTGAAAAAGTAGTTTTAGAAACCTCAATGTCATTTTTAAATACCTGTCTATAGACACCACACACGCATAGGTTTCATGAAAAAAATATTTTTAGTTTCAGTTCCATGTATGGGCCCTTTATTTTAAATATTTTTTGGTTCTTTTTTCTTAAAATCGGAAAGCGGTTTACAGAATACATCTACCTACTAAGTTTTATATGTATAGCCCTAACAATTTTGGAATAAAATGGCTGTGACATACGGACGGACGGACAGACGAAACTATAAGGGTTCCGTTTTTTGCCATTTGGCCGGATACAGCTGAAATTTAGTGTTTTGCATGGATTGACTGCCTATCTGACCTCCAGAACCCAATTAGCTGGGTAAAACGTTACCCCTTGCAAAAACCAGTATCTCTGTTTCTGGCTTCTGACTATCAAAGATGTAATGACATGTAAGATGATAATGACTGTCAAAGATAGACAAATGACAGCTGGCACCGCAGGCTTAAAGACGTTCTTTACAAGGTAGGGAGGAATCTCGATATCTCAAGATGATCACCCATCCAAAGTCTGGCCTCGGCAAACGTTGTGTAGCAGCTAATACTTACGCATAGAAATGCAAAATAGAGGAGCTCATACGTCCGTCCTCCGCCATGAGGCCGCGCGCACTATGCTAGACAAAGTTTAAGGAATGCGGACTGGCCGTCCGCATCATCGCGCTCGTTCCATGAAGGGAGCGCGCCACAAGTACCTAAATTACCGAATTGTGTTAGATATAAGTTATCTATATATAAACACTTTTGCGAAAAAAAACCGGGCACTTTAGATTTTTTTCTCTACTTCAATGAAGAAGAACAAGAAATAGGTTTTATTAATTTGACGATGTATTGGCATGTTATTTGAAGCATCCTAGCATGATTCTTAACGTTCCAAATTTAAAATTTGAAATTAATAAAAGAAAAATAATTACTATTGACGATTATTCTAAAATTGCTTTACTAATGGCGCGAATTGCTGAAACGATTTTTAACTGATTACGATATTTTAAAACTTTTTGGATATTTTCTGCAAATTAAACAATTTAATCTTTCTTTTTACATTAAATACCACATTTTGATATGAGTGATAAAGCGATAAGGGCCCGTAAAATTATAGCCCTACTTGAAGAAGGTTGTTCGCAAACTTACGTGTCTCAGCGGCTAAATGTGAGTCGTTCAACTGTCCAGAGGACTTGGCTACGGTATCAAGAGACCGGTTCGGTCAAAAGAAGACCCGGTTCGGGAAGAAAACGATGCACAGAACCAAGAGATGACCGCTTTTTGGTGAGTCAGGCGTTGCGGAATCGTAAAGCGTCAAGTGTGGACCTGAAGAAGAGCCTTGAAGAAGTAAGAGGAGTAGAAGTTAGCTTGTGGACGGTCAGGAGGAGGCTTTTGGCTGCCAATAGCAGGAGTTACCGCCCAGCTTGGGGCCCTAAATTACTCCGTGAGCACCGTGTTGCTTGACTTCAGTTTTCTCGGAACTGTGCTTCATGGACTCTGGAGGACTGGAATAAAGTATTGTTTTCTGATGAAGCTAGAATCTCTTTGTGTGGAGAGGACCGACGCCGGCGAGTGCTGCGAAGACCACGGGAACGCTATGCGGAAGTGTGTTTCGAAGAAATCACTCCTTATGGCGGAGGCTCCGTTATGTTTTGGGCAGCAATTAATTCGACGGAGCGTACGGAGTTAGTTTTCATAGAAAATGGAACATTAAATGCACACCGGTACATAATGGAAGTCCTAATTCCATATGCACAACCAACATTGACTGCACTTGGGGAAGATTCCATTTTTATGGACGACAATGCTCGCCCGCACCGTTCTGGCAACGTGGAAGCGTACATGCAAGAAGTTGGGATCCGTCGTTTAGATTGGCCAGTTCGAAGTCCTGACCTCAATTCAATTGAGCATGTCTGGGATGTTCTAAAGAGACGGGTAAGATCAGTGCAACCTGCTCCACAAAACATCAGGGAGCTAAAAAGAGTCATTGCAGAAGAGTGGGAACGTATTCCTCAAAACGTTATTAAAAACATCGTGGAAAGCATGCCCAGAAGGATTCAAGCTGTGATTTTGGCACGAGGAGGTCACACTCGTTATTAGGTTTTTACATTTGTAACTTTATTTAATTAAAAAAAGTAAAAAAAAATCTTGTCTTTATTGCCGACCACTTCTTATTGTTTGGGCGTGTACATCGGTTTTAAAGAATCCGTCGTTTTTTTTTCTTTTAATTGCCCGAATTCACTTCACGCGCATTAATTTACACGATTATAAGTATACAGACTACGTCAAAGCAATAAATTTCATTTACTTAACTCAAATGGAACTTGGAAGGTAAATTTTCTTAGGTGCTCGTTTTTTTTTGCAAAAGAGTGTATAAAAGAAAGTCGTGTTAGTTACCTACACTATTTATAACTCAAGAATGGCTGAACCGATTGGGCTGAAATTTGGCATGGGAATAGTTTAGGACCCTGGGAAGGACATAGGATAGTTTTATTGATAGTTTTTAGGTTTGTTTTTGGCCCGGATTTTTTTTTAATTCAGGAAGAGCCCACTTTTGACCTTGAAAAAAGACCTCCCATGCGAACGAAGTCGCGGGCATAAGCTAGTTAATAATATATTCCACATAATAATAATAATATATTTCACAACTTTCCCACACAACACCATCTAGTCCCAAACTAAGCAGAGCTTGTGCTATGAGTACTAGACAACTGATAAACATACATCTATACTAATATTATAAAGCTGAAGAGTTTGTTTGTTTGTTTGTTTGTTTGCTTGAACGCGCTAATCTCAGGAACTACGGTTCTGATTTGAAAAATTCTTTCACCAATAGGAGCGGAGCACTAATTATGAATGTTTCAAAATCGGGGGATTTTTTTTTCCACGCGGACGAAGTCGCGGGCGGAAGCTAGTACCTATATATTTCTAAATACATACATATTATAGATAAATTACACCCAGACAAAGAACAAATGATCGTGCTCATCACACACACATTTGTCCTGGGTGGGAATCAAACCCACGACCTTGTGCATAGCAGTCAGGGCCACTGACCACTAGACCAACAGGCCTGCCAAATTAATAAATAATGTACCCCATTTATTTTAATTATTGAGTGACTGTCATTGTATTTAAGAAGTGCTTTCAAATAAACCATACAGATCGTTATTCGTCTTCTTACTTAACACATCCTAATACATAAAGTACGTAACGTATCTAAAGTTGCTTATCCTTTAAAATCAACCCGTGTGGATGTCACAATTTAGCAGCGAGTACCTCAAAAAAAAAAAAATGTAAAAGAATATAATTATACTAAAATCTAACATCCCGCTGCGGAAATCCTCAATTTAGTTTGGCGTTAATTAGACCTCACTGGTATATATTTGAGTTCTCTCTTTTTTTCCACAACCTTTTCAAGGAAATTTTGAAAAGGCTGGATGACACTTCCCGTGGGCCAAGGGCTGGCTATTACTTTGGCCAATGGCTTGTAATCTCTTGGGTAATTATCAGCGGACAGCGTTGAGGATGAATATTTTTATGCTTTATTTTAGTTTGTATTTTACTGTAGATGCAATCTATACAAATACTAGGTTATTTTTTTTTGTAATTTGTTTGTAAGTATGTATGTAGAGGTAATCTCCAGAACTAATGATCCAATTTCAATTTTTTTTTCATTGGTAGTAAGGTGCATTATTTGTGAGTGTTTTAAATTATTTCGAAATCCACGCGGAAGAAGTCACGGGAGAAGTGCTAGTACTTTATAAAATATACAGGGTGGCAGGGACATCGACACGCAACCGCTTACCATGAATTCAGTACATGATTCTGGACCCCCTTGCAATGAAAATTTTCGTCGGCTTTTTCTTAATTTAATAAAATAAAAAAAATCCGACGCAACAAACAAAACAATAAATTCACTTGTTTCATTTAAAACAGTAATGTAAATAAAACTCGAAAGGGCTACCTGATCAGGTGTGTTGACCTCGCAAATTAACCCTAGAAAAACAGTGTGACAAGTGAATTTTATTTTTAATTAAAATCTCATTGGGTTATATAGAAACAATGATTTTATACAGTTTTCAGTAAAAAATTAATGAAATTTCCTGAAAAATCCTGAAAAATGATGAAAAAGCCGACGACAAAATTCCAACGCAAGAGGGTCCAGAATCATGTACCGAATCCCTGGTAAGCGCTTGTACGTCGATTTGCCTGCCACCCTGTGTATTAAACTAAAAATAACACAGAAAATTGTAAGAGCAGTTGTTTGTTATTTTTTAAATAGATTAGGTACTTACTATCAATTATTGACCAGTATTTTACCTGATGGTAAGCGATGGAGCAAGCTTGCCAAGAAGTAAACTACATACATATTTACTTTTGACATAGACCTAAAAGTTGTAGCTATTAAAAAACATAGAATCCAGCAAGAAATATCAAATTAGCTATGATACACAAATCAATATTTACAATACAAAGTTCTTTATTTTCTTGATTTATTAATAAATAATATAGCTTATTTATGGATTCTTTCCAACAGCATAATATATTTTCCTAAATATTAATTCATGATTGATGAATTCTCCATTGGATTGCAATTTTAGAAGCACCATGTATTATGTTCATTCAATGGCTGTGAATAAGGAAAGCTCTTATAAATGTTTGAATTTGAAAGGAATTTCATTCCGTAGAGAACTTTGTCCAATGTTTTAATTATTATTAACTTTCCCTCATTTTTTAATATAAATATTTCGGGTTCTGTAGTTAATCGGTTCTCTATTACTTATCTAATGACCACAAAGGACGGATATGCGACAAAAAAGCATCTACCTTTCTACCTATAAGGTGCTTTTTTTTTGGAGGGAAAATCACCGCATGACTCCTCCCGTTCTGGGTGGAGCAGAAGGACTTGTCAGACTTCTTATTCTTTTGTTCCATTAACAGTACCCGACTGAAACCAGGAACAGATTCCTTGTGCTACGAAACGCTAAGAATTTTTTTAACATCGACCCGCACTAAGAATTTCTCTTGTAGATATTGTGGGGTGATTATTTTATTGCCAAGCAATGTGCTTACCAACGTAAAACTGTTTCATTTCATTTTTATAAATTAACATGGTTATAAGAATAAAATAAATAAGATTAGAAGCAAAATTTTACGAAAGTCTATATACCAACCCTGCAAGATACGCAGATATTGAGAGAGAGCGGAGAGCATTATCGGTGCGAGTTAATATGTTGGTGCTAGGGCTTCCAATTCCGCAGCCTGAATTCAATCTCGGTATTTGCGGGACTACGAATTTACAATCCCGTGGGATCTCGGTATTTGCGGGATCCCGCATATTGAAAATATTCACATTTATATGAGGCAAATAAAACAATGAATTAATCAACTAACTCCACATTTATTTACGTATTACTTTTAGTATGAGATCAATCAAATTACACCGTTTATTTATCACAAAAAAAAAAACAATGAATTAATCTACTAACTCCACATTTATTTAAGTATTACTACTAGTATGAGATCAATCAAATTACACCGTTTATTTATCACTAAAAACAATGAATTAATCAACTAACTCCACATTTATTTAAGAATTACTATTAGTATGAGATCAATCAAATTACACCGTTTTTTCTTCACAAAAAACAGTAACAAATACTGAATAAAAAACTTTACTGATATTTTAGGCTACATACTTTGGCTACCACTGACTGAAATTCGGCTATATTAGGCTACTTTAGCTGTGATGAACGGGCGACATCGGCCCCCGCGTTGTTTGCAACACTGCCGGCCGCCAGTCACCGATCGATCGCGCTCGCGAGAGGTCGCAAGCATGCTTTTTTTCAGTCCCGCAAATCCCGCGCCCGTAATCTCGCATCACGCGGTATTGGAAAATGACGCGGGATCCCACAATACCGAGATCTCGGTATTCCGAGATTGCAAGCCCTAGTTGGTGCATAGGTTTTCTAAGTGTACAACACAGGTAAAGGTTGCTTTGTTCAGAGCCTACTGTCAAAGCTTTTAAACCAGTGCCCTAAGGACCAACTATATACGCAGCGGGCCTACAATGCTCTCAGACTACAATAAAACAACGTTACGTCTTTAGGACTCTGGTGCGGATACCAAGGTTTTGTTTTGCCTTTGGTATATTTGCCGACGCGAGGGTGGATGACTTTTTTGCTATAATGCGCCAAAAGTCAGCCTCACTAATTCGCAGAATTAGAGGGAGTAGCAACGGATTCCTAAGGATGATTGCAAATAGATCAGAGTCGGCAGTAGTGGGGAGGGTATTCAGGATTCATGTGACCTGATGACATCAAAATTTGGTTATTATTATTATTCATGGTACATATTATTTAGCTTAGTTGGAGGGGTTAACAAGATTGCTAGTAATGTGAATTCTACCCACATTACTAATTATCATTAAAAAAAAAGTATTCTAATTCTATTTTATTTCAGATAATTCAATTTTTTTTAAATTTTGTGTTATTTAATTTAATCAATGCTAAAAACGGTACTAACATAGTCGTAAGTTAATTTGTTTCTAACAAAATATGGACGATAATGTCTGAAATAAACGATTTTTTGTTTTAATTTATTACTTATATTAAATGTTTTTTTCTTTTCAGGTATGCTTACCCTCGTACTCGTCATGTAGCCATATTCATGCAAGAGTATAAACTGCAGTAAGTATAACTAGTTAAGTTTAGAGCTTACTCTTAATGATTATTTTGAGTCCCGTAAATGACTTTAAACAAATGTGCTTAAGGCACAAACACTTATTTGTTTAAGCAATTTCTTCTTTCTAGTGTTGAATAGTATTCTTCAACGAGTAAACACGTTGGCACTCAAATGTTTAGACAAATGCATTTCGCAAGAAAGTCTGGAAACTTTTTGATAGAACACCCACACAAGTTTTCTTATTAAATTTTCTTGCTGAATATAAATTTTACTTTCACTTATCTTAAGGGGCCGACAAGAGTTTTAACGCTGTCATTGTCAGACTATATGATAAGAAAGATTTGGGGCATGACAAAAACTTTTAAGACATTGCAAAATAAGATAAAAGTATTTATAGATTTCGTTTAAAAGCCGGCAATGTGTGCTTGGCGTTGAACTGGTTATAGCTGGATGCTTTTTTTTTTTCATGCAAACCATTCCCCTTTCTCATCCCGGGCTTGGAACCGGCAAAGGCAGATTTACACTCAGATTTCCTGCTTTTTTTCTCGTAGGTTAAGTCTTAATGGATATTCTCCTTCGTTGAGTTGGCGGAGAAGACTGTCAGACTCATGAGTGACTAAAAATACCCCGGTGCTCCCTCATCCTCTCGTTGTCCTTCATCTGGAGATACGGGTGGATGTCACATCCAATGCCCCGTTTCATTCGTCTGCCGGCAGCAGGCCTCTTTTTGAAAGAAGAGAGTACTGCCTACTATTACAGCTCTCTACATCCAAGAGAGGCGCACGTGGAACACTATGCACCGCACCTCTCGCCTCTTGCCTCCTTAAAAGGTACCTATTACATGTAAAGAAAAATATGCTGACTAGACTGACCTGAGCCGAATTTTGTAGGAATAGTTTTACGAAAGAAAATAAAAAGAAATCTTACAAACGCAGAATATACATAGGTAAACGTAGTTTTAGCCTCAGTAAAATGGTACTCATTATATGTCAAGAAAAATATGCATGACTGGCTCCAACATGATTTCGTATCAATTTAGTTTTACAATAGAAAATAAAAAATAAACTTTCAATTCGTAGATTTCAAGTTGTTTCTATGACTTTATAAGAAATAATTTCTTTTTCATGTTCATTTTATAAGTTTGTCGAATACTTGCTCGCTGTTGAACATGTGAGCTGTGATAGATTTTCTTTGAAATTTGTTATCAAATTCTATAATTATACTATCGTGTATACTCCTACTGTATCAGGTTTTTTTTTGTATTCAAATAAAAAAAAAAAGATATGAAGTCAAATCCGCGAAGCAAAGTTATAGAGATTTCGACAATAAGTTTCCGCGATCTCCAACTTATTTTTTGTTCTTTTTGACAAGTAAATTTCGATCGTTTGTCTCTTGTCAACGCCTTAAGTTTGACGAAGTGTAGTGCCCATTTATGAACTGACTAAGGTCTACTCTAGGGAGTCATAAAAGTAGATAGTCCACCTGTGCTCTAAAAATATAACCTCAAATGCTCCCTAGACGATTAACCAGTCCTTGAATTGTAAAGGTCAAAGAGATATGAGAAATCTTATAACCTAAATTGTACAGACTATGCAGTATTTTATGTTATGATTAGTAAGATAAGTTATTACCGGGTTTTTTTAATTATAATTTCAATACAATTAATGTTAATTCAGTAAATGAGAGCTTATTACTATGTAAGTTAGCTCAACTTTTGAATTTTGTGGGAAGGGCCATAGATGGGTCCACTATCGTCACTTATCGAGTATCTTTTGTGCCTCGAAAACCACGTAAGCCGTTGGTAATTCATTAGTACATCTTTGACAGTCGTTACAGTTAGCCAGAAGCCAAAAAATCTGACAGCAGCCACTGAGTTGTGGACGTCAGATAGGCAGTCTGTATCTCTAAGTAGTTGCCACACTTTAATTATGTAGATAATTGCTTAGAGATTAATAAAAAAACTTTTTTGCAAAAAAAAAATAAAACTGACTTCCATATCAAAACACTACAAAGCCAAAAATAATTTTAATTCCAGTAGTCGGTGTTATTAGTTTTGTATTTTCTTTTTTTTCACACCACCTTCCACCATCGCCACCGCCGAAGTCGGTTTTATTTTTTGCAAAAAGTTTTTATTTTCGCGCTTTTTAAAAGGGTATGTTTGTAATTAATCTAGTTACAAAAGCCAAAATGTCAACTACTTATCACCTTCACCAGCAGAGTAAACGACAAGGTCGTCAATGTAAATATTGGTTTCAGATTTTTGTCTATTTTTCAGAAACGGCTTGTCCGATTTCGATAATATTTCCATGGGACCATTTAGAAAGTATACTCTTTCTAACAAAAAATATTTTTTTAAATCGGTTGGCAAGCGACGGAGCTATGCCCGAACAAACATAAAAAAAACAAACAAACATCCGAATTGAGAACCTCTTCCTTTTTTAGAAGTCGGTTAAAAATATACAGTTGGAAAGGTTGAGCTTTAACGTTAAGCAACGCATACTGAGGTCGGGTTTTGGTTGAGTGACCATATTAACATCGAAATTCCTCCATTCTTCGGAAAACACCGATCGTCAAGCGTTGCTTCACTTTGAAGATCACCCTGTGTGGCTGTTATTATTGAGCCGCGAGTTCCTCCTAGTCTTTGCTTCTCGAGATAACATATTGGCGAATCATACTGACAATTTGATCCCAACATATATGTAGTTCCAAACGCAGGGCTTGGCAATTAGATTTCTGCGAACATATGCAAAACCAAGTCTTTGCTGTGTCATGAGAAACAGTCCCAAAACAATATCGCATCGCTCTTTCTGCTTGCAGAGGCAACACAGTAATAGATATGCCAAATACAGTGAATTTTATATTCTATTTTTGAAGTTACATTCTGGATAGCAAAAAATATAAAAAGAACCTAGTTGTTATTCTCATTTATTTTTCTACGCAGCCACAATACATAGGGGATCAAATTCTATTTTTTTTTTTCATTGATAATAGGCACGCGTTCACACACATAAATATACAGTTCTAATGATATTGTTTGTGACTCTGGTAGTTTAAAAACTTATATGTAGAAGATCACCCATAAATTATGTCACAAAAATGGGGTAGCAATAGTTGACGAAATAAAACTTTGTGTGACAAGGGGTGCAATGGGTACTCAATATTATCATGACGTCATATTTAAAATTTGAACCACCTCGTCAGGAAAAATGTACTGATTCTTTTGTAACTAAGTTGTTCAAATTATAATAAAAAACAACTTTGCATGGAGGAACAATAGTTTAAGACTATTTTATTACTGAAATTGAAATTGAAAACCATTTATTCGGTGATAAACACACACAACAACAGAAAAAGACAAACATTAAAAAAATAACACTAAGAATTTCGCTGAGCATGTCTACACCGAAAGGGTTACCAACTCAGCATTTGCTGGGCGAAAGACACCCAGCGCTGGTTTTCAGTTGATGACCAACCTTCAACAGGCATCTTCTGGGCTCGGTCGTTCCATTGTAGACCTCATCTATCGCTTACCATTAGGCGAGCTCGAGGTCAAGAGTGAGCTCAATCTGAATAAAAAAAAAATAAGCCCGTTCATGAAGGCCTTAATCACGCCTGATAGCTTGTAATAGATAAGCTCTATGATGGAACGAGCGAGCTCAGAAGATTCCTGTTCACTCTTGCTATACTATAAAGGTAGAAGGGTCATAATAATTTGGTAGGAAACACGAAAACTGGCAGAGAGATCTACACATTGGCCGTACGCACAATAGATGTAGAGCAGAAGCGCTTAGTACGACAAGACGGACGTAAGAAAGTAAAACTGATTTCGGAATTACAGCTTTGTTTAAGAAGGCTTAAAATATTATTTTAACGTAGAGAGTACCTACTACACTGGTCATGCTAGGGAAGGAGGAGACTAAATGCGTGAGGGAGAGACAATTCTCTTCCTTATGCTTCATACCCTCACATATGAAGAATTAGAGAATTTGGTTAAATCCTAAAAATCCTCTTCTTGCTAACATGCATACCAAATACAAGTACCGTAGAGAGTGCTCGTGTGGAGGTTCCACATAAGCCCACTCTATAGTTACACCTCACAGACATGCACTACACGTACACAAATCACTTCCACATGCACAGCAATATACACTAACCTAGTCTTAATTTCTTAGTAGTATTATTATTATCTTCTAATTTTATTATTGATTGTTTAGTAAGTACTCTTTTTTCTCTTTGTTTCTTTTATATCCTTAATTAAGAATAATAATATTTAGTATCCGGAACGCTGCCATCTTCCTCCTGGAGGTGGGCGATAATAGCTGCAACACAGTTTTACTAATGTGGCTATTTTCGTACACAGAAATGTTTGTATAATAGGTTTTTGTTCCAATAAATAAAGATTTATTATTATTGTTCCAATAAATAAAGATTTATACGCTCATAATATTTACAAAAAATGCCCCAGCCGTCGAGAGAGACGCCCCGACAATGACACGGCACTGGTTTTCAGCGACGACCAGCGTCAATTTGAGGACTAGGTTATAAAAACCTCGTGGGGGACGCCCCAGGCGTCAGGGAGCACGAGCCTGTCTCCAGCCACCGTAGGAGCGGGCTTGCAGACGGCGAACAGGGGTAGCTCTCCTTCTGGTAAGGCCCAGGCCCGGGTCGATGACATGTCGTGTTCCACGCTCGCCTCAGAGAATCGTCAGCACTAGTGAGGGGCCCCATAAGGCCATTACCTGCCGGGGTTGCGGGAATGTTTTAACGAGATACCGCGGCCCCGGAACGCAAGGGAAGCACAAAGAACAGGTGGGTTTTTAGTCAGTAGTAGTCTGACACTCCTTTCCGCTCCACTCAGAGCGAGAAAAGTCATTCAATGATTTTCCCACCCGAAAAAAAAGCGAATACGTACTAAGTGTAGTTTATGGATAGGCTCTTAGATAGTATTGATATACAACATTTACACTTGGAATAAATTGTCCAAATCACTTATTCACACACATGCGAACACGTTCACACGAATTCTAAGTATACATCGGGTAACAAAGTTAGTAATATATTATAAGGGATGTCGATCGAGCGACGCCTATAAAATCTACATTGACAAATTGTTTTCTGAAGTTTAAAACTTGTTAGTAGAAACCTTTTTAGCTTGACCGCTGGATGGATGATATTTTTAATCATTTTATATTAAAGCTTAAATGTGTGAATCAATATTACTCTGCATTTTAAGGCCAATCCTTGGGCAAGTACTCGTGAATTAACGATAGCAAATCTATTTAATAAAACTCATTCACATGCCGTGTAAAAATATTTTTTATTTTATTTAAAAAGAGATTATTAGAAGCACTGGCCACACTGGCCATCATTATACTTTGGCGTGCATTTGTTTGGTAAAACATATAATTTTATAGTTCAAATATGAATAGAAATTATATTTAATTGTGATAGCCAGTCTCAAAAAAAAATACAAATTTAATCTTCCATAAAAAAATTAAACAAAACTAATTTAAAGGTCCAACTCTAGCACCAAAGATATGAAAATTCTATGAACTGAGCACCCATTATTTATTTTTACTGCACGTTACAGACGGTCAAGAACTGAGATAAATTTTAATTCTGCTAGCTGTAAAACAAACTTCGAAACATCTCCCGACATTATTATTATTATTATTTTTTGATAGCTGTCCCTGACAAAATGTAACTTCCCGTAAAATTTTATATCTGTTCTTTTATTACGATTACGATGAACGGTAATGCACTGGAATGTGAAATTCTCTACCGGAGTTTGTTTCCTGATAGCTACACCCTGGGAATCTATAAGTCAAAAGTGAATAGGTTACATCTAGCTAAGCGTGCTTCATTTTCAACCACGCTTACCATCAGGTAAGATAGTGGTACAACACGAGCAAATAAATAATAAAAATAATCTGATGAGGACTATGGTGAACAGCGATGAACAATTTATTTCTTTAATAAGTTTATTAATTTGTTGTACAAAATGTATCTGAAATAGAAAAAATAAGATGCTAAGTTATTCGAACCTATTTTGCAAAAGTGACCTTTCAAACACAGATACAATACATTTAAGAAATAACTGCCAACTATTCCCCTTTTAAAATTGTAACAAAAAGGAAATTAAATTTAAGGTCTTGAAGAGTTTGTATTTTACTATAAGAAAATTAATTTAAAGTGAAACCTAAAAGTTTAGACCTTTTAATTTTGTGAGAGACGGATGTCTAACAAAAGCCTTATTGTGTCCCTGGATAAAGAAATAAGAGTAAGTACTTGAAGGTTTTAGCTGTTAAAAAACTAAGGTAATTGACACTTATTGTTGGGTACCAACCGACGCCAAATAAAGGGATTTCTATTTTTTGTTGGGACGCAAAACTAGGCTTCTATAATGAGACAGAATAAAAAGATCTAAATATATATCAAGATAAAAAATGGCGTCGAATTCTGACGAGTTGTTAACTTACAAAAAGTTTTTTAGACCAAAATAATCTCTTAAATTGTTTTTTTCGTGTTTTGTTAAGGGGTATTTTACCCAGTTACTGGGCTGTCAAGCCTAGTAGGCTAGACTAGAAGATAACTTCTACAGAGTTAGGACAAAATTAAGCAGAAGACGGTTTTTTTAAGTTTATAATAAAACTAGCTCCTGCCAGCGGCTTGGCTCGCGAGAAAAGTATTTTTTGCGAAAAAAGACTGAACCAACGGTTCCGTCAACTATGAAAATGAAACATATAAGCTCTTTTTTTTGTGGGTGGGAAAATTATCAAATGACTCCTTTTCATCCTATGACTGCCTTCCGATCTCGGCGAAGCGGGAGGGTGTGTCAGACTTTTACTGACTAAATCCCATCCGTGTTCCATCATTTGCCCTTCGTGTTTCGAGGCCGCGGTGACAACGACCCTTATGGGCCTCGACAATTTTGCTGACACTCTTTGAGGCGCGCGTGGAACACGACGCGCCGTCTACACGAGCCTGGTTTCTCGCAGCAATTGCTCGCAGCCCGCAGGCCCACGACTACAGTGGCTGGGAGTCACATAGCGACATGAAGACTAGCTCAGTCCGCGTCTTTGTAAAATGTGTGGACGTATTACCCGTGTAAATCCCAATACCGCGCGAAGTCTATGCTATCCCTAAGTCTAATTTAAATTCGTTAAGCCATTCTACAGATGAACCTGGACAGACAGAATGACAGACAAATAGATAAAAAATAGACAAGTTTGTTTGTGTTTTAGAATCGTGTAAATAATAATTATTTTGAAATCACTGACAGACACTTTAATTTTAATTATACTCCTATATAGATAGATATATAAAAGTAAACGTTCGTAACGAAATCCAAAATGTGTCTTTAAGCCCACACCTTGCGAAGAGTCGACTCTTTCCCGCTTCACTATTTCAAATACAGAATCTATTGTCCGCCATATTGAATCAGAGACCCTTTGAAAAATGGAAGCAGTGTCTGTGGTGAGCAAAGACAATAAGTCGCGAACGAAATCAACAGTGTTCAAGGAGGTTCAAAAGAATCGTCTTCCTTTGACACATCTTATTGAGTTTAGAGTTGAAACAGGTAATAATGCTGGCTTGTAAGATTATTAGGTTTTGTTATGCTTTTCAGATTAAATGAGAAATTTTTGTAATGGAGACAGGGAAACAACTTGGCGTAATTTGACATGCATTTAATCACCATTTTGACGTAAAATACAATTCGTACTCTAGCATATTTCTTTATTTATTGAATCTTTACTAAAATTGTAAAATTGCGAAAGTAGCTCAGTCTCAGTCAGATTTTGATAAAAATTTGGTATAGAGAAAGATTAGTCGTTGGAGTAGAACCTAGGTACTATTCTTTTGATGACAAACGATGATTATTTTGTAAATTTAAGTAAAAAACAAACAATAATTTACCATAAAAAATACGTCATCAGTTGTCGGCTGGCTGCCTTCCATAGTATATAATAATCTGACATCGTTTATAATCTGACATTGTTTTTATTTTATAAATTTTTTGACATTTCTCATTTTATTTTATTGAAATTTTTGTATTACTTATTCTAAATTTAATTTAAATTTCACAACTATGATATATTTTTTTTATTTTTTGCATGTATTTATGTTTGTATAATAGTGTAAGCCGACCAATGGCACATGTGTAGCTTTTGTATTTTATATGGGTCACAGACCTGAATTAAATGATTTTTTTTATTTATATATATAGAAGAAGGCACAAACAACAAGACTATTTTCAAAACTCAACGTTAAATCAGCGGTTCACTATTACGCTCGTACTATCCTTTTATGGATTTTCTTCTTTAAGAAAAAATAGAACCGTTCTGTACTCCGGAGTAAAGTTAATTGGATTTGTCAGAGATCAGACACTGTTACCGACACCTTCAGGATGTCGCCTTGATGGAATAGGTACTTTTTAATTTGTTCGTGCGACGCGGCGGTGAGGCTATTTTGTTCTACCCGATTGTGAGTATTTCTCAAGATAAAGTAGTTGAATTATCTATTTTATTTGGATTTCAAACTGAGTATGAATAACGGTACCCTAATAGGTTCATATCTGTTTTCCCTATGACAAACTATATTGTCTGCATTATTTTGTTTGAGATTTGTCAGACACATGAGCTTCAGTAGCTCAAAAATGAAATTTTTGCTATCGTATAGAATATTAGAGGTCCAGAGCGAAGTCTACATTAAGATAGTTGGACCAACAGAAGCAGACCAGCTCCTATAGGTTCGAAGAAAACGTGATCCGATTGGCAACTGACTGCAAAGAATGGAAGCTTGACGGACCGAAACAAGTAGAATAACTTTACTTAAATAATCATAAAAAGTATCATATTAAGCACTCACTGTTTATCCCCTTCCCTCCTACATTGATCTACGCTGTACCCGACATGGTCCATAATATTGTGACTTATATAATTATTTCCCTAGCAACTATGCAACATTAACGCAATAAAGATTTGAGACCACTGGGCGAAAATCTTTGATTGTGATCTTTAGTCATGAAGAGCCACAAATAGAGAGAGAATATCACTAACAAATATTGACCAAGAACTTTTGAAAACAACCTAAGAAATAAGAATACGCTGAATCTTTTTTTTTATAATAGTTTCGCGTTTGACCACCATCTCACCTGATGGTAAGTGATGATGTGGTCGAAGATTTACACAAACAAGACAACAAAAAAGAGTTATACAAACAACAAAGCTTAATAACTTCCATTCTACGTATTCCAAATCCAATTTACTGCATGCAACTGAGAGGACGCGAAAAAAAAGAGTCCAAATCTTTTAACTTTGCCTTGGTACGAATCTTTGGAAGCCATCCAGGCATCTGAGTACATTAAGCCGTCTTTGGATTTAGACTGTAAGAATATGTCTCTTGCGATATATTCTTGTATTGGAATGAGGGATTTATTTCCATTCAGCCTGATTCTTTCTTTGTTGATAAGCGGAGATTTACGTCTGTAGAAAACTGGAACGTATAAAAACCCTTTTTATATATTGTTGCAAACATTTAGCTAAGTAAAAGGTGACCTATTTAAAAGTACAATTGATAACCCGGTCGTCGAAATTCGACTTTAATTTGAATTATTTTGATTGCATTTTTTTATTTTTATTTATAAGCCCGCCCGCCGATGTGGTCGATGATGGAGCAAGCTTACCTAAAAGTAACCTATTCACTCTTAACTTAAAACCCCTAGGTTATATCTATCGCTAAACACAGACTCTAGCAGGGAAGTACACTCCTTAGCCGTACGCACAAGGAAAGTATTCCCAAAACATTTAGTGCGTATGGGTCGGATGTCCACCATGTAAAGATGGTGCATCGCCGTTTGTCTTGTAGACCGATGATGGAACGGGCTTGGTGGAATTTGACTGTGTAATTCCATCGCACACTCGAAATGTAACCGATAGAGAACCGATAGACTGGCAACTCGTCGTCGATGTTCAAGGTTCTGGAGCTTTGACTCGACCAGTGCATCGTTGTCAATGAGTCATGTTGCGTTATTGTGTGATTATTATTTAAACATTGTCCCACGCTAATACAGTGCCGGAGTCTGTGTTTCCCCATAGCTATAACTTGGGGATCTTGAAACCAAGAGCGAATAGGTTACTTCTAGGTAAGCGTTCTCTATCTTCGACCACATCATCACTTACCATCAGGTGAGATAGTGATCAAACGCGAGCCTATTATCAATAAAAAATAAAATTAAAAATCTATATTGTGAGTGTATGTTTAGAAATACCTCAGGGTATTTCCCCGGAACAATTATTTATCTATACTTATACCATAGCGTTTTGTTGCGAACATTTAATTGCTATAATCGACTTTTAAAATGTTGATTACGAACATACTACAAGACCGATATCATCATTTTTTTCACCACTATCACAATATAAAAACATTAGGTTTCTGCTAACTGTAACTGTGGGAAATTTCATACTCCTCCTGCGCAATTTTTGTTGAAAAGGGTAATAAGCTTTTGCCACCTATTAATATTTAATATTAATTATGACTTAACTAGCTATAATTAGCTGAATCCGGACATGTTGTTTATCTACCAAAGAAATGTGGTTTTCTGTCTTGTCGAGTATTTTACTTGCCCGTGTTTGGGCCTCAGAAGTTTAAAGGTATTTCGAATTTCATCTTTACTAGTCCAACATATTCGGCGCAATTGTTCTGTTACCGATAGAGTGAAGGAAAAAAAACATTAATATTAATTGAAAAAAAAAAACATTAGTAGGGTTTTATCTTCCAGCCAAAAATACTGCAAAAATTGAAATACTTCAAGGGAAATAATCACAAAACGTCGATACCTACCTGTTTTTACAATTTTACGTTCAAAGATTTATTATTTCCGTTCATCTGTAATCTTATTTCGAAAAAAAATGGCGGGCTTGCAATTTAAGGAAAAAAAAAAGACTTTATCGTTCCTTTCTTCCGTGAAGCAGCATATAAGGCGGCCTGCACACAGTCGGCAACCCGTAATTTTTAATTTGTGAATATTTTTTTGCAGTGTAACGTATTTTACACATTTTTTATGATTGGTTTCTCATAGTTACAGAAGCATGGGTTAATATTTCACTTTAAGCTTCACTTATTGTGGTCTGTCCATGGATGAGTGAATATTAATATTCCAAGTCAATTTCCTCAAAAGAATACCACAGACATGAACCTACATGCTTCTCATATACAAATACAAATTGTCTGAACTTTAAAAGAGACCTCTGAGTTTGTTTCGGTGTTTCTTCTCAGAGTAGTCAGTTAGGAAATACCGGCCTTATCTAGCTAAACTAAACACGCAAAAAAAAACATGACGTGTAAAAGTGTTATTTATAACCAATTTACAAAATAAATATTTCATTTCATTTCATTTCAAGAATTTTTCATAACTCGCAAAGTGCATCGTATTGGTGCTCCTGGTGTCATTCATGGATCTTTCACTGTCTTTACGCTAGTGAGCAGTCAAAAAATCTGGCACCAGTATTGCCAAGAGACATGGTGATATCCAGTTACTGGGTCATGGAGTTCACATAAATAGTACCTACTTACAAAATATTAGTAGGCTATTCAGCTTCACCCGCTTAGACTGGAAGCTTACTTAAATGCGAGCAGGTTACGTATTTTGTTTTGATAGTTTTTCCTTTGTAGGGGCACTAAACCCTACCTCTGTGCCAAATTTCAGTTCTTTAGGTTTATGGGAAGTACTAGTTCTATTTTGATGAGCAGTGAGTCAGTGAGTGTCGAATAATAGGAAATAAATAATCTATAAACATGAAATTTTATGGTTCAAATGTGTTCTTATAGTTTACTAGATGACGATAATTTCAGCGTTCTAAACCAATCTAGGGGTCCTCAAATAGTGACATGAAAATACGCCGAAATGGTTCCAGGAAAGGATGGTACGGCAGTGTTTGCTTCGCGCTCGACTCGGCGATAATTATTAATTTACCTTATTTAC
Organism: Tholera decimalis; assembly: GCA_943138885.2. NCBI lineage: Eukaryota > Metazoa > Arthropoda > Insecta > Lepidoptera > Noctuidae > Tholera > Tholera decimalis. The sequence continues at coordinate 6,320,684 of OW964568.2, forward strand.
TAACTTAACATTACATTATATGTCTATCACTAATGTTCAGAACTGCAATTGGCCAGTGCAACGGTAACTGGACGGTCTGAACTTGTCCACGGTACGTGGAGCTTAAACGTTGCTTACAAACAAAGGTTCTTACAAAGGCCTACTTCTACTAGGCTTCGGCCTACAACCATATATATAAATAGTTACAAATAACACTCACCTGAGCTGTAGACGGCAACCCGGATCTGTTTGATCACGTCCAAAGTGTGGTATGTATGTAATATGAGGTGAGTAATTGAAACGTGTGATGTAAGTTACGTGTTCTGGGACGTTCACAAGGCGTCAATCTCCAAATGGCGCGGTCCCAACAGCATCACAGCCTAACTCGTTTCCAGCAAGCGCGTGCTACGCGGTGAGGCAATAAGGCGATGTGTTCCGAGAAATATCCCTGGATTCTCGTCAATCCGGGATTACAAAGTTCAATTAAACACTGTTCACAATCAATCTGCTACTATCACGTGAGATCCAATTCGATTTCCAACTATTTATTTCCAACAAAGCGCGTGCCATACCGTGGCAACCAACCGGCGACAATCCCAAAATATCCCGGGTTTTTCATCAAAATGGGGATTACAACTTCGAACAATAGATAATCGCGACCCAATTATCGGTCTCAACACGCGATTCCAACGATATTTTACCAATTATAATTAACTCAACAGGTCCCAATCGGACGGCATTTTTTCCAAGCAAGCCAAATCTATCTGTCAAGTCAAAGTAATGTCAAGATCAAATTCTTTATGTCAAAAGGGTGCGTTCTGTTTCACGTCGGACTGAACATCTACCCCCCCCGGACGGGCCTACCCGTCCGCTAATCAATTGGAAGTCTTGACAAGGTTGCGAATTCAACACAGCTTCAATGCGGCCAAATACCGTAGCTAGTTCATTAAAGGTGAGAACGGTGTCTCCCAACAATCTCCTCCAGCGTCCCTTTGCCGCTTTCACCGCGGCCCCAAAAATACCCCCCCCAATGGGGGGCAGGCTGGCGGGTCAAACAACCAAGTGACCCCTCGGCGGGCCAAACTATTATTACCTGGCTCTCATTAAGGAAGGCGTATACCTCCTTCAAATAGTTACTTGTACCCTTGTAATTCGTACCGCAATAAGACCTAATCAAAAAAGGTAACCCATGGCGAGACACAAATCTTTCCAAAGTCGCCACAAAGGCCTCTGTCGAGAGGGAGGTTACCAGCTCCAAATGTACTGCCTTGGTTGACAGGCAGACAAAAACACACAAATAAGCCTTAACAATCTTGCTATTACGAAGGGTGGACGTCTTCAACAAAGGGGGACCAACAAAATCCGTTACGACGCCAGCAAAAGGCCTCGCCTCATTGACGCGATCAGCCGACAAAATCCAAAATTTCTCGCTGCAGAATGGCCAACAGCGCATTGCAACCGGCATGCGAGTTCTTAGTGTGACGATCTGTCACCAACAATTGAACCAATTGGCCCTCCTTGGGCAACAAAGGAGGTGATGGGCCCCATAAGGAAGGCTAGAGTGCCTCAACCGTCCTCCAACAGGGTTTCCCGAAGTGGCTCGTCCCAACCAAGTTCAGTTATAACAAGGGCAGGAGCACCAATTTTAGGGTAAGGACAACTCACAAGGGTGATTTCAAACCAGGTCCTTCTCAACAGTGGTGTCAGCCGGTTCGCCAATTCCCAAATCTTGCCTGAAAGGTCATTCACCTTCAGGCCAACCTGTCCCGCTAACCAAGACGACAAGGCAACCCCGGACTCCCGTGCCCAAAATGGCACGGACCACAATTGAGTCACCCAAGGGTCCCCAGACCTTGACCAAGGCCGTTGGCAACAAAACCGTTTTGATCGGGGGGGTCCTTTAGCGGGGCAGGCGTCAATCTCTTAATGATGCCTGGGCGGCGACCGATCGCCGCTTCCAGGCTGCCCTCGTTCACGACGGGGCCAACAATACAAATATTCGTCTGCGCGGTGTCCCGAGCCGCTCGCCATCACTGGAGGGGCATATCCCACCGGATGCCCGAATGGCGGAGGGCGCGACTCCAGCTGGGGACGTTCCGCCAACGGAGGGGAAAGGCAGCGGCGCCGACCAGGCCACTGCTGCCTAGCAGCCAATGCGCGTTCTCCCTGACGAGGGAAGACCAAATGGCGCTCGTGGGGCTCCCGTTCAACTTGCGCGGGGGGTGGAGTGCGGCGTACAGAATCGGGGGTCTCAGCCCGGTGCTCGTCTCCGGGGTACCCCCCCCTGCGCGAACCCCCCTCAGAGGCTGGTCTGCTGGAGCGGTTCGCGTTGGCGCACAAAATCTCAAGGTGGGACCCTTCACAAATACTACACGGGCTGGGGTCGGGGCAGTCCCGATGAAAGTGGGCCCCCAAGCACGAGAAGCACAAACGGCGTGCGTTGACAATGCGGCGGCGGGAACTTACGTGCAAATTCAAAAAGTCCCGGCAACGCGCCATGACATGCCCCGTTGCCTTACAAAAGTCACAATGATGAGGACTCCGGGCACCAGCAAAACGGGGGGCGGGGCGAACATCAACAGGCCCCCTAGCCCGAGGACTCCGGGCGCCAGCCAAACGGGGGGCGGGGCGATCATCAACAGGCCCCCTGGCCCGAGGACTCCGGGCGCCAGCCAAACGGGGGGCGGGGCGATCATCAACAGGCCCCCTAGCCCGAGGACTCCGGGCGCCAGCAAAACGGGGGGCGGGGGGAACATCAACAGGCCCCCTAGCCCGAGGACTCCGGGCGCCAGCAAAACGAGGGGCGGGGCGATAATCAACAGGCCCCCTAGCCCGAGGACTCCGGGCGCCAGCCAACTGGGGGGCGGGGGGAACATCAACAGGCCCCCGGGCCCTAGTCCGTCCCTGGTCTCTGGGCTGAGAAGGTAGTGGGGGCGACCCCGTAGCGCCACGAGTGTTATCCGCAAACCGACACTCGTCTTCCAAAAATTTGAGGAGGTCGTCAAAGGGGGTAAGATGGGTGGCACTATCCCCACCATACTCCTGCTCAAAACGTGACCTCAACTCCGCGGGGAGCAACTGCAGCACTATGTGCACCAACAAGTAGGACCAATGTTCCACCGGTAACTCCAAGCGTCTCAAGGCGTTGGTCACTGAGACCAACGGGTTCAGCAAGTCAGTGCGCAACGTCGACGTGCTGACAATAGCCGGTAGTCCCAAAATTTGGTCGATGTGCACATCAGCCAGGCAGCGCTTGTTCTGATACCGTCGGGAGAGAAGCTCCAGAGCGGTCGGATAGGAGGAATCCGTCACCGGCAAGTGCTGCACCAAGGCTCTGGCTTCGCCCTCCAGGACAGACAATAAATAGGCCAGCTTCTGGGCAGGTCCGAGGTCCGAGCGTGCATCGACAAGACTCTCAAAGAGATTTAGGAAGCCCAGCCAGTGGTCCAAGCGACCGTCAAAATGTGGCAGCTCCAGGGTGGGCAGCCTACTCAATAGTCCAGGGCCTGCAACAACGGGGGTCTGCGGCTTGGCCGCATCAGGCACCCGACTCTTCAAAATTTCCCACGCTCGTAGACATATGACATCCCCCAGGTGGACAATCTGGTCATAGTCACCCAAAATCTTATCGCGGGCTGTCTGATCCATCACTCCCAAATCCACGTCCATGATGTACTCGTTGAAGCGCGTGAGCGCAGCATCAGCTGACTTGATCCTCTCAATCACTTGCCCATACCGAGCAAGGGTGAGCTCTTCCAATTCCACACGCTCAACAGTTGCAGCTGCCGATGTGAACCATCTCAACTGTGAGGTCAATCCCGCAGCAGCCTCCCTGACTGCCCTTAATGAGGCCATTGCAACAATCAAATATTAATACAAAACACCAATCAACAACCAACAATCAAATATTAAACAAACAGCAATGACTTGTTAGCCGACCAAATAATTTCACCAAAATAACAACTTAAATTCAATTATTTCAAGTCCAAATCCGACCCTGTACTTATTCAAAGTATGAATCTAGCTTGGTAAGGATGGCTAGTTACAAGATAAATAACAATTCAATGTATATATTGTGCAGGATCACACCAACAATTAAATACAACAATTGAAGTATAATATTGCTCCGGACAATCTCTAACAACAATCCAATAATTACTATAAATGCAATAACCAATACACACAATTCAAGTCCTATTATGTTAGACTATGTGTAATTATTATTTAGATAACCTTTCAAATTCAGATCAATGACATTCAATTATTAATTGCAACAAATACCAAATTATGTACCAAATTATAACCTAATAATTCCTAATTTCACAAATAAATCCTACTTGTCAATTCAATTCTAAGGGGCTAGCACTACAAATTACAGTACAAACTACAAGTACTATTTGAGCCCGGCTGACAAAGCAATATATTCAAACTTATCAAGTTATAAGTTGTGTTAAGTAATTAAACTCAAGTTTTAAGTTTTAAGTTTTCAACAATATTCAAAACTTCCAATTAAACCAGTGGATCTTATATTATAAGAGCCGCGCTCTGCTACCACAATGAATCAGTGGATCTTATAAGAGCCACGCCTGCTACCACTTTGTTCAGGACTGCAATTGGCCAGTGCAACGGTAACTGGACGGTCTGAACTTGTCCACGGTACGTGGAGCTTAAACGTTGCTTACAAACAAAGGTTCTTACAAAGGCCTACTTCTACTAGGCTTCGGCCTACAACAATATATATAAATAGTTACAAATAACACTCACCTGAGCTGTAGACGGCAACCCGGATCTGTTTGATCACGTCCAAAGTGTGGTATGTATGTAATATGAGGTGAGTAATTGAAACGTGTGATGTAAGTTACGTGTTCTGGGACGTTCACAAGGCGTCAATCTCCAAATGGCGCGGTCCCAACAGCATCACAGCCTAACTCGTTTCCAGCAAGCGCGTGCTACGCGGTGAGGCAATAAGGCGATGTGTTCCGAGAAATATCCCTGGATTCTCGTCAATCCGGGATTACAAAGTTCAATTAAACACTGTTCACAATCAATCTGCTACTATCACGTGAGATCCAATTCGATTTCCAACTATTTATTTCCAACAAAGCGCGTGCCATACCGTGGCAACCAACCGGCGACAATCCCAAAATATCCCGGGTTTTTCATCAAAATGGGGATTACAACTTCGAACAATAGATAATCGCGACCCAATTATCGGTCTCAACACGCGATTCCAACGATATTTTACCAATTATAATTAACTCAACAGGTCCCAATCGGACGGCATTTTTTCCAAGCAAGCCAAATCTATCTGTCAAGTCAAAGTAATGTCAAGATCAAATTCTTTATGTCAAAAGGGTGCGTTCTGTTTCACGTCGGACCGAACAACTAAAATATTCGTTTACTGAGTATAATAATTTTCCACATGTAATCTGAACCCAAATATCGGTGTTAAACTCATCTAAATGAGTATTCGTATTCAGCATTCGCGTAGGTGTTGTATTGTAAATCAGATGTCACAGAGTCCACGTCGAAACACTAGTTTTGCGTACGAATTGAACTTATTTTCCATAACGCTGATTGCGGAATTCATGATTCTATATGAGCATATTATCTATCATTCGAGTATTCTGCTATAATCTATACTAATACTATCCTATTTAAGTTTGTGAGGGTGGACAGCTGGATGTTTGTTATTTTTTCTCACAAATAGTACTAAACTTTGTTGAAATTTATAATAATATAGCTTACACATTTTTAGGGTTCCGTAGCCGAATGGCAAAAAACGGAACCCTTATAGTTTCGTCATGTCTGTCTGTCTGTCCGTCCATCCGTATGTCACAGCCATTTTATTCCGAAACTATTAGGACCATACATGTGAAACTTGGTAGGTAGATGTTCTATGAACCGCTTTCCGATTTTAGGAAAAACAAAATTAAAAAACTGGAAAGATTTTTTTTCATGAAACCTATACGTGTGTCGTATCTATAGACAGGTCTTTAAAATGACATTGACGTTTCTAAAACCACTTTTTCAGAGTCATATACGCTTCCAAAGTGGTAAAATGTGTGTAGCACCTCCCCCCTCTAACTTCTGTAATAATGGAGAAAAAATAAAAAAAAAAATGCTGTGATGAAAAACAAACTTATTTGGCGTACTTACTACGGAACCCTTCATGATCGAGTCTGACTCGCACTTGGCCATTTTTTTTTAATTTGGTACCTACAGATATAGAAAGAAAAAGGTTTTAATTTATAAATATTGTGAATAATTTGATTGTTTCATGCAACCATATTCGCGGGCAGTAGAAGAATTATAAATGCTAAAGTTTAAATGGATCACGCTTAAATGACTGAATATAATTTAGCATACGGGTAGACTAAAGTCTGAAATAACATATAAGCTACTTTTTATCTCTCGAAATAAGTAAAATTCACTTGAATGAAGTTACGGGCAACATCTAGTATGAATATAACAACTAAATACAAGTTCAATCATAAATTGCTTAAAAAAACAACAAGAAATTTAAAAACTTTTGTCTATTTACAGTTGCTTATTCCCTTAAGTGTACAACCGCCTTTAGGACGAGCAATCCGGCTACGGATTTCCTAAGACGATATGCGTTGCTCGGAGCAATAAGTGCTGATAAGGAGACGAGGAGGTACTTGGTTGGAAGATTTCTGATAATATCTCACTCTAGAGATGAAAGTAAAAAAAAACACAATTTGTGATTTTTCTATTGATGACAACCCGGGAGAAAAGTGCTATTTATTTTATTTATTTTATTCGGACTACATAAATCCATTATGTATGTAAGTAAGTATACATTTTTAAAACTAATGTTAGTTTGAAAAACAAATAATTAAGTACTTATGTAGTTGAGTATATCTTGTATGAGTAGCTGCCATCCGTCCGGGTTTCCCCGGATTTGTCCTAGTTTGGACAGCATCCGGGGGCGTCCGGGGGATTTTTCCTACAAGCGTCCGGGTAAAACCCGGACACATATTGGTCTTACGGGCACCAAAAAGCACGATCTCTGTATTTCATCTTATTGTTTTTGTTACGTTGATTAAATAAAAAGAAAGCCTATTATTAATAAACTTCTAACTGTCTACAATGTTACCAGTAAATAAAAAACATAAAAAGCATCATTGTTTTTAGTTTCAAATACAAAAATGTATTTTTCTACGGTGTCCGGGGAAAAATTGCGATTTTACTCAAATGTCCGGAGTTTATGAAGTCTTTGTCTGGGGTCGACAATTTTGGTGATGGCAGCCCTATGTATGAGGCATGAATAATAAATAATAATAATAAATAACGTTTTTTTTCTCCACAATATTTAACGGTATCACATTCATAGTTTATTGCAAAGTAGTACAACCAGAAAATATTGTGGGGACTGGTGTCTAAGCTAGGCCAGAGGTCTGTGTTTTAGGTCACCAGGTCTCCACTCCGTATTACGAAAGCTGACTTACATTAGTACCAGAGTGACAATTTTCTTAAGTTAGAGACAACAACAACAATTCAAGAATACTGTGATGTGTGTATTATTATTTATTATATTTAAATATCTAAAGAAGAGGTTGGTGTTACTGTATAGTACATGCTGTATTAAGTGTAATGTTGTGTGTTATTTGATCGTGTCAATATACGTACGTATTGATTGTTAAATACAGTAAATACAGGGAGAAACAAAGTAAGGTGGGGTGTGAAAGTCGTTTAATGATAATTTATATGAACAGGCTAAGTAAAAGTACTTAACTGTTCATCACCCATACAAAACAGGGGAGTAAAAATTCTCCACAACAGTTTTCAGAATGCTGTTATTGCTGACACGCAACCTATTGGGTGTTTCTAAAAAAGAAATTTCTCAGCAGTAGCCTAGGGTTTGGAAGTTGGCGGTATGTTACTCCCGTGGCTCGGAAACACGTTAAGCCTGGTCTTGGCTGTCATTTGGACATCTTTGACAGCCATTGTCTAGGCCAGGGGTATCCATCACACACATGCCAAATTTCTGAGGTCTTCGGAAAACTCGAGGCTAGAGGTACCGAGTCACTTCACCAATTTCTTTGGTAAGTCGTTCGCAGCTCAAGCAGTACGACTGTGGAATACTCTTCCCGTGTCAGTAAGACAAGCAGGTACGCATTTGACCACTATCTCACCTGATGGTAAGTGATGATGTGTTCGAAGATGGAACACGCTTACCTAAAAGTACTCTCACTCAACTTTCAACAGAAACACAGACTCCGGCAGGAAATTCCACTCCTTAGCCGTACGCACAATGAAGGTATTCCCAAAACGTTTTGTGCGTATGGGTGGGATGTCCACCATGTAACGATGGCGCTTCGCCGTTTGTCTTTTAGTCCGATGATGGAACGGGCTTGGTGGAATTAAATTGTGTAATTCCATCGCACACTCCCCGAAATGTAACCTTTCATGACTTATCAGTCTAACAAAAATGGATGAAAATAAATCTCAGTAAACTAACGTTTAACTTTGGCTACTTATTTAATGTGATCATAATCTTTAACACTTTTTGTTAACGGAAATCTCATCCTAATGGGGTAACACGTTTACGTTATGTTCGTCAATTAAGTAATTAGGAACGTAATGGTATCTCATTTATAAAATCTATCCAGATTTTAAAGCTAAAGTGCGTGCCTAAGGAATAGATAGGTATACATACCTGCATACATTTATTTATTTATTTATTTAAGGCACTCCAACGAATTATTCACTTTTGAGGTACTAGTGCTAGGTATATTCATTTTTTAGGTACTGTAACAATCGAACTTAAGTTTTAGACTGAATTTGTCATTTATAGAGGTGGACATCACTTACATATTAATTAAATTTTATAACACTACAGAGAAAAGTGCTCAATAATAGCCTACAAAACAGAACTGAATATAGAAACAAAAAAAAAACCAAAGATAAATTAATCATCAATATATATAAAATGCTTCCGTTACTGACTGACTGACAGATAACGCACAGCCGAAACTACTGGGCGCAAGAAGCTGAAATTTGGCATATAAATGTTCCTTGGGGTGTGTAAGGGAGCACTAAGAAAGAATTTTTGGAATTGTCCACCGGATCGGAATTTACACGGGAAAAACCTCCGACGCGAATGAAGTCGCGGACAACAGCCAGTTTAAAATAAAGAAATAACTAAATTTGTTTTCTTACTCTAAAGACTGTTGCCACTGTGGATCAGTACCAATAGCTTACGAAACAGCGATGGCTTATTAGCAAAGATGTCAATGCTATTGGAACGTGTATGGTAGTTATTGTACGTCCTCATCAACCTGTTCATTGGTGCCGAATATCCGAAATACAAACTGTTGAAAAACGTTTCCTGCATTTCTTTTTTTAATTAATACAAGTGGTGGCGCGGCTGGCTGATTTAGTTTATTTTCGTGGACTGTATTTGCGGTGCGGAATGAAACGATTGATAATGCTTGGAGTGGGGTAAACAAGCAGAAAGGGTATTGGACAGTAGAATAAGTATAGGAATGCAAAAACCTGTTCACTGAAGCTACGTGCCTGGTAGACACCGGTGTTCAGTTCTTCCTTCTTCCTTTTGCTGTCCTTCACAAAAATCACACACTAAACACGAACACAAATTGTTGTTACTCAGTCTGTAAAATACGATGAATCCGAGATTATCAATTTTTTTTTTTTATTATTACCGATGGGCCCACTCTTGACCTCGATCTCGCCTGATGGTAAGCGATAGATGAGGTCTAAGATGGGACGAGCGAGCCCAGAAGATGCCTATTTACTCGTGCTTTAAAGGCACGAGTAAATTAGTAAGTAAGTAACTTTTAATTGTTCATAATAAGCGCACGATCAGAGCCGGGTGCGCTCGTGACGCGGTGGTTCAGACGGAAGTGTGGGTTTGCGCCCACAAAAATGGCGTAGCCAATCTACGTCATCCTCGCGAGGTTTTGTGCGAGGGAGATGGAGGGATTTGGGAGACGAATGTCAATCGAATTCTGAATGTTGGCGCAACCAACAATGATTGCTACCACAAAATAGATGAATCAGGTTGGAATTGTAATGTGGGCGTGGCGAGCGCGCCACATTTATGATACGACAATCATAGCGCGACCGATTAATTCATTCACCGCGTTTAGTGCGCTTCGGATTACTTCGGAACACAGAGCTCTGTTTTAAAATGCCATGTTGTGCAAGTGTAAACTGTACTGTACTCTACTGTAAAACAAAAAATCAGACCGCAGGTATAGGAGGAGGTATATCTTTGCATCGGTAAGTCGAAAATAACATTAAATTACAATTTTATTTGTAAAAATTATAAAAATATTCTGATCACTATGAAATTCCGAATTTTAACAACATTATTGAAACAAGTTACAAAAAGTATACATTGCCCGTTGTGTACTCGCTTAATCAACACAATGACCAAGTCCACTTACAATGTACTACATGCGCCACACTTTAACCATTGACGTTTTGTCTTTTGCCCTGATTGGCCGTGATGCACGGCGCATGTTTATCAACAGTGAGTTACAATCAGTAGCATGCTCTCGATTTAAGTGTGTGTAATTTATTTGTGTGCGTAATTCGCATACATAACGGGCCTCTTGCTTGTAGTAGAGCTAAAGAGTGGGGAGACAAGCGGCGACACGCGTTCTCATACAAATCAGGAACAGTTTCCTTTCTAACCTCTTTTATCTGTTCTGTGATTGCTACATATGTGGCCACAGCCACTCGGGTTGATTTTCAACGATTGCTGAGGTCGTAGTTATTCGACCATCTTAACATACCGAGATTCCTTCGTGCATCGAAAAGCACGTGAAGCCATTGGTCCCGGCTGACATTTGTACATCTTTGACAGTCGGTAAGAGTAGTCAGAAGCCAGAAAATCTAACACTGATCTTGCCAAGAGGTATCGTTTCAGTTTTCAGTTTCTCCATGTAAAACACTAGTACTCAACTGATGCGTTTAGACCAGAACCTCACCTCAATATAGTCTCTCTCGCATAAGGAATAAAACCCTAAATAGCTGAGCCGATCACTGGCCACCGTAGGCACGGGCTTGCGTATGGCGAGTAGGGCTAGCTCACCGTCCGGTTAGGACCAGGCTCGGGTCAGCAGCGCATCGTGTTGCACGCGCAACTCAAAGGGCTGTTAGCAGCAATGACGGTATCCGTTAGGGCCATTGCCTACCGGGGTCACAGGATGTTCTAACGAGATACCTTGGTCCCAAAACGCAGTGGCAACTTAAGCAACAGGCTGGGTTTTTAGTCAGTAGAAGTCTGACACGCGGAAGGGACCGCTCCACCTAGAGTAGGAGTCTTCAAAATGTAGATGTTTTTTTCGGAACGAAAATCATGAAATAACTCTTCTATTGATGACTTTAGAAATAACGGAGAGATAGATACCTACATAGAATTTATGCTTTCGTATATAATTGGATAACAATAAATTCTGTTTTACGTAGTCAGAGCAATTAAACCGTTTGCTAGATTAATATGATAACATTATCGGACGGACGCAGAATTCATTGGGAAATGAGATTATCGTATATTTTTCATTATACGACGGGCAGATAGAACTCGTCCAACAAGGAAGCATAGGGTTGAGTAAATTGATCGGACGATAGAAAACCTCGACGGTGATGTTTATTGTGTATGTTTGCATAGCGATGGTTTCGTAAATATAAGTTAACCGATATTGATGATTTTCTTTTTTTACACTTTATGCAAATAGGTATAAAGGCGGCAAGGAGATACCACGACTAGTGTAACCATTGTGCGTGGGAAGCTATGTAGCATTGCAAAGCGTCAATAGCCTTATTAACGGCTAAGGTGTCAGTCTTGTGATAGTACACCATTACACTATTGTCTTGAACCTACTTCCGATACAAGCATATTTAAATTACTTGGAGGGGTTAATAAGATTGCTAGTAACGTGAAATCTACCAACATTCCTAGTTATCTTAAAAAAAAAAACTAATAAAATAAAAATAAATTATCATATAATTTATAAGTTACTGAAAAATAAACAACATTTTAGCTTTTATCCAATTATGTTAGGTTCAGCTTCCAGTCTTACATATCGATCGATTTCAATCATTCATATCGTCATTGTATTTCAAAAATATACAAAAAATCGTTTACGTCACAAAAATAAATAATCTGGCGTATAACTAAAACAAAAGTCACGACAAACATATTAACGACACAAAAGCCTCATATAATTTGGAAGTTAAGGAAGAGGAAGTCCAATAAATGAGTATTTGTTCCGTGACATGTTTATTATTTTACGTCAACAGACAAAAGAAGCGGACATTACAATTAATTTCTCTGTTAAAGTCAAAAGGTAATCATAAAAATAATACCTTGGAATATTACTTAATATTTTTATTTTAGTACTGGAGCTCGTGGCTGGATAATAACAGTCATGATAAATGATAAATGATAAATGATCTTTATTTTGCAAATTGGTTATTAAATAACACTTTTACACGTCATTTTTTTCCTTAAATATTAACTAGATGAGGCCATGTATAGTAATAATAAGTATTGATAGTAAAGCTACGTTCGCTAAAGCCAGTGCGTAGATGGGTGGTTGCACCAACATTCAGAACGAAGATTCATATTCACCTTCGTTAACTCCTGTCCCTTTCCCGCACAAACTGCGCAAAGATGGCGTAGATTGGCTACGCCATTTTGTGGGTCAAACCACACTTCCGAGTGAACCACCGCATCGCGAGCGTAGTAAGCGCATGATCAAAGCTGGGTTTGATCATGCGCTTACTACTTCCGTTTGACCCACCGCGAGCGCAGACATCTCCATGCCTGCGCTGAATATGAACTATTGACAATCTTGGATTCATCGTATTTTCACGGACTAAGTTACAAAAATTTGTGTTCGTGTTTAGTGTGTGACTTTTGTTAGCACAGCGAATTGAAGCCAACTACCTCTGCCCCGATGGCGACGAAGACACGTGGCTCCATCAAAGATTTGTGTGTGCTCCTATCCTTACTCGGGTTGCATTCTACTCTCCAACAAACCTTGCAATTCGTGTCCCAATCGAAGCGTTTTGTCAATCGTTTCATTCCGCACCGCAAATACAGTCCACTAGAAATAACCTAAATCAGCCAGCCGCGCCACCAATGGCTGACCATCTTAACATAATTCACACAAGTCTTGCAAAGGGATATCGTATTACCCAGTTACTTGGCTTTGAAGGTCAGATAGAAAGTCTTTCCATGTAAAAAAAAAATACTCAGTTAAATCCGGTTAGACTTCAATCAGACCCCCTTTTTTTTTTGGTTGGGAAAACCCCTACACAGTTGGGAAAGACTGAGCAGATAATGAGAAACGAGACATAAGGAGTGAACATTACCATTTATTTCTCGCCTTAAGCCAAAAAGAGGTTATACAAATATTATTTTAAGGTTCCATTGAAATATTTTTTTTTAATTAAAAGAGGTCCTGTTTTCATAATATGGTGACCCTTCATTTCCTACACAATTTATAAATGTTGGGTTAAATGGTGGACTCCAAACGAAAGATCGATTCAAGAATTTTGATAATAGGAAATTATTATCCTTTTCTTTATATTCCGCAATTAGTTTTTCACTAACACGTATTATACATTTAGACATGTGATCCCAAGCAAGGCTATACAATAACTAACACCACGTACGTATACAATATTGATGGGATAGAAATGAAACGATAGATGTCAAAGTATGATGGATTTGTATAAGCTTTACTCCAATAACTTCTTTTTAATTACGATATAATACTCCGTCATATCGGACATCATTATCGGGCACCACAGGCATAAACCTACATGGCTCTCATATGATTTGATTACTACAGATTGTATGGACTTTAAAAGAGACGTTGACCTCTGAGTTTGTTTCAGTGTTTCTTCTCAGAGTAGTCAGTTAGGAAACACTGGCCTCATCTAGTTTACATTTACGAAAAAAAGGACAATTGCAAAATAAACATCATTATTTCATAATAGAAGAATAAAAACAAACACCTTATTAATAAAGAACGTGACAAACCTTAAAAAATACTTCTATTACGAAAACATTTTTATTAAATTGTTCTGTTTTTTCTAATGAAAACAGTGCTTAATGTACATCTTAAACAAATAAACTCAATATAAGTGGTTTTAATTTAGTTATTCGGGAACATTGTTTGCAAAATTAGAACTTAACAAAGTTTTTTTTTAACTAATGTCTAAAACACCCACCCTGTTTCTTCAACTGCCCTTACGTTCCGGGGTCACGATATTTCGTTATAAAATTCCCGCAACCCTGGCAGGCAATGGCCCTGTCGAAGCAATATGATTAAGATACCTTTGTTTTTAATTTGATTTTCATTTTAAGTGCGATATAAATTTCTTAATCAACAAAAAATAAAGATATTTAACCAGAAAATTACGACTACAGAACCCAACGCTCACCGTTAAGGCAAATTTGACCATTTTTTATTAAATTCAAGGGATTTTTTCTTGAAGCGTTTTCTCTTATCTTTATCAATCATTTTGCTTCGTTGGTTGCATACAAAGAGGCTTAGCGAGCCTAGAGGACGGTCGCAATGACCTTGACCTTGAAAAAGTATTTTTTCCATGTAAGTAGATTTTATAGAAGACCCCTATTTATGGCGCTGGACAAAATAGCTTGGAACTTGTTATCTTTAAGCTGAGCAATTGAGGGTAAAAAAGAAGTGTTGTCTAAGAAAGGAGGCTGGGTCATTGACTTAGACTCAGGACAGAGTAACGAGTGGATGCTAAAGTAAGGGCGTATTCAAGAAATCGCTGTTTCCTATTATATTACGGACTATGGATAGAGTATGGACTATGGTAGGTGCCTGACACTATGTGAGACAGTAACTTCGTAAGCATAGGATCGAGTTTTTTTACCGTAAAAAAGGGTTTAACTTTCGACCGCTACAACAGCTTGTTTAGCCTCAATTTATTTTTTATTATTTTAGATAGGCTCGTGCTTGACCACTATCTCATATGATGGTAAGCGAAGATGTGATTGGTCTAAGATGAAGCACGCTTACCTAGAAATAACCTATTCACTCTTGAATTTAAGACCCTAGGTTATATCTGTCAAGAAAATTAAATACAGATTCCGGCAGGGAATTCCACTCTCTGTCTGTACGCACAATAAACGGATTCTCAAAATATTTCCAGCGGAACGTAGTTCACTGCAAAATATAGGCCACTTCTCAGTGTTACCACATTAACCAGTAGCCACTCCAGAAACTTGGTGACCCATCGACCTAGTAAAAGTCAGTCACGATGACCTTGACCTTGAAAACATATTTTATACATGTATGTAGATTTTATAGAAGAATATTTTGACCACAGAACAGATAAAAGAGGTTAGAAAGGAAATAAATAGTTCCTGATTTGTATGAGAACGCGTGTCGCCGCTTATCCCCCACTTTTTAGCTCCACTACAAGCAAGAGGCCCGTTACGTATGCGAATTACGCACACAAATAAATTACACACATTTAAATCGAGAGCTTGCTACTGATTGTAACTCACTGTTTATAAACATGCGCCGTGCATCACGGCCAATCAGGGCAAAGGATGAAACGTCAATGGTTGAAGTGTGAAGGACACAACGCATGCAGTACATTGTAAGCGGACTTGGTCATTGCGTTGATTAAGCAAGTACACATCGGGCAATGTATATTTTTTGTAACTTGTTGCACTAATGTTATTAATGTTCTGAATTTCATAGTGATCAGTATATTTTTATGTTTTTTACGAATAAAATTGTAATTAAATGTTATTTTCGAATTACCGATGGAAAGATATACCTCCTCGCTCTATACTTGCGGTCTAACTTTTTATTTTACAGGTTATAATTACACAACACGGCATTTTAAAGCAGAGCTCTGTGTTCTGAAGTAATCCGAAGCGCACTAAACGCGGTGAATGAATTGATCGGTCGAGCTATGAATTGCGTATCATAAATGTGGCGCGCTCACCACGCCCACATTACCATTTCAACCTAATTCATATATTCCGTGATTTTGGCGATGGATGAAATAGCTTGTAAAAATAACAACTGTATTTCAGCTGAGCCATTGAGGCTAAAAAGTTATGGCTAAGCCAGGAGTTTGCGTCATTGAATATTTGCTATCTGTTCTGCGTGCAATGTGCCGTGCCCAACCTTAACTTTGTCGTTTCTTCCGGCTGTTTGGGTTACATTTATTTGTTTACTTTAATATAACACGCCCGAAAGCTCATTATATTAGTTAAAGACATAATACATGGTAAATTCTAGTTATACTCAGTATTCCAACACATTCGTGAACAGGTCATCTGGTTTGGCATCCAAGAAAACGTTAGACGCGGAGAGTATGTGAGGAATAGGGGACGGGGTTCAAACGACGATATTTCGTCCAGACGCGGCGAACAATCTGTTCCTTCTAATAAATATCGACGTTTCTAATTTCACCACGCATGGAAGCTATGAGCGTAGTCCTTGTCTGTTCTGATTTATAGCTCATCTTGATACTGTGGGCACAGTGGTTCAGCGATTGGCTGCTACGCTGCGTGATGCGGATTTCATTCCCACACTGAAACAAATGTTTTATGGCTTATAAATTGTTCTTCCACGTTAAAAATGGCCATTTTTATAGCCAATTTTTATGTCTAATGTCCAGTTTAATTTAATATATTCTAAAGCTTTTGTGAATGGAAGAACACTGTAGACTCTTAGATTTGTTTTACAATTTATTATTCCTAATTCCATTGTGCTGTATAAATTGGTCTATACTGTCCTCTCATACCTAATTAACCTGTATTATGGATACATTGTAAAACTGATATTTTTATAATAGTAACTGTGGAGTTTTTTTCCGGTTCTTCTCCATAGAAAAAGACCAATTTCGAACCGTGATGTGAAATAAAATATTTTGAGTTAGACGTTGAATTTGAGCAGGAATGCCTAGCGTGGGACATTATTAATAAAATTTAATAAAAAAACAAACAATAAATCTAATCGCTCACGCTCTCACTGAAGCCACCGTGCCCTCACTCTTAACGAGGCCTTTCGCCTTTCTTTATAAAGATTTTGGACACGTGTTTGGTTTAAGTCTTTTTATTAGAGCGATTTTTATTAACTGCTACGGATCTCTGCTATAAAATCGTGATTCAATTAAATCTAGAATTTTATAAATCTAATTTACTGACTTTAAAATTGTTTTTCATCGTGATGAATAGATGAGATAGATAGGTTTATTTCTCGTCTCTAATGGGTAAATTCTTGTTGTTCTAGAAGCGGCATCTTAGGGTTAAATTTGTTTGTTAGCGGACTGGCCGTAGGAGGAACATGATTTTTTTGGGTTACGGAATGGCATCTTGCGTGCGGTACTCTGACTTTGGTTAGTTTGTCTAATTTGACTAGTTTTGATAGAAAAAACAAGGGAGCATTGTCTGAACCTTAACTTTAATATAAACATAAGTACTAAGGTTAAGGGTAATAAATATTGTAATATGCTTTTTGCTTTTACTTGAAGCTACATTTCCATACTAATATTATAAATGCTAAACTCTGTCTGTCCAGAAGACCCAGGGTGAAACATAGACTACTTTTATTTAAAAAATCATCCCCTAATGGGCTAAAATAGGATTTTTTAGGTTTTTCCTCAAATTAACTTGGGTGAAACCACGGGGCTTGTCTAGTAACCTATATTTTTATTTAGATTAATTTTGAAATGTACGCGTCATATTTTCTGAATAAAGATTAATTATTATTATACATACATCTATACTTTTGCATTCATAATAAATTACGTGATACTTCGACAGAGTTTATCAATCCCATACATTTGCAGACGCCATGCTACCGTTGATATACTACCATTTGTCTACGGCCCAAGGACAAGAAGATGCTCTTGACAGTTTTCGAAGATAGATGACCGGTTCTAAAAGCATTTTCTGATAATGTTGTCCTAACAAAAAAAAATTAAGCAAACGCAAAATTAAAATGCAAATAACGCCACGGAGGGTCGAAAATGAAATTGGTTTATTAAATTAATTAAACATCAAGAACCTTCGGGGAATGAAAATGTTTGTGTGTTAGGTTTCCAAGTAATTATTATAATTTTTAGTCTTAAGGGAACTGCTTGTCTTTTTGACTATTTCTGGCGCATCTTAAAAGTAATATTACACAACAAAACATGACATCTGATAACGTTCTGCCTATAAAGTTACCACTAACTCCTCTTTTTTTTATTCAGAATAGGCTCGCGTTTGACCACCATCTCACCTGATGGTAAGCGATGATGTGGTTGAAGATGGAGCACGCTTGTCTAGAAGTAACCTATTCACTGTTGAATTAAAGACTCCCAGGTTATATACGTAAAAGAGGGAATAGGTCATAATGCACCGCGTGGACCCAGTATGTGATGGTACCGTAGGCGCGGACCTGTGGGCTGCGAGCAATGAGTAGCTCGCCGCCCGACTGAAACCAGGCCCGAGTAGACAGCGCGTCGTGTTCCACGCGCGCCTCAAAGAGTGTAAGCAAAATTGTCGGGGCCCATAAGAGGACCGTTGCCTGGCGAAGTTGCGGAATTGTTCGAAAGAGTTACCGCGGCCTCCGAACACGAAGGGCATATGATGGAACACGGATGGGTTTTAGTCTGTAAAAGTCTGGCGCATCCTCCCGCTTCGCTCAGATCGGTAGGGAGTCGTTGGATGATTTGCCATCCTTAAAAAAAGTATAAGTTGGTGGATATCACATGTCTTCGGATTTTTCAGTCCTAGGACGTACTGGTTTCTTCACGATGTTTTTCTTCACCGTTTCGTGAGCAATGGACATATTGAAAAATACACGAAGTAATGTCCTAACTGTATGTTCTTAACTGGGCCTTTACCGTTAAAAATAGATAGAGAGATAAAGCATTTTTTTGGTACAACAACAGGAGACACAAAGCTTTTTACCAAAAAATTAAACCGACTCCCAAAAAACACTGCAAAGTGAAAAATAACTTTAATTTCGGTAGTCGGTGTCTTTAGTTTTGTATTTTCGTTTTTGGCACCGACTTCCGAAATTAAAGTTATTTTTCACTTTGCAGTGTTTTTTGGGAGTCGGTTTAATTTTTTGGTAAAAAGTTTTTATTTCACTCTTTTTAGTTGGTTGATTTTTAATTTACCTAGTTACAAGAGCCTAAATGTCAACTACTTATAACATTTTACAAAATATTGCTTTTCCCAATACTGGGCCGTTAATTTTTGAGGAGTTCTCCTGGTACTTCACCATCAGCTATACATCACCATATGCATTGTGACGAGCACCAAGTGCTTAATATCCATATTCAAGTAATCGAATCGCAATCCACTCAATACTTATTATTGAGTAGGTTCGGCGGCCATCTGTGGTCTTCATCATCAGTTCCACTTCCCCAAATGGTACTTTTTGAGAGCTACTGCACAATTTACTATAAGAAATACCCAAAACGCCATAGGTGTGCCTATAATATTTGAAGAGTTCCCTCGATTTCTCCAAGATCCCATCATGGGATCCTGACTTGGTGACAAATGGTAGCAACTTCAAAGTATACCCTATCAAACAAAAAAGAATTTTCCACATCGGTTCAGCCGTCTTCGAGTACTCGGTGACCATACATTAAAAAAATATATATATACGCGTCGAATTGATAACCTCCTCTTTTGGTCGTCGGTTGAAAATACAATTTATTTACATAAACACGTTAAAAACAGAAAATAAAACGGGCAGTTAGTAGGAAAAAGCTTAATGAAATAAAGTGAAATTTCATACATTAAACAAAAAAAAAAGAAAACCTTTAAACGAGACGAGTGCGCTGTGTGTCTCGAGTTTGCAACAAATGGGTGCCCAACTCAGCATGTGCCAGGTAGGAAATACCTGGCGCTGATATTCTGTTGGGTATATGTTGGATATTATGGTAGCCATAGCATTTCCATAACCCCGCAGGCCAAGGCCTTGTCGGGTTCACTCAATCTCTCACTTGCGTTTCCTATGCCCATGGCGTCTGACGCTGCGGCTGGGGCGTAAGGAAGATAGTTGTCTCTCCCGTAAAAACTAGCCTAGTTAGCTTTTTGTCATATGGAAAGATAAAATTTGCGGGGAATTCCCAAAAGCTATACATCGACTGATTTATCGACCAATAAAAACAGACCAGTATATTAGAAAAACCTTTTTTACATTAAATGATTATTAAAACAAAACCAGAAATATTTTAGAATACTCTAAAGCAATATTTGGAAACAAAAGCGCTATAATTTAAAGTGTGCCGATAACATTGAGTTGTCATCCACACGAGCGATATTTGGTATTCCAATTAACTTTTATTCAGGTCAGCGTTTGACGGCAATCATGAATAACCTGTTCTTGTTTATATTTTGTAGTTAGTTTAGACTTTTGGTATAGAATATTTTAAATTTAGAGTAATTGGATTTTCATTCTTGAAGTTCAAGTCCTTTTACATTAAGGTAATAATAGTATACAGGTTGTGGTAACTGTCTCATTCGTTTAATGGCCGCAAGTGCGAAGATTGCTTTTTAACCGACTTCAAAAAAAGGAGGAGGTTCTCAGTTCGTCTTAAACTTTTTTTTATGTATTACCTCATATCTCGAAGACGGCTGGACCGATTTGGAAAATTCGTTTTTCATTTGAAAGGGTATACTTTTTAGTTGTTTCCATTGTTATGAAATCAGTATCTGATGATGGAATCCTGGAGAAATCGAGGGAACTCTTCAAATATTATAGGCACACCTATGGCGTTTTGGGTATTTCTTATAGTAAATTGTGCAGTTGCTCTCAAAAATTACAATTTGGGGAAGTAGAACTGATGATGAAGACCACAGATGGCCGCCGAACCTACTCAATAATAAGTATTTCGTGGATTGCGATTCGAATACTTGAATATGGATGTTAAGCACTTTATGTTCGTCACAATGCATATGGTGATGTAGAGCTGATGGTGAAGTACCAGGAGAACTGCTCAAAAATTAACGGCTCTGCATCATCTGCGTGCATCGGGACAAGTAATATTTTGTAAAAGGTGATAAGTAGTTCACATTTTTGCTTTTGCAACTAGATAAATTACAAACCACTAAAAAGCGTAAAAAAAAACTTTTTTAAGAGACGGTTATTATGTAAACTTATTTTGTAACCTGTTATAGTGTAGAATAACGTCTCGATCGGTCTGTATATAATGTATCATAAAATTGAAAAAGCCATTCCGCTACTTTTCAGTGCAAAGTTCTATACCACATTGTGCAAAATGCACACTCCATAGAACGACTTTTTATTCAGGGGCATGTGGAAGGCAAGGATCTTACACGGTCGGATCCTGCGCAATGGACAGACTTGATAAAGTGGCAACAGAAACGACCTTTGTCCAAAGCTCCCGTTCCGCTCAAGACCGCATAAAGTGGTGACTTCACCTTTTTGCGACGGCTAATGTATCAAGAGTGCAAGCATCATTTTGGTACGTTATAAGGCCTACCCAAATGTCCTCACTTTGGTATTGTTCGTCAAATTGTTCGAGCTCCTTAAAGTTTTAAGTTGAGTTACGCGATAACTGACAACTCGTAAACTGTGAGACAGGTGACAGTTTATCCTAATGCAGTTACTTGTCTCCGATAAAGAAACAATATATTACTTGTCTGTACCTACAGTAAGTTGTTTTAGTAACCTTTGTGTAAGAATAATAAAAAAAAACAATAATCATTATTCCATTATCATCGACAGCCACAAACTTTCTGTAAAGACTACAAGACTGAGAAAAAATAGACTTTCCAGTTCCGAATCTGTGATCCCATAATCCCGAACTGGGTTACTTACTCACTGTGCTATCACAGACTCCCTTATCATTAAGATAAACAATCCCAATCAACTTTTATTAAACTGGTTGCGTCCTTCACGTGTCATTAGGCAACGTAAGACTGCGTTCACATCAAGCCGTATCTATATTCTATATACATATAATATAATTGAACTGTCTGTCAGTGATTACAAAATAATTGTTTTTAAAGTTATTTACATGGTTAGTATCATGTAAATAACTTCTATAAACACAAATAGTTATTTAAATATCATCTAATCCAATTTTTATGAAAGTTAAAGAATTTAATAGGGTCACATAATGTCAACGTTTTGTTCCGGAATTTTAAGAATTCAACACAACCATGGTCACGGAAACAGTTAGTATACATTATGTATATTAAACAGTTATGAATTTCTTAAATACCCTCTTATAGCTGCTATTAAAAATATAGCAAAAGTCCCTGATAAAATTTGTTTAATAATTTTATATCATTGTAATATTTTTCATCATTTTATGTGTTTGTGTGAAAAAATATCATTCGTTTCGGCGAGACATTTGGTTCGGAACCCTTTTATTTGCGCTTGTGTTAGGTGTGAAATCGGCCTAAGGGTCACAGAAGACGTGCGTGTGACGTGCGACCGGGCAGCGGTAACGCTTACGTGTTTACAGATCATTTGTTTTGAATGTATTGACGCACAGTTATCTTGATTGCCCTTTATATTGGCTGCGATGGGTTGTATGGGATATTCATGGTGTCGGTAAATGCGCGTAAAATATACATACATTAGATGGAATATCTCATCATAGATAACAAATTAAAAAAGGGAATACAAAAAAAAAATTCTGTTTCCCGATAGCTATAACCTAGAGGTCTTTAAGTCAAGAATGGATAGGTTACTTTTAGGTAAGCATGCTCCATCTTCGACCACATCATCACTTACCATCAGGTGAGATGGTGGTCAAACGCGAGCCTATTATCAATAAAAAAAAGCCAACATTTGCTGTCGATGGGTAACATATTTTCATATTAACGTAACTTAATTTTGGAATAAGTGCTCGACGTTTAAAGTAAAATTAAGAGGCCCTTATAGAAAAAAGACGCATTTGTTTCCTAAGAAAATCGTAATTTTTAAAAGCTTTTACAATCAACTTTAGGCACAGAAAGTGAAACTCATGGCTAAATGGTAACTGTATTATGGGTCGATTCAAGGTCCTGACTTAGTATGATGTAACTATTTAGTAATCTGTGGTATGACTTTACAATACTATTATCGTTTTCGATAACTATCGCTTTGTCTCTTTCACACTCATCCACAAGTTTGGTGCATGTGAAAGAAACAAAGCTTTTTCGTTTTCAAAAACGACAAAAGTATTTCACACTTATACTAAGCCCACTGTGACACTTGCCGTGGTCGTTCCGCGGTTCGGTGACCATTTTCACACATCGAGATTTCTTCCGTGCTTTGGAAAGTGCGCTAATCAGTTAATTCCGGCTATCATTAGTAAATCTTCGATAGACGTCACGGGTTGTTAGTAAAAAGAGAATCTGATACCAATTATGACTTGAGATTGGTGTAAAATTTTCTTGTATCTTGTTTTGTTTTTAGGGTAACGAGTTATCCAATTACTGAGCTGTGAAGGTAGGATAGTTAGGCAATCACTCCATGATAGATACTGGTACTTAATTGAATTTCGTTTGATGGAATGCTGATTCCATACAGAAAGTTGGAAAAGGATTAATCAACTTAATAGTCACAGGTCTACTAATATTTATTTAAGAAGTATGGAGGACTTATGTTTTTTGCCGCTGAAACAATAATTAAATCATAATAAATTATAGCGTGCTCTATGAAAAACTTATAGTACCTACTTTAACACTATACTTATTTAAAATTATTTAAATAAAATGACTGACTTTTTTCTTACAAAGACATAAGAACTGCAAAACATATGAAATTCTAGGACTTTATCAATTGATTTCTCATAATCTAGAGGTAAAATACATAATGTTTCTTAATGTATTTAAATACATGCGAAACAGGGATAACTTACATAAAAAAGCCAAATTGTCACCGGAAAATGAAATTTTAAAAATAAGTTATAAACGTTACAGGAATTTCTGTAACACACTTTTGCGAAAAATTAAAATAGAGTATGAAAAAAATCTAATTACAAACGCGCAAAATGACAATAAAAAATTATGGAAAGCAATCAAAAATATTACTAACACAGCAACATTAAAACAACAGTCAAAAGAGCTCCTGACAGTTTCTTCTTCTCCAGAGCAATCTCTAAATACGATAAATCGTTATTTTATAAATGTCGGTGCCTCGTTAGCTGAGAAATTAAAAAACGAAACTAGTGTACCTCATACAGATTTTCAAAATTATATTGATGTCTGTAAGCAGAAAAAATCTTTTGTTTTGATGGACACTGATAAACAGGAAGTTGAACAAATTATCATGGGCCTAAAAAGTGAAAGCGCTCCAGGTTGTGATAGGATTAGTGGTCACTTTTTAAAGCTGCATAAGGATATTTTAAGCAGTCCTATCTCGAAAATTATCAATGATAGTCTACAATCTGGCGTATTCCCTGATTCCTTAAAAAGATCAGAAGTGTGTCCAATTTATAAGAGTGGGGACAGAAATCGTATCAATAATTATAGGCCAATATCCATACTACCAGCAATATCGAAAATATTTGAAAAAATTATGAACAGTCGCCTCGTAAATTATCTAGAAAATAATAAAATATTATCCATAAATCAGTATGGTTTTCGGCATGGTAAGTCCACAGAACAAGCAGTGAACAAACTTACTAGCTTGGTCAGTTCAAACTTGGATAAGGGGAGAAAATGTCTTTCAATATTTCTCGATCTGGCAAAGGCATTTGATACGATTTCTGTTCCGCTCTTACTGACCAAACTTGATCACATTGGTATAAGAGGTACCCAACTGGAACTTTTTGAGAGCTATTTATCTGGTCGTAGTCAGTGTGTCCGTGTAGGTCAATGCAAAAGTGATTACCTTCCTATCACCCACGGTGTACCCCAGGGTAGCATCCTTGGACCCACCCTTTTTCTCGTTTACATAAACGAACTCACAAGTCTCAAACTCACTCAAGGCGAAATCATCTCCTTCGCGGACGATACCGCTTTAGTTTTTGCAGCAAATACTTGGGATGAGGTATATAGTGTTGCTCAGCGGGGTTATGATATAACCAGAAGCTGGCTTCACGCAAATATGTTGACCTTAAATGTGGACAAAACAAAATATGCCTTATTCAGCATTAATAAAATGTCAAACCACAGCAGTAGTTATAAAATTATCTCTCACAAATGTATCCTAGAAGCCAACTGTGCCTGTTTGTCATTGGAATGTGTTCAGACCATCAAATATTTGGGCGTAATAATCGACAGTAATTTAAATTTCAAGGAACATATTAGGCTGCTTTGCTCTCGTGTGCGAAAAATCTGCGGCATGTTGCTGAACCATACCTTCTAAAACGAATTTATTTTGCCCTCGGTCAGTCTATATTAAACTATTGTATTTCATCTTGGGGGGGTTCTAGTAAAACAACAATGAAGTCCATTGAGGTTGCCCAACGTGCAATTCTAAAGGTATGCATTTTCAAACCAATTCTCTTTCCGACGGTCTCTCTCTATCAAATATGTGAGGTTCTAACAGTAAGGCAACTCTTTATACTAAACATCATACTAAAACAACATATGATAGTGCCCTACGACAAACTTGCATCTACACGTCGTAGATTAAATGTATGTACGGAACGGACAAATAATAAAACTAAATTTATTAAAAAATTCTTTGAATTTCTCGGCCCGTTCCTTTATAACAAAATAAATAAAATTTTAAATATACATCCCCTGACAAAATCAAAATGTAAGCCAATTGTAAGTAAATATTTGCAATAACTTAATTATGAAGAAACTGAACTATTACTTAATGTTGTACAGTAATTATAAATTAGGTTTAAATGTAAATTATAAGTAAAATAACCTTTTGTGATAAAACCATGCTCACACAAACACACTCGCACATGTATACCTCAATCCTCAACTTACCCAAGCCTAGTCACACACTCACACACTCTAACACACACATACATCCCACCACTCACACACATACTACCACTTACATACACTTCACGCATTCAAACTTAAATCAAACTCCACAGATACTGCACGCACTCTCATAATCACTTCCGCTCTTACTAACTCTTAATTTGTGTAATTAATGTTATATTCTAATCTTAGCAGATAAGTACTCCATACTATTGCAAACACTTTGTCGGCGATTTTATTAAAACTCCTGGGAAATGGCATTGATAACTGAAACACAGGCATTGCCTAGTTCGGTTACAAAAGCTACATCCAGTTTACAATGTTATACACTGCCAAATTATAATTTATGTAAACTAGTACTAAGTTTTTTGAGAAATAAATTACTATATTACTATTACTAAAATTACTATTACATATAGTTTTTTATACCCGCTATGCATAGTTCTTAAGGAAATGATGTTGATTGTTTTACTTGCAGCTACAATTATGTTCGCTAGTGTAATGAATGTACACCACAAATAAAAAAAAACAACATAATACTACACTTTTTGGATATTAGCACAAACCATAAAATAATCAACCACCTAATATTCTAATATATCCTAATATCTACCTTGTTTATTTTTTATGCACCTGCCATGTTATCTCTTCACCACCCATGGTTATAGTTACCCACTGGTAGAGAATGCCTAAGGCATTAAGTCTGCCTTTGTACTTTTATGTTGCATAAATTTTCAATAGATGATGCCAATGAAACTATTAATTTGGACCTCGCTCGAATTGGTGACTGGAGCGCTGAGTTTGGGCTGAAAATCAATCCTGCTAAGAGTCAGGTTATTGTTGTTGGTAGTTCTCGAACTATCTCCACAATTGGTTGGACGGCACTTTCCCAGGTTTCTTTCAATAACACCTTCATACCTTTTAGTCACACTGTCAAGAATCTGGGAATACACATTGACGATATCCTTTCACGGACTAAACAGTTACAGGAAGTTAGTCGTAAAGTATTTGCTTTTGCAGGCTCCTTGAGACGCCTTTGTAACTTTCTTCCCATTTCCACTAAAATTACAATTGCGCAAACTCTCCTTCTCTCTATTCTGGACTATGCTGATGCCAGCTATCTCGACTTGACCCACGAACAGTTAAACAAGCTAGTTTGACTTCAAAATCTCTGTATCAGGTTTATATTTGGCTTGCGCAAGTATGACCACGATTTCCGCGCTAAGCTCAAATGGCTTCCTATTAGGTTTCGCCGGAATCTTTGCTTACTTTCTCTACTTTATAATGTGCTCTTTAATCCTTTTACTCCTTTTTATCTTAAGGAACGCTTTCAGTTCCTCTGTGGCACATATTCTAGATCCTTGAGATCATCGGAAAATTTAGAGTTAAGTATTCGTATGCATTCCACTTCTTTCTTTGACAAATCTTTCACTATGCAAGCAGCTCGTTTGTGAAATGCATTAGGTACCCATAGAAGTGAGGCGTGTTCAAACGCTACCAGGGTTCAAAAGAATGGTGAATCTTTCTCAATTATAGATACATGTTATATTTATTAGTATTCTACCCCCGAAACCGTGCGCGTAACACCTCTGTTCATTTGTTCCGTGTTAAAAATATATTATTCGTGCAAAAAGTAATATCAGTGATTTTATTTCATTAAAAACCAAAAGGATTAAAGTTGTTCTAGGTATTTTAGTATAAATTGTGTGTTATATACTGTATACAATTACAAAGTGATAAAAAATCATTTGGCAAGTTATCATAACATATTGACAGTGTTGTTAACCAGAGGATTGAGTAAAACGCGGGCCTTTTTTAGTGTGCCATTAATTAGAATAAGAAGTGAAGTTTATTTATCATATTTCGTTGTGTGGCATTCTGTTATTGCCTAATTAAATCATTTTAATATGATTTGTGACTGTTGTTCGGCAACCATAACAGAAGGGAGTTCTGTTGTTAACTGTTCGTCCTGCCAAAAACCATATCACGCTGCATGTCTTACAAATGTGCTGGGCTCAGATTTTCAAGTGGGCGAACAGTATAATTGGCTGTGCCCATCCTGTAAACCGAAGACGCGAAATGCAGACAACACCCCAGTGCGCAATAGCCAGAGAGGTGATTTAAACATAACACTAAGGAAAAAAGGAACATCAGCAAATACATCAAACGATGGAACGCCCAAGGAATTGCCTGTTACGTCAACCGAGGTCAGTCGCATTATGAAGAAACAAATAGATGACCTTATGCGGCACCTCAACGAAACTTTGGCGAATTATGTAAACAAAGAACTGAAGGCGATAACGGACAAAATAGAGGGACTTAAAACGTCCATGGGATTCATGAATGAGAAGTTTGAGGAAATGAAGACGGAGTTTTCACTAAACGTCAAGGTAGTATCAGACATTAAAAAAGAAAACGAACAACTCAAATTTACCGTCAAAGACCTGAGCTCGAGATTGAACCAGATGGAACAGCAAGCCCGTTCTACGAACTTGGAAATTCAATGTCTGCCTCAGCACAACAAAGAGAATCTTGTGTCTACTGTTATGAATATTAACAGAGTTATATCAGGTGACTTAATAGAGAACAATATACATCATATTACGAGAATTGCAAAACAAACCCCATCTAGTAACTGCCCAAAATCTATTGTTGTTCAGTTCAGTAGTCCGCGAGTCAGAGATAATTTTCTAGCTGCTACTATTAAATTCAATAAGAATAATACTCCAGATGAGAAGCTCAACACTGCTCTGCTTGGAATTGGTGGCAAAAAAGAGAACGTCTTCATTGTTGAACATCTGTCTCCTGCAAACAAAGCCCTGCATGCTGCAACTAGAATTAAGGCCAAGAGTCTGGGTTATCAATATGTATGGGTTCGTGGCGGAAGGATATTTGTGAGAAAAATGGATGGTGCAGATTACAAATATATAAAGGACACCGAAACGCTAGACAAATTACAATAGGCCAAACTGTATGTTTTATAAGGTATTTGTTAAGACTATTAAGTTCGATCGATTAAATATTTACTACCAGAATGTCAGAGGTATTAGATCAAAACTTAACGAAATTTATCAAAGGGTTGCCTGCTGTTCATACGATGTTATTATGTTTACTGAAACGTGGTTGTTGAGTGGTATCTTTGACTCAGAGATCATGGATGAGCGGTATACAATTTATAGGCGAGAACGGATTATTAATACTTTTAATAACAAAACCGATGGTGGTGGCGTCCTTATAGCTATCTCTAAAAAATATAAATCACACAGATTAGACAGTTTTGAAAGTTCATATGAGGATCTCTGGGTCAAGTTATCCCTTGATGTGGGTAGAAATACAAAGGACATTTATCTTTGTACCGTATATCTGCCATCACCACTGCAGATTATTTTGTTGGATCATTTTGTACATAATACAAACAATGTATTAGAGCATGTTGATGATTGTGTAATAATAGGTGATTTTAATATGAAATCTATAAACTGGCTCGGAGATGATGGTAATATAATAAGGGTACCTCAGAGGACTTGTTCTAATATGGAACAGACTCTTTGGGATTTTATCTTACTTAACAATTTGTCTCAATATAATTATATATGCAACCAAAATAATAGAATTCTTGATTTAGTGTTAACGACATTAGATAATGTCATTATATGTTCACCAGTGGATATTCTATCTAAAATCGATGCACACCATCCTCCTATTCTATGTGAGCTCTCGTTTTCTCATGTAATAAAACTGCAGAAATGTGTTTCTAGAACGAAAATGAATTATTTAAAAGCAGATTATGTAGCTATTAATGCAGCCTTAATCCAGGTTGATTGGGCGGAAGAGTTAAAGTCTTCCATGACTATCGACCAGATGGTAGACAAATTCTATAGCATATTGAATAAGTTAATAAAGAGATATGTACCACTTGTTGAAATTAGAAAAAAGAACTATCCATACTGGTTCTCCAAAGAGCTCATTAAAAGACTAAATGAAAAAAACAATTTGCGACTTAGAATAAAAAAATACAAAAATCCCTTAGATATTATTGCTTTGGAGTCAATAAGAAAAAGATGCAACCGCATGGCTACTTCTTGTTATAGAGCATACATTGCTGATATAGAGGCTAAAATTACATCAAATCCAAAATATTTTTGGAGTTATTTAAAGTTGAAGAGAGGTGGAGTTAGTAACTACCCAAGCATTATGACAGATGGTGTAAGCAGTTCTGAGAATATCAATGAAATTTGTAACTACTTTGCAACTCATTTTTCTAAAGTGTACCATACTGATCACAATAACGAAGAAATAGATTTAAATGGCTGCTTGAGCAGTAATATTTTGAGTCATATTACAATATCCCAGGATCAGGTTCGGAATGAATTAAAAAGACTTGATGTTAACAAGGGCACTGGCCCTGATAATGTTCCGTCCCTATTATTGCATAAACTGTCAGATAATCTCTCGTTGCCGTTAAGTATTATATTCAATAGTTCATTACTACAGGGTATTTCCCCAAGCATATGGAAGGACACTAGGATCGTGCCCATTTTCAAGAGCGGTGATAAGTCTGATGTGACCAACTATAGGCCCATAGCTATTCTCTCGGTATTGGCAAAAGTTTTGGAGGCACTTATATGTCCTGTACTATATAGACATATGTCGCAAATGGTGATAGATAACCAATATGGATTTTTAAAGGGTAAATCAACGGCTACAAACTTGGTGACTTATGCTGAAGGAATCATTGATGCTGTGGATGCGCGTATTCAAATTGATGCAGTATACACTGACTTCAGCAAGGCGTTCGACACAGTCGATCACAATTTACTTGTTGCAAAGCTTAAGATGTACGGTGTGTCGGATCCCTTGCTGTATTGGTTCAAGTCATATCTGTCAAAGCGGACGCTAAGAGTTGTGGTCAATGGCTGCAACTCAGATTCATACATAGCCACATCTGGAATTCCACAAGGTTCTCACATAGGACCACCTTTATTCATTATTTTCATCAACGACATATACAAGTGCTTTCTGAACTCTAATATTTATCTGTTTGCCGATGATCTTAAAGCAATCAAGGAGATTAGAACGCCGGCTGATTCGGTACAGTTTCAGGGTGATTTAGACAGATTGAGTAAGTGGTGCGAACATAATAAAATGTCTTTAAATATTGATAAGTGTAAGCACATCAAATTTACAAAAAGAAAAAATGTGGTACCTACATTATATAACATTAACGGTCACTAGCTGGAAGAAGTGGAATCTATACGAGACCTAGGCGTGCAATTTGACAAAAAGCTACGTTTTGTTGATCATATTGACAATGTTATATTAAAGGCTACAAAAATACTTGGCTTCGTGATGCGCGAGTGCAAAAATTTCAAAAATTTTAGAACAAAAAAGTTATGTACAACTCGCTAGTCCGAAGTCACCTAGAGTACTGCAGTGTTGTCTGGTCTCCTAGATATAATGTACACATCAAGCGTATCGAACGCCTGCAGAAAAGGTTCATATGGCATGTGACTTATTATTGTAATATGGGAAAAAAGCTCAAATCGTACCAAGACAGATTAAAATATTTTAGAATGGCTTCATTAGAGAAACGTAGAGACATGTTTGACTTAATTTTCCTTAAGAAACTAGTAACAGGCTCTTTGAATTGTCCGGAGTTGCTCAGTAAAGTGTCTTTTCATGTGCCACGGAATCTACCAAGAAGATCTAATAGGAAACTATTCAGGAAGCCAAAAAGTCATACGAATTTAAGGCAGCACTGCTCATTGTCGAGAATGTATACTGTGTATGAAAGCCACGATGAAGACATTGATTTGTTCCTTACACCTGTGTCTTCTATGAAGAGAATTTTAAATTGTAATTAGTAAAAATTTTTTTAACACATAATTTATTGTAATTGATTAATTAAGTAATTCATTTTGTTTAACAGTTTACGGGTATAAAATAGTGCATGCAGTGCTCTTCTCTAAGTGATGGAGCACTTAAACTTAGATTAAGATGTAAAATTGTGTATGTAATAGTGTTTTCATTGTTGAAGAGCCAAATAAAATAAATAAATAAATATGATTTTTGTATTTTATGTATGTATTTTTTATTATTATGTTTAATTAATATTATTTATGGTGTCTGTACACTGACAGCCCATAATCTGTCTCCTTTAATTTTGTCCATCCAAAGGTTATCTGTAAGAGATCGCCCTGTCACCAGTGCGATAAGACCGCCCATTGTACACTAGTTTAAATTTTTGTATCCATAGAAATATTATGAGGTGTATAATAAAGTATATAATAAATAAATAATAAAAAAGCTAATGAAAAACTCCTTTACATTAAAACTCATCATTATCGAAGAAAGAAAGACGTTTAAATATATTTTCACATTAGCAACTGAAACTCTTTATCTATTCAACATCGCGGAATCGTCGCGCGTCCTCCGTTTGACTTTTATCGATTCCACTTGATTTGGAACATCGATTCAGTTTTATTCGAGTATTCGATTAGGTGGGAATCGATTTGGGTCAGGGTTGACGTTTAACCTTTGTGTTTGAAAGGTGTCAGTGTCATTTCAGAAGATCTGATAAATATTTATGTTTGCATCGTTATTTCTGGCCGTGACTGTAGGGAGTTTTAATAAATATGGATGCGACGTGGGTGTTTTCTAGTTAATTGACGTCGGTCTTCTAAGTTGATGTTTTGTATGACGTTATTATTGTTATTAATATAATTAGCCTAGCGTAATACTATGACCCGGGGTTGCAGGAATGTTCTAATCTATACCGTGACCCCAGAGCCGGATTAACCCTGTCAGAGGCCCTAAGGCAATGGCATTCTTGGGGCCCCTTTTCTTACTTTGACTGATCAAATCGTGTGTGAACTGAGAAAACGCACATTAAGGGATGTGGTTTTTAATATATTTGTTTACTTATTCCCAGATTTGTTCTAAAATTGTTTTAATTCTACTACTAAATTTAACTATTTGTATTTTGTGAGATAACAGTGACGTCCCTAAGTTCACACGCATATCAAATTCTCGTTCGAAGAAACATGTTTTCTTGGTGCGTGCACTGGGCCTGGGCCCCTAGTTGATGCGGGGCCCCTAGGCAGTTGCCTACTCCGCCTGATTGTTAATCCGGCCCTACGTGGCCCGTAAGGGCAGGTGAAGGAATAAATTATATTTTTAGTCTGAACTTTCCCACACGGAAAAAAAAGGTAACGCTATGATATAATTGTGTATGTTGTGTGTTTATCAAGAGTTATCAGTTATTTTACAATTTGAAGAGGCATAGTAATAAATAAAATAAATCTGTAATTCTAAATCTGTTATTATTTACCTATACAGCGTGGCGATTAGATAATTGAAACCACGTACTCTATATTAGGTATTTTATCATATAAAATTATAATAGTTTAACAACAAACAATATTGTAGCCATGGGACCTTTTTTCCATTTAAATATTTCACAACATCATATATTGCATAAACGTAATCAGCTGACCAATCACTTGGCGCATGCTCCGCCGGCGCCGGCGCCGGATTTGTAAACTTACATTAGAAACGATTATTTATTTTTTTACCAATAACGCCATTTATTTTGTTTGAAAAATGCATTTTATTTTAGTAAAATTATTTATTTTATTATTTCAACGGACTGATAACAACTTGTAATACTTGCTGCACAATTTAATGTGATAACCTTATCGCCACCCTGTATATTAATTGTAGTGGTGGTCCAATAGTCGTCAGTAGGAACCCAGGCAGGAAGATTATTTTGTGTAGGTAATTTACGACAATCAAAATGTAGTGAGGAAACTAGTATGATTTATTTTGTCTGAAGACATCCACTGTCCCGCACTGGGCCCATTCAGCAGGATTATGGTTTATTATCCCTCATGCGTCGCAGCAGAGAGAACGTTTTAGGTGATTATTTTATAGTATAATTGTAATGATGAGCGGACTCTAAATTATTATTATAAATTTTGTACAAGGATTTAGCTTATCGATTTTGTTTCAGGCCAGCTGTTTCTGAATGTATCATAATAGGTAACATGCGTTTCATTCCTTAACAGGTGTAACGTACGAGGTGACCACCGAAGGAAAACAAAATACCTAATAGTATAAAATTGAAAAAGTTTGTTGTTTGAGCGCGACAATCTTCAAAAGTTCTGTATGGATTTCGATGAAATTTGGTTGGGAAATAGCTTAAAGCCTTAGGAAGGGTATTTTTTGGTGGGTAAATCATCGAGTGACTTCTCCCGCTCTGGGTGGAGCGGAAGAGAGTGTTAGACTTTTACCGACTAAAACTCACCCTGTTCCTTCAAATACCCTTGCGTTCCGGGGCCGCGGTACAACATTCCCACAACCCCGGCAGGCAATCGCCTTGTCAAGCCCCGTCAATGCTTCTGACTGCTTGTTGAAGCTCGCCTTTCATTTTTTATGTTTTTTTTTACTTTACAAGTTATTAAAGATTAATGCTGCCTATTCGCCTTCGCCGGAATGCACATATTTTAACATTACTCTACAGTATTCTTTTCAATCCAACGACTCCCTTTTACCTCAAAGAACGTTTTAAGTTCCTTCATGACACACATGTTAGAAATTTGAGATCATCAGAGAATTTGAGACTTTTGATGCCTACGCATTCCACAAAATTTTACGACCAGTCGTTTACGGTGCAGGCCATTCGGTTGTGGAATGGATTGCCGGTGTCAGTAAGACAAGCTCAGTCACTTGCTGTTTTTAAAAGCTCGGTTGCCAATCATTTTATTTCAAACTTATGATTATTCCTTTGCTTTTTCCACACGATGTTAAAGAACACATTATACATTTATTTATTTTATGTACTTATGTATTTGTATATATATATATATATATATATTTTTTGTATTTTTGTTAGTTTTTCCGTTATTAATGAATATTTGTACAGTAGTTCACTAATATAGCCCTCCCCATTTTAATTAAAGCTCATAAAGTCCTTCCAAAGGTTGTCTGGAAGATATCGCTCTCAGCGATAAGACCGCCATTGTAACCAATTTTTTACAATATTGTTATTTTCCTTTTAGTTGGATTCCGTCCGGCACCGTGCTCGAGGATTCCGTCCGGCACCGTGCTCGAGGATTCCGTCCGGCACCGTGCTCGAGAGTTGACGTGTTTTTGGCTCAAATTAAAATATAAATTAGCAACTACGCGACTTTAACCTGTAAACAAGAAGACTAAGTGATCAAACTCATATATTACTACGAGCGTTTCATTCAAAGCAGTCATCATCAGCTGTCTCGCGTCCTCCAAGTCA
Organism: Tholera decimalis; assembly: GCA_943138885.2. NCBI lineage: Eukaryota > Metazoa > Arthropoda > Insecta > Lepidoptera > Noctuidae > Tholera > Tholera decimalis. Next base: position 6,355,861 of record OW964568.2, read on the forward strand.
ACATTTCGTCGCTTGCGCCGTCCGATAAGAAGTCAGGACTACCCACTTTGTTGTAACCGTGAGTAATAGTAACTTATTCACGACACTCTACCGTCCATGATGCCTCGCGTACAGCGCTCGCCACCTGCGCTGCAATCAAACATTTCAAGCGGCAACATTACTCAATCTATATCCGACTCAGACATTCCCCAAATGATAATCAGCGACCCGCATGACGATACAAATATTACAACGCGCCATACCAACAAGCGTCCACGAACGAGTTGCTCGCCGGGTGCTGAGCTCCAAGACTTCAAAAGAGAAATACATGTAATGCTGAAAAACTGGAAAACGGACCAAGAAGCTTACCTCACGAAATTGTGCAATGATCAAAGTTCTTCTCTGACCAAACTGGCAGCCGACATGGTTGAACTGAAACGCCAAAACCTGGCTATTCAAAAATCTAACGCAGAAATCGATAAAAGCGTTTCCTTTATTAGTAAACAGTACGACGATATTTTAAAACAAGTTCAGTTACTCCAAAGAGAAAACCTTACGTACAAGATTAGTATGATAATAATGGAAAGTAAAATACAAGATCTGCAACGTGTATCCAGGCCCTCTGCTATCGAAATCCGAAACGTACCTCATGCGAAAAATGAAGCAGTGTCGGATCTTACGTCGGTAGTAACTAAACTGAGTTCAATTGTCGATGTCCCGCTAAAGAATTTTGACTTTCGTGACGTGTACCGCCTACCAGGTAAACCAGATACGATCAGGCCGATTATAGCTGAACTGTCTAGCGTTCTGATAAAAAACCAAATATTATCAGCAACCCGGAATTTCAACAAAATGCATAAAGAAGGTGAGCGTCTCAGTACTCAGAGCATCGGCCTAATAATTGAACGGCGACCAATTTTCGTATCAGAGTACCTCCCTGCTAGCTCTAGAAAACTCTTTTTTACCGCTAAGGAATTTGCTAAAGTAAATAAGTACGACTTCTGTTGGAGCTCAAACGGCAACATCTTTTTGAGGAAGGTCACTGGAGTCAAACAAATACTTGTTAGATCGGAACATACCCTGCGGGAATTGGAACAGCAAACAAATCAATGACTGATCTATAGAACCATGCACTCACCGCAAGATTGTTTCCTACCCGAAATTAGTCGCGGCCTTGTAATGTCAAAATTAGTGATAGAATTATTTCTGAAGTTTTTTGCCGTAATACTTACAAAAATAGAGTTATTTCATAAGTTTTTTACATCAAGTTTAAGTAATTCAAATACTGCGTTTATATACCACACATACACAAAACTATATTTATTTCATGCCGGATACGGAATATCAAACTATTATTGTGAGTACACACTTCTCACATTACTATTTATCACTTCAGTGTCATGCAAAACACACTTGAACAGTAAAGAACATATTATGTCTTTACCAATACACTCATATTGTTGCCTATTCATACAAAAACACCATACATTTCTAAAACAAGAACCATACTCACAGCTACACGCGCCTGCCAAACTCTTGTATAAATCAATTATGTTGCACGGACGATTGATACTCTATGACATGAAAGGTCATCAAGGTCAAGGTCATGAAATTTCGTGGTCACAATGCAGGACCATAGTTCGACTCCCATGTGCACTACTTTTTGGATTAACAACCCTCACTAATGGCATCATTAAGGACGCATTTACGTTTTCTCGCAAATATCAATGTTTTTCTGGTACCATTTTGATACATAAGGAGTTAAAATTTTGACAATGTTATGGTATTAATTTCAAGATAATTTATTCGTCTCCACATTGAATGCATTATAATTACACAGTCCTATACATCTTTTTCACACAAATACGTTTTTATCGCCGCAATAATCGTAGAAAATTACAAAAAATGGGGTCTGAATACCTGTAAGCCAAATCTGTAGCATATTCTTAACTTCAAAATAACAAGAAATTATAGCCTATGTATTTATCTATACGTTAAGCTAATTATTTTGAACATACATAAAAAACTTTATGATTTATGAGAAAAATAAAATCGGTCTCAAATTACTTCATACATTTTTCTACCGAACGCACGGCTCCGACCGTCATTCCGCGCTGAGACGCGCTCGTGAACGCAGGGGTGTATCGCTTTCCTCGAAAAAATAAATACGTCGAAACCTATAATAAAGAGAGTGGCATCTTGTATACTGTGACTAAAATACGTTGATGCTTTTTCGTACCGAAACAAAAGTAAGAACGAGAACCATACTTATTTTTAGAATTGGATGGATATTGGTTACCGAACCTAGCATGAAACAACAATTTTTTTTAACCGACTTCAAATAAGGAGGTTTCGCAATTCGACCGTACAAATGTTTTTTTTTTTCATTAAGTATCTTAAAGTACTACAAATTAAGGAAGGTCTAGAGTTGATCTGATGATGGAGCCTTTCATCAGATTGACTCCTGACAGTCGAGGGAACTCCTCAACGATTTACAGCAGTAACATTTTGTTTGGGCTTGATTAATTTGAATTGACCAGAACTTTACACCTAGATAGTTTGTGACTGTCATTAGAGGTCTGATGATGAAGACGAAGGACAGTTAAGGGAACTCCTCAACGGTTTACAGTAGCTACCTCGTGTTTGGACTTAATTCATTTATATTGATGAGAACTTTGCACCCATATGGGTTATAAGTACTATTACAGGTCTGGTGATGGAGACCATAGACAGTCGAGGGAAATCCTCAACGATATACAACAGTTACCTTTTGTTGGGCTTACTTCATACGGTTCAATATGCCAAAATGTTCAGTTCGTACAAAAACTACGTACGTACGTACGTAAAAAATTGGCCAAGTGCGAGTCAGACTCGCCCATGAAGCGTTCCGTAGTAATTACACCAAATAACTTTGTTTTTCATAGTGCTTGTATGAATTACAAAGTTTTATTTGCGGTTTTAGAAAATATGCTGTATCTCAAAAACTGCCAACCCGATCTCGTTTAAACCAACTCGTTTAAACCAATTTTGGTTGAAAGTTTACATTAAGGATCATAGCATATATTTTTGTATAATTTTTCTGTCCATTATTATAAGTAAGAGTATTAGAAGTAAGAGGGGGGACACATTTTACCACTTTGGAAGTGTATATCTTTCAAACAATTAACTTTTTGAAAAAGTGGTTTTAGAAACCCGTATGTCATTTTTAAAGACCTGTCTATTAAAACCACATACGCATAAGATTCATGAAAAAAATATATTTTCAGTTTCAGTTCCATGTGGGGTACATGGACGGATGGAACTGAAACTGATTTTTTTTTTAATATTTTTTTAATAATTTTTAAATGTTTTTCTTTAAATCGGAAAACGGTTTACAGAATACATCTACCTACCAAGTTTCACATGTATAGTCCTAATAGTTTCGGAATATAAAAACTTTTTACCAGAAAAATTAAACCGACTTCCAAAAAACATGTAAAGTGAAAAATAACTTTAATTTCGATAGGTAGGCGGTGTCCGACTTCTGAAATTAGTTAGAAAGTAGACAAAATATTGCTTTTCCCAATGCTGGCCGGTTAATTGGACCGTGTTATGCAGAAGGCAGCCATGTCGGGAAAAGTACAAACAGAGTTATAAGCATTTTTCTGTTGATGGTTGCACTTCGGTTGTATATTACTTTTCTGATTGTTTTTTATTTGAGACATATTGGTATAAATATTGCAAATTATTGTATCCTATCCAGAATTTCGAAAAGTGGCTATAAATATTAATAATTGCGATTTTAGACGTGGCTGTTTTATACAAAATAGCGTATTTTGTAGAAATCACAATAAAGCATAAACCAGCCATATAAGTTGGCTGTGTTTTAAAATGTGATCAGTAACTATTTAAAAATAAAAAACAGACGAAAGAGTATTAAGTGTAGCAGCTGTTGACTAAAATGTTTAATCCGACTGTTGTATGATGTATTCATACTGTTTTTAACTTTAAGTACGTACACTTCTTTTAGGTCTTTTTTTTTATTCAAAATAGGTTCACGTTTGACCACTATCTCACCTTTAGGCTCAGGCTCTTCCAAGGCTCAATAAAATTATTTTGATTTGAGTAAAAACTTGGCATTAGAGTATTAGAAGTATTTATTAAAAAAAATACTATATTCAAACGTCACAAACTATTATACACATATTACATTATATATTCATTCTTCATCCAAAATAAAATCTAACTCAGTATTAAATCCATCAACGTCATCTTCAATAATTTCAGGTGTACATGTCAAATTGTCATAAAAGTGTCAAGTATCTTCTGGTATTAGATATTTTATTGATATTATATCACGTAGCTTGGGCTCTGCTATAGGTTTTCCATTTGGCCATAATTTAGTTAAATGACTCTTAAAAACACCTTCTCTTTCTGGATTATCAGAGCCGTGACGTCTTGATATTTTATGAGCTATATCCAAACAGTCGTAATCTTCTTGGTCAAAGTCAGACTTCATATAAATACGATATTGGTCTCCCTTTTTTATTTTCAATTCTCTTGTTTTGAGCCAATTTATCTTTGTCATTATTTGCTGTTTTTTGCGATTGACTATAAGCTTTTCTAGAGTCTCAGTCGAGTAGAAATCATCATCTTCCATTTGGCAGGTTATCAGAGATTTTTTCTTTTTGCATCAATGGGACCAATTTCGAAGTATACCCTTTCAAACAAAAAAAGAATTTTCCAAATTGGTTCAGCCGTCTTCGAGTAATCGGTGATCAAACATTAAAAAAAAAATATACGCGTCGAATTGATAACCTCCTTGAAAATGGCTGTGACATATAGACGGATGGACAAACAGACAGACAGACAGACAGGCAAGACGAAACTTCTTTATTTCTTTTTAATTTTTTTATGACATATGAGTATTTTATTTCCAAAGTCCCCTAGTACTCCTAATCGGGCGTCAAACACATTAATACAAAATTGAAACTAACATCTAATCAATAAGCAGTTAAAGTTATGAAAAAGGATGACATTTTTACTAAGTTTATATCTATATTCAACAATGGCGAACAATACATTAAAAATGTCAACTCTACGTATTGTACAGTGGAATGCACGAAGCTTACGACCTAAACGTAACGATTTTGAGTTGCTAATGGCACAAGAAAAAATACATATAGCTTTAATATCTGAAACGTGGCTGGAACCTGAATCTAATTTTAATGTAAGTGGGTTTAATATTTTTAGAAAGGATAGGGTGGATGGGTATGGGGGAATAGCTATCATTATGTGTAAATCAATAAATGCACAACAATGTTCTATTTCAACTAGAAATTCAGGCATAGAGGTTATGTCAATCAAACTTTTAAACTGTACTGAAATTAAAAATATAGTATTGTTCCTTCCTCAGTTCGCACAAGCCTTGCTGACTTAGAACAAATTTTTTCACTATATTCCAATAAATGCATAATTGCTGGCGATTTTAACGGTCACCATTCTACCTGGTCCTCTAAAATCGACGGAAGAGGAATTCAGATTTATGATGCGGCCCTGGATGCTGGATTTATGCCTCTTAACGATGGAAGTACCACTAGAGAGACCTTAGTAGATAGTATTGCTCAGATAACATCTCCCGATGTGACTTTTGTTTCGACTGATTTGTCTCTTTTTTTAAACTGGAGTGTGATGAACGAAAACCTTGGAAGTGACCATCTGTTTGTTAAGATTTCATATAAATATAATAATATGAACGCTGTTTGTATAAATAAAAAACTCAATTTCAAGCTAGCAAAGTGGTCAGAGTATAGTAAAGCTTTGGAAAATTATTTATCACAATCTGTAGATACACTTAATTTGCAATCTTTATATGATAATTTTATCAAACAGATGAATAAAGCAGCCGATGAACACATACCTTTGATTAGGAGCTGTAATAATCCAAAAAATAATTTTCGACCTAAATCTTACTGGAACACAACACTCTCACACTTAGTGGCCCAACGTAGGTTGGCTTTAAAGAATTTCAGAAGTAATCCTACACCAAGTAATTTAGCGATAATTGAACGCAAAACAAAAGCAGCAAAAGATGCTATCTGTCAAGCGAGGACAAAAGATTGGCAAAGTTACTGTAGCAGCATTGATGGACAGACGTCAAGTTCTGATATGTGGAGGCGCATGGCCTGGATCAAGGGAGTAAGTTCGCCCAGATCCCGCGTTTCAAATGATCAGAAGATTGAACTTCTTTCTAATCTCGCTCCGGACTATGTCTATCCAAGGGTCCAACATTTTAATTCCAATAATATAGTTCTCGAGGCCAACTTTACCTTACAAGAAATGTGTAACTGTTTTAAGAGAAAGGATACAGCACCCGGTAGCGACGGTATTACATATTCCCTCATATACCATTTACCTCTGGCAGGCAAATTATATTTATTGAACCTGTACAATCACATTTTTAATACCGGTAATATTCCGACACAATAGCGTGACATTTTAGTGACACCTATACCAAAACCGTCCACTAACGGTACTACCAAACTCCGGCCAATTTCATTAATCTCTTGTATATGCAAAATCTTTCATGCAATGTTGAAAAAAAGGCTGGAGTGGTATATAGAGAAAAACTGTTGTCCCCGTTCACTTCTGGATTTAGGAGAGGACAATCGTGTCAGGACTGCCTTGTCAAATTAGTAAGCCAAATTTACTTAGGATTTTCGCATAAAATTTCGACAATAGCGTGTTTTTTAGATATCACTAATGCCTATAATAACGTAATAATAGATTTTTTAATAAAAACCTTGGACGAAATAGGTGTAGGGAAAAACTTCTGCCAGTATCTTTGGAACTTCCTTAGTGAACGGCATCTTATTATGAAAGATGACACCGATCAAAACTTAATAATATATACAAATCGCGGTTTAGCACAAGGCGACCCGATTTCGCCAGTCCTTTTTAACGTAATTACAATTAAATGTTTTGAAAAAATTAGAAATGTAACGATGTGTCAATATGCTGATGATTTTATTTTATATTTCCCGTCTAGAAATCTAAGAGAAAGTCAAATAGAATTTCAAGCAGAGCTAAATACATTTTGTCTCATGCTGGATGAAATGGGGTTACAGTTATCAGCCGATAAATCTAAAGTTTGTATTTTTAGTAGAGGTTTCAGAAAGTTACAGTTAGAACTTAAATTAGATAATGATAATTTAGAGATAGTAGATAGTTATAAATATTTGGGTGTGTGGTTGGACAGGTCGTTGCGTTGGAATAAACATATAAACATGACTGTTGAAAAGGTACAAAAAAGTCTTAATTTACTTAAGGTTTTGGCAGGTTCTTCTTGGGGCTTACATCCTATGCACCTAAGACGTATATATATTGCACTTATCAGAAGTCGTTTAGACTATAGCTGTTATTTATATGATGCGGCCGCAAAATGCCATCTCGATAGATTGAATAAAATTCAAAATCAGGCAATGAGAATAATAGGAGGTTTTATCAAAACCTCACCGATTCACGTTATGGAAAGTGAGCTATGTGTAGTTCTTCTGTACTTACGTAGGAAATATTTAGCTTATAAGTTCTGTTTAAAGTCAAAGGCAATAGAAAATAATTTGAACTGTGAGTTATTAGAAAATCTCTACGCTCTTCGACAAAATTGTTATTGGAAAAACAAAAACATTCCTTTATTGGTATCAGTTATGAATGAGGTTAAAGAGCTACAGGTAGCCTCTTCCTGTCCATTATTAATGTATACTTTACAAACATGGATAACAAATATTAACGTAAATGAAATAATTAAAGTAAAGTTAGAATCAATTAAAAAATCTAAAGACTCTTATGACAGTAATACATTAAAATATGAAGTTATTCGTGAGTTATACACAAAGTATAGTGGTTGGTTTTACATATTTACAGATGGATCGAAGAGTGCAGAGGGTCATGGCTCTGCATATTATATACCTAATCTATACTAATATTATAAAGCGGAAAAGTTTGTTAGTTTGTTTGTTTGTTTGTTTGTTTGCTTGAACTAATCTTCGAAAGTACTGGGTGGATTTGGATGAAATTTGGTCCATACCAAATTTCATCCAAATCCACCCAGTACTTTCAGCTGCAGTAGCAGTAGTTTCAGCAGTAGCTTGAAGCTTGAGGAAGGTTATAGGCTACTTTTTACCCGACTGCAAAAAAGGAGAGTTATGTTTTTACCGTGATAGATTCCACGGGAGCGAAGCCCCGCGTGAGTACTAGTATAGATATAAGCGCTCAGGATAATTGTTTTAAAATAAATGTACTTACATCCATTATGTCGTTGGAGCTCATTGCAATCTCAGAGGCCCTGATTTATATAATTAATAATTGTGGATTTAAAAATGTTGTCATTTGTACAGATAGCAAGAGTTCATTACAACATATAGCTCGATGCGCCTCTGGCCACAGAGGTGCATCGATAGCTTATGCTATTTTATCTAAAATTGATGAAATTACTTCAAAAGGTATCCAGCTGAGACTGCAGTGGGTTCCATCGCATATTGGTTTGCGGGGTAACGAAGAGGCTGACTCATTGGCGAAATTTGCGGCTAGGAATGGAAAAGAATTAAATATAAAATTAGATTATTCAGAATTTCTACCAAAATTTAAAAATATATGTTATGATTATTGGAAAGAATATTTTAATAAACGTTCATTAGAGAAGGGTTTATGGTATGAACCTCTTCGCGTGCCCTGGTTTATGAATAGTGTCCATATTAGTAGAAAACTGATTGTTACTGCTCTTAGACTCAGATGTGGACACATTCCATGCAAAAAATTTGCCTTCATGATGAAGAAAATCGTTTCACCCAATTGTGAGGAATGTGGAGTTGTCGAGGACCTACAACATTTATTGATGGAATGTGTCCGGTATGAGTCTAGTAGAAATTATTTATTGAGGACTCTGAATTTGAACAGAACGGATGTAGGCATGTCCCATACGATTCTCTCCCAACCAAATGGCGACGCTGCAAAGGATTTGTTCAAATTCATGGCCCACATATTGTGAAGGTACAATTGTTTAGGATACGATGGGACTGACATACGGTATGCGTAAAAGTCCCTATAAATAAATAAAGATTAAAAAAAAAAGCTTGTAACCCTTTGTAAACAATAAGTTACAACTTATTATGATCAAACAATATTAAAGAAAATATAATATTACCTTCAAGTATCAATATTAGTTAAGTAATGTATAAAATCGGCCGAACAATGGTTTGTAAGTGTGTGTGCGCGCAATGTTGTTGTGTTGCTACTAGGATACCTAAAATTGAGCGAATGATAAACGTAAATGCGTCCTTAATCGAAATTAACAATGATTTGGATGGTTTCAAAGTCTCAGCTTCCTTCACATGTACTCCGGACACATGTGCTGATTATTTAAGCTCCACCCTCGCATTAAATGTCTTACATCTCAACATTAGAAGCCTGAACAAAAACTTCAATGAGCTTCAATGTCTCCTTGCGTCTATTAAAATAAAGTGCGATGTTTTAATCCTGACGGAGTGCTGGCTAAAGAAGAACGATACAGTCCCATCCATTCATGGTTACACCTCTTCTCAAACCAAGAATCTCATTAACCAAAATGATGGCGTAGTGATCTATGTTAAAGAAACACTGAACTTCTGCATTTCTGAACCAGAATTTACTGACGCTAGTTGCCTGGTATGCTCATTCCAAAATATTATAACAATAATAGCCCTATATAGACCTCCCTCACAAAAGAATTTAGACAATTTCTTCGACAGCATGGATAATCTGTTGACAGATTATAGCAAATGCAAAAATATTTCTATATTAGGGGACTTAAATATCAATATTGCTCACGGAAACAACGAACCCCGTTCCTATCCATACCTAAATCTAGTAGCCTTACACGGTTTTCTCCCCGCCCATGTTTATTTATTTATTTATTTATTTATATTAAGTACAGCCACATCACATACATTGCACAATTTAAAATAATCTTACTTACAAAATAACTAATGCACATGACAATTAAGGCGTACATAGCGCTCACCAGAACAATAATGCTGCCTTAAAAAAAATTACTTATAACTAATATTTAACATAAGCTCACTACTTAAAAAAAAATACATTTTTTATGTTGCAAAAAGTTAATATACAATAAAGGAATAAATTATACACATTAATAATTATTATTACAATTACAACAATTGGGTAACAATGTCAATAGAATAAATATTAAAATAAACTTAATAAACAACATGTCAATAGCGTAAATAAAAAATAAAAACGGAATTAATATCATGTCAAAAGCATTAATTTAAAAAAAAAATTAAAACTTGTCAATAGATTTTAATAATATAAAAATAAAATCGAATCAATTAAAATAAGTTCAACACATTTGAATAAAATAAGTTAAATTGAAATCGTTAAAAACACAGAAAAATATAAATGTAATTTAAAATATAATTAACAAAATTCTAAGAATAACCTGGTAAGGATAATGTGATTTTTTTTCGAAACCGCTGCAGGGTGTCATTGAAAATGTCCAATTCAGGCATGTTCAAGACTGCAGTATTATATTCATTACACATTCTTACAATGGGAGACTGCAAGCCTAGGTTGGTCTTGATACATGACGTGTCAAAAACCTTTTTAATTTTTTTAGCTCGTGGGTAGATTCTTGGAACTGTTAAGGAAACGCTCTGTAAAAGGCAACTGCACTGAATATTTCCATTAATGACTTTATGGAGGAAGCATAAGTCCAAAAGACGTCTACGATCGCGAAGGGTAATCATTTTAAATTTGTTCAAACGTTCCGAATAGGATTTTCTGTGTGAAAAACCATTTGTAGAGAATGCAAGGTGTCTCGTGAAAGCTCGTTGTATACTTTCCACACGTTGTGAGTGGACTGCATAAAAAGGGTTCCACACACTGCTTGCATACTCGAGATTGCTGCGTACTAGGGCATTATAAAGTAGCACTTTGGTCTTATCGAGTTTAAAACCTCTGGAGTTGCGCCTCAGAAATCCAAGCATCTGGGCGGATTTTGTCACTGCCTTATCAATGTGTGAGGTAAACTTTAGCTTACTGTCAACGATCACACCTAAATCTCGAATTTCATTCACTTGGTCCAGTATTACGCCACCAATGTCATACTTAGTAGGAACTGGTGTTTTTTTCCTTGTGAATGATATGTGATGACATTTTTTAGCATTTAAACTCATACCGTTAACGTGACACCAGCGCTGAATATTATTCAAGTCAGCTTGAATTAAATCTGCGTCTGTTCGAGAGTTTATCACTTTAAATATTTTTAGATCGTCAGCAAATAGAGACATTCTACTATGTCGTATGTAATTAGTTATGTCGTTGATAAAGACAAGGAATAACAGTGGCCCCAAGTGAGATCCCTGTGGAACTCCCGAGTGCGCGTAATATACCTCAGATTTAAAACTACCTATCACTACATATTGAGGTCTTTTTGACAAATATGATTTGAACCAGTCTAGCAATTCACCACCGATACCAAACCATCTCAGTTTTTCGACAAGTATGGGGTGATTTACTTTGTCAAAGGCGCTGCTAAAGTCGGTGTATATCGCGTCTGTCTGCATTCCCTGGTCAACCTCACGTGATACTTCAGAGACAAAGGGTACGAGATTAGTCACTGTTGAACGCCCACGTCTGAAGCCATGCTGATAATCCGACATGCTCGAATCCACCATTTGTGAGATAATGGGGCATAACATTGATTCAAACAGCTTGGAAAAACATGAAAGGATCGAAATGGGACGGTAATTAACTGCGCTAACCGGATCACCCTTCTTAAATATGGGTACTATACGAGCTTTCTTCCATTCTTCAGGGAATTTGCCTTCCTTCAAGGACCTGTTGAATATCAGCATTAACGGAAGCGCAAGAGCATAACTACATCTTTTAACAAATACTGGCGGGATAAGGTCAGGTCCAGCACCCTTTGTCGAATCAATTTTTTTGATTGCCCTGAAAACATCGGATTCATCAAATTTTAAGCTTGAAATATATTTTGAAGTCTCATATTGTGATTCACAGCTAAACGCTTGCGAATAATGAGTGTGTGAGTGTGCGGACTGCGAGGTATCTGCCGTGTATACGGATGAAAATTGAGTTGCAAATAGGTTAGCGATTTCAGGGCCAGTTTTAGCGATTGTGTCTCCTAGCATCATTCTGGCAGGAATCGATGATTTACCACCGCGCTTTCCATGAATAAAGTTCCAAAAAGCTTTTGGGTTTTTAGGAATATTGTTCTCTATTATGTTTTTGTATCTCGAATAGCATTCATCATATAGCTTGTGAGAGCGAGAGCGTAGCAATTGATACTCGATTTCGTCTCTAGGATTACCAAATCTCTTATATCTTTTTCGAATTTTTTCCTTCTCAGATATAAGTTTAATTAACGAATTACTAAACCACGAAGGGAATTTAGCTCTAACAGTTGATGTTTTAGGGACTAACTTTTCAATGACAGTTCCAAGAATATTGTAAAACTCCGCGACCATACTATTCACATCATTACAGCTACAAAATCGTTCTTGCCATTCTACACTCTTTAACTCACTGACAATATCTTTATAATTTGCTTTGAAGAAGTTATTTTTTTTGACAGGTTTCGAACGAAGATAAGTGAAGTTGTTGTATGGAATGTTAAGCAATAAGTTAGGATGATTCGGGTAGCATTTGCTAAGAATATTCAAAGGTCTTGTAACATAGGCGCTAGGCAAATTTGTAATAGTCAAATCCAGTAATTTGTTATCACAGTTATTTATACAATTCACCTGATACAGGTTGTTAATACTTAAAAAGTCAACAAAAGAATGTCCAAGAGAATTAGCATAATTTGAAGGAATAAAGTAATTACAGTCCGCCTTGGCGCTCCACCTAATGAAGCCCAAGTTAAAATCACCTAGAATTACCAAGTCATCCGTGTGACTATTAACAAAATCAACTCTTTCAAGAAACATTGACAAGGCTTCCAACTTTACAGGTGGGGGCAAATAGACAACACAAATTGCTAGTTTCCTTACTTTAGTTCCAGTTTTTAGCTCCAAGGTGACCCACAAGTCTTCCGCCCCACTTTCCCAGCTAGTGACTCTAGCTGAAGGTATGTCCTTAGAGACAGCCAACATTACCCCACCACCATCTTTTTTTTTGTTAAGAGTGCTGTGGCGGTCTCTTCGATAGAGTGTGTATCGATCATCTATTAATTCACTGTCACAAATTTTGGGGTTAAGCCATGTTTCCGTAAGAGCAATTACACTGTAATCGGAAGTTTGTACACTTTTTAAGACATCATTAGTTTTTGTTCTCAGCCCTTGAACGTTTTGGTAATAAATATCAAGCATTGCGACTTTATGTGGTACCAATACCTTTAAACAATATTTTAATCAAGAAAAATAACTATATTACATCTAGACTATAAGATTCAAGCTGTCAATATTTTTGATCAGAATAGACTGGAACTCAACTTCTTTCCGAACAAAAATACGCCCGTTACGTACCCAAACAAATTTATATGACATTTCTTTGGCTTTTTTTCTTGTGGCGGCGTGCAATGATTTGTTGGCTGGAGTCAAGTGTTCAGAAACAAAAACTGGCTTTCTTGGACCACCCATACCAAGATGCTGGGTAGACAGTTTGTTATCTGGATTTTTCTTGTTGAACTTGGTAGTTGCGGCAAGAATGATATCACGAAGGCGTGCGGTCCGCAGTTTGACTATAACTGGTCGAGGCCTGTCATTATCGTTCGACATTTTAGCAACCCTCGTTGCATACTGAACGTCACCATCGGAAAGGGGACTCTCCACAATCTTTGACAGTTGTAAAAGCGTGTTTACTAAGTTTTCAGAGCGATGCTCTGGAACACCATTTATCTCTATGTTAGAATCACGCATGTGGAGTTCCACTGTATTCAATCTTATAGAAAGGTCTTGAACTGTAGATTTCAGTAATTCATTTTCACGCTTGAGGTCATTAATGATAGCTGTTTTTTCCATAAAACCCGCTTTTATTTCCTCAAATTTGACGTTCAAGAATTCTAAAGACTCCTGAAAAGAATCAATTTTTTTGTGGATTGTACTGAATTCAGTCTTCACAAGCTTTTCAAGACTTGATTTAAGCGCAATGTTTATCTCGTGTTGCAAAATCTCGCGCAAACTTCCCTCTGTCACCAATGTCTGTGGACCTTGGGATTTTAAAGCCGATTTAACATCTGCGGTACCACATGACGGGGCAATTTTAGGCTCCTCTGTCCTGTGGACCGATTGTGGTGGTGACTGCAGCTGCAACTTCAACGGCGACTTCTGCGATGACTTTGATTGTATTTGTTTTTGTGATTGTTTCGACGCTTGTTTCGACAATGGTTTTGAAGGTGGTTTCTGCGATGGTTTGGGTGGCGATTTAGTGGGCCTTTTCCGAAGAGTAATGTTCGAATCTCCAAGCACATCCTCTTCCTGGCTCTTGACTTCCGAGCACGTAGTCAGACGCACAGGGGTGTTAATATTGCCCTTTTTAGGTTCTTTGCTGCAGCATTCAGGACACTTCCAAGAACTTTTGAGTTTTGTGTCCATAAGTTCATAATTATTGGAGGACATATTTGCACAAACTAGGTCATATTTAGACTCGCAACTGTAGCATTTAAGATGTATCCCACTGTCAAGCATAGTACGACAGCCAGCGCATTCACTGCTTGATTCCATTATAGTGTGGTCCTTAAAAAACAGTGTTAAAAACAATAACACAATATAATAACACTGCCAGAAACGATCACTGATCTTTGTATTCAGTTTCAGTCAGTATCAACAAACTAAAGACAATGTTTAAAAGTCCAAAATTAATTTGGTCCGCACTGAGATTTGAACTCGTACCACGACGCTGAGTCCAGGCGGCCACTTACTGGCTTCGACTAGCGCTACATTCGTTAGCCAGTCAAAATAACGTAATAGTAGCGGCATAAACGTGGATGTAGTAAAAGTACTTGTTTTTTTATTAATTTATTACATGCACTTCGGGAATACAGGTTTTAATAGATTTTCTTTCACTAAGCACTTTAAATTTATTTTCGGTCGCCTCAATTACAATGCAATTTAGAGTAGTAATGTTTTGATCACAGTATACAGTGAGACACTTGCCTTTTAAAATAGAGTTTGTCCAGATCACAGTTGCGTCGATATGAATCACTATTCCAGTTTAAGTTCACCTTTGTCGCTGCTTGCAGTACAACATTAACGTAGGTCAGGATTTTGTTAATTATATTGAGGGTAGTAATTTTTAACTCGCGATATATTTAAGTTGACCACTGATTTTAATAGTGTTATAACAGTTTTAAAGTGAATATTTTAGTAGAATTAACCACAAAACACTTAGTTATTCGGTTAAACACTATTCACAACTTTTCTCTGCAGATTTCTGCCGTAAACGAATTTATTTTAAGGAGCAAAATTTATACGTGTGTACCTTGACACCGCGTGGGTAGTATCGCTATCTAGTGTGACATGTTCTACCAACGCGTCTTAACAATTGCCTGGACCACGTGCTACTAAAGACAAATTACGTTGCAACCACGTTAGTAGTAGAAACGTCAATTACTGACCACTCAGCTGTTTTGTTGAACATAGAAATGGGTCCCCCAAGCCGTTGCTCAAACAGACGCTCTTCTCCC
Organism: Tholera decimalis; assembly: GCA_943138885.2. Classification (NCBI taxonomy): domain Eukaryota; kingdom Metazoa; phylum Arthropoda; class Insecta; order Lepidoptera; family Noctuidae; genus Tholera; species Tholera decimalis. The sequence goes on from OW964568.2 coordinate 6,371,522, forward strand.
AGTCTAAACTTACCTAGCGCTATTGAAGACATCGAAAGATGCGATTTCTCATCAATCTCAAAACTTGATGACCCTAATCTCGCTGTAGACAAGCTGTACGAATTAATTTCACCCATACTAGTAAAGAACACTATATATAAAACCATCCCTAGTAAACTAAAAATAATCAAACCTTGGATCACCGCTGGTTTGCTGAGATGCATACGTAACCGGGATAGCATGCACAAGAAAGTCAATAAGGATCCCCATAATTCAATACTAAAATTAACATACTTGCGCTACCGGAACTTTTGCAATAATTTGTTAAAGAAACTTAAAGTCACACATGAGGAAAAAGCTTACTTAGATGCCAAAAATAACCCAAAAAAGCTGTGGACCGCCGTACGTAATGTTCTTGATTCTAATAAAAAACTTTACCACCTATCGACCTCCTAAAACTAGCCGATGACCCTGTCTCTTCAGTCAACCTTGTGAATAGGTTCTTTGCTAGTGTTCGTAGAAATTTAGCTAGCAACATACCACAAAGCCTCAATAAAGCAACAACTGGCCCTCGCAGTATATTTACTATGCTTAATTCAATGGACCTACTAGAGACAGATGAGGAACAGGTTGACGCTATTATAAAAGACCTCCGTGTTGACAGTGCATCTGGCTGGGATGGAATCCCCCCCAAACTTCTAAAGTCTACAAGTCACAAACTAATTCCGCCCATAACTCACATATGCAATCTCGCTCTATCTACTGGCATTTTTCCTAAACTCCTTAAAAAAGCCATCGTGCATCCTATCTTCAAAACTGGCGACAGAGGCAGTGTTAACAATAATCGCACAATTTCTGTACTTCCTTCAGTTTCGAAAGTACTGGAAAGAGTCATTTATAAAAATCTCCTCAAATATCTAGCAAAGTATAAAATTATTGCAGAAAACCAGTACGGATTCAAAAAAGGTTCTCCACAGAAGATGCTGTATCAGCACTACTGGATGCTGTCGTAAATAAAATTGACAACAAACTCAAATGTATTGGCATATTTCTGGACCTATCTAAGGCCTTTGACACTGTCTCTGTCCCCATTTTAGTTAACAAACTGGAGCGCATTGGAATACGTGGCACTGCTTTCAAATTGTTGCATAGTTTTCTTTCGGACCGGACTCAGTGTGTTAAAGTGGGCGAATACATCAGTGGTGAAGAAGTTTTAGATTTCGGTGTGCCTCAGGGGAGTCTGCTCAGCCCAATCCTCTTCCAAATCTATTTAAATGATCTCTGCTTACTCGCCCTTCCCTCTACCCAAATTATAGCATACGCTGATGACACTGTTTTACTGTCCAGAGGACCCGACTGGAAATCTGCAAGAGATGCTGCCGAAAGATCCTTGAGTCAAGTTATGGTCTGGCTGGGCAACAATAGTTTAACTTTAAATGTCGCCAAAACAAAATTCATCGCCTTTGTCCCCAAATCCTCTACTCACCTATCACATCTTTCTCTACAAATTAAGGCTCACGTCTGCGACGATAGCGCAAGAAACGTCACATGCTCGTGTCAGATAGTGTCCGGAGTCTCGTCAGTTAAGTATCTCGGTCTTTACCTAGACTCCTGTCTTAACTGGAGGACCCATATTGAATCCTTGGCTGCACGTACGAGAAAGCTACTTTACGTATTTAAAAAACTGAGGACCTCTGCCCACACAAAAATACTAAAAATGGTGTACATCGGTTTATGTGAGTCCATACTAGGCTACTGTATCGTGGCATGGGGCGGTGCAGCCAAGACAATTATACAAGCCGAAAGAGCCCAACGAGCAGCTATAAAAGTCCTCCTAGGCAAGCCGTTCCGATATCCGACTCAAAGATTATACTCCGATTTTAAAGCGCACACTGTTCGGCACATAGATAAAATAAATAAGTAGATTTGGTCAACAGACGAAATTATATCGGAACCGTGTGTCTCCAGTTAGGCGCTGGGCGGGGCAACAACTACACATGCAGTTTAATAAAATCAATAGATACGCACTCGGGCACACACCCGCATTTCTTAAATCAGAACGTACTATACAATCAATAATAAACCTTATTCCGTCGAACACAGCGTGTATTTACCATGCACCGTAGAATTTACCCACACAAAAACATCGGTCGCTATCGTTGTGCTGTGCAAAAGCAATTTATTTTACATATACGCTAGTGATTGACTAAATCGGAAAGTTATCGATTCTTCCATTTATTATTGTACAATTTTTTTTGGGCACCTGAAAATGAACCAAATAAAAAATGGCATGTCCAGAAAATATTACAATAACAATAAACATATTATTAAGAACATAACATTACATAATTATTATTAAGTACTACCTACTAAGTATTAAGGGCTACCCTGGCGCTTTCGACTTAAATCTTAATATTTAATTATCATAGTGATAGGTCAAATAGAAGTCGATGTTAACTTACATTACGCTCTTGATCGGAACATACCAGCCGTATAGGTTGTATAGTATCCTGAAAAGTTGAATGACTGATTTTATGAATACCCTAAATCATGAGAATAGCTTTCAGTAATAAAATAAAATTTAACACACTTCTGCAAATATCAGTTGTACTCTTAATTTTGGAATTGTCCATTCAAAAAGCCTGCGACTTTTCTTTAGAGACTAGAACATTTCTGCGTTGAAGTGAACCGAGCATATGGTGCTATTTTTTGTAGGGTACCAGTTAGGGGGCATGCCTGTGGCATCAATCCATTCCTTTTTTATGTTACCATCTTTTGGGAAGCTGAAAAGTACGAAAAGCACTTATTTATCATTTACATACATCCTAAGCTACTTCTAAACGTCACCATATAATAAGCATCGCAATAATTACGTAACACACTATAAATCAAGATCTGAATGATTTTGACGTATATTGCTAATCCATTGCTTCATATGTTCGAAATATTGGTCTGCTCAACAACGTAAATACCGCAGTGAGTGTTGTTGATTTAGCATAATGAAACCGATTCCTACTGTAAGTGTGTTACGCAACTATTACCTGCGGGGTAACCGCAGGTAATAGTTTAGTAGGTTATAATAGGTTTTTGTTATAAGAAAAATCCTAGTTAGTAGAGAAATTGTTAAATATATGAAAACAAACACACATCCATGCATAACAAATAAATAGCATGAATATATTGACTTATTTTAAGCTCAATTCACAAATATATTATCTGAACCATGCCGATTATTATAACGCATTCGAAGCTTCAATGGAAGCAAAATACAAAAACCATAAAAAATAAAGAAACAGCATGAGGATAAGGCATAATATACGATAATTCTAAACCGAAAAACACCACCGATTATTAACCTAAAATTAAAGTAACTTACTTTACGAAGATTGGTTACGCATTACTCTACTACTCTGTAAAAAAATCAAAATAAGTAAAAAAACATTATTTACATCGATCTTCCAACCGAGCTAAAACGGTTGGCAGATTGAAAAATAATCTATTGTAGCGACGGCGACGTCGGAACTCCTTACGCATGCTGCGGGCGTAAAATAAATTGTTTATTTTTTTTACTTTTTTGTACACTTGACTTTTCAACGTATTTTTATTTCTGTCATCTCATCTATACTAATATTATAAAGCGGAAAAGTTTGTTAGTTTGTTTGTTTGTTTGCTTGAACGCGCTAATCTTCGAAAGTACTGGGTGGATTTGGATGAAATTTGGTATGGAAGTAGCTTGAAGCTTGAGGAAGGTTATAGGCTACTTTTTACCCGACTGCAAAAAAGGAGAGTTATGTTTTTACCGTGATAGAATCCACGGGAGCGAAGCCCCGCGAGAGTACTAGTGTAAAATAAAAGTTAAACATATTTTCTTAGAGGTTTCCGTATGTTATAAAAAACTTTTTACCAAAAAATTACACCAAGTCAGGATCTGATGATGGAACATCATCAGATCCTGACTTGGTGACAATGGGACCAATTTCAAAGTATACCCTTTCAAACAAAAAAAAAGCATTTTTCAAATTGGTTCAGCCGTCTCCGAGTAATCGGTGATCATACATAAAAAAATAATAATAATATACGCGTCGAATTGATAACCTCCTCTTTTTTATGTCATCGGTTGAAAAACCCCTAAACTATAATAGCAATATTTCATTCGTCAATCGACATTGCTGTCGATAGCTTACGTTATTGGATCTGCACAAGCACATCACTAATTCGTCGCAAGAAGTGGCGGCCTCACTACGCGATGAATCCGCGTAATACAGTTTCGTATGTTATGTTTACATTGCTTGTCCAGTTACTTAGTGACGAACTCAGGTAGTGGTTAAGGAGCAATGTATTGATAGCAAAAGGAGTACAGTCGCTCTGATATTTGAAAACAAAAATAACATAGTAAAACCAAGAAATACTTTACGATTTATTGTTTTTCATGATTTTAAAGACAAATATTGTAAAATAATTGTACTTACATATGGTAAGTGATTCCATGATTCACATAGATTTGATTTTGGCTTCGGTTTTTACAAGATACCACAGAACAACTCGGCATTCATATATGTTATCACGATCGCCGTCGAAAGCGCACTAGTTCGCGGAGACGGCCACTTGCCTGTGACATGAGCCCTGTGGCCATGTCGCGCGGACACCGATATGCCCCCTTACCACTTCTCTGTAGTTTTGATTTCTGTGGTTCGGCAGCTGTATATCATACGAACTGTCTTGCGAATACACAAAACTACTCCACCTAATAAAAACCAAAGCCCTACGATCCGAAGAAGGCCTAAGTCAGTTTGCCCCCGAATTTACACAAACACTACCTTTGCACGTCGGCATAACCGCTACTTAGGTGCCCTAATTTATAATAAACTCCATATCACTCTCAAGATACACAATTTGAGCATGTTTCAATGTAAGTCCAAGGTGAAAGAATATCTGCTCACACTTAACTATGACGACACGGAACGGTTACTCAATACATAGGCCACCCACATAAATCTTACATACACATACACAAACACACACACGCACACATATACACTACACAAACACGCATAAACATTTATTATAAAGAACACACCCAACAAAAAATCAATCTCCCGATCTCCTTTACAATTGAATTATTACCATTTTGCTTCTGTATCATAACATTGTTAGTTTAGTTTAATTTATTCCTTTTTTATTGTGATTTTAAAGTGCACTGTATACTCTTCTTTTTTTTTTTTTTGTATCGCTTATGATGGACGGATGGATGACCCCTGTAACACAGGTTTTCCTAGCATGGGGGTCATTAATCATATCTATTCAGAATGTCTCCTTGAATTCATATGTAATAATGTGTCACTTGTAATATGTACTTTTTGGCAAATAAATAACATAACATAACATTACAACAATTTAAGTGTGATTCAATTATTGGTGTACAATAAAGTATATTCTATATATCTATCTATCTAATGTACTAATTTATATTATTAGGTGATTTGAGACAATGTTAGCACACATTGCCTGAAACACACGTTTACTTAGTTCAGGCACACATATTTAAGTACCATAAGCTAAGCACTAAGTCTGTAAGTATAAGTCTAGTTGTAAATGAAATTTGTTTTTTTTTTTATTGATTATAGGCTGAAATTGATAGATTGATGAGGTCGAAGATGAAGCATGCTTATCAAAAAGTAACATATTTACTCTTGACTTAAAGATCCCTAGGACTAACAGATTCCGGCAGAATTTGATTTGATTCGTTCGTTCGATTTCTGAACGTGTACACTCAATGCAAGTCGTCTCATTACGCTTTTATAGCAACCAGTTTACATAAATAAACTCGTTACGAAAACTGTATTTAGTATTAAAACTCAGATATAACTCCAAATCGCAACTTTGAACAAAACAAAAGCGATTCTGTTAAACACAGAATCGACATTAAAACTCCTTTTCACGCAAAACTAATACGATTAAAACTCGTACAAAAAGTCTCAATGTGGCCCTCATGACCTTAAAGGGTTGTCTTTATGCAGAACCCGATCACGTTGACATGTATACAAAGGGTGCTATTTGGTTTTGAGAACAAATGTAGCGATAATTTGTTTTGCAAAATCGAAAGGTTGCTTTTCCATCAAACATGAGCTAGGTCGCTAAAAATCATGTGGCCGATCAGAAAGGTTTAAGCAACTTTTGCCAAGGTTGACCATCGAAGCACATCGATTTTCCTCCATGATTAAGGAAACCGCATTTCCCAGTAACTGGATTGTTTATTTATTTATTTATTTATTTATTGGCCTATCTACAATTGTTACACTGATTATTCTTATATTTCATGCAATATGTTACAAACATAGTGTACAATATGACGCGATAGACACAGCATGCAAAAACAAAATTATAACATCAATATAATACTAGGTAGTGCAGAAATAACGCTAAGAACAACTAGTTCATAGTTTATACAGTAGACATAGAAAAAAAAAACAGTACGGTAGATTATTTTTGATGGACTTGGTGCTTGATTTTTTTAAGTGTTGTGGAAAAAATGTCAATTGATTCATCGCAATTATTAAGAAGCCTGCAAATTCTGGGGATAGGGGAATTGGATCCTGATACAGTTTTGCGGAATGGGGGATGTATTAGTTTGATAGGGTGACGCGGATAATTATGGGGAAGGTTAAAATTAATCTTACTTAACAACTGGGGGCAGTCTATTTTACTCCGAAGTAATTTAACAAGAAAAAGTAAATCTATTGTGAAGGTCAGAGGGCAGTCAATCCGTGTTAAATAAGACATGAGCGAAGAATATAGCTTGTGTTTATTCTGCTATGCGTATGTCTGTATTTTTTTATAATTGTTATTTTATTACAAAAGTTCTATTAAATTGCTCTGTTATAGTCAACTTTTTAGGGTTCCGTAGCTGTATGGAAACAAATGGAACCCTTATAGTTTCGTCATGTCTATCTGTCTGTCCGTCCGTCCGTATGTCACAGCCATTTTATTCCGAAACTATGAAGACTTTACATGTGAAACTTTGTAGGTAGATGTATTCTGTAAACCGCTTTCCGATTTTAAGAAAAAAAATTATTAGTAGTAGTTACTACGGAACCCTTCATGGGCGAGTCTGACTCGCACTTGGCCAATTTTTTTTTAATTCATATTAGGCTCGCGTTTGACCACCATCTCACCTGATGGTAAGCGATGATGTGGTCGAAGATGAAGCACGCTTACCTAGAAATAACCAACTCATTCTTGACTTACAGACCTTCAAGTTGTTGCTATCAGGAAACACAGGCTGCGGTAGGGAATTCCACTCCTTAGCCGTACGCACAATGAAAATATTCACAAAAGTCCAAATCTGATGATGGAACAGTATACCAAATACTGTTATTATACTTGTGTACTGTTTGTTTTCGTCTAAAAATCGCTTTGTTAACATTCCCCAACACTGTGTACCTAAGCTTCTCACACAGCATCATTACAATCCTCGCAATGCATAGCTTCATAATGGAAAAGTAGTTACCCTTTTATTTTGGTGGGAAAATCTTCTTTTTTTTATTTTTTTATTACTGATGGGCCCACTCTTGACCTCGATGATGGTAAGCGATAGATGAGGTCTAAGATGGGACGAGCGAGCCCAGAAGATGCCTATTTACTCGTGCTTTAAAGGCTGAAAGGTCATAAGTAGCAGCGAACACAGAAGCCGGCAGAGAATTCCACAGCTTGGATGTGCGCACAATAAATGTGGAGAAGTGCTTGGTACGACAAGACGGTATATCAACCAAGTGTGGATGGTACCCAGTTGTGCGTTTGGTAGACCGGTAGTGAAAGGGAGATGGAGGAATTAGGTCATGGAGCTCCTGCACACATTCCCCGAATATGATTCTACCCGCTCTGGAAGGTAGTGTCAGACTTCTTTTTTTTTTTTTATTTAGAATAGGTTCGCGTTTGACCACCATCTCACCTGATGGTAAGTGATGATGTGGTCGAAGATGGAGCACGCTTACCTAAAAGTAACCTATTCACTCTTGACTTAAAGACTCCTAGGTTATAGCTATCGGGAAACACAGACTCCGACAGGGAATTCCACTCCTTAGCCGTACGCACAATGAAGGTATTCCCAAAACGTTTGGTGCGTATGGGTGGGATGTCCACCATGTAACGATGGCGCTTCGCCGTTTGTCTCGTAATCCGATGATGGAACGGGCTTCTACTGACTAAAAACCCACTCTGTTCCTTCAGTTGCACTTATGGTCCGATACCACGGTATCACGTTAGAACATTACCTTTGTAATCGTGAAAATACCAACTTTTCGTTGGACCAGCTAGTTTTGAATGTCAAATATATGAATATTCTAATATTCGATACGTGGTGCGAATGCTAATCGAGATAATCGACTAGTTATGCGAATTTCGATTTTGTGTTTGTTTTAATATCGCTTGTCGTCGTTTTAGAGATTGTAATCGAATTTAGTTTTGTTTTAAAAGGCTTTTGTTGAGTAGACTTTAGTAAGCTTATGCTGTTATCTTTGTTTGTTTGAAAAGTCTCGTATTGTCAACATGTTTAACAAAATATTTTGAAAATACTTTTGTTGCGCATACAGCTAAGGATCGGAATTCCCTAACGGAGTTTGTTTTTCCTATAATCTGTATCCTGGCGATTTTAAACAAAAGGTCAATAAGTTAATTCTTAGTTGCTCCTTTATCGACCACCATCATCGTTTATCATCATGTGAAATTAATAACTTTAATTAGTGATTTACCAACAATTGTTTGCTCAAGGTAAGATTAGTGTCAGGTTTCTGGCTCCTGACTATCCGTAACGAATGTCAAAGATATACAAATAACATCCGGTACGAATTAATGGGTGGAATCTCCACCAATTAAAATTGTCACCCATCCGCGAATTAACCTTGGTAATTATTGGTTAACCTTGAAAATAGACCGAAACGAAGATTCTTCATACATTGTACACTGAACCAAACCATAATAGATGTAAGTCCGAACCTATTCTATACTTATACATTATACTGTCTCAAGTCTAACAATGGCACACAACTAATATTAAAGTCTGTCTACCTATAAGTTCTGGTTCAAACTTCCACTGTAGTGGCGTCTCATACTTGGGCCCTGTTCTAAGTTGGTATGTGCAAGTTGCGAGTAACCTATGGAAGATGTTATTGCGGTGATGCCTTATAAGTGGCGAGATTAGGATTACGATTACACCTTTGTGGGTTGTTACGGAATCAATTTATGTTTAGGGTTGGTTTGTAGTCAAAGTTGTTACAGCCTTAAATAATTTTGGGTAATGACGATGATGTCGTCCGCATCGTGTTCGACGATGGCGACTCTGGATATCTCCTGATGTGTGCTCGGATAGCACTTTGTTTTAAACATCCGGTTACAAATAGTTAGCCCTCGTTGTTGAAGGTGATGTTGTAGGAGGTTAAAGTTCGGTTCTTGTGGTTCAGATGCTTAATATCCAGCTCTAATAGGCGAGCGATTTCAAAATTGCAGACACCCATTTTAACGGGTGTGATACATGATTTCGAAAATGAAGCACCGAAGAACACGTCCCCGTAAGTTTGTAAATGAATTTGTAATGTTTTATTTTTCTCAAAAATTAATTTTTGAATAAAGAATATCGTTTAAAATAGCAAACGCAATGTTTGATATTTAAATTAATAAAGACATTTTATGAACACTTTTCGAGATTTAGTTATTCAAGATCGCATGCCAACGTTGTTCAGTTTTTCTTTGTTTGTGTGCATTCGTTGTTAAGTGTTTCGAATAGGTGAGATTAGAGATTTAGTTATTCGAGATCCCATGGCTACGGTGTTAGGTATTTCGTGGTAGCGTGCATTCGTTGCTAAGTGTTTCGTATTCGTGAACTTACGGGGACGTGTTCTTCGGTGCTTCATTTTCGAAATCACGTATCACACCCCTTTTTAACGCAATCCTGATGGTTAGTATCTTTGATAGAAGGACGTGTTTAAGCGAAACCTTATTTCGTGTAGTATATCGTTAGATACCTGGGAAGAGTATGCACAAAAAGGTTACTTTGGCGCTTTGGGTAATAAGACATTGATTAGAACAGTGGTAGTTGGCCTCCACGGCCTGTGTTCCAACTACTTACGTAACACCTTACAAGCTTGATTTTTTATAGAATTTCATTGCACATAATTTCTGTATTTTTTAAACAAAACTCAAAAATATTAGTTTTATATAGAAAATTATTAACAATGAATAACGATCGTTAATCAATTAAAAAGCAATTTCCTTTCAACCGATCATTACCAAAAAACATTAAATCAAACGTGTACCGATACTGATACCCAATTAGCACCAAGTTTTTTCCTCTGCGTAAAGCCGACAGGAAAATCAAGACACGCTAATTGGCCCGTCATAGTCCCCAACTGTCCTACCGTTACCGCTATTTTCGCGGTCCTACCCAAAAATTACGATCCTTTGAGTAAAGTGACCAACCTTCCAGATTTGTTTGAGAATCTTATTTATCTTTCTCTTTATTTAAATATAAAATAAACCTTTATATTACAACAAAATGGCAGTCCCATAGTTACTTATCTTAGTTTATTTACGAATTCAAACTATTTTAACTAAGCCATAGCCTTTAAACGAAAACAAATCTAAACATGGATTCAGCAGCATCTGAAACTGTTATAAGCCAACATTTTGTGAAATATTATATATTATTTTTGGTTCTTATATTACTATTCCCTCTCAGACTCATTCGAACAAAAAATACAAAACATCTTCATTGTACTGCATAATTCATGGCAGTCTTGTTTCGAATTTTCTATTTGTCTTCAGCAAATCTTTAAAAATACTCAACCTATAAATGCATAGACTTTTTAGTACCGGCCAGGATTACTAAAGATTTTCTGAAATAACGTTCATGAGGTGGCAGAACTGAACCACCAGGTCCTGTTACCTGTCAAACGCTGAAATTTTTTGACATCTGTCACATTGACGTCAATGTCATGTTTATAAGTTTTCAAAGAAGAAAACTTCTCATCTCGGTGGCTCCAACTTTTTGTTTGAACTTTCCTGGAAATGTTCATTTCGCTAAGTTAGTTATAAAGCCGTTTTGTATAGCACCTGCACCAGTTCCCTAGATATTACTGAAAGTAATGTACTATCTTTGAAAAACAAAACACAGCACAACCAAGATTAACTACAATCTTACAGTGTTTATAATAATCCGGTGAGATACATGTAAGTCCAATAAAATTGGGGTAGCAATTTAAATTATTGCCTATAATGTTGAGTTCCCTGTATGTACAGACGCCAGCACATCAACCTACCCCAATCTGTCAAATTTCTTTAATAGATTTTCAACCTTATCACAATAGTGGAAGGTTAATGTTCGATTGGTAAAATTTGACAGATTGGGGTAGATTGACGTGCTGGCATCTGTACTAGATGGTGAATGCTATCTCCCGTATTTTTATCAGCATTCGAAATTACGACCACTCGGATCACAAGGTTATAAAAATGTGCTCTTGAATTTGATTTTATTTATTAAAAATAGGTACGCCAACTTATGCAGTATATTATTAGTGTTTAAAATTTACATTAAAATATAATAAAATACATGCAGGGGTTCATAATTATAGAGGTCCAATATCAAGAAATAGTCGAGTATTTTTCTTAAGTTTTATATACTTTTGAAATGGTCACCCTACTTGTGACTTTTAATTGGTCCATTTGATTATTGAAACAAAGTTGTTAATTGGTATTGTACCTTTGAAGCTACTATTTTGTCTAACCAAGGTTTGAACTTACATTGGACTGGAAACGGTTAGGCAATATAAGTAGATATACCTACCTATATAGATTAAGTACATGGTTTGAGAAATGACTATTAAATGTATCTAGTGAAAAGAGACTGCCAGCATTTTGATTCAATGTGGCAATACCTACAGTATGAAAAGAACACATGGTAAAACTACTCAGTGCCAAAAAAAACGCTTATTTGCCACTTGTTTAGTTGGTAGAGTAATTTGTCAGTGGGCACTTTATTCATGGTCTTAGGTTTTCTAACGTTCCGAAAGAACTGTCACTTTTCTGTGCGGAAAACAGAATACTTTGTTTTATTTTTATTCAGAATAGGCTCGCGTTTGACCACCATCTCACCTGATGTTAAGCGATGATGTGGTCGAAGATGGAGCACGCTTACCTAGAAATAACTTACTCACTCTAGATTTAAAGACCCCTAGGTTGTAGCTAACTGGAAACAGACTCCGGCAGGAACCTGTGAGGAACAGGATGTTCCTTCAGTAGTTTTTGTAGTCTGAGGTCGCGGTATCTCGTTAGGACATTCCCGTAATCTCAGTAGGCAACGACCCTATCGGGCTCCGTCAATGCTGCTAAATGCTCTTTGAGGCGCGTGAAGAACTCGACGCGACATCGGGCCTGGTCCTTAACTAGGTACTATAATATCTAATATCTTGGTTCCTAGCTGATCCCATCCACAGATCGATATTAGCATGGTTTACTTAACCTAACTCTGTGTTTCCTGGTAGCTATAACCTAGTGGTCTATAAGCCTTTAACAGTGAATAGGTTACTTCTAAGGTAACACTGCTTCATTTTCGACCACATCGTTGCTTTCCATCAGGTGAGATGGTGGTCTAAGGCGAGTCTATAATAAATAAAAAATGTAGACATGTATCCAATGAAAAAATACTGCGAGTATTTCCTTTCAAAGTGGCATTACCAAAATAATGTAAAAAAAAACCATGAGAAATGTGCACCGTGCTTTAAAAAATTGTCCACTGGCCACTTGCTTAGTTGGTGCAGTAACTGTTTTTTTTTTTTTAACGTGGTAAAATTATCAAATAAGTCCTCCCACCCCGGGCAGGGTGGAAGAGACTGTCAGACTTTTACTGACTATAATCCACGGTGTTCCTTCAATAACCCTTTACGTACCGGGGTCACGGTAATGGGATAAGTCCCACGACTCCAGCAGGCTTCGGCCCTCTGCAGAGGGGCCTCGTCATGTTGCTGACGCTCTTTGAGGCGCGCGTGGAACACGACGCGCCGTCGACCCGGGCATGGTCCATGGTCGGACAGCGAGTTGCCCTTTACTCGCTGTCCGCATGCCCGCGCCTACGGTGGCCGGAGATCGTCGGCCGACGTCCGACGCCGTGGGCAGACACTATTTTCAGTCTTAGGTTTTTTGGCGTCTGTCTTTAAAAAATTATCAATGATCTAAAAAAGACGGCGGAATATCCGAGCTACAATTACGATATATTTAATGTCTTGGTTCCTAGCTGATGATTATCCATCCACGTATCAACCTCAGCGTGGTTTGCTTAACATTGATTATCGAACTTAGTGGGGCTTACTATTTAGCTACAAGCTCCTTCTATTATCATTACGTAATATCATAACATGCTCGCGAAAGCTATTTACTACAAAACGTACGTCAAAGCAGGATGATTTATAGACACGACTTTAAGGTGCGACTTGCGGCTAAAGTTGTGATGGTATGATCGATGATGCGTCGCAGATGCCATCGGACATGAGTTTGTATTATGTAACTTTAAGTTTAATATCTTTAGAGAAAGGAGATGGTACTGTATAGCTTCGTTCGAGCCAGTATTTCTAATGTAAATAATCATATTTTAAATTATATTAGCTTGCAAATTTGTTGTCAATAACACTTTTACACGTCATTTTTGTTCGTAAATTTAAACTAAATGAGGCCGGCCTTTCCAAGCTGATTACCCTGACAAGAAACAAACTTAGAGGTCAAAGTCTACAGTCATACTGGTCAAATCTCACAATACAATTAACAATACAAAAGGAAGTAAATTTGTACTTTGTGACTTTATAATAATACTCGCAAATGGTATATCTGGAATTACTGAACTCGGTGAACTTATATTCTTTCTTTATTATTCTTCCACAAAGGTAACATAAACTACTTATTCTAGGTACAGACATATTATAGATTTTCCGACAGGTAACTGCACTAGGCATACCTGTCACACAGTTTACCAGGCCAGGTTGCACAGTTCAACTATTGTTGGTGATTCTAAAATCTTCAATTATTTTGGACTAGGTAAAAGAAATAAGATAATAATTACTAGTCTGTACTGTCCTGCGGTTGGGCAATGACCTGCTTCTTTTTATTCGACCGGTCACGGCTCTGCGCCTCGAAAGCCCTTCAGGTCGTGTACTAAACAAAAATTATTTTCCTGATGATGCGATGTTTTCTTCTACTGTCTTCAGAGTAGTAGTTCGGGATCAACAAAACCTTACATCTCGTAAGTCAGGACCTTAACTACCATGCTACTACTTTCTACCAAAATTAAAGTCATATTATTAAATTTAAAAAAATGTTTGGTATTAATTATTATAAAGTGGAAAAGTTTATTTGTTTATTTAAACGCGCTAATCTTGGAAAGTAGGTACGGGGTGGATTTTGATGAAATTTGATCTGGAACTAGCTTGAAGCTTAAGGAAGGTTACGTTAGGACTCGACTGCAAAATAAGGACGTTTATGTTTTTATCGTGATTAACTCCACGGGAGCAAAGCCCCGCGCAACGGCTAGTTGATAATAATTTCATCAATATATATATATAAATCTCCGTTGTGAAACCACCTTTATAGTAATTCTCTAGATCAGGGTCTCTCAAAGTGAGGTACGCGTACCACTGGGGGTACGCCATTGGGTCATAGGGGGTACGCTATAAAATCTGCGTAATGGCGCCGGCTAAGGTGCCTGGGAAATGAGAAGAGTATACATTTATATATTTCTTTAAAAAACTATCAATATTTTTAAGGGGTTCGCTGTGCTCTTGAAAGTCCATTAGGGGTACATGGAACAATTAGTTTGAGAAACCCTGCTCTAGATAATCCATTAGAACGAAACTTCAACAATTTTAATCGCCTTTAGAGTCACTTTCCTGCCAATTTAGAATTAAATTGAATAAAACGTTGATATGAATGCCCTTTAAAATGTATATTAATTTAGTTTTGACCACTTTTAGTACTAACTTTTGGGTCGAGTTATTTATACGAAATGTTTAAGTGTCACTACTCTGATATTAATGATAGGATTCTGAAAATAATTATAATATGTAGTTTGTCTGTAATTTATTTATTTTATGAAATCATTTATATGAGTTTTAATGGAGTCGGTTAACTTACGTAATTTTTTATGCTAGTAATATTGTAAGGTGTACAATAAAGTATATAATAAATAAATGAATAAAAAATAAATAGTTAAGCAAATAAAATAACTTTTTGTGGTTTTTAGATAGTTAAGATATTGTTACAAAAGATGTCAGCCATTTAACCATCGTTGAAAGGCGGAAATGTACAGATATTTTCACCTTTCTGTCTTAAAAAATATGCATAGTATGAAGTAATTATAAATTCTTTATTGGCATAAACAATGTTACAAAGATGTGAGAACCTGCCTCCAGAGCTAGGTTAGAAAACCTGGATTTCAGGAGCCAGTGACTTCTTCCAATAATGTTACAATTTAGCAAGTTTTATGCAACAGGGTTCAGGTTTTCAGGGCAAAATGCAATAAATGGTAGATACATAAAATTTAATTAATTAAAATTAAAATCCGAATAAAATAAATGTTGTGCGTTGATGTAAGTTGTGTAGGTGCTTTTGTGTGAGTAATAACAATTAACTAAACAAAATAATCTGTCATATTAATATTTTATAGACAATCTGTCAATATAAACCCGCCAAAAAATTTATTGTTCGAAATTCAATGTAGTCTCCTCCAATCATGGGTTGTATTTTCTACCACTGATGGTACAGTCTCTATGCAAAGTTCCGGTTCAAAATAAGTGTCTGAAAGAATTGATACCAAATTGTCGGTTTCATATGTTTTATGAATACCAATCACAACAAACGTGTTCACAGCACTACGAGTGTCAAAAACTTTCCACGTCACTTGTCAATAACACGATAATTCTCTTCGTTCTTCTTAATTTGACTGTTTTTTCTTTGTGAACTATAATAGTTCACAAGCGATCGATAAACCATGGAACTGAAGAACTAACAAACGAACCTGTAATAGTGTAATTCAAATAAAGCCTCTAATTTTACCAGCGTAAGGTTCTTAAGGGGACTACGAGAGCTAAACGCGAGTTTTATAATGCGTTAAAGTATATGATTCACTGCAGTTAACACAATCAGAAAAATATATGATATTCTTCAGGATATAATCTAGTTAAGTAGTGTGTTGAAAACATAATACAACAAATTTTAATTCATAGAAAAAAATCACAAAGATACCTCTAAAAAAATCTTTTAACGAATAAAAACCATATTAAAATACATACGATCATTCTGATTTTTTGACAAATTATTCAACAAGAAACATACTAACGAAATAGTGTTTTATTTTTTTAATCCAATCAATACATTTTCTGTAAATCGCGTATTATTATTTCGCAATATAATACGTACGCATGTGTGCGTAAACGCCTGTGTACCGACAGTGCCGGCCAACGCCTGTTGCTATATGGACGTGTCGCTTTTCTCGCCGATTTATTTCGACTCGGAATTGTTTGTAGTTATTGTAAAGTTTCGTCTGTAAATTAATTATTATATTTATAAATTAATTTTTTATATCAATTTTCTATAAATAATCTTCTTTCTTGTAAATATAAAATACTTTAGGTTAAAATAGCGTAACTTGATTTCAATTTTATTTTATAAATATGGGAAATAAAGTGAAGCCAGTTAAAAGGACTAAAAAACGTTCATATAAATCAAACGCCGTACATATGAACGATGTTAAAAGGTAAGAATATTTTAGATTACTAAATTATTTCTAAAATATTATTTTATTTTATTTATTTATTGGAACCGTCTCAGTATTGAGCACTTTATTTTACTCGAATACGGTCAGTTATTTCATTACAATTCCTAAGTTCTATTAG
Source organism: Tholera decimalis (assembly GCA_943138885.2). Taxonomy (NCBI): domain Eukaryota; kingdom Metazoa; phylum Arthropoda; class Insecta; order Lepidoptera; family Noctuidae; genus Tholera; species Tholera decimalis. The sequence goes on from OW964568.2 coordinate 6,388,426, forward strand.
CGTGTATAGTAGTGAATCGGATTGGCAACCGCCAGTGTCCTGGATCAAACCTAGGGTCTTATTTTGTCTTTTTGTCACTTCTATTTTATTGAAAGTACTTTTATATTATATTTAGATATTTTTGTAAATATTTTGTTGAATAAAAAAAGAAACGTTTTCATTTTTTTATAGGAGAAAGAAAGTCGAAAATGTCAACGCCGAAGTTATTTTCAATGAGTAAGTATCGACACATTATCTAGGCTATAATAAAGAATAAAACAAAGTAAGAAACATTTTGTTTCAAGACCGCGGTTTATTGATATGGGCAGTAATGTGCATGACAAAATATCTGATTGATCTGAAAATTCAGATGTTGCTTATTGTCATACATAACTAAGTAAGAGAATAGGTATGTACCTAACTATGAATGTTAGTTGCCTAATCTTTTATTTGTAGCTCAACAATTTTACGAAATGAATACAAAAAATTGGCCAAGTGCGAGTCAGACTCGCCCATGAAGGGTTCCGTAGTAACTATAATAATATAATATGTATATTTATTTGACGAATAAAAAAAACTTAAAAATTTCTTAAAACTAGCTTATTTACATTTTTACAACTACGCTAAATAACTTTGTTTTTCATAGTGTTTGTATGAATTACAAAGTTATATTTGCGGTTTTAGAAAATATGCTGTATCTCAAAAACTGCTGAATCGATTTCGTTCAAACCAACTTTGGTTGAAAGTTTACATTAAGATCTACAGATATTTTTTTTTTTTAATTTTTCACTCCATTATTATAGAAGTTAGAGGGGGGGACACACATTTTACCACTTTGGAAGCTTATATCTTTTAAACGATTGTTTTTATGAAAAAGCGGTCTTAGAAACCCTCATATCATTTTTAAAGACCTGTCCATAGATACCACACACACATAGGTTTCATGAAAAAAAATATTTTCATTTCTAGTTCCATGTATAAATCGGAAAGCGGTTTACAGAATACATCTACCTACTAAGTTTCACATGTATAGTCTTAATAGTTTCGGAATAAAATGGCTGTGACATATGGACGGACGGACAGACGGACAGACAGACAGACAGACAGACGGACGGACAGACATATCGAAACTATAAGGGTTCCGTTTTTTGCCATTCAGCTACGGAACCCTAAAAAATGAAATCTAAAATGTACCAACGTCTGAACCACAGAACTAGAAAATTTAGAATTGACATTTTCACGCAGTTTTAAAATTGACATGGTCACTAAATCTGTCTTAAAACGGGATATTTACTACTATATTTTGGCACAAGTAATATACAGGGTGGCAGGGACATCGACGCACAAACGCTTACCAGGGATTCGGTACATGATTCTGGACCCCCTGCGTTGGAATTTTTCGTCGTTTTTTTTTTTAATTTTTCAAGATTTTTCAGTATTTTTTTACTGAAAACTGTATAAAATCATTGTTAATTAAAATATAAAATTCACTTGTTTCACTTGAAACAGCAATGTAAATAAAATTCGAAAGAGCTACCTGATCAGTTGTTTTGCTAGGGTTAATTTGCGAGATCAACATAACTAATCAGGTAGGCTTTTCGAGTTTCGTTTACATTACTGTTTGAAATAAGTGAATTTACTGTTTTGTTATTGCGTCGGATTTTTCGTAATTTTATGAAATTAAGAAAAAGCCGACGAAAACTATCAACGCAGGGGGGTCCAGAATCATGTACTGAATCCATGGTAAGCGGTTGCGCGTAGATGTCCCTGCCACCCTGTATTTGTTGTTTATAGTTTCGTCATGTCTGTCTGTCTGTCTGTCTGTTTCTGTCTGTCCGTCCGTCCGTCCGTCCGTCTTCCGATAAACCGCTTTCCGACTTTGAGAAAAAAATAATTAAAATACATGGAACCTCCCCATACATGGAAGGTTCCCCATATATGGAACTAAAAACTGAAAATATTTCTTTACATGAAACCTATGCGTGTGTGATATCTATAGACAGGTCTTTAAAAAATGAGATTGAAGTTTCTAAAACCACTTTTTCATAAAGTAAATCGTTTCCAAAGTGGTAAAATGTGTCTCTCCCTCCCCCCCTCTAACTTCTATAATAATGGAGTGAAAAATCTAAAAAAATATATGTCTGTAGATATACACTTTCAACCAAAATCGGTTTGAACGAGATCGGGTTAGCAGTTTTTGTATTACAGCATATTTTCTAAAACCGCAAACATAACTTTGTGATTCATACAAACACTATGAAAAACAAAGTTATTTGGCGTAGTTGTAAAAATGTAAATAAGCTAGTTTTAAGAAATTTGTAAGGTCTTTTTTTGTCAAATTAATATACATGTTATATTATATTATTATAGTTACTACGGAACCCTTCATGGGTGAGTCTGACTTGCACTTGGCCAATTTTTTTCAGTTGTTTCACAATCGAAACTCGAAACAAATAACAAACATGGTAAATAATGTCCCGCTTTAATTTGTAATGAATTTCATTACCACAAACTTTTTGTATTTTTAGATTGGAAACTGTGGCATCACAGAATGATCACGGTCGTGAAGTTATTGATAAAAGTACATATTCATCTGAGCAAGTATTAGAAGAAACCTTTAATACACAGGTAATATTCAAAACTTCAACCGCACGTTACAGTAACATAATTTTGCGAGTTGTGTAGAATTAGTTTTATAAATAAAAATGGTATAATTCAATTTTAGGTGGCTAGTGCTACTGAAGAAAGTCATTGTGATGTCCAACCTGAAAACCAAGAAACTGATGGGTTAAATTATAAGTTAAGTAAGTTGTTCCGTGAAAACATACTTATTTAAAATTATTTTAAGTTAAAACAATGTTTTATGGTATAAAAAAAATATTCATTTATTTTTACAGACGGAAAACTATACTCCTAAAAAGAACATACAAATTGGACGCAGGATTATTAATGTTTCCTATTTTTTTTTAAAGCTGTGTGAGATCTCAAATCACGGACCATTAGACTGCGGGCTATCTTCTCTTGAGTTAGTTGGTGAAAAGCTTCACGGCTTATCTTCCAAATTTACTTTTTTATGTAAAATGTGTAAACAACAATTTGACATTAACGACAATGATAATTGTTTATCAATAAATACATGTGCTGTAGCTGGTGCAATTTCTATTGGTTGTGGTCATTCTCAGCTACAAGAATTTTCATCAGCCATGAATTTGCCAATGATTTCCCAAAAAACATACCAAAAGAACCACAAATTACTGTCGGAAAACTGGCAGCAACTGGCACAACAGTCCATGGATCAAGCAGCTGAGGAAGAGGAAATTGTGGCTATAGCAGAAGGCAGGGTCACAAAGAATGGTACGCCTATCATAGATGTGATAGCAGATGGTGTGTACGGTAAAAGGTCGTACAAAAAAAATATTCAGCTTTATCCGGCGCTGCTGCAATCATAGGTAGAAAAACAGGCAAACTTTTATATTTGGGAGTCCGAAATAAATATTGCTACCATTGTGATCGTGCCGAAAAGAAAAAAACAACAGTGCCTGAACATTTATGTTTGAAAAACTATTCCGGTCCGTCCACAGGAATGGAGAGCGAAATTATAGTGGAAGGTTTTAAGCAGTCATTAGCTACCCACGGTTTGATTTACGGACGACTAATATCTGATGGTGACTCAAGTACTTATTTCAAAATTTTGCAGGCAAGACCTTACCTTGATATTACCGTCGAAAAAGTAGAATGCAGAAATCATTTACTGAGGAATTTTTGTAAAAAAAATGATGACATTGCAAACTGAAACCAAATATTTAAAAAGTCACAGAAAATTATTGACCATATCGCGAGTTTTGAGCATGAGATCCTGCATAACCAAAGCAATACAAAAAAATAAAAATGATCCCTGCCCAGAAGAGCAAAAATTATTTGAGGACATTTTACAAGCACATCATCACGCTTTTGGAAACCACCTTGAATGCAAAACACATTTCTGCAAAAAAACGGGAGATTTGGAGCAAAATGATGTTCCAAGTGACTTTCAGCTAAGTTCTCTGTGGCAGAGAATTAGTATAATGATACAAATTATTGCTGGCCATGCCCGAAGTTTACTTCATGACGTGGACAGTAACGTTGTAGAACGCTATCATAGCATCATAGCAAAATATGTAGGAGGAAAAAGAGTTAATTTTTCCCTCAAAAACTCATATCAGACGCGATGCATTGCGTCAGCAGTGTCGTTCAATGAAGAAAATGCACTTTCGAAGCTTTATAAAAAAATTACCAATAAGAGCCCAAGAGGCAAACTGAAACTGTGGGAAGAAAGAAAGAAGAAACAAAAACTCCTTAGTAAAAGATATATAAAAAGAAAAAGAAGGCTTGTTTTCAGTAAAAAACAAGACGATAAGGATTATGGCCAGTCCTGTGAAAAGCCCGATATGCCGGTAGAAATACTGGATAAACTGAAAAACGAGTTTATGAAAAAAATTAAAAAGTCTGATTTGGAACGAGCAACAATTGAAAGAAAAACTGTTTTACAAAGTGATAGTGGAGAATGGCTAGAGATGAGAAGATCGTTATTGACTGCATCCAATTTCGGCAGAGTTATAAAAAGGCGTAGGCGTAAAGGTGCTAATTTAGTCAAAGATATTCTTTATCGGAACAAAATTGACCACGTGGAATCTATTAGACATGGCCAATTGAATGAAAAAATCTTACTTGCACAATTGGCTGTACAAGAGCGCAAAACGATTAGACCCTGTGGTTTATTTATAGACCAAGAACTATGTTTCTTGGGTGCAACGCCTGATGGATTAATTGGAGAAAATACTATTGTTGAAGTAAAGTGTCCTTTGACAGCCCACAAAATGGGCCTAGCAGCAGCAATTGAAAATAAAAAAGTAAACTTCTAGCAAAAAACAAAAACTAGTGAACTAGCCATCAACAAAAAACATGCTTGGTATTACCAAGTTCAAGGACAGCTACACGTAACCCAAAAAAAAAATGTTTGTTTGCCGTATGGGAGAATGAAAAAGAAAAGCTGAAGACGGAAATCATTCAAAGAGATGATACATTTTGGGAAAGAGAAATGAAAGAAAAATTGAAAAAGTTCTATTTAGACTGTATTTTACCTGAGATACTTGATCCCCGAATTTCAAGAAATATGAAAATTCGTGAACCATACGTAAAAAATAGAGATGAAAATACAGATAGAGATAAAAGTGACAAAAAAGACAAAAGCGAAATGGAATGAAAGCAAACTGTTCCGGTGCAGCAGTTTGTTTTTTCTCTGCACGAGCACATACAAGGCAGTATTTGTTTTGGATGCCTAAAAACAAAACTTGTTGTAGTAGAAAACTAAATTTTGAAGATTTGTGACTTGAGTAATTTTTTTCCAAAATTTGTGTATTAACATTGCGCTCCGTATGCGTAAATACGTCAAAAAATCACAAAATAAAATTATAATAATTAGCTTGTTTAATTTTTATGTATCCTTCCTGTTCGTTCACCTGTCCATCCATCCACCCAGTCCGTATCCCACCCTTTTATTCGTCTCTCCTCGCATCCGTAGGTATGTTCACTTCACACGCTGTATTCTTATAAACCGTATATTGCGAAAATAAAAATGACGAAAATAAACTGCTATTTTATACAAAAAGTTTATTCACTTGGAAAAAAATAATTGAAACAGCTGTTTTTATTGCGATTTCAGAGCTGGTGCCATAGTAAAACTTGTTCATAATTATGAGTACAATAACCTCCTTTGGTATTACTTAAACTCTTTTGAAACACCCTGTATATTATTTTTCTTCAGAATCCACCATCAAACTTTTTGGATGTTTTTTTTTTCATTATATTATTCTTGATTCTGAAATAAAATATCTATAGGAATAAAAATTATTGATTTTAACCGACTTCAAAAAAAAGGAGGAGGTTCTCAATTAGTCTTGAACTTTTTATTTTATGTATGTTACCTCATAACTCGGAGACGGCTGGACCGGTTTGAAAAATTCTTTTTGCGTTTGAAAGGGTATATATACGTTCTACTTGGTCCCATTGTTACGAAATCATGATCTGATGTTGGGATCCTGGAGAAATCGAGGGAACTCTTCAAATATTATAGGCACACCTATAGCGTTTTGGGTATTTCTTATAGTACCTTGAGCAGTTGCTTTTGAAAATTACCATTTGGGGAAGTTGAACTGATGATGAAGACCACAGATGGCCACTGAAACTACTCAATAATAAGTATTTCGTGGATTGCGATTCGATTACTTGAATACGGATGTTAAGCACTTTATACTCATCACAATGAATATGATGATGTAGAGCTGATGGTGATGTACCAGGTGAACTCCTCAAAAATTAACAGCTCTGCACCAGGAAAAGCAATATTTTGTAAAAGGTGATAAGTAGTTGACATTTTGGCTTTTGTAACTACATAAATTACAAACAGTCCCACTAAAAAGCGTGAAAAAAAAATTTTAGCAAAAAAATAGAACCGACTTCCATATAAAAACACTACAAAGGCAAAAATAACTTTAATTTCGGAAGGCGGTGTCAAAAATATAAAAGAAACTACAAAAAAAATGACACCGACTACCGAAATTAAAGTTATTTTTGCCTTTGTAGTGTTTTATATGGAAGTCGGTTCTATTTTTTTGCTAAAAATTTTTTTGATAACCTAATGAATTAAATAAAAAATAAGAGAACAAAACTATGCACATATTTTAAAATAATAACAACACGAAAATATGTAAATATCTATAAATACATAATATTTAATAAATAAGACAACAAAAAGCTATACCGCGAATGAGATTCGATCTTGGTGATCGCCGCGGAAACGCGCTGCGAAAGCCGAACGGTGACACACTGGACCGCTCGAGCTCTGTAAACCAGTCGCGAAATTACGATGTTAAATGTAATGAAAAACGCATCGACGAAATTCGCGCGGTGCACCCCGCAGTAGGCGGGACTACTCGTGTCCCACTTCATCTGCTTCACCCCCTCAAATGAGGGGGTGCGCGGGGCATTCTCTGTGATGTGTCTGTGAGTGCGCCCGATTGAGCAAGGTCAACGGGATTATAATGCGTCTTAACTCGCGTCACATATTAAAACATGAACAGTCGCGCAAGGGTCGAAGGGACCCACAGAAAAAGTCAGTGTTTTCAATAACGTAATGGAATATTGGATTTATTTGTAAATTAAATATAAAGAGGATAGTAAAACAAAATCCAAAATAACAAATGTTTATTACTTAGTGCAACAAGAAAACATAAGTCACAAAAATCAAGAGGTCACTGCTAAGAGTTACTTTTTACCACAAAGGAACAAGGATATCAGTATTACTTTTATATGTAATCTAGAAACAATAATTTCTTTTTGACTTATCAAAACTAATGAACAGTCTTTTAAATAGTGAACAATATCAAATATTATAAGTTACTTTATTTTTATAATCAGTTTCCAAATTATACAACGTGTAACGGAAACCCCATATCTATCCAAAAGGACTGAAGACAACATCTGGTATGGAGTCTCTATGCAAAGTTTCAGCTCAAAATAAGTGACTCACAGAATTGATCCCAAATTATTGGTTTCATATGTTTCTTGAATACCAGTAATAACAAACGTGAGGGTCATCACTTTCCACGTCATTTGCCAATAAAACGATAATTCTCTTCGTTCTTCTTAATTTGAAAAATTCGGCCTCTGGTATCAATGCATTGAAATTTCTAATATGCTCCACACAAATGTAGACATAGGAATAGAAAACCCTTGCCATATCGTTTGTTATCATCCAAAGTAGCCGTGCACTCAGTATGTATATACCCTTTAAATTATACGTTGTATATAAAAATCAAATATAAAACAGCTCTTATTTTTTCTATAGGCTTAGTTTTGGTTTGCAGATGATACATGCAATGTAGTATGATCTCTAAAACAATAAACTGTACAAAAATAACATTGTTCTCAGGAAGTTCACCTTCACCACTTTCGCAGGAATCGGAATCATGGTTTTCAATCTTCAAAATAATGATCTTCAATTTCCGAAGAAATTTCACCTTCAATATCTTCCTCTTCTAAATCTTTTGCTATTCTTTACTCATCCAAACAATTTCGCAACATATTTACAACGAAATAAAATCAAAATAATATTTTAAATTGGAAAAATATACTAACGAAATACGTCGCGCAAGAGTCGAAACGACCCATAGAAAATAAAATAATAAAATGCCGCGCTGGAACTGGGTGAGGTGGGGTGTGCAGATAGCCTATATAATGTCACGACACATATGAACCAATACAGAAACAGTTATGACCCAAGAAATTTAGTACTGGGTCTTTTCGACCCAGGCGCGACTACCCGCGGGTTAAATAAACTGTTCATAACTAGTTTTGTGTCTTGATTTATTTCGAGTTACCATGTTTGTATGAGACATTAAGTTTCATTGTCGTGTGCAACGCTTTCCCAACTATGATGGAGTCGGATTCTAGACTTTCTGGATATGGCTGAGTACTAATATTTTACTTAGAGCGACTGCCTACCTGACCATAAAAATTTAGTAGCTGGGTAACACTAAACCTGAACTGCGACAGGCCTGTTGGTATAGTGGTCAGTGGCCCTGACTACTATGCGCAAGGTCGTGGGTTCGATTCCCACCCAGGACAAATGTTTGTGTGATGAGCACGATCATTTGTTCTTTGTCTGGGTGTAATTTATCTATAATATGTATGTATTTAGAAATATATACGTATGTTTATCAGTTGTCTAGTACTCATGCCACAAGATCTGCTTGGTTTGGGACTAGATGGCGTTGTGTGAAAGCTGTGGAAAAAATAAAACCTTTTGTCAAAACCAGTGTCAGATTTTTTTTTTAAAGATAACTAGCGATGTGGGTGGAATTCACATTAATAGCAATCTTGTTAACCCCTCCAACTAAGCTAAATATGCTTGTGTCTGGAGTGGGTTCACGGCAATGAAGAATGTTACTAGGTATGCCAAATCGGTTGAAAGTTTGTTACAGTTAAGCTCCTTTTCCTGTCATGCGTATTTTAGCCCGCACGCGGTTCTCGTCCGCATGCGGACTGCCCGCATCCTATCATTTGATACATGTTTTTCCTGACATGCGGCTAGCACGCGTGCGGAACGCGGCTTGGACGCGGGCGCGCAATCCGCGTGCGCGCTATCCGGATGCGGGCGGTGATCTTCTGCCTTCAGTGTTGTTTTTACTGAGAAGCGGATTGCACGCATGCTCATAGTCCGCATATAATCGCAAAAAAAAATGAAAATTGATACAGAAAGAGTTATTTTTGAAGTGCATCTTCACCCTTTGTTGTGGGACAAGCGGAATGAACTTTACAAAACTGGGAAGCAAGGGCAGCTGGTTGGCTAGAAATTTGCAAAGAAATAATTCCAAATGTCGAAAATTATACTAAGGATGAACAGAAAGATTTTGGTGATAATTATTTTTTTAACGTTCATGTTTGTGCACGAGTTTACCCACTGGCGACACGCACAACACTACAGCAGCAAACAAAATCTTTGTCCTGCGTGTAGCCCGGAGCGTGCTATCAACCGCATGCGGACGAGACCCGCATGCGGGCTAAGATATTCGTGACAGGAAAAGGGCCCTAAAGCTGGTAAGTATAGAAATACACTAGTTTTTGTTGTATTCAAAAATTGTTTTGATTTTACAGGCATTTAAACTTACGATAAATATCGAGTCCCGCTAACAGTCACGTGACTGCAAGTGACGTCAATTTACAACGCTCCGCTTAGCAAGTCGAAACTGGTGGTTGTATTTGTACATTTCGGCATAACACATAATTTCCTAGTAATTTGGATTTGACATTTTTGAAAGTAGGCATTTATAATTTCTAATGAAACGACACCGTGCTGAGAGCGCGAATGGACTGAGCGAGTGTTGTGAAATGATGTCACACCGTCAGGAGTCCGCGTCGCACGTTTACTTCTATAAATCGGAAACTAATTGACGTAACAAAGTAATTCTTTCACTTGTATTTTTTATTTTTGATAGAGAATATGGAGAGCTTATATTCAAAATTAGTTAAAATTCGTCATAGTGTAATGGGTGGGGTTCAAACTCGTGACCTCTCGATCACAAGTCCGACACCTTATCCATTAGGCTATTGATGGCTTCTATCTACCTGCAATGATTGTCAATAATGTAAAAACGAGACTTTCAGTTTAATGAAGTGATAGATTCGGTTTCTTATTAGAGAGACTTTAATTATGAACGTGTCAAAGTCTTTGTTAATACTGAAAGCGATGTCAATAGTTTACAAAAATAAAGTTTGACACATACTTTACCTAATCCATACTATTATAAATGTGAAAGTAACTCTGTCTGTCTGTTTGTTACCTTTTCACGCCTAAACCGCTGAACCGATTTAGATAAAATTTGGCATGGGAATAGTTTAGGATCCTGGGAAGGACATAGGATAGTTTTTATCCCGAAATTCCTACAGGTTCGGGATTTACGCGGGAACCCCCTCCCACGCAAACGAAGTCGCGGGTATAAAATAAAGGAAAGAATGAAATATGAAATAAAGTTAATATGGTATACAGAACAAAAGGCATACAATTATGATAGTAAATATTAAAAATAAAAATTATTTTAGATATTATTAAAGTCTGCCCGGCTACACCAATGGGGTTCAGGAATAATGCAGGCAGCTAGTGTACTAAATAGGTATATGAGGACGACATAGTTGGCACAGTGGTTGTGAGATAGGCTGCTGTACTGAGTGTCACGGGTTCGATTTCCGCACCGGAACCAATATTTGTATAGTCTAGAAATAGTTATTCCAAATCTAGATGGTTATTAAAAATTTTCTTACTGTACAAGAGAAATTCCTAGCGTGGGTAAATGTTTTTTGAATTAATCTATACTAATATTATAAGGCGGAAAAGTTTGTTTGTTTGCTTGAACGCGCTAATCTTCGAAAGTACAAGGTGGATTTCGATGAAATTTGGTATGGAAGTAGCTTGAAGCTTGAGGAAGGTTATAGGCTACTTTTTACGCGACTGCAAAAAAGGAGAGTTATGTTTTTACCGTGGTAGAATCCACGGGAGCGAAGCCCCGCGTGAGTACTAGTAATGTATAAAACACTTAATATAAGTTTGTAAGTTAAAATGGGCACTAACAGTATCATTAGAGCTTAAAACGGGATAATTTCTATGAGTATTGTTTGTTTCGAGTTCCCGATATTTCGGTACTGTTGCAAGCGTGATCATCACGGATAATGTTTAGACATTTTGAGATATGATTAATATTTTCATGACCGATATGTCAATACCGACTATCCTGAAAAGGCACATTGAAAAAACTCAGAAGTCAACGTATTATATAGATACTGACACAACAGGTTAGTTTCCGGTATTGATAAATGATTCTATTTCGTGCGTCAGTTAGATTCTAAATATCGGCATGTACTTCTGATACACCCTGCAGATGTGGTTAAAAATTTGAATGGCTAAAATGGAGTTATAACATACAGTACAAACAGTGTAATTGGAAAAAATACTCTTTCATCAACCAATATTTTGTCAAACCAATTGCATAGGGGCTTCAAACACACAGTCTAAAAATATGAGGTCCGCAAGCCGATATCATTTCAAATAGTCAAAATGAAAAAAAAAACTACACAAAATAATGCCCTGAAATCAATAGCTCCTTATAAACTTTTTATAAGCGTCACCTTTCACCATTCGAATCGCTAAAATAAAAATCCAGGGATTTGATGCGAAGTACCATATGTCAGTCAGTTGAAAAAACGTTTGCAGACAAACTATGCAACGTAAATACAGTCAGCCAACGGTTATTTTTGTTGGTTTTCGAGCTCTGGTACAAGCAAAATAGTGCACTTTGCTAGAAATTTTAAGGTTGAATTTTCAAAAATCATCATCTACCTAAGGGCCATATTGACTACTGGCTTCTGCTTGCGGCTTCGCTCACGTCAAAAGTACTTTTTTTTCTGCGAAAAAGAAGCTTATTTCCTTCTCTGGGCTGCTAGATATCTCCACACCGCAAATCACATCGATCTGTTGCTCTGTTTTGACGTAAAAGAAAGACAAACAAAGAAACTCACTGGTACATATATTTTATTCGTAGTATGTATCTATATCGGCAGGTATCAGGCAACTCCACGACTAAGCGCGTATTTTGCGTATGGTATACACAGGTATACATAGTATTTCAAGTGTCGTGGCTTTTAATGAGATCGTGGCTAAATAATAACAGCGGTACGGAAGATCATCAAAGTAAAGCAACTGCGCTAAGTGTGTCGTACTTTCCTACATATTTACTGCCAATCTTCTTCTTTTCAAGTCGATGCTCAAACGTCTTCGAACCAGTATGCAGCTACCTGAACAGCTATTGTATTGGCCTCGTTCAGGTCCTGCCAGAATCTGGCCAAATGGGGTATTCTTGACTCATCGTGGACGCAATGCCTGTGTGGAGCCTCTATACAAAATATGGCCCATCTCTTGTCAAGTCAATCGTGCACGGAGACCTGGACCTTAGGTGTAAAGGAAACGCGGGAAAAACCTTCCACGCCAACGAAGTCGCAGGCGCAACTAATCAACAATAATTTATGTTACAAAGCCCTTTCTAATGTAGGTACCTTTCTCTTCGGATATATATTATCTATTTTTTATGGATATATAATATCTATTTTTATGGCCCACCTCTTGTCATGTCCATCGTGCACGGACACTTGCAACTTAGGTGGCAGTATATGGCCCCTATGTACAAAATATGGCCCACCTCTTGTCATAGGGGCTCCACACTGGCTTGCGTCCGCGATGAGTCAAGTATACCCCATTTGGCCAGATTATTTACTCAAACTTCTGCCAATTGATAGTTTCGATAAGTCAAGAGGGAGGCTTCAGAACCCATAATCGATTCACAACACACAAAACGTTTTAAGAACTTTCATTGTGCGTACAGCTAAGGAGTAGAATGCATTACCGGAGACTATATTTCCCGATAGCTAGCATCGGCCTCCAGTGGTTTGTTTATTTTATTTATTTATTTATTTATGAAACAATTCTTATTGTGTTTGAATTATGTGGATTTTAATTTATGTGGTGAGTGAATAGTTGAACACGTTGCTTCTAAGACAACGAGGTTCTTCGTCGACCACATCATCGCTGACGTGAGTCTAATCATCTTTCTTACTTAGTTAATTACTTTTTACTAGTATTATAAACTAGCGGCCCGGCCCGGCTTTGCACGAGGTCCTATGAACAATTGTTTTCTTTATCAGTGATAGTACGTCGTTACAAAAAGGGCGTTTAGCTATCATTTAATTTGAAATATATGTACACACAAAAGTTTCATCTTGAACCAGACTAAACTACAAAATGTCTCTATAAACAATGTTAACAGCAGATTTATAAGGAAGACGCGGGGCGGTGCCAGCGATTTCACTGCAATAAATTTCTTGGTTCCGTGAAATCTGTGATAACTTCTAAAGTAGGTACTCATTTAAATGAAAAAAGTAAGGGAACATTTTAATATACATTAAATGGCCAAGGTATCTCTTATACTTATTTGGATAAGGATTAATATTTATTAGGAGAAATTAGGTTTTGCTAATAAAGTAATATTTTAAATTAATTATTTAGAGATTAAAATGGTTACTGTGAGTCAACCATAGGAAGTAGATATATGCTATTGTGGACTTTTTTGTAGGCATTTTTAAGATATTCCTTTCCGTAGTACATTATTTTGATTTAAAATTGTTTTTTTGACGGCTTCATCACAATATATGGAATTTTCTCTATTATACAAATACTTAATTAGAAGGTTTTGCTGCATCAAAATCCGTTGCATCGTTTAAAAGAAGAAATCTTAGAAACAGACAGACAGAGGCAGAGGGCGACTTTATTTTATACTATGTAGTGATGCAAAAGTTGGTGAGGATGAATGGATGGACAGATCGATGTTTGGTAGTCTCACGCAAATAACTACAGAACGGATCTGAATTTAATTTGATAAATACAGCAAATATAATATAGCAGAAATCCTGGAATAAAACATAGACTATTTTTTATCCCGGAATTCCAACGGGAACGGGATTTACGCGGAAACTCGTTCCACGCGTAGTTAGCCGAACGAATTTAAAATGATATTACCTAATACCCCCGAACCTAATAGTTTGCCAGACGAAATATCATCAAGTATTTAATAATGTGAAAGTTTCGGTACGGAATCAAATTTAGGAATAACTGACTATGAAATCTATTAATACATAGAAAAAAATATCCATCTGATCAATACATACAAACCAGAATTGGTAAGTGTCTGTCAGTGTTTTCAAAACAGAAGTGGTTTCTAAGGTACTTATAGTTTAACTCGATACAACACTCGAAATAAACCTTTTTTAATTTTCCGTGTTTTTGTTTGTCCTCTCTTATCTCTAAAACGATCAAACTGATTTTAATAGGACTTTCACACGAAGGTAGAGGAGGTTATAAGGCAACAGATAAGTTATTTTGGGTCTCCACGGGATCAGGATTTCACGGGAAAAACCTTCCTCGCCAACAAAGTCACAAGCACAGCTAATCAACAAGAATTTATGTTCGAAAGCATTTTCTTAAGAAATTAAAGCTACTCTTTCACGCAAAAACTACTGAACGGATCTAAATGAAATTTGATCAGTAGATAGTTGACATTTTGGAATAACACATAGGATACTTTTCATCCCGAAATTCTCACGGAGTCGGGATTTACGCGGGAAACCCTTCCTACGCGAACGAAGTTGTAGGTAGAAACTAGTACTATTTTTCCGGCTCATCGTCGGTGTACGGTGAACGTACATGGATTTTCAAAATATTGTATTGTTTACTACATTTGACAGTGCATTGGCACTTTTACATTATTCTATGCATCTTTTTACAAGTTGACTTTAAAATAATTTTACTTTTACTAATTAGTGTTCAATTAGACGTGGTTTGGGTCGGACTACTTGCATTTTCATTTCGTCTCATCCCGTTGTTCACTCATTGACATTTGCATTCATTTAAATTGACATTTGACATCCATTTATGCTAGGGATTCACCCTACAGTCGGAATATTTGAATATTGTGCTATAACCACCACAAAGCCATACGATTACTTTGCGTATTCAATACTCAATAAGTACTAACTTACGTACCTATTCCGTGTAAGGAAATCATATTCCGAAAGCGATTATTCATTCCGGCGTAGAAATATATATGGGAGTTGTACGGGTACAAGATTTAGCGATTCGTGATCGGAAAAGTTTTGATACTTGGAATATGTGGCTTTTTGATAAATGTTTCATATGGTAGGAAGATTAATTTGAAGGTATCGTAAAATAATAAGACAAGATCCTTTACCGTTTCCTCAGGGATGTACTCTAAAAGGCTTTTCGCACACCGAGCGTTCCGAAGTGGTGTTTTTGGTTTATTATTTTTGCATCTACAACGTGTAACGGAAACCCCATATCTATCCAAAAGGACTGAAGACAACATTTGGTATGGAGTCTCTATGCAAAGTTTCAGCTCAAAATAAGTGACTCACAGAATTGACCCCAAATTATCGGTTTCATTTGTTTCTTGAATATCAATAATAACAAACGTGTCACATCACTATGAGGATCATCACTTTCCACGTCACTAGCCAATAACACGATAATTCTCTTCGTTCTTCTTGATTTGAAAAATTCGGTCTTTGGTATCAATGTATTGAAATTTCTAATAAGCTCCACACATGTAGACATAGGATTACAAAACCCTTGCCATATCGTTTGTTATCATTCAATGAAGCTGTGCACTTGGTATGTATATACCCTTTAAAGCCTGCAATACATGTTGGCCAAGCGCTGTCGAGTAAAGGCCAATACCAACATGTAGAAGGTATATTTGCCTTGTCTTGCTATCGCTCGGTGTCACTTGCCTAGTTGGCCGAGTGGAGGCCAGCGCAAACGTGTATAGAGTTCATTTGGTGCAACTTGTCTTCGCTCGCCGTTGCTCGTGATCACTTGCCTTACTTCGGATCGTGTCGTTTTTGGTCACAAATCGAAGGCGCTCGCCTGCGCTCGCCCAACGTGTGGGCAGCTCTACAGACCCTCTTCTACATTGGTCGTCTGCGTTGGCGTACGACGAACTTGTCGAACGTGTGGACATTATTTCTTGCCTTGTACCTATTTGCCAACGCTCGGCCAACATGTATTGCAGGCTTAAATTACACGTTGTATATGCAACAACTAGACTACCTGGTTGGTCGAGTGGTTGCAAGCGCGATTATTGAGCACGAGGTCTCGGTTTCGATTCCTAGGTTGGTCAAAAAGAGCTATTGGGTTTTTCTGTTAGGAATTTCTCAGAAGTAGACCAGAGTTTGGAAGTTGACGGTGTACTCCGTGGTTCTGGCTGTCATTTGTACATCTTTGACAGTCGTTACGGGTAGTCAGAAGTCAGTAAATATTTTCAATTCAATTCAATTCAAAACATTTATTTCAGACTTACGTCCATAAAATGATGTAAATCAAAAACACATAAGTGGCTCAGTTCTTTGACTTATGAAGAGCTTGAAGGTGTTGTGAAAGCTTAAAATAAAAAGACATAAAAAAATTGGTAACGTCCCTTTCATTCCTCACTGCCTTCCAAATCGCAAGGGTAACGAACATACGCACCTTCCTACCTTTACATATATACACATTCACTCACACGCCTACACATACATACACTACACATACATTCCACGCATACACACACTCATTCATTCCAAAATAATAAAAAATTTTTTTTTTTGTTTCTTTTCCTTTTATATTAATTCATGGAACACTGTAGTCTCCCCTCTTGGAGATGGGCGCTAATGGTCACGACACAGTATTTCATACTAATGTGATTGTTAACGTACACAAACTTTTGTAAACTGATTTTTGTTCCAATAAATATTTGTCTTTGTATTTGTATTTGTAAAGTATTAGTATTACATTAAAGGAACTTAAAACTATGTTAGTAAATTACACACATTCACTTAACAAAAGAAACAAAATAATCAGCCAACCTAACATGAACTTTCATCCATTGCCTCCAAATCCGACTATGGATGTTCTCAGCAATTACTCTCAGATAGCTGCTGGGACTGTCCCTCAACCTTTGCATCAGCGATGCTACTCTTTTACGAATAATGGCGTGAAAGCCGTCCACTTGAGCTTCCGCAAATATAGCTGATGCACTACAGTAACGAGACAATCCCATCAGCAACCTGAAAGGATTGTTATATTGGACCCGCTGAGCACTGATGGCTCGCTGTGTGTATTTAGTCCACAAACTACATGTGGGGGAGACTACAGTGTTCCATGAATAATATAAAAGGAAATATAATTATAAAAGGAAAAGAAACAATTTTTTTTTTTTTTAATTTTGGAATGAATGAGTGTGTATGCGTGGAATGTATGTGTAGGTATGTATGTGTAGGCGTGTGAGTGAATGTGTATACAATGTGTAACGGAAACCCCATATCTATCCAGAAGGGCTGAAGACAACATCTGGTATGGAGTCTCTATGAACAGTTTCAGCTCAAAATAACTGACTCAAAGAATTGATACCAAATTATCGGTTTCATATATTTCTTGAATACCAATCATAACAAACGTGTCACAGCACTACGAGGGTCAATAACTTTCCACGTCACTTGCCAATAACACGATAATTCTTTTCGTTGTTCTTAATTTGAAAAATTCGGTCTCTGGTATCAGAGTATTGGAATTTGTATTAAGTTCTACACACGTAGACTTAGGATTACAAAACCCCTGCCATATTGTTTGTTATCATCCAAAGAAGCCATGCACTTGGTATGTACCCTTTAAATTACACGTTGTATATGTAAAGGTAGGAAGGTGCGTATGTTCGTTACCCTTGCGATTTGGAAGGCAGTGAGGAATGAAAGGGACCTTACCAATTTTTTATGTCTATTTATTTTAAGCTTTCACAACATCTTCAAATATGACACTGTTATATCCAAGAGGTTTCATGTTACCCAGTTACTGGGTTGTGGAGGTCAGATAGTCAGTCACTTCGTGTTAAACACTAATACTCAGCTGCATCCAGTTATAGTTAAACACTAATACTCAGCTGCATCCAGTTATAGACTGGAAGCTGTCTCCAACAAAGTTAGGAAAACAATAAACAGACGATGTGTCTTTCGACATTTTGAGACATTTCCATTTCCAAATTACCGATTCAGGTTGAATTGTGTTCAAACATAAATTTACTTTTTCGACCCAAACATGGACGAAAGCGAAAATTATTCAATTTAATCATTTTTCAAGAAGTCCATTGTAGTTGTTGGCATTTATTTTTGTAATCATGTTTCTAATGTATTATGTATGTTAGATACCAAACTTCGAAAAAAATCATAATATTTATTTATATAAGACTAAATAATATAAATAAATATCTTTTTTTATTCCAATAACATGTTTAGAGAAAAGTAACTATAGTCCAGAAAATAAATATATATAAAGGGTAAATCTAAGTGCTTGAAAAACATTGGTAAAATGGTGATTTGAGAGACATGCCTGATGTAGGTCTATAAAAACCTGTGTTTCAGGCCATCAATTTACATCGATAATATGAATAGAAAACAATAAATTAAATAATCGCTATTTTAAAAATAAGATAGGTACAATAATTACAGTGACTAATGGATGAAAAATAAATATATAATGATAATAAATAGGTAAATATAAATGTGAAAAATGAGCACTTATAAAACGTTAAAAACTAGTGCAGGTTTTGAATTGGTCGTTTTCTATGGAATAGAACCAGTAAGTACAACAACAACTACACGGTTACTCCATTAAAACAATCTTAGTTTTCGCAATATTTGCATAATAGGTCGTTTTTTTCGATATGTGATGACAATACAACGTAACGTTATACGACAATATAACGTTAATTGATTCTCGTAAAAACGTACAAAACTGTCCATATCCTTACCAAACATCACATAATTTCCATCCAACATTCAGGATTTCAAACACAATAAATCCGAACTCCATTCGTAAAACAATAGGTAACTAACAAAATGGAATAGGATTGCAACTTTGTCATGGATCGGGCTAATGCGGGTATCACTGAAATCGACATTCAAACCCCAACGTGAGTCGAATTGACAATCGTCGCGCGTCACCAGACCGAGCCATTCGCTTTGTATTTAGCTTTGATTTTTAGGATGAACTGCGCTATGTGGGACGATATTTAGTCCGAATATTTGGCATCGTTATTTAATGAAAGTGTTAGTGACAAGTTCATGTTTGCGCCTAAATCTAATAGTTAGTCTGGTTTTAACATAAGCGATTTTTTTATTCGTTATACGGTATACTTTATTGTACACCTAACTATATTAAAACTAAAAGTAATGTACAGTGGGTGGTCTTATCGCACAGGGCGATCTCTTACACATAACCTTTGCATGAACAGAAGTTAAATGAAGATATACAAATTACATATTAAATAATATTAATTAAACATAGTAATATAAAATACATACAGAACCAAAACTGCACCTTACGTACCTTAAAAAGTTTATTTTATTGAACCTTTCACATCCCACTGCTGGGCAACGAACTCTTCGTACCGTTCCGCGCTGGCTCTTAATAAGAGGGGGCTTTTAAAAGACACCTTGCATCACCATATTTTCATTAGAAATGCATCGAATCATTTTGTTGCATTAATCTACATATGTAAAAGCGAAATACCACTCACTAATTAATCACGAATAATAATATTTTGCACGGGGGTTCCTTTTAGTACATAGATGCTCGTTACAACGGGATTTTGCGAAATTCCCACGAGATCGGGATTTACACGGGAAAAACTTCCCACGCGAACAAAGTCGCGAGCAACTGCAAGTAAAATATATAAAAGCTAGTCTGTGACTTAATTTGACTAATCATGCGTATATCAAAATAGACCATATAGATAGACCGATGAAATCTGTTATCTGCATCCAATTCTGAACATGGAGTTAGGTTACATCACTATAACTCAAAAACAGCTGCACGAATTTTAATGATCCCACATTTGTTGAATTCGTTCGTTCCGAATAAGCAGGTTAACTGAAAAATCATGAAAATATATAATGTAAATATAAAGATAGAAATATATATATCTAAGTTTGTAAACGCTTGCAACCACAGAAATACAAAATAAATAACTTATTTATTAATGATTAAACGAACTTACCTGTAAGTGAAGTTCGATCTTAATTATGCGAGGTGTTTCGTTCGAAGAGATTAGATATATACACTTGTAGTCACACATACAATGTCGCCACTATTGCACTAAGTTCATAGACAAAAAAAAAAAAAAAAAATCTTTTGACACTTCTCTATAGGTTACTCGCGTTCTGTTCAATCCGTCATTTAGTTTAGAGATACAATACAATACTTATTTCACAAATTTTGGGGGCAGACAGAATTAGGGAGGGCGGGATGCTAATCTCTTCGAACGAAACACCTCGCATAATTAAGATCGAACTTCACTTACAGGTAAGTTCGTTTAATCATTAATTATGCTTCTGTGTTTCGTTCTCGAGATTAGATATATACACTTGTAGATATTGAGAGTTATTTGTGAAATATAGTAAAGGTAGGTATAGGCATTAAAGGATAAAAATAGTGTATTGAAGGTACAAAAAGAAAAAGAGATTCCTCAACTAAAAAAATAGAATTTTAATTATTCCCAATAATCAGGAATGGCTATGCAACTAAGAACTAAGGTAATTAGTAATTTATCACAATTGAAGTAATTATACTTAGTATAGCTATACAAAAATCAGATTAATAATTACATATTAATAATTACATATTACTATCATCAATTAAAATACTCCTAGCAAATTGATCCCTAGAATTAGTTGATATGGCCCTATTATAAAAACGAGCAAAAGTTGTGGATGTGCCAGACCACCCGGCAATTTTATAATTCTTATAAGATCTAAATTAACGTGTCTAGTACTGTGAGCAGAAAATTCGGTAACATCGATGCCACTGACCTCTAAGGTACTTTTTATCCACTTGCTTAATGTTTGAGCACCAACTTTATTATGTGGCTTTTTGGTGCTAATAAAAAGAAAAGTGTGATTATTACGTAATGTTGCAGTTATACGTAAATAATCCTTCAATAATTTAGCAGGGCATATTTCGGGTCTTTTCGAAAATAGGGCAGTACAAGTATTGGCTGTTTTGTGTTTATACTAGAAGTTTTTATTAAATCAAGGATTTTAATAGGTATCTCATTAGGTAAAGCATGAAATTCATGCTTTACCTAATGATATTCTCAACTTTAATTTTGGATAGCGTTTGAACCCTATGGGTACAGCCCATAGGGTACAAGTGCAAGTAAGGTAACTAATTTTCTTGAAATTTTAACAAGTGCAAGTAAGGAAACTAATTTTCTTGAAATTTTATCTAACAATAAATGATCGTGAGGTACCCAACTAGCTAATGTTTATATAACTAATGAAGTGTCCCAAGTCAAGTCGTACTTAGGCAAGGATGGGCGAATTCTAGATATCCCTTTAAATAATCTTTGTATCCGATCATCTTTACTGATTTGATTACCTAAAATTAAAATCAATACCGATCTGCAACTGTTTAGTGAACCAAATTTAGCACCAGATTCAAATAATTAAGTAAAAAAAAAATATGATATTTGGTATAGATGCCTCGAAAACATCAACATTGTTATTCTTACAAAAAATACACCATTTTTTCAAACAAGAATCATCATATTGTTTGATGGAATTTTCCGATAGGGACGCCAACATAATGTGAAAAGATGCAGGAGGCACATTTCTTCTCAGTAGAGATTCCCGCATAATATTCCTGCAATCAGGGTAACCCGCCTCTGTATTTGACCGTTGCTGGAATGAGCAATTATTAATTCCTTAGAAGAATTAAATATCAAAGGTTTCCTTTCCAAAAGCTTATTAAACAATGGATACCATGGCTGCGATGGTCAGACCGGGACAACAAGTATTCCTTTTGCCTTGTCACTAATAATCTTTCTTAGTGTTTTGAGAATGATTGCGAATGGAGGAAACCCATAAAAATACCAATCAGACCAACATATTGAAAAAGCATTAATATTATTTGCGTCAGAATCTCTGTGCCACGAAATGTATATAACACATTTTTTATTTATACGGCTAGCAAACATCTCTATATCAGGTTGACTGAAAAACTTAATCATTTTTTGAAAAGCAAAGTCTGATAGTTCCCATTCAATATCGGGGTGAACTCGTCTCGATTCAGCATCGGCGATAGTATTCTCGACTGATGGGATGTACAGAGCAGAAACGAAAAGGTTGCGAGCTTCACACCGCTGCCAAGTACTCTTGGTAAGTTACGTTGGATATCGCTGTCATATTGTCAATTCACAAAATGATTTGACACCCGAATATTTCTTATGCAAAAAAAAAAAATAAGACCAATGATAGCAGCCATTAATTCTTAATAGTTAATATGCTGATTTCTTTCCTCTTGACTCCAACTACCACTTGCTGTTTTTCCCCCACAAGGTACACCCCATCCCGTAGTTGAGGCGTCAGACTGAATTTCTAAATTATAATTATCAAATTTAATTTTGCAAACTGATTTATCAATGGCATTTATCCACTAATCAAAATCTGAATTTAAAGTAGAAGGAATAGTCATGAACTTCTCATAATTATCATCGCCTTTAAGACTTAAGAACTCCTTAGTATACAGCCAGCCATATTCAATGGCAGGGCAAGCAGATGTTAGAAGTCCAACTAAGCGAGCAAAATTTCTAATTTTACACCTATTAAGGTTTTTAAATTTTATTAATTCCTACTTTATCTTCTCACACTTTTCAACAGGTAAGCTAATTTCCATTATTTTAGACTCAATGATAAATCCTAAATATCTACATGAGTTACTAGGGACCAAACAACTTTTAGATTCATTAATTATGAAGCCCAAGGAACAAAGAAATGTCTTTGTTAATTCAACATTATTGATACAAACACTATACCAAAGTGATACTAGACACAGGTCATTAAGATATATGCTTGACAATTTACCAGTACATCTTAACAATTTGACCACAGGCTTTGTAAAAACGTAAGGTGCAGTATTGAGACAAAATGGCAGAACATTAAACTCAAATAAATTATCTTTCCATTTAAATCTTAAGTACTTCTTAGAATTATCATGAATTTTTATTAAAAAATATGTATCTTTCAGATCTATTGTTGACATAAAACAGTCTTTTGAAATAAGTTTAATAGTTGTCCGAAGGTCTTCTAACTTAAAATGATTTGTATTTATAAAAACATTCAATTGTTTTTAATTTAGAATTAGGCATGTTTAGCCGTTTGGTTTTGGTACCAAGAATATATTAGATAGGAACTTGCCATTGCAAGGTCCACATTTTGAGATAGCATCTATAGCCAATAATTTGTCTATAGCCTGTTTAAAATCACATTCTTCAGTATGATAATAATTTTTAAATACTGGTAAATAAGTCTGAAAAGGAGTTTGGGTAAAAGGTATTTCATAACCCTTTATCCATGTCAATACAGTTTGGTCTGATGTTATTTGTAACCATTGATCATAAAAATAACATAGTCTGTTATGCTAGATAATTTACCATAGTGTCTATTGACGGTTGCGGCCGTTGTTTGGATGTGACCCCCTGGATGATTGTGCATGCTGTTGCCTCGTTGAGGGTGCAGACTCCTTCATTCTCTGAGTCCCCGTTGGTCTGCGGTATGGAGCTGGAGCCTTCCAGTTTAAATTCTTGCTGGATGGTGGAGGCTTTGACTTGTTTGGTATAACCCTTGGTGGTGGAACAGACTTCAGTTGAAATCCTGACTTCTTTATAGCTTTAGCTGTTTTCAAGGTATCAGCATGGTCTTCTCCGAAGAATAGGCTATCAATTCTGATCAGCTGCTCTTGATCTTTTAAATCTTTTTTCAGCACATCACAGTATCATTATGTTGACAGTCGCACAGAATGCGCCCTGTGTCTATAAGTAATCTTAATATATTTGGATCTTTTGTTTCTTGAAACAAAATAATAGTAATAGCTTCACTTAAACATGCAATAGCACCTACCAACTTGTTTTTATTTCGCCTGCATAGCTTTATCTCATTTCACTATAATATCAGTGACAGTAGCCTTGATCTCAGGATTAAGGGATGGTGCATCTATCAGCTTACAGTTAGCTGGAGCCAAATGGTATAAACCAGAAGTGGCTATAAATTCATAGCATATGGCTAAGTCCTTCTGGATGTCTTTACCATATGATGTTGTGGTTAATGGGTCAGTTCCCAATACTTCCATTACAGTTTCGTCCAGCTCCTGATGCTGATCCTCCTTTTCCATAACATTAGCCTCTTTAACGGTAGCCTGGGGAGTAGGCTCTTGGTCTGCTTCAGGTACAGGCACCTGCAGTGGTTCTAGACATGAAGTGCTAGTTGATGATACCGGTTCATTAAGGTCCACCGCTAGGTATTCATTATTCTCCGATTCCATAATTGTGTTGTCTGCAATCGGAAATCATGAGTCGCTGAATCATTTCCGTAAGAAAAAATAACTGTATCTATGTTGCAATATGATATGCAAGTCCCCAGTAATCTGTTTTAAGTAAATCAATGGTGACGCATAGTTATGGTTAAAAGTAAGTAGGTACCTTAACAGGTAACTTTTTATTACGTATGTATACGAACGAGAACAGCGGGTAAGATGAACTCATAGACGTTACATCGTGAACCCGAGTTTAGTGAATGCACAAATTGCTATTCGGTTGTAATTACCTAAACAGGTAACAGCAATATAAGAAAACAAACTTACACAGCGGGTAAGATGAACTCAACACGTTGCATCGTGAACCCGAGGCCCGAGTTTGAATAGGGACAAGTTGCAAATCGTACGTTATAACATTTAATCTACATACCTAATTGTTATACAATTATCGGAAATAAAATGTAAGCATTAGGTAGGTACCTTGAGGTATTGAAACGACTGATTCGGAATCAGACGATGATGACGATCTATGGCGTCGTCCTTTTAGCAGTTTTCTTTCCAACTTCTTTATTTTCTTCTTAATATAACTATATGAATCTTTGTCATTATCCTTCCTCTTTGCCATTTTTGGTTTAGAATACTAAAAATCACTTTAACTGTCGTTAAAAAACTAGAACGCAAAATAAAATTACAACGTGGCGGGGCACTGAAATGTGAATGACGGATTGAACAGAACGCGAGTAACCTATAGAGAAGTGTCAAAAGATTTTTTTTTTTTTTTTTTGTCTATGAACTTAGTGCAATAGTGGCGACATTGTATGTGTGACTACAAGTGTATATATCTAATCTCGAGAACGAAACACAGAAGCATAATTTTATCTATGCTTGCAACAGTGTCAAAATATCGGAAACTCGAAACAATAAATACACACGGTAAATATCCTGTTTTAAGTTCTAAAGATAAAGATATAAAGAAAAAGATTAAGTATAAATTATTCATCCATAATCCAATATCATAAATTCATACTAAAATAGTGATACAAAAATTACACCAGAAGTACAGTTTGCAAAATAAGAAGTGCCTAACTAGCCAACATTTAAAAGCATAACTAAAATAAAGTTATTTTATTTCGTTTCAAAAAATATTCTTACTCTTACGCTCACGATTACAATGTTAGCGATTTTAGAGTGTGTCGCGCGGTATCAACATTTGCCTACAATCACAGTTTAAAAAAAACATTAAGCAGTATCGTTACCATTCGGTAGCAAGATAGCTACGTATACGCGCAGTACCTACAATCGTGGCAGTTACCATCTTTTTATGTTGTCATTTCCGCGTGCGGGCAATGCATCCGTACTTTATACAAAGTTGATAAAAGCGAGAGGCATTTAATTAAACCACATATACTATACGTTCTCTGGAACTGCTGCTCTTTCGGTTACTCCGAAACTATTAAAAAAAGAGATGAGAAAAAAACAAAATAGCTTAATAATCAAAGTGAAACGTAAACGTAAAAGCTTTTGTAAAAAAATATGATGCAGAACGGCATTTCGTAGCGTGAATTTTGTCGTTTTAAGACGTACGACCCTAGATAACTATACGTCAGTACTTAGTCAGTTGCTATTGACGATAAGTCTTCAAAAATGTCCTGTGACTTGACAAAAATTGCTTCTATTAATCTGATTTTTGGTGTGTAGCCTGAAAATTATACATAACTAGCTGACCCACCACGACTTCGTTCGCGTGATATCCTACCCCTACCCAACCGATACCCTACCCCTATCCTACCCCTACCCCTACCCTACCCCTACCCTACCACTACCCTACCCCTACGCTACCCCTACCTACCCCTACCCTACCCTACCCTACCCTACCCTACCCTACCCCTACCCCTACCCCTACCCTACCCCTACCCTACCCCTACCCTACCCCTAACCTACCCCTACCCTACCCCTACCCTACCCCTACCCTACCCCTACCCTACCCCTACCCTACCCCTACCCTACCCCTACCCTACCCCTACCCTACCCCTACCCTACCCCTACCCTACCCCTACCCTACCCCTACCCTACCCCTACCCTACCCCTACCCTACCCCTACCCTACCCCTACCCTACCCCTACCCTACCCCTACCCTACCCCTACCCTACCCCTACCCTACACCTACCCTACCCCTACCCTACCCCTACCCTACCCCTACCCTACCCCTACCCTAACCCTACCCTACCCCTACCCTACCCCTACCCTACCCCTACCCTACCCCTACCCTACCCCTACCCTACCCCTACCCTACCCCTACCCTACCCCTACCCTACCCCTACCCTACCCCTACCCTACCCCTACCCTACCCCTACCCTACCCTACCCCTACCCTACCCCTACCCTACCCCTACCCTACCCCTACCCTACCCCTACCCTACCCCTACCCTACCCCTACCCTACCCCTACCCTACCCCTACCCTAACCCTACCCTACCCCTACCCTACCCCTACCCTACACCAACCCTACCCCTACCCTACTCTCCATTTCTTCTTCGTTCGCGTGGGATGTTTTTCCCGCTTAAATCCCGATCTCGTGAGAATTCCGGGATAAAAAATATCCTATATCCGTCTCCTGGTTTTAAGCTACCTCCCTACCAATTTTCAGCCAAATCGGTTCAGCCGTTCTCGAGTTATAAATAGTGTAACTAACACGACTTTCTTTTATATATATGGATAAATGTGATTTCATTTAATGCTTCTCGCTTTTATCAGCGTTATATATCGTTGTTTCCTTAGCCTTTTTAAGGCTATGCTAAGGTCGGTTACCAGTTTAACTAGATGCAGCTGAATAGCAGCAATATGGAGCGACTGATCTTATCGATATATCCCAAACCAATCGACTACTCTCTGCTACTCCTTTAAACCTGACTAAAGCAGCCGTTAGGCAAACAATGTCTTTTTTTAATATTTATATCGAGCGCAGGGCTAAAAGGCTTCATAGCCTGGCTCATCGGCGAACCGTTGCTTGCCTGTCAGTTTTCTACAGATTGTACTTCGGGGAGTGTGCGCAGGAGCTCCATGACCTGATCCCTCCATCTCCCTTTCACTACCGGTCTACCAGACGCACGGATGGATACCATCCACACTTGGTTGACATACCGTCTTGTCGTACCAAGCGCTTCTTCTCCCCATTTATTATGCGCACTTCCAAGCTGTGGAATTCTCTGCCGGCTTCTGTGTTCCCTGCCACTTATGACCTTTCAACCTTTAAAGCAAGAGTAAACAGGCATATTCTGGGCTCGCTCGTTCCATCATAGACCTCATCTATCGCTTACCATCAGGCGAGATCGAGGTCAAGATCATTATTTAAAGCAATGACCAAGGATGAAGGCACCAGAGGACGTGGGTGACCGCTGATGAGATGGACAGGCCAGATAAAAACAGCCACTGACAACACAAAACACGAGTTCCATAAAAGATTGCAGCTGTGTAACAATATTTTACATGGAGCGACTGCTTATCTGACTTCCACAACCCAGAAACTGAGTAACACGATACCTCGCGCCAAGACCAAAGTCAGAACTCCTGGTTTCTGACTATCCGAAACACCTGGTAAGGATTTACACATGATGGCCGTGAATAACCGCGTAACGTGCTGTCACGAAGTAGGCTCGATATGTTAAAATGGACTCATCTAAGGACCGACCTCGGCGGCGCACGGTGGGCTGAAAATAGGCTTTCATAGACTTAGGCATTTTATTTTGCAAGTGCGAGTTTTTTTGCCGGATATCACTTCTATTAGTTATAACAATATACAAAAATGACACCAGAATTGATTCTGCACAGAAACGAAGGAATTATAATTTTTTTACGAAAATTTTGTATGGAGCTAGTATGAAAAATCGAAATATCTCTAAAACGGCAGCGATAACCGTAATATCCTTATAGGGGGTTATAGTACTAATTATTTATGATTTTTTGACATACGTTACATAATGGTTGTAGATGCCTTTTTTTTTTAAAAATCGTCAAAATATTTTTATTTATTTTTACATATTTAAACGTTCCTTTTAGTGTTTAAGTTGAAGAATTCAGAGCTTTAACAACTCTTATCATAAAATAGCATCACCCCTATAGACCTGAAGGACTAGACAGAGGTGTGTAGTGTCTTGTTGATCTTGTAAGATTTCCAACAATACCAAATAGTTGAATATCAGTGTCAAAGTGCCCATGCTGTCGCTTCTTTTTGAAAGATAGGGGAATGAAATTGTTAATTGATCATACCCTAAAAGTATGATTACAACATAACCGGACACATAATAATAATAATATCCTTATAGGGGATTATAGTACTAACATTATTTATTTTAACATATGAAACTGTTCAAAACGATCCATGAACTGTGTCAAAGTTAAGAACATCGTTAGGAAGCATGCTTTTTCCCCAAATATTAAGAATATGTGAAAAAAAAAAGACTGTATATAAACTTTTTATTGATAGGTAATTTAAATAAAACAGAAGTAACAAAAATAATATCTAATAAATTCAATTATACAAAATACATATTGGAAACTATAATTTATGAAATTATTAACTAAACATATTGGTACAATAAACTAACATAAATAACAAAAGAACATAAAGAAAAATAATTAAATTTTACAAATTTTCTTTACAACTTTCGTTGTCGGACTCCAATTCCGAGTCAGAATCCAGATCGGATATACCTACAAACTCGAACTCAGTTTCCGGAAACTGTATTAGGTCGAGAGTTTCAGCAAAAAAGGTTGTCTTCCTTTTGGCATCTAACTTCGGCCTTTGTGCACTTAGAAAAGGATCCGAAGAAACAACAAGCATATTTAGGATATCTTGATTAGAATCTTGCCTGCTTCTTTTCCGCGAATGATGTTCCCGGAACCTCCTAAAATCTTTGTTTCGAGACTCTGAGGCTTCTTCCGAGAGAGTCCCAATCGGGACAATATCATTTTTTTCGATTATGTCAGCTCCGTGTATTAATAGTTTATGTACGGTTGATGACATGTAGTACCAGTCGTATAATTCCACGTACTTTTCTGCTGTTTTGCGAGCAAAATCTTTAAATTTGATGACATCGATCTTCTCACCAGATGTTATTGCTTGCAAAATAACAGCAAATCTTTTTATCAGGTTTTGATCCAACCCAGTAATAGCTGCAGTTTTATTGGGAAACTCGAAAAACTTCCTTGCGGTATTCCCGTCATTGGTAGTTCCCGAGCCTTGTTTTACTATATCAATTAACAGATTGAGCTCCTCTTTAAATTTATTTTGAATGTTTTTTTTTCTGTTTTGTAACATATCTTTATGCTCATTACTTCTTGCTGCCCACTGTTTGAAGTCAAGTCTGTACGCAATGTGTAACAGACATTCCATGCAATTTATACGGGCATGTAGGGATGATAGGCCAAATTCATATATGTCAGAACACACAGTTTTTGATGTTACAGCATCTAAGTGGTTCATTTCTGTTGGTTTTGCTAAGCACAGGTAGCATGATGCATTTGATCTAGCTTCAGAAAGGTACGTGCAGACTTTTGCGTCGATCATTGTCATCATTAGTTTATGAGTCACCCTGTTACTATTAATGCACTCTGTGGGGTTAAGGGCCTCAATTTCCTTATCCATTTTTCTTTTGTTATCAATGACAACTGCATGGCTTTCTTTTACAAAAGTGAACAGAACCGGACGACAATAAAAAGTTGAGCATGGTTTCGGGTTTGTCCATATAGTATTATCTCCATCTGTCAGTTTCAGTGGCACCAAGGAGGTCATGAAAATGCTTGAATCATCATGCTCGCCGTCCATTTTCTGCTTGTATCGGCTTTGATTGGAAGCACCATCAAATCCCCACTTCGATATCAGCTTTAACTGCTTATTTTCCACATTATCAGAAAGACTTTGAAGAATCCGCTTCACCGTGATGTCAAGTAAAGCTTGAAGTGTAATTCTAGCTGATGAATCCGTAACTGATACTGATTGATTAGGAGGGTAGCATGCAAGCTTAGTTTGTTGCAGTTTATAGTAGGATGGGTAAATATCCTTAGCACCTTCCCGAATGGCAGTCTCTCGCAACGTAATATATTGCCACTTTGAAAGCTTAAGTGAAAGAAGCAATCCAAGTGCTTTCTCTGGTGTAAATATTACTGTTTTCTTAATGCTTTCCTTGATTTTAACGGCAGCTTCTGGATTTTTGATCATATAATTGATTACAGATGCGATATCTTCATAACCTTCTTCTTTTAAACGTGCTGCAGCTGCATATGCCAATTCACAGGAATCCTCGCCTATGTGCTCACTAGATCTTCTCTTTTTCTGTTTGCTTCCCAGATCTTTGAATGGTTTTCGGGACCTTTTTGTCATTGTTCCAACAGTCGATGATGTCGAAGGTTCTGGAGAGACTGAGCGTGCTCTTGGTATCTCATCAACAGTTGGTTCTTGATTTATTAAAGTTTGCACGCAACTCGGCCAATCAATATTTGCTTGCAACCACTCTCCGTACGTATTTCTAAACTTATCAAAGAATCGTTTAGATTTCTGCCACCTGTTTAAAGCAGCTCGCGTGAATCTCCGGCAAAATTCTTTGAGAGTTACTTGATCTTCGGCAGAAAGGCAATCGCCTATGCGGGACACAATTGCACTAAACAATACTTCATGATTAAATGAAGGACACTCACTTTTTAGAAGAACAAACAAATCTAAGTTGGTGATTAAACTTTCCATTCTAAGATTTTGTAGTCGCAAAGCAAATAGTTTTAGTGTTAGCAGTTACACGGTTGTGAACAATCTAAATTATGGAACAAAATTATAGCCCTTTTATTGTATAAAGTCAATAATTAGTTAACTACCCTCATTAAAGTTATAAAAGATATGATAATAAAAATTTATAATCGTCAAAAACATTTCGTAGAACTCATAGTAGAACTAATCAACATTAGCAAATCACATTAGCTCATTAATTATAAAAAGGTGAATGCAGTTCTTAGTTGGTATTGTTGCGAGATATTTCAAATCATTTAATCACTTAATAGGCTCATTAGAATCAGAAGACTACAACCATCATTCTAATTACTTAATTACTTGTCATCAGACTCATTAGATGACTACACAATATGTTATTTTGTATTTTGAACGTATGCAAGGTTTTAAAATTCCTTTTGTGTCGATATTATTATGTGTCCAGTTATGTTGTAATCATACTTTTAGGGTATGATCAATTAACAATTTCATTCCCCTATCTTTCTAAAAGAAGCGACAGCATGGGCACTTTGACACTGATATTCAACTATTTGGTATTGTTGGAAATCTTACAAGATCAACAAGATACTACACACCTCTGTCTAGTCCTTCAGGTCTATAGGGGTGATGCTATTTTATGTTAAGAGTTGTTAAAGCTCTGAATTCTTCAACTTAAACACTAAAAGGAACGTTTAATATGTAAAAATAAATAAAAATATTTTGACGATTTAAAAAAAAAAAAGGCATCTACAACCATTATGTAACGTATGTCAAAAAATCATAAATAATTAGTACTAAAACCTCCTATAAGGATATTACGGTTATCGCTGCCGTTTCAGAGATATTTCGATTTTTCATACTAGCTCCATACAAAATTTTCGTAAAAAAATTATAATTCCTTCGTTTTTGTGCAGAATCAATTCTGGTGTCATTTTTGTATATTGTTATAACAAATAGAAGTGATATCCGGCACAAAAACTGGCACTTGCAAA
This sequence comes from Tholera decimalis, assembly GCA_943138885.2. Taxonomy (NCBI): domain Eukaryota; kingdom Metazoa; phylum Arthropoda; class Insecta; order Lepidoptera; family Noctuidae; genus Tholera; species Tholera decimalis. Next base: position 6,420,702 of record OW964568.2, read on the forward strand.
ATAAAATGCCTAAGTCTATGAAAGCCGTTTTTCAGCCCACCGTGCGGCGTTGCTTAGTCTTGAATATCGGCTCATGCGGCTGTTTTAATTAGCCACGAGCTCCTCTATGAGCCAAAACTTAATAATAAATAAATATATAATAATATGTGAACTCGGCAATCATTGTACCGATAGTCATCTCAGCCAATGGCTTAATAGCCAAGAGCCTCGACCAGCACCTCAGGAGGCTCTCGTTAGACGGTTGGATCAAGGGCTTGCTTCAGAAAGCGGTACTCCTGGACACGGCGCGTATCGTCAGGAGGTTCCTCTCTATGGAACCTGTTCCCGAAATATTCTCAAAAAAAAAACATTAAAAAATATAAAAAAATAGTAGCCCACCGGTAGGCTACTATTTTTTATATTTTTAAATGTTTTTTTTTTCTGAGAATATTTAAAAATGTAACTTATATGTATATATTGGAAATAAAGAGAATAATAAATATAATAAATCTTACTAATATCTTACTAATATTATAAATGCGAAAGTTTGCGGGGATGGATGGATATTTGTTACTCTTTCACGCAAAAACTACTAAACGGATATGAATGAAATTCGGTAAGTAGATAGTTGACATTCTGGAAGGACACAGGCTACTTTTTATCCTGAAATTCCCACGGGATTGGCATCGGCGCGGGAAAACCTTCCCACGCGTACGAAGTCGAAGGCAGAAGCTAGTTATATAATATTTTTTTGTATCTATAGAAATATTGCAAGGTGTACAATAAAGTATATAATAAATATCTTTAATTTTTTCGACTAATAACCAGGGCAATGCTAAAACGATGTTCATTTCTTAGTCGGTTGCTTTTCTATTTTGTATTGCATACTTATACGAATGTTAGTTTCAAGGTGGAGCGGGCGTTACAATGGTCCTTTGATGAACCCTCTCGAGATCAATTTAGCTTGGTATTCAACGGCTGATAGCATCCGTAGTTTATGATATGTTGTTAATTGTAAATAATAAAGGGTGTTTCAGAAGAGCGCGGTCATTTATTTATTTAACACGATTATCAATTTTTAATCAATCTTTTTGTTTGTAATAATTTTTTTAATGTATTTAGAGCGATAATTTCAACACAATGTTAAAATTGTTTATGAAATAAATAAATGAAAATATCTTCTGCCTACTAGTTCTGCATCAGGTGTTTCATTTTTCGAAATCATTCAATCATTCAAATCTGTTTTGCAGTTCCGGAGGTTAGCATCTGCAAACAGACAAACATTTTATTTTAAATTCTTGCTCTATTACTGTTTCTAAGCCGCCCTAATTATTATTTTTTTGTAAATATTTTCAATGTACACACTTTTTTGCTGTATTATTTTGAAAACAAACAGTAGCTTTGCTTGAAATAAAAATGGCATTATAGCTCTCATCGATATCTACGTGTTAACAATGTAATATTATTTATTGGACTTGGGATCGAGAGATCGCGGGTTCGAACCCAGCCATCACACTATTGACATAAACCCACTCCAGACACAAGCATATTTAGCTTAGTTAGAAGGTTTGATAAGATTGCTAGTTATGTGAATTCTACCCACATTGTTAGTTCCATATTTAAAAAAAAAAATTAGGAAGTTCATATTGCACATACACACTAAAAACAAATACAGTTCCCCACAAATTCGTTTTAGCGGTTTGGCTGTAGGCAATGAGTTGCTCGCAAAGTTACCACATACAATATACCTAATAGATTACCATAATTAACACTTTATGTATATATAAAATGTTTTTATGAGCCTTGCAATAATCATCATTTCTGCCCTTTATGAATTTAAACTCCTACTTTGATGAACGTTAAAAACATGTTTATGCAAGAAATATAATTTTATACTACACCTGCTTGGAAAGTACCTTGATACTTTATCAAATTTACGGTAGAAAGTACGTCATTGCATATCGAACAAATATGCGGGGAGAAAACGCATCTGAGCGGTAGAGAAAAGTGTATGAAAATCCATTTCTTACGTGGTTTTTCTTTTTAATTTTGGGTAAGACTATGCGCCGGTAACCTAAATATCAAAAGCCAAAATGTTTTTACAGTGAGTTTTTATCTCCAAGTTCGCAAAATGACACTGGCCACTAGCTGTGTGTTGGATGGTGTCGGGCTGGCAGTGCGACCCTGCGGCGGCAGGATAAACAATTTGAAAAAAGAACATGTGAAAATTGCAGACGCCATTGGCGCCATTTTCAAAAGTGTTACATTAAGCTTCACTAACTGCAACAATTTCAATATAAATTTCAATTAGTAAAGATTTAGTTTTTTATTTTCCTCGTAGGTGTAGTATAAAGCACTATGTATCACTCGAGAGAAAGTGCGATTCCCGATCTCGGGTGTTTTAAAGCCCTCGCCTACGGCTCGGGCTTCAAACGACACCCTCGACGGTAATCGGTCACTTTCTCCTCTCGGTGAACAATGTACTATTTAGTGACACTTTAGTATTGGAAAAGAAAACTACGTTACAATTTTTTTCATCGATGATGATGGCTCGCGATTTGACCACCATATCACCTGATGGTAAGCGATGATGTGCTCGAAAATGAGAAACGCTAACTTAGAAGTAATCTATTTAATTTAGACTGAAATACCAAAATACCCCAGGTTATAGCTATCAGGAAACACTGACTTCGGCAGCAAGCGATGCACACTAGCACTCATGCATTCTTCTCACAAGAATTTAAACATTCTGTCGGTATCATCTTTCAATTATTCGCAAATATATCCAGATCTGTGTGCGAGTCCAGGGGAGCATTAATAACAGCTATTAATCATTTATTTTTAGTATGCTTTACTGGCTTCTACCCGAGACTGCGTTCGCCGGGGAGTTTTCCCGTGTAAATCCCGATCCCGTAGGAATTCCGGGATAAAATTTGATCTTATATGTTATTCCAGGATCTCAAACTATCTACTTACCATATTTCATTCAGGCCCGTTCAGTAGTTTTTCTGAAAGAGTAACAACACCTATACATACATACGCACAAACTTTCGAATTTATAATATTAATAAGATTATAGGTACACCTTACAATATTTCTAAGAATACAAATAAAAAACTAGTAAAATTCATACTAACTAAACCAAATAACTTTATTTTTCATAGTGTTTGTATGAATTACAAAGTTATATTTGCGGTTTTAGAAAATATGCTGTATCTCAAAAACTGCTAACCCGATCTCGTTCAAGTTAATTTTGGTTGAAAGTTTACATTAAGATCTATAGCATGTATATATATATTTTTTTTAATTTTCACTCCATAATTATAGATGTTAGAGGGGACACATTTTACTACTTTGGAAGCATTTATGTTTTAAACGATTAACTTTATGAAAAAGTGGTTTTAGAAACCTCAATGTCAATTTTAAGACCTGTCTATAAATACCACACACGCATAGGTTTCATGAAAAAAAAAAAAACAGTTTCAGTTCCATGTATGGGGAGCCCCCCTCTATTTTTTTTTCTTTAAATCGGAAAGCGGTTTATAGAATACATCTACCTACCAAGTTTCACATGTATAGTCCTAATAGTTTCGGAATAAAATTGATGTGACATATGGACGGACGGACAGACAGACAGACATGACGAAACTATAAGGGTTCCGTTTTTTGCCATTCGGCTACGGAACCCTAGTCAGTGCACAAATGTTCGAGTAATAGGTGACTTGGAGTGTGCAACTGTTTGGCCACTTGGAACAGCCTGCATCTATAATCCATTGAGAATCATAAATATCACAGTCATCTGATCACGTCTTACTTCTAAAGAATTGAAAGTAAAGCTACCCAACAGGAATTTAGTGGGTTACAGAGAGGATGACGACCTACTATCACACAATCTAACACCCCTGTCCGAACATCCATTGATCCATTTTCGAACTTCAATTGTTTTAACAGTCCATAAGCTTGCCAGGCTACTACGCTTAGTAATAGACAATCAACCAGCTTTCAAATAGTTTCAAACCTTCCCATAAACACGCTCAGCGTGAATATGGGTTTTACATTGTACGCAAAACGACACACAAAGCTGCATTCTCCATTTGACATTGGCCTCTCATTCCACGGTAAGTCTATACAGTGCGAGATTAGCTTTCACTGGTAGGTGCAGCTAGATGGGACTGCGAGTTTACACAGCAGTATAGTGTTTTAATGTTTCATGCGATTTAAACTCAGTATGGTTTATTTCAACTACATTTATTTATTTATTTACACTTTATGCACTTAGGTACAAAGGCGGACTTAATGGCAGGCGTTTTCTACTAGTCAACCAAGAGTGGTGAAGACATAGCATGGTAGGTGTAATAGTTGAACGTAAGAAGTGTTAATTACAGAATAATTAAAAAAGGAAAATAGTATTTCCGTAACTTAAAATCTGTTTATATATTTAAATCAATAGCTCTTCGTTAGTCTCGTTAAACTCAAGAATGGCTGGACCGATTTTGTTAATTATTTTTGTTATTCTTTTTCCACAAATACTTTTTAAAAAATCAGAAAAATGACGTATGTCGGGTCAGCTAATACTTACATTAATGTAATTATGAACATACTTATCAAGTTACTATAGACAGCTATAACCTAGGGGTCTTTAAGTCAAGAGTGAATAGGTTACTTTTAGGTAAGCGTGCTCCATCTTCGACCACATCATCACTTACGATCAGGTGAGATGGTGGTCAAACGCGAACCTATTTTTAATAAAAAAAAAGTTACTGAAAATATATAAGAAAATCCTACATTGTCTTAATCTACAAACGTTTTGGTAATACTTTCAATGTGCGGCTAAAGAGTGAGTTTCCCTGTCGGAGTCTTTGTTTCCTGATATGTATAACATCTTTAAGTCAAGAGTGAAAACGTTTATTTTAGGTAAGAGTGCTTCATCTTCGACCACATCATCACTTACCATCAGGTGAAATAGTAGTCAAATGACGACTCATAATGAACGAAAAAGAAAAAAAAACATTTTGTATCGGTCGGCCGTTGCTGTACAGGATAATGTGGATAAAATTAAATCAGTAATTTGTTGGTAGAGTGCAGTGAAATGAAGTGGCAATGTCCGGGTTGATTGAGAGAAATATACTGGGAAATTGAGGCGGGGTATTTAAAAAATGCAAGTGATTAAAAAGGCTCTTAGTTTTATTGAGAGATTGTGTTCTCGAAAAGAATAGGGACGTTTCGTTTAAACATTTTTATTCATTAAAAAAAAACATTGCATCACACTCTGTTCTGATTTCTGAGATCCAAGCGCTGGTTACTATTTTGGCTAAAGGCTTATCATTGCCATACAAATGGCAATGCCTTCGATCTCATAGGTACGTTAGCAGCAGACAGCGTACAGAAATTCTTTGATTATTTATTTAAGTCTTTTGTTTACTTTCAATCTATATATATAAAAGGGAAATACCACTCACTGATTAATTACGAAATCTCAGAAAGTACAAGTAGTAGGGCTCTCAAATTTTGCATGGGGATTCTTTTTATTACGTAGATGCTCGCTAAGACGGGATTTAGCGAAATTCTCACGGGATCGGGATTTATGTTATTTATTTATTCTTTATTTCGGTATTACCCATAAATGTGTTAGTAATGACTTAAACTATGTTAGTATATACTTATAATAAATCGCGACAAAAAATAAAACTATTAAACAAACAAGGCCAGGATCTACCATCCTCTGGGAACACCCGGTAGCAGCACATGCATTGCGCATAGGTGTCCCATCAAGTTGCCCTCGGTCTTACTAACATATTTACACGGGAAAAACTTCCCACGCGAACGAAGTCGCGAACAACTGCTAGTAGTTTATAAAATTAATTGTAATGTATTAAAAGAACGTGTCGCTATATAATAACAACCAGAGGAATCAATCTTCAAGATTTAGCAACGCTTGTCTAGATCGACCCTCAAACGGGTGATCATTTTAATATGGAGATTCTTGTAAGACTTGAAAAACACTTTGTGCCGTCTAGTCTTGGCTAACACTTGTACAACTTCTTTGATAGTTATAACGGGTAGTAAAAAACCAGTAAATCTGACACCAGTTTTTCCAAGTTGTCATTTCTAAATTTTTGATTTTTCCGTCGTTATGAGTAGTCAGAGGCCAGGAAATCTGACACCAGACTTGCCAAGTTGGGCCTGCGGGCTGCGAGCAATGGGCAGCTCGCCGCCCGACTGGGCCGTTGCCTGCCAGAGTTCTGAAATTGTTCGAAAGAGTTACCGCGGCTCGGAACACGAAGGGCATATAATGGAACACGGATGGGTTTTTGTCAGTAAAAATCTGACACACCCTTCCGCTTTGCCCAGATCGGGAGGCAGTCATTGGATGATTTCCTATCCTGAGAAAAAAAATGAGTGTGGCACTCGGGGACTGCCGCGGTAAAGCTATTGCATAGCATTTTTTATCAACTTATGCAATTATAATTCTTTATTTATCCGTGAGAGCTTCGTACAGTCGTACCATATACATACACGTTAAGGTTCAACTAGTCGCAAGCTCGAACTCACTCGTGGACTCAGTTATGAGCAGTTAGCAGCTAGTCTACACGCATACGTCTAGTCGCACGCACACAAACACCGTGCCGAAGTCTGCCGAACTGAAACGACGTTAGACGATCACGATGCACGGCTTTCAACGCCGCACCGCTGTGCCGGTCAGAGTGGGGGGTGTTAGGTTTATTTTCGTTACGGAATTTCTTGATTCGGTCGCCGCGCTCAAAGCCCGCGATGAAAGCTATGCAATAGCTTAAAAAGACTTGCCAATTTGTATCGTGTTACTCAGTTACTGAGTTGATATGTAAGATATGCAGTAATTTTATGTTAAATACAAGTACTTAGCTGCACCTGGTTATACTGGAAGCAGACCGCGATATCATTGGGAAAAGTCTCAGAGCAGATGAAGAGCTGATAATGAATTTATAAAATGTACGCAAGTTATTTTTTTTTTATTACTTATGGGCCCACTCTTGACCTCTATCTCGCCTGATGGTAAGCGATAGATGAGGTCTAAGATGGAACGAGCGAGCACAGAAGATGCCTATTTACTCGTGCTTTAAAGGCTGAAAGGTCATAAGTGGCACGGAACACAGAAGCCGGCAGAGAATTCCACAGCTTGGCTGTGCGCACAATAGACGTGGAGGAGAAGCGCTTGGTACGACAAGACGGTATATCAACCAAGTGTATATTTTTCGTAATCATAATATTACTATCCATGTTTTATTCCGAACACATTTTCCATTTGCTAACTTAACTTCTCAATGTCCAAAAACTCATTCATCTCGCACAATACCATACGAATTTAAATGTATTTTAAAACAACGAGAGCTTCCCTGGAGGACGGAGCGTGCACTAACTAGCAGAAAAGTTATTTCAACTCGACGCATGTGACTCGATCATACGTTTCTGTGGGAGTCTGATTGACAAATTGTTATGCTTTTGTTTCGAGGTTTTGGAATAGGATCGTTAAAAGTTGCCCGGCTGTACCCATATGGCTTAATTAAACTGAATCCCTAATAGGAATGTTTTCTTTGTTTTAAAATAATTACTCTATTGGGTCCGTAAGCCAGATTAGCAATAAATATTGTACATGTATTTTTAGCTTTTTCAAATCAATAAAAATTACCAAAGATCAAAAACTTTGACATTCAGGAGTGAGGGTTGCTGACGTCACATCTTTATCAGTGTTATTTGATAATCTAAGTGACGCGAGAGATACAATATATTAGGAAAATACCCTATTGTATTTATTATTATCATAATATCTTTAGGCCATGCAAACATTTGTTCCGGTGTGGGATTTGAATCCGCGACTCGCAGCGCTGCACCCAATCACTCAATCACTGTGCTAACCATTTCGCCGAATTGCGGGTCAAATATTATTATCATCTATTCTTTACTAATATTATAATAAAGCGGCTAATTTTGTTTGTTTGTTTGAATGCACTAATCTTCGAAAGTTCTGAGTGGATTTGGATGAAAAAGCTTGAGGAAGATTAGAGACAACTTTTTACCCGACAGCAAAAAGGGAGGTTATTTTTTAACGAGAGCGAAGCCCCGCGTGTCTTCTAGTTTATTATAATTTCATTAAGTAAAAAAATGCTCTATTCCTAATATTATTGATGTTCTAATGTGCTAACACAGAAATAGGCAGATGAAAAGACGAACTAAAAAATAAAAACATAGATACATAGGTCACGTTGGTTAATTCTAGGTAAGCGTGCGTCATCTTCGACCACATCATCGTTCACCATAAAGTGAGATAGTGGTAAACGCGATCATAAAGAAAAAAAAAATATGGCTCAATTTGCCAAGCTATTGAGAAAAACAACAAATACAAATCAACGCTACGTAATAGGTATACCTAACGATTCTAAAAACTTCTATCACAATACAAAATCAATTTGAATGAAATTACTTATACATTACTTCAAATATTTGTTTTGAAAGATGGAATTTATTTGTATCTTTATTTATTTCTTCTACCACTTGCACACTAAGTAGTTACTTTTCGATATTGTTGATATCGAAGAGAAATCTTCAATAGACGGTTGGTCTTACGGGATAAGATCGATGAGGGTGGGATTATTACATCACTAAAACTACCAAGTAAAGCATTTTTTTACAATTTACTCTTTATCTCCTTTTAGGCAAACAGTGCCTGTGTTAGGAGGTTCCGCTATTCCGTAACAATTTTTATGTAACAAATTGTAATTGAACGTATCATAAAAACAGTTCATGGCATAGTTTGCGTATGGAATTTATTATGTTGGGATGTTGGGTTAAGGAGTGTGTAAGTGATGTGTTAATCGCATTCAGGTTATTAACCTGAATGCGATCTGCGATTGTGGCGAATAATGAGATGTATTGACGATGTAAACGTGTTATGTAGCATGAAGTGTATGTATGAAAAGCATATTGAACTTATGAAATTTAAATTTAATTGAAAAATATTTATTCGGACGAAGACACACAACAACATAAAATACAAAATAACAAACATTATAAAAAAAGGAAAAAAAGTCGCTGAGCATGTGCACACCGAAAGGGACACCAACTCAGCATTTGCCGGGCGGAAGACACCTACCGCTGGTTTTCAGTTGGTACCCAGCAGTGACACACGGACGTGGGCAAGTAAATTAAATAAATGTTAAAGAGTGTGTAGTGTTTTAAATACATAAATAAAATAATTTTGAACAATGCAATATTGTGTGCGCAAAAACAAAACATGTTTCATTGTAAAAAAGCGCGTCAATGCCTTATATCGAGCAGCCCGCTAAGTCATTATTATTATAAAATTAACTATTTAGTGATATATATGCAACCTAAAAATTATATCTATAAAATAAATTGATTCATAAATAATACATAATTACATAATGGATGATTACCTACATGTTAAATTAAAATAGCTGTCCTAATACAAGAGTTTGTCAAATAATTATTATATTGTATTTGTATTTTTATATTCTATAATATATTTTGTTTTACTAAATAAATGACTTGTCAATGTTTATATTATTAGAAATAATTTGTTTTATTTATGAAGGACAAACCCGAATACCCATCGGTATAACCAGTGTCAGATTGTCTGATTTCTGACTACTTGTAACGATCGTCAAAGATGTACAAATAGCAGCCGGGATCAACGGGTTAACGTGTTTTTCAATGCACGGAGTAATCTTTATATGCTAAAGCCTGCAATACATAGTGGCCGAGCGTAGGCCAACGCGAGCGTTGGCAAATAGGTACCAGGCAAGAAATAATGTCCACACGTTCGACAAGTTCGTCAAATGCCAATGCAGACGACCAATGTAGAAGAGGGTCTGTAGAGCTGCCCACACGTTGGCCGAGCGCAGGCGAGCGCCTTTGATTTGTGACCGAAACCCGACACCGATCCGAAGTAAGGCAAGTGATCACGAGCAACGGCGAGCGAAGACAAGTTGCACCAAATGAGCTCTATACACGTTGGCGCTGGCCTACACTCGGCCAACTAGGCAAGTGACACCGAGCGATAGCAAGACAAGGCAAACATACTGTCTACATGTTGGTATTGGCCTTCACTCGACAACGCTCGGCCAACATCTATTACAGGCTTACGATAGTCACGCAGTCACAGACCGACGTGGGCAACTCTGCCGTGCCAATCAAAAATACTGTAAGTCGACTTACAGTGTTTTTGTTTAACAGCTTTATTTTTATTTATTTATTTATGTACACACATGACACTTACAAAAAAAAAAAATTTAAATACAGACAAAAGAGCACAAAAGTGCTGCTTATTTCCTAAGAAATTTCTTCCAGCAGACCTGCGACAGGAGAGTTGAAAAGGAGATGATAGACACAGTGTGTATAAATACTAATTACGACAAATAAAACATACTTTTTTTTTTTAACTTGGTAAAATTATCATATAAGTCCTCCCACTCCGGGCAGGGTGGGAGGGACTGTCAGACTTTTACTGACTAAAATCCACGGTGTTCCTTCAATAACCCTTTACATACCGGGGCCACGGTAACGGGATGAGTCCCACGACCCCGGCGGGCTTCGGCCCTCTGCAGAGGGGGCCTCGTCATGTTGCTGACGCTCTTTGAGGCGCGCGTGGAACACGACGTGCCGTCGACCCGGGCATGTTCCATGGTCGGACAGCGAGTTGCCCTTTACTCGCTGTCCGCATGCCCGCGCCTGCGGTGGCCGGAGATCGTCGGCCGACGTCCGACGCCGTGGGCGTCTACCACTGCGGCTGGGCTGGAGGGAGGACGCCATCCTCTCCCTCACGCGGCCCGCCTCCTCCTTCGAAAGCATGACTGCTTCGCAGAAGGAGGCGACCGCTTCCCACTCCCTCTCGCCCCGCAGCATGGCCTCGACCAAGGCCGGGCGCGAGAGGTCTCCGCCTATCGCCGCCGTGAGGACACGTCGGTGCTCTGCCCAGGCGGGGCAGTCTTGCACCGTGTGCTCTACTGTAGCGTTGTAGTCGATTAAACTAGAAGTCGACTACCACACTAATCTCTAATGTCTATGGTTTCACGGAGTGACAACACTTATGCAGTGACCGTCTGTCTATAAATTCTAACCCCTAGTCCGCGAAGCTCCTTTTCTCGCCGCCTACTGTTGCAAGTAACTTATATAGAAACCCCTCTGTGCCAAGGGTAAGTGCTCATTGTGTCTGCCATTTTCTCTCCATCTTGCCAAATTGTAATCCTTTTATTTCGCCATAATCTGCAGCGTTTGTAAGTTTATATAATTGCCCGGTTGTCAAGATGGCTTCCTGCTGGAACATAACTGTGATATTTCATTGTCATCTGCTTTCCACTAGTGTTTCTAAATTTGTGAAGCGTACGCAAGCCGCAGCATTGTTTTCCTGCTGTGCCATAGCAGCTACGAGCTTAAACGCCTTGCACGCGGTTACTTCTTATATCGTTGCACGCGGTATGCGCACGCTTATCTCTATTTAACCTTTGTGAACCGCCGCGATGGTGAGTTTTCCATCCGTTTCCCGGGTACTGTTCTGTGGGCTTACGGCTGGGAGACGCACGCATCGCTGGCGCTCACGATTCCTGCACCACGCTTACGGAAGCACCCTTCGTGTGATTCCAGGGTTTTTTTTCTTTCACCTTCTTCATTTCAATATCAACTACTGCAACGTCTGCCACGCGACGGGTGTCACCGCTGCCTCCGTCACCACTGCCGGAGAGACGCGCTGTCGCGTGGCCTACCTGTCAACCTCTACGTCCGCCGCTCGACGGGTGTCACGCTGCCTCTGTGACTGTCTGCGTGCTATTGCGTGGCCTGCCCGAATAACCTCTGCGCCCGTCTGCGCGCTATTGTGTGGCCTGCCCGCATAACCTCTGCGCCCGTCTGCGCGCGCGCTGCCTGCTACGGGATCTGCCCGCCGGTCTGCGTGCGTCGCGGCCTGAGCCCAGGGCAGTACCATTCTATACCTTCGACCAGTGAGGGAACCCAGTGTGAACCGAACCCACCCCCCTTTTTCAAATAAATGCTGTAATCTGTGGTCTAAGTCTTTTATTCCTCTACCACCTAAACCACTACGCCACACTACGGTGTCCTCAGGGTCTACGGTGTCCTCAGGGAAATAAAAAAAAATAAAAAAAAAAACATTCTTCGCTATAAAATTAAACTAAAATGATATAATTAACAAATATATACATACATAGAATTAAAATAGATATTTATATTAATGCTTTAAAAATATATACCTATAATAAACATATAAAATTACGGGATGTTAGATAGGTACCTAATGATCTGACCAGCTTTTTGAAAATACTAATGGATTTAGTTTCACGGATTTTAGCGGGAAGTGAGTTCCACAGTCTTACTGCATGAAAAGAGAAGGAGTGGGAATAGAAACAGGTTTCATGGGATGGGAAATTGAGATGGAGTTTAAGGTTTTAGATTAGTTCTTTGAAGTCTGTTTAACACCCCTGACTTACATTTTTTTCATTACAACGTATATTCTGCGAGATAAGGCAAGCTAAAAAACACTATCACTTTCAAATTAAATAAATTAAAAACCTATATCATTAAATATCTCAAATGTGGTTTTCGAAATTTACAGTGTTTTGGATTGGCAGGGCAGAACTATTGGTTAAATTCAATGATCGGCCCGTGCAGCTATTATTATTTAGCTGCGAACTCCGTATCAAATTAATAAGAACAATTAATTTTCAAATATGCACAAGGCAGCTATATTAATTTTGAATGTGAATAAATAATTTATCGCCGTCGTATGCAATGCATATCCATTCCGATATTATCGACGGCTGACATAATCAGCGTAATGGATATTTTTCATACGGCAATCAGATGCAAAGTTATCGTATTTCGGCAATGAATGTATTAAATTTTAATTGTAAATGTAGCACAGATGCACATAAATTATGGACACGGCTGTCAGTGAAAAGAAGTTAATGAATTAATTTTAATAATAACAGCCGCTGGGTTTTAGTGGTTCTGCTGGGGTTGCGTGAGTTCTAAATTGGGCAGTGAAGAAATAGGGTGGGTTTTAGTCAGTAGAAGTCTGACACTCCTTTTCACTCCACCCAGAGCGGGAGAGGCATTAGATGGTTTTCCCACCGAAAAAGAAAAAGGTTTTAAAGGTTAAGCGACGCTTGTCGTGGTCGCTCCGAGGATGAATGTTCATGTTAACATACAATGATCTGTCCGTGACTGATAAACTAATTATAGCGGTTGTTTGTAGACCATTTTGTGTCATTACGGGAATGTGACCATGATTACTGAACCCTGTCTTGCCAAGGCATGTTGCAGATTTCTTTGAGTTGTGTAAGAGCAAATGACGAAACACAGATGGGTTTTCGTCAGTAAAAGTTTGACACACCCTCCCGCCTCGCCCAGGTTTGGAGGCAGTCATTGGATGATTTCCCATCCTTGAAAAAAGCCCTGTTGCCCACATCAGCGATTTCTGTTTTGGAAAGCATAGCCGTAATACTTATTCGGACTTTAATTAATTTGTCTACGTTACGCCTTCGTGTTGTTGAAGGGTTTTGTTTCTTAAAACATAGCTTCGGAACCCTAAAAATAAATTATTATTTGTAAAACTTCTATTTTTAAATTAGGATAAGAGTGGAATTCTCTGCCGTAGTCATTGTTTGTAAGTCAAGAGTGAATAAATTACTTCTAGGCAAGCTTATATGATCTTCGACTACATTATACCAACAGGTGAGATGGTAGTCAAATTCGCGCCTATAATCAATAAAAAAAAACTTAATTTCATTCAGATTTTTGACCCATATAAAATCAATAGTTAATACGTTCGCTGACAGTGAGCACTTACCTTGACACCACATTACGACAGTAGAATTTTCACCGGTAGTACCACGGGCAACAAACGGTACTCTTAATAATAAGTGGACCGTCCCTCGACGTACTGTCATAAGGCACTATTTTAATTTCTCGCCTAACGACGTACTGTCAGCGAACGTGTTAACATACTTATGTTCCTTAGCTTACTCACTACTAACTACAGAATAACATCCAAAAAAATAAAAATTGTGAGACTCAAATTGAATTTAGAATTATAGTTATACAAATTATAATTATAAAAAGAATAATGAAACATCAACAACATTTTTTGGCCTGACATGTGAATGTCAGGCCAAAAAAACCACAACACATCTTAACATTTACAAAACAGAACAACGCTCCGTACAAGTTAGTCTTAAACTCTCATATCTCACTCCTACGGGACTGCTACACAGTGTAATTGCCTCCGTACCTCCGAGGAACCTCCGGGAGGTCACGTAACTAAGATTTATGCGGTTGCTTATGCTTTGAGGTCCGAATTTCTGCTGAGCTGGCTCACAATGTAATGTGTTGGGGTCAAGGTTATGATAGAGAGAAGGCAGAAGGTTATACGGAATGTATTTAGTGCATAAATAGTAATTCTTTTTTCTTAAAGAGAGCTAGAAATGTGGTTAGAATTCACATTTTTTTTTTTAACTTGGTAAAATCATCAGTTGAGTCCTCCCACCCCGGTCAGGGCCGGAGGGACTGTCAGACTTGTACTGACTAAAATCCACGGTATTCCTTCAATAGCCCTTTACGTACCGGGGTCACGGTAATGGGATAAGTCCCACGACCCCGGCAGGCTTCGGCCCTCTACAGGGGGGGCCTCGTCATCTTGCTGACGCTCTTTGAGGCGCGCGTGGAACACAACGCGCCGTCGACCCGGGCATGGTCCATGGTCGGACAGCGAGTTGCCCTTTACTCGCTGTCCGCATGCCCGCGCCTACGGTGGCCAGAGATCGTCGGCCGACGTCCGATGCCGTGGGCGTCTACCTTTGCGAGAATTCACATTACTAGCAATTTTGTAAACCCCTCCAACTAAGCAAAATATGCTAGTGTCTGGAGTGGGTTCACGGCTATAGTGTAATGGGTGGGGTTTCGAACCTGCGACCTCTCGATCACAAGTCTGAAATCTTAGCCATATAGGTTACTTACGCTTGAATTATGAGGTTATTAAGGCAATTAAGTGCTTTATCTGTCCCATTCTCGAAGATACCAAGCCGTACTCATAAATTTTACACTATAGAGTCACGTAGTTCATTTACAAGTACACTTCGTGTAGGGCTGCCATCACCAGAATTGCCAGCCCCAGACAAAGACTTCAAAAAACCCGGACATTTGGGTAAAATCTGAATTTTTCCCCGGACAACGTAGAAAAATACATTTTTGTACTTGAAACTAAAAATAAATTAATAGTTTAAAAAACACCAGAAAACACGCTTTCATAAAGTAGTGAATAATTAAACGGATCGACCGTTTAATTATTCCCAGAGGATTTGAAAGTGACATCTATAAAAAAATAAATCTATGGATTACGCGGTAATTCAAAAAGGTTAAGAAAACCGATAACGGATTTTCTTTTGGTTTTTTTATAATCTTGAAACCTGATCGTGTTCAAAGTCCATTACGTGGCCTTTCTCACAAGTGTAAACACGACTATGATACGATATTCCATCATGGAATGCCAGTGCCTATCTTCCGGCTTCATCATCAGACCTTGAAACCTAATAGTGGTCAAAGTTCATTACAAGACTTTTCTAAGAAATCCAAAACAGCTGTGATACGATATTTCATCATGAAGTTCCAGTTCATATCTTCCGGCTCCATCATCAGATCAGTTTGACAGTACCTTATTATTGTATTGTCATCAAAACTACATACAGCTGCCAATTTTCATTATGCTACGACTCTTGGAAGATGGTTAAATTAGTTACCTTAGACTCCATTACTTAGTTAGTTACATACACGTCGACCTAACAAAAGCGTGTTAACAATGATATTTAATTATGGTTTTTATTTACTGGTGACATTGTAGACAGTTAGAAGTTTATTAATAATAGGCTTTCTTTTTAATTAATCAACGTAACAAAAACAATAAGATGAAATACAGAGATCGGTCTTTTTGGTGCCCGTAAGACCAATATGTGTCCGGGTTTTACCTAGATGCTTATAGGGAAAATCCCCCGGACGCCCCCGGACGCTGTCCAAACTAGGACAAATCCGGGCAAACCCGGACGCATGGCAACCCTAACTTTATGGCCTAATACTTCTCGGCGGATTAAATAAAAAAAAAGAAAACTTCCTAATTTAATCTTTACTAGCTTTTGCCCGCGACTTCGTCCGCGTGGAATAGTTACTTTGGGCTAACGTTAAATTTAACCCCGATTTTGAAGCATTCTTCATTGGCGCTCCGCTCCTATTGGCCTTAGCGTAATGATACAATATAGCTGTGCCTGCGACTCCGTCAGCGTAAGTTAATGTATTGGTAATATTGTTTAGATCACGTTCACATGAGGCTTAAGTACCTAGAGAACGCTTCGACCGCGAGAGGCGTCGAGCGCGGCGACCGATTCTCAAAAATAATCCTTATAGCATGATTCAGTATTCACGCGCGATGGCTTATTATTATAAGCGTATTTCATGTATAACTTTGGTGTTTCTATACCGATTTATATGATTCTTTTTACGGTTTCGTAGCCGAATGGCAAAAAACGGAATCTTTATAGTTTCGACATGTCTGTCCGTCTGTCTGTCTGTCTGTCTGTCCGTCCGTCCGTCTGTCACAGCAATTTTATTCCGAAACTATTAGGACTATACATGTGAAACTTGATAGGTAGATGTATTCTGTGAACCGCTTTCCGATTTTGAGAAAAAAATTAAAAAATATTTAAAATAAAGGGGGGCTCCCCATACATGGAACTAAACCTGAAAATATTTTTTTTCATGAAATCGATGCATGTGTGGTATCTATAGACAGTTCTTTAAAAACGACATCGGGGTTTCTAAAACCACTTTTCCATAAAGTCAATCGTTTAAAAGATATAAGCTTCCAAATTGGTAAAATGTGTGTGTGGCGGACACAACCTCTAACTTCTATAATAATGGAGTGAAAAATCTAAAAAAAATATATGTCTGTAGATCTTAATATAAAATTTCAACCAAAATTAGTTTGAACGAAATCAGTTCAGCAGTTTTTGAGATACATCATATTTTCTGAAACCGCAAATATAACTTTGTAATTCATACAAACACTATGAAAAACAAATTTATTCGGCGCAGTTGTAAAAAATGTAAAAAAGTAAGTTTTAAGAAATTTGTAAGGTTTTTTTTTCAAAACAAATTTATTTGGCGCAGATGTAAAAAATGTAAATAAGCTAGTTTTAAGAAATTTGTAAGGCTTTTTTTTTCATCAAATAAATTTGCATATTATATTATAGTTACTACGGAACCCTTCATGGGCGAGTCTGACTCGCACTTGGCCAATTTTTTTATGGAATAGTTAATAATGTTAACTTTTTCAATTAGGGGTGACTGAGAGTGTTATAAACGTAAGAGTAGACAAATATTATAATCAGAAAGCTTCGAACTGCTAAGCTATCGGGAGTTACACGTGTTATTGTGAGTCAACCATAAAAGTTAGACATATGCTGTCGTGGGATATTTTTTATATAATTTTAAGGAGAACATTTCCGTCATGAAATGATTTGTGTAGCTTTAACCATTAAGGTTGCACACGCGACGGAAGCTTAAAAAATGGAGTAACTTCTCCCGTTTTCCCAACATTTCCCTTCACTGCTCTGCTCCTATTGATTGTAGCGTGATGAAAAGTATACTATAACCCGCTCAGGAGTATGAAAAATAATTGTACCAAGTTTCGTTAAAATCCGTCGAGTAGTTTTTGTTTCTATAACGGTTATACAGACAGACAGACAGACAGACAGACAGACAGACAGACGGACAGACAAAAATTTAACTGATTGCATTTTTGGCATGAGTATCGATACTTAATCACCCCCTGATAGTTATTTTGGAAATATATTTCATGTACAGAATTGACCTCTCTACAGATTTATTATAAGTATAGATTACGCTAAAAATACATATTTTGAATTAGATTAAAACCCCAAATCCGACTACTAGTATTTGCTGTGTCGTAGTCTGTAGTATATTTTAAACAGGATTGGGGTAGTCATGATTTAGTTAAGAATAAAAAGAAATAGATTACTGTTCACAATAAATCTAATTATTAATCTTATTATAGTCGTATTTTTATAAAGAAAAAAAAAGGTATTGTATATTTTTTTTTAAAACAAATTACCTACATCATTTCTATGGCTTTCCATAACAGAAAATGACCCAAATAACACCTTAATGTGTGCCTTATTATGTTGTACAAAGTTGAATGATCTTCACTGTCATCATACATATTAATACTTTATAATGTCTAATACTTGAGTATCTTTGTGAGGAGTGGAATTCCCTGCCGGAGTCTATGTTTCTTGATACCTACAACCTGAGCGATTTAAGTCAAGAGTTAATAGGTTACTTTGAAGGGAAGCGTGCTTTATCTTTGACCACATCATAGCTTCAATTCTCTTCATAGATACTTGATCTATCTAATAATCATCGCATCAGTAGTAAAACTATTAAAAAAAAATGGGAAAATTGTAAAGCACTACAAAGTATTGAAGGGCAAGAAACTCCACGGTTCACCTGGGCACGGGCACCTTAGGTCCTTCTACGTATGAAACCACCAATTCCAATCATGCTCAAGCTCATGGCTTTGAAAGTGCCCATGTGAAGTAATTTTGTACAGATTTGGATTTTATGACCTGCGAAGTTCAACCATACACTGTTTACATTCTGCAAATTTTGATGAACATGACTCGTAAGACGCAAACATTCTCTAGTGATTTAGTTTTAATAACCAAATATAAATTATATTTTTACCCTTATGAATTCGTTAAATATTGTTCAAAAACATTTATTCACATTAAATTATAATGTTTGTTGGAGCTACTTCCGCCTGTGATACAGGATGAATCCTAGTGCAGGCATTAACATTGTAAGATAGTTTAATTTAAATTAATTTTGTAATTTACCTATTATGATTATTGAATAAAGATTATTTGAAGATTATTTACTGAAGAGTTTAGTTCACTTACGCTGTGTCTTTGAACTACCTACATGTGACCGTGAAATACACCACTAAATAAACTTGACCTTTTTCCTCTCACCTACCAAATGCCAGTCTCGTCCAAGATTTTCTTCAAGTCAGCGCCCGCAATAAAAGTACCAAACCGGAATGAAGAATCCCAACTGTAACTAATCCGAGAGGTCCGGGAAACGTGTCGGAACCGTGTCGGAAAGACGGTTAATCCCCACTACTGTACTGCCGGTTGTCATCCGGATTACTCGACAAGTGTTCTTTAAAACCGTTGGTGAGATCCGGAATAAAATATGATGAGGGAAGATTTTTTAGGAGAGACAAAAGTATATATATATCTTTGTAAATTGGTCTAAATACTTTTAAGTGTATCAAAACCTATTCCTATCAACAAATCTGCGTGACATTTTTATTGTTAATAGGCTCGCGTTTAACCACCTAATGGTAAGCAATGATGATGGTAAGGTTGTAACATACCAACACCAACCAAACAGACAGGCAGGCAGACATAGTTAGTAGAGAGACAAGCTGATAGTTTATATATTGAAACTTTATGCAAAACCAAGTCCAGTAAAATAAAATAATGTATTATCTATAGGGTTTTCTGTAAGTAATTACTCAGTAGTAGTTTATTATTTGATTGAAAGGAGTTTTTGAGAAAACGGTGTTATTTGAAAAGCAAATTGCTTGGAAGTTACTTTCGCGTTCATGTTATTTGTATGGATTAGCACAGTGAACAGCCTATCCATATGTTCGAAGGTGGTTCTAATAATTTGATCTCACGCCCCGTTCGACGCCTCCGCTGAACATTCATGCAATAATCTTAGGCGGGCGATGTAGTCGAGTGCCTGGCATACACGGTGATTGACATCCGATTAATCTATGCTCAAGATGCCAGATTCTCGTATAATAATATTCTGTTTGTGTGTATTTCTGTTTTATGTCAGTATGAAAACGGATCGCTTATGGGGTCGTTAGTCTGTCAGTTTGTCACACCATTCTAAGAAACTACAGTATCCATTCAGTCAAAACCTGGGAGTTATTTAAGAAAATAGATAAGAATTTACCATCGTTATGATTGTCTCTTGAAATCTACAAGCCTTAAACTAATGTAAGTATGTATTTATAGAAGCCACTTCAATTTTAATTATTAATTGGCTGACCCCAGCAAAAAAAGAGCCGCCGTTCTTTATTATTTTCCTTATTTTCTCAACTTTTAAAATTTTCTTGGACTGCCACAAAAATTTTAAAACCAAAATTAGCCAAATCAGTCTAGCCGTTCTCGAGTTTCAGCGAGACTAACAAACAGCTATTGGTTTTTATACATAATTATACAACGTATAACGGAAACCCCATATCTATCCAAAGGGGCTGAAGACATCTGGTATGGAGTCTCTATGCACAGTTTCAGCTCAAAATAAGTGACTCAAAGAATTGATACCAAATTATCGGTTTCATATGTTTCTTGAATACCAATCATAACAAACGTGTCACAGCACTACGAGCATCGATAGCTTTCCACGTCACTTGCCAATAACACGGTGATTCTCTTCGTTCTTCTTAATTTGAAAATTCTGCCTCTAGTATCCATGTATTGAAACTTCTATTGAACTTCACACATGTTTATTATCATCCAAAGAAACCATGCACTTGGTATGTATATACCCTTTAAATTACACGTTGTAGATAGATATATGATTTTTATAGATATTGTGTGTAAGATATGCCCAATAATATAAAAATTAAGGTTGAATTTAAACCACTGAACAACCACTAGTTCCTATTGTTACGTTTTGTGATAGTTTCGCTTGTGTGAAAGTCGAAAAGCACCCCATGGGAACATCCAACAGGGATAAATGTGAGTAAGTATCCCATGACCTGATTCGACTTTGAATTAGATTTCTTCCTACGTCATAAATCTTCAAATAAACTTGTTTATATAAAATATAGCCTGTCTGATTTTGTTTTCCCTCTAACTTCCTCTTAACCACGCAATGGACTCTGATACGGTTTTCATTTATAGAAAAAAAAAAGAAAACAAAAAACGAGGAAGTATTTCGTTTATAATTTCCTACATGTGCAGGAAATCCGGGCTCTGACAGATATTTCTTTTCAACCGACGACAAAAAGAGGAGGTTACTCGAAGACGGCTAAACCGATTTGGAAAATTCTTTTTTGATTGAAAGGGTATAATAATTATATCCCGATTTTATTTCATCGAAGTCGGGTTTATGGTTTTGCTAGACAATAATATAAACTTGATGCATATTTTGTTCTGTCCTTGATAGAGGATCCATGAGGATTCTTTCAAAAATATAACAAAAATAATCCATAATTTAAGATACTGATACGATGCCACAACCAGACACAGATATTTACATAAAACTTCTAACACCTCTAGTTTTAAAACTAGTATTTCAGAAAAAATTCTAGTTTTAATTCCGCCGAAAACTCAGGATATTTTTCTGAACTATTACATTGGTATAGATTTCCGCAAAGTAACGCCTGATTCCATTCTGTACCACTAGTTTTGGTCCGTGGTTAAAAGAGATAAAAACAAAAGAAAAGTTAAGCCGGGAACATATTGAATCTTTATCTTTTTCCTTACACTGTAACTCCAAAACTTCGCACAGTTCTCCACGCGAGTGTAATTCTAATATAGTTATAAATTATATAGGCCCCATTTTATGGTCCATAGTGATAAAGTTTCCGAAGAGGTATAAACCGTGTATCGGAAAGGATGAAAGTTTTTACGTCTGTTTGCGAGTGATAGTGGAACAATAAGTTTTTGACTGTCATAGACAGACTTTGGATGGCACTTATGGAAACATTGACAGTTACAACGTGTAATTTAAAGGGTATATACAATTATACATACCATGTGCATGGCTTCTTTAAATGATAACAAACTATATGGCAAGGGTTTTCTAATCCTATGTCTACATGTGTGGAACTTATTAGAAATTTCAATACATTGATACCACAGACTGAATTTTTCAAATTAAGAAGAACGAAGAGAATTATCGTTTTATTGGCAAGTGACGTGGAAAGTGATGACTCTCATAGTGCTGTAACACGTTTGTTATTACTGGTATTCAAGAAACATACGAAACCAACAATTTGGGTTCAATTCTGTGAGTCACTTATTTTGAGCTGAAACTTTGCATAAGGACTCCATACCAGATGTTGTTTTCAGCCCTTTTGGATAGATATGGGGTTTCGGTTACACGTTGTATAAAAGGCGAATATAGATTCAACTTTTAAAGTAAATGTACATCACTAGTCATTTATGTAAACATTTTTACAATTTGTTTAGTTTAAATACTTTAATGAGAATCTTTCTTAAAGAAATGGCTATGTGCAATGTGGTTTGAATTCCCATTATTAGCAATCTTGTCATCCCCTTCAACTAAGCTGGAGTGGGTTCACTGCAATAGTTAATGGATGAGGTTCAAACCTGCGACCACTCGATCACAAGTACGACACCTTAGCTATTAGACTATTGACATCATGTCATTTAAACTAAACAAATGGTAAAATTATTTAAAATTCTTTATAGAAAATTTGAAGAAGGAATAAAACCATATTTTGTTATACTTTATCCTGTAATTGTTGCACTAGCCTTTAGCAACCTTATTTTTTTAATTTTCAGCATATTATGAAACTTTGTTATGACCATAAAGTGACGCGAAGGCTATCACTTTAAGGTCCTATGGTGTCAGGTCAGGGAGGAAATCATGTCCTATGTTTAGTCAGTAGAAGTCTGACACTCCCTCCAACCCTTTAGGCACCGAACCACCCTGATCAGTGATCATCTCTATGTGCGATACTAGACGCATTGCCAGACCACAGACCATCTGGTCAGCTGCCCACACCAGGGCCCCATAGAGGATCACAGACAGGACCATCAACCTAAGTGTATCAGAAACGAAATTGTTTATATCGTAAATGATTAATTATTGACCTTTCTGACGTACAAATATAGTGAAAAAAATTAAAAATTACAAAACAACTTTCATAATTTTACATTTATAATTTTTTATTTTTGGTTTTTTAGGAAGTCGACCGTTGTGTAGTTACAATTTTGGACCAGCATTTCTTGCAAAAACATTCTGGCATACTTTTAATCGCAATTGGTATTTTTTATCACAAATATTAATAGTTCTTCTGCACCAAAGAAGCTCTTTCTCATTAACGCAGCCTTACATTTTACACTACACAATTTATCGTCATATTGAGCTCGCGTTCGAGTTTTCTTGACTACTGTGAACTGCTTAAACAAATGTAAACTCTTTTACCTAAGCCAATGGTGATTTTTTTTTATAAATCACACTACAGCAAGACGCAACTACTTATTTAACCTCTTTACCCTAGAAAACCACAAAGGTTGTCAATAAAACTCAGTAGATCATATTATTATAGCACATAAAAGCCTCTGTTATGGTCCGTCATAAAATTAATATGTTCCGCGTTATACTAGGGAAATTGTGGCTCCTTACACATTTTATTTCCACTTTTTTTACGACACCAACACTATAGTGAGATTTTCATTTTATTGTTATTTTGCACCTTATTATACTTGGCTTTATAAGTTCATGTGCTTTGTTCAGTGGTTGGAAACGCGACTGCTGAGCGTTAGTTCGTTAGTTCAATTTTGGTTTGTCAGAAATATTTATCCATTAGAACAGGCTCTTTCTCCCTTCTCTCCTCTCTTCCCTTCCTTTCTCTCGCTCTAATTTCTGCACACCCATCTAATCTATAGTAGCATTAGTCCAGTGGCTACAGGCATGACATACAAGTTGCATGCCGTAGATTTGTACCCAAGCCAGCTTTACTTTGTGTAAATTGCTTGCACAACTGCTTTCAAAATAGCGATGGATAATATCTTGAGTATACCGCCATATCTTAGGACGGATAATCCAAAGCCGTGTGAAATCTACCAAGCCTCATTGTGCCCGTATAGTGGCTCATTCCCTCTTTTAGAAAAAATAAGGAATAAGGGGAGGAAGGGCCTGTCTCAGCAATAGGAACGGTAAAGTGCAGATTGTTTTGATCAATATCAAATGTTACCAATGTATTATCTCAAAGATTGACTAGATAATAAATTCACTGCCTTAGCATGAACTTATCTAATAACCTAGGAGTCTTTAAGTCAAGAGTGAACAGGTTACTTTTAGGTAAGCGTGCTCCATCTTCGACTACATCATCACTTACCATCAGGTGAGATAGTGGTAAAACGCGAACCTATAATCAATAAATAAACAAATGCTTACGTACGTTTCATAAGAAACCAAAATTACAAAACAAGGTTATTTTTAGGGTTCCGTAGCCGAATGGCAAAAAACGGAACCCTTATAGTTCCGTCATGACTGTCCGTCTGTCTGTCCGTCCGTCCGTCCGTCGATCCGTATGTCACAGCCATTTTATTCCGAAACTATTAGGACTATACATGTGAAACTTGGTAGGTAGATGTATTCTGTGAACCGTTTTCCGATTTAAGAAAACAATCTATACTTATAATAAATCTGTAGAGAGGTCAATTCTGTACATGAAATATATTTCCAAAATAACTATCAGGGGGTGATTAAGGATCGATACTCATGCCAAAAATGCAATCAGTTAAATTTTTGTCTGTCTGTCTGTCTGTCTGTATAACCGTTATAGAAACAAAAACTACTCGACGGATTTTAACGAAACTTGGTACAATTATTTTTCATACTCCTGAGCGGGTTATAGTATACTTTTCATCACGCTACAATCAATAGGAGCAGAGCAGTGAAGGGAAATGTTGGGAAAACGGGAGAAGTTACTCCATTTTTTAAGCTTCCGTCGCGTGTGCTACCTCAATGGTTAAAGCTACACAAATCATTTCATGACGGAAATGTTCTCCTTAAAATTATATAAAAATATCTCACGACAGCATATGTCTAACTTTTATGGTTGACTCACAATAACACGTGTAACTCCCGATTGCTTAGCAGTTCGAAGCTTTCTGATTATAATATTTGTCTACTCTTACGTATATAACACTCTCAGTCACCCCTAATTGAAAAAGTTAACATTATTAACTATTCCATAAAAAAATTGGCCAAGTGCGAGTCAGACTCGCCCATGAAGGGTTCCGTAGTAACTATAATATAATATGCAAATTTATTTGACGAAAAAAAAACCTTACAAATTTCTTAAAACTAACTTATTTACATTTTTTACAACTGCGCCAAATAAATTTGTTTTGAAAAAAAAAACCTTATAAATTTCTTAAAACTGGCTTTTTTACATTTTTTACAACTGCGCCGAATAAATTTGTTTTTCATAGTGTTTGTATGAATTACAAAGTTATATTTGCAGTTTTAGAAAATATGCTGTATCTCAAAAACTGCTGAACTGATTTCGTTCAAACTAATTTTGGTTGAATGTTTATATTAAGATCTACAGACATATATTTTTTTTAGATTTTTCACTCCATTATTATAGAAGTTAGAGGTTGTGTCCGCCACACACACATTTTACCACTTTGGAAGCTTATATCTTTTAAACGATTGACTTTATGGAAAAGTGGTTTTAGAAACCCCGATGTCATTTTTAAAGAACTGTCTATAGATACCACACATGCATCGATTTCATGAAAAAAAAATATTTTCAGGTTTAGTTCCATGTATGGGGAGCGCCCTTTATTTTAAATATTTTTTAATTTTTTTCTCAAAATTGGAAAGCGGTTCACAGAATACATCTACCTATCAAGTTTCACATGTATAGTCCTAATAGTTTCGGAATAAAATTGCTGTGACAGACGGACGGACGGACAGACAGACAGACAGATAGACGGACAGACATGTCGAAACTATAAAGATTCCGTTTTTTGCCATTCGGCTACGAAACCGTAAAAAGAATCATATAAATCGGTATAGAAACACCAGTTATACATGAAATACGCTTATAATAATAAGCCATCGCGCGTGAATACTGAATCATGCTATAAGGATTATTTTTGAGAATCGGTCGCAGCTCTCGACGCGTCTCGCAGTCGAAGCGTTTTCTAGGTACTTAAGCCTCATGTGAACGTGATCTAAACAATATTACCAATACATTAATTTACGCCGACGGAGTCGCGGGCACAGCTATATTGTATCATTACGCTAAGGCCAATAGGAGCGGATCGCCAATGAAGAATGCTTCAAAATCGGGGTTAAATTTAACGTTAGCCCAAAGTAACTATTCCACGCGGACGAAGTCGCGGGCAAAAGCTAGTAATAAATATTTAAAATTAAGGGGGGCTCTACATAAATGGAACTAAAACTGAAAATATTTTTTTTATCATGAAACCTATGCGTGTGTGGTATCTATAGACAGGTCTTCAAAAATGACATTGGGGTTTCTGGAACCACTTTTTCATAAAGTAAATCGTTTAAAGGAGATACGCTTCCAAAGTGGTAGAATGTGTCCCCCCCTCTAACTTCTATAATAATGGAGTGAAAAACCTAAAAACAAATGTCTATAGATCTTAATATAAACTTTCAACAAAAATGGTTTGAACGAGATCGGGTCAGCAGTTTTTGTAATACAGCATATTTTCTAACACCAAGCAAATATAACTTTGTAATTCATACACACACTATGAAAAAACATTACATAAATTTTTTACAACTACGCCAAAGTTATTTGGCGTAGTTGTAAAAAATGTAAATAAACTAGTTTTAAGAAATTTGTAATTTTTTTTTTGGCAAGTAAATATATTATATTATTATAGTTACTACGGAACCCTTCATGGCCGAGTCTGACTCGCACTTGGCCAATTTTTTTACTACTCGTACACGTCACAGTGTTAGTATCTAGTTTGTACGGGATAACTGTAAGTGATGGCTGGCTGTAGTGGTTCATATAATAAATTTAAAGATAAATGATCATTGATTTAGAATAACTCATGTTAGCATTATATGATAAGTTTAGGGGTAGTACACGCGGCAAAAATCAAACGCGAACTGAAGTCGAAAGTAAACTCGGTATAAAACTGCTTATTAGCGTAAAAATATATGAATTATACGAGTGGACCGTACATAGTTCAAAAATTAGACAACAGAAGATCGTTCCATTTTTCGCTTATTACTCGTTTAACAAGTAAGAACACAAGATTATTAACCTCACATTTCTCTGCTTAAAAAACCAGTAGGTATAGACTTTTATCTTAACCTTTTCAGTCCAAAATTAATCCTACCCTAAATAACTGAAATACATAAAAGGGATTCTTTATTTATAAACCACATATTTGCCTAAATGAATCACAGGTAGCGTTACCAAGTGCGTGGATTGCGAAAAATTCCGAAATTGAATCCCTAATGTTGGCAGCCATTCCGATCATTCAAGAGCTTAAGTATTTGAATGGCTCCAGGTTTTGTAAGTACGTTAGAAAGAAGCAGTATGACGATTTGATTATTTATTTAAACTTAATTGTACAGAGGTGTGACACATCGCCACTTTACCTAAAATATGTTTTTCTATTGATAATTCATGACCTGATTCCTCCATCTAGGTATAGGTTTAAGAATAACTTTCTTTCTCTTAACATGCATACATAATTAACTACCGGTCTACCAGACGCACGGCTGGGTACCACCCACACTTAGTTGAAATACCGTCTTGTCGTACCAAGCGCTTCTCCTCCACATACATATATTGTCCGCACAGACAAGCTATGGAGCTCTCTGTCGGCTTCTGTATTCCCTGCCACTTATGACCTTTCAGCCTTTAAAGCAAAGTAAATAGGCATCTTCCGGGCTCGCTCGTCCTATGTAGGCTCACGTTGGTAAGTGATGATGTGTTCGGAGATGGAGTACGCTTACTTAGTTATATCAAGAGAACCAGCAATTTTTATGATTTACATGATTTTTTTTTTGTAAATCAGAGTAGGTACTCTTTGGCGTTTTAGTGAAAATTTTTTTTACATATCATGTCGCTTAACTGTCGTTAAATTTTCAGTTTTTGACCAACGTCGCATTAGTCTTTTGAATTCCAAATCAAATTCACTAGGTATAAGCAATTTTTAAATTAATTATGTTACCTAATTACATGCGTTGTCAATAAAATAACCTATTAGAATTTCTTGATTTCTTTCCTTACTGATAATGGCAGAATCATACCTAATTACGTTATTTTGTTGTCAATATTAAAATACCTCATTAGCGTTTTTTTATGAGAGCAATAAGTGATTTTAACTTATAATTTTGAAATTAAGTTCTAAGAGATATGGTGTTTTTTTTTAAAAAATCGGAATATGGCCAAGAAGAATATTGAAATTGAAAAACATTTATTCGGACGAAGACACACACAGCAACATACAATACAATATTACAAGCAATATAAAAAAAGTATAAAAAAATAATCGTTGAGCATGTCCACACTGAAAGGGACACCAACTCAGCATTTGCTGCGAGGAGGCTTACCCAGCGTTGGTTTTCAGTTGGCACCCAGCAGTGACACATGGAAGAGGGTAAGTAAATTAAATAAATGTTAAAGAGTGTGTAGTGTTTTAAATACATAATCCCCCGACCGAGTTTTTGCCGCGAGTAGACGTGTTACCGTAACGCTCCTCATTTTTAAACCACTAAAAATGTTTAAACCATACAATAAGACCTAATAAGTAATGTGTTCGAGTACGAAACAAGTGACAAATTAAACTGTGCTTAAAGTAAAACATTCGAGAAGCGTAATAATCATCAGTGAGTTTAAATACAATACGAAAAAGTGGTTACTAATAACGTGTTTACTGTGTTCCGTGACCCGACTCGCGTAGTGTGACCTTGAAAAATAGAAAGGCAATCCACAAATCGACTGCACGAACTATCTTGTACGAGTCATTAACTAATTTGATCTATTCGCACAAAGTAAATTTGGCTCTGTCGCCAAGACCGTCTATTCAGAAACCTGTGACACTGGTTCAAATCCTAGTTCCACAAACTCTTTTTGTTTTTGGAATATATATATTTTTTTACCTCATTTTTTTTTTTTTTCATTGTACATTTTCTCGCTATCATGCCAATAAACCACTCACCTCCCGCCGCAACTACTTCATCTATGCCATCCGGTGTTCCCGAAAACCACAGCAGCTCTACAACTCTCTCCGCGGATGCTAAAGAGGAATTGGCAATAAAATGTGGACCTATCCGTATAAATCTCTGCGATACCGAGCATGACTTGCAGTCGCTCACGTCAAAGATCACTGACCGAAACAATAAGTCGGTTAAAAAAAGAAAATTAAACGAGCTTGGTGAAAATGCTGATATAGCTGAACTAATTAAGAATATGTTTACATTATTCTCAAAAGAGCAAGAAATACATTTTCAAGATTTAAAATCGAGTATGGAAGTTATGTCGAAAAAATATGATGAATTTTTAGTTAAAATTACTTCGCTTGAAAAAGAAAGAAAAGCTGACAGGGTTTTGATCAAACAGTTAGAGGAGAAACTGGAAACTTTGGAAAGAAAATCCCGGGGTACTGGTATCGAAATACGGAATATACCTAAACAAAATGCCGAGTCCAAAGAAACATTATGCAATGAAATTATGCAGCTCGGAAAGACCTTAAATGTCAATATTGATTCTTCGACTATAAAGGACATTTATCGGCTGAAGTCAAAAGACTCCTCAAACCCCGTTATTGTGGACCTAACGACGGTACTGCTGAAGGATAAGGTGATGAAGGCAGTTAAGAGTTTCAATAAATCTAAACCAAAGGGAGAAAAACTTAACGCAACTCATCTGAACTCTAAATACCAGCCAAAGCCATTATACATAGCGGAATCTCTCACTCAGAAAGCTCAAAGGCTTTATTTTCTGGCGAGACAGTTTCAAAAGAATCATGGATATAATTTCTGCTGGACGGTGAACGGAATTATTTATCTCAAACACACAGAAGGATCGCCATTTGTTCGAATAAATACGGACTCAGACCTAGAAAAATTAAGGATTGCTCTATGACTATATTTCCAAGTAACTTATCACTATTATTCTAATTTTGAAGATCTACATGATTTGAATCCAAATTATCTCCTCATATTATTTGTTTATCTCAATCATTTTAAATTTAATCTTACACTATACATACATAACACACACATTCATCATATTACCAAAATAAACCTTTTCCAACATACTCTCAGTTGTTCTGAATCTCGTTATTGCTGCAATACTTTCCTATTGCTCCCTGACTACATACCATGGCCATACACATTCTTTTTATTCCACATTCAATGACATAATAGAGCTAACAGAAAATATTGATGAAGTATCTGTATCTAAATCGCTCGTGGTTTCTGTCGAGGATTGTCATAAAGTATTGACCTCGTCTGGACAGGATCTGCTTATTCTAACACAAAACATTCGTAGCATAAACTGCAATATGCCAGAGTTAGAAATCCTGTTGAATAGAATGAATCTCAAGTGTGAATATAGACCGAATGCTGGCTATCGAATTCTACGGTAATACCGAATCTTCCGGGATATTGCTATGTAGGGTCTAGATTAAATGTTAAGCAAAACGATGGCGTGGTAATTTACTACAATGAAAATCTTAGCGTAAAGGTAGATGAGCCGACCATGCAAGAATGTAATAGCCTAATTGCTGTAGTGGACAATCGTATAGCCATACTCGCTATTTATCGATCACCATCTTATCGAAATATCGTTCAATTTCTCTCATCATTAGATAATACTCTCCATAAACTTTCTGCTTACGAACATGTTATAGTGATGGGGGATATCAATATAAACATTAACCCTGAAAAAATAAACCAAATTGGGGAGCGCTATTTAACTTTAGCAGCTGCACATGGCCTTCTGCCAGCCCACACCTTAATCACTCGTAGTAATAGTGATACTTGTTTGGATCATGCGCTGGTTAAAACCAGTTACCCTACCACCACAATCGTACCTCACACTACATTGACAGACCACTACCCCGTCTTATTAAACATTAATTTAAAGATAACCAGACAATATGCCATTTCAAAAGTAATAAAAACAAATAAAGATGGAGTACTGCAGGATTTAAAGGAAATTGATTTCGGTGCGATTAACGAACTAGCTGATCCAAACGCCTCCCTTAACTGCTTCACACAATTAATACAGCAAATAATTCATAAAAATACTAAAGAAATAATATTACCTCAACGCCATAAAATTATAAAACCGTGGATGACTCAGGGGTTGCTACGTTGTACAAGACATAGGGATAAGCTACATAATAAATTAAAAAGGGATCCAACCAACGATATCTTAAAAGTTACGTACAATAGATACAGAAACTTCTGCACTTCCATAATAAGGAAAGTAAAAAGAGCTTACGAGAGGGAGCAACTTCTAGCAGCTAAACAAAATAATAAAAAGCTGTGGAAAGCAATCAAGGACATTACCAACACATCAAAGAAACTAAATTCTTCAAAAGAATTACTAGCGATCTCATCCAATCCTGAAAAATCACTCGATGAAGTTAACAACTTTTTTGTTAACGTAGGAACCTCATTAGCAGACAAAATTCACAAGAAGAATACACAAACCTCTAACATAAACTCTCAATCTACTAGTTCTGACACGTCAACAGTAAATTCATTCGTCTTAATGGATACTTCTGAAGCTGAGGTTGATCGTCTTATTCTTGGTTTAAAGTCAAACTGCCCCAGCGGGTGTGATAAAATTAGCAGCGAATTTTTAAAAACTTATAAAAATATCCTTGTACCTCACATAACGAAGATATTTAATAATTGCCTTCAGACAGGATCATTCCCTGAGGCTCTTAAGAAAGCCGAGATTTGCCCCATTTATAAAAATGGTGACAGAGATCGTATAAATAATTATAGGCCGATATCTATTTTGCCAGCTCTGTCGAAGATACTTGAAAGAATTATTAACTTAAGATTAGTAGACTATTTGGAAAAGAATAATTTGCTATCTGACAATCAATATGGTTTTCGGCAGAGTAAGTCAACTGAGCAAGCTGTCAATAAATTGACAACTTACATTAGCTCAAACCTAGACAAAAGAAAAAAATGTCTTATTATCTTCCTAGATCTGGCAAAGGCTTTCGATACGATCTCTGTCCCCATCCTCCTGGACAAACTCGAAAAGTTGGGAATCAGAGGCATGCAGCACAAGCTTTTCAAAAGCTATCTAACTGGGCGATCCCAACGTGTTCGCGTTGATGCATATAGGAGTCATGACCTCCAAACTACACACGGAGTACCGCAGGGCAGCATCTTGGGGCCTACCTTATTTCTGGTGTATATCAACCAACTCACTAATCTAAAGCTGTCACAAGGTGAAATTATCTCATTTGCTGATGATACTGCCCTTTGTTTTTCGGCCAATAACTGGGAGGAGGCCTTCGAAGTTGCTCAATGTGGTTTTAACACGGTTGAGAAGTGGCTTCGGAGGAACATTTTGACTTTAAATGTAGAGAAAACTAAATATATCTGCTTTGGCATTAGGAAAGTACATAGCGTCGCTAGTACCCTTAAAATCATCTCACACCATTGCCACGTAAATTCCAATTGCTCGTGCCCTACGCTGGAACGTGTTCAGATGATTAAATATCTTGGTGTAATAATTGACAGTTGTCTTAATTTCAAAGAACACATAAAGGTTTTAAGTGGTAGGATCCGTAAATTAATTTTTGTTTTTAGAAAATTACGGCATATTATTGATCCACCACTTCTGAAACAGATATATTATGCTCTCTGTCAGTCGCTTTTGACTTACTGTATTTCCTCGTGGGGTGGCGCTTGTAAAACAACTTTAAAGCGTCTTGAGATCGCTCAACGTGCAGTACTCAAAGTTAGTACTTTTAATCGTATTTTTTTCCCCACGAATCAACTTTACAAAGACTGTAAAGTCCTAACAGTCAGGCAATTATACATTCTTAATGTTATTCTCCTTCAACACAGTAAACAAATGTTCAATCCGCTATACAATTTGGGACGAAGAAAAGACAAGGCTTGTTTCAGACAAATTATTACTAATACTAACTTTAGCACAAGATTTACTAACTTTATTGGACCTTTCATCTACAATAAGATAAATAAAACTTTAAACATCTACCCCCTGACTAAAACCCAATGTAAGAAAAAAGTTACTGAGTTCTTACATAAGCATTCATACGAAGAGACTGAATTGCTTCTACATGTACCAAAGTGATTGATTGCTTATCACACCCACTCACATACATACACAGCCTCTTCACTCACACTTACACACCCTCTTCATCCACACATATACACCCTCTTCATTCAAAAATAGACACAATCTTCTTTCGCACTCCATATCATAATATTTACCCGAAGAGAGGACACTCATACACACTACCCATTAATTTTGGCTCATCCTGTAAATACTGTTTTTTTTTTATTGATTTGTTTATTACTTGCCTAAATTATTTCAGTTTAATAGAGAGACATCATTGTAATAATTATGAATTTTGTTTTTTTTTTATTGTTTCTTAATTACCTAATTAATTTAATAGTATAATTATTAGTTTTAGATTTAATTTTCTAATATTAATTTAAATGTTAATATTTCTAATAATAATTAATTTAAATGTTAATATTTTTGTAATTCCTTTTTTTTCTCTCAAGTATGTATCTAAAATTATGTTTTTTTACGTTGCTACATTATTTTTAAATTAATAACATAGGTTGTACTCGAGGGGATTGGCGCTGATAGCCGAAATACAGGCTCTTGCCTAGTTCGGCTACAGATGTCTAATTATTTTGTAATAATAATTATGTATATAGCCTATAAGTAGTATAATATTGTAACATAGTTTGAAACTGAAATAAATTGAAAAAAAAAAAATTGAAATTGAAATAAATTGAAATAAATAAAATAATATTGAACAAAGCAATATCGTGTGCGCAAAAACGCGCGCGTTAATTGCCTTGTATCGAGCTGGCTACTAAGTTATTATTATTATAAAATTAATTATTAAGTGATCTACATGCAACCTTAAAATTATATCTATAAAATAAATAGATTCATAAATAATACATAACTACATAGTGGATGATTACATGTTAAATTAAAATAGCTGTCCTAATACAAGAGTTTATCAAATAATTATTATATTGTATCTGTTTGTTCGTGGGATGAGACTTTTTCAAATGCACAGAGGGGGATGAATATTGTCACAAATTGGCTACGCAAGAACATTTTAACGCTGAATGTTGCAAAAACCCATTATATTATTTTTTCTATTTTGACTAACGACAAGCCGGACTCTTCTTACCATATTATTTCGCATTCGTGTACTAACCCAAACAGTGTGTACTGTTTATGTCCTAATATTAATAATGTTAACCGACGACGAGTTGCAAGTCTATCGGTTTTCTATCGGTTACATTTCGGGGAGTGTGCGATGGAATCACACAATCTAATTCCGCCAAGCCCGTTCCATCATTGGACTACAAGACAAACGGCGATGCGCCATCGGTACATGGTGGACATCCCACCCATACGCACGAAACTTTTTGGGAATACTTTCATTGTGCGTATTGCTAAGGAGTGGAATTCCCTGCCGGAGTCTGTGTTTCCTGATCGCTATAACCTGGGAGTCTTTAAGTCAAGAGTGAATAGGTTGCTTCTAGGCAAGCGTGCTCCACATTCGACCACATCATCACTTATCAGGTGAGATGGTGGTCAAACGCAAGCCTATCATCAATAAAAAAAAAAAAATTAAAAAAATGGAGCTGTAACGAAGTACCTAGGAGTAATGATTGACAAAAACTTAAATTTTCATAAGCACAGATCTACTCGCAGCAAGAACTCGCAAACTTAATAGTCATATTTAAAGCTTTACGATAATTATGTAGCTCAAAAAAGTATTATTAAATCAGCTTACTTTGCTTTATGCCAATCACAATTTAGTTACTGCATAACCTCTTGGGGAGGCACTTCTAAAACTCATTTTTTGAAACTTGAGAGATCTCAAAGAGCACTATTAAAAGTTACTTTGTTCCTGCCATTTGATCACTCAACCATTGACCTGTATCGGAGATGGGAAGTTCTAACAGGACGACAACTTTTTATTCTGCATATAATTCTAAAACAACACTCTCTTTTAAAATATGAACCAAATAAATTCAATGGCAAACGCCGAAAGTATGCAGTTTGCAAAACTAACCCCTTTAATACAAAGTTTGCTCAACAATTTATTTGTATTACACATATGTAATACAAATAAATTGTTGAGCATTTGTTAATAGATTGACTCGGCCATCGCATGAAAACACAATATATCTCATAAGATATATTGTGTTTTCATGCGATGGCCGAGTCAATCTATTTATTTAAAACGTAAAAAAATAAGTTTTTAATATTGATATGGTCACTATAAGATGTTATTAGGTTAGATAATTACGTAACAACTTAAGACAGAAGTTCCCTTATGGACTGAATAAATTAATAACCGACTTGGTATTACATGGATCTCACAACTTTTTACGGTAGAATAATTGAGTTGCGAGACTTGGTTTATGGATAAGTATTGTTTTTTATGGGATACTATATTTTGTTTTACTAAATAAATGACTTATCAATGTTTATATTATTAAAATTAATTTGTGATTGTAGAACAAATTTCTTAAGATTTATCTTAAAAGTATTTAATTTTTTTAAGTCCCTCATTGGTGGGGGAATATCATTCTGACATTTGGAGGCTGCGTACCGAAAACTGCCTCGAAATGCTGACGTACGATGATAAGGGGTAACCAGCTGTTGGGCGCAACTTCTAGCCCTGCGCTGTCGGTGATTATTAATCCACGCCAGTTTCGAGTACAAGTATGAAGGAGATTTATATTTGATGACGCCAAAAAGAAGAGAAGCTAAATGCAATTTTCGGCGTGACTTCGTCTTTAAAATATTATGATGATTTAAAAATGGTGTAATATGGCTCCTGAGTGGTACATTAAAGCAAAACCTTGCGCAAGCGTTTTGTACCCTTTGGATTAATCGTGCGGTACATGCAAGAAGTCGTGGTCCTACAATGGTGTCGGCATAATTAAGTTTCGATAAAATCAGACTTTCAACTAGTTATACACGCAAGTCCTCACTTAAAAATGGGCGCATTTTGTACAAGTCCTTGAGACGATAGAAGCAGTTTTCTGTAACATCAACCAGAGCCGTAGTGGTACTACGACCACTCCTAAAACCCGACTGCACATCCGCCGGTAATATATTATTTTATAATATACTAGCTTGTGCCAGTGGCTTCGCCAGCGTGGGAAGTTTTTCCCGTGTAAATCCCGATCCCGTGGGAATTTCGCAAAATCCTTTCTTAGCGGATGCCTACGTCATAACATCTACCTGCATGCCAAATTTCAGCCCGATCCGTCCAGTGGTTTGGGCTGTGCGTTGATAGATCACTATGTCAGTCAGTCAGTCAGTCAGTCAGTCAGTCAGTCACCTTTGAGTTATATATATAGATTATAATATCAATATCATTAGAACTTAAAACTGGATATTTACCTTGTGTATCTTTTGTTTGAAGTTCTAATGATACTGTCTGTGACCATGTCAGCTTAAAAGAATATCAATATTATCTGAACAGTGAACATGTGCCTATCTGAGGATTGACCGCGGTAAGTGTTGCTTAACCTGGTCACCCTTCCACGGCCTGACCTCACCTAGAGCTGCTTAACCGTGAAAATCGATACATTGCGGCAGTTTTTATAAAGTCACAAGCGCCTCATATTACCCCATATAAATATCATCAATCAAATGTTAATACCGTGACCTACTTATCAGGTTTTATTCAGGACATCGTGAGAAGAGTAGCAGTTATCTTATTGGTAACATTTACAAGTTCTTCGAATAATGTGGTAAATAGTTGTGTTTACAAACTATGTGTCACTAGTTACCGAGACTACGGGGATGTGGTATTTACGAATACGTTATGAAATACTTATCGATAGATTGGTAGGTAAAAGGATTCACAATGTCGTGTGAAGATTGTGGTGATATACAATATGTTTTTTAAATTGTTGATAGACTAACAAATATAACATTTAAATATTGACATTGTTATATATTACTTTAATATTTATCAACAAATAATACATATATCTTGACATTCATACTTTATGACATTTTAATTCTTTAAGTGACATTATAATTATTATTGTTTTTTTATTACTTTCTAATGTTTTACAATTAATATTTTTTGTATTAATGTACCTATGTTGTAATTGCTTGAGATTTGCATGCCGCAAGGCGTAATATGGTTGAACTGTGCTCTATTTCTTTTAACAACTTTATACCCATAACCCATATAAGCAAATAAATGAAATTTGAATTTGAAATATCTCACCTATTACGTGTTGATGTGGTCGAAGATCAAGCACACTTACCAAGAAATAACCTAATCACTTTTGACTTAAGGACCCTTAGCTATCAGGAAACAGACTTCGGCAGGGAATTTCACTCCTCAGCTGTACGTACAATTAAAATATTCCCAAAACGTTCTGTGGCTATGTGTGGGATGTTCACCATGTCATGCATAGTATGTTCAGCTCAGGTTGGATGCCTTTTTTCCTGGCTGGGAAAATAATCGAATGACTTCTCCCGCTCTGGGTAAAGCGGAAACCCACCCTGTTCCCTCAGCTGCCCTAAAGTTCCCGGGCCGTGGCATCTCGTTAGAAGATTCCCGCAACTCCGGCGGGCAATGGCCTTATGGGGCCCCGTCACTGGTGCTGACAGCACTTTGAGGCGCGCGTGGAACACGACTCGCCACCGACCCGGGCCTGGTCCTAACCGCCGTAGAGCTTGCGGGCGGCGAGCAGGGTTAGCTCGCCGCCCGCAAGCCCTACGGTGGCCAGAGATAGAATATTCTAACGAGATATCGTGGCCCAGTGAGTTTTTAGTCAGTAGAAATCTGACACTCCCTTCCGCTCCTCCCACGGCGAGGAGTCATTTCATGATATTCCCATCTAAAAAAAGTATTTGCATAAACATCTAATCGGTAAAAAACCGGCAAGTAGGGTTCCGTAGTAGTATCTATAAAAAACGGCAAAAAAATCACGTTTGTTGTATAAGAGACCCCAATTTTTTTTAAAATCTTTTTTAGTTTTTGTTGATATATCGGCAACAGAAGTATCTGTGAAAATTTCAACTGTCTAGCTATCACGGTTCATGAGATACAGTCTGGTGACAGACCGACAGACAGCG
Organism: Tholera decimalis; assembly: GCA_943138885.2. Classification (NCBI taxonomy): domain Eukaryota; kingdom Metazoa; phylum Arthropoda; class Insecta; order Lepidoptera; family Noctuidae; genus Tholera; species Tholera decimalis. The sequence goes on from OW964568.2 coordinate 6,458,917, forward strand.
GAGCCTTTGTAATAGGGTCTAGTTTTTACTCTTTGGGTACGGAACCCTAAAAATACAATCAAACGAATACAAGTGTTGACCTTATTAGGAAAGCCCTTTAATCAATCCACCAACGAACTCGAAATCCATAAATAAAACGAACTCAAAGTTGTAAAACTTTTCAGTTCAGCATCAGCCACCGTCCCAGTGCCACTAAATTAAGTTGGGTGTAGTGAAATTTATAGTACAGGAGCTAAGCTAACAAGTTAAGTGATGGTGCGTGCAGCTCTTAAAACTTCCTCCTAGGCTGTAATAAGATTATCTACTGGCTCTCCGACTGCGTTAGTCCGGGATTTTACAATTCTGGCTTAGGTCAGAGATGGAATTTTGATGAGACTTCTAAGTTGGATTATTTGGAAATTTAGTTTCAGTATAACCGTATAGATTCACTTATGCTATACCCATTCGTATTTACTGGGTTATGACGGTCGGATGAGCAGTCTATTTAAAAAACTGGTGATCTTATTAATTTTTTTTTGTTTATGTAAAATATATAAATCCTGAAAATAATTAGTGCACAAGCAGTAATAGAATCCATTACCATAGTTATTTTCATATTCTGTGAATATTAAAAAAAAAAAAATCAAAGTTGTACGTCGATTAAAAGTTAGCTGTTGTTATTTTCATAATTATGTGCAGAACTTTGGGTTCTACACAGTAATGCAAACGTATCCCCCAGCTACCATCACATACACATAAGATTATAAATGTATGAGTGTTCATTAAAGACGTTTAATTTATGTTAAAAGATTCTTAAAATATACAGTATGTTAACTAACAGAGGGCGTTCCCGCTAATCCGCAATAGTATAGCATCCATACATGCTAAAAAAATATTACCATTCGAAAACAAAATGTTTTTATTTTTTTTAATACTAAAATATTCACTAAAAATGTTAAATTGATACGTAAAAGAAACACTCTGTACACGCGTACTTGAAGGACAGCAATGTCGCAACTTATTTATGAATGGCGAGTCGCGTGTGCGGCGATCTAATTGATGTGCTTATACTATTGCGGGTTAACGGTAACGCCCTCTGTTAGGTAACATACTGTATAATTATAATATGTATATGAAGCTTTGTTATTTCTTTTCATACTATAAACTAAATAAATATTGTAATTTACAATATTAATTTAATTTATAGTATGCTATACGGTAAACTATTACAAGCCTGTGCTGTCCCACTTCTGTGTCAGGCCTTAATCCATTTCAATACTCAATACTCAATACTCAATCATTTATTGCGTTCCACAATGTGAACTTAGGTGGTAGGTGCATACAAAAATATACATAGTTTACAGATCATTGTCGAAAGGTCTCGATTCTGCGTCTCACCTTTTCAATTCTTAATGAAGCCTTCCAGGTTTCCCCACCATATCCTTCGCAGTCTGCCTCAGCCTATGTTGCTGTCGTAGGTCACGTTATTTATAATATAATTATGCTTTGCAAGCTTACGGCTTGTCCGTCGTACGACATACATTACTTGGTATAAGGAAAATCTAAACACAAATATTATAAAACTAGCTGACCCGCCACGATTTCGTTCGCGTGGTATCCTACCCCTACCCAACCGATACCACTACCCCTATTCTACCCATACCTTACTCTACCCCTACCATACCCGAACCCTACACTACCCCTACCCTACCCTACCCTACCCTACCAATACCCTACCCATACCCTACCCTACCATACCGTACCCTACCCCTACCCCTGCCCCTACCCTACCTTTACCCTACCCTACCTCTACCCTACCTCTACCCTACCTCTACCCTACCTCTACCCTACCTCTACCCTACCTCTACCCTACCTCTACCCTACCTCTACCCTACCTCTACCCTACCTCTACCCTACCTCTACCCTACCCTACCTCTACCCTTGCGACCTTTCCTACTGTTTTTTTTTCATAAGAACCTTCTCCTGACAAAACCAAACAGCAAAAAAAGAATCAGCCAAATCGGTCCAGCCGTTTTCGTGTTTTGCGCTTAGCAACACATTTAGCGATTCATTTTTATTATATAGATTATATGTGTACTATATCGGGGTCAGTCTAACCGGATGTAGATGAGTATATAAACAAATTAGGGTTTTACATGGAGCGACTTCCTATCTAACCTCCGCAACCCGATAACTGGTACCCGTGGCGAAACCAATATCAGATTTTTCTGGCTTCTGACTTGAAGCCAGAAAACGGGAAAAGTAATGGGTCAAAGTCAGCCGTAACCACTGTCACAAATGATCAAACTACAGTTCATTCGTTTCTTCTGCCGCTTGTGATTTCCGTGCCTCGGACACTACAACCCATCTTCTGTAGATGGGTTGTAGTTTCCGAGGCACGGACTTCAAGCATTACTTAACCCTAAGGATCAACTCATGCGGCTGTTATTATTTAGCCAAAAAGCTCTTCATAATAAAAATACTGTGTGTAATGGAATATTTATTTATTTAAGGACAACCAACAAAGCATACACCAATAAACATGTTACAAGTTACAATATTATTACTAACAATAGTGTAGCCGTAATTAAAGGCTGCCACGGCATGCATTAAACAATAAGCGTGAAAGTAGAGATAACATAAAACAAAAAAAACTTACTAACATTGCAATGGCTAGCTAGGTATTACTAATTGCTAAAGCTATTGTTTTAGTACCAACATAGCATTTCACATATTATAAGACGAATGAACAGTTAAATAATTAAAAATATATCTAAATATAAGTGGAAAGCTAAAAGCAAAATAAAATTATTTGTCATTTTTGTAATATATCAGCTGATTCCGGAATTCCACGAAATCTAGACGACAAATTGGCTTTACAAATTCAAATACGTTGAGACCTGTGGATCCGAGAAGCTTCATCTAGGATTCACTGTGTCGTCGCCCATAACAATCTATCTCACAGAATATAAATAAAGACACAAACTTGTTTCAATTTTCTTCATACTTTTTTTATTAAAAAGCTGTTGATTAAAATTAGCTGTTGCCTACGACTTCGTTCGCTTTTTGAGTCTACATTATCAACGCTGTTTACCCACGTAACTCTAAATACGTCTAGTTATTTCAGATATTAGCGTGTAAAACAGATAAACTGACAAGTAATCGAAATTTGATATGGGATTGATTTTCATAATCTGAGGTTTACGATTTTTAATTGCCAAAAGAATGTGTACTTCTGTTAGTTAACAATTTTTAGTGAAATTTATTTCTTCACAAGCTTTCAAAAGTGTCAGCTTACTATCCAGAGTAATTAGAAATAATTTTAAAATATTAGGCACATATTTATTGATCATCACAATTACTGCTCACAACGTTATCCACAGATTGTTACATAAAATAACTAGTTGCTAGACATAAGGCTTACAAAAAGAAAATTATTTAACTAACTATTTAAACAAAAATATAGTAACTGTTTAAACAAAACTACAAACTAGAATAAAGTTTAAAAAAAATCCTTCTCAACGCTATGGGCTGGTAACTAGAAAAACATTTTTTTCCAAGATTTCGCAGTCAAATTAGTTCTATAACATGTCATTTAAAGTAAAATACTTAATAACCTACCAAATCACTTAGACAATATAAAACACTATTCGTAGCGCTTATCGCTTGTTATAAAGTCTTGGTTGTCTAAAATAATCAATTTTCCAGGTAAGCCATAAAATATTGTTGTATTTTTTTTTTCAGATCTCTATTGAAAATATGAGTAATACAATTCAATCTCAGTGCAAAATACACTGCACCACAGGTCGTTCACCTCAAAAAAGCCGAGAGCATTTCAGTAATCAGACGCCGACACCGACACCGACGATAGTTTATTAAAAAATCCAGCAAAGACTGAGTCTTATTTATGCTCAGATGGTTCGGTATACACGCACTTTCAGTTAAAGACTGACTTTATTGAAAGACTAGCACTATGCCAGCGACTTTTTGACAAGTAATTTTTATTCCTCCCACTCCGGGTGGAGTGGAAGGGAGTGTCAGACTTCTACTGACTAAAAACCCACCCTGTTCCTTCACCTGCCCTTACGTTCCGGGGCCGTGGTATCTTGTTTGAACATTCCCGCAACCCCGGCAGGGGAGATTACCCCCTACGTGCAAACTAAGCGTGCTCCATCTTTGACCACATCATTCTATTATCAAGCCGTGCCTATTATCAATAAAAAAGTCTATAATATCAGTATAGATATAAGCATAAGTTATAAATAATGTAAAACTACATAATCGTTGAAGAAATATACAAGTGACCTCAAAAACAAGTTATTGCTATAAGAAAACTGTTTCCATTATTCATCATCATTGTCTGGTCGCTCATATATCTCAAATTATATTCTGAAATAGCACATAGGCTGCTTCTTATAAAAAAATGTTTGTAAGTTTCCGTTTTTACCATTTATTGCGTAACCATAAATCGGTGAAAGCCTTTCGTCCTCACGTATAATTAAAATCGCGCCCATTAAAGGAGCTTGCTTTTACTATATTTAATAGTGCGGTCGGTTAAGGGTCGCTTTGGGACTTTCGAATTAAATAAAACACTCGGGTTCACTTAATTCGTAAGCGTTTGGATGTAGGTTCAATTGGTTAGGAATTTATATTAAATACAGATAAAAATGAGTATTGAGAAACTTATTCTTATTTGCACTTATTATTGGAAAACAGAATCAGAATGCTTTATTTGACCTTTATATTTTGCCTAGAAGATCTGTGACAGTGACGATTAGTTATTAATCTTTATTTTTCTTGTTACAGGTAAACCTTTGCAACTTTAGAAACCAGTCTGTGCTGACGAATAAGAAAATAAGTAAGCTAAACAGTACATTCAAATATTCCTTTAGAATGAATATTTCATCATAGCAACACTTTTTAAAAACAAACAAATATAGATTAAGAATAACAGGCTTATTCATAACTTTCTTAACCAGTTTTGTGTGTGTTAATTTGCATACCGATTAGTGTATTCTTTATTCAAATTTTATTTAGAGTATTTGAATTTCGAATCTACTAATTAGCTTTTGTTCTTTCTTGTAAATGCTTTAGATAATAATAATTTTACAATGGTACGAAAATAGAAGGTGAACATTCATTTGTTTATTTATACCTATATTATTTTATTTTAATCAGAATAAAGTGTTATTAATAAGCTGTGATGAAATACAGTGTTCTTTAATTGGAAGAATTCATTAATGAAATGAAATTAATTCGCAATGTGAGAATGTGGAATTAATATCATCGTTGTAAATATTGTACAAGTAAATGTAGTACAATAATGGTTGCAATTATATACTGCACTTAATTTTATATCTAAATTTTAGTGAATTTATAAATAGGTAACGTTAAAGATAATTATTATAATAACATTATACATGTGGTGAACAACACAGCTGGCACAGCACTTTAGTGATTCACAGCTGCATTGCATATCGCGGGATCAATTCCCGCCCCGGAATAAATGTTTGTATGGCCTAAAGATATTTGCTCCAGGTCTGAGTGTTTGTGCAAGTGAATTGAAATGTCTGTAAACTAAATGTTTTAACTGTTTAAATACTCATAAGCTGATATATGTTGTTCAATTTATTTTTGTCTTAGTTTAAGTTGATCCCATTTTATTTTATATTTTTCCGATCTCACTTTTTTGGACCATATTTCATATTGTGTAATTTTAGTTTGTTAGTGTAACTATTGCATATCACAACAAGTTTGGAAATCACTAAACATTTTTTTGGAATCCTAGCAATTGATTTCCATAAAATTTTATTAAGTAGCATTGTGTTGAGATAGCAGCCTTTTTGGAATCGCATTGGTATTTGTATTGCATGGTTTCTTTCGTATTTTTAACATCTTGTATGCGTCACATAAATATGTTTCTTTCTTTTTCTTATACAACGTGTAACGGAAACCCCATATCTATCCAAAAGGACTGAAGACAACATCTGGTATGGAGTCTCTATGCAAAGTTTCAGCTCAAAATAAGTGACTCACAGAATTGGCACCAAATTATCGGTTTCATATATGTTTCTTGAATACCAATAATAACAAACGTGTCACATCACTATGAGGGTCATCACTTTCCACGTCACTTGCCAATAAAACGGTAATTCTCTTCGTTCTTCTTAATTTGAAAAATTCGGTCTCTGGTATCAATGTACTGAAATTTCTAATATGCTCCACACATGTAGACATAGGATTAGAAAACCCTTGCCATATCGTTTATTATCATCCAAAGAAGCCATGCACTTGGTATATATACCCTTTAAATTACACGTTGTATAGGTACCTGCACTTTAACCCAACAACGCACTCTACACAGGTCCCATTCAAAACCTCCTTCTATGAAATGAACTCCTTTCAACAGACAGTAACTGAACTGAACTGAACACAATACGAGCTCACAGCATGTCTCACTAGACACCGGTCATCTATCTTACCGCTCGCTTTTTCCGCTCATTCCACTCAAAAAACAACCAACCATTTACTTAAGAAAATGCTAGTTTTATGAAAATAGTTACGAGTCGAGATTTTTCCGTGCTGGACGATGATTATAATGTTAAATAAATACTTGAAAAACTATGTAAAATTGTTCATTTTCTCCCTAGAAAAAAGTTATTCAAAAATAGTATAGTTAGAAATGACGGACTGTTTATATGTTTAGCCTTTCTCAAGCGTATCAGGGCCTTCCAATCTAACCTCCACAACCCGCAATAGCTGGGTACTGATGTCAGATATACTAAATTTCAATTACCCGTAACAACTTTCAATGATTTACAAATGGCAGCCATGATCAACCGCTTAACGGCTTTCTTCCGGGGTTGCGGGAATGTTCTAACGAGATACCGAGGCCCTGGAACTTAAGGGCAGCTGAATGAACAGTGTGGGTTTTTTGTCAGTAGAAGTCTGACACTGCCTTCCATTCCATCTAGAGCGGGAGAGTTTATTCGATGATTTTCCCATCCAGAAAATAAAAGGCAAAGGCATGGACGGCCCTATTTCATGTTTAGAAAAATTACTTCCCATTAAAATTTAATGGAAAACAAATATAGATTATAGATTAACAGGTAAAACAAAAAGATCACTTGATATAGTAAGCAGAACTATTCTACGTGTTTTGTTTCAAAAGCTGTAACAAATTCCGTTTAGGAGAAAGTAAGTGGAGAAGCAATCAGGGGCAGAGAAACAATTATTAACCTGTTTAAATCTACAACGAAAGGAATATGCTAATTAATCATTTACTGAAGGATTTTTATTGACAATAAGAAAACAATAATATACAAAGGCACATTAACAAGTTTTCAAGATTATTTTTTTTGTGTGTGGCATCTCAACCTCTGAGGTTGTCGGCCTCTTAACTGGACTTGCCTTTAGCTCCCTTAATTAATTATAAGCCTTGTATTAAGGTACAAGGCGACTGACTACATGCTGAGGGCACCCCCTGTGGGGTACTGACCTTAGCTTAGGGCGTCACAGTGGGAAGGCAGCTAGGGTCAGGCTGAATCGGATCATGGCACGAACAATATCACGTTATCTCTTCACCGCTCATGGTTGACTGCTGAAGAATGCTTACAGCATTAAGTCCGCCTTTTACCTATGTGCATGAAGTGTAAATAAATACAATCGTAACAATAAACAAATATATTTATGTCACCGTAATATTACAAAATTCGTAAGTTTTTATAAATCGCGTAAAATTACGTAATGTTTATTTGCGGTGTGATAATGATATATTGCAGATAATCGAAGTTTAATGGGATTTATTGTATACGAAATCACATTACTCAGAGAGTTCATAATAAAATCAAGATATATACGAATGTTACTATGTTTGCAATTATCCAATAACATAGTATATGTAGGTAGTACTTACACTAGCAGTTGCCTGCGACTTTGTTTGCGTGAAACTTTTAATAAAACGAATCCCATGTGAATCATATATTTTCCCGGGATATAAATAATTCTTCATAAAAGCAGTGCTATTCCGAATAACTTTGTGTCAAATTCATTCAGATTTTGGCGTGTTTGTTTTTTATTGAAAATTTGTTCGCCTTTGACCACCATCTCACCTGATGGTAAGTGATGATGTGGTCGAATATAGAGCACGCTTACCTAAAAGTAACCTATTCACTCTTGACTTAAAGACTCATAGGTTATAGCTATCGGGAAACACAGACTCTGGCATGGAATTCCACTGATGGTAAGTGATGATGTGGTCGAACATAGAGCACGCTTACCAAAAAGTAACCTATTCACTCTTGACTTAAAGACTCCTAGGTTATAGCTATCGGGAAACACAGACTCCGGCAGAGAATTCCAAATTGATTTCCAAACATGCATTCCACAAAAAAAATTGCAATTTGGTACCTATAATAATAGTCCTTCAGACCGATCTCGGTCACGGTGGCTAATGTCATTGAAGATTAGCCATCTGCGCAGGAGATGGTATTGTTTAAGATCTCAGGGAGATGAATGAAATAAGTGGACTGTATAATATGAAAATATATTTGAGTAGCAAAAATAAGTAGCGTTACAGTGAGGGGTCGATAGAGGGACGCGTGTGCCTTAGAAGCTGTCTGATCGAGTGAGTGCGCTGCTCGCCGTCTGCTGCGCGCCGGTGCTCCACCCCGCGCCCGCCGCCCGCCGCCTCAGCCGTCGGTGACGTCAGTCGTCTATATGCTCACGCGTTTGATGCGTGAACAGGTATAGTGCACAAGTGTGTGCGTAAACTATACAGGTGCACTCTCTGTTTCTTTACTCCAATAGTCCGATTGGATGGCAATCCGACATGACCGGAGAGAGAACAGGTGCAAGACCAAGTGCGTGTGGTTATGATGCGGTTAGGTAAATGCGGCTTACGAAGGACCATATCGCGGGAATGTAATTTAAGGCGAAGTGAAATATTGACCACACACAGTAATGAGCTGACCAGGGTAGGAAGAAGGTGGTGGAGGACTTACTTGGATATCCTCTGGATGAAGCGCGTTGATGCAAGCACATACGCTGTGATTCGGAAGAAAAGAAACCGCCATATGGTGCTGTTAAAAAGAAACGACACCGCAAGCTACAACTCCGCACCGCGCCGAACTAATAAAACCGCTAATATATCTATAAATCTAAAAACTATCAATTATCCGGGTTGGCCAACACACGTGTGACAAAAATAAAGACCAAGTGAAGTGCTCAGCAAATAAGAGGAAGAGACTCAACACACGTGCAACATCTTCTCATGCTGTCCTTGCATCAACGCGCTTCATCCAGAGGATATCCAAGTAAGTCCTCCACCACCTTCTTCCTACCCTGGTCAGCTCATTACTGTGTGTGGTCAATATTTCACTTCGCCTAAAATTACATTCCCGCGATATGGTCCTTCGTAAGCCGCATTTACCTAACCGCATCATAACCAGCGTGCTTTCCGAGGCACGAGAGTATTACACCGCCAACTTCGTAACTCCGGGCAACTACTGAGAAATTTGTAATAGAAAACTCAATATTTTTCCAAAAGATATTGTTTTTTTTTAATTCAGAAAGAGCCCACTCTTGACCTCGATGTCGCCTGATGGTAAGCGATAGATGAGGTCTAAGACGAGCGAGCCCAGAAGATGCCTGTTTATTCTTGCTTTAAAGGTTGAAAAAAGTGGCAGGGAACACAGAAACCGGCAGAGAATTCCACAGCTTGGATTAAGAATTGTTTTCCTTTTCAAATCAAGAAAAAAATCATGATAAATAAGCTTTCAAGTTAAGGATTGAGGGCTGCTTGCGTTATATAATGTTTTCAAGAAACTGTATTGTCTTCATTTTTAATTACGTAAGAATAGAAAAAATCTTGCCCTATATTCTGTCTGAAAAAAAAAGAATTTTCTAATTTTATTCTGACAAATGCTGGGCAGGCATCTTTCCTCAAAAGATCGCCTCAGACACTGATATACAGCTTTCCCATACGATTCAAAAAGTTGAGTAGATTGTATGGACTTCAAAGGAAACTTTGACCTCCGAGTTTGTTTCGGTGTTTCTGCTCAGTGTAGGTAGCAACACTGCCCTCATCTAGTTTAAGGAGAAAAATGACTTGCAAAAGTGATATTTAATAACCAACTTGCAAAATAAAGATTTACCGTATTGATAGGGGACAGGCAATGAAATAAATTTGTCAAAAATATTTAGTTCGTGCCCCTATATGACATCGCCAACTATTTGTTTAAACTAGTGAGTATATTTGCACTTCCACTATAAACAAATAGTCCAATTTTTCTGGCTGTTTATCCAAGCATTGCAACAAACGGAACTTTTACATACTTTTTTTTGTCAGCTGAAAGTTTAGAGAGCAATTTAAAAAGTGTCAGTCAAGGGATTGTGTGATAAAAATGTCAAGTGTTTTAGAAAAAAAATTGACTTTTTTTTAAAGTGGGGAAGTTACAGCCATTTAACATTTGTTTTTTTTTTATTATGTTTCAATATATTGTACTAGCAGTTGCTTGCCGCCGGGGTCGTGGGACTTATCCCATTACCGTGACCCCGGTACGTAAAGGGTTATTGAAGGAACACCGTGGATTTTAGTCAGTAAAAGTCTGACAGTCCCTCCCACCCTGCCCGGAGTGGGAGGACTTATTTGATAATTTTACCAAGTTAAAAAAAAAAAGCAGTTACTTGCCACTTCGTTCGCGTGGGAAGTTTTTCCCGTCTAAATCCCGTACTAAAAAGAACCGACATGCAAAATTTGAGAGCCCCACTACTTGTAGTTTCTGAGATTTCGTGATTAATCAGTGAGTGGTATTTCGCTTTTATACAACGCGTAACGGAAACCCCATATCTATCCAAAAGGGCTGAAGACAACATCTGGTATGGAGTCTCTATGCACAGTTTCAGTTCAAAATGAGTGACTCAAAGAATTGATACCAAATTATCGGTTTCACATGTTTCTTGAATACCATACATTACAAACGTGTCACAGCACTACGAGGGTCAATAACTTTCCACGACACTTTCCAATAACACGATAATTCTCTTCGTTCTTCTTCATTTGAAAAAATCGGCCTGTGGTATCAATCTATTGAAATTTCTAATAAGTTCCACATAAGTAGACATAGGATTACAAAAACCTCGCCATATTATTTGCTATCGTCCCAAGAAGGCGTGCGATTGTTATGTATATACCCTTTATGTTCCACGTTGTATATGTAGATTATAATTCTCACATGTCTGAAGCTTAATCTAAATTTATTGTTAGCATATATATATAGGGTGTGAATGACCGAAATAATCCTCTTAAATTCCCGATCACTCCTTTATTTAATCTACTCTATCTAAAACTATGTTAACTATGTAGTTCTCCTACTCCCTCATTCACTCATCGCTGCATTCACACGCAATTAGTTTCTTAATTTAATTATGCGTTCTGAATTAACATCCTACTATCTACTAATATTATAATGCGAAAGTTTGCGAAGATGTATGTACGTATGTTGCTCTTTCACGCAGTAACTACTAAACGGATCTCAATGAAATTTGGTAAGTAGATAGTTGACATCCTGAAATAACACATAGAATACTTATCCCTGTTAAAATAGGCATTTTATCCCGGAATTCCCACGGGATCGGGATTTACGCGAGAAAAACCTCCCACGCGAACGAAGTCGCAGGCAAAAGCTAGTATTATGTATGCGTTTTGGTTTCACTGTTACTTTATATTGTTTTAGTTTAATATTATTTATTAAATATAATATCGACACCTCCATGCAATAACATCGTAACTCACTTTTTTCCAAAAATAGAGTTACAACGGCATTGTTATGTAAAAAAAAATGCATTTTTTCTGTACTATCATTGTAATTCTATTCCCTTTCGTTTCTAAAATAAACCAACGTCAAAGTATTGTAACTAATCCAAAAAAAAATTTTTGTCAACAATATAATTGCTACTTGATTTACAATTTATAGAAAATATTATGAGTAGCTTGTTTATCAAGTACAACCACAGAAATCAAAAATACAGGAGAAGTGGTAAGGGGGCGTATCGGTGTCCGCGCGACATGGCCACAGGGCTCATGTCACAGGTAAGTGGCCGTCTCCGCGAACTAGTGCGCTTTCGACGGCGATCGTGATAACATATATGAATGCCGAGTTGTTCTGTGGTATCTTGTAAAAACCGAAGCCAAAATCAAATCTATGTGAATCATGGAATCACTTACCATATGTAAGTACAAGTATTTTACAATATTTGTCTTTAAAATCATGAAAAACAATAAATCGTAAAATATTTCTTGGTTTTACTATGTTATTTTTGTTTTCAAATATCAGAGCGACTGTACTCCTTTTGCTATAAATACATTGCTCCTTAACCACTACCTGAGTTCGTCACTAAGTAACTGGACAAGCAATGTAAACATAACATACGAAACTGTATTACGCGGATTCATCGCGTAGTGAGGCCGCCACTTCTTGCGACGAATTAGTGATGTGCTTGTGCAGATCCACTAACGTAGGCTATCGACAGCAATGTCGATTGACGAATGAAATATTGCTATTATAGTTTAGGGGTTTTTCAACCGACGACATAAAAAAGAGGAGGTTATCAATTCGACGCGTATATTACTTTTTTTTTTATGTATGATCACCGATTACTCGAAGACGGCTGAACCGATTTGAAAAATGCTTTTTTTGTTTGAAAGGGTATACTTTGAAATTGGTCCCATTGTCACCAAGTCAGGATCTGATGATGGAATCCTGGAGAAATCGAGGGAACTCTTCAAATATTATAGGCACACCTATAGTGATTTGAGTATTTTTTATAGTAACTTGTGTAGTTGCATTCGAAAAGCACCATTTTGAAGTAGACCTGATGATGAAGACCACCGATGGCCACTGGAACTACTCAATATATAAGTAGGAATAATAAGTAGTTCATGTGTTCCGCTTCGATTACTTGAATGTGGTTATTAAGCACAATATGCCCGTCACAATTCATATGGTGAAGTGAATCTGATGGTGAACTACCAGGAGAACTCCTCAACAAATAACAGCCCAACATTGGGAAAAGCAATATTTTGTAAATAAATATAAGTAGTTGACATTTAGGCTCTTGTGACTAGGTAAATTAAAAATCGACCAACTAAAAAGAGTGAAATAAAAACTTTTTACCAAAAAATTAAACCGACTCCTAAAAAGTTTTTTATAACATACGGAAACCTCTAAGAAAATATGTTTAACTTTTATTTTACATGAGATGACAGAAATAAAAATACGTTGAAAAGTCAAGTGCACAAAAAAGTAAAAAAAAATAAACAATTTATTTTACGCCCGCAGCATGCGTAAGGAGTTCCGACGTCAGCGTCGCTACAATAGTTTATTTTTCAATCTGTCAACCGTTTTAGCCCGGTTAGAAGATCGATGTCAATAATGTTTTTTTACTTATTTTGATTTTTTTACAGAGTAGTAGAGAAATGCGTAACCAATATTCGTAAAGTAAGTTACTTTAATTTTAGGTTAATAATCGGTGGTGTTTTTCGGTTTAGAATTATCGTATGTTATGCCTTATCCTCATGCTGTTTCTTTATTTTTTATGGTTTTTGTATTTTGCTTCCATTGACGCTTCGAATGCGTTATAATAATCGGCATGGTTCAGATAATATATTTGTGAATTGAGCTTAAAATAAGTCAATATATTCATGCTATTTATTTGTTATGCATGGATGTGTGTTTGTTTTCATATATTTAACAATTTCTCTACTAACTAGGATTTTTCTTATAACAAAAACCTATTATAACCTACTAAACTATTACCTGCGAATACCCCGCAGGTAATAGTTGCGTAACACACTTACAGTAGGAATCGGTTTCATTATGCTAAATCAACAACACTCACTGCGGTATTTACGTTGTTGAGCAGACCAATATTTCGAACATATGAAGCAATGGATTAGCAATATACGTCAAAATCATTCAGATCTTGATTTATAGTGTGTTACGTAATTATTGCGATGCTTATTATATGGTGACGTTTAGAAGTAGCTTAGGATGTATGTAAATGATAAATAAGTGCTTTTCGTACTTTTCAGCTTCCCAAAAGATGGTAACATAAAAAAGGAATGGATTGATGCCACAGGCATGCCACCTAACTGGTACCCTACAAAAAATAGCACCATATGCTCGGTTCACTTCAACGCAGAAATGTTCTAGTCTCTAAAGAAAAGTCGCAGGCTTTTTGAATGGATAATTCCAAAATTAAGAGTACAACTGATTTTTGCAGAAGTGTGTTAAATTTTATTTTATTACTGAAAGCTATTCTCATGATTTAGGGTATTCATAAAATCAGTCATTCAACTTTTCAGGATTCTATACAACCTATACGGCTGGTATGTTCCGATCAAGAGCGTAATGTAAGTTAACATCGACTTCTATTTGACCTATCACTATGATAATTAAATATTAAGATTTAAGTCGAAAGCGCCAGGGTAGCCCTTAATACTTAGTAGGTAGTATTTAATAATAATTATGTAATGTTATGTTCTTAATAATATGTTTATTGTTATTGTAATATTTTCTGGACATGCCATTTTTTATTTGGTTCATTTTCAGGTGCCCAAAAAAAAATTGTACAATAATAAATGGAAGAATCGATAACTTTCCGATTTAGTCAATCACTAGCGTATATGTAAAATAAATTGCTTTTGCACAGCACAACGATAGCGACCGATGTTTTTGTGTGGGTAAGTTCTACGGTGCATGGTAAATACACGCTGTGTTTGGCGGAATAAGGTTTATTATTGATTGTATAGTACGTTCTGATTTAAGAAATGCGGGTGTGTGTGCGAGTGCGTATCTATTGATTTTATTAAACTGCATGTGTAGTTGTTGCCCCGCCCAGCGCCTAACTGGAGACACACGGTTCCGATATAATTTCGTCTGTTGACCAAATCTACTTATTTATTTTATCTATGAGTACAACAAAATTGTAACATTAGATACAATCAAAGTACATGATAAAATTACGGTTTATGGTCATAAAATGTACTGTTACTGCATTGTAAGTTGAGTTTTTAAGATTTTTTTGGGGTTTGGCCGATCACTCAAGACAAGCAGACTTTATTTGTAGATTTGTAGAACGATTTCCACGAAAACAAATAACAGCATCAGTTATTGGACAGTCACGGCGCCACTGGTCCTTTCAGTATTATTTATTTGAACATGGTAACAGAAAAAAGGTCTGCAAAAAAATGTTTCTTGATACCCTGTGTATTAGTGATATGTGGCTACAAACAATTTACAAGAAAATAGACAAAGACGGAACCGGACTGATGACAGGAGACTTGAGGGGGCGACATAGTAATCGGAAAAATGTGATACCAAATGAAGTTAAAGAATCTGTTAGGGCTCATATTTCATTAATTCCTACAGTGGATTCACATTATGTAAGAAAAAGAACCTCAAAGCTCTACTTTGAAGAAACTTTAACATACCCTGTATCGTACAGGCTTTACGTCGATTGGATGAAAAAAATCGTCCGTTGGAACAAGTGGCAAATTCTAGGAAATATAAGGACATATTTTATACTGAATATAATATTGAATTCCACAAGCCTAAGAAGGACCTTTGTATTCTTTGCGACCGCTATAAGAGAGGGACTGAAAACGAAAAAGAAGACATGAAGCTAGAGTATTCCTTGCATATTGCGAACAAAACAGTGGTAAGAGAGGTGAAAGACACTAAGTCTCAGTCAAAACAATCGGATTTAATTGTTATGACTTACAGAAAGTATTGACTACACCCCAATCTGAAGTTTCGCTCTTTTACTACAAAAGGAAGTTTGTGGTATATATTTTTACTATATATGATATAGGAAGGGCCAAAGGATACTCGTACGTCTGGAATGAGACAATTGACAAGAAAGGATCCACAGAAATTAGTAGCGCTGTGTTTCTTTTTATTAAAAAGAAATACAAAGAAGGATTCCGTACATTTAATTTCTTTTCCGTTTGCTGTGGCGGACATAACCGCAATCGAATAATAATAGCTATGTACTTGCATGCATGTAAACTATTTGGAATAACAATTACACATAACTATTTTGAAGTAGGACCCTCACAATCTGAAGGGGATACTATGTATGCGTTGATAGCGCGCCGGAAGAAAAATCAGATTATTTTTGTACCAGAACAATGGATCACCCTGATCAGATGTGCTAAAACTACGGGGACTCCTTATGTAGTTACTGAATTAGATCAAAACCTGATTCTTGATTATAAATGTCTTATAAAGAAAAAACTGAACTGGGACTGGAATAGTTCTGGAAAAAAGATGACATGGACTAAAATACAACACATTAAAATAGAAAAGGAAAACCCTGATTGAATTTATTTTCAATACGATTTTCTCAGTGATCAGCACTTATCTATTAACCTTGCTATGAAACCTACTTTACGAATCACACGAACGAAAAGAGCACAAGAGACTGTTCAGTGTGAACAGTTAAACGAAGGACAAAGTATTCCTTTATTGTATAATAAAGTGCTCCCAATATCAACAGCAAAGTATAAGGACCTTGTAAGCTTATGTCAATATAAGGCAATACCAGATATTTATCATAGTTTTTATTTAAATCTTCCACATTCCACTCAGCTAGCTACAGACAATGACAGTGATGAAGAAAATTAATATTTTTAATAAGTTTTTTTTTTTTGCTTTTTTTAATATGTTTAAAAAATTGTTACTTACGTTTAAAAGATACATACTTAGTGTCTTAATTTTATGTTGAATAATATAAGAAGATATTCAGTTAAGTTCTGCTATTTTGTAATTTCTGATTCTGATTTCGTGATCTCATTAAATAATATTTAAGTACTACAAAATGTTTCTTTTATCTTTCAAATTAATAAGACAACATAATAACAAACACAAAAATAGGTATAATAATAATACATTATCGCATTATGAGATGTGTGTTTACAGATTTGTTTTGGATTGCATGAATTAACTTAATTTTTACTATATAAAAACATTTTATGTAACTTAACACCTTGGAGTTACAATTATCTGACCACAAAAATAAATTAAACTACAAAAAAACTAAATTGTAACTCAGACATACAATGTTTGTCCTCGTAACTTATATGTCATTTCACTGTTTTGTTTTTCACGTAAGTCGTGAAAACCCATGAAAACAATTTTTCTTTTACAACTTAACCATACCTATTTATAGTCCGCCTAAACTATATTAAATAGAGCCAGCTTCAAAAATTGTACGGGGTGTTTTGAGTTTGCTATAATTTTTCAAACTTTAAAATCGCTCTCCTGTAAAATCACAAAAAGTGAGTTACGATGTTATTGCATGGAGGTGTCGATATATATATTAATAAACATTATAATTACAAGATTTGTACCATCGTAGAAAAAAATAGAATAAAATTTATTGCACAACAAAATATATAACGAACTCTTATACACTTACCTAAACGAATATTGCTGAATACGCAAGGCCGGGCCAATATGAGAAGCAAACACGTCCTGATCAACGGTGTCGTGGCAATCTCACGTCTGTTCGGAGTATTGGATGACCAGTCCGCCGAACAATATCAACGAAATATAGGACTAATCAAAGAAAATGAAAAGCATCTGGCCCTTTCAGCGAAAAATCAAACTACTACAATAGAAGCCTAGGAATATAACGTACTGAGAAGATCGGAACAATCAATTGCAAAACGATACAAATTATTCAATAAACAAAGGAACGTTGCCTATTGTGATTAATTTCTTTTTAGCATGCAATGTGGGTAAATCTCCCATTACTAGTAATTTTATTTACCCCTCCAACTAAGCTAAATGCTTGTGTCTGGAGTGAGTTCACGGTAGGTAAGTGTGTAATGGGTGGGGTTCGAACCCTAGTAATAAGGCTTTTGCCACTTATTAATTACTTAAGACTCGAATAAGATTCATCATCTTCTGCGTTACCTTTTTCCAACTTTTTTTTGTTGGGATTAATAATAAATAAATAAATAATTTTATTCAATCAAAAGTACAAAATGTAGATATGTAAAAAAATTATATAGATAGATAGATAGGTAAAACTTTTATTGGTCAATAGAAGACACGACACACAAAAGCACATATTATAACACATAAATTACAGAAAAAAAAAGAATCAAAAATATTATAAACGAAAAAAGAAACAACCTTTAAAAATGTAAATCAGTGAGGTGTGTCTCCAAATTGCATCAAATGGAAGTCCAGCTCAGCATGTGCCAGGCAAATATGCCTGACGCTGGTATTCTGCTGGATCCCAGTAGCCGTACTTATGGACGCCGAGCAGGTGGCGTAGGTACAATTAAATAATAATAAAAAAAGAACATGAGAGTGAGAGTAGTGCTCTGCGAAATGGTTTGTGCAATAGTGACAGAGGCAGCATTTCCGATACCGACATAAGATATGGCAAACAGTATATGGCTTTGGCGAACAGTATATCAGATTGGCTTTCAGTTTAACTTAATGCAACTAAGTACTATTGTTTTACATGGTGTGACTGCCAATCTGACCTCCACGACCCCGTAGCTGAGGTAAAGCTTTGTTTTCCTAGGAAAGCGGTGCCGTCATATAGCAGCCGTAATATTACGGACGCAAAAAGGCGTCTTTACGGTGACGACATGTGGAAAGTTCCACGGCCGTTTTAACACACTGTCTGCTTCACCGCTATCTAGTGTATTACATTCTCTTTGGAAACGTTCACGAAACCATCTGACACCAACAAGACGGCCGTCATGCAAATGGCGGCACCGCTTTTTGACGTTACGGTGTCAGTTACCGCTCTCTAGGAAACCGCACCATTTTGTTTACATAGACAACGTTCTAGTGACGTCATTCACCGCTGTATTACGGCCGCTATTTGACGGCACCGCTATCCTAGGAAACCAAAGCTTTAGGCTCGAATGAAACTGTTTTGTGCCAAAATGTGTCTAATTTTTTAGTGTTCCGTACCCAAAGAGTAAAAACGGGACCCTATTACTAAGACTTCGCTGTCTGGGCACTGGGCACTGGCAACACTGGTGACAGGTCGTGAAAAAACGATCTCGTAGATAATTTTTTATTAAATATTCATTAATTGTGTATAAATTAGTTTTAAATGTGTTATTTACCTTAGAATCAATGTATAAAGTGACCCAGTCAGTGTTTTTGTTGTAATAACGTCTAAATTCTATAAAACAATAAGTTTTGGACCGGCTGTCAGTTTGGACTGCGGATTTGAAATCACCAAACCCGGGGAGTATATTTTTTCATATTATTGCCTATTACACACTTCAGAACACCTACAAATACTGCTCAGTTTTCTGAGCCACGTCCAGCACACATTGGCACCGTTTATGTCTCCTTTTGCTTGACAAACTGTGGAAGCAAAATCGATGACGAAAACATTCGCCTCAGACAAAAGTTACACTGCATATTTACAATACACATACATTATTACTGTTAAATTCTTCTTAATCATCTATTAACTTCATTTAAACTAGTAGCTAACTGTTTATTGTAAAAGCAAGAAACCCATATCATTTAACATTACATAGGTACTATTTATCAACTAAGCTAGGCTAGAAAAACTCTGAGCAAATGAATTTCTGATATTAGAAAATCAATAAGTATTGTGTTAGATACATGATACACATAAATTAGAAGTTAATAGTAGAATCTTTTTCTCTTTTTCTGCTACCTACTTTCTTTCTTATTTATTGTAATTTTAAAAATTTTGTCTGTTATTCTTTAATTTTTTCATTTAATTCTAATATTTATATATTTTCCTTCTACCTACTACTGTTCTAAACTTCCTTAGTACTCTTCCCCAAATACTCAGTTGATTCTTGTCATATTCCAGGAGCAGTTTCATCAACTTTTTCAATATGATGACCCGTGGAGCTACTGTACGTGACATGAATATCAAACTGAATGCCGCACTGAAGGAGCTTGAGGTCTCAAAGAAGACCTGCAGTGACCTGCTGCGAGAAAGAGAGGAAAGCGAGGTGGAAATCAGGAACTTAGTTGACAAAAACACAGAACTCAAGAGACAGCTTGTGGAACTGCACACCCAGCACATGGACATACTCGACCAGCATCACCATCTCCGCAATCTGGTGTCTGGGTTTCAAGAATGCAGCAACACACATGACCAAGCACTCAAACGTATATCGGGACTGGAAGCGGAATTAAACAAGGCTCATAACACAATCTCTACTATAGAAACCTTGAGAGCCAGTGAACAAGTGGCCAATACAAACAGTCTTTTTGACGAGCTGGTGGGTAGTGGATCCGGACTAGTATGTAAGAAGCCCACCTATACCATAGACTTAACTGGGGACGATACATTAACAAACTGTCCTGTTTTAGGTAGCCACAATAAAATAAAGAAATACATTAAAATTAATAGAAACATTCAAAAGTACAAGAAACTTTTAAAATCAAAAAGTGTTTATAAATATAATACTGAACTTAGAAAGCAACGTGTTATCCTAAATAGCCAATTAAAAGAATGTAATTTAAAGTTAGATAATCAGAGAAAGGTGTATGATTTTGATATACAAAATCTAGAGCAGGAATTATTGAGTAGGGAAAATACACTTAGGGATATGTTTTGTAAGTATGAGTTGAGCCAGAAAATGTTAAGTGAGCGCATGCAGGAGGCCTGTGACTTGGTGGACTTGGTAAAGTTTAATGCGGAGAGGTATGAGTCATTGACAAATGACCTCACCTGTAGTTGTGCTTCAAATCACACGGCCATTATGTTACCACAGATTACTCCTGCATCCTCACCCATTTTGCCTCATACTTTGGAAACCACAAACCCAGCTCAAAGTAACATTTTAGTGTATTCAGATAGATTAGGCACAGGTTTTGGCTCACTATTAAATAATTATTGCGATCATACCGTAGTAAGTCATTGTTACCATAACCTGCATTTCACTGAGCTCATTCATAAAATCAAACAATCAAAATTGAATGAGCAGACCACAGTCATTCTTTTATTTGGAAACAGTCTTAATGTGACAAAAAAGGACATTGTTAATGGTATTGGCACCCTCCTTAAATTAAAATTAGGCAAATTAATTTTATGTGCATTGCCTTATTCTAATAATTTGACATGTATAGAAAATGAATATATTTATAGACTTAATAATTTGATGCATATGTTAGTATGCCGTCATAGTGACCATTTATTGTATTTTGATACTAACAATTTTGTTAGAGATTTTGTTTTGATTCGGGAATATATGTATCTTCCCAAAAAAAGTCGACATTTATTGGCTACTTTGTTAGCGTACAATATACACTCATTTATTGATAATTTTACTGATCCTAGGTTAAGTGAATATTCAGTATTATCTAGGGTATCTAATAATACTGAAATTAATTATTGCATTGACAGTTTACATAACTCAACCAATTGCTTGGTTGCAAATAATTTTACTACTGAGAATTTAAATTAGAAATTTTGACAACAGAGGGAATCTCTAGCAGTAATGAACTTTTAAACTGCAAAGAGGACACAAATATAGTTTTAAAATCAATAAATACTATTAACCTGGTACATCAAAATATTCAAGGATTTTTAAACAAAGACTTAGAAGTAGAGTTTTTTCTTAATTTTAACAATATTGATATTCTTTGCCTAACTGAACATTGGCTTCAAAGCCATCAATTTATTTTCAATTATAATAATTACCAGGTTGGTAGTTCTTTCAGCAGAGTGAATGCTATACATGGTGGCTCTTTAATTTTAATAAGTAATAATCTTAAATTCAGGAACCGAATGGATATTGTGAGCCTCTCTGTTGAACGATCTATTGAAATAGCATGTATTGAATTGGAGCAGTTTATTATATTAAGTGTGTACAGACCACCTTCAGGATTGTACGATTGCTTTGAAAAAGTAATGGATGAAGTTTTGCATAAAATCTGTAACTCGAGTAAATATGTCATTGTTTGTGGTGATTTTAATATTAATTTATTAGAAAATTCTAGTTTGAGCACTAACATTATTAGTTTATTCCAATCATACAATCTTGTAAACCTATTTATGGAGCCCACTAGAATAACTCCTACTAGTGCCACTTGTTTAGATAATATTTTTACGGATGTTGTACCGACTCACAAAAAAATCATTAATTTAATAGACTCTGATCATTGTGGGCAATTAATTACTTTACCAAAAAAAGTCAATAAAATGTTAAAAAAGAATATCACTGTAAATCCAAAAACTAAATATCGCCTGGAAGCATTCAAAACTAAACTCTTAAATAAAATGCCCTGTTTGTTAACTAATGAGGACCCTAATAAACATTATAATGATTTTTTCAAAATATATTGCCAACAATTCGATAACACATTTATTCCCAAAATTGCTTCAGTAAATACTAACACTTCTTTCAGTGACTGGGCCACCACTGGTATTTATAAAAGTAGAAATCGGCTTTATGAACTCTATGAGGAGCGGTCTTACACTAACTCGGCAGAATTTCATTTATATGTTAAGAACTATTCTAAATTATTTAAAAAAGTCTGTTATATTGCCAAGTCTCGCTACTTGAGTTCTAAAATTAAAAATAGTAGTAATGTAATTAAAACGACTTGGGATATTATAAAAAGCGAAACGGGAAGGTCTTGCAACCGAAATAGTGATTACACCCTCACTATTGATGATAATATAATAACATTAGATTCACAAGTCGCCACAGAATTTGAAAATTTTTTCACTGACATTCCTGTATCGACAACCAAGTCGCTAAAATCATCTACCATTGCTGCAGAAACACTACTTAAAAAAAATGTTCCAGTTTGTAGTTCAGAGTTTAAATTCCAATATGTTACTTTTAATGACATCATTAAAACTTTTAATTCTTTGAATGTTAAAAAGACTGCAGACCTGTGGGGTAATTCTGTTGATGTTACTAAGTCCATTATACACATTATTGCTCCTACATTAGCTGTTATATTTAATAATTGTATTGATTGCGGTGAGTTTCCTGATTTAATGAAATATAGTAAAATAATCCCACTATTTAAATCGGGTAGTACATCTGACCCTACTAATTACAGACCTATTTCTGTACTGCCCACTTTCAGTAAAATTTTTGAGAAAATTATTTTAATGCAGATGCAAAGATATTTTAATAAACACAAATTGCTACATAATAAACAATTTGGTTTTACAAAGGGTCGTTCAACAACTGATGCCGGTGTTGAACTTTTAGGACACATTTATAATGCATGGGAAGATAAGTGCGATGCGTTGGGCATTTTTTGTGATTTGTCCAAGGCATTTGACTGTGTTCCCCATGAGACATTAATCAGGAAACTGCACTACTACGGATTCCGGGACACCTCTCTGAATCTTTTATCCTCTTACTTGAGTGAAAGGATTCAGAGAGTCGATGTGAACGGCAAAAGATCGCCGGGATCTGTGGTCAAAATGGGGGTCCCCCAAGGCTCAATTTTAGGTCCCTTTTTGTTTCTTATTTATATAAATGATTTGCCGTACCTGATCAAAAATCATGACATAGTGCTATTTGCTGACGATACTTCTCTTTTATTTAAAATCAAACGTCAACAGCAGGTTACTGAAGAAGTTAACAGAGCCCTTGCAACTGTAGTTAGCTGGTTCAATGTTAATAATCTTCTTCTTAATGAGAAAAAAACCAAATTCCTAAAATTTACGTTACCTCATGTTAGACAAGTGAATACTAGTGTATCAATAAAGGGCGAAATATTGAAAGCCGAAGATACCACAGTATTCTTGGGCATAACTTTGGATGCGAAGCTTCAGTGGGGCCCCCATATAGATAAATTGTCAAAAAAGCTAAGTTCTGCAGCATATGCCGTTAGAAAAATACGTGGATTAACTGATATCGAAACAGCACGTTTAGTCTACTTTAGTTACTTTCACAGTGTGATGTCATACGGCATTTTACTTTGGGGAAATGCCGCCGACATTCACACAATATTTGTATTACAAAAAAGGGCCATTCGTGCAATTTATAAATTAAGTCCTAAGCACTCCTTAAGAGACAAATTTAAGGAGATTAATATTATGACTGTGCCATCTCAGTATATTTATGACAACCTCTTGTATGCACACAAAAATATTAATCTGTTTAAAAAATACAGTGATATTCATAGTGTAAATACAAGGAACAAAGACACATATGTCATTCCTAAAACAAGGTTAAAAAAAATAGGTGGTTCGTTTAGATGCCAATGTATACGTTTTTATAATAAAATTCCTAGCCATATTCAAAAACTAAGTATTAATAAATTCAAATTATTGATAAAACGTAAACTATGTCAGAAAGCTTTTTACAGTGTTAAAGATTATATTGAGGACAAGAAGGCTTGGGAATGAGATGCTCCAGTGATATACGTGTGCCTTTTTTATTTCTTTTTAAAATTATGATTGATGATTTATTTTTGATTAATTAAAATTTTGCTTTCTCAAGTATTGTATATACCTATTAATTTTTGTTTTTGTTTGTTGTTTTTTTTTATATATTGTTGTTTTCTTTTTTTTTATATTGTTGTTTTTTTTATATATATAAAATTATTTCATTATTGTAAATGTGAGGACGATGTAGGTTATTCTTTCTTCATTGTTTTTGCTTTCACTATAATTTATTTAATGATGTCAAGCAGTTTGAGTACTTGTGTGGCCTACCCAAAGGTCCTTACTTTGGTATTGTTCGTCAAATTGTTGAGCTCCTTAAGTTCTAAGTTGAGCTACACGATAACTGACAAATGCTTGCACTGTCTGGACAGGTCCGCTCAAATTTGCGTGGTTATTTCCTCAAAAGAATACCACAGACATGAACCTACATGCTTCTCATATACAAATACAAATTGTCTGGACTTTAAAAGAGACTTTGACCTCTGAGTTTGTTTCGGTGTTTCTTCTCAGAGTAGTCAGTTAGGAAATACCGGCCTCATCTAGCTAAACTAAACACGCAAAAAAACATGACGTGTAAAAGTGTTATTTATAACCAATTTACAGAATAAATATTTCATTTCATTTCATTTCATTTCATTTCATTTCATTTCATTTCATTTCATTTCATTTCATTTCTGTCCGTCCGTCTGTCAATCACCAGGCTGTATCTCAATAACCGCGATAGCTAGACAGTTGAAATTTTCACAAATTATGTATTTCTGTTGCCGCTATAACAACAAATACTTAAAACAAAATAAAATAAATATTTAAGGGGGGCTCCCATACAACAGACATGTTTTTTGCCGTTTTTATAGAAAATGGTACGGAACCCTTTGTTTCATAATTTAATATTAAATTTAATTTGTATTGGTTTCCTTTTCATTATCATCTGCTTAGCCTTTTCTCATAGGGTTGGGTAAAGCGATACCCCTTGTCAAGACCTTTCTGGCTCCTGTCTACCAGTAACGACTGTCAAAGATGTTCAAAAAACAGATAGTACCAACAGCTCAACGTGCTTTCCGAGGAAGTTAGTACGTTGGCAGTCAGCAATGGCCCTATAGGGTCCCGGCATAGTGCCTATTTCCTCAGGATGTTTTCCTTATATGATTGGCGCAGTGGTTGATCGAATAGCTGCTGTGGTGCGTGGGTTCGATTCCCGCACGAAACTTAATGGTGCTAATCCTTGTCTGGCTGTTTGTCATTCAATTTTTGTTTATTTATTCAGAGCCGTTTTAGTTTAAACAAAATGTAAATACATTGATATAGAAATAAAATCTCGTAGTCAAAGCAATAAAACATTAAACAAAGCGACCATTCCACTTTTAAACATCAAAAGCAACTAAAATTGTAAGTTTATAAATTGATTTTGAGGGAAAACTTAACGTTCTTAATTAATTGTGCCGGATCTAACGCTAAAACATATTAGTTATTACCAGTTAAGGGTGGAAACGTGTGTCACAAACTTTTAGCAAGTTTTCTTTTAGCCACCAGCTGTACTCGGCCATGTGTTGCAATGCAATATTATTATTATTTTATACTACTGATGAGTCCACTCTTGACCTCGGTCTTGCCTGATGGTAAGCGATAGATGAGGTCTACGATGTGACGAGCGAGCCCAGAAGATGCCTATTTACTCGTACTTTAAAGACTGAAAGGTCATAAGTAGCAGGGAACAGAGAAGCCGACAGGGAGGATTTTTATTGTACGTCTAGTACTCACGCGGGGCTTCGCTCCCGTGGATTCTATCACGGTAAAAACATAACTCTCCTTTTTTGCAGTCGCGCTCAAAGTAGCCTATAACCTTTCTCAAGCTTCAAGCTATTTCCATACCAAATTGCATCCAAATCCACCCAGTACTTTCGAAGATTAGCGCGTTCAAGCAAACAAACAAACTTTTCCGCTTTATAATATTAGTATAGATAGGCTCTCGTTCGACCACTATCTCATATGTTGGTAAGTGATGATGTGGTCGAAGATAGAGCACGCTTACCTAGAAGTAATCTATTCTATTATATTAAGTACATAACATAAAACAATTAACATGTAACGTTCCCACTGCTAAGACTGACAAATCCCACCAAAGCATCGCATATAAAAAAATACCCAGAATAAAAAACAAGGCGGAAAATCCATACAAAAATACTGCTGATTTTGTCCTTACAATAATAATATCATGGCCCAACAAAAACTCATTTAAATGTAAAAACTTGGGCTCCTAATTTGGAAATCATGTCATCAAGGGATTATCTTGGATTTTCCACTCTTTAGCCGTCGCCGGCTGTATTTATAAGAGGGTTACTGTTGTGATCCTTGTACAGTCGACAAAACAGATTAGTGATACTGTAAAACACAATGACAAAATATCCCATATTACTTGCTAAAAATTAGCTTTATACTATTTATGGTATAACTAGCATAGGCTTGGTTTTATTCTGCTAATTCACACAAAAACTTCATAAATTATACTTTGGAACTTTTCTCTTGAATCACTCTATTGAAAACTGCAAGAAAACCTGTTTAGTCGTTTTTTGTTTTATCGCAAAAATACTGACAGACAGGCGCAGCGAAAGATTTTGTTTCATAATATATAAGGTAGAGGTAAAATTTGTCGGAAGGAATCTCTGGATATACTGTATATATTATATAGATATAGAAAATTATTTCACTAATAAAAAGCTATATTACTCCTGAATGACATTGGCGATATTTGATAAAAATGTTTTTCACGTGAGTGCAGCCTCGTGCAGAAGTTAGTGAACTATCAATACATTATTTATTTGTGTTTTTCTGTCTATTACAAATACTTGGCAGAGTGTAATCATAAGTAACAGGCATGTATACCAAATTCTATTGTTTAAAAAAATAAACTAATAGTTATATCCTTTCTCCACAAATGAAAATTACTACGTAGTATTTGTATACATATATTTTATTGAGTTTGAGATTATGGATAGGCATTAATAGAATCTAAGATTAAGCAAGACGTACTCATAACCTGCATAAAATCTTCTTCGCCAACTGTACTTTAAGCTTTGCTCTCAAATAGCCAGGATACGAAGTTTGATGATAAAGTTTTGGTGCTTTAGAAGATAATTAGGTGGTTCAGCAAGTTATGTGGTGGTGGGATTATGGGGTTAATGTTGTGGAACAGATGTTGGTGAAGTTTTTCGGTAATGGCTCTACACATGTGCTTAAGAGCAAATTACTTGAATATCAATGGGCTAGTGGCGAAGTCGTGCTTTCGAAGAGTTTAAACTATTGATGCGTCCCTTCCTGTATTTTATGAATATATAACAAGTAATAATGGTAATAAAAATTATATTTATTCATTAAGTAAAATTCGAAAATTACATAGTAAATATAACAAATAATGTAAGTAATACAACGTTTGATGCCTGTACTACGTTAATAAAAACCTGTATCACAGGCGACATGGGTTCTATTTTTATATGTGCAACAGATTTCTTAACAATACTTAATTTTTAAAAGTCTTAAAAAAATTTGCTATTCTAAACCTAATTAAATTCAACGCTGAACTTACACACCAAAATAGCTCGAATATGAGTCTTTATTATATGAATAAAGGCATAACTTAGTCAGTTGACCTGTCTGTCATAATGTATTTGCTACGAATCTGCTGTACTGTTTAAATTGTCACTGTCGTAATTAAAACATCCACCACGATACCTCTTGGCAAGATCAGTGTCAGATTTTTTGGCTTTCAGATTTACTGTCAAAGATGTATAAACGACCAGAGGTAGCCTGCGAATTTATTTATTTATTTATTTACACTTTATGCACATAGGTACAAAGGCGGACTTAATGCCGTAGGTATTCTCTACCAGTCAACCATGAGTGGTGAAGAGATAGCGTGGGAGGTGCAATATGAACGTGTGATGTAAAATTAGAAAAAAAAAATATAATAATAGTAATAACACAAAAACCCTAGTATCATTAAAAATAGAAATCTACATAAATAATATATATAAATAAATACTTATATATATATACATATACAAATATATATATATAATGAAGAAGCAAATGAAAACCAAATGTGGAAATTCTGCTTATTGGTGTAGAAAATAGATCCGCAATTTCTTTTTAAATGCATAGCGACTGTCAGCCGTTCTGATCTCGAGAGGAAGTGCATTCCAGAGGAGAATCGACTGAATATGAAAAGAAGAATGAACAAAGTCAGATGTATTAGAAGGGCAGAGTAAGAGAAGATTATTGGATGAACGTAGATTCTTATTGTGTGAAGAACATAGAAATTGAAAGTGAGGCATGGTGGCGGGGACCATCACCGGGCGCTGCTCACTGAACAAACACTGCCACACAATAGGTTTAACGGACAGTCCCCTGTGCAGGGCATGCATGGGGACGGAGAAGACACGTGCTCCTAGAGTGCACGGGAATTACCGACATACGGAACAAACCATCAGGTCATTGAATTCCCTTACAGACATCCTGAATAGACCGAGAGACTTGATCTGCTTCTGGAGGGAGGTTGGCTGGATAGAGTGACGGCCAACAGGGCTCATGCACAATGGTCTCGTACAGAGACTAAATGCGGAAACCAGACTACAGAAGAAGAAGAAGTAGATGTATAAACGACGGCCGGAGCCACGGCTTCATATGGTTTTCGAGGCACTTGGGCGAATTTCAACATGTTAAGATAGTAACCCATCCAAGGAACAACCTCGGCAAGCGTTGCTTAACACGTTGAACGCCAACGCGGTCAGTGCTGACCGACAGTGAGCTTTCCCTTTAGGCCAAGCAAAAAACACAGTTCTATCCAAATTTAGACCAAATGTTTTTGAATTGTTGGTTTGACGGGAAGACAACCTCAAAAAAAAGAAACATAGATACTTATATCTAATGTCCAAATGTATGTTTTTATTAACAAAAGTCAACTTTAGTCATTAATTAATTAATTATGGAGATATTGAACGCCGGGCAGCACTGACCGACGCGGCCCGAACGGCAAGTCTGGTTGTCGGCCATCACTGACCGACGCGGCCCGAACGGCAAGTCTGGTTGTCGGCCATCACTGACCGACGCGGCCTGAATGGGAAGATGCATTTTTTTTCTTGGCGTTCAACGTGTTAACCTTGAAAAATGACCCGTGCGGCTATTATTATTTAGCCACGACCTTCAAGTTGACTCAAATAAGCTACAAGTTCACCTACCAATAAGACTAATACTAGAGCCTGCTTCTTCTTCTCAGTCATATTACTCCTGCAAGAGTGGTCGTAGTCAACATGTTGTAAAAGGGGGATATAGCTCGCCTCACGATGTCCCGCCATCTCTCCCTATTTGCCGACATTTTGGTACACTCAAACTCAAAATGTTTTATTTCAAATAGGCCTACATGGGCACTCACAAAACGTCAGGAGTTAGGGCACGGTTCGAAATTGGTCGTTTTCTATGGAGAAGAACCGGCAAGTAACTCCACAGTTACTCTTTTCAAATCAAAATATAATTTTTACAATGTATCTATAATACAGGTTAATTGGGTATGAGAGGATAGTATAGACCAAATAATAGGTACATCAAAATGGTATATCAAAACAAATAAAAAACTGTAAAACAAATCAGAGTCTAGTGTTCTCCCATTCACAAAAATGCTTTATATTATACAACTTGTAATTTAAAGGGTAATTTTCAAGTATTTATTTAATATTATTTATGATAATAATGTTAAATAAATCCAGCGCGGAAAAATCTCGACTATAGTGTCTATTTTCATAAAACTAGCATTTTCTTAAGTAAATGTTCGGTTGTTTTAGGAGTGGAATGAGCGGAAAAAGCGAGCGGTAAGATAAATGACCGGTGTCTAGTGAGACGTGCTGTGAGCTTGTATTGTGTTCAGTTTAGTTCAGTTACTGTCTTGCTGTTGAAAGGAGTTCATTTCATAGACGGAGGTTTTGAATAGGACTTGTGTAGAGTACGTTGTTGCGTTAAAGGGCGGGTACCTGTACAACGTGTAATTTAAAGGTTATATACATACCGAGTGCACGGCTTCCTTGGATGATATCAAACGATATGGCAAGGGTTTTCTAATCCTATGTCTACATGTGTGGAGCATATTAGACATTTCAATACATTGATACCAGAGGCCAAATTTTTCAAATTAAGAAGAACGAAGAGAATTTTCGTTTTATTGGCAAGTGACGTGGAAAGTGACGACCCTCATAGTTCTGTGACACGTTTGTTATTACTAGTATTAAAGAAACATATGAAACCAATAATTTGGGGTCAATTCTGTGAGTCACTTATTTTGAGCTGAAACTTTGCATAGAGACTCCATACTAGATGTTGTCTTCAGTCCTTTTGGATAGATATGGGGTTTCCGTTACACGTTGTATAGACTTCACTAATGAAGGAAATATTAATAATAAAAATAAAACAAAAAGAAAATGTGTCAAATCGGATGGATAATCGTAGGGAAAAATAAAAAGATACACTCACGAAAGTGGAGTTGTTGCACTCATGCAAAGCCCCGCAAACCATGGTCTTTACTTAGTCGGTCCAACGTATCGGCGATCGTCCGCGCAGTCTGGTGCCCTCTATCTTGCCTTGGACGACTAGACGAACTATGGAGTCGTTGTTACACCTTGAGAGCCTGCTTATTTTTTATGTTTTTTTTTTCGCGTTTGACCACCATCTCACTTGATGGCAAGCGATGATGTGTTTGAAGGTGAAGCACGCTTACCTAGAAGTAAACTATTCGTCTTGACTTAAAGTCCCCATTACTGATCAATTCGATCAGTACTGGAGGCTCTAACACAAAATTGCAAATTTATCTATCTAATACATTACGTACCTATAATAAGTAAGTACGCTCTCATCGGATAAGGGCGAAACCGTTTAAAGCAGGGAGAGAGAAAACCTTATAAATTGGACCACTTACGCCTTTATCTTAGAGATTGAGAAAAATAAAAATCTTACATTTTTATTCCAATGTGAGATGCAGCCATCCTATACATATGTATGTATGGATGTACATAATATTATTTGGACTACGTGTATCAGAACTTAGTGGATGAAATGTTTATTCCGGAATAAATATTTTATTCAGGACGGTAAAGTTATTTGGAGGTTCTTGAACCAACTTTTTGGTCTTGTTGAAAGAGTGAGAAAGAAAATATTAATAGAACAACAATATTATTCTTTCCAAATATTTTGTGATGATAATTAAAATGATTTTAGTAAAAGGAGGTTTTAAATATTGAACTCGCTAAATATAGCAGTGTGTGGAAAATAATGGAATATCTGGGGGCACGGCAGTGCCCCCACCAAGTCGAGCGCAAAGCAAACACTGCCGTACCATCCTTTTCTGGAAACATTTCGGCGTATTTTCAGGCCCCTATTTGGGGACCTCTGGATAGATTTAGAACGCTGAAATTATCGTTATCTAGTAAGCTACCAGCACACACTTAAACCAGAAAATTTCATGTTTATAGCTTGTTTATTTCCTAAGTTATGCAAAAGCAAAGTTGTACTATTTCGACATGTATAGACTCACTGATCATCAAAATAGAACTAGTACTTCCCATAAACCTGGAGAGCTGAAATTTGGCATAGAGGTAGAGTTTAGTGCCTATATGAAGAGAAAACTGTCAAAACTGGGATCATGGAAGATCTGGAGTACCTTACGACCCTGAGTAGAAACCGTAACAGACCAGCCAAACTATTGAAATTATCGACATGCTATGTTCACAAAGTTTATTAAGCGTGGTTAGCCCTTTCTTTTGAAATTAAAAAATTGAAGGTCTGAAGTATCTGATATATCTAATCCCTAAGAGCTCAGCTGAACTATGAGAGATATGGAAATGCGCCTTGACAAATGTTATTCAGAGTGACGAGTCCCTTCTACTGATGTGTATAAAAAATTAAAGGTCTGAAGTATCTGATGAAGAATCCTTAGAGCTCAGCTGAACTATAGGAGATATGGAAATGCGCCTTGACAAAAGTTATTCAATGTGACGAGCCCCTTCTTATAAATGAATATGAAACTAGAGTCTGAATAATTAAGAAACTAATCAAGTAAAAAAATAGCTTTCTGCAAAACGAAGTGAAATCCCACCAAAACATCCTGTAAAAATTAGCCAAGCCTCGCCTAAGCTGCTTGTTTC
This sequence comes from Tholera decimalis, assembly GCA_943138885.2. Taxonomy (NCBI): domain Eukaryota; kingdom Metazoa; phylum Arthropoda; class Insecta; order Lepidoptera; family Noctuidae; genus Tholera; species Tholera decimalis. The sequence continues at coordinate 6,491,523 of OW964568.2, forward strand.
TCTATAAAAAGTAATGAAATCTCTAAGCAAAGCGAAGCCAAGTCTAAAGATCTTTACTGCGATTTCCTTATTAATATAGTTAGATTTTATGTGACTTGGCCGTTGACTTCGATGTATTAACTAGTAAAAGTGCATAGAGTATGTTCAACGGCCGGTTACATAAAATCTAATAACTATATTAATAAGGAAATCGCAGTAAAGATCCTTAGACTTGGCTTCGCTTTGCTTAGAGATTTCATTACTTTTTATAGAGAAACAAGCAGCTTAGGCGAGGCTTGGCTAATTTTTACAGGATGTTTTGGTGGGATTTTATTTTCAGAGTTCGTACTTCAAAATAAAAAACTGTACTTTACTGTATACTTAATCCCTGTGATGTTCATTTTTCTGTAAAATGATTTATCACAGGAATACGACGATGTATCTTTTTGATATCAATATCATATACATAATGCTTTAGGGTTTGTTTACGTTGCCTTTTTTTTCGGGGGGAATATCTTCAAATGACTCCTACCTAGAATGAGACGAGTTATTTGAGAAGCGGAAGAGAGTGTCAGACTCCTACTGACTAATCTTTTTTTTTTTATAAGACAACTAGCAATGTGGGTGGAATTCCCATTACTAGCAACCTTGTTAACCCCTCCATCTAAGCTAAATATGCTTGTATCTGGAGTGGGTTCACGACAATAGTGTGGTGGGGTTCGAACCCGCAACCTCTCGATTACAAGTCCGACACCTTTTCCATTAGGCTATTGACACTTAACCTATGTATCTTTATATTGTGATGAGAAAATAAATTATTACCTATAGTCATGTCATCTTGTGATACAGAGCAGTGGAGGCCCAGTCGGAACGAGCTCGACTTGCGAGTTGCAGGTAGAGAATACAATCCTGAGCATGTTTTTCGATCCTGTGATTACGGGATTCTTGATGCGTAATCCCAAGATCCCGGGATTAGACTACATGGTTTCTAATTGGTCACAAATTAAAAAAACGAGTAATTTCTTGAAATATATTTTTAATTTTGTAGCACAACACAAATCTCAATATAGTAAGAAAAGAAAAAAGACAAAACAAAGCTACTATACTTTGTAAGAAATAAAAAGACAAAAAAACGGAAATGAGTGGAATTCCCTGCCGGAGTCTGTGTTTCCCGACAGCTACAACCTAGGAGTCTTTAAGTCCAGAGTGAATGGGTTACTTTTAGGTAAGCGTGCTCCATCTTCGATCACATCATCACTTACCATCAGGTGAGATAGTGGTCTGTGGTCAAACGCGAACCTATTTTCAGTAAAAAAAAAAAAAATATTTACGCGTACCAAAGGGTTGTTGGCAATATGTAATAAAAGCTATTAATATAATCTAGGCAAGTTCATTGTCAAGGCGCAACGGACTACGGAGTGGAAACTAGACCTGTTTGTGGCAATCCCGAAAATCCCGAGATTATCCAAATACAGTCCCGGGATTTTCGGGGTAATAAAACGGCCGGGATTCGGGATCCCAGGATTGTATTCCCTAGTTGCAGGTCACAGGTTTGAACCCAGTTAAGAGTCATGACGAAACATATACGGAAATATCTTAGGAACAAAATTTTCCCATTCCTTGTCATGGAGAGAGAGTGTTATTGTTATGTACTTCAATAAGTATGTATTAAGGTAATATCAATATATTACCTTAATTTCGCCCTCACAAATTAATGTAAGAAGAAAAAATAAAATCACTTCATACAGACAGTGTACATAAAATGTTGCCATTAAAACGCTTTAAAAAGTTAAATACTTAATCATGCATTTGCGGTATAAGCCATCGGGTTTCGATTCCAAATGCTTTTTACTCAGAATCGATTTATTTATCGAATAATTTTATTTTATTTATTCTCGATTCACTTTGCGGTTTTGCGGTACTGCCAAAATGCTTTTGCAAAGAATTGATGTATGAATGGATGGCACAGAAATGACATCGTAATGGTCGATCATGAAGGTAGACTAATGGTTTTTGGGGGATATAATTTATCACCCGTGTTGGATGTACCTATAGGTTTTTAAGCTATAATATGTATGTTGATGAGTTGGATTCATACATAGTATAAGGTTTAACAGAAGCCATTATCAACCCTTTTATATGTTGGCCGTTCACCAATATTCCTCGACTCCAACCCACAGCATCAATAGAGTCAGCATGGTATGATAAAATATCAAGCATTTATCATTGATATGTTTATAGATATAATTTATCACCCGCGTTGGATGACGATGTATGTTGATGAGTTGGATTCATATCTATACTAAAACTAAAAAAGCGAAAAAATTTTGTTTGTTTGTTTGAACGCGCTAATGTTCGAAAGTACTACTTGGATTTGGATGAAATTTGGTATGAAAGTAGCTAGGCAAACTTTTACCCAATTCAAAAAAATAAGGTTTATGTTTGTATTGTGAAGAGATCCACGGGAGCGAAGTCTGCGCAACTGTTAGTATACATTAATAAGGTTTAACAGAAGCCGATATCAGACATACTGTTTTATGGTCGTTCATCGATATATTCCTCTACTCCAGCTCTGAAGGATTAGAATAGCACATAATTATAGTAAAATATCAAACACTCATTGATTTCAATAGTAAAGATACGGTCATCAGAACATTTGACAGACGCGGTCGCCCTACAAAACACACTAGTGCCATCTATGATAACTAAGATGTCAATCGGCGTGGTCTGCTCCTAGACGTAGCCTTGTAAGAGCGAGGTGTGGTATTTTTCGAGGTACAAAGATTTAAAACAAAACCTTTTAGTTTTTGAATTTTATATTTGTTGTACATAAAAATACATTTTAATTTGCTTTTAATAAACAATAAAAAATAATTTTGTACATAATTTAATCTTATAGTAATATTATTAAATCTTTTTATTTCATCGGCTGCAACGCGCGCCGCTGCAAAGTTATGTCGCACTTTTACGCGGCTTCGCGTTGTCTATGCTAAAGGTTGAGACAAACAAGAAAGAAAATTGTTTTAAATAATGTTAGAATTTGGTTTAATGACATATTTTTAACTTACCGGTGATATGAAATGTTATATTTTTTTTATTGTGCTTTACGTCGTAGTTCACGCAACCCTTCACGACACAATTTGGCATTTTTGCTTGTAAAGCTGACGACCCCTCCCGAAGATAGCCGATCGCGTTCTAGTTCACTTCGATAAAGGTTAGACCACTTTGGGACCAAGTTCGAGGCGTCATTATAACATGCGATCCGCCCAGTCCTTACGAAGTAATATATATATCAATGCAAACACTATTATTTCGCCTGCGACTTCGTCTACCTGAATTACAAAATAATTTATAGCTTACTTACCAATAATGCACCTTACTACCATATAAAGATTTTTGGAATTGGATCATTAGTTCCAAAGATTACTCCATACATATAAGCTTTAAATTAAATTTTAACTTTTTTAATATATTAGTGTAGACAAAATACATATATCTCTCTCTTCAAATATCGTGACGATACTGACTTGCACCAGAACCAAAAATTTCCCGCGTGTTTGATTACGGTTCTCGCGGCCCATTCAAATTGTAACTAGATTAGTAATTTAAAAAAAAAGTTTTGTTTTTGCAATTTGTTAAAGGTTATATTGTTTGACAAAAGCCACAATTCGCGGTTTCATATGAAATTCAAAAAAAGAACAAAAGAACATCATAAATCCGGTAGCCAATATATCATGCGATTACCAATGCTCCAAATTCAAAATGTGTTTGTGTATAAAATACGAATCAAGCGGCGCAAATATAGCTCTGTCTCTTTTTAGCATTATGATATTCAAGTTTGAGGGAAAAAGAGTTCTTTGCGTTCAGTGACTGTACGTAATGTCAAAAAGATGGGAAAAACATATTACTTTTGCGTTCAGCATGGCGCTTATATATTGTTATTGGCAATTGAATATTATTTACCTACTAGGGAATGTTTTTCTTCATACGTTCGCGTTATAGGCAAGGCATGTATCGTACCGTAAATCGAATATTATTGACATCTTTGGTAGTAGTCAATAATAAGTTGCTCCATCTTGTTGTAGATATGTACATATCAATAACGATAGATATTACCTACTAACATTATAAAGAGGAAATATTTGAATTTTTGTATCGAATAAATTCTGTCTCTACCTCGTTGGTCGAGTAGTCGCAAGCGCAACTGCTGATCACGAGATCTCGGGTTCTATTCCTGGGTCGGGCTAAAAGTGCTATTGGGTTTTTCTGTAAGGAATTTCTCAGTAGTTGCCCGGAGTTTGGAAGTTGGCGGTGTGTTACCCTTGTTCCCGAAAAGTACTGTTACGAGCTGGGGTTCGGGATAGAAATAATTAACGCCAATTAAACCAAAATTAACATTTTAATTAAGTAAACACAAAAAAAAATGAACACAGTTATTCTCACTTCAATAACTTCACTTAAACTTAAATCACAGTGAAATTCACTTGTAGAGCTTCGATTATATCGCGTATTCGCCTCGTAATAAGATTGACTCTCTGCGTTCCTCTGCGATCTATTTACACCCCGGTCTATGAGTTCTAGAACATTCTTGTAAAATCGACTCACCACCTACTAACACTGCCAAGAATATTGCAGAAGCTACTCGAGATACTCAATACTGCTACTCGCCGCTAGATGGCGTTAGTGTCTCGAACATATTAGATTTCTTTCGAAGTTTCTCGACGTACTTCACTAAGCGACTGGCGTAACAGTACGTTAAGCCGTTGGCTCTGGCTGTCAATGGGACATCTTTGACAGTCATTACTGGTAGTCAGAAACCAGTAAATCTGACACTGGTCAAGCGTGTTACCCAGCTGTGACCCAGATGTACCGCATCTTATCTTTTCAATTTAAGGGAAGCTTGAGCATGCACTTAATTTATGCTGAAATTTACTAATTACGTTAAATAATAATCAATTCTATCGCACACTCCCCGAAATGTATCCGATAGAATACCGATAGACTTGCAACACTTCGTTGATATTCAAGGCTCTGGAGCTTTGGCTCGACAGGATGACTTTTGATCAGGTTAGATCAATTGTTCGAGGTTTTTTTGAGGTGGAAATCCTCATGGATTTCCTCCACCTTGGGGCGGGTGAAGGGGTCTGTCAGACTCATACTGACTGAAACCACCCCATGTTCCCTCGCACACATGCGCCGGGGGCTGCTGGAACGCATAAGCATACTTCAACGTGGCTCCCGAACTTAACTTAGCCTAAGCCAATGAGCCTTTTGGCCCTTTTCTAGATAGACTCAAGTGCATCAAGCTAGTATTGCAATGGCCGCATTGCCACTTCAACGTGGTAATGCGACCAGTGTTCTGAGTACTTTTCCCATTATTAGCGATGTTGAAGAATTTTTCGATGCCCTATAATTTCTCTTTATTTTCGCCTGTATATACTATGTTTAATTTTTAGACCTTTATTATTGAAATATATTATTAATCAATTAAAGCAAATATAATGTATTCACTAATAAAATCTCAGTTGGTATTTGGCAGATTCAGTCAGATCTCCACTCGCTTCACAAACTTCAGTGTCATCATGCACACACAATATCCAATAGTTCACCACCTGCTAAATTCACGATACGAAATCCTCTTTGTACTCAGAACTCGCTCGCTAGTTCCCAACAACGCAATTCCTATTTCCTCAAAGTACAAAGTTGGAGCGATTTGTCCGCACTAACTAATTTGTTAGTTCCTGTGTTTGAATAGAGGGAAGATATTATTATGTGTGCTTGTTTTTATGTACGAATGTAGGATTTCATGTTAATAGTATACGGTAATTGCTTTGTTATATGTATAAGTCTTATTTTTGTAATGTTTTGCTATACATATTGTTACAAGCTGGGGTTCGGGATAGAAATAGTTTATACCAATTAAACCAAGATTAACACTTTAATTTAATAAACACAAAACAAAAATTAACACAATTATTCGCACCACAATACTTGTCACTTAGCACTTAAATTGCACTAAAATTCACTCGTAAAGTTTCGATTATATCGCCTCAAATTTTGTAAAAGACTGCTGTATGCGTTCCTCTGTAATCTATTTATACCCCGGTCTATGAGTTCTAGAACATTCTTGTAAAATCGACTCACTGCCAATACTGCCAAAAATACTCGCCGCCAGGTGGCGTTAGTGTCTCGAACATTCTAGATTTCTGTCTAAGTTTCTCGACGTATTTCGCTTAGCGACTGGCGTAAGATTGTTTCCTTATGTGATTAGGATTCTTGAAATATTTGAAATACTTTTTTATCAAAGAAGAACATATTTTAAATTGGTGGTGTCGTAAAGTCGCCACTTAAATAGTATTCGACAACTCAAATACATAACTATTCTTTTTGTCCTGGTGGGAACTATCCATTGATAGTTGTGTATAATTCATAATATCCGTCTCTATGTTCCCTCATAACTCCTAAACAGATTTATTTATACTAGTTCCTAAACTAAATTCGACCATTTTTTAAATTATATTGAATATTGTATATTCTTATTATGAATTATTATATAAAAATAATAACTTTCTGTACTCCTTATCCATATAAACTTTAAGTGTATAATTTTCGTTAAAAGGAGTTACAAGTTTTTGCTTCACCTTTATTACCCATAGATTAAAAGTTTTTTTTTTTGCAGGAGTGTATTAATAAATACGTGAGGGCAAGAACGCTATTTTACTTAAAAGATAATTACAAAAAAAAAATATTCAACTTATTTCTTTTGTCGTTTGCAAACCCTTTCAGTCCAGCATATCTTATATTCATCGCACAATATTACCGCCATTTTGTAAAAATGCTGTAATTAAATTAAAACAAGATGTCTCTAGATTTGTTGAAAGTTTTTCATTTACCTAATTGTTCCTAAGCTCCTGCGATGTCCTTGCTTTGTTTGTGCTTGCGGTCTTTCCAGTGTATTTTTTCTTTTCGAGTAGATTTTAAATTAAATAGAAAACATGGCATGTCGTTTGGAATGATTCTCAGCTAAAAGGGTTTGCATTTTTTTTGTAAATGCAGTTCTTTATTTAAATATTTTTATGTCCACAAAGGTTTTAGTATTCACAAAATGTAGGTTTTTGTCAATGGAGAGTTAGACTTTAATTAAATGTTTGTCATTTGGTGCTTACTAATTTATTTTAGTCTGAAAAACTAAAATCAAACATTTCACTGATCAATTATCTGGTGAATTTTCAAATTCTTGAGAACTTACTAACGTCAATTTATGTTGTGAAATGGTTGAAGCAATTAAAATACATGCAATAGACATGCTATCATTTATTGATGCAATGTGTTTCAATCATGCGCAGGGTACGTATCCGCCCCAATAGCATCCTGAACACTGTATCGAACAGGTGGGACAGCCCCATACTGGGGCATTAGATACACCTATGGTCCAATTTGGCGTATAATATATTAGTTTTGGTTACTCTGGTAGTTGTTATCACTTACACTAGTTTTATACGATATATTTAGGCTAACAAAATTAAATACATTTTATATACTTTTTTAAAAATCGCATTGTTCATCTCTAAAACTTCTTCATCAGATCAGAGAGAGAAGAACAAAAATAGTTGAAAATTGGCGAAACTATAAAATAACATTCTTAAAATGAATAGAGAAGCTTTCCACGTTGTGTGTAGCCAGTAGAAAATAAGTTAGGTGCATTTTCTAAAAATATAGGCCCTTGGGTTTTAGACAATAGCCATCAACATTGTTCCTTTTGTCTTCTTTGGATTGGACAGACAGGACCTGCATCAAGGTTTTCCCGTGAGAAATGAAAGGTTTTCTACTGATATTTTCCCGATTTAAAGTTGAATTAATGTAATCTTATAAGATTTAGTTACTATATCGTTTTCCTCTTAACAAAAACAAAATCACATAGGTTCTTGGGACAAAATTACGTAGTTATATTGCCATGGCAAGTCTGCATTCATTTGTAGATATACAACGTGTAACAGAATAAACGCAATTCCTGAAAACAGTTGGTTCAGAATCAGCTTCTGAATCGATATCCGTCATAAAAAATAGGTGTTAAATTTTAACGGAAAAATCTTTCATTTAACTTAAAATGGAAACACAGTATCATGAAAAATTAATACAATCCTTAATTCAAGAAAATGCGCTCATGTGCGTGTCGGCCGCTAATATTGCATGACTGTGTGCGTTTGCGTAAGGATATTATTATATGACGCACATACGTTTTGCGTTTAGTAAGGATAAATATTTTATAAAAAATGTCTAGGTTTGGTTTCAATTTATTAAGTTACGGATGTTGTATTAGACTTATAATTTAACTAGCTTGTGCCAGCGGCTTCGTCCGCGTGGGAAGATTTTCCCGTGTAAATCCCGATCCCGTGGGAATTTCGCAAAATCCTTTCTTAGCGGATGCCTACGTCATAACATCTGCCTGCATGCCAAATTTCAGTCCGATCCGTCTAGTGGTTTGGGCTGTGCGTTGATAGATCACTATGTCAGTCAGTCACCTTTGAGTTATATATATTTAGATATTCTAATTGGGGTGTCTAAGCTATTGCGCTTAATCTGTTACACCTTGTAGTTAATGGCACCAAATCTATGGCTAAAAAGTAAAGAAGACAAGCATTTTTTAATTGTTAATTGGCTTGCATTTGACCGCCATCTCACCTAATGGAAAGGCATGATGTGGTCGAAGATGAAGCACGCTTACCTAGAAGTAACATATTCACTCTTGACGTAAAATAAGTTTAAGGAAACACATACTACGGCAGGAAGTTCCAGTCTAAGCACTATGAAAGTATTCCCAAAACGTTTTGTGCGTATGGGTGTGATGTCCTCCATGTAACGATGGCACATTGCATTTCGTCTTATAGTCTGATGATGATGATGATGATGTATAGTCGTTTTATTATTACACCAACCTCAAAGATTTAATGAAAATAAAGTAAAACTTAAAATATAAAACACAACAGGCGACCTTATCACATTCCGCGATCTCTTTCACGTAATCATAAATTGCCAGGACGCCAAATATAGATTTTTTTTAACTATATATTTTTATAATTGGGATCATTATGCTAATTCACACTAAACCTATTAAGGTTTAATGTATTAACATGATACAGAAAAAACTTGTTCATGAACTCTATTCATTGGACAAAACCGCATGGCAATCCATTTAAGAGTTAATGAGAGTATCACGAACAAGATATACATAAAAAAGACGTGTAAAAGTGTTATTTATAACCTATTTGCAAAAATAAACATCATAAATACATACAGACGCGGCTGGATAGCGAAGGTCAGGAAGTATTTTATTTGCAAATTTTTAGTTGTATATTGCCAGCGAGTTTTTGAAAGAACGTCTCTGTTAAACATGACTACGTATTTTTGATGAAACATCCTATAAAAATAAGTGAAAAAGACTGAAGCTACACTATTAGAAAATTGGCAACATCGCATTAGTGAATTGAAAAAGTGATAATGCCAATTTAGGTCAGTTGTAGTACGCGAGCTGCGAGGTTGTCGCTTTTGTTAAAGGGCTGGTTAGACAGGCAACTATATTTGGTAATGCTTGACGTCAAATATTAAATAATTGTTGCTAGAAAGAGTAACCGTTCACTTTTATTTACCACCAGGGCTTCTTAAAACTTTCGAACGAGGCCACTAAACGCTAAGTGAACCCCCTGTGGGGTAAGGACCTCGCTTTAGGCCATCGCTGGGGGAGGGCCACTAGGAACAGACTGAATCGGATCATACTTGCGCTAAGGCCTAGGGGAGTAAATAAATACTGATGACGTACCCATAACGTATGTACACCTATACTTACTCATACGAATGTATAGTTCAGCAAAAAATTATCAGAACGGTAACCAGTATTATATTTTCCGCATGAATTAGTCTTCAACTTCCAGCATAAGTTTGCATGCAATAGTTGCCCAAAAGTAGTAAATAGTTGCCCGTGTACTCTACCTCAAGGGTTACACGCCACCGATCTTTGGTGAGTGGTTCAAGTGGAAGTAACTTGGGTTCAGCTGTTGATTGGATGACGTACCCTTGACGTACACATAACGTATATACCTATAGGTACTCGTGTTACAGCGTAGTTCGGTTCGGGTTTATACCTATTTACATGTGGGAAGCCAATTTACGTAGGTAAACTGATATTTTGGATAAACATTTGTGTCTTGTTAATTAATGTTTGTATTTATTTAAAATTACGTGCAGTTTTTATGGTGTTTATTTGATATGGCTGAGTTTAATTGAAAACAATCATTAACCAGCTTTTCGTGATGCTGATTAAATTACCTATAATGATTACAGTGGTTACAAATGTGACTTACCTACGAGTTTTTAAAACCTGGATTCACTTAGGATAAACTTACCTATATCGCTTTGTGTAATTTTCTTCATAACCACACTGCTCTCAAAACGGTGAAGGCAAATATTAAAAATAAATAAATAAAATAAAATAAAATGCATTTAATTCAAGTAACTTAACTCATATTGTAAGATTAACAACACACACACCAAATATTATTTTCAAATAATAAATTAAAATTAAAATGACAATTACAAAAAAAAAGAAAAGAACTAAATGAAATAAAAATGTCAATAAAAAACAATAAAATGAATAAAATAAAATGGTCATAATAAATTTAAATTGTGAGTAAACTTAAATGTTTTGAAAACTCTGAAGATATGCGATATCGAAATTCTTAGTGTTTGTGTGTGTTTGTAATTATCTGTTGTTTGTTGTTGTGTGTTTATCACCGAATAAATGGTTTCAATTTCAATTTTTTAAATTTCAATTCAAATTCGTTATTGTCGGGGTGTCACGAACAGAAAAAAAACTATGTTCGATATTTAGAAAACGTCTATTCAGGCACACAATGGTTAGAGCTTAGCTTAGCTTACATTAGGCACACAAATTTTAGATATGGGGTCGCGGACGCGTATACCGTGCGCGTCACGACGGCGAGCGTTTTCGGACTGCTTTGCGCCCGCTCGACGCTTAGGCACGCGCGGGGCGGCAGCGGGGTAGGACTCCCGCTCACCGCGTACAATTATACCAACCTAAGTAATATCTATCAGGGCGACACGTTATAAATTTCAATATCCACCAACCCGCATTAGACCTGGGTGGTAGATTACGATTCATTGATACTTGATGAAATATACTTTGTAAGATCAACTTAAAGCTACGGGGTTGCGGGAATGTTCTAACGAGATACCGCGGCCCGGAACGCAAAGGGCAACTGAAGGAGCAGGGTGGGTTTTTAGTCAGTAGAAGTCTGACACTCCCTTCCACTCCACCCCCACCGGGAGGAGTCATTTGATGATTTTCCCACCCAGGAAAAAAAATCAACTTAAAGCATAAAAATAATGAATATTGAGAAAGTTGATATTGTTATTACCATATAAAAATATATCATTTGACAAGTTTTCCTTGCATCTCTTTGTTACAAATGAATCATTCAATTATAACTATTCTATGCAAAAACTTTCTTAATTCACTAATCATTTTCTTATTACACTAAACTCCCATAACATGCAGTGGTAGTCTTATTTTCAAACAAAAAAAAAATATGAGAAAAAACTGTAAACAATAAAAAGTAACTGACAAAGTTTGTATATATGATATCCATAATATGCTACGATACAGATCAAGATTAATGATCGGCGTACACTCTCTGAAAGTCGAGTGAAAGCGGGGAAATGTATCAAGATTATTATTCACGATGTTCGCCGTATTGTATCGAGTTGGGCTCCATATTTTATTTTTAACGAGGGGAAAAGTGGGATTTAATTTGAAGTATACCAATCTTCTCATGATTTTTGCTGAAGTATTTTTAAAGTGCACTTAGAAATTATTAATAATTCACCACTAATTGAACTAATAACTGAATTATTTATTTAGCTGTATGTGTAATTAAATATAGTTATATATATACGATATGTGTCCGCGGTTGAGCACAATAGCTGAGCGGCTGCTGCTGTTCTGCTCATCGCGGGTTCAATTCCTGCAGGTAGAACAAATTTATGGCTATATAAATAGTTTTTATGAGTCTAGGTGTTGGTGCAAATGAATTTATAAACGCACTTACGTTACAGCAGAAATTTCTAGTCTGGAGCGTATCAAAATTGGCTTTAATAGATTCGGAGTAAATTGGCTGTGACAGACAGTGAAACAAACTAAGGCGAAGTGTAGCTTAATTAAGTGTGTTAATAAATTGAGTTGGTGTAACTTAGGGTAAGTACATTCTTGTAATTTACATCCGTTAATAATATTACAAAGCAAAAAGTTTGTTTTTTTTTTTAAATTGAAAGTAGGCTAGCGTTTGACCACCATCTCACCTGATGGTAAGTGATGATGTGGTCGAAGATGGAGCACGCTTGCCTAAAAGTAACCTATTCACTCTTGACTTAAAGGCTCCTAGGTTATAGCTATCGCAAAACACAGACTCCAGCAGGGAATTCCACTCCTTAGCAGTACGCACAATGAAAGTATTCCCAAAATGTTTTGTGCGTATGGGTGGGATGCCCACCATGTAACGATGGCGCTTCGCCGTTTGTCTCGTAGTCCGATGATGGAACGGGCTTGGCGGAATTAGACTGTTGACTAGTGACTATTAATTTGTTTGTTTGAACGCACTTATCTTCGAAAACACTGGGTTGATTTGAACGAAATTTGGTATAGGTTGAAGTTGAGGAAGGTTGTAGGCTACTTTTTACCCGACTGAAAAAATGAGGACTGTACTTGTACCATGATAAAGTTCACGGGAGTGAAGTACCGCGCGACTACTTGTAATGTTATAAAACGGAAAATTTTATTTGAACGGAAGTTTTTGAACGCGCTAATCTTCGAAAATACTGGGTGGATTTGGAAGAAAAATATATTATTTATTTATTTATTGTATGTATACTTTATTGTACCCCTTGACATCAAGAAGGCTGAGTCAAAATTTTAAGCGTAAAATTAAAAACTACTACTCAAGGGACTGTCATTCTTAGTTGTGTCTTCGTCATAATGTAAATACATACAAAACTAGTGAACAATGGGCGGTCATATTGCACAGGGCGATATCTTACAGACAACCATTGGATGGACAAACTGAAAGGAGACAAATTAAGGGCTGTCAGTGTCTAAACATCATAAATAATTTTAATTAAACTTAATAATATAAGGTTAATAAAGATCTTTGAAACTGAAATTAACTTTGACGCAAAGCTCACAAGTATGTACATTGAGCGTCCAAGCACTGCCCAATCAGCCTGTACCGACGCGAACGCATTGATTGGCGCTCAATCAACTACTTCCGAACCGAATGCAGCTGCCATAGTGATTGGCAATCTGTTACAGTACGTATTGAATCAAGTTTGGTGGACATTTGCAATTAACTTATGGTGTTTAACTGGAAAATAATCTATAGAAAAGTAATTTGAAAAAAAAAAAACATGCCTATTATGTGACTACTGCAGAAAGACAGGCCTGTTGTGGGAATTTTCCAATGACATACCGCGGCCCCGGAAAATAACAGCAGTTGAAGAAACAAGTTGGGTTTTTAGTCGGTAGAAGTCAGTCAGACATTTCCTTCATTTCCACCCAGAGCGGAAAGAGTCATTAGATGATTTTTTCCACCGAAAAAAGAAAGGGATACAGGCTGCCTCTCTGTGAGAGAGAGAATGGGCCTTAACTGTTATCAAAGTAATGACTACGTGACTCAAAAACGTTGTACTTCGTTTTATGAAAATTTCGCAGACGGAGGAATATGAAATTGCACATACACAAAAACTTACTACTGTGACAGTTAAAATTTATACGGAAGTGTGCACACTTCCGTATAAATTTCTCTCTGCAGAGAGCTAATCTAAATATGTGTAACTCAAAGGTGACTGACTGACTGACATAGTGATCTATCAACGCACAGCCCAAACCATTGGACGGATCGGGCTGAAATGTAGCATGCAGGTAAATGTTATGACTTAGGCATCCGCCAAGAAAGGATTTTGTGAAATTCCCACGGAATCGGGATTTAAACGGGAAAAACTTCCCATGCGGGCGAAGTCGCGAGCAACTGCTAGTATCTTTATATAACAATTAATTAGAAATAATTTAAAATATGGTCGAATTGCTACCATTAGGCTGTGGTCGCCTATTGATCAAAAGTCATCAATGGTTGATGATTTTTACGCACACAAACAGACGCACATTGAAATGACGTTGAAATCATCAGTATGGTTTTAAAAAGAAACAGATATACATATACATATGTCTATTTGCAACAATGGACCACCTTACGCGATAAATATAACCAAGTAACACAAACAAAACACTTTAAGTACAAGACCTCTCTGCTTACCTCTTACTGTAAAACAAACAACTCTCATTGTTTCTCTAAGTAATATGTTTGTACACAATAACCTCGTATAAACGTGAAGGTGGCACAAGTTTTGTCATTAAAACCTTTATAACTGTCTCGGGGCAACACCAAATGCCTATCTCCCATTCATCGCGTAGACTAGGCTTTTCCTGTGGTGGTTCTTAAACTATAATGCATTTTAAACAGTTCTAAGTTGAAACAATGTTGAAAATGAAACATGTGAATTATGTTAATAGAAACCAGAAAAACTGACACCAGACTCAAACTCAAACTAAAAATGTTTTATTTCACATAGGCCTTACATGGGCACTTACAAAACGTCAGGAGTTAGGGCACGGTTCGAAATTGGTCGTTTTCTATGGAGAAGAACCGGCAAGTAACTCCACAGTTACTCTTTTCAAATCAAAATATAATTTTTACAATGTATCCATAATACAGGCTAATAAGGTATGAGAGGATAGTATAGACCAATTAATACAGCACAATGGATATACAAATAAAAAATTGTTAAACACATCTAAGAGTCTACAGTGTTCTTATTCACAAAAAAAGCTTTATATTATGTTAAAATAAACTTGAGAAGCGACAACATTAGACAATAATGAAGGATAAATTAATAATTAAAATGAAACAAAAACATAACCTTTCAGTAAAAAGTAAAAAGAAAATCTGTCAAATCGGATGGATTATCGTAGGGAAAAATAAAAAGACATTCACGAAAGTGGAGTTGTTAATACACTAGTCGTTAACGCAATTACAATAAGCCAAGGAAGCCACATGTGCAGAAGGCAGAAGGAAAGAATCATTGCCAAGCAGTCATGTCTTCAACGTAGTCCCGAATCTTATAATACGCTTTTTTGATAAGGACACGTTTGACGTGGTTTTTTTTATTTTTTATTACGGATGAGCCCGCTATTAACCTCAATCTCGCCTGATGGTAAGCGACAGATGAGGTCTACGATGTGACGAGCGAGCCCAGAAGATGCCTGTTTACTCTTGCTTTGAAAGGCTGAAAGGTCATAAGTGACAGGGAACACAGAAGCCGGCAGAGAATTCCACAACTTGGCGATGCGCACAATAAAGTGGAGGAGAAGCGCTTGGTACGATAAGACGGTATATCAACCAAGTGTGGATGGTACCCAGCCGTGCGTCTGGTAGACCGGTAGTGAAATGGAGATGGAGGAATCAGGTCATGGAGGTCCTGCGCACACTCCCCGAAGTACAATCTATAGAAAACCGACAGGCAAGCAACGGTTCGCCGATGAGTCAGACTATGAAGCTTGCCCCATAGCACCTCGTCGCATATAAGCCATTTAGCCCTGCTTTCGATCGAGTCCAGTGCAGCAAGTTGGTATTTTGCAGAGCCATCCCACAAGTGACTGCAATACTCCACGCAGGAACGGACCTGTGCTTTATATAGATTCAAAAGATGTCCAGGCGTGAAGGTCCGCCTCACCATGTGTAGGATTCCCAGCTTTTCTGCTGCAGTCTGAGCTCTGAACTCGATGGTTGAGCCAAATTTTCCCTCGCTAAGTTCTGTAACAGACTTTGGTAACTCGTTATAAAAGACTTGCCAAGGTATATCTTTTACCCAGTTACTGGGCTGTGGAGGTCAGATAGGATTAAGTCGTTCCATGTAAAACATTAACTATACTCAACTGCATCCGATTACACTAGAAGCTAAAGCCAACATAATTGCAAAAAGGCTAAGCATATAATAATTATGAAACAAGTTGTCTTTCAAACGAAAAAATGAAACATAAGACTCTTCCGTTTAGGAGCTACGACGTCACCGACTAACTCCAGTCAAAGGAAATGTTTCATTTTCGGCCATCAGATGTACATTTAACGAAAAAGAGAAAAAAATACTACAAATTGGGGAAAAATATTCTCTGGTGAATTTGAGCCTGATTGTACACAAAAAATAATAGTTTTTCAGTTATTGCCATAATTTTATACAACATGGCGTCTCGTTTGCTTGCATACTTCATTCGTTCTGAAATCATGTCTCATCAAATCAATATTACGTAGAAAATAATTGAAAAATGTGTGTATTCTTGTGGTGTTAAAAATAAATTACTATTATTCTCTTGTACATATTTTTGAGTAAACATGACACATGACATGAGTGTGACGATTTCATCGTTACAAAAATCTTTTGTCTTCATTTTGAAATGTGTTTCTGAACGAATTCAAAATAACCGCATGTTGTCTCGAAAGTTGAAACTCTATCAGTCAGTCAGGTCCCCGCTAGGGTAATAGTGTTCTTTGGGTTAGTTCTGATGAACAAAACAGAACAAAGTTAAGTAAACGTCATTTCTACAACCTGCCATGTCTGTCATAACTCTTAGGACAAACGTCAAACATTTTTAATTTTAATTTTGTACACAAAAACTATTTGATATTCTTGAAAAAATATTACTTTATTCTATTCAGGGGTAAGTTTTCCAGCTTCGCTGAAAGGTACATGTTATGGCCGGAGCCTCATATAAAAATGAAACATCTCCTTTATGAGACCATCGCTTTACGTAATTTTATTTATTTATTTATTGGCTCAAAAAAAAATCTTGAGGTACACGTTACAATACAGTTTAACATACTAAGTACTATACCTACAAACGTGTGGGTGAGCACTGCTCTCCTAGCTAGGTCATGAAATTTGTATCATCACTACTGCTTTCAAAACGGATAATGGAGACATCGTAAGGACCACGTGTCCTAACAGTAAAAAACCCAAGACATGTGACCTCAACCAACCCGCACTGAGCCTACGAGGTGGATTACAGACCATTCTATCTTATAGAGTACAGGTCTTTCTGTAAGTATTAGAAACGACATAGGCTGTTTATGACATTAAAAGAAATATAATCACTGAAACCGAAAAGAAAACAGGAACCGAATGTAGAATACTAGAGCTGCCATCAACAAATTTGCTGGCCCCAGACAAAGATTTATAAACCCTGGACATTTGGGTAAAATCACAGTTTTTCCCCGGACAACGTAGAAAAATACATTTTGAACTCGAAACTAAAAACAACAATGTTTAATAATGGTTTTTATTTACTGATAAAGTAATAACATTGTAGAGCTTTAGAACTTTTTTAATAACAGTCTCTTCCTTTTCATTTAATCAACGTAACATAAACAATGAGATGAAATACCGTAGGAAAATAATAATAGAGATCGTGCTTTTTGGTACCCGTAAGACCAATGTGTGTCCGGGTTTTACCTGGACGTTTATTGGGAAAATCCCCCAGTCGCCCCCGGACGCTCTCCAAACTAGAACAAATCCGGGAAAATCCGGACGGATGGCAACCCTAGGTTAGACTGAAAGCCGACCCCAGCATAGTTGGGAAACGGCTAAACAGATGATTGAAACCGAAAGTCTAAAAACTGTGGTTCATAAGACTCGTCCTATCAGTCCTAGACGCTTCACCTTCAACAAATTTACCATAACCTTCATCAATCAATATACAGGGTTAATTGTAAAACACCGTTAACCTCTCAGGACTATGTTACTAACATCATAATCACCAACTTTTATTCTATGACTTTTAAAAATTCGTCATATTTTCGTTCACCACATTTTCATACAAAAATAAAAATATTTAAATTGAGCGCCCTAAATGTCACGAAATCTATGCGAAGCAAAAGAAAGCGATAGTATAAATCGCTTTCTTTTACTTCGCATAGATTTAACGGTGTTTTACAATTAACCCTGTATATAAAACGCTTCCATTACTAACTGACAGACAGACTACGCACAGCCGAAACTACTGGGCATAAGAAGCTGAAATTTGGCATGTATGTTCCTTGGGGTGTGGTAGTACTAAGAAAGGATTTTTGGAATTTCCCACTTGATCGGGATTTACACGGAAAAAACCTCCGACGCAAACGAAGTCACGGGCAAAAGCTAGTCAGGTTATAAAACTATTTAGTTAACTTACAATTGATTACACGGTTGGCGCAGTAGTTGAACGATTGCCTGTTGCCATGCGTATTGCGGGATTTATTCCCGGACCAGGATAAATGTTTGCATGGCCTAAAAATAGTTGCACCAGGTCTGGGTGTTTGTGCAATCGGTCAGTCGGCAATCTGAACCTAGTTGGACATTTTGAAGTGTAGATAATTATGAAGAAGAACGAGCTGTAATAGCCACAAACAATCTTTTGAACGATACATTCTTGGTTACATTTAGAAATTATTTGAGTATGAAACTACTATAGAACTTTTTTATTGGGTGGGGGGAGATTATCTAATGACTCCTTTGACTCTGGGTCGAGCAGACAGGAGTATTAGACTTCTGATGACTAAAAATCCACCCGGATTGAAGGAACTGAAGGCCTGAAGAACTGACCTAAATTGCCTTTGCGTTTCAGGGCCGTTGTTTCTCGTTAGGTCTTTTCCGCATGCAATGTAATCAATAAAGTCGTAGTCTTCCATCATTGTTCTACTAGTGGGAAGCTGTCTAATACTGAGTCTACCAGTTTGCGGTCTTCACTCCACACCATTAAGATTTTCACTACACTACTCAATTTTCTCGAAAAATTCAACGGTTTCCATAAAAAGCCCATGCATTTCCAAATTCCATCATTGAATTTCACTACCTATTACATCACCGGTAATTCCATTGGAAACTGATCCCACATAGCGTTACCTACACACGTTTTTCCATCTCCAAATTGCTAGGAAAACAGTAAACCTACCAATAAATAAAGTACTTGAATTAAATAGACGGACAGACGCACAATAACCAAGTGAACAGTTGACAAAGGGTCGTATCCACACTAAGAGAAGTTCTACCTACCTCCCATATATTACCTCAAGCGCGCGTGACGTCATTTACCCTCTCAAACGAATTGATACCTTGGGATTCAAATGTTAAAGTGCTTTTTTGTTCGTGGGCGCAGTTTAAGAAGAAAATACCCGTTCTGACAGGTGAAATCGTTTTGGAATCTAAAGCGTAGTTTATGTTAGTAAGAGAGACAAATAGGATTCTTTTGTTCTAGGTTTTAGAGGTCATGTAATCGGACTAAGAATAAATAATAACTGCCACAGAGGTCGAATTCACGGTTAAGCAACCTTGCTGAGGTCAGCCTGTAGATGGGTGGCCATCTTAACATAATTATCGTCGCTGTAGCATGATAACCTCGTATGTTCAGAAATCCAAACTTCACAGGAAACGACAAAAACGCTTAATTTTGTCAATGTTTAAAATATTTTTATGTGCCTAGCAAAGGTGAGACGGTACTTCACACCGGAACAGCTACTCAACCTCTATCAAGCGCAAGTTCGGTCGTATATGGAGTACTGCTCTCATCTCTGGGACGGATCTGCCAAATACCAGCTTGATGCACTTGAGTCTATAGAGAAACGGGCCAAGAGGCTCATCGACAACAAGAAACTGGTCAAGACAAGGCTCCAGAGCCTAGAACATCGGCGACGTGTTGCAAGCCTGCCAGTTTTCTATCGGTTACATTTCGGTGAGTGTGCGATGGAATTGCACAGTCTTATTCCGCCAAGCCCGTTCCATCATCGGACTACAAGACAAACGGCGATGCGCCATCGTTACGTGGTGGACATCCCACCCATACGCACGAAACGTTTTGGGAATACTTTCATTGTGCGTACGGCTAAGGAGTGGAATTCCCTGCCGGCGTCTGTGTTTCCTGATCGCTATAACCTGGGAGTCTTTAAGTCAAGAGTGAATAGGTTACTTCTAGGCAAGCAGGCTTCATCTTCGACCACATCATCGATTAACATCAGGTGGTCAAACGCAAGCCCATCAACTATAAAAAAAAATCTTTTGAATAATAAAAAAGACTTATTTATTTATGTTATTAACCAATGCGTTACTTAACTGGATTATGCCAGAAAAAAATATATAAGAGGTTTTCTGTTCTTATATCTACGTAGTTTTTGTTTAAACGCCCATGTCTCTATAGAGTAGTTTTCGTTTTACTCCATACATGGCACTTATAGTCATATACTGGGTTCACATTTTCACCGTATTAAAAATACGTGGTTTTCATACGATTTTTACAAAAAAAAAAAGGAAAAAAATGTTTTTTTGATATACGAGGTATTCATTATACAGCGACGTTATGTATCTTGATACGAGGCAAGAAAATATCTTGACCGCCTGTCATTCATATATATTTGACAGTCGTCACAGATAGACAGAGGACAGAAAATCTAACACTGGTCTTGGCAAGAGGTTACCATGGTAACCAGCTACTAGTTTGTGAACGTCAGATAAGAAGCCAGTCCTTATACAACACTGATGCTGATACACGCTATACACATAATGATCATGCTTAGATTTCACTAATGATGGATGGAAACTATTAATAGCAATAAAGGTATAAAAAAATTGGCCAAGTGCGAGTCAGACTCGCCCATGAAGGGCGGAACCCTTCATGGGCGAGTCTGTAGTAACTATAATAATATAATATAATATAATATGTATATTTATTTGACAAAAAACCTTACACTTTTCTTAAAAATAGCTTATTTACATTTTTTACAACTATGCCAAATAACTTTGTTTTTCATAGTGTTTGTATGAATTACAAAGTTATATTTGCGGTTTTAGAAAATATGCTGTATATCAAAAACTAATAACCCGGTCTCGTTTAAACCAATTTTGATTAAAAGTTTACATTAAGACCTACAGACATATAATTATTTTTGATTTTTCACTCAATTATTATAGAATTTAAAGGGGGGGGGGGGACATATTTTACCACTTTGGAAGCGTATATCTTTTAAACAATTAACTTTATGAAAAACTGGTTTTAGAACCCTAATGTAATTTTTAAAGGCCTGTCTATAGATACCACACGCATAGATTTCATGAAAAAAAATATTTTCACTTTTAGTTCCATGTATTGTCCTAAGAGTTTCGGAATAAAATGGCTGTGACATACGGACGGACGGACGGACAGACAGACAGACATGACGAAACTATAAGGGTGCCATTTTTTGCCATTCGGCTACGGAACCCTAAAAAGGAAAATTAAGAAAATTCACAAAGCGTTTTGAGAATACTTTCATTATGCGTGGAAAGGAGTGGAATTCACTACCAGAGTCTGTGTTTCTTGATAGCTATAAGCTGAGAGTCTTTAAGTCAATAGTGAATAGGTTAATTCTAGGCAAGCGTGCTTCATTTTGGACCACACCATCGCTTATCTCACTTGCAAAAGCATTACACACTACTCACTAACACTGAATCACTCTTTCACTATCCACTTAATAATACCATTACGACATTGATGTACCGACACAATCTTATTCAATTCAAATTCACTAACTTCATTAACTATTACTATAATTTTTTTTTTGTTTACAATTATGCATTTTTTTTCTTTAATTTGTCTTGTTAATTTAACTTAATTTGTTAAATTTGTGCTACAAAATGGATAATTATCAATGTGAATTATTATGTCAATTATTGTTTTTTTTTAAATATTTAATTAGATTTCTTTTTTAACTGGCTGTGCTGTATCACTCTCAACCGAGTAACGAGTAGGTCTGTCAACCTCCGCTTTAATATTGGGCCACCAAGATACAGGCTGTGCCTAGTTTGGGGCCCATTGCTAAGTGTTTTGTGTTCTGTTATTTTGTGCATAGTATTTACTGTCTGTATTGTCATAACTTGTGTGTGTAAATAAATAAATAAAAATAAATAAATATCTTCAGGTGGTCAAGCGTGAGCTTACCAATAATAAAAAAGTATACGAATGTGGAGTATATATACATAAAGCTATTAATAATATGACCACTAAACTATCTGCTCTTTTGAGAACAAGTCGTGTTTAATTCAGCGGTTTCGTTTGTCACTGGCTGTCACGTCTGTCCCTCAGGGTTCCAACTACTTTCTTATTTACGCTTTTAGTTTCACAGTTCGTAAATAATAATAGGCCTCAAGCGATGGGTCCAAAGAGGTCACACGTGAACTTTACTAGCAAATAATTTATTACGTCTAGAACGAAATGTTGATAATTGTCTACGACATATTCGCTCAATCATCATTCATTGCATTCATTTTAGTTCATTCGTTCTTTCACTGACACATTTTCGATCATTACCTTCGTTTAAAATTCATCTTGAAAATCACTATAAACTGCATTTTATGTAATTGTAACAACCTTCTTTTCATCCTTTGTTCCAACCTGCGTTTGATCGTCTATCATTCTACACGTGATATTGGCAAAATTGTGGTTTTTTTTTTTTTTTTATAAAGTTCTTTATTAACGTAAAAGGTTTACATAATAATTGTAGGACTTACATACTAAGCAACAATTAATAAATCTAAATAATTACACTTTTACAGACTATAGGCGCCTTTTTAAGTATTTAAATAAGCAAGAATATAAACTATTTACAACATAAATCATCATACTACTAAATCTATAATGTTGAGCATATGAAATCATTGAATTGATTTCACTTACATAATTAGGGGGTAGGAGAATTTAAATACGCGCAAGCGTAAGTGCTACTAGATACTGTGACTCAGGCCAAAGCGACCGAACGGCCGTGGCCACCAACATCGATCGAGCTACCGCGCCCCGCGCTCCGTCGCATGCAAGCGGCGAGAGCGGGGGAGCGCCTGCGCATCGCACGGCTCGTGCTACGACGCGTTATCAGTATTATGCGCGAACAATACGTAGTGATGTGGGAGCTTGTATGTACCGTATCCATCGATATTTCGCAAGTCTGTTTGTCCTAGGTCGGCAATCAATGTATTTTTATGATATTTATTTTTAATGTAAAATTTGCGTGTTAATTTTAAAATATATTGTGTAATGCTAGGTAATTTGATGTTAGCGTGAAGAACTTTAAGGTTAGTTTTAAATGGAGTATTATATGCAATTTTAACTGCTTTATTTTGGAGAATTTGTAACAGATTGTAGTTTGATTGACAAGTACTGCTCCATACCGGACAAGAATAGGTGATGCAAGGTCTAATTAGTGTTGTATATAACCTTATTTTTGTGTTAGGACTGAGTTTACTTTTGCGGTTAAGTATAGGATTTATGGAGCCTAGTGCTTGCGCTCCCTTAACACGTAATTTAGCTATATGTTTTGTCCAGTTGAGCTTGTTATCCAACACAACACCTAGATAGCGAACTGCTGTGCTCCAAGGAATTGACTGTCCAGCATTCTTTAAAGTTCTCTTAGGGATGCTACGTTGACGTGTAAAGAGTATCGCTTCAGTCTTAGATTCATTTAACTTAAGCTTCCATTTATTGAAGTAAGACTGGAGCAATTCGAGGGATAGCTGAAGTCGGCTAATGATTATGTTAACGTCATCATCTGTTGTGTAAGACGCTGTATCATCAGCGAAACAGGCCAAGTGAGTACGGACTTGTACAGGCATGTCATTCACAAAAAGGATGAAGAGGTAAGGACCGAGCACGGAGCCCTGGGGCACCCCTGCCGACACCGTCCGGGGTGAAGACCTATTAGAGCCAACGTGTACCACAAACTTGCGGTTACTAAGGTAAGACTGGATCAATTTTACCAAATCAATTGGAACTCCGTACGAGATAAGCTTGTATAACAGGCCTTCGTGCCAAACGGTATCAAAAGCTTTCTCGATATCAAGAAGAAACATACCGGTAGACTGCTTGTGATTGAGATGATAGGATATGTGTTCGGAGACCCTAACCAATTGTTGTACCGTGGAGTGAGATGATCGAAAGCCAAATTGCTCATTCCTGATAATCTGCTCAGTGCAACGTCGCAACCGATTATAAATAATCACTTCAAACACCTTGCCCAAGACCGGGAGAAGGCTGATGGGCCTATAATTGACTGGCAAAGTGGCATCCTTTCCAGGCTTTTTAAGTGCAATAACTTTAGCAGTTTTCCACATACGGGGAAAATAGCCTAACTTGATGCAACCATTGAATATTTTGGTAACATACACAACAGACTTTTGTGAAAGATTTTTAAGCATAATGTTGTGTATGCCATCGTCACCTGGAGCCTTCCTGGTCTTAAGTTTACACAAAACTTTCCAGACTTCAGCAGGCCGAACAGGTTGCTGCAAATCACCGGTGACGTGATTATTCAAGAGGGCTGAGGCTGACTGGACATCCGCCTCGACACCATCACTAACCCAATCACGAGTTAGAGTCATGTTCATCGCAAAGCTATCTGCTAGAACATTACATTGCTCTGGAGTGGTTGCCGTTAATGTGCCATTGGTTGTTTTAAGTGGGGGTATTGCGTCAGATCTGGGTTTTAGAGATTTTGCCAGTCGCCATACATCATTGCCAGGGTTATCAACTTTTGAAAGTTTTGAGTTCCATATTTTATCGTGATATTTGGTTATGGTTAAATTAATTAGTTTTTGTAATTTGTTGATAGCTGATCTTAACTGTCTTTTCTCTATGAGCATTGCTTTTTGTTCCTTACGCCGCAATTGATTTTTATAGGTAATCAATTTTTTTATGTAGTTAGGTAGCGCACTGCTGGTGTTTACATGTACCTTCGCAGTAATAAATTTGTCTCTGGCTCTGGTAAGGCATTGATGTAAGTGACTTACGGTGTCGTCAATTTCTGACTCAGTCTTAAATACCTTAGAGCTTAAAAATATTTGTTGATCAAGAAAAGATCGGTATTTCTTCCAGTCAGTGTCACAGTAACGATAGATTTTGGGGATTGGTTTGCGAGGGCAAAAACCATTGACTGTAAACAGCAAAGGAAAGTGGTTAGATGATAGGGCAGGTAAAGCCCGAATCTCATGAATACTATTGACATTCAATGACAAAACCAAATCAGGATTGGTGGGAGTAAGATCAGCTCGATAGTTGACTTGAGTAGGTGTGTCCGGGTAATGTATAACGTAGTCATGGTTCAACATGTGATACTACAACTACTATTCCAGTACCCATGGTTGGCATTAAAGTCACCCATTATTACCACATGGGGCCCTAGCGAAAATAAAATATCTAAATCATTGCATTCAAGTTGCAAATTGGGAGATTGGTAAGCCGAGACAAAAACATAGTCTTTACCACTTATTTCCAGTCTTATAGCAATAGCTTCAATATGTTTGGTTTTGGGAATAGCGATTTGTCTAGCGTAGAGCCTATCATTGACCAATATGGCCACTCCTTGCCCTCGACCACTATGGTGTTTATCTTGTCGATAGCAGATGTAACCTGGTGTACTTAGGGAAGTATTACAAGTAAGTTTTGTTTCACAAACAGATATTATATCGATGGATAGGGTACATACTGCCAAATCAAGTAATTCACTTATTTTAGAACGTACTCCGTCGGAGTTCCAGGATAGAAATCTTAACTCATCAGAATTATACATAGTGTCCAAGGTGAGTTAAGACTAACATAACTTTGTCTAGAGTAGACACACAGGCAGAAAATTGTGGTTTAAGATTTTTAACACAGATTAGTATTTCTAACATCTCTTTAGTTACAGGGTCATCCGATGGTAGCTCTAGGTGGTCATTTGAAACAAAATCATAGTTTGCTTGAGTTTTGACTGCTGCAGCATATGAGGGTTTCTTAGATGTAAGGGGTACATCTGTGGGATATGTAGTCAGGTAATTTACCGTGGAGGTCTTTGGAGGAAGGTTTTCACGCCTTGATTGAACGCGCTTCAAATAAGCAAGACGAGTCTCGCACTTATGGTAATTTGCAGGGTGGTCCTGGTCACAGTTACAGCACCGTGCGGGCTCGGTCCGGTCTTTTTTAGGACATTCGCTTGTAGCATGAGGTTCTGTACATTTCACACACCTAGGTGGCATATTGCAGTTTCTCGAAGCATGACCGTAGTTTTGACATCTATAACATTGTGTTCCGGCAGACTTTTTGGGCATAAATTTTTGTATAGTAACCACGCAATTAAATAAATATTTGATTTTGCGAAACTTTGAAATATCCGTTGTAGCTGGAAGTACTACTAAAAAAGGTGGGCAAGATAACGTACTCACTTGTTGAGTCTTCAATTGTGGTGGTTCTTCCACAAAGACCACTTAACATGTTCGCTGACAGTACATCGTTAGACGGGAAATTAAAATAGCGCGTTATGACAGTACGTCGAGGGACGGGCCACTTATTTTTAAGAGTAGGTACGTCGTCTCACGATAATTTTTCATATAAGTATTATGAAGAGCAGTATCCGCTGTCATATTATGAGCAAATTCATATTTCTTACTGCCGTAACACGAGTATTTTGTGGGTAGTTTCATATTGCTTGCTTGTGCACGAGTACTATGTTGATTTGTCATTTAGTATGGAAAATTCTAATGTCGTAATGTGGTGTCAGGGTAAGTGCTCACTGTCAGCGAATGTGTTAACAATACAACGTAACGTACGTGTTAAAAATAACAATTACTTCAACTTCAACTAAATTGAAGTAATTGTAAAAAATTTTAAAGCTCTAGTAAAATACATTTGTCTAACAAGAAATATTTATTTGATTCATCACAAACAATAATGAGGTTCCATTTCTTGGGGTTGCTTCGTCGTATATAAACTTACTAGTAATGTTTATAACACATAAATCTTCCGGAAATTTAAAAGCTCTAGTAAAATACATTTGTCTAACAAGAAATATTTATTTGATTCATCACAAACAATAATGGTATAATAATGAGGTTCCATTTCTTGGGGTTGCTTCGTCGTATATAAACTTACTAGTAATGTTTACAACACATAAATCTTCCGGAATTACTCTACTAAAAGTGAAATGATCATCTGTTTAGACTTTTCTCAACTATGTCAGGGTTGTTTTCCAGTCTTACCGGATGCAGCTGAGTGCCAAATATCACAGAACAGATAAAAGAGGTTAGAAAGTAAATAGTTCCTGATTTATATGAGAACACGTGTCGCCGCTTATCTCCCACTCTATAGCTCCACTACAAGCAAGAGGCCCTTTACGTATGCCAATTACGCACACAAATAAATTACACACACTTAAATCGAGAGCTTGCTACTGATTGTAACTCACTGTCGATAAACATGCGCCGCGCATCACGGCCAATCTGGGCAAAGGACGAAACGTCAATGGTTGAAGTGTGAAAGACGCAACGCATGCAGTAGTAAGCGGACTTGGTCATTGCGTTGATTAAGCGAGTACACATCGGACAATGTAAATTTTTTGTAACTTGTTGCAATAATGTTGTTAATGTTCGGAATTTCTAGTGATTAGAATATTTTTATGCATTTTACAAATAAAATTGTAATTAAATATTATTTTCGACTTACCGATGGAAAGATATACCTCATCGCTCTATACTTGCGGTCTAACTTTTTGTTTTACAGGTTATAATTGCACAACACGGCATTTTAAAGCAGAGCTCTGTGTTCCGAAGTAATCCGAAGCGCAGTGAACGTGTCGAATGAATTAATCGGTCGAGCTATGATTTTCGTATCATAAATGTGGCACGCTCGCCACGCCCACGTTACCATTCCAACCTTATTCATCTATTCCGTGGTTAACATAATACTTCTTGGAACGACTGGTCCCGGATTTTCTTTCTTCTGACTTCCCGTAATGGCTTCTGTCGAAGTTGTACACATGCCAGTCAGAATCAAAGGCTTGCCGTCCTTTCCGAGGCACGGTGGAATCTTGATGTTGTGATGGTAACCCATCCGAAAACCGACCTCAGCAAATGTTGCTTAATTTTTAAGTTTGTGGTTTATTTTATTATTAATATTTATTTGTTATGATTGACCCATGTGGCTTTCCATTACTTAGCCTCAGGCTCCTCCAAAATATAGTAAAAGAGATTTACTGTGTTGTTTAAAAGAACTAGGGCAGGACGATCTTAGCCCGTCACTAAACATTGTTTTTCTCTGTGGGTACATTTTTATGTTTGCGTTGAGATAAAGTATAAGAATAGTTCAAGAACTGTGTCCACCAGAACGCTAGTGACAAATTGTACTACAGTTTTATGGTAGATTTTAATGTGTATTTGCAATGCTTATTTAAATCTTTAATAATTTAACTCTGATAAATATAATTAATGAATTAAATATAAAATTAATTAAATATTAAAAAAAATCATGTGATTTAATCATGTATGTTATGAATTAAAATGGTTTTCCTATCATTTGTGTTTTAAAGATAATTAGCAATGTGGGTAGAATTCACATTACTAGCAATCTTGTTAACCCCTCCAATAAAGCTAAATAAGATAGATAGATAGATATACTCTTTATTGTACACCATAACAGAATTAAATGAGGACTTAAAAACTTAACACTAAAGGGTGTTACAATGGGCGGTCTTATCGCTAATAGCGATCTTTTACAGACAACCTTTGGATGGATTTGATACAGCAGGAGAAAATAAATACGCGGGTAGTCCATGGTGTACTATTCACTTATATACAATAAATAAGTAATAATCTACATACACAATATATATATATATATAGATACGTAAAAAAGCTGGGATATATAAAAAAATAGTAACAAATTAAAAAGAGAGATAGAGATCTTTTACCATGTTTTTGAAAGAAGGAAGTGTTTGTGCTTGTCTTATTGACACGGGAAGAGTATTCCACAGTCGTACTGCTTGAGCTGCGGACGACTTACCAAAGAAATTGGTGGAGTGACTCGGTACCTCTAGCCTCAAGTTTTGCGATGATCTCAGAAATTTGGCGTGTATCATGGAGGAACTTGAAACGTTATTTAAGAAAAGAGAGGGATAGAGTATATTATATAATCTTTGTTTAAACCCATGAAATACCGTAAACAAAAGCTGTTGGACAACTTTAATAATAATGATATAAATAATTATATATTTATTTCGTATTTACCCATTCGTAAAACTTGTTTGATTTTAACAAAAAAACCATTAAAGCCTGTTTTGTCCCATTAAGGCTCAATTTACACCGCCACGTAATGGAATGGAAGCGACTTTTTGCAACAAAATATTACATAGCATAATGAACTTTATGTCAATTGTATAACATACAAACGACGGTAGCTAGGGGAATTCTCGAGAATGCGCGAGGATTCCGCGGAAGACGTGCGACCTTTTTTTGGCTCCTACTTAGTTTGTATGTTATACAATTGACATAAAGTTCATTATGCTATATACAATTTTGTTCACTTCCTTTCCATTCTACGGTGGTGTAAATTGAGTCTAATGATCATAAGCCTGCATTCCTTTCAATCACTTTTTTACGCCACCCTTCCAATTTTTAAGCCTTCCTTTCGACCTTTGCGGTTTGCCGCTGGGACTCCGTTACAAGGTATCTTGTGTTCCAAAGGCCTATTGGCTTGTCATGTGGGAGACATATCATGGCCAGTTCCATTACAGTCGGGCAGTCCTTTGAACGACATCAACCTTTTGCGTATTGGAGCACTTTGTGTAGTGATCCGAACGTGTTTGGTTAATTTAACACCTAATATTCTGGACTCCATAGCAATTTTTTTAAGGGAACTTGCAATTTGGTTTGCAATCTTGTTAACCCCTAAAAATAGGCTAAATATGTTTGTGTCTGGAGTAGGCTCAAGACAATAGTGTAATGGGTGAGGTTCGAACCTGCTACCTCTCGACCACAAGTCCGAAATCTCAGCCATGATGCTTGGTTGGTACATTCTACTTATTACATTCATTATTGTTTAAATTTGTTTCCTATATCTATTTGGAATTCATTTCCCTTTCACCAGGAGTTGGGCGTTGATAGCTGCGCCACAGTTTTGTTAACTTTTGCAGCTATCATTTTTTTAAATTGTTTTCTGTCTGTATTTTTTTGCAAATAATATAACATAATAGGTGGACATTCCACCCATACGCTCAAAATGTTTTGGGAATACCTTCATTGTGCGTACGGCTAAGGAGTGGAATTCCCTGCCGGAGTCTGTGTTTCCCAACAGCTACAATCTAGGAGTCTTTAAGTCCAGAGTGAATAGGTTACTTTTAGGTAAGCGTGCTCCATCTTCGATCACATCATCACTTACCATCAGGTGAGATAGTGGTCAAACGCGAACCTATTTTCAATAAAAAAAAAGAATTAACTATTTATTAAACATAAGTAATTTCCAGGTAACCATGAATATTGGACGTGTATTTTTCATTTGTCACTTAAACTAAAATTGATTAATTAACGTTTTGGGAATACCTTCATTGTGCGTACGGCTAAGGAGTGGAATTCCTTGCCGGAGTCTGTTTCCTGATAGCTATAACCTGGGGGTCTTTATGTCAAGAGTATATAAAAAATTGTCAAAAAGAATAAGGTGTCTTTTTTCGGGGTGAAATCATCAAATAACTATCCCGCTCTTTGTAGAGTAGAAGGTCAGACATTTACTGCCTACAAACTCACGTGTTCCTCCAGGTACCCTTGCATTCCGAGGCTGCGGTATCTTATTAAAACATTCCCGCACTCTCAGCAAAATAAGAAAAATATCTGAGCATAAACGGCGTGACCGCTTACATGTACAACGCTGGACGTAAAAGAAGTAAACCAGGAACTTACTGTAAGCAAAAAATAAATTATACATTTTAACATGAGCTTTTTATACCCCGTTAACATAAATGTGCCTTAAATCAAATCGACCACTTACATTTGATTTACAGGTGTAAAAGGAAAAGAAAGATGGCCGTTCAGATTCCAGCTCATTCAATCGTGAGCAGTTCCACCAGATTCCGGGTAAAATATCTTCGATATTTTTTAGTGCCGTTAAGGAGATTTCTTCTTTTATGCATGTTTTATTAGGCACTTCTATTTAATGGTCACTGGATTGTTACGATTTTGGAACGTGACGCGAGTATTTCTTTAACGGTTTATATATCTCAGGTATTTTCAACCACCTACTAAAATGCAGATAAATATCCTATTAATTTAAAATATTAACATTGAGTAATCAAAAATATTACAATACTTAAATCGATATTTATGTTGCTCGGTTTTTATATCGCCGTATTCTCAAACACGTCCGTGTACGTCTTTACGCGACGCGTGGCCTGCCGATCCTGAGGTTTGAAAGACTCTCGCCGGGCTCAAAACCAATGGCTACCAATCCACTCGACATCTTATATCGTGCTTAATTGTTGAAATACTTTTATTAATTTAATGAAACTTTTAAAAATTTAATTAGGTGGTCCGAAGAAGGCGCCAGTCCATTGATCGCAACCTTCCCCTGGATATATCCTTACAACAGCATAATTATACCACGAACATTAATTACACTGCCTCAAAATCACGCATAATTCGTAGTTAGGTATTTATACTTCTCTCAATTTAATTTCCCATCAATTGATCATTGAATCCGGACAGCTAGCATCAATAAATGCCACGACTCCGTCTTTGGTGCCATGTAATAAACCGCTCGGAGCCGAGACGAGAATTCTTTAAGCTGCTGAACTGGCTTCGGAACGATTCAATTAAGCGGCAGAAGTGCCGCTTAGGGAACATGAGTCGTGGTGTTTGTAGATAGGTTATCGTGACATGATAAACTTCTGTAGGACTACCATTTATAACAATAATTTATTACTTTCGTTCTTTTCGTTCATTCGTGTAAGACAATAATTATTGTATAATTTTCTCTCCATATGACATTGAAAAGACACAATCTATCTATACTTCTATACAAATAAAGAAGTGAAAGAAGAATGCACAAATTTCTTACAAAATTACTCCAGCCCCGGCGCAAAAGAAACCTGTCTCAGATTTTTGTACATTTTATGGGTATTAAATATATATATATGTAATGTCCATAATCATAGTCATACATAGAAAAAACTGCTGTGGTTATCCTATTTTTATTCGACCATATTACTTAAAAGCAAGCAAAATATGAAATAAAGGCTACTTCACTACTTATATATAGGCGGCAGTGATATTCATAATATAAAATATTGCATATTATACTGCATTAAAATATTTTTAATGAAATTGAAATTATTTTTATTACGAAATAAAACCTTATAAAACCATTTATTATAACTTGTGGCGATGGTCAATTAGTTGATATAGTTGGACCTTATGCCGCTACAACTACGGATGCTAACATCATGACAAAAATATTAGAAAATCACAAAGAACCGATTGAAGACGGACATGACAAGACATTTCATTATTTATTTGACGTTTGACGTTATAATATTGGGATATTTTCGAGATGCGATACCACTCATAGAAACCTATGGATATGTTGCACATATGCCCCGACTAAACGAAGAGACGAAACTCAATTGACCACCGTCGACGCAAACAAGTCAAGACTAGTAACTATTAGTAGGTGGGTGATTGAAGCCGTTAACGGTAAGTTCAAAAGAGATTTCAAGATCTTCAGACAAAGAATTTTCAATCGCGCCTCGCTAAATACTTTTAGCGATTTTAAAATAGCAGGAGCCATCATCAACTGCTTTCAAGAAACTTTTGACGATATTCCATACACGAATGAATTCATAGAATCTATTAGACTGAATTTAAATAGACCGAATATTCTGGCTGATTATATCGAAGAAAATAATATAAATCGTCAAACAGTCACATTCGATAGATTGGACGTTAATAATCGTTTCACACTCACAATCGTCGGACACTCGGAAGTTGTGCCCATGTAATCAGTATTTTATATTATCTAGGCTGGGCCAGACACAACGATTTCGAACACCCGGCTGCTTTCTTAGATAGCGTATTAATAGACTTGGAATTGTGATATTATAGAATAAACAAATTCCGTATTATATCTTATTATATATTACCCTTAAATATTATATACTATGTGTCGCCGAGACACTACTGGTACTTCTATGTATTTCTATTAGCGACACGTCGTCATAGAAATACATAGAAGTACGCTGTTTAGTCCAACGTGAAATGAAACGCACCCTTTTGGTTGGCAACATTATTCTATGCTCTTTGACTTTTCATTTGACAGATAGACTTTGCTTCCGGTTGGAAAAAATGTCCGCACGTTGGGACCTCTTGTGATGTAATTGTAATTGAAATAGTATTGAATCGCCTGTTGAAACCGATAATTGGGTCGCGAGTAACGATTAATTGGAATTTGTAATCCCCATTTGATGAAAAACCTGGGATATTTTGGGATTTATCGCCGGTTGGTTGCCACCGCATGGCACGCGGAGTTGTTGGAAATAAGTTGTGCTGTGATGCTGATCTGGACCGCGCCATCTGGAGACTGGCGCCTTGTGAACGTTCTAGAACACTTGACTTGCATCACACCTTTCAATTACTCACCTCATATTTACATACATACCACACTTGGGCGTAACCTAGGAAGGTCGAAGTTGGCGTACCCAGCGCAGAAGGTAAGTGGTACCGATTAGTTATTTGAATATATTGCTTTGTCGGCCGGAGAGCCTGTAGTACTATTGTTGTAAGCAACGTTTTGGGCTCCACGAACCGTGGACATGTTCGGACACACCAGTATCGTTGCACTGGCTTTATTGTAGTCCTGAACCATTTTGGTAGCAGAGCGTGGTTTTTATAATATAAAATCCACATAGTAAATTGGAAGTTTTGAAAGTAACTTTAATTAAGTAAAGTAAGTTTAATTACTTAACATAACTTATAACTTAATAAGTTTTGAATATATTACCATGTCATCCGGGCTATCTAATTGAAGTTGTATTTGTAATTTGTACTGTAGCCCCTTTTGTTGTATTAACAGGTAAGATTTATTTGTGAAATTGGGAATTATTAGGTTGTATTTGGTACATAATTTGGTATATTTGTTGTAAAGTTGTTTGGTATATTTGTTGCAATTAATAATTGAATGTCACTAATCTGAATTTAAAAGGTTATCTAAATAATAATCACACATTTGTTAACATAACAAGACTTGAATGGTGTGGATTGACTTATTGCATTTATTTGTATTTATTGGATTGTTGTTAGAGATTGTCCGGAACAATATTATACTTCAATTGTTGTATTTAATTGGTATTGATCCAGCATAGTATATACATTGAATTGTTATTTATTTTGTAATTAGCCATCTGTACCAAGCTAGATTCATACTTGGAATGGGTACAGGGTCGGATTTGGACTTGAAATAATTGAATTTAAGTTGTTATTTTGGTGAAATTATTTGGTCGGCTAACAAGTCATTGTTGTTTGTTTAGTTAATTTTAGCCTGTTGTATTAATATTTGATTGTTGCAATGGCCTCATTAAGGGCAGTCAGGGAGGCTGCTGCCGGATTGACCTCACAGTTGAGATGGTTCACATCGGCAGCTGCAACGGTTGAGCGTGTAGAATTGGAAGAGCTCACCCTTGCTCGGTATGGGCAAGTGAATGAGAGGATCAAGTCAGCTGATGCTGCGCTCACACGCTTCAACGAGTACATCATGGACGTGGATTTGGGGGTGATGGAACAGGCAGCCCGCGATAAGATTTTGGATGACTATGACCAGATTGTCCACCTGGGGGATGTCATAAGTCTACGAGCCCGGGAAACTTTGAAGAGACGGGTGCCTGATGCGGCTAAGCCGCAGACCCCTGTTGTTGCAGGCCCTGGACTATTGAGTAGGCTGCCCACCCTGGTGCTGCCACATTTTGACGGTCGCTTGGACCACTGGCTGGGCTTCCTAAATCTTTTTGAAAGTCTTGTGGATGCACGCTCGGACCTCGGACCTGCCCAGAAGCTGGCCTATTTATTGTCTGTCCTGGAGGGCGAAGCCAGAGCCTTGGTGCAGCACTTGCCGGTGACGGATTCCTCCTACCCGACCGCTCTGGAGCTTCTCTTCCGACGGTATCAGAACAAGCGCTGCCTGGCTGATGTGCACATCGACCAGATTTTGGGGCTACCGGCCATTGTCAGCACGTCGATATTGCGCACTGACTTGCCGAACCCGTTGGTCTCAGCGACCAACGCTTTGAGACGCTTGGAGTTACCGGTAGAACATTGGTCCTACTTGTTGGTGCACATAGTGCTGCAGTTGCTCCCCGCGGAGTTGAGGTCACGTTTTGAGCAGAAGTATGGTGGGGATAGTGCCACCCATCTTCCCCCCTTTGACGACCTCCTCAAATTTTTGGAAGACGAGTGTTGGTTTTCGGATAACACTCGTGGCGCCACGTGGTCACCCCCACTACCTTCTCGGCCTAGAGACCAGGGACGGACTAGGGCTCGGGGGCCTGTTGATGTTCACCCCGCCCCCCGTTTTGCTGGTGCCCAGAGTCCTCGGGCTAGGGGGCCTGTTGATGTTCGCCCCGCCCCCCGTTTTGCTGGCGCCCGGAGTCCGCATCATTGTGACTTTTGTAAGGCAACGGGGCATGTCATGGCGCGTTGCCCGGACTTTTTGAATTTGCACGTAAGTGCCCGCCGCCGCATTGTCAACGCACGCCGTTTGTGCTTCTCGTGCTTGGGGGCCCACTTTCATCGGGACTGCCCCGACCCCCGCCCGTGTAGAATTTGTAAGGGGTCCCACTTGGAGATTTTGTGCGCCAACGCGAACCGCTCCAGCAGACCATCTTCTGAGGAGGGTTCGCGCAGGGGGGAGATGAGCACTGGGCTGAGGCCCGCAATTCTCTACGCCGCACTCCACCCCCCGCGCAAGTTGAATGGGAGCCCCGCGTGCGCCATTTGTTCTCCCCTCGTCAGGGAGAACGCGCATTGGCTGCTAGGCAGCAGTGGCCGGGTCGGCGCCGCTGCCTTTCCCCTCCGTTGGCGGAACGTCCCCGGTTGGAGTCGCGCCCTCCGCCATTCGAGCATCCGGTGGAATATGCCCCTCCAGTGATGGCGAGCGGCTCGGGACACCGCGCGGACGAATATTTTGATTGTTGGCATCGTCGTGAACGAGGGCAGCCTGGATGCGGCGATCGGTCGCCGCCCAGGCACCGTTAAGAGATTGACACCTGCCCCGCTAAAGGACCCCCCCCCCCCGATCAAGACGGTTTTGTTGCCAACGGCCTCGGTCAAGGTCTGGGGACCCTCGGGTGGCTCGATTGTGATCCGTGCCATTTTGGACACGGGAGCCCAGGGTTGCCTTTTGTCGTCCTGGTTAGCGGGACAGGTTGGCCTGAAGGTGAACGACCTTTCAGGCAAGATTTGGGAAATTGGCGAAACGGCTGTCACCACTGTTGAGGGAAGGACCTGGTTTGAAATCACCCTTGTGAGTTGTCTTTACCCTAAAATTAGTGCTCCTGTCCTTGTTATAACTGAACTTGTTTGGGACGAGCCACTTCGGGAAACCCTGTTGGTAGACTGGCTCCAACTTGTATCTGCACTTCCTGCGGTGCTTCTTGTGCGTCTCTTAAGCCACGTTGCGCGCATTTTTGGTGGAACTGTTGACATTCGGGCTTCTTGCGCCTGGACGGACAGTCAAATTGTTTTGTGTTGGTTGAAGACGTCCGTCCACTCTTTGGAGGTCTTTGTTGTGAACCGAGTGTTGCAGATTCAAGGTTCTGAAACGCCTTTGATTTGGAGGCACGTGCCTGGTGACCTGAACCCGGGTGACGTAGCCTCACGCGGGTGCATGGCCACTCACTTGATTGCTCACCCACTCTGGTGGGGACCGGACTGGCTGACTCGCCCCGGGGGCGATTGGCCTCGAACGCCAGTCTTGATGTCGGATCCTTTGCCCGGACTTAAGGTGTTCGCTGTTGGGACAAAGGACCCTCCGTTTGATCATGATTTTTTGTTGAATCGATACAGCTCTCTCGACAAATTGTTGAACGTTACCTCGTGGATCAGGCGTTTTGGCCATAATTCTAGGAATCCAGGGGACAAGCGCCTGTCACCAGTTCTTTCTCCTCAAGAGCGACAGGAGTCACTCCTCTTTGGGTCCGCTCTGTGCAGGCTGCACACTTTGAGAAGGAGATCGAGGTCTTGAAGTCTGGTAGGGTCGGGTTGTCGGAAGCCGTTGGTAAGTTGAATCTCTTCTTGGATAGGACGGGTCTTTGGCGTATTGGAGGACGGTTGAGGCTCTCTAGCCTTCCTTATGGGGCCCGTCACCCCCTTTTGTTGCCCAATGAGGGCCACTTGGTTTAATTGTTGGTGACTGATCGTCACGTTAAGAACTCGCATGCCGGTTGCAATGCGCTGTTGGCCATTCTGCAGCGAGAATTTTGGATTTTGCCGGCTGATCGCGTCAATGAGGCGAGGCCCTTGCTGGCGTCGTGACGGACTTTGCTGGTCCCCTTTTGTTGAAGACGTCCACCCTTCGTAATAGTAAGATTGTTAAGGCTTATTTGTGTGTTTTTGTCTGCCTGTCAACCATGGCAGTACACTTGGAGCTGGTAACCTCCCTCTCGACAGAGGACTTTGAGGCGACTTGGAAAGATTTGTGTCTCACCGTGGGTTACCTTTGATTAGGTCTGATTGCGGTACGAATTACAAGGGTACAAGTAACTATTTGAAGGAGGTATACGCCTTCCTTAATGAGAGCCAGGTTGACATTGGTAATAGTTTGGCCCGCCGAGGGGTAACTTGGTTGTTTGACCCGCCAGTCTGCCCCCATTGGGGGGGTATTTTTGAGGCCGCGGTGAAAGCGGCAAAGGGACGCTGGCGGAGATTGTTGGGCCGTTCTCACCTTTGAGGAACTAGCTACGGTATTTTGCCGCATTGAAGCTGTGTTGAATTCGCAACCTGGTCAAGACTTCCAATTGATTAGCGGACGGGTAGGCCCGTCCGGGGGGGGTAGATGTTTAGTCCAACGTGAAATAAAACGCACCCTTTTGGTTGGCAACATTATTCTATGCTCTTTGACTTTTCACTTGACAGATAGACTTTGCTTCCGGTTGGAAAAAATGTCCGCACGTTGGGACCTCTTGTGATGTAATTGTAATTGAAATAGTATTGAATCGCCTGTTGAAACCGATAATTGGGTCGCCAGTAACGATTAATTGGAATTTGTAATCCCCATTTGATGAAAAACCTGGGATATTTTGGGATTTATCGCCGGTTGGTTGCCACCGCATGGCACGCGGAGTTGTTAGAAATAAGTTGTGCTGTGATGCTGATCTGGACCGCGCCATCTGGAGACTGGCGCCTTGTGAACGTTCTAGAACACTTGACTTGCATCACACCTTTCAATTACTCACCTCATATTTACATACATACCACACTTGGGCGTGACCTAGGAAGGTCGAAGTTGGCGTACCCAGCGCAGAAGGTAAGTGGTACCGATTAGTTATTTGAATATATTGCTTTGTCGGCCGGAGAGCCTGTAGTACTATTGTTGTAAGCAACGTTTTGGGCTCCACGAACCGTGGACATGTTCGGACACACCAGTATCGTTGTACTGGCTTTATTGTAGTCCTGAACATACGCGATTTGTGATAATAACGTTAAATAAAAATCTGCGCCTACAAAAATAATCAAAGCATTTTTTTGCTATGTATGACTGTGATTACAGATATCACATATATATTTTTTTAATACACTTGAAATGTACAAAAATCTGAGATAAGTTGCTTTTGCTCCGGGGCTGGGGCAATTTTGCGCATTCACCTTTGTTTGTAAGTTTGTATGAAATCTCTGAAACTAATAGTTAGTTGGTAAGATGCATTATTTGTGACTGCTATAGGCCAAAATTATACCTACCTACAATCTTCCTCATGAAAGGTACGTTTTTGCGAACAAAAATCTCGTAGTTTGAGAATGTCGCGTTCATACAGACAGACAGACGTGGCCGGGAGATTTCATTTTATAATACGGAAGCAGAGGGGTGTATGTAATTAGATTTAATGTTATAATTAACATAATGGTCGGGAGATCGATCAGTAAGCCGAGTGATCGATGAGTGTGTTTACGGCAAGCGCCGTGATCCATTTATCCCGCGACCCTAAGTCTTCCCCACAGTTACCTGGACAGCAATGTGTTAAAAAAATTACTTCCTACTGATCTTATAAATGCCAAAGTTTGTGCGGATGGATGAATAGGTGTTTGTTATTATTTCACGCAAAAACTACTGAACGGATCTGAATGACATTTAGTAAGTAGATAGTTAACATTCTAGAATAAAAACTTTTTTGCAAAAAATAAAACCGACTTCCATATCAAAACACTACAAAGCCAAAAATAATATTAATTTCGGTAGTCGGTGTTATTGGTTTTGTATTTTCTTTTTTTTTCACACCGCCTTCCGAAATTAATATTATTTTTGGCTTTGTAGTGTTTTGATATGGAAGTCGGTTTTATTTTTTGCAAAAAAGTTTTTATTTTCGTGCTTTTTAGTGGGTCAGTGAATTTTCCAAATCGGTTCGTAAATGACGGAGTTATGCGCGAACAAAAAACGCAATGCAGCGTAAACGAAAAGATCATCAACGTAAACATTTTTTTAGACTTTTGTTGATTTTTCAGAAACGGCCTGTCCGATTTCGATAAAATTTTCATGGGACCATTTGGGAAGTATACCCTTTCTAACAAGATCAGAATTTTTCAAATCGGTTGGCAAACGACGGAGTTATGCGTGGACAAACATAAAAAAAAAAAAAAAAAAAAAAAAAAAAAAATACAAACATCCGAATTGAGAACCTCCTCCTTTTTTAGAAGTCGGTTAAAAACATAGGGTATTTCTTCCCGGAATTCGCGAACGAAGTCGCGGGTAGAAGCTTGTAATACATAATTTTTTGTAACAATTATTATTAGACAAAGTCCATAGATTAAAATTAAAACTTGAAAAATTGAATTGAAAGTGCATTGGATTATATTTCATTGTTATGCGCAGACATGTAATTGGTTTACTTCGTCTCACACGACCTGGCAATGTTAAAAAAGTTTGGTATTTCGGCAATAAGTCGGTTATCAGCGGTGACCTTTAAGCTTTCTCGGTCTCCGGGGTTGCGGGAATATCCCAACGAGATACCTTGGCCCCAGAGCATAGACAACTGAAGGAAAAGCAGGATAGTTTTAATCAGTAAACGCCTGATCGATACGAACTTCAGCTCCACTCAGAGCGTGAGGCGTCATTTAGTAACTTCTACCCTCCCATAAAAGCTTACTCCCTTTTCATAACTAGACAAATCTTTGCATTCCTGTAATATTACCTGTTAATGCGGAAAACGCTCATGTGCCGACAAGACAATGTATCTACCTTTTATTATAATACACGTAATTATATGCTCCGTCAACCGTTATGTCGAAAATGGCTTTTTATTGCCATACAGTAATAAAAGAGAATAGAAGTGACAGTCGTGTAAATTGTTGACGATGATTGAAAACACATACCAAACGCTCTCTATCGGCATATTGTCATCGGCGTTTATTGTCTACCGGTCTACCAGACGCACGGCTGGGTACCACCACCCAAACTTGGTTGATATACCGTCTTGTCGTACCAAGCGCTTCTCCTCCACATTTATTGTGCGCACAGCCAAGCTGTGGAATTTTCTACCGGCTTCTGTGTTCCCTGCCATTTATGACCTTTAAATCACGAGTAAATAGGCATCTTCTGGGCTTGCTCGTCACATCTTAGACCTTATCTATCGCTCACCATCAGGTGAGATAGTGGTCAAACACGAACCTATTTTCAATAAAAAAAGACTCATGGCTACTACTGAAAATAAATGCGGATGATGTGATGATGTGATCGAAGATGGAGCACGCTTACCTAAAAGCAACCTATTCACTCTTGACTTAAAGACTCCTAGGTTGTAGCTGTCGGGAAACACAGACTCCGGCAGGGAATTTCACTCCTTAGCCGTACGCACAATGAAGGTATTCCCAAAACGTTTCGTGCGTATGGGTGGGATGTCCACCGTGTAACGATAGTGCTTCGCCGTTTGTCTCGTAGAGTTGAAGAGTTTAGTGTGACACATTCGTGCCTCAGAGAGTTCGTAAAGCCTGTCCTGTGCTGCTTGATCTCCCCGGTCCATCCCATCTGACTATTAAAACAAATGTAAAAAGTAGTTTTTGTTTAGTTTATCCATTACAAACTCTATCAAAAAGAAAAATCTAATCTTTAAATTGAAATTTGAATTACAAGTTATTTATGAGTCAGTATTATCATCATGCAATGGAATATTTGACGAGCCGATATTAAAGACTCCGCAATCATAATAGGAATTTCAGTTCTCTTTATTTCAATTCCATGTCCTCAGCCTAATTTTCCGAATAAGAGCAAATCTTTGATGTCGCATTACCATTCATTTGACGTTACAATGAGTAAATTACATGCTTTTAAATCCAATAATATACTTTGAAAGGCTTTCATGGAGAATTTAATGTCAAGCACAGAGATTGTTCTCAGATAAGTCCTCGAAGGTAGAAATGGAACGAATTTGATGTGCGACAATAATTGTTCACTTGTAAAATAAAATGTTTCTTTTAATGGCTGTTTTTGAGTAGGTGCTTAACCTTTAGATTATAAATAGATTAGGAATTAAAACAAGTGCGTGAGCTTTATTTTTAAAGGTCGTAATTTTATGCTTCAACAATTCAAGTAGCGGGAGTTTTGTATGACGTGTTTGTTTCAACGAGTATACAGTTTTTTTAATGAAGCATTACCTCGCGCTAGGAATTTCTCCTTTATAGTGACTGTCTCTTTACAGACCCACAATCAAAAAGGGTTCCGTAGTAACTACGCCAAAAAATCGTTTTTCATAGTGTTTCTATGAATTACTAAGTTATATTTGCGGTTTTAGAAAATATGCTATATCTCAAAAACTTTTGTCTTGATCTCATTCAAAATAATTTTCCTTGAAAGTTTACATTAAGATCCACATATTTTTTTAGATTTTTCACTCCATTAATATAGAAATTAGAGAGGGGACACACATTTTATGTATTATATACTTTATTGTACACCTTACACTATTTCTATGGATACAAAAACTAAAACTAGTGTACAATGGGCGGTCATATCGCATAGAGCGATATTTTATAGACAACCATTGGATGAACAAACATAAAGGAGACAGATGAAGGGCTGTCAGTGTACAAATATCATAAATAATATTAATTAAACATAATAATATAAAATACATACATATTATAATAAAAAATCATATGCTAACAAATATTTAAAAAAATATAAATTCATCTTAAGGAGCCTGCAGAAGCAAACACTTTACGATTAAATTCCTGTAATTTATTGTTTAGTCCATGAAAGGGTGTCGTCATTGTGTATTCCCAGGTTCTTTGCAGTGTGACTAAAAGGTATGAAGGTATAATTGAAAGAAACCTAGGGAAGTGCCGTCCAATCAATCCTGGAGAGAGAGTACGAGAACTACCAACAACAATAACCTGAGTCTTAGCAGGATTGATTTTCAGCCTAAATAATATAATTTTAAGCCACTTTGGAAGCGTATATCTTTTTAACGATTGACTTTATGAAAAAGTGGTTTTTAGACAATTTATCGTCATTTTTAAAGACCTGTCTATAAATATCACACACGCATAGATTTCATGAAAATAATATTTTCAGTTTCAGTTCCATGTAGCCCCCCTAATTATTTTTTCTTAAAAACCGTCCAACTTTCACATGTGTGTGTGTGTGTATTTTTAATAGTTTCGGAATAAAATGGCTGTGACATACGGACAGGTGGACGGACAGACAGACAGACATGACAAAACTCCTTAAAAGGATTCCGTTTTTTGTCATTCGGCTACGGAACCCTAAAAACCAGCTTTATTATCCAGCTGAGCTAGTGAGATGGTGGTCATACGGGAACCTATTAAAAAAGCTCTTCAACAATTTCACACAAAAAAAAAAACTGTTGCTCCGTTTTGATGCGAAATAAGGACAAACACTATTTAGCATCGTATAATAAGCAATTAATTTTAACGTTACTTTACTTACATAACATATTGTTATGCGTTGTTGTCATTTACTGTTAATGATTTGGCGCGTTGGTATACACTTATAAAAAGAGTAACATAGACAGTGCTTGAAAACATGTCTGGTCACCATAGGAAGACGCGGCTCGAACTGAAATGTTTGTTGTCGCCCAACAGTGACCGCCACGCGCCATGGCCTGAATGAAAAATACATATTTTGGAATTGACAGAGAACGTGTTAAGCAAATATTTATATACACAACTATATATAATACACAACTACATAGCGTTTTAC
Source organism: Tholera decimalis (assembly GCA_943138885.2). NCBI lineage: Eukaryota > Metazoa > Arthropoda > Insecta > Lepidoptera > Noctuidae > Tholera > Tholera decimalis. The sequence continues at coordinate 6,534,877 of OW964568.2, forward strand.
CGTATAATTTTTAATAACGTGACGAGTCGGTGGCTAAATAATAACAGCCTTTTAGATCGATCTTATGAGCGCCTTCACACTAGCGTTTCTCCAGCGTAGGCGTTCAATGAACGTACGTGCAGCGCAGACGCTGCGACTAGGCAGCGCAGGCATCACGTTGTCGCAGCGTCAGTGCAAGCGTAAATGAATGCTGTGCTAGCGCCGCAGGTGCGCGACGCGTGCGCCGCATTACTGCGTTACTTTTTAAAAGCAAAGCCAAGAATAGAGTTTCTTCGTCATCCATTCACCATTTTGTTAATGATATTTCCGAAACGACAACGCAATTGTGTGACGTCTGTGCCGCGTTAGCGCAGCGTCTAATTGACTCCAGAGGAAACTCAGCAACAATGCGACGCCTGCGCCGCGTTGTCGTGGCTTCTGCGCTGCGCATACGTTTATCGAACGCCTACGCTGGACAATCGCTAGTGTGAAGGCACTCTATAGGCAACTATCTCTAAGCAACGCTTGCCTAGTTTGGTCTTTTTAAATTAAAATATAGTGTATGTGACTTAAACAGCAATTGATTTTTTACATAGCATATAAAAATCATATTATGTAAAGATAGATAAAAATTTATCACCAAATGTGCTGCTAAGGGAATCTCGAGAACGACTCGACCAATACGGCAAGTTAAAAAAAAATGATTATTGAAAAAAGCGGGAACATGTCGAGGAAAACAGTAAATACAACACTTTTCTTATTCTGACGTGGACGGAAGCTGGTCTCAAATCATCATCAAAATCTGCTTAGCTTTTTAGCAATTGTGTTGGGGTAGGCCACCAGACTAACCAGATGCACCTGTGTATTAGTGTTTTACATAGAGCGACTAGCTATCTGACCTCCACAACCCAGAAACTGGGCAACAGGATACCTCTTGGCCAGACCAGTCTCAGGTTTTCTTGTGACAATGATATCGATGTCTCCCAACCCTTAACCAACAGCTTAACGTGCTTTCCGGGGCATGGGGGTATTATACTGCCAACTTCCAAACTCCGGGCTACTAATGAGAAAACTCTATGAGAAACACCCAATAGCACTTTCATCGAACCTGAGACCTCATACTCACTCATACTCTGTCGCATTTGAGGCCTCTAGACCAACAAGGCAGTTTAAAAGAAGCTAGCCTAAAATATATATAGGGACTGGGTCCTCATCTGCGATATTAATTAGATCCATGATCTCAAATCTGAAGTTGCACTTTATAGGCGTGGATTGTCGGGTGAAGAAAATAGAAGCACTGGTTATTATACCACAATCACATCAATTCAATAATCCTTTCCTTTTAAAATAATCACCGTTAAGTTACAGTTATAATAAGATAATAATATAGGTAACACAATTCAGACACTCCACCGAACATGTAGCACGACCGTGCGATCCCGACCGAGTCTATAGAGAATAAACGTATGCGCAGCGCAGACGACGCGACAACGCGGCGCAGGTATCGCATTGTTGCGGCCTTTCCTCTGGAATCAATTAAACGTTGCGCTAACACGGCGCAAACGTCACACAATTGCGTTGTCGTTTCGGAAATATCATTAAGAAAATGGATTCTGGTTAAGAAACTCTATTGTTGGCTTTGCTTTTAAAAAGTAACACAGTAACGCGGCGCACGCGTCGCGCACCTGTGGTGCTAGCACAGCGTATTCATTTACCCTTGCACTAACGCCGCGACAACGTGACGCCTGCGCTGAGCGTACGTTCATCGAACGCCTACGCTGGATAAACGCTAGTGTGAAGACGCTCATAAGATCGATCTAAAAGGCTGTTATTATTTAGCCACCGACTCCTCACGTTATTAATAATTATACTGTAAAACGCTATATAGTTGTGTATTGTTATTTGCTTAACACGTTCTCTGCCAATTCCAAAATATGTATTTTTCATTCAGGCCATGGCGCGTGGCGGTCACTGTTGGGCGACAACAAACATTTCAGTTCGAGCCGCGTCTTCCTATGGTGACCAGACATGTTTTCAAGCACTGTGTATGTTGCTATTTTTAAAAGTGTATGCCAACGCGCCAAATCATTAACAGTAAATGACAACAACGCATAACAATATGTTATGTAAGTAAAGTAACGTTAAAATTAATTGCTTATTATACTTTTCACTTGTTTTCTCACCGCCAAAACATAACTAACCTCCATAGTAGTAGCAATAATTTCCTGGAATATCCGACACCGAAATATTGCTTCCATCAATAAATGACATCAAACATGCGACATAATTGATATTGACTTACTATCTACCCCTTCGTTACAAAGACATGATATTGTTGTTATTGTTTTGATGTAATGTAAATAATTACATTGGTTTCGAGCGGGATATCTTATATTATCGTATACAGAGTTGATACGATAGAGGGGCATTAAATTACACTTCGTATACTATACGTGTTTAGTGTTAATTTGATATATGTAGTTAAAAAATAAAAAGAGCCAAAAAAAAATTTTTTAACTATCCAATTAGCTTACAAATCAGAGTAAAACGCAACCACCCTTTGTAAATAAATGTGACTGACCTTAAATACCTAGGTAACAAAGTGGCAACGTAGCGCGGCGTGTATTATCTCTTGTCTTGGTCAGATTTATCGCTTTAAGGTGCATCACATAAAAATCATTTGCAACTAAACTACTTCTACTATTTAATTGATTTTTGGTACAAAGCTTGAAAATGGTACCTAGTATACGCAGTTTAAAGGAAAGCCCGTCGGTCGTATCAACTCTGTATAAATATTATTAGGAACTGAGAGAACTCGTGGCTTAATAATAACAGCACGAGTTTGTCTTCCAGGTGCCCCTGTTGCCAAAGTCGGTACGTAGACGGATGACCATTTTAACATGTCAAAATTCCACCATTCCTTAAAAAGCATATTAATCCGTTGACATTTGTACAGACGCCAGCACATCAAGCTACAACAATCTGTCAAATTTCTTTAATAGATTTTCAACTTTATTCTTAAAGAAATTAGGTTCAAGGTTGAATGGGAAAATTTGACAGTTTCGGGTAGCTTCATGTGATGGCGTCTGTACATTTTTGACAGTCGTAACAGGTATAATATAAATAATAATAACAATAATAAACCTGACATAGTGGTGATAGACCGATTAGAGCATCGAACGATGATTGTTGATATAGCAGTCCCCCATGACGAGAACCTCTTGAAAGCTGAGACAGATAAAAAAAATGAGTGTGCACTCGGGGACTGCCGCGGTAAAGCTATTGCATAGCATTTTTATCAACTTTTTTATTATACATATTTAATATTGATTAAAATATTTTTATTATCTTACAGACGTATGCGTGTAGACTATGCTACTAACTGCTCATAGCAGCTAGTCTACATGCATACGTCTAGTCGCACGCACACAAACACTGTGTTGAGGTCTGCCGAACTGAAACGACGTTAGACGATGCACGGCTTTCAACGCCGCACCGCTGTGGCGGTCGGAGTAGGGGGTGTTTGGTTTATTTTCGTTACAGAATTTCTTGATTCGGTCGCCGCGCTCAAAGCCCGCGATAAAAGCTATGCAATAGCTTAAAAATAAGTATCTTGACCTGGCAGGCGAGGTTGTTGACATGTAGGATGTGGAGACAGCAATAATTGTGCCGATAGTCGCCACAGCCAAAGGTATAATAACCAAGAGCCTCGACCAACATCTACGGAGGCTCTCGTTGGGGAGTTGGATCAAGGGCTTGATCCAGAAAGCAGTACTTCTGGAATTGGTGCGTATTATGAGGAGGTTCCTCTCTCAAGAGTCCTGACCATCGGTAGCTTGGTCCCTGTTCCTGATACCGGTGGGCTACTATTTTTTATATTTTTAAATTTTAAGCCGACGAAAAATTTCAACGCTGAGGATCCAGAATCATGTCCTGAATCCATTGTAAGCGATTGTGCGTCGATGTCCCTGCCACCCTGTATGTACATATTGTTCTTCTATTAGATTTTAGCAAATGGTAAACATTGCTTATCGCTAAAAGGTTTACTAATTGAATTTTTCAGGTTTTAGTTCACGTAACTTCTACAAACGTGAAGGTCCTGTATTTAACTACTCGACATGGCTTACCGAACAGGTTTGACCTTTAACTAAAAGCGATGTCCAAAATAATGTACATTTATAAACATTATTTTACTTTACGTTTCATAATGTCTATACATATAAATAAAATTAAGTAATTGCTTATGATTTCAAAATAAATGTGTTTTCTCCAGTGTGTAGACGTAGTTATACACACGATATTAAAACAAAAATGGACTTTTATTACATTTTTGTGTATTTGTCTCTTATTCTGGGCTAATCTATAGACAGTCTGAATCAATGTCAATGGGACTCATGACAAGTGTATTAAAAGGTTATAAGGCAACATATGGTTTTTTGTCCTCGAATTCCCACGAGATCTTTTATAACAAAATCCACAGCACTTAAAAAATTTAACAATATAATTCTCACAAGAGTCATGAAATGAAATGAAATATTTATTTTGTAAACTGGTTATGAATAACACTTTTACACGTCATGTTTTTTTTGCGTGTTATGTTTAGCTAGATGAGGCCGATGTTTCCTAACTGACTATTCTGATAAGAAACACCGAACAAACTCAGAGGTCAACATCTCTTTTAAAAACTCCATACAATTCTCATTGGTTCAATAACGTAAATGTGTATTTATTTATTTACACTTTATGCACATAGGTTCAAAGGCGGACTTAATGCCGTAGGCATTCTCTACCAGTCAACCATGAGTGGTGAAGAGATAGTGTGGGTGGTGTAAATGTACGTTAAAAGTAAAATTAGAAAAAATAAATATAATAATAGTAATAACACGAAAACCCTAGTATCATAAAAAAAGAAATCTACATAAATAATAAATATGAATAAATACTTATATAAATACATACAAATATATATACATATATACTTAAGAAGCAAATGAAAACTTAATGTGGAAATTCTGCTTATTGGTGTAGAAAATAGATCCGCAATGTTTTTTTAAATGCATAGCGACTGTCAGCTGTCCTGATCTCGAGCGGAAGTGCACTCCGTCGTGTATTCAGGTTTATTCATTATAGTCCTTTAAACATTGTGAGGAAACCAGCTTTTCCTACGACCAAAGATCCGATGACATGTGGCATCTACCAACCCACACTGTGCCCCCCGGCCCATCCCCTCTCATAGAGAGGGGGCCTGCGTGAACGTAATAGGCTGAATTATTATTATTATCCTTAAAGCAATGATCTCACAATTGTATTAAAACACGTAAGCATAGCATTTATTTAAGTGACATGATAAATTAATACACATCATATTAAGGTAACAAATGACGATCGTGACACGCTGTCACTTTTGGAACACCTCTGTGTGTACTCGGGCTTACATTAGCTATAGCTTTGTTGCTTGTTTGTTATTTTTTTATGAAATATACACATGATAAATCTGCAAGCTACGCTTACCTCGCTGTGGTTGAGGGAATGTTCTAACAAGTTACCGCAGCCCTGGACCGCATGGTGATGGTGATGGTGGGTTTTTTGACAGTAAAAGTCTAAAACTATTATTACTATTATTTATTCCTCCCACTCTGAAGTTGGAGGAATCATAGAATATAATAGAATAGAATATATTTTATTGTACACCAAAATTTAAACAAAGCTATTTTACAATAATTGCTTATTCTATGGTTACAATGTCTCGCTGATTGCAATATCTTCAAGACAACCTTTGGAAGGACTTTAAAAAAAACTTTAAATAAAGTGGGGAAGGATAATGAAATAAAAAATTAACACCAATTTTGCAAATAGGTTATAAATAACACTTTAACACGTAATTTTTTTTGAATAAAGTAAACTACATTAGGCCCGTGTTTTATAGTCCATACAATCTGTACTTGATCAAATCATATCGGAACCATGGAGGCTTATGTCTGTGATGCTGTTGTATGTATTAAAATGCACAGATTTGAGGAAGCCCGTCCAAAGAATGCAAGAATTTGTCCAGTTTCCTGTAGCCCAACTTAGTAATTTAAGGAGCTCTAATTATGGCATTACACAAAAAAAGTATATCTAAAATTACGCGTTTGTGTTATGATCATCAATAGAAATTATCATGATTACCAGCAAAAATTATCCACTTCCTGTTTTTTTGTTGCCGTATTAGAAACAGTTGAATGGTTTCTACGTGACTATTCGAGCTTCCATAACTAGGCATTGCTCTGGTAGTTACCGTTGTTGATTTTAGCTCTTAGGGATCGCAGTGGTTGAGAATAGTGTGACGGGCTGTTAAAATTTCGCTGTTTCTTAAAGAGAAAAATAAATACAGAAATATTTTGAAGCCAATGTTGGTCAGTTGATATTTGAGACGCAATATGATTCTATGCAGTTCGTTAATCTAATTAAGTAATCATTTATTTAAACACAAATTGTAAATAACAATTGACACTTATAAACTATGTTAGTATGTACATAAACGTGAACTCTTAATTTATTTTACAGCCAAAATCACAATGTTACCCAGCTACACCCAGTAGATTGTGTATAGAGGTAAGATAGGTAGTCTAGATCCATATAAAACACGTATATGCATCTGTATCCGATTAGACTGGAAGCCAATCTCAAAATAGACTAAGCTGATGATGATGAAGAATCACAATGTGATCCCAGAGAGAGGGTATCGGAAATTGATACTAATTGAATAATATATAAGGATTATATTTCTGCTGCCAGATATTCTGCCTAACACGGAAAAAATGTCATTCGTACTTGTTTTGGCAAACACTGCGGACGCACTGCAGAACCGCTTTAAATGAAATAATATTTTTTACTTTCCTTAAAAAAATATATGTTTAATATTTTTAAGAGAATTATCAGTGTGAGCAGAACATTACATTACTCGCATTATTGTTAATCCCTCTAACTATACTAAATATGCTTGTATCTAGAATGGGTTCACGGCAAAAGTATTATGGGTTCGAACCCGTGACCTCTGGATCACAAAGCCAACCTTAGCTATTAGACTATCACTTATTAATGGTGAGTTCCTATATCGCTTTTGTTTGTATTTTTTCTAAACACTACCCTAAAACACGTACTCATAAACACATCCATATATCACCTCACCAACATTACAAACATAATCATCAAAACATTATCCACCCTATGCACGTCACAACAAGAGTTATTATCCAATGGTTTATTGCTGTCATGACCTACAGCGTGACACGTGTCACATTGTGTCACGTCTGTACGTATTGTGTGTACTCGGCTTTACTTTAACCACTTCATAGAGGGTTCGGATTAAGTGTTGTAATAAAAAGTGTCTTAGTTCTATTGTGTTTGGGACGAGTGCATCTTGCAGTGGCGTGACGGATTAAGTCGAAGAGAGTTTTATGTTAAATAAACTTTTCCCGTGGATTTGTTCTCTTGGGTCATTGCACAAGAATTGTGTAGTTTTCAGGTTTAGAAAGTAGATAAATAGCGTCACTGTAGCTTTTACTTATACCTTTTTTTAAAAGAAAACTAGCAATGTGGGTAGAATTCTCACAAACGCTTCCATATTTGAAGGATCCAGTGTCTCTAATAGTGAAATTGGTTAGCAGTTTATTATATTATAATTATCAAATTAATTTTTCATCTAATAGACGCTTACTAAAACGCTTGTGGCTTTATACTAACAACCTCATGGGTGGTATCTTTGAAGTTAAGCAACACTTGCCATTGCCAAGGTTGTCTGTGGATTTGTGATCATTTTAACACGTTCGCTGACAGTACATCGTTAGGCAGGATATCAAAATAGTGCGTTATAACAGTACGTCGAGGGACGGGCCACTTATTTTTAAGAGTACGTCGTTGAAAATTCTACCGTCGTAATGTGGTGTCAGGGTAAGTGCTCACTGTCAGCGAACGTGTTAAGCTATTAAACTCCTCCATGTCTCGGAAATCACGTGAAGCTCTTTTACATGTTTGACAGTAGTTACGGGTATTCAGAAGCCAGAAAATCTGACAGTGGTCTTGCCAATGGGTTATGTGTTACCCAGCCACTGGGTTGATGAGGTTAAGTAGGCAGTAGCTATAAAACACTAATACTCCTGCCCCAACATAAAACGCCAAGCAGATCATGATGCTGATGACGCTGAAATAAAAATACACAAGAATTGACAGAGCGTGCAAGTCTGCAAGCCACAGAGTAAGTAAACTCACAACAAAACTTTCACCACTTGACGGTATGACAACGGTCTCATATACTAAATTTTTCTCCCACACCCAGATCAATGTGAAAACTCCCTTCTAACTTTATAGTACAAAACGTTCAACTTTGAAACGTAAATTTACTTTAAAAGTGTGATATCACTTTACATGAAATTTATCATAGAAGTTAGTTGAAAAATGACTAGAAGCTTCAGCGTGAGTCTTTTAATATTGCATTGAAAGTAAAATTTGGAGAAGGGAGCGATTGATGGTTCTACTCTCGCGTTGTTTCACTCTTAGAACTTCTGGTTTTTAGGGTTATTCAAACACGTTTTACATTAAAAAAATAATAAAATGGAACTCTTGTAGGTCTAGGGTAAGGATGCCGAATATGATATCCTATTTTGATTTTTCGCGATAAACATACTATCTACTCATGCGTCTCATTGCGATAGATCGACTAACTGCTACCAAGTCTATCCGTCTATCTTTGTGAATTTTCTCAGCTCTCGTATACAGAAATTTATGTGACATTTGGCACGTAAATGAGGTTCTGCGATTACTTAAAAGTAAAAACTTATTACCAAAAAATTAAACCGACTCCAAAAAACGAAAATAGAAAACTAAAGACACTGACTACCGAAATTAAAGTTATTTTTCACTTTGCAGTGTTTTTTGGAGTCGGTTTAATTTTTTGGTAAAAAGTTTTTATTTCACTCTTTTAAGTTGGTCTATTTTTAATTTACCTAGTTACAAGAGCCTAAATGTTAACTACTTCTAACCTTTTACAAAATATTGCTTTTCCCAATGAAGGGCCGTTAATTGTTGAGGAGTTCTCCTGGTACTTCACCATCAGCTCTACATCACCATATGCATTGTGACGAGCATAAAGTGCTTAACATCCGTATTCAAGTAATCGAATCGCAATCGACTCAATACTTATTATTGTGTAGTTTCGGCGGCCATCTGTGGTCTTCATCATCAGTTCCACTTCCTCAAATGGTACTTTTTGAGAGCAACTGCACAAGTAACTGTAATAAATATCCAAAACGTCATAGGTGTGCCTATAATATTTGAAGAGTTCCCTCGATTTCTCCAGGATCCCATCATCAGATCCTGACGTTTATGAAAATGTGACCAATTTCAAAGTATACCCTTTCAATCAAAAAAAAGAATTTTCCAAATCGGTCCAGCCGTCTTCGAGTAATCAATGATCATACATAAAAAAAAAAAAAAAATACGCGTCGAATTGATAACCTCCTCTTTTTGTCGTCGGTTGAAAAATACAACACATGTTCAGTTTCATACGATATGTCAAATGAATATGTTTTGAATGTAATTGTGAGTATCGTACTAAAATATAGTGGGATAAAGTTATCAAAAAAATAGATAGAAATTTACATAAAATGTTCTTAATTTATATATCAGGACTTTTAATTCGATGCAGTAGACTGACAGTTTCTGAGTTGTCAGATAATGACGACTATGAAATGGTGATGTAACTAAATTAATCGATTTGGGAATAACATTTAATAACGATCCAAACAATTTAAAAAATAAATAATATTGTGTGAAAATAACAAAAAATTGAATGTGATTATAAAGGGGCGTGAAAAATAAATCATGATAATATTTTCAAATTTCGCAATTCTTCTTAATAGTAATCCCGCACAATTTATAGAAACATCACATTAAACAATTTCCAAAAGAGTGGCTTTTACCATGTCTGGCTAGATATGAATATTTTTAATAAAAGTGGATTTATTTATAATAAAATCTAGTTGCTACTTAAAAATAAATGATAATAGTATACATTTTATCATCTATTTATATATCTCACGATTAAAAATCGCTCATTTATTATTCGAACGATTGAATCCAACACTATTAGGTTAAATAAGGTATCATGATTTTAGTAAGTGACATTAGCTTATGTCAGCTTACTGCATCGAATTAAAAGTCCTGGTATAGTTTAAATTAATAGAAAATGAAAAAAAAATACGAGTTGTACAGAACCCTTTGCGCACGAATCCGACTCGCTTTTAGCCTATTTTTGAAATAAGTTGGTAATGATTCCGTCTTCATCGCGTCCTAATGCGCTTTTAATAATCAAATATAATATTTAATGTTTATTTGAATATTTATTTATTTATTCTTAACAAAATCTCTTGAACAAAGTTTTTACAGTATCTAATATCTAATCTTATAGCCAATTACGAATTTACAATTTATTCACTAGATATTAACAAACGTGTAGGTGAGTATTAGGGAATAATAAACGTTAACATTATTAATACAGTATTAAGGAGTGTGCAACGGGGGTATTAAATGAGTGTATCGGTGTAAAGCTAATTTCTAAATCAAAAAACTCTTTTAACGTGTTACCTTTCATAGAAGTGAAATGTGTGTGTGCCTGGGTTCTAATAATTATAAGTACTGGACAATAACTGACCTACACTCTTTTAAAATATAAGTCAAAAATATCCTATGGTAGGAACCAATACACATCTGTAGGTAGACTACAGTATAATTTTTGAGATAAATGTAACTAATAGCTAGACTAAAACCCATCATACAGCCCTTGTTTCAACCAGCCCTTCAAATTAATGAGATAAAAGCTTCGAATCAAATTGCGATTATGGAATATCAAGATCAAACGGCCTTGGGAATTGAAGGCTTACAAAAGCAACGAGATCAAAGCCATCTAGAATGTTGTGACATTTAATCTTTTCTGAAATCCTGGTCGCCTAACGAGCACAAAGGTCGAAGATCAATCGAATGAATTAATTTTATTATAAATAAAAAATCTGATGGAACTTGGGACTTCATTGTATCATTGTGAATGTAATTTTAGATCATGTTGTTTGATCGCCCCGTAAAGAGTAAAGAAAGAAAGTAAATATGTTTATTTGGCATATGCCACAGTACACAGAACAGTATACAAAAAACTTTTTTTTATTGAAAGTAGGCTCGCGCTTGACCACCATCTCACATGATGGTAAGCGATGATATGGTCGAAGATGAAGCACGCTTGCCTAGAAGCAACCTATTTACTCTTGACCTAACGCTTATAACTATCAGGAAACACAGACTCTGGCAGCTAAAACCACTCCTTAGCCTTACGCAAAATGAAAGTTTTCCCAAAACGTTTTGTGCATATATATGGGTGGGATGACCACCATGTAACAATGGTGGTTTGTCTTGTAGTCCGATGATGGAATGTTCTTGGTGGAATTACTTACTTGTACCTAAGCACGAAGATAGATAATCACGTGTGTTGCGCGGCTGTGCCATAAAGGCTCCGTTCAAGCAAAATATGCCTGACTCTTCTAGTGCCTGACGCTATTTTTCAACCGAACTCAATGGGTACGGGAGCAAAATGTGACATGGACATAATAATTATGTAGGTCTTAAGAAATTTTGAATTGAGTTGTATTGCAAAGTTTAACTTCTTGATGAAAACCTTAACATAGCTACCGGTAAAGGCTGTGCTGCCATTTCTGTGAATATCGGAGATAAAGTCACAAATGCGTTAACATATTGGAGTCGAAGATACAATCAAAGTAACTGCAGTAATACTAACCGTTTTTAACCGACTTCAAAAAAGGAGGTTTACAATTCGTCTTGAACTTTTTTTTTTTTTTTTTTTTTTATGTATGTTACCTCATAACTCGGAGACGGCTGGACCGATTTGAAAAATTCTTTTTGCGTTTGAATGGGTATAGTTTCTAGTTGGTCCCATTGTTACGAAATCAGGATCTGATGATGGGATCCTGGAGAAATCGAGGGAACTCTTCAAATATTATAGGCACACCTATAGCGTTTTGGGTATTTCTTAAAGTACCTTGTACAGTTGCTCTAGAAAAGCACCATTTGAGGAAGTGGAATTGATGATGAAGACCCCAGATGGCCACCGAAACTACTCAATAATAATTATTTCGTTGATTGCGATTAGATTACTTGAATATGGATGTTAAGCACTTTATGCTCGTCACAATGCATATGGTGAAGTAGAGCTGATGGTGATGTACCAGGAGAACTCCTCAAAAATTAACGGCTCTGCACCGGGAAAAGCAATATTTTGTAAAAGGTGATAAGTAGTTGACATTTTGGATTTTGTAACTAGATAAATTACAAACCGACCCACTAAAAAGCGTGAAAAAAAATTTTTTGCAAAAAATAGAACCGACTTCTATATAAAACACTACAAAGGCAAAAATAACTTTAATTTCGGAAGGCGGTGTCTTTAGTTTTGTATATATTTTCATTTTTGACACCGCCTTCCGAAATTAAAGTTATTTTTGCCTTTGTAGTGTTTTACACACATCAAAAGTGTCTAGGGATCAAGCATTTTTATGCGGATTTCTTGAGATTGAGATGTGGCTTTGTAATAAATTTATGATTTTATAAATTTATATGGATCCTTTTTGGTGCATTTCATAATTTGAAACAGGAACTGTTAATCAAATTCGAGTAAAAGATGAAAATCAGCTGTCAATATTTTCCCTATAAAAACATACAACGCATTGAAGACATTATTAGTGCTACTGTTTCCCTACTACTGATTAAAACCAACGTTATTATGGAGCGGCGACGTCATTTAAGCAGGGAAGAAATGCTCAGAGCCGTGGGAATGATAGAAGCTGGTTCCCGGCAACGTACTGTGGCTTTAGCTCTGAATACAAGTCAGAGTGTTATCAGTCGACTTTGGACACGTTACCGAAGCACTGGTACCGTGGCTGAGCGCCATGGAGGACGGTATCGCTGCACCACACGGAGACAAGACCGATACATTCAAATCTTAACTCGAAGAGCTCCAACAATAACCGCCATGATGTTAGCCGTGAGGCTTCATCACTCTTCAGGGAACTTAATTAGCGACCAAACAGTCAGAAACATGCTTGCATGAAGTGAACCTTCATTCCCGAAGACCGCTACGGGTACCACCTATAGCAATGCACAATCGTAGGATTCGATATCAATGGGCTCTTGAACACAGAAATTGGGCAGAAGAACAATGGCGTTTCGTGTGCTTTTCTGATGAGTCTCGTTTTGGTATGAGACCGGATACAAGACGTATACGACACTGGAGCGATGAAGATAGATAATGCGAATAAGACAAAATGTCTCAAGTTTTCACTACCTAATGTCCCACAAGCTGGACTCAGTTTGATACTTGACGGCAAACAAATTGATCTTATTACTGAAACTGTATTTTTGGGTGTAACTATTGACTCAAAGTTGCAATGGGGCCCTCACATTAGGACTCTTTCAGGTAAATTAAGCTCAGCTGCATATGCAGTAAGAAAAATTAGGCACTTGACTGATATAGCGACAGCTCGGTTAGTTTATTTTGCTTATTTCCACAGTATTATGTCTTATTGTATACTACTGTGGGGATCCGCAGCTGACGTAGATTCAATCTTCATACTACAAAAGAGGGCAATCCGGGCAATTTATAAAATGGGTCCCCGCGAATCCCTTAGAAATGTATTTAAAGAAGTAAATATACTGACTCTGCCTTCTCTTTATATATTAGAAAGCATATTGTATGTACGCAAAAATATAGGACTTTTTAAGATTAGAAGCGATTTCCATACTATAAACACGCGCAACAAACATGAAATTGTTATACCCAAATGGAGATTAGCCAAGACAAACAAGTCATTCCTTGTAAACAGCATACGCTTTTATAACAAGTTGCCAAAGTATGTGACAGATCTTAGCGAGGGAAAATTTAAAACCCATATTAAACGTGTCCTTTTGAAAAAAGCATATTATAAGATTAAGGACTACATTGAAGATAAGACTGCTTGGCAATGATTCCTTCTGCACTTCTGCTTCCCTGGCTTATTGTGACTGCGTTATTGTATAAAGGTCTATTAACAACCCCACTTTTTTTTGTGTTGTTGTTATTTTTTGTTTTTTTTGTTGTTATTTTTATTTTATTTTACTTGTATATAATTTTTTTTTTTATGTCATTTGCTTAGTTCATTTGCAGTTCTGTAAAGTTAATTTTTAATGTAAATGTGTGAACACTATAGACTCTGAGATTCATTTCTGATTAGTTATATTACATTTTATTATGTCAATTAGTCTATACTGTCCTTTCATACCAAAAATAAATTAAAAATTGTATCTATTATGCAAAGATTGTGAAAATCAAGATATTTTTAAAAGAGTAACCGTGGAGTTTCTTGCCGGTTCTTCTCCATAGGAAACGACCAATTTCGAACCGTGCTAACTTCTGACGTTTTATGAGTGCCCATTTAGGCCTATGTAAAATAAAACAATTTTGATTTTGATTTTGATTTTGGAGAACCCCTGGACGCCAACAGCGATTAAAATCCTGCCAGGAAGTCCATCCTTATAGTGGTGGAACCATCATGGTATGGGCGGGTATTTGGATCGGCGGAAGTACTGAGTTGATTTGGATCAGAGGCAACCTCAACGCTCAAATTTATGCTGAGACGATTGTATCTGACGTCATCGTTCCTCTACAAGTGCAAATCGGTCCCTTATTTCAGTTAATGCATGATAATGCACGACCGCACACCGCAAGAGTTGTAAGACAGACTCTCGCCGCAGCTAACATCAATGTCCTGCTCTGGCCTGCTCAGTCGCCAGACTTGAACCCGATTGAGCATGCATGGGATATGCTACAGAGAAGAGCTCTGCCGAATATGGAGGGTATCCAGTCGCAAGAAGACCTTTTTTTGTTGTTGCAACGAACATGGGCGGCCATTCCACAGCGTGATTTGGATGAACTCATTTTGAGTATGCCAAACCGATGTTCTTGTGTTGTTAGTGTTCGCGGTAGAAACACGGATTATTAATTGTTTAAGTTACCCAATAAAATTTTAAAGAAAACTGTTATTTCAGTCTTTTTTTCGAACTTTAATGTTAGTGGTTCAAATGTCAAAAATCCCTTTATTAGGAAAATGGCAAATTTCTTTATTAATGCAAAGGTGACTTGGTTTATCGTTACTGTGACAAACGAAAACACTTTATTTGATGAATCCTTAAAGAAAATTTTAATTAATATCAATCAGGAGAAAAGTTATTGCAAAAATATATGTTGATCCCTAGACACTTTTGATGTGTGTATATAGAAGTCGGTTCTATTTTTTGCAAAAAATTTTTGTGTAAAAGGTAACTAAACGCATCACAGAATCGAGCAAACAGGGTTCTTCCAGACGAGCTTCAAAGTAGCGAAAATTGGGCTCATTTCGAACGGTGCCAATGGAATTAAGGATACTCTTTTTTTCGGAGGGAAAATCATCAAATGATTCCTTTTGCTTTGTATAAAGCGGAAGCGTCTTACAGACTTTAAATCAATTGTTTTTTCAGTTGCCCTGGCGTTTTGCAACCCTGAAAGAAAATAACCTTATTGAGCCCCGTCATTGGTGCTGACGTGCTCTTTGAGGTGGGTGTGGAACATGACGAGTCACCGACCCAGGCCTGGTCCTTAGCGGAAAGTGAGCAACTTCTGCTCGCCATCCACAAACCTGTCTCCCGCAAATCGCCTCATATCTCATGTCATTATCTGTAAAATTAATAGAATAAAGTTTATTTCAATGGAAATTAACAGTGCTATTCATATTTTTGTTGTGATATTGTTATATGTGAATATATTTATAATAATATAATAATCAGTCTATAACATTACATGTGGGACTTATGTTTACTCTTTTTAAGCAGAAACGGGTAGTATTCCACCACGCGCAACGCCTAAACAGGCAACTAAGTTGTAAGAACCTTCCTATTGTTAACATCTTCAAAAATATATTGTACATTTAGTTCGCAATAAAAATTGCGTTGGTGACCATCACCTGTATCTCATTACTGTTTTGAAAGCATTTGAGATGATGGAAATTAACATCAAAACAAGCGTTTAAAACCAGTCAGACACATTACTTCTGGGTAGTAATAGGCTTTATGCAACACAAAAATGTACAAAGGCGGACTTAATACCATAGGCATTCTCTACCAGACAACCATGGGTGGTGAAAAGATAACATGGCAGATCCCTAGATGCGGGTCGTATACGAGATATACGGACGAGATCTTTAGACTTATGTGAAGTCCGTGAGGCTTCAATAAGCAGTTTTTTAGCAATCACTAGTACAAATTTCCAGTGGTACCTATGGTTTTCGTTTTCCAGATTATAATACTGATAACACTTCGAACTAGGTTGAAATCATTGAAACATCACCACGAGATATGTCACCAGGACCTATGACAGATCCGGTCCCAGAAGAACCTGGACTTCTGATGTAGAAAATTCCAACTCAACTCCTGTTGTGAATCCTGAGCCTACCTCAGCAATACCTACAATGATTCCGGAGGTACTTTTAGCACTGGGTGATCTCATGCCAGATAAACCTGCATATGGTCCTGCCATAAACAGTGATTTGGCTCATATTTGGAGCAATATTTTGAAAAATTGTCGGAAGAGACATAAAGACAGAGTTGGAACAAAACCAGCTAGGCATTGGACTGTCTATAGTCAGTAATGCAATATCATTATTGATAAATAATGATACAGTGGACAGATTGAAACTGATCTCACTACTTAGTGATGCTGGAGGGATCTTGACAGATCTACATTTTGTACAGACTAAGTCAAGAAGAAACTTAATTTTCCCTGTTATAGACAATTTTTTTTTATAGTACTATCAAAGATGTTGATAGAGACGAGTGTATATATGTAGTTAATCTTAGTGACAAGATCAAAGGTTTGAAAATATGCCAACAAAGTGGTCAGTCTATCATGAAACCTACATTCATCTAATACAAAAATACAGCAAATCATAAGAGAAACTTGCAAGGTCCTCCTCGTTACAATCACAGGTCATCAGGTATGGACCCAAAAGGAACCAGTTTTCTGTACAGGCCTGGAAACATCACGGCGACTATTATCAGTCCACTACCAAGAAAATCAAAGCCTCACAGGAGAAACCTCCTGCTCGTACATAGAGGTAAGTCATGTTGAAAGACTGACACATTTTTTATCTTGCTGGAACAAAATTTGCAAAGATGAATCTATACTTAATTATATCAAAGGATATTCAGTTACCTTTGTAAAGAAACCTTAACAGAATTCAATGACACTCCCCCGTTCAGTAATACCTGCTGAATGTAAATATGCATACTGCTATCAGCAATTTATTAAAATTGGGAGCTATATTCCCTTGCATGCCATGTAAAGACCAGTTTATCTCCCCTATATTTTTGATTCTAAAGCATAATGGTACAAAAAGATTCATACTAAACTTAAAGTCATTGAATAAATATGTAGAAACATCCCATTTTAAAATGGAGGACTATAGGACAGCAATAGCTTTACTTTCTCCAGGCAATCGCCCATGGCGAAAATAGATTTAAAAGAGTCATATTTATTAATAAATATAAATCAACAGTGTAGAAAATACCTACGTTTTCAATAAGATAGATTATTATATGAATTAAGGCCCTCCCTTATGGCCTGTGTTCTGCACCTAATATTTTCACAAAGATTATGAAGGTTGTAGTGACACATCTAAAATAAAAGGGTTACAGGTCAGTTCAATACCTAGATGACCTACTTTGTATAGGTAGATCCTATACAAAGTAGGTTATCAATCATGTTTACAAAATGTTCAAGAAACAATAGCTCTCTTAAAGTGCTTGGGATTTGTTATAAATTTAAGTATAATAATACCATCACAGTCTTGCAAATTTCTAGGTTTTGTGTTTGATCCAAAAAATATGTCATTACAATTGCCCAGAAGCAAAGTAATAAATATTAAAAAATTAGTTCAGAAGTACTTAGATCTGGATAGTTGTCTTATAAGAGATCTGGCAAAATTAATTGGAATACTAATTGCAGCCTGCCCAGCTACCACATATGGTTGGCTTTACACAACATTTTTTGAACATCACAAGTACAAATATTTAGTTAAAAATAATGACAATTATTATGATGCGAAAATATACTTACATTCAGATATAAAATTAGATCTGCAATAGTGGAATGTTAATATTAGTACAGTATGTAAAAGTATTGCTCATCATAAACATGACATTGAACTGTTCACTGATGCGTCCCTGACTGGATGGGGAGCTGTTTATAAAAACAAAAGAGCACATGGCTTTTGGAGTGAATATGAGAAAACATACCATATAAACTATTTGGAATTACTGGCAATATTTATGGTATTAAAAGTTTTTGTAAAGGACAAGCAATACCTTAACATTCTATTGCGTGTAGATAATAAGACTGCCATAGCTTATGTAAACAGAATGGGTGGTATTCAGTTCCCTCATATAAGTAACTTGGCCAGGTCCATATGGCAGTGGTGTGAAAAGAGACATATTTGGCTAGTTGCCTCCTACATTAAGTCTAGTGAAAATAAAGAGGCTGATGAAGAGTCGCATAAAATCAATCCAGATACAGAATGCGATGAAGTACCTGGGACTCGTCCTCGACAGCCGGTGGAACTTCAGGGAGCACTTTCTGAGTTTGGCCCCAAAGCTGAACCGGGCAGCAGCCGCCTTCAGGCGACTCCTGCCTAATCTCAGCGGGCCAAACGCCTCCTGCCGAAGGCTGTACGCCGGCGTCGTGCGGTCCATGGCCCTCTACGGGTCCCCAGTGTGGGCCCTGTGCATCCGGACGCGACCACTAAAGTTGGTCGCATGCCAGAGGGTCATGGCTATCCGAATGATCCGGGGATACCGCACGATCGCCGGCGAATCGGCCAACCTCCTTGCCGGATTGCTGCCCTGGGATCTGGAGGCGACTGCCCTCCAGCGCGTCTATGAATGGCGCGTGGAGGCGCAGCGCCGGGGCGTATCCCCGCTGCCTCGAGAAGTCGAGGCACGGCGGGAAGAGCTCCGGCGCGATCTCAGGGCAGTATGGAGGGAACGACTGTCGCAACCGACGGCCGGGCACGCCGCAATTGTGGCGGTAAGACCCCTCTTTGAGGAGTGGCTAGATCGGCGTCACGGCGTCCTGACCTACCGCATGACGCAGGTCCTCACCGGACACGGAAGTTTCGGGAGGTACCTGTGTCTGATGGGAAAGGAGGAAACGCCTGGGTGTCACCACTGCGAGGGTCGCCCTGAGGACACAGTCGAGCACACGGTGCAGGACTGCCCAGCTTGGGCAGAGCACCGACGTGTCCTCACGGCGACAATAGGCGGAGACCTCTCGCGCCCGGCCTTGGTCGAGGCCATGCTGCGGGGCGAGAGGGAGTGGGAAGCGGTCGCCTCCTTCTGCGAAGCAGTCATGCTTCCGAAGGAGGAGGCGGGCCGCGCGAGGGAGAGGATGGCGTCCTCCCTCCAGCCCAGCCGCAGTGGTAGACGCCCACGGCGTCGGACGTCGGCCGACGATCTCCGGCCACCGTAGGCGCGGGCATGCGGACAGCGAGTAAAGGGCAACTCGCTGTCCGACCATGGACCATGCCCGGGTCGACGGCGCGTCGTGTTCCACGCGCGCCTCAAAGAGCGTCAGCAACATGACGAGGCCCCCTCTGCAGAGGGCCGAAGCCTGCCGGGGTCGTGGGACTCATCCCGTTACCGTGGCCCCGGTACGTAAAGGGCTATTGAAGGAACACCGTGGATTTTAGTCAGTAAAAGTCTGACAGTCCCTCCCACCCTGCCCGGAGTGGGAGGACTTATTTGATAATTTTACCACGTTAAAAAAAAAAAAAAAAAAGATACAGAATGGGAGTTAAACACTGGCATTTCAACAAATTGTATCTGTGCTGGGTGAACCAGAAATAGATTTATTTGCATCCCGCACTAATGCTAAATGTATTTCTTATGTTTCCTGGAAACCAGATCCAGAAGCAATGAATATTGATTCTTTTACCTTGTGTTGGACGGAATATTTCTTTTGCGCCTTTCCTCCATTCAGTTTAATATTAAAATGTTTACAAAAATAATAAATGAGAAGGCAACAGGTATTATGATCATGCCCCACTGGCCATCACAACCTTGGTATCCCTTAATGCAGACTTAGCTTGTCTCAAAGCTTATATATTACAAACCTCAAAAATATCTTTTATATTCTCCTTTTAGAGACCATCACCCTCTTCACCATCAACTTACCTTGATTGTTGTTGTTGGAATGTTATCAGGCAAGCTTGGCTGAAAAGAGCTATTCTCCCAACATCAATAGATGTCATGTTTGCATCCCTTTCACATAATACATTAAAACAATATAATGTTACATAACTATACTGTTTGGTGGACCTTCTGTCAGAAACATGGTATAAACACATTCACTCCATCAATACCATTTATGTATTTCCTAACAAAATTTTACTCTAGAGCTGCCTATGGGACCCTAAACTCTCATAAGTCAGCTCTATCTTTGGCTCTAAAATTGGGGAGGATGATCGTATTAAGAGGCTCTTCAAAGGATTCTATAAGTCGAAACCGCCATTAGCAAAACACCAAAGTACATGGGACCCAAATAACGTTCTAAGCGTTCTATGCAACTGGACCCCCAATATGACATTAAGTTTTGAATGTATATCAAAGAAATTTGTGGTTTCGATATCACTAAGCACAGCTCAACAGGCACAAACCTTAGCTTTAATAAAAATATCCAATATAACACAGAGTGAACGTTGTGTCAATATTGCCATTACTGATACAACTAAAACTTCGGCTGCGGGAAGAACCCAGCCTAATCATTTACTACCCTTTGAAAAAACTGAGATTTGTCCAGCCAAAACACTGTGTGATTACATGAGATTTACTAGAGAGATAGGAGGTCGTAATGATTACATGTGTTTATCACAAAAAGAAAAAAAAAAAAAAAAAGTTCAAGATGAATTGAGAACCTCCTTCTATTTTTTTTGAAGTCGGTTAAAAAACCCCATAAACTGGTTTCGGTTTCTACTATTGGTAGACGGATTAAGAATACTCTCTCAGACTGCGGTATTGATACGTGTGTCTTCTCAGGCCATAGTACACGACACGCCTCTACATCCAAGGCTAGGTCAAAAGGAATTTCATTAGATGTAATTAGACAGACTGCCAGTTGGACAAATAACTCATTAACATTTGCGAAATTTTTATAACCGGCCAATTCTGAATTCAGGAGAATTTGCCCATGCTGTGCTTAATGCATAATAATAATATATATTTTTTTAGCTTACACTCTTGTCTCTATGGATATTGTGATCTTAAGCATGCTATTATTAATTTGTAAAAAAAAAAAAAAAGCAGATGATTATGTACCAGATAAGGCTGATTAATTGATTAAGAACACAATGACTGATTGTTAATTAAATTTAAGATGTTTATGAATAAAACAATGTTGATTTGAAAACTTAAATATATTTATTTTAAAGGACAAGGAGTCAGGGTCATCTCAATTCTCAACTTTACCATCTCTCTAAACATCTGCATGGTAAATATATCGAGAACGAAGCACGCAGTATAATAGATGATCAAACGAACTTACCTGTGTGAAGTTCGATCATTATTATACGAAGTGCTTCGTTCGAAGATATATGTTCCCTACCCACCTCACCCCAGGTAAAATTGAGATAACCTTGCAAGAATCTAAAAAGAATGACAGTTCGCGTAAGGACACAGATAACGCACACTAACACTTCTGTTTAGTTTTAGCTCTGAAAATTGCGTACAGTTGCCGAGTGACTCGAGAAAGCTGCATGGTAAATATATCTTCGAACGAAGCACTTCGTATAATAATGATCGAACTTCACACAGGTAAGTTCGTTTGATCATCTATTATACATCCCATTACGTATAGCTTCTTGATATCACAAGGAGATCCTTAAAATTCCTGGAAATCACCAAAATAGCGAATAAAACTAACCACGTGAAAACATAATGCTAGTCGACTGTTATGTTGTAGGTAACTTGAATTTCAATACATTACATTTGCGGACAAAAAAACGTACCCGAGTTTTTGGCAACAAGGGAAAAAGCTTGGCCCATACGGTAGGATATTTAAAAAGAGCCAACTTAAGAAATATATTATACTTATCAATACACAGGAATATCCGTGAATTCAAGCATAATTGCTTTTAACCTCCTTTCAAACGTTTTCAAAGGCCGTTTGACTGCCAATACGTGTTGTGGGGTTCACAAAACGCTGCGTAATCAAGATAAGTGGGACCCCAAGGGTTGCAAAACCCCAGCTTTCGAGGGGGCCTTTAATTTGTTTCATGTAATAAACTTTATTGAAGTTTGTTTCATTTTCTCTTTTTACTGTTGATTGGGAAGTATTTCTTTTTTAGGGATGTGATTTACGATAAGGGTTCATCTAGAATCAATCTAGATACGATTTTAGTGCCTTGAAATCTTAGTTTATTGGAATATATCTATACTTATTTCTAGGATTAATTAACATGTCTTATGTAAAACAACTCAAAGGTATTTAATAATAATGTAATTCATGATTGACAGTGAAATTTTCCAAATTCCACTGTCAATTCCAAATGAAATGATAATATTGGAAAATTCTTGTTTTAATATAATTAATAATTGAAGCGGGTGGTAAAATTCTAAATAGAAAATAATGGAGGATTATTAAGATAAATGAGAAGATTAAAATAAATTTATTTTATAAACATATTATAATTTTAATACATTTTCTTTTTAAATAAGTAAATAAGGTCGGCGTTTTCTAGCTACCTACTCTGAGAAAATCTTTGACTTCCGAATTAGATTTAGTTTAGAAATACTGAATCGATTCAGACTTTGGTATCTAAATTTGATTTAGTTAAGAATAACTGAATCAAATTCAGGGACCAAAGTCATTGATATATTGTATTTTGATTTCAATAAATATTTATTTATGATAAAGCCTTTTTTGAAGACCAAACAATCTGTATTGGTTAGGTCATAGTGGAATCATGTAGTTTGTTTCATGAGATGCTCGCTTGAGACCTGTCCTGTCCAAACAGTGCAAATATAATAGGTATTTATCCGATCTGCACGGGTTGCGAGAGTGTTCTAAAAAGATCCCGTGGCTCCGGCTCACAAGGCCAACTGAAGAAACAAGGTGAGATTTTAGTCAGTAGAAGTCTGACACTCTCTTCACGCCAAGCGGAGTCGAATGATATTTCCACAAAAGAAAAAATCATAAGATATTATAGACAACATAAATACAATTACTGTCAAATCACATATTGTTAATTAAAGACAGATTTAGAATCGACAATTCCTGGAAACCAACCTGTCTAAATTTGGGTTCAAACATATTCATGACAAACTTGGAATATGTTTTACAAATACGCAATTCATTAATATTGGTAGTCATATTCACAGAATGATACCCACGGGGGTTGTAATAACACTGATGTATGACATTTGTTGTATGTTAGCGGGTTTGCAGTTCCCTAAGGGCTACGTAGAGATGTGTTGAAGTACATGGATGACAATTTCCAATTATGTAGGAAAATAAATAACATTAAGGGCCTATACTACCTCAGCGCTTCTCACTCTTTATCTGGCTCGCACACTAGTAGACAGGGTGGCAGGGAAAAGACTCCAAGACACCGATAATTTAGTTTATTTCTTTTTACGGTGAAAATAATGATTATTTGAAAAAAGTAAATAACATTAGACCTGCTTTATAGTTAGTTCAATTAATATGCAAAGTTTCACTCTCTAATTTGAAGTTATTTTTGAATACCAGCGGTTTATTGTTCGGTTTGGAGGTAACTTTGCAATATTTTTCTATCAAGAACATTTTATGGAATCGTGTTTTCGTCAAATATAGTACCTAACATTAATCCTCAACTTTGTTATATATTTATTTCAAAATTATTGCAGCAGTATTTTCGACATAACGGAGGATCATGCCAAGCCATTTGAGATAGTATAGGCCCGGTAAAAATACGTTGTAA
The DNA here is from genome assembly GCA_943138885.2 of Tholera decimalis. Taxonomy (NCBI): domain Eukaryota; kingdom Metazoa; phylum Arthropoda; class Insecta; order Lepidoptera; family Noctuidae; genus Tholera; species Tholera decimalis. The sequence continues at coordinate 6,558,969 of OW964568.2, forward strand.
GGTAAAAAATCTTAAGTTTACTAAGGTATATCTGAACTGCCTCGTTGGAACTGGTCAGAAAATTGGACACTGGTCTGGCTAAGAGGTATCGTGTTATCCAGCTACTGGTTTGTGGAAGTCAGATAGGCAGTTGCTCTTCTTCTTCTACCACGCCTGCTCCACCTGCTCGACGTCCGTAAGTACGGCTACTGGGATCCAGTAGAATACCAGCGTCAGGCATATTTGCCTGGCACATGCTGAGCTGGACTCCCATTTGGTGCAATTCGGAGACACACACCGCACCCATTTTTCGTGTAACATTTTTAATTTGTTTTCTTTTCCTTTTTTCATTTTATAATATTTCTGATGGCATATAATTATGTTTGTTCTGTTCTTTTTTTTCTGTAATTTATGTGCTATATGTTAATGTACTTTTATGTGTTGTGTCTTCTGTTGACCAATAAAAGTTTTATCTATCTATCTATCTACTTGAGGTCGGCTCTCCTCGTTTTAAGGCGCCAGGACACTCTGTCCTGGGTTGTCTGTGCTTTCAGCTGAGCTCGCTCCATGTCCTTGATAGCGGTTGCTCTATGTAAAATATTTATATTCAGTTGCGTTAGTCAGACTAGAAGCCAACCCCAAAATAATTGGGAAAAAGCAGACAGCAGCATTGATGGGGCCCGATAGAGATAATGCTTGCTGGGGTTACGAGAATATTTCAACGAGATACCACGGCTTAGAATACAAGGGAAACTGAAGTAGCAGGATTGGTTTTTAGTCAGTAGAAGTCTGGCACTCTCTACCGCTCCACCCACCAAGAATCATTCGATGATTTTTCCCCAAAAAATAAAAGGGTTTTAGAATATGTTTTTACATATGAATATTGTTACGCCAGTCGCTTAGCGAAGTACGTCGAGAAACTTCGACCGAAATCCAGAATGTTCGTGACACTAACGCCACCTGGCGGCGAGTAGCAGTACTGAGTATATAGAGAAACTTCGACCGACTTCTAATACGTTCGAGATACTGACGCCACCTGGCGGCGAGCAGCAGTACTAAGTTTCTCGAGTAGCTTCTGGAACATTCTTTTATTTATTTATTAATGTAGGAAAAATTAACAGTTGCGTATTAAAAAAATAACAAAAATGTCTTAAACTATAAACTTATCTAATACACAACCCACAACATTTTCCTCAGATTACTGTAAACATTTAAATTAATCTGTGAGCAGACATTTTTCTAGAATTGTTCAACCACGCTATTAATTAAACAAACAGCCTTATACATAAAATTGAAGCTATTGTACTAACAATAGATTCTTATTTAGTGTATGTGTGTGTAATGTTAATGTTTACTAACAAAACAATCTGATGATGTGATTTAGAAACAACTACGTAATATTATTGAAACTAACATAAAATAATCAAACAAAACTGATATAAAAACTAAACACAACTTCCGGATCATTCTGCCGATCCTCAAGTATATTAATGATAACTGTGTTAATTTTTATTTTGTGTTTACTTAATTAAAGTGTTAATTTTGATCTAATTATTTCTATCACGAACCCCAGCTCGTAACAATATTAATGTTTGGAAACACACCTATTTTTTTTTTTCCGGTAGAGAAGTACGTGTATAAAGAGGACCAGTGCGCAATAGGCAATCGCTTAATCTTCTCGAGGTGGATATACTGTTTAGCTCACTCACATGTGTAAGGCTCAAATTATCTGCAATCTGTAAGTACTGACCGGGTTCGCTTGTTCTATCGTAGACCTCATCTTACCACCAGGCATGATTGATGTCAAGAGCGGGCTCATCTATACTATATACTATATATAATATTATAAAGCGGAAAAGTTTGTTTGTTTGTTTGTTTGTTTGCTTGAACGCGCTAATCTTCGAAAGTACAGGGTGGATTTGGATGAAATTTGGTATGGAAGTAGCTTGAAGCTTGAGGAAGGTTATAGGCTACTTTTTACGCGACTGCAAAAAAGGAGAGTTATGTTTTTACCGTGATAGAATCCACGGGAGCGAAGCCCCGCGTGAGTACTAGTCAGTAATAAAAAAATACTAAAACAAACGTAGATACTCTGGTCACAGAAAATCCAATCAGCTCAGATCCAATATCAACCCTCGGGCAATTATTGAAACTTTCAGAAAAAACCTTACAGTAAAAGTCAGGACAACAAAAGTAATTGAATAATTAGTGTTGAACTTCAGTCCAAAAAGTAAATTTAATTTAATTTTCTCAACCAGGAAAGTATTCGTATATACGGTTGTGCTTCTCAATTCCAATTATTAAAAGTCACGTTACACATTTTGTTTGTGAAATTATTTTAATTAATACAATACTCATTCTGTAAAAAATACTGTTATTAAAAATATTTTCTTTACAACATCATGCAAATGACGGTTCTTTGTTTTCTTATTAACAAAGTGTATTCAATGATTTTATATTAGTGAATTTTGTGATAACAAAAGCAATTTTGTGATGCAAGTATATCTAAATATTATGACCATATGACCCGTCAGCCTTTAAAGCAAGAGTGAACAGACATCTTTTGGGCTCGCTCGTTCGATCGTAGACCTCATCTTACACTCACCATCAGGTGTGATCGAGGTCATTAGCGGGCTCATAGGTAATTAAAAAAAAAATGCCGAAATATCTCCTCTGTATACAACGTGTAATTTAAAGGGTATATACACACCAAGTGCAAGGCTTCTTTAGATGATAACAAACGATATGGCAAGAGTTTTGTAATCCTATATCAACACGTGTGGAACTTATTAGAAATTTCAATACATTAATACCAGAGACCGAAATTTTCAAATTAAGAAGAACGAACAGAATTATCATGTTATTGGCAAGTAACGTGGAAAGTTATTGACCCTCGTAGTGCTGTGACGCGTTTGTTATGATTGGTATTCAAGAAACATATGAAACCGATAATTTGGTATCAATTCTTTGAGTCGCTTATTTTTAGCTGAAACTGTGCATAGAGACTCCATACCAGATGTTGTCTTCAGCCCTTTTGGATAGATATGGGGTTTCCGTTACACGTTGATGCGTGGCCATCTTAAAATATCAAGATTCGTCCCTACGTCGGAATGCCGCGCGTCTCGGTTATCATTTGTAGTCAGAAGCGAAACAATATGACAAGATATGATATGATGTCTTACCAATACGTATTGTGTTACCCAGCTACTGGCTTGTGGAAGTCAGATACGCAATGAATTCGTTTGAAAAATAACGTACAGACGGCAGCACATGAAGCTACCCTAAACTGTCAAATTTTCCCAATCAACCTTGAACCTAATTTCTTTGACAATAAAGTTGAAAATCTATTAAAGAAATTTGACAGATTGTTGTAGCTTGATGTGCTGGCGCCTGTTTAGAATGGGAGCCGACCCCAACATTGGAAAAGGCATAGCAAATGAAGACAGGCGGAAAACTTGTTACTATACAACATGTAACGGAAACAGACACAACCACAGACAGAACAAGACAACATCTAGTATGGAGTCTCTATGCATAATTTCAGCTCAAAATAAGTGACTCAAAGAATTGATACCAAGTTATCGGTTTCATATATTTCTTGAATAGGTACCAATCATAACAAACGTGTCACAGCACTACGATGGTCAATAACTTTCCACGTCACTTGCCAATAACTCTATAATTCTTTTCGTTCTTCTTAATTTGAAAAATTCGGTCTCTGGTATTTATGTATTGAAATTTGTAATAAGTTCCACACACGTAGACTTAGGATTACAAATCCCTTGCCATATCGTTTGTTTTCATCCAAAGAAGCCGTGCACTTGATTTTTATATACCCTTTAAATTACACATTAAACTACTACTACTCCATTAAATATTTTAATTAAGAATCTTATTAACGTCTTTATGATTGAAATTGATTTCATTCAGATATGTGAGAAGTGATCTATTAATATTCATAGGATGTTAGAGGGTTAGATCAGCGTTGTTTGAGATGATAAATCTGCTAATAGGTTTTAGGAAGCTGCGGTTGCTCTTATGTGGAATATTAAAGCTCTTCTCATAGTGAATTTAATTAGATTGGGTTTTTACTTAAATAAAAAAAGCAGTAAGCTGTTTTTTTCAGTAGGCTAGCCTAGTATGAAAGATAAAAAACTTTTTAGCAAAAAATAGAACCGACTTCCATATAAAAACACTACAAAGGCAAAAATAACTTAAATTTAAGTTATTTTATATATTTAGTAGTTTTATAAGTTATTTTATTAGTTATTTTTTTAAGTTGTTTTATATGGAAGTCGGTTCTATTTTTTGCTAAAAAGTTTTTTTTCACGCTTTTTAGTGGGTCGGTTTGTAATTTATTTAGTTACAAAAGCCAAAATGTCAACTACTTATCACTTTTTACAAAATATTGCTTTTCCCGGTGCAGAGCCGTTAATTTTTGAGGAGTTCTCCTGGTACATCACCATCAGCTCTACTTCACCATATGCATTGTGACGAGCATAAAGTGCTTAACATCCATATTCAAGTAATCTAATCGCAATCAACAAAATACTTATTATTGAGTAGTTTCGGTGGCCATCTGGGGTCTTCATCATCAGTTCCACTTCTTCAAATGGTGCTTTTCGAGAGCAACTGCACAAGGTACTATATATATAAGAAATACCCAAAACGCTATAGGTGTACCTATAATATTTGAAGAGTTCCCTCGATTTCTCCATGATCCCATCATCAAATCCAAACGTGACGACAGTGAGACCAACTAGAAAGTATACCCTTTCAAACAAAAAAAGAATTTTCCAAATCGGTCCAGCCATCTCCGAGTTATGAGGTAACATAAAAAAAAAAAAAGTTCAAGACGAATTGTAAACCTCCTTTTTTTGAAGTCGGTTAAAAATGGCTTTTTTTCGGGGGGGAAATAAACAAATGACTCCTCAGGCTCTCGGTGAAGCAGAAAGGAGTTTCACACTCCTACTGACTAAAACCTTTTCTTTACATTCAATTGCCCTTGCGTTCAAGAGCCGAGAGATCTTATTAAAACGTACCTCATCCGGCGCTGAGCGTTACCGCTATCAGACCCCATCATTGGAGCTGACTGTTCTTTGAATCGCTCGTGGAACACGACGACCCATCGACTTGGGAAGATAACTCGACACGACTAAGATATGAACAAGAAAGATATTTGATTTCGTTTTGCTTAAACTAAACATAATTTTTTCTTTGAATCATAAATTAAATATGCGTTAACGAGTGAAACTGATCAGCGTATGTGAAGAACTCTTAAAGGGAATAAATTTTATCCTAATCCATAACGATACCCATGGTAGACAACCGAGGCCTGCTATTTATAATGGCACACATTATAAGAATATTTTCAATAACCGAACGTTTGTAAATTCCACGAAACTGTCATAAAAACGTAATCCCTGCCGATATATGATCATAATGCTTCAAATTCTTCCCCGAATTGGCTCGATAAAACCCGAAATTAACCCAAAGATATAGCTGAAATAAAATCTCATTCAAATCGGGACCCATTTGCTGTCTTTGCAATAATGAGTATTACATAATAAAATATCGACAATATAAATCCGTTTGTCGAATGAATAGATTGTAAGATAATTAAGATGCCTTCATACGAAATATTGCCTCAGACCGTCATCATTTGCTTAGCCTTTCCCAAGGCTTGTACATGGTGGCCCGTTTACAGTAGTCCAAAGAATTTTTCAGCTTGAGAGCATCATAAGTGATCAATTAAAACATACTTTAGTTAAGCGAAAACTTATGGTTTCCAAATTATGTTTTTTTTTTTAATAATCTAGTCTACATATTTACATTAGATGAGCCTATAGCGCGATAGGTAGATTATTCTACTATGCTTATGCCAAATTTCATTCAATTCGGTCCCACACTTTTCATAACAGAGTGGTTTTGTGTCAAAAATATTGAAAAAAAAAAAAAACAATTTCTACACCATAAATTTTCGCTTAACTGAAGTATGTTTTAAATGATCACTTATGATGCTCGCAAGCTGAAAAAATCGTTGGACCACTGTAAACGGGCCACCCTGTATAAAAACCATTGCAAGCCTTTCCAAGTCGGCTTCCAGACTAAAGAAAGCGGACGATTACTAGCTTTTTTTCATGGAGTGACTGCCTATCCTTCACCACCCATTAACTGGGTAACACGACACTTCTTGGCAATACCGACGTCATCTGACGTCCGTCGTTACCGGTGGCAACAACTGTCATGATTAGTGTTGCCAGACGTCCCACATTTCACGGGACGTCCCGTATTGCAGGCAGAAATTCAAGTGTCCCGCCGGGACCAACTCTGTCCCGTATTTCGATTCGATTTTGCATGTATCATCCGCTCATGAAGCTCTATACTGCTCACATCCAATTGGCTCAGCTGCGCGCGATCGACTGAGGTCTGAGTTGAGTCTGTTTATACCGATGTGCTCGGCTTTTTAAATATGTCAAATACAACAAAAATATGTTTAAACATGCGTGTGGAGGATGGGAGCCACTAGATCTAGAATTACTCAATAAAATCATAATAAAATACAGACTTTTCATAAATGCTCTAGTCTTTACTATAATTTTTACATAACTTCTTTTTGTTTCCTTCTTTGTTTAAAGTTGACAAATAAGTATCAAAAGATTATTAAAATAAAAAACATATACTGCCAGTTCTAAAATATTATAATAAGGTTGGTCGGTCCACAGCAATGCGCGTTCCCCTGAAATATATTAAAAAAAAAACAAGTTAGTAAATAATTAGGTTTATATTTTTCCCGGAAAAAAAATTGACACCCGTATTTTTTTGCCCATTTAATCATTTGTCCTTTACAGGCTCAAAAAAAATCTGGCAGCCCTAGTCATGATGTACAAATGGCAGTGTGACCATCGGCTTAACGTACATTCTGAGGTCTTCTTCTTCTTCTTCTTCTTCTTCTGTAGTGTGGTTTCCGCACTTAGTCTCTGCACGAGACCATTGTGCGTGAGCCGTGTCGGCCGTCACTCCATCCAGCCAACCTCCCTCCAGAAGCAGATCAGGTCTTTCGGTCTATTCAGGGTATCTGTAAGGGAATTTAATGACCCGAGGGTTCGTTTCCGTATTTCGGTGATTTCCTTGCACTCTAGGAGCACGTGTCCTACCGTTTCCTCCGTCCCCATGCATGCCCTGCACAGGGAACTGTCCGTTATACCTATTGTACATTCTGAGGTACGGAGGATATGTAAGGATGGTTACCGATCCACAAACCAGCTGCAAGCATTGTTTAACCTTGAAGTTCAACGCACTTCGAAGATCGACTGTTAAAATTTACCCAACAGCTTCTCAAGCCATATTATTCCAAATATTGCCTCAGTTAAAGCGACTAAATTAAAATATACAAAAGGCTTGAAACGGGTGCAAACTGAGGGAGGGTGTGCTTCCATTGAATAACGAAGCGAGGCGTATTTAATTTTGTTTAGGATTTTGTTTCAAGCATTCAATTATATTATTCGATTATTTTTATTGACTCGAATCATCTCTCTGATTCGATTCTTTCACTGCGTGACAAATTTATCTTATGGTTTGAGCAAATTAGAATTATTTTAAGTTTTTCAATTCACTATCACTACATAGTATAAAACAAAGCCGCTTCCCGGTCTGTCTGTCCCTATGTATGCTTAGATCTTAAAAAATCTGCAACGGATTTTGAGTGTTTCCTGAGGAAGGTTTTAGTGTATAATAAGTTAAGGTTTTGTGTAGATTTAATGAAATATGACGATATTACTTCAACATGTCAGAAAGAATTAAGCCTATCGGGAGCTTTAATCGAAAATGCTGCCAAAACCTTTTGAGTTATAAAAATACAATGTATGGCGGGATTGTTTCTCTTTTATAGATCTACAAAAATGTCCGCAATAGCATATGACTATCTCCCAAAAATGACCCACAATAACAATTTTTTTTATTTACAAATTACATTAAAATGATGGGTTATTTACGAATCTTTTTTTAAATACGTCAGATATGTTGAAGATTTAATGTAGATCAAAATTGCTTTTTACACTATACCAATAAAATGAATATCTTATGAGTTATCGCCGAAATGAGTGTGGCAAATTACCAGACGAGAAATTGATTAAGCAAAATCTATGAGCAAATATAAACTTTATTACCCGAGCGAAGCCGGGCTGGGTCGCTAGTTTATAATAAAATAGACACCTGCTTAGCTATATAGGGATCGGCTTCCAGTCTAACATTGTTGGATGCAACTGAGTATTAGTGTTTTACCACTTCGTGTAAAACAATAATACTTAGCTGCATGCATGCTGCATCTATAATCCAGTAAACTCGGAAATCGAATTTGAGATAAAAAATGTAAACAAACTTGTAGCCAATTTTAAATAATAACCTCAATTGTGTAGTTTGACGAAAAGTAGTAAAACATAGTGTTAAATTTAAATAGAATATTGCACACAGTTTCCAACTATAAAGTGACGTAAGCTACGGCGCAAGAATATAATATAACTGGGTGAGATAAAATCGTGCATATTATTTTTATGCTACTGGAAAAAAGGCAGTGGTCTTAAACATTTGAAACGCCTGGGCTACGCATGGGTGCTTTTTACTACTGAAATAAATAAGTATTTTCTTACACACAAACCATAATTATCCTGACAATGATGAACAGAACAAAAAAGAAATCGTGCAAATCGGTGAAAAACAAGAGCAACTTGTTCATAACCATATCATTTGATTCGTTTAGTTTGCCTTAGGTTGTCATATTTTTAATTTTGACACGCTGCATTTTTCACGTTTTTCCAAAAACAATAAAATAAAATAAAAAATTAAGAAATTTGAATTACTAGGGAAATGTTGACTCTGGTCTTTTTTACAATGAAATTTCTTTGTTCACATTTTTGATCTCGAATCGATTTCTGGGTATAGTTGATAAACTACTTTACTAAAATGAAAATAGTAATCAAATGGTTTGACACGCTCCCGCGTGTCTAGATCAAGATTATTTTTAAATTCATCTGAAGGTCAACAGATATCTCATTTCGAAAGATTCGATTTAACACATCGATTCAAATTGTTGATTGATTTGAATTGACAATTCAAATGCTACGAAATTCTATTTTCAATTCAAGTCTCATCACTACTAAAAAGAAAATTCTATAAGAAAGGCAAATGTTTTGATTATCTCCTGTTTAATGGTGTGCACTGAGTCAAATAGAAAGAGAAAATTTTGTTTGTAATATTATTTATTTTCGTGGCATTTTATAATAAACCAGCATACAATAAAGTGCTTTATTATTTGTTGTATTACAGTATTTTTTGGCCTATTGGTTTCAGACGCGTCCTACGAGTAGTAGGTCGTAAGTTAAAGTCCGGGCAGGCACATCACTTTGTGGAATTTAAATCACCACCTTAAAACGGTGAAGGAAAGCTTGCAAAAGAACGAAAAATTCGAAGCGACTCCACCAACCCGCACTGGATTCGCGTGGTGGATAACAGCCTATTTCCTCTCATAGAGAGGAGGCAGTGAGAACGTTATAGCCTGTTTGTATTAGGTTTTTGAGATTATAACAGTCATTACTCAGGTAGCTGATGTTGGTGTAAAAACAGCCAAGCTTAAGTAGGAGTGGGCTGGCCACGTAGTACAAATGCAACCGGAGAGGTGGGCAAAGACCGTCACCCATTGGACGCCTGAAGGAGGACAACGCCGTCGAGGTCGACCACGGCGCCGGTGGGGTGACGATCTGAGGATGTACGCGGGGCAAACATGGTCCGAAATTGCCCAAGATAGAGAGGTTTGGAAGGAAAAAGGGGAGGCCTTTGCTTAGTAGTGGGACACAACCTAGGCTAAGAAAAAAAAAACAGTCATTGTAAAATAAGTCATCCAGATAATTGTCCAATCTGATTCCACCAAGCCCGTTCCATCAATGAACTACACGACAAACGGTGATGAGCTATCGCTCCATGGTAGACATCCCACCTATACGCAGGAATCTTTTTGGGATTTTACTTAAACGCATTATGCGTACAGCTATGTCTGTTTCCTGATAGCTATAACCTGGAGATCATTAGTAACATTATAGAAAGCGTTACATCCAGATTGTCTGGTAGCCTTTGCTTATTCTCCACATAATTTTGCCAACGTTTGAAAAATTCTAATAGACGACATCAAATATTCCATCCAACCCGTATCTCAAGTGGTTCTTAAGTAAAATTGATGACCTCATATGAGAGTTCTGACACTGCAGAGATTTTAACGTTCTTTCACAGGTCATCCGTCTGGTCTTTTAGCTATGTATGTGAGACTCTGGGTTTCCTGAGCTATTGACCATGTCTTCAAGAAATTGTATTTATACTAATCTATACTAATATTATAAAGAGGTAAAATTTGTAAGTTTGTATGTATGGGGTAATCTCTGAAACTACCGAACCGATTTTGAAAATTCTTTCGCTTACATGTAGCTTCATTATCCTGAGTGCTATAGGCTATAAATTATCTTTATATAATGCATATTAGCTGAGCTGTTATAACCTTTGTCAAGCAAGTCGGGGACGGGATCCCGTGGAATATTTTCGACTTCTACGCGGACGAAGTCGCGGGCAGAAGCTAGTATTATATAAAGCGGAAAAGTTTGTTTGAACGCGCTAATAATAATCTCCAAAGGTAAAAATGGAACCCTTATACATATGTAGCATCATTTTGCTTATCGTCTGGCCATCTATATGCCAAAATCCTTTATTTCAGGAACATTAGATATTTATATAAAAGCTGTCGCTGCGATATTTTAAAGCTGTGACAAAATTAAACTTATTATTGTTGTGATTAAAATATATGACCATTTATATCATATATTTAGCAATTTAACATGGAATCATAATCTATAGAATACTCTCCGTCACATGTTAAGAAAAAAACCGTAAATATGTAGGTAGCCAGTTCGGTACTATTGAACTTACACAGTTAGATAAGTGTTCACGGAACCCTCGCGTATCGCGTACACATACACACTTGTATATTCATCAAAATATAAGAAAAGATACTCCTCGCAATTTAATAAATTTTAATAGGAAATGAAGTGCCAATTACAATAAAACTAAAATATGGTTCGTTAGTGTTAATACCAATATTATATTCAGTGTTTATGCTCGCAGTTCAATTTATCATTAACGTTAATAGAAGCCGCCAATGAGCCAGAAAACATTGCCACTTACCAAAATTGAAAACGGAAACATCAAATCGTAATTTGTAACAGTACAATAATCTCAATCATTAAATCACCAAGTTATACGGAATAATATAAACACGAGTACATGACGACTGCGTAGGTATAAAGCAACGAATTTAACTCCTAATCCTGCGATACATATCTTTTGTCTCTGTCATTTAGGCTATTTTGGTGTTTGTAGGATAAGGATAGAGAATCGCTCTCCAAAACAACGGAATCGAGGCTAAGAACCGTTTCCACTTCCCGGTCTTACCCCGGATTAAAGTACAAATTTACTCATTGAAATCGTTTTGCAGGCAGATTACCTCCGTATTTATTTCCTGGTGTTAGAAACGTGTCGTTTCTATGCTTTGTTCATTTTGTTATCTGAATAATGGTTATTGGTATTAAAAGCTAGACTTCAAACAGCCATCATTTACACTGTTGTTAATGCTGTTCTTTTATGTCCTTTTTGATCTCGGATATTTTCGAAAAAATGTTGGATATAGAAGGCACTTCAGAGCCCAAGAAAGAGCTGCTCACCAAAGCTCATCAACTAGCATAAAATGTTGATTGCTGTCGCTTCGGCCAAAACCATCATCATTGGCATTAAAACACCTTAAAACTAAACAAGATAAAGTAAACAAACAAAGCTATTTAATGCCAAAAGAGCCTGATAGGTCAGTATAACTAACATTACTTTTAAGTGCATCCACTAATAAATTTATGGATATTTTTCATGTGAAAAATAAGTACATTATTATAATTCCAGAAGACCTGACCCTTTTTTATTCTAGATACACTGAAAGAAATAAAACGAGACTTTTTATTGTTGTTGTACAGTAAAAAAAAACGGTTCAGATAACTTATTTTTGTGTTAAAATAATTGATTACTGACAGTGCACTGAAATGGGCACAAACAGTAAAGAGCTAAAGAGTTATTTCAATTGGATGAACATTAAAGTTTACTGAAACAAACAGTTCCTTTTAAGTATTACCGTTTTGAGAGCTTTACTGATATCGTAGCAGTTATTTTTACTGCTTCTGAACAGTTATTGTAGCTGGTGGGTCACAGATCCAGTCTCTCCGTGAGGGCATGGTTGGGCGCTTGAACTTGACCTTGAAGGCTGTCTCCGAATGGGGCGATGCCAACCTGGTCAAGTTTAATGCAGCTAAGACCCAGCCGTGTCTCTTCTCCGCAAAAAGGAGCCAATTCGAACCGGCTCCTACTTTCCGTGATGTAACCATGCCGATAACCAATCATATTGAGCTTCTTGGGGTGACTTTAACATCCACACTCAATTTTAGCCCATATATCAAGGCTAAGGCTCAGTTAGCATCAAAAAAGTTGGGAATCCTAGCCAAGGTGAGACGGTACTTCACACCGGAACAGCTGCTCAATTTGTATCAAGCCCAGGTTCGGTCGTGTATGGAATACTGCTCTCATCTTTGGGATGGATCTGCGAAATACCAACTGGACGCTCTTGAGTCTAACGAGAAGCGGGCAAGAGACTCATTGGCAACGATGCACTGGTCGAGTCAAAGCTCCAGAGCCTTGAACACCGACGACGAGTTGCAAGTCTATCGGTTTTCTATCGGTTACATTTCGGGGAGTGTGCGATGGAATTACACAATCTAATTCCGCCAAGCCCGTTCCATCATCGGACAACGAGACAAACGGCGAAGCGCCATCGTTACATGGTGGACATCCCACCCATACGCACAAAACGTTTTGGGAATACCTTCATTATGCGGACGGCTAAGGAGTGGAATTCCCTGCCGGAGTCTGTGTTTCCCGACAGCTACAACCTAGGAGTCTTTAAGTCCAGAGTGAATAGGTTACTTTTAGGTAAGCGTGCTCCATCTTCGATCACATCATCACTTACCATCAGGTGAGATAGTGGTCAAACGCGAACCTATTCTCAATAAAAAAAAATACAGTAAAGAGCTAAACGGCTATTTTAATTGTTTGAACAAAAAACGACTTGTTTTAGTTAACTTTAAGTTAACTAAAACAAGTCGTTTTTTTAAGTATTTCCATGTTGATTTACTTTCTTACAAACAGCATAATAGCTGACCAGAAAATAGTTGCAGATGCACAATAAAATCTGCTGTTATAACTCAACTGTTTTTTTTTTCAGTTAGTTTTACTTCTTTGGACAATAGGCTCTATTTTTACTGACCAAAGCGGTGAATATAACCGAAAAATCGATTGGGTTTACCGTTTTTTTTTTTTCAGTGCAGGCTATGAGTAAGCTAATAAATTAGCTTCTACTATTTATTGACTTACTAGCTGTGCCCGCGACTTTGTCCGCGCGGATTAGTGATTTTCGGCAGCATTTTTAATTTTTAGGCTAATTATTTTGAAAATAAAACTCATACATAATTTGAATGTCCCATTTATTAATATCTAATCAAAATTCTAAAAAATAAGTTTCAAGCTTCTAGCTTTAAAAATGACGTAATTTCCATACAAACTTTCATCCCCTATTTCAACCCTTTTCAACCTTTTTTTCGCATTAAAAAGCAGCCTATGTCCTTTATCAGGCTCCAGACTATGTCCGTACCAAATTTCATTAAAAGGGGTTCAGTAGTTTAGGCGTGATTGCGTAACACACAGACAGACAGAGTTACTTTCGCATTTATAATATTAGTAAAGATAAGTTATACAGTAATAAATATAATTGCAGCTCTGTGTAGTGTGTAATTGTGCGTGTGTCTAGAGTAGTGTGTGAGTGTGTGTCTTTTAATAAAATGATCTTAATTTACGTCGCCAATCGCCATATGAAGTTAAATGTTTAGGTAAACGTTTTTTTAAAGAAAACTAGCAATGTGGCTAGAATTTACATTACAAGCAATCTTGTTAACCCTTCCAACTAAGCTAAGTAAAAATATGCCTGTGTCTAGGAGTGGGTTTACGGCAATAGTGTAATGGGCGGGGTTCGAACCCGCGATCTTTCAATTATTTATTTATTTATTGGAGTTTTTATTTATTTATTTATTTATTAAAACTTTATGCAACACAAAATGTACAAAGGCGGACTTAATGCCATAGGCATTCTCTACCAGTCAACCATGGGTGGTGAAGAGATAACATGGCAGGTGCATAAAAAAAATAAAATAAGTAGACAATCTATGTAAAGTAAGTCTTATTACAACTATAGGTACATAAATAACTAAAATAAACTTACATACATATTTATCATAATACATACCATAATATATATTAATAGAATCCATAGAAAGGGGGTTATGAAAACTCTGCTTCCACTATTTGTTTTGAAAGTAATCCCGCAACTTTCTCTTAAACGCATATTGACTGGTGGCCGTCCTGATATCAGGAGGTAGTGCATTCCACAGAAAAATAGACTGTATATAAAAGGAAGAATGAATAAAATCAGAAGTATGAGAAGGACAGAGTAAGAGAAGATTATTGGAAGAGCGCAGACTTTTAGCGTGTCAAGAACATAGAAATTGAAAATGAGAAATAAGGTAAGAAGGAGAGTTAGGAGAGTTTAGCAAAGAGAAAAGCGTAGTTAAGGCACGCAAACTTCTTCTCTGGCGAATGGGCATCCATTTGAGCTCGGTTCTGTACCTCGATACGTGGTCATATTTTTTAAATTGAATATGAACCGGATACAGCTATTAAGAAGCCTATCGAGCTTATCCAGCAAGACCGCATTCAAGTCAAAGTAGCACACGTCACCATAGTCGATTATAGGGAAAATTAAAGTCTGCACAAGCATTGACAAGTGTTGACGCTTAGTAGGTGAAAGGTGAGGGAGGAGGACAGGAGGTGAGTTAGGATATCTTCCATTCTGAGCGAAGGGGTCAGTAAGATTTTGCCAAATACACCTCGTGTTCCTTGCCACACTTACGCCGGGACTGAGCTGCGGGAATGCTTAAGTATTTTTCAACGTGGCCCCCAACTGGTACCGGCAAGTCACAGTATGCATAAATCTGTGTTTTATTATAAACAAATCTATCTTCAGTTAAAATTCGAGTTATTGTATATAAAAACTAGCATTATTAATTTAAATTAAAAATGGAATTGAAAACTGCAAAGGTTATTATGAAATACGTGTAGCTAATACAAGAACGTCATTTTTCAATAAATTCAAATTCTCAGAAAACGTTATTTTTTACATTAAAAAACATTATACTTATTTGAATTCTTAATATAAATCCTGAATTGGAAAGAATTTTACTTATAACAAATCAAGTCGTAAGAAATTCTCATCACTTATAAAATATTTAGATCGAAATAGATTGAACATTCACGTGAAATTTCTGATATCAGAATATCATAACGAAGTTTCTACTTTGCTTATAGCATGTAAATATATGAGCAACGAGACTAATCAAATTATTGTTAACCGTCTCCCAAGAGTAAAAATAGTGGGGACTTTGGGAAAAATAGTGTCCGTATTTCCGAGTTCTTTTTCTCTACACTTTTTTATGAAATATTCTCGTTTATTCTCCTGGGTGTGTTAAGATATGACTGAGGGATAACACCGAGCAAATTTACTGAAGTGTTGTGTTTAATCAAAATGTTATCATAATAAGGTATTTTCTAAACATGTTGGTGATAATTTATTGAAATTGTGTGTATAATTCTATTGTTTTTAATCTGACATATTCATTAATAGTATCATTAGAATGTAAAACGGGATTAAGCACGTACTGAAATATTTATTAATTCGATTTTCCGATATTTCAGCACGTTGCACGCGCCATGATCATAGATGAAAATCTTCCGTGAATATTGCAAATATCGCAGATTAAGTTCTAATGTTTTTGGCATATTTTTTATCTGCTTTATAATGTCTGATATATATCTGAAATAAATGAGTTAATAACGATAGTGGTCTAATACATATATATGATCATTAAGAGACTAGCAGTTGCCTTAGATTTCATTCGCGTTACATCCCAATCCTTCAACTATCTTGATAACGAAAATCACATCGTTCTGTTGCTTCATTTTGACAAGAAAGATGGAAAAAGAACACATACTTTCACATTAATAATATGAGTATGGACTAGACGAGATTTAACGCAAGTAGAATGAATTATTTTTGACGATTTTCATTTATTAAATCTTTAATCAACACATAGCTCAAATGCGGACTTATTGCTTTATTCACTCTCTACCAGGCAACCATGGAACCTGCCATGGTAAATCTTCACCGCCCAATGGACCCACAATACAGGAAAAAATCCTAGTTTGAGGAAAAATATATTTAAAAAAATAACTATAATTAATGATTTCATACTTTATAATATATGAAAAATAGATTCTAGTTCAGACCATAATTTTAAAAGGTTTATTTTTTTTGCTTAAGATACCTTTCTCTATAACATATACCCATCAAAACATATACAGAATCATGCCTAAGCCCTAATTTAGTACCTAGAGATAACAGAAACAGCAAAAAAACACGTGCATATATCTCGACTACAGTTCCTTAAAAAAATTCCTCCAGCGAAATCCTCACTCGAGAAACGACATAGCCATCCGAACTTGATTAAATTTTAGATTTTAATAGCTCCATAAAAAGGGGGACTACTCTTCATGATTATAACCGGTAGACACACTGGTAGAATTACTCCACTGCTGTTTGCATACGTTAATACTGTCCTGGAGATGGTCCAAAAGGGGAGGGAGGGATCAAAGTATTGGTATAATTTAAGTTTATAGACTGACCTTAGTATAGCGTGATAATCTCGGGATTACATAGGCTAAGGTGACATTAAATTATAGACAGGACTGTGCTCGCAATTTCGTTCGCGTAGCCAGGTTTGCGGGCATGATGTAATGAAATACCGCGGCCCCGGAATGAAAGGGCAGTTGAAGGAACAGAAAAAGTCTGATACTCCCTTCCACTTTACTCAGAGGAGTATCAGATTTTTTTTTTTGTTTTTTTTTTATTTTTTATTTTTTTTTTTCCCACCGAAAAAAGTAGTCCATACATTGCGTAAAACCTTTAAAAGAAATCGGGTGGGTCGTTCTAAAGATTAGCCTAGACAAACAGACAGACCGACAGAATATAGACCAACATTCAAAAAATATTTTTTTGTGTTTTAGTATCGTATAAATAATAATAATTATAAGTTTATTTTCTAGTTATATTGTGGGAGACTGGTGCCTAAGCTAGGCTTGAGGCCTGTGTTACAGGACGCCAGAATCCCACCCCTTTACATTTTAATATTATATTTATGTACTAAGAGCGTAAACAATAACACGGTATAATAATACATTTTATAATTTTTATTTATTTTGCTATTATGCGAGACGAATGTTAGTACATGTGAAGTATGTGTAAATGTAATAACTATAAGAATTTGAAAAAAAAACAGTTATTTGTAAATCGGCCTGATTTGCGGGAAGATTCTTAATACCACGGCTTTGAAATGCAAGAGAAACCATAGGAACAGGTTGGACTTCACTCCACCCAGAGCGTAGTATAGGAGTAATGTGATGATTTTCCCCACAATATTTTTTAAATCAAGAAAAATACACTTCCATTTTATTTATACATATGTTTAGAACAGAATCCACCACTTAATGGGTTTCATTAATTGCTAGCCGATATCGCGACAAATCTAAACGAAGGTAGAAGGACGAATTTGACACTTACCCTAAAAACTAACCCGTAATGTCAGCAGGAAGGCAGGTTTGGAGAAGAGTGAGGGGTAAAGGGGAAGGGGAAATATGGGTTTTACCCCAGCCATGGGATATAACAAACAAATTCGATTACATCAGGAAACATGTGGTATTTAAAGATAGGTCCCACGATATGCTTGCGAGACATTTAATTGATTCGTCTGTCCTCGCATTAGAACGGCTTGTAGCAATTACACCAGAATATTGATTACGTCAGAATCTGAAAGCAGCTTTCCAGCCATCAATTTTTAGGCTAATTTAATGGCTTAGGTGTCGGACTTGTGAACAAGAGCTCGCGGGTTCAAACCCCACCCATTAACTACTACCGTGAACTCACTCCAGACACAAGTAGGTATATTTAGGGGCAGGACCCGTGCTCCACCTAGGATCTCCACCTGGGTGGAGCACGGGTACTATATGGGTCCCGTGCTCCACCTGACGATTAGTACAGTCAAGTTATTAAGAGAAACAAACAATTTAAAATATAATCAAAAGAATTTATTTCACGCATTTTTTCCTAAAAATAGCCCAAAGAAATTTCATTATTAAGTAATTGCATTTGCGAATTTAAAATAAGTTGGTCTTTTTTACAGTTTTCTTTGCGGCTTTTAGTTGGTGGTACAACTAAAGAATCAGTATTTTGTGATATCACTGTTAGCAATCTACTTAGGGTTTACATAATTATGGTTTGTTGAACTCTTTATTATGTTTGGAATTCCAACTCTCCGATACATTATTTGTACGGTGCCTCTCATCGAATACACACCATTCATCTAAATTTTTACTAATTTTTTTTTTCGAGATATTGAATAAATTGCCGGAACATCGCATTTTAAAAATTTATGCATAGTTGGAGGGATTAACAAGATTGCTAGTAATGTGAATTCTACCCACATTCCTTGTTTCCTTTAAAAAAAAAGTGGTAGACGTCACATGAATTGAGGAACATCACGGAAACTCACGAACTCAGCATCAGGTCACCGCTTCATCAACGTTCCACATGTTCATCCATATCGCAAACATTTTCAACAGAATAAGTTCTATTTTCAAAATCATTTCTTTTTTATTTAAGAAAAGAACGCTGTGTTTTGGAATATCACCTTGACGGTTAAATATTTTAGATCAAAGATGACTAATGACTATTCGTAATATATTAAAATAAAGTCCCTAAAAAAGCTGTAATTGATTTTCTCAAAATATGGAATTTTGTATGGTTTTTAATAAAAGATAGTTCGATTCTTGAGGAAGGTTGAGGTAAATAGTACATTATGGTTTAATGTAAATTGGCTGAAATATAATGATTACTGTTGAAGAGATCTATAATAGAGTTTGAAAAAATAACGGACTATTTTGAAATATCATATTGACGGTTAAATATTTTAGATCAAAGGTGACTAATGTATTTTCATAATATTATTCTTAATTAAAGCTGATAATTTTGAAACGTCACACATTTCACATTAAAATGCTTTTAAATTTTCAGTCCTATGTAATGAAATGTCGAGACATTTTCATGAATATATTAACTTATAAAATATCAAGTTACAAATTTGAGCTATACTGTCTACGTTCAGAATATCTTTTGAATGAGTGACGTAATCGAGTGAGTAATATTTCTGAGCAAATTGTTACTACTTTATTATTTTAATTTAACTTCATATACATATTTTATAGTAGCTTACCACACGCCCGAAACGTTTTGGGAATACTTTCATTGTGCGTACGGCTAAGGAGTGGAATTCCCTGCCGGAGTCTGTGTTCCTGATAGCTATAATCTGGGAGTCTTTAAGTCAACAGTGAATAGGTTACTTCTAGGCAAGCGTGCTTCATCTTCGACCACATCATCGCTTAACATCAGGTGAGATTATGGTCCAACGCAAGCCTATCAACTATAAAAAATTGGCCAAGTGCGAGTCAGACTCGCCCATGAAAGGTTCCGAAGTAACTTTAATAATATAATATAATATAATCTGTATATTTATTAATAAAAATCTTACAAATTTCTTAAAACTAGCTTATTTACATTTTTTACAACTACGCCCAATAACTTTATTTTTCATAGTGTTTGTATGAATTACAAAGTTATATTTGCGGTTTTAGAAAATATGCTGTATCTCAAAAACTGTTGACCCGATCTCATTCAAACCAATTTCGGTTGAAAGTTTACATTAAGATTTACAGCATATATTTTTTTAAATTTTTCACTCCATTATTATAGAAGTTAGAGGGGGGAAGGACACACATTTTTCCACTTCGGAAACATAACTTTTAAACGATTAACTTTAGGAAAAATTGGTTATAGGAACCTCAATGTCATTTTAAAGACTATTTATGTTTGATGAAAAATTATATTTCAGTTCCATGTATGGGGAGGGATACTATATTTTTTTTTTGTCTAAAAATCGGAAAGCGGTTTGTGTGTCTTAATAGTTTCGGAATAAAATGGCTGTGACATATGGACGGACATACAGACAGACAGACAGGCATGACGAAACTATAAGGGTTCCGTTTTTGCCTTTCGGCTACGGAACGCTAAAAATGAAAGCGTCAGGATAGTTTTATTTGCGTATTTTTTATTTATTTTTTATAATGTATAAGTTAGATTATGTCTATGACGGAACGAGCAAGCCCAGAAGATGCCTATTCACTCTTGCTTTAAATGCTGACGGGTCATATGTGCCTTATGCACGCCTTAGCTGTGCGCACAATAAATGTAGAGGAGAAGCGCTTAGTACGATAACACGGTATATCGAGCAAGCGTGGATGGTATCCTACAGTACGTCTGGTAGGTGGGTAGTAAAAGGGACATGGAGGGATTAGGAATACCTGCGCATATCCACCTGTTAAAGACTGGCAGGCAACTTGTCTGCAGGAAGCTTGTCTGCCAGAACCTCATCACCTATGAGCCTTTTAACTGTTTAACCATAAATCACCAACAAGTTTGTGAAATCGCAAAATGGGTGACTCAAAGGTCTTACATTTTGATTTTGTTGAGTTGTAAGTTTGATTTTTTCACAGCTGAAAGAAACCAAAATCTTTCATTTTGATATTTCTACTCGTTTCCGAGAAATCTTATTCACTTATTTGATCGCCTCCCATATTCCCTTCGGAGATGCAAAACCCTTTTAAGTGCTAGAACACTAGAGCCTACTGCCATTTCCCTTAGCCTCTCTCGTGAATGGCAGCAGTTGACCACTGTGCCACCGTCCTCCCTTTTGTCACTTAGTAGGCGGTCAAAATCCCCACACTGAGGGCCTACGACCTCAAAACACCTGCCAGCCTTAATTTATCATACAGACAGGGCCAAATTCATACCCAAGATGAAAATAGCCTCCAAATGAAGACCAACTTGGATTTCAGGTTACTTACTTAGTCCAAGTTGTAAAAAGTATTTCAGATTATTTTCTCGCTCAATTTGAGTTGCGTGTTTTTGTCGGAGTTGTTCAATGCTTTTCATGAATTTATTTCACCTGTAGACGAAAATAATTTTTCATATATACTTTTGTCCGTAGGTACGTACAACTACTTATTGGATTATACTGGCTCGTCCTTTACTGTTGCTAATTTAGTAAAAAGTAAAAAATCTAAAACCCGGCTACGACAAAAAAATCAATGCTAAAAAGGATGAAACAAGATTTCCAGCTGTATACGTTATATAGGATATCAACCGTAACAAAACAATTAATAACGTGACATGTGACTACGGCTTTTATTTTTGTTCTGTTCTTGTTTTTCCAGTAACCTTGTTTATTTCAGCATACTGAAAATCTTGTTTCATCCTTTTTAGCATTGATTTTTTTGTCGTAGTCGGGTTTTAGTTTTTTAACTTTTTATTATTTTTTTTTTACACATGATTTTTTGTCCACTAGAGGGCGCCACTTTAAATTTAAGCAATGTTTTGGAAATGTGTATGTGACGCCCTTTCAAATGATATCAAACACGATGTGTTTATCTTATATTTATTTATTAACACATCACTTTTTTGGCGCTAGGTTGGTTTCGCACGTTAGGTTTTGTGACACGTCACGTAGCCTATGTTCAGCGGACGGTCAAGACGGTTCTAACGATATCTCATTTGTCGAGTTCCGATAAGTACCTTTGGAGCTATGAGGGAACAGATGAACATACACACATACACATACACATATATACATACACATATAACATACAATCATAACCCTCCTTTGGCTTTGCCGTAATCGGGTAAAAAAAGGTTAAAGGGTATAAAAGTTTTACTTAAGCCCAGGTTGTTAGGTCTCTCTTGATGATCTGCAAACAGGCGTAGATGGGATTAATAACATGAGCGGCTTATTTTAGGAAAGTTCAAAATGGCCTTAATTTCTTTTTTTGTGTATGGCATCTCGCAGATCAACCTCTGAGGTTGTCGGCTACTTAACCGGGCTTGCCTGTGGTTGCCTTAATTAATTAATTAAAGCCTCCAGCCAGGGATTATTACAAAAACTTACAAACTAGGCGACTATACGCTAAGGGCACCCCCCGTGGGGTACGGACCTCGGCTTAGGACGTCGCAGGGGGAGGGCAGCTAGGGACAGGCTGGATCATATCATTATTATTATTAATAAGGGAATTTAAAGGTACTGGCTCAGCGTCGCGGGCCGGCTCTGGCAAGGGTTGGGGCGGACAATAATGTGGACGTTGCGGCGGGCCTCGGCAGCGAGGACGGAAGGACGGTCGGTTTTTCTAAAATGTAACCTGTGATCGATGCTGATCTCTTGTGGCTTGAGTCTAACCTATTGAGGCTTGTATGAGTACCTAAATCATGTAGGATAGTTTTTTGGTCAAATAACTGCCTCGTCGGTCGACTGGTCGCAAGTGCGACTGCTGGGCACGAGGTCTCGGTTTCGATGCCCGGGTCGGGGTAAAAAAGGTGCTAATGTTTTTCTGTAAGGAATTTCTCAGTAGTAGCCTGGAGCTTGGAGGATGGTGGTGATGCCCCCGTGCCTCGGAAAAACGTTAAGCCGTTGGTTCCGGCTGCGTATTTCCGTTTCCGTGTTCAATAGGAGGCAGTACTGCATTGAAACACGCACGAGTTTGGGGCGCTAATTGCCTTTACAAACTCGTGTTCAATTCTAGCACGGGTTTGCAATGCCTACTGTTTTTCTATTGCCGTGTTCATTAGGAGGCAGTACTGCTTTGAAACACGCTCGGGTTTGTCGCACACTGCCTTTTATAAGCTCTGGTTCAATTCAAGGTACGCATCCTTTAATCGCGCGCGGGTTGGCAAGGAATATGCGCCTTGATTAAGCATCACAACAACCTGTTTGTTTGAAGGCATTTTTGTGTTTAATGAGTGGGCAAGAAAACTCAAAGCCTTTAACTTTTATTATTTTTATTGGGGTCAAAATATGTTTTCATTCAAAGATGTCCGAGTATGGTATACGCAATTAACATACCTATAAGGTACATAAATAAATATAATGTTTTTTTTTGGCAGGAGGCTCATTATCATCAATACTAGATGTAAGTAATATTATGAACACGTTTTCTTTTCACAGTTTCTAACTTGGCTGGTCGTTCTAATTGAATGGTTCCAATGCATCGTAGACCTCTTTCTTTGCAGCGAGCGATCGATGTTGGTTGTAAAAAGTATAAATATGTGAACTATTTATACTTTTTACAACCAACATCGATCGCATATTACCAATTTATCTTTTAATAGATCCATAATGTAGGATTTAATTATTTAAAAACACAAAACTTATCTCAAACGCTGCACAGTGGAAAAACAAACGAATGCGACTGGCGAAGTGGCGAGACGCGAGCGAATTTTACGCGTGAACTTCATGGCTAAGTTCAGAGCATCACCTCGAACACGTGTTTAGAAGAACAGTTAGTGCGACATACCCGTGCGTGTTTCAAGGCAGTACTACCTCCTATTGAACACGGAAACGGAAATACGCGTCCCGGTTGTCATTTGGACATCTTTGACAGTCATTACGGGTAGTCGGAAGTCAGTAAATCTGACACTAGTGTAGTCAAAGGGGGGGGGGAGATCAGATAAGCAGTCGCTCGATATACAACACTACAACTTAGCTGCATCTGGTTAGACTGACTAGAAGCTGACTCAAATATAGTTGGAAAAAGGCCAAGCAGATTATTTATTTATTTGTTCCATAGTTCACACACATTATTTACATTTAAGTTGGTGCCAACATAAACTCATAAGAGTTTTACCGTGCACCAAAAACATCGACTACATAATTTAACAATCTTAAGAATTGTTTAACAAATAAATTACATTGGGGGTATACGCTAAAAAAGTAACAGTTATTAACTACAACTAACGAGCACACATGGGTGACCATTCTGGCTGGCCGTCTTTGTAACAAAAGTGATGGTGGAATGTTAGACGATACAGGTTGTTCCCAAAAAGTAAAATGTTTATTATTAATAGTAATTTTTTTCTTAAATAAGTTTTTTGTTTTGATGTCAGGCTGCAATACATTTATTTCTTTATAAAAGGTAGCTTCACAGCTTGCCAGTAGAAAATTAAAATTATTACATAAAAATTACGCCAGTTATAAAGTACACAGGTTATAATTGAATAGTAAGTGACCGACGTTAGTGTATTATTGTGTATGCACGAGTATATCTAACTGGCACTATGTATACATATATCTATAAAGATTTTTTTAGCAAAATGTCAACGCCATAGGTATTCTTCTGTATATTATTTGTAGATGACGTTATTCTTATGGCAGTTGACCTCTTCTTGATGTACCGAAAGAAGAGTTTAAGGATGTAGCGTTTTGCTGAAGAAACTAGAAGTATTTTATAAATTATTTAAAAGGAATTTTTAAGTAAGGTAGTTTTTATAGCCATCAACCAAATAAATCAATCTTGTTTTTACATTGGTTTACGTGTTCAAGTAAGCCAATGTTATATAACGTTGGCAGCTAATGAAAGATTCGGATTGGTCTTTTCCTGTGGAAAAGATCTGGCAAGGAACTAACTATACGGTTACTCTTTTTAAAAACCTAATTTATTTTCACTATGGCTCCTTAATACAATTTTATAGGTATGAGAGGACCATAATAAACCAATTAACATAGTACAATATAATTTAAAAAAAAAAAGAGTATGATGTGCAATAACACTGACTGACAACACATTCATGAAAAAGAGATATAATATTTTCTAATATACATAATATGAAAATCTCGTGACCAAGTGTTCGTTATCGAACTTCTCCTAATCGGCTTGATCGATTTTGAGGGATCCGTAGCCAAATGGCAAAAAAGAACCCATATAGATTCGTCTTGTCTCGGAAATGTCTTCGGAATAAAATGGCTGTGACATACGGACGAACAGATAGGTTCGTCCGTATGTGACAGCCATTTTATTCCGAAACTATTAGGACTACATAGTCATGTGAAACTTGTAGATGTATTCTGCGAAACACTTTCCGATTTTTATACAAAATATTTAAAATTAAGGGAGGCTTCCCATATATATGGAACTGAAACAATTTTTTTTTTTCATCAAACCTATACGTGTGTGGTGTCTGCAGACATGTCTTTAAATAGGTTGTAAGCTATTTTTTAAACACTTCTGATATTTTATTTTTGGACATGTTTTTAATGGTTTGTATAACATATTAACTAAAGTACAACAAAGATAAACAAGGACTACCAAAAATAGAAGCTCTTCTTAATTTCAAAACCAGATATGATTATAACCCATTACATTACCACTTCTATTTCGTAATTAAAATCAAGGGTTTCACCACCTACAAGTGTTAATGAGCCATTGTATCCTACACAATGTTGTTCTCGTTCACATCTTTGGTTTAAGTACCCATTAAGATGTAACATAGACGCATATATACATGCTTAAATAGAACATTCTTACACTTAGAAGGAACCGCTTTCACGAAGATAGGGAACGGTTTAGTTAAGAATACACGAGTTTATAATAGGTTTAACTAGATTATAATCTGTGATTTTAGTGGTCTTAGGAAAGTCTCAGAAGAAACTGAGAATTATGGATCAGTGGTAGTCAATCAAGATAGATTTAAGGCGTTTATATTGAAAGACGATTGGGCCCGACTGTCGTCTCTTCTTCTTTTTCGTTTCGCTCTAGGCAGAGCGGTCATGGTCATGTAGAGGCGTCCGCGTTGGTGGTAGAGGCGGACACACGAACGATGACTCCTCATCACAGCATACCTCTTAGCTTATATGTGGAAAATGTTGTTGTTATTACATTGATTTATATATATATATATGTATATATAACTTACTTATTATTATGAAATTTAATGTAATGACGTTTCTTTTCAAATAAAATAAAAATGTATGGACTAGAACAGGTACATATTGTCGGACTAATTATCAAAATGCGTAACTCCAAAAAAAAAACGAAAGTGGACATTTAATGCCATCTCGTGCAAAATTTTATAATCTATACAATGGAATACTTCTTATTTCCCAAAAACAATTATACGATGAGGTATGTACATTTATCAATCTATAAAAATAAAAAGACGTACTGCATTTACACTTCCTAGCTCCAAACACCGTGGCTAGAAAAGTTCGTACTTAAGTCAATTTTCTCATATATACAATGCAATATTTAAAAAAAAAATATATAAATAATTTTCTCTATCAATTCTACCCTTAAAAACTCCTCATCACAATAACTATTACATAGGTATTATTCACATTCAAGTAAATTATTATATTTTTATAACTCTACAAACTTTCGAATTAGTTTCATTCAAGATGACTTGTATCTAATATATTCAGTCCCTTAATAACTTTAGTTGTAAAGTATTTCTATTTAGCAAAAATATATCAATATCCATAATTTTTTTATTATAGATATGAGTAAGACGCTACAGGCAAACGTATACCACGTTTGGGCACGCCGCAATCGCGGCGATAAGTCCCCTCTTTGACGAGTGGCTGGAGAGACGCCACGGCGTCCTCACCTTCCGCCTGACGCAGGTACTGACCGGACATGGCTGTTTCGGGAGTTACCTGTTTTGGATACAGCGGGAGGATACGCCCGGGTGTCGTCATTGTGGGGACGACCCGGAGGACACGGTGGAGCATACAGTGGAGGTGTGCCCCGCTTGGGCAGAGCACCACCGTGCCCTCATGGAGGCGATGGGCGGCGGCTACCTCTCGCGTCCGGCCCTCGTTTAGGTCATGGTGCGGGGCGAGGGGGAATGGGATGCAGTCGCCTCCTTCTGCGAAGCAGTCATGCTAGCGAAGGAGGAGGCTGAACGCGTGAGGGAGAGACAAATTTCTTCCTCTCGCCTCAGCCGCCGCGGGAGACGCCCCGGGCGTCGTGGATCGCGAGCCGATCTCCGATCACCGTAGACGCGGACCTGCGGACGGGGTAGCTCACTGTCCGGTCAGGACCAGGCCGAATCGGCAGCGCACTATGTTCCGCGCGCGCTTCAAAGACCTGTCAGCAGCAATGACGGAGCCCAATAGGGCTATTGCCTTAGGGGGCTGCAGGATTGTTCTAATGAGATACCGCGGCCCCGGAACGCAAAGGCGCGAAGGAGCAGGGTGGATTTTTAGTCAGTAGAAGTCTGACACTCCATTCCGTTCTACCTACAGCGGCAGGGGTCAATTGATGATTTTCCCACTCAGAAAAAAAAAAGAAAAAATCGGAGTGATGCCTAATCAAACAATCGGTAATCGCGCACTCAACGTCGATAAATTAATCTAGGAACTACAAGTTTAATATCGTTACTAAGGTCTATACAATTTAGCTTATTATAAGTAAAGGTCGTGCAGTATTTACATGAGTGGCAAGCCTTTAACCCCTGGGCCATCTTAACATTTTTCAGGTACACGTGACATTAATTAAACCAGCCTAAAATAACAGCGGTCCTAACCTCTCAATGTTGCCAACAATCGAGCATCAGTGTTGCCAGCGACCATTTAATTTTAATGAGCTTTAAAAGGGTCCGCCCTCAACTTAATTAGTTAAAGCTTATCTACAGACAAGTTTTGCCTTGTGCATGTTAATGCGATACAGTCATAACACATATGTACGTATCCTTTAGCTTGCGAGACGTGCGTTTAAAGCGGTTTTAAAATTTGAAGCAAGTCGGTTACCGCGTTTTATCCCGCTTGAGAATATGTTTAGTGTATTTTGTTGGGAGTTTTAAAAGTGGTTCTGTACGAGATTATTAAATTATATTTTAAGTGTATACTTTCTTACAGCTAGTTTAGTTATGTAAAAAGAGCAGTCATGGTTCAGTGGTTAGTGGCTTACGGCTGTTTGTTCGAACCCAAGCAAGCACATTTCTTTGTACATTTTTCAGAACAATGACTACTCTTAAAACGCAAAAGGGTGAAGGAAAATACTGTGAAGAAACCGGCTAAATGTCCTATACGATCCAAAATTTGAAGACAAGCAACATTCACTAACACGTACGCGATCTGCGTGGTCGCAGGCACAGTGCGGGTTCTCTACAGACGAGGCCTTTGTCTCAGCGGTGGGAATAATTTTGGCTGATTATGTTATGTGTTACTCTTCATTTTGTTTGTATACTTTTTAAGTTAGAAACATTGATTTAAAATATACATCACTTCACGTTGGGTGAGAAAATGCCTTATCGTTAAAAAACGATATTTTAAAGACAATCTGTTTATTTATTACATACTTTATTGTACACCTTACAATATTTCTTATATCCGTGAGTGAGTTTAAAACAGACAAACGAGACAAGGTCTGTGATGTACTATTTATATCTATACATACAGGGTGGCAGATTTCTTAATTTAATAAAATTAAGCAAAATAAAGGAAATTCACTTGTTTCACTTAAAAAAAATATTTTTTTAGAAAATAGAACCGACTTCTATATAAAAACACTACAAAGGCAAAAATAACTTTAATTTCGGTAGTCGGTGTCATTTGTTTTGTATTTTCTTTTTTTTTTGATACCGCCTTCCGTAATTAAAGTTATTTTTGCCTTTGTAGTGTTTTTATATAGAAGTTGGTTCAATTTTTTGATAAAAACTTTTTTTCACGATTTTTAGTTGGTCGGTTTGTAATTAAAATAACAATGATTTTATACAGTTTTCAGTAAAAAAAATTGCTAAAAAACCTGAAAAATTAAGAAGAAGCCGACGAAAAATTCCAACACAGGGGTAAGCGTTTGTGCGTCGATTTCCCTGCCACCCTGTATATACATATAATATCAATATAATATAGAACAGTTTGTCTATGATTAGAAAATAATTATGTTTTCTACAGTGTTTAAGATACATGATAGTAAAACACAAACGTTTTAAAAAAAGTTTTGTCCATCCGTTTGTTGGTCTATCTATTTTCCTGTTAGTCCGGGCTGAATCTTTGGAACAGTGGAACCAATTTTAATGAAACTTTAACTGAAATGTAGAAAAGGTTCGGGATTTATGCGAACAAAGTCGTGATCACAGTTTGTTTATCAAATAATAATACGTTATAAATCTTATCTTACTTCTTACTAATCTGTAAATGCGAAAATTTGTTAGTTTGGATAGATGTTTGTTACACTTTAACACAAATGCTACTAAACGGACCAGAATGTATGGCAGTTGCTGGTAATAAAACCACATAAAATAAAGATATAAAGTGGACTGTATTTTGAATTATGCACAATTAAATAAAGGGAACAATGTTACACCGACAGGTTGCGAATGGTGACTGAATGAATGGAATGGGAATGAGTGAATTATTGGTATGTATGCTTCATACAGAATGATTTTTTATGTAGATAGTTGAAATGCTGTAATATTTCATAGGATTCTTTTTATTTATCACAGAGTTCCCTCGGGAAAATCCTCCTACGCGAAAAAAGTCGCGTTCAGAAGTAAATCTATACTAATATTATAAAGCGGAAAAGTTTGTTTGTTTGTTTGCTTGAACGCGCTAATCTTCGAAAGTACTGGGTGGATTTGGATGTAAAGGAGAGTAATGTTTTTACCGTGATAGAATCCACGGGAGCGAAGCCCCGCGTGAGTACTGGTAAATTATATGTTTAAGGTGTTAGAAATCTGTTTCAACAATAGATTAACTCTATCGAACTTCCTTAGATCGGAGGTAACTCTGGAAGTGTTGGGAGCTTATCGGCCTTAAGTTCAACTATAACTTTAACTATTAAAGAAGATTAACAGGTCTGATCACTCCACCCTATAACAAGACCGGTGGGTTACCATTGAATAGGTATGTTCAAAATCAATTCCTTTTTTTTTTCAAATATTTTTTAAAATATAATTATTAACTGCATAATATTCTTTCACCAATATAAATCTAAATAATCAGCAAGTAACCTTGGCCATATTTAGCGTTGTTTAAATTTAAAGATCGATCCATGAGGCAGTGATTATTAAAACCACGAGCTCCTCACCTCATTAAAATGAATACAGTAAAACGCTAAATAGTAGTATTGGGGTGAATATTTCAAGATAGACATATTCAGGATTCGTAAATGAAGTTCAAATAATGCTTGACTGCTATGCGCAAGGTCGTGGGTTCGATTCCCACCTAGGACAAATGTTTGTGTGATGAGCACGGTCATTTGTTCTTTGTCTGGGTGTAATTTATCTATAATATGTATGTATTTAGAAATATATATGTATGTTTATCAGTTGTCTAGTATCCATATCACAAGCTCTGCTTAGTTTGGGACTAGATGGCGTTGTGTGAAAAAGTTGTGGAATATTATTATTATTTCATTTATTTAATCTATGTACATATCAATTACATTTTTAAATATTAATATAAAAAATAAAAACATTTAAAAATATAAAAAATAGTAGCCCACCGGTATCGGGAACAGGGTCCAAGCTACCGGTGGTCAGGGCTCCATGGAGAGGAACCTCCTCACAATACGCGCCGTTTCCAGGAGTACTGCTCTCTGTATCAAGCCCTTGATCCAGCTGCCCAACGAGAGCCTCCTTAGATGTTGGTCGAGGCTCTTGGCTATTATGCCATTGGCTGAGACGACTATCGGCACAATGATTGCTGTCTCCACATCCCACATGTCGACAACCTCGCGCGCCAGGTCAAGATACTTATTTTTTTTATCTATCTCAGCTTTCACGAGGTTCTCATCATGGGGGACTGCTATATCAACAATCATTGTGCGACGCTCTAATCGGTCTATCACCACTATATCAGGCTTATTGGCAACAATAGTCCTGTCAGTGATGATAGACCGATCCCAATACAGTGTAATATTGCCATTATCGAGAACTGGGTCGGGCACATACCTATAGTATGGTACTTCTGATTCCACAAGATTGTATTTAAGAGCAAGTTGCTGGTGAATAATCCTGGCTACGAGGTTGTGTCTATGCAAGTATTCTCCGTTAGCCAAACGAGAACAACCGGAGATAATGTGACGAATGGATTCTCCCGGTTTGTGACATGCCCGACATATGTCTACCGTACCATCCTTCACAATATATCTCCGATAGTTATTCGTCATCATAACTTCGTCCATAATCGCACAGACAAAACCTTCGGTTTCCCCGAAGAGGTCACCAAAACGTAGCCAGGCTACGGACGCTAATGTGTCTACGTCAGACCCATGAAGGGCCCGGTAATAGCGCCCGTGAAGCTCCTTGCTCTGCCATACTTCTCTGCGGTCATTAGTATCTAACACTACAGGTTTGCGCCAATTCTCGGTACCTAAGGAGAGCGGAGTGAGGCCTCTGTCCACCGCTACCACATCTCGATGCATACCCACGTCGGCTTCCAGGAAATATTCCCTAAGGCTGCATACCTCGCGGTTGTGTAGGGTCTTTGCATTTAAAAAGCCACGACCCCCGCACTTCCGCGGGATATACAGCCTCATCACCGATGAACGTGGGTGATGCATTCGATTTGCAGTCAGCGTTGTGAGGACCCGCCTGTCCAAGGCGTCAAGCTCAGTCTGAGTCCATTTGAGTATGCCAAAAGAGTACATCAATACTGGCATGACCCAACCATTGAAGGCACGCACCTTGTTTCCGCCTGATAGAAGACTATTCAGTACTTTATTCAGGCGGCCAAAGAAGCGTTCCTTCAATGACTGTTTAACATAAGCAACATTGATGCCTAGTGCCTCTGACATACCCAAATATTTGTAGGTTTCAGTTGAGCCGAGGGATCTTAGGTGTATGGAATCCGAGAGTTGAGTTCCCACGGATTCCATAATCTCCCCTCGCTTTACATGCATGACCGCACATTTGTCCACCCCAAATTCCATCCTGATGGCGCTACTGAAGGTTTCCGTTACCTTCAGTAGCTCCATGAGTTGCAAGTTGCTGGGGGCAAAAAGTTTCAAATCATCCATGTAAAGCAAGTGTGATATGACCTGACCACCTCTTCTCAACTGGTAGCCTAGCCCCGAACCCTCCAGCAGTGTACTGAGAGGGTTGAGAGCCAGACAAAACCACAGTGGGCTCAGACTGTCGCCCTGAAAAATACCACGCTCAATCCTAATCGGTTCGCTGTTTTCCTGGATCTGTCGACATCCTGGGTAGCAGAGGACCGTCTTCCATTGCCCCATACATGACTCAAGGAAAGTGCGGAGCATTGGATTTATTTTGTACAACTCCAACACCTTTATGAGCCATGTATGTGGAACCGAGTCATAGGCCTTCTTATAATCTATCCAACATGTCGACAGATTCTTTCGGGAACGACGAACCTGTTGGTTAATGGCAACATCAATGAGGAGAAGCTCCTTAGTACCGCGGGACCCGTTCCTACATCCATTCTGAGAAGCAGACATGATTGAATTTTTATCAATATGATTATTAATTTTGGCTCTCAAAATGGAAGTAAGAACTTTATAGACCGTCGGTAAGCACGTGATCGGTCTATAGTTTTTGGGTTCCGCAGTACTACCTGATTTATGGAGCAGGTGGGTTATTCCTGTAGTTAGGAATTGAGGTAGCGATCCTGACTCTAAGGCAGACTGGAACTGAGCGGCCAAGCGAGCGTGCGATCTTTGAAACCATTTTATCCAGAAATTGTGCAGCCCGTCTGGCCCTGGAGATTTCCAGTTGGATAACGGACGGACTGCACGGGTTACATCTTGGGGGCTGATCGTAATTGCCCCCATTTCTGGTATAAGATCGCACGTGCGCCTGATCTCACTCATCCAGTCACCCTCGATGTGGCTGAGAGGCACCGACCAGATGCTGCGCCAGAACGAACACATGGCGTCATCATCCGGTAGGCACCTATCAGTCACACCTTGGTCAGGTCGCTCCCAGGCCCTATAAACCCACCTTTCATTGCTTTGGAATGTGCGATTCTGAGTGCATCGCTCCACCCGCCGCTTATATCTGCGTATTCGATTTGCCCATGCATAGACTTTCTGCTTCAGGAAGTCGATACGCTCTGTGACCCGGGTCAGATAATCTCGAGGACTAACATCAGTCCCCGCGAACACCCGCCTCACAAAGCGCATCACTCGAGGACGAGTGTTGCCCTGCCTGAAGCAGATAAGTTTACCAATGAGTGCTCTAGCCTCAGCAATACGACGCTCGATCCTGCCCTGCCAAGCTGGTACAGCTAGTCGTATAACTCTGTCAGTCTTTGGGAACTTGACATGAGCTACCCGACAAGCCGCTACAGCTGCACAGTATAGGATCGAATGAGTATCGGTGAGGTCTTCACTATTGTCAAAGTAATTTGACAGCAGTGAATCTAGAGCACACACTAGCGCCCTGTTTTTCTTATGCATGGGTAAACGAGGCAGACGAGGTCTAAGCTCAGGCTGTGTGGAGCGATACTCTCGTAATGCGCACTCCAAAGCACTCCTCAATCGTTCACTGCACTGGGTACTCACGGTTATAGCCTCGTCATCATCATCTTCACCGACGTGGTCGGGTCGCGGTGAGACACTGGGTTGTAGATGCACCGCGGCCAGTGGTGAAGCAGATGAGACACGGCTGCACCGTGATTCAAGACGTAGTCTATCAAGTACGGCGTCATCCAACATACGGTTACGCTGGATTACCCGCACCTGATCCGATAGTCGTTGGGCCGAAACGTTGACATCTGGTTCAAGTACCTGGAACAGAGAGAGCATCCGACCACGGTACGCAGTCAGGTTAGTTCCCCCCTCTGTAGCCCCAAAGTATGAGCGCATGACATTTTCATTAATGGAATTTGTCCATCGCATGCGCTGCACACTTCCACCGGCAGCGGGGACCCCATCAGAGGCCGGCGGGCCTCGAAGTCCTAAGCTGGCCGGAGGGCGGCCTCTTCCTCGCCGACGCGCAGGTGGTGGTGTCGTCGGCGGCGAGAAGTATTCGTCGCTCGAGCTCGACGCAACTGCAGCGGCCGGAGTCTCTTCACTCACGGCTGGAGCTGGTCCCGGCGGCTGCGAGGCGGAGCTGAGCGACGATTCCGCAGGTCTTGGGTATGTGTTGAGAATCAAGCGTGCCCGGTTTCTTGTCAACATTTTTGTTTTTCCATTTATTGTTCTGTCTATTAATTCTTCTATTTATTCATGTATAGTTTTTTTTTCACGGTTTTGGTGTTGTTAAACATGATTATTGTTGTTTAATTGATTACTATTTGATTATTTGGTTTATAAATTATATTGAAAAATACGAAGGAAAAAAATTTTTGACATGTTCTTTGACAACCGGGCCACATTATTATTATTATTATTTTTATGCATTTAAATTATGCATTGTGATTGGTAATTAGAAATAAAATGAATAATATAATTGAATTACTTACCTATTTATTAATTACTAGTTCGTGCCTGCAACTTCGTACGCGTGAGAGGATTTCCCGCGTAAATCCCGATCCCGTGGGAATTCGGGGATAAAAGTAGTCTGTGTTATTCCAGGATGTCAACTATCTACTTACTAAATGTCATTCAAATCCACCCAGTAGGTCCGGAGATTAGCGTGTACAAACAGACAGACCTTTTTTTTGCCGTGTTACCGTTTCTTAAGTCACATCCATTATAATTTTTGTATAAGATTGAAATGTACAGACACAGATTTCTACTTTTTTATTATATGTGTAGATATATAGATTTAGGTAGCAATAAATGACATCTAACACTATTCAGGGATCTGAATGAATGAAAAAAAAAATAATCTGGTTTTACTAAAAATCAATAACATTATCTGTCTCTATCGGTATGCGTCTTGCTCCTACTAATGTACATTATTTTAGTTTGTAGTATTAGATTAAACAGTTTGTTTAAAGTTAACATGTAATTGATTATATTATATTATGTACTTCTTTTTGAATCGATTATACATTGAATCCCAATATAGTGTTGATATTTGTAAAACACACGATTCTGTTCGCAACTTCGTTCGCATGGGAGGACTTTGCTATATAAATCCTGATCCTATGATCATACTTGAATAAAAAACTTTTTACTAAAAAATTAAACCGACTCCCAAAAAACACTGCAAAGTGAAAAATAACTTTAATTTCGGTAGTCGGTGTCTTTAGTTTTGTATTTTCGTTTTTGGCACCGACTTCAGAAATAAAAGTTATTTTTCACTTTGCAGTGTTTTTTGGGAGTCGGTTTAATTTTTTGGTAAAAAGTTTTTATTTCACTCATTTTAGTTGGTCAATTTTTACCCTTATATATTATTATAACCTTTTACAAAATATTGCTTTTTTCCCAATGCTAGGCTGTTAATTATTGAGGAGTTCTCCTGGTACTTCACCATCAGCTTTACATCACCATATGCATTGTGACGAGCATAAAGTGCTTAACATCCATATTCAAGTAATCGAATCGCAATCCACTCAATACTTATTATTGAGTAGTTCGGCGGCCATCTGTGGTCTTCATCATCAGTTCCACTTACCCAAATGGTACTTTTTGAGAGCAACTGCACAAGTTACTATAAGAAATATCCAAAACGCTATAGGTGTGCCTATAAATATTTGAAGAGTTCCCTCGATATCTCCATGATTCTATTATCAGATCCAAACGTGACGACAATGAGACCAACTAGAAAGTATACCCTTTCAAACAATTAAGAATTTTCCAAATCGGTTCAGCCGTCTTCGAGTAATCGGTGATCATACATAAAAAAAAATATATACGCGTCGAATTGGTAACCTCCTCCTATTTTTGTCGTCGGTTGAAAATGTATGTTATGTGCTATTCCAAGAGTTCATCTATCTACATACCAAAATTCATTCAGATCCGTTTAGTAGATTTTGCGTGAAAGAATCAGTCAGACAAACGTCCATCCATCCTCACAAACTTACTCATGTTTATAATATTAGTAAGAAGTAAGATAAGATTGTTATTCCACTACATCAGTTTAGGCGGGAAGCTAGCGTTACGCCCTTGAAAAATCTTCTACTCAATTTTGTTTAAGAAAACCACATTAAAAAGCACTAAACCGGATACCACAAACTTCGCCTTAGAAACGACATTACAATCCGACACTCGCAACATCAAATGAAACCATAAGCGAATACCGAGCGTACTGCCTTACACTTACTGAGCCGGGAATTTATCTAACTCGATTTAATTAAAGGTGAGTATAAATTCACAGAACACAGAGTTACCGAAAACTTAAAGCTGGAGATGCCACCACCAAATTTTTAACGAGTAGAGATATCTAGTAATTATTTTTTTGTAAAACATTCGGGTTCATAGCCTCTTTCAGTAAAGTAATGTAAAATAATGCGATTAAATGATATTCAAGACCAATTATGTCACGTATTATATTCGTAATTTTGCGGTTGCGAGGGAATCAAAACCTATAGGTTACTTGCCATTGACCAATCCGTTTCCAGTACATGTAAAAAAAAAACAAGTGAACAAATATTATTATGTGGCTAGTTCGGTAGGTCCTATTAAACTTATTAAAATAGCTGAGTTCAGTGCCCGAGTCGAACTCACACTTGACCAGTTTTTTTTGAGCGATTTATGTTTCATCGTTTCATTTAGAGACAGTTTATCAAAAAATTAAGATCTCTAATCTACATCTTTTTGAATAACTGTCCCTAATTTCAAGAGCCTGTAATTGGTTTTTGTAACTAGCTATCCGGTCTGGTTTCGCTCGGTCTCATTCTGCAAATTCAGACAAAATCTTTAAAACACTAAAGCCTACCTCATGAATATCCTTTAATTTTTGAGTGACAAACTCAGGCACGACTTTGTTTTATACATACCTAATATGTATAAGGATATATGTTGCGATTTGTTAGTTCCTTTATATAGATAAATAAATGGAATTCGATTTGTGAGACCCGTGTCTCACTTGGTTATTATGAATCAAACTCAAAAACTCAAACTCAAAATATTTTACTTCACATAGACCTACATAGGCACTTATAAAACGTTAGAAACTAGTGCATCATTCGAAATTAGTCGATGTTTATGGAGAAAAACCAACAAGAAACTTTCTGGCTTACTCTTTTCAAAACATAATTGATATTCGTAATACAGGTGTAATAGGAATGAAATTACAGGGTAGACCAATTAACATAGCACAATATGTTTACAAATAAAACATAGAAAACGAATATAAGAGTCAACAGTGTCCTGCCGGGGTTGCGGAAATGTTCTAACGGGATACCGCGGCCAAGGAACGCAAGGACAACTAAAGGAGCTGGGTGGGTTTTTATTCAGTAGAAGTCTGACTAACGCTTCTGCTCCACTCACAGCAGGAGGAGTCATTCGATGATTTTCCCACCCGGAAAAAAAATAAGAGTCTACAGTGTTCATTCAAACATTTTGATACAAGTGGAGAAAGTTGTTATTGCAGCCGAGGCGGAGTTACGCCCGAGCCGAAAGGCGAGGGTTTATGGAGCCGAGTACTGCAGTAACAAATGTCCACGTGTATCAAACGACGTTTTTCAATACACTTTCGAAGAAATCAAATAATAGAATGAAAAGTATTTTTGTCATTAAAATATTAAATTTTCCCCCGCTTTACCTTCGCGGGTTAAAGGAGAAGCAAAGATATGAAGCCGCAAAACAGCTTGATATTAAAATATTCTTTTTTATTTATTTAGAACACAAATAAATGTTAATTTGTTGATAAAAGCAAAATTATCTATACTTATAATAAATCTGTAGAGAGGTCAATTCTGTACATGAAATATATTTCCAAAATAATTATCAGGGGGTGATTAAGGATCGATACTGATGCCCAAAACGCAATCAGTAAAATTTTTGTCTGTCTGTCTGTCTGTCTTTCTGTCTGTCTGTATAACCGTTATAGAAACAAAAACTACTCGACGGATTTTAACGAAACTTGGTACAATTATTTTTCATACTCCTGAGCTGGTTATAGTATACTTTTCATCACGCTACAATCAATAGGAGCAGAGCAGTGAAGGGAAATGTTGGGAAAACGGGAGAAGTTACTCCATTTTTTAGGCTTCCGTCGCGTGTGCCGTTAATGGTTAAAGCTACACAGAAATCATTTCATGACGGAAATGTTCTCCTTAAAATTATATAAAAAATATCCCACTACAGCATAATTATGTCTATATTTTATGGTTGACTCACAATAACACGTGTAACTCCCGATAGCTTAGCAATTCGAAGTTTTCTGATTATAATATTTGTCTACTCTTACGTTTATAACCCTCTCAGTCACCCCTAATTGAAAAAGTTAATATTATTAACTATTCCATAAAAAAGAATCATATAAATCGGTATAGAAACACCAAAGTTATACATGAAATACGCTAATAATGCCATCGCGCGTGAATACTGAATCAAGCTATAAGGATTATTTTTGAGAATCGGTCGCCGCGCTCGACGCGTATCGCGGCCGAAGGTATAAAATTTCGTTCTATAGGTACTTAAGCCTCATGTGAACGTGATCTAAACAATATTACCAATACATTAACTTCCGCTGACGGAGTTGCGGGCACAGCTATTAACAATAATATTGTGCGGTTCTGTATTGCGATATTTTTCAACAGTATTATATATTGACATATTATATTTCCCTACTAAATTACGAAAGTTAATCTGTCTGTTACATCAAAATCACTGAACCGTG
Organism: Tholera decimalis; assembly: GCA_943138885.2. Taxonomy (NCBI): domain Eukaryota; kingdom Metazoa; phylum Arthropoda; class Insecta; order Lepidoptera; family Noctuidae; genus Tholera; species Tholera decimalis. The sequence continues at coordinate 6,597,817 of OW964568.2, forward strand.
AGGAAGGACATGGCTTCTTTTTTTTACGAAAAACGACGGAAACGCGGACGAAGTCGCGGGCAACAGCTATCTATACTAATAATATAAGACTGAAGAGTTTGTTTGAAGTGTTATTAGAACGCGATATTCTCAGGAACTACTGGTTCGAATTGAAAAAATATTTTAAATTAAATAGTCAATTTATAGAGAAAGGCTATATACGCTAAGGCCAATAGGAGCGGAGCGCCAATGAAGAATGCTTCAAAATCGGGGTTAAATTTAACGTTAGCCCAAAGTAACTATTCCACGCGGACGAAGTCGCGGGCAAAAGCTAGTATTGAATAAAATCCGCTTAATTTCATGCTAATATTCAATTTTAACATTGCACTAGTTTTGCTGATAAGCTCAGTCACTCAGGTCTTACTTGTATAATAAAGCATGTTTACTGGAAAATTCAATGATTTTATTTAAGAAGGAACCCAACTATAACTGTTTATTGACTGTTTGCTTACTTCTAATCTATCCATATAATAAATCATTAATAAAAGTGTGTCTCTACATATTAAATTATATTATATTATATTTAATATATATATTTTGTTTAAAAAAATATATAGAGGGGATTAAGATACAGTAATGGAGGAAAAATAAAAAAGTCTGTCTGTTATTTATATTTATTCTTCTCAACAAATTTACATTTGTGTCGAACAGTGGTTATAAATGTTACAATATAAAAAAAATTAAATAGTCGTTATAAAGCAAACACTAGCTGCACAATACATTGGTCCCAACATTATTAGTCTTAATATCAATAATTATAATAATCTAACATAACAAAATTCAAAACAATTATACAATATAAATTCAATTAATAAATAAAAAATAATAATGATACAAATGTCAGTAAAATTCATTAAGATGTAATTTCATGATTATAATGTCGGATATTACATAATGTCATTAACATATAATCACATATTAGTTTGAACCAATATTATCTTTGTTTCTCTGTTTGTACACGCAAATCTCTTGACCTTGATGGATTAGAATGAAATTGTCTTTTTATCCCGGAATTCCCACGGGATCGGTATTTACGCGGGAAAACCCTCCCTCGCAAACGAAGTCGCGGGCAGATGCTAGTTTTATTAATATAAGTGTTTATTTCTGATATTCTGTTCATAAACACAATTATTATTTTCATTATTCGAATTGAATAGTTGTTTAATGTTATCTGTGGCAAAATCTGGAATAGTAAACCCTCTTGTGTAAAAAATGAAAAAAGTCCACGAGTGTGAAATACATTGCATGTTGAACCTAATCGTAGTGCGATAAGAGCCAGCTTTCGAGGAAGTGTATTGAAATAGTAGATTATTAACCAAGAGGATAAAGCAGTGTCTTCTGTCGCGGGTGACGATTTAAATCGCGAGCGTAACGAAGGACCCGAGGTTTACTCCCGAGGGTGTTAAAAACTTAAATCACGAGCGAAGCGAGGGATTTAAGACGAGTCCTGAATGTAGCGAGGGATTTAAGTTCACCCAAGACTATGACAGCTTTATCACCGAGGAGAATACTCTACTTTTCGGACCATTTGCGAAAAAATTAACACAATAATAATATGAGATAATAATTTATTAAAAATAATGACAATTAAAAGTTAATATTCGAAACATTGGTCCAATTATTGATAGAGAGAGTCACATTTTTGTTTGGTACATTTATTGTTGATGAGTTGATTTCAGTATTTCTCTGTTCTTGCGTCTGAGGAACTAGCAAATTCCTAGATTAATATTTTTTGTCGGAAAAGCAAAGCCATCAAGTTCATACGGCCTCGTCGGTTTTCGTAATTTTATTTAATAATCATAACTGCATAATAAATGCGTATTCCTTTTTCAAAAAGATGTATAATGCTTTATATACAAACTCAATGGTGTAAACACAGATGTAGTTCAGTATAAATTTCGGTAAGTATTCCAAATTTAAATCACATTCTCCCCCTAGAGGATGAATGAAATTCAGTACAATTTTCTTTCCCTGTTTTTAACAGATTAAAAATGACTATTGTTATGTTCGCTTTTTGTGGCATAGAATGTCACTTTTTTGAGCAAGTGGTACGAAAAAAATATTTTGATGTCTGTACCGCTTCTAGTAGTTACCAACAAAGCGTCTGTGGAGGTCTGTGGCATAATTAGAAGGAATGGCCCGAGGGTTGAAAATTAAAGCGCATAGGTGAACGGCGTCAGTGTACTAGTTGGAATTTCGTCATTTATGTTGAGAGGAATCGTGTTCTGGTATTCGGGTGTATTGTCTTTGTGATTTAAGGATAGTATTGTCTTGTCGTAAAGTAACTAGCGTAAGGTAACGTAACTTTATAAATTGTTATCTATACTAAAATACAAAATAATATAATTATTCTGTATTTTTTATTTCTGTATTCTGTATGTAGATCGAGATGTCGCGGTTCGAAACCTACCAATATTTTTTTTTAATTGATAATAGGTTCGCGTTTGACCACCATCTCACCTGATGGTAAGTGATGATGTGATCGAAGATGGAGCACGCTTACCTAAACGTAATCTATTCACTCTTGACTTAAAGACCCCTAGGTTATAGCTATCGGCAAACACAGACTCCAGCAGGGAATTCCACTCCTTAGCCGTACGCACAATGAAAGTATTCCCAAAACGTTTTGTGGTCACCCACACGGGTGGGATGTCCACCATGTAACGATGGCGCTTCGCCGTTTGTCTGGTAGTCCGATGATGGAACGGGCTTGGCGGAATTAGATTGCGTAATTCCATCGCACACTCACCGAAATGTAACCGATAGAAAACCAATAGATTTAATTTAACTATTGCCGTTAACCTACTCCAGACACAAGCATGATTAGCTTAGTTGGAGGTGTTATCAAGATTGATGGTAATGTGAATTCTACCCATATGGCCAGTCATCTTTAAAAGACAGAGGTAAAATTTGTTTGTATGTTGACAGTAACCTCCGGAAGTAACGATCTAATTCAAAATATTTTTTTATTCGTAGTGAGGTGTATTATTGGTGAGTGCTAGGCTATAAATTATTTCCAAATTCACGCGGACGAAGTCGCAGGTGAAGCGTTAGTTACAAATAAGTTTGCAGCACGGCTTTATACAGTATGTTAACTAACAGAGGGCATTCCCGTTAACCCGCAATAGTATAGCATCCATATATCGCACCTTTGGGAACAAAGGGTCACTACTGCAACTTTTTGCAAAAATGACTTAAATATGCAGAAAAAACCGCGATAATCGACTCTATATCCTCAGCAAAAATGGTGACAATAGCATGAATAACATCGGTTTGAGGGAGGGAGTGTCGTTACATTATTTCGCGTAATTGGTCCGTTTGCTTGAAACATAACGTCTCATCCTGTCAGTAGTGTTTTGACAGCCGAAGTGTGACCTTGCGCATTTGTGACGGTGAGGCACTACGGTAAGTAATGAGTTTTATTTTACATATTTCTTGCAAAATTAATGTCACTTATGGAGAATAATCACGTTTTGTTACCAAATCTTGGTATTTGTTTGCTGCAAACATAACATCACATCTTTTTCTAAATGACATTATAGCATACAACTTTTCTTTTCATTGAAACCAAAACGTCAATTCTGTTTACAAGTGACATTATTTTTGTAATGATTAGTATTTATATTAACGCAAAAAGTCATTTTGATCATCATTGTATAGAAGTGTTTTTTTTTGCTTCAAAAGATACTCATTGTTTTGATGGTAATAAACGGTCATTTATGTTTAAAAATAAAGGTTTATAAAAAAAAAAATATTTTGTTTATAAAATGAATAAGTTATATTTGTTACAATGACTTTTGTAAAAATAAATATTACAAACATAATGCCATTTTAAAACTGATGTGACATTAAAATATCAAGCGAGAGATTCTTAACTTTGAAAATTAAATGGCCCTTTTAGGTAAAACTCACAAATGAATACAATCAACGAAAAAAAAGTTTCACCAAATCGTACTTTATGTTCTCATTAAATTAAACATTTATTTTTATAACAAAAAGACACTTTCTATCTAGCCAATATTTCTTAGATAAATGGTTTTCTATTTACATTATTATGTAGAGCTGATCTATTGAGTGATTATTTTGTTTTGGATTTCAGATTTATGATTAACCTGTATTATTATGCAGTAAAAAAACTGCAAATAAATACTATTCAACATAAATTCCTTGTTCGGGGGCATACACAAAGTGCAGCTGATAACGCCCATTCTTATTACTTCAAAACTTCATACGAGGGCAACTGGATTGAAGTCAATCGTATTCATACAGTAACACGAAGCACAAGAGTCCAACAACCTCACGAAGTAACATTAACACTACAGTGCACGCGCCCCTTTTTTTGACATGGATGCTCGCATGCTCTACCATAGTAGAAAACAATAATTGAGATATTTTAAAAATGGGTGGTTTTAAAATGATAAAACTGAATAATGTTTGTCATCTAATTATTATTACACACAATTATTGCAAAAGATTACAGTTTTAATAGAACATACTTAAACTAGAAACAATTTACGAGATCCAGAAAATAATCAACATTTTTGGCATGTTTGAGATCAGCTCAAAAAAAAAAACTTCTAATAAGCGATGACTATCTTATTGGTCACCATCCTCGCATTCGATACAGACCACAACTTGGTGATCAGGACAAATCCACCTGGCACATCGCTTACACCACTTTTTCGTGGACCGATTTCGGGCTCGAGAGCACAGGCAACATTTACCTACTCTTCCCATTCTTTGAGGATCATTCCGAGGCACCTCATCTGTATGCCCCAAAAGCCATTTTGTTTTATTTTTTAATTCACGGGGGAGGTTTTCAAAGGTCAGTCTTCTTGCTATGAGGGGTTTTACCAGCTCATACGAAAGATCGTAAAGAAAATTGCGTCATACAATCTTTTCCTGCCCTTTGTTTAGTTGGTGGATAATCAAGGCATTTATTCCAGCTATGTTCAAATAATTGAAAAAGAGTGTCAGCGGCCATCTTCGGGAGTTTCGCGAAACGCTGTACTGCTTACACATTTTGTCGAGAATATCAACACCACACTTCGTACGGTTGTAGCAAGTGATTATTTCCGGTATACGGTCATCCTTGGTTTCTGGATCTATAGCATTGTCGTAATGCATAGTTGAAAGTAATGCAACAGCTCTGTTTTGTTTGGGCACATAAGAAACCAATGTGCAGTTGGGCTGGAACCCAAAAACACTGCTCTTCGAGGCTCTGTTCCTCGACTTTTTGAATTCATTGGGTAACTCCGGCCGGTTTGCTTTCAGTGTGCCCACGACTGTAATCCTCTTTTTCAGTAACTCCAAGCTTGTTGACAGACTCGTAAAATAGTTGTCCATAGTCACGTTGCATCCCAGATCGAAGAGTGGCTCGAGTACACGGAGAACAACATCGTTTACTTTGTTGGATTGTTGAAATGGCCCTTCTGGCTGAGCTCCGGCGTAAACCTCAAAGTTGTAAACGTAAGGGAACTTTGTATCAACCACCATGTATATTTTTATACCAAACTTATCAGGTTTGTTTGGGATATACACGATGAATCCACAACGTCCCCTAAATCCTACAAGTTGTTCATCCAACGTAAGATAATCGCTGGGAGTAAAATTATCGCGGCAGTTCTTCACCATTTTTTGAGTGATTGTTCGAATGGGTGCCAGTTTATCAAGGCGACCTCGTTCATCTCTGTCATTTACATCGTCAAATCGAAGGACACGTAAAAGAAACCTGAATCGGTTTATTGACATTGTACAGTACACGAGCTGCAGCCCTGTACCTTTGGAATTGTCCCAGAAGTCATTGAGATTACGACGACCCGAATGCGAGACTCCAATGCCTAGCAACAATCCAATTAGCGCTTTCATTTCAACTAAATCAGTTCTCTTTGCGTCTCTCTCTCTCTGGTACTGGTTCTGTATCTTATCTATGTAAATATTTGTGCAATTAACTAAGATTTCAAAAATACTTTCATCAAAAAATAGATCGAAACAAGATAACGACGTTTCGGCATTTCTTGCAGCACCCTTTGGCCCTGGAGGTCTAAATCGGATATTTTGAGATCTTACCCGGGTTGCAGAAGGACATGTTTTACTCCAGCGTGTTCCATTTCTAGATACATAAATGTCGTCGCGTGTATTGTTTTGAGCGAGCTCAGAAAGAGGCATGTCATCTTCAGACGATGATGCTTGGTCTTCGCTTACAGCTTCCTGTACCTGATGCCTGTCTTCCTGTTCCATCGGTTGTACTTCTTCTTCCCCACCATCCGATTCACTTTGAATCACTTCCTCGTCCTCAAATTCTTCATGCAACCACTGAGTCACGTGAGATTCCATGACTGGGTCCATTTTTTCGCTGAAACAAAGTAATAATAGTTATCAAAACACCATAACATATTAAATAACAATAACTATATATATTGTTCATTTGTCAAAACATAAACATTCAATTTTTATACATAATGGATTAAAAAAGTCAAAAAAGAAAATGTTTACTTACATTCGGGTTTATTACGCCAATACTCGCACGTACTACAATAGTAGAAGACGAACTTTGACACGTAATTACAAGAACGTGCGCTTACGCTGCAAGTGGGCGCCGTACTAATCCGTTCCGCGATTTTGTCGACGAGGCTTATCTAGGAGCGCGGGGGTTCAGGTGTGAGAATGAATGAATGGCGCTAAAATAAGTAAGTGCGTTCTACTATAGTAGAGCGCGCGTGCACTCTAGTGTTAAAGCAGGCTTATGACAGTAAAATCCTCTTAAGTGCTCGAAAGAAGGCAGATATTCAAACCTTAATTAACACCAACATTATACCGAAAGTTTATGAAACTATTTACAACACAATATTTTGATATTTCTTTATTTTATAATTAAACAAGTGCGATGCGATTCGTACTCGTACTTATTGCTATATTTTTAGCAGAGTATTTGATACTGATTTTCCTTATAATTTTGTTACCAAAGTTGTAGTTCCTAATTGGATAATAAAGTCCAAATACATACTAAACTGTGATGAATGTGATTTACTTAAGTACCTTTAAGCAATTTAATATTACAACGTAGGTATATAAAGATGTTTAAGTATTAGTGTTATTTGTGAGACTGTTTAATATTAAGCTAATTTTGTTATATAAATTTAAGAATTTATCTTTTAGGAAAATGTTATAGAATTTTGTCCACGATACTCGTTTTATTAGATGATAAGTGCCGAACGGCAAACTCTTTAATCGTATTAAGACTGATGATTGATTTATTATGTTGAAATGTGTGACTATGCCTAGTTTTGTTTAGATTTTACATGCCATGCACCTGAGACATGGTCTTAAAGGGATTATTTTGGTTATTTTATTAAATATTAAGTACGTACAGCTTAAACTTTCATAAAGATTTTAGATACTTAAACAGCATGCTACTGTCATTTTATCTATACTATAACGATTATATTTATGATTATATCTATTCAGTATAATTAAGGTTTTATCTGACAGTAACTTGAAAGCCATTTTCAATAGTTTAGAGCAAATACGTTGTTGAGCTTCTGGTGCCTCCAACATACAAGTTGGCCAATATATCGTCCACACGGGTGTCGGTGTGGGACCTCTTTCAAAATGTATGTTATTCTTTTTTAATTTTGATGCCATTTGTTTATTATACAAATAAAAAATAAAAAAGATATCATCTATTTCATTTCATAACCCTCTATTTTATCAATAAATATAGTATTTTACCGATTCTTCTTCTTTTTCTGCTTGTTTTAGTTTGTATTGGGTTCCAGTTAAATATATCTTTACTAAAAATAAACGTAAATCACCCGTATCATTAAAAAAATACGTACTTTCATGAAGTTATTATTTTTTAAAAAGGTCATTTCTGCAATATGACAGTTAGCGATTTGTAACAAAAAGTCACTTTTGGTACCTTTTCCTCAGTTTATGGCTTGTTTCTCAGAAACCCCTTCTTGTATTTTTTTTTAAATATTCACGATTGTCCGTGAAGAAACTACGGATTTAAGACTGTAAGAATCGCGTCAATACTCTAAAACAGTACAGAGATAAAAAATAAATACATTAAAAAAAATCGAAAAATGCTCCTCCTGTAAAGTTGGAAAACATGCAGTAGTGACCCTTTGTTCCCAAAGGTGCGAATATGCTAAAAAATATTACCATTCGAAAACAAAATGTTTTTATTTTTTTAATTATAAATGTTCACTAAAAATGTTAAATTGATACGTAAAAGTATCACGATGTACACGCGTACTTGAAGGACGGTAACGTCGCAATTTATTTATGAATGTGTACGCGTGTACAGAGTGTTTCTTTTACGTATCAATTTATGATTTTTTTTTTGTGAATATTTTAATATTACAAAAATAAAAAACATTTTGGTTTCGAATGGTAATATTTTTTTTTAGCATGTATGGATGCTATACTATTGCGGGTTAACGGGAACGCCCTCTGTTAGTTAACATACTGTATTCTAAACCGGTCTAGTTCGAGTTGGACTTGTTATTGAGCGTTCCGTAAAATCCGGGTTTTTGGTATTATAGGGATTTGGAATCCTAATAACCAAATTTTTATTCCTGCACGGAGAAATCTCGATATTATTATAATAGGTTGCTTCTAGGCAAGCGTGCTTTATCTTCGACCACATCATCGCTTAACATCAGGTGAGATAGTGGTCAAACGCAAGACTGCCAACAATAAAAAAAATAAAAAAAAATTACGATGGACACTCATCCATGAACTAACCTCGACAAGCCTTGCTTTACCTTGAAAATCGATCCGTGAGGCTGTTATTATACAGACATATGTTTCTCTTCATTTTTTGGATCTCACTCACTTAAATTCGCCCTCCCAAGGCCAAGCCTAAAACTCTTCTGTTACGCAGTTTTAGTGGTATGAATGTTGATAATCTCCAGGCGGATGCAAACAACATTGATTGGACCTCTCTTGTCGCTGTTGAATCGGTCGATGACAAAGTTAACCTGCTTACGGATAATCTTGTAAAACTTTACGACACTCATGCTCCTATTCGTGCAGTCAAATTAAAGCATCTTCCAGCACCATGGTTGACAGATGAAGTGAGGGCTGTCATGCACAAGAAAGTAGTATGTAAGTCAAAATTCAGAAGCCGACCCTCACCATTAAACCGAGAGATGTTTGTGAATGCACGCAATCGCAGCAATAGGGTGTGTAGGGATGCAATGCGCCGACATATTCATGATTCTGTTGAAAACGGTGATCCAGCTAAAGTCTGGAAATTTCTTAAATCAATGGGAGTTGGAAAATCACGCCAAGAATCGATTCCTAAAGACCTAGACATTGATCTGTTGAATCAACACTTCTCATCCTCGTCCTACTGCAATGGGACATTGAAGGCAGCTACTATAAATTATCTTTCTAACCTTCCAACTCCGGATCACTCCGCATTTAATTTTAGTCAATTTTCTGATTGTGATGTTAAGAAGAGCTTACTTTCAATTACATCTAACGCGGTTGGCAGCGACTGTGTCAGTCGGAAGATGATACTTCCTGTCCTCAATGAAATCCTTCCTATCCTGACCTATATCCTTAACTATTCTATTTCCAATGGTGTCTTTCCATCGGTATGGAAAGAGGCCAAAATTACTCCTTTACCCAAAAAATCAAATCCTGCCTCTTTTTCAGAATATCGACCTATTTCCATCCTACCTTTTCTCTCTAAAGTCCTTGAACGCCTTGTCCACAATCAGCTAAGTGCTTTTCTTTGCAAGAATAGTCTGCTGAATCCTTTCCAATCCGGATTTCGTCCTGGACACAGTACTACTACCGCGTTAGTTAATGTAACTGATGACATACGGATGGGCATGGATAAAGGAAATATGACGGTTCTCTGCTTGCTTGATTTTAGTAACGCTTTTAATACCGTCGATTTCGATATTCTGCTCAGCATACTTCACTCTATTAACATATCTCCAACAGCGATTGACTGGTTTCGTAGTTACCTGTATGGCCGCCGGCAACGTATTTGCATAGATGAGTCCTGCTCTTCTTGGTGTAGTACTGTAGCCGGTGTTCCTCAGGGTGGCGTGTTATCTCCTTTACTTTTCGCAATTTTCATAAATTCCATTTCCAAAAAACTTCAATCCTCCTACCACCTCTATGCTGATGACTTGCAAATTTACAGACAAGCGCCTCATACTGATTTAGATGCTACAATAAATATTATAAACCAGGACTTGGCTTCAGTTTGCGAATGGAGTGAGGCACATGGTTTGCAGGTTAACCCGTTAAAGACTCAGGTCATTGTAGTCGGCAGCTCTAGGTTAGCATCTAAGGTAAACTGGTCTCAGCTTCCTCAGGTTATTTTCAACGGCACAGCTATTCCACTAAGCGAGAAAGTTAAGAACCTTGGGGTCTGGTTGGACAAATATCTTTCGTGGGGTCCCCAATTACAAGAGGTGAGTCGCAAATTATTTGCTTCTGCCAGTTCCCTAAGACGGTTGCGTAACTTTCTGCCGACTGCCACTAAAATTGCGCTAGCACAGTCTCTTTTACATCCTATCCTAGACTACGCTGATGTCAGTTATCTTGATCTCACAGAGGCACAACTTGATAAACTTGAGCGACTTCAAAATTTTTGCATAAGATTTATATTTGGTTTGCGCAAATATGATCACGTATCTGAATTTCGTACGAAACTCAAGTGGCTTCCTATACGTCTTCGCCGGAACTTACACATATTGTCTCTGCTTTACAGTATTCTGTTCAATCCTAAGACCCCCTTTTATCTTAAAGAACCTTTTTAAGTTCCTCCGTGACACACATGCCAAATTTCTGAGGTCATCGGAAAACTTGAGGCTAGAGGTACCGAGTCACTCCACCAATTTCTTTGGTAAGTCGTTCGTAGCTCAAGCAGCACGACTGTGGAATAATCTTCCCGTGTCAGTAAGACAAGCACAAACCCTTCCTTCTTTCAAAAACATGGTAAAAGATCTCTATCTCTCTCTTTAATATGTTACTATTTTTATTTTATTTATCTCAGCTTTGTTATTTTTATGTATATATATGTATATGTGTATTGAGTATGGTTTAGGTTATTACTTATTTATTGTATATAAGTAAATAGTACACCATGGACTACCCGCGAATTTATTTTCTCCTGCTGTGTCAAATCCATCTAAAGGTTGTCTGTAAAAGATCGCTTTTAGCGATAAGACCGCCCATTGTAACACCCTTTGTAGTTTTTAGTCCTTATTTAATTCTGTTATGGTGTACAATAAAGAGTATATCTATCTATCTATCTATCTATCAATATTTCATCAAATTCGAGTGGGTTTCACGCTAGGGTATGTTAAGGTCATGTATCTTATACCCAGAGATAAACAGTATCTTTCCAATTTCTTTTCCCACCGTAAGCTAAAAGAGAGCACAACAAAAATATTACTAAAACGTATAAACAAAATTACACATACGTGCTCTACTAGCCCAACAGCAAAAAACTCGCCGGATTGTAGATAAAAATAAATTAAATAAGGCTTACAGTAATCCTAGGTTGAACACGAATAACTAACACAGACAAGAACTACACGTATGTGGTGTGTACACACATGGTTTGTCTTTGGATGTGTTTGTGTAAAAAATGTGATCATGTGTTCACAGCTTATCTGCGAAGTTATATTTTGTATTGAATTGTTCATGTTTTTATTTGTAGTTTTTATCTGCAGTGTTTTTTATATGCTCGTTGTTGAATTAACAATTAACTTTGAGATAAAGCGTAAATCTGAAGTAATTAGTAGTTTTGTGTTATTCTAGCCCAGTTTCTGACATCTTTTAATTAAAATTTAAGACCATGCTGATTAAACTTGACGTAGACAACTCATTAACTTGGTATCACAATATTTAATGCCTAGACCGTATTTATTTATTTCTTATATACTTTATTGTACAACTTACAATAAACTTAAGGATACAAATAATATAAAAACTTTTTTGCAAAAAATAAAACTGACTTCCATATCAAAACACTACAAAGCCAAAAATAATTTTAATTTCAGTAGTCGGTGTTATTGGTATTTTCTTTTTTTTTCACACCGCCTTCCGAAATTAAAATTATTTTTGGCTTTGTAGTGTTTTGATATGGAAGTCGGTTTTATTTTTTGCAAAAAAGTTTTTATTTTCGTGCTTTTTAGTGGGTCAGTGAATTTTCCAAATCGGTTCATAAATGACGGAGTTATGCGCGAACAAAAAACGCGATGCAGAGTAAATGAAAAGGTCATCAACGTAAATATTTTTTTTAGACTTGTAAATTTTTCAGAAACGGCTTATCTGATTTAGGTAAAATTTTTATGGGACCATTTGGGAAGTATACCCTTTCTAACAAGATAAGAATTTTTCAAATCGGTTGGCAAGCGACGGAGTTAAGCGCGGACAAACATAAAAAAAAAAAAATACATACATCCGAATTGAGAACCTCCTCCTTTTTTAGAAGTCGGTTAAAAACTAGTGTACAATGGGCGGTCTTATCGCACAGGGCAATCTCTTGCAGACAACCTTTGGATGGACAGAAATTAAAGGAGATAGATTCAGGGCTGCCAGTGTACAACATCATACACAATACTAACTGTAACTGTTAACTGTAGCTAGGTATTGGATACTGACTACTCATATCAACTGATAAAGATGTACAAATGATAGCTGCGACTGATAACTTAGTGACATTTCTGAGATGAGTTTATAAAAGTTTTTGTGTTTTAATGTTGGATAAATAAATATATGCACTTCAGAAAATACAATTAGTTATTTTGGATTCATCGACAGATTTCAATTGTATTTATTAACTAGATTTTTTCACCTATTGTTGCCTATTTTAGGGAAAGTCCGATTAAAAAGAGTTTATTTAAAAAGTTTTTGTGTTTTAGTGTCGGATAAATAACTATACGCACTTCAGAAAGCATAATTAGTTATTTTGGATTCATCGACAGTTTTCAATTGTATTTATTAACTAGATTCTTTCACCTATTGTTGCCTATTTTGGGGAAAGTCCCATTAAAAAGTGTTTATTTAAAAAGTTTTTGTGTTTTAGTGTCGGATAAATATACGCACTTCAGAAAACATAATTAGTTATTTTGGATTCATCGACAGACTACAACTGTATTTATTAACTGGATTCTTCCTGCAGCTTCGGTTGCGTTTAAAGTTCTGCATTAGGTGTTTCAGTTTCCAAAATCAATATAGCCATTATGTTGCCCAGACTTAATTGTTATTTAATGAGTTTCATTCATATCCGTCTAGTGGTTCAAATAGTACAAACAGAAAAATAGACAGACACTTTATTTAAAATTCTTGCTCTATTACTTTTTCTCAGCGGGAGGCTTCAATTATATTTTTGTAAATATATTCAATACAGACACAAATTTTTTGTATGTATTTATGTGTGTTAATTTGTGCTTACACATAACGCTACACACTAAAATGTTTCTGCCTGAGTATATAAACATCAAAAGTTAAAATTACATTATCATAATTATGAACACAAATACGATTTACTAAAAGTCGTAATACAATTAAATTACAACTTTTTTTTATTGGCATTCGATCTTCTTGAAGAAAAAAGTGTCAAAATTGGCACCCACCTAGCCAGTGTAATAGATTTCTTTTACGGTCTTTAAACTTAAAGACCTGAATACACGAGTAAATTATTCCTTTCAGGACCAGCATCGTAAGTCAAGTAGGTGATAAATTTTCTTTAAAGTTTGGAGACATAAACGTTTAAGTGGTAATAAAGCTTCTTGTGAAAGAGTTAATCCGATTATTACCACTATAACTATTTTCTGCTCCGAATTTCTATGAACAGACGGATAATAATACTAACTATCGCTCGTCTTCGATCACGTGAAAATGAAGGACGTTTTTCTAGTCTTGTCAAATAAAAAAATCTCAATACGAGTAGATAGATATTGAGGATATGATCGTGATATAATATGAGGACGTTGTACCTAGAATATCACTTATATAGAGTAGTATGTAAGTATCAGTAGATAGCTGGATAGGTTCAAAATAATGTCAGTACAGGTAAATTAGTGAAATGACTAAAAATTTAATCATAGTACTCAGTTCAGCTGTGATCGAGTGGCGTCCAAGGACTGGTAAGAGGAGCGTTAGTCGTGGGGTAGCGAGATTGGCAGACGACATTGTTGCCATCGCGCGTATACCCTGGATGAGACCGACACAGGAACGTGGAGCTTGGCACAAGCAAAGCTGTACCCAGCAGTGGGTAAAGTCAGGCTGTGGATGATGATGATGACTGAGTTAAGGTTATTACAGACATACATATTCGGCCTATAACGTTCCAAGAGAAACGTTGGCGCTTGTTCTATATCTAAAAAATTGGCCAAGTGCGAGTCAGACTCGCCCATGAAGGGTTCCGTAGTAACTATAATAATATAATATGTATATTTATATGACGAATAAAAAAAAATCTTAAAAATTTCTTATAACTAGCTTATTTACATTTTTACAACTACGCTAAATAACTTTGTTTTTCATAGTGTTTGTATGAATTACGGTTTTAGAAAATATGCTGTATCTCAAAAACTGCTGACCCGATTTCATTCAAACTAATTTTGATTGAAAGTTTACATTAAGATCTATAGACATATATTTTTTTAGATTTTTCTCTCCATTATTATAGAAGTTAGAGGGGGGACACACATTTTACCACTTTGGGAGCTTATATCTTTTAAACGATTGACTTTATGAAAAAGTGGTTTTATAAACCCTTATATCATTTTTAAAGACCTGTCTATAGATACCACACACGCATAGGTTTTATGAAAAAAAAAATATTTTCAGTTCTAGTTCCATGTATGGGGACACCCCCTTTATTTTAAATATTTTTTAATTTTTTTCTTAAAATCGGAAAGCGGTTCACAGAATACACCTACCTACTAAGTTTCACATGTATAATCTTAATAGTTTCGGAATAAAATGGCTGTGACATACGGACGGACGGACAGACAGACAGACGGACACACATATCGAAATTATAAGGGTTCCGTTTTTTGCCATTCGGCTACGGAACCCTAAAAAGAATAGGTCGCAATTCACCATGCAAGCCCAATGCGGGTTAGTGCATTTAAGACCAGGCACTCTAAAATAATTTTCACGCAATCTCCGCCCCCATGCACCCTAGTTAGGCCGTTGTGTACTAAACGCTAAGCAGTAATAAAGTTGAATTTCGCGTGCGCTCTTTCACCATGTTCGGGTTTGAAACTGCCGTTGTGTGCTAAACGCTAACGTAGCAGTAATAAAGTTGAATATCACGTGCGCTCTTTCACCATGTTCCGGTTCGAAACTAAATGTCGTAAGTCTCAATTCTTATTTCGTTTATAACTAAAGTGTTAATTGATCTGGAGAAAAATATCTTATATTTGGATAATAAACTATATTTTCTTACCATCAATACTAATTTTAGACATAATAGCCCAGTAATCTTGATCAAATTTTGAATAATCTTTAAAAAAGACATGATTTTCGATAAAAAAATGAATCGAGCGAAAATGTTCCAATTACGTAACTGGTCTTAGACATGTAAAGAATCCAATAAATCATATACTAAAGTTTCATTTTGATTGTATGCGTGATTGTTTCATAATATTAATGCAAAGTTACATACAATTTAGGGAGCCTCCTCTTAATCAATACAACAACTAATAATTACTACCAATATAAATGTAAGATATTTTAAATACAAATTAAATTGATGTTCTTGTCTATAATTTCATAATAACTGTGTTTTCTCAAGTTCTTATAGTTACTTACACGACACTAAAACACATTTTTTTTTCACATTTATTTCTCTGTGTCTGTCTTTTTGTTTGTCTAGGCTAATATTTGGAATGGCTGATCGAGGTTAGTTGGAATTTTACTGGAAGATATAGGAGGTTATAGGACAACATAAAGGCTTTTTATCCTGTAATTTTCACGGGATCGGAATTCAAGTGAGAAAACCACGTTAATTAATTTATTAATTAAAGCAACCACAGGCAGGTCCGGTTAAGCAACCGACAACTTCGTAAGGTGCTATGATGACACATAAAAAAACGAACAAATTCGCGGGCACAGCTTGTCACCAATAAAACTCTATGATATTATAGTCTTTTCACTTTTACTTATTAAAATTTACCTGTGCGTTTATTGAGAAAACTACACTAAATCCCTAAAACATTCCATGTATCAATCTCTTGATATCCAATCAAAATACTCCACCAACTACACGCAACTCTGTAAGATTATCCCTCAGTTCAAGCCAACAAGGTTACATTCACCAGCTTCAAGTGACAATATATCGCCCAAGTTGTTATATACATACATATAAGCAAGAAACAGGAATTTAATTTACCCAGTATAACGGCAAATGTAGTTACGGTTACCGGTAACTTATCCGGGTAATGACTTTAAGAGTCTTTAAGGGGCGAAGGTAAGGTGAAATTGTAAGGGGTATGTTAGACGTGTGGAATGGAGATGAGTTGTGGTCTTGGGATCAAAGTAATCAGGCGTATGTTGTAGGTACCAGCGTCAGCCCGCGACTTTGTTCGCGTTGGAGTGCTTTGCGCGAAAATCCCGATCCCGTAGGGATTCTGGGATAAAAATTTGCGTATGTGTTATTCCAGAATTACAACTATTTACATAGCAAATTAAATTTTGGTCTGTTTAGTTTTTGCATAAAAAAGCAACAAATATACGTCTATCCATCCATCCTTACAAAAGTTTCGCATATTTATTATACAGGGTGGCCCGTTTACAGTGGTCCAATGATTTTTTTCAGCTTGAGAGCATCATAATTGATCATTTAAAACATACTTTAGTTAGGCGAAAACTTATGGTTTCGAAATTATGTTTTTTTTTAATAATCTAGTCTAGTTATTTACACTAGATGAGCATATAGCGCGATAGGTAGATTATTGCACAATGCTTATACCAAATTTCATTCGATTCGGTCCCGTACTTTTCATAACAGAGTGGTTTCGTGTCAAAAATATTGAAATTCCGGGTAATTTAAAAAAAAAAACATAATTTCTAAACCATAAGTTTTCGCCTAACTAAAGTATGTTTTAAATGATCACTTATGATGCTCTCAAACTGAAAAAAATCTTTGGACCACTGTAAACGGGCCACCCTGTATTAGTAGGAAAATTGGGAATAAGATAGGATAGGCAGTGTTATATTAATTTCATAATTAGTGTCCTTTTGGTTACTAGCATAGTTACCAGCGACTTCCGAGTAGGTAGTCATGGGATGGATGAATTCCATTCCACAACCTTCTCGGAAATCGCTTGTCGGGGCGGGCACATTTCTTTGTCTTATTATTATCATTACAACTGCTCTCAAAGCCGTAAAGAAAAACGAGCGAAAGAATCCAACCATATGGCCCTAAGCCACCATTGGTGGATGTTGCATATGGCATATGCAACATCCACCAATGGTGGCTTAGGGCCAATTTTTCTCCTGTGTCTCAACAGCGGAAACGTTTGGCTGATTACATAGTTGTCAATTGAGCTCCTTAAGTTCTAAGTTGAGCTACACGATAACTGACAAATGCTTGCACTGTCTGGACAGGTCCGCTCAAATTTGCGTGGTTATTTCCTCAAAAGAATACCACAGACATGAACCTACATGCTTCTCATATAAAAATACAAATTGTCTGGACTTTAAAAGAGACTATGACCTCTGAGTTTGTTTCGGTGTTTCTTCTCAGAGTTGTCAGTTAGGAAATACCGGCCTCATCTAGCTAAACTTAACACGCAAAAAATATGACGTGTAAAAGTGTTATTTATAACCAATTTACAAAATAAATATTTCATTTCATTTCATTTTTTCATTTCATTTCATTTCATTTCAATGTTTGACAAAATTAGAGTTCGATTTCGAATTTTGAGAAGTTCTTAATTTTAAAATACTTATTATAATTTGAGTTAAATTTTGTAATAGTTTAGTAATTGTTTCGGTTTAAGAGATATGAGGTGTGTGATATAATTACGAGCAAGCTAATTGGCGTTGGTAAAATACTTGTTACTTTAATATATAATATTTTTATAGAAAAAAAAACTATTTTTTTTTTCAGAATTGTTGAATTAGCGCAGAACGTTGAATAAACATTTGTACGATATAAATGGTGTTCACGACGTGATCTGCGAGTGAATTAGGAGTTTTTACCTAATTACTTTTCTTAACCAATAAATAAACTATTTAATTTAATCAGTAAATTGGCCAATTACATATCGTGGCATCTTTCAAGAAATTTTCCATGTATTGTAACGAAATTTTTGCTTGTACGTGTACGTACTTAGATTTTGAACTTTACTGTTTTATAACTTTGTGGATGGTGTGCTCAAGTCACTACATGAACACGTTTAAATTACGTTGGTTGAAGAAACCA
Source organism: Tholera decimalis (assembly GCA_943138885.2). Classification (NCBI taxonomy): domain Eukaryota; kingdom Metazoa; phylum Arthropoda; class Insecta; order Lepidoptera; family Noctuidae; genus Tholera; species Tholera decimalis. Next base: position 6,616,277 of record OW964568.2, read on the forward strand.
AACACTAAATTACTTTATATAATCATTGTAACATATGCCGCATGCACATGCTTTATTTTTAAATCTTTAAAAAAATCTATACTAATATTATAAAGCAGAAAACTTTGTTTGTTTGAGCGCACTAATCTTCGAAAATACTCGGTGGATTTGGATGAAATTTGGTATCAAGCTCCATAGCAAATTTCTACTTTTTACCCACTGCAAAAAAGGAGGGTTATGTTCTTATCGTGATAAAGTCCTTGGGAGCGAAGCCCTGCACGACTTCAAGTTGGTTATATAGAAACAGTAATATCGGGATAGTTTTCTTATATAAATGTACAGACGCCAGCACATGAAGCTACCCGAAACTGTCAAATTTTCCCAATCAACCTTGAACCTAATTTCTTTAACAATAAAGTTGAAAATCTATTAAAGAAATTTGACAGATTGTTGTAGCTTGATGTGCTGCCATCTGTACTTAAAAGAACGGGTAACGAAAAGAGTATAAACATACCAAGGGCACGGCTTCTTTGGATGATATCAAACGATATTGGCAGGGTTTTAACTCAAAATAAAATACTCAATTACTAAAAATTACAAACTACTAAAAATTGATACCAAATTTTCGGTTTCGTAAGTTTCTTAAATTGAAATCATAACAATCGTATCACCGCACTACGTAAGTCAATAGCTTTCCAGGTTACTTGCAAATATCACGATAAATCTCTTCTGTGATGTGCTTATTTCAATTTGAAAAGTTCGGTTTCTGATATCAATGTATTAAAAATTCTCATTACTTCCGAACATGTAGAAATATGATTAAAAAACCCTTCCAATATTGTTTGATATCACCCAAAGAAGCCGTGCCCTTGGTATGTATATACCCTTTCCGTTACACGTTGTATATGCAAATATATATATATATATAAATACAATACATATAATAAGTATTTATAAATTTGACACACTTAACAGCTTTGTATTTCGTAAACTTATTTTGGGTCCATCTTCCAGGTTAAGGCAACGTTTGCCGAGTTTGATCCGTGGCCGGGTGACTTTAACATACTAAGATTCCGCCATGACTCGGAAAAAACGTTTACCTGTCCCAGCTGTCATTGCACATCTTTTACATTTTTTTTTTGATAATTGGCTCGCGTTTGACCACCATCTCACCTGATGGTAAGTGATGATGTGGTCGAAGATGGAGCACGCTTGCCTTGAAGTAACCTATTCACTCTTGACTTAAAGACTCCCAGGTTATAGCGATCAGGAAACACAGACTCCGGCAGCGAATTCCACTCCTTAGCCGTACGCACACTGAGGGCATTCCCAAAACGTTTTGTGCGTATGGGTGGGATGTCCACCATGTAACGATGACGCATCACCGTGCCGTGCTGTCTTGTAGTCCGATGATGGAACGGGCTTGGCGGAATTAGATTGTGTAATTCCATCGCACATTCCCCGAAATGTAACCGATAGAAAACCGATAGACTTGCAACTCGTCGTCGATGATGCAAGTAGTCAGGATTCAGAAAATCTAACACTTGTCTTACCAAGTGGTAGTGTGTTATCCAGTTACAAGGTTGTGCAGGTCAGATAGGCAGTAAAATATTAATATTCAGCTGGATCCAGTTAGGCAGAAAGCCGACCCCAACATAATTGTAAAAAGACTAAGCGGATGATGACTAATAATAAAAATATTAAAGCCAAACCGCAGATGGTCCAACAGTTTTGGCGAAAGCTTTATTGCTTTACTGCAAAACCCAACTTGCTGCATTGGACTAGATTGAGCGCAGAGCTAAAAGGCTTATAGGTGACGAGGCGCTAGTGGACAAGCTTCATAGCCTGGCTCATCGGTGAACCGTTGCTTGCCTGTCGGTTTTCTATAGATTGCATTTCGGGGAGTGTGCGCAGGAGCTCCATGACCTGATTCCTCCATCTCCCTTTCACTACCGGTCTACCAGACGCCCGGCTGTGTACCATCCACACTTGTTTGATATACCGTCTTGTCGTACCAAGCGCTTCTCCTCCACATTTATTGTGCGCACAGCCAAGCTGTGGAATTCTCTGCCGGCTTCTGTGTTCCCTGCCACTTATGAGCTTTAAAGCAAGAGTAAACAGGCATCTTCTGGGCTCGCTCGTCACATCGTAGAACTCATCTATCGCTTACCTTCAGGCGAGATTGAGCTCAAGAGCGGGCTCGTCTTTAATAAAAATTAAAATAACCAATAAATTATAAACATTAATTATTTATACAGATTTATATTTTACCTCCAGTCGTCAAAAAATAGATTCAGTAGGCTCGTGATTTAATGGTGTATAAAAAATAAAATTTAACGCCCAACGACAACTCGTTAAAGAGAAGTTAAATAACCAGGTTCTGCCATTATCTATTTTATTATGGGCCTTTTTATATTATCCTCTTTTTGTTGATGGCCGCTGCTTTTTAGATATTAAACCTGGCATTTATAAATAGGTATAATATACAAGAGTACGCCTTTGTACTCTGAATAGTTAGAAGGATGGTCCCTATTTAATTAGTTCACTAATATTTTAGCCGTTATGTTTTGTACCTACCATGTATACTATATAATAAATAAGAATTCAGCTTATCACGTTCCGACTGCTGGCATACGGGTCTCTCTATAACAGAGAATGGGCTGTCATCAGATTGGGAACTCTAAGACTTCATTTTTGTCATTTTTTTATTAATAATATATATGGCTCGCGTTTGACCACAATCTCACCTGATGGTACGTGATGATGTGGTCGAAGATGGAGCACGCTTACCTAAAAGTAACCCATTCACTCTTGACTTAAAGACCCCTAGGTTACAGCTATCGGGAAACACAGACTCCGGCAGGGAATTCCACTCCTTAGCCGTACGCACAATGAAAGTATTCCCAAAACGTTTAGTGCGTAAGGGTGGGATGTCCACCATGTAATGATGGCGCATCGCCGTTTGTCTTGTAGTCCGACGATAGAACGGGCTTGGCGAAATTAGATTGTGTAATTCCATCGCACACTCCCCGAAATTTAACCGATAGAAAACCGATAGACTAGCAACTCGCCGTCGATGTTCAAGGGTCTGGAGCTTTGATTCGACCAGTGCATGGTTGTCAATGAGTCTTTTGGCCCGTTTCTCAATAGCGCTCGTAATCTCAAGCGCGTCCAGTTGGCACTTGGCAGGTCCATCCCAAAGATGAGAGCAGTACTCCGTAACTCCATACATGATCAAACCTGGGCTTGATAGAGATTGAGCAGCTATTCCGGTGTGAAGTACCGTCTCACCTCATAAAAAAACTAGCATAAAACTAGCTAACGTAATAGTAGGTGGTATAGGTTCCAAATCGGGTTCCCAATGTCGAAATCAGAAGACGAACCAAGGTAAATATCAACAATCGTACAATGGAACTCAAGTAGCGTAGAAAGGATACCTGGGCGCGGTGGTTGCCGGTGGAGTAAAGCTGTGACCAAGTGGCGTCTAAAGACTGGAAAGAGGAGTGTTGGTCGTTCAGCAGCGAGTTGTGTAGACGATATTGTTGCCATTGTGGGTATGCCCTGGATGAGACTGGAGCATGAACGTGGAGCTTGGCAGAGGCGAAGTGAAACATACCCGGCAGTAGGTGAAGTCAGACTATGGACAATGATGACGATGACTGCATCATAAGTGCTTGAAAATTAATTCGATCGCAACTTAAAGACGTTTCAATCAATCCTTCGTTCTTGTATTAAAATTAACAAATCACTTTAACGAGTATTAGTGAAACCTTCAACGAAATAACATTGTTAAGTAAACTCACTTACCATACAAGCTTACCCTTTAGATGACGATATTAGATTAAATTTTAAGCTAGGTACACATTTGCAGTACTTGAAATGTTATTTGAAAAGTTAACTGAATACATGTTCACACATTCGGGGTGGTAATAGAGAATCGTAACAGAGCTTATTACTTGGGCTGATATGATTAAAATGCAGGGAGTTTAATTTACGAGTATTCTAGGTTTACGGTTAGATAGTTGAATACATTATAGATGTGTGCCTCAGTAATCGCGATTTTATAATTGAAATTGAAAAAGAAAATTCAGACGAAGACACACGCAACAACATACAATACAAAATACAAACATTATAAAAAAGGATTAACAAAAATAATCGTTGAGCATGTCCACACCGAAAGGGACACCAACTCAGCATTTGCTGGGCGGAAGACACCCAGCGCTGGTTTTAAATAAATGTTAAAGCAAATTAGTACAAAAGGCCCGTTAATTTCCTTGTATCGAGCTGCCCGCTAAGTTATCATTATTATACTACGTGCATGCAAGCTAATTAAAGCAATTTATCCTAACCTTAATTCAACTGAAAGTAATAAAGAATACCTATCGATCTTAATGTCATTTTGAAGTTTAGACGATGCCCGGGGTTGCGGGAATGTTCTAACGAAATACCACGGCCCCGGAACACTAGGGAAACTGAAGGAATAGGCTGGATTTTTTTGTAAATTTAAGACTCCGAAAGGCAGCAGTAAATTGGTATTATTTCACCGTAGAAAACCTTTGCGCAGATGACTAGCCGACACCGAAGTAGAAAAGCCTAACGAACCGCTGGATGCAGAATGGTGATCACAAACTTGAGCTATGAAGGATAAAAAGACAGACGATTGTTATCACTTTGTTTTGATGGCCCAGTGGTTCCGGGCCCATCTTGCAAGTTGCAGGTCGTGGTTTCAACGCCAGACAGGTACACTTGGGCACGCCATAATAGCGGCGGTACGTCCCCTCTTTGAGGAGTGGCCATCGAGGCGTCATGGCGTCCTCACCTTCCACCTGACGCAGGTGCTCACCGGACACGGGTGTTTCGGGAGCTACTTTTACCGGATTCGGCGGGAGAAAACGCCCAGGTGTCACCACTGCGAGGATCACCCTGAAGACACGGTGAAAGACACAGTGGAGGTTTGCCGCACTTGGGCAGAGCTCCACCGTGTCCTCGTAGGAGTCATAGGCGGCAACCTCTCACTCCCAGCTCTGGTTCAATCCATAGTCCGGAGCGAGGAGGCATGGGAAGCAGACACCTCTTTCTGCGGAAGCAGTTATGCAAGAGAAGGAGGTGGTGGGACACGCAAGGGAGAGGCGGGTCTGTAGACCCTCACAGCCCTCGCGCTCCAGCCACCGCAGGAGATGCTCCAGGCGTCGGGAGTCACAGGGTGTCTCCCAGCCACCGTAGGTACGGGCCTGCGGGCTGCGAGCAATGGGTAGCTCGCCGCCCGACTAAAACCAGGCCCGTGTAGAAGGCGCGTCGTGTTCCACGCGTGCCTCAAAGAATGTCAGCAAAATTGTCGGGGCCCACAAGGGGGCCGTTGCCTGCCGAGGTTGCGGAATTGTTCGAAATTGTTACCGCGGCCTCGGAACACGAAGGGTAAATGATGGAACACGGATGGGTTTTAGTCAGTAAAAGTCTGACACACCCTCCCGCTTTGCCCAGATCGGTAGGTAGTCATTAGATGATTTGTAATCCTTTAAAAAAAAGACAGGCACACTAATTTGTGTAATTTACGTCATCACAACTGCCTTCAACGCGCTGAAGGAAAACATTGTGTTCTGTTCGAAAACATGTGACATCCTCCAACACGCACTGGCTCTGCGTGGTAGATTACGGCCCATTCCCTCTCATAGAGAGGTTACACACAGGTATCCTCTCTATGAGAGGGAGATTCAGCCTATACTTTCCCAACAGTGGGAAAGTATAGGCCGAATTGACTTTCATTAGATTTGACAGGCCCGTTGGTATAGTGGTCAGTGGCTCTGACTGCTATGCGCAAGGTCGTGGGTTCGATTCCCACCTAGGACAAATGTTTGTGTGATGAGCACGGTCATTTGTTCTTTGTCTGGGTGTAATTTATCTATAATATGTATGTATTTAGAAATATATATGTATGTTTATCAGTTGTCTAGTACCCATACCACAAGCTCTGCTTAGTTTGGGACTAGATGGCGTTGTGTGAAAAAGTTGTGGAATATTATTATTATTATTTAATTATTATAACCAAATATTGTGTAGGCTTTGTTAGACAAAGATTAAAAAGCATGCAACGTATTCTATATCAGTTTAGTTCAATCAAGTGGTTTTGTTTTTCTTTTCATATACACTATCCGGCTCAAGTGTCATGTTGGCACTGTTTTATTATTGAAATGTTTTTTTTTTTTTTTTCTGGATGGCAAAATCATCATATGACTCCAACCGCTGTGGGTGGAGCGGTTGGACCCACCCTGCTCCTTTTGTTTACCTTGCATTCCGGGGTCGCGGTGTCTTGTTAAAACAATTCCCGCAACCCCGTAAGACAATGGCCCTATTGGGCCCCGTCAATGGTGCTGACTGCTCTATGAGGCGCGCGCGGAACACGACGCGCCGCCGACTCGTGTCTGGTCCTTACCGGACGGTGAGTTTTTTTATCGTGATGTTTGAGCGTTGTATGTTGACATCAAACTGCGGCATTGATAAAAGAGCTATTGACAAAATTCTTTGAAAATAATCGTTTTGCATTGTCGTGTTGCGCTTATCGCCTACTGTGTGAGTGTGCCTAAAGAGTCTATAGGTATACTTCCCCTGTAAAAAGTTCAGAAGGAAAGTGAAAATTATATTAGACTTTCTATAGAAAAGCTTAAAATTCTCTCTTATCCGCTTATGTTAGACCCAGGTAACTTGCGTAAGAAAATCGGCTCATTTGTTACCAATAATTTTTACTTTTATAAAACGCTGTGGCGAGTAAACTTCAAGTTAGATTTAAATGGATGTTTTAAAATTCAATATTTAATTAAAAAGGGTTTTCTTGGTTTACGGGTAGACTTGTGGGTTTTTAATTAATTACAAGTGAATGTAAAATAGAAATTACTTTAGCACTGAAAATAAAATGAATGCTTTTAAAAAGAGATGGCTAATTATTTTGCGTTGAAATGCAGTACTGCAGTGAATAATGGAATGAATGATTTTTTTATCTTATAATGACTACGTTAGTTCTGGGAGGTACAAAGGAAATAAAATAAAATTGATATATGATTTTTCATCGAATATCCTTCGGTATTTGACATCGGGGATCAAGTCGGTCATCTCTTTCTAATAATAATAATAATAATCCACACGCCCAACACCCTACAATCCACACGCCCAACACCTGCGGAATCGTCGCTCAGCTCCGCCTCGCAGCCACCGGGACCTTCTCCAGCCGTGAGTCAAGAGATTCCGGCCGCTGCAGTTGCGTCGAGCTCGAGCGATGAGTACTTCTCGCCGCCGACGACACCACCACCTGCGCGTCGGCGAGGAAGAGGCCGCCCTCCGGCCAGCATGAGACTTCGAGGCCCGCCGGCCTCTGATGGGGTCCCCGCTGCCGGTGGAAGTGTGCAGCGCATGCGATGGACTCAATCCATTAATGAGAACGTCATGCGCTCATACTATGGGGCTACAGAGGGGGGAACTAACCTGACTGCGTACCGTGGTCGGATGCTCTCTCTGTTTCAGGTACTTGAACCAGCTGTCAACATTTCGGCCCAACGACTGTCGGATCAGGTGCGGGTCATCCAGCGTAACCGTATGTTGGATGACGCCGTACTTGATAGACTACGCCTCGAATCACGGTGCAGCCGTGTCTCATCTGCTTCGCCACTGGCCGCGGTGCAACTACAACCCAGTATCTCACCGCGACCCGACCACGTCGGTGAAGATGATGATGACGAGGCTATAACCGTGAGTACCCAGTGCAGTGAACGATTGAGGAGTGCTTTGGAGTGTGCATTACGGGAGTATCGCTCCACACCGCCTGAGCTTAGACCTCGTCTGCCTCGTTTACCCATGCATAAGAAAAATAGAGCGCTAGTGTGTGCTCTAGATTCACTGCTGTCAAATTATTTTGACAATAGTGAAGACCTCACCGATACTCATTCGATCCTATACTGTGCAGCTGTAGCTGCTTGTCGGGTAGCTCATGTCAAGTTTCCAAAGACTGACAGAGTTATTCGACCAGCTGTACCAGCTTGGCAGGGCAGGATCGAACGTCGTATTGCTGAGGCTAGAGCACTCATTGGTAAACTTATCTGCTTCAGGCAGGGCAACACTCGTCCTAGAGTGATGCGCTTTGTGAGGCGGGCGTTTGCGGGGACTGATATCAGTCCTCGGGATTATCTGACCCGCGTCACAGAGCGTATCGACTTCCTGAAGCAGAAAGTCTATGCATGGGCAAATCGAATTCGTCGATATAAGCGGCGGGTGGAGCGATACACTCAGAATCGCACATTTCAAAGCAATGAAAGGTGGGTTTATAGGGCCTGGGAGCGACCTAACCAAGGTGTGACTGATACGTGCCTACCGAATGATGACGCCATGTGTTCGTTCTGGCGCAGCATCTGGTCGGTGCCTGTCAGCCACACCGAGGGTGACTGGATGAGTGAGATCAGGCGCACGTGCGATCTTATACCAGAAATGGGGGCAATTACGATCAGCCCCCAAGATGTAACCCGTGCAGTCCGTCCGTTATCCAACTGGAAATACCCAGGGCCGGACGGGCTGCACAATTTCTGGATAAAATGGTTTCTAAGCTCGCACGCTCGCTTGGCCGCTCAGTTCCAGTCTGCCCTAGAGCTAGGATCGCTACCTCAATTCCTAACTACAGGAATAACCCACCTGCTCCATAAATCAGGCAGTACTTCGGAACCTAAAAATTATAGACTGATCACGTGCTTACCGACGGTCTATAAAGTTCTTACATCCATTCTGAGAGCTAAAATTAATAATCACATAGATACAAATTCAATCATGTCTGCTTCTCAGAATGGATGTAGGAACGGGTCCCGCGGTACTAAGGAGCTTCTCCTAATCGATATTGCCATAAACCAACAGGTTCGTCGTTCCCGAAGGAATCTGTCGACATGTTGGATAGATTATAAGAAGGCCTATGACTCGGTTCCACATACATGGCTCATGAAGGTGTTGGAGTTGTACAAAATAAATCCAATACTCCGCACTTTCCTTGAGTCATGTATGGGGCAATGGAAGACGGTCCTCTGCTATCCAGGATGTCGACAGATCCAGGAAAACAGCGAACCGATTAGGATTGAGCGTGGTATTTTTCAGGGCGACAGTCTGAGCCCACTGTGGTTTTGTCTGGCTCTCAACCCTCTCAGTACACTGCTGGAGGGTTCGGGGCAAGGCTACCAGTTGAGAAGAGGTGGTCAGGTCATATCACACTTGCTTTACATGGACGATTTGAAACTTTTTGCCCCCAGCAACTTGCAACTCATGGAGCTACTGAAGGTAACGGAAACCTTTAGTAGCGCCATCAGGATGGAATTTGGGGTGGACAAATGTGCGGTCATGCATGCAAAGCGAGGAGTGATTATGGAATCCGTGGGAACTCAACTCTCGGATTCCATACACCTAAGATCCCTCGGCTCAACTGAAACCTACAAGTATTTGGGTATGTCAGAGGCACTAGGCATCAATGTTGCTTATGTTAAACAGTCATTGAAGGAACGCTTCTTTGGTCGCCTGAATAAAGTACTGAATAGTCTTCTATCAGGCGGAAACAAGGTGCGTGCCTTCAATGGTTGGGTCATGCCAGTATTGATGTACTCTTTTGGCATACTCAAATGGACTCAGACTGAACTTGACGCCTTGGACAGGCGGGTCCGCACAACGCTGACTGCAAATCGAATGCATCACCCACGTTCATCGGTGATGAGGCTGTATATCCCGCGGAAGTGCGGGGGTCGTGGCTTTTTAAATGCAAAGACCCTGCACAACCACGAGGTATGCAGCCTTAGGGAATATTTCCTAGAAGCCGACGTGGGTATGCATCGAGATGTGGTAGCGGTGGACAAAGGCCTCACTCCGCTCTCCTTAGGTACCGAGAATTGGCACAAACCTGTAGTATTAGATACTAATGACCGCAGAGAAGTATGGCAGAGCAAGGAGCTTCACGGACGCTATTACCGGGCCCTTCATGGGTCTGACGTAGATACGTTAGCGTCCGTAGCCTGGCTACGTTTTGGTGACCTCTTCGGGGAAACCGAAGGTTTTGTCTGTGCAATTATGGATGAAGTTATGATGACGAATAACTATCGGAAATATATTGTGAAGGATGGTACGGTAGACATATGTCGGGCATGTCACAAACCGGGAGAATCCATTCGTCACATTATCTCCGGTTGTTCTCGTCTGGCTAACGGAGACTATTTGCATAGACACAACCTTGTAGCTAGGATTATTCACCAGCAACTTGCGCTTAAATACAATCTTGTGGAATCAGAAGTACCATACTATAGGTATGTGCCCGACCCAGTTCTCGATAATGGCAATATTACACTATACTGGGATCGGTCTATCATTACTGACAGGACTATTGTTGCCAATAAGCCTGACATAGTGGTGATAGACCGATTAGAGCGTCGCACAATGATTGTTGATATAGCAGTCCCCCATGACGAGAACCTCGTGAAAGCTGAGATAGATAAAAAAAATAAGTATCTTGACCTGGCGCGCGAGGTTGTCGACATGTGGGATGTGGAGACAGCAATCATTGTGCCGATAGTCGTCTCAGCCAATGGCATAATAGCCAAGAGCCTCGACCAACATCTAAGGAGGCTCTCGTTGGGCAGCTGGATCAAGGGCTTGATACAGAAAGCAGTACTCCTGGAAACGGCGCGTATTGTGAGGAGGTTCCTCTCTATGGAGCCCTGACCACCGGTAGCTTGGACCCTGTTCCCGATACCGGTGGGCTACTATTTTTTATATTTTTAAATGTTTTTATTTTTTATATTAATATTTAAAAATGTAATTTATATGTACATAGATTTAATAAATATGATAATAATAATAATAATTCTTTATTGGCATAACAATTTTTACAGACTTTGTGAAGCCCTGTCTACCGAGCTAGGTACACAATACCTGTATTTCGGTGGTCAGTGTCTTCTTCTCAATAGGTTGTGCAACTTATATGCAATGAACCAAACTATGTTATTTAAAATTACATTAAATTAAATATAAAACATGAATGGATATAATTGAAATACATCATTAAAATAAATAATTACAAATTGACAATAAAATATTACAAATAAAAAAAAAAATAGGAAAATTAAAACAATATTTACACAACACAAATTAAAACATAAAAACTCTCGCCTCTCTGCCATGAGGGTAGGCAGCAAAATAAAGTTTATAATTTAGTAAGTCTATTAGATACATTAGCTAAAAAGATATTGAATGTCTGCGAGTGCAATATTATAAAAAATATATATTTGTGAATAGTATGTTATGGTTAGATGATGAGTTTTTTTGTGAGTTTGGTGTATGAGGGTGTAATTTTGTGTGTGTGCGTGGTATGTATGTGCGTGTGTGTGTGGTGTGTAAGTGTGTGTTTGTATTTTATTATGTGTACAATTGTAGGAAGTTATATCAGATTTGCTTCACATAATTGAGGAAGTAGTTTTTCTGTTTTTCCATAGTCCTGTGTTTGTAGCCATATCTTTGCTTTTTGTTTAGCTTCGTGATTTGTAAGAGAATTAATATCAAGGGTCTTGTTTAGCTTATTGTATAAGTATATGGTCAAAACAATACGTTGACGCCTAGCAGACGCAGTGTTACATCGAAAAGGTGTACAAACGTCAGGGACAGTACGTTTACTTTTGCGGTTTCTTATAAAAGGTGTAACGCTGTGTTGCTTACTAACAACCTGCAGTATATATGTTTGTCTGACAGTAAGTACATTACACTTTTCATACAATTCGGCAGTGGGAAATCTATGGGGTCTAAAGGTCATAACTTTTAATAAGGATCTTTGTGCTCTTTCTACTTGTATCATAAACGTTTTGCAAGCACCTCCCCAGACTACAATACAGTAACTCAACACTGATTGCACAAGTGCAAAGTAAACTCTGCGCAATAAGTCTAAGTCAGCTACATGTCTCAATTTATTAAATACCCATATCACTTTCCTGACACGCGTAGTGGTGAGATCTATATGTTGACGCCAGCTTAGTTTCTCATCCACTAGTATACCAAGATACTTAACATGCGCAACCTTAGTTAAGGGCAAACATGAGCAGTCTGTGTCAATTGAAGGTAAGTTACATGTATGTTGCTTAATATTTATGTTTATAGGCTTTGATTTAGAGAAGTGGAATTGCAAATAGGTAGATTTTGAGAGGTTTAATGTGAGAAGATTAGCCTTTAACCAATTACCTACTTTATGCAAACCAGATTCAGCCATATTTCGAGCTTCATCCCAGGTATCTCCATGAAATATCAAAGCCGTGTCATCGGCATATGTAAATATTTTTCCGTTTGAAAGGGATTGTTGGCATAGGTCTTTGATGTAAATTAGAAAGAGGCTGGGGCCGAGAATACTGCCTTGCGGAACGCCATAGGTTACCCTCGCATCTGAACTAAGGTATTCTTTAATTTTAACGCGTTGTGTGCGGTTATAAAGAAAGTCTTTAAATATGTTTAAAGTATTACCGCGAATACCAATCCGATCCAACTTGTCCACAAGAATGGGAATCGAAACGGTATCGAACGCCTTGGTGAGGTCGAGGAAAACGCCAATACATTTCTGTTTGGCGTCTTGTTTAAGCGTAACGTGGTCTATTAGTTGGCTAACAGCGTCTTCAGTACTCCTTCCAGACCTAAAGCCAAATTGAGCGTCCGACAGTACTTTGTTGTGGTCCAAGAAACTAACGAGCCTACTATTTAGAACCTTTTCAAATATTTTTGATATTGTTGTAAGTACAGAGATGGGCTGATAATTTCCAACGTCGTCCTTCAATCCACCCTTGTAGACAGGAGTAATAAGGGATTTTTTAAAAACCTCTGGAAAGACGCCTTGAATTAAGCAGATCTCGATGAGCTTTGTTAGGTGTGGAGTCAGTATATGTTTAGCTAATTTGAGAAGTTTAGCTGGAATAACGTTCCATCCAACAGCGCAGTCATTTTTTAGATTCATAATTAGTGATTCAATTTCAGTTTCGTCAGGGGGAAGTAAAACAATTGAGTTTAGACTTGTAGGTATGTCAAAATTATGTGGATTTAATACTTGCGATTTTTGCTTTGTTGCTGATATAAAAAATAATTTTCAATGTTTACTAACAATAGCTTGTTGTTGTGGTAGGTTGATCGTCATCTCCTTAGCCTTTTGTAGTCTTAGTATATGGTTTTTTATTATTATAATTTTTAAAGAAAACTAGCTTTAGGCGTAGATTTTACTGTAAGTTATATGTATGTATTACGATACGACTACCGAAACTCAGATCCCCAAGATACAGAACTTAGTTTGAGGGCCCACCATATAATAAAAAGAAATTGTCATATGGTCACAGAAACATTTTTAGTATACTTAGATTTAAGTTTACCAATAAAAAGTTATTTAATTCTTATTCTAGGATAAATTTATTCTAGAAAACTCAATAAAATTACCACACGTCCGCTAAGAAATAGTCTAAAACACATTACCAAATTCTCAAAACGTTCCAACGTGTCCCATGTTAAGATCGGTACCATCGAATTGAGTGGTATTTGTCACGCACACCCAATGAAGTAGAAAAGCCTGTTAGCAACGTAGTCTGCGGTACCTTGGCAGCTTACCCGCCTCCATGGCAAAATGAAAGCCTGTGGCAGGTTTAAATTTATATAAAAGCATTCGTGGCGAGTGAAAATAAATTTCGTTTAATGTGAATTTTATCATATGTGGTTTTGTGTTAAGTGGTATGCTTGTGTTGTGACTTTGTTTGCTTGAATTTTGGAGACCTTTGCTTGGAATTTATGATTGGTTTTTGGGTATGATTGAGAGAGAGATATTGTAAGAAATTTTATGACACATACATCTAATACTAATATTATAATATGATTTGGTTTAAAATAGTATACTGCCAAATTATATTTGAAAAACTTGTACTAAATTTTTTAAGTAAGCGTTTTCCTTAGGAAGTAGGTATTATAATTATCTTATCCAAATGGATAAGATAATTATAATACCTACTTCCTAAGGAAACGCTTACTTAAAAAATTTCAATATGATAAATATCAGATTGAACGGATTCTTAAAAGCTAGTGTATGTATGAATTAACATACCATGGTAATGCAAACATATCAACAAACATTGTGATGGTTTGGTTGAGAGAGAGATTTTAAAAGAAATTTTATCATACACACATCTACACAATACTAGCATTTGTATAGATGTGTGTATGATAAAATTTCTTTTAAGTTGCTCGCAACTTCGTTCGCGTGGGAAGTTTTTCCCGTGTAAATCCCGATTCAGTGGGAATTTCGCAAAATCCTGTTTTAGCGCGCTTCTATGTATTAAAGGGAACTCCTATTTTATTTCATAGGAATAACAAACAGTAGTATAATACAGATTATAAACAATACAGGATCGAATCATAGTAACAAACACTATTCACTACGTTATTCACAGATTATAATAAATATTAGCTAGTTGTTGATTAATGAAATTACATTGTTAACTTAGAGCTTAAACTATACTATCTTTTAAAGCAAATGTAATACCTTTTTTATTAAATACATTTTTACCAAGAAACAAAATATCTATAGAACAGAAGTTTTTATTATGAGTATCAACTAGACGGTGTAATGGGGAGCGTGCGCTAGAGTTGGTACGACGGAGGTTGGTTGCGAACAAATTTCTCGTGCGTGTTTCTCGATCGTGTACAGTGCGAGGGACCAGGAAGCACAAATTGTTCACAAGGTCGACGCAGTCAAACTTGTTGCGACATTTACTAAAACGAGTCATCATTTCTAGCAGAGCACGTCTAGATTTTAGTGTGAGAAGGTTATACTTTTGCAGTAAATAATCACTTGATACTTTTTCCGCAAGCATCTATAGTGCATGGTGCGAAGATATTTATATGCAAAATTTGAGAGCCCTACTACTCCTAGTTTCTGAGATTTCATGATTAATCAGTGAGTGGTATTTCGTTTTTAACCGACTTCTAAAAAAGGAGGAGGTTCTCAATTCGGATGTTTGTATTTTTTTTTTTTTTTTTTTTTTATGTTTGTCCACGCATAACTCCGTCGCTTGCCAACCGATTTGAAAAATTATTTTTTTGTTGGAAAGGGTATACTTCCCAAATGGTCCCATGAAAATTTTATCGAAATCGGACGAGCCGTTTCTGAAAAATCAAAAAATGTCGAAAAAAATAATTTACCTTGATGATCTTTTCGTTTACTCTGCATTGCGTTTTTTGTTCGCGCATAACTCCGTCATTTACGAATCGATTTGGAAAATTCACTGACCCACTAAAAAGCGCGAAAATAAAAACTTTTTTGCAAAAAATAAAACCGACTTCCATATCAAAACACTACAAAGCCAAAAATAATTTTAATTTCGGAAGGCGGTGTGAAAAAAAAGAAAATACAAAACCAATAACACCGACTACCGAAATTAAAATTATTTTTGGCTTTGTAGTGTTTTGATATGGAAGTCGGTTTTATTTTTTGCAAAAAAGTTTTTATATACATATATAGATTATAAATCTAATAATAATTACCCGACGGAAAAAGAAGTAGGTTATGTTTTTATTGTAATAAATTCCACGAAAAAGAAGCGCCGCTCGACTGCTAATTGTTAAAAAAATTAATATTGCGTTGCAAAAAAACTTTTCAAATTTGGAAAAGAACAGCCCTAGAAATAGAACACTATCGTTCCAATGGACTATCCACATTTTTCTATAACTGAGTGTAGTTAATAACAGGATTAGGCGCAGCTGCGGGCCCCAACATTTATTTGTTCCAGTGACAGATCTGCTCATCCGTAACCATCTTGTGTAATCAATTCGGCTACTCTGTCCTCGACAGGCGACCAACTAACAAAGATCTCTGAGATCCTTACCAAAGCCCCCTATTTCATAAAGGATTTAAGGCGATGAGTGGGGGCAGGGGGGCCTAGATAGCTGGACTATTTGCAGATTGACCGGCCTGTACGTGTTTTGGCTTCCTTCATTTTTGTAACGATGTTTGTTCAAGCTCTACTCGATATTGGGGGTAAAACAAACAGATACGGGAGTCTAAACTAGCGGTCTGACCAATCGAGTTAGAAGTATCGTTGTCTATTTTTGTGAAGATATTTTTTAGCCGATCGTTTGAGGTTTGTGTGCAAAAACATACTGAAATTGTTTGAAAAATAAATCAATAGAATGTTGAAAAATAGCTGTTTCTTCCGATAATACTACGAAATGACACATTAACCGATCACCTTTTAATAATGCTAATGCATTCTTTACTTGTGACTAACCTTAATTTTAACTTTATTGAGCAGTTGTGCCCAAATTGCAACTAGTTGTTGACGTAGTGAGTTTGAACTCACCCTTGCATGACCACACTAACATCTATACTGCTGTACAATATATTGAATGTTCGAGTTTAGGTGTTCTTATGGATGTAAGTATGGATTCAAGTCTCAATCAATCATGCCAAAAACGGCACAGATCTGTTTGGAAATGGCACGGTAGTGGATAGTCTTAAACAGTACATAAGCTTCTTTTCATAACGAGTTCTGTATAATTATGTAGCCGTCACCCACATAAAAAATATTTTATCATAATATGACGATTTTTTTTATATTTTCGCGAGTTTCGTGATTCTTGACCACTGCTGCGCGATATCTGTAGTCAAATATCTACTAAAATTCTCTATGGAGAAGAGTCAGCTATTTATTTTAATTAATTGTACAATCTTAATTCTATATGAATATTATTCGTTCCTATTTAGTGCGGTATGATGTAAGTTAATTTGGTTGGTAATTGGAACTTACCTACTACTTGTTATTATTTATTATTTTTAATTTTCCGTTTATTATTTTACCATTTCTATGTTACTATTAAGTACTTATCCTATAACTTGTATGTTTGGTTGCAAGTTGGTGATTAATAAATAAAAAAATCATGGGATATATTATTATAATTTACACGCAGACAAGGCCGCGGGAAACATCTAGTAGGTGTAGAAGTAATAGTAGAATATTTACACATTTTCGAAAGATATTAAAGTCGGAATTGTAAGAAACATTTGATACGTGCGGAGAGTTTTAAGCTCTCTATATCGACTTTATTTTTTTGTAGTAGGAATAGTTTTGTGTTGTGCAAATTTAGTTGGTAGTGTATATTCAGAAGTGTGTGGTCAAAAGTTGATGTTCAACATCTGACTTTTTTTTCGTATTTCTCAAAAGTTTATTTACCTACTCTTTCGTAAAAACCCGATCTACTTGACTAATCTCTTAGAAAAAAAAAAACACACAAACACAAACAGTTGTATCAGGTTCCTTGGATTATTTAGTCTTATTTGTTTCTTTACGTTTTGGCCGTTACTAGAAATTACCCTTGTATCGCATGTATATTTACAGGCACTAACAACCAGATTAATAATACCTATCTGTCTATAGACATTCAATCATTTTTCCATACAGTAATCGAATTTGTAACACGCAGCTCAGTAGACAATCACTCAACTACTGCGACAACCCTGTTATTAAACATTCAAGTCTTTCTATTAATTCTTATTGTTTCTTTTCTATAATTTAATTTAAATATTAAACACCTCTCATAAACTTTTAACCACTTTAACAAAGAAAGTTATTATAAAAAAAGGTGTTAAAAGGAACACACGGACAATGTTTTTGCCGGACTGACGGCTCAGGGCTGCAATTAACAGCCATACCCGACAATCAACCTTATTCATTCATTTATATTCTCTTCATACCTGGGTAACGAGAATTAATTTAAGCCGACCGTTTTTTGGAGCCGGCGAGGCCTAAAAATGTATGTACGATGTCCGTTATTAGTACAGATGATGTCCTTTATAAGGGCGTAGACACATCTGCGTTTCAACGCCGAATACTGAGTCTGTTTTTCCTGATAGCTTTAACCTAGGGGTATTTATGTCAAGAGCGAATGGGTTACTTCTAGGTAAGCGTGCTTCATCTTCGACCACATCATCGCTTACCATCAGGTGAGATAATGGTGAAACAAGAGCCTACCGTCAATAATAAAAAATACTGCTCCGTTGGTCACGTGTCTGCAAAAGGAACTGAACTGTGCGATTGAGCGAAAAAGTGTTATTAGAATTTATCTGTAAATAGCAGTGTCGAGTTTGGAAGTTGGTGGCGTGACAATTTTTTTTTTATCAGGGTAATATAATCAAATAATTCCTTCCGCTTTAGGTAGAACAGAAGCAAAAGTTATACTTCTACTGACTAAAAACTGACCCTGTTCCTTCAGTTACCCTTGCTTTTCAGGGCCGCAGTATCTCGTCAGAACAATCCCATAACTCCGGCTCGCAATGAGTATATTTGTACCCTGTCAATCCTGCTGACTGCTCATGGTGGCGCGTGTTGTTCACAACCCGATCCTGGAACCATACCATGACGTGTTAAAACGTGAGCCGTTTGAGCAAGAAAGAGGGATGAAGCTATGCACGCTATATAGCTCCATCCCTCTTTCTCACTCGAACGACTCTCGTTTTAACACGTCAAGGTATGGCCTCTAGTCCTTACCGGACATTGTTGTGACACACCACGGGTCAAGCACATGTTTGGGATACATGTTATATTACCTTGCCTTTTGTATATATTATATTAGTAGTAAAAACTGTTTCTGGCACAATACACACCAAATACATACTAAATGAAGTCCTAAAAAACTTATTTCATATGAAGGTATAGGACTGGTATGCAATTGCTGAGTTTTGTAAATTATGTAGTAAAGATATAGTCATCAAGAATTTTTGTTATGATCATAAGTCCAAAGAAGCATCACAAGTCACAATAACAAGCATAATTCAATCATCTCTGTCTGTCGATTTGCGAAATACTGATCAAACATCCTAATATGCATCACTGGCGTTTTTACAAGCGTTCGTTATCGTTTGTACTCTAGATGTGAACGCACCCTAATCAGCCACGGGTCAACAGTATAAAGCCGTACACACAGTAGCACATGTATATGAATAGAGGACACATTTCTGCGTCATTGGCGCGTCCCTTCCGTATTTTTCTAGCCACATGACAACCCTGGTACATTATCTCTACAGCTGTTATATACGCTTGTTTGAAGGCCCAGGGCTGCCAACTTTAAACGGACGTGTACTTAATTTTGTTTAAATTAAAATGTTATGTAATTATTTACGTGGAACTGCGAGTTTTCCTGTAAAATGATGTTGGCTACAAATTAATTTGCGGGCAAGTTTTTTTTTTTGTTACAACAGGTCTTTGTGTGAGATTAATTAAAAAGATAAAAAATACCTTTCCCATAATGAATGAATATTTTATATCCGCTATATTAAAATATTATATTATACTGAAACAACTAACTACACTAGTTATATTTTAACACTCTAGGAATTTTTCCTGTGGTAAGTAAATTTTTATAAACACCCAAACCCTGAACAACTATATGTATTTAGGCCATGTAAACAGTTATACCGGTGTGGGAAGCGAACCCGCAACAGGCAGCGTGGCAGTCAATTGCTCAACCACTGTGCCTTTTTTGTTGAGTGGGGATATCATCGAATGACTTCTCCCGCTTTAGGTGGAGTGGAAGGGAGTGTCAGACTTCTACTGACTAAAAACCCACCCTATTCCTTCAACTGCCTGGTACTTAGTTGGAACATCCCCATAACCAAACACAGTGCCTACAGTGTCGTCAAATAACTCAAATTACTAGGCTGTAAGGTTGTGAGTTTTCTTTAAGTTAAAAGTTGTAAGACAAGCAGTAAGATAATAGGAAAAAATATCTTAGCTCAGAGTTTATAATTGGAACTGTACGATACGAGTGTAGATAAAAACAAATGAACTAAACGATGTCTAATTAGGGACTTGATTTTAATGTTTTTTATTAAATTATTTATAATCCGAATCCGAATTCGAATGCTATAGTTTCTTATTGATTTTTTTTAGGTCCATAAATTATGTAAGATTTTATGCATTTTGTTTGTACAATAAAACTTTTATCTATGTATCTACTCGTATCTCTAGATTTCTTGAGAAGCTGGAAATTTAAAAAGCTGAGATTTTGCACATTCCTCGGTATAAAAGTACCCTATGTATTATTACAGGTTGTAAAATAAAATAAACTATAATTATGTGTGCCAACTTTGTCTAATTTCCAAATATACTACCATCAAAATGTTATAAATAAACACACGCATTATTTACTATTGTTGGCAACACCGAGTGAAGCTAGCGCGAGTGATGTTGTGGCGGGAAACGAAGCGGTTACACCGGTCGACATGGCGCGATCACCGTCTCTCTTTGGGTTGAGCTCTCGACGTATACGGTTGTGTTGTGCTTAGTTTTGCGTTATTAAAGTTGAGATTGTCTGTATTGTCTATATTTGGGAATATACAAGTTATCCCTCACTTTTGTCTTGTTTATAAATCCCTAATCAGCAGTACCAGTAAAAATAGTTAACACTATGCTATATAATATGTTAAGTACGCGCATTTTTTTCCGGGTGGAGAAATCATTGAATGATTTCTCCCACTCTGGGTGGAGCGGAAGGGAGTGTCAGACTTCTACTGACTAAAAACCCACCCTGTTCTTTCAGTTGCCTTTAAGTTCCGGGGCCGCGGTATCTTGTTAGAACCTTCCCGCAATCCCGGTACGCGCATAGCTTCGGAAGACTGCACAAAATTTGATAATCCTTTGTTGTTGTTAGGTTATGTCAGGACAAGATTTGTATAAAATATTTTTTTGTTTATTTATTTATGTACACACATGACACTTACAAAAGAAAAAAAAATACAGACAAAGGTGGTTATTCGTAAGAAATTTCTTCCAGTAGACCTGCGACAGGAGAGTTGAAGAGGAGATGATAGACACAGTGGGTATAAATACTAATTACGATAAATAAAACATACTTTTTTTTTTTTTTTTTTTTTAACGTGGTAAAATTATCAAATAAGTCCTCCCACTCCGGGCAGGGTGGGAGGGACTGTCAGACTTTTACTGACTAAAATCCACGGTGTTCCTTCAATAACCCTTTACATACCGGGGCCACGGTAACGGGATGAGTCCCACGACCCCGGCGGGCTTCGGCCCTCTGCAGAGGGGGCCTCGTCATGTTGCTGACGCTCTTTGAGGCGCGCGTGGAACACGACGCGCCGTCGACCCGGGCATGGTCCATGGTCGGACAGCGAGTTGCCCTTTACTCGTTGTCCGCATGCCCGCGCCTACGGTGGCCGGAGATCGTCGGCCGACGTCCGACGCCGTGGGCGTCTACCACTGCGGCTGGGCTGGAGGGAGGACGCCATCCTCTCCCTCACGCGGCCCGCCTCCTCCTTCGAAAGCATGACTGCTTCGCAGAAGGAGGCGACCGCTTCCCACTCCCTCTCGCCCCGCAGCATGGCCTCGACCAAGGCCGGGCGCGAGAGGTCTCCGCCTATCGCCGCCGTGAGGACACGTCGGTGCTCTGCCCAGGCGGGGCAGTCTTGCACCGTGTGCTCTACGGTGTCCTCCGGGCGACCCTCGCAGTGGTGACACCCAGGCGTTTCCTCCTTTCCCATCAGACACAGGTACCTCCCGAAACTTCCGTGTCCGGTGAGGACCTGCGTCATGCGGTAGGTCAGGACGCCGTGACGCCGATCTAGCCACTCCTCAAAGAGGGGTCTTACCGCCGCAATTGCGGCGTGCCCGGCCGTCGGTTGCGACAGTCGTTCCCTCCATACTGCCCTGAGATCGCGCCGGAGCTCTTCCCGCCGCGCCTCGACTTCTCGAGGCAGCGGGGATACGCCCCGGCGCTGCGCCTCCACGCGCCATTCATAGACGCGCTGGAGGGCAGTCGCCTCCAGATCCCAGGGCAGCAATCCGGCAAGGAGGTTGGCCGATTCGCCGGCGATCGTGCGGTATCCCCGGATCATTCGGATAGCCATGACCCTCTGGCATGCGACCAACTTTAGTGGTCGCGTCCGGATGAAATAAAACATACTTAGCTAATAAATTAAACTATAATGATATAATAAACAAATATAAACATACATCGAGTTAAAATACAAATTTATAAGTATTAATGCTATAAAAATATATACCTATAATAAATAAATAAAATTACGGGATGTTAGGTAGGATGTTGACTAGCTTTTTGTTGTGTTTCACTGCAAGGAAAATTGCCTCACATATTTCCATTCCTCCAGATTTTTGGAATGTGTGGACCAACTCAAACTAATAAATGAAGCGCCAACCGTGCCGACATAGTTGTTTCATTTCATCGACTTTTGACGATAGATGACGTACAAAACTCGAACGAAGGGAAGGTAATCCCATCGTCAAATAGTTGAATTGTTTTCGCAGTAGTCCGCAGTATACCGATGGGATCAACCGCTGAATGTTACATTTAAACTTCAAACGACTGGAAAATTACCGATTAATAACGTTAATTTAAACTTATGTTGGGTTATTTGGATAATTGTCGAGTTTCGGAGCTCTGAGCTCTGGGGTTATCATCAGGCATCAGTTTGTGGAAGGAGTTAAGGCTTACTTTGGCTGTTTTTGGAAGTGCTATTTATAAAGTTTGGGTCAAAAGTGGATGAGATTAATATTGGAGAACGTTGGGGAGAGTTAATATGTAAATATGAACTTTGAAGAGTAACTTTGTACGATTTAGGTACATCTACCTAAAGCTGAAAGGTGGTGGAGAATACTCTTTAGGAGGTCTCATATGATTGAACGATGAGCCACTAATGTCTCAAACTCTCTCCCTCCCTCTCTTATGACTTATGCAGTGGAGATATGTAAGCTGAAATTATGCTGAGGTACCTCAGCAGTATACATAAAAATAAAATAAATTTTATTGTACTTATAAGCAATTACGCAGTGGTGGCCTAGTATTTATAGGCTTGACTTACAAGGTGGAAGTAAAAAGTAAAAATGCTTTTATTTTGAAAACATAGACAGTTGACTACATTACAAAGGAAACAATGATAGCTACAAATGTTTACAACTGTGTCGCAGCTATCAGCGTCCGTACAAAAAAATAATACAATTGTTCCAGACTAAAACCACAAGCAATTAAAATACAAAAAATAAAAAATGACCGTATGTGTCTGTGTGTATGTGTGTGTTTAGATGAGTATAAGAGAGTAGAGTGTGAGTATGTTTGGTCATTGTGTGAAATGTAGGGTATGTATGTGGGTGAGAGTTTGGGTGTGTGTGTCAGTGTTTGTGCTGTTTAAGGGTGTTACCACATCAATCAATCGATCGTCGATCGATGCCATCGATCGACATCAGTCGACGTTGATCGATTGGTGAAGTAGCTTTAATTGATCGACGGATACCGGTCGACTAACCAATCGAGCGATTGCCGGTCGATGGCATCGGTCGACGTTGATCGATTAACCCCGGCTATATTCCGTTGTTTCATCTTGTATTCGACAATCGATCGACGTCGACTAATCCATTCTACCATCGATCGACAATCGATCGATTGGTCTGGTAGAAACTATCGATCGACGTAGAGTAATCCATGCTACCATAGATCGATGGCATCGATCGACGATCGATCGATTGATGTGGCAACACCCTAAGTATCCACAATTTTTTCAGTTTCATCGGGGAGCGTTGAAACCTAGTCAGGCATACTACTTTGTGCAATTTTCATCATTACCACTGCTCTTAAAGCGGTGAAAACGATTTTTTTTTGTAAACGGCATGTTTTAAAACAGTAAAATCCGAAGACATGTCTTGTGATATCCACCAACCCGAAATGAGCCCACGTGGTGGATTATGGCTCATTTCTTCTCATAGAGGGTATGTTTGTGTCCCATTAGTGGGAATGTTGTAGGTTAATCGCATCAAACGCCTTATCCTGCCTTATGATAATGAGACTACGCGCCTAGACTCTTGAAGCACATGTGCCACGATTCGAATTAGGGTACAATTTTTCCATTGTTCTTGCAGTTTAACGTAAAAAACTTTTTACCAAAAATTAAACCGACTCCCAAAAAGACACTGCAAAGTGAAAAATAACTTTAATTTCGGTAGTCGGTATCTTTAGTTTTGTATTTTCTTTTTTGGTACCGACTTCCGAAATTAAAGTTATTTTTCACTTTGCAGTGTTTTTTGGGAGTCGGTTTAAGTTCGTAGTAAAAAGTTTTTTTTCACTCTGTTTAGTTGGTCGATTTTTTAATTACTAAGTTACAAGAGCCTAAATGTCAATAATTTTCCAAATCGGTTCAGCGGTCTTCAAATAATCGATGATCATACTTTAAAAAAAAATATACGCATCGACTTGATAACCTCCTCCGTTTTGTTTTCGTCGGTTGAAAAGTAGTCGGCCAACGTTATATTCAAAACAACTTCAATAACACTTCGGATGCATATAACCACCAGCGTGCCCCCTCAATATAATATTGTGTTACCAAGTAAATGTATAGACCCTGGACGTAATTCGATTTTCATACTAATGTCCCCTTTGAAGTGGTGCCTCTCAGGACTTACTAACGAACCAATGTACTGGGGCTTTCCAAGGGTAATGTTGTTATAAAATGTGCGGGAAATTGTAAATGATTGACTTTAATATACCAATGTAACCAATTTACTTGACTTTGGCGGCCACTCGGCTCTTATTCAGCCATGCTTACCTGGTATTCGACTGTTGATTACATCGAATCATTTTGCTTTATTTACTGGAACACATCTTGGGTATCTGGGACTTAAGATCTTGTTATTCTAAAATGTTTAATAAACGTTGATTTTTCATCAAAACAAAACAACTCAAAGCTTTTATTTCAACATAGCTTCTGCCCGTAGTATCCCTCGAGTGAGTTTTTTGAGGCGCTTATGCTAACAAATTTTTCGGAAAAAATTGATAAGGCTGGTTGATATTTGCCGTGATCTAAGTGCTGGCTATTTCTTTGGCGAAAAGCTAAGCATTACTACACAACGCGGCAATGACGCCAATCAGGTACATTACCGGCTGACAACGATGGGGACCATTTTTTCATGCATTCTATTGGGTTGTAGTTTATTAACCGACTTCAAAAAAAGGAGGTTTACAATTCGTCTTGAACTTTTTTTTTTTTTATGTATCCGTATACCGATTTGAAAAATTCTTTTTGCGTTTGAATGAGTATACTTTCTAGTTGGTCCCATTGTTACGAAATCAGGATCTGATGAAGGGATCCTGGAGAAATCGAGGGAACTCTTCAAATGTTATAGGTACACCTATAGCGTTTTTGGTATTTCTTATAGTACCTTGAGCAGTTGTTTCCGAAAAGTACCATTTGGGGAAGTTGAACTGATGATGAAGACCACAGATGAGAACACCGAATTGAGAACCTCCTTTTTTTGAAGTCGGTTAAAAATACAAACAGACCCACTAAAAAGCGTGAAAAAAAATTTTTAACAAAAAATAGAACCGACTTCCATATCTCAAAACACTACAAAGCTAAAAATAACTTTAATTTCGGAAGGCGGTGTGAAAAAAAAAGAAAATCCAAAACCAATAACACCGACTACCGAAATTAAAGTTATTTTTGTCTTTGTAGTGTTTTGATATGGAGGTCGGTTCTATTTTTTGCTAAAAAATTTTTTTTAGGTTAAATAAAACAGTATCTTCTGCTAAAATTTTCCCAATTATGGTGTGGGTCGTCTTCCAGTCTAAGTGGATGCATCTATGTATTAGTGTTTGATATGGAGCAACTGGCAATCTGAACTCCACGGCCCAGTTGCTGAGTGGCAATAAGAGTCAGACTTTCTGGCTGCTGACTACCTGTGACGACTTTCGAAGATGTAGAAATCACAGCCGGGACCAACGGTTTAGCGTGCTTTCCGAGACAAGGTGGAACCTCGATATTTAAAGATAGTCACCCATCCAAATATCGACTTTGGCAAGCGTTGCTTAACCTCGAAGCTACAAGCTCCTCCGTGTTTAGGTTAAATATATAGTTTGTATAAAAGGTAATCTATATACAGGGTTAATTGTAAAACACCGAAAAACTCTCAGGACTATGTTACTAACATCATAATCAACAACTTTTGTTCTATGACTTTTAAAAATTCGTCATATTTTAGTTCATCAGATTTTCATACAAAAATAAAAATATTTAAATTGAACGCCCTAAATGTTACGGAGTCTATGCGAAACAAAAGAAAGTGATAGTATAAATCGTTTCCTTTTGCTTCACATAGACTTCGTAACATTTAGGGCGTTCAATTTAAATATTTTTATTTTTGTATGAAAATCTAGTGAACTAAAATATGACGAATTTTTAAAAGTCATAGAACAAAAGTTGTTGATTATGATGTTAGTAACACAGTCCTGAGAGGTTTTCGGTGTTTTACAATTAACCCTGTATACAGGGTGTGGCGGAAATAATGGATAACCCTGTAACTGCCAGTAGGTCATATAATGGTCTATCATATATCCCAATTTCAAACTCAGTTGGTCAGGCATTTCAAAGTTATTTTTATTTGTTTATTTTTTTTGAAAATATTGTACCTATTTTATAAAATCAGCTGCCGTTTCAACATTTAACGGAGTTTTTTTATTCTGTTTTTTGCGGTCTGCTTCTGAATGTTTGTGTAATCACACGCGTATGTAGATTTTTTGTTACACTCTAAGATGATTTCAGAAAAAAACACATAATACTTACTTTTTAGTTTTTTTAATTGAATCCTGTAACTTTGACTCCATACCCTGAAAAAAAAATGTATCGCACAGTTATGGCCCATTACTTTAAAAAGTTGTCCATATCATGCGGATTCTAAAATGGTATCATAGTGGCCAGTATAGTACGAATGTGCAAAACTATTTCAGTTTGAATTCAAAAGGTCCATAATTTCAAAAAAATATTAAATTCAAAAAAATGTGATTCTGTATTTTACTAATCTTCTGTGTCATGTAAATTGTTGTAAAAACGTTTCTAACTCACTTTGACATTGCTAAAACACCACTCAGGTAATAAAAAACCCAGTCTCACTTTCTTTGGGATGACAGAGCTATTGTGCTTCCAGGCTGTGGCTTTTTATTGATTTACTTTAAAGAGGTAGATAATAACGAGTTTAAGACTCCTTACTTAATTAGGTAATTATTTTACAGGTCAATTGATACAATAAAAAGCAATGTTCATGACACAAATGTATTTAAAAATCATACAAGATGTTCGAAATGAGCCCCATCGGCTGCGATGCAAGCTCTGCACCTTCTAATAAATGAACGTTTGATGCGACGTGCAAAGCCTGCCAAACTTATTTCCTGAGCAGCAGACTGCACACGTTGCCGCAATTGCTCCACAGACGTAATCTCTTCTTTGTAAACTTTTTCTTTTAAACAGCCCCAGTAAAAGAAGTCTAATGGGTTCAGGTCCGGCGAACGGGGTGGCCACAATATTGGCCCTAAGCGCCCTATCCAACGTTCTGGATATGTCTCATTCAGGTGCTCTCTCACTCTTGCCGCATAATGTGCAGGGCAGCCGTCGTTTTGCAGCCACATGTTCTCACGTGTTTCATTAGGAACGTCTTCTAACAGCTCGGGTAAATTATTTTGCAGGAAGTTCAAATAGCTTTCAGCATTAAGAGTCGGTGGCAGCTCAAACGGACCAATAATTTGGCCGTTAATTATTCCTGTCCATAAATTGATTTTCACTTGGTACTGCGATCGGTCTTGTCTAATTAAATGTGGATTTTCAAGCTGCCAACTGTGTAAATTGTGTATATTCAAATACCCGTCCTTCCTGCATGTAGACTCGTCACTCCAGAGGATATTTTCAAAGAAATGTGGTTGTTCTCTAATTCTTCTCAACATTATACGACAAAATTCTTTTCGTGCTCGGTAGTCCCTTGGAAGTAATGTTTGCACCCTTTGATAGTGGTAAGGGTACAATTCGTGACGTTTTAATATGCGATGTACTGTTCTGGTTGACATTCCAGTAAACCGAGATAAAACTCGAATGGATATGGTAGGATCTGCTTCTACTAACTCCATAACTTCTTCTTCGTTATTGTAGACTCGTGGTCGTCCTTCACTCGCGCCGCCCACACCTGTACCAGGTATTCTTCCCTCACAGTAGGCATTGTGTACGCGAATAAAAATTCGGTAATCAGGGTGTCGACTATTCGGGTACCTTTCTCGGTAAAGTCTTGCCGCTTCATTGGCGTTGCCTCTACATTCACCATAAATGTAGTGCATGTTGGCATATTCTACCGATGTGTAACGTTGAGGCAACGACAGGCCCGTTGGTATAGTGGTCAGTGGCCCTGACTGCTATGCGCAAGGTCGTGGGTTCGATTCCCACCTAGGACAAATGTTTGTGTGATGAGCACGATCATTTGTTCTTTGTCTGGGTGTAATTTATCTATAATATGTATGTATTTAGAAATATATATGTATGTTTATCAGTTGTCTAGTACTCATACCACAAGCTCTGCTTAGTTTGGGACTAGATGACGTTGTGTGAAAGTTGTGGAATATTATTGTCAACAGCGCACTTGCCACAACAGTCCGGGTACAGTAAGCAATGTCGTCGGGATCACTAAACAACGCAAGTCCAAATCACAGGCAAATCAGAGTCCGAAAAGAAATGCAGTAAGTCACGAGTTAGATTTAACGAACGAAAAACAGGGAGCAAAGGCGCGTGCGACTACGTACGACAACGAACGGGATAACACTGAATGATGTTATGAGGAACTATTGATGTGGTGATTCTAAAAAAAATACAGCTTGCCTTTTTCTATTTTGCACAATAGCTATATTGTTTCCATCGAGCCAGAATTCCAGGTAGCCCCAAACAAAGAAAGGACCGGTTTTTTTTTACCTGAGTGATGTTTTAGCAATGTCAAAGTGAGTTAGAAACGTTTTTACAACAATTTACATGATACAGAAGATTAGTAAAATACAGAATCACATTTTTTTGAATTTAATATTTTTTTGAAATTATGGACCTTTTGAATTCAAACTGAAATAGTTTTGCACATTCGTACGATACTGGCCACTATGATACCATTTTAGAATTCGCATGATATGGACAACTTTTTAAAGTAATGGGCCATAACTGTGCGATACATTTTTTTTTCAGGGTATGGAGTCAAAGTTACAGGATTCAATTAAAAAAACTAAAAAGTAAGTATTATGTGTTTTTTTCTGAAATCATCTTAGAGTGTAACAAAAAATCTTCATACGCGTGTGATTACACAAACATTCAGAAGCAGACCGCAAAAAACAGAATAAAAAAACTCCGTTAAATGTTGAAACGGCAGCTGATTTTATAAAATAGGTACAATATTTTCAAAAAAAATAAACAAATAAAAATAACTTTGAAATGCCTGACCAACTGAGTTTGAAATTGGGATATATGATAGACCATTATATGACCTACTGGCAGTTACAGGGTTATCCATTATTTCCGCCACACCCTGTATATAAATGAATTGCTGTTCGTTAGTCTCGCTAAAACTCGAGAACGGCTGAACGGATTTATCTTATCTTGGTTTTGAAATGTTTGTGGATGTCTAGGGAAGGTTTAAAAGTTGAGAAAAATTAAAAAAAAAGATTGCCGGGAAAACCGTCACAACAGCCCTTTTCTATTTCCTACTCAAACGTTTTCTAAATAAAATGGAGAGTAGGGTAGAGGTAGGGTAAGGGTAAGGTTGGTGTAGGGTAGGGATAGGGTAGGGGTAGGGTAGGGTAGGGTAGGGTTAGGTTAAGGGTAGGGTAGGGGTAGGGTATTGGTAGGGTAGGGGTAGTGTAGGGTTTGGGTAGGGTAGGGGTAGGATAGGGATAGTGGTATCGGTTGGGTACCACGCGAACGAAGTCGTGGCGGGTCAGCTAGTATGAAATAAAATTCCTCTATTATAAAACCCTTTAGTACCCCTTTCAGTTCAACTATTGACGTAATTCATAGAACTATGTCAAGCAATCCTATAAAATACGTCAACTGATCCTATAAATCATACGATCCAACATTCCTACTAAAACTTCGATCCATTGTCCATACTCACAAACAGTTTCCACCATTATTATTAGTTGCCGATTAAACAGCAATAACACAATACCGTTACTCTGAGAAACAATACAGAAAATATAGAAGTTAGAGAGTCGTTTAAAACTTTGTTTGTAATGCAATTGTTAGTTTTGAAAGTCGGTGTTGAATGGAAGTCGGACTTTATAAATTTTGCTATAGAATATTTCTATTAAAGATGGAGCGGTAACGAGTTATAATTAAGTTTGTTATTTATTTACAATTTATTGGTAGGAACAATGAGGGGTTTTATCAAAACAGGGTTGAATATTGGATAAACCATGGAGTGACCAAGATCGAAGGGATATCGAAGTGCGGTTTATAAATATAGATTTTTTAAATTTACTTTCCGACACATTTGTACTTGAAATCGTTTTAAACTCCAAACTCAAACACAATTTTTTTTATTTCACATTGGCTAATATAAACCGGTATGTCCTAGGACCTACATCTAAAAAACTCGAAGACATGTGATATCCACCAACCCGCACTGGACCCACGTGGTGAATTACGGCCCAATCCCTCTCATAGAGAAAAGACCTATGTCCCAGCATTGGGAACACTATACAACGTGTACCGGAAACCCCATATCTATTCAAAAGGACTGAAGACAACATCTGGTATGGAGTCTCTATGCAAAGTTTCAGCTCAAAATAAGTGACTCACAGAATTGACCCCAAATTATTGGTTTCATATATTTCTTGAATACCAGTAATAACAAACGTGTCACATTACTATGAGGGTCATCACTTTCCACGTCACTTGCCAATAAAACGATAATTCTCATCGTTCTTCTTAATTTGAAAAATTCGCCCTCTGGTATCAATGTATTGAAATTTCTAATATGCTCCACACATGTAGACATAGGATTAGAAAACTCTTGCCATATCGTTTGTTATCATCCAAAGAAGCCGTGCATTCGGTATGTATATACCCTTTAAATTACACGTTGTATAATGATTACGTTATGTTATAAGCATCTATCGTTAACTTCGATGACTCATGATTGCCGTACTGCCGTCAATAGCATAGTTGCAGTAAGTACACTCTATTCGGTTTCAAGAAAAACGTGGTATAAGTTTTAGTGACGAACGTGACGTACGTCACGTATATAAGATTTTCTTAAGAATAAGATTTTCTCAAAACCATTTAGAGCGTACTTACTGCAACTATGCTATTAACGGCAGCGTAGTGGTTGGTTGATTAGCTGTTGAGCTGCATTGCTAGTTCGATTTCAAAGCTTAACAAAAAATATAAAGCCTTCAATAGTTGGTTTAGTATGTTTCTCTATGTTCTGGCTGTTTGTGTATGAAAGAATTTACATTTTGTTAACACACTCACCGCAAAAGTTTTTTTTATGAACAGAAGAACTCAGTCATATTAAACCATTCTAAATAACGTTGTACCTTCAAAACTCTCTTTTCAAAGACGAAAAAATACTTATCCGTCCGTATCAAATCAACACATCTTTCTAAAGGGAGGGTAGGGACGCGATAATGTAACAAAATTAAAAAGATACGAGTATTTGAAACCATTTTTAGAACACGTATAAAAATCCGACATTCGTGACGCATTTCCGACAGCCGTGTCCCGACACAGGTATCAATCAATGGATTTTTTTTTATTTGCAAAGGAAATTCATACGCATTCATCATTCGAATGTCGCGAATGTTTATGACCGATAAGGGTAACTTTTTTCTTTGAGCCTGCATTGCATAACGTATTGAGATGTAGCGTGCTGGAAAGATGAGCGGTTGTGATTGTGTTTTCAATGTAATTGATTGAGATTTCTGTGTTTTATCCATGTTAGTCAGTGTGTATGTGTGTGTGTGTGTATTTATGTGTCGTGAAAACATTGTTGGTAGTTTTGCGTATATTGATGTACATATTAAAATTCTTACTAAAGAAAAAATGTCTTCAATGCTTTTACTTAACATCTCCACTAATTTCTTCAAAATTTGGTGCCTATTAAAGATCATTTCATTTCATTTCATTTATTCAAAAACAATTTACATTGTGTGCGAATATAAAAGCTTAACAACTAGGTACACATGCAGTAAAAACTAATAATTGAATTGCTTATAATGGGACTGATAACAATAAAAAATATAAGAAAATAATGGTAATAGTAATGTCAAAAAAAAAAAAAATAGAATTATACAACAAGAATTTAAAATAAAAATACTGAAATCTTGAAAACAAACAATGTCAATACATTTCAAAAAATTAAAATTATTATTAATAGTTTTAATAAATAAGTAATAACAATGTCAACAAATAATAAATAATTTTAATCTAGTATTTTACAAATCCTTTACAGAGTAGGGGCATTTCTCCAACAGGAATCCCTTGAGCCTTGCTTTGAACGAGCTTGTATATAATATGCTTTTTAATTCAAGCGGCAACCTATTAAATATTTTAACTGCCTGGTACAGTGGACTGTGTTTAACAATGTTAAGTGTCGGAATGAGTTTGCTATCTAAATCTTTTCTACGTGTTTTTTCCCTTACCAGTCTTTCTTCATGAGTTTCAAAGTAGTAAATGTATTTCTTCAACGTGGATAAAAGTACCAATATATACAATGCAGGCACTGTGAGGATGCCAAGTTCTTTATAATAGGGTTGACAGCTTTCCCGTTGCGAAGTACGAACAATGGTTCTAATTGCTCTTTTCTGGAGAATGAACGCCCTTTGAGAATTATAATTGTAGCTGTTACCCCAAAACTGTATGCTGTACCGTAATCTAGACTCTATTAGCGCGTAGTAAACTAGTTTTAGAGCTTCTAAACTTACTTCATCCCTGAGAATTCGTAGAGCATAACACGCCGATGATATGGATGAATCAAGTGCTACTAATTCTTTTTTCCAATTTAATAAGTCATCTATATATATTCCTAGAAACTTTACTTCCCTGACAAGCTGAATTTTAACCTTATTTAGTTCAATATCCATACTATCTTTATTACGTGCAGTCGTTTTAAATAACATTATATTCGTTTTTTTCACGTTAATTATAAGTTTATTCGCAGTAAACCAAGAATGAAAAACAGCTAGAGCTGCATTAACTGCATCGCTAAGCGTTTGAATGTCATTTGCTGATACTACTGCATTTGTGTCATCCGCAAAAACTATTAGTTTTATGTCAGGTAATATTTTATTAAAATAATTTATGAGATCGTTGGTAAATATAATAAATAATAAAGGTCCTAAGATCGATCCTTGAGGCACACCAGCTGTAATATTGAGCAAGGATGACTTATAACTTTTTTTACACCTATTAAATTGCGTGTTTTCGACTTCGACAAACATTTTCCTATTTTTCAAATATGAAGAGAAGAGTTGTAAAGCTTTACCTCTTACACCATAGTGCTCAAGTTTAGCGATGAGTAGTTCAAAGTCAATAGTATCGAAAGCAGAGCTTAAATCTAGAAAAATACCAGCTGCCTTCATTTTACGATTAATTTGGTCAACTACATCATTTATTAATGTATAAATAGCATCTCCAGTGCCAACACTCTTCTGGTATCCATACTGTCTATCACTTATCACTTTGTTTAAATTAAGATGTTTACTTAAACGATCCTTTAAGACTTTTTCAAAAATTTTTGATAGCGTGGGTAATAAGGAAATGGGCCTGTAGTTTTTTGCATCCGTTTTTGGACCCTTTTTATGAATAGGAATGATCTTAGCTACTTTTAATTGTTCCGGAAATATACCTTCCACTATGCACTTATTATAAAATCAATGCTAATAGTATTTATTTTTTTATTTCTATGTATAAAGGTACATAATTACATAC
Organism: Tholera decimalis; assembly: GCA_943138885.2. Lineage (NCBI taxonomy): Eukaryota > Metazoa > Arthropoda > Insecta > Lepidoptera > Noctuidae > Tholera > Tholera decimalis. The sequence continues at coordinate 6,650,067 of OW964568.2, forward strand.
AGATTTAATCAATTCACTGTGATACCATCTGTCTATTTTGTTTAACAATTTTATACAAAATAAAAAATAAAATATAATTTTTCAGGCACCGTAGCACCATTTCCCAAGCGTCCTATCAGGTTTACACAGACTAAAATCAATTTGACATCTATCCAAACTCCAGGAAGGAAGTGACGTTAGCCGTCACAAGCTACCATCAATCATGACATGACAAAGTAGACGCATCTATCTGATGCCACTTAATGACCTTTGTGCTGCGATTTTTGCATAAACTCTATACCCATCTCATTTACTCTATACAATTTTCAGTTAGAGGGAAGAAGATAGATAGTGTTTTGTCAGTCCAGCGAACCGGAGCTAACTGAGTTTCCCGTAGCGATGTTCTTTTTTTAAATTTATCGGAATCTTTTTGTTGGGTTTTCCCTAATCGTAGATGTCCGCTGTCATAATCACTTTCGTTGTCTTTTGTTTTTTTTTTGAGTAAAAGGCGTTTAGGCTTTATTGCTGGGGAAGCGATAAGGGGTCTTGCGTCTTACATTTTACTGGGCGATAAAGTTTTCACAGAAAGATTCAGTGATATTAACTGACTATTATATTGTGAATTCACTACTTACTGATTATGTAAATTGCATTTTTTTAAAGAGAACTAACAATGTGAGTAAAAATTCACATTACTCGCTGTGCCAACTAAGCTAAATATGCTTGTGTCTGAAGTGGATTCACGGCAATATTGTAATGGCTGGGGTTAGAACCTGCGACTTCTCAATCACAAGTCCGATACCTTAATTCAATTATGTATTATGTTAAACTTATTCGTAATTATATCCATTATAGGTAGGTAGGTATAAATTAATTCTCCTCCTCTCCAGAATCCTCACATCTTTAACTCATAAAAGCTAATAAAATAATTACTTTGGACTATTACGTACTTCCTCGTCCTCCTCATAAAGTCGGTCCCTCAGTGCTGAGGATCTTGGCTACAACAGAAACGTTGCAATAGGCTCCTCCATCTACTACGGTCTTCAGCTTCAGCTTGATTTTTACGTATTTATATGTACAGCCACAATTTCTTGACTTGTTTACAGTATACCGTTTGCCAAGACAATATAACAAACTAGCTTTTGCCCGCGACTTCATTCACGTGGGAGGTATTTCCCGCATAAACCCCGATCCTGTCGGCATTCCAGGATAAAATCTATCCTCTGCCTATCTCCTGGTTTTAACCTACCTCCCTACCAATTTGCAGTCAAATCGGTTCAGCCGTTCTTGAGTTATAAATAGAGTAACTAACACGACTTTCTTTTAACGGAAACCCCATATCTATCCTAAAGGACTGAAGACAACATCTGGTATGGAGTCTCTATGCACAGTTTCAGCTTAAAATAAGTGACTCAAAGAATTGATAACAAATTATCGGTTTCATATTTCTTGAATACCAATCATAACAAACGTGTCACAGCACTATGAGGGTCATAACTTTCCACGTCACTTGCCAATAAAACGATAATTCTCTTCGTTCTTCTTAATTTGAAAAATTCGGTCTCTGGTATCGATGTATTGAAATTTCTAATAAGTTCCAAACATGTAGATATAGGATTACAAAACCCTTGCTATATAGTTTGTTATCATCCAAAGAAGCCGTGCACTCGGTAAGTATATACCCTTTAAATTACACGTTGTATAGATATTGATGGGCATAAGTGCCTGCATATTATTTTTATTTATTTATTCCAGGCTTCTAAGGCCCATAGAAAATATACATACAAGAAAGCAGGGACCTGATTAGCGCCGAAGTGTCAACATTGTTTTAAAATTTGCTCCGTTAATTTATTCTAGGAAAGTGGTCAAAAGTTCTCATAATAAGCAGTGCTATATATCCCCGTGAAGCTGAATTTACAAACTATCCAGTGGTGTTTATATCTTACCAGGATTCCAGTGCGCTCGTGAGTAATAAGCACATTACTTTCAAAAAAATATATTTTAACGGCGGCGTTGTTTTTTGCGTCCCTGACCTAGGACAATCTTTGGATCGCTCGCTTCGACGCGCACACGTGCAGCGCTTACAGGGACGCTCGCTGGCCGCCTTGAGATTTTGCGAACTTAAACTTTATATTCAATACTAATAAAGCCCAGCTTTGCTTGGAGTTATTTTAAGCTCAAAATTAATATTAATAAAATGGAACCAAACCGAAATATTTGTGCTGGATGTCGGCATGAAATAAAAAATGTGGAATTTTTGGATTGTTGCGAGTGCAAATTGAGATTTGATATTTTTTGTGTGAACATACCAAGCAACAACTTTTATCTAATGGACCCAGCTTACAAGTCCACCTGGAAATGCCCCGAATGTTGCTGCAAACAACTAAAAACCGACAACACAAACACACCTGCGCGCCCAGCTATTAATTCTGGGAACCTCGGTCATTCACCAATTCGGAATAAATCATCGTACCACAAATCTATACCTAAAACTTTTGGAACTCAGAACACTCCACCTGATACGATGAATGTAACTCTTAGGAAGAAAAGTAGTCAGTCCGTGTCAAGCTCAAATATTCAGGAACAATGCTTAAACGTAACTAATCTCAGAGATATTATTAAGGAAGAATTAACTGCGGCTCTAAAATCGTCTTTCAAAGAATTATTTGCCGAGCAATTGAAAAATCTACAAGGAGAATTATGTGATTTCAAAAGTTCGTTCGGATTTTTCAATGACCACTTCGAGGAGTTCAAGAAACGCTTTGATGAAAAAGACACCATAATTCAACATCTGCGCAGCGATAATGCAAACCTTCAGCAAAGTGTCAATGATCTTAATACACGATTATGTATCGTAGAACAAAACATGCGTGAATGCAATGTGGAGATTGGAGGTCTGCCTGAAGACAAGTCAGAAAACCTAGTAAAAACGCTTCAAAAAATTGCGAGTGTAACTAGTTGTGAAATTGGCGACTCCGACATTATGCAAATTACGAGAGTAGCTAAACTAAATAAGGACAATAACCGCCCACGCACTGTGATTGCCAAACTCCGCAGCCCCCGCCAGCGTGACTACCTTCTGGCTGCTGTAGGAGAATTCAACAAAAAGCAACCCTCTGACAAATTAAACTCACATCACTTAGGCATAGCTGGTAACCAACTGCCTATTTTTGTTAGTGAGCATTTATGCCCTACTGGCAAACAATTACATGCGGCAACACGAAAACTGGCTAAGGAGATGTCATATAAATTTGTCTGGATACGCAATGGCAGAATTCTTGTAAGAAAAGATATTTATTCGAAGCCTATCTATATTCGCAATCAGGACAGTTTAAAACTAATGAAAACAACTAACTCCACAAACTAAATTTAGGTATGTATTTATGTTATGTATAAAATGTTCTTGGCGTTATTTGTATTTGTAATGCTTGATATTTACTATCAAAATGTTCGTGGAATGAGGACTAAAACCGAAGATGTCTATAAAAATATTTTGCTCACTAGCTATGATATAATAGCATTTACCGAATCTTGGTTAAACCCTAATATAAGTAATGGAGAGTTCATTGACCCGCGGTACGTGGTATATCGCAGAGATAGGTTTAGTTCTAAGACCAACAAAAAAGATGGGGGCGGGGTTTTGGTTGCTGTCAGTAATAAAATTAAATCTACTAGAATGAAAAGCTGGGAAACTGATTTGGAAGATTTATGGTTGTCTATAGACTTAACTGTTAATAATAATATTAAGAAAATTGCACTCTGTGTTATCTATATGCCACCGCCAGTCAAACTGGACTCTCTACAGTTATTCCTAGATAATGCTAATAATGTGCTAAATAATGTCGACGAAGTTGTGATTCTTGGGGATTTTAACTTGGGTTTTATTGATTGGAGCAGGAAAGACGATGACCTGCATCTGTCACCATCAAATTATGAAAATACTCTGGGTTACTCTTTTATAGACTTTATGTCAGTTAATGAACTACACCAATTTAATTCTGTTCTTAATGCAGATTGCCGAGTTTTAGATCTTGTTCTAAGTAACATATCAAATGTAATTGTTACTAAACCTAATAATTTGCTTAGTAAATTAGATTCCCATCACCCTAACATACTTGTCTCTATTCCACTCTCTAACGTGAAACAATTAAAAGCTAAATATCGTTCTGGTTACAACTTCTATAGAGCTGACTATGAACAAATCAAATGCTATCTTAAAAATGTAAATTGGCACAATACGTTCTATGAATGTGCAGATGTTAATGAAAGGGTTGCGGTCTTTTATAGTGTGCTACAAAGCGCTATTGATAATTTTGTACCTAAATACACAAGAATAAAATCTAAATATCCTTCTTGGTATACTGACTCACTTATTAGAACTCTGTCTGAAAAAGATAAATTTAGGAATAAATACCGAAAATATAATAATCCCCGCGACAGACTCACCTATGAGCTACTGCGCAGTCGCTGCCATACTTTAATAAATAACTGTTACAATAATTATAAATCTAAAATAGAAAATGATATTCCCAAAAACCCTAAAGCTTTCTGGAGGTTCATAAAAGATAAACGACGTGGAGAATCGTGCATTCCTGCCGATATGTTTATGGATGATAGGGTAGTTAGCAGTGGTCCAGAAATCGCTAAACTTTTTGCTGATCAATTTGTCTCCGTTTTTAGTCATAGCCGATCCAATGCTAACAATACTCTCAATGGATCTACAGGTTCTGAATCTGTTATAAGCTCTATTAAGTTTACAGAAAATCAAATTTTTAACCAGCTAAAACACATAGATCCATCTAAAAGTGCTGGACCTGATTCTATACCATCTTTGTTTATAAAACGCTGCTGCCATGAACTCGCCCTGCCGTTGCAGATTATTTTTAATTCTTCTCTTGCTGAAGGAACCTTCCCTAATGTGTGGAAAAGAGCAAGGATTGTCCCAGTTCTCAAAAAAGGAGATCCTGCTAATGTCAAAAATTACCGCCCTATTTCAATACTGTCATGTTTTTCTAAGATCTTTGAGTGTCTTGTCTGTCCAACAATTACTCACCACATTGATAAAATTATTTCACCTAGCCAACATGGCTTTAAAGCTGGTCGCAGCGTCGATACAAATCTAGTAGAGTTTGTTTCTGATGTGACCCTTGCTCTTGACAAACGATTAGAAGTAGATGCAGTGTACACGGACTTTAGCAGTGCGTTTGATAAAGTTGACCATTCCCTGTTACTGTCCAAATTAGAATTTAATGGTATACATGGATCGCTTTTAAACTGGTTTTCATCATATTTGTCCCGTAGATCGCAGATTCTTGTTGTTAATGGCTACGAATCTTACCCGTATTATGCTGACTCAGGAGTTCCTCAAGGTTCTCACCTTGCACCAATTCTATTTTTACTCTTTATTAATGACATTACTGACCAAATCCATCACTGTAAGTATCTTATGTTTGCTGACGACCTCAAAATCTATAAAACCATTACCTCAAATGAAGATGCTACCCTAATACAAGAGGATTTAGATAGAATTAACCAATGGTGTGACCGGAATCACATGAAACTTAACGTACAAAAGTGTAGTCATATACGATTTACTAGGAAAAAACAATCCAATACTGTATCATATAATATAAAAGGAGTGCCGTTAGAAACTGTAAATGAGGTTCGTGATCTTGGAGTTATCATGGACAGTAAAATAAACTTCAGAAGTCATATTGATAACATCGTTACGAAATCAGCACGACTACTAGGATTTCTAAAGAGGAGCACTAAAGGGTTCAAGCTAGTAAGAACAAAAATTGTGCTATATAATGCCTTAGTTCGGAGCCACCTAGAATTTGCCAGCGTGGTGTGGAATCCACACTACGCAGTTCACTCGCAAAGAATAGAAAATATCCAAAGGGCCTTCACAAAACATTTAGCGTATACCTTCGGTGATATATCTCCTCGATGTCCATATAAGCAACGTACTCAATGTTATCAAATGAATACTCTGCGCGACCGACGACTGATACATGATTTAATGTTCTTCTTCAAACTGATTAATCGTAAATTAGACAGCACTAAATTAATAGAACAAATAGGACTAAAAGTTCCCTGCAAAATTCCCAGATATCCCATAACTCATCTATTTCATACAAAAAAATCTTACACAAATATAGGAGTAAACTCACCTCTTAATAGGCTCAGTCAGCAGATGAATTCATTTATAAAATCCGTTCCAGATGTTGATATACATCATGATTCCATAACTATCTTTAAAACCCAATTGCTAGAATCCCGAGACCCAAAATCCCAAATTTATTAAGATATATAGTATACTTATATTGTTGAACTATAAGTGTTACTTTGTTAGCTGTTAGCGTATGCTTGATCTCATTCATCGAAATAACTTTTTATTTTATTTTATAATAAATTTTTTTTTTTTTTTTTTCTTCTCTTGATTTATGTAATTTTATAATTTGTCTTTTGTTATTTTGTATTTGTAATTGTATAAGAATATATGCTTAAGTTAGTTACCACTTCTACTAAGAATGCTGGTTAACCTGTAATTGGCAACTGTGTAAGCCTAAAACGATTTGTTACATATTGTTAAAATATTTTATACACAGAAGCTGTTGGTGAACCTTGAATAAATAAATAAATAAATAAATAAATATCGGATTAACGTGTTTTCTGAGATATGAAGGAATCTCGATATAAATTATTAAATGGTGTTCCATCGACAGCGATAAGCGTTGCTTAACCTCAAAGATTCTGCTTCTACGTTATTTTCGCACTAATCCTTACTAATATTATAAATGCGAAAGTAACTCTGTCTGTCTGTGTGTTATGCAATCACGCCTAAACTACTGAACCGATTTTAATGAAATTTGGTACGGACGTAGTCTATAGCCCCAGAAAGGACATAACTTTCTTTTTAATGCGAAAAAAGGGCTGTAAGAGGTTGAAATAGGGGATGAAAGTTTGTATGGAAATTACGTCACTTTTAAAGCTAGAAGCTTTTTTAGACTTTTTATTAGATATTAATAAATACGACATTCAAATTATGTATGAGTTATATTTTCAAAATAATATTCTAAAAAATTAAAAATGCTGCCGAAAGTCCGCGCGCACGAAGTCGCAGGGACAGCTAGTAAGATAATAAACTTCTCTCTTAACACAGGATACCTTCTTTCAGCCATTGCATCACGATTGATAAGCAAACGTTTAACGTTTGATAAGCAAAGGATTACGTACCTTACATTAAATAATATTTCAACACGCAAATTCGCGAGCCAAAACAACTCCCATACACAAATACACATACAGCTACACAAAATGGGCCACACTGTTCGAGATCTTGGCTGGAACTTGGGAATTGGGCGCCTGACAATGGCTCGATGTCCCAACTTGTATATTTCTCTCATATTTTACTTTGTAAATGTTTCGCCTTTGTTTTTAGTGTACTGTACCGTTTTTTTTGGTCGAATGTGCCTGTGTGTGACTTGGAATTTATTGTTATGGGTCTCGTATGGTTGTTTAAAGCTAGGGATATTGACAGTGCGTCGCTTTTTGGATCATATTCTGTAGCTTTGTTACGGCGTTTAATGTTCACTAGCTATGTTTGTGTATTGTTTAAATTTTATAACGAGATGTTGTGGCCCGGATACACAAAGGCAACCGAAGGAAAAGAGCGGGTTTTTAGTCAACAGAAGTCAGAAACTCCCTTCCGCTCCACTCGGAGCGTGAGGGATAAAAATCTACATTCTATTTTAAAATCATTGTGATACTGATAAATGCGTATGTAGCCAAACATTGTAACAATGTAGCCATTGAAATGTAAATAAAAACTGACCGACTATTTAAACCTAAGTTTGATTAACTGAAAATCATAATATTATAATTATATTTACTCCGATAAAAGTTATCCACATTTCATTTATATGTTCTTCACTCAATCCAATAGTGAAACAATTTAAAGTTATTAGTATGTTCAGTAAACATTATATTACAATGGTATCTATAACATACAGTTACGCATACATAATTTAACCTACACGAAATTCAATAAAGCAAAAACTCTCGTTTATAATAGAATGATATTGAAAACAAACGGCAACACAGAATTGGCGCAAGAAAATACATTCTCATATTCAATGGCGCTTCCAGTTTAAATATGAAACTTAGCAAAGGAACTCTTTATTGAGCCAATATTTACTTGTTACAGGTACACTGGCGAGGGGCCAACGTTCTGCGTTTAATAAGTGACCGACTTTATCACTGCTACACAGTTTATGAGTACATTTTGGTGTGCGGTAAGTGTGGCTTTAAGTGTTTTAGCATATTGGTGTTTGGATAGAAATTTTAATAATATTTTACCTGGTCATTCGTTTTATTGTCAAGTTATTTTATCCATGCATTAATTTGTTGCCACGAATGAGATATAAATACGCTTCTTTTTTAAAGTGTGACTAATGTTTTGAGACTGACCCAGTTTTTATTAGGTTTTCGTAGCCAAATGGCAAAAAACGGAACCCTTATAGTTTCGTCATGTCTGTCTGTCTGTCCGTCCGTCCGTATGTCACATCCATTTTATTCCGAAACTATTAGGATTACACATGTGAAAATTGGTAGGTAGATGTATTCTGTTAACCGCTTTCCGATTTTTATTAAAAATTTAAAAATTATATAAAATTAAAGGGGGCTCCCCATACATAGAACTAAAACCTACTGAGGAGCCTAAGAGAGACTATTCTTTACACAATATAAGTACTCAGTAACAACCTACCAAATGCTAAGTTGATTACTAGGAACTATTGCTTTCAACTTGGATTTCTAACAATTTACAGCGGGACAATAAGGTGCCGACAGTACATTGCCCAATTCGATAGTAAACCTCTAGCCGTACGTATGGCCATTAATTATTCACAGTTCCCAGAATGTTGTTCAGTTCTAACGTTAAATTAGATTAAGTGTATGTCTGCATAGAGTACGAGTTTACATTATATGTCTTAGTGTGTAGTAATATCATCAAGAACTTGAGAGTGGACGATGCACCTTGGGAGAAATATGGCTCCGAGGATGAGTAATCTTTTTATGATGTCTACACCTCCTTTTTTAAGGATGGTGAACCATTCTATGACTGTCTCCCGATCTGGGCAAAGCGGGAGAGTGTGTCAGACTTTTACTGACTAAAACCCATCCGTGCTCCATCATATGTCCTTCGTGTTCCGAGGCCGCAGTAACTCTTTCGAATAATTTCGCAACCCCAGCAGGCAACGGCCCATTTTGGGGCTCCGACAATTTTGCTGACACTCTTTGAGGCGCGCGTGGAACATGACACGCCGTATACATGGGCCTGGTTTCTGTCGGGACGCGAGCTACTTTTTGCTTACAGCCCGCAGGCCCACGCCCACGGGAATCACTCTGCGACTCGCAACGTCCGGAGCGTCTCCTGCGGTGGCTGGGTTACAAGAGCTGTGAGAGCCTTGAGACCCGTCTTACCCTCGCGCGTCCCGCCACCTCCTTCGTTTGCATAACTGCTTCGCAGAAAGATGTGACTGCTTCCCATGCCTCCTCGCTCCGGACCATGGATTGAACCCGGGCCGGGAGCGAGAGGTCGCCGCCTATCGCCCCTACGAGGACACGGCGGAGCTCTGCCCAAGCGGGGCAAACCTCCTCTGTATATTCCACCGTGTCCTCAGGGTGATCCTCGCAGCGGTGACACCCGGGCGTTTCCTCCCGCCGAATCCGACACAAGTAGCTTCCGAAACACGGTGTCCGGTGAGCACTTGCGTCAGGCAGAAGGTGAGGACGCCATGATGCCTCGTTAGCAACTCTTCAAAGAACGGACTTACCACCGCTATTGTGGCGTGCCCAGCGCTGGGTTGCCATAGTCACTCTTCCTATGTCGCCATGATCTTCCGCCGGAGCTCCGTCAGCCGTGCCGCAACAAGTCGTGGCAGCAGAATTTGACCTCGGCGAAGCGCCTTCACGCGCTCTTCGCGCAGGAGCGCGAGGGCCCTCACTTCTAGATCCCATGGCGGCAACCCGGCAAGGAGGTTCGCCACCTCGCAGGAGACTGTGCGTTATCCCCGGAGAATCCGGATGGCCATTACCCTTTGGGGTTTGGTTAGTCACCGAACTGCCTACACCTCTTGGCTCTATAATCTCATTTGTCTCAATGAAATTCCTATTCAAATTGGCTCAGCTATTCCAAAGTTTAGCCTGGACAACAAACAGAAAGACAGAGAAATATACAGACATATTTTTTAAGTGTTCGTGTGTAAATAACTGTAATCATTTCGAACAAAGGTATTTTGGAAATTAGAAACCGACCTTTTATTTTATTTACTTATAAAATATGCGATTGAACTCTGTGTGTTTGTTTTTCGTGTACTTTAAAACGGAGTACCTGATAAATGTAATAGAGGCAACTTTTTCGCTGGAAAAAAGTTTTTCACGACGGAAGCCGTGGGCAAACTAAAGTTTACTAATAAGTTTGATACAGTGGCTGAACAATTATAATGTCATAAAAGTCTCTTAATATTTTTGGCTTTGTTTATAGGCTAGCGTTTGTCCATCGATAAGCGAGTCAGAGTGTCGCGTGTTCAATTTAAATAAATATTTGTAGAAACAAACAGCTTTTTGCAGTCTCAAGCATCTACAGGAGAAATTTCTAATGTCTTTTCAATATTTTTATACATTGCCTACAAAAATATGTTCCATTAATTACAAAATTAAGATTCTGATCACCACAACCACACGATATAATAAAAACAATTACCATGTAGCTACCACAAACAATTACCGGCATTCATACTTACCATGATTACTTAAACGTATCGTACAAAGGTGAGTCGACATTAAGCATTACAACACTTGGGACCCAGAATAGGGGTCCAAATAATACGATTACCTATATTAACGAATACCTTTTATACACATTACGTTATTGTAGAGGCCTCGGCCAATTTTGTTTTCGTTCATTCTCTTGGGAGAGTGTACATTCAATTAAGTAGTGCCTACTTAGTTTTTCTTGAAGTACCTTAGTGATAAGTGTTTTGGTAGTCATTTGGGTAAGTGGTGCCTAGAAGGATACTATAAATAGATATTTCCTCAGGAGACTATGGGTTACCGGCACAGCCTTTCGTGAATGTGGGTAGAGGATGTGATTCTTAGAGCTGATAGTCGATTGAGCTGTAAGGTTCTAGAGTGTGTGAATGAAGACACAGTCCTAGAACCTAGAAGGCAAAAAAGCCCAATGGTTTCCTTATAGCCTTATTTAACCTGGTTTAGAATTTAATAAAGTCAGCCTTAATTTATAAAATTCTTAACCAGGTTCTGAATCAAGCCACTATGACTTAATATAGCTTTTACATTTTTGCAGCATAGCTAGCATAGTACATGTCTGGTGGAAAGTCACCGATATATTCAGATCGTTACAGCACTTCCTATGCTAGGCACAATGACATTTTTTCACTTTTTAAGATTAAGGAAACTTTTGTCTGTTCCAACCGTATTTGGAATCCATTTGGGATGTGTCCCTAGCGTCATTGGAACCCAATCAATCAATCAACCGTATATATTGTAGTTTACTGCTAAACAAAGGGCCCCGTGTGAGTATTGAAACTTCTAGAAAAATACTCATTTACCAACAAATTCATCGCATTCACAGAGAATAGCTTATTCATTAGTGACTCCTGAGGAAACCTTCTGCAATAAGTGATGAATAAAAGCCAATCAAAACCAAAAATGAATTAAGTGAATAAAAGTCGGACCACCACAGCAATTGTAATTTCTTGTGAGTTTGATAACAACTTCTTCTCAATCGTACAGTTTTGACAGAGTTTTTATGGTTGTTCCGATGACAAGTGAGGTTGGGGATACGAGTACATAGTCTAGCAACAGTGGGCATTTCGCTTTTAGCTTTCCTGGTAATGTCTCTCCATTTTCGCCGGCTTGCTGCATTGCGAAAGCATTCTGGCATGGTACTTTGCGTGGCTGATTTATTAGGTTCGTCCATCGGGTGGGTGATTGGCATCTATATGTTCCTTTACCACCAGTCTTTCCATAGACATCAGAACGTCAACATATAGACATCTCTAATAATGTGGTGAATCCAGTCACAACAAAGTATAAAAACGCCTTGTGTGAATGCGGCCTGCAGTGCGTAATACCGAGCACAGAGATAACACGCGAGGCGATCGTGGACGGACAACTTCAGACGTCGTGCTTGGATCACATATGGGTGCGAGCGGGGAGCAGTGAGTGCGGGTCGTCTTCGTATGTGCTCGAGACGCATATCTCCGATCATCATGCCGTCGGTCTACTGTTGACTGCGAGTACTACGATTGTGAGTGTTAACGTAAACAAACATTTAATATCAAATAGAACGCGCGAAGTGATTAGTGATGAACTTGTAAAACAAAAACTAGATGCATATGACTGGACGCAACTTCTCGTAATCTCGTGCCCGTTATTATTGTTTCAGAAGATTTGTTCAGTGTTTGACATCATTTATAAGGAAAGTAGGATAACAGTCACTACGGCTAATAAAAGGTTAACACAGCCATGGATAGATAAATATCTATATATCTACTATGCTGTGTCGTAGGGACGACTTATTTAGAATGTGGAAAGCATCGCCAAAAAGTATGAATAAGCGATTAGAGTACACAACATTTAGAAATAACGTAAATAAACTGGTAAATGAGGCGAAAAACAGGTTCAAACAAAATGAAATAAATAATTGTAATGGGGATTTCAGAAAAATATGGACAAACATTAATTCATGGCTGGGTCGCAAGAAAACTAGTCTAGATGATGTAATATTAAGACACTTAGGTAAAACAGAAAGCCTCACACAGATTTGTACAAATTTTGCTAAAACCTTTACTGAGGAAATACGAAGTATTAAACACGTATATGACATTACATTCTTAGACAGGGAAAAGTACGTTACGCCAGCTGAGGTTAGTTTTAGGTATATGACTGTTAGTTCATCAGATATAGAAAAAGTTATAAGTAAGTTGTCATGTGAAAAAGCTCCAGGTTTAGATGGAGTGAGGGTGAAAGATGTCAAATACGCACAAAAGCAATTAAGTCCGTTATTAGCTAAATTAATGAACATGTGTTTAACTAACAGTGTATATCCTGATGAGTTGAAGAATGCTATTATTCGACTTATTTATAAGTCTGGAAGCCACCTGGAATATGTAAACTATAGACCCATAGCCATATTGTCTGTCTTTGATAAAATAGTAGAAAAAAATATTGTTAGTCAAATTAGTAAATTTTTAGAACGTCACAATATATTGTCAGACACACAGTATGGGTTCCGGAAAGGGCGCAGTACTGTTTCAGCCCTAACATCATTTGCTGACTATGTTAATGAGAGTCTGGACTATGGAAAACAGCTGATAGCACTCTTCATTGATTACAAAAAGGCATTTGACACACTGGATCACAACGTGTTACTGAAGGCGATGGATGAATGTGGAATACGCGGTCCCACGAATAAGTGGTTTGAAAACTATCTGAGTAACAGAAGAATTAGAACGATCATAGGGGGTGTGACTGGGGAGGAGGCAGTAGTGGACCTCGGAGTACCGACCGGATCAGTTTTTGGACCAGTAGGATATATAATGCACGTGAACAGTGTGTCAAATGTTGTAAACAAATGTCGAGTGTTTATGTATGCCGACGATATGTGTGTAGTATATGCTTCGAAAAATATACTAGAGGTACAACAGTACGTTCAAGAGGACTTCGAAAACATAACCAAGTGGGCACATGATAACGGAATAATATTAAACTTGACCAAAACAAAATGCATGCATATATACTCGCCATACAACCTACGAGCTAAAGCTGTGCCCAGAGATAATTTAGATATAACAGGACATACATATGAATGTTTACATAAAAAAAAGTTAATTGTGGCTGTGTAAAATTGGAGTACGTTAGTTCATTTAAATATTTAGGTCTTAGTATAGATACGAACTTTAACTGGAAAACGCATGTAACTGAAATTTGTAATAGACTTAGGTCTGTGTTAGGTAAGTTTTATCAGTTGAACAGGGTAGTGAATAAACAAACGCTATTCTTTGCTTATTATGCACTTGCAGACTCACTAATGAGCTATGGACTTATTGTGTATGGGCGAACATTTAAAACATACTTACAAGATATAAAAAATGTACAAATAAGACTGCTGAAGTACCTAATTAGTAAAGACACTAAGAAAAAATGTAACAAAGATTATGACAAATTATTTACCATTTGTAAAATCTTGCCAATAGATATAAAACTCGTTTATCTAATAGGGTTGGAACATTATTATAGTGATGAGTACAAAGTGAGTGTTAAAAATAAAGTTAATACAAGGAGTGTGAGAGAGAAAAGACTAGTTCAACCAAAAACAGCAAACTTCTATGGGAAAAGAACGTCTAAGTATTTGGTGCCAAAAGTTTTTAATGACATAGATTTGTTAAGAAATAACCGGAACTTAAGTATAGGTGTGTTGAAATCTAGGCTTAGAAAACTGTTTCTCGGGGACGGAGGCACTGCGTCGGGCTGTGATGGGCAGTGGGCAGTGCTAGGGTGATCAGCACCCGCTGACCACTCTGCTGTGGAAGTCGCTGTCTATCGCAGATTTGGCGCCGGTCTATCGTTGTCGAGGCATGGTTTACTTAGCCTGGATATCATACGTGTAATAACATAGAATGTTTGATGTAATGTAAATACCTACTTGTAGAATGCATAATTACGTCATGTAAACATAAATGTGAGTAGTAAGTAAGTAGTTAGTAAGTTTATTGCTATTTTGTTTAATGTAAGTAACGAGCGATTCTCGCCAACAAACTGCGAAATTTGGCGAGTAAAATATAATTATAAGCCTATTTTAATAATGCAGAAAAACATAATAAAGAAATAAAAAATAGAATGCTCCTTCCTAGATATGTGGCCAAATAACAGTAAGAAGTTTAAACATCGCGAGTTAAACGGCACCTGCAAGACATCGAGACTATCGAGAGACAATCGAGGCTAAGGCTCAACTAGCATCAAAAAAGGTGGGAATCCTAGCATAGGTGAGACGGTACTTCACACTCGAACAGCTGCTCAATCTCTATCATGCCCAGGTTCGGTCGTGTATGGAGTACTGCTCTCATCTTTAGGATGGATCTGCCAAGTACCAACTGGATGCGCTTGAGTCAATGAAGAAACGGGCCAAAAGACTCCTTGGCAACGATACACTGGTCGAATCAAAGCTCCAGAGCCTTGAACATCGGCGACGAGTTGCTAGTCTATCGGTTTTCTATCGGTTACATTTGATTTAAACACCCCTAGGTTGTAGCTATCTGGAAACACAGACTCCGGCAGGGAATTCCACTCCTTAGCCGTACGCACAATGAAGGTATTCCCAAAATGTTTTGTGCGTATGGGTGGAATGTCCACCATGTAATGATGGCGCGTCGCCGTTTGTCTTGTAGTCCAATGATGGAACGGGCTTGGCGGAATTGGATTGTGTAATTCCATCGCACACTCCCCGAAATGTAACCGATAGAAAACCGATAGGCTTGCAACTCATCGTCGATGTTCAAGTGAGATGGTGGTCAAACGCGAGCCTGCTATAAATAAAACAAAAGTATATAATAAAAAACAGCCTAATTTATATAAGTTCTTATCCCAAGCACAGAATATAAAAAATGCATATCTGAGACTCCTAACGCACTTTACCAACTTAATCCGACAACTAACTGTAAAAAATAAAATAATTAAAAAACTGAATGAAGAAAGATTAAATTACAAGACTTTGTAGCCTCTACAGCCTTTTACAAGGCATTTAAAAATGCCAGCTGTTGCCAACAACTGTTCTGACAGAAATAAGGACGCAACAAGAATATTTTATTAGGAGCCAAATATAGCTTGCATTAATGTAAGATGAACATTTTTAGGAGGTGTAATTATACGGAACAAAAGTGTAATAATACTTAACTTCTTAATCAGGTAGCTTTTTTCTACAGTAGGGTCATCTCAACAAGGCTTATGTATTTAGGGAGTGTTACCCTCTTTACATGGAAAATTATCGCAAAGTCTTAACGGTGTTACCCTCTTGAATATTTTTTTTTAGGTTATCTATTATTATTTTAACCCGCGTAGCCTTTCATCGAATAGCAAGCTTCTGCCCACGACTCCGATTACGTGAGTGGGTTTTTCTGTATAAATCTAGATTCCATAGGAATTCCGGGATAAAAAGTAGCTCGGGTGTTTTATTTATTTATTTTATTTATTTATTTAGAGTTACCAACATTTGATTACACTCATACAATTACATAATAATAACAAGCAAAAGGGAATGAACATAAGTGTAACAAACAATTATAGGCAACTACAACACTAACATATACATAATATAGTTTAAAATAGTGAATACCTTCATTGTGCGTACGGCTAAGGAGTGGAATTCCATGCCGGAGTCTGTGTTTCCTGATCGCTATAACCTAGGGGTCTTTAAGTCAAGACTGAATAGGTTACTTCTAGGCAAGCGTGCTCCATCTTCGACCACATCATCACTTACCACCAGGTGAGATGGTGGTCTAACGCGAGCCTATTATCAATAAAAAATAGTAATCGTGGCTGTCATTTGTATATCTGTGACACTCGTTACGTACCCGTATCTTAAAACAGTCAGACCCCACAAAATCTGACACTAGTGTGGAGTTCAGATAGGCAGTCAATCCAAGTAGAACACGAGTAATTTGCTACAAGCATAGACTGAAATTCGATTCCAACATAGTTGGAAAAAGGATCAGCAGATTTAAGTTATAAAACTATCTGGCGCTACAGGTTTTTAAAGTATCAACAAACAACTTTAAAATAGTCCATTGATATGAAAAATATATAAAAGACAAAATATAAACATATTAAGGGTTAAAATGATAAGTAAACAGTTTACAAGAAGGAAAAGAAACAACTGAAGAATGAGAACGTATTCCACAGCTTAGGATTTTCCCCTTTCTAAGAATATGGAGCTAAAATCAGTAATTTTATAACGTTTTTGTATCGTCTTATAGTAAAAATCACGGTTATATTATTTCCCCTAAGTTGTAATCTCCTTAAAAATAATGTTCTTTGTTATTAAAAAAAAAAACACTGCCACATCATTCATTTTGCACTTTTTTTTTTAACTTGGTAAAATTATCAAATAAGTCCTCCCACCCCGGGCAGGGTGGGAGGGACTGTCAGACTATTACTGACTAAAATCCACGGTGTTCCTTCAATAACCCTTTACGTACCGGTGTCACGGTAATTTCATCTAAATCGGTTCATCAGTTTAGGCGTAAAAAGGTAAAAAACAGACAGACAGAGTTACTTTCGCATTTATAATATTAAAAAATATGGATTGGTCTGATATCATACGGCGTACGGTGATCGACACATCAACCTACTCCAATCTGTCAAAATAATGTAAAAGATTTACAACTTTATTACAACATGATAAGGTTCAAACTCAATTGGGTAAATTTGACAAATTCGGATAGCTTGATGTGCTGGCTTGAAAAACAAAACTAAGTAGGTATCGAGATGACTGCCATTTTTAACCGACTTCTGAAAAAGGAGGAGGTTCTCAATTCGGATGTATGATTTTTTTTTTTTGTTTGTTCGGGCATAACTCCGTCGCTTGCTAACCGATTTGAAAACATCTTTTTTGTTGGAAAGGCTATACTTCTCAAATGGTCCCATGAAAATTTTATCGAAATCAAACAAGCCGTTTCTGAAAAATCAACAAAAGTCTAAAGAAGATATTTACATTGATGATCTTTTCGTTTACTCTGCATTGTGTTTTTTGTTCGCGCGTTTTTAGTTTTTTGTAGTTGACATTTTGGCTTTTATAACTAGATTTATTACAAATTGACCCACTAAAAAGCGGTTTTGTATTTTCTTTTTTTTTTCACACCGCCTTCCGATATTAAAATTATTTTTGGTTGTGTAGTGTTTTGATATGGAAGTCGGTTTTATTTTTTTGCAAAAAAGTTTTTGTACTAAATCCGAATACCTAAAATTACAGCCGGAATAACTAAAATTTGTTAGTTTTAACACATTTTAGTAATTTTAGTGGATTTTGGGTACTTTCAAAATATCGATCCTAGGTTAAACTGATTCACTCATATTTCTCCTTACACAGATACAAATACCCACTACACACCCACAGTTATTTTTAATTTTCTTGAGGAGAGGAGTAATTTTACCGGTGACAACATTAAGTGCGTTTACATTAAAAGCAGCGTAAGTGCTAAATGGAATGGAAAATGAACTAATGAATTAGGTTAAGAGGCGTTGTGTGGTGACGTTGGGAATGTTGTAGGTAAATGAAGGATGGGTTATTTTAAATCTATATACAATCTGTAACAGGTTAAGCACAATACCTCAGACACCCCAATTAGAATATTAAATTATATTTCTAAAACAACATCCGTAACTAAATAAATTGAAACCAAACCCAGACATTTTTTATAAAATAGTTATCCTTACTAAACGCAAAACGCATGTGCGTCATACAATATCCTTACGCAGACGCATACACTTATGCAATGTTAGCGGCTGACGCGACACGCACACAATTTTAATTTTTCATGATACTGTGTTTCCATTTTAAATGAAAGATTTTTTCCAGCAAAATTTTTTATGACGGAAATCGATTCAGAAGCCGATTCTGAACCAACAACTTTCAGGAATTGCGTTTATTCTGTTACACTTTGTATATAAAAATAAATTGCTGTTCGTTAGTCTCGCAAAAACTCGAGAACGGTTGGACCGATGTCATTATTTTTTTTTTTATTATGTTCCCTCTCATACAGGGAAGGTTTAAAATGTAGCAAAATATGGAAAACAAAATAAATGGTGGTACGACGTTCCAAACAACTTCAGCTACTACAAAATATTTATTTAATAATAATGGTACATTTATTTTAGAGCAAGGAGCTCGTGGATGTATAACAACAGCTAGGTCTTCGACAGTAAGCAACGCTTGCGAAGGTCAGTCGGTGGATAGGTAACCTTCATTATACAACGTGTAATTTAAAGGGTATATACATACCAAGTAGGGCGTCCAATCCCGCAGCCTGTATTCAATCTCGGTATTTGCGGGACTACGAATTTTCAATCCCGCGGGATCTCAGTATTTGCGGGATCCCGCATATTGAAAATATTCACATTTATATAAGGCAAATAAAACAATGAATTAATCAACTAACTCCACGAATATTTACGTAATATTATTAGTATGAGATCAATCAAATTACACGGTTTTTTCTTAACAAAAAAACAGTAACAAATACTGAATAAAAAACTTTACTAATATTTTAGGCTACATACTTAGGCTACCACTGACTGAAATTCGGCTATATTAGGCTACATAAGCTGTGAAAAACAGGCGACATCGGCCCCCGCGTTGTTTACAACACTGCCGGCCGCCAGTCACCGAGCGATCGCGCCACAGAGTACATTCGCGCTCGCGAGTGGTCGTATGCATGCTTTTTTCAGTCCCGCAAATCCCGCGGATCCCGCGCCCGTAATCCCGCATCACGCGGGATTGGAAAATGACGCGGGATCCCGCAATACCGAGATCTCGGTATTCCGGGATTGGATGCCCTAATACCAAGTGCATGGTTTCTTTGGATGATAATAAACGATATGGCAAGGGTTTTATAATTAAATAGGGTTTTATAAAACATTGACACCAGAGGCAGAATTTTTAAATTAAGAAGAACGAAGAGAATCACCGTGTTATTGGCAAGTGACGTGGAAAGTTATCGACCCTCGTAGTGCTGTGACATGTTTGTTATGATTGGTATTCAAGAAACATATGAAACCGATAATTTGGTATCAATTCCAAAGAATTGATACCAAATTATTTGACACGTTTGTTATTATTGGTATTCAAGAAACATATGAAACCGATAATTTGGGGTCAATTCTGTGAGTCAGTTATTTTGTGCTGAAACTGTGCATAGAGACTCCATACCAGATGTTGTCTTCAGTCCTTTTGGATAGATATGGGGTTTCCGTTACACGTTGTATAGTAAGATCACTAGGTACCTCGGAAAGTACATCGAGCCGTTGGTCTTGGTTGTCGTTTATACACATCTCTGACAGTCGTTACGGATAGTCAGGAAATCGAAATCAAATAAAACGAATCCATTAAATCTAACACCATTCTTTCCAAGGAGTATTGTTTTACCCAGATATTTGGTTGAGAAGAGCATATAGGAAGTCACGGCATCTAAAACACTAGTTCTCAACTATATCTGTTAAAACTGGAAACCGATTTCGATATAGTTGGAAAAAGGCGCAGATGATATATGTATACAACGTGTAACGGAAACCCCATATCTATCCAAAAGGACTGAAGACAACATCTGGTATGGAGTCTCTATGCAAAGTTTCAGCTCAAAATAAGTGACTCACAGAATTGACCCCAAATTATCGGTTTCATATGTTTCTTGAATACCAATAATAACAAACGTGTCACAGTACTATGAGGGTCATCACTTACCAATAAAATGATAATTGTCTTCGTTCTTCTTAATTTGAAAAATTCGGTCTCTGATATCAATGTATTGAAATTTCTAATAAGTTCCACACATGTAGACATAGGATTACAAAACCCTTGCTATATCGTTTGTTATCATCCAAAGAAGCCGTGCACTTGGTATGTATATACCCTTTAAATTACACGTTGTATAGGTATATTTATTAGTTAGTTATGGGTACGGCTTACAAGTTTTAGGTCGTGAGTTTGTTTGTACCCTTGCAAGCACATTACTTTGTTGTCATTATTACCACTGCTCCCAAAACACAGTGATGGCAAAAACCATGAGGATCTAAATACATGAGACGTGCACTAGCATGCACTGGGCCTGTTTTACTTCAGTTTAATTTGTTAATTAAGTTTAACTGCTTCCGTGGTCGAGTGGTTTAGGCGTTTGCCTTGTGACCCGGTGGTCGTAGGGTTAATTCCGGCGGGAAGCATACTTTGTAAAGTTGTTTCTAGTTTGGCTAGGATATTACAGGCCTGAATCACCTGATTGTCGAAAGCACGTATAAGCTGGTAGTACCGGTCGCCAAATGGTGGTCGTCAAAATAGATCACGTCAGAGGCCCTTGAGGCGGTCTAGAAACTCTGACACTAGGGTGTATGGGGTCGTTAGACCTTACTGCCCACACGATTAGAAGAATTAAGTTTGAGAAAGATGTTTGTTATTCTTTCTCGCAAAAACTACGGAACGGATTAAGATTTAACCTTACAATAATATAGCTTATACATCAGAATAATACATAGGCCGGTTACTATACTGAGAAAATGAGTGAAATTTCCACGCAAACAAAGTACAATCCACACTTGGTTGATATACCGTCTTGTCGTACCAAACGCTTTTCCTCCACATTTATTGTGCGCACAGCCAAGTTGTGGAATTATCTGCCAGCTTCTGTGTTCCCTGCCACTTATAACCTCTCAGCCTTTAAAGCACGAGTAAATAGGCATCTTCTGGGCTCGCTCGTCCCATCTTAGACCTCATCTATCGCTTACCATCAGGCGAGATCGAGGTCAAGGCGGGCTCATCCGTAATAATAAAAAAAAAGAATTTCATCATCATCTTCCTACCCTTATCCCAGTTACTTGAAGTTGGTGCAACACGTTTTCTTCTTCCATTTTTCCCTATCAGTCGTCACAGCATAATTTACTCCTTTTCTTTCATATCATTCCTAGCACAACCCATCCATCTTTTCTCTGGCCTTCCTCTACCTCTCCAGCCATTTAACATTGAAGTCCTAATGGGTTAACTCTAATGGTGTTATTTTACAATCACAGCATATTCATCACCAGACTAAAATACAAACGGCGATGCGATGTCGTTAAACGGTGGACATCCCACCCATACGCACAAAGCGTTTTGGGAATACTTTCATTGTGCGTACAACTAAGAAGTGGAATTCCCTGCCTGAGTCTGTATTTCCTGATATCTACAACCAGGCAA
The DNA here is from genome assembly GCA_943138885.2 of Tholera decimalis. Taxonomy (NCBI): domain Eukaryota; kingdom Metazoa; phylum Arthropoda; class Insecta; order Lepidoptera; family Noctuidae; genus Tholera; species Tholera decimalis. Next base: position 6,672,070 of record OW964568.2, read on the forward strand.
GCATGCTTACCACCCTTACAATTAGGTGAGATGGTGGTCAAACGCAAGCGTATCTAGAATATAAATATAATTTAAAAAATCTTAGAGCTCCCAAACATGTATATATTGTGTATGTATTATGTATCCTATCAGCCAATAAACATAAATAGTCTGACTGTACATCACGATAGCTGAAGTCAATTTCATTTTTTTTTGACATATAGGTATTAATAAAGTCCACTACAGACAATACAATATATTATTTCAATACGATTAACATAACCAGAATTATTTATCAACTAGCAGTACCCGTACATTCGTTCGCGAGCTTGCGAATTCCGGGTTAAAAGGAAGTTTATAAGTTGCCTTATAACTCCCTATATCCTCTATCTTCGATAAAGCAATTCTTAAAATCGATTCAGTCATTCCTAACAGTAACCAAGACAAACAGACAGAGAAAATAATATAAAAAAGGTTGTTTGTGTTTTAGTATCACGTAAATTACTATAAACTAGAATAAATATAGAAATTGTGAAACAACATACAGACAATTCAAGATTTATATGTGAATGTGAAAATCTTGGTTTCTGAATAAGGTAGATAGGTACTGTCACTACCTAACAAAGCCAACATTACTGTTCTGTACCTATACCCAACGAACATGATATGACCAAACTTAAGCCACACAACCAAACTCAATTGGACTACTTACAGAAACCTTGTAATAATTAAGGACTAGATTTCACACTAGAAGCATATGTAGGTTGTACAGAAGGTTGGGTACATACAAAGAGCCAAAACAAAATATCTCTAAAATTAACACATGAAACTTGGTAGGTAGATGTATTCTGTATCCTCATACATGGAACTGAAACTGAAAATATTTTTTTCATGAAACCTATGCGTGTGTGGTATCTATGGAAATGTATTTAAGAATGACATTCAGGTTTCTTATTCATAAAGTCGCTCGTTTAAAAACGCTTCCAAAGTGGTAAAATGTGTGTCTCTAACTTCTATTATAATGGAGGGAAAATCTAAAAATATATATGCTGTAGAACTTAATGAAAACTTTCAATAAAAATTAATTTCAATGAGATCGGATCAGCAGTTTTTAGGGTTCCGTAGTCAACAAGGAACCCTTATAGTTTCGCCATGTCCGTCTGTCTGTCCGTCTGTCCGCGGTTTAGCTCAAAAACTATTGGTACTAGAAAGTTGTACTTTGGCATAAGTATACACGTTAATGACGCCGAAAAAGTGGTAAAATAAAATTTTGAATAAAACAATTTTTTAGGGTGCCTCCCCTACATGTAAAGTGGGGTGTTAATTTTATTTTTTCGTCCTTCCCGTAGTGTGGGATATCGTTGGATAGGTCTTTCAAAAACATTGGGGGTTTGGGAAAATTATTTTTTGATTAAGCAAACCGTTCGTGACTTATCAAGCTTTAAAGTATCAATTTTCGTTAGAGTCAAGTGTCCACCCCCCCTAGCAATTAAACAGTTGTAGTTAGAAATTCAAATGTCACGGCAGTAGTACCTATATATAACGAAGTTTAAAGGAAAACTATCACACATAAGTGGGCTTTACAAGTTTACGAGTAATAGTCGATTGTATTTGACTCGAAAATTTCGAACAACTCCATAGAAATGTCGATAGATGGCGCTAAGCGTCAGTTGTATCGCGATAGTTTCATATTTAAATAAGTTTTATAAAAAAATAACTTTTCAACAAGAAAAACGGACTTCCAAAAACCCACTAGGTAGGTACAATGTGAAAAATAACTTTAATTTCAGAAGATGGTGTCTTTGGATCTGTATTTTAGTTTTTTGCCACCGACTTCCGAAATTAAAGTTATTTTTCACATTGTAGTGTTTTTTTGGAAGTCGGTTGTTTTTTCAATTCCCATTGGTTCCAGCTGAGGCTGTTACAATTCACAAAAGCCAGGGTTCCACATTAGAAAAAGTTGTTGTACATGTGAAGCCCGGTATTTCAAGGTCAATGTTATATATTGCTTGCTCACGTGCCACATGTGCTGAAGGTTTATTTATCGTTACTGAATGTTTTCATCCTCCACGTCCACCCACTGGATATGCTAGATAGCTTAGCTAGCTTTTTATAGATCATGCAAATGTCCCAACAGTCGCCTAGTAGGTTTTGTAAGTAATTTACTATCGCATAACAGTCCTTGTATAATAATTGGAGATTTTAATGAACACTATCTCCGTAACGACAACACTGCAGTTTTCAAATTAATACGTGACGCTGGTTACCAGTCTTTATTACAACCACTTCCCTCTACACGCGGTGGTACTCAAATAGATCATATTTTTTCAAACTTCCCTTGTGAAGTTGGATTTTATAATTCCTTCTTCAGTTACCATCGCCCTACGTGGGTTCGTTTTTAGAGTGAATTCAAATTAATATGTTTTTATTTATTTATTATTTTGCTATATAATATTAAACACAAAGCTCCCCCAGCAAACTACTTCCTCAATTTTATTTTTTTGTGACGATTGAGTAGTGTAGCTCTGTGTCCTGTATTTAAATTCAAAACACCGGCTATGACAAGTTTTATACAAATCTCTAAAAAAAATTAAAACATTCCGTGAAAAATTGTCGGATCAGGTGAGGAATTGTATAGGAAGTCAAATTAGTTAGGTAGTCATGTTTGGCTTTTAGTTAGAGCATTCGCGTGTCGTTTCGTACCAGAAACGATCAGTCAGCGAAAACGACACGCAATTGGCTGTTATAAAAACTACGGAACCCTAAACTGCGCGTGGCCCGACACGCACTTGACCGGTTTTTTGAGATATAGCATATGTTCTAAAACCACAAATATAACTTTGTAATTCATACAAATGCTATGAAAAACAAAGTTATTTAGCGTAGTTACTACGGAAGCCTTCATGGGCGAGTCTGACGAGCACTTGGCCATTTTTTTTTAATAAGTACACATAAATGTCTATTCATTAGTATTCATGCTCAAATCCGGAGGAAAATATCACATTACTTTATCCGCCATGGGCGGTTACAAAAGGAGCGTCAGGCTTCTACTGACTAAAAGTTCACCCTGTTTCTTCGGCAACTCATTACAACATTGACCTGAAACCCTTTCAGACATAGGTGGTAAAGGTCTCAGCAGATCTTTTTAATTGTTTTTTTTTAATTGATAATAGGTTCACGTTTGACCACCATCTCACCTGATGGTAAGTGATGATGTGGTCGAAGATGAAGCACGCTTACCTAAAAGTAACCTATTCACTCTTGACTTAAAGCTTAACTTTAGATGAAGCTAAAGCTAACCTTTTGCTACGTATCTATTCTGTGTCAGCACAATGTTCCACACATCTAATTGAAACCTCAGACGGTATCTAATACGATACACCCTAATGGGATTAACCAATTAAACTAGTTTTCCGCTAAAATGGGAGACGTAGAGGATACGGCAGTGCTGAGGTGTTACGTTTGTGCTTTTAATTTTGTTTAATGTGCCTTACTTAGCCCTGTAGTTTGTTACAATTAGCTCGGTTCTGTTGGCACTGGACGTTCGTGTTTTTTTAAAAAAACGTGTTTAGTTTGTAATGTTTTATTCAGTTTTTTTTTCGTTTTAAATGATGATAGTCGACATTTGAACTCGCTTGCCAAAAAGAAAATAAATTATTCACTTTTGTCTATAAAATTCGTAAGTTCGAGCGAACAGAAAGCATAAATTTCAGCAGGGAGCTACTGATCTGATCTCTAGAACCCAGTTACCGGGAAATACGCAACACTATGGCAATATCTTTGTCTAATTATTAGTCCTACATAGCATATACACATTGGCTACATAAATTGTAAATCGCGTCACTGATCACGGCTGAACACTATGGGCCAAACTACAGGTTCTGGCCTAGTTTGATAGCATTGTTAATGTAGGAAATATACATGTAATTGTACCTTTTTGAACATTTGTAACTGAATTTATTTACGACTCGCTTCTGCCCGTGACTTCGTCGATACGGTTAATTCATAGGTACTTTGTACCTACGTAGGTTGATACTTTCATTGTTTTCATGGTTTTAGCAACTTTTTTATTTTTAATTACATTTCCTTAATGACATACTCTATATTTTCTTTGTAGCATGTTGAATGATATATTTAAATTTGTCGCGTCTATTCAATTTCATCTACAAGTATAAAAATACAGATGTTTACAAATACAAAATCTCCTTTTCTTCAACATTTTCAACCTTCCAATACAACATTTTCTAATAAAACATTTCTTCTACTCAAACCTCGAGATTTAATTATCGACACATTCTTCCTCGCAATCGGAATTTATAAGTTGTAGAAAATTAGAAAAGTTGGATTCATTTCAGGTGCTTCCACTCCTAGGAATCAGAAGTATGGAAAACTTTTCAGGATCGAAACGAGAGCGATAGTATAAGGTACAGGGAAGTTTTTGAAATGGAAAATGTGGAAGTAATTATGTTTGGCATTTTTATTTTTGAAAATGAACGTTCGGTTTATTTGTGTTAATAGCATTATCATAATGACGACCGGAATGGAAACGTCTCATTAATTTGCAAGTCTCTGATTGCGAATTGGTACGACGAAAGGATTTTGATTTATAAAGAGACGAATTAAAGGCCAGACCACCAGCGATTCAAAGGGTTAAAGGTTCTATATGCGACAAAGTATTCTCAGCAAAAGCAGGCCATGCTCGTCACTAACAAGCGTATTGTCGAAGAGCTGAATAGCCAAGCTCTAATAATTTGGATCAGTTCAATAGCCATGATACAGTCGTCATTGTTAAAATCGGCCAGGATGAACAACATTATCATAATATTAAATCTGTAGAAAGTATTAGCTTCTGCCGCAGCTTCTTTCCCATGGAAAGTTTTTTCAGCTATATACAACGTGTAACAGAAAAAACGCAATTCCTGAAAGTAGTTGGTTCAGAATCGGCTTTTGAATCGATTTCCGTCATTAAAAATAGGTGTTACATTTTGATGGGAAAAATCTTTCATTTAACTTAAAATGGAAACAGTATCATGACAAATTAATACAGTCCTTAATTCAAGGAAATTATGTGTGTGTCGCGTCGGCCGCTTACATTGCATGAGTGTATGCGTCTACGTAAGAATATTGTATGACGCACATATGTTTTGCGTTTAGTAAGGATAACTATTTTATAAAAAATATCTAGGTGTGGTTTCAATTTATTTAGTTACAGATGTTGTTTTAGACTTATAATTTAATATTCTAATTGGAGTGTCCGAGGTATTGCGCTTAATCTTTTACACGTTGTATGCAATCTTTGTCATCCAGTGATAGCGTAGCCTGCTGTCATTCGTACATCTCTGCCAGTCATTACAGATAGTAAGGAGCCAGACTATCTGACACTGGTCTTTGCCGATGGGTACAGTTCTCGTCAAATAACTTGGCAAGAGTCGTTCAATGCGCAGAAGGCGATTTTTAGGTGTCAGCGGTTGTCAGCGGGACGCGGGGAATGACGTAGTGCCGCTCCGAGCGCGCGATTGGTGCGTCAATAGTTCTCGTTCAATTTGCTCCCGAATACACTTGCGTACACGAAAGTTGTACCCTTTGTTTTTGTTACGAGTTGTTGTTTTAAATTTAGTTTTTGTTACGTAGATTACAATGCCAGGACCAAATACCGTTTTACGCAAACTATTAAAACGTCAGAAAGAACTGTTAGACACTATATGTAGTTAAGGAAGGTTGAAATTCCGAATTCATGTCACAGTCTTTAGGACACCGGGAAAAAAGAAGAATAAAAGGGGTACCTAGCAGTTTTATTAACTAATTGTGACGACGAGAACACATTATTTTTAATGTTTTTTTAAATACATTTTTTCACTTTTAAATGTATTTATGTATTACATCTATTTTATTTATAATACTGAATTAACGAATTAATTTCTCTTATTTCTTTAACATTCTTCTGAACAGACATGATTAAAAATAAATGATGGCAATAACCATAGAATAATGCCAAGCAGTAACTGACCACTTTTTTCTTCTACTAAGTGCACGATGCGCGAACTTAGCCCCACTACGCCAAAACCTTGCCAGCTTACGTGACGAAGACTATATCCGGGCAGTTTGCAGTTTCCCTAACATATTTGGGAAGAGACTAAGTAGATGACATATTTGTATAATTATTATAGAAGCTGTAAGTAAATTCCAAAATCATATGGCCTTGTTCTTTCACAGAGCGATCATCTCTCGAATACACGATCGAATCATTCATTAGTAAAAGAAACATGAATCGTCGTATCGTGAGCTGTTGTGCCAACCGAGAGCGATTTCCTATTCTGTCATACAAACAATTGCTTTGTTTAAAGAAAACTCCTTTCTGTTTGTTATCTTATTACCGGTCCAACTGACATGACTACTTTGATACGGAATATGGTATAGGATAGATGACATTGTTGACGCAGTGGCTGAGCAATTGGCTTCAGCGCTGCGAGTCGGAGGTTAGTTTTTCGCGCGGAACAAAAGTTCGTGATGCTTTCAGGTAGTTGTCGCAGCCGTGAGTCACACAGTAATATTAATCATTCTGGATGTATTCAATTTTACATTTTGTTTTATATTATCTTTTAGTAATAATATGTTTTTGTTTTTTCTTTACTGTGTCTACTTGTGGCATGTGTCAATAAACGATGCAAGATCCTATTATGTTTTCATCCTTCACATAAAATATATAATTATGAGTAGAAAGTGCCTACAGGCCGAATGAAGACAGGAATCTAACTGTTTCAATATTTGATTAAATTGTTGAGTCGATAGAATACCTTAAATTGTAGTCTTTGAGTGAAATAAATAGAATTTTACGACAAATTTGAGAATAGTAATTTGAGACACAATTTGATTATATCTTCGTAAAAAGTAATAACGTACAATTTTAAACGCAATCGTTGCTAGCGTAAAATAATTAACTGCTAAAAATTTTTTAATTAGTATACAACGTGTAATGAAAACCCCATATCTATCCAAAAGGGCTGAAGACAACATCTGGTATGGAGTCTCTACGCACAGTTTCAGCACAAAATAACTGACTCAAAGAATTGATACCAAATTATTGGTTTCATATATTTCTTGAATACCAATCATAACAAACGTGTCACAGCACTACGAGGGTCAATAACTTTCCATATTGCCAATAACACGTTAATTCTTTTCGTTCTTCTTAATTTGAAAAATTCGGTCTCTGGTATCAGTGTATTGGAATTTGTAATAAGTTCTACACACGTAAGTACTTAGGATTACAAAACCCTTGCCTTATCGTTTGTTATCATCCAAAGAAGCCATGCACTTGGTATGTATATACCCTTTAAATTACACGTTGTATAGTATATTTTTGTCTATTTACTAGTCTTACTTATATAACAAAAAATCTTACAGAAGAACTTCCCCGTAGGTAAACTAACCGTAGGATAACTTTTTCTTTTTTTTTCAATACGTCCCAAACATTACAATGGCCATCAAACTTATAAGCACGGGTACTAGAGGGAGTTTCCTAGACTCAGAGGCAATGCTCGTGTGGAGTCCTTTTACAAAATATGGCCCACCTCTTGTCATGTCCATCGTGCACAGCCACCTTCACTTTGCAGGACCTGAAACGAGGCCAATTAAAGAGCTGTGCAAATAGCTGCATATTGGTTCAAAGATGAGAGATTCAGATTTGAGCATCAACTCGAAAAGTAGAAGAAGCAAGCGTAGTCTCGCTTGAACCCTTAATAATCCAGAACTTAAGGGCATCTAAAGGATTTTTAGAGCATGAGGAGTCATTTGATAAAGTTCCCTCGAAGAAAAAGCCTTTCTGGTGGTCTGGTCTTAAGAGGTTATGAATGCACCTGTTTTCACCAGACTATTCTCCCAGTTCTACTATGTCATTCGCTAATAGCACTCCGCTGAAATTCAAACACGGGTAAGTGGTTTTGATGCAATGTTAATCAGGATTGTGGTTTGCGAAATAGCTCCAATTCTAGTTTGATTTTAATTTCATTTGACGTTTATTTTAATCAGGTTATTGAATATGGGAATGTGATAAGACCTTGTAATGATTTTTGTTTCATAGATAAAAACAGTATTAAACTAAAGTAAAACATCAAAAAGTTCGTCCTCAACGCTGTCGGCTGGTCACTTTTTTTAAATTGTGGATGGGCGTTCCACCACCATCTCACCAACCTAAAGTAGCAGTAAGAAGTACCAAAGACTGGCGGCATTGCCACGTTGTATCATGGTAATATTTAGCTTTTGGCCAAAGTAATAGCCACGCCTTGTGACTCGGATACAGGCTGTCAACCAGCCTTTTCTTTCGTTGACAGCGCTCGTGTCTGTCCCGTGTGAGAAATGGCCCTACGATCCAAGAAATTCGATCCCATATTTGCAACACTTAAGGTTTTCCACAGCCGTGGCAGCATCACCAGCATATCAAATATTGGATAAAATATTGGAGAGATTAAACATAATATACAATCGTATACTTGATGATCCCCAAACTATGTAAGTTTTGTCTAAATTTTGAGAACAAAAGTTGTGGTAAACAGATCACCATTAACAAAACTAAAATTGACGTAGGAGAAAAAATATTTGGATTGACTGCTTACATGACCTCTAAGTGTCAGATTTCCGGTATTTGACTGTCCATAACGACATTCATAGATGTTCGAGAGTAGAGATGTAGACGCCTTCCTTTTTATTTTATTTTTAATTTGCTAAGATGGTATCCCTCGCCAAGCGTTGCCTAACTTAAAATCTTTACTGAAAATAGACCTTTACGAGTTGTATTGTTTCAGCCACAAGCTTCTCAACTACTCCTCTTCTTCCTTTAATTTGCCCCATTCCCCGTGCACCAAATAAAACTGCACTGTACACAAATCGTCCTTAAATGAGACTGCAGCGATATTGGAAAACAATGCCTGAGCAGAATTTATTGTTATGTATTAAACCGAAATTAAACACTGGTAATACTGTAGTTTAAATTGAAGACACGTAGGCACTGCAAGCGCGGAGCTTAGCTTGCTTAGCTATCGTATTTGATAAGCAAATTATTTATTTACACTTTCTGCACGTAGCAATAAATGTGGACTTAATTGCTTTCAAACCTATTTGTTTCTGCCAGCCCAACTAGTTGAGAATCTGCCACTTGGGCATGAACTAATTGAAGACACGTAGGCACTGCAAGCGCGGAGCTTAGCTTGCTTAGCTATCGTATTTGATAAGCAAATTATTTATGTACACTTTCCGCACGTAGCAATAAAGGTGGACTTAATTGCTTTCAAGCCCATTTGTTTCAGCCAGCCCAACTAGTTGAGAATCTGCCACTTGGACATGTACTGCCATGGCTGACCTGGAAGTCTTATAGACATCGGACCCAGTCTGGTCGTAGCAAGGAAAATCTGTTCAAGTAGAGATGAATTGATGACTCTGCTTTAGAGCGTATATGTGGTGCTGCCCCACAAACCATAGTGCATTTAATAGAAAAGAATATAATACATTTATTTCAGACTTTAGAAATTGTCCATATAATGTTAGTAAGCTCTTATAAACTATGTAAGAGTTCATGTCATTCTTGTCTATTCTCATACTAATAAAAAAATCAATAAAAAAATCCAAATAATATCAAAAAGAACAATAATATAGACAGATAAACAAAAATAATAAAAAAAAAATGCGTCATCTCGTCACGTGAAGCTGAATAAGCCTCCCTAGCACTGTAGACTCTGGCCTTTCTGATATCATTTTCAGAATTCCGTTGGAATTTTCTACGTGTCCTATCAAATGTTCTCTGCAGGACTTGATGGAAGCTTCCTTTGGTCTTAAACTTGTTGTACAGCTCTGAGCAGACCCAATTTAGCTACTCGTCATGGACAATCTAAGAAGAAAAACATGCCGTTGGCATTTTCTATTAGTCTACCAAGTGTAGTAATCTCCCTTTCCTTGATTATTTGAATATCAACAACAATCGGCAACTTATACAGCGTTATAGAATAGAGCCGTGGTAACCCAGTGGTTACAGATACGACTTATGAGTTGTAGGGTCGCAGGTTCAAACGCAGGCGGGCACATTCCTTTGTGTAACATTATTTTGTGTTGATGAACGAAAACAACGTGTATAAACAGGCATGAAATTTTTTGTGTGGGAAAATCATCGAATGACTTCTCCGGCTCTGAGTGGAGCGCAAGAGTGTCAGCTAAAAACCCACCTCGTCCCTTCAGCTTGCGTTCCGGGGCCGCGGTATCTGGTTAGAATATTCCCACAACCCCGGCTGACAATGGCCCTATGGGGCCCCGTCACTAGTGTTGTGGATTACAGTCTATTCTCTCTCATAGAGAGTAGACTATTTCCCAGCAGGGAACGTAGGTAATAGACTTAATCGTTACTATTAATTCGTTACCATTCAATAGAGTCGGCTCTATTGGAATTAAATGGAAATATGGACTGTGACTCCATTTGAGCGCATTTTTCGGCCACTCCTCTGTTTAGTGACCGATTAAAAATTATTCTGTTTAAAAATATGATGTTTAATTTTGTTTTATATTAACATCCAATTTATGGTCTTACATAAATGCTTTCTCTTTCAACGGAAACATTTAAATCGAAGAAATAGAGCAAAAAATTGTTACTGAAAACATTAAAAAAATGCCTGCTTTCTTTTCAATTCGACGATACTTCACACGATACACGTCTACACAGTATACTTGTTTTAATATCACCTTAATAATAATCTCTTTCTTTGACCGTACTTTCTTCTGAACTCTCAAATCATAGTTACTGTGACTTCACTAAAATTGTAAGGTATCGCTGAAAGCGAACTCATTTCGCTGCAGCTGCAACTTAAATCCAGACTTTATCCTGCTGTCGAATAAAGTAGGTACAGGCTGTTCCAACTTAGCGACACACGGTTGCAATTGTGAACATTCTACGAAATAAGTAGTACTTACTGCTTACAAGTTTTGTAGGAAATAACATATTTAGGGTGATCAAACTTTTATAGCAACTATATTACAGTACCATAATGATGCTAAATCCTATACTAATTCTGCTTCTCAGCTTAACAATAACTGAATGGGAAGGGCTTTCATTATGTAAAAGTAACTCAGCTTAATATATACGACGAGGGCACAGTAACGTTATCTTCAGGCAAGCCTTCCTCCTCGCACATCTTCAGGAAACAGAAAATAATACCACGAACAAATAGTGTTGATCTTCTTTAATAATTTCACAAACTTTTATAATCGAAATAGTCTCGAATTCCCGCGATGGAAATGGATGGAGGTTGTGAGGTTATCCGCTCCCGCGCATGTTCTCTGGCAGAATGCCTGACACCACGCTACCCCGCTCTCACTTGTCAACCAATGACACTTTGTTATCAAAAATGACATTACCCCTAACACTGACAGTGACAGCTGATAGACAGAGGCAGATGGAATGACGTCACTACCGCCATCTGATATCAGTGTCACATCAGCAGTGACGATATTGACAGATGGAATAACCTAACTACCGCCACCTTGTAACAATGGTTAGAAGTAAGTCTCTTAATATCTACGGCTTGCTGCGACATATAATTATGTCAAATTTAAAATCATAACTGCGTGCCTCAAAGACCATTCAGCAGCATTGTCGGGGCATGATGGGGCCATTACATGCCGAGGTTACGGGAATGTTCTAACGAGATACCGCGGCCCCGGAACTCAAGAGCAACTGAAGGAGCAGAGTGGGTTTTTAGTCAGCGGAAGTCTCATACTCCCTTCCGCTCCACTCACAGCGGGAGAATTGTTTTTTTTTTTTTAAATTTCATGAGTTTCCCACTGAGAAAAAGTCACATTACTTTGTGTAATTTTCATCATCAAATTTGCTCTCAAAGAAATGATGGAAAACGTCATGAGGAAACCAGAATATTCTAGAAACAAAAATCCAAAGACACATGGTGAAAAAGAGCCCATTCCCTCTCATATATAACAGATCTGTATTTGTAGCGATTTACCTTGAAATAAAATACCTACACACCACGTTAAACTATTATAAAAAATATTTTTCCAAAGGCTTAAGAGGGTGTCGAGCCTACGAGACGCGCGGAAAATAGGTATTTACTGCAGCGGGCTAGTCGTGTGCGTTGTCACACACACAATGACAAGTTCGCTCGAGGCCCGCTTGCCGTTGCACGACGAAGTTTGCTAACTTTGCATTTTTTATTTTTTTGTCGTTATGTTCAATAAACTTGAAAAACGAATATTAATTATTTAGATGGTTTTATTTATCACGCTAATATTATAAAGGCGAAAGTTTGTGAATGAACGTGTCTGTTTGCATGTTTGTTACTTCTTCACGCTCAAACGGCTGGATGGATCTAAATGAAGCAAGTAGGTACGTAAATAAATCACAAAAATAAATTTAATAAATTATACCTATTATATAAAAATTAACGTTTGTTTTTACTGTAGTAATACATTATCCGTTCCCTCACTATTCATCCTATTGCAATAAAACTTTGATTTTATATATTAAACTCCTCAGATTTTTTTTTTAAAGAATACTAGCAATGTGGGTACATTTCACATTACTAGCAATCTTGTTAACCCCTCCAACTAAGCTAAATATGCTTGTGTCTGGAGTGGGTTCACGTCAATAGTGTAATGGGTGGGGTTCGAACCTGGGACCTCTCGACCACAAGTCCGACACCTTATCCATTAGGCTATTGACGCTTCGAAACTGGGTAAGTAGCAAGTTAGGGTAGATGGGTATGCAGTACTTATTTGAATAATAAAACCAGTATGAAATAAAAAAAAAATTATGTAATGTCATAATAAAACCAGACTGAAATAAGTTTTGTTTATTAAAATTTCATTTAGTGCTCGTTTAAATTCTGATGTACTGTCATATTTTTAATAACATTCGGTACTTTATTATATATACGTGGGGCCATACCAAAAAAACATTTTTTCATTAATGCTGTCTAGCGAACTTACTTCGCAGAAAATATAAGCGTAATTTATTTCATAACAATATATGTATCAAGTGTAACTTAATTTAAAATAAAAAAAAAATAAAAGAAATCTATAAATCTAATGTTATATTGCTTATTATAACATTTTACAAAAATTGGCCAAGTGCGAGTCAGACTCGCCCATGAAGGGTTCCGTAGTAACTATAATAATATAATATAATATGTATATTTACTTGACAAAAAACTAAAACTTACAAATTTCTTAAAACTAGCTTATTTACATTTTTTGCCACTACGCCAAATAACTTTGTTTTTCATAGTATTTGTATGAATTACAAAGTTATATTTGCGGTTTTAGAAAATATGCTGTATCTCAAAAACTGCTGACTCGATCTCTTTAAAACCAATTTTGATTGAAAGTTTACATTAAGATCTATAGATATATATATATATATATATATATATATATATATATATATATATATATACAACGTGTAATTTAAAGGGTATATACATACCAAGTGCATGGCTTCTTTGGATGATAACAAACGATATGGCAAGGGTTTTGTAATCCTAAGTCTACATGTGTAGAACTTATTACAAATTCCAGTACACTGATACCAGAGACCGAATTTTTCAAATTAAGAAGAACGAAAAGAATTATCGTGTTATTGGCAAGTGACGTGGAAAGTTATTGACCCTCGTAGTGCTGTGACACGTTTGTTATGATTGGTATTCAAAAAATATGTGAAACCAATAATTTGGTATCAATTCTTTAAGTCAGTTATTTTGTGCTGAAACTGTGCATAGAGACTCCATACCAAATGTTGTCTTCAGCCCTTTTGGTTAGATATGGGGTTTCCGTTACACGTTGTATATATATATTTATATTTTTCACTCCACTATTATAGAAGTTAGAGGGAGGGATACACATTTGACCACTTTGGAAGCTTTTATCTTTTAAACGATTGACTTTATGAAAAAGTGGTTTCAGAAACCCCCATGTCATTTTTAAAGACCTGTCTATAAATACCACACACGCATAGGTTTCATGAAAAAAAAAATATTTTCAGTTTTAGTTCCATGTATGGGGTAGTAGTATGTTCCTTTATTTTAAATGATTTTTAATTTTTTTCTCAATATCGGAAAGCGTTTCATAGAATACATCTACTTACCAAGTTTCACATGTATAGTCTTAATAGTTTTGGAATAAAATAGCTGTGACATACGGACGGACGGACAGACAGACAGACAGACAGACAGACAGACAGACGGACAGACATGACGAAACTATAAGGGTTCCGTTTTTTGCCATTCGGCAACTGAACTCTAAAAAACGAGTAATTTCTTTAAATATATATTTTTAATTTTGGTACACTACACATACCACAGTATAGTAAGAAAATAAAAAATGACAAAAAGATACTATACTTTGTAAGAAATAAAAAGACAATAAAACTTATTTCGAATTTTGAAAATACAATCGTAGAAATATCAATGCATCCAAGGTTTGACTTCCAAGCTTGCTTCGTTTATTACCAACATAAGCAGCAGCTGAAAACGCTCGTTTAGGTTTTACACTGGTTGGAGGAATAGACAATAGATACTTATATGCTGTTTCTAAGTGATATCCACTAATTCCTCCATTTTCAAACAGGCTTATTTCACGTCTATTTTGCCAACCCCGATTTATTTTGTATTTGTTCTTCACGATCTGGGGATTTCATACTCTTATCAATTTCCAGCTATAACTTTTCCTTTAGTGTCAATTGGGGTTGGGATTGGGAGGTTTGTTGTATTAACTCATCATCTGTTTGTGATCCTGATCTTCCTTCTTCTTCTTCCGTGTCATCTCGACTTTTAAGTTTTTTAACAATATACTTTTTAACAATAATGTAACAGACTCTGTTACATTGTTCTGAGATCTCAACTACCGTTTAATAAATAGCAATAGGATAATCGCTAATTGCAAGACTCTTGCGAGACTCTCGTTTGGGCAACACTATATGGTTTATTGGATGTTGAAGTCCACTTGTCGAAAGAAAGACTAAATCTTTCACCTGCACTTTTCAAATGTTTCAATTCTGCAGTTACTTGCTTTCTGATTTTTTCACTGTAATTCATGACACGTTTTTGAATGGTGACGGCTGACTTTGGTAAATCCGTGTATTTTGCAAAGACAAATTTGATTCGAATCATCTGAAGTTATGAATATACTGAATGGAAATCCATCTAATGCAATCATTCTTGCCAAAACATCATCGAGGCTATCGTCGGCACTTTTGTAAAATAATCATTTAACTTTCGCTTGGCTGGCGGCGGTGCTGTGTTCAGATTATCAGAATCTAGACTTGTTGAAGCTGATATAAGCTTGATGTTATGTTTTGATGACAAATGTGTATGTAATCCCTTAGTCGATCCATCCAAAGTCTTGAGAATGGCTGAGCATCGGTTACATTTGGCACTATTCCTATCCTTCGCAACTAAAAAATAGCTCCACATTGACGTCGTATCACTGTGTTTTTTATGTTTAACAAAGTCTCCCGCCATTTGAAATACCTAATTTCAGATAATTGACTTTTAAATTTAAATGACGTAGGTCGTGGGTTTAAATTTAGAAAATATCTTGTAATGACCAAAGTTTTAAATATAATTAAGCATATCTTAAAACTGGAAACATATTAACTCAAAATGTTTTATTTCACATAGGCCTGCATGGGCACTTATAAAACGTCAGCAGTTTGGCGCAGGGCACGGTTCGAAATTGGTCGTTTTCTATGGAGAAGATCCGGCAAGAAACTCCACAGTTACTCTTTTAAAATATCATTCTTACAATGTATCTATAATACAGGTTAATTACCTAATTAACCTGTATTATACCTATGAGAGGACATTAAAGCCTGTCTGAATTCTGATGGATAACCTATATTATTATATAGTTGTAAGATATGTTTCCAGTTCTAAGATATGCTTAATTATATTTAAAACTTTGGTCTATACTGTCGTATAGACCAATTAATACAGCACAATGGAATTACAAATAAAAAATATCCTATAAGTTGGTCATCATGTATGTCATTGATATACACTATAAAAAGGAAAGGGCCAAGAATTGAATCTTGCGGAGCACTCATCTTGGCTAGGGATCCTGCAGATGTCGCTCCATTAACAATAACTTTTTGTTGCCTGTTTGATAAATATGAAAGAACAAGGTCAGCAGAACACGAATCCACGAACTCCGTAATGGTGTAATTTACAGATCAGTGTTTTGTGGTCAACGCAATCAAAAGCTTTGGAGAGGTCACAAAATATGCCAATTGCATCCTGAGATTTCTCCCAAGATTCCAGAATGTGACGGATGAGCGCTACTCCTGCGTCTGTTGTTGACCTACCTTTCGTGAAACCAAACTGCCGACTATGAAGAATTCCATTTGAGTTAAAATATGATAGCATCTGGTCCAGCATGATTTTTTCGTATATTTTGCTTAATGCTGGAAGCACATATATCGGTCTATAGTTAGAGGGATCACTCTTACAACCTGACTTAAAAATTAGTACTACTTTACTATGTTTCATTAAATCGGGAAAATTACCGCTATCTATACATTAATTAAATGTGCCTGTTAGGATAGCAGCAATTGAGTCAATAATATTACCAAGAACCCTAACAGATGCACTCTATAAGTCATCAGTGTTTGTTATGTTAAGCCTTTGGAATGCTTTTTAATTACATCAATAGAAATGGGCTTAAATGAAAATGTTGGTATATCCTTATTGAAGTTTTCCTTTAAAAAAGATTCTGCTGATAATGGCGAAGAATGTAGATTAGTAACCTCTACTGGAATATTGGTAAAGTAATTTTCCAACTTCTCAGCCACTTTTGACTTATCTGAGATGACCTGATCATCGATGTTCAAAGTCAAATCATTCTAACCCTGTTGGTTTGTGTTTCCAGTTTCTTTGTTTATCACCTTCAACACAGTTTTTATTTTATTGTTAGAAATGCTAATTTTTTTTCCTTTCTGATTTAGATTTAGCTTAGGGCGCATACTCTTTTAAATATCTTTGAGTAGTTTCTTACATAATTATGGAAGGCTTCATCGGAAGTCAATGATTTTTCATGGTATAAGTTGTATAAATTGTCTCAGCTTATTCTTATTCCAGCAGTGGCCCATTCATTAAATTTAGATTTATTACTCATTTGAAATTTTTTAACTGGACATGCCTTACTAAATTCGTGGCATGGTGAAGAAAAAATATCCTGTAATTTTCATTGGGGTCATGGGAGTCAAAATTGGCCATTGAAAGATTACTTTACATGTTATCATTAAAAACATTAATTTCTTTTTAGTTAGTGGCCTAAACTTAATAGTCTTATTTAATTGCCGCTTTTTAACCAACTCAAAGGATACTAGTTGACCTGTATGGTCAGACCTAACTCCACTAATTTGAGACGAGTATTTTATGGCACAATTAGTATAAATATTATCTATGCATTGAGCTGATTTTGCTGTTATTCTTGTTGCTTCCTTGTGTGTGCATTTTAAGTTAAATGAACCAGACAATGAAGTAAGCTTGCAGTGTTCAGGTGAATTTACTAACAAATCAATATTTAGGTGACCACAAACGAAAACTAATTTATTATCTCTTATAAGCTTAGGTACTTAAAATTTCTCCCATTATCATTAAGAATGATGACAAGTTTGATGCTGGTGGTCTATAAACACTTAAGAAAGTTTGGCCTTCAACTTCTGTACATGCTACCTCACACAAGCAATCAACAGAGCAAGCGGTGACATATTTTTGTTCCTTATATCTAAGAGAATTATTACGTAATATTAAAGTACCACCTCCTACTGAGGACCTGTTGTATGCACTAGTAACAGAAAAATATTAATTTTAAACAACATTCTATCTGGTTTTAGCCAGGTTTCACAAAAACATAAGATATCTATATCATATTTATCTATTAACATTTCCTCATCTAATATTTTGCCGGAGAAACGATTTATATTCTGATGATATAGTAAAATTGTGGTATTATAACTCTCCTTTGTCACATTTAAGGGTTTAAACAATTAATTTCAGTATTATTAGATACCCTAGATAATACTGAATAGTCACTTAACCTAGGATCAGTTAAATTGTCAATAACCCAGTGTAAATTGTAAGCTAACAAAGTAGCCAATGAACTTTCGTCGTAAATTCTAAAATAAATGTAAGGATTGCAATCGGTATGCCCAAAAACCTATTACACGATGTTTGATGCAATATTTTGCAATCGACCACGTTTGCTGAGCAAGCGATATAATGCGGTCGCACTAAGTTCGCCGCGAGCTTAGTGTATTTCGAACAGCAACCGGGTGCACTCATTTTCATCATTTAGCGATAATTTTAGCCCTTACGTTACTTTGTTAATTATACTTAGCAATAAACCCTTGAAGGTTATCAGTGTATTTAACTTAGTAGACACACACGATATCCATATTGAATGTTGGAGAAAAAGTTGCATCCTTGGTGGATGCAACTTTTTCTCCAACATTCAATATGGATATCGTATGTGTTTTAAACTGGATTTCAAAATGAAAGCCAGATTTGCAATCACCACACCCAAAAACCCATTACACGATACCCATATCGAATGTGTGAGAAAAAGTTGCATCCGCCATCTTGGATTTTAAAATGAATGCCAGATTTGCAATCACTACCCCCAAAAACCCATTACACGATACCTATATCGAATGTTTGAGAAAAAGTTGCATCCGCCATCTTGGATTTTAAAATGAATGCCAGATTTGCAATTACCACCCCCAAAAACCCATTACACGGTACCCATATCAAATGTTTGAGAAAAAGTTGCATCCGCCATCTTGGATTTTAAAATGAATGCCAGATTTGATATCACCACCCCCAAAAACCCATTACACGATACCCATATCGAATGTTTGAGAAAAAATTGCATCCGCCATCTTGGATTTTAAAATGAATGCCAGATTTGCAATCACCACTCCCAAAAACCCATTACACGATACCTATATCGAATGTTTGAGAAAAAGTTGCATCCGCCATCTTGGATTTTAAAATGAATGCCAGATTTGCAATCACCACCCCCAAAAACCCATTACACGGTACCCATATCAAATGTTTGAGAAAAAGTGGCATCCGCCATCTTGGATTTTAAAATGAATGCCAGATTTGCAATCACCACCCCCAAAAACCCATTACACGATACCTATATCGAATGTTTGAGAAAAAGTTGCATCCGCCATCTTGGATTTTAAAATGAATGCCAGATTTGCAATCACCACCCCCAAAAACCCATTACACGATACCTATATCGAATGTTTGAGAAAAAGTTGCATCCGCCATCTTGGATTTTAAAATGAATGTCAGATTTGCAATCACCACCCCCAAAAACCCATTACACGGTACCCATATCGAATGTTTGAGAAAAAGTTGCATCCGCCATCTTGGATTTTAAAATGATTGCCAGATTTGCAATCACCACCCCCAAAAACCCATTACACGATACCTATATCGAATGTTTGAGAAAAAGTTGCATCCGCCATCTTGGATTTTAAAATAAATGCCAGATTTGCAATTACCACCCCCAAAAACCCATTACACGATACCCATATCGAATGTTTGAAAAAAGTCTTCATCATCACTTTCACTTCCTCAAATGGTGCTTTTCGGGAGCAACTGCACAAGGTACTATTAGAAATACCCAAAACGCTATAGGTGTGCCTATAATATTTAAAGAGTTCCCTCGCTTTCTCCAGGATCCCATCATCAGATCCTGATTTCATAACAATGGAACCAACTAGAAAGTATACCCTTTCAAACGAAAAAAAAATTCCAAATCGGTCCAGCCGTCTTCGAGTTTGAGGTTACATACATAAAAAAAAGTTTAAGACGAACTGAGAACCTTCTCCTTTTTTTTGAAGTCGGTTAAAAAGTAATAATAACATCACAAAATAGAAATACGTACTTTTTATGAGAATGGCGTTTTTTTCGAAAATTTGCGCCAACTTTCTTCTAATAATATTTTTTTTTACATTTTCCCATAATAAAACAAATATTGAAAATAAAATGTTAAAGAAATATATATTGAACAATAAAAAGTAATTGTTGGGTATGCATAATAAATCATACTCAAAAAACAAAAAATTAGACTTATGTTATTCAACGGATTGCTGCAATACATACGTACACAATAGATCGCGAATTATCGTTACCGGCGAAACGCTCCACGATGAGACGTGACCCCTCTCTGAGCTCCCGTGGACGACTGAATTTTCGACCGGTGTACGTTGCGTATGGTTCAAAATAGCGCGCAAATTAGAAGAAAAAATTAAAATTAAAACAACCAAGCGACATTTTTGAAATGTTAAAGCTGTAAATGATAGTATGATAATTAGAGAATAATATGAATTGAAGTTTATGAAAAAATTCAACAGTTTACTATCAAAATTCAGCGACGCACGAGCATGTTTTGTAAGGATTTTTGTCCAACTTTATGTATTTTTGTTTAATAAACTATAAAATATTTTTAAATTTTGCCAACTATGTTTGCTAACACATTTATTCTAGTGTTCATTACATATTTTTTTATGGTAATTAAAGTACTATTATAGGTTATATTCCTTTAGTAGTGAAGACCGTTTTGAGTTATTTTACTCGGCGCAGCCTTAAGAGATAAACTTCCTTAGTAATTAAATTTATAATTAATATGAGGAACCTGTTCAGATCTCGTTCCTTATTAAATTAGAGGCGATTTATATTCAAGAGAAAAGTCTGAAAAATTGGATTTCTTTTTTGTATTTACGTTGTAAAGTCGGAGGCCAGTGAACTTTGCTGATTAATGCTCAGATACTACTAGATTACTAGGTCGCTAGAAATTTTAAAATTCCTAGAGGTTTTCATTGTTGATCATGTTAGTGGAAAGTTAGAGCTACATTTTTCTTTTATTATTTATAACAGCTATTTCAACAAAATAACAAACAGAAAACGTCATTTAATAAATGAAATCAACTACAAATACCTGTCAACTGAAAATTGAAAAATAATATTTTTAAAATATCTACGTACTTTCCTGAGTCCCATTTTTGAGACTTTATTCTTATAACCGAGGGTTTAGTCCTAATTGACGATAACAACAAATTATTTACATAGGTACGCCACTGTTAAACCTAATTATGTACATTAAAAACAAATATAATAAAGGCGAAAATAAAAGAGAAATTATAGGGCATCGAAAAATTCATCAACATCGCTATCAATGGGAAAAGTGCCCAGAACACTGGCCGCATTGCCACGTTGAATGGCAATGCTGATTCTCTGTCCAAAGAAAAGGCCAGCCCTCTGGTCACTTGTAGAGTCAACTAAACGTTTGCTGATGTCACGAAAGAGTCGATGCGCACTCGGACCCCATGGTCCCAACGTTTCAACCCCAAACGGCTCAAACATATAGCACCCAATTAGGTTGTTGTATTTGCGCCGTTTGAGATTTTCCGCACCTGCAGCTGCCGCCCCAGCACAGCCCGCCGTACTGAGAAGATGGGATGGCGCAAGGGTGTCAACACAAGTAGCATCCCACACCAAAGGCCTACCCAACTTCCAAGGCATTATAGTCATCCCGTCTGGTCTCTTCCCATCGTCGCGTGCCAAGCCGTTAGGTTCTAAAACAGATGGTACTCCAGCGGTGACAAGAGCCCGACGGATGATGTCATTTATGCTGGCATGCCGTGCAATCCGACCAGAGCTTCTGCTGCAGGAGAGGCCATGATGTCCAAGGCGGTCGACTGCCGCACCACATTGACAGCGATGTGGAGCACCGCTGGGAGCACCCAGACGAAGACATGTAGCGATCCGGAAAGTGTTATCACTTAACATAGTGCCTATATTAAGAGAAGGTAATGCTTTTAACCAAAGGCCCGACTCCCATTCACCCACAGCCAACAGGCGCGAGCGCTCAGCAGTATTGGTTGACGTATTTAAAAGGTTATTCCGTACCAAACTGCAGAGCGGCTCGTCCCATTGTCTCTGGGAGGATGGGTTCTCGGGCAATGCCGTATTCGGGCAAGCCATTTTCCAGGCATTAACTGCATCGGTCGAACACGGCACCTCGTAGTTAACCTGATATTGTGATAAAATTTTCTTGGTTAACGTCTCAGTGCTGCGGACCGAAGACAGAAAAGCCGGTAGGCTTAAACTGGAAATTTTGCGGATGCCGAGCCCACCAAAACGAATGGGTAGTGTAGCTTGCAGCCACGCTCGGTCATCCAGAGCCACATTTAAAATTGAAGTAAGGGTGTTTTTTATAATAAGGTCAATTTTGTCCAACAACTGAGATTGCTTCCATAGTGGAGAAGAACGGAGGAAATAAATAAAATTTGGACCAAAACAACAATATCTTATGAGGGTGTAAGCCGAATGTATGCTAATTTGGAAAAATCTTTCTGAAATATCATCAAAATGGTTAATTTTGCTATCAATAAAAGAGGGAAAACTTTCTTCCAAAATTGGGGAGCCTAAGAGGTGCAATGAACTTTTTTGCAAGATTTTGATATCAGGGGCTATTGTAAGGAATTTGTTTAGTGTCGCTTGTCTGTCAGTATTTTCACAGATATAGAGTTCACATTTCGAGAGGTTCAGGTCAAGGCCGATGGATTGGAATTGCTCTTTCAGGAAAATAAAATCTTTGATTACGGTGTCTACTTCACCTCCTAGAGTTCCATCGTCTAAATACCACACGTTAAATTTAGAATTTAGTTGTTGAATTATTGGATGGATAGCCAAGCTGAAAATGACTGGACCGAGAGGGTCACCTTGTTGGCATCCAACTGCTGAATCCAAAACATGGTCTTTATATAACAATTTGGAGGGGTGCCTGTAGCACTGCCACATAAAACCGTAAATTTCAGGTAATTCTTTTTTAACTTCTGCCAACAAAGTGTCCCTGTTCACAGAATTAAAAGCATTTTTAACGTCAACCTTGAGGATGACCTCACCTTTACCTGAGGTCAAGTATGTGGACAAGGCATGTACGGCAGCCTCACAGCCCCCTCTGGAACCAAAGCCCAGCTGCAGGGGCTGGAATTTATGGCTAAGCGCTTCACTGTAAAATTTGCAGCATATCTTGGCTGCCATACGCCTGTAAGTGCAACCGACGGCAATAGGGCGAATGCCGCCGTCCTTCTTATGCAAGGCGCATAGATTGGCCCCGTACAAGACATCAACGACGGCTTCGTTCACGCCGCCGGAGAGCATCAGGTTAACTAGAGCCGCAAGCTCCTTCAAAAGAGACTCACCAGCTGCCCCGGCGCCTGAACTCACCAAATCTTTTAAGTGTTGGGGAGTTAAGCCATCAAGACCGCCAGCAGAGCCACTTCGGAAGGAGTTCACGGCTGCAAACAACTGCGGGGCTGTAAAATTTAAAACAGGTGAGTCCGAATCGGGGGGGTCAGGAAAGGTGAGGTCAACCGCAGGCGCTGGATGTTTACTCTTCAAGGCTGCAACTGTTTCGTGAGAGTAAGGCGCCACCACATCACTGCTGAATAACAGCCTGGCTGCTCCCCTAATGTCACCTTCACTTAATTTCGATTCCACATGTGAACACAAGCTCTTCTGGGACGGAGTGTGGCATGTACGTAATTTTGAATCTAAAATAAAAGTCGAACTGTTGCAGTTGTCTTTAATTTGGTTTGTTAAGGTTTTTTTAGAAGCCAAATTTTTTTGGACATGTAGAATCCTATAAGGGAAAGTGAGCAAATCCTCCCAGGCACTTAGCGTGTTTTCTTGGGTAGCAAGGCGGACACTCCGCGCCAAACTCAGCGCAACAGACCGTCTTGCGCCCCGGGGAACTCTTTTTAAAACTGGTATAGAATTTTTTAATTTAGATAATGTTATCCAAAGTGAATCCAAAAGTATTGATGTTTGTGGAGGGGTAGGAGGGCACGGAGGAGCACTAAGAGATTTGTGTACCTTTCCAAAATGGATCCGTAGCCCCCGTTCGCCCTTGAAGAAACGTGCCTGAGAGCAACTGGGGCATCTCACAAGCTGAGTATCCAAGGATGTGGCAGGTTGACCGCTACAATTTCCGGAGTCGCTACAGCTAGCATTAAACATTAAATTTATATTACTTACCTAATTATTTTAAAAATTATCACTATAAACACAAAACTAAACTAGTAGCAAAATAAAACTGTACATATGTCACAAAGAAAAGTCAAATAAATAAATAAAATTGATTGACGGCTGGACACTGGCGACCACGACGCAGCCGACCTAAGGCACCGTGCACACAGGGCGCAGGGCCAGGGCCGCAACATTAAGATATTATTCGAATCCAACATTCACAGTAACTTTCATGTACCAGTTTGTTTAGTATTTCCGCCGCGTCTTCTGAATTTAGGTTATGTATCGAAGCACACAAATTGCTTTGTAAGCCTTCGAATGGCTCCAACGGCGTCCCCGTCACGACAGCCTCTTTTATGCTCTTACAACGCTTTATCTGAGTACTAATAGACACTGCGCACTTTTGGCAAACATTCAAACATGCTTTCGCTGGTAGGCTGAATCTTTAAGCGGCATTGGTATAAAGGTAGCCTCTGCCCCTTCTTGTATCAATGTATGTATCTTTTTTCAATAATATTATTTTCATTTAATCATTTAATATTATTTCCTCAATGTCAACTTGACAGAACCTCATTTCCTTAGTTAAAAAACATAGGTACATAGGTACCTAACATAGTATAGGTATATCAAAATCGGTTCAGTAGTTTTTAGAAAGTGAAACGTTGAGTATACTTTTTGATTTGATTTGATTAAATCAATATACTCAACGTTTCATTTTCTGAAAAATTTGTGGATAAACATACATTCACATACGAAATTTAGCACACGTGCTTGGAAGCTTATATAGACCTACACACATGTCAAATTGATAACTTTCTTTTTTAAGTCAGTAAAACAGTTTTTTAAATTAAAAATGATGTGCGTGTATGGTGGATATAAGCCTATTACACATTTTTCTCATAGATTACTAAGAAAGTATGTAATAGTTTCAGAAATGTGTGTATTACTGATGAAAAAACAATCACAAAAATAATTATATTCGCACATCGACTGAAAACTTCAATAAGAAGACTTTTCGATCATGATTATGTAGACTGCTTAGGTAAAAAATCCTCCATATAAATGACCTGATAGAGGAGCTAAGCAGAGCCGGAGTCGTCTGTTCAATTAATAATGTATCGGTAAATAATCTCAGTTACGCCGACGACATAGTTCTGCTTAGCCCCTCTGTTGCGGCGTTACAAATGTTGATAGGAATATGTGAGGTATATGCAGGTAAGCACGATCTCAAATATATTCTATGCAACGCTAAATTGTAACAGGTAAAATCTTTTACTTATTTAGGCATGTACTAACCGAAAAATGTGATGACATCATGAAAGATGATGACATCGAGAGATAAAGTCTTTCCCTCACTGCTTAAAGCAATATGCTGGCTCGACGATTTGCGAAATGCTTAAAGCAAGTAAAAATAACCCTATTTACCGCATACTGCCGGAACTTGTACACTATGGTACAAGTACACGCAGCGAGCGTACAATTCGCTGCGTGTTCAATATAACAACGCATTCAGATGCATGCTGGGGTGGCCTTGGCGGTGTAGTGCGTCGGATGTTTGTGGAAAATAGGATTGACGACTTCTACGCAGTTATAAGAAAAGCACAAGCCTCCTTTATGAGCCAAATACATGATTCTGACAATGGAATATTAAGAGCCATATGCGAGGTAAATTACTTCTTCACATATGGCAATTAACATTCCAGATACAATTTTAATAATGAGTCTTAATTAACGAATTGTGATATACATTTCTTATTGTTATTTCTTTATTTCTAATATATACACATAAATTACAGTTTAAATATTCTCAAAAAAAAAACATTAAAAAAAATAAAAAATGGTAGTCCACCGGTATCGGGAACAGGGTACATTATTGTCTTTATTTTCAATATATACATATCGAGGGGTGAAAGGCTATTTGGTTTAAGCGACATTTTTGCAACTTTACAGGAGAGCCATTTAAAGTTTGAAATTTTGGAAAAAAATTCACAACAAAAAAACTTCTTCAGCTATTTGAATGGGGTAAATTTGATTGAAATTTAATTAAAAACATCGAGTTGTTGATGCTAATACCAAATAAAACGGACCTTTAATTACCAAGATAAATGTCGCTTAATACAAACTGCCTTAAGCCCTTATTTTTCAGAGTATGGAAAAAAGATTTAAGTGACTTCATAACTACAATTGGCTACAGGGAAAAAAAAAATTAAGCGACGACGCAGTATATTTTCAGAGTAAGCCAAAAAGTATGAAGTGACATAGCCCAAAATTAATAGTAGCAAGCTATTTATCTCAACTACCAATTTAGACTAAAATGACTGGCAGGCTAATTTACTTTATGACATATAATATTGAAATTGTTACGTGTGATGTTCCATTTTTTTTACATCTAATACTATCAATGGCTGTTAAAACAACCTGGATATATCGCAATCACCGAAAATCTAAGGTGCTTATATTGAATAAATAAATAAATACACACAACACAACACCAGTTAAAGTATTTATTTAGAATAATCAAAATTGTTTAAATATGGCACTCCTTTTTTCTGAGTTTATTTCTTGACATTTGTAGGGTCAGTTTTTTTTCTAAACATTCATCGTTGATTTCGAAATCATGCTCAGCATACTTCGCTCTTTTAACATATCTCCAACAGCGATTGACTGATTTCGTAGTTATTTGCATAGATGAGTCCTGTTCTTCTTGGTCTAGTACTTCAGCCGGTGTTCCTCAGGGTGGAACGGTGTTCCTCTTATCTCCTTTACTCTTCGCAATATTCATAAATTCTATTTAAAAAAAAAAAAAACTTCAGTCCTCCTACCACCTTTATGCTAATGATTTGCAAATTTACAGACAAGCTCCCTATGCAAATTAGCATGCAGCTATTGATATCATAAATAAATAAATAAAAATAAATAAAATAACGTTTATTAACACAAGAACCTTAGTATACAAAGCTATTACAAAAACACTATAGGAACTTTGAATTTTAGTGAAAGGTTGCATACATAGTGAAAGACCCTGCTTCCTAAACTAGGGGGACCCTGTGACCTTAGGAGTCAGTGTTCTACTGTAACTTCGTGTACAAAAATACCTTTATATACGTGTGAATCATAAACCTGGACTTGGCTTCTGTTTGCGAATGGAGTGAGGCACATGGTTTGCAGGTTAACCCGTCAAAGACCCAGGTCATTGTGGTTGGTAGTTCCAGGTTGACACCTAAGGTAAAATGGTTGCAGCTTCCTCAGGTTATTTTCAACGGTACTGCTATTCCATTAAGCGAGAAGGTTAAGATAATAAGTATCCGAATTTCGTACGAAACTCAAGTGGTTTCCAATACGTCTTCGCCGAACCTTACACATCTTTTCTCTGCTTTACAGTGTTCTGTTTAAGCCTAAAACCTCCACTTATCTTAAAGAACGTTTCAAGTTCCTTCATGACACACATACAAAATCTCTGAGATCATCAGAAAACTTAAAGCTTTCGGTACCGAGTGACGCCACCAATTACTATGGTAAGTCGTTCGCAGCTCAAGCAGTACGGCTGTGGAATGATCAACCAGTGCCAGTAAGACAAGCACAAACCCTATCGTCTTTCAAAAACTTGGTAAAGGATCTTTATCTGTCTTCTTAAATTGTTGTTATTATGTATGTCTTTGTTTATTTTTCATATTAATTTATATGTATATATATGTTTTGAGAAGGTTATTTATTGTTTTTATATTTTATATAGATAAATAGTACACCGTCGACTACCCATGTATTTATTTTCTCCAATGTGTCAAATCCATCCAAATGTTGTCTGTAAAAGATCGCTTCTAGCGATAAGACCGTTCATTGTATCACCCTTTTTATTTGTAAAGTCCTTATTGTTTTACTGTGTGTACAATAAAGCATATATCTATCTATCTATCATATTTCTTCCTTTAACAGTTGAACCATCTGCCTTAACATATTGAACGCCCTTTGATCTAGCATCCTTTCGTACTTTTTTCTTATTTGTTCTTTTCTTTTTTAATCCTGCATCTCCTACTTTTCTATCTTTTATGCTTGTTTTATTTTTCTTTGTTAGTACTTGATCATCTTGATCACTTGAAGACTCGTCTGTTTCTTTCCACGACGTTGAGTCCCAGGCAAAATCTTCATGTTCACTTAAAAAGTCAACGTAGCTTTTTTTTTAATCCAACCCGTTTATTTTTCTTACGTATTAGATGATCATTTGCTGCTAGGATTAGTTGAACATTGTCATCAGCATATATATATATATATATCTTCAATAGATTTTCTCAATATAAATATATAATGAGTTAACTACCTACTCAATAGAATAAGTAACATAATCCTAGTAAAAATAATAAAAATAAATAAGTTTATAACATTTCATCTCAGTTCAAAATTTTACGTAAATAATGAAATTAAAGTACTTGCGATTCGATTTCCAAGAGCGTTTAACGAAAACACTGGCGATGATGCACTCTGGAGTTCGTTTGAAGCGCCCGCGTGCAGCAGTCGGGTTGAATGATCACGATTTTTAACAGCCGGGAGATGAAATAAATATGGTATCATATGACATCAATGAAATGTATCATATTAAAATTTAATGATTGAAAGACCGACTCGTATTTTTATTAATACTAGAAAAATGTTTCAATATTCATCATTCCATTTTATCGTCTGTATTAAACGACATGCATCTAAAAAAATAATAAGACTAAATGTTTTAACAACTAAACAAAATATCTAAAACAAAACAACTATTTGATTTAAGTAGCACCCTGTGTGGAAAATAGATGCAGCTGAAAGAGCTTAAGCGACGCTCCATGTTGTATTTGGGTGACGGACAAATGATTTAAGTGACATCACACTGTGTAATTAGTGGAAGTCAAAATGATTCAAATTACGTCTTATAAAAATTAGAAACAGGAAAAACGCTTTAACTCTTATTGAATTATTTATCTGGGAAAGGGTAATTGGTTTATGTCTCGGTTTTTAATATGATTGTATGGTTGAAGTACATAATTAAAAAAAAAATGCAAAATTCACGTCGGTTAATACACTGCCACTTTGGAAACAACCCAAAAATAGTATTGTTTCAAACGCCAAAAAAGTGCTCTGATTTTAATGAATCCGGCTCATTCGACGGAGAAAAATTCGCTGATTCCGAATATATATATAACTCAATATCGCCCTAGATGTCGCTTAAACCAAATAGCCTTTCACCCCTCGATATAAATTACATTTTTAAATATTCTCTAAAAAAACACAACATTTAAAAATATAAAAAATAGTAGCCCATCGGTACCGGGAACAGGGTCCAAGCTGCCGGCGGTCAGGGCTCCATAGAGAGGAACCTCCTGACGATATGCGCCGTGTCCAGGAGTACCGCTCTCTGAAGCCAGTCTTTGATCCAACCGTCTAACGAGAGCCTCCTGAGGTGTTGGTCGAGGCTCTTGGCTATTAAGCCATTGGCTGAGATGACTATCGGTACAATGATTGCCGAGCTCACATCCCACATGTCGACAATCTCGTGTGCCAAGTCAAGATACTTGATTTGCTTATCTTTCTCAGCTTTCACGAGGTTCTCGTCATGCGGGATGGTTATGTCGACAATCATGGCACGCCTCACGATTCGGTCCACCACCACTGTATCAGGCTTATTGTATTGGCTACAATAGTCCTGTCAGTGATGATGGACCGATCCCAGTATAATGTGACATGGCCGTTATCGAGAACTGAGTCGGACACATACCTATAGTACGGCACTTCCGATTCCACAAGAGAATATTTCAGAGCAAGTTTCTCTGAAAAATAATAATAACAATAACATTATTGTTATTATTATTTTTATTATTTGTTTTATATAATTTTAATAGTAATAATATTTCAATTTTGTAATGATTTTATAATTATTGATTTTTATGTAATTTATTGATTTTTATATGGGAAGTTTTCCTGAATTAAATGATTCTTTTCTATAAATGTTTTTCTTTTCATAGGTATACATATGAAATAGTTTATTTTCTGTAACTTTATATCCCTAATAGAACATCATCCTGAAAAATATCAGGTTGTATTTATATAGCATTTTCTTTTTCAAGAGGCCTACACAAAAAATAATACCCAATAGCGACCAAAAATATAACAGAAAGTTTCAACACAATTCCTACAAAACCTTAAAAAATTAACGCACAACAATCACACTAAAAACATCCACAATTTATTAAGAAAACCACCCTTACCTACAATAAGAAACGCTAACAACTAACTTTGACATCTCGCCAGATGTCCAACATCTCTTTTTACATCGTACTGTATAGCACGATATTTCAACCTTAATAGATACTTGGCCTAATTCAAAATGGCGGTTAAGTCCGAAATTAATCCTGTAAAAAACATGGCAACTAAGACTAAGGCAAGTTTCATAAAATAAATGACAGCATTATGCATAGTAAATATCACCTCATAATTCTTGCACTAAAAAGCGGAACTCGAAAGGAAAATTTTAAGTTCTATAAAAATGAGTTTACGGGTAAAACTTGGCTCGTTAGATTAAAAATGATTGGTTCATCTAATTAATTATGGAACGGGAAAAAGGGTTTTAAAGTTGCCAAAATATGTCTAACCTTGATATGGAATTAGCTCTTTGTGTAAATAACTATTTCATAACTTTATTACGCAGCAGTAAAACTTGCTTTATACCGTTTTATTAAACAAGGCGCTCAATGTTATTATATACGCTTGCTAACTTGCCATTAAGTGAGATAGTGGTCAAATGCGTGCCGCCTATAATTAATAAAAAAAAAATTAAGTACTTAAGCCTCAGCCTCCACAGTCTATACACTCACACATTGAAGCTCTAACTTAAACAAAACTTAGCAAAGTTCGCAGCAGGTGCATAGCACTGCGCCCAGACATTCAGGTGTTAAGTTTAAAGATCAGAGCATTTACGTACTCGTAAGTTCCATTACGTAATAGTCTTGTGCTGAGAAATAGAAGTGAGGGAGTTAGAGAATTAACGTTGGAATTGCGTTCACTTTGATGTAATGGGAATAAATTAGTGGTAAGAACATTTGCAATTTAATCAGCCCGTTTTTTACATTGCTAAATTAAAAATGTAAATTTAATTTAGTTACTGGTAGAGCAGTGGTGAAAGAGAAATATTAAGTCTTTTATTTCATTTATTTAATTACAATGGAGACCAACAGCTAAACGCAGTAGACTAAGAACAATATGATAATATAAAAATTATTATATTTGTGATCACCATATTCTTGTAGTACCGGCAGCTCATTACGATATATATAATTATACATAAAGAAAATAATTATTCTTATTAGGTATGCTTATGCATTCATAAAACCTTAATCTAGAAAATATTATTAAAAAAATGTTTTTTTTTTTTAAATTCCGATACACAGACTTGAAAATAAAACACGCACAACATACTCATTAATCAACTTACTTGTTTTGATTTATTTCAAACTCCATATTTAATAGCAAAAATACTCCTACTTCAACGATAATTAAAAAAAGAACCGTCTCAAACTTCCCCCCAACCAATACACACACAAATCAATACCTATCAACACAATACGGCTGCAAACCAACACAATACATAAAGCATGGAACATAATTGCAACTGTTTCATTTTGCACGGTTTGCGTAGTCGCAAACATGAACGTTTTGTTTGTGGTCACCGAGTTAAATATGTATTGATAAAGGACTGTTCATATTAGCAGCGACGGCAAAGTTGTATGCATTGAAAATGTGTTTTTGCTGAGTTAGCAATTAGTATTTATCGCGTTTCCATTACCAGATACTAGCTGTGGAAGGATTCTCCCGCATAAATGCCGATCTCGTGGGAATTCTGGGATAAAAAGTATGTAGTATACAGTATGTTAAATAACAGAGGGTATTTCCGCTAACCCGCAATAGTATAGCATCCATACATGCTAAAAAAAATATTACCACTCGGAAACAAAATTTTTTTTTTTTATTATTAAAATATTCGCTGAAATGTTAAATTGATACGTAAAAGAAACACTCTGTACACGCGTACTAGAAGGACGGCAACGTCGCAATTTATTTATGAATGCGTACGCGTGTACAGAGTGTTTCTTTTACGTATCAATTTAACATTTTTAGTGAATATTTTAATATAAAAAAAATATATATTTTCGAATAGTATTTTTTTTAGAATGTTTGGATGATGTACCTACTATTGCGGGTTAACGGGAATGCCCTCTGTTAGTTAACATACTGTATACCAAACATTCAGATTCTTTTAGTAGTTTTTGCGTGAAAGAGTCACAAACATCCATACATCCTCATAAACTCTCGCATTTATAATATTAGTAAGAGTAAGATTATGTCGCAGACTTGCGAGGATAGCTACGGAACTCCACATCATTTGCTTACCCTTTGCCCAACTATTTTGGGCTCGGCTTCCAGTCTAACCGGCTGCAGCTGAGTCATTAAGGCCTCATTCATACGAGAGCTAAAAAACCGTTGCGTCAAAACACGGCGTTGGCGCTTTTAAAACGTTTATGATGTGATTGTTCATACGAACGCTTTAAAATCACTCTTGTCACGGCTTTCGCTTCAGTAAGACGTGAAAATGGTTTCTACTAAATTACTAGTAATAGCAATTTGTGTTGCTAGCAGGCGAAAAAAAAAAGTGCGAGTCAGACTCGCCCATGAAGGGTTCCGTAGTGACTATAATAATATAATATAATATGTTTATTTATTTGACGAATAAAAAAAACCTTAAAATTTTTTTAAAACTATCTTATTTACATTTTTACAACTACGCTAAATAACTTTGTTTTTCATAGTGTTTGTATGAATTACAAAGTTATATTTGCGGTTTTAGAAAAGATGCTGTACTTCAAACACTGCTAACCTGATTTCGTTCAAATTAATTTTGGTTGAAAGTGTACATTAAGATCTACAGACATATATTTTTTGAGATTTTTCACTCCATTATTATAGAAGTTAGAGGGGGACACACATTTTACCACTTTGGGAGCTTATATCTTTTAAACGATTGACTTCATGAAAAAGTGGCTTTAGAAACCCTTATATCATTTTTAAAGACCTGTGTATAGATACCATACACGCATAGGTTTCATGAAAAAAAAAAATTTCAGTTCTAGTTCTATGTATGGGGACCCCCCTTCATTTTAATTTTTTTTTTTCTTAAAATCGGAAAGCGGTTCACAGAATACATCTACCTACAAAGTTTCACATGTATAGTCTTAATAGTTTCGGAATAAAATGGCTGTGACATACGGATGGACGGACAGACAGACAGACAGACAGACGGACACACATATCGAAACTATAAGGGTTCCGTTTTTTGCCATTCGGCTACGGAACCCCAAAAAGCAAAAGGCATTCTGGATACATCCTCTGAATGAACAGAGATACTTAAAAGGTCAATTTGTGACACTATACGAAGAGTTGAGGCAATACCCGGCAAAATTTTTCAATTATCGACTATTTTTTACATCATTGTTGAGGGTTTCCCAGTCCTCTGAGAGTTTTTTGGTTATGTCCTCCCAGGCATAACCTTTCTTTATAATTTTATTTGAGTATTCTGGCAATGTATTTGCATATAGAAATGGCCGAGCCTCCACCTCTATTATAAGCACTTCAGGATCTACAACCCACCACATCGTATCGACCTTCTGAATGCGTAAGCACAAAACATACACGTCCAATAGGTACGAAAGCGCGCGGTGCACTGAACGTAACGCCGGAGTTTTTTAAGAGCTCATGTGAATAATAATAAGGAGTTTCATATGGTCTATTCGTTTTAACGCCCAACGTCTAGCGCAGAAAATACAACACTGCTCGATAAAAAAGCGTCGCGTTTTAAAAGCGCTAACGTGCGAACATATACTTGGGAATACACTTGTTCTATTTGAACGCTTTTTTAACGGACGTTATAAAAGCTCTCGTGCGAATGAGGCCTTACATGTAGTTTTACACGTATGACTGCCTATTTGATTGCCACAACCCAGTAGCTGGATTACATGATAACCCTTGGCAAGACTGGTGTCAGATTTTCTCACTTCTGACTACCCGTAATGACTGCCAAAGATGTACGAATGACATCCGAGACTAACGGCTAACGCGCGCTTTTCGAGGCACGAAGGAATCTCAATATTTAATGTTCAGGGTCAAACTTTTACTTGCCTGTCTATCTTCTACAGATTATACTTCGGAGAGTGTGCGCAGGAGCTCCACGACCTAATCCCTTCATCCCCTTTTTAGGGTTCCGTAGCCGAATGGCAAAAAACGGAACCCTTATAGTTTCGATATGTCTGTCCGTCTGTCTGTCTGTCTGTCCGTCCGTATGTCACAGCCATTTTATTCCGAAACTATTAAGACTGTACATGTGAAACTTAGTAGGTAGATGTACTCTGTGAATCGCTTTCCGATTTTAAGAAAAAAAAAATATTTAAAATAAAGGGGGAACCCCCTTTATTTTAAATATTTTTTTTTCTCATACATGGAACTAGAACAGAAAATATTTTTTTTCATGAAACCTATGCGTGTGTGGTATCTATACAACGTGTAACCGAAACCCCATACGTATGCGTGTGTAGTATCTATAGACAGGCCTTTAAAAATGATATAAGAGTTTCTAAAACCACTTTTTCATAAAGTCAATCGTTTAAAAGATATAAGCTTCCAAAGTGGTAAAATGTGTATAATGGAGTGAAAAATCTAAAAAAGATATACAGGGTTAATTGTAAAACACCAAAAACCTCTCAGGACTATGTTACTAACATCATAATCAACAACATTTGCTCTATGACTTTTAAAAATTCGTCATATTTTAGATCACCAGATTATCATATAAAAATAAAAATATTTAAATTGAACGCCCTAAACGCATGTAGCGTCTATGCAAAGCAAAAGAAAGCGATAGTATAAATTGCTTCCTTTTGCTTCGTATAGAGTTCATAACATTTAGGGCGTTCAATTTAAATATTTTTATATTTGTGTGTAAAGCTGGTGAACTAAAATATGACGAATTCTTAAAAGTCATAGAACTAAAGTTGTTGATTATGTTGTAACATAGTCCTGAGAGGTTTTCAGTGTTTTATATTTGACCCTGTATATTGTAGCGTAAAACCGCTACGGTTAAAACCTCCTCCAATCCTAATCCAAACTTTTCAATAAAAATTTTTTTCTTCATAGCTGTTATTCACATTTGAACCAGGAATCGTGAAAAAATCGTCGGTTGTTTGCCTTTTGACGGCGTCATTACATTTTTGGGACCCGATAAGTGATGGTCGACCTTATTTTTTGTGATTAATATCGAAATTATGAAGTGAAAGTTTTTTTTCTGTTGGTGTAAACCCAATAAAAAATATAAAGTGTCCTAGCAAAAGTATAGTCTGTGGGTGATTTTCTGGTTAATTTGGTATGTATTGTCGTCTTTTTTCTTTTCGATCCATTTCGCACTAGTTTCATAATTAATCAAAGATTCAGCTTGCATCGGTGGTCTGAAGTTTCTTTTTGGTTTAGATCCCGTTACAAGCCAATTTTTGGCTCCACCCTACGGGCAAGCGACGTCGGTTATCGACGACGGAGGTCGGGGCGCTCTCGCCCGATATCCGAGCACATCCTGTGCCTGAGACGTCCATCTCAAAGGCCTGAAGAGAGTACGAGGTAGATGCGGACTCCGCAGCGCAGTGGCTCCGTGATTTCTACCTTACTTCCCACAGTCGTGTTCAGCCGTCCAGGAATTACCGAGTTTTCGCAGCAGGAGTTCTATTTTAAATAGTGCACCTAATTTGTATATTTCTAATCTAAAAATTCTCACGTCAAAAACTCTTTCTAACCTAAGGCCTATCAAGACGCGTTGGATGCTCTTAGTGTTTTTGCAATTAAAATTACTAATATTGCGTATTCACCTAGCTATAACCGATTGCAATCGATTTTTTTGTTAGGTAAGTTGTGTCGCTTAACTTCAAACTCGGATAAATCCACTCTAGCCTCTTAGGAGATATTTACAAAAAAGTGATAATAGTCTTAATTTCATGAATTAAAATGCAGTATTTTGTTATTATGGTAACAGGTATTGAATAAAACGATCCTGTTTAGTAAATTCAGTATTTAACCCATTCATTCTTTCAAAATTGCAATATTTAGATTGGATTTACCTTCATTTGATATAATGGAACGCAATTTATCTGTCTTTGAAAAAACTCAGTGTGGATTTATAGAATTTTGATTTAATAGATCTGGATTTGAAAATATACGATCAGAACTAGGGATGTGGTAGTGGCGAAATCATGGTATACCATCGTCGATAGTTAAATTTTGTTAGCTAACTGAATAATACAAACAAAATAAGGACTTGTAGTTTTATTTTACAAAAATAAGAGGTAACCGATTTAAATTATTTTTACAAAATTCTATATTTCTTCTGAGTTAGTTTCTTCAATTTCTTTTTTGTGCATTGGTCGCCCTATCACATTTTCACTGTTAAGCATTTTTTTATAATGTTTTGATTCTACCAACGATACCCAGTCTTGGTCAAAGTGCGTTTGAGTGCGTGTGTGTGCGTGCGTAATTTACGAACTACAATTTGTTTTGCTTCATGAACCTGAATTTGATCAGATTTTGACCCTGTATATCTACACAAATTTGACCGGACAGTTCTAATATGTACCTACTGAATATTATATCCTTACATACTTATTATGTTCAAATTATTCTGTAATAGTACCTACAACAACAAAATAATAATAATCGATAATAGTTAGCACAACACTAGTGCTAGCCCGGGATTCCAAACGACGCTTAGGTATAGGTATTTTAAAACTACCGAATTTTAGCTCTTTCCTCTTTCTTACGGCGATATTTTATATTAGGCCGCTTGCGGGCTTTGCTTGGTGACACAATTTAAATAGAATTATCCATGGGAATTGGCTAAATAACAAAAAGAAACAATAATAAGCAGGAGGGTACCGTGCTACTATCGCAATGTTTACGTCGACTGACGGCCATTTTGAACAAATGCAATTGGCTGATTGGCTTTCATGGACTTAACTACATTTGAAAAAAACTGTCTCATGGATCTATCTGATTTAGATAAAATATTATGATTTTAACTGTTTATATCTCATGAACCATGCGGATTTATGCTCAACTGATATAATTGTTTAAAAACATTTTTTTTTCCTTTTTTTTGATACCAAAATCTTAAAAAAGTTCAGAATTGGATTTATCCGAGTTTGAAGTTAAGCGACACAGTTAAAAATATTTGCATAATACTTTCGATAACATTCTTTTTCTTTCCGCTAAGTTAACCCACGCCATCACTGAAAGGTTCCCAATAATAACTAATATTTAACTTTTTTATATTTTTTAATTAAGTACTTGTTTTCTATCTTTTTCCTTTTAATCAAAATTAAACGTTTTAAGTAGCGGTTGTGTTTTACTGTGCACTTAATTTTATTTACGCTACAATATGTAGATCTTAATGTAAACTTTCAACAAAAATTAGTTTGAACGAAATCGGGTCAGCAGTTTTTGAGATACAGCATATTTTCTAAAACCGCAAATATAACTTTGTAATTCATACAAACACTATGAAACACAAAGTTATTTAGCGTAGTTGTAAAAATGTAAATAAGTTAGTTTTAAGAAATTTTTAAGGTTTTTTTTTATTATACGTATTATATTATATTATATTATTATAGTTACTACGGAACCCTTCATGGGTGAGTCTGACTCGCACTTGGCCAATTTTTACTACCGGTCTACCAGACGTACCGCAGGATACCATCCACACTTGGTCGATATACCGTCTTGTCGTACTAAGCGCTTTTCTTCAACTTTTATTGAGCGCACAGCCAAGGTGTGGAACTCTCTGCCGGCTTCTGTGTTCCCTGCCACATATGACGCGTCAGCCTGTAAAGCAAGAGTGATCGTAGACCTCATTTTACACTTACCATCAGGTGTGATCGAGGTAAAGAGCAGGCTCATTCGTAATAAAAAGAAAAAAAAACTTCAGGAAAATATCTAAAACCAAAAACCAAAATTTAAAAAAAATCAACAAAATATGCAGCACTAACCTCCCGCCCGCAAAAATATGCACATGTAAAAGGGAAGCAATAAAATACGTACCACATACACACTCGACATGTGTTTCGCCCCTCCACGGAGCATCCTCAGATGTGGACTCGTCTACACACGTAACATCTACACAATATTTTCCTAAAGTATCAGTTTAGTATGGATTTCCATAAAGTAACGCATGATTCCTTTTTAAGGTTCCGTAGCCGAATGGCAAAAAATAGAACCCTTATAGTTTCGTCATGTCTGTGTCTGTCCGTCCGTATGTCACAGCTATTTTATTCCGAAACTATTAGAACTATATATGTGAAACTTGGTAAGTAGATGTATTCTGTGAATCGCTTACCGATTTCAAGAAAAAATTAAATAAAAAGTATTTAAAAATAAAGGGGGCTCCCCATACATGGAACTGACACTGAAAATATTTTTTTCATGAAACCTATGCGTGTGTGGTATCTATAGACAGGTCTTCAAAAATGACATTGAGGTTTCTAGAACCACTTTTTCATAAAGTTAATCGTTTAAAACATATACGCTTCCAAAGTGGTAAAATGTGTGCCCCCTCTAACTTCTATAATAATGGAGTGAAAAAATAAAAAAAATGTTATAGATCTTAATGTAAACTTTCAATCAAAATTAGTTTGAATGAGATCGGATCAGTAGTATTTGAGATACAGTATATTTTCTAAAACCGCAAATACAACTTTGTAATTCATACAAACACTATGAAAAACAAAGTTATTTGACGTAGTTACTACGGAACCATTCATGGGCGAGTCTGACTCGCACTTGGTAATTTTTTTGTATAGAAGATAGTCGCTCTACCACTGACCGAACTCGGCAAGCGAACCCGCATTAGCCACGAACGAGCACCTCAATCAAATGGCCATAGAACTAAAAATGATTAATTTATGGGAGTATCGATATGAAATTTTTAATTAATGATTTAGTGTATACCGCAAAACACAAATGATTTATTGAGGGTTTAACTTTACGGGTGGATTGAAAATTTATTGTAGTATCAGCCCACGTAAAAATATTTCAGAGCTTTGATTGACGTTCTAACAAATCCATCTCAAAATTGAATTCAGACAAGAGTTAGTATTACGTAACCTATAACTTTTCTACTACTGGGATATAGGCCTCCTCACGACAGGAAATATATCGAATCCACCACGCGGACCCAGTCCGGTAGATATTATATGTCTTCGGATTTTTGTCCTAGGACATGCAAATTCCTCACGATATTTTCGCTTTTAAAACAGTGGTGATCACAGAACAGATAAAAAAGTTAGAAAGGAAATAGTTCCTGATTTGTATGAGAACGCGTGTCGCCGCTTGTCTCCCCACTCTTTAGCTCTACTACAAGCAAGAGGCCCGTTACGTATGCGAATTACGCACACAAATAAATTACACATACTTAAATCTACTTGCTACTGATTGTAACTCACTGTTGATAAACATGCGCCGTGCATCACGGCCAATCAGGGCAAAGGACAAAACGTCAATGGTTGAAGTATGGTGCATGCAGTACATTGTAAGCGGACTTGGTCATTGCGTTGATTAAGCGAGTACACAACGGGTAATGTATACTTTTTGTAACTTGTTGCAATAATGTTCGTTAATGTTGGGAATTTCATAGTGATCAGAATATTTTTATGTTTTTTACAAATAAAATTGTAATTAAATGTTATATTCGATTTACCGATGGAAAGATATACCTCCTCGCTCTATACTTGCGGTCTGACTTTTTGTTTTACAGGTTATAATTGCACAACACGGCATTTTAAAGCAGAGTTCTGTGTTCCGAAGTAATCCGAAGCGCAATAAACGAGGTGAATTAATTAATCGGTCGGGCTATGATTGTCTTATCATAAATGTGGCGTGCTCACAACGCCCATATTACCATTCCAACCTTATTCATCTATTCCGTGGTGGTGATGATGTAAATTAAGTTTATTTATTTCGGAAAAGAACATTGTACAGTTCACTTTAAAATAAATTATTCGATTGAAAATTTAAACTATCAACTTTATATTCTTTATTTCTATCAATTAAAATAAGATAAATAAAAAAAAAAACTTAAAATAGGAAAAAACAATTACAAGACATATCAGAATGGTAAGTGTATCTAAAATGTTATATCATAGATGACCAACTACAGTTCAAGGTACTATACCTACATAGAGTATGTTGACTAACAGAGGGCGTTCCCGTTAACCCGCAATAGTATAGCATTCATGCATGCTAAAAATAATATTACCATTCGTAAACAAAATGTTTTTATTTTTTTAATATTAAAATATTCACTAAAAATGTTAAATTGATACGTAAAAGAAACACTCGGTACACGTGTACTTGAAGGACGGCAACGTCGCAATTTATTTATGAATGACGGGCCGTGTGTGCGGCGATCTAATTGATGTGCTTATACTATTGCAGGTTAACGGGTACACCCTCTGTTAGTTAACATACTGTATACAGGATAAGGCAGTTGTCGCAGCGCCAGCGACGAAACGATTAACTGTCGGCTTATTTCTCGCTCAAGAAACCTACAATAGATATATATTTTCTGTGTAAACAAGAGAGATGCATATATTAATAGTCGCGTGCTGACTGTTCACACTGGCAGCCAGTACTCGCTCCACTACTTTTATCGCTAAGCGACAAGAGCTGTCAAAGATAATACTCGCTCAGCGCTCGCTCACTTCACGGTCAGAACTACCGCTGAGAAACCAACCAGATGATAGCTCAGCGACTGAATTATCGGAACAACACACTCGCTTCTCGCTACTCGCCAAATCGTTTTCAGATGCCAACTCTACTAGCTACTCGTTGATCGGCGGTGAGACAACTGCCTTAATATGACCTAACTATTTACATCGCGAGAGTGATGTACCTGGCTGGGTTCGAAACTCCGACACATATTAAGTTCCTCCATGTCACACATGCCAAATTTCTGAGGTCATCGGAAAACTTGTGGCTAGAGGTACCGAGTCACTCCACCAATTTCTTTGGTAAGTCGTTCGCAGCTCAAGCAGTACGACTGTGGAATACTCTTCCGGTGTCAGTAAGACAAGCACAAACCCTTCCTTCTTTCAAAAACATGGTAAAAGATCTCTATCTCTCTCTTTAATGTGTTACTATTTTTTTATATAACTCAGCTTTTTTCTTTTGTTTTTTCTTTTCGTAATTAACGCACACCATCAAACACCCCGATTAGTATATTATGTTACAATCATAATACATCACTGAATTTTTAGTTAAACATGTATAAGTGTATTTGTAAAGACTTTAATGGCTTGAAATAAGGTTCATTTTTCTTTATTTTGTATCATTCAATACGGAATTTGTATTATTACAAATAAAACTGCACTTTTAAAAGTCTTATTGCCTTTAGGTACGGTTCATTTCAGTTTGTTTTGACTGTACAAGGGCAGTGTGACTGCAATTTACGTAGTTTTAGTCATTTTTGCGATAAAAATTACCTATATTAAAAATGATAGAAATAGATTCAGTTTACGATTCCGAACAAACTACTTTCAGGATGTGCGTTAATTATATTACATGTTGTATATGTAAATGTCGACCCCCCAAGCAATAACTCGGTAATCGAAAAATCAAAATTTTACAGGAGAAAAGATTTACTGATTTTATCAAATATCTTTTCAACGAGTAGGACTATTGAAGTCATTGGTGTATTAAATGAAAGCTATTTTTACGCGGAATATGACTGTGACGTTAAAATGAAATTCCTTTTATTAAAAACCTGGTAATTTATGAAAATAAATAATACTTAAAAAAAATACATAAAATATTACAGTAATATTACTTACGGGGTTATTGCAGTAGTTTTAGCACATAAAATATTTCGTAACATTATATTATGGACTTTTACGGTGTTAACTTTTTATCGTAGGGCTGATACATCGTGCTTTTACGGAGTTATTGTGGTAATATCCAATAATTTTGGAGACGGTATTGATAAATAACATAATCATTGAACTTTATGAATTAGTCATACAGCACGCAATGTAAACGTATTTAAAAAATGCTGTTGCTCTTATACTTAAAATTAGCAAAATAAATATAAATAAAATAAAATACAATAGAAATACAATCTTTCAAAAAGAAAATTCGTCAGGTGTGGCAAAGAGGGTCCTCTTCTGAATTATTTTATTGTTCCTCCGAAGTCTTTTCCACCCGCGACCGCTAGCTCTCTGAGAATTTTGCTCACGCCGCTTTCCAGCCTCTTGACCATCTCAACACCAAAACTCACATCGATCCGTTGCTCGGTTTTATCGTGAATAAAGGAAAAGCAATCAAGGACGTTTTCGCTGTACAATATGGATGAGATGACACCGAAGATGTGACCAGCTGCGTGTCTCCCGGCAATGTTCCAGGGCGCCGCCGCCGCCGCCGAAATGTCTTCTTTGGCCTCGCGGGGCCCTATGTCACCATCACCA
This sequence comes from Tholera decimalis, assembly GCA_943138885.2. NCBI lineage: Eukaryota > Metazoa > Arthropoda > Insecta > Lepidoptera > Noctuidae > Tholera > Tholera decimalis. Next base: position 6,714,710 of record OW964568.2, read on the forward strand.
CTGCGACTGCGCTAATTTATGACCCGAAGTGTCAACGATTGACGTTTTTTTTCTATTCAGTGTTTTTGTTGGTTTTTTTTAAATTATTTTAGTAACTAAGAGTTAGTTAATAAGTATAATTTTTATAACGTAATCAGACCAATGTTTAATGGCAGCAGTGATGTGTTGAGTGATAGTGCCGGTCAACCTTCGACTTCACAAAATACCCTGGAGAGGTGTCCTCTGTGCACCCAGGCACGGTTTTTTAAAGGTAAGCGGGGTCTGAAAGTACATATTGGGAAGGTACACAAACCACCCAATGTATCTTCTTCTGTCCCCGTCATTTCTACAACACTTGCACCAACTTCTTCCACTTTGGATCCGTTTTGGAAAACAATCTCTAAATTTAAAAATTTTGTTTCGGTTTTAAAGAGAGTTCCCCGCGGTGCCAGACCTGTAGTGGCGCAAAACCTAGCAGGATGCGTTCGCCTTGCCGCTCGGGAGAACTTCCAAAGTGCTTGGGAACATCTTCTCACCTTCCCGTATAGAATTTTACATGTTCAAAAGAATTTGGCAACCAAAAAGACCCTAGCTGCACAAATTAAAGATAACTGTAATATTTCGGCCCATAATCTGGATGCAAAATTATCGACACAGAGGATTACTTCCACAAGAAGTGTATCCCACCTAGTCGAAACTAAATTAGGGGAAGGTGATATTAGCGGAGCTGCCAGGATACTTTTCAGTAGCGATGTGGTGGCCCCGTACTCTCCAGATACTCTCGCAGCTCTGGAGAGCAAACACCCTGCCCCAGCGGATGGTCTTTCCTTTCCCGACCCCCCCGATCAGGAATTAAACACCCTCACCGTTACAGGTCAAGAGGTGGTCACTGCCGTTTGTTCCTTTCGAAGCGGCTCTGCTGGCGGCCTCGATGGTCTGAGTCCACAGCACCTGAAGGACCTACTCTGCTCAGGCGCTGGGGAGGCTGGTGAGTTGCTTTTGAAGGAGCTAACGGCTCTGATTAACCTTATGCTCTCGGGCCAGGTGAACGAAGCCGTCACCGATATTTTGTACGGGGCCAATCTATGTGCCCTACGCAAAAGGGATGGCGGCATTCGCCCCATTGCCGTGGGAACTACCTACCGTCGTATGGCAGCCAAGATTTGCTCTAAATTTTTTGGTGAGGATATTTCGACCAAATTTCAGCCCCTACAACTGGGTTATGGCTCCAAAGGGGGTTGTGAGGCTGCCGTACACGCCTTGTCGACCTATTTAAATTCTGGTAAAGGAGAGGTCATCTTGAAGGTTGACATTAAAAATGCTTTTAATTCAGTCAATAGGGACACTTTGTTAGCAGAAACTAAAAAAGAAGTACCACAAATTTTTAGTTTTCTTTGGCAATGTTACAGACATCCGACTAAATTACTTTATAAGGAAAACCGTTTTGGAATCAGCTGTTGGCTGTCAACAAGGTGATCCCCTCGGGCCAGCGATCTTTAGTTTAGCTATTCACCCAATTATTCGACAACTAAATTCAAAATTCAATGTTTGGTATCTCGATGATGGAACCCTGGGAGGCGATGTAGACACAGTTTTAGATGATCTACAGTTTTTCAACCGACGACAAAAAGAGGAGGTTATCAATTCGACGCGTATATTTTTTTTTTTTTTTTTAATGTATGACCATCGATTACTCGGAGACGGCTGAACCGATTTGAAAAATTCTTTTTTTGATTGAAAGGGTATACTTCGATATTGATCCCATTTTCATAAACGTCAGGATCTGATGATGGGATCCTGGAGAAATCGAGGGAACTCTTCAAATATTATAGGCACACCTATGTCGTTTTGGGTATTTATTATAGTAACTTGTGCAGTTGCTCTCAAAAAGTACCATTTGAGGAAGTGGAACTGATGATGAAGACCACAGATGGCCGCCGAAACTACTCAATAATAAGTATTGAGTGGATTGCGATTCGATTACTTGAATATGGATGTTAAGCACTTTATGCTCGTCACAATGCATATGGTGATGTAGAGCTGATGGTGAAGTACCAGGAGAACTCCTCAACAATTAACGGCCCAGCATTGGGAAAAGCAATATTTTGTAAAAGGTTATAAGTAGTTGATAATTAGGCTCTTGTAACTAGATAAATTAAAAATTGACCAACTAAAAAGAGTGAAATAAAAACTTTTTACCAAAAAATTAAACCGACTCCCAAAAAACACTGCAAAGTGAAAAATAACTTTAATTTCGGAAGTCGGTGCCAAAAACGAAAATACAAAACTAAAGACACCGACTACCGAAATTAAAGTTATTTTTCACTTTGCAGTGTTTTTTGGGAGTCGGTTTAATTTTTTGGTAAAAAGTTTTTTAAGAAATCAACTCCATACCATAGGATTGGATCTCAACCTTTCGAAGTGTGAATTATTCATATCCGACAGTACTGACAGACAACTGACTCTTTCCAAATTCCACGCATTAGCCCCAGAAATCCAAATTGTGGATAAAAGTTCTCTTCGTCTTCTTGGGTCTCCAATTTTTGAGAATTCCTTTCCCGATTTTGTCGAGGAAAAAATACAAAATTTTAACGACAGTTCGGACAGATTACACCAAATTAACATGCATTCGGCTATCACATTAATTCGTTAATGTTGCTTTGGACCTAAATTAACGTACTTTCTTCGTGCTTCGCATCTTTGGCATCATCCTCACCTTTTGGAAAAAATGGACCAAATTATCCGGCATACTCTGACAGCAATTTTAAATGTGGCTATGGACGACCGAACTTGGGCACAAGCTACTCTTCCCATTCGTATGGGAGGTCTCGGCGTCCGCAAAATTTCTAGCATTAGTCTCCCGGCTTTTATATCTTCGGTCCACGGTACTGAGAAATTAATCAGGAATATTCTAGCTCCGTCACTGGTTGATTTCAATGTGCCGTGCTTCACCGAGGCTATGGACACCTGGAGAATCGCTTGCCCGAATCTAAATCCACCCGACAACCCATCATCTCAGAGGCGGTGGGATGAGCCGCTCTGTAAAGCAGTTCAGAGTGACCTTATTGCCACATCTGCTTCGGCTGCAGAGCGTGCGCGCTTGCTGGCTGTAAGTGAATGGGAGTCGGGTCTCTGGCTTCATGCACTACCGTCGTCGAACATAGGCACCTTGTTCGATGATACTACTTTCCGCCTCGCTGCTTCCCTTCGATTAGGTGCTCCTTGTTGTTCTGCTCATCGCTGCCACTGCGGCGAAGTTGTCAACAGCCTCGGTCACCACGGCCTTTCATGCGGCCGCAGTGCGGGTCACATAGCACGGCACGCGAATATTAACGACATCATCCGACGAGCTCTTGTCACCGTCGGCGTTCTAGCTGTATTAGAACCCAATGGCCTGGCACGCGACGATGGCAAAAGACCGGACGGCATGTCTTTATTTCTTTGGAAGATGGGTAGGCCTTTAGTGTGGGACGCAACTTGTGTCGATACTCTTGCGCCATCCCATCTTCCTAGCTCGTCTTGCTGTGCTGGCGCTGCCGCTGCGGCTGCTGAAAACCTCAAGCGGCGGAAATATAATAACCTTGTTGGTAGTTATATTTTCGAGCCGTTTGGGGTTGAAACCTTGTGGTCGTGGGGTCCGAGTGCTCACAGATTATTTAAAGATCTATCCAAACGCCTAGTTGACACTTCGCGTGACCCAAAGGCTGGCTTTTACCTTGGACAGCGGTTAGCGGCGCTTTTGGGCACATTACCAGTGGACAGCGATGCGTACGAATTTCTGGAGGCCTAATTTAATTTTATTTTTAGATGTATATAATTATGTAGTTTAGGGTTTTTATTTAAGTGTATATTCCATTATTGTTTAAAATAAATATCTTATACCCATTAGTCATCACTGAAATATTACGTACATTAATGAGCCAATACCAATCTTAAATAAAATTGTTATTGTGTATTACGGAATACATATATTAAAATAAATTCAACAAAAACTACGTACTTACGTTTACCAAAATCTTCATGAAAATTATTTACGCTAATAACCCGGTAAACGCAACTTACCAAAATAAAATATAATTATTTTTTTTTCATAAAGTTCTATAACAGGTTATTTGCCGACATATATTTCTGTGTAAATTCCCAAAAATAAACACGTGTGCCACAATATGTTTGTAAATATCATTAGGAAAAATTTGAAAAAAAAATTGCTAAGGTGTATTCTAGTCCATAGATGCCGAATTTGACATAACAGCATAAAACCCATAATAGCACATTACCGAGTTATTGCTTGGGAGGGTCGATGTGTATTGAGTATGTAGGTTATTACTTATTTATCGTATATAAGTGAATAGTACACCATGGACTACCCGCGTATTTATTTTCTCCTGCTGTGTCAAATCCATCCAAAGGTTGTCTGTAAAAGATCGCTTTTAGCGATAAGACCGCCCATTGTAACACCCTTTGTAGTTTTTAAGTCCTTATTTAATTCTGTTATGGTGTACAATAAAGAGAATATCTATCTATCTATATTCGTCGTTTTCATAACCACTGAGCCACCACCGCTGTTTACTCGCTTATTTCAATCCAATTAACAGTTATAGCGTGTATTTATTGGCAGCTACTCAGAACTTGGGTTGACTTAGATTGTTTTTCACGAGAAGTGAAGGGAGTTTCCTTGAAACAAACTTATTTAGTAACATACCTTACACAAATAAAAGTAATGTAAACTTATGGAAATCGTTCTAAAAAGGATTTGTTGCCTGGTTTTAAATTAAAAAAAAACTTCGTATGTAGGATACTATAAAAAAGGCCGTATGTAGAATTTAATAAAAAAAAAACTCCATATATGTAGGATTCGGGTTGAAAAATGGTTACATTTCAATCTGTACGAGTGGTAGTCGAGTCATTGCAAATCGACCGAAGTTCAGTTAGCCATTGTGTTGCGCTCTATTTAAACCTATGGCTGGTCAACTGCCATTCCTAACCCGATGCATATTCTACCTATGTGCCCACGGACCACGCAACTATAGCCACTCAACACCACAAAAAGTAAAAACAATTGAAGTTCTGGATATAAGTGAAGTGATTTTTAGTTGGAGTGTACTTTTTGTTACTATTTTATTTTAAAACATGAATATTTTTATCATGATAAGGAAATTTGCAGTATTAACAATACTAAAATATAACATGTAGGTACTAGTTACTGTCGGTTTATTTAGGGAAAACAAAAAAAATCTATCCGTTTAAAAAGTCTATGAAGTCTCTAGTATTCCTTTCTAATTAAAAACCCTTAAGGTTCTAAGTTGAGCTACGCGATATTTGATAAATGCGTGCACTGTTTGGACGGGCCTGCTCAAATCTGTTTGATTCTGTCCTCTAAAGGGCGCCACAGACATTAACCTACATGGCTCTCATATGATTTGGATCACTACAGATTGTCTGGACTTTAAAAGAGACGTTGACCTCTGAGTTTGTTTCAGTGTTTCTTCTCAGAGTAGTCAGTTAGGAAACACTGGCCTCATCTAGTTTACATTTACGAAAAAAAGACGTGTGAAAGTGTTATTTATAACCTATTTGCAAAATAAACATCATTATTTAATTATTTCATTACATAATTTTAATATGTTACACAAAATAGGGCGAAAGGCTATATTATTAAAAAAAATATTGCTATGCTATATATAGGCTTGCAGTTGAACAACATCTCACCTGTAAAGCGATGATGTGGTCGAAGCACGCTTGCCTAAAACTAACCTATTCACTCTTGACTTAAAGACTACCAGGTTATAGCTATCGTGGAACTCATCTATTGCTTGCCATCAGGCGTGATCGATATAAAGAGTGGGTTGCCATGTTTTTTTAAATTCCGAATGACGGAATTAAAAAAAACATGGCAACCACGCTTTTGTGCCTGCATACGATCGTATAAAATTGGTACAAAAGTTAATTTGAATACACCAATACGTTCGCCCTCCTTTTGATCGATTCCAAATTGTTCGAATTTCGAAAACGATATTAATTGAAACCCAAAAGTTATTGCACCTTCGTAATGGGAAGTAATTGAATTAATTGGTTTCAAAACGATTTTCATTTTGAGCGTTTTACTGTTTGTAAGTGATGTTTGAGTTTGATGAGTTATTGAAAGTTGTCTGTCCGTGAGGCGTTTATAGCACTTTGAAATTTGCAGAGTCATAAAATAAGAGTTTAAATTAGAATATCTTAGAATACTAACGATGCTTTTATAGTTCGAAAATGTTTATGTAAATATTATGATGATTTTCGGAGTAATATAAGTGTAGTCTTATGAAAGATATACCCGTTAAGTGCAAGACTTGTGAATATGTGCACTATGTAGGTTTTTTTTTTTTTTTATTCGAGTTAATCATAATAAATTGTCTGGCAGTTTGAGTGCCTTTTGCGGCCTACCCAAAGGTCCTTACCTTGGTATTGTTCGTCAAATCGTTAAGCTCCTTGTTCTAAGTTGAGCTATACGTCATTTGACAAATGCTTGCACTGTATGGACAGGCCCACTCAAATCTGTGAGCATCTTTCTTCAAAAGACCGCCTCAGACTGAAACCTACAAGGTTCCCATATAATTAAATCAGTGTAGATTGTATGGACTTTAAAAGAGATGGACCCCTGAGTTTGTTTCGGTGTTTCTTCTCAGGGTAGTCAGTTAGGAAACACCGGCCTCATCTAGTTAATATTTACGGAAAAAAATGACGTGTAAAAGTGTTATTTAATAACCAATTTGCAAAATAAAGATCATTTATCATTTATTTAGACGGACTCACGCACGGAGTATTCCGTACAAACTGTTCCTAGTAAATAAGTTCCATAATACCGAACTCACCACCACTTTTCTCTGCTTGACTTGAAGTACTAAGTGTGTTTCTTGTAAAATTTGCAAGTGTAGTACGTCCATTAAAATGTTTTGATTTCCTTGTGAAATAGTTAAACATTTGAAATAAATGGTCATTTTTGTTCAAATTGACTTATAAGTATTTTTTTTTACAACTGAAAGAAACTGTACACCTGAAAAAAGTCTTAATGGACAAACAGACAATGAAGTAAACCTATAGGGGTTCCGTTTTTCCTTTAGAGGTATGGTTTTCTCACGTAATTCCCGATGCCGTGAAACCTACGTGTGAGTTCAGGGTATCAACTACCTACTTACCATATTTCATTCAGATCCGTTTAGTAGTTTTGTGTGAAAGAGTACCGACATCCATACATCCATTCTTATAAACTATCGCATTTATAATATTAGTAAGATGGACAAAGATTAACATTTAAAGAAAGAGGGAAAGGAAAAACAAAGTTGAACGGTAATTGATCATCGGGATCTGTGGTTAATATGGGGATCCCCCAAGGCTCAATCTTAGGTCCTTTTTTATTTCTTATTTATATAAATGATTTGCCGTACCTGATAAAAAAAATCATGACATAGTGTTATTCGCTGACGACACTTTTCTTTTATTTAAAATCAAACGTTAGCAGCAGGTTACCGATGAAGTAAACAGTGACCTTGCAACTGTAGTTAGCTGTTATAATATTAATAATCTTCTCGATGAGAAAAAAACCAAATGCATAAAATTTACATTACCTCATGTTAGACAAGTGAATACTAGTGTATCACTAAAGGGTGAAAGATTGAAACCCGAAGACACCTCAGTATTCTTGGGTATAACTTTAGATGCGAAGCTGCACTGGGATCCCCATATAGATAAGTTGCCAAAAAAGCTTAGTTCTGCAGCATATGCCGTAAGAAAAATTCGTGGCTTTACTGATGTCGAAACAGCGTGCTTAGTCTACTTCGGTTACTTTCACAGTGTGATGTCATACGGAATTTTACTTTGGGGAAGTGCCGCCGATATTAATACAATATTTGTACTACGAAAAAGGGCTATTCGTGCTATTTATAAATTAAGTCCGAAACACTCCTTAAGAGACAAATTTAAAGAGATTAATATAATGACTGTGCCATCTCAGTATATTTACGAGAATCTTTTGCATGCACACAAAAATATTAAACTGTTTAAAAAATACAGTGATATTCACAATGTAAATTCGAGGAACAAAGCCAAGTATGTTATTCCTAAAACAAGGCTAAAAAAATGGGTGGTTCGTTCAGATGCCAATGTATACGTTTTTATAATAAAATTCCTAGTCATATTCAAGAACTAAGCATTAATAAATTCTTATTATTTATAAAACGTAAGCTATGAGTTAAGTTACGGCGAACGAGATTATTATTAAAAAAAGATTTATTTAAATACAATGTTTATTCTAAAGAATATTCTACAAGACTGATTTCTAATTACAATATTTCTATTAACTAAACTTATTGCTAAATCTGCAATTGTGCTGTTTACGTTATGACGCACAGGCGCATCCGATGCGTAGTCAGCAATGACGCACGCTAGGCGACTGCCTAACTCCTCCCTCCTCAAGATAGAAGCGCGTCCCGCAGCTTCCAGCAGTGTCCTCAGTGTGAACTTCCTCTTGTTTTGGTTGTCTTTGTATCCACTGCCGTAGCTTCCAGATGATTGCAGCTATCAGGATGAGGTATAGTCCTAGTGTTGACCAACTTGGAGTAGCCATCATAGTCTGCCAATCCATGATAGATCCTTTTACGTTTTCAGCTCGATCCATCAGTTCGTGAATGCTATCCAGTGATATATCTTCTAATTGTAGGTTATAATGGATGTTCTCTTCCGGGATGTTAGTTTGACTGGGAAGTGGTATGATTTCATCAGCAGCAACAGTATTGGTGTTTGCCTTCAGTGTTCGGTTGAATATTTCCATTTGACAATCGCTTGTAATGCTGGCGATGTATATGCCTGTTATTCTTTTGTAGTCAGATTTCCTTCCGCAAAGAGTTCTTAAGATTTGTTCTTCTTTAGAGATGATTAACCATTTGTTATCCTGCAGTTTCTGGATCTTCCCATGTTTCAGATCCATCCTGGCTCTTGTGCAGTTCTTATTTTCATGTTTTATAAGAGATATTATGCAGTCTTCGGATTTCTCCACAGGCTGGGTGTTCAATGATGCGCAGAGCTGGACATCTTGCGTGATCTTCTTGCAGTCTTCTTCTAGGTATGAGTACTCGTTGCTTCCCAGTGCTAGGTATTTGGATTTGGGGATGATGGTGAGGTTTTGTTTATCGGGTGTGGAGTATAGGTGGATAAGGTCATAAGAGTTTGGATCAGTTGAAGGAATCTCTAGTATAAACGTCAATGTGTTATCTGTGCTATAAGCTTTTACGCTAATAGACTTCTCTATACTATTAATATTCTTTATGCTAATATTATCAACGGGTCTGAATTGGTTTAATTTTTGAATATTTAACATTTCTTTGATAAGACTATGTGGAGCTATAATACTAGGATGCATTACTTCTAACTGCGCGAAAGTCATGGCATCTTCTAAAATAACTAGTTTGTCTAATAGTAGCTCTAAACTAAAATCTATTTTAATATATAAATCTAAGAAGTGTAATCTACTAACTACTAAGTTATTACTATAAGTGGCATTTTTCAACATTGCACCTATTTTTTTCTGATTTATGTCTAGGAGTTCCACCTGTTTACTGAATTCTTCAACTGCATGCTTTGCTATAAATAATGTTTGTTTTTGAGATGAATCTATACTATGTACCGAATTGCGTAAGTTAGATATTTCATTTTCAAATTTCATAGCGTCTTCATAATCTAAGTTGCCTGTAATAGTTTTAACTATGGAACCTAAGCCGTTAATTAAGCCATGTCTAAATCTCTGGCGTGGTGCGATAAATACTATTTTCTTACTTATTAAATTTAAACTATTTTCTATTTGATCTTTATAAGTTCTATGTAACTCATCGTTATTTTCAGCAGCTTAAGTACTGGCATATAATGACATAAGCTTTAGGGTCGTTTCGTGTATATAAGAAACATTATATACGCAAGCCAAACTAAATGTATCTACCTGCTTCAAGATCTGGCCCTGTTTTAGCAACAGAATATCATTAGCGTTATCTACGGGATTGAGAGTTAGATTGGCGGCTGCGTGGAACACGAAGGCTCCTGTGACGAGGGTCCTGGAACAAGATGTGGTCTTCGTAGAAGCTTAAAATGAACTCGAATAGATTTTGAGTTTGGGTGACTCCCTATTATTTCTGCCACATTGTTAGGATGAAAATGAATGATTTTGTACGGACCTTTGAATACTGGCTTCGTCTTGTCACTCCTCGTAGTTTTGGCAACCTGTTTATATACTGTTTCACCTACCTTAAATGTTATCGCTTCGGCTGCTTGGTTTCGCTTTTCTATTATTTGCTCCTTATTCTTAGACACGTGAGCTGCTATGCATTCCTGTACTGCCTCTGCATTCTTGCGGTAATTAATGACATAATCTTGGTAGAACTCCTTAGAATAGTATTGCTCTAACGGGTTCCTAGATGCTGTATGGCCAAACAGTAGCTCTCGTGGTGTATAGCCAGTAGTAGAGTGAATAGCATTGTTATAGGCAATAATAGCATACTTCATCAGTAGTTGTATCGGTTCGTCTTTATTTGTCATTCTCTGAATTCTTATTATTTCGGCAATGGTTGAGTGAAACCTTTCTATGGGTGAATTTGAATTTGGGTTATAGGGTGTCGTAAAGTGAATATTAATATCGTGCGAAGCGCATATTTCTTTTATAACGTCGTTGTCAAATTTAGTATCGGAGTCTGTGGTAATTTTAAGAGGTAATCCTAAAACAGAGAAAACTTGTAACAAAGCTTCTGCTATGTGAACACTACTAGAAGCGTTTAAAGGTACCGCCTGGGCAAATTTTGAAAAATTATCAATGATTGTTAAAAATGTTGCACCTCCGGTGGAATATAGGTCCATAAATAAATGTTGAAATGGTTTCGTCGGTGTTTCTGTTATAGCTAATGCGGGTCTTAAGGGGTTTCTTTCATATTTGGCTCTTAAACACAAATCACATTGGTTAATGAATCTTTGGATTGATAACAACATATTAGGCCAATGGTAATTTCTATGCAATTGCTTGTACGTTTCCTGAATACCTCGGTGCGATGATTTACATTCGTGATATCGCTTAATAAGTTCTTGTTGTTTGGTTTTGTTTTCTACAAGTGTAACCCGCGAAGTACATCTAATTAATTTGGGTCCTCTATCATTGAAAATAGTTGTGTAAACTCTTGAAAAAGCTAAATATAAGTTTTCATCGAAAAAATAACAGTGAAAAACACGGTCTGCTATAGTATGTTCCTTTAAGAATTTTATGATCTCTGATTCAGTATTATTTACCGGGATGAAAACGTCCTTAATAACTGTCCTGGAGTTAGTTGATCTGTCTTCAACTCTATAAGTAGAACCTAGGGTAGACCTAATATAAAATTGTTTTAGCTGTTTATCTATAGCGTCCGATAAGATAGGTATACCGTTATTTTCATTATCAGGTTGTGTATGGTTTGTAGAGACTAATTGGTCCGGGTCGACGGTTACGATACTCATTGAATCTGTTCCGTTGTCGGTTTGAGAGGGGATAGTGCTTCTAACTTTTACCTCATTATTATTGTTATGTTGGTCATTACGTCTATTATCCTGGTTATTAGGGTTATTATTGTCTAACTCAGCTTGTCTCCGGGCATTATCGAATATTCTGTTTATTATATCGTCATCTTCGTTATCGTCAAAGTTAACCGCCAAAGATTCTAAACTATTATGAAAGATTTTTACCCTAGATAATGCATCTGCATTAGTGTTTTGTTTGCCCTTTTTATAAACTACCTTATAGTCGTATTCAGCTAACTTTAACTTCCAACGGGTTAGCTTGGAATTTGGGTCTTTTAAGCTCATTAACCATGTTAGGGGTCTATGATCGGTATATATTGTAAATTTACGACCATACAAATAGGGTCTAAAATATTTTATTGCCCAAACTATACCTAACAACTCTTTCTCTATAGTAGAGTACCGAGTCTCGGTATCTGACAATGTTCTTGACGCAAAGGCAATTGGTTTATCTGAGCCTACATTGCCCTGGGACAAAACAGCACCTAGTGCAAAGTCTGATGCATCTGTAGTCAAGATAAAAGGATCAAAATCGGGGTATTGGAGGATTGATGCATTTGTTAAAATTTGTTTACATTTATTAACGGAGTCTAAAATTTCATCTAAGTGTAAAACTTTTGTGTTCTTTTTAAGGCATAATGTTAGGGGTTTTGTTAGTTTCGCGAAGTCTTTGATAAATTTTTGGTAGTAACCTACTAGTCCTAAGAACGCCTTTATTTCTTTTTGTGTCTGTGATATGGGGAAATTTAGAACTGCTTTGATCTTGTCTTTATTGGGGTTCAACCCTTGATCAGTAAGTTCATGTCCTAGAAAGTTTACATGTTTTTGAAGGAATTCAGATTTGTCTAACTGGACCTTGAGATTATGCATTTTAAATCGCTGAAATACTAATTTAAGTTTTTCGTTATGTTGTTGGAGTGACGTTGCTGCAATTATTACGTCATCTAAATACGTGAAAACGTTCTCTATGCTTCGGAGTATGTGGTCCATAAGACGTTGAAAAGTACTCAGGGCGTTTTTTAACCCGAAAGGCATCCTTAAAAACTCATAATGGCCTCTCTCAGTGGTAAATGCGGTTTTCTCTACGTCTTTTGGGTGCATTTCTAGTTGGTGGTAGCCACTTGCAAGATCGAGGGTGGTAAAATATTGTGCGCGCCCTAGTCTGTCTAGTGTATCGTTAATATTAGGTAAGAGGTATTTGTCTTCTATAATTCTGTCGTTAAGTCGTCTGTAGTCTATAACAAGCCTCCATTTCACTTTTCCCGACGCGTCTGGCTTTTTTGGAACTATATGCACAGGGCATGACCATGGCGAAATGCTTTCTCTAATGATTCCCTGTTTTAATAGATTATCTACCTGTTTTTGAATCTCTATACGCTGTGTAGGGGCCTGTCTATAACTTCTTACGAAAATCGGGGTATCGTCGTTTAATCTCAGTTCGTGTTTAACTGTAGATAGATAGATAGATAGATATATTCTTTATTGTACACCATAACAGTAAAAACAAAATTATGGACTTAATTATTAAAAGGGTGATACAATTGGCGGTCTTATCGCTAAAAGCGATCTTTTACAGACAACCTTTGGATGGATTTGACACAGAAGGAGAAAATAATTACGCGGGTAGTCCACGGTGTACTAATTATCTATATAAAATACAAAACAATAAATAACGTTCTCAAAACATATATATACATATAAATATTAAAAAAAAAAGAAACAAAGACATACATAATAACAATTTAAGGAGAGAGATAAAGATCTTTTACTAAGTTTTTGAAAGAAGATAGTGTTTGTGCTTGTCTTACTGACACGGGTAGAGCATTCCACAGCCGTACTGCTTGAGCTGCGAACGACTCACCATAGAAATTGATGGCGTGACTCGGTACCGCAAGCCTTAAGTTTTCTGATGACCTCAGAGATTTTGCATGTGTGTCATGAAGGAACTTAAATCGTTTTTTAAGATAAGTGGGGGTTTTAGGATTAAACAGCACACTGTAAAGCAGAGACAGAATAAGGATAAGGGTATTTTTTCGGAATAAAATATATCGTGGTATTGATGACAAATTTTGATAATTTCGCGTTCTTCTTCTTCGTTCATATGGCTAGTACGAATTTTCTTTAGGTTTTCGCAAAGTTCTTTGTCTATGTCAATCTTAGTCCCCATTGTGTTAATTTCATGCGTTTGATTACTCTCTATTAACTGTGGTGGTATTGGCTCTAGAGGTAAGATGCAATTGTTACTAACTATTTGCTGCGTATCAGTATAGTTGATGACCGCTGTCTTAAAAATCCCGTTTTTTACTGTTACTATCGCGGCTGGTGACTTGACTCCTTTAGACCAATAAAAATCATCACAAATATAGTTACCGTCCATATAATTTGTTTTACTACAATAAATTTCTCACAATGAGGTTCAATTTTAACTCGCTTCATGGGATAATCGAAATGAATTGGAATTTCAGTATTAAAAGTTCGTAATACCTTATTTTTAAAATCTATACTACAACCTAATTTTTTCAACAAGTCCATACCAATGAGACCTTTATACTTTTGATCGAAATCGAACATTAAAAATTTATGATATATGTCTGTGTTAAACAACGGCGGTAAGGGTAAAATTGCTACATATTCATGACGAGTTACTGCGTGTGCTGTTTTAACCTGAAATGGCTCATGTTCAACACACTGTTCTAAGTTAGTACCGGCTATTACATCAGGTGATATCATACATCGTGAGGCTCCAGTATCCAATAAGAATTTACCTTGAAATTCCGGTAGCTCAATATAAGGAAGATGGTCTTTACCTTGGTGGTTGAGATCGACGGTCTTTATCAACTGAGATTCGATTGGTCCGCGTCCTGGTGAAAATCCTGGTGATTTGATGCCTCTCCAGGCATATCCGGCGTATACTCGTAGTCTTGGTCTTTATGTTGAAGGTTATGACTACAACACTCACCATTTTGGTAGGGGTCATATCCGTCTGGGTAGTACTGCTCTTGGCTTTGTTCCGTATAAAACATTTCTTCGGGAACAAAACGTGGTTTTTCAGGCTGGTTTACTGACCTCATGGTGACGTCGGACATTCTTTGTGGTGGGTTCACCTGTTGGCGGGGTATATTTGGCTGCGATCTAAAGTTTGCTGAGTTCCTGAATGTGCCTGAACCACTAGGTCTTACATTACCTGAAGCGGGGCCATTTTTCCACGGGGCTACGCCTTGTCCTCGCTGTTGCCTCAGTTCTGGGTTCCAGCTATTACGAGGGGGAAAATTGCTAGCATGGGGTACCGCTTGGTAAGGCTTAGGTATTTCTTTTGCTTTGTTTTGTATTACTAATGAATTAAAACTATTATTGAATCTATTAAAAGCTAATCGCGCCTCCTCTTGCCTAGCCGCTACTATAGCTGCTTCTAAAGTCAGAGGTTTCGCGATCCGCACGCCAATAGATACGTGGAAATCAAGATTATTGACGTATTGGTCTATGACCATGCTTTCATAGTATGTTTTATCTGTGTGTCTACCTACTATAATTAAAGATCCTAATAAATCTCGCAAGCGTTTACCGAACGTTTCGGCGTCTTCGTTTTTATTACGCCGCAAACGTGTTAATTCCTGCATCAGCTGGATTTCGTTGCGCGGTTCACCTAACCTACGAGTCAACGTGGTTTTGATTGCTTGCCAGGTGTCGACGCTTTCTTCAGAAGCTATAGCGCTAACTGCGGCACCGCTCAATTTGCTCTTAATAAGACTCGTAAGAGCGGGGTTTGCCCTAATCGGTGGCTCTAACAATAAAATAACATTTTCTACTTCTTTAATAAAATAATTCAATGTTTTTGGGTTGCCGTCATACCTTGGCAGCAGTTCAGAAACGAACTTGAATGTCGCTAGCTCAATGCTTGCCATAGCCATCGTTTAATTACTACGTATTATTAAAAAAAAAAATACTATACTCTGATAATATTAAGATAATTAAATTATATAGGTTGACAGTCAGCCTAGTGCTCAAATTCAAACAGTAATCAAATTAGCGTAAAGTTTTATTAGTGTTATATGAGTCGCGATTGTAGCAGACAATAAACACATGTAATTTTAATTGTTTTCTGATTTATAAGGGGCTAAGAAACGTGCCTACAATAAAATAGGTATGCGTTCTATACTAGTATACGTAAATGTTGATAATATTCCACACAACTTATTACGACAGGAAATATAGCATAGGAAACAGGGAATACAACTTGCACTCACCCCAATAACCTCTGCATCTCCAGCCGGGCCTTGTAGAACAGCAGGACTCCCAATTCTCCGGGTCTCCCGCGGGATGCTCGCCGGCGTAGATTCGAATATTATGTGATCGCGATGGTAACGATAGAAACCGTTCACTCTAGCCGAAGAGTTCTATTCGAAGCAGATTGTCGCGATCCTACCGACTGCGCCAGTTAAGTTACGGCGAACGAGATTATTATTAAAAAAAGATTTATTTAAATACAATGTTTATTCTAAAGAATATTCTACAAGACTGATTTCTAATTACAATATTTCTATTAACTAAACTTATTGCTAAATCTGCAATTGTGCAGTTTACGTTATGATGCACAGGCGCATCCGATGCGTAGTCAACAATGACGCACGCTAGGCGACTGCCTAACTTATGTCAGAAAGTTTTTACACAGTCAAAGATTATATTGAGGACAAAAAGGCTTGGGAATGAGCTTCTCCAATGATATACCTACTTATTGCTGAGTTATTATTGCTGTTTTTTAAAACACTTTGCCAAGTTAATTATTGTCTTTCTAAAGTATATACTTTTATTTCATTATTTCTTTTTTCGTTCTTTTTGAACTTTAATATTTTTATTATTGTGAATATGAGGAATACGTAGGTTATTATTTCTTTTTATGCTATTGTCATTGTAATTTATAGTTGATGTCTGGCAGTTTGAGTATTTGTGTGGCCTACCCGAATTTCCTTACTTTGGTATTATTCGTCAGATCGTTGAGCTCCTTACATTCGAAGTTGAGCTACACGTTATCTGACAAATGCTTGCACTGTCTGGATAGGTCCACTCAAATCTGCGTGCTCCTTTCCTCAAAAGACACAACAGATATGAACCTTCATGCTTCTCATATGGTTTGATAAATATGAATTGTATGGACTTTAAAAAAGACGTTGATCTCTGAGTTTGTTTCGGTGTTTCTTCTCAGAGTAGTCAGTTAGGAAACACTGGCCTCATCTAGCTTAACTGAAAACACAATAAAATGACGTGTAAAAATGTTATTTGTAACCAATTTACAAAATAAATATTTCATTTCATTTCAGTTCATTTCAAAAGCAGATGCATGTTAAAATCGCACCCTGTACACTAAATATCACCTAAATATCAAAATTTGAAATATCCCCCCTTATACTGAACTTCACGTCAACACACAAGTGTTTCGCAGTAATTGATACATGTTTCAATTGTGTGCGACTGTCCCGCGGGAGTCAAGATTGTGGGACATGTTAATTGGTTGTTCAGATCGCATTGTACCTGACTGTGGTTGGTTTTATTCGGTCTCGAATCGGAATGATATTCGATGTCGGGATTGGATGGTTTTTTATTCTGTGGGGATTAATTTTAAACGTATAAATGCAATAATGTTGGATTGCGAGTTGACTGTAACGAGGTGGCTTTTGCTAGTGTGGAACAATGTATTTGTTGCTATGGTTCCGTGTGATTAAATTTTTGTCACAGTTATATACGTATTGAAGTATACCGTACCGTTCCCCAAATATTATTTTTTTATAAACATTGCTACTTACTATAAATATATCCTATATTATGGGTGTTTCACAAACATACAAACACCCAGAAAATGTCAATCATAATATACCTATTATTATTACTTTGAGATTTATTTATACTTCTACATTCTCATTGAATACTGTATGATATTTTAAGTCCTTATTTTTTACGTGACATAATTATTATGTTTTATTATTTTCATATTGTTTCATATTATTTTTTATATTTTCTTATTTTTTATAAATAATTACTATTGTTTAAGAATGATTTAATTGCTTGAGATTTGCATGCCTCAACGCGTAATATGGTTGAACTCTGTTCTATTACTTTTTGAAAACACTCAGAATTTTAGGAATCTAACCCGTGATACGTAGCGCAGTAGCCAATAGCTTAACCACTGCACATACTGATTCGTTATTTTCTAATGAACTCAAGATAGATCAACTCAAGTTTTAAGGCAAGTTTTAAATAATAACACTTGTGCTGTATTATTCAGTAGGTTCCCAGTTCTAACCACAAACCCTGGCCAAGAATCCAGTGAAACCAGAACCGCTAATAACCAGTACATGGACCAGATACTTGCGGTATATTCAATTATTGGTATGCATTTAGTCTTGCACTGCTGATACGCAGGTACTAAGTGGTTTTGCATAACAAATTGTGGCCAGTGCATACCACATAGCTTGTATGTAATTGGAGTTTCTGTTAATGCCTTGGAAACCAATCTTTCTTGTTAGTGAAAATTACTCTTTCACGTTTGACCACCATCTCACCTGATGGTAAGCGATGATGTGGTTGAAGATAAAGCACGCTAGCCTATTCAATCTTGACTTAAACAACCCCAGGTTATAGTTACCAGGAAACACAGACTCTGGGAGGGAATTCTAAACCTTAGCTGTACGCACAATGAAAGTCCCAAAACGTTTACAAATACGATGACAAAAATCTACCTGCACTTGAATCGTATGTTTTCTGGAATGATTTGAAATTAAAATTGTGTGGTTGAATAGAATACATATTATATTTGCTTTTTATTTAACATAGACCATTTAATCTTGGCTAATTGAGATGTAACATAGACTATATTATATCATTCTGTAAGGGCTTGTAATTCGCAACTTAGAATATAATTATGATTGTTATGGACACGATATATTTATCATATTTTACAGTAGATATTAATGCTGCATTCATTTCATTCAGCTTAAAATACTTAAACTGATCAAGAAAAAAAACCGGTCAAGTGCGTGTCGGGCCACGCGCAGTGTAGGGTTCCGTAGTTTTTATAACAGCCAAGTGCGTGTCGAATTCGCTGACTGATTATTTCGTACCATGCTCTAACTAAAAGCCAAACATGACTACCTAACTAATTTGACTTCCTATACAAATCCTGACCTGATCCGACAATTTTGCACGAAAAGTTTTAATTTTTTTAGAGATTTGTATAAAACTTGTCATAGCCGGTGTTTTGAATTTAAATACGGACACAGAGCTACACTACTCAATCGTCACAAGAAGCTAGCACGATACAACTGGCGCTTAGCGCCATCTATCGACATTTCTGTAGAGTTGTTCGAAATTTTCGAGTCAAATACAATTGGTCGACTATTAATCGTAAACTTTTAAAGCCCACTTATGTGTGATAGTTTTCCTTTAAATTTCGTTATATATAGGTACTACTGCCGTAACATTTGAATTTCTAACTACAATCGTTTAGTTAATAGAGGGGGGGGACACTTGACTCTAACGAAAATTGGTACTTTAAAGCTTGATAAGTCACGAACGGTTTACTTCATCAAAAAACGGTCTTATCAAACCCTTAATACTTTTGAAAGACCTATCCAACGATGTCCCACACAATGAGAAGAACGATAAAAAAAATTATCATCCCACTTTACATGTATGGGAGGTACCCTAAATAATTGTTTTTTTCAAAATTTTATTTTACCACTTTTTCGGCGTCATTAACGTGTATACTCATGCCAAAGTACAACTTTCTAGTACCAATAGTTTTTGAGCTAAACCGCGGACAGACGGACAGACAGACGGACATGGCGAAACTATAAGGGTTCCTTGTTGACTACGGAACCCTAAAAACTCGAGTCGATTTAATTTTTTGGTAAAAAGTTTTTATTTCACTCTTTTTAGTTGGTTGTTTTTTAATTTACCTAGTTACAAAAGTCTAAATGTCAACTACTTATAATTATTTACAAAATATTGCTTTTCCCAATGTTGGGCCGTTAATTGTTGAGGAGTTCTCCTGGTACTTCACCATCAGCTTCACTTCACCATATGCATAGGGACGAGCATATTGTGCTTAATTAACACATTGAAGTAATCGAAGCGGAACACTTGAAATACTTATTATTTCTACTTATACATTGAGTAGTTCCAGTGCCCATCTGTGGTCTTCATCATCAGGTCCACTTCACAAATGGTGCTTTTCGACTAAGTTTCAAGTTACTATAAAAAATACTCAAATCACTTTAGGTGTGCCTATAATATTTGAAGAGTTCCCTTGATTTCTTGGTGACTTGGTGACAATGGGACCAATTTCGAAGTATATATACCCTTTCAAACAAAAAAAAAAATTTTCCAAATCGGTTCAGCCGTCTTCGAGTAATCGGTAATCATACATAAAAAAAATAAAAAAACATGCGCGTCGATTTGATAACTTCCTCCTTTTTTGTCGTCGGTTGAAAATAACATACCAAACACAACAATAAAAGCATAAAAAAAAAATTTTAACAAAAAATAGAACCGACTTCCATATCAAAACACTACAAAGCTAAAAATAACTTTAATTTCGGTAGTCGGTGTTATTGGTTTTGGATTTTCTGTTTTTTTCACACCACCTTCCGAAATTAAAGTTATTTTTAGCTTTGTAGTGTTTTGATATGGAAGTCGGTTCTATTTTTTGTTAAAAAATTTTTTTCACGCTTTTTAGTGGGTCGGTTTGTAATTTATCTAGTTACAAAAGCCATAATGTCAACAAATTATCACCTTTTACAAAATGTTTCTTTTCCCGATGCATAGCTGTTAATTTTTGAGGAGTTCTCCTGGTACTTGACCATCAGCTCTACATCACCATACTCGTATGTATTCCGACGAGCATAAAGTGTTTAACATCCGTACTCAAGTAATCGAAACGCAATCCACGAAATACTTATTATTGAGTAGTTTCAGTGGCCATGCGTGGTCTTCATCATCAGTTCAACTTCGCCAAATGGTACTTTTCAAAATCAACTGCTCAAGGTACTATAAGAAATACCCAAAACGCTATAGGTGTGCCTATAATATTTGAAGAGTTCCCTCGATTTCTCCAGGATCCCATCATCAGATCCTGAATTCGTAACAATGGAACCAACTAGAAAGTATAACCTTTCGAACAAAAAAAAAATTCCAAATCGGTCCAGCCATCTCCGAGTTATGAGGTAACATACATAAAAAAGAAAAATAAAAAAAAAAAAGTTCAAGACGAATTGTAAACCTCCTTTTTTTCAAGTCGGTTAAAAATCTTTCTTAAAACAAACGAATAAGCTAATTCGATTTTTAGATTCAAACGATTCCACGTCAATCCCTGCATAACCAAGCCTAAGAGATAAGTGCCAAAAATATAAATGGCGTAAATAATGAAAAGCAAGACCATTGTCTAAAAGTTCAATACCCTCTGAATAAACTAATTAATCTTATTCATACTCGTCGTAAATCATTTAAGACACAACATTAGCATTCCCCAGAAAATATAATATACAAATGAAATATTTCATTTTCATCTTAAATTCGTTCTTAATTACAACGTAATCTGTGGCATCTTTACGTCTAAGTGAAGTCATATAAATTAACTTTAGATAATATTGTCTCGGTTTTTACGTAAAAGTTTCGGTCGTACAAAATATTAATGAGACATTTTTTCCTTTGCGAAAAACAGTGCGATGTTGCCATACACAATTTTTTGTTTTTTTTTTTTTGTTAGCAATATTTGAAAAACTCAAAACCGTCGTGCATGAATATCGTACTCGAACGTGTTAGCGTTAGCTATTGGCATTCACGGTCCCGCCATCGCGTCAAATGGCGTGATATACAGTCAAATTTTGATCGTGAATGTTAAAATCCGTTGACTTGACGTAAAACTCTGGATTTCCAGTCCCGCCAAAATCCATCGCGCCGCGTCGCGGCGTCACGCCGCAACATCGCGCCGACGCGACGGCTCGTAAGTGTAGAAACACCACGACGTGTCATGGCGCCGCGCTCCCGTGAATGCGCAAACCTTCGTCCATTTTGTTTTCATTCCGTGCCGCGACGTCGAACGAGCTGTACGTGTTAACATGTCTCTGATATTATGACCCCCAAACGTTGTGGAGATGTTACCGTTGGAAACTTTAGTTCCTCGTAGCTCATTCCAGATGCCAAGAAACGAAGAGTGGCACACAGCATCTCATGAGGACTTATTGCTTGTCTCATATTGGTGTCTTGTTTAATTATATGAGGAGTAACGAGTTCCAGTAATTTGAAATACGTAGGTTCGTCCATTCTCAGGTAATTTCTCCAACCACTTGGCTCCAATGACAGTTCATTTAATAAGTTAACATGTGTGAAGTTATCTCTTTTTTAGACATTCTTTGCACGATTTTTTTTTCGGTTTTCGAGTAATTATGTGATGACAAACAGCAGCTGCACAAAGTAAGTGTTCTTCTTCCAAATCAGAACTCATGGCAACGTTATTCGACACGGTCAAAAACGTAAATGAAAGGAAACTAGAGTGACCATGAATGGGAACCATGTTTGGCGTCCATCCATTTGACTTAAGTTGTTTGGAGCCACGCCGAATGGCGCGACCGTGAATGCCCAGCTTAAGCGCCCCACATCTCAAGATCTCATGGCGCTTATGACATTAGGTGCGCGAGTTTTCGCAATGTTTTGCGCTCGTTTTCCTTTGCGAAAAACATAGCGATGTTGCCATACACAATTTTTTGTTTTATTTTTTTTTTGGGCAATATTTCAAAAAACTCAAAATCGTCGTGCATGAATATCGTACTCGAACATGTTAGCGTTAGCTATGGCAAAATTATTCTACGAAAAAAGTTGTTTTTGATATGGTTACCAGTCAGCACTTATTTAGTTTCAAAACAAAACTGTTTCACTGCTAGGCGTAGGCCTCCCCCAAATCTTTATAAGAACTCTTTTTACGCGCCAGTTACCACCAATAAGGTTAATAATCTACCCTTTCCTTAATTGGATTAATACCAACAATAGCCGGCAACTTATATTGCGCTATACAAAGAGGTATCTGTCCGAGGTTTCCCAATAGTAAAAGATACGACTAAAAAGTTTGAAGGTCGCAGCCTCGAATCCAGGCTGGTACATTACTTTGTGTAATTTACATCACCAATGTTGCTCTCAAAACGGTAACAAAAAAAACGAGTAGAATCAGGAATAGCATTTTCTCGTTGGCAAAATCATCAAATAGCTCAGCTTTAGGTGGAGAAAAAGGGGGTGTCTGGCTTCTAGTGACTTAAAACCCACCAAGTTCCTTCAATTGTCCTTACAGGGCAGCGGTATCTCGATAGAACATACACGCAACCTCTAAAACCTTGGTTTCGCCTTGGTTTTTGTATCTAAAGCCCCATTTAACATCAAAATCCAGGTGTCAAATAGATCATCATCATAAAAACCTATCTCGGCAGAGATATTAGATGCACAAGCGGTTATCCGGCCGCAAAGACTCGCAGGTGGCATACTAATGTGTAAGGAATCGTTAGAGCAACACTTTGAATAGTCACTCGCTTCACTTTGACCCACAGCCATGACTTGAAAGTAAATCATTTTACGGTAAATAGGTCACTGGGTGTACACCAAGGATATAGGGATAATCGTGATTTAAATTCATGTGGCAATTTCAGGTGTGGAGGTTTTTTGGCGTTTCTCGAATGATATTAGTTGAGATATGGATTCAACTGATTAGAAAATCCAGGAGTTTGTTAGGGTTCCGTAGCCGAATGGCAAAAAACGGAACCCTTCTAGTTTCGACATGTCTGTCCGTCTGTCCGTCCGTCCGTATGTCACAGCCATTTCATTCCGAAACTATTAGGACTATACATGTAAAACTTGGTAGGTAGATGTATTCTGTGAACCGCTTTCCGATTTTAAGAGAAAATTTAAAAAATATTTAAAATAAAGGGGCTCCCCATACATGGAACTGAAACAGAAAATATTTTTTTTCATGAAACCTATACGTGTGTGGTATCTATAGACAGGTCTTTAAAAATGACATTATGGTTTCTAAAATGACTTTTTCATAAAGTTAATCGTTTAAAAGATATACGCTTCCAAAGTGGTAAAATGTGTGTGTCCCGCCCCCTCTAACTTCTATAATAATGAAGTTAAAAATCTAAAAAAAAGCATATATTGTAGATCTTAATGTAAACTTTCAAACAAAATTAGTTTAAACGAGATCGAGTCAGCAGTTTTTGAGATACAGTATATTTTCGAAAACCGCAAATATAACTTTGTAATTCATACAAATACTATGAAAAAGAAAGTTATTTGTCGTAGTTGTAAAAATTGTAAATAAGCTAGTTTTAAGAAATTTGCAAGGTTTAATGTTTTTTTTTTGTTTTCAAATAAATATATTAAATATGTTATATTTATTATAGTTACTACGGAACCCTACATTGGCGAGTCCGACTCGCACTTGGCCAATTTTTTTTTAAATAGTTTATGTTAGTACAGTGTTGTATTTAGTTAGTGTTTGGGATTTTCCCTATAGCTTACTTTGACAATATTGTTTTTTATTACTACTGAGCCCGCCCTTGACACCGAGCACACCTGATTACACATCAATAACAATTAATCATTTCTTCTTCTTCTTAGGTCAGACAAACGATGGAATAAAGGATAACATAGTGATCCAACAATGGTTCAGATTTTTTCTTTGGAGATACGCAACAATCCTAAAAACAATATAATTGTGTTACCGTAACCTAACTTACGTCACTACTTATTATTGTAAACGTGAAAGAACATATGTATGTCTGTCTGTTACACTTTCACGTCCAAACTACTTATGAGATTTTGATGTCGTTTGGTACAAATATAGATTAGACCTTGGAGAAGGACAAGGGAGATTTCTCTTCGCTGAAAAATGTTTTCACGTGAGTGAAGCCGAGGGTAAAAGCTAGTATTTTTTATTGATAATTAATAGACTCATGCTTAACCACCATCTCACCAGACACTGACCGCACTTTTCACTCTTGACTTAAAGACCCTCTGGTTATCAGGAAACACAGACTTCAGCAAGGAATACCACTCCTTAGCCATACGCGCAATGAAAGTATTCCTAAAACAAATTGTGCGTATGAGTTGGATGTCCACTATGTAACGATGACGCATCTCTGTTCGTCTTGTAGTCCGATGATGGAACGGGCTTATATCATACCTACCAACAAAGCACACTTAAACGTGGATAGATTATCAAGATGAAGCTTCCCCACATCTCGTTAATCTACCCGTGGTACAGTCACGTGCACAATTCCTCACACATGTCAATGGGAACACGTACCGCCGACGAAGATTCCGGCCTTTTCTGCAACCCTTATGATTGGGGGACAAGATTTAATGGGATTAAAACTACACTAACTTCAGCGACTGTACGTTATTATATACAGTAATTTTAGAGTTAATTACACTTTGCCTGAACTGATGTAACTTGGGGATTAGGTAAATAGATTTAGTTGTTTCGTTGTTGGGTAAATATTGGGATTTGGGTGCTTTGGATTAAGGTATTACCTATCTGAGTATTTTGGTATGAACTTCTTATTAGGGCATTTATAAACGTCTAATGTAAAACATTGAAAATCTAACTTTTTGTGAGCGAAAACTTTGTTCACTAAAGCAAAAAACAAAACAGTATAAAAATTGTTGAACTTTTTCAAATTGTTGTTTTTTTTTTCAAATCATTAGGGAAGAAAATCATAAAATTACTTCTCCCACTCTAGGTAGAGAAGAAGGGAGTCTTTGGTTAAAAACCCACACTGTTCCTTCAGTTGTCTTTACTTTTCTAGTCAGCGGTATCTTGGTAGAACATTCTTCCAACCTAATTCAATTCTCTAAATTACGATTATGGTTAATGATTTTATCAAGCCCGGGCATGGAGCTGAATGCTCTCTCGCGTGGACGCGACGCTCCATCGATTCGAGCCTGTTTCTTACCGGACCATGAGTTATTTCTGCTTGCGGTGTCCACACCTACGGTAGCCAGAGATCAGCTCACGATTCCCGGCGCCCGGGACTCAGTTACGCGTTAAGCTTCCTCTTTCGCTAGCATCACTGCTTCGCAAAAGGAGGCTGCATCTCTTATCCTTTCGTTCTGCACCATGGTCTATATCAGGGCAGAGCAAAAGCTAGCGCCACAACTGATTGCTTCAACGAGGACACCGCGGTGCTTCGCCCAAGTGGAGCAATTCTTCACCCTATAGTAAAAAACCCCTGAATGGGAGAGAGAAATAAACAATTCAACATTAACATAATTTGAACGGACAAACAAAGTACTATACAAACTTAACGGTGACAATGAAGTCAAATACTATTGTTCACGATAGTAACTCTAGAATAAAAATCAGGGGAATATCAGAATGAATATAGTCACGCGCATTTCAAAGTATTGAAACTACACTTTGTATGTAAATATTAATGTTATCGTGAGGAAACTCTCCGGGGTAACGCAAAAAGTGCCGACAGTGATGTTCGACTTTAAAAGTCAGTATTTTATCGAAGCAAACCATTCTATTTACTAGATATTCAATTTGCCCTGGAATACTTGAAAATTTTTAAAACACAACCTTATTTTGTAGTGTGTAAAAACTATATTCTTTGGGTAGGTATTGGTTATCGACAAGTATTTAGGCATTTTAAATGTTGCCAATGTGGAAATTCTTCCTTCTTGCTTGAGGTTACCAACATTAAAAAAAAGGTACTAGTTGATTGAAATTATTCAAAAATTTAATATAGGTACAGTTTGATCTCCACAAAAATTATTATTTATTTTAGTTTCTTAATAGATTTAACACAATACATTTTTAAATTCAAAATTTATATCGTATGTATTGCTCTATTTACCACAACTCTAAATGCCAAAATACAGGCATAGCCTAGTTTAGAGATCACCAAGTACAATGAATATAAATAATTTTAGTTAAACTAAGTTAAACTTTTTATAGAAAGAGCGTATCCTCTTCAAAAATTGGAAAACAAAAAACTTTAACAAGCAAAAATAATATTGAAAGAGACATTAAAAATAAATATATAAAATAAATGAATTTATGAGTTTTTTAATGTAAATTGCACTGATACAAATTTAGATTCGATCAAATTAAATACACATGTACACTAGCTATATTAAGCGCTATTTTTATTGTAAATCAATTATGATATACCTACATCAAAATAAATAGTTGGATTGTTTTATTTAGAAAAAAATAATTAACCGAAATTCTATATCTATACTTAATATTATAAAGAGGAAACCTTTGTATTTTTGTATGTTTGTATTGAATAGGCTCAAAAACTACTGGACCGATTTCAAAATTTCTTTTACCATTACTTAGAGGGATTCTTCCGAATCCGTATAGGCTATATTTTGTCCCGGAAAATAGATAGGATTTTTCGTGGTAGTGAAAATTGTGGAGTAAGGTGTCAAAAAAACTGCCGTACGTTAACGATTCTCGCGAACGCTGCCTATATTTAATACTAGCTTTTGCCCGCGACTTCGTCCGCGTGGAATAGTTACTTTGGGCTAACGTTAAATTTAACCCCGATTTTGAAGCATTCTTCAATGGCACTCCGCTCCTATCGGCCTTAGCGTAATGATACAATATAGCTGTGCCCGCGACTCCGTCAGCGTAAGTTAATGTATTGGTAATATTGTTTAGATCACGTTCACATGAGGCTTAAGTACCTAGAGAACGCTTCGACCGCGAGACGCGTCGAGCGCGGCGACCGATTCTCAAAAATAATCCTTATAGCATGATTCAGTATTCACGCGCGATGGCTTATTATTATAAGCGTATTTCATGTATAACTTTGGTGTTTCTATACCGATTTATATGATTCTTTTTACGGTTTCGTAGCCGAATGGCAAAAAACGGAATCTTTATAGTTTCGACATGTCTGTCCGTCTGTCTGTCTGTCTGTCTGTCCGTCCGTCCGTCTGTCACAGCAATTTTATTCCGAAACTATTAGGACTATACATGTGAAACTTGATAGGTAGATGTATTCTGTGAACCGCTTTCCGATTTTGAGAAAAAAATTAAAAAAATATTTAGAATAAAGGGGGGCTCCCCATACATGGAACTAAACCTGAAAATATTTTTTTTCATGAAATCGATGCATGTGTGGTATCTATAGACAGTTTTTTAAAAACGACATCGGGGTTTCTAAAACCACTTTTTCATAAAATCAATCGTTTAAAAGATATAAGCTTCCAAAGTGGTAAAATGTGTGTGTGGCGGACACAACCTCTAACTTCTATAATAATGGAGTGAAAAATCTAAAAAAAATATATGTCTGTAGATCTTAATATATACTTTCAACTAAAATTAGTTTGAACGAAATCAGTTCAGCAGTTTTTGAGATACAGCATATTTTATAAAACCGCAAATATAACTTTGTAATTCATACAAACACTATGAAAAACAAATTTATTCGGCGCAGTTGTAAAAAATGTAAAAAAGCCAGTTTTAAGAAATTTGTAAGGTTTTTTTTTTTCAAAACAAATTTATTTGGCGCAGTTGTAATAAATGTAAATAAGCTAGTTTTAAGAAATTTGTAAGGTTTTTTTTTTCGTCAAATAAATTTGCATATTATATTATAGTTACTACGGAACCCTTCATGGGCGAGTCTGACTCGCACTTGGCCAATTTTTTTATGGAATAGTTAATAATGTTAACTTTTTCAATTAGGGGTGACTGAGAGTGTTATAAACGTAAGAGTAGACAAATATTATAATCAGAAAGCTTCGAACTGCTAAGCTATCGGGAATTACACGTGTTATTGTGAGTCAACCATAAAAGTTAGACATATGCTGTCGTGGGATATTTTTTGTATAATTTTAAGGAGAACATTTCCGTCATGAAATGATTTGTGTAGCTTTAACCATTAAGGTTGCACACGCGACGGAAGCTTAAAAAATGGAGTAACTTCTCCCGTTTTTCCAACATTTCCCTTCACTGCTCTGCTCCTATTGATTGTAGCGTGATGAAAAGTATACTATAACCCGCTCAGGAGTATGAAAAATAATTGTACCAAGTTTCGTTAAAATCCGTCGAGTAGTTTTTGTTTCTATAACGGTTATACAGACAGACAGACAGACAGACAGACAGACAGACAGACAGACAAAAATTTAACTGATTGCATTTTTGGCATGAGTATCGATCCTTAATCACCCCCTGATAGTTATTTTGGAAATATATTTCATGTACAGAATTTACCTCTCTACAGATTTATTATAAGTATAGATAAACATTGCACCCGTGCGAAGCCGGGGCGGGTCGCTAGTAAATAATAAAATATTACTTACTATTAATATGAATACTTAATATGACTTTATATAATTTTGAATATAATGCTCACTAACAAGAAAAGGCTCTCGTCATCTGTCTTGGCAAGAAGCACACAGAATAATAGAAAAAAAACCATTTTACTTAATTATTATACATAAATGAACTCAGCTACGTACATAAAGACTAATGGTAGCGAAATTGCTTATAGTAAATCTGAAGAGTTAAAACGAAGTTCTGTGTCCATTTTAATTGAAACTCGGAAACTAACTTTGTGAATGGAAGAAAAACACAGAGTGTATTAGTGCCTTTCTCTAATAAGACTAGGAGAATCGGATTACATGCACTGCCGTGCCAATCCAAAATACTGTAAGGCGACTTACAGTGTTTTTGCTTAACAACTTTATATTAGTTCCTTGAAGTCTGTTTAACACCCCTGACTTACATTTTTTCATTACAGTGTATATTCTGCAAGATCCCCCTTAAGCTAAGAAACACTATCACTTTCAAATTAATAAATTAAAAACCTAGGTTTAACGTTAAATATACAATCAAATGTGGTTTTCGAAAGTCACAGTGTTTTGGATTGGCAGGGCAGTGCAGCCAACTACATTGATACACTAACTGGGATTGAGCCACTAATTGACCAGAAATACAATGTTCAATGGTATGCATGCTAATTGCTAATTGGCTCAAGCGATACCGTGCGTGAACTGTAACTAGCATTAAACATACGTAAGACCTCTCAGTCTCTACCTATATCTAGCTCCCTCACGATAATCCTTCTCAGACATACACAGATCTTCAATCCCAAAGACATCTACGATTCCCTCAGTTCAATTTATAATCAGAGTCGATTGCCATTCCCGTTTAGAATAATCCCCTGTCGGTTTCCTAGCTCGCGTTTCGTAATAACCCCCCCGAGTGTACAACTTTTAGCGAAATTAACAAAGTTGGAGCCCCTCATTGCGGAACGGGATCTCGGAAAACATAAATTGTGATGAAATTTGAAAATAAAAATAGGCCCAGGAAAATTTAAGGCTTAACTCGCCTGGATTGTTTAAAGGTAGTTAGGTGCTCGATCAATTTAACGCTCGCTGTAATTCTTATGGGTTACTTTAGGTTAGATTCTTATTGCACAATGTAGGTGTACGTCATAGATTTTAGATTATTTTGCCTTAGTTCGGGCACGCCGCAATTGCGGCGGTAAGACCCCTCTTTGAGAAGTGGCTATATCGGCATCACGGCGTCCTGACCTACCGCATGACGCAGGTCCTCACCGGACACGGAAGTTTCGGGAGGTACCTGTGTCTGATGGGAAAGGAGGAAACGCCTGGGTGTCACCACTGCGAGGATCGCCCTGAGGACACAGTAGAGCATACGGTGCAAGACTGCCCCGCTTGGGCAG
This sequence comes from Tholera decimalis, assembly GCA_943138885.2. Taxonomy (NCBI): domain Eukaryota; kingdom Metazoa; phylum Arthropoda; class Insecta; order Lepidoptera; family Noctuidae; genus Tholera; species Tholera decimalis. The sequence continues at coordinate 6,745,000 of OW964568.2, forward strand.
AGCACCGACGTGTTCTCACAGCGGCGATAGGCGGAGACCTTTCGCGCCTGGCACTGGTCGAGGCCATGCTGCGGGGCGAGACGGAGTGGGAAGCGGTCGCCTCCTTCTGCGAAGCAGTCATGCTATCGAAGGAGGAGGCGGGCCGCGTGAGGGAGAGGATGGCGTCTTCCCTCCAGCCCAGCCGCAGTGGTAGACGCCCACGGCGTCGGACGTCGGCGGACGATCTCCGGCCACCGTAGGCGCGGGCATGCGGACAGCGAGTAAAGGGCAACTCGCTGTCCGACCATGGACCATGCCCGGGTCGACGGCGCGTTGTGTTCCACGCGCGCCTCAAAGAGCGTCAGCAATATGACGAGGCCCCCCCTGTAGAGGGCCGAAGCCTGCCGGGGTCGTGGGACTTATCCCATTACCGTGACCCCGGAACGTAAAGGGCTATTGAAGGAACACCGTGGATTTTAGTCAGTACAAGTCTGACAGTCCCTCCGGCCCTGCCCGGGGTGGGAGGACTTGTTTGATGATTTCACCACGTAAAAAAAAAAAGATATGCCTTAGTTGGAAGGGTTAACAATATTGTTAATTGTACATTGGTAACGTTTGTATTAAACTTAGCCAAGCAATTTTGTATTGTTTTTAAGTCAAGCAATATAAAAGTTATATTAAAATATTGTTACCATTATAATGTTTGTAGCCAAGCTACTGCCATGAATAGAATACATAGGTACCTATTACTTATTGTACAACGACTTAAAAGAAGAAAAGAGGTAGTTTTTTTATATAATTCGCTTTGGTCTGATATAGTAAATAACATAACCCTACTTCTTTTTCAGTCGGTTAAAAAAGTAGCCTACTTTTACTACGTACCTTTCTCAAGCTTCTAGCTACTTCTATAACAAATTTCATTCAAATCCACCCAGTACTTTTGGTATTCTATTTTATAATATTAGTATAGATAAATTAACTACAGAAATGTGGAAGTCACCTCTGCAGCATGAACTCCCACCCATAGCTAGAGTGTTACAACTTCAAAACGGTACGCACCAACTTTTCAACTCGCCATCATTCTGCACCAAGGGTATAAAATAGTTAAGGCTATCACATTAATTGCTGACGCGGTATATTAATTAAGAACCCGCTGTAATAAGACAGTCGACTAACTGGTTACAAAGTTTCTATTTCTCGACTTATTCAACCGATAAAAGTCTAAAGTTGTCTGAAATTAAATTTTCGCGTCATTTGTTGTTCGGTCTGTTTGAAATTAGTGCCATTGGGTCGCTTGAGGCTTTTAGAGGTATTAACAGACTGAATTATTATTTTGCGCATGCGTTTCGTTCAACTACAACTCATCTACCAAGCGCTTCTCCTCCACATTTATTGTGCGCACTTCCAAGCTGTGGAATTCTCTGCCGGCTTCTGTGTTCCCTGCCACTTATGACCTATCAACCTTTAAAGCAAGAGTAAACAGGCATCTTCTGGGCTCGCTCGTTCCATCGTAGACCTCATCTATCGCTTACCATCAGGCGAGATTGCGGTCAAGAGTGAGCTCATTCTGAATTAAATATAAAATAAAAGAAAGGAAAAAAATCAGCTTTGGCTTTTCCCAACTGTTGGCTTCCATTCTAACATTGGTGTCATTTTTAGGGTCCCGTACCCAAAGGGTACAAATGGGACCCTATTACTAAGACTTCGCTGTCTGTCCGTCCGTCTGTATGTTACCAGGCTGTATCTTAAGAACCGCGATAGCTAGACAGTTGAAATTTTCACAAATTATAACTTTAACTTTAATATATATTCTTTATTCCAATTTTTTACAATTTTTACCTATGACAATAACTTGATTTTAGGACAATATTCTTTAAAATTGCATAAATAAATCAATGATTACTCCACTGGCACCCAAGCTAAGATTAAACTTGTGTTATGGGTGGCAGGGTTCTCCTCTCTGTTAATACATTCCTCAATTTATACAAAACTAGTACGGAGTTACATTGGGTAAGTAGCTAACGATTGAGTACAAAAAGAAAACTAAGTTATAAAACAAAGAAACAAACAATAGAGAAAAAAAAAATTATACAAGAAAAATAATAATCTATAGCCTCTCTCTAGTGAGAATTTGGTGAGGTTTGTGGTGTAAAGTATGACTGCATGTGTCATGTGTATGTGTCGTGTGTATGTTTTATGTATATGTGTCGTGTGTGTGTGTGTGTGTGATGTATGCGCTTGTAGTATGTTAGTGTTATTCGAAAAAGCAGAAAATTTTAGAAAAGCTTTCCAAGTAACTTTTCAGTCTCCTCGTAGGTAAGAGTTGTGAGCCACTGACTCACTTTCTTTTTACATTCGAATTTATTTAAGCCATAAATATTGCATCGCTTGTTAACTGCATTATAAATTCGACTACCTAATACTCGAAAGTGTCTTTCAGCCAAATTAGTTTTGTATCGTTCTATAGGACAGACATACTTTGCTCTCATATTTGCCAAACGACCAGCACAGTATATCAGAGAACCGTGCCTGCGCAAGATGGTATTGAGCACAAAGAGCTGTCTAACAGTCATGTCATGTATTTCTGTTGCCGCTATAACAACAAATACTAAAAACTAAATAAAATAAATGCTTAAGGGGGGCTCCCATACAACAGACATGATTTTTTGCCGTTTTTATAGAAACTGGTACGGAACCCTTCGTGCGTGAATCCGACTCGCACTTGGCCGGTTTTATTTTCAGATTTTTAGTCCTTTTTGAGAGCAGTGGTGACAATGAAAATTATAGAAAGTTATCATCATATCTGTTCAGCCTTTTCCTAACTATCTTGGGGTCGGGTTCCAGTCTAACTAATGCAGTAATAGTTAGCTGCTAACTATTATAAGCACAGCATACTAACATTATTATTGTATATAAGTGAATAATACACCATAAATATGTTTTTAATGCGGAATAAGGTGTGTAAGGATAAGGTTAAGTGGCGATCTATTCTCTCTGCTATTTGACAGGCAACTTTTGTGTAGCAAGAAAAATGTTTTATTATTATATAAGTGAAAAAGCACAAAACAAGAAAGATATTAAATTAATCGAATCGGGGGCGTCGGTCGCAGGTGCCTCGACCACTGAGGGCCTAAGCCACGGACCCATATTTTCAATTCAATTCAAAACATTTATTTTAAGCTTTGCAGTCCATAGAGAGTAAGTATTTTATCGAAAAAATTTCAAAACTCACACACACACAGAACAATAAAATCGAGAATCAGCCCACAAAACATGAATCATACATGATAATATTATTTTGGTAGTTATTTTTTAATAAATAAACAAAGCTAATATATTCGGGAATGAGTTGTTCAAATATATGTATGTACTTGGGCCAATATGGATATGATTATATTAATCCCTTATAATATTTTTATTTACGTAAGAATTTTATGATTTGGCTGTGTATATAAATTTTGATGAGAATATTTTTTATAAGGTACACTAACTAACTGACATGGTTCTTGTCATGATTTCACCATTAATTGTATGAATATTGAAAGTAACATTGGCCTGTGAAATCGTTTAGGAGATTAAAATTTATGAAAAACTACATTTAAATTGTTATTTTTAACCAATTTCCAAAAACATTTATTTTCAACCAATAATTTATTAATAGAACTAGTAAATATGTACGAAAACAAATATGTGTTATATTTTAGCGAGATTTTAATAAAAAATAGCACGTGGGCTTTAATTTAAAAAGCGGATACACTAAAATGCATGCAGGCAGAGTCCTGTTCCGTTAGTGGTTCAAATGTTGGCAAGAATTTCAAATTAACTGTTGTGCGACATTCTTTTGAAGGAGTGAGGGGGGGGGGGGGGAATATTCTTATGGCTCCTCCCGCTTTGCGTGGAGTGGAAGGGAGTGAAGACTTCCACTGACCAAAACCTACCTTATTCCTTCAACTGAAGGAACTGATTAAGCCACTGCCCTTGCGTTTTGGAGGCCGCGGTATCTCCTTAAAACGTTGCCGAATAAAAAGCATCTTGGAATAAGTTAGCTTTGTTTTTTTTTGTAATCTAGGGTTATTTATGTTGTTTTTTTTTATTGATAATAGGTTCGCGTTTGATCACCATTCCACCTGATGGTAAGTGATAATGTGGTCGAAGATGGAGCACGCTTATCTTAAAATAACCCATTCACTCTTGACTTAAATACCCCTAAGTTATAGCTATCGGGAAACACAGACTCCGGCAGGGAATTCCACTCCTTAGCCGTACGCACAATGAAAGTATTCCCAAAACGTTTTGTTGTTATAGGTAACCGGCCATGCTGATCTGTTTGACTATTCAACCAACAATGTTGACTACAGAAAAATAACAGCAAATACTTCAACCATTAGACAAAACAAAAACTACAGCGAAGGGTTATCTCAACATCAAAATATTCCCAACGAAAAACTTCAGCTCCTAAGCATCAAAGAGAGCCATTCGGGATCAATACACTAATATGTCTGCGGTAACCAACTTCGGCTATCCATTCACCATTAAATTGATTAAGCACATAGGATAATGGAGGGGAATCCATCTTGTCCCAGTAAATAGTTGCGAGATGGCCACTTCAACACTTTGAAAGTTATGGGATTAATCGCTGATGTCTTCAGACTTTGCTGAGGAATTAGGTACAAGGATAGTTTTAAATTGACGATGGAAGTATTTGTGAGGATAATAAAAAGGCCGTACAGGTCAAAAGACTGATCAGTGCTTAGTGGCAGTTGGACATGTACTCTTTTTCTATTTTTCTGGAGTTCCTTTTGACTTGATACTTTAGACTCATAGATTTCTACCGGTGAACTATTTATTATACGTTACATATTAATGAAAATAAATAAATAATATCAATTGAAATAAGCAGCACCTTTGTACTTTTTATCTGTATTTGTCTTTTTTTTCTTTTTCAAGTGTCATGTGTGTACATATTTTTTTTTAAACATTTTTGCAAAAAATAGAACCGACTTCTATATAAAAACCCTACATAGGCAAAAATAACTTTAATTTCGGTAGTCGGTGTCAAAAAAAGAAAATACAAAACAAATGACACCGACTACCGAAATTAAAAAAGTCGTTTCTATTTTTTTTTTTAAATTCACGATTTTTAATGGGTCGTTTTGTAATTTATCTAGTTACAAAAGCCATAATGTCAACAACTTATCGCCTTTTACAAAATATTGCTTTTCCCGATGCATAGCCGTTAATTTTTGAGGAGTTCTCCTGGTACTTGACCATCAGCTCTACATCACCATTGTATTGTAACGAGCATAAAGTGTTTAACATCCGTACTCAAGTAATCGAATCGCAATCGACGAAATACTTATTATTGAGTAGTTTCAGTGGCCATCTGTGGTCTTCATCATCAGTTGAACTTCCCCAAATGGTACTTTACAAAAGCAACTGCTCAAGGTACTATAAGAAATACCCAAAACGCTATAGGTGTGCCTATAATATTTGAAGAGTTCCCTCAATTTCTCCAGGATCCCATCATCATATCCTGATTTCGTAACAATGGGACCAACTAGAAAGTATACCCTTTCAAATGCAAAAAGAATTTTTCAAATCGGTCCAGCCGTCTCCGAGTTATGTGGTAACATACATACAAAAAAAGAAAAAGTTCAAGACGAATTGAGAACCTCCTTCTTTTTTTTGAAGTCGGTTAAAAATTACATTCTTTAAATGATAATTATAATGAAGACTGCTTTGGGAGCGCTCCACCACCGTATTTATTTCAACTATGACCGTAACAATGATAAGGTTCATTTTTAAGTATTACTATACTTATACTTAAAAATGATCTTGTAGAGACTTATAAAATATAATTATTATAGTTTCAAACGCGTTACCCATTCAATAAATTTATAACTGCAGAAGTAATTAATCTCCAAGCATAAACTAGGATTTGAATACATTGACAGAGTAGACAACATTGATAGAGATAGATTCTCATATGTGGGGCAGCGGAATCATTCTAACGAGATATCGCAGCCCTTAAACGCAAAGGCAGCTGAAGAACTAAATTGCGTATTGAGTCAGTAAAAGTCTAACACTCCCGTCTGCGATCACCCTAAAGGGGGAGAAAGAAAAGCTAGTCCTATTAATAATAAAAAACAACAAATAAAGTTAATATTTTTTATTATTAATGGGGCGTGCAACTGTCAAAGTGGCGCTAGTAGCACACTTACCAATATCAAAGCAGTTTCTCTATGGAACAGTAATGAATTTCTAAATTAGAGACAGTTATTGAGAATTTTTCGATTAAAGAACATGTATTATGTTCTTCAATCGGAAAATTGTACAGAAATCAATTGAAATCAATGAAATGAAAATAAAAAATTATACCACAGATAACCATAGATGATACAGATAACTATATAATATCTCACAATCTAACTAACACTGACAGTGACAAAGGTTCTTACGGTGGTGGTGCCATCTGCGATTAGCTTTCACTTGCACGCCCCATTGGCTCGCGTTTAACTACGATCCCCTCTGATGTTAAGCGATGATGCGATCAAAGATGAAGCGCGCTTACCTAGAATTAACCTAACTCTTGACGTAAAGACCCTCAGATTATAGCTTTCAGGAAACACAGACTCTGGTAAGGAATTCCACTCCTTAGCTGTACGCATAATGAAAGCATTTCAATTTTTTTAATATCAAGTATTTTTTGCCTAAGTTAGTTTTGTTAAGACTAGTAAGGTGTTAAGCTGTGTTATTCTGTAAGACCTCATTCTAAACTTCGAATCTGAATCCGCTGTGAGTTTATCGATTGGCATTCTAAAAACTCGGTTGTTAATTCGAATTTACACTAGCGCTACCCTTGCGAGCGTGTCAGCGAGTTGAACTAAAGATTTTGACAGATAAAGTATGAGATGACGTGAGAAGTGGCATTCGGTAAGGTAATTCCTCCGTCACTTCGACGCTGTTTACAGAATCCAAAATCAAGGTCACTTTCAACCATAAGCGAAGTGACAGTGAATAGCTATGTGAGCTGCGAGTTGTTGTTTGAATTTTACAGAATCGACGTAAAGGTGCTACGTTGTGTGCTAACTTGTGTTTATTGAGTAAGTTTGTTTGTGTGTACTTTCTTAATGAAAATACAGGGTTTATAAACACTCTTTGGTTTGTAAAGTCACGTCTTTTGCGGTCATAAATCTTTTTACTCGACTGTGCGACGCAAAGGAAGGTAATTTTGCAAAAGTATTTATAAAAACTAAAACATGATATCATACATTTGCTTACAAATATTTCAGTATAATAACAGTATTAAATAAAATAACTACATAGAAGTTTATTTCGACTAATCTTTGAGTCGCTTGGGTGCAAAACGACCCGTTTATCCCTTCAGGCTCATTGGCTGTTGTTGACGCCTTAATCCTCAACCTGCATTGGATAGGAACGACATAACATCGACTAAAAGCTGAAAAGTAATAAAGTATGCAAATTAGAACCGTTTCAATTTAACTGATTAAACAGAAACAGCAAACGTGAAACAAAAACGTAATTACAAAATGGTGACACACAGAAATACATATTAATTGTGTGCAAAGAAATTAATGGTCCAACGAAATTAACGAAGCGCTGCAGTTAACGAGGTTTTGGGAAATAAATCTGAAAAAAATGTATGTAGGTATATGTGGATGTACCGTGGAGTTAAATAGACTGCAAAATAACTAAGATAATTATTATCATAAATTAAGACAATAGTTCACCACATAATTATGTTTTCAACAATACACACTTTTATTAGAATTACGTATTATATTAAGTTCATCATTTGCTTAGCCTTGAAAAAATGGCCTACGACCTATTCTCAGACTACCCAATATACCCAAAAAACTTAAAAATCAGTCAAGCTGTTTCGGAGGTTTTCGATTTCGATCAATTGATTCAGATTTTAACACAGTATGTTAACTAACAGAGAGCGTTCCCGTCAACCCGCAATAGTATAGCATCCATACATGTAAAAAATATTACCATTCGAAAACAAAATATTTTTTTTTAATATTAAAATATTCACTAAAAATGTTAAATTGATACGTAAAAGAAACACTCTGTACACGCGTACTTGAAGGACGGCAACGCACGGTGGGCTGAAAAACGGCTTTCATAGACTTAGGCATTTTATTTTGCAAGTGCCAGTTTTTGTGCCGGATATCACTTCTATTTGTTATAACAATATACAAAAATGACACCAGAATTGATTCTGCACAAAAACGAAGGAATTATAATTTTTTTACGAAAATTTTGTATGGAGCTAGTATGAAAAATCGAAATATCTCTGAAACGGCAGCGATAACCGTAATATCCTTATAGGGGGTTATAGTACTAATTATTTATGATTTTTTGACATACGTTACATAATGGTTGTAGATGCCTTTTTTTTTTAAAAAATCGTCAAAATATTTTTATTTATTTTTACATATTAAACGTTCCTTTTAGTGTTTAAGTTGAAGAATTCAGAGCTTTAACAACTCTTAACATAAAATAGCATCACCCCTATAGACCTGAAGGACTAGACAGAGGTGTGTAGTATCTTGTTGATCTTGTAAGATTTCCAACAATACCAAATAGTTGAATATCAGTGTCAAAGTGCCCATGCTGTCGCTTCTTTTAGAAAGATAGGGGAATGAAATTGTTAATTGATCATACCCTAAAAGTATGATTACAACATAACCGGACACATAATAATATCGACACAAAAGGAATTTTAAAACCTTGCATACGTTCAAAATACAAAATAACATATTGTGTAGTCATCTAATGAGTCTGATGACAAGTAATTAAGTAATTAGAATGATGGTTGTAGTCTTCTGATTCTAATGAGCCTATTAAGTGATTAAATGATTTGAAATATCTCGCAACAATACCAACTAAGAACTGCATTCACCTTTTTATAATTAGTGAGCTAATGTGATTTGCTAATGTTGATTAGTTCTACTATGAGTTCTACGAAATGTTTTTGACGATTATAAATTTTTATTATCATATCTTTTATAACTTTAATGAGGGTAGTTAACTAATTATTGACTTTATACAATAAAAGGGCTATAATTTTGTTCCATAATTTAGATTGTTCACAACCGTGTAACTGCTAACACTAAAACTATTTGCTTTGCGACTACAAAATCTTAGAATGGAAAGTTTAATCACCAACTTAGATTTGTTTGTTCTTCTAAAAAGTGAGTGTCCTTCATTTAATCATGAAGTATTGTTTAGTGCAATTGTGTCCCGCATAGGCGATTGCCTTTCTGCCGAAGATCAAGTAACTCTCAAAGAATTTTGCCGGAGATTCACGCGAGCTGCTTTAAACAGGTGGCAGAAATCTAAACGATTCTTTGATAAGTTTAGAAATACGTACGGAGAGTGGTTGCAAGCAAATATTGATTGGCCGAGTTGCGTGCAAACTTTAATAAATCAAGAACCAACTGTTGATGAGATACCAAGAGCACGCTCAGTCTCTCCAGAACCTTCGACATCATCGACTGTTGGAACAATGACAAAAAGGTCCCGAAAACCATTCAAAGATCTGGGAAGCAAACAGAAAAAGAGAAGATCTAGTGAGCACATAGGCGAGGATTCCTGTGAATTGGCATATGCAGCTGCAGCACGTTTAAAAGAAGAAGGTTATGAAGATATCGCATCTGTAATCAATTATATGATCAAAAATCCAGAAGCTGCCGTTAAAATCAAGGAAAGCATTAAGAAAACAGTAATATTTACACCAGAGAAAGCACTTGGATTGCTTCTTTCACTTAAGCTTTCAAAGTGGCAATATATTACGTTGCGAGAGACTGCCATTCGGGAAGGTGCTAAGGATATTTACCCATCCTACTATAAACTGCAACGAACTAAGCTTGCATGCTACCCTCCTAATCAATCAGTATCAGTTACGGATTCATCAGCTAGAATTACACTTCAAGCTTTACTTGACATCACGGTGAAGCGGATTCTTCAAAGTCTTTCTGATAATGTGGAAAATAAGCAGTTAAAGCTGATATCGAAGTGGGGATTTGATGGTGCTTCCAATCAAAGCCGATACAAGCAGAAAATGGACGGCGAGCATGATGATTCAAGCATTTTCATGACCTCCTTGGTGCCACTGAAACTGACAGATGGAGATAATACTATATGGACAAACCCGAAACCATGCTCAACTTTTTATTGTCGTCCGGTTCAGTTCACTTTTGTAAAAGAAAGCCATGCAGTTGTCATTGATAACAAAAGAAAAATGGATGAGGAAATTGAGGCCCTTAACCCCACAGAGTGCATTAATAGTAACAGGGTGACTCATAAACTAATGATGACAATGATCGACGCAAAAGTCTGCACGTACCTTTCTGAAGCTAGATCAAATGCATCATGCTACCTGTGCTTAGCAAAACCAATAGAAATGAACCACTTAGATGCTGTAACATCAAAAACTGTGTGTTCTGACATATATGAATTTGGCCTATCATCCCTACATGCCCGTATAAATTGCATGGAATGTCTGTTACACATTGCGTACAGACTTGACTTCAAACAGTGGGCAGCAAGAAGTAATGAGCATAAAGATATGTTACAAAACAGAAAAAAAAACATTCAAAATAAATTTAAAGAGGAGCTCAATCTGTTAATTGATATAGTAAAACAAGGCTCGGGAACTACCAATGACGGGAATACCGCAAGGAAGTTTTTCGAGTTTCCCAATAAAACTGCAGCTATTACTGGGTTGGATCAAAACCTGATAAAAAGATTTGCTGTTATTTTGCAAGCAATAACATCTGGTGAGAAGATCGATGTCATCAAATTTAAAGATTTTGCTCGCAAAACAGCAGAAAAGTACGTGGAATTATACGACTGGTACTACATGTCATCAACCGTACATAAACTATTAATACACGGAGCTGACATAATCGAAAAAAATGATATTGTCCCTATTGGGACTCTCTCGGAAGAAGCCTCAGAGTCTCGAAACAAAGATTTTAGGAGGTTCCGGGAACATCATTCGCGGAAAAGAAGCAGGCAAGATTCTAATCAAGATATCCTAAATATGCTTGTTGTTTCTTCGGATCCTTTTCTAAGTGCACAAAGGCCGAAGTTAGATGCCAAAAGGAAGACAACCTTTTTTGCTGAAACTCTCGACCTAATACAGTTTCCGGAAACTGAGTTCGAGTTTGTAGGTATATCCGATCTGGATTCTGACTCGGAATTGGAGTCCGACAACGAAAGTTGTAAAGAAAATTTGTAAAATTTAATTATTTTTCTTTATGTTCTTTTGTTATTTATGTTAGTTTATTGTACCAATATGTTTAGTTAATAATTTCATAAATTATAGTTTCAAATATGTATTTTGTATAATTGAATTTATTAGATATTATTTTTGTTACTTCTGTTTTATTTAAATTACCTATCAATAAAAAGTTTATATACAGTCTTTTTTTTTTCACATATTCTTAATATTTGGGGAAAAAGCATGCTTCCTAACGATGTTCTTAACTTTGACACAGTTCATGGATCGTTTTGAACAGTTTCATATGTTAAAATAAATAATGTTAGTACTATAATCCCCTATAAGGATATTATTATTATTATGTGTCCGGTTATGTTGTAATCATACTTTTAGGGTATGATCAATTAACAATTTCATTCCCCTATCTTTCTAAAAGAAGCGACAGCATGGGCACTTTGACACTGATATTCAACTATTTGGTATTGTTGGAAATCTTACAAGATCAACAAGATACTACACACCTCTGTCTAGTCCTTCAGGTCTATAGGGGTGATGCTATTTTATGTTAAGAGTTGTTAAAGCTCTGAATTCTTCAACTTAAACACTAAAAGGAACGTTTAATATGTAAAAATAAATAAAAATATTTTGACGATTTAAAAAAAAAAAAAGGCATCTACAACCATTATGTAACGTATGTCAAAAAATCATAAATAATTAGTACTATAACCCCCTATAAGGATATTACGGTTATCGCTGCCGTTTTAGAGATATTTCGATTTTTCATACTAGCTCCATACAAAATTTTCGTAAAAAAATTATAATTCCTTCGTTTCTGTGCAGAATCAATTCTGGTGTCATTTTTGTATATTGTTATAACTAATAGAAGTGATATCCGGCAAAAAAACTCGCACTTGCAAAATAAAATGCCTAAGTCTATGAAAGCCGATTTTCAGCCCACCGTGCAACGTCGCAATTTATTTATGAATACGTACGCGTGTACAGAGTGTTTCTTTTACGTATCAATTTAACATTTTAAGTGAATATTGTAATATAAAAAAAAAACATTCTGTTCTCGAATATAAATATTTTTTTAGCATGTATGGGTGCTATACTATTGCGGGTTAAGGGGAACGCCCTTTGTTAGTTAACATACTGTATATTAGATCGTATAAAATCAATCTTTCTTTGATATATTTACTGTGGAGTTTTTTGAGTGGTAAAAATCACCAATTGGGAAAACCACCTATGTGGGATGAAATACTTTGAATTGAATTTATTAAAGCCAAATCAAATTCCAAATACCATATTTTATCCTTTGAAATATTATTCAGTAAGTATATTATTACTCTTGAATAAATGTTTGCTTTATGTAAACATGAATCTCAGCCATTTTATTAAAATATGCTCCATAAAGTAAAACTAATACGTATATTTGAACAACGGTGGCTTAGTGGTTACAGGCCTGAGTTACGTCTTGTAGGTCGTGGGTTCGAATTTGGGTAAGCGTATACTATGTGTGGAGGAGTTTGTGGCTGAATAATAACAGCCGTAGGGGTCGATCTTGTAGGTTAAGCAACGCTTGACAAGGTCTGTCTGTGGATGGGTTACAATAAATAAATAAAATTCATTTATTTGAGGTCCAAGGTCATAAAATAAAAATAAACAAATTCAAACAATTGCTCGGCTTCCTAATTTAAAATACAAATGGAGAAATTTATATACAAAAAGATTCAAAGATATATTAAAAGTCAATTAAATAAATAATAAAAAAAATCATGTCAAATTATCAAATTAAATACAAATTAAATATTAAATTAAAAGTCAAATTAAATTCCAAATTAAAAGTCATAAACTACGGCTATTACATAGAAAATGTCAGGTTATTTTTCTTTTATTTACCTTAACAATATGCTGGTCACAATTGTGCCTCACATAACGACATCTTAACATATTATGAAGATTCCTCCGTGCTTCATAAGGCACGTTAAATCATTGATCCCAGCTGCCATTTGGAGCCCTTTGGTAGTCGTTTTGAGTAATCAAGCCAGAAAATTTGACACTGGCCTGGCCTTGGGGAATCGTGAAATGAAATAATATAATATAAGACCGCCCATTGTATCACCCTTTTTAGTTGTTAAGTCCATAATTTTGTTTTACTGTTATGGAGTACAATAAAGAATATATCTATCTATATATTTATTTTGTAAATTGGTTATAAATAACACTTGTTTTTTTTTTGCGTTATTATTTTTAGTTTAGCTACATGAGGCCGGTATTTCCTAACTGACCACTCTGAGAAGAAAATAGTCATAGTCATAGTCTCTTTTAAAGCCCATACAATTTGTATTTGTATATTTAGAAGCATGTAGGTTCATGTCTGTGGTGTTCTTTTGAGGAAATAACCACGCGAGATTGGGCGGACCTGTCCAACAATTTGACGTGTTACTCAGTTACTGGGTTGTGGAGGTCAGACAGGTAGCTGAATCAGGTTAGACTGGAAACCGACCGCAACATAGCTATGCCAATGTTGATGTTGATAACTTTGTATCAGTTTCATCGTCACCATTGCTCTAATAACGGTAAAGGAAAATATTGTACTGTTCCATGTTAATTTTAATTTTAATTTATCTTATATAATTTCAATTTTCAATCACAATTATTATTACTATTCTTATCTTAAATGTATTTCTATTTCTATGTTAATTAATGTAATTGGTGTTGTACCGTTTTAATTAAATATAAATAAATTATAAATAAATAATAAATAAATTGGAAGGAAACTGGCATGTCTTAGGACAGAAAATCCGAAGAAAAATGACACCAAACCGTACTAATAATAATAATAATCGTTGTTGACCCACATGAAGAGAATCTCGTGAAAGCTGAGAAAGAATAGCAAATAGTTTTTGCAGGAACAAAAACACAAGACTAGATACGGCGCAGGACCCGTGCTCCACCTAAGATCTCCACCTGGGTGGAGCACGGATACTATATGGGTCCCGTGCTCTACCTGATAATTAGTACAGTCAAGTAATTAAGAAAAATACACAACTTAAAAAATAATCAAATAATTTATATTAACGCTTGTTTTCCAAAAAATGGCCCAAAAAATTTAATTATTAAATAATTGCATTTGCGAATTTAAAATAAGTCTGTTTCAGTTTTCTTTGCAGCGTTTAGTTGTTGATACATCTAAAGAATCAGTATTTTGTGATATCACTGTAAGCAATCTACTTAGGGTTACACCATTCATCTACAACAACAAGTCAAACGATGTTAGCTGCAAAAATATAAACTGAACCGCAGATAACAACGCCCTTCCCCGAATACAGAAAACATGACATAACGCTCCATGCAGAAAGTTAATTAAGACTAATTTAAACAGAAAAAGACAATAATTTAAAAGATAATAATAAACAACAAAAGACATAATGAAATTGGGATGTGTTTAGAAGTAGTAACCTAATGTAAGGTGAATGTGTGGATGTACCTTACATCCAAAGAGAAATACATTAAGTATCTTGACTTAGCTCATGAGGTTGTTAACATGTGGAATGTAGACTTGGCTGTCAAAGTGCCGATTGTCATATCAGTCAATGGGCTGATAGCTAAACGCTTCGACGACCATCTGTCGAAGCTGGTGTTGCACAGCTGGATAAAGGGCCTGATACAGAAGGCAGTTCTCCTCGATACAGTTCGTACTGTGAGGAGGTTCCTTTCTCTGGAGACCTAACCACCGGTAGCGCGGACCCTGTTCCTGATACCAGCGGACTGCCATTTTTTATATTTTTAATTTTTTTTTTATTGTCACTTTTTTATTAAAAAAAATGTATTTATAAATGTAATTTTTGAGAAGTAGATCCATTAAAACTTATTAGTATAAACTTAAAAACTATGTTAGTAGGAATATAAAAATAAAAAGCATACATAAAAGAAAAATAAGACACACAAACAAACACACTCAATTTGGCACATGAACTCCCGCTCTCACGTGTACACCCACCCAGTGCCTGAGAAAAGCACCATCATTTTTTTCCGATAAGGTGGCGAGGATACTGTTGGTGCTGACTCTGAATCGCTGCAGCATCGAGGCACATCGCTTGCGCATTATAGCATAGAAATCATCCAGCCGCGCTTCAGCAAACATACCTGATGCGCTGCAAAACCTAGGCAACCCCAACAGCATTCTCAACACATTATTGTACTGAATGCGCAGAGCGTTGTAAGCCTTCTGCGTATACCTAACCCACAGGCTGCACGAGTAAAATGACTGGTTGTATGTATGTCCACTGCCCACGTGGTGTATAATAGGCCATTCCCTCTTATAAACGATTTGATATTAAGCTAGGTAGAGTTGGAGGCCTGAAGCCCTGTAACACAGGTAATCCTAGTGCAGACTCCAGTCTTCACAATGTCAATGTCAGCATCTATTTTGTGCTTTTTAAAGAAAATATTGAAATTAAAACATATTACTGCAGTTTTTCGTTAAAGAGAAGTAGCAATGTGGGTTGTATTCACATTACTAGCAATCTTTTTAACTTTTTTTTTTTTTTTTTTTGTGTTTGGCATCTCGCAGGTCAACCTCTGAGGTTGTCGGCTGCTTAACCGGGCTTGCCTGTGGTTGCCTTAATTAATAAATTAATTAAAGCCTCCAGCCAGGGCTTATTAGAAAACTTACAAACTAGGCGACTTCACGCTAAGGGCACCCCCTGTGGGGTACGGACCTCGGCTTAGGGCGTCGCAGTGGGAGGGCAGCTAGGGACAGGCTGGATCATATCATTTTTATTATTAATAAGGGAATTTAAAGCTACTGGCTCAGCATCGCGGGCTGGCTCTGGCAAGGGTCGGGGCGGACTATTACGGGGACGTCGCGGCGGGCCTCGGCGGCGAGGACGGAAGGACGGTCGGTTTTTGTTTTTATGTGCCACTGTACTTGTTTCCCTACGGCTCTCTTGGAGCAGGGTGATTGCGTCATCGGGAGTAACAAGGGTATGCCTTGGTCGGCGAATCTTAGAGATACGCGAGGGTTCGTATTGGGCGGCCGATACGATAAGGGGATTCCTATGTTGGATTGCAGTATCAAAGAAACGCTTGGAGACACGTTTCATGAACTGCTGGATGGTGGGCATCTTGAGGTCTACGTGAAGAAGCTCATTTCGAACATAAAAGGGGGCTCCCGTGACTCTACGGAGGAATCGGTTTTGAAGGGTCTGCATCTTGTGGAGGAGGTAGGGCTTTGCGTGTGCGAAAACAACGCAGGCGTAGGTCATGATGGGACGGATGACCGCGGTGAAAATACGCAGCTTGCACCTAAGTGATAACTTGCTGCGGGAGCTAAGAATAAAGTGGAGCCTACCTAGAGCGAAAGCGGCGCGCGAACGTGCCTGCTTTATGTGCTCAGCGAAGGAAAGGTGTTTATCGAGGACCACGCCTAAGTATTTGGCTTGCTTTTCCCAGGGGATCGGCTTGCCGTACATGGTAATCGGACGGGGGGAGGGTGGGTTTATCCGCGGCTTAGAAAAGAGGACTGCCTGGCTTTTGTCTGGATTGACTTCGATTCTCCATTTCCGGAACCACTTGGCCAGAGTGTTTGCGGAAGTTTGGAGAGTGCGAGCGATGGCATCGGGTTTAAGACCGGTATAATAGATAGCCGTATCGTCGGCAAATAGGGCTAGCTGAGTATTTTTATGCTTGGGAATATCGCTAGTGAATAGCGTGAAAACGAGGGGGGATAGTACGGAGCCTTGAGGAACTCCTGCGCGAATGGGATGGGGGGAGGAAAGCTCCCCCTCAATTCGGTAACGAAAGGTGCGATTCGATAAAAAGTCCCGTAGGATGAGCACGAGACGGTCAGGCACGCCGAGTTGGTATAGCTTATAGATTAAGCCATTGTGCCAGACTTTGTCGAACGCTTTCGCTATGTCGAAGAATAAGGCTCCCGTTATTGCGCCCCGTTGGAAGCCGGCGCTGACGTGTTCTATGATGCGGTGGACTTGTTGGATACATGAGTGTTCGGTTCTAAATCCAAACTGCTCATTAGGTATAAGACTCTTTGCTTCGGCAAAATCTTTGAGCCGCTTATATATAAGCCTTTCATAGATTTTACCAAGGACGTTGAGTAAGCTAATGGGACGGTAGCTAGACGGGTCAGACTTGGGCTTGCCTGGTTTGGGAATACCTATGACGGTGGCCTGTTTCCAGGTTGCGGGGAACATATTATTGCTCAATGCACCATTGAAGATGGCAGTCATTAGCACTATAAGCTGGGCGGGGAAAAGTTTGAAAACCCTATTGGTGATGCCGTCGGAGCCAGGGGCTTTTCGCGGTTGGAGACTTTTAATGATATCCTGGACCTCATCAGGAGTGATGGGGGCCAGTGGATTATCGGGATCTTCGACGGGCGGAAGGGAAGTTCTACGTTCGACTTCGGCGTTCACCATATCGAGGTGGGCTTGGTCTACTGGTTGAGAGCTGGGAGAACACTGGGACTCTAGGCTGTCGGCTAGGCATTCTGCTTTTTCAGAGTTATCGAAGGCGACACTCTTATCGGGACGAATGAGAGGAGGCATTGTGGCCTCTTCAGTGGATCGTAACTTCCTCTGAAGCTGCCAGAAGGCAAGATGGGTGGGCTCAAGTTCGCTCAGCATCTTGTCCCAGCTCGCATTACGCTGCTCGGTAATGCGTTTCCTTACAGCACGCTGTAAGTTGCGCATGTGAGCTTTGTTTGCGGCGCAGGGAAAAGCGCTGTACGCACGGATGGCTGCGTTCTTCTCGGTTATCAGATTCCGTACATCGTCCGGGAGTTTCCAGCGGTGGTCTTCCACTACAGGAACTTCCCTTGAACAATCGTTCAGGACGGATTGTACGTGATTTGTAAGCGAGTCGATCGCCGCCGTCGTGTCAGCGACTGAGACTATGTGGTCAGGAATGGTGTCCAATTGAGGCGACGTGGTGGATTTCAGTTTTTCACTTACTTTCTTCCAGTCAGTGATCAATTGGGTCGGAGGAGGTTGGGTAGGATCATGGTTACCCGAGCGGGAACCTAGGTGTAGGATAACGGGACGGTGATCCGAGTTGAGCTCGTGAAGCGCTTCTATGGAGTGTAAACGGAGGTTTACATTCTTTAGGAGCGCCACATCGAGGACATCGGGGTTATGGTTGGGGTCGTGTGGGTAGTGGGTGGGAGTCATCGGAGCGATGACGTCGTAGTTTAGGGTCGCGCCTAGGTTATACACGATTCTGCCTCTGGCATTTGTCGTGTTGCTGTTCCAAGCGGGGTGTTTGGCGTTGAGATCGCCCGCTAGTAAGACGGAGTCACTCAGGCCGAAGAGAGTCGTGAGATCGCTGGTGAGCGCGATAGGATCGTCTGAAGCAAGAGACGCGACCGATGGTGGGGGATGGTAGGCAGAGATGATGGTTATCGGAGGATGACCAGTCATGCCTAGTCGACAGGCAGAGTACTCTAGGTGAGAGAGAGGCGCGGGTGGGGTCAGAGGGATGCAGTATAACTCCTTTCTATAATAAATAAGGGTACCGCCGCCGTGGCAACGTGTTCTGTCATTGCGAACTAGACGGTAATTCGCAATTTTGGGATCAGCGCGGTGGGGTTTCAAAAGGGTCTCCTGTATAAGGAGGACGTCTAATTGGTGGTCGCGGAGGAATTTAGTTATTTCGGCGCGTTGGTTTAAAATGCCATTGGCGTTGAAAAAACCTAATTTGAGGGATCGAGGCCTAGTGTGGTTTGTGCGTTGGGAATCCATTGGATCAGTCCATCGCATCCATCTGGTCGAGACCTAGCACCACATCACTGTGTGTGCTGAATATTTGGCTGTACATTGCCGTCGTAATTTTGCCGTTATTCTGCTGTTCGGCAGCCAGAAGGGCATCGCGGAGAGATCTGGCTTGGCGGGTCATAAATAACCTATAATGGCGCAGTATAGTCTGGGCGCAAGCCTCGCCGTGCGCGACGGGTGAGGGATTGGGCGGTTGTTTGACTGCAGGAGCAGCAGTGGTTTGAGGCGCGGGTTTGTGACTGGCTATGGGCTCTGTAGCCACGGCTATAGGCAGGATCTGCGCTGCGATGGGTATATCCATCAGTGCCTGCAAAGGTTTGGCAGGGGCCAAGGAGGGAAAGGCTTTTTCGTGGTTTAGCCTGTTCCACGGGGACGGTCTCTGAGGAGCGAGACGTTGGGGAATTTGAGAAGAAGGTGCTTCTCTCTGTTGGCGGGCGTTGGCGCGCTTCGCTAATTTAGGAGCGAGTTTGGGGGCTTTGGGACAGCCGCGGTAGTTTGCCGGGTGACCGGTCTGGCCGCAGAGAACGCAGCTGGGTGGTTCCGAACAGAGGTTTCGGTCTTTAGGCCGTGGGCAGTCCGCAGTGCTATGCTCGCCCAGACATTTGACGCATCTGGGAGTCGCATAGCAGTTGCTCTGCGCATGGCCATACAGTTGGCAACGGTGGCATTGTCCCACTGTTGCGGTTTTGTAGGGCTTTTCTATTGAGATACCGGATAGGGAGCAAATAGACTTAATCTTAAATATTGGGTGATGACCTTCGGTTGGTTCACAAATGACAAGAACCATGTCGTACAACTCACCGCCTCTCGCTTTATGTAAGCGATGGACGGCGATCACTGGTATACCTTGATCGGCAAGGTCGTCTTTAATATCCTGTACTAGGATTTCTTTAGGGACACGTTTAATAATAACACGAGTGGGCGTGTCCTCGGGGAAGGAGAAAGTGTGAAAGGAAATATTCCTTTCACGGAGGGCGCGATATAATTCCCTATAGTCGTTCGACGTAGGGACGGTGACTTTAATGCCATTTTGGCAGGCACGGGCGTTTGTGTAGTTGATCTTTCGATCAACACACATCTTAGACACATCAGTCCATTTCGCCTTGTCCTGGATGTAAAAGGGGGGCGGAGGGCGTTGCTTCCTTTGGGTTGAGGAAGTTTGGGCTATCGGGCTGAGGGGACGACTATCCTGCGCGCGAGTGGAGGTCGTTGGGACGGGGCTAGCGGGTCGTACGGGCGTTTGAGTTGGGGACGGGGGTGACGCGGTGGTCTTTTTGGCCTTGCTGGCCTGGGAGGTTTTCCCTTTCTTCCTCTTGCCGCCGGTGACGACTTGAAAGTCGTCTTCCGAGGATGAGGGGCATGATGACAAATCATTGTCGGAGTTGTTATTGGACATAGGTTCGGTGATGTCCATTTCACGGAATTCTGGTGCAGCGCACACCTGCGCGGCGTCCATTGTTTTATGAACAATGGGATTAGTAGGTGGGCCGGAAACAATGGGTGATTTCGGGAATCGGGCGATCGGCACGACTTTGTCGGCGGGCGGGGGCAATAGAGGGCTATCTACCTGGAAGTTGTTCGTTGTTTGATGAACAATGGGATCGGAGTTAATAAACACTTCCGTGAATTGACCAACTGGGATGCCTTGATCGGCAAGCGGGGGAGATAATGGGCTGTCAAGCGCGTCACTAAAATCAGCGACGTTGGCTTCGGTAGCCGGAGGACTATTAGCGATTTCACGCTGGATTTTTCCGCCATATTTGGCGGAAATAGCAGGGTTTTCCCTAAGGATCTCTAACAATATCTCCAAAATATTGGAGTTCGCCATAATTGGCGAATGGATCAAAAATTTAATGAGGAAATTTTGGAGATTTCTCTCCCGCGGGGGGCCTATTTAAAGCCTAACTGGCCTAACTCCCCGGATGGATGGGTCCGAGGATGTGTAACCCTCCCAGTCGGGTAGAGACTGGGAGGTGAGTACCTAATGGTGAGCCCTAAGCTTGTAACCGGTCGCCAGTCTTATTGTGCGAACCGGGCCCTATTGGGTCTAGTGCGAAGGGGTAGACACACCCAACCGACACTAGGTGAGTAGCTGAAAAGGAAACTCAGTAACTAGGTTTGACTAGGAGATCCCCCAAGGCCAAAACCTAGCACTCGACTCCAATTGACTGCTTCACCCTGAAGGGGCTCAGCGGGTGCGTCGGGTCAGCACCCCCTTGGTTTTGTTGACACCGTGAGGTTTCCACCAAGGACCACGAAACTGTGGTTTTACCCTGAAGGGGCTAAACCAAATTGTTTTTGACGATACTCTGTTAGAGAAACAGGAAATCCTTCACCACCTCGAAAAAGGCGGATCCGGACCAGGCGTCGTAGTCGGCGACTACGAATGACGTCACGGCGAGCGCGACGAAGCGATGACACAGACACAGAACGATCGAGAGCGCGGAGCGGTACGACCGTCGCGGGCGAGCGTCGGAAGCGGAATGCAATCTTTTTAACCCTCCAGCTAAGCTAAATATTATTGTGTCTGGAGTGGGTTCACGGCAGTAGTGTAATGGGTGGGGTTCGAACCCGCGAACTCTCGATGTCAAGTCCGACACCATAGGCATTGTTCTATTGACGCTTTAACTGAATAATACAATCATCAGATTTTCGAACCAATCTAGACACGCGGCAGTATTTCAAGCCAAGTTCAAGCAAAGAGAACTGGCGAGCAGCGGACATGTGTTTACACGAACCTTTTGGAGCCACTTTTGACCCCTTCATAACTCAAAAAATATTAAACTTTCAAAACACATTTTCAAAAACACACCAAATTGGTTTATACAACCTGTAACGGAAACCCCATATCTATCCAAAAGGACTGAAGACAACATCTGGTATGGAGTCTCTCTGCAAAGTTTCAGCTCAAAATAAGTGACTCACAGAATTGACCCCAAATTATCGGTTTCATATGTTTCTTGAATACCAATAATAACAAACGTGTCACAGCACTACGAGGGTCATAACTCTCCACGTCTCTTGCCAATAAAACGATAATTCTCTTTATTCTTCTTAATTTGAAAAATTCGGTCTCTGGTATCGGTGTATTGAAATTTCTAATAATTTCCACACATGTAGACATAGGATTACAAAACCCTTGCTATATCGTTTGTTATCATTCAAAGAAGCCGTTCACTTGGTATGTATATACCACTGATTTGAAAACCACTTGATCGCACATACATTGCCCCGACGCACGAAAACTATGCGAGTTTTTGCTCCTATATATATTGGCTACGATACACGAACCATTTTAGTTGTGACCAAGTATTAGGCCTGTGTGCATGCTAAACAATTACAATATTTAAATTTTTGTATCCAATTTATAACGCATAATAATGCTTTCATGCACGTTGAAGTGGTGTGAAAAACATTCCTAGACATCTAGATACCAAATGGATGACATAACTATTCATCAGTAATGAAATAAGATGAAAATTATTTATCATTTAATCCGATTATAAGCTACCGCAGAGGTCCATTTAAAATGGTGGTTTGGGTGGTCAAGGACAAAATTGTGTCGCGCGTTGATGTCTTTTGGAAATGTCTCTTTCTTACATGAAGAAATTCTAATTCTTTTATCCCTGTCTTTTCATCTGTATTTTTATCGTAAAAATCTGTGCTGTTACCTATACCGGCTGGATACGATATCGATAATTATAAAATTAAACTTATTTTTTTGTAATTCAATTCAGATAGTTATCATAAAATACCTATCTACATTAACCGACTTTAAAAAAAATTGGCCAAGTGCGAGTCAGACTCGCCCATGAAGGGTTCCGTAGTAACTATAATAATATAATATAATAATTATGTATATTTATTTGACGAATAAAAATAAACTTAAAATTTCTTAAAACTAGCTTATTTATTTACATTTTTACAACTACGCTAAATAACTTTGTTTTTCATAGTGTTTGTATGAATTACAAAGTTATATTTGTGGTTTTATAAAATATGCTGTATCTCAAAAACAGCTGAGCCGATTTCATTCAAACCAATTTTGGTTGAAAGTTTACATTAAGATCTACAGACATATATTTTTTTTAGATTTTTCACTACATTATTATAGAAGTTAGAGGGGAGGGGGACACACATTTTACCACTTTGGAAGCTTATATCTTTTAAATGATTGACTTTATGAAAAATTGGTTCTAGAAACCCTTATATCATTTTTAAAGACCTGTCTATAAATACCACACACGCATAGGTTTCATGTAAAAAAATATTTTCAGTTCTAGTTCCATGTATGGGGACCCCCTTTATTTTAAATATTTTTAATTTTTTTTCTTTAAAATAGAAAAGCGGTTTACAGAATACATCTATCTACCAAATTTCACATGTATAGTTTTAATAGTTTCGGAATAAAATGGCTGTGACATACGGACGGACGGACAGACAGATAGACAGAGAGACAGACAGACAGACAGACAAACGGACAGACATATCGAAACTATAAGGGTTTCGTTTTTTGCCATTCGGCTACGGAACCCTAAAAAGGAGAAAGTTCTGATATTTTTTCTTCTGTGTGACATGCATGTTTTCATTTTAGATTTCCCAAGATTCCATATTAAAAAGAAAAGTGGATGGATAAGGTTACTAGGCAATATTGGTTTCTAGATTGGTTTTTATTGATATAATGTTGAGAAAAGTCAAAATAATATAAGATACCTATATCCAATCTTTCTAGGCTTCAAATAGTATGACGGAGTCTAATATTAATTAACTTGGACCTTTGCATTACAATATCGCCCTCGTTAGTTACTTTGGTTCCGGGGATGCGGTAATGGTCTCTATGAGATTCCGCGGCCCCGGAACTTAAGGGCAGCTGAAGGAACAGGGTGGGTTTTTAGTCAGTAGAAGTCTAACACTCCCTTCCACTTTACCCAGAGCGGGAGAAGTCATTCGATGATTTTCCCACTCAGGAAAAAGAAACAGGTTCTTTTGTTTCGATGTCGAGTCCACGGGTTAAGTGTATGTAGGAGGGAGGAGTCATTAGATAAATCATCTAATGGTGGTGAGTACCACCAAAAAATAATTATTACCTAGTGCCTGCTGAAGCTACAGTTGTTGACACATCTGATTTTAATGAAAATATATTTATTATGGAATATAAAATAAATATAAAAAAATAAAATATAAAAATAATATATGGCCGGCTACATTGTCCATGCTCTGATAAAGCAAATAAAATGCCTAACTTGTATTGGAGCGTTGATTGGTGTTACAAATCAAAACGCCTTACAATTTCAAAAAGACACTAAAACAAGTTATTGTACGGATCCACCACAGTAATAGAAATTTATCGTCGTTGTGAAATTTATATTAAAAGGGCGATCAACGAGAGTGGTTCGAAAGTGCTTGTTAAAGTATTAGTGTGTTATTACACTGGTATACATTTCTATTTTTCTAAGTTGGCAACTTCCCTTCTTCCCTGTCATGGCTTGCACTGAGTAAAATGGTATTCTGTAATTATATTTTAAATAAAGAAATAAGTTTATTATGTGGAAATAAGTGTTTCTCTGAATACGATCCAATAACAAAATATGGTAGCAGTCCGTGGTTAATTGAATATGTAAAAAGATTGCTAAAATATCGCAGGATTGAAAAAAAGTGAAAATTGTTTTTGTGCTGTGGCATACATGTGTGTGCTGAAAATAAAAAATGGAGCGTAATCAACAAATTGTAATACCCATTTTCGACGGAAAAGAATACGCACATTGGAAAATAAGACTAACAAAATTTCTGCAATTCAAAAAGTGTCAAGACGTTATTACGAGAAAAATCTTAAGCACTGATGACAAAGAAAAATGGACGGACAAAGATGTGCAAGCAACGAACTACATTTACGGGGCAATAACGAATAAGCAATTGGAATATATATCAGAATGTGAAACGGCATACGACATAATTTGTAAATTTGATTCTATGTACTTACAAGGTTCAACATCCTTGCAAATAGTTTACCGAAACAATCTTGAAAATTTAAAGTTAAAAAACTATCAAGAACTAGACTCCTTTTTTGATGATTTTGAAAGATCAGTAAACGAGCTGAAACAGGCAGGTGCTACTATATCAGAAAATGAGAAGTTGAATTATATGCTAAGAGCACTGCCCAGTGAATATAGTCACATTGGAGACTTATTGGATGTGTTGTCAAAAGAGGAAAGAACTGTGGAATATCTAACAAATAAAATTAAAATTAAATATTTGACACAAAAACCACAAGAAAAGTCAGAAGTTACAGACAAATCAAATGCTTTTAAAACAGAAACAAAGTCAGCCCTGTCAGCCCCTAACTCAAATTTATGTTTTATTTGTGGAAAACCAGGCCATGTGAAACGCAACTGTTGGTACAATCGAGGACAGCATAATAGATACACAAATAACAATAATACAAGAGGAAGAGGTCATTCAAATCATCGGGGACGTGGTCGTGGATTTAATAATCGTGGTCGAGGTAGACACACTGAACATAGTGCATCAAATACACAAAATCAACAAAATGTTTTCCAAACTTTAGTTATTCAAAACAACATGACATCAAGTGTGAGCGAAGATAAGTCAAATAAGAACCAAATTACATGGTTATTAGACAGTGGATGCACAGACCACATAATCAACTGCGACAAGTATTTTGAAAATTCAGTTATATTAAAAAAACCAGTGCAAGTGAAAGTTGGAGATGGACGGATGCTGGAGGCCACAAAGGTTGGTGATATTAACATACATTTTCTTGTTTATGGTTCTAAATCATATATAACAGTAAAAAATGTATTCTATGTAAAAGAAATGAAGGCAAATTTATTGAGTTATGCAAGGATCACAGATAATAACAACACGGTAATATCGAAAGGACAATGGGCAAAAATTTATAATTCAAATAGAAAAGTAATAGCTATAGCACAAAAGGAAAACAGCTTATATAAAGTGAACAGCTACATAGATATACAAAGTAAAGTACAAGCAAATATAATTGAAAGTAAATTGTCAGTGAAGGAAAAATTACACCGTACACTTGGTCATGTAAATTTCAAATATCTAGAAATCTTATGTAAGGAACAGTTACTGGAAGGAATACCTAAAGAAATTGAATCAGAGTATATGAAGTGTGCTATATGCATAGAGAATAAAATGCATAACTTACCCTTTAAAAACAAAAGAAGAAGAGCTCAAGATATATTAGAGATTGTGCATACAGATGTAAATGGACCACATAATACAATAGGTTATTGTGGTGAAAAATACTTCGTAACATTCATAGATGACTACAGTAAATTGGCAAAAGTTTATTGCATCAAGTCTAAAGATCAAGTTGCAGATTGTTTTAAAGAATATGTAAATACAGTTCAAAATTTAACTGGAAAAATGATAAAAGAATTAAGATGTGACAATGGTAAAGAATATATGAACAGTAAGATGTATAGTTTTGCAAGAGAAAAGGGAATAATGATAAAGGCATGCCCGGCATATGTACACGAGTTGAATGGAACTGCAGAGAGATATAACAGGACTATAATGGATATGGCTAGATGTCTACTAGCAGAAGCAAGAGTAAATAAATGCTATTGGCCGGAAGTAATTAAAACAGCAGCTTATTTAAAAAATAGAAGTTTGGCAAATACTATAGAAAGAAAAACACCCTATGAAATATTCTTCAATAAGAAACCATCAATAGAGCAATTGAAATTGTATGGAAGTAGAGTTTATGTGAGAATACCAGAAGAAAAAAGAAGATCAAAATGGGATAAAAAGGCAGAATTAGGAATATTACTTGGATATGTTGAAGTTGGCTACAAAGTGTTGATAAATAATAGAATAGTAGTTGCCAGACATGTTGATATAATAGAAGAAGATGTCAAGTTTATGAATAACAATGAAGATACAGACTCAGAGGAAGAAAGACAAGAAGAAGAAAAGGAAAAATTTGAAAATAACTTACCGGAAGAGACTAAATTAATAAAATTTGATGACAACTCGATGAATGATGATAAAGTACAAGGAAGAGCAAAGAGAACAATCAGACGTCCAATCAGATTTGATGAAGAATTTGGATATTACTGCATTTGTGCAAATTTTTGTGATGCTATGATTCCAGGTACATTTCAGGAGGCGATGCAATGTGATGAGGCCAATCAATGGAAAGAAGCAATGGACCGTGAGATGAGCTGCCTTGTTAAAAACAATACATGGAACTTTGTGAGTAGACCAGAGGGCAAAGAGATCCTAGATGTGAAGTGGGTTTACAAAAGGAAACCAGGTAACATTTTTAAAGCTCGTTTAGTAGTTAGAGGTTTTCAGCAAAAGGATAATATTGATGATACATACTCACCTGTTGCCAAAATGCAAACATTAAAATTGTTGTTATCTTATTCTTGTCAGTTCAGCTTTCTCATTCATCAGATGGATGTGGAAACAGCCTTTTTGAATGGTAAAGTAGTATCAGAAGTTTATGTAAAACAACCACAAGGTTATAATGATGTTTCTAATAAAGTTTATAAACTAAATAAAGCTTTGTACGGATTAAAAGAAAGCCCTAGAGCTTGGTACGAATGTTTTAATGATTTTATTAAGAATCTTGGTTTTTGTAGAAGCAAGTACGATTATTGTCTTTATGTAAAAAGAGAGTGCAATGTAACAGTTTATATACTTTTATTTGTTGACGATTTATTAATTTGTTGTAGAGATATAAACATTATTGATAATATAAAGAAACAGTTGCATAATAAATTTAAAATGAAGGATTTAAATAAAGTAAAAAGCTATATTGGTATTGATATTGAATATGATTATGATAACTCTACAAATGTCTTAACATTGTGTCAGGAAAATTACATAGAGTCTTTAGCTGAAAAATATAATATTAAAAATGCAAAACTGTATAAGACACCTATGGAACCCAACTTGAAACTAAGTAAATGTGATGTAAATGAAGATGTTAAATATAGAAACTTGATAGGTGCACTCTTGTATATCAGTCATGGTACTAGACCAGACATATCTTACAGTGTGAATTATTTAAGTAGATTTCAGAATTGTTACGATGAAACACATTTTAAATATGCTCTGAGAGTTCTAAAGTATTTGTATCTAACAAAAGATTTAAAACTAACTTACCAACAGAGTCTTAATACTGATAATATTGTAAATTGCTATGTAGATGCCGATTGGGCAGGAGATAGTACAGATAGGAAATCAACTACAGGTTTTGTTATTGAATTGTTTGGAAATCCAATTTATTGGAAATCTAGAAAACAAACTTGTGTAACTAAATCATCTACCTTTGCAGAATATGTTGCATTATCTGAGGCTGTAACTGAGATAAATTTCTTAAAAAATGTAATTAGTGATATGTTCATTAAAATATGTAAACCTATTAAGATTTATGAAGATAATTCAGGAGCACTTGCTATAGCAAAATACGGAAATTTTACTAAAAATTCTAAACATATAGAAGTACAGTATCATTATGTACATGAAAACTGTAAAAGTAAAGTTATTGAAATTGTAAAGATAAACTCAGATTCAAATGTTGCAGATATACTTACCAAATCTCTGGGTAAATTAAAATTTCTTAAGTTTAGAGAAATGTTGAAATTACATATGTAAAACTTAAATGAATAAGAAAGTTAAATTAGTAGATACATAAGAAAGTTAATTAATAAATAAGAATTTTAAGTTAATAGGTGAATAAGAAAGAATGTCTTAAGTTTGTTTTAATTTTTGTTGAGAAAGAAAAGCTTTTTGTTTGTTTTTATTTTGTTAATATTTAAGTTAAACAATTTAACAGAACTGTTTTAAAGGAAAGAGTGTGCAAGCTAGGTAGGTACTAGTATACTTAAGTGAATAAATATTATAGAAGTTCTATGAATAGGTACATATTATGTTGTAAGTAAAAGATAATTGTAATTGATGTTGCCTAGTAAGAATTTGTTAAAGTAATGAGATGTGAAAATAAAAATATAAATGTAAGGAGGCGTGTTAAAGTATTAGTGTGTTATTACACTGGTATACATTTCTATTTTTCTAAGTTGGCAACTTCCCTTCTTCCCTGTCATGGCTTGCACTGAGTAAAATGGTATTCTGTAATTATATTTTAAATAAAGAAATAAGTTTATTATGTGGAAATAAGTGTTTCTCTGAATACGATCCAATAACAAAATAGTGCTGTCTCAGAAATATAATTCCAATTATTTTATGAGATCGGTTTTATTATTATTTATTATTTATTCCCGGATATTAATTTTCATCAATATGAAATAGAAACTACCAATCATTTGATTGAATTAGCAAGATGCATAATTCAGAAATATGTAGACGCTCGGTTATCATTTTTTAGCAAACACAATCAGGACCCTAAAACTTTAATTCGAAAAACATTTACCAAATTAATTCATTTTAAAAATCAATAATAACAGCATAGGTACTTGTTTTACTTTTTGTTTTTCGTTTTGTTTTACTTTCAATAAAATCACATAATAATATTTAATCATTATCAGTCTCAATTACAAATAGTAAAACAAGTACCTATTACTTGTTTTACTTTTTGTAATTGAGACTGATAATGATTAAATATTATTATGTGATTTTATTGAGTAATTTTATAATGTTAAAGTTCATTTTATCGATATCGATAACTTTCCCTCAATCAAGTAGAGCAATCCCTAACTCGGCATATCTATGAAGCTTGACTTTGAGCTGACCAATTGCAGTAGCGCATTTTTTCCTCGCCTCCCAACCCGTATTGGTGAGTTGTGTTCTTCAAAGAAATCGGCCTATAAGCTCTCTAGGTTAAATACTCTCTGGTATATACCCTTTAAATTACACGTTGTATATTGAGGTCCCCTAAATAAACTAGTAACCCAAATTTTATAAATACAGCTTAAACGGTTACTTAGATATTATAGACATCCAAAAATCGTCATTCTTATGACTGATTGACTGACTGATCTATAGATAGATACAAAACCTAACCCACTTCCAGATGACCTAGCAAGTTCAAATTTGGTATCCAGCTAGGTAATTGTGTGTATACAAAGGAAAAAAATCAGAAAATAGTGAATTTATTGGATGAGATTTTTTTCCAATCAATCGATTTTATTTTCTAAAGGTACCAAATTATAAGAGCATAAAAGTCATCTTTGGTATCGATCGTATTCTTTGTAGGAAAATAAGTTCCATTCACCAATGGTTGTTTTTAACGTTTTTAGAAACCCTTATAATTTCGTCATCTCCGTCTGTCTATCTGTCTATTCGTCCGTCCAGGTTAACCGCGATCATCTTATTCTTATACAGAATGTCCAGGAAACATGGACAGCTGATTTGGCGAAAGTACTCACGCATGAAAATGAACGAATTTTACTATGGGGCCAAATTCGAAATCGTAAAAAAACCGGCCAAGTGCGAGTCGGACTCGCGCATAAAGGGTTCCGTACCAAAACACTGTAAAATATCACGTTTGTTGTATGGGAAATTAAATATTTTGCATAATTATTTTATTTACAAAAAGTAATGATATCCCACCAAAAACATAAATGTGAAAACGGGAGCCAAGTTCAATTGTCGACTTCGCTGACAAAAGACTTGAGATCTAAATGGGTGCCAAGTTCTGTAGACAATCCTGAAATTTGTTTATAAGAAAGTATAACATTCTTAAGTAAACTTACTAATCATCTTATATTTAGCTAAACAACTTATCAACTTTATGTTATTGTTTTTATATTGTAAGGTTTTATTCTTCTAAATATTTGATTTGCTGGTAAAAACTAGCCAAGTTAAATGATGAGGTTCAATAGATCATAAGTTATTTGCTTTGTGTAAATAATTCGACTATTAAAATTGATTAAGTCATATTTTTAAATAAACTTTGTTCTAGCAGAAAGAAAGAACAAGAAATGTGTGTTAAGTTCACATTTATGTTTTTGGTGGGATCTATTTCAAAAGTTAATACTCTAAGTAAGTCAAAGCTTTAATACATCATATGTTTTTAAGATGGAGAATTTACTTGTCATATGCGTCAAAGTTAAATAACATATTTTATTTACATTACGTCAATAACATTACTTAATATCAATCTTGAAGTTTAATTTCCTACGCCGAAGATGAGTATGCTGTAATGACATTTCAAATTTTGATGATAATATGTTAAAAGTCACTAGCAGGCCCATTATTCAAATCAGTAAGTTGATATATTAATGGGCCTTATTCTTCGTTAGTCTACTATGACTATAATGACTCTGCATTGTCTGGCCAGTTCCATCCGTGTTGTAATTTTCTTGAATTACCTACTAACATCCACATAAGTTTGAAAATGATTTGACTAGTACGTTTTTACTTTTATATGAAGACTAGTATTTGCGTGTTGCGCGAGGTGCAAGCACCTCGCGTGCTCACTTAAAAAAAAAAAAATACGGGGGGGGGGGTGATGGGGGGGGGGGGGTTGCACAATTATTTCGACTAAAGCATTGCCCCTCTAAATGAATCTGAAAAAAAAAATGTTCCAAGTCTCTTAATTTCCGAGATCCGCCTAAAGGGGGTGAGAAGGGGGGCAAGGGGGGTGACTATGAAAAATGGTTTTACTATACCGTGCCTCCTCTATACGAATCCGTAAAATAAGAAATACGGGTCTCGTAGTTTCCGAGATACGATAGGGAGAGGGGAGAAGGGGGGTGAAAAGGGGAGGTTTGGCACTTTTCCCGTAGGTTTGAGAGTTACTTGTTTACGAATCTGTCAAAATATACCCACCTCCCCATCCACCATCTGGGAGAACAATTATGTCAATGAGTCAGTCAGTGGTAATTTAGCTTTATATTATATAACTAGTATTTGCGTGTTGCGCGAGGTGCAAGCACCTCGCGTGCTAGTGAAAAAGAAATGGGGGGGGAGACGGGGGGGTTTAGTATTTGCGTGTTGCGCGAGGTGCAAGCACCTCGCGTGCTTGTGAAAAAAAAAAAAAAGTGGGGGGGGGGAAATGGGGGGGGGGGGGTTGCACAATTATTTTGACTAAAGCATTGCCCCTCTAAATGAATCTGAAAAAAAAAATGTTCCAAGTCTCTTAGATTCCGAGATCCACCTAAAGGGGGGGAGAAGGGGGGCGGGGGGGGACTTTGAAAAATGGTTTTTACTTTACCGAGCCTCCTCTATACGAATCCGTAAAAAGAAAAAAATACCGGTCTCGTAGTTTCCGAGATACGATAGGAGGGGGGGAGAAGGGGGGGAAAAGGGGAGGTTTGGCACTTTTCCCGTAGGTTTGAGAGTTACTTGTTTACGAATCTGTCAAAATATACCCACCTCCCCATCCACCATCTGGGAGAACAATTATGTCAGTGAGTGAGTGGTAATCTAGCTTTATATAATATAATATAACTAGTATTTGCGTGTTGCGCGAGGTGCAAGCACCTCGCGTGCTTGTGAAAAAAGAAAAAAAGGGGGGGGGAGATGGGGGGGTTTAGTATTTGCGTGTTGCGCGAGGTGCAAGCACCTCGCGTGCTTGTGAAATAACAAAAAAAAACAGGGGTTGGGGGTGATGAGGGGGGATGGGGGGGGGGTTGCACAAGTATTTCGACTAAAGCATTGCCCCTCTAAATGAATCTGAAAAAAAAAAAAATTCCAAGTCTCTTAATTTCCGAGATCCGCCTAAAGGGGGTGATAAGGGGGGCAAGGGGGGCGACTTTGAAAAATGGTTTTTACTTTACCGAGCCTCCTCTATACGAATCCGTAAAAAACAAAAAATACGGGTCTCGTAGTTTCCGAGATATGATAAAGAGGGGGAAGAAGGGGGGTGAAAAGGGGAGGTTTGGCACTTTTCCCGTAGGTTTGAGAGTTACTTGTTTACGAATCTGTCAAAATATACCCACCTCCCCATCCACCATCTGGGAGAACAATTATGTCAGTGAGTGAGTGAGTCAGTCAGTGGTAATTTAGCTTTATATAGTATAACTAGTATTTGCGTGTTGCGCGAGGTGCAAGCACCTCGCGTGCTTGTGAAAAAAACTAAAGCATTGCCCCTCTAAATCAAGTATTTGCGTGTTGCGCGAGGTGCAAGCACCTCGCGTGCTTGTGAAAAAAAAAAAACATACAAAAAAAAAAGAAGGGGGGGGTGATATGGGGGGGGGGTTGAACAAGTATTTCGACTAAAGCATTGCCCCTCTAAATGAATCTGAAAAAAAAAATGTTCCAAGTCTCTTAGATTCCGAGATCCGCCTAAAGGGGTGGAGAAGGGGGGCGGGGGGGTGACTTTGAAAAATGGTTTTTACTTTACCGAGCCTCCTCTATACGAATCCGTAAAAAGAAAAAAATACGGGTCTCGTAGTTTCCGTGATACGATGGGAGGGGGGAGAAGGGAGGGGGGAAAGGGGAGGTTTGGCACTTTTCCCGTAGGTTTGAGAGTTACTTGTTTACGAATCTGTCAAAATATACCCACCTCCCCATCCACCATCTGGGAGAACAATTATGTCAATGAGTGAGTGAGTCAGTCAGTGGTAATTTAGCTTTATATAGTATAATAACTAGTATTTGCGTGTTGCGCGAGGTGCAAGCACCTCGCGTGCTGGTGAAAAAAACTAAAGCATTGCCCCTCTAAATCAAGTATTTGCGTGTTGCGCGAGGTGCAAGCACCTCGCGTGCTTGTGAAAAAAATAAAAGGGGGGGGGTGATGGGGGGGGGTTTAGTATTTGCGTGTTGCGCGAGGTGCAAGCACATCGCGGGTCACTACAAAAAAAAAAGGGGGGGTGATGGGGGGGGTTTAGTATTTGCGTGTTGTGCGAGGTGCAAGCACCTCGCGTGCTTTTTATAAAAAAATAAAAAATAAAAATGGGGGGGGGGTGATGGGGGGGGTTTAGTATTTGGGTGTTGCGCGAGGTGCAAGCACCTCGCGTGCTTGTGAAAAAAAAACAAAAAAAAAAAAGAGGGGGGGGGGTGATGGGGGGGGGGGTTGCACAAGTATGTCGACAAAAGCATTGCCCCTCTATATGAATCTGAAAAAAAAAAAAATTTTCCAAGTCTCTTAGTTTCCGAGATCCGCCTAAGGGGGGTGAGAAGGGGGGCAAGGGGGGCGACTTTGAAAGATGGTTTTTACTTTACCGAGCCTCCTCTATACGAATCCGTAAAAAACAAAAAATACGGGTCTCGTAGTTTCCGAGATACGATAGAGGGGGGGAGAAGGGGGGGGGGGGGAAAAGGGGAGGTTTGGCACTTTTCCCGTAGGTTTGAGAGTTACTTGTTTACGAATCTGTCAAAATATACCCACCTCCCCATCCACCATCTGGGAGAACAATTATGTCAATGAGTGAGTGAGTGAGTCAGTCAGTCAGTCAGTGGTAATCTAGCTTTATATAGTATAACTAGTATTTGCGTGTTGCGCGAGGTGCAAGCACCTCGCGTGCTTGTGAAAAAAACTAAAGCATTGCCCCTCTAAATCAAGTATTTGCGTGTTGCGCGAGGTGCAAGCACCTCGCGTGCTTGTGAAAAAAAAAATAAAAAGGGCGGGGGGTGATGGGGGTTTAGTATTTGCGTGTTGCGCGAGGTGCAAGCACCTCGCGTGCATTCTTTAAAAAAAAAAAAGGGGCGGGTGATGGGGGGGAGATGGGGGGGGTTGCACAATTATTTCGACTAAAGCATTGCCCCTGAATCTGAAAAATAAAATGTTCCAAGTCTCTTAATTTCCGAGATCCACCTAAAGGGGGTGAGATGGGGGGCAAGGGGGGCGACTTTGAAAAATGGTTTTTACTTTACCGAGCCTCCTCTATACGAATCCGTAAAAAAAGAAAAATACGGGTCTCGTAGTTTCCGAGATACGATAGGGAGGGGGGAGAAGGGGGGTGAAAAGGGGGGGTTTGGCACTTTTCCCGTAGGTTTGAGAGTTACTTGTTTATGAATCTGTCAAAATATACCCACCTCCCCATCCACCATCTGGGAGAACAATTATGTCAATGAGTGAGTGAGTCAGTCAGTGGTAATTTAGCTTTATATAGTATAATAATAGATGAGTTTAATGATACTAGAAAAATGCTTGCATTATGTGGACAGGTCCAATGAAATTTGAGTGCAGAAGCCCACTTCAGAGATTAAACTACACGGGTCTCATAATATTACAGTACGAAATGTAGGGATTTTAAAAGGGACTTAGACCTATATTTTTGTCGATATTCGACCTATATTAGGAAACACCGGCCCCATCTTGTTTAGGATGAACAAAATAATTGACATATGAAAGAGTTTTTAATTATCACTAACATAAATTAACATTATATAAATATAATTTATCATGATCGAAGAAAAGGATCTCATGAAAATAGTATTTCGCGATGAATTAGCGTTGCCATTAAGCTTAGCAATTTTGGCTCCTTTTTCCATGCACAGCTATGTTGAACTATTCTTTTATATTCGCCTGCTTATAATATTTTTCTAAATTAAAATTTCTTTTTCCGAGTAGCCAGTAAAACAATATTGATGAGTGAAGAATAATAAGGTTTAACAAAAAGCTACCACCAACAAGAGAATGCCCAATGTTCTTCTAACCGTGGTTGCGCATCCAAATATTTTGTATGACATCATAAATTGAATATAAAAGAGGGGTGATGTCGTACTTTCAAAGCAAATAAAAATTATTCTTTTATTTTTTAGGATTTTTGTTCTTCATAGATTTTCTGTTCAGGTTTGAGGTTAGTTTTGTAACAAACTTGTCACTAAAAAAATCAGTCTTTTACAACAGTATGATTTAAATGCACATAAAACAACAGAAAACGGTTTCAAGAAATCAATTAATGATCCTAAATAATAATAATATTTCATATATGTAGTTATATAGGTTTATAGATACGTATAGGAATTAGAATAAAAATGCTTGTAAAGTATTCATAAAATATGTCGTCTATAAACGGAGCCGGCGGCTCAACAAACCTAAATCGAGCCCAAATTAGATACCACAAAATGTTCATAATGTAAGCACAGCAGATTACGCACCAAACAATTGTAATAATAACTGGTAATATCAGCCACTGAGTTACTTATAGCCCTATTAACTAAAATGTAGACGTAGTACACCTTACTGCTAATATTTCGTGACTTAATTCTTCCCCTTACTAAATACTTATCCGTTCCCAATACCAACGGCAATTCATCCTCAATGCTATTTGCTACTTCAATTTCGTATTTTTCGTTCCTACAAACACGCTACCCATAATATGACCGGGCCTGTTTAATCGGATACGACCCTAGAGCTACTGTCATCCTCATTATCTAGTAACAGTTTTGTAAATGTATCTAAATGAGGATGTTTGGCATCTATAGTTAAGAAAATTGCTCTCCTCAAAAATATGAATAGATATTCATATTTTCATGTTGAATGTACTCTCCCAAATAATTTCTTCTTTTTAATCTAGCTTTAGCTATTTCCAGGAACTGTTGAGCATCAGGTCGGTCGTCCACATTTATTGGTGCATGGAACTTATTGAGAAGTGCACATGGTATATTAAAATCTAACATCAGGTGTGTCGATGTACGGTTGAAGTATTCTTGGCGAAATAATTTATAAACGCGTTTTATGCACCCATTTGCAACTTCCACCACCCATCGACACATCATAACAAATCTTGATCGATTAGCCTGCTCTATGGTCAATTACAAAGAGAATGTAATACACTATGTAAAATAAAAACATTTCCAAGTTTAAAATATTTTTTTCAGTTGTGACAGTTCACCTTTCACATTGGCATTTGGTGATAGTGTTACCAACAAGTAATCTAAATTAGTCTGACTGTAAGTGATTAGTCAACCAAAGAAATATTTAGTTAGTAAAATAATAAATATTATTTAAAGGCGTAATTAACAAAAATACCGTATTTTAATTATGATAAAATACAAAAAAAAAATGTCAAACAGCGCTGCGCCATCGTTACATGGTGGACATCCATCCAGACATCCAACTCATATGCACAAAACGTTTTAGGAATTGTTTTATTATGCGTAGGTACAGCTAAGGAGAAGAATTCTCTGCCGGAGTATGTGTTTCCTGATAGCTATAACCAGGGTCCTGGGGGTCTTTAAGTCAAGAGTGAATAGATTACTTCTAGGTAAGCGTGCTTCATCTTCGACCACATCATCACTTTACATCAGGTGAGATGGCGGTCAAACGCAAGCCTATCAACAGTAAAAAAATATTAAGGAAAAATGTTATAGTTTAAATTATTTTAAGACCAAATATAGGGAAGGTTTTTAAAATTGGCAACACTGCTTTTACAACTATCCGTCATTTAAAAAGTATGAAAAAATCCAATAAACAACTAATTAATACAAAATATTAAACCCCACATTCTATTTGAACTAAATGAACTAAGAGAGGCTAAAAAAATATTTTATGATTTATGAGTATATTTTTATGGCCATAATCTTCTATTTAATGCGATGTTGCTTTTGGTCATTGTCTTTTGACCAATTCTGTTGACGGCATTGAAACCAGTTAAAATAAACTTTGACAAGTTTAACTTTTCGCCATAGGTTTGCATGCATTATTATCATAAACTCACTTATTCAATTATCTAGTAGTTATTACTGCGACTGCGCTCGCGTGGTAATGTTATTAAAACTATACCATGGAAAATTTATTTTTCCTGGGATAAAGGAAGCCTTGTTATTCTATACTTATAATCTATCACAGACCCAAAGAGTTCTAGATCTACATACCTATAAATATTTTCATTTATATAATATAACAGTTTTCTGGGGATTACTCTTTCCGCTCTGGGTGAAGCGAAGAGGAATGACAAACTTCTACTGATGAACCATCTACCCTGTTTCAACTGTTAGCGGGCCGCGGTATTTCGTTTGAATATTCCCACAATCGCGACAGAATAATAGTCTACTTGTCTACAATATTTGTATCATTGAAGTACGGACTTACACTTTGTTCACTTCCATTCGAGGTATTTTATTAACTACAAACTTTGTTGTAGCACTTTGTATCCTCATTTCTGTCCCTTCTCTCACCACAGTAGCTCGTACATCTCTATCAAGCAATACACCGGCTGAGTCGGTTGGTACAAATAGCTGTCCAACTGATTGATTGACGACCCTAGTTTGGTCCCATGTCCCTAAAACTTTTTGTTTACTGAACTGGGGGCAAGTTGCTAACGTTGTATCTACTTGGTGGGAAAAGTAATGTAAATCGATGGTGTAATAAATATGCTTTTGGTGAACAACAAACGAAAAAAATTAAATTGAGTGTGGCACTCGGGGACTGCCGCGGTAAATTCAAATTCAAATTCAAATGTTATTTATTCAGATATCAAGGATCCATAATGGTTAGTAACAAAAATACTTATAATCTATGTTAGTAACCATATACAAAGTTGTGAAATATTTCCTTATTTAATTTTACCAATTACAATTTGCACCCAGAGCGAGTGTATTGGACACTGATATTTTGTTGATATTATTCTCAGGATGTCATTGCTGCTGCCACGTACTCTGCCTAACAGGGATGACACCCGCTTGCATCTTATTGCGTAAAAATCATCCGTACGTGCTTCGGCAAACATCGCGGACGCACTGCAGAACCGTGGCAACCGCAACAACATCCTGAAGACGTTATTGTATTGTACCCGCAGAGCACTATATGTCTTCTGCGTATAATTAACCCACAGGCTACTCGTGTAAAACGACTGGCAATATGCTTTAAAAAGCGCTATCTTAGCCTCAGCTGAACAACGAGCAAACCTGTGAGCCAACATATTACCACGAACAGCCAGTGCTCTGCGTTCACGTTCAATATCCTCATTATTAAAAAAGTACCTATTGCATAGCATTTTTTATCAACTTAAGCAATTATAATGATTTATTTATTTTATTTTACAAGTTTACTTTGCTCTATGTCAGTCAATTTTGACGTATTGCATTACCTCATGGGGCGGGGCAGGTAAAACTTTGTTACTACCCATCGAGAGAGCGCAAAGAGCTATCCTCAAGGTGTCTACTTGTCGCCCTTTCCTTTTTCCCACTAACCTTCTCTATAAATCTTGTGAAGTACTAACAGTTCGTCAGTTATTTATAATGAACACCGTACTAAAACAACACACAGCGCTTCCCTATTGCACTGAATTTACTAAAAAAAGACGGAAAGATTTAGTTTGCCTTAAAATAAGTACAAAACATGCTTTCACAACCAAATTTTATATGTTCCTTGGACCACTACTTTATAACAGACTAAACGCAAAATTAAACATTTATTCCCTAAATTATTGTAACTGCAAGAAGACTCTCAAGGAAGCTCTTCAAAGTATGTCCTATGTAGACACAGAAAAGTTATTACTAGTACTAAAATAGAGATAGTTCATATTTTATTTAAATGTAATTAAGATTAAGAATAAAAGACTAAGAGTATTTTCATATTATTTACACCTTTATACATTACCTAAGATTACCATATACAGTTTATTTTATATAAATGTGATTATTTAAAAAAATATAAATACCTATTCTCGCCTGAAACACAGGATTACCTAGTTCAGGCACATGACATGTGTGAACTTAATGTAGATTTAATTGAAATTGTATTTAATATTGACAATATGCAATAGCTTAAAAATAATGTAAAAGGGTTGCTGAGTAACTACCCAACTAGCACAAATGGGCTGCATTAGAGCTTTGGAGCGTATCCGATTATTACTTATGGTAATAGACGTAAGCGCTAGAGCGTCTACTGCAGACTTAAAGCAGCCGCTTTAGCGCTATTTGGGCGCCATTTTATGCAACCTAAAGTTCCATTTAACCTGCACAACGGTTGCATAAAGATTCCTTAATAGCTATAACGATTTATTAACGCTATACTAAAGCTCTTGTAGCGCTACTTTTGAATGATTTTGAACTACTTTGAACGAATGAATTGATTATAGTTCTTTATTCTATATCTTCAGTTGACATTATTTGTAATATTTTGGTAAAGTGTTTTCGTCGCCATCATGAAAATAAAATAAAAAGAAGTAAATGTTTGTATTCTGTATTAGCAAGATATATAAAGATACTTAAAACGCTGTCCAGTTTACTGTAGATATATAAGATAATTTTCGAGTAATTTTAACGCGCTTTTATGATATTTAAAAAATTAACAAAAGATATGTGATATTTTTTATTTGTTATACAGAATAAATTTTATTTCCGTATTTTTACGTGTCGATAACTTACTATTTGCAAGTGGCCGATTGTTTACCGGTACATTTAATGCACATTTAACTGAAAAACCAATGTATATCAACTCAATTTTGCAAGTGAATTATAAGTTTTCTTAAACAATCATGGCGTCATTGTACTGTAGTAATAACCTGCAGTTTGAGCTCTAATAACTCCCTTTTGCGAATCATAGTGCTAATTTTCACCCTTCTAACGCTTCCAGTGATTTTTATTCCCCTAGTGCAACTCACAGCCACAAAAAGCTCCTATTTTCCTGTTTTTGAGGTTATAAGATTAATTATTTGTATCCTTAAGTGTATTGTAAGGTGTACAAAAAAGTATATAAAAAATAAATAAATAAATAAGATCTAGTTACGTACTTATTCGTTTAGCATCCATTTTATTAAATGTTTTATAATAGTTACAAAAGCGGCTGTAAAATGGCGAATGGATTGAGCCTTCAAGGAATGACTATTGCTACTAAAGGCCTTAGTTACACTGATGATATTTTTGTAACTATAGTATGCATAAGAGTTTCTATTATTTCTATAATGAAACTTATAGTAGTATAATAGTGGTTACTATAACTATAACCTATACAAGTTACAATGGAAACTACTGTGCAGCTGTGAGTGGCAGAATGACCTTCGTAACTCTCATATAAAGGTGTGAGTGGTAAATGAGTTCTACCGTGGACTACTGTTAAGGCTAGGGTAGTATTTGATTCAGCTTATAGCACCTTAAGTAACTTTTATAACTATAGACGTTTACGGATGCAGATATGCAACTCTGAACTGCTTTTTGAACCCTTAAATCGCTATTTTACAGCCCAAAGTAACAAAATAGGCTGCTATTTCCACTAATGTGCTCGTTGGGTAGTGGTGGCCCAGTGGTAATGTGTCCGACTTCCGAGTTGGAGGTCGTAAGTTTAAACCCAGTCTAGGTAATTTATATCATTACTACTGCTCTCAAAATCATGGAAAGAAAATGTTGTAAGGAAACCTGCATGTTGCAACTGTGTCAGGGTTGGCTCCACGGTTTTTTTTATTTAATATAGGTTCGCGTTTGACCACTATCTCACCTGATGGTAAGCGATGATGTGGTCGAAGATGGAGCACGCTTATCTAAAAGTAACCTATTCACTCTTGACTTAAAGACTCCTAGGTTATAGCTATCGGGAAACACAGACTCCGGCAGGGAATTCCACTCCTTAGCCGTACGCACAATGAAAGTATTCCCAAAACATTTAGTACGTATGTGTGGGATGTCCACTATGTAACGATGGCACATTGCCGTTTGTCTTGTAGTCCGATGATTGAATTTATGTACTTGCAAAGAAATGTTGATATTAATATGGATCTTCCCGGGATTTCTAATAGATAATCCCGTGTGACCAACAACATTAGGTATGTAAATTTGGCAACGTCGCGCATGTAGTGGTTTAAATTGTGTAAAAGTAAATAACTTTTTATTTCATAAATCACGGGATTTTTCTGCTCTTCAAAATTAATCGGAAGGGATTTGGGGCATATCCACTTAATTCTTTCGTTGTATGAAATCAGTGTAAGTACATAAATAATTCTACCTAATTTTGACGTCCACAGATCCACAGATCGACATCGGTAAATGTTGCCTAACATTGAAGATCGACCAGTCTGTTAAATATAATTAAAAATGAGATACAAACTTCAGTAATTTTTTTTATTTTTTTTTTATTTAAAATAGGTTCGCGTTTGACCACCATCACACCTGATGGCAAGTGATGATGTGGTCGAAAATGGAGCACGCTTACCTAAAAGTAACCTATTCACTCTTGACTTAAAGACTCCTTAATAATAAATATATAACAATAAATATATTGTTATATATTTATTATTTTAAGCCTTTAACAAAAATCAGAAAATGTCTATAAGGTTTTATATAACACATCTGTGTTTTATCTATTTAACCCTCATGGCAATAAAAACAAATAGAATCATCTCAAACACAATACAAGAATAATAATTATGAGATATGAAAGATTACCATAAATTTCCAACTGGATATTTTAACGTTTTATTGGTTAAAAATCAGCTTGACGACGAAAAATATTCAACCCTCGTAAAAATATATGAAGCAAAACAAATTTCAAAACTGGCAAAACTCTTCCAAAAATTACATTACCTAACTCGTCAAGAATCAACAAGATAGCAAGAAAACACGTCGCAATTTCTACCTACATTTCGTCCAACGTACCATCCATTTCAACTCCGAACATCAATCGTAAGGGTCAATGCATACTCGTACGTGACATGACCGGACCAAGCCCGGAACGGACCGGACCGATTCTCTAAACTTTTATTTTGCTGAGATTTCACCCCTTTTTGCTGAAGCGGACGGCGGCGGCACGTACAAAACAATGTGGAGTGAAACTTTTAGCGAATACGTCTAGATGTGTATGGACTTTAAGCAATGCGTTTTCTTTTGTGTCTGTTTTGGCTTTTGTTCTTTGATCTTCTTTCTTTTGTAATAAAATAATGAATGTTGAGAACGGGTATGCTTCAGGACCGAAAATCCGATTATCCGAAGACATGCAACATCCACCAACCCTTCACTAGGCCCGTATGATGTACGAGTATTTCAATCCATTCTCTCTCATAGAGAAGAGGCCTCTGTGTCCCAGAATTAGAAATGGTATAGGCTGATTATGTTTCGTCGTGAGATTGATTTTAGATTTACGATTTTGGCCCAAAACATCTGTATTAAGTAAGTATCAAGTTCTTCTCCCAGTACACCACGCACATAATTGCTCTAAATACTCCTGTTTTGAAATCTATTCCCCAATGAGATTGTCTGCCATAATATACATTTGGGACAGGGAATACTTGACTTATGTAAATTACATTTAGGGCTAATTATTGAATAAGACGAT
Source organism: Tholera decimalis (assembly GCA_943138885.2). Lineage (NCBI taxonomy): Eukaryota > Metazoa > Arthropoda > Insecta > Lepidoptera > Noctuidae > Tholera > Tholera decimalis. The sequence goes on from OW964568.2 coordinate 6,788,141, forward strand.
ACCTAAGATTTGAGCCTGGAATACTATAGTAGATTCCTGGTAAAGGTCTGAATTATATAAATGTTTCAAGATAATGTTGTTAACAGTTCATTTAAAGTCTTTGTAACAGCGTTTATTGTTTTTGTTTCCATATTAAACTGACTCCTTATAGGATTACTTAGTTGACGGTATGTCTGTCAAGGCTATTTTTCTCAGGAGCAAATAAAAATATCAATCTGTAACTTTTATCAAAGTAGCAATCGAGCGGCTTCGCTCCCATGGACTTACCCACGGTAAAAACATAACCTTTCTTTTTACAGTCGAGTAGAAAGTATTTTATAACTTTTGTCAAGCCTCAAGCTACTTTCTTATCAAATTTCATACAAATCCACCCAGAATTTTCGAAGATAAGCGCGTTCTAACAAACAAACATACTTTTCGGCATTATAATATTAGTATAGATACCCCAAGTATTTGATATAAATTACAGTTTGATATTTTTACTACAGTTTCCTAAAGCTGTGAAAAACTTAAACGTGTAAGTCAATGCGATCAAAATAAATGACCGTTTCCAACTCAGCATTTGCTAGGCGAAAAATACCCAGCGCTGTTTACAGTTGGCACCCTTCAGTGACACACGGACGAGGAATATAAAAAAGTTTTCACAATTAATGGCTGGCGTTTGGTCGTTGCTAGATAACAAACAAACTCCTATATTATTGCAGCTTCATAGTTTGCTAGTTCTATGGCATTCCTTTTTTAGAGTTCCGTAGCCGAATGGCAAAAACGGAACCCTTATAGTTTCGTCATGTCTGTCTGTCTATCCATCCGTCCGTATGTAATAGCCATTTTATTCCGAAACTATTAGAACAATACATGTGAAACTTGGTAGGTAGATAGATGTATTCTGTGAACCGCTTTCAAAAAAATTAAAAATATTTAAAATAAAGCGTTGCATGAGTTTATGCGTCTGCGTAAGGATATTGTATGACGCACATACATTTTGCGTTTAGTAAGGATAACTATTTCATAACAAATGCCTAGGTTTGGTTTCAATTTATTTAGTTATGGATGTTGATGTCTATGAACTGCTTACCGATTCTTACTACAAAATTTAAAAATTTAAAAAAATATAAAATTAAGGGAAACTGAAACTGATTTTTGTTTTCATCAAACCTTTACGTGTTTGGTATCTTTGAAAATGACATTAAGGTTTCTAAAATATTTTTTCTTATATCTATCGTTTAAGAGATAGACATTTCCAAAGTGGTAAAATGGGCATCCTCCCCCTCTAACTTCTATAATAATCGAGTGAAAAATCTACATAAAATAAATGCTGTAGATATTATTGTAAACTTTCAACGAAAATTAGTTTAAACGAGATAGATTTAGTGGTTTCTGAGATATAGCACATTTTCTAAAATCACAAATATAACTTTGTATTTCATACAAACACTATGAAAAACAAAGCTATTTTGCGTAGTTACTACGGAACCCTTCATGGGCGAGTCTGACTCGCACTTGGACAATTTTTTTATTGATGATTGGCTCGCAATTGACCACCATCATGCCTAATTGCGTCTTTTAGGGTTCTGTAGTCGAATGCCAAAAAATGGAACCCTTGTAGTTTCGTCAAGTCTGTGTGTCTGTCTGTCTGTCCGTCCGTCCGTCCGTATGTCACAGCCATTTTATTTGGAAACTATTAGGACTATACTTGTGAAACTTGGTAGGTAGATGTATTCCGTGAACCGCTTTAAAAAAAATTAAAAAATATTTAAAATAAAGCGTTGCATGAGTTTATGCGTCTGCGTAAGGATATTGTATAACGCACATACGTTTTGCGTTTAGTAAGGATAACTATTTCATAAAAAATGCCTAGGTTTGGTTTCACTTTATTTAGTAATGGATGTTGTTTTAAACTTGTAATTTAATATTGTAATTGCGGTTTCTGGTTTCTGCGCTTAATCTGTTACACGTTGTATATATTTTTTGAAATATTTTTTAGCATCACGGATTTTTGTACTGTATACCAATGTTTAATAATTTCTTAGTACAACCAAAGAACTGTAGATATACTGAAATCTAAAGTAATACAAACATGAGAAATCAACAAAACATCCTCTGCTCAGTAGCGGGGGAGTTCCTTTTGTTCCTTATATTACCTGAGCTGCTCCTAACGATCATGAATTATGTATTACCTACGCTTGAACATACAATGACTTCGGGCTTTTATTTATCATCTTTCATTAGTTTGATGTGGGTATATGGCTGGTTAGACTAGTAGCCTGCAGTTAGTCATATAAATGTGATGTTATGAGAGTGATATATAATAAAATATAATAATTAATTAAAAAATATATTTTGGGTTATTTCTACAGTCTTTCTTATTTATTCTATTTATTTTTACTAGGAGCCACTCAGTGGTCGAAATTTGACCATCTTACTAATATTATACAATGTGTAACGGAAACCCCATATCTATCCAAAAGGGCTGAAGACAACATCTGGTATGGAGTCTCTATGCACAGTTTCAGCACAAAATAACTGACTCAAAGAATTGAAACCAAATTATTGGTTTCATATATTTCTTGAATACCAATCATAACAAACGTGTCGCAGCACTACGAGAGTCAATAACTTTCCACGTCACTTGCCAATAACACGATAATTCTTTTCGTTCTTCTTAATTTGAAAAATTCGGTCTCTGGTATCAGTGTATTGGAATTTGTAATAAGTTCTACACACGTAGACTTAGGATTACAAAACCCTTGCCATATCGTTTTTATCATCCAAAGAAGCCATGCACTTGGTATGTATGTATATACCCTTTAAATTACACGTTGTATATGCGAGTTTGTGAGGATAGATGTATGGATGTTTGTTACTCATTCACGCAAAAACTACTGAACGAATCTGAATGAAATTTGGTAAGTAGATAGTTGACTACCTGAATAATACATAAGTTACTTTTTATTTCAGAATTCGCCTAGGATCAGGATTTACTGGCGATTACCTTTAGTTTGTTATTTTTTATTTTTTTACTATGAAGTGCCTTTAGAAAAAATAGATAATGCTATTAGTCTTGTAAGAGTATAGTTTTCTTTATAACCTTTCCCATACTGAAATCATAATCACAATAATATGATCACGTATCCGAATTTTATACGAAACTCAAGTAGCTTCCTATACGTCTTCGCCGGAACTTACACATCTTGTCTCTGCTTTACAGTGTTTTGTTCAATCCTAAAACCCCTTCTTATCTTAAAGAACGTTTCAAGTTCCTCCATGACACACATGCTAAATTTCTGAGGTCATCGGAAAACTTAAGGCTACCGAGAGAGTAAAACTAAGGGTACCGAGTCACTCCACCAATTTTTTTGTAAGTCGTTCGGAGCTCAAGCAATACAACTGTGGAATACTCTTTCCATGTCAGTAAGATAAGCAAAAACATGGTAAAAGATCTCTATCTCTCTCTTTAATTTGTTACTATTTTTTATATATCTCAGCTTTGTTTTTTGTATGTATATATATGTATATCCTGAGTATGTAGGTTATTACTTATTTATTGTATATAAGTGTATAGTACACCATGGACTACCCGCGTATTTATTTTCTCCTGCTGTGTCAAATCCATCCAAAGGTTGTCTGTTAAAGATCGCTTTTAGTGATAAGACCGTCCATTGTAACACCTTTTGTAGCTTTTAAGTCCTCATTTAATTTTGTTATTGTGTACAATAAAGAGTACTTGGGAATGTTCGATTCCGCGGCCCGTGAACGTGAGAGCAATTGAAGGAACAGAGTGGGTTTTTAATTAGTACAATTCTGACACTCCCTTCCACCCAGAGCGAGGAATCATTAGATAGAATATACTTTATTGTACACCAAAAATTGGATCACACACACTCTAGATGATTTTCCCACAGAAAAGAAAGGTTACCATTAACAAACACCTGACATAGTAGTAACTAGGTCATTTTACACCTCTTACAATCTAGGTCCAGTTTCACACAATATGCTCGTTTCAGTCCGTTCAAGTCCGTGTAACAAGTTATATACACCTATATTATATAAAAATCCAATTGTAACACTGGACGCTGTATGACGTTGTTTCTTCTACGCAGGTATACAATGGTAACTCGTTTCCTTTAGATGACGTGTCATTTACTGGATGAGTAAAATGTGTTACTAGCGAGAAATGTATTGTGTTTCTAATGTTTTCACTTACTGGTAAAATAGGAATAGGGTTAGTGTAAAGATGAGGCGTACTTTATGAGATTGTTTTTAATACGTTGTACTTTTGGAATTTCTGTTGTATCGTGAGTGCGTTTACAAACATTTAAATCACTAGCACAAACACCTAGATTCAGAACAATTATCTGTAGGCCTTAAAACATTTTTTGCTCAATCACTGCGTCAATCGTGTGTTTTTTTATTTAATGTATGTTATTATTAAGTATATTAATTTAATATTCTTTTCTCTTCTTTTTATTTGGTAAAATGGTGTTTTATTTATGGGCTATTTGACGCTGACCCTGACATAGTTGAGAAAAACCTCACAGACGAAAAATAAATTGATTATCTTATCCGAAACTAAACTCTTTGAATTAGGTATTTGTGGTATTAAGTCACCACTTCTCGCATTATATCTTTTAGTATTTTCTTTTTATTAAATCCCTAAACCGTTTAATTTGATATCCATATCATGGCAGTGCGCACAAAAAAACTAGTCCGCCATCTTAGATCATCTGCCATCACCATATTGGATTTTAAATGACGTAACTTAGCTAACCATATTTGTAATTCAAACTAAAAGTGTATGCTAAATTTCAGCTCAATTGTTTGGGGTGAATTGTTTCAAAAATAAGTTGTAAGTTTTGACCTGAAGATACTAACGAATGGACTAAGGCCCGGCGCCCACTATCGGCATTGGCACGGCTGAGGATTTTAGGTGATAAAAAGAATTATACATTAACTTCATGGCAATAAAGTACAAATTTCCATGATATATGATCGTAGTAACAAAAATACCGCTTCGGTATGCTTGAGGCTACTGTATCGGCAGGTTTGAGGCTGCTTCGGGATACTTCGGGATCCTTCGGTACCTTTTCTTGCCGATGCCGATAATGAGCGCCGGGCCTAACAAAGCATTATAAATAAAAGCTTGTATAATTTACGAATATTAAAAACTGTAAGGTTGTAATGTTAAATAATGACTAGTCGTTTTAATAGATTCTTGAGTAAATTTTCATTTGAAATACATTTACATAACCCTTTTATGCTAAACGACCTAAGACCTAAGCTTCAATATCGTCAAAGATGTTGTATCTGTGTCTATAGGCACGTTTCCAAAAAGTTTACTTAGGCATAAATCTCAACTTAAAACTGTTTTCGTTAAAGATTATTTTGGTTTGTCCAGAGAACAACCCTAAAGATGTCCACTACTGGGCACAGCTGCCCCGCCACAACCCGACCTTTATAATGTCATAGATTTCGAATAGTCTACAGTGCTCCGCCATTGCGTTTTGTTTTGGGCTACGCGTTTCACTTCGAGCCACGTTAATTCTATTTTCTTCAACTCTGCTGCTACCGAACGCTTCCAAGTTTCCTTGAACAGCTACGTTTTCGCTTCCCCTGTGGGGTCATACCTTGTCTAAGGATGTGGCTAGGTTTCTTCAGAGAGTGTGGCCAATCCAAGACCACTTGCTGCGAGCGACATACTGTCCGATCTGTATCTGACAGACTTTCAGTAGTTGTTTGTTGGCAGTCTTTTCTGACCATAAGATACCGAGAAAGATCTTGTGGGAGGCATTTCTGTAAAGAAAATAATTACTTAAATATGGCTGGTTGGCACTCGGCAGCTAATACACATTTGATTGGACTTGTCTGCAGTTAAAACTTTTGTCAACTATCGCGAAGCTCAATTTAGGAAGAAGCACTTACACAAAATGGTAAAAGCTTGTTTTAAAACTGTTTCACTGTTAATCATAAGAAATAACCGTTTGACTAATTAAAAATTCTACTTCAGAAGTTTCATAGTTCTTGCTCCAATTTATTATGATTTTCTGACTATGGTGAAAGTTGGTAAATACTAAGAAAATGGAAGTATATTTTGCTTGTCGTTATACGTAAGTGCACTACTCCAGACCCCATTTGTTGCAGCAAACTATCGACTTGTAGGAAGCTATCTCCAGCGTGGCCCATTATGTACACGACCCTCAACCATGTTCCCCCACTGCCTACTCTAACTGGCGACGTTTTTCTTCTCCAAATCAACATGTATGTGTGTAGGCAATTTCATTTTTAACCCTGAGCGCAGAGATAATGGTAACTTTTTATTTATGGCAACATAAATCATCAAGAGTTATCCGTGCGTTGTATTTTTTTTTGTATTGGTAACACTTTATGAGATTAGGTGTTCATTTATTTATTTTTCGTTTACTTTTTACACCTCGATCAAAAATACGAAAAATAAAACATAAATAAAACTTACTGACTTGTGGTCTTATCTTATTTTGTAATCGCTTTTGGGGAACCAGAATTAGATGGAGCCATAATTCATGGGTCTGAGAGCGTGTTGAATAATATGTTTAGATAATAAAAATAAAATATACTTATGATTTAATTCTGGAGAGAATTGGGTAATCCAATGCCTCAAAGGATCGGGTCATCACGCACGTAAACACACACACACACACACACACACACACACACAAGCACGCACACACAAACACGTACACAAACACATACAAGTACGCACACACGCGCTCACATAGACTTTTTTGATATCATATTTGTCTTTATCTTTTAGTTTAACTAGTTTTTTTTATGTAATTCTTGCATCTCCTCCCGCGAGAGGGCACTGGCTCCTGTAACACAGGTTTATCACCTAGCATGGGAGTCAGGGACTCAACTGGTTTAATGTAATAATTTTTGGTGCAAATAAAGATTATATTATTATTTATTATTATTATCAAATCGGAAACAATGAATTGCTCATTATATTTTAAACATAAACAACCACACAAGCATCAATATCCCAATGGCTAAGTTTCTATCTATCTATGTATATTAAATTTCTACCAACAACTTATTATTTATTCTAAGACCATTATTGACATTGATAAAGTTATTCGATTTTTTGTGTGACCCGAAAAAAGGTTTGCTGTATAGCCATTTAACGTGGCAATGCTGTCATTGGTTTTGATTTTTTCCCATAGACAGCGACGTGGACGAATTCCCTCCTTTTGTGTTTAGAATCAATAAATCTAAAAAAAATTTTTTTTTTCGAGGTAATATCGTCAGAAGACTCCTTCCTCTCTGGATGAAATGGAAAGCAATGTCCGACTTCTACTCACTAAGAACCCAATCCATTACTTCAGTTGCCTTTGCATTCCGGGACAGAAAAAAGCAGTTTTTTTTTACATTTAAAATGCAAATAAAAAGCGTTAGCTATTCATGTATAGACGCCAGCACATCAAGCTACAACAATCTGACAAATTTCTTTAATAGATTTTCAAAATTATTTTAAAGAAATTAGGGTCCAGGTTGATTGGGAAAATTTGACAGTTTCGGGTAGCATCATCATTATACTTTCAATTTTTAAATTTATTATAGCATATAATTATTGATCTAATGCTTTCATTTTCTTCACCATAAAAGATACCAAATCTCTCTTTCAACCTTTATCTTATCTCGACACAAAAAATTCAGTCAGACACTCTTTAATCAGCAAGTGTCGTGTTAGAAAACACGGCGATGGCAACAGCGTGAAATTAGGGATCGTGTGATCTAGACACAACATCTAGGCCTTACCTAGCTCGAATATACTACGAAATGAAGGCTGGGCTCAATGCTAAAATAAAACAAAATGTTTACGATACAGATATGTGCCCATTGCGAATTATTACAGGCAAAAGAACTTGGAACTGAGAATCAAAATCGTAATTGAAAGTTGTAGCAAGTGCTAATAAATTATAAATCACTCATATGTGTGGCTCTTTCCTTAAAAGCCCATTTCAGACACTTGCCAGCATAATATTCATAAACAGTTGCGCCCGCGACCACGTCCGAGCGGAATTGTGACTTTCGGCAGCATTTTTAATTTTTTAGGCTAATTATTTTGAAAATAAAACTCATACATAATTTGAATGTCGTATTTATTAATATCTCATCAAAAGTCTAAAAAATAAGTTTCAAGCTTCTAGCTTTAAAAATGACGTAATTTCCATACAAACTTTCATCCCCTATTTCAACCCCTTACAGCCCTTTTTTCGCATTAAAAAGCAGCCTATGTCCTTTCTCAGGCTCTAGACTATGTCCGCACCAAATTGCATTAAAATCGTTTCAGTAGTTTAGGCGTGATTGCGTAACACACAGACAGACAGAGTTACTTTCGCATTTACAATATTAGTAAGGATTGTGAATATTTATGAAGCGTCAATAGCCGAATGGATAAGGTGTCGGACTTGTGATCGAGAGGTCACGAGTTCGAACCCCACCCATTACACTATTGCCATGAACCCACTCCAGACACAAGCATATTTAGCTTAGTTGGAGGGGTTAACAAGATTACTATTAATATGAATTCTACCTACATTCCTAGCTACCTTTAAAAATAAATGTGAACCATGTAGGTTTTATATTCCAGATATTTTTATTATTATTGATAGTCTCGCGTTTGAACACCATCTCACCTGATGGTAAGTGATGATGTGGTCGAAGGTGGAGCACGCTTGCCTAGAAGTAACCTATTCACTCTTTATTTAATGACACCGTTTGTTTTTTGTTAGGTGGGAAAATCATCGAATGACTTCTCCCGCTCTGGGTTAACCGGAAAGGTGTGTCAGACTTCTACTGACTAAAGACCCATCCTGTTCCTTCAGCTGACCTTAAATTCCGGGGCCACGGTATCTCGTTAAAACATTCCCGTAACTGCGGCAGGCAATGGCCCTATGGGGCCCCGTCTGGTGCTGACAGCTCTTTGAGGCGCGCGCGGAACACGACGCGCCGCCGACCCGGGCCTGGTCCTTACCGGACGGTGAGCTACCCCTGCTCACCGTCCGCAGGGTCGCGCCTACGGTGGCAGGAAATCGGCTCGCGATCCCCGACGCCCGGGGCGTCTCCCGCGGCGGCTGGGGCTTGAGGAAGAGAGTTGCCTCTCCCTCGCGCGCTTGGCCTCCTCCTTCGCTAGCATTACTGCCTCGCAGAAGGAGGCGATCGCATCCCATTCCCTCTCGCTCCGCATCATGGTCTGAACCAGGGCCGGGAGTGAGAGGTCACCGCCGCCGATCGCCTCAACGAGGACACGGCGAAGCTCTGCCCAAGCGGGGCACACCTCTACCGTATGCTCCATCGTATTTAAAGACACCTAGATAATGATAATGATTGGCAGTTTGAGTACTTTTTACAGCCTACCCAAACGTTCAAACCTTGGTAATGTTCGTCAAATCGTTGTGCTCCTAAAAGTTCTCAGTTGAGCAATACGTTGTCTGACAAATGCTTGCACTGTCTGGATAGGCCCTCTCTAATCTATGTGCACCTTTCCTCAAAAGATCGTTTCAGACAATAGAGACAGACTTACAAGGTTCCAAGGGACTTTGAACCTAGTCAAGTAGTTTAAATTTCCGGAAAACTTTACGTACAAAAGCGTTACTTACTTAATAACCAATTTGCGAAATCAAGATAATTTTAATTTATGTCAAAAATAACATTTTTACACGTCAATATTTTGCCATATTAAACTAGTTGAGGCCGGTGTTAGCCTAGCTGACAAATCTAAGCTGAAACACCGTCTATCTGGCTTATAGGGGTTATTATAGGCTGCATTTTATCCCACAATTCCCAAGTTATCAGGATTTACGCAGGAATACCTCCCATACCATACAAAGTCGCTAGTAAAGCTAGTCTTAAATATTTTTAGGTACTTACCGTAAAATGCAAAACTAGCAAAAACCCAATAAAAAGCAAATCCATCAGCCGATATCGCATAAAATAATAACTCCTGGAAACACTGCTCTTACAGAGATTAAAACAGTTTGCCTATTAAATTCCTCCACGAAACAATATTCCCAGCAGAGACGACTCGGCAACTTTTTCAGCTTTGCCTAAATTTCTAGCCCAAAATCCAAGCCAGGCATCAATCTAGCAAAACGTGATTTATCGTTTAACAAGAACTGAATGAAGATAAATGAATTGTTTGTAGGTACTGTAAGGGTAATTGTTTATTTGGGTGTAATTGGACTTAGCTGGCGAAATGAATGTGAGATTAAATGGTTGACGCGTGCTAACGCACTTAGTGGGAAATTGTATTATGTTTATTTATTTATTGAACTATTGTTACAAACATTTTCTTACTAGTAATTAATACTACGTAGATTTTGAGTTGATGGCGCTTCGTGTAGTAACTGTTAATCGTTCTTCTTGTGTGCTCCATTTTTTGTAAACGGCGAGGGCCTGAAATTGTTCAACGAACTCTTCTACAGATTCATTGGCATAGCCCGAGAACATAGTGACAATTCCCTCCATGATACTAAGCAAATAATTAATGATGCCGGATACTTCCCTGCGGTATTTCGGCAGTGACTCCCTTTTATTTATTTCCTTCTTCTTTACTTTCTAGTTTCCTGAAAAGAAAACCTATTTCGGACTTTTTTTTCGCGTACTTTTCTAAACGTGAACTGGAAAAGCGCTTCCACCAATTGTAATGGGGGCGTGTGTGTACTCGGGAATTTCAATATAAACGCGATAGGTTTTATACTTTGTATATAATTATGTTCATATTTATGAAAGACAATCTAAATATATTTTTCAAGTTAAAATGATGTCGATGTTGCTATGCCGGCGGCGTCCCACAAAGAGAATGTAATACACTATGTGGCGTCCCAGACCGTTCTGTTCATTTCTTAAAACAATTCCTTCGCATGTCCAACATTGCGATCTAAATTCAAACTATACCAGCCAGTGCGGCTGACCGCTCGCATAGCAGACCTCCACAGTACCATGCGCGCCTCAAGGAGTAGTCAGCACCAATGAACGAGGCCCGTTATAACCAATTCCTGCCGAGTTTGAGGGAATCTTGCAACGAAATACGGCGGCCCCATAAAAATTTTGATCTTACCAAAATAGGTTCGTTGGTTTAGATGTGAAAACGTAAATGATGATGACGAAGTTATATTTATTTCAGTTATTAAATAAAACTTTGACACATGTTTTAAGTTTCCGTAAATTATTTCCGTAGACGAGGCCGGTGTTTCCTTAATAACTACCTTGACAAGAAACGCCGAATCAAACTCTGAGTTCAAAGTCTCTTCTGAAGTCACAACAATCTGTTCTGGCCTAATAATATAAGCACCATGTTGGTGTTTGAGATGAAGTAAATGATATTTAGATAAATATTGTATGTATGTTGAAATCCATTGAAATGAAAGATATCAATCATAGTTAACTAGCGACATGCCCTGGCTTCATACGGGTGCAAGGCAGATTGTAAACGTACTTAGGTACATCCGAAATACGTTTACAATCTGCCGCTCAACACTTTTCTTCTAAGATATCCGTTTTAACGGTAACTGTAAAGGACAATTTTGTTCTACATTATTTGCACAACATATCTAACGTAATCCTTAGGAGATGGACACATACCATCCCGTTCTTTTTTAGATCTTTTTAAGATATGCCTTCAATTTGGTATACATTATTTTGATCTATTTTGTAAGGTTAAGCCAGCGTTTGCAATGTAAGCGCACAAAAAAATGGTTTTAACGGCATCACATTACAAATCTTCGAAACTCTTGGCCTTATTCGACTATAATATGAGTGTATTATAATTATATAAACCTTCGTCTTGAATCACTCTGTCTATTGATGAAAACTGCATTAAAATCCGTTGCGAAGATCTAAGCGTACAGAGGCGGGAAGCGAGTTTGTTTTGTAAAGATTAGGTAAATGTTTGAGATGGGATAACATATAGATAACACTTTTATTATGCGCACAGCCAAGGTATGGAACCCCATACGAAATAAAATAAAAACCAGTAGAAAGCATTAATAATATATAATATTAAGTACCAATCTAGAAAAACTTTTTTGCGAAGATATATTAATTTGTTCGTCAATATACAAAAGAGATTCATCAATAACTAAGTGATGTTCAATCAATGCTTACCAAACTCTCGGCCCATTCCTTAAAAACCCGTGAAAATCAGCCATCCGTAACAAAATAAACACTTTTTATCTCATTAACCGAATAAAGGCAAATGTAGCTCTGTAACGTTTAGCTCAATATCCGAAATGGGATCCAGCATTTCAACTGTTGTGGCTCAACATAGACGATTTCCGATTTTTGACTCAACAAAACGTTAGACTTGGTGCCTCGATGAATTTTTAACCGACTTCTAAAAAAGGAGGAGATTCTCAATTCGGATGTTTGTTTGTTTTTTTTTTAATGTTTGTTTGGGCATAGCTCCGTGGCTTGCCAACCGAATTCAAAAATTCTTTTTTTGTTGAAAAGGGTATACTTCCCAAATAGTCCCATGAAAATTTTATCAAAATCGGACAAGCCGTTTCTGGAAAATCGATAAAAGTCTAAAAAAAATATTTACGTTGATGATCTTTTCGTTTACTCTGCATTGCGTTTTTTGTTCGCGCATAACTCCGTCATTTACGGACCGATTTGTAAAATTCACTGACCTACTAAAAAGTGCGAAAATAAAAACTTTTTTGCAAAAAAATAAAACCGACTTCCATATCAAAAAACTCCAAAGCCAAAAATTTTCGAAAAACGGTTTTAATTTTTTGCAAAAAAGTTTATAAAGGGTATACTTTCTAGTTGGTTCCATTGTCATCACGTTAGAATCTAATGATGGAATCATGGAGAAATCGAGGGAACTCTTCAAATATTATAGGCACACCTATAGCGTTTTGGGTATTTCTTATAGTACCTTGTGCAGTTGCTCTCGAAAAGCACCATTTGGGGAAGTGGAACAGCTGATGAAGACCACAAATGGCCACCGAAACTACTCAATAATAAGTATTTCGTGGATTGCGATTCGATTACTTGAATATGCATGCTAAGCACTTTATACTCGTCACAATACATAATATGGTGATGCAGAGCTGATGGTGAAGTACCAGTAGAACTCCTCAAAAATTAACGGCTCTGCATCAGGAAAAGCAATATGACATTTTGGATTTTGTAACTAGATGAATTACAAACCGATCCACTAAAAAAACTTTTTAGCAAAAAATAGAACCGACTTCCATATAAAAACACTACAAAGGCAAAAATAATTTTAATTTCGGAAGGCGGTGTCTTTAGTTTTGTATATATTTTCGTTTTTGACCAAATGGTTTGGACCAAATTTTCCCCAAATGGTGCTTTTCGAGAGCAACTGCACAAGGTACTATAAGAAATACCCAAAACGTTATAGGTGTGCCTATAATATTTGAAGAGTTCCCTTGATTTCTCCATGATTCCATCATTAGATCCTAACGTGATGACAATGGTACCAACTAGAAAGTATACCCTTTAAAAACTTTTTTGCAAAAAAATAAAACCGTTTTTTCGAAAATTTTTGGCTTTGTAGTTTTTTGATATGGAAGTCGGTTTTATTTTTTTTTTGTAATGCAAAGTTTATTTTTAGTTACAATTTTAGTTCTTTTAATTTATAATTTGGGGTTTTTAATCAAACTATAAAGGGTGTTTGAATATTACAATTAATTATATTGCAGTTCAGTACTATTATATTACATGGAGTGACTGTCTGTCTGATATCGAAAACCCAGGAACTAGGTAACACGACAAGGCAATCATTTTCTTCTGGGAATAGTCTACACAAGCCGCATATGCCGTTAGAAAAATACGTGGATTAACTGATATCGAAACAGCACGTTTAGTCTACTTTAGTTACTTTCACAGTGTGATGTCATACGGCATTTTACTTTGGGGAAATGCAGCCGACATTCACACAATATTTGTATTACAAAAAAGGGCCATTCGTGCAATTTATAAATTAAGTCCCAAGCACTCCTTAAGAGACAAATTTAAAGAGATTGATATTATGACTGTGCCATCTCAGTATATTTATGATAATCTCTTGTATGCACACAAAAATATTAATCTGTTTAAAAAATACAGTGATATTCATAGTGTAAATACAAGGAACAAAGACACATATGTTATTCCTAAAACAAGGTTAAAAAAAATAGGTGGTTCGTTTAGATGCCAATGTATACGTTTTTATAATAAAATTCCTAGCCATATTCAAGAACTAAGTATTAATAAATTCAAATTATTTATAAAACGTAAGCTATGTCACAAAGCGTTTTACACTGTTAAAGATTATATTGAGGACAAGAAGGCTTGGGAATGAGCTGCTCCAGTGATATACATGAGACAGACATTTATTATTTTTAAAATTTTGATAGTTGATTTATTTTTTATTGATTAAAATATTTGTTTTGTTAAGTATTGTATATACCTATTTATTTTGTTTTTGTTTTTTTTTTTTTAACATAATTATTTCATTATTGTTAATGTGAGGACAATGTAGGTTATTCTTTCTTCGTTGTTTTTACTTGGACTATAATTTATTTAATGATGTCAAGCAGTTTGAGTACTTGTGTGGCCTACCCAAATGTCCGTTGGTATTTTTTGTCAAATTGTTGAGCTCCTTAAGTTCTAAGTTGAGCTACATGATAACTGACAAATGCTTGCACTGTCTGGACAGGTCCGCTCAAATTTGCGTGGTTATTTCCTCAAAAGAATACCACAGACATGAACCTACATGCTTCTCATATAAAAATACAAATTGTCTGGACTTTAAAAGAGACTATGACCTCTGAGTTTGTTTCGGTGTTTCTTCTCAGAGTAGTCAGTTAGGAAATACCGGCCTCATCTAGCTAAACTTAACACGCAAAAAAACATGACGTGTAAAAGTGTTATTTATAACCAATTTACAAAATAAATATTTCATTTCATTTCATTTCATTTCATTTCATTTCAAGGTATTTTACCTGTATTGTGAATGCGTTACAAACATTTGAATTCATTTGCAAAAACACCCTGACTCAGAATACATATGAGTATAATAAATAATAATAATGTTTTATTGACATACAAATAAAGATGTTACATTTTTATTTGAAGCCCTGACTCCTGAGCTAGGTGTGTTACAGAAGTCAGTGTCTTGAACAATATTTGCATTATTATGCCACTAACATAAATTTAAACACAAATACAATAAAAAGTATCTAGGCCATATAAAGATTTAATCTGGTCGGTAATCGAACCCACGACATGCAGCAACCAATAGCTCAGCCACTGCGCCAACCATGCAGTCATATTACCGGATACGTTGTCTTTTATAATTCCAATTTTTCAATTCAAACTCAAAATATTTTACTTCACGTATGCCTACATGGGTACCCCACAAGCTAATGCACGGTTCGAAATTGACATAATTATTATGTCTCGCTTTTTTTTCGTAAAAAAAGTACTCATAATAGTTACAGCATCCTTTGCACTCACTGTCTACTCACACGCACCCGGTTTTTGCGATTGTTGTGAACTGTTATGAACCTTGTACCTATATGCAATAAACGCATAGTCAGCGATTCACCCCGTCGCTTCCACATTTATGCCGAGCATATACAACATATATCATATACATCATGAATGCACATCCTGAAATTAGTTTGTTCAGAATCGATTACTGAATCCATTTTTAACACACTTTTATTAGGTCGACCTGTATGTAACTATGTAATGGAACCTAAGGTACCTAATTTAACCATCTTCCAAGGGTTGTAGCGTAATGAAAATTGGCAGATGTATGTAGTTCTGAGTACAATACAATAATATGGTACTGTCGAACTGATCTGATGATGGAGCTGGAAGATATAAACTGGAACTTCATGATGGAAAATCGTAACATAGCTGTTTTGGATTTCTTAGAAAAGTCTTGTAATGAACTTTGACCACGATTAGGTTTCAAGGTCTGATAATGAAGCTGGAAGATAGGCACTGGCATTTCATGATGGAATATCGTACCATAGTCGTGTTTGCACTTGTGAGAAAGGCCACGTAATGGACTTTGAACACGATCAGGTATCAAAACAAACCTAAAGAAAATCCGTTATCGGTTTTCTTAGCATTTTTTTGTTTTTACGTGCATTTATAAAAGCGTGTTTTTCTAGTTGTTTTTTAAACTATTAATTTATTGTAATATTAGGTATCATATTCCATTGGGTCCCGCCCGATTGTTACTTTTTTAAATGTTGTTTGTACTTTTTTATGGTAATAACTAGAGATGCGCCGAATGTTCGCCAAATATTCGGTCCAAAATGTACCGAACCGAATATTCGGCCGAACATTCGTATTCGATTGAACCTACATTCGGCGCACCTCTAGTAATAACATTATTATTATTGATAACAATATGGAAATTTTTATCCAAAGCTATGAAATCTATCCAAATTATACTTTCGCTATATAGTAAAAACAAACTAACTATGGACCGTAAATTAAAGTACTTACTAACTTTTTAAATGCAGATTTATATAAATTCCGTCAATCAGTACACATTACAGAAAAATTCAATTCATTTAAAGGAAGTTAAAGTCTTAAAAAAGAACTGTTTAAACAAGTACAACTAAAAATTCAGAATATGTATTATGATAATAACATAATTTTCTAATTGGGGTATTTGAGGGTGTGCGTTAATTATGATACATGTTGTATAAAGGCAATTTACACTTGTTTAGCAGAGAGCAGAGAGCACTTGTTTTTCAGAAAATTCACTTTAATTCACACATATGTAAACAGTTATTAGTCAGTCAAAATTGTAACCTCATTGAATGTATAACAGTGTTTTTTTAATTAATTAAAGTTATCCCACCAAAAACATCCTGTAAAAAATTAGCCAAGTCTCGCTAAAGCTGCTTGTTTCTCTATAAAAAGTAATGAAATCTCTAAGCAAAGCGAAACCTAGTCGTAGACTTGGCTTCGGATTTCACTTCTTTTTGCAGAAAACTATTTTTTACTTGATTAGTTTCTTAATTATTCAAACTCCAGTTTCATATTCATTTATAAAAAGGGGCTTGTCACATTGAATAACTTTTATCAAGGCGCATTTCCATATCTCCCATAGTTCAGCTGAGCTGTTAGGGTTCTTCATCAGATACTTCAGACCTTCAATTTTTTATACATATCGGTAGAAAGGGCTCGTCACTCTAAATAACCTTTGTCAAGGCGCATTTCTATATCTCCCATAGTTCAGCTGAGCTCTTAGGGTTCTTCATCAGATACTTCAGACCTTCAATTTTTTATACACATCGATAGAAAGGGCTCGTTACACTGAATAACTTTTGTAAAGGCGCTTTTCCATATCTCCCATAGTTCAGCTGAGTTCTTAGGGTTCTTCATCAGATACTTCAGACCCTTAAATTTTTTAATTTCAAAAGAAAGGGCTAACTACGCCCAATAAACTTCGTGAACATAGCATGTCGATAATTTCAATAGTTTAGCTGGTCTGTTACGGTTTCTCCTCAGGGTCGTAAGGTACTCTAGATCTTCCATGATCCTAGTTTTGATAGTTTTTCCTTCATAAAGGTACTAAACCCTACCTCTATGCTAAATTTTACCTCTCTAGGTTTATGGGAAGTACTAGTTCTATTTTGATGATCAGTGAGTCTATGTATGTTGAAATAGTACAACTTTGCTTTTGCATAACTTAGGAAATAAACAAGCTACAAACATGAAATTTTGTGGTTTAAGTGTGTGCTGGTAGCTTACTAAATAACGATAATTTCAACGTTCTAAATCTATCCAGAGGTCCCCAAATAGGGGCCTGAAAATACGCCGAAATGGTTCCAGAAAAGGATGTTACGGCAGTGTTTGCTTTGCGCTCGACTTGGCGGGGGCACTGCCGTGCCCCCAGATTATCGCAGCTGTGAAGTGCTTTCCTAAAAGGACCCACAGAGCGCCATCCTAACAGAACACCAAGTTCAGATTAGCCGATGTAATATCGGATATGAAAGGACTAATTGGGTGTTTTGACCTTGGCCTACTTTTTTGCATAGGCGGTGAAGTTCGAGAACTTGAGGAAGTTTTTGTTAGTAGAGGCTCGATACGTTGCGAAGATACTTGACGAAGTTATTTGGTAGCCTTTTGATCAACATTCTGCGTGAGCCAGCCGATCAAAGTTTTGAGGAGTAAGAAATGATGTGTAGTACCGTTGTAATAAAAAAAGTTCTACTACTGAACTATTTACAAAATAATAAAATAACCAACAAAATGATAATAAAAGAATCGACAGTAGCCTAATGGTTTAAGAGTCGGGTTTGTGGTTCCGAGGTCGCGGGTTCACTAGTGCCGTGAACCTTCTCCAGACACAAGCATATTTAGCTTAGTTGGTGGGGTTAACAAGATTGCTAATAAGGTTAACTACCCACAGTAATTGTACTCTTTACTACTCAATATACAGTATGGATACGATATAAGAGCAATAAATGAAAACACTGGCAATAGTCATCGTAAAGAACACCTTTTTGTCGCGAAAAAAAAAACAACTGTTCAGTTCATTAATTTGGTCGACTTATGCACACACAATTGTATAGGGCAGTCTCAGTTTTTTTAACGATTTCAGTTTTGCCCTCATATAAAATGTTGTTCATTATGATGAGTATTGCCAGTGTTTTCATTTATTGCATATATCGCTCGTTTGCGAGAATAATGACGTAACTTGAAATGCTGTCCAATTTAATTAGATACTTGTGTGAAATAATCATAAAATTGAGTATAACATCGTGAACTGAGACACAATGCCAATTTTGCGCCGACGTTCATCAGAAAGAAACAGTGTTATTATTCATTTGAGACAAAACACTATATTTTATTTGCATAAAACATAGAGTATACGATGTTATTTTAAATATGGAATCCAACATGATTTGCTTAAAACAGCATGCAAAGCTCTTCTGTGAGAGAGACTAGGCCTGGGTTTGACTCAAACCCAGGCCCAGTCTCTGATAAACATCGGTGCAAAATTGACATTGTGTCTCAGTTCACGATGTTATACTTAAATTTATGATTATTTCACACAAGTATTTAGTTAAATTGGACAGCATTTCGAGTTATGTCGATATTCTCGCAAACGAGCGATATGTCGTATACATATTGTATGCCTAGTATAGTCCCAAATATGTACTGTATCTACTATTGGGTTTTTTATAGTCTAACTGGGTACACCTCAACCAGTTCATTTACTAAGAAGCTCGCAGGAAAAGTAATAACAGCCGAACTGGTCGTTCCTCAAGGAAAAGCAAGCAAATGGGTGACCATCTTAACATATTGAAATTCCTCCGAGCCTCGGAAACATGTTAAAGTCGGGTTTTCATAGTAAGAGTTGGCTCGGACCGAGTGCACTCGTACGAGTCAGCTTCGTACGAGTGTACACGGATAGTGGTTTACACACGAATTCTAAAAACCTAACTGTGTCGTTCCACTTTTTCTTACTTGTCACCATTTTGTTTTCATAAATATGATCCACAGAGTACATTCAAATGATCCGAGTGAGCTCGAAAAATAGAGCAGTGTCCGAGTCTACTCGGATTACGTGTTTACATGATACGAGTAGCGTCCGAGTAGACATCCGAGTGCATTCGGTCCGAGCCAACTCTTACTGTGAAAACCCGGCTTAAGCTATTGGTCCTAGCGATCGTTTGTACAACACAACAACAATCTGTCAAATTTCTTTAATATATTTTCAACTTTATTGTTAAAGAAATTAGGTTCAAGGTTGATTGGGAAAATTTGTCAGTTTTGGGTAGCTTCATGTGCTGGCGTCCGTACATCTTTTACAGTCATTACGGGTATAAGCCAGAAAATCGGACACCACTGTATTGCCAAGAGGCATCGTGTTACCCACAGTTATTCGGTTGTGGGAGTCAGTAAGGCAATCACTCTATGTAAAGCACTAGTAATGAAATGTATCCGGGTGGACTGAAATCCCACCCCGACATTGTAGTTGAAGGCTAAACATTGTGATGAGGAGTATTTACCCAGCAGTAGTATGACGCAGGCTAACAGTATCTGTATTATTAACAAGTTGATGCCCGTAACTTTGCCCACGTCAAAATTACGCGCATTTCCCATGAACAAGTATTATTCTTTATTTATAGTTGATAGTCTTGCGTTTGACTATAATCTTACCTGATGTTAAGTGATGATGTGGTCGAAGATGAAGCACGCTTGCCTAGAAGTAATACTACCTATTCACTCTTGACTT
This sequence comes from Tholera decimalis, assembly GCA_943138885.2. NCBI lineage: Eukaryota > Metazoa > Arthropoda > Insecta > Lepidoptera > Noctuidae > Tholera > Tholera decimalis. The sequence continues at coordinate 6,808,404 of OW964568.2, forward strand.
AAAGACTCCCAGGTTATAATTATCAGAAAACACAGACTCCGGCAGGGAATTCCACTCCTTAGCCGTACGCACAATGAAAGTATTCCCAAAACGTTTAGTGCGTATGGGTGGGATGTCCACATGTAACGATGGCGCATCGCCGTTTGTTTTGTAGTCCGATGATGGAACGGGCTTGGTGGAATAAGACTGTGCAATTCCATCGCACACTCCCCGAAATGTAACCAATAGAAAACTGATAGGCTTGCAACACGTTGCCGATGTTCTAGGCTCTGGAGCCTTGTCTCGACCAGGTTCTCGTTACCGATGAGCCTTTTGGCCCCTTTCTCTATAGACTCAAGTGCATCAAGCTGGTATTTGGCAGATCCGTCCCAGAGATGACAGCGGTACTCCATACACGACCGATCTTGCGCTTGATAGAGGTTGAGCAGCTGTTTCGGTGTGAATTACCGTCTCACCTTAGGATTCCCAACTATTAGGCAGCCAATCAACGTTACCCCAAGAAGCTCGATGCGATCAGTTATTGGCACGATTACACCACGGAAAGAAAAAACAATACTAATTTTCGAATTTATAATATTAGTACAATTTATTGCTGTTTTTTAGTTGGAACAATTATTTTTTTCGCTGGGGATATAATCAAACGGCTCCTCTAGCTCTGAATGAAGCGGAAGGGAGTATCAGGCTTCTACTGACTAAAAACCCATCATGTTCCTTCAGTTAGCTTTGTGGTCTGGGGTCGCTGATGAATGATCAAATCATTACATTATTATTGTGTTACAAATCATTCAAATACAAACCTACAACGGATTATACTCGTAATCTACTAATTAATTTCGAAATGGATATTATCAATAATACACTTGAACATTACATCCTCCTTAGTAACTAGCGGAATGGAAATTTCCAACAAATCCGTTTTCAATTTAATTGGAAATCCAATCAACCGCTTCCGTAATCAGTTTAAGGGATATATTGATGGATATATGATGAATATAAAATCCTAATTTGCTTATAAAAGGGTAAAGTATTATTAAATAAAAATTACGCATTATTTGAATATTCATTTCTAATTATCAAAACAATTTATTGGAAATAAAACGAAATAAAACTGACAAATATTTTTCAGTTTGACAATAAAATATTTGTCAGTTATAATTCGTTTTATTTCCAATAAATTGTTTTAAATCAACCAAATCAACACACACTATATAAAATATTTACCTCACAACACCAACATTATTCCCAGAATAAAATACAATAAAACATTTTTTACTGTATTCAGGACAGAAAACGGTTAGCCACGGGAGTGAAAAAAAAAACGATGGAACGGATACAAAGTTTAAAAGTGAGCAATCAAAATGTATTGAGCTACAGTATTCCGTTTTTAAACGGTATTGCGAACTAGCTTTTGGTCGTGGTTTTATTTTTATATGCGAAAGGTTTGATTTTTATTTTATTATTGATTTTCGAGGTTCGCGTTTAACTACCATCTCACCGGATGGTAAGCGACGATGTGGTAGAAGATGAAGCACGCTTACCAAGAAGTAACGTATTCGCTCTTGACTTATTAACCTAGGTTATAGCTATCAGGAAACAGACTCCGGCAGAGAATTCCACTCCTTAGGTGTATGCACAATGAAAGTATTCTCAAACCATTTTGTGCGTATGGGTGGTATATCCACCATATAACGATGAGGATCATCTTCGATCAACAATTGTAGGTACTATAATTGATCGAAGAAGATCATGATGTTATTTATTATAAATGTAACTGTAACTCGCATAATAGCAAAATAAATAAAAAATATAAAATGTATATTATAGTATGATACCGTGATATTGTCTACGCGCTTAGTACATAAATATAATATTAAAATGTAAAGTGGTGGGATCCTGGTGTCCTGTAACACAGGCCCCAAGCCTAGCTTAGGCACCAGTCTCCCACAATATAACTTGATACTTACCTACGTTATGTACCTACCATAATTTGGCAAAACTGTATAATGCAATTTATGTATATTGTGGAGAGAAAAAAAAACTTATTATTATTATTAAATTGCTTTTTACGGCTATCTACCGAGAATTAAAATTAAAATAGCCAATAAAGCTAAGAAATTGGACCACTAAATAGGACGCCAGTCTTACAAAGGAGTCGTACCTATTACCCAGCTAGTGGATTGTAGAAGACAGATAGACAGTCGCGCTATGTAAAACATTTGTACTCAACTGTATCCGATTAGACTACAAACATCATGGTCGGGTTCATATACAGTATGTGAACTAACAGAGGGCGTTCCCATTAACCCGCAGTAGTATAGCATCCATACATGCTAAAAAAATATTACCATTCGAAAATAAAATATTATTTTTATATTAAAATATTCACTAAAAATGTTAAATTGATACGTAAAAGAAACACTCTGTACACGCGTACGCATTTATAAATAAATTGCGACGTTGCCGTCCTTCAAGTATGCGTGTACAGAGTGTTTCTTTTACGTATAAATAAAAAAAAAATGTGAATATTTTAATATTAATAAATAAGAACATTTTGTTTTCGAATGGTAATATTCTTTTAGCATGTATGGATGTTATACTATTGCGGGTTAACGGGAACGCCGTCTGTTAGTTAATATACTGTATTACTGCATTTTATTGTTTATTGACCAATATCTCACCTGATGATAAGCGATGATGTGGTCGAATATGAAGCACGCTTACCTAGAAATAATCTATTCACCCTTGACATAAAGACTCCTAGGTTATAGCTATCAGCAAACACAGACTCCGTAAGGGAATTTCGCTATTAAGCTGTATGCACAATGAAAGTATTCTCAAAACGTTTTGTGCGTGAGTCTACTGAGAATTGAAAACATGAACTTTCTCGTTCATATTAATGAGTCTACTTTCACCCGCCGAAATATAGCCAACAAATTAAACATAACCCTTATACTATCCAAAACATTACACGGAATCCACAGTACTCTAAAAAGGCTTATAAACAAGCACAGTCGCTGAGATACTTGGAAGGAATTCCATCGGAAAATTGAAGAGTCTCGTACAATAGGACGAAATAACGCAACAAATGGACGGAGCGATCAGTCGACTCGATAGACGCCGTGGCTCCTTATTATATGAACCGAAGCTTTAGTGCAATAGTGTGACGCAATCTGCTAGAAAATGGGGATAATACAAATCTACAGTCTCTTCGAAGAATAAAAGAATATCGACAGAGTTTAGCAGGCGTGTAAGTGCTCTGCCAAGGAGTATGTTACTTGGTTACTGAAATGTAGAAGAAGTCTGTCTGTCTTTCTGTTTGTCTAGACTATTCTCTGGAACGGCTGAATCGATAATTGCTAGGGATAAAAAACCTATAAATGTTATTCATTATGTATGTAAATACTATAAATGTTGAAATAAGGGGAAAGCGGAAGTATAAAATTCAAGAGCAATGTATGATACACTATACCGGCAACGTTAGTACCTATATAATATGGAGTTGTTTTATTATTAAGATCTCAATGCACCATACACTCAGAAGTAAATTTCATTCCTCCCTTGATTTCATACTATAAAATCCTGCCCTGCCCTGCCATCTCAAATTAAATTAAACAGCTCAACAACCGTATGAGTAAACGTTAAAAAATAAAATTTGTAATAGTACTTAATTTTTTTTATATATGGTAATAATATCATTATTATGCACATAGTCCAATCGAACTGCTTCTAAGGCATTCCTTATGAAATAACCCAATAAAGCCAAGCTAGGAATAAACCAAGTTGTGGAACTCGCTGCCGGCTTATGCCACTTATGACCTTTCAGCCTTTGAAGCAGCGAACATGCATTTTCTGGGCTCAGCCGGAATTAAAAAAAAAAATTCTCGAACGGGATTTGAACTAAAATAAATAAAACAAGGCCTCATGCTCATTAGTAATCACAGGCTAACTTAAGAGTAATTGTAGACTTTTATCTGTTGTATCTGCGGAATTGTTCGAAAGAGTTACAGCGGCCTCGGAACACGTAGGACAAATGACGAAATACGGATGAGTTTTAGTCAGTAAAAGTCTGACAGGGTGTGTCAGACTTTTACTGACTAAAACTCACCCTCTTCGCCCAGATCGAGAGACAGTGATTGGATGACTTCTCAACCTCAAAAAAAAAAATACCTGTTGTATACCTGTGACCAGGCAGTCATATTACTTTGTTTAATCATCTTCTAGGCTCGCTCGTCCCATCTTAGACCTCATCTATCGCCTACCATCAGGCGAGATCGAGGTCCAGAGACGGCTCAACACAAAAAAAATTTTCATCATCACCATTACTCTCCAAGACAGTGAAGAAAAACATCGTGACGAAACCAACGACAACCGAAAAATGTAAAACATGGGACTTCTCCACTGGGCCAGAAAGAGCTATATTAGACCTTCTAACAAGCTGCTGGGACAGAGACCGCCTGGTCTCTATCCCAGCATCGTGTGTCCAGTGGGACGTTACGTCATTGGAATCTTTAAATAGGAAAATACTTTTAAAGATTTGATGATTACTTATAAATGATTTATTGATTGATTTGTTACGATACCATTAAGTAAATCAAATCCCATAAATAACAATACTTGTCAAAAAACCAAGTCTCGCAACTTAGTTGTTCTACCGTAAAAAGTTGTGAGATCCATGTAATACCAAGTCGGTTATTAATTTATTCAGTTCCTACTTAAGGGACCTTCTGTCTTAAAATGTTACGTAATTATCTAACCTAACGACATCTTATAGTGACCATATCACTATTAAAAATCTTTACCGTTTTAAATAAATAGATTGACTCGGCCATCGCATGAAAACACAATATATCTCACAAGTAATACATATATAAATTAAATTGTTTATTGCGATTGCCAAGTCAATCTATTTATTTAAAACGGTAAAGATTTTTAATATTGATATGATCACTATAAGATGTCGTTAGGTTAGATAATTACGTAACAACTTAAGACAGAAGGTCCCTTAAATAGGGACTGAATAAATTAATAACCGACTTGGTATTACATGAATCTAACAACTTTTTACGGTAGAACAACTAAGTTGCGAGACTTGGTTTTTTGACAAGTATTGTTTTTTATGGGATCTCATTGCTTTTTGTAGAAAGTCCTACTTTTTTCCTTTCCGGTACCTTCTACTTCTTGTATACCAACAACGAATTTTCTTAAAGCCCTCTCTTTGTCTTATGAGCTTTTCTTATTTTTGTAGGTAGCCTTCCTTTTTTTATTTTCCAGTACTACTTCTTGAACTTCAGCTAAAGTTTTTTTCAAAGCCCACTCCCTGTCTCTATGGATTTTTTTCGGAGGCTTTGATACGCAGATATGAATACGCACGTACGTCTTTTGCATTAGTTAGTAATAATTAATGCCGCACTCGTCAAACGTCTCGGTTAAAGTTAATCCATAAGTAAGTAATTATGCAATTTCGGGCAATTTACTCTACTTAATACTCCCCAATACTCTTAATACTTCTTGCTTTTTTATTCCGTGGACCATTTTACAAGTTACCTTTGAGCATAATTATTATATCTAGGTACCTACCTACACTGGAAGACACGGTGGAGCATATGGTCGAGGTGTGCCCTGCATGGGTGGAGCACCGTCATATCCTCATAGAGGTGATCGGCGGTGGCGACTTCTCGCACCCTGCTCTGGTTTAGACCATGGTGCGAAGCGAGAGGGAAAGGGATGCAGTCACCTCCTGCTGCGAAGCAGTCATACTAGCGAAGGAGGAGGCCCAACGTGCGAGGGAGAGGCAACTCTCTTCCTCGCGCCCCATCCTCCAGGGGAGACGCCCCGGGCGTCATGGATCGCGAGTCGATTTCGGGCCACCGTAGGCGCAGGCCTGCGGATGGCGAGCAGGGGTCGCTCACCGTCCGGTAAGGACCAGGCCCGGTCGGCGGCGCGTTGTGTTCCACGCGCGCCTCTAAAAGCTGTTAATACCAGTGACGGGGCCTCATAGGGCCATTGCCTGTCGGGGTTTGCGGGAAAGTTCCATCGAGATACCGCGGCCCCGGAACTTTAGGGCTTCCGAAGGAACAGGGTGGGTTTTTAGTCAGTAGAATTCTGATACACCCGAGCGGAAGAAGTCATTCGATAATATTTTTCACCAAGAAAAAAAAAGTACCCATCTACATCTATTATTTCATTATATTATACAGGTACACTGATTAATTAACTGCAAATGTAACTTTGTAATCCTATATATTTATATGGGATTACAAAGTTATTTATGCAGTTGAAGTATTTAGAACACTGGAACGAAATTGAAAAATATTATAGTTTTTCCTTGATTCATATACTAAACACTAATTGTATTCTAAATTTGAAGCTTCAATGTCTGCTAGAAGTGCTTTAGACTTTTGATGATCGGTCAGTCAGTGAGTGACAAATTTACAAAATTAAGGAACTTTGACTCGTTATCATTCTTAAACTACTGGTTCAAATTGAATGAAATTTGAAATATACCGTGCTTATACAATGCCTGTTTGGTTACTGAAAATTCAGGCTTCTAGTTTTATCCGCAACGAAGTTACAGGGGGTCGAATATGGCCTGAATTGCTTCGAGAAAAGAATGGTACGGCTGTGCCGCTTTTTTGCTCGACTTGGCGGGGGCACTGTCGTGCCCCCAGATCTGTGCGGTCTTTTTCTAAAAAGCTTACTTCAAACATTCACTTACATGGATCTTATAAGCTTTGACAAATTGTATGAACTTTAAAAGAGACTGATCTCCGAGTTTGTGTCACTCTTCTTTCTCAGTGTAGTCAGCTATGAAAGGCCTGCCTGAACTAGTTTAATAAGAGTTAAACCGATCAAACATATTGATTTGTAAAAGTGTAATTTTAATCCAGTCACTAAGTAAATATTCAACATAAAATAAAATAAACAATTTATAAAGCAATTTGTTCTAACATAAACCTAGCTTTTTATAAAGATATAAAAATGAATTTGTTACTTATTTTATTCAACATAGCACACTCAAATTAATATCACAAATTTTGCCGTAAATATAGTATTAAACTAGTTATTTGACTTGATAAAAACTACAATCTCAGATTTTCTAACGTCTCAACGAATTTAATCAAATATATTAAGTTCTTATTTTCATTCCTATATGATCCTACTTACATTTGACTTGAATATTAAGTAGGTAGGTTTTATACTTCATATAATATTATGTTTACATGTTTATGGAAGATTATTCTAATTACATTTTCACGTTATTTTAATATTGAGTCTGCTTATGTGGGCGGCATCCCAAGCCATTCTCCCTCTTGTTAAAAAACAATTTCTTCGCATGTCCAACATTGTGATCTAAATTCAAATATTTCAAACTATGCCAGCCAGTGCGGTAGGCTGGCCGTTCGCATAGCAGACCTCCACAGTACCTATTCTTTTTCTTTCTTTAATAAAAGTATGTATCATGTGTGATTTTTACACACATTTGAATTGACATGTACTAATACTCTGACTCAGAATAAATATGCGCATGCTATAATACATTTTTTATTCTGTGCATGTATCGACCCCCGACACGCAGCGCAGCAACCTATCATCAAACTATTTGTGAATCAATAACACCTTAACGGCTGGTCGCGTTTTGATGAAAATTAGCATTTTAATTTAAAACTTTTAATTAAAAACATAGGACATATTTATGCCCCGATAAGGACCAGGCCCGAGTTGACGCGCGTGGAACACGACACACCTCAGAGAGCAGTCAGCAGTATTGACGGGGCTGGATAGGCTATTGACTGCCGGGGTTGTGGGAATGTTCTAACGAGGTATCTCGGCCCCGAAACGCATGGGCAGCTGAAGGAGCAGGGTGAGTTTTTAGTCAGTAGAAGTCTGACACTCCTTTCGTTCCACCCAGAGCAGGAGAAGCACAGAAATCAAAAATACAGAGAAGTGGTAAGGGGGCGTATCGGTGTCCGCGCGACATGGCCACAGGGCTCATGTCACAGGCAAGTGGCCGTCTCCGCGAACTAGTGCGCTTTCGACGGCGATCGTGATAACATATATGAATGCCGAGTTGTTCTGTGGTATCTTGTAAAAACCGAAGCCAAAATCAAATCTATGTGAATCATGGAATCACTTACCATATGTAAGTACAAGTATTTTACAATATTTGTCTTTAAAATCATGAAAAACAATAAATCGTAAAATATTTCTTGGTTTTACTATGTTATTTTCGTTTTCAAATATCAGAGCGACTGTACTCCTTTTGCTATAAATACATTGCTCCTTAACCACTACCTGAGTTCGTCACTAAGTAACTGGACAAGCAATGTAAACATACATACGAAACTGTATTACGCGGATTCATCGCGTAGTGAGGCCGCCACTTCTTGCGACGAATTAGTGATGTGCTTGTGCAGATCCACTAACGTAGGCTATCGACAGCAATGTCGATTGACGAATGAAATATTGCTATTATAGTTTAGGGATTTTTCAACCGATGACATAAAAAAGAGGAGGTTATCAATTCGACGCGTATATTATTATTATTTTTTTATGTATGATCATTGATCACCGATTACTCGGAGACGGCTGAACCGATTTGAAAAATGCTTTTTTTGTTTGGAAGGGTATACTTTGAAATTGGTCCCATTGTCACCAAGTCAGGATCTGATGATGTCCCATCATCAGATCCTGACTTGGTGTAATTTTTTGGTAAAAAGTTTTTTATAACATACGGAAACCTCTAAGAAAATATGTTTAACTTTTATTTTACACTAGTACTCACGCGGGGCTTCGCTCCCGTGGATTCTATCCCGGTAAAAACATAACTCTCCTTTTTTGCAGTCGCGTAAAAAGTAGCCTATAACCTTCCTCAAGCTTCAGGCTACTTCCATACCAAATTTCATTCAAATCCACCCAGTACTTTCGAAGATTAGCGCGTTCAAGCAAACAAACAAACAAACAAACTTTTTCGCTTTGTAATATTAGTATAGATGAGATGACAGAAATAAAAATACGTTGAAAAGTCAAGTGTACAAAAAAGTAAAAAAAAATAAACAATTTATTTTACGCCCGCAGCATGCGTAAGGAGTTCCGACGTCGCCGTCGCTACAATAGTTTATTTTTCAATCTGTCAACCGTTTTAGCCCGGTTGGAAGATCGATGTAAATAATGTTTTTTTACTTATTTTGATTTTTTTACAGAGTAGTAGAGAAATGCGTAACCAATATTCGTAAAGTAAGTTACTTTAGTTTTAGGTTAATAATCGGTGGTGTTTTTCGGTTTAGAATTATTTATTTATTTATTTATTTATTTATGTACACACATGACACTTATAATGGAAAAAATTAAATACAGACAAAAGAGCACAAAGGTGCTGCTTATTTCCTAAGAAATTTCTTCCAGCAGACCTGCGACAGAAGAGTTGAAGAGGAGATGATAGACACAGTGTGTATAAATACTAATTACGATATAAAACATACTTAGCTATAAAATTAAACTAAAATGATATATTTAATAAATATATACATACATAGAATTAAAATACATGCTATAAAAATATATACCTATAATAAATATATAAAATTACGGGATGTTAGATAGGTAATGATCTTTGACCTGCTTTTTGAAAATAGTAATGGATTTGGCTTCGCGGATTTTAGCGGGAAGTGAGTTCCACAGTCGTACTGCATGAAAGGAGAAGGAGTGGGAATAGAAACAGGTTTTTTGGGATGGGAAATTGAGATGGAGTTTAAGGTGGGATCTACAAAGGGCATCAGTAGGACGAGTGAATGAAAAACGATCGCGCAGGTAGCTAGGATATGCAGGATTGAATAGGATGTTGTACAGAAGGAATAATATTCGAGTGTTCCTGCGAAGACGGATAGGGAGCCACTTGAGATCCTTGCGAAACTGAGAGACATGATCGTATTTCCTCAGACCAAAAACAAAGCGAATACACAAGTTTTGCAAGCGCTCAAGCTTACATAAGAGCTCCTCAGTGGCATCCAAATAGCAGGCATCAGCATAATCAATAATCGGCTGAATTAAAGTTTGAGCTAAAGAGATTTTAGTTTTGAAAGGCAAGAAGCTTTGAAGGGATTTTAAAGAGTGGAAGGAAAAGTGCACCTTACGACTAACCTCACTTACTTGCGCTCGCCAAGAAAGATTGCTGTCAAGTAATACACCAAGATTTTTTGCAATATCCGTGTACGCAATGACCGAGCCGTTAAGGGATAATGGCCTCAAAGAGGAAGTGTCAAGTGCAGAGCGATAGTATCGACTACCTAAGATCATAGCCTGGGACTTGGACGGATTAATCTGTAATCCGTATGATTTAGCCCACTGACTAATATTCTCCAAGTCACAATTCATGACACTAATCGCCGAGTCCGCGTCAGCCAGCAAGAAGTGTCGGTATAGCTGCAAATCGTCTGCATAGAGATGGAAGTTCGAGGTGATGATCTGAGTAACTGTATTAATAAAGACAGAGAAAAGAAGAGGAGAAAGAACGCCACCCTGAGGTACACCAGCAGTGAGATCACACCAATCAGAAAATTTTTCATCAAGGCGGACACACTGAGAGCGACCCCGAAGATACGAGTCAAACCAGGATAGTGCAGAAGGCGAGAAGTTAAATGAACGAAGGACTCCAAGAAGTATGTCAAAATCTACTGAGTTGAACGCGCAACTGAAGTCAAGTAGGACTAATACGGTGAGAGATTTATTGTCCATAGCCCAGCGGATATCGTCGGTGACTTTCAGAAGTGCAGTTACTGTGCTGTGACCAGTACGAAATCCAGATTGGAAAGGGGAAATTAGATTGTGTGCTGTAAGGTATCTAGAAACTTGGCCATGAACAATATGTTCAAGAACTTTAGAAAGGAAAGGTAAAATGGAGATAGGTCTGAAGTGAGGTAAGGACGATGGATTGTTTATTTTGGGAACAGGTATTATATGTGCCTGTTTCCAGGCACTAGGAAATGAGCTAGAAAATAAGGAATAGTTAGCAATGTGAGTTAGAATGGGGAGCAATTGAGGTAGAATAGGTATTATCATCCTCAAACACACATTGTCATGACCAACAGCCGAAGAGGAAATAGAAAGTAGAGATTTTTTAACATCGTCTTCAGAAACAGAAGTCAAATTAAAAGTTGGGCAATTTGGTAAAGGCAAATCAGTGAGCTCTTGCAAAGTTGAAATTTTGACACTAGGTTCAAGAGAAACAGGAGGAAGAGAAAAGTGTCTATTAAGAGCACATATGTCAACATCTTCACAAGTATTAGAGGGTGATTTGCCGATGCCAACTGACTTTAGAAATTTCCAGACATCAGAGGACTTTCGATTAATAAGAGATTCGTGGAAATAACGTCTTTTAGCATCTCGACACATACGATTGCAGCGATTACGCATAACTTTAAAGTGATCAAAATTCTGCTCCGTGGATCTACGTCTATACCTACTCTTCGCTTTATCCTTACGAGCAATAGCATCTTTGATTTCAGCAGTAATCCAAGGAGCAGGATTATGTTTTACTTTAATTCGCCGACGCGGTGCATGTTTGTCATAGAGACCCAATAGCTCGGAATTGAAACAGCTGACTTTCTCGTCAATACTGGAGCTTTCGACTACGGAGGTCCAGTCGATATCTCCTGCATCACGTGCTAACTCAGCAAGATCTAGGCCATTGTAATTACGTAAATAGCAGAAGCGAGGTTTACGTTTGGGAGATCGGATACGATAGGAAAGAAAGATGAGGTCATGGTAAGAAAAGGTTGCAGTAAGCTGCCCATACTCAGCAACTTTGCTAGGTGAAGAAACAATCATTAGGTCCAATAGAGAAGGCGTGCAGTTGGGAAAATTATGAGTCGCAGATAGAGGTAAAATTTCAAGATTAAAAGAGGATAAGAGAGTACGAAGTTTGCGAGAACGAGTGTCGTCTTTAAGTAAGCATGTATTAAAGTCACCCATTAAAATAACGTGCTCGTACGCAGGGCAAAGTTCATTAAGAGATGATTCTAAGGAGTCAAAGTAATTAATATGTAAATTAGGGGAGTAGAATACCGCGAGTAGAACTTTGGTATGATTTAAAGTAATCTCAAGGAATAAAAATTCAGCCGACCCAGAGTACTGGGATGGAGACGAGCTAACAATTTTGTGTGGTATATCAGCACGTATGTAAATGGCAACACCACCACCACCCTTGCCGGTTCTGTCATTTCTGACCAGAACAAAGCCAGGGAGTGAATAGTGCGTAGAAAGAAGAGAAGGCTTAAGAAAAGTTTCAGAAATAAGAAGTGCATCTAGATGAGCACTGCTAAAGGATGCCAGAAGATCGGAGTAGTGACCAGGAACACTCTGAGCATTAATATGCGCTATATGAAAATTTTTGGGGTATTTAGAAAAAATAGTGGAAATATATAATCGGCATGGTTCAGATAATATATTTGTGAATTTAGCTTAAAATAAGTCAATATATTCATGCTATTTATTTGTTATGCATGGATGTGTGTTTGTTTTCATATATTTAACAATTTCTCTACTAACTAGGATTTTTCTTATAACAAAAACCTATTATAACCTACTAAACTATTACCTGCGGTTACCCCGCAGGTAATAGTTGCGTAACACACTTACAGTAGGAATCGGTTTCATTATGCTAAATCAACAACACTCACTGCGGTATTTACGTTGTTGAGCAGACCAATATTTCGAACATATGAAGCAATGGATTAGCAATATACGTCAAAATCATTCAGATCTTGATTTATAGTGTGTTACATAATTATTGCGATGCTTATTATATGGTGACGTTTAGAAGTAGCTTAGGATGTATGTAAATGATAAATAAGTGCTTTTCGTACTTTTCAGCTTCCCAAAAGATGGTAACATAAAAAAGGAATGGATTGATGCCACAGGCATGCCACCTAACTGGTACCCTACAAAAAATAGCACCATATGCTCGGTTCACTTCAACGCAGAAATATTCTAGTCTCTAAAGAAAAGTCGCAATTCCAAAATTAAGAGTACAACTGATATTTGCAGAAGTGTGTTAAATTTTATTTTATTACTGAAAGCTATTCTCATGATTTAGGGTATTCATAAAATCAGTCATTCAACTTTTCAGGATTCTATACAACCTATACGGCTGGTATGTTCCGATCAAGAGCGAAATGTAAGTTAACATCGACTTCTATTTGACCTATCACTATGATAATTAAATATTAAGATTTAAGTCGAAAGCGCCAGGGTAGCCCTTAATACTTAGTAGGTAGTACTTAATAATAATTATGTAATGTTATGTTCTTAATAATATGTTTATTGTTATTGTAATATTTTCTGGACATGCCATTTTTTATTTGGTTCATTTTCAGGTGCCCAAAAAAAATGGTACAATAATAAATGGAAGAATCGATAACTTTCCGATTTATTCAATCACTAGCGTATATGTAAAATAAATTGCTGTTGCATAGCACAACGATAGCGACCGATGTTTTTGTGTGGATAAATTCTACGGTGCATGGTAAATACACGCTGTGTTTGACGGAATAAGGTTTATTATTGATTGTATAGTACGTTCTGATTTAAGAAATGCGGGTGTGTGCGCGAGTGCGTATCTATTGATTTTATTAAACTGCATGTGTAGTTGTTGCCCCGCCCAGCGCCTAACTGGAGACACACGGTTCCGATATAATTTCGTCTGTTGACCAAATCTACTTATTTATTTTATCTATGAGGAGAAGTCATTTGATGATTTTCCCACCGGACAAAAAAGAACGTCATCTTTATCACAGAAATCTTAATAATAAGGCAATGAAAATGCTATCTACTGTCATTTAATACTGGGACGCGTGTCGCCGGTTCGCAGCTACCACCACATAAACAAACAATAGATACACACTTTCGCCTACACATGCATTTTGCATTATTACAACAAAATTAAACTTTAAGCGATGACATTACGCAATATTTTCTAAAGACGCATAATCTCAGGTGGCGTAACGTGTGCGAGAAGCAGAGAAAGATATCGCGCGCTCACTCTCACTTAGGAATAGTGCAGTGCAAAGCTCGTAATGCTAATATTATTATCGATAATTTTTTGTTGAGCGTTAATAGCCAAGGAGTCTCGTAACAATAGATAACTAATTTATTGAAAGTTTTTCAGTCCTCGACGCGCTTTTAGACGATTTATTTAGGAGAAAAGGGAATACAATAAAACGTTAAGTGTAAGTATATTTTTTTATTATTTAGTTATACAAATCTTAAAGGCTCTCCAATACTTCACCTTATGGAAAAAAAAACAATGACCGAATTAAATAGAGCAATAATGGCACAACTTAATACCGATAATCTAATATGTATAATCTTATAATGAAGAATATACTTTATTGTTCATCAAAATAAATTGTTACACAACTGTTTTACGTAAATTTTATGTTTACGATGGCGGTCTTATCGCTTATAGCGATATATTCTAGACAATCTTAGCATGGATTGATGCTATCCGGATCTTTCAGAAACCTGTAATAATAGCATTGGATAAAGTAAAACAGATGCATAAATAATATGAAAACGTATCGATCCGATCCATTTTAATCCATTATACTTTGTAAGTATATAGTATACATAATAATATGTATCCTTAATTATTTTGTCATAAAAAAGATAAATATTGAACACTTCAATGATACAAGGATACCCAATGCAGACTGTTATTTAACTTACCTACGTATATAACAATAATAAGCCTACCTCCTATTAATATTCTGAATGAAAACATAGTTTAAAAGTACGAATTAACAGATATATAATCGTTCAAAAACTACTTTTTATAAACTATTTAAACAGGAAAAAAACATGCTAAATGAAAATACGTATTGAAATATTTAACGAAAAATTATATTTCATTCGAATTTCGATAAAACTACGTATTAACTATTAAGGTAATAAATTACCGATAAAAATAATAGCGGCACGTCACTAATTCGCGGCGAAGTCGTGCGGCGTGTACCTGGAATGTAAGTACGTAAACGACGATATTGTTTATTGCGCATGACTATAATATTTCATTGCTGCTTTTAGTAGTTGTAATAGTAGGCATGAACAAACTTAAGTATTAATAGTAATTAAATTGAGAAAAAAAACTGTTTTCTGTGATAATCGTAGTATCTAATGGTGGCGAAAATATTTGATTCGATTAAATTAAAAAAAAAAACGAAATTATTTCAAAAATTAAGTACTTACATATGAAATTTTATCCCTTTATTTGTAAAGTTACAAATTTTGGAACAGTTTCTACAGTTGGATATGCTGCAAAACACCATGTTTACCTCACCGCGTCCCATACAACACAAGTAACCGCAACAAACGCTCCACCCGCACTTGTGGCTCGCGTGCCACATGCGCGGCGATAAGGTCACGCGTCTTTGCGACTTCTATTGCCTTATTGTTAAGATTTCTGTGATCTTTATTCCAACAGTATAAATGATCTTTATTTTGCAAATTGGTTATTAAATAACACTTTTACACGTAATTTTTTTCGTAAATATTAACTAGATGAGGCCGGTGTTTCCTAACTGACTACCCTGAGAAGAAACACCGAAACAAACTCAGGGGTCCGTCTCTTTTAAAGTCAATACAATCTACTGGTTTAATTATATGGGAACCTTGTAGGTTTCAGTCTGAGGCGGTGTTTTAAAGAAAGATCCTCACAGATTTGAGTGGGCCTGTCCAAACAGTGCAAGCATTTGTCAAATGACGTATAGCTCAACTTAGAACAAGGAGCTTAACATAAATATTTCCTTAAGATAATGTTATCGGAAACAATTCACAGTGAAACCGGGAGTAGTAGATGGAATTAAATAATGTTTACCGATTGAAATCAAAATGGCCCCCGCCACGGCACGGCTGAACTAATCTCGCAGTTTGCCCACTTAATAAGCCCGCCCGTTTTAGATTACCCGCGCTAATTAATTTAGAGTATCATTATTTCAGTTTCTACAGACAGACAGTGTTTTATTAGTATTCATTCATATTTAACTTTGGATATGAAATTATATCTTTTTATAACGCATAATAAATATGGACATAATTATTTTATTGCGGCTAAATTATTTAATCAAAACTTGTCCTTAATTAGGGTTGCCATCCGTCTGGGTTTCCACGGATTTTTCCTAGTTGGACAGCGTCCGGAGGCGTCCGGGGGATTTTCCCTATAAGCGTCCGGGTAAAACCCGGACACCTATTGGTCTTACGGGCACCAAAAAGCACGATCTCTGTATTTGATCTTATTGTTTTTGTTACGTGAATTAATTAAAAAGAAAGCCTATTATTAATAAACTTCTAACTGTCTACAATGTTACCAGTAAATAAAAACCATAATTAAACATCATTGTTTTTAGTTTCAAGTACTTACAAAAATATAATTTTACGATTTTACCCAATTGTCCGGTGTTTCTGAAGTCTTTGTCTGGGGCCGGCAATTTTTTTGATGGCAGCCCTATCCTTAATCATCACCTGCTTAGCCTTTTCCTATGTCAGGGTCGGCTTCTAGTCTAACCAGATGCAGCTAAGTTTAAGTGTTTGACATGGTGTGACTGCTTATCTGACCTCCGCAACCCAAGAACTGGGTAATATGTTACCCCTTGGCTAGACCACTGTCAGTCCAGAAAATTTGTGACGACTGTCAAAGAAGTCTAAACAACAGCCGGGACCACGCTTTACGTGCGTACTTTGGCTTTTCGTGCGTACTTTGGCTTTTCGTGCGTACTTTGGCTTTTCGTGCGTACATTGGCTTTTCGTGCTTTCTGAGGCACGGAGGAATTTTGATATATTAAGATGATGCTGAGCTGGACTCCCATTTGGTGCAATTCGGAGACACACACAACACCGATTTTCCGTGTTATGTTTTTAAGTTTGTTTTTTTATTTATAATATTATTTATTTTGATTGTATGTATACGTTTGTTCTGTTCTTTTTTTCTATAATTTATGTATTATATGTTGAAGACGAGTGAGTGAGTGAGTTGAGTTTTATCTATCTATCAATCCGCAGCTGGACCTCAGCAATCTTGAAGATCGATTCGTGCAGCTATTATACTGTAATGTCACAAATTAAAATATTCAATCAAATTGCCATATTTCTCAAACTAACAGCATTAGTATCAAATCCCAGACGGACGATTATAAAAACACAGACCAACCCTCATCGTGGTAACTTACATATAACTACATTGTCTTCGGGTCCAAACGACCGCTCCCGATTTAATTGTTCAACTTCCCGACTTTATGCACTTGACTTTTAATGGCAGCCGGTTAAAATCTTGATGGTTAAGATCGTGGCGTAGTGAGCGAAACAATATGGATAAAAGGAATAGTAATAATAATAATAAATTCATTTATTTCTCACCACAATATTTAAAGAGATTACATGGTAATATTGTTTAGCAATTATATTAAACAACAATATTGTGGGAGACTGGTGCCTAAGCTAGGCTAATAGCCTGTGGTATAGGACACCAGGTCTCCACCCCGATTAACAATGTCAGGTCGTACTAGAGCAATACACCTTTAGTTGCGGCAGGTTCAGTGTTGTGGGAGGTAAGTAATATGAGGGGTGTATTAGGTGTAAGGGAAGTATGTGTGTGTGCATGTGTGTGTGTGTGCATGTGTGTATGTGTGTGTATATGTGTGTGTGTGTGTTTGTGTGTTGTTAGATTGCTGTACGCGTAGATAATAATGTTATAGAGAATAGTTGTAAAAGGTATACAACATTGTAATAGATATAAAGGTATAACATTAACGACTATGAGTTAACTCAGGAATGTGATTTCAACACCGATTTTTCAGTGAGAAAATCATCTATAGACTCAGTGAATCAACACTCAATGAATGAGCAGAAAGAGTGTCAGACTCTACTGAATAAAATCCCATCCTGTTCCTTTAATTGCCCTAACGTTCTGAGGCCGCGGTATCTCGTTAGGACATTCCCGCAACCACGTATTTTTTTCCGTTAACGTGTTTTAGTTTTTGTTTTCTCATTATTTTGTTTTGTTTTATTTTGAAGATTACTTTCAACACAAGATTATTTTGTTGTATTATTTACGAGAAATGAAAAACGAAGCAATTTTTGCTTTTGCTCGAAAGTAATAAATTGTAAATGAATTTTACTTACCTATTGTATTAACACAAATTGAAAAAAAAAAAACAAAAAGGTCGAAAGAATGAGACAAGTAATAAAAATATAGTTCAAGGAAATGACATAGAATGGATGTACCTACTATATGAGCAGCGTCTGTTCAAAAGGTCGTATTTCATTTTCCAAGTTTTTTTATTTTTTTTTAACTCATAGCAGAAAACTCCATTGAATGAGCCTAAAAGCTTGTTCAAAAGGAACGTATTTCCCATATAATAAAATCTAAAAAAATTGGCTTCTAATCAAAATGGATATATTTCTGCATTAAAATGTTTTCTTGGACTGTTTTAAACAGAACGGGTATATTTCGTCTACAAATAGCATCTTTTATTTATTGTTCTGTTCAAAAGGTCATATTTTTTTCCACACATAACAACTTTAATAAAGGATATTAGGAAAACACCTATTTTTACACACAGGACAGAATACATAGAAATCATAGAGAAACATGGAAAAGTTCATGACATTGGCTTTGATTGAACTCTCAAAGGTATAAAAAAGTTAGAGCTAAATTACAAAAAGCTTACAAAAATTCAAACTGCTAAGAGAATTAATATGAGAAAAGTTAAAGGTCCAGGAGGTCGTTTCAAAGGTGTCAAAATTTGTGCATTTCAAAACTATTGTTTTGAATCGGGTCAAGAAGAATTTGGATCATTATTGAAACGTGGTAAACGACATCCTAAACAACTGCAAGAACAACCAACAGGCAAAGGTCTTACTGGAAACAAAAAAAAAGATGTCACATTATTAGTGAAACAATTTGGTGAAGATTGGGCCTTGATTGAAGATTTCCAATGGTATAAAAATATTCTTCTGAATGAGCATAACACACTCAATGAGAATGAGGATGAGGATCATAATCATAACCATAACGAGGACAGTGAAAGCATTCGCATGGAACCAGACATTGGGGACATTAGAGTTTAAGGGATTGAATAATATTTAATGATTAATGATAAAAAAATAAATGATGTGAAAAATAATTTTGTATGTTTCTCATTATAAAGACTAATTTCAGCTCAAAGTAGAGGTAGATAATAAACATCAAAGTATTGCTCATAAGATTTTTTTCTTTTGACAGAATGCCAAAAACTTCACTAGTATTTCTCATTATTTTGTATTTTCAGAAAGTCCGTTCACAAAGCCTTATTTCTAAAAGTGTCAAATCAAAAGAGCATATTTCTACAAGTGACAAATCAGAAGGTCGTATTTGTGATTTCTCCGATCAATAAGTCGTATTTCTGAACTAAAATTAAATAAAAAAGTAATGGTGTATTTTTTTTATTTTTTTGAATGCATGTAATATTGTAGTCTTAATCTTTACAATGAGCTTACATTATTTTAATCAAATTTCAGCATTTTTATAATAGGAACTAGATGTTTTTGTTTATTTTTGTAAAGTTTGTTTATCATATAAATACGACCTTTTGAACAGATGCTCCACATATGTACTTATTTACACACATATTTTGTACCATATTTTTACAATGCCGCAAGAAACTTGTAAAATACAAACAAATTTAACTATGGCAAAAACTATACAGCAATAATCACACACCCGCAAATATAATACCTATGCACACGCAGATGGAGCTTTAATGCAACATGCAACCCAAACCTATACATGCCAACGGTTTAAGGTGAAATTTACAAATAAATATTGCCCTGAAGATATTAATTTGTTTACTATAAATATCTGGAAACTAGCACGAGATTCTACTCCGTTAAAAAAACATTCCGAAAATAGATAGTACGTCGCTTCGTGAGTTAAATACATTTATATCACAGCCCATTTGATGTAGAATGTGGAAACTTGGCAACGTTAGAAGCAATAGTGACTCGGTTATTACATTCACGCACACACTTTTTTCAATACAAATGGAGTTGTAGTTGTAGCCCTTTTAAATTGGACTGTATCATATCGTATAATACAGTCCAGTTTAAAACTTGCCCTCTGTATTTTTGTTATCATTGTTCATGTGCATCAACTGAACACCAGCGTTGGGAGTCTATCGCAAACGAGATACCGCAGCCCGAAAATACGTAATGGCAACTTAAGGAATAAGTTGGGGTTTTTGTCAGTAGAAGTCTGACACTCCATTCTGCTCTAAACAAAGCGGGAGGAGTCATTTGATAATATTCCCTTCGAAAAAAATGTCAATATTACCGGCGCAGCACGAGAATTAACATCTAAGTACAGACGCCAGCACATCAAGCTACAACATTCTGTCAAATTTCTTTAATAAATTTTCAACTTTATTGTTAAAGAAATTAGGTTCAAGGTTGATTGGAAAAATTTGACAGTTTCGGGTAGCTTCATGTGCTGGCGTCTGTACTTGCGGATATTTTTAGATAGGTGGGACTGTAACATTAATCCAGCTTTTCTCACTGGACACAGGGCGTCTCTGTAAATGGGAATGGGGCGGTAATCCACCACTCGGGCCTAATACGGTTTGGAGCACAGAACAGACAAAAGTGGTTAGAAAGGAAATAGTTCCTGATTTGATCTAGAACGCGTGTCACCGCTTGTCTCCCCACTCTTTAGCTCTACTACAAGCAAGTGGCCCGTTACGGATGCAAATTACGCATACAAATAAATTACACACACTTAAATCGAGAGCTTGCTACTGATTGCAACTCACTGTTGATAAACATGCGCCGTGCATTACGGCCAATCAGGGCAAAGGACATAACGTCAATGGTTGAAGTGTGGCGCATGCAGTACATTGTAAGCGGACTTGGTTATTGCCTTGATTAAGCGAGTACACATGGGGCAATGTATACTTTTTGTAACTTGTTGCAATAATGTTGTTCGGAATTTCATAGTGATCAGAATATCTTTATATTTTTTACAAATAAAATTGTAATTAAATGTTATTTTCTACTTACCGATGGAAAGATATCCTTCTCCTTATCGTCCTCGCTCTATACTTGCGTTCTGACTTTTTGTTTTACAGGTTATAATTGCACAACACGGCATTTTAAAGCAGAGCTCTGTGTTCCGAAGTAATCCGAAGCGCACTAAACGCGGTGAATGAATTAATCGGTCGCGCTATGATTTTCGTATCATAAATGTGGCACGCTCGCCACGCCCGTATTACCATTCCAACCTTATTCATCTATTCCGTGGTTAGGAGGATATCACATGTCTTTGAGTTTTTGGTCCTATAATATCACATTCATATCACATATCACATGATGTTTTCCTTCACTGCTTTGGGAGTACTGGTGTGGTGATGATATAAATTACACAAAGCCTAGCTATTTTGAAGCCAAGTCCTGCAATTCAAATATCAGGCCCATACCCATTGAATCACCACCGCTCTCAAATACAGATACAAACATTAATATCACAAAAATCCTCTCAGTGTATTCCACCCCAAAGACTTGTTCAAATACGAAAAGACATAAAGATCCGGGCGAAAACTTGAAGTTTTATAGCTGAATTATTTTAATGAACTGCCGTAATTACATACATTGTAACAGAGCCGCTTCATAAAACAAATAAGCACTCTAAACGGTACGTTTGAGGGCGTTTCAAGACGTGGAAGAGGGGTCGAAGACTGTTATTACAATTATGTCGACACTTTGAAGAATTCATTGTACAGGTAACACTATGGTGAGTTACACAGTTTTGTATTTATAATAATATATCCATATGTTTCTCATCTAAGTCGGGAACGGCTTTCAATCTAACCCCATGCTAATGAGCACTGGTGCTTTACAGACAGACAGGTAGACGGACAGACAACCATGACGAAACTCCGTTTTTTACCCGACTGCAAAGCAATGGTTATGTTTTTCGCTCGTATCTTGTATGTACATATGTATGTATGTAATATTCTTTATTAGATCATATCTCCAGAACCGCTGAACGGATTCACATAATTGAGGCATCGTTAGATTTGTCTTAGCAGCTCAAGAGTCCTTAGGGCCGGTTGTTCAATCCTCAGATAAAAAGTCAGATAACTATTTTATGAATAGAGTTATCTCGCTGTTTAACTGACTGATAATTGGTCGCCTATTTTTCAATCGTTATTTATTCCATGGATAACTATCTGACCGAATATTTAATCTCTGGCAACTCTAACTTCGGAGAGTTGAAACAAATATATTGCTTAAACACTCACTCGTGTTATTTTGTGGTTACCTATGGTATTTGGTTCGACGACGCGACGTCTAGTTATTTTGATATTTTCAATTACTCTGTTTTTATTGCAATTTGTAGCATCGCATCGCAATGCAATCTCTAAAAAGAGAGCGAAAGTTGGCCTTAGAGATGCTATAGTTTCTGTAACTTTTTTTACATATAGTGGAGCTATGAATGCCACCAAAATCACCAACAGTTATGTAGAAATTCCCAGTGGCATAAAACCGTAGTGTAATTAGTAACTGTAACATGGGTGGGATACACTGGTTCCTGTAACAAATAAAAGCGTACAGGTAAGTATTAGGTGGGCGCGTGGGTACCTATTATTAGGTTTTGCACGTGGTAGTTTTTTTTTAGTTTAACCCAACATCATAAGTCACAAAACTGACCTTTGTGTTTCGTGCTTGATTTTATCTTCTATCAGGGAAAGCAAATATAACACAAATTCTTTTAAAAGTCTGAATCGGCGATGAAATTCTTTTGAATCCCACTCGTTATAGTGATCAGGCCTAGATCTGACGATTCTTTCTTTTCTTTCAGGTGGATTTATATATTTATATATTATGGCCTTTTCTTCTATTGCCAGATCGTCAATAATATCGAAAATATACATAATTATTATCACTTCGCTGGTTATTTAAACAATAACCTCAAACCAAATGATTTTTTACGTTACGTCAACGTCAAACTTACCGATCGAATAAGCGGTTATTGGTCGGTCGAAGCGGCAGATAGATTTATTCCTCAGTTAGCGGAGTTATTCTACCGGTAAGTCTTATCCGACTATTGAAATATTCGATATCTTGCTATCTGTTGAATAAAAGCTATCTGTTTGTTTGTCTGGGGATTGAACAACCGGCTCTTAGATAGGTGACATTAGAAAAATCACACATGGTGGCTGTGCGAAGCCATTAAATACGTACATAGTGAAAAAAAAAAATTACTTCTACAATATGGGTATCAAATTAAAGGGCTTAACACAAGGATTTCAAAATGGTATATCATATTTATCATTAGTGTAAAACTAACAAAAATAATACAAAGAGAAAGTTTTAAAGTATAGACTTAGCTCTTTCACTTTCTGAATCCGCTGGGGTGCCAATGTGACACGACCGGGAAAACTAAAAAATTGTTAATTTATATTTTAACTTAAATTAATATTTTAACTAAATAGTTGAAAAAAAAAAATAATATTTTAATTAAAAAGCGACAAGCTGGCAGACGACCTGCTTGTCAATTTTTAAAATAAAAATGTGCTTGTTTCTTGCATTTCAGTTGAGCAGTCGGGTTTTTTAGGTTATTTCAAATAACTTTTTTTTCCATTAAGCTACGGAACCCTAAATAGTGTGCGCGAAGAGAATTCACTAGGCTTCGTCTTAGTCTGATATTTATTTTATTTTGTAAAAGTTATAAGAGCAAAAAGAAGAACGTGGATGTAATTAATTAAAAGATTACCACCATTTGTATAGGTTTAGAAAAGCTATGTAGATAGGCTTCGCTTCGAGGAAAAAATATGTACCTGCGCATTAAGTAAAAATAATTTGTTATTTACAATATAAGAATTATTCATAATTTTTTACTAATTTCTGCCCGCGACTTCGTTCGCGTGGGAGGGTTTTTTCGCGTAAATCTTAATCCCGTGGAAATTTCGGAATAAAAATTTACCTATGTGTTATTCCGGGATGTTAACTAAATAGTTAACATCCCGGAATAACACATAGGTAAATTTTTTAGCCAAATTTCATTCAGATTTGTTTAGTAGTTTTCTTACTGAAACAAAAGTACCGTGTCAATCCAAAACACTGTAACTACAAAAAACAAAATTTGAGAAATTGAGCAAAATAGTTTTTTTCTGTTTTTCGAAGATTACTCCAAAAGTTACTTTGGAAAGTATTCAGTGTTTGGTATCAAATTAAAGGTAATTTTATAAGTAATCTAGCCCGCTAGGTTTCATATACAAGTAGAATATACACAACAAATAATCGTGAATAACTTGTATTGCCATAATAGTCGTCAGAAGCAAATGAAGAAATTGTTATGACAATACACTGTATGTGTTAGAGTTACAGTGTATTGACTTGATAAAACAGGGCCTAGAAATATATCATAGGAATTTGCAGTCGGATTTTTTCATAGATGGAGTCTATCATATGTATTTAAAAATAAAATATCGACTTAAAAGACTCGTAGGTGCACAATTAGGTATATAGGTATTTTACAAAAAGTTTGTAAAATATTTTTTTAACTACTATGGCAACAGAATCAGTCTTACAGTTTCATATAAAAACTGGAAAACTAATAGGACAATAAAATTTTATGAACTTACATAATAATTAATCATCAAAATTAATTTAGCGACAAGAACACCAAAATTAGTAGGTAATGAATGAGTAGATTGGTTTGCCATTTGCAATTTCACTAAAAGGTTTTAAAGGTTTTGTGCATCCTTTCTTTTCAAGAAATGTATTTGTTTATATTCTCCTTCCATTATGGAAGGAGAATATAAACAAATACATTTACCTTACTTAGACAACAAGGAACAAATACAAATACATTAGCAAATATGGAAACCTTCTAGATTTATTTATTTATTAAAACTTTATGCAACACAAATTGTACAAAGGCGGACTTAATGCTTTAGGCATTCTCTACCAGTCAGCCATGGGTAACGTGACCAGACGTCCCGTTTTGAACGGGACTGTCCCTTTTTACAGTTAAAAGTCCCGGTGTCCCCGAAATGAACTCTGGGACGCAAAATTGTCCCGTTTTCTGAAACCGTGCGAAAATTTGGGTAGTCGAGCCGGCTAAAGTTCTAAAGGCGATGTTGATAAGTAAAGTGAATATAGAAAAAAACCTAACAAGAGTTTCAATCGTACTTAAAATCACCTATATTAAAGCAGATTTGTTCGTCTGATAAATATAAATATAACTAAACGTTTCGGGTACATATTTAAAAAAAAAATGTAACTGACTTTTCTGAAAAATAACTTTTAAAAAAGGTTTTTTTTTCACTGACTACCTGTTAATTGACCTAAATTAACCGTCCAGTTTTGAGTCAAAGAATTAATGGTCACGTTAGCCATGGGTGATAAAGAGATAACATGGCAGGTGCATAAAAAAATAAACTGTGTATGTAGATTATATATTCAAAGCAAAAGACAAGGTTTTGAAAAGACGATCATATCTTTTTGAGTAAGTCACAGCCACTTCCGTGTTTGTAGCTACGTCTTTATATATTGTACAAAATCGAAAGAATTATAAGGAAGTGGCATTGACTTATGAGCTAATTCGTAATATTTTTTACATTTTGTACATGTCATGCACTAGCTCTGCAGAAAAAAATTTCATTTCTTTAACCATCTTATGGAAATGAGACCAACTACACGGTTTTATATATTCTTCTACACAATACGTCTTGGAAAATAAAGGAAACAGTCTCTGTCTCTATACAAAAAATATAACAGCTGATCCCCGCTCCCGGCATCGGCAGTCGTCCGTTCGTTCTCTGTCAAATCATCCAATAACCATTGAGATTGCCGCCGGTTCTCGCTCCTGATTGGCGCTCCCGCAACGCGCAAGCACGCTACTTTGTTTTGACAAAACACTGTATCTTGCAACGCGCGAAAAGTATTTTGGCAGTACACGGTATCTTAAGTTGCCGTGTTTTGTTATATTAAAACTGTATTTTTAAGTAAATACAGTGTTATTAGCATAGTCATATCTCAGAACTTTCCATACAAAGTAAAAAATGTGTGAATGCAGGACGATAGAATAGGCTAAAAGAAATCGAATGAGCGTTGTTAATCCAAAACACTGTATCTTAAGATACAGTGTTTTGGATTTACACGGTACAAAAGCAGTGTCGGTCACAAAAAACGAACGAAAAAGAAGGTAGACCGATTCGTCTTCTCTTAAACGTCCACCCGTAATGACTGCAGTGATCAGCGATCATGGCGCTTGCAACAGTGCCGAAATATCGGAAACTCGAAATAATAAATACACATAGTAAATATCCCGTTTACAGTTCTAATGGTTGAGTAAAAAATAACCACACATCTATACTTGGAGGATGGATATCGTCAAAAACTTTAGCAAAAGTAATCAAGTAAAAATAGGGAGTATGATAAGATATACAAAATCAAAAACAAATAAAAAATCGGCCAAGGGTGAGTCAGACCGGGCACGCCGCAAGTGCGGCGGTAAGACCCCTCTTTGAGGAGTGGCTAGATCGGCGTCACGGCGTCCTGACCTACCGCATGACGCAGGTCCTCACCGGACACGGAAGTTTCGGGAGGTACCTGTGTCTGATGGGGAAGGAAGAAACGCCTGGGTGTCACCACTGCGAGGATCGCCCTGAGGATACAGTAGAGCATACGGTGCAAGACTGCCCCGCTTGGGCAGAGCACCGACGTGTCCTCATGGCGGCGATGACGGAGACCTCTCGCGACCTCTCGCGCCCGGCACTGGTCGAGGCCATGCTGCGGGGCGAGAGGGAGTGGGAAGCGGTCGCCTCCTTTTGCGAAGCAGTCATGCTATCGAAGGAGGAGGCGGGCCGCGTGAGGGAGAGGATGGCGTCCTCCCTCCAGCCCAGCCGCAGTGGTAGACGCCCACGGCGTCGGACGTCGGCCGACGATCTCCGGCCACCGTAGGCACGGGCATGCGGACAGCGAGTAAAGGGCAACTCGCTGTCCGACCATGGACCATGCCCGGGTCGACGGCGCGTTGTGTTCCACGCGCGTCTCAAAGAGCGTCAGCAACATGACGAGGCCCCCCCTGTAGAGGGCTGAAGCCTGCCGGGGTCGTGGGACTTATCCCATTACCGTGACCCCGGAACGTAAAGGGCTATTGAAGGAACACCGTGAATTTTAGTCAGTACAAGTCTGACAGTCCCTCCGGCCTTGCCCGGGGTGGAAGGACTTATTTGATGATTTTCCCAGGTAAAAAAAAAGGTTGAGTCAGACTCGCCCATGAAGAGTTCCGTAGTAATGACGCCAAATAACTTTGTTTTTCATAATATTTGTATGAATTACAAAGTTACATTTGCGGTTTTAGAAAATATGCTGTATCTCAAAAACTGCTGACCCGATCTCGTTCAAACTAATTTTGATTGAAAGTTTACATTAAGATCTAAAACATATATATTTTTTAGATTTTTATCTCCATTATTATAGAAGTTAGAGGGGGGGGGGGAGACATTTTACCAATTTGGAAGCGTATATCTTTTAAACCATTGAGTTTTTTGAAAAAGTGGTTTTAAAAACCTCAATGTCATTTTAAAGACCTTTCTGTAGATACCACAAACGCATAGGTTTCACTAAAAAAAAAATCTGTTTCAGTTCCATGTATGAGCCACCCTTAATTTTGAATTTTTTTTTTTTTTTTTTCTTTAAATCCACCAACCAACCTACCAAGTTTCATCTGTATAGTCCTAATATTTTCGGAATAAAGTGGCTGTGACATACGGATGGACGGACAGACAGACATGACGAAACTATAAGGGTTCCGTTTTTTGCCATTCGGCTACGGAATCCTAAAAAGAAACAAAAAGCGTCGCCCAGCGTGACGAAAATTATAGAAACATAAATTAGGGACTTCTTCTTCAATGTTGGGACAATAAATATTGTACGTCACATCTGCGCAAAATGGCCATCAAAATACTTAACACCTTACCTGTACACCTTACTTGAGATAAATCGTCAATTAAAAAACAAAATTAGATAAAGCTTGTGCACGTTTTAAGCATTACTTAAAATAAGGTAATTCAAATAATACGGGAAATAAAAAGGATCCTTTTCATAAAAATGAATATAGCGGAATAATGGTAGCGGGAGCGGAGATAGTCGCGATTAACACTAGATGCATTGCAATATATTCTCACGACAGCAAAGATTTTACGTCATTTTCAAGTCACACTTTTGAGCCTATTGACGTAGCTCTGAACCTGAATTATGGGTTATCATTTTGTACATGAGGCATTTTATCGTATACAAAGTGAATAAAATAATAAAATTTGTACAATGTCATTTCCAATCTAGTGCGTACCTGTACCTTACAATCATGATTTTGTCGTAGAAAAGAGTAAATGCTATTTGTCTTGGATTGTTCCGTCTCTTTCTCACACACTAGAATTATGATGGTTTTAAGATGTCAAAATAAGCATTTTCTGTCTATTGCATTTTGTACATGGCGGTGGCAGAACTATGCATTATAATTTTCTGATTATTTTGTTACACGAAACTTTCTCAAGGTGGTCACTTATGATATTGACTTCAGGTGGTGGAATGATTAGAACTATTTTTGTAGCGGACTAGCTTGGTACTCAATCCATCACAAAAAGCGGTTACATTATCTTAACTCAAAGGCTTCAATGAACGTCTGTCAATATGATATAAATACAAGCACAATGCCGCTAATTACCATAAATACCTTCATGGCGGAAAATATAAATTCATTAATACGTGATGCAAAAACTTAAAGCCCTGGCTGGAGGCTTTAATTATAATTAATACAGGTAGCCACAGGCAAGTCCGGTTAAACAGCCGACAACCTCAAAGGTAGACCTCGAGATGTTATATAATAATAATAAAAAAACGTAAAAACTTTGAACCCTTTTGACGAATATTAGGCGTACGGAGAAGTTCGCAATGTGGCGCCGTTAATGTGAATATGGAGAAGAAGTGCAGATAGCTAATAATCTTCTTCTTTGTCCGTGCCGTTATTTCCCATGTCTTTTGGGGTCAGCCCTCCTAGTCTTCCTTCGCTGCTCTGCGCTCAGCTGTGTTATTTCCAGTACCATCAAGGTAGCCGGTGGTTTACCTCAGCCTCGCTTAGTTCTCACTTCAATGTCCATGACGTAAATTGTCATAATTATGCTCTTTTTCGTGCCACTTGTTATGACCATACCACCGTAGACGAGCTTCAGTGAGTTTATAATATTTACTTAAAATTGTAATGAAGTATGGTCGATCTTTAGTACTCCTTTAACTTTCTCGCAATCGTCATACCTACCACTCAAGCTTCCCAACATGTCCGCAACCTAAGTCTATCTAGGTAAACTACTGGAGACCAAGCGTTGAATTTAACAGACACTACAATAGGGCAATTGTGCCGGTCTACAGGTAGCAATCAGTGCCCACTGTGTTAGTGCGAGCAATTTGGTGCCCAAGACGATATGCCCAGAAATTGCTGTGTATTGGATATAACCGTTTAGGAATAGGTTAAGCGGGGTAGATGACTTAACGGGTTGGGTGGATACTGCAGTGCTTGTTTGTGTATAACTAGCACTATGGGGTATAGTTAGGGGTGGTGTATGTACTTAAGGGTTAACGAAGAGGGATCATCTTTCACACCCGCTCTCCCCGAGCGGGTGTGAAAGAAAAATAATTTTGAATATGTAATTAATATTGTTGAATACGTACTATCTATACTTCTATACTAATATTATAAAGAGGTAAAATTTGTATGTTTGTAAGTTTGTATGTAGGGGGTAATCTCTGAAACTACCGAACCGATTTTGATAATTCTTTCGCTTACATGTAGCTGCGTTATCCCTGAGTGCTATAGGCTATAAATTATCTTTATATCATGCATATTAGCCGAGCTATTAGAATCTTTGTCAAGCAAGTCGGGGACGGGATCCCGTGGAATATTTTCGACTTCTACGCGGACGAAGTCGCGGGCAGAAGCTAGTATTTCATAATCAAAGAACAATGGCGAAAAAATTCCAAAAAAATTTAAATTAAATCACGCCATGTCTCTAGAAGGCAATATTATGTATATATATATATTAATAGAAAATAATGTGCCGGCCGTGCAGGAATAATAGAGTACTGCTATAGTTGCTTAGTGGGAAGACGAACTGTTGGATGTTGCGCGCATACCATGACAGTAGTTTGGTACATCGGATGGGCCACACATGAGACAACTATTACTCCACTAGGCAGGTTATTTGTACGATATTATCATAAGAGAAGATGAAAAATAAATACACACATATATTATATAATATATTGTACACTTAGTTCGCAATAAAGAATTTGAATTTGAATTATAAAACAAATTGTTTCATTTTTTATAAGTACCTATTACCTACTTTTATATTATTTCTAAGACCCGTATTAGAGGATGGCAAACAGATGTTCCGACTGATGGAAAGTGACCTCCGCGGCCTATATGGATCTGCATTACAAAATACATTGTACATGCTTTGCCATCCTAGAGACAGAGCCGCAATTAACTTGTAATACTTAATGCCTGTAAGTATAAGTTTCATATCGCATAGTAACTTGTTTAAAACAAATTTTCGATATAATCAACTTCTAATACCTTGGAAGTGGCGGGGGACCCCTTTTTTCCTGGGTGGCGAATGACTTCTCCCGTTCTGGGTAAAGCGGAAGGAAGTATCAGACTTCTACTGGCTAAAAACTCACCCTGTTCCTTCAGCTACCCTTAAGTTTCGGGACGGCGGTATCTCGTTAGAATATTACCGGAGTTGTGCCCCGGCAGACAACGGCCTTATGGGGTCCCGTCACTGGTGCTGACAGCTCTTTGAGGCGCGCGTGGAACACGATGCGCCGTTGACACAGGCCTGGTCCTTACCGGACGGTGAGCTACCCCTGCTCGCCGTCCGCAAGCCCGCGCCTACGGTGGCCGGAGATCGACTCGCGATCTCCGACGCACGGGACGTCTTCCACAGTAGCTGGTGCGTGAGGAAGAGAGTTGCCTCTCCCTTGCGCGTTGGGCCTTCTCCTTCGCTAGCATTACTGCTTCGCAGAAGGAGGCAACTGCATTCCATTCTCACTCGCTCCGCTCCAGGGCCGGGCACGAGAGGTCACCGCTGCCGATAGCCTCAACGAGGAAACAGCGAAGCTCTGCCCAAGCGGGGCACACCTCCACCGTATGCTCCACCGTATTCTCCGGGTGGTACACGCAGTTTCGACACCCGGGCGTGTCCTCCCGCTGAAGCCGAAATAGATACCTCCCGAAACACTCGTGTCCAGTAAGCACCTGCGTCAAGTGGAAGGTGAGGACATCGTGGCGTCTCTCCAGCCACTCCTCAAAGACAGAAGTTATCACCGCGATTGCGGCGTGCCCAGCCTTCGGTTGCGACAGCCGCTTTTTCCATGCTGCCGTGAGATCGCGGGCGGGAGACCCCTGGCGAACTGGCAATGGCTCACTACTAGGTCTATGATTTCCACACTAGCGTTGACTATGGATATAATCAAGTCTACGGTACTAGTCTGCTTCCAATAAATCGGTTTACGTAATAATGGCCAGACATAACCTCTAAAACTTCTTCAATGAATATCTTTTTTTCAAGAGTTCCTTTAATAGTGGATCTTAAGGAAAAAGTGATCATGAATTGAAACTCAATACTTTTGTATATTTTCCATTAATAGACGCTACAAAATTTAGCCAACAAAAATTTGTTAGAGGATCCGCCATTGTTCTTTAGTAACAATTTTTTTATTACGTGTATGCCCGCCCACTCTTGACTCCAATCACACTTGATGGTAAGCGTTAGATGAGATCGTGCATACTTTTTTATAAGTAATTATTTAAATGTTTAAAATTTTAAAAAGAAAACTTAGTA
This sequence comes from Tholera decimalis, assembly GCA_943138885.2. NCBI lineage: Eukaryota > Metazoa > Arthropoda > Insecta > Lepidoptera > Noctuidae > Tholera > Tholera decimalis. Next base: position 6,840,335 of record OW964568.2, read on the forward strand.
AAAATAACGTTTCCGTGTTTTTCGAAGCCTGCAGGAATCTCCATATGTTAAGATGATTACACATTCTCAGACAGAACTTGCCAAACTTTGGTTATCCTTAAAGATCAACCCGTGAGATTTTTATTAGCTGTATAGCCATGAACTCCTAAATGCTTAACAATATAGGTACCTTTTTACCTAATTATTTACATAAACATACAATATCTTTGTTCAAAACCTAATTGTTCTAAAAGATAACGTTTCAATTTAGAATGTGTACATATCCATAATACACGGTTTTAGACAATTTTACACGAAAGCAGCAACTAGGAGAGAGCACATCAGAACACACACTGGTAACTTTAATTAAAATTAATAGAAATAATTTACTATGTCTGGGTACGAGTTGTATTTCATAGATTTAGATGATGAGTGTTTAAATGGCTGGAAAACATTTAGACGGGCTAGAAGCTTCGTTGCTTCGACCCGTCCTCTAAACGTCCTCTCGCCAGCGTCCTCTTATGAATAGGTTGTTAGTAATAAATGTAGAATAATCATGCACCTATTTTAATTTTTTTGTTATTACGATGGACATTAGTCCTAAATAATAAATATTTTATTTCATATAGACCTACATAGTTTCTTGTAAAACGTCAGGAGCTAGTGCACGGTTCGAATTGGTTGTCTACGGAAAAAATTGGCAAGAAACTTCAAAGCTTAATTGATTTTCACAATATTTCTAAATACAGTTTTTATTGGTATGAGAAGACATTATGGAATGTTGATTGGTCTATATTTATTTGACCTCACATACATATAAAAGAAATATAATACTTTAAGTGTTTTACGACACTTAGCTTTGAAAACCAGGATAATTGAAAAAAAAAAATGTTAATAGGTCACACGGTTTTTAAGCGTAACCAATTAACCTTTTTCATATTCTCTCATAGAAATCGCTTGGTACAATAATCAACATGGCGAAAACCAAAACCAAAACATAATCCTAAAATCATAACACAAAATCGAGCCACCGTATTATTTAAAAATGCCTTCAATAGCAGCTTTTCTCTTAGCAAACACAGCGAGAGTAAACAATATACAAAAAAAAACACAAAATAAAATCTACGCAAAAAAAACACGAAAACGATTTCATAATCGCGCTGGAGGAAAGACAAAAACAAATTTGCTTTAGCCCAAAGTACGTGATAATATTTTTGTCCGAGTTTTTAAGCTTGGAACACTCTGTTTTGGCGCGACAGAATTATGAGCCCTAACTCGGTTTCGGTGACAACACCCTTAATCCTGTATTTTATGGCCCACTGCAACGGTTGGTATACATGAGGTTAGGGCACACGGGGTATGGAAATTTTACTTTGAATTTAGAATAAAGCGTGTCGGAGGTTAACCAGAAATGTGGCACAGCTGCAAGAAGGTCGTTTGTGTTAACCAAACTCTATGCTTGGCTGGTGTGAAATTCGTTATATTTTAAATTTCGAACCAATGAACAACTTTTTTAAATTTGGAATAGATTAATTTATTTGGCACCTACCAAAGGTGTGTGTGTGTTTTATTAGATGAGGTCATTTAAATGTGATAGAAAGAAAATCTAGCCTCTGCCCGCGGTTTTGCTCACGTGAAAAGATTTTTTGAGGATAATTAAAGTAGCATAAATAAGCCTGTTGATGATATTGTGGATTTATACTGCTGAAAGACTTTTTGAAATCAGTCTAGAAGTTTTTAAATTCATCCAGTACTAAAAACAAAAAATCAAAACTCTCATTAAGCTATTAAACCTTCCATAATTAATTATATGGAAGGAAGAATATTAAAATATAATTACATAATTGCTTTTCATATAGAGCAGAGCAATATAAGTCATTAAAGCCTCAATCATAAAGAATTCGTAAATTTTATACATTTTAGTTCCATTTTTATCAGCTTATAAAAAAAACCAGCCAAGTGCGAGTCAGACTCGCGCACGCAAAAACATGTCTGTAGTATGGGAGCCCCCTTAAATATTTATTTTATTCTGTGTTTTATTATTTGCTGTTATAGCGGCAACAGAAATACATCATCTGTGAAATTTTCAACTGTATAACTATTACGGTTCATGAGATACAGTCTGGTGACAGACGGACAGACAGACAGATGGACGGACAACGGATTCTTAGTAATGGGGTCCCGTTTTACCCTTTTTTTTTTTTTTACTTTGGTTACGGAGCTCAAAAAAATACCACACACCCAAGCCTACGGGGCTATGTAGCTTCGGGGATCCTTAATCGTTAAAAAGTAAATTGAAGGTGTTTATGATGTGATCTATAAAAATATATAAATTATACTAAAATTATAAATGCATGGTTTTTGAATGTATGGATATATGGATGCTTGTTACTCAATCATGCCAATGGCTTTATCGAACTAGATGAAATTTGGTACAGAGATAGATTTTAATCTGAAGTAGCTCATAGCTAATTTTCATCCGAGGAAAAGCTACACGCGATCGAAGTCGCGGGTAATAGCTAGTATTATTATGAACGGAATACTCACGAATTTAAAATTGAATTTATTTCTAATCAAAGTTAGTAGCTAAAGATTTATTTTTCGGGGTGAAAATCATTATACCGCTATAGTTGAAGCGGAACAGACTGTCAGACTTCTAATTACAAAAATCCCACCCCATTTCTTCAGTTGTCACTGCGTATCTCTCATCAGAACATTCCCGAAACCCTGGCCTACAGTTACCTGGTTAACGTTATTCCAGAAAAGTCCTTTCCATTAGATTTTGTCTCTTTCTTCACTTATTTGTGTTCAGTTTTGTTTTTTTTTAAACTGTGGCCGCTTTTATTAAGCGAAGGGAAATAAACTGAGGCAGCTTGGGTTTTATAATAAAATCGTGAGTTATGATATCGCATGAAAAAGAAATGGGTAATGCTGTTACGGCGTAGAAAATATTTAACCTTTGCACTGTTCAGGTATTTTGTATAGTATGTGTGTTGTCTAACCAAGTAAATAATGGTGGCTCAGTGGTTCTACGGGCCCGACTTATGAGTTTCAGGTTGTGGGTTGGAACCCAGTCGTACAGTACTGTAATTTACAAACTAAATTTATACACCAAGTGGGATAATTTATTGTTCATTATTAACACTTTAAAAACTTAAATAAAAACCCTAAAGTACATATATACATATATACCACGAGCTCTTGTCACTGTCGGCGTTCCAGCTGTATTAGAACCCAATGGCCTGGCACGCGACGATGGCAAAAGACCGGACGGTATGTCTTTATTTCCTTGGAAGATGGGTTGGCCTTTAGTGTGGGACGCTACTTGTGTCGATACTCTTGTACCATCCCATCTTCCTAGCACGTCTTGCTGTGCTGGCGCTGCCGCTGCGGTTGCTGAGAACCTCAAGCGGCGGAAATATAATAACCTTGTTGGTAGTTATATTTTCGAGCCGTTTGGGGCTGAAACCTTGGGATCGTGGGGTCCGAGTACTCACAAATTATTTAAAGATCTATCTAGACGTCTAGTTGACACTTCGCGTGACCCAAGGGCTGTCTTTTACCTTGGGCAGAGGTTAAGCATTGCCATACAGCGTGGCAATGCCGCCAGTCTTTTGGGCACATTACCAGTTGACAGCGATGCGCACGAATTTCTGGATGCCATATTATTTATATACATCAAGTAATTTATCCTTAATTTTGTCAGCTGGTAATGCACCAAAAGTCTTGTAACATTGTCACGTTGTATGGCAATGCTTAGCCTTAGGCAAAAGTTAATGTTATGTCTCGGAAAGTGCCAACCAGCCTTTTCATTTTTTTTTAATAAATAACGTTATATAACCAGGCTGTACCTGTTCCCACAGCTGAAATACAAGCCTCCTTTCTGTAAAGAAAAATTAAAATGAAAATCATTTATTGTCAGACATAGTCCATAAAATAAAGGCAATTTTTAAATTTCATTGCAGGTACTCCAGCTACCTCTTCACATGGATTGTAACTACAAACCCGCATAAGAAGGTAAACTATCTTACAACATTTATTTTTTCCGTGGAAATGTATGTCATAATTCGTAAACTGTATCAGCACATCAACCTACTCCAATTTTTCAAAATTATATAACAACTTTATAGTAGCACGACAAGGTTTAAGCTGTTGATGTCTGTTGGTCTGTACATATAGCAGTTATGAATTTCTTGCAGAGCGAATAACTGAAATTTCTCCTGATATATCCGATTCACCTAGGTATATATGTATAATAAATATACTTTGACGCGTTTCTACAGAATATCTAAATCTTATATGAACATTTGCTAACATACGCTGTATAATTTATAATAATTACTTTTACTATTCCTAATCTTTACGGTCTTGACGAGGTGTACTTCGTGGTGCCAGAAGTTACCCCGTGACACACAGTTAATCGCCTCATGAGTTATTAGTTAATTTAAAAAACAAAACTAAATATCTAAATCGGTATGATTTAACTAAAAATGTAAAATTTTCAGACTTTTCCTTAAACTTGTAGTATAAGGATGTTACTTGCCAAATTTCATAGTTCTAGGTCAACGGGAAGTACCCTATTAATTTTGATCCCCTTGAGAGTGTCGAAATATGCGTATCTATATTTACCTTAATCCCTTAAATTTTTCGATTTCATCCGATTCTTAATTTATAATTCATGTTAACACTTTTTTTTAAGAGTACTTGCAATGTGGGTAGAATATACTTTACTAGCAATCTTGTTAAGGGCCTATACTACCTCAAATGGCTTAGCATGATCCTCCGTTATGTCGAAAAATTTTGAATAATGTTGAAATAAATATATGGTAAAGTTGAGGATTAATGTTAGGTACTATGTTTGACGAAAACACGATTCCATTAAATTTTCTTGATAGAAAAAAAATCCAAAGTTACCTCTAAACCGAACAATAAACCGCTGGTATTCAAAAATACCTTCAAATTAGATAATGAAACTTTGCATATTAATTGAACTAACTATAAAGCAGGTCTTATGTTATTTACTTTTTTTAAACTACCATTATTTTCACAGTAAAAAAAAGAAAAAAAGAAATAAACTAAATTATCGGTTTCTTGGAGTCTTTCCCTGCCACCCTGTCTCGCTTGCTCGCGTGAACGCGGCCAGTAGTGTGCGAGCGAGATAAAGAGTGAGAAGGGCTGAGGTAGTATATGCCCTTAACCCCTCCAAATAAGCTAAATATGATTTTGTCTGGAGTGGGTTCACGACAATAGTGTTATGGTGGGGTTCAAGCCCGCGACATCTCGATTATAATCTTATATTTGGAAAATAATTATTAATTATTTATTTGGCACCTACCAAAGCTTATTTCGTTGACAAGTTAAATAAAAGGAACTCAGTCACGTTATCATTAATATAAAACATTCTTTTTTATCACCCAAAAGATTACTCTTTGCAAAACAAACGGTTATTCCATATCACATCATATTCATGTACCCTCTCACGCCCAGACACATACACCAACTTTGATTGACAAATACATTCCGTACGGAATACGGTTTCCATTGTTTTCCATTTATCTTTTTTCTTTCCCTTAATAAAATGCAGTGGTAAAAAAGAAACACGTCTTCAATTACATTTATTTATATTTCTCTTTTGCGTTATTTTCTTGCGAGGGATGGTTCATGTCAAAGCGATTAAATATTTAGAATGTTTCTTTCTGTTTTATTCGTATTCTAGTGAAGATTGATTATGTGGAGTGCTTTTTCTGTAATAACTTCGAATAAAAGCTGCTGGTTCTGTAACGCTGCTATATAATTACGCTACTTTTATTCTTCTTTTGTAGTATACAGTGGTAGGAAGCAACTGTCCCGTTGATCTAGTCATTGCAAGCGTGACTGTTGAGTATTAAGTCCAGGGTTCGATTACCAGTTCGGGCAAAAAGTGCTATTTAGTTTTTCTGTAAGGTATTTCTCAGTAGTAGTCCAGAGTTGATGTGGAAGTTGGCGGTGTGCCTCGAAAGGCAAGCTGTTCTTCCCGTCAGTCTTTTGGGCATATTATCAGTGGACAGCGGCATGCACGAATTTATGAACGCTTTATGTTAGTTTATTTTTATATGCATGTATGTAATTTAGGGTTTTTATTTAAGTGTAGCGATATAAATAAACTTTCACAAACTTAGGTAATGCTTAACCACTATATTTTAAGCAAACATCATGAGACAAATTCTCTAAAAAGATTTTCAACAACGTCTTGGGACAATTGCATTAAAAATACATCAGCTGCCTTCAATCTCATAGCCTCCAGGCTAAATTAGATACGAAAGTATCGATGTCTGCCGTCTAGGCCCCAGGCTATGCATTAGATATTCTGATCAAAACATCTGTTTGCACAAGTTGTGAATGTCAGCAATCTTGGATTTGAAAGCGAACGAGTGGAAGGTATCAGTTTTCTGTTATTGCGTACAAAGTCCTATAAAAGATCAATACGGTGACTTGTTAATTCATCCATACTAATCTTACTAAAATTTTAACCTCTAGAGCCCCAGCGGCACAAAAACGTGCCAGTAAACAAATATTAGTTAAGCCCAGCTGGCACAAAATTTGTGTGCCAGTGGGGCTCAACTAATAGTTGACGTAAATAATGGCAGTCCTTGAGAGGTTAAATGCGAAAGTATGGGTGTTTGTTACTCTTTCACTCAATAACTACTGAACGGATCTGAATAAAATTTGGTAAGTAAATAGTTATAATTGTTGGAATAACTTATGGAATATTACTTATTTATTATTATTACTCAATAGTAATAATAATAAATAAGTAATATTCCATAAGTTAATGGATTTAAACGGAAAAACCTTCCCATGCGAACGAAGTTGCGGGCAGAAGATTTGTATTATAAATGTGAAAGTCTGTCTATCTGTCTGTTACGCTTTCGTGGCTAAATCATAGCACAGATTTGAATCAAATTTGCTATGAAAATAGTTGAAGACCCAAGGTCAAACATAGTTTATACCTTTTTTTTCAAAAATGAACTCCTTATGAGTGGAAATAGGGAATCAAAGTTTTTATGAGAAATCTAAACCGCTTAACCGATTGTAATGAATTTTGTATTTTTCCTTAAATTAAAGCGGGTGAAACCTCAGAGCACAGCTAGTCGACTATAATTCATATGAGAGCAGTAGTTACAGAAACGAGATACATGTTGAAGATTGTGGGTATGTACCCAGGCGGGTCCATTACTTTGTGTTATTTTGTTCATCATCACAGCTTTCAAAACGGCGAAGGAAAACATCGTGAGGAAAATGACATGTCCTAGGACTGAAAATGACATGTCCTAGGACTGAAAATGACATGTCCTAGGACTGAAAATGACATGTCCTAGGACTGAAAATGACATGTCCTAGGACTGAAAATCTAGACTATCAAAATCCACTAACTCGCACTGGGTCCGCGTGGTTAATTTTGGCCTATTACCTGGGGAAACAGGGAAACTGTAACAAACAAACTGGCACCAGTTTATAACGTTACAGTTTCCCTGGGTAGAGGGAAATGTAAGGTTGCGGGTTTTTTTTTTATTTTTTTTTTTTTTTATTTTTTTTTATTTGGAATAGGTTCGCGTTTGACCACCATCTCACCTGATGGTAAGTGATGATGTGGTCGAAGATGGAGCACGCTTACCTAAAAGTAACCTTTTTCGGGGTAATGTAATGTTTCCTTTTTATAGGGCTTTAGTACTTACGTTATAACATCATTATTGGTTTAGAATTTCATAATATGCTGATATTAAGCTATTTTTTATACAATACTTTGTTTGTTTACGTTTCTGTTAAGTCATTAGTGACAGGACTAATTTTTCTTCTTAATTCATTGCTGGAGCTAGGTAAGGTCGCATATGTAACTGATATTGTACCTCATGATAAATTACTTTTATTTCTCTTTTCATTCTAGAACCTTATTCAAATGCGTAAAAGTCGATTTAACTAGAGAGATGACTGGGGAGAGGCAGTCTACGCTTAGAACTAGAACAGACCAGAATTCTCCAAAGAAAATGGATAAATGCTATCGGAGTGAAATGGTCCTCTCTTAAGACACGATCCGTGGCCCGGACCTCCAGACATCCTGACATCCTCCAAACCTTCCACCATCACCATCCGACTGCTGCATCGACGGAGCCTGATCATCCCGCGTCCCACTACTACGGCCGGAGGGAAGGAAGAAGGAAACTGAGGCCATCCGACTGGAGGCAGCCGTCTTGCAGCCACCTCTTCGTTCTGCTATAACCATCCGCTCCGTTTATCATCGACTCGCAATCTCCGTCATCTCCTGTGCTCTTAGGGTTCCGTGTCTCCAGCAAATTTTTATAATTATTTCTTTTATAAATCCTGTTCTTTTTTTTTTCACTTTGATTTCTTTCCCTGGTTATTTTCCCTATTAAAACGTTCTTCCTCCTAATTAGTTATTGCAACCATACATTTCCCTCTACCCAGGGAAACTGTAACGTTACATACCTTACCTTGGTATTGTTCGTCAAATAGTTAAACTCCTTGTTCTAAGTTCAGCTATACGTCATCTGACAAATGCTTGCATTGTATGGACAGGCCCACTCCAATCTTTGAGCATCTTTCTACAAAAGATCGCCTCAGACTGAAACTTACAAGGTTCCCATATAATTAAACCAGTATTATTTTTAAGAGAGTTTCTTCTCAGGGTAGTCAGTTAGGAAACATTGGCCTCATCTAGTTAACATTTACGAAAAAAATGACGTATAAAAGTTTTATTTAATAACCAATTTGCAAAATAAAGATCATTTATCATTTATTCCGTCTCATAGAAAAGAGGCTTTTTTCGCAGCAGTGGGAACGTTATAGGCTGATTATCTATTATACTATATAAAGCTAATATACCACTGACTCACTCACTGACTCATTGACATAATTGTTCTCCCAGATGGTGGATGGGGAGGTGGGTATATTTTGACAGATTCGTAAACAAGTAACTCTCAAACCTACGGGAAAAGTGCCAAACCTCCCCTTTTCACCCCCCTTCTCCCCCCCCCCCCCTATCGTATCTCGGAAACTACGAGACCCGTATTTTTTTCTTTTTACGGATTCGTATAGAGGAGGCTCGGTAAAGTAAAAACCATTTTTCAAAGTCCCCCCTTCTCCCCCCTTTAGGCGGATCTCGGAATCTAAGAGACTTGGAACATTTTTTTTTCAGATTCATTTAGAGGGGCAATGCTTTAGTCAAAACACTTCTGCAACCCCCCCCATCACCCCCCCCCTTTTTTTTTCTTTTTTTTCACATGCACGCGAGGTGCTTGCACCTCGCGCAACACGCAAATACTAAACCCCCTCATCACCCCCCCCTTTTTTTTTTCACAAGCACGCGAGGTGCTTGCACCTCGCGCAACACGCAAATACTAGTATTATATAAAGCTAAATTACCACTCACTGACTGACTGACTCACTCATTGACATAATTGTTCTCCCAGATGGTGGATGGGGAGGTGGGTATATTTTGACAGATTCGTAAACCAGTAACTCTCAAACCTAAGGGAAAAGTGCCAAACCTCCCCTTTCCCCCCCCCCTTGTCCCCCCCCCCTATCGTATCTCGGAAACTACGAGACCCGAATTTTTTTCTTTTTACGGATTCGTATAGAGGAGGCTCGGTAAAGTAAAAACCATTTTTCAAAGTCCCCCCCCCCGCCCCCCTTCTCCCCCCTTTAGGCGGATCTCGGAATCTAAGAGACTTGGAACATTATTTTTTTCAGATTCATTTAGAGGGGCAATGCTTTAGTCAAAATACTTCTGCGACCCCCCCCCATCACCCCCCCCCTTTTTTTTTTTTTTCTCAATCACGCGATGTGCTTGCACCTCGCACAACACGCAAATACTAAACCCCCCCATCTCTCCCCATCACCCCCCCCCCACTTTTTTTTTTCACAAGCACGCGAGGTGCTTGCACCTCGCGCAACACGCAAATACTAGTTATACTATATAAAGCTAAATTACCACTCACTGACTGACTGACTGACTCATTGACATAATTGTTCTCCCAGATGGTGGATGGGGAGGTGGGTATATTTTGACAGATTCGTAAACAAGTAACTCTCAAACCTACGGGAAAAGTGCCAAACCTCCCCTTTCCCCCCCCCCCCCTATCGTATCTCGGAAACTACGAGACCCGTATTTTTTTCTTTTTACGGATTCGTATAGAGGAGGCTCGGTAAAGTAAAAACCATTTTTCAAAGTCCCCCCCCCGCCCCCCTTCTCCCCCCTTTAGGCGGATCTCGGAATCTAAGAGACTTGGAACATTATTTTTTTCAGATTCATTTAGAGGGGCAATGCTTTAGTCAAAATACTTCTGCGACCCCCCCCATCACCCCCCCCTTTTTTTTTTTTTTCTCAATCACGCGATGTGCTTGCACCTCGCACAACACGCAAATACTAAACCCCCCCATCTCTCCCCATCACCCCCCCCCCACTTTTTTTTTTCACAAGCACGCGAGGTGCTTGCACCTCGCGCAACACGCAAATACTAGTTATACTATATAAAGCTAAATTACCACTCACTGACTGACTGACTGACTCATTGACATAATTGTTCTCCCAGATGGTGGATGGGGAGGTGGGTATATTTTGACAGATTCGTAAACAAGTAACTCTCAAACCTACGGGAAAAGTGCCAAACCTCCCCTTTCCCCCCCCCCCCCCCTATCGTATCTCGGAAACTACGAGACCCGTATTTTTTTCTTTTTACGGATTCGTATAGAGGAGGCTTGGTAAAGCAAAAACCATTTTTCAAAGTCCCCCAAGATCTGCCTAAAGGGGGGGAGAAGGGGGGTGGGGGGGGCCCCCGCCCCCCTTCTCCCCCCCTTTAGGCAGATCTCGGAATCTAAGAGACTTGTAACATTTTTTTTTTCAGATTCATTTTGAGGGGCAATGCTTTAGTCATAATACTTCTGCAACCCCCCCCCCATTACCCCTCCCACTTTTTTTTTTTTTTTTTTCACAAGCACGCGAGGTGCTTGCACCTCGCGCAACACGCAAATACTAAACCCCCCCCCATCACCCCCGCCCCCCCACTTTTTTTTTTTCACAAGCACGCGGTACACAAAAGATTTGTTTCCAAAGAAGACCTCTTGCCTCAGTAGCGCCAACTGGTGGTTTAAATTTTCCAGAAAACCCTCATTGAAGTTACTCCATAGCCAGCAATTAGTTTTATCAATATGTTAGTACTTGAGTTTTTATTAAATTGAAGACCCTTATTAATATTATAAATAAGAGCGAAACCGAGACCTCATAGTTATTATTCACTTGAATCATTTTCATTAAATATTAATTTATGCTGACCACAGGAGCTACATATTAGGTTCTCAGAATTTACTCCAGCAAAATGCAGTTCCTCAAGTAGTTTGAAAGTCATCAAAAGGAGACAGTTCCATGAATACTCCAAAGGCCATTAACGAAATATTCAAAAGCCACCTGATTGTATGCATAGCTAGACATATAACATGATGTCAAAAGGAGAAGAAACACATCAGAGAAATAGAACCAATCACTTTATTATAGGTTGGTAGGCCTTTTCATAAAATTCAACCCGAGTTTAATTTGCTATTTTTTTATGAACACCAAATTTATTTTCAGTTGTTGTCGTTTTGTTTTTATTTACAATATTTAAATTATATAGAATACAAAATCTCTAAACTATGACTATAAAAAAAAAACCAGAAGACTGGCAGCACTGCCACGTTTTATGAATGAAAATCTATTTTTCTTTATTTCACATCATATTTCGTTAAATTAGTAAATTATCACAAATTCATAATTTCATATAGATGTTTCGCATCTGCCAGACGTACAATAATGGATTACTTTTTTTAAATAAAATGATCTAAAAAGCTTAAACCTAAATAGGTAGCTACCTAATTAAGATAATTGACAAAACTTAAAAAAAATATTGCATGCGATGCTTATACGTGAGCGAGAGGAGACGTTATACAGCACACTTCACACTATCTCGTTCCCACACTGTTTAATGACGTACATATATAGTAGATACGGAGGATGGGGACATTCTTAACAATTTATAACAAAAACATACCTAAAAAAACTTTTTACCGAAAAATTAAACCGACTCCCAAAAAACACTGCAAAGTGAAAAATAACTTTAATTTCGTTAGTCGGTGTCTTTAGTTTGTATTTTCGTTTTTGGCACCGACTACCGAAATTAAAGTTATTTTTCACTTTGCAGTGTTTTTTGGAGGTCGGTTTAATTTTTTGGTAAAAAGTTTTTATTTCACTCTTTTTAGTTGGTTGATTTTTAATTTACCTAGCTACAAGAGCCTAAATGTCAACTACTTCTAACATTTTATAAAATATTGCTTTTCCCAATGCTGGGCCGTTAATTTTTGAAGAGTTCTCCTGGTACTTCACCATCAGCTATACATCACCATATGCATTGTGACGAGCATAAAGTGCTTAATATCCATGTTCAAGTAATCGAATCGCAATCCACGAAATACTTATTATTGAGTAGTTTCGGTGGCCATCTGTGGTCTTCATCAGCAGTTCCACTTCCCCAAATGGTACTTTTTGAGAGCAACTGCACAAGTTACTATAAGAAATACCCAAAACGACATAGGTGTGCCTATAATATTTGAAGAGTTCCCTCGATTTCTCCAGGATCCCATCATCAGATCCTGACTTGGTGACAAATGGTACCAATTTCAAAGTATACCCTATCAAACAAAAAAAGAATTTTCCAAATCGGTTCAGCCGTCTTCGGGTACTCGATGATCATACATTGAAAAAAAAAAATATACGCGTCGAATTGATACCTTTTTTTGTCGTCGGTTGAAAAGAAATTAAAAATAAGAAAGATCTTTACCTTTGAAAATACAGGCAGAATAAATATATAACAAAAAAAATTGTATGTGTCTTGTTAAGATTTTTTTACGTTTAAAGTAGGTAAATATTTGATTCTTTGAGAGTACATCTTTCACTTGTTTCTACTTCACATTCTTAATTGTTATTGTAATGAAATGAAATATTTATTTGTAAATTGGTTATAAATAACAGTTTTTCACGTCATGTTTTTTTTGCGTGTTAAGTATAGTTTAACTAGATGAGGCCGGTGTTTCCTAACTGACTACTCTGAGAAGAAACACCGAAACAAACTCGGAGGTCAAAGTCTCTTTTAAAGTCCAGACAATTTGTATTTGTATATGAGAAGCATGTAGGTTCATGTCTGTGGTATTCTTTTGAGGAAGTAACCACGCAAATTTGAGCGGACCTATCTATCTAATACCACTGTATTTTTTAAACAGATTAATATTTTTGTGTGCATACAAGAGGTTATGTCCCACCTACAAAGCTTTGGTGGACTCACTGACGAAACGTTTCAAGCCACTTTCTTTCCCTCTCCATTATAAAATAATAAAATAGAAATTTAACTTACTTTGTTTATATTTTAGTAAATCGTACTAAAATATAAACATACATTTTTTCTACAATAAAGAAACGTGACATTTCGATTTCATTTAGATTTTCCCCTTTATTATTATAGAAGTTAGGGGGTAACTTTCCAGAAGCGTATATATTTTAAAACGATTGACTTTATGAAAAAATGGTTTTAGAAACCTCAATGTCATTTTTAAATACCTTTTTATAGATACCACACACGCATAGGTTTAACGAAAAAAATATTTTCAGTTTCAGTTCCATGTAAGTATGAGGAGCCTGATTAATATTAAATATATTTTAATTTTTTTTCTTAAAATCGGAAAGCGGTTTACAGAATACATCTACCTACTAAGTTTCATGTGTATAGTCCTAATAGTTTCGGAATGAAATGGCTGTGACATACAGATGAACGGACAGACAGACAGACATTACGAAACTATAAGGGTTCCGTTTTTGCCTTTCGTCTACGGAACCCTAAAAAACAATAAAGAGAATTATCCAAATTGGTGAAATTGTTCCAAAGTTACGCGTATATACAATTTAACGATTCTTTTTTATTTATACAGAGATTAAGAAATGATATAAATGATATTCAGTAGTAAAGGTATTTATAGGACAGTGAGTTTGTATAAGCTCACCAACATGACCTCCATCAACGTTTGCATAAAACAATAGTCTCTCAACTCTGCCCATCAACTTTCAACACGCGTTCTCGCTTCACCTAGCACCCGCACCTTAGGCTAGTGTCCTACTGCCGGCGACGAGCGAGAAGCAAACATCGCTATATCGAGAGAATGCGAGACATATATATTATGTCACCGCAAAATTGCTAAAACCGTTAGATTATAATATACCTCGTGACTTTGTAATCTATCGATAAATTACGAACCGATTTGTAGATATACATATTAGAATCTATCAAACTGAAACCGTTTGATTACAATCTGTCTCTCGTAAAATTGCCAACTGTCCAAAGGCTGTCCCTGATTGGTCGGTTTTGCTGTAGGACGTTCTGTGGTAATAGAGTTACGAATCGTCCAACCAATCAGCGCACGAGTTGCGTTCCATTGTATGCCATTTGTCAATTTGACAGACATGTACTGACTAAAAACATGCGTTTTTTCTTCAGTTGCCCTTGAGTTCTGGTTTCGCAGTATGTCGTTAAAACATTCCTGCAACACAGATTTTGAATATTCTGATAAGGAGTACAATTCCCTCCAGTGACAACCTGTTTTTACAGTAGGCTCAAAACTACCATTTAATCAATAAATGTAACTATAAAAATCTCAAAACATAAGGAATTAATAAAATCAAGGATTTAAACAGAGCTTATTGTTACATTTTAAACGTTTTGACAGTTCCAAATTTCAATTTCCATTTCTTCCAGAATTAACCTATTACTTCGATGCAAGCAAGCTTGGTTGTCAACGACACATTAAACTAAATGGTTAAATAGGAGTCTATTAATAAAATAAATATAGGTACTAGTGATTACATAGGTATTGGCGGGTAACAAGCTCCAAGCACGAGGAGCCAGGATCGCTGAGCGAATCTTATACTTCCAGATTGAATATTATTCGAAGAAAGTAAAGTAAGAAATAAATGAATTGTTATTTTTTAAACAATTTTTTGTTATTGTTTTCATATTTTTCTCAATAATCCATTTGCTAAAAAAAACATCAACGTCAACGTCAAACAACGAGATATTATTTTAAAACGATATTTATTTTCTATTAATTCATTATTGTCACAGAGTACTATATTATTGTTTATTTTACCGAAAAACTAATACACTATTCAAAGATCTATTTATTACACACGACCACACGTGTTGTTGGCAAAATTATGGTGGCTCCTCCACAAGAGCCGCATATCAAGAGTTGAAGTTTATTTTGTGTGCAACTGGCAACTGCTTATAGCGAATAATGTGATCTGCCGGTTTTAGGAAGTAAACGTTACTCATATCCTACATTGGTGAACCAAGGGAAGTATGAGAAGCTGACTGATATCCCAGTGTTCCTGCTGCAAAGAAACCGAAACTAGATCCGCTAAAGGAAAGTAGCGACCATTCACTATCACCCAAGCATAAGAATAAGAGATAAAAACATTCAAAGACTTCTGAAAATACTAAGGAAAGTACGTTTAAATCTATCAGGATATCCAAAAAATCTATTTCAAGCAAAACTAGTGCAACATAGTGGTATTTTACATGAACTTTTCTGTTTTATATTCTATAGTTTTCTTAGTTTATTTAATTTTTAAGTTATTTTTAATGTATTATAGTTTTAATATAGTTTCTTAAATTTTATTTATTTTAGTTCTTGATGTTCAGTAGCAACAGCGATGTGGTTGTTGGTGGTGCTAGTCAACCTTCAACATCGCTGAACACCCTGGAGAGATGCCCGCTCTGTACCCAGGCACGCTTTTTCAAAGGTAAGCGGGGTCTGAATGTGCATATTGGGAAAATACATAAGTCGCAAAATGCACCTTCAGACTCTGCTTCCATACCTAATTCCACACCTTCTAATACCAATTCCGACCCTTTTTGGAAAACACTTTCAAATTTTAAAAAATCCGTTCCGGTTCTGAAGCGAGTTCCCCGCGGCGCCAAACCTCTAGTTGCTCAACACCTGGCTAGTTGCGTTCGCCAAGCTGTCCGGGAGAACTCACAAAGCGCCTGGGAACAACTGCTTACCTTCCCCTACAAAGTTCTTCACGTGAAAAAGAATCCGGCCACAAAAAAGACTTTAACAGCTCAAATTAAAGAAAATTGTAATGTTTCGGCTCCAAGTTTTGATTTCGATTCTCCCTCTCTTAGAATTACCTCTTCACGAGGTATATCCCATTTGGTAGAAACGAAGTTAGGGGACGGTGATATTAGCGGAGCTGCCAGGATTCTCTTCAGCAGCGATGTGGTGGCACCTTGTTCTTCAGAGACTCTCGAAGCTCTGAAGACCAAACACCCTGCCCCAGCGTATGATCTTGCTTTTCCCGACCCTCCTGATCCTGATATTCACTCCCTCACCATTTCAGGTCGAGAGGTAATCACAGCCGTTAGCTCGTTCCGGAGCGGCTCCGCTGGCGGTCTCGACGGCCTGAGTCCGCAGCACCTGAAGGACCTCATTTGTTCAGGCGCCGGGGTAGCTGGTGAGTCGCTCTTGAGGGAGCTGACGGCTCTAGTTAACCTTATGCTCTCCGGCAAGGTAAACGAATCTGTCATCGATATTCTGTATGGCGCCAATTTATGTGCGCTACGCAAGAAAGATGGCGGCATTCGTCCCATTGCCGTGGGAACCACCTACCGCCGTATGGCAGCCAAGATTTGCTGTAAATTTTATGGTGAGGCTGTTTCGGAAAAATTTCAGCCCCTGCAACTTGGTTACGGTTCCAAAGGGGGCTGTGAGGCTGCCGTACACGCTTTGTCGACATACCTAAATTCTGGGAAAAGCGAGGCCATTCTGAAGGTTGACATAAAGAACGCCTTCAATTCAGTTAACAGGGACACTTTGTTGGCTGAGACTAAAAAAGAATTACCCCAAATTTATAGTTTCCTTTGGCAATGCTATAGAAATCCATCCAAATTATTGTTTCGAGACAATCTATTAGAATCAGCTGTTGGCTGTCAACAAGGTGACCCTCTCGGGCCAGTGATTTTCAGTTTAGCTATTCACCCAATAATTCGAAAGCTAAATTCTAAATTCAATGTTTGGTATCTTGACGACGGAACCTTGGGAGGTGATGTAGAAAATATTTTAGCAGACCTAAATTTCTTAAAAAATGAACTACATTCTATTGGCCTTGACCTCAACCTTTCAAAATGTGAATTATTTTTAACAGATAACACTGACAGACTACTGACTCTCTCTAAATTTAACGAAATAGCTCCTGGAATTCAAATTATTGAGAAAAGTTCTCTCCGTCTCCTTGGTTCTCCAATCTTTGATACTTCCTTTCCCGACTTTATTGCAGAACAAATTAATAAATTCAATGACGTTTCGGAAAGATTGCTCCAAATCAATATGCACTCGGCCATCACTATAATTCGTTTCTGCTGTTTCGGCCCTAAATTAACATACTCTCTTCGTGCTTCCCATTTTTGGAAGCACAATCAACTTTTAGTTCAAATGGATCAAATTATCAGACGAACTTTGTCCTTAATTCTGAATGTGGCTTTGGATGACCGAGCTTGGGCCCAAGCCTCTCTTCCCATCCGCATGGGAGGGCTCGGAATCCGCAAAATTTCTAGTATTAGTTTACCGGCTTTCATTTCCTCGGTCCACAGCACTGAGAAATTAATCAGGAATATCCTGGCTTCCACACTGATTGATTTCAATGTGCCGTGCTTCACTGAGGCTATTGATGCCTGGAATCTCGCTTGTCCGAATTCTGACCTACCTGTTATACCATCTTCCCAGAGGCGGTGGGACGAGCCGCTCTGCAGAGTAGTTCTGAATAATTTACTAACCACGTCTGCTACTTCTGCTGAGTGTGCTCGTCTGCTGGCTGTGGGAAAGTGGGAATCAGGTCTTTGGTTACATGCTCTACCGTCCTCAAATCTTGGCACTTTGTTCGACGACACCACTTTCCGCATCGCTGTTTCACTACGCCTAGGAGCCCCTTGTTGTTCCCCTCATCGCTGTAATTGTGGGGAAGCGGTCAACAGCCTCGGGCACCATGGTCTCTCTTGCAGCCGTAGTGCGGGTCGTTTTGCACGACATGCCAACTTAAATGACATTATCCGACGAGCCCTTGTCACCGTCGGCGTTCCAGCCGTATTGGAACCCATTGGACTGGCGCGTGACGATGGCAAGAGACCGGACGGCATGTCATTGTTTCCTTGGAAGATGGGTAGGCCTTTAGTGTGGGACGCAACTTGTGTCGATACTGTGGCGCCATCCCATCTTCCCAGTTCATCATGTTGTGCTGGCGCTCCCGCTGCGGCTGCGGAAAACCTCAAGCGGCGTAAATATAGTCATCTCGGTGATAACTATATTTTCGAGCCGTTTGGGGTCGAAACTCTCGGACCATGGGGCCCGTGTGCTCACAGCCTTTTTAAAGAAATATCGAAAAGGCTCGTTGACGCTTCCCGCGACCCAAGGGCTGGCTATTTCTTTGGTCAACGGCTAAGCATTGCCATACAACGAGGCAATGCCGCCAGTATCTTAGGTACGTTGCCAGCCGACAGCGTTGAGGATGAATTTTTTGATGCTTTATTGTAGTTTGTATTTTAGTACATAATTTTGTATATTTGTTGTAATTAATTGTTTAAATATATCCTTTATCCATAATCCATTTTGTTAAATATTCATAATATTATGCCATTTCATAAAAAGTTAATAGTCCGCTAGCTTGAGCCATCGGCCATATTGGATTTAAGATGACGAAACTTACGTATACCCTGTTTTTTTAATTTCAGAGACAGAATTGCCACATGCACATGTCAAGTTTAGAAATAAATTTACCCGCTCTTTTGTGCAGTGTTATACCTACGATACCGGTTTGTTGAATCGTAACTTTTTACCCGACTGCGCGACGCAGAGGAGGGTACCTAATGTATTTCACAGTCTATGTATGTTTGTATCTACGTGGCGTTGTACCGGCCAAATTGTGAGCGTGGGCCGATTTGAATAATTCTCACTCTTTTCATAATGTGAATTTTAATTTAATTTATTTAAAAACCGATACCTACTTGATTTTATTAACGTTAAGTTTCGATAGTGGCACATCACTGTTTAATAATTGCAAAAAACTGGCAACCGTCGTAATGTCAACTTTGTCTCTGAGATTAAAAAACAGACTGTAACAATGCGTTGTCATCCAAACTAATTTTGTTAGCGAAATATCATTTGAATAGATTGAGAATAAATTCAAGTTCCTTGCAAGATTTAATCCGAAAATACGTTAAATTTGAAAACATACGTTACAATTTAAATTTCAGCTTGTAAATAAGAATTCATTGGGTTTGGAGCAAAGTATAGAAATATTTTTGATCCTATACTTATTAATTTATTATTCAAGCCTCTTCAAAGGAACCTTTAATACCTTAAGAATTATCTAACAATTTGAATCTAATCATATCAAAAATATTTTATTAGATATAGTTGTACACAGGCACTTATAAAACGTTAGAAGCGCCGTTTTAGTTAGTCGTTTTCTATGGAGAAGAACCGGCAAAAAACTCCATGGTAGCTCTTTTCAAAACTTGATATTGGTACCTTTAAGACGGTGCAGGAAAGGACACAACAGATGCAGGTTAATGAAATGAAAGCATTGAAGGATTTTTAATCCCTCAAGTGTCAACGGTACACCGTTTGTACATATCGTCACGGCTTGCATTGGACGATGTATTTTACATTTATATTGCAAGACGATGTGGCTGTATCATTTGACTAATCGATTCATACTTGACCGGTTTTAGTAACATTTTAAAGGGAACACCACTAAAATGAACGAAAAAAAAATGTTTACAAAATGCACCTGTGGTTTTTCTTGTGACGCCGCAGACTTTTTCGTTGCGTTATCAAATAGTTTTTATTATTTTTTACAGTGTCTAAGTGGAATAATTTGTGTTACCGTGTGTCTTTTTTTGTGAATATATGTTTTTTATGTGCATGACTTCGAATGTGAGTGAAAATTATAAAAGTGAAAACATATCACATCATTGCGAGATAAGGTCAGTTTGATTTGCTTATTGAATGATATAAATAGTTAGATAAAGTCATAATGAAGCCAGGAAGGTATAATATATACAATATATATAATATATAAAATCAAAAAGTACATTAAACATGCGACATTCGAGGGGTTAAGTGAGAGAATTGTTGATAGCATAGTCACTGCCGCTTCTTCAGTGGAGCAGGTGCCTCAGTTTTATATAAATTTCAGGGCGCAATTTTATTACGACCCCTACGGTACATATGTAGTGGGATGAATAATGGAAAGTCTAAGACACATATTGGATTCGACGCACCTAAAGTATTGAATTCGTGGCGGAATAGGCGTAGTTTTGTCTTTCAATAACGTTTTCTTTTTATTCAGCTGCGAAATTGGTCCTTAGTGGTGCGGTTTGCGGTCGGAAATAGAACGGTCTTTCTTTTGGTTTCTGTTAGTAGCAGAGGTTTTTAGTATTAGTTATTAAGAGTTATTGAAACAGAAAACATATTTTAAGTAAATGGCTTATAATAAGTACATACTCTTTACTGAATGATTCCCATACCCTCACCGTACACTCAATGTTCTGTTGAAAACCAGCGCCAGGTAATTTAGTTTTTTTTTAGTTATATGTCATTTTGTTGAACTGGACCTATTTAGCACAGCCACGAGGAACGCAATGTTATTTATTTAATTTATATGTACAGATTTTTTTATTCCTACATTGTGTGTAGATTACGGTTGTGATTGTGATTGATTGTGTGGAACAGTGGTGGCCAATGTGACTATAGCGGATTCAAATCTAGGCACCTGCCTAGATTTGAATGAAGGAGAGCAGTAGTTTTACTCAAAGTTATGTACCTACATAACTTTAAGTAAAACTACTGCTCTGAAAATGGTTAAAAGAAACATCGTGAGGAAACCGGCTTGTCCTAGGGCCGAAAGGACCAACATCCAAGAGAAGATGACTTTTATTTGTTATTCATATGTACCTATTTTTTTTTTCTGAACTTCTGTCACGTTGTTTGCTTTTTTCCTTATTGGAAATATCTCTTATATTCTATTAGTATTTTCCTTTTCTGTATGCAATTTTGGATTTTTTTGTGTACTACACTATGCTGGTGTACACTGAAATTGAAGTTGAAATTGAAATTGAAAACCATTTATTCGGTTATAAACACACACAACAACAGAAAATTACAAACATAAAAATAAAAATAAAAAATTACATTAAGAATTTCGCTGAGCATGTCTACACCGAAAGGGTTACCAACTCAGCATTTGCTGGGCGAAAGACACCCAGCGCTGGTTTTCAGTTGGCACCCCGCAGTGACACACGGACGAGGGTAAATAAACTAATATTAATTAATGTGTAATTAAATACATAAATAAAACAAAAATTGTAACGTTTAATATCGTGCTACGTGCTAAAAATAAAAAATAAATAAATAAAAACCTTTAAATTGTAATTTGAAACTCGCCACCAAAAAGCGCGTTAGTTGCCTAGTATCAAACTGCCCGCCAAGGGAAAAAAAAATAAATAATAACAAAAAAGTGACAAGAAAAGTTATTAATGAAATACGATTTTTTATTAAAACTAGATAAAATAAAATTGTGTTGAGATTTCAAATAACTGCCCTAATACTAAGTTTGTCAAATAAAATTGAGTAATTAATTATCTTATTAGAATAGAATTACCTATAGCATATTGTAACTAAATAAATGATTTGTCAATATTTATATTATTAAAATTAATTTGCGACTGAAGGACAAATTTGCTGCGTGGCACTTTCTCTTATAGAAGGAAACCTGTACCCCAATCAGAGAGTATTTTCTAATCAGTGACCCCAATAGTGAGAACGTTGTACGCTGATGTGTTATATTCACATTGCTTGTGTCTGTGTGTGTCAAATATACATGTTTTCTTTCTTAACTATTCAATTGTTTAATACTTAATCAGACCAAATAGTATCTTAGAGCCAGATGGCTCCTTGAAAACAATAGAAAATTCAAATGAATTTCCTCAAAATTCTGTGACGTCAACCACAAAATACACTTAAAATGCTAAGACAGGTTTTGACAAAATTTCATAATAGGTCCTCTATACAAAGCACTGCCTTCGGTTCTCTCGATAGAATTCTATACAAAACTCTCAAATGTTCTCAACAAGCTTCAGGGAACATTAATAATGCTGGAATAGCTTTTAAGATTACGCTAACTTAGAAAATGTTTAAGTACTAATAAACCAAGTAATTTAAGTAGCAACAAATCTTCGAAGAAGTCTGTACTATTTAATTTGTTGAGAGCCTCAATTTATCTTTGGGTCCTAACAAAGGGTAGATGAGGCTAAAAATTGCTGAGGTCTTACTTAAAAGGGAAACTCTAAGTGGTGACCTTGAGATAGCTTAGTACTGAAACGTGTTTAACCATGTAAAACTTAACTTACTGTCGGCGAGGTCAAAAGTGGGCTCATAGGTAATAAAAAAAGTCAATTCAATTCCATCGTATTTATATCGATTAAATGTATTATGGACTATTAATCAAAACGAAAGTATTTATTTTACTGAGTACTAAATAAAAACAATATTAATCATTAAAAAAATATATATATTTACCAGAAACGATTAAAAAGTTGCGTACTAAGTTATTTTCAAGAGGTTTGGTTCATTTAGTGGCTTTAAAAAAAAAAAAGCTCTGGAACACACTCAAGTCCATCTACAACCCAAATAAACAAAATAAAGATTCCAACCAACTAATATCTAAAGCACAAGACGCAGATGATTCTTTAAACACATGTAACGCGTACTTCGCCTCGTTGGGAAAAAGACTTTCAGACGTCATTTTGACGAGACTGTCCGAAACGCAAGAATCATTAGCTTGTAAATACAGAATGAGTGGAACTCCTCCTCATTCGTTTTTCTTCCAACCTACTGAAGAATCAGAAATAGAGAAACTGATAGACCAACTTAAAATCGATAGCGCCCCCGGACTTGATGGAATCAGTACGAGATTAATTAAAATACTCAAAAAATCGTTACTTAAGCCACTCGCTCATATATTCAACCTATCGTTAGAAAACGGAATATTCCCAGACTGTTGGAAGATTGCCTGTGTTCGCCCCATTTACAAAAGTGGACCAACAGATTTAGTGGAGAACTACCGTCCAATTGCTCTCTTAAGCATTATATCCAAACTGCTGGAAAAAGTTGTTAACCACCGCCTAGTTAACTATTTTGAAAAAAATAATCTGATATCAGAACGACAGTTCGGTTTTAGAAGAGGTAAGTCAACAGAAGACGCTGCAATGCTTTTATCCAACTCTGTTGCATCATTTATCGAAAATGGAGAGCAAGTTCTAGGAGTCTTCTTAGACTTAGCTAAGGCATTCGATACTATTTCAATAGACCTTCTCTTGTCTAAACTAAATGGAATAGGAATACGAGGAGTCGCACTAGACTGGTTCAAGTCCTATTTGTCAAATCGTCAGCAACTGGTAAAAGTAGGTAACGCGTCAAGTGGCTTGCTTCCAATCAGCTTCGGAATTCCTCAGGGTAGTACTCTCGGCCCGACCCTCTTTTCTTTTTATATGAATGACATCCTAAATGTTTCAATAGGTAAAGCTGAAATTATATCTTATGCCGACGACACAGCAATCATATTCCATGCCAAGACTTGGGATCAGGTTTATCAAGTCGCTGAGAATGGATTGCTGACTATTACTGAGACTCTAAGTAGAAACCTTCTCACAATAAATGTGAAAAAAACAAAGTACGTCACTTTTTTCAAAACCATAGCTTCCGGCCCTCAACAACACTTAACGCTTAAATTACACACATGCGGCAAACATCCTCCCATAGACTGCACTTGCGTCTGTATAGACCGCACTCCATCCATTAGATACCTTGGAATAATAATAGACGAATACCTATCATATAAACCACATATATATCTGCTCGCCGCTCGTGCCAGAAAACTTATTTATATCATGAAAAGATTAAGGGACTGCACACCAATAGAAATTTTACGTAAAATATACCTAGGTCTATGTCAGTCAGTCTTACAGTATGGTATCTCGGTCTGGGGAAGCGCCGGCAAAAGCACATCTATACTAATATTATAAAGCGGAAAAGTTTGTTTGTTTGTTTGTTTGTTTGTTTGTTTGTTTGTTTGCTTGAACGCGCTAATCTTCGAAAGTACTGGGTGGATTTCAAAAATTCTTTCTGATTATGATAGGCAGTTTCATGAGGAAGGCTATAGGCTATCTAGCATTACGCTACTCCTCTCGGTTTTCCTACAATAAAGGTATTGGAGAAATAAGTCGGAAGAAAATATGCCGCTAAATTACTATAATCGCGTGAGCTGGCGAAATGCTGAGTTATACGTAAAGATCATGTACTACAAAAATGTAGGGTTTATGTAGATCTAAAAAAAAGTCCGCGGTACTGCATATCTAACTTTTATAAATAATCCACAATATGGCAAATTATGTTAAGAAAATATTTAAAAAATAAGGAATGTCTTTGTAGTATTATTATTATGCAGCCATATTAATATTTGCGTTTGAAAGTAATTTCAACATCAAGACAATTTTATGAAGATTATCTTTCCCTTTTACAGTATATAATTTGGACTTATAGTTTAGGAGAAAATGTAAAATTAAAATTATTCAACAACGCTATTCACCGAAACGGCCGCGGCGCGGCGGCCCGGGAATGCACGACGCGACGCGTTGAGCATGACTCGCGTACTCTACCACTCCACGATAGATACCGCACTGATAGTGAACCTTATCTTGGTTTCATTTCGACTGCTTGGCTAAGAGACTTCCTATGTAAAATTGTTTCAGCTTCTTTTACGTCAGATGTGTATTTTTGTATCTATACATTTGAATATTTATATTTTACTTTCTCTTTAGTTGAATAAGTCATTTTGATAGGGTGTTGTTTTGTTCATCCCATTTTTTATGTCATCGTTTAGTTTAAAGGTATGTTGTAATGAGATACCGCGGCCCCGGAAGGCAAGGGCAGCTGAAGTAACTGGGTGGGCTTATAGTCAGTAGAAGTCTGACACTCCTCGCTCCACTTAGAGCGAGAGAAGTCATTCGATGATTTATCCCACCCGAAAAAACGGGTCAGACATTCAACGTTGGCATAGTTTAAAAGCGATGTTGTTAGGATTCCTTAGCCGAATAGCAAAAAAACGGAACCCTTATACTATTCGTCATGTCTATCTGGCCGTCTTTCCGTATGTCACAGTCATTTTATTCCGATACTATTAAGACTACAGAGTTCAAACTTGATATATAGATGTATTCTGCAAACCGCTTTCCGATTTTTATGCGAAAATAATGTAAAAAAAAACAATAAGGGGAGGCTCCCCATACATGGAACTAAAACTAAAATTTTTTTTTACATCAAGCCTGTACGCCTATGCGGGTGTCGGCGTCTATAAATAGACCTTTAAAAATAATACTGAGGTTCATGTAATCATTTTTGTCAAAGTCAATCGTTTGAAAGATATATTTGGGGACACATTTTACTACTTTGGAAGTGCCAAAGTAGTAAAATGTGTCTCTAACCTTTAAAATAATAAAGTGTAAAATATAAAAAAATATGCTGTAGATTCTAATGAAAACTTTTAACTAATTGATTCGAACGAGATACAGTTTTTGAGATTTCATTTTCACATTTGCAAAATCCGCAAATAAAACTTTGTCATATAAACATTATGATAACAGCATTTTTTTTTACGTTAATCTATGCTAGCAAGCATAGCTACGGAATTCTTCATGGGCGAGTCAGTCGAAAGATATACGCTTCCAAAGTGGTAAAATGTGTTTCACCCCCTACCCCCTGCTACTTTTATAATAATGGAGTCAAAAACCAAAACAAAATATATGCTGTAGATCTTAATAAAAATTTCAATTAAAATTGGTTTGAACGAGATCGGGTCAGCAGTTTAAAAATACTCTAAATGTATTCTTGACAATATTATTAAATTAAACTATATTTACTTCGAGATTCTCTATCCATTGCGAATTAGATTGACGCATAAAATTACACATTAATAATAGTAGTAGGATTATACGCGGGTGAAACCGCGGGGCACAGCTAGTTTATAGATATAGAAAGAGCTCAAAGGGCCATCATTAAAGTGATGTTAAAAAAACCGTACAGGTTTTCGACGGATCTTCTCTACACCGAATTCCCGGTTCTCCGAGTACGGCAATTATATATTCTGAGTGCTAGTTTACATGCTCACAAGGCAATAAAAAATAGACCTGACTACCTAAATCTTATCTCAAAACGTGTTTTTCATGCCCCTCTTCCCGCTGCAAAAAGTCTTCTAGCCCGACGGTGCCCTTCCTATTCCCATACACATGTCTACAATAAAGTAAACAAACGCTGTGACATCAAAAGCCTTAACTACAGTGCATGCAAGAAAATGACCAAAAAATTACTCATCTCACTATCATATGATGAAACAGAGGAAATTCTCAAATGATAAGTTCCTACTCAAATCGACAATTGTTTTTGATTCAATCTTAACTCTTTGTTTTGATAAAAACTCACTACGCAACACTTACAAACTACACACACACAACACTAACAACAACACACAACCCTCACACCACACTCGAATTAGAATATATTTTTATTTTGTTATTATATTATCTTATTTTTTATTGTGCTTTCGTTTATTTTAGTTTTAGTTTTAATTAAAAATGTACTCTTTCTTACCTAGTGTCAAATTGGATTTATGTTCTCATAATATTGACCACTTTGTACTTACCTTACTTATCGCCTTAATTTAATATTTATTGAAATGTACATTAACGATGACGCAACCCCGGCTCCCGAGATACAGGCGCTGCCTAGTTCGGGGACCACTGTGCAATTCTATTTTATGCTTATCTTGTTACATAATCCATGTAGGTAATATTAAGTAGCATTAAGAAATATTGTAAAAGTGGTTGAATAAAGTTTAAAGTTTAAAGTTTTATTTAAAGCAATCATTTGAACCCGCCTGTGTAAAAATATACCTACTGAGATCACATACTGACGACAGCCATGTTGCTTATATATTTTTTAGTTCACACTTCGTTAGTACGGACTGAATAGTATTATCTAAGAATCTAATTAGTCGTTTCTTCTACAGTGTGCGCCATACATTTTCTCTAAAACATATCGTTCCACAAATACCCATTCCTCAACACGTGACGATACACAAATCGTTCTGCACGCTAACGATGATACAAGTTGTTTGTTTGCGATTCAGATCGGGTACTCTGTTTTGCGTACCAAGGGGTTCAAGACCCCTGTTTTGTGTGTTGTAATCTATTACCGTACGTTGTGTTCATTGTTTTGAAGCCTTTGAATACTGTCTTGAATGCGAATCTGAACGCTAAGCTCTTTAAATGACTAGTAGTTGACCATGACTTCGATCCCGTAGAATTTATGTACGTAGTTTCGGTATTAAAGTATTCGATTCTAAACTAAAATCTAGATCTGTGAAGCCATTATAATATTATTCACTTACAACAAAACTTTCGCTTTTAGTACCAATAGAAAGTATTAATTTCTGCTAATGCAATCGTTTATCGTCAAGGCTGTATCGCTTTAAGTAGGGATGAGATTAGAACAGTCTCATCCCTAACAACTTACTGAGTAGACACGGACTTAATATAAATATGGAGTTACCAATTAAGTGGCAGTACGAGTCTTATCAATCACGAGTAAAGAGTTACACGATTTAACGTGAAATTTGCTTCACGAGTTAGCCATTGGTACTGGATTCCTACAAGCGTTATTTTTAGCAGAAGTAGCTTTCTAATGAAAAGTAGCAATGTGAGTAGAATTCGCATTAATATCAATCTTGTTAACCTCTCCAACTAAGCTAAATATGCTTGTGTCTGGAGTTCATGGCAAAAGTGTAATGGGTGGGGTTCGAACCCGCGCCCACTCGATCACAAGTTCGACACGTTAGCCATTAGACTACAGACGCTTGTGTGTAATTGAAATAATATTAGCGTAACAAATGTGAAATTTTTTATGACCATATGTTTTATGACAAAATAACACTGTTATTCCACCTTCCATTTTAATTATTGGTCATATGAAAATGGATGGACGCTACAGAGAAGCAACCAATTATTGCTCAATCAATTTTTTTTTGACGTGAACATCCTCTGGGCAAAAACCCACCCTGTTCCTTCAGCTGCCCTTATGTTCCGGGGTCGCGGTATCTCGTTACAACATTCCCGCAACCCCACCAGCAGGCAATGGCCCTATGGTGTCGCCCTGGGGTGGGCGAAGAGGTTACAGACTATAACTGACTAAAACCACTCCGTGTTCCTACACAAACTAGCATCCGGGGCTGCGGGAACACTTAATTACTCTTCAAAGCAGCGCCAACTGGTGCCGTCCAGTATCTGCGAATCAAATTAACACAACTTTAATGTGTTTATAGTAACACTAAAACTTTCGGATATCATTTTGACACCTTTACGTATACGATTAAGCCTTTTCCCAGAAATTAATTACAATTTAACACCTATATTAGTACCGTGGGTAAGGTCACAAAACTTTCCGACCCTGTCCTCTAAACAGAATATAAATTCGACAATATAATCAAATTGAGGATTCATTCCTACAAAATGTCGGGTCTGTTGACATAAAAACCTTTGTCCCTTCGTCTGACCGTCGCTATGTTAAAACTACCTACGTCGAGAAATACTTACCTACACGAATATTAGTCTTTTTACGTGTCATTGTCACCTTGTATCTATTTAATTATAAATGGAGCATTAAATGTACTAAATATGTAAGTAAGTTGAGCAGTTGCTAAAATAATTACCGCTGTACGGGTTCATCTTCAAAGTTAAGCAACACTTCCCGAAATTTGTTTTTGGATGGGTTACCAACTTGACGTATCGAAATTTCTCGGTGTATCGGAAAGTAGGACGCTAAACAGTTGGTTCCGGTTGTCATGAGTGCATCTTTTACAGTCGTTACAGGTAGTTAGAAATTATAAATTAATCGGACACCGTCTTACCCCTTGGTACGGAGTTACCCAGTTGTCGGTTGTGAAGGTAAAATAGGCAGTCCCTCCATTTAAAAATAATATACAATATGCTTATTATTGCTACTAAATTGTTTTGAAACCCAATTATTTCACAAACGTCCGACAAAGAAATAATTATAGAAGTTTAAATTGATAAAGTAACCCAACCCCAAGAAGGTTAAATATAAACTGAAATATTGTATTATATTTACTACACCAGCATAAAAACTTGGAGAGCTCAACAATGAATTCAAACTCAGTATTAACTCAAGCAAAACGTGGACAAAAACCCCGGACTCTGGGCCTAACCGCAACAGTTAACAGAACACATGAAACATGGAACTTAGTTGTGTATGTAAGTTTCATGCAAATAAGGGTGCTTTTTGAATGGTTTCTTGTTACTTATGTGAACTGTAAAGTAGGTAGGTCATAGTTCAAGAGTCAAAATGTTTTAGACTTTATGTGTGGCACGGGAACTGTGGTAGCCCAGTGGTTGTGATCCCGAATTAGGTGTAGGTAAAGAAAGATAGAAAGAAAAACGCTAGGTCTTGAGGTAAGATCCCAGGGGCGTGCATAGGATTATGACAGGGCATGCGGCGGAGTAAAAACACATCAGTAATCGGTCACAAAAACTTCTTCTTTTATAGATTTTTAGCATAGCCACAGCCACGCATCGTAGCATGGTGGCGATGCGTGGCTGTGGCTATGCTAAAAATCTATAAAAGAAGAAGTTTTTGTGTGTTTTTACTCCGCCGCATGCCCTGTCATAATCCTATGCACGCGCCTGAGATCCAGGCAGACACATTGCTTTGTGTAATTAATGTTATCATCACTGTTTTTGAGGCGATAGATAATGGAAAATATCTGGTGGACACCGATTTAATCAAAATAAAATTTTGTGATATTGCAGTTGATACGACAGAGGGGCAATTACAGTACGTATACTATACGTGTTTAGTGTTAATTTGATACAGTTAAAAAGTAAAAAGAGCCAAAAAAACTTTTTTTTTAAACATTCTAAATAGCTTACAAATCAGAGTAAAGTGTACCATTGAGCGAACCACTCAATGGTTAATTATTTGATTATAATTATAAATTTAATTTAATACTAACATTTAGGCTAAGCTTTATTACTACTAACAAAATATGGATTTTTTATCTGAATTAAAATATTTGAATTTGAATTTGAAAACGCAACCACCCTTTGTAAATAAATGTGACTGACCTTAAATATCTAGGTAACAAAGTGGCAACGTAGCGCGGCGTGTGTTATCTCTTGTCTTGGTCATCATCATTTATCACTTTAAGGTGCATCTCATCAAAATAATTTGCGACTAAACTACTTCTCCTATTTAATTGATTGATTGATTTTTGGTACAAAGCTTGAAAATGGTACCTAGTATACGCAGTTTAAAGGAAAGCCCCTCGGTCGTATCAACTCTATATATCTACTCGAACAATAGCCTAATAAGGCCTAAGATGTTGGACTTGTGATCGAGATTTCGCGGTACCCCCCCCCCCCCCTCATTACGCTATTACCGTGAATCCACTCCAGACACAAGCATATTTAGCTTAGTTGGAGGGGTTAAGAGATTGCTAGTAATGTGACTTCTGCTCGCATTGCTAGTTCTCTTTATAAAAACACTTACACTGCGCCCGTGCAATTCATTATGACTCACTTCTCTAATAGAGAGTGTTCAGTACCAAGCCAGCGCAACGATACTGGTATGCTGAACGGTCCACGGTACGTGGAGCTAGACCGTTGCTTGTCAAACAAAGTTACACAATAGCCTCTTAGGCTTTATCAATACCTAATATGTTACTTTACACAATTTAACACTAACCACTTACCTGAGCTGTAGACGCCAAGCTTCGACCTTCCTGAGGCCACGCCCAAAGTGTGTGTATAAGTATCAAATGAGTAATTGAAAAGTGTAGTGAAAGTCCACTCAATTCGGGATTCTAGAGTTCAATTAATCACTGATCACGATTAATCTGTCTTTAACTGCGCAGATTCCACAGGATTTTTAATTTCAATCAATGAATAGATCTCAACAAGCAAGCAGTTAGTTTTACAAGAACGGAAACGTCAAAGTGAAAAAAAGTTATAGACAATAGAATAATGTTGCCAACCAAAAGGTGCATTCAGTTTCACGTTGGACAGAACAGAGAGGATACTTTTGTCCCAGTACGGAGAAGATTAAAGGTATGAAATAGTACACTACACGTTTAGGTTCATACATTTTCTAGATTTTAGCAACAAAACAATAGAACTAGTCTAAATATATATAACTCAAAGTGACTGACTGACTGATTGACTGACTGACTGACTGACATAGTGATCTATCAACGCACAACCCAAACCACTGGACGGATCGGGCTGAAATTTGGCATGCAGGTAGATGTTATGACGTAGGCATCCGCTAAGAAGGGATTTTGCGAAATTCCCACGGGATCGGGATTTACACGGGAAAAACTTCCCACGCGGGCGAAGCCGCTGGCACAAGCTTGTATAAAATAAATTTATTCAAAGTAAAATATTTTGTTATGACCTTGACGCACAATGCGTTAGTTCGAAAAGAGAACTTGGAAGAATTTGGGGAGGCTTGTGCTCAGCAGTGGAACATCAACTGACAGCTAAATATAAACATAATAAAACAAAACTGTCCATGCGATCAAAACGCAGCGAGTCCGACTCCCACTTTTCCACTATTTTTATTAACAACTAGCTGACCCTCCACGACTTCGTTCGCGTGGTATCCTACCCCTACTCAACCGATACCACTACCCCTATCCTACCGATACCCTACCCATACCTTACCCTACCCTACCGTACCGTACTCTACTCCTACCCCTACCGTACCTCTACCCTACCCTACCCCTACCCTTGAGACCTTTCCTACTTTTTTTTCATTTTAACCCTCTCCTGATAAAACCAAACACAACAAAAAAGAATCAGCCAAATCGGTCCAGCCATTTTCGTGTTTTGCGCTTAGCAACACATTTATCGATTAATTTTTATTATATAGATTTACCTTGAGTTATCATAAAAAACAATACTTTTTCCTCTATGATAATCTATATTACGACCTTACTATTTACTTAGCTTGGGCATTGAGAAATTCGAGATACTGCGTTAACGAGATACCTAATTAACTGGACGCCATTTCACGTGTCTTTGTTAAGAAAAACTTTTAGAAAATATAAGGGAGGAAAATACTTGTCTTATCACCAATTTAGCATAATAAGGCAGTATTTAAAAATTGTAAGCGACATAATTGAAGAAAAAAATTTTCATTACATTTCAATGAATTTTTTTTTTCGCTTATTTAAATCAACGGTAGGTTTTTTTTTGAAAGTAAAAAAAGGTTTATCTTTGAAACGATTGTCTTTGAGTAAAGTTTTAAAAAACTCAGTGTAATTTTAAACACCTATCTATAGACACCACACGTATAGGCTTGATGAAAGTTTTTTTGTTTGAGTTCCATAATTTTTGTATGAAAATCCAATTTTTATTTCTGTAGACCTAAATTTTCTGTGACATACGGACGCAGAGACAAACATGATGAATCTGTAAGGCAACGGTTTTTGCCATTCGGCTACGAAATCCTAAAAAGTGGACACTTTTTTGTTTAGGAAAAGCTCAGTCCATTCTCTACGCTTGTGGTGGAAACAATCTGAGTTTAAATCTCCTAGCTCCCGGACTACCGGCTTTTCTGCTGCAAATAAGTTGTTCCTTGTTTTAGTAATTTAGAATGAAAGGAAATAAGGAAAATCTAACACAACAAAGACATAGAACTATCTTGAAACTTTGCGTCTTTGTTTTGTTGATTTACAAAACTGTGCTTAGTATTATTTTGAGTTAGAGATTTGTGGTTAATTTTTTAAGTACTAATAGCATTAGGGATAGCATTAGCATTCCCAAAACGTTTTGGGAATTGGTCACATTTACGTAAGCGTGCTTCATCTTCGACCACATTATCGCTTACCATCAGATGACATAGAGGTCAAACGCGGACCTCAATGATAAAAAAAAATATTCTTTATTTTATTTCTTTCCATTTTAGACTTTATGCTTATTCTAGGTTTTGTATTTGTCTTTTTTTCCATAGCTTTGGTTCCCAAGATAGTTTTGGGACCACCATGACAACAAATGGAAATCGTTTTAATTACAGCTTAAAATTAAGATACGTTCTATAAAAATAACACCAGTTTGAAGAAATTATTAAGAAAAAAGAAAGAAGTAAAGAAATTATAATTTTAAATCTGTAGTTATTCTATCTTTATACAGCATGTAACAAAAACCCTGTCCGATCCTTAAGAGTATATTATTCGGCAACTTACTGCGTACACATATACGTAGCCATTTAATGGATTTGTGATTATTATTTTTCCCCAGGGAATATATTTAAATTTAAATAAAAAATAAAAACTGATCAAAGGCAACACTGATCGCTGTCATAGAAGCCGCCTGACCGGGTGGAATGTTGTCAACTTATGAAAATTTGCCATATTCAGTGTTAAAATTCGCAAGGATTATAAAAATAAAAAATCTTTTAAAAAAAAAACTTTTCGTTTTTATGAGTTACATTTTTTCTAGTACGTATGTTGAACCAGGATTACGCCTTTTTTCGATTGGACAGGATTTTTGTTACATATTGTATACACACAGATCTTATAACATAATTTTATTAGCCTATAATGTTCGCATTGCTGGGATACAAGCTTTTTAAGGCCAACTCAGGAATGGGCCTTAATAGACCATGCGGGTCACCAACTCGCACTGGCGAGTTGGTGAATGTCGCATTTCTACTGATTTTTGGTCCTCAGACTTGGCGTTTTCCTCACGACTCTGCATTCTTATGGTAGTCGCCACTGTTGATTCTAGCTTTGAAGAGAAAAGTAATGTAGGATTGTTAGAAAGTAGAATACCTAATTTTGGTTACCAAAGAACTTCATAAGTACAAACTTCCTTCTAATATACATCTATTAAATGTACTGATTGGTCTCACGTACAAAATAACACAAATGACGGGTCTATCACCTACAAAATATATCGCTTCAAAAAGCTAAACCCCACAAAACCTTCCTATCCACAGTTATCAATTTCGTTTACACTAGGGACGCAGCGATACGAAGGCTTGGAACCAATCTAAAGATGAAGTATACTCGGTAAGGTCAGTGATTGATAGTGGAGCCCTCTATCGGGAACCCCTGAAGATTTATGCCTGCCTGGTACGTACCGAATAATTATACGCGCCATTCAGTTTTATTTGGTGACCTGTGAAATTGGGCTAAATTATTGAGGTTAAAATTATTATAGGCATTTGTTTTTGGCGAGGAATCTAGCGTTACGAATTTGGAATTCTTAGTGTTGTAACATTTAAATTTAATGTCGTAGTTTGTTAAATTTATATGAGGTAATTTAAAGACAAATATTTTGGAATAATATAATCATAGTCAGACTACCTAAATAACTTTTGCTAGGGCTTAAAATCTTA
The DNA here is from genome assembly GCA_943138885.2 of Tholera decimalis. Lineage (NCBI taxonomy): Eukaryota > Metazoa > Arthropoda > Insecta > Lepidoptera > Noctuidae > Tholera > Tholera decimalis. The sequence continues at coordinate 6,874,970 of OW964568.2, forward strand.
TCTTCAATATTTAGTTATAATTCCGAATAAAATAGATGTTAGAGCTTGAATACAATATGCATTACCATGCTCCCTGCCGCAGATATAATTATGCACACGTGGTGATGTAAACTTTGTGAATATGCAGCATGTAACTAATCGACGCTTATTTTATGGCGGTGGAGAGGAAGAACAAAGTAACATGCAAGTGACCTCGACTTCTGTATGAAATTATTTAAGTCTGCAGCTCCAAATCTCTTCTTACTACAAGACCGGCCAACTAGGTGTACATACATTATGTATATTAGACACACATTCAATAAAAAGTCACGAAATTAACGGAAGATCCTGTGTACAACTCACATCACAGTGATCTCTAAACTAATATTAATTAATAAGAGCTTAAATTTGTTTGTAAGTTTGTGTCTAAGGGATAATCTCCGGAACTAATGATCAAATACTAAAAAAAATCTTAGGTTGTAGGTGCATTATTTATGAGTGCTAGGCTACAAATTATTTTAAAATACACGCGGAAAACGTGACGTCGTCGCGGGCCAAGTGCTAGTTAGGTATACATATCATACCTTAGTTTTAAATATTAAAATAAAAGCAATCACAATATTTATAAGATAAATGGATAAAAAGATCTCCGATACGCTTATTACTTACAAAGACAGAAAGATCTAAAACTGTTGCTAACTTCAGTAATACCCAGCTTTTGTTTACAGAATCCTGTCCTAACTTCCATCCGGGATATTCTAAAGCTACTTTTATTTTTCTCTTCGTACATTTGCTGACAGTTTTGCCATTTATTCGCCGTTGTTGGGACCTTGACTGGGGTCTAATAAGACCTCTATGCAAAGGATAGGCTTAGCCGAAGCTTACCCATTTTTTTTATTAGACAGTAGGTTTCATGGATCTGTGAAAGGGTTGGCAAGCACTGTGTTTATTATTATCGATAGTTACATATTGCACCTTCCACTCTATCTCTTCACCACTCATGGTTGACTGGTAGAGAATGCCTACGGCATTAAGTCTGCCTTTGTACCTATGTAAGATTAAGTAAGATTGACAGGTCGCGAGCTCAAACCCAACCCATTACAATATTGCTGTCATCCCACTCCAGACAAACATATTTAGCTCGGTTGGAGGGGTTAACAAGTTTTCTATTAATGTGAATTCTACCCACATAGCCTCTTAAAAAAAAAATGTTTTACTAATCTAGGAAGTAAGATGATAACATTATGTTATACCTTGGACAGTAAATAGATATGTTATCAGCTATACCTAATTATTTCGGACAACAACGAGACAAACGGCGAAGCGCCATCGTTACATGGTGGACATCCCACCCATACGCACAAAACGTTTTGGGAATACCTTCAATGTGCGGACGGCTAAGGAGTGGAATTCCCTGCCGGATTCTGTGTTACCCGATAGCTACAACCTAGGAGTCTTTAAGTCAAGATTGAATAGGTTACTTTTAGGTAAGCGTGCTCCATCTTCGACCACATCATCACTTACCATCAGGTGAGATAGTGGTCAAACGCGAACCTAAAAGAAAAAAAAAAAACTTTTAGTTGTGTTTTTTTTGCTGAACTGGACCAGTTTGGCGCAGCTTTGTGGAGTTCGTGGCTGAATAATAACAGCCGCACGACTCGATCAAGGTTAAGCAATGTTTGTTGAGGTCAATTCATGGATCGGTGACCATCTTTACTTACCAAGATTCCTTCGTGTCTCGAAAAACACGTGAAGTTAGTCTCGGCTATGATTTGTGCAATTTGAACAGCCGTTTCGGGTAGTTAGAAACGAGAAATATTCGAACCAGTCTTGTGAAGGGGTGTCAACCAGCTTGTGGGTTGTGTAGGCTGATAAGCAGTGACTTCATGGCAAACATTAGTACTCGGCTACTTTCAGAAGCCATTGCCATCTCGGCAGTCATTTATACATCTTGTCAGTCGTTTGGCGGGCAGTCAGAAACGAGAAAATCTGACACCATACGTACCAAGTTTCGTATTACCCAAATAAGCAGTCACTGTTGCTGTCCCCAATTTGGCGTGGAAAAGGCTAACGCGTTGAAGAATTAATATTTATTAATCAGAATGAGCTCACTTTTGACCTCTATCTCGCCTGATGGTAAGCGATAAATGAGGTTTACGATGGAACGAGCGAGCCCAGAACATGCCTGTTTACTCTTGCTTTAAAGGTTGAAAGGTCATAAGTGGCAGGGGACACAGAAGCCGGCAGAGAATTCCACAGCTTACTTATGTGTTCTCGCAGCCCCCGGTGCATGTGAACGAGGGAACACGAGGTGGTTTTAGTCCCTAAGAGTCTGACAGACCCCTTCGCCCACCCCAGGGCGGAGGACATCCTAGAGGACTTCCACCTCGGAAAAAAAGGCTTAGCAGATGTGTTTCTTTGTTTCTAACTCTAACTCTATACTGTTTTTATAAAGAGTCAATCCTGTACAGTTTGTAATCTTTCTTATAATACTGTTTGTTATTCTTATGAAATTATATAAAATAAAGAGATCTAGCATTTTGGGTAGAATTCACATTACTAGCAGTTAACCCCTCCAATTAAGCTAAACATGATTGTGTCTGGAGTGGGTTCTCGGAAATAGTTCAAACCCGCGACCGACACCGACACCTTAGTTTAATAAACATTGTTCTACAAATCCAATTACTACAACGAAAATTATTGCGACCAATAAACGTTTCACTCTTGATTTTAAAACTGTTAAAAAAGTAACAACTCCAAAATATTTGTAACTCGTCGCTCGCAAATCCTATTATGCAAATATGTCAAAGCCGCTTGTATCGATCGTCTGATATTGGCTTTTGATTTGCAAACATTTGCCTCCTGTTTTTAAACGAGCATCTAGATGTCTCTTTTTATTGTTTACGTAAAGAGCGAGACAGCAAATGAGCTTTCGAATCTATTCGGTTCTTTATTTGAAAGTTAAGGTTGTCTTTTGTTTCTGCTTTGTTTTTCTTCAATTCTTTACGTTAAGTAAAAGGAATCAACGTAAGCTCAGAGAATCGCTACCATATTTTTATATCATTATTCTGAAAAAATATCTTTAGCTATATCGTACTTTATTTTTGCCCATGAATATATGAAATTAGATTTGGTTGTAATATATGTCAACCTGCGTATCTGTTATCCTTACGTATTATAAAACAAAGTCTCTCGCGCGTGTTTTTCTGTCTGTTCGCAATAAACTCAAAAACTAAAAAACAGGTCCCCTTTGTGAAAACCGAGAGACTGATTCAATAAGATAGTAATAGTGTATGATTTGTATGTGTTTTATATTAACTAGCAGTATGCGAAGCTAAGCCGGGTCACTAATAAAATATGAAGATTGAAGCAACACACACCTTTTCTTTAAGGTAAGCAGAACTGCAGAAATAAAGAAAAACAGACAGACAAAAGGATAGACAGGCTATCAATACACACGCGAGTATTTGTAAAAGATTTCTGTTTCTTCATTCGGCTGAAAGAAACCCTTAAAACCGGTCTAATGCAGTTTTTCACACGAAAGTTTCCGTTGGGGACTTTTCTTCTTGTAAAATTTCAATTCTGTAGGTCTGCGGCACGTTAGTGGCCTAAACGTTTTGCAGGTCTTGATAAATGTAGCATTGCACACTCTAAGTGTGAAATTCTCACGAAGACCTTACTATAGAAATTATCCTATGAAGTAAGGTCTTCAACTGTGTCACTACCACACGATAGGTATAACGTACAGAAATCAATGATAGACTATTTTGACACTATTGTAATAGCAGAGTTGAGGCCCTGGTCCCTGTGCAGGGCATGCAAGGAGACGAAAGAAACGGTGGGACACCTGCTCTTAGAGTGCACGGGAATTACCAACATACGGGAACAAACCCCCGGGTCATTGAATTCTCTTACACACATCCTGAATAGACCGAGAGACCTGATCTGCTTCTGCAGGAAGGTAGGCTGGAGTGATGGTCAACATGGCTCACGTACAATGCACAGACTGAGTGCGGAAATCAAACCGAAAGAAGAAGAAGATACTTCAAATCTGTTACCCGTTGAGCATTCAACTGATTTTTTCATTTGTTACATTAACTACATTAATAAAGCCATACTTACATATCCTCAAACGCTGATCATGTTTTTATAGCGTCAAACTGCCAAATACTCTTTTATTTTTCTATAATAACACACAACAATCATTTTATAATTCAGTCTAGAAAAATCATAGGTATATTTCACATAATTATTACAATAAAACGTTATCTGTTCTATTTCAATGTCCGAAAACCATTTCGAGCAGCTACAGGAAATAAAACGTCAGTTTCACGACATAGGCTTTACTGAGGGCATACAATACGGTGCTGTTTTTGCTTGCTTAGGGACTGAACAGACTTGTACAGTGCGATTTGTAGGGTCGTAGTAGTGATGATATATTTGAATAACCTCCGAGGCTGGTCTTTTAATGAAAAGACCAGGGTGTGTTGAATTTTTGCCCCACTAGAAATCATTCCGGTAATCTTCATAAGCACATAAAAGGAGCCCCCTTACCTTTTAAAGATCACTCTGGGATCCTCAATGTGAATTCGATTGCATTTTTTGAGGATTCCAGAAGACCTTAGTTGTAAACAACACATCGATGCTTTCCGCTACAAAGGGCGTAACTCCAAAATCCATAGTTTTGGCTATGAGCAAAAGAGTAAACAAAAAAAAAACTTTCTCAAATATCTCTTTCATTTTTATACTTATAAAATTGAGTCCTAGGATGAAAGTTCTTAAATTTTGGCTGTCTTTTGCCTCATTTAATTACAGTTATGTACGATAGTTATTAACGAAGTTAGCATGGAGTTACACCCCTGGAAACGAAAAAAAAATGTATATACACCCCTTAATTAAATGACTTGATAACAAACGTCTGCGGTAAAAACCAGTTAGGCACATACAAGGGTAATTTACGTTTTATTTTTTTTTATTTTTTTTTTATTGAAAATAGGTTCTTAGTTATAAGGACCATGTTTTTTCGCAAAATATGTAGATACACCCTGAAATTAATACTAAAGCAATGAATCTGTAGGCAATATTATTAGTAAGGATGAATATAACTAATTCAGTTATATTCATCCTTACTAATAAAATTGCATTAAATTTATATTAAAATTACCCATCCTTATTAATTAATAAGGATGGGTAATTTTAATATAAATAGTAATAAGTTGAGTAAAAATGAAATAAACGGTTCTAAAAATATCTAAACATATTTATTGTTAATTGGTAATATCAATTGCAATCAAATTGGAAGTTACAGGTGCCATGAGCAAGTTGGGTTCTGGATAACACAATTATTTTATTCACTAATTATTATTATTAATTATTATTTTATTCAGAATCGGCTCGCGTTTGACCAGCATTTCACCTGATGGTAAGCAATGATGTGGTCGAAGATGGAGCACACTAGCCTAGAAGTAACCTATTCACTCTTGACTTAAAGACCCCCAGGTTATAGCGATCAGGAAACACAGACTCCGGCAGGGAATTCCACTCCTTAGCCGTACGCGCAATGAACGTATTCCCAAAACGTTTTGTAAGGGTGAGTAAGCATCTGTTCCGGTTTAAAGTACCGTCTCACATTTGCTAGGATTCCCAACTTTTTTGCTGCTAGTTGAGCCTTAGCCTCGATAAAGAAACCAAAATTAAGGGTAGAAGTTAGTGTTACCCCAAGAAGCTCAATACGATCGGTTATCGGCACGGTTACATCGCGGAAAGTAGGAGCCGGTTGGAATTGGCTCCTTTTTGCGGAGAAGAAACGCCTGGGTCTTAGCTGCATTAAACTTGACCAAGTTGGCATCCCCCATTCGGAGACAGCCTTCAAGGACAAGTTCAAGCGCCCAACCATCCTCACGAAGAGACTGGATCTGTGACTCACCATCACGCGCGCTGGACACATATCTCTCAGCAACTGTGCTGTCGTCTGCAAACCCAAAGGTACCGGGCATAAGCAGATCATTAATGTGCAGCAAAAATGAATTTGCTGAGAGAAACGACCCCTGAGGGACCCCGGCATTAATTGCCAATTGGCCAGACGAGCAGCCATCAATAACCACTCGAATAGACCGATCTCTCAGGAAGTCTTCAATCCAAACGCAAAGTTGAGTGGGTAAACCGAAAGAAGGAAGTTTAGCAATTAGGCTATCGTGCCAGACCCTATCAAAGGCCTTGGAGATGTCAAGAGAAACAGCAAGTGCTTCCCCGTGCTTCTCAATGGCCTCACTCCAGATGTGAATGGCAAACGCTAGAAGATCCCCAGTTGACCGGTTTTTGCGAAAGCCGTATTGTCGGTCACTGAGGATGTCGTTGGCTTCTAGGTATGCCAGGAGCTTGTTATTAAGTACGTAACTGAGATAGGTCTGTAGTTGGCCGGGTCAGCACGACTGCCATTTTTGGGCACAGGCTGCACGTTAGCCAGCTTCCATGCTTCGGAGACAGTTCAGGCGCACAAGTCTTAAGAACAATTGCTGGTATCCCGTCGGGACCACTAGCTTTGTTCACGTCGAGATTACGCAGCACTCTACGGACGTCCTTCTGATGTATGCGAATATCCTATATATGTAGGGCGTAACTCACATTTTGTTTTGTTGCTGTGTTTTACCCCGTTTTGTTTTTCAAGAAAATATGTTTATTTGTAGATACAGCAAGTTTGCTGTCTTGATGAAAAAGAAATGTGTCTTACGACTTGGTTTTTCAAAAAAGAGATGTTTAGCGTTAAGAAAATGTTGGGTAGTAAAAACCATTTTTTTCAACGTAGCGCAATTTTGAATATACAGATAGAAAGAGCGTGAAAAACTAAGTAAGACTGCATCAAAAAGTCAATTTGGCCAAAATGGTCTTTACGCCCTTTGTAGCGGAAAGCGTCGACATTATTAATATTATTTAGTATTATGTGTTATTCACGACGTCGTGATTCCGACGGAATTTGGTTGAGTAATTGAGTCAAAATATTAATCCATATTAATAAACTATTTCAATTATAATATCAGCGTCAACGAATTATCAGCGTAGAATAATATTTGCACACCGTGGTACTAAATCCTTAATCCTTTGATTCTATCCATCCAACAGGGATTAACCTGTGCGATACGATGTCCCCTTGTTCAAAAGTTTTATAAGAATCCTGTGCATTTTATTGAGGTTTTAAATAAAGAATATAATAAAAAATTTGTCAAACTAAAATTTTCTCTTTTCATACATTAGTTGTGTTTACTTTTTAAGAGACTAAGAATTTTACCTTCATCTCGGGTGCATTTATAAACATTTATATTCACTTGCATAATCAGTCACACCCGCAATTACTACCTGCAGGCCATACCGAAATTTTCGCCGTTACGGAGACTGAACCCGACACCGCAGAGCACCAGTCAATGCTTAATCACTGAGCCTACTCGGTCTTCATTAAAGTGTGAAATGGAACATAATTTTGTGCAATTAAAATACTTTCTTCATCCAAAAAAAAGTCTTGGAATCACTAAGCCACCAAGCTCGGAAGCGTTTAACCACCATCTCACCAGATAGTAATTGATAATGTGATCGAAGATGAAGCACGTTTACTTAGAAGTAAGATATTCTTGACTTAAGGTCCCCCAGGTTATAGCCATCAGGAAACACAGACTCCAGCAGGGAATTTCAAATTTTCTAAAAAGTTTCTCAAAATTTCAAAATAGAATTACAATCAAGAATTTTCAAAACGTTTTGTGCGTATGGGTGGGATGTCCACCATGTAACGGTGGTGCATCGCCTCTCGTCTTGTAGTCCAATAATGGAATGGGCTTTATGGAATTAGATTGTGAAATTCCATAGCACGCCCCGAATGGAACTGATAGAAAAACGATAGGCTTACAACACGTCGCCCATGTTCAAGGGGCTAGGATTTGTAAAAGTATGCGATAGCTGTTTCCAATAAACCCAATAAAAATCACACTCATTTAGGCGATTCGATCGTTAGTTCAACTCTTACAGATGTAAATAGACCCTAACATGGACTACGTAACATTTGAGGTCAGAGGCGGAGCGGTGTCGACAGTCCTGTATTGTAAAGTCGTTGCTTTATTTTTTATATTCTTTTGGTTATTTCTGGTGTGAAGTATTTTTAGATTGGGCTCTTCTCTACGGTTGCTTTTATTCAGATAGTAAGTACTAAATGTAGCCCCTGACTTTGTTGCGTGGATATTTTGCTGATCTTCCCGAGATAAAAAATAGCCTATACCTATACTGTTTCAGTTTATAAAACGTACCTAGTAATAGTGGATACCTAAAAATATGCCACTATGAAAATTTAAGAAATTTCTCTATCCGCTATTAATAGATAAATGTTATTATAATGTTGAAGATTTTATAAATGATAACTTTTTATTGTAATTTTTAAGTAGATTGTTTTTTTTTCTCCTTGTTTTTTTTTCTATTGTTGATTTTGTTTATTCTTTAATTTAGCTTAAAATAGTATGTTGTTATATTTTGTAAGTATTTAATTTTTTCTTTTTGTTTAGATTTTTAAGTACAGTAAGCTTCAGAGAAAAAGAACCCCTTCGTGACGCATCCGCCGTCGCTCGGGCAATATTCTTTAAGTCTTTGGGGGTTCCTTTTCTAAAACGCTGACTTTTTTTTATTGATAATAGGCTTGCGTTTGACCACCATCTCACCTGATGGTAAGTGGTGATGTGGTCGAAGATGGAGCACGCTTGCCTAGAAGTAACCTATTCACTCTTGACTTAAAGACTCCCAGGTTATAGCGATGAGGAAACACAGACTCCGGCAAGGAATTCCACTTTTTAGCCGTACGCACAATGAAAGTGTTCCCAAAACGTTTCCATACTAAATTTGTACGCCTTCACGGCAAAACAGTGCTCAAATATTTATGTGTACCAAAGAACTTTATGTTACCTATGTTTCATAATAAATATTCTGATTCTGATTCTGTACCAAATTTCATCCAGACTTTTTCAACACTTTTGCCGTGATTGAGTAATACTAGGACCAAAAATCCGAAGATATGTGACATTACCAACTCGCAAGTGGACCACGTGGCATCACGGGCCATTCCCTCTCATAGAGAGGAAGGAGGTCTGTGTCCTAGCTGTAGGAACGTTAAGATAAGATAAATTGATTTCCAAGATATATGTGCAGAAGCCATGAAGCTACCCGAAACTGTCAAATATTCCCAATCAACCTTGAACCTAATTTCTTCAACAATAAAGTTTAAAATCCAATGAAGAAATTTGACAGATTATTGTAGCTTGATGTGCCGACTCTGTCTGTAAATAGTTTCTTAAAAGTAATATAGTGCTTAATGATAGTGCTCAATTGTACATAAAAGTAGTAGAACTTGAGGCCGAACTAGGCAAAACCTGTATTTCGGTTCTCAAGGCCATTCCCTTGAGTAACCAATGCAATGTTCGATTAATAGCAACTTAATGTTATAGGCCGTTATAGACAAGCTGTTATCCGTGACTTCAATCGCAAGGCCTATCGCCTATTTACTACTCTAGTTCATAAATTTACTTCGGTGATTAATAGGATTACTAGTGTGACTGAGTAACTTACATAGATAATTGAGGAAATGTCTGTATCTACATTGTTTCCGTATTAAAAGAGGCTGATATGATATAACAGACTATATCTGTGCCTAATTTCATCCAAATCCAAGCTGCTTTTTAGGGTGATCATACAATATCTAAACTTAAATTGCAACATTAGTACAGCTTTAAAAAATATATCAGATTTGATGAGCGTCCTGCTTTATGAATTCTATTTATTTTATTTTATAAATTTTAAGGAAACTTACAGCAAATACATTTGAGTGATCATTGACAATATGTAGAAAAACCGGTCAAGTGCGTGTCGGCCCACGCGCAGTGTAGGGTTCCATAGTTTTTATAACAGCCAATTGCGTGTCGTATTCGCTGACTGATCGTTTCGTACCATGCTCTAACTAAAAGCCAAACATGACTACCTAACTAATTTGACTTCATATACAAATCCTCATCTGATTCGACAATTTTGCACGGAAAGTTTTGATTTTTTTTAGAGATTTGTATAAAATTTGTCATAGCCGGTGTTTTGAATTTAAATACGGACATAGAGCTACACTACTCAATTGTCACAAGAAACTAGCATGATACAACTGGCGCTTAGCGCCATCTATCGACATTTCTATAGAGTTGTTCGAAATTTTAGAGTCAAATACAATTGGTCGACTATTACTCGTAAACTTGTAAAGCCCACTTATGTGTGATAGTTTTCCTTTAAATTTCGTTATATATAAGTACTACTGCCGTGACATTTGAATTTCTAACTACAACCGTTTAGTTGATAGAGGGGGCGGACACTTGACTCTAACGAAAATTGGTACTTTAAAGCTTGATAAGTCACGAACGGTTTACTTGATCAAAAAACGGTCTTATCAAACCCCTAATACTTTTGAAAGACCTATCCAACGATGTCCCACACAATGGGAAGAACGATAAAAAAAATTATCATCCCACTTTACATGTATGGGAGGTACCCTACATAATTGTTTTTTTCAAAATTTTATTTTACCACTTTTTCGGCGTCATTAACGTGTATACTGATGCCAAAGTACAACTTTCTAGTACCAATAGTTATTGAGCTAAACCGCGGACAGACGGACAGACAGACAGACATGGCGAAACTATAAGGGTTCATTGTTGACTACGGAACCCTAAAAAGGCTAATTACAAGCTTCCGCTAGTAAAAAGTTATATGTAACATAGGTACGACGGCGGATGTCGCACGGTCATGGACGAGTACATATACATATTATGAAGTAAAACATGCATAAATCAGTACAAAATGAAAAATGAAAAATACATCATTTGATAGAAATGAAAGAAAAAAAAAAATGTTAAGTCATCATTTGTCAAAGAAAAGGCCTACATAGGCGTTTTTTTAATTGCTGAACACTGGTTCTGTTGAAATCCAATTCCGTGGCCTGGCATACCGTATTGAAAGTTCGACAAGCTTGTAACATAAACGAATTTTGCCTCAATAGAATAAAAATAAACAGCTTACCTATTAAATCCACGTTTCTTTTTTCAATCAAATCAACAAATATTATATATTTTTTTAGATTGTATTATATTAGCAAGTATTTTTTATTTACAAACCATTATGTCTTTCGAGAGATCGCCCTATGCGATAAAACCACCCATCATACACTAGTTTTACTTTTTGTATCCATGTAAATATTGTAAGGTGTATAATAAATGTAATAAAAATAAATGTATAAAATAAGTAATAAATAAATAATAAACCATGTCCCATCTGCTGGAGTGTCCAAAATGCCCAAATACGTGCACCTTTGAAGAACTGATAAACGCCACAGAGGTTTACAGGTTTTGGGCCCAACATATTTAAACCAATGATTTACTATCGACTCGAAAAAGAAAAAGATTTTTTATCAAGTACAAAAACATAGAAAAGTATGTTATGAAAGAAAACAAGTAAAACTAACGAGATATCTTTCCATGATATACGGGCATACATATCATTCCGGGCCATTGACACCCACGGTAGCGCGAACGTGTTAAGATGTTACACTGCCTAACAAGAAGGAAAATTCATTCGTACATAAATCTTAAAAAAGAAAAATGCCTTTTATTATAAGTGTAATAGTTTTAATGGAGTTTTTCTATGAAGTTTCAGAGCCGTGTCGATGTTGTTGCAGTTTGGATGCGCCAAATCGGGTTTCGATAATTTTTTTATTGATAATAGGCTCGCGTTTAATTACCATCTCACCTGATGGTAAGTGAAGTGTAACAGGAGATGTAAGTGAGTGACGAAGAAGGAGCACGCTTACCTAAAAGTAACCTATTCACTCTTGACTTAAAGATCCCCAGGTTATAGCTATCGGGAAACACAGACACCGGCACAACAATTTTTTTTTAAACAATGCTATTAATGTGGGTATAGACTCTGCAAACAGGTTGGTCGCAGCAAAGAAAATCTGTTCAGGTGGAGATTTATAGATGATTCTGCCTTGGGGTGTATATGTGGTTCTGTTCCACATACCATGGCACACTTAATTTCCTGTCCTGCGTGCCCTATCAACTGCTCACTGCAGGACTTGATGGAAGCTACCTAAGATGACAAACTTGTTGCCCAGTTCTGGGCTGACTCCATCTAGCTATTTACCATCGACACGCTAAGAAGAAGAATGTGGGTGGAACGGCGATGCGCCATCGTTACCTGGTGGACATCCCACCCATACGCACGAAACGTTTTGGGGACGCTTTCATTGTGCGTACGGCTAAGGAGTGGAATTCCCTGCCGGAGTCTGTGTTTCCTGATAGTTATAACCTGGGTGTTGGTCAAGAGTGAATAGGTTACTTCTAGGCAAGCGTGCTTCATCTTCGACCACATCATCGCTTAACATCAGGTGAGATTATGGTCAAACTATAAAAACCAACCAACCAACCAAAACAACCAACCAACGTACCAACTATAAAAAAAATGTGGGTATAATTCACATGACTAGCAATGTTGTTAAAACCCCTCCAACTCAGCTAAATATGCTTGCTTAGAGTGGGTTTATGGCAGTAGTGTATTGGGTGGGGTTAGAGGTGACCTCTTGATCACAAATCCGACAACTTAGCAGGCTATAGTCGCTTAATTCACCCAGCCACAGACCCACCAGGTCTGGATTAACCTACAAGACCCGATGTCTGATATGATCGACGGGCCTGTTGGTATAGTGGTCAGTGGCCCTGACTGCTATGCTCAAGGTCGTGGGTTCGATTCCCACCCAGGACAAATGTTTGTGTGATGAGCACGATCATTTGTTCTTTGTCTGGGTGTAATTTATCTATAACATGTATGTATTTAAAAATATATAGGTATGTTTATCAGTTGTCTAGTACTCATACCACAAGCTCTGCTTAGTTTGGGACTAGATGGCGTTGTGTGAAAAAGTTGTGGAATATTATATTATTATTATATAAGTTTAATTTTATTCAGTTCGCCCTAGTTTTTAGTTTTTGTAAGCCTGATGTCTAGCAACTAGTTATTTTATGTAACAATCTGTGGATAACGTTGTGAGCAGTGTATTTGTTACATCTAACTCTTAAGCTTTTTTTTTGTTAATTTTTAATACTCTGTTGTTTGTTATCCCTAATAAAATAAAATAAAAAAATTAAAATTATTGAGCCAAGAGCTCTTCGTTCGTTACACATTAATTAATTACATTTATTAGCATAAGTCTTTCTCAGAGACCCATTTTTCTACTTTAATTCTCAAACAACCAGCCTTAATATTCCACGTAAGGTCTGAAGCTCACTGGTTAACTCTACGTACCTTTATAAAGTTGTACAAAATCCGACGCTTCGCTATCCTGACTCCCATGTGAAAACCACCTTACCAAAGTAATATAAATCACAAGTTTATGAGCAGATCCACACGAAGTAGCCAATTAACCTATTATAAAGGCTAGTTAATAATTTTCATGTTTTTGTAGCTTGATTTTGAGTACGGTTGATAAATATACTGTTTGAAAGTGATTTAGTATGATGAGTTAGCCTTTTTGGATCAATATTTGGCTCGTTAATTACATTGCCTAACTAATTCTTTCATACGGAATATGGCTGAGATTTGATTGATTTTATTTAGGTAGGATTAGGCACATGGGGCCCAGTTCTCTTGTAGTTTTTCTTAGATATATAAGATGAAATCAGGCGTTACTTTGCGGAAATCCGTACCAAACTAATACTTCAGAACAATATCTAGTGTTATTTCCGCCAAGAAATTTCAATTGTTCTGAAGTATTCGTTTTTCTTGGGATCAGTTCTTCTTCACATGACCAGAGGGCACTTCTTCAATAAATTGCCATTCAATATGGCAATGCTGCCTGTATTCTAAGCACTGTTATTGACAGCGATTTTCACAAACTTTTTGATATCGAATTATTTCTTTACCCAACTCCTTTTTATATTTTTTTAATAGTTATCGGATTATGATAGATATCTGGCAATACCTACAATAAAATAACATTAAAATAAAATAAGTTTTTGATTATGCGAAACACGAGTCTAGTATTTTTTATGTAAAGAATCAATGTACAAAATTTCAAAACTGGACCATAAAAAATCACCAAGTTATATGCTTGTTATGTAACCTGGTTGTCCGTACTAAAACATGGTCACCAGTCACCAAGTGGCGGCCGCGCCTTGCGTCGGCTTCATTGATAATTGGACCGTATACACCCGTATTCTAGGTTTCTCATAAACAAAAACTAAAGGACAGGAGAAGCAGCGGTGGGTTCAATCCAAGGTAGGCAGACTTTGTATAATTTAAATCGTCACAACTGTTCTTAAAATAGTGAAAAAAAATATCGCGAGGAAACCAGCCGAGCGCTGAAATTCTGCGTTTCATATTCTGTGTATAACTTGTAGACGTATTGTATACGTACAGTCAGCAGCATTAAATTGTTTCCTCGATTAGCGTCTCGTCCTAGGAACAAAAAATCGAAGATACGCAACAACTATAGTAACACGTACTGAGCCCACGTGGTGAAATACGGCCCAATCCCTCTTACAAAGAACTAGCTTGTGCCAGCGGCTTCGCCCGCGTGGGAAGTTTTTTCCGTGTAAATCCTGATCCCGTGGGAAATTCGCAAAACCTTTCTTAGCGGATGCCTACGTCATAACATCTACCTGCATGCCAAATTTCAGCCCGATTCGTCCAGGTGTTTGGGCTGTGCGTTGATAGATTTCTATGTCAGTCAGTCAGTCAGTCAGTCACCTTTGAGTTATATATATTTAGATAGAGATATTGATTTGACATAATTATAAGTGATAAGTTTTAAAACTTAAAAAAAAAAAAACAACGATATGTCCTTATTTAGGTCTGAAAGTTTCAACTCCAAAGGGCTTGAAAGTATAGATACCACTGAGGTTACTATATTCACGCCATATGAGAATTTCTGCAGCACAACATGAAAAACTGGCAAATGGGATGGTGCAAGAGTAACGCCACAAGTTTCATCCCATACTTAAGGCCTACCCAAGGAAACAATGACCAGCTGTCTGATCATTCGCCATCGTCATTGGATAGTAGTTATAACATGCTAATGATGATGACAATACCAAATAAGAAAACTTATAAAGTTGCAAATATAAAATTTTCAATTTTCTATTTTGTACAACGATTTTGTATTTATATTTCAGTGTCAGATAAAATATATCATTACGAATCATTTCCCGCGGTTGTTTTGGACATATTTCACTTGTCTGACATTATGAATAATGACCTGTCAATCGGTTTTTCCACAACATGTACGAAGTTGGACTTAATGGCGATAAAAAATGATGAGATGGTAGTTTTCATGATAGACTTAAATAACGTATAAACTGTACTATATTAAGTACATGAATACAAGAATTACCAAAGGGTTCTGTCGAGATAAAGCTATTTTACTAAAATTATAAAAGCGGAAGTTAGTAAGGATGGATGTAAAACTACAGAACGGATCTGAATGAAATTTGGTAAGTAAAATAGATAGTTGATATCCCGACACATAAGCTAATCCCAAAATACCCACGAGATCAAGATTTACGCTGAAAAATCCTCCCACGCGAACGAAGTCGCGAACAGAAGCTAGTAGTTAATAAATCCATATATTAGTATCATTAGAACTTAAAACGGGATATTTATTGTTTTGAGTTTCCATCCATATATTCTCAGTTATTGTTTGAATAAAAAAAAAAAAAATGTTTTTGTTTTCCACCTAGGGAAATTTTGGGTTTCAAAACTTTCCATGACGATGGATAAAATTTGTTACATATTCATTCTAGCACATTTAATTTCAATGTTGATCTCTGAAGCGGGCTTTTAGTCAGTAGGGTAGGATGGTCTAAGACTCCGGGGTTGCGGTAATGTTCTAATGAGATACCGCGGCCCCGGAACTTAAGGGCAGGTGAAGGAACTGGGTGGGTTTTTAGTCAGTAGAAGTCTCATACTCTCCTCCGTTTTGCCCAGAGCGGGAGAAGTCATACCATGATTATCCCACCCAGGAAAAAAGAAGAAAAAAAAGGATGGTCTAAGACTGCGCACTCTAGGTATCAAAGGTACAGCCTTTAGATAAAAAGTTATGACCTGTGAGCAGTCTTAGCAACCGCGCAGTCTTAGAGATGACTAATACTCACCCAGAACGGAAGGAGTCATGACTTCTGTACTTGACAGGACTACTGATAAGTGGCATTACGCACTGGGAGGAAAGAGATGTTTTAAATAATCATACCTACCTATTTTGCTTGCTTGCTGTTATATTTGACGCAATTATAATAGGATTCGTGCATATAAGCAGGTAAGGCATTAGCGTGTCGCTTCTGCCGGTTTCTGTGTTCTCTGCCACTTATGACCTTTCAGCATGGCACAGCAGACAACAAGTATCTTCTGAGCTCGTTCGTTCCGTCGTAGACCTTATATCTATCGCTTACCATCAGCCAACATCGAGGTCAAGATAGGCTCATCCAGTTGTCAATTTGTCAGCAATAATAACTGGGGCAGATCCTAATAAAACTATTTTTTTAATGTTTATTATTCATAATATAAAAATAACTAAGATTCCATCGTTTCATATTTAGTCTGACTAGATATATGTAACCTTTGAAGTACCTAGCTAATACTGATGATTACGAATTATAAATTAACCTCGTAAGGCCCAACAGCCTAATTTAATGACAAAAAATATAGGCACTCCGGCCCAAGACAGTTTTTAAAATCATTAAATTACGGCCCAGCGACCTAAACTTATGACATGATATTTAATCCTATTTTTGGTTTAATTAATCGCGCCAATTTAAATCTGCCACCACACAAAAAGGACGGGATAAAAATTGGCGGGATCTTAACTAATTTTAGGTATAGGAAATACCCCTTAAAAGAATAACGTCAAAAACATTTCGTAATAACACTTTTTTGTTCAAAGTTCTGGGCCGCAACTACTTGCACCTATTTTTAGTACATTGGGTCGTAACTTATATCAACCTAAATTTAGGTTGGGCCTTACGAGGTTAATTATGGAACACTGAGAAAAGAATGCTATTTACATGACCCGATTTTGTAATGTGTATGCAATTTACTACTTACTACGATTTTAGCATATGTAATAATTGTTCCGCTTATCTAATAACGGTGAATCTTATAAACGTGTTTGTAAGCCGGGCCATGTTCCATAATGGCATTGCAGAAATGTACTTATAATGTTGTTACATACGTATTTTATCTTTATTACCAACGAGCAGTTGATAGTTACGTATTTTAACTAGCTGCAATATTTACAAAATGTTATCGATTCTACCTACTTAGTGCGTAAGGTGGCTAGCTACTTAGATTATGTAACCGACTGCATTATATATCAATAGGCGGCACAAATTAAAGCATCTGGCTACTGGATCCTTCCCTGTACGTATTGCGCCTACTAACCTAAGATTGATAGCTACGTATTATAAGCCGGTCCATGAAAAAGTTCATGGTGCCGGCTACTTATGCTTAGCTACGTACGCGACAAGGTTCCGGCTACAATCGTCATTCTGTATCGTTTTGCTACATAAATTACGTAATGCGGCTACGTAAATTTCTCTCAGTGAAGGAATTATTCCTTTTACATTATTTCAAATATCGACAGTCAGACTGCAACCGCTGTTTCATGATATGTATATTATAAAATACAAAGTTTATGCTGCCATTGTGTTGAAAAGTAAACCCCACTACAATCTTGTTTCAGAATCTGAGTCAAAATCGTTTATTTGTTAAACATAGTTACAAGTAAAGATATTAAACAAAATTAATTATTGACCGCTATATTTGCAATTTTTGGTGTACAAATGAAGTAAAGAAAGTACATAATTATTTCAATATTAGACACACAAAATTACTCAAAATTATGTACTTATATTAATATTTTTGGTGTTTTAGGAATTCGTCAGTTAAGTAATAATAATTTTGGATCAATATTTCTTGCAAACACTGTTTCAATTTGTTTCGGTACGGGAATCGAACCTACGACACGCAGCGCAGCAGCCAATCGCTCAATCACTTCACCAATCATGTTTTATAACAGGCCACAAATGCTGAAATGAAAAACTGAATTTATAGTACCTACTAAATTTTTTAGCAGCGTGGTTAAATCTGCTTACAGTGATTTTGACCCAAATTTTTCCAGTAAGAATATCGCTTCTTACCCAACGCGAAACTATCTTAAACGTAAAACTAAGCCCGTTTTAAAGATATGGCTTATCCCAGCCCATATTTTACACAAAAGCTGTAAAATCGATATAATAAAGTAGGTGCTGTGTCGATAATGTGATAGAAAATTGAAATTTTTATAGAATAACGGTTTAAACTTCAAGTGGTAAGCTAACTTTGCGTGTAGTTTAACATGCCGTGAATATATACTAAGTTTTATATTTATGATTATAAGAATTTTGGACGGTTCTAGAAGAGTTTCCTTACTGGTTTTCTTATTGATAAAACTATGTAATAAATATTTTATAGTTTGGTAGAATGTTAGCCGCTCTGGAATTCGGTAGCTTCGACCTTCTTTAGAGGTTAATTCGAATATTGTATTACATAAAAATATAATATTTTATAAATTGGAGCTCATCAAAATTAAAAGACAAAGGTGCTGGCTAAATTTATGTACCACTTTTTCTTCACAATAAAAATATATCCTTCAAATAAAATACCAACTTGCTGCACTGGACTCGATCGAGCGCAGGGCTAAAAGAAAAGGCTTATAGGCGACGAGGTGCGATCGGGCAAGCTTCATAGTCTGACTCATCGGCGAACCGTTGCTTGCCTGTCGGTTTTCTATAGATTATACTTCGGGGAGTGTGCGCAGGAGCTCCATGACCTGATTCCTCCATCTCCATTTCACTACTGGTCTACCAGACGCACGGCTGGGTAACATCCAAACTTGGTTGATATACCGTCTTGTCGTACCAAGCGCTTCTCCTCCACATTTATTGTGCGCACGGCCAAGTTGTGGAATTCTCTGGCGGCTTCTGTGTTCCCTGCCACTTATGACCATTCAGCCTTTAAAGTAAGAGTAAATAGGCATCTTCTGGGCTCGCTCGTCACATCGTAGACCTCATCTATCGCTTACCATCAGGCGAGATCGAGGTCAAGAGAGGGATAATATTTTTTTTTTCAATATAATGTGAATAAAATGACTTTTGGATTTCATATAATAATAGTATCGCCTCATCGCAAATCCAATAATTATTTCTGGTAACTGGATAAATTAAATAGGTTTGCAACCAGATTGATTCCAGCCGGCTATACGCAGAAATATCCTTGTTTCCAGAAATCATGGCTGCGATTGTTATGAGACCAACATCGATCACAGTTCTCCACCACCCAAAACAATTTAATAATATACCTTTATTCATTTTTTTATTATTACCTGGATCTCGCCTGATGGTAAGCGATAGATGAGGTCTAAGATGGGACGAGCGAGCCCAGAAGATGCCTATTTATTCGTGCTTTAAAGGCTGAACAAAGAGTAACGTAATTATCTCATAGTGATAATAACAACATTTCTTATACCTATGTTAGTATTCCTCGGGCACGCCGCAATTGCGGCGGTAAGACCCCTCTTTGAGGAGTGGCTAGATCAGCGTCACGGCGTCCTGACCTACCGCATGACGCAGGTCCTCACCGGACACGGAAGTTTCGGGAGGTACCTGTGTCTGATGGGAAAGGAGGAAACGCCTGGGTGTCACCACTGCGAGGGTCGCCCTGAGGACACCGTAGAGCACACGGTGCAAGACTGCCCCGCTTGGGCAGAGCACCGACGTGTCCTCACGGCGGCGATAGGCGGAGACCTCTCGCGCCCGGCATTGGTCGAGGCCATGCTGCGGGGCGAGAGGGAGTACGAAGCGGTCGCCTCCTTCTGCGAAGCAGTCATGCTTCCAAAGGAGGAGGCGGGCCGCGTGAGGGAGAGGATGGCGTCCTCCCTCCAGCCCAGCCGCAGTGGTAGACGCCCACGGCGTCGGACATCGGCCGACGATCTCCGGCCACCGTAGGCGCGGGCATGCGGACAGCGAGTAAAGGGCAACTCGCTGTCCGACCATGGACCATGCCCGGGTCGACGGCGCGTCGTGTTCCACGCGCGCCTCAAAGAGCGTCAGCAACATGACGAGGCCCCCTCTGCAGAGGGCCGAAGCCTGCCGGGGTCGTGGGACTCATCTCGTTACCGTGGCCCCGGTATGTAAAGGGTTATTGAAGGAACACCGTGGATTTTAGTCAGTAAAAGTCTGACAGTCCCTCCCACCCTGCCCGGAGTGGGAGGACTTATTTGATAATTTTACCAAGTTAAAAAAAAAAAAAATGTTAGTATTCCTAATCTAATGACTTAACCTAAAATTATGAATATATACGAATCACTACCACACGCCTAACACCGTGAACTGCTTGCAGCAGCGATCTACATATAGGCAGACGAATCTGCTCGCCATACAACATAGGATAAGGTTGGGGCTGCCCCATACGCGTATTTGTGAGAAGAGAAAGCAGAGAAGAGCATTTGTGTTCTCATTGCTGTATAAAAGCAGTTGACGCGAGAAACTGCAATTAATATTATTATTCAATTCAGCCTGTTCCTAGCTGCCCTCCCCTCTGACGCCCTAAGCCTAGGTCCGTACTCCACAGAGCGGGCCCTTAGGGTGTAGCCGCCTAGATAGATGAAAAACAACAAAAAAGTGGATATACCAACAAATAAGGACTTAACAACTAAAAAGTGCAATGGGCGGTCTTATCGCTAAAAGTGATCTTTTACAGACAACCTTTGGATGGATTTAACACAGAAGGAGAAAATAAATACGCGGGTAGTCCACGTCTATTAAAATACAAAATAAAATTTATTAATTATCAATTGTTTTTGTATTTTATACCTATATAAAATACAAAAACAATAAATTACATTCTCAAAACATATATCATATACAAATAAATATAAAAAGAAACAAAGAATAAGTATATAAAAACAACAATTTATCCAATCTTAGTTTATTAGCTGAATATAAGTCCTGGCTGCAGCCGACAACCAGCGAAATGTTACAAAAAATGCTTCACTAAATATTTTTATCGCACTGTAGAAGGAACGCGATCCCATGAATGGAATATATTATATTCAATTCAATGGACGCCGTACTATTTCTGAGTATAATTGGCTCATAAATTCCACAAATAGCACACATTAAGCAGCACAAAGGTAAAGGATTATTGGTACGCAATTCATACTCCCAAACTACTAATTATAAATGCCCAAAGAGCTTCGTCGGGAGACTGTCAGTTATTCCAACGACTCAAAGGTTTTGGATACATAGAACTTGACAATCATAGGCATCCCAGGAGTAAGTAAGCGGGTTTAGTACGTATATTCCTATTGAAGTTGAAAAGTTAGTTAGAAGTTAAGACCATATCTGACCGTAATATGATTTACAGACTGAACCGTACCGTATCATATTGAGACGTAGTTTGTTTGAGCTACAATATAACTGATAAATGCTTGTACTGTCTGGACAGTTAATTCTACACCCAAATTAATGTTACAATCTACTAATAAACCGTTGAGTAATATCAGTGACTACCTCAATCCCTCAGTAAAATTAATTACTAATAAAATTAACAGTACTGTCGAGTTATACCGACGTACAAACTTAAGTAAGTAATGTTTAAGTGGTATTTCAAGTAATTTGTACCGGGGGATCTTGACACCGCTTTTATTGCTTTCTCCATCTGTTAAGAAGAATTTCTTGCAGTTATCTGTTTTATAAAGCTATAATTTTTGTGGTCTACGGACCGTCAGTAGAGTGCCTTAATCTGTATACTTATATATTAATTATCAATTCTGCGCAAGAAGATATCATCTTCGCTAAATCGGGTGAGAGAAAGTCCCAACAGCATGCTGGAAACAGTGACAGGGAGCTTTAACTCGCCAATTCTTAGCCATTTTACTAATAGATTGATAGGCACTAATATTAGATTGTAAGTTATTGTAACTAACACTATAATAATTTGGTCTGAAATAAACATTTTAATATAATATTAATACGTGAAGAACGTAAACTTTGTACCCCTTTTTACGAATATTACGCAGTCGGAGGAGTATGAAATTTAGCATAGCTAAAGTTTATATGGACGACGAGGGGAGAATGCTAATATTTTTGTATGTTAATGCCCAAAAAACACATTCAATAAATAAAAAAAATATCACATATACTACATGTATTTGACACACGAACACATCAAAGAATAAATATGATTAACGATTATGTTGTTAGTCAAAGTCTGTAGTACAAACTAAAATGAGATTATTATTATAAATTGGTCTGTAATATTTTTTATCTATTAAATTATCACTATTATTTATTTATTTATTTAGGGCTACCAAAGGCCCATAGAGAACTATACATACATACATAATACGTGACTATAAACTAATACATATTGTATAATTAAGTTTAGTTTAGGCATTAAGTCCGCCTTTGTACCTATGTGCATAAAGTGTAAATAAATAAATAAAATAAATAAATAATTACACAATAAAACTACTATTTACAACAAAGTCATAGTCATAGTTTGTCTAATATATATTTGTGTAACCTGTCCCCATTTTACAAGAAATACGCAGTTGGAGGACTAAGTAATTTTGTACAGTCATAGTTTATATGGATAAGAAGTGCAGAAAGAATACCCAAAAAAAAAATAATTATATGTATAAGGAATCGAACCTCAAGCTTAGTAACCCGGCATGGTTCCGACCACTTGTCCAAAAAGGCAGTTACATACATACTCTATACCACATTCCTAAAGTTTGTGAATGCTATCTACATATGAATCTATCTAGAACAGATGTCCATTCATTTCTTTTAAAATAATGGTTTCATTCAATGACTCCAAAATTCAGTTAAAAGCTTAAATTAAGCTGTGCTTTTTCGAATCAACCAACGCACAGTTTCCAAATTGTGCGGTTTTACGTCGCGGATGGGCGAAAATGTCGTATTTTTTTCGCCCCAAATCCGTTGCGGGCGAAAATTTCGGGAAAATGCTTGCGACTGCAAATTGTTGGTTACGACGCAAAATTGTGGATATTAAGTTTTTCTTTTGCTGTAAGGTAATGTTGTGTTGTGAAATTATATTCAGGTACGTTTTATCTCTCTCATAAATTGCACACGCTATCACGCATAAATACTTAAGCCGATATTTAGTTGATCACCTTAATGATGTCGTAATCGGATAGAAATAAATGTTTTTTTTTTTTATTGAAAATAGGTTCGCGTTTGGCCACTATCTCACCTGATGGTAAGTACTGATGTGATCGAAGATGGAGCACGTTTACCTAAAAGTAACCTGTTCACTCTGAACTTAAAGACTCCTAGGTTGTAGCTGTCGGGAAACACACAAGACTCCGGCAGGGAATTCCACACCTTAGCCGTCCGCACAATGAAGGTATTCCCAAAACGTATTGTGCGTATGGGTGGGATATCCACCATGTAACTATGGCGCTTCACCGTTTGTCTCGTAGTACGATGATGGAACGGGCTTGGCGGAATTAGATTTTGTAATTCCATTGCACACTCCCCGAAATGTAACCAATAGAAAACCGATAGACTTGCAACTCGTCGTCGGTGTTCAAGGCTCTGGAGCTTTGACTCGACCAGTGCATCGTTGCCAATGAGTCTCTTGGCCCGCTTCTCGATAGACTCAAGCGTGTCTAGTTGGTATTTCGCAGATCCATCCCAAAGATGAGAGCAGTATTCCATACACGACCGAACCTGGGCTTGATACAAATTGAGCAGCTGTTCCGGTGTGAAGTACCGTCTCACCTTGGCTAGGATTCCCAACTTTTTGGATGCTAATTGAGCCTTAGCCTCGATATACGGGCCAAAATTGAGTGTGGAAGTTAAAGTCACCCCAAGAAGCTCAATATGATCGGTTATCGGCACGGTTACACCAAGGAAAGTAGGAGCTTATTCCATTATATTCAGCGCATTTTAGTCCGCAATCTAGAATGACACAATATCTACATTGATTTTTGCAACATGACTCGATACGTTAGAGTCAGTAAAACACAAAACGGTTTTTTTTTTCATTCAACAGTGGGAACACAAGTCGAGCACAAAATTTTTCGTTCCTTATCAGGCCATCAATTGATAAGGACTAGGATAGACTTAGTCCTTGTCGAGTGCCTCATTGGTCTAGTGGTTCCTAGAGGGACTGCTGAACATGAGGTCTTGGGCTCGATTTCCGGGTCGAGCAAAAATGATTTTGGGATTTTCTACAAGAAATTTCTCAGTAGGTACCCCGTAGTCTGGGGTTTGGAAATTGGTGGTGAGATACCCCAGCGCCTTGGAAAACTGTTGGTCCTGGCTGACATTTGGATATCTTTGAAAGTCATTACGCTCAGCAGCATCTTAAACAGGAAGCTGAACCCATCATAGTTGAAAAAAAACTTGAGAGGTGTCAAGGGACGCCCGGATGGAACGAAGTTCCTTTCGATTAATTAGTGAAGGAATTGTATTTCTTTTTTTAAGTTATAATAATATTTATTTCATTTATTTAATCTATGTACATATAAATTACATTTTTAAATATTAATATAAAAAATAAAAACATTTAAAAATATAAAAAATAGTAGCCCACCGGTATCGGGAACAGGGTCGAAGCTACCGGTGGTCAGGGCTCCATAGAGAGGAACCTCCTCACAATACGCGCCGTTTCCAGGAGTACTGCTTTCTGGATCAAGCCCTTGATCCAGCTGCCCAACGAGAGCTTCCTTAGATGTTGGTCTATACCATCTATACCATTGGCTGTGACGACTATCGGCACAATGATTGCTATTAATATTTATTTGATTATTAACAAAAACGAAAGAAAGAAAGAAAATAAAAAATATGGACGAAAGACGAAACGAAAATATCTGGCCTGCTTTCTATAAGAGAGAGAGAGAGACAGACAGAGAAACATGCGCACGCCGCACGGCTTACAATAGCTTACTATAGCAAAAAGTGTCGTTACAACTTTTCGTCTTAATTTTTTCCGTCTAGCCCCCTGTCGCAATGCTTGCCTTTGCTTTCAGTTCTCAGACAGGGAGACAAAAATTTTACATTTACAATATTAGTATCCAATATTGCGTTCAACATTCAGTGTCTAAAACACGAACAGTTATCACAAACTTCTCAAACTTCAATACCTCGTTTGATCTAGCCCAAACTTCTTACCCAAAATTGCTATACACATCTAGGCAATTCTAGGTTGTACCATTTCAAAGTCCTGGGACACGAGACAGTCTACGTTCAAAATCCCGGGACGCCTCGAGATTTGAGACTTCTCAAAATATTAAATTACAAATGCACATTACATTATAAATTAACATTTAATTATTTCCACAAAAAACAAAGCAGAACATAATTATACGCAAGCTCACCTCGCAAGTGACATGTCTTTCACAAAAATGGGAAATGTACATAGGGATAGTCTTGCCTGTATGCTATCATTTTTAAGACGGTATTGGAACTAGTCCGGACTCTGAATAAAAATGACTTTGTTTGATTACTTATATCAAAATGAAATCCTTATCCTGAGAATTTTAATGTTAAAATGAATAGTGAGATAATGTTGAAATTTATAGTTAGATGATGATGTCTTATAATCATAGATTAACTTACAACGCGGCGATATAATTTCGACAGCTGTATCATCAAGTCCCGGGACCTAGATACTTAAATTTACAAATAATCCCGGGAATTTGATACACGAGACATCCCGGGACCCAAACTCTAGTACTCAAAATCCAAAACGCCATTCTCTCGCATACATCGCCAAGAATCGTTCAATACCCGAATGTATTAAACTCCGACACCACACTACACTAACCAAATTACAGTGTAGTAACGAATGAACCAACAAAGGGTATGTTTAATCCAATTAACAACTGTTCTCGATTGTTCGAATCAATTTGGTGAGATAGTGCGATCGATTTGGATGCTGTAGAGGTTACTATGCTTGCTATGTTTCCAAGTTTGAAATGATGTTGCAGTTAAAAGAAAGGGTTGTAAAACTATTTATTCTGATGGATGAAACAAACACAAATTCTTAAATAAAATTAAACCGACTTCAATTACTGGTAAAAAGAAAGTACCAACGTATATTCCTGTCAAAGAAAAACTAAAATGAAAAGTTGATGAATCTACCTAATTCTGCAGATATATAGAGTGTCAGTGCCAGCCAAGAGGATGCATTGTTCCTGAAATAAAGGGCCTTGATAGACAGACAGACGGACAATAAATTGATCCTATAAAGGTTCCGCTTTTTCTTGCGAGGTTCGGTCCCTAAAAATTAAATGCAAAAAGGCCTGAAATATAAGTTTCGGCTTAGTGCAGGCACCAATCTCTCAAAATATATCATTTGTTATTTATTTGTTGAAGAGAAATAAATATTATAGTAAATTCAAAAACTACGTGAACTGATTTTATTTTTCTTTCACCAATATAAGCCTACTGTAAGCAATGCTGCGGGTAGAAGTTATATATAATAAACACGTAAGTAAATATGGCGGTTATACAGTAAAGACTATCAAGGAGTATATAGGTACCTACATATTAACTTAAACCTCAAAATAGTTTACTCCCTATACAATGTTGGACCCAATACCTAACTAAATGATATAGGTATTGGTACCTTAGATCTAGTGGGGAACAGCGAAACAACCGCAACGGGCTAAACTTAATTACGTTTAATTACAAGTAATCCTATCAAGTTCGCGGTAAGCAAGCCCCGCATGCAGATGAGATTGAACGTAACGATCTGAGTGTGTTCACGCTTTTTAATTGAAGAGGGATTGGTAGGGAGGGTTTTGCAGCTAGTGTAATCCCTACTAATATTACAAATGCGAGAGTTTGTATATCTGTTTCACTTTCTCGTCGGAAAAGTACATAAGCTATATACTTTTTCTTTCGCAAAAAAATCTCTCGAGCGCAACCGCAGGTAAAAGCTAGTAAAATAATTTCATTTTCCACATTTCCATTTTTCAGCGACAAAATATATGCGGTCTTTTTACAACATATGTAACTTAATATTTTTATAATGCTCTACTTTTTCAAGAACATTTAATTTTTACAGACAATGCTTACTTTAATTAATGCATTGTACAGTGTTATTTTACTCTGGGAGCTTATGAGTCGTGGCTAATAACAGCTGCACGGGTCGATAGTCAAAGTTAAGTAACCCTTGCCGAGGTCTAAACGTGGATGGGTAACCATCTTAACATATACAGTATGAAATTGAATAGACGCGACAAAGGACATCAACCAAAATGGGCCATAACTAGGGCGTCCAATCCCGCAGCCTGAATTCAATCTCGGTATTTGCGGGACTACGAATTTTCAATCCCGCGGGATCTCGGTATTTGCGGGATCCCGCATATTAAAAATATTCACATTTATATAAGGCAAATAAAACAATGAATTAATCTACTAACGTCACATTTATTCCAGTATTACTACTGGTTTGAGATCAATCAAATTACACCGTTTTTTTTTTTACAAAAAACAGTAACAAATACTGAATAAAAAACTTGACAGATATTTTAGGCTACATACTTAGGCTACCACTGACTGAAATTCGGCTATATTAGGCTACATAAGGTGTGAAAAACGGGCGACATCGGCCCCCGCGTTGTTTGCAACACTGCCGGCCGCCAGTCACCAAGCGATCGCGCTTGCGAGAGGTCGTATGCATGCTTTTTTTCAGTCCCGCAAATCCCGCGGATCCCGCGCCAGTAATCCCGCATCACGCGGGATTGAAAAATGACGCGGGATCCCGCAATACCGAGATCTCGGTATTCCGGGATTGGACGCCCTAGCCATAACTGCAAACAGCCGTATTGGAAAAAAAGGAATTCATAAATATTTTAGTAATAATATTTAGTGAACATTGGTCTCTATTCGGGAGTGTCAAAATAAATAATATTAAAAAATAATAAAAAAATAAATGAATTGATTATTTTGTTTGTGTATGGTGACAGTTGCGGTGCAGCGTGCGGGGTGCGTTGAGTTAGAGTTTCCAAAATAAAAACCCAGAAAAAATAATATCGATATTTGATATTTCGATTCTAGAGCTTCAAAACATTTAACTGTTTTTCTGGAAGACCGGGCGTTACTCTGGCCGTTGGAGTATTTAAATTGATAAATCATCCATTTACTTTTCTCGCTCTAGGGTGAACCGGGAGGCTGTGTTAGATTTTTACTGACTATATACACATCCTTTTTAGAAATCCCTCGTGGCCCTAGCGAGCATCGGTGCTTCCAGGTTCCATTTTTTTTTTGTATTATGTTAATCAATTTGACACAAAACTTCTTATTTATATGTTTTCTTTGTACTATAAGCCACTCAATAAAATCAAAAATAGTGCAATATTTTTATGTTCATGTTCAAGCCCAAACGCCATACAAAGTGGTTGATATCCTTTAAATATATAATTCAACATGCTACAAAGAAAATATAAAGGACGTCATTAAGGAAAATTTATTAAAAATAAAAAAGTTGCTAAAACCATGAAAAGGGTAGTTTTTCCAAATTTTGATTCTTCGACTGATTTATATGGCCAAAAAATAATTTCACTTTCAGCTCTGTAACACGTGTTCATATGAAAATAGGTATACCAAATAACGTATATTTTCTCTCGTTTTTTAAATACAGTGTTACAGAGCTGAAAGTGAAATTATTTTTGGCCATATGAATCAGTCGAAGAATCAAATTTCGAAGAACTACTGTTTACGTTAATATTGATCTATTATGTAATTAGTGAATTTGTATCAAAGAAATTGGGAATTCTGTCGATAGATGGCGTTGTTAGTTGAGCGACGGTTTCTGAATCTCGCTACACAGTTTCTCCGTCGTTTGACTAGGTCAGGATGAATATTTTTTTTTATTGTGAGCAGCAAGCATTGTGATTCTAGTATTATACGCGCTTAGTACAAGTCCAGTGTTTAATTTAGCCACCCTCTCCAAGTCGACCTTCGTTCATGGTCCTTCGAGCCGGATGTGGTACGGGAGTGTTTTGGTGGTTCCGGTGGTGGTATAATACCATCCTTCGCGTCATTACTGGGCAGTGGATCGCTGTCCAGAGCATCCCCTTGATTGGGGAACCAGGTGAGAGGTTCTTGGACCTGTACCTGGAGGTGGAACCTGAAGCAGCCGGGAGCAGTTGGTGGTTCAAGCGGCGAAGCATCACTGGTGGGCGGCGGACGGCTTCAACCGGACGGCGCAAGGAAGGAAGAGGGTCAGCAGTTCGTGGTCAAGCAAGCAGAGGGCGCCACTTGGGTGGTGCAGTACATCGCGACGTGATGCGCCTCGTCAGTGTCAGTGAGTGTATCCGGTGAAAAATCGTGAGTACTTTCAATCTCATTTAAATCAGGAAGAATCTAACAGAAAAAGTGCATTTGAACTTTATTTTCATTAGAAAATTAACTTAGTTGTTTGAGTGTGATTTTGGACTTGTAATATTTTCAAGAAAAAGTGGTATCAGACGGGGAACCTATGCCCAATTTGACACAGAAATTAAACATTTAAAGACTTTAAAATTTTGATGAAATTTAAATTTGGAGTTCGGAACAAGTGCAAGAAATTTTATATTAGTGGACAATATATAATACTATGTATATAGCATAATTAGGATAGTTATATTCTTCCACTCTGGATTGTTCGAAATTGGTTGTGTTTATTGTGCTGTAGTTAGAGATTTTATTACTTGTATTTTTTTATTGTGTTTGTGTATAAGTCGTGTTTTCAAAATGGATTCATTGATCGGTATCCAAGAAGATGTAAAAACAAACATTGAAAGGTCTTGGATTAACTTTAAAAAATGCCCAAAAGATAGGCTAACAGTTTCGTATATTGAAACACGTTTACAAAGTTTAGAACAACAATGGCAACTTTTCTATAATACGCATGTTAAAATAATCAGTGAAGTTAAAAAATCCGAATTACATAGTTCAAATTATCATAAAGATTGTTTTTATGACGAGGTTGAAGAATTATATATTCAGTTAAAAAGTGCTTTAAAAGAGTTACTCAGGAAAGATAAATGTGTACCTAGTGGCGAGAATAACAGTAGCTTGGGACTTAGCGGTAACAAAGAATTCCATAACTTTCGGTTACCAGAAGTGAAAATTCTGGTAAATATCACGAGTGGGTAACCTTTAGAGATTTGTTCATGGGGTTAATACATAAAAATAGCAGCCTAGATGATGCACAAAAATTGTATTATCTGAAAGGGTATTTAACCGGGGAAGCGGAACTGTTATTGAAAAATGTAAAAGTGACATCCGAAAATTATAGTTCAAGTTGGAAAAAATTAGAGTCCATGTACAATAATAAAAGATTTTTAGCGAATGGTATAGCAAAATGTTTATTTAATCAAAGAACATTAACAGGAGAATCCGCAACGGAAATTAAAAAACTTTTAAGTACAACTACCGATTGTTTAGAGTCAATAAAAAATTTAGATATCGATCTTGCATCAGTTTTAATTGTTCATATTGTAACTGAAAAACTGGACAAGGCTACTAGAAGGGCTTGGGAATTAAAGGTAGCATCAGATCCAAGTGATGATCTTCCTACCTTTGATCAACTAAAAGAATTTTTGATTAATCGATTTAGGGGGTTAGAGAATTTAGATACTAAGGTAGATAGGGTCCAAAGGACTACACAGGCACTACACGTAGTGAAAGATAAAAGGGGATCCTGTGCATTTTGTTCAGGTGAACATAAAATAAATGTATGTAAAAAATTCAATACACGATAACTGACAAATGCTTGCACTGTCTGGACAGGTCCGCTCAAATTTGCGTGGTTATTTCCTCAAAAGAATACCACAGACATGAACCTACATGCTTCTCATATAAAAATACAAATTGTCTGGACTTTAAAAGAGACTATGACCTCTGAGTTTGTTTCGGTGTTTCTTCTCAGAGTAGTCAGTTAGGAAATACCGGCCTCATCTAGCTAAACTTAACACGCAAAAAAACATGACGTGTAAAAGTGTTATTTATAACCAATTTACAAAATAAATATTTCATTTCATTTCATTTCATTTCATTTCATTTCATTTCATTTCATTTCATTTCATAAATGAAAGTGTTGAAAACCGGAGAGACTTTGTTCTCAAGAAAAAATTATGTTTCGTTTGCTTGCTTGACAACCACCATGTTAAGTTTTGTAAAAACACTCTCAAGTGCCAGGTGTGCAAACGACGCCACCATTCATTATTACACCCACCGGGTGGTGTAGGGTCGGAAGTTGGTGAGGGTAGTAGTGCTGCTCGCGCGGAAACCTCAACGAACGGAAATAATACAGCCGCTAATCAAGCGGAGGGGTCCAATACGCCGCCGGTAGTCTCATGTCTTGCGAAAGGGAGTAGCAAAACGGTCTTACTAACGACGGCGTTAGTAAAGGCAGAGTCGAAGAATGGGACGTACCACGTGGTTAGGGCACTACTGGATCAGGGATCACAAGGGTCCTTTGTTACGGAATCCCTGGTTCAGTATCTGGGTTTAAAGAAAATACCGTCAAAAAATACGGTGCTCGGTGTGGGAGACAAAGGTACAACGTCAACGGCTAAAGTAGTAATAAATCTTCGGTCAAGAGTAAATTCTTCTTTTAAAATAAATGTAAATGCTTACGTTTTGAAGTCGGTAACGTCTCTTCTTCCGTCCTCTAAAGTAGCTAGAGTAGAATGGGTAGAATTGGACGAAAATGATTTGGCCGATCCGGATTATTTCAGACCAAATAAAATCGATATTTTATTGGGCGCTGAAATATATAGTCAGGTCATTCAGCACGGGGTTAAGAAGAATACAACCGGGACTCTATTAGCGCAAGAAACTACTTTAGGATGGGTATTGTCGGGTGCGTTTGAAGTTGACCAAGGTATAAGTTCTCCCTCAAAAATAACTGTAATGCATACCAGCGTCCAAGATGATGAATTATTGAAAAAAATTTGGGAACTGGAAGAAACATCTGGAACAAAAAGGATGCTTACAGAGGAGGAAACGAAATGTGAAGAATTGTTTAAAACTACAACGACAAGAAATAAAGACGGCAGATATATAGTAAGATTGCCGTTACGGGATACAAACCTGGTTGGAAGTGGCGGTGAATCCAAAGGGATAGCTGAAAAAAGACTTAAAGGGTTAGAAACAAGGTTAACAAAAGATGATAAATTAAAGGCGGACTATGCTAAAGTCATACAGGAATATTTAACTCTCAACCACATGGTAGAAGTAGAAGAAAAGGATAAAGATAATAAAAAAGGTGTTTACTTACCGCATCATGCTGTCGTTCGGGAGGATAAGGACACAACCAAAGTGCGTGTTGTGTTCGATGCGTCCTGCAAGCGCAGCAACGGGAGGTCACTTAACGATGACCTAATGGTGGGTCCGTGTTTGCAAGACGAACTTCGTCATATTATTATGCGCTGGAGGGTGCACAAGATTTGTATAGTGGCTGATATTATAAAAATGTACCGGCAAGTTCTAGTAGATAGGCAAGATACTCCCATGCAAAGAATCCTTTGGCGGGATAGTCCTGAAAGGGAAATAAAGGAGTACGAATTGATAACCGTTACATTCGGGACAGCCTCGGCACCATACTTAGCTGTAAGGGCTCTTCAACAGCTTGCAGTTGACGAATGCGGGGATAATGCAGATATCGCTAAAATAATCGTAAGTGAGTTTTATATTGACGATTTGATGTCAGGAGCTGAAACTAAAGAAGATGCGTTAAATATTTACACGGAGATAACAAAGGTGCTAGCTAAAGGCGGATTTCAACTACAAAAATGGAAAAGCAATAGCGAAGAATTATTAAATAGTATTAGAGATGGGAATAATGAAGCATTACAGATAAAAATAGACGATATAACAAAAATATTAGGACTTACCTGGAATTCGCGCGACGATTGCTTCCAATACTCTCTGGTACTTAAACCGGTAACTGGTCCTGTAACGAAAAGAAAAATTATATCTGATATTGCAAGGTTATTCGATCCGTTAGGGTGGCTAGCACCAAGCATAATCATAGCAAAGGTGTTAATACAAAAGCTGTGGTTAGCCGGGTTGCAATGGGATGAAGAAGTTCCAAACCATTTAGTAAAGGAATGGATAACTTACCGTCAAAACTTAGCATCTTTAGTTGACCTAAAAATACCGCGCTGGTTAAATACGGGCAAGAAAACAAACCACGAGTTATACGGGTTTTCGGATGCCTCAAAGGTCGCATATGCAGCAGTTGTATACCATAGAGCAGTAGACGAGGTGGGGAATATTCACATTTCCTTAGTGGCTGCCAAAACGAAGGTGTCACCTATAAAGCAAGTCTCCATTCCAAGACTTGAACTTTGCGGGGCAGTACTTTTGACCAAGCTTATTCTGGAAGTAGCCGAAGTTATGAATATCCAAAAGGAGAATATTCATGCCTTCACAGATAGCGAAGTGGTATTAGCGTGGTTGAATAGTCATCCGAGTCGCTGGAAGACGTTTGTTGGTAATAGAGTTTCCGACATTTTGAGCAATTTGGATACACATCATTGGGCCCATATAGCATCGAAACAAAATCCTGCTGATTGTGCTTCACGCGGGATATCTCCGGTGGAACTTGCAAGTGTTTCCCTCTGGTGGGAAGGTCCAACTTTCCTAAAGGAACTGGTAGTTGAATCTAAAAGACCCAAACATCTCGCCACACATTTAGAAGAAATCAAGGCACATACGAGTACGGTAGATGTTTCATTTTGGAACCGATTTTCTTCGTTATCAAGATTGATTCGAGTGATTGCATATTGTCGTAGATTTTTAAACTTGAGGAACAGGGTAGCATCGAGTAATGGTACAAGGTCGTTACAGTTATCTACACTGGAAATTGATTGTGCAACAGAAATATATGTCAAAAAATGTCAGGAAGAAGGATTCGAAAACGAATTGGAAAATTTAAAAACCGGAAAATTAGTACAGAAAAACGCAAATTTAAATTCATTAAATATATTTTTAGATCCGAAGGGAATAATCAGAGTGGGAGGTAGGATTGAGATGTCTCAGTTAGGTTATGAAAGAGCGCATCCCATCCTAATACCTAAGGAATCGTTTTTAACTAAGCTATTAATTGCGGCCGCACATGATAAAACTATGCACGGGGGTCCGCAATTGATGATTACATACTTACGGTCAAAGTATTGGATCGTAGGAATAAAGACTTTGGCTAAGGGATATGCAAGGAACTGTGTTAAGTGTATTCGGTATACAGCCAAAGTGAGGACACAGCTTATGGGTCAGCTGCCATCCTCTCGAGTAACACCTGGCAAACCTTTTCTACGGAGCGGGGTAGATTACGCAGGCCCTATAAGTATTAGAACGTCAAAGGGTCGTGGTAATAAGTCCTACAAGGGCTACATAGCATTGTTTATATGTATGGCAACAAGGGCGGTGCATTTGGAAGCAGTAAGTGAGTTAAGCACGAGGGGTTTTATGGCGGCTTTTAAGCGATTTGTAGCTAGACGTGGTCGATGTGCGGAACTACACAGCGACAATGGGACTAATTTTGTAGGGGCAGCGCGAGAGTTACTTCATTTATTCAATGAAGAAAAGTCAGGAATTAATCCTGAATTAGTAGATGAGTTAGGGAACAATGGCACGGAGTGGCATTTTATTCCTCCTCAGTCCCCCAATTTTGGAGGTCTTTGGGAAGCAGGGATAAAATCCACAAAGCATCACCTAAAGAGAGTTATTGGCAATTCAACGCTGACCTTTGAGGAGATTACCACGGTGTTGGCTCAAATTGAGGCGTGCCTTAATTCAAGACCATTGTCATATGTTGAGGATCAGGATAAACTAACAATTTTGACTCCAGGTCACTTTCTGGTGGGGGAACCACTTGTTTTGCCACCTGATTCAAATTATGAAAGGGCAAATGTTGGTAGCTTAAGGCGATGGCAGCTGCAACAGCGAATGATGCAGGACTTTTGGCGACGATGGTCGCACGACTATCTTCACCAATTTTTACAACGGCATAAATGGCAACATAAAATTCCGGAGCCATGTGTTGGTGACATAGTACTAATCAAGGAGGACAATTTGCCCCCTGGCAGGTGGTTGTTAGGTAAAATAGAACAGAAACATCCCGGATCTGATGGTATTACACGGGTGGTAACATTGCGAACGTCATCGTCCACTATAAAAAGACCTACGTCTAAATTATGTGTATTGCCTGTTACAAATTAATATAAGGTTTTGTTTATTTTAAAAAACTGGGTTACTATTTAAGTTTAACCAATTATTGTTATTTAGATATACATGTGTAGGTATTTAGTATTATTATTACTAGAAATTGCAAATGTTAGTTGTAAGTTCATTGTGTTTTAAGTTGTTAGTTATAAGTAAATTGTTTTTAAAATTGTTAGTAATAGGTTCATTGTATCAAGGCTATACGAGATTTAACCTTGTAATAATTATTCACGATAATCAGTCTTGAAGGACATTCGCCATAATGTCCTTGGTGGGCGGAATGTTTACGTTAATATTGATTCGTCGTTTGACTAGGTCAGGATGAATATTTTTTTTTATTGTGAGCAGCAAGCATTGTGATTCTAGTATTATACGCGCTTAGTACAAGTCCAGTGTTTAATTTAGCCACCCTCTCCAAGTCGACCTTTGTTCAACTACCCTTTTCATGGTTTTAGCAACTTTTTTATTTTTAATAAATTTTCCTTAATGACGTCCTTACCGCTATCGTTAATTTCGCACTAACCTACGTAGGTAAAAAGTACCGTCTATGAATCAAACGTACCAATTAATCAATCTACGTGAAGTCAATAAGTTTGCACTATCTAAGCCGATAATTACATGATATTTTTTCACAGTTTATAGTTCCGAAATAACAATTTAAAATGATTAGGTAATCGTTACTGAATCTCCCATTTCAATTTGTCGCATGTTTTCAATTTCATCCTGTAGAGATTCCCCCGTGACTCGAGAAGCATGTTAAGCCATTGATCTCGATTGTAATTTGTACATCTTTGACAGGATATAAGTTTTTAAGCTAACATGGTCACTGGCAGTAAGTACCATTAGAACTTAAAACGTGATCATGGCGCTTGCAACAGAGCCGAAATATCGGAAACTCGAAAAAAATACACATGTTAAATATGCCGTTTTAAGTTTTTAAGCATCTAATTTACATTTACGAGAAAAAAGACGTGTGAAAGTGTTATTTATAATTTGCAAAATAAACATCATTATTTCATTATCTCTTCACCACTCATGGTTGACTGGTAGAGAATGTCTACGGCATTAAGTCCGCCTTTGTACCTATATGCATAGTGTAAATAAATAAAACGCTAAGCATATGAAGAATTTATTTAAGTATTAGTTGCTGCGCGCAACTTCGTTCGCGTGGGAGGTTTTCCCGCGTAAATCCTGATCCCGTGGGAATTCCGAAATAAAAAGTTGGTCCTGGATGTCAACCATATCTTTATTATTTTAAAATTTAAAATAAATTTTAATAAAAAAAGGAAATAATAAGTAAGTTGGCTTCAAAACCAAACACGAATGTTTTGAATTTTTATAGCTAACTAAAAATAAACATTCAAATCCTTCAGTAAATAACCTGCACATGAAACTGAGAATCGTGATGAAGCTACTATGCTAAGCCTATAGGCCGATGGGACGTGCCATGCCGGTACTAAAGCCGGGTTTTATACGGAAAACAATCCTACACATTTCAGAATAGAAATTTTGAAAATAGAATTAATGTTAGGCATACAATCGTAATGTTATGAACATTCATTTGTTTAGGTACCTATCTATACTAATATTATAAAACAGAAAAGTTTGTTTGTTTAAATGCACTAATTTTCGAAAGTAATCGGTAGATCTGAAAGAAATTTGGCATGGAAATAGCTTGAAGCTTGACGAAGGCTAACTTTAAATTACACGTTGTATATATTCAACGTGTGATTTAAAGTTAACGTGTAACAAAAACCCCATATCTACCCAAAAGGACTGAAGACAACATCTGGTATGGAGTCTCTATGCAAAGCTTCAGCTCAAAATAAGTGACTCACAGAATTGACCCCAAATTATTGGTTTCATATGTTTCTTGAATACCAGTAATAACAAACGTGTCACAGCACTATGAGGGTCATCACTTTCCACGTCAATTCCCAATAAAACGATAATTCTCTTCGTTCTTCTTAATTTGAAAAATTCAACCTCTGGTATCAATGTATTGAAATTTCGAATATGCTCCACACATGTAGACATAGGATTAGAAAACCCTTGCCATATCGTTTAATATCATCTAAAGAAGCCGTGCACTCGGTATGTATGTACCCTTTAAATTACACGTTGTATAGATTAATTTAGCAACCCGTCTGGGCTACGCAGGGTTAGCAGGACCTAATTTTTTGTCTTGATTTATGCTTAGCTATGACAATAACAGCGGTAAGCCACTTTTTTTTAAGCGTGGGAGATCATCCAATGACTTCCTTCCGATCTGGGTGAAGTGGGAGGGTGTGTCAGACTGACTCTTACTAACTAAAACCCATCCGTGTTCCCTGTCAGCAAAGTTGTCGGGGCCCTCTTGTGGGCTCCGACAACTTAGCTGACACTCTGAGGCGCCGTCTACACGGGCCTGGTTTCAGTCGGGCGGCGAGCTACCCATTGCTCGCAGCCCGCAGGTCCACGCTTACGGTGACTGGGAGTCACCCTGTGATTCCCGGCGCCCGGAGCGTCTCCTGCGGCGGCTGGGGCGCAAGGGCTGTGAGGGCCTTGAGACCTACCTCTCCCTCGCGCTTCCCTACACCTCCTTCGCTTGCATAACTGCTTCGCAGAAAGAGGTGACTGCTTCCCATGCCTCCTCCCTCCTTACCATGGATTGAACCAGGGCGAGCGAGAGGTTGCCGCCTATCGCCCCTACGAGGACACGGCGGAGTTCTGCCCAAGCAGGGCAAACCTCCACTGTGTGTTCCACCGTGTGCTCAGGGCGATCCTCGTAGTGGTGACACTTGGGCGTTTCCTCCCGCCGAATCCGACACAGGTAACTCCCGAAACAACTGTGTCCGGTGAGGACCTGCGTCGGGTGGAAGTTGAGGACGCCATGACGCCTCGTTAGCCACTCCTCAAAGAGGGGACTTACCGCCGCTAGTGGGGCGTGTCCAGCGCTGGGTTGCGATAGTCGCTCTTCCCATGTCGAGCGGTAAGCCACTAGGTTGTGGAGTTCAGATAGCCAGTCGTTCCATGTAAAACAATAATACTTAACTGCATCCTCTTAGACTGGAAGCCGACCACAAAATACTGGGGAAAAGGCTAAGCGATGGGGAGAGGAAGGGTTAACCCTTCCTCTCCCCATCGCTCTTATTCTTCTTCTTCGTAAAAGTACGTTCTTCTGGAGAATACATCACGTTGATTACTTAAGTAAACAACGTGATGTGTACTTCTCCAAGAGTCAACTCACTGAAGTTTCTCCTTTAATTGGTAACATACAGATTAACAATCAGAATATTAAATTATAAGTCTAAAACAAGATCCGTAACTAAATAAATTGAAACCAAACCTAGGCATTTTTTATAAAATAGTTATCCTTACTAAACGCAAAACGTATGTGCGTCATACAATATCCTTACGCAGACGCATACACTCATGCAATGTTAGCGACCGACGCGACACGCACACAATTTCCTTGAATTAAGTATTTTATTAATTTGTCATGTTATTGTTTCCATTTTAAGTGAAATGAAAGATTTTTCCATCAAAATTTAACACCTATTTTTTATGACGGAAATCGATTCTGAACCAACTACTTTCAGGAATTGCGTTTATTCTGTTACACGTTGTATATACATAGCTTGTATGTGACACTACGCTAATACTACGACCACGAACATAGCTTATCTATCTTAACTTAAATTATGTGCTATACGTGATGTGCTGATGGACGTGACTTCACACCACAGTCCAGTATGTATGTGGATTAGATTTAATTGTAACATATTGTGACCCCACTACTTGGACTGTTCCGAGTTGATGGCGCGCCTGAAAGAGCATGATGACCAATTACAGGGTCCAATATTTCATGCGAGGATTGCCTGAATGTTCTAAGAAGATACCATGGATCGGGAACGCATGGGCAACTGATGGAAAAATAATCTGCATTAAGGTTTTTTTGCAACATGCAACGTTATGCATCATAGTACACAGTGATACTCCAGTACGCTGTTGTTGTATGTAAAGATTAGAGAAAGCCGTATCTATTCGCATTCTACCTTATTAATTTATTAAATACATTTAAATTAATGTTTAAAACTATTTAATTTTAAATTTAAAGTTTTGTTCTATTAGCCAATTAACGAGTTCTAAACGACTTACAAACAAAATTTTAAATAAAATAGAGTGAATTTATTTCTTTGTCAGTGTTTATGAAGTGAAACTAATTTAATAAATCAGCATTAATTTCTAGCACGATAATATCATGTTTCTATAGAGATTATAATAGGGTTGAAAGCTATTGTTTTGAATTTAATTAGTGTCTTGTTTATAAGCTTTGCTCGCAAAATCATTAGAAAATATCTCAAGCTTCATAGCAACAAGCAACATACTTTCGACATAATTATCACCTTTGATCTACCTTATAGGTACCAATATAATATCTAACGAGCATGATCTACCTTAAAAAATGACCTATGTTTTAATATAACAACTCCAGTACAAAGTGGCATGGGTATTTTCATAATATTAATAAATTCTTTCTATACGCGAATAAGTCTGTCATTATCTCCGACTCCTCTAATAAAGAAAACAATTAATATATTTATTTGACTACAGTGATTCTACACTTATATAAAGTGTAATTTAAAGGGACGGGACATGCCTAGTGCACGGCTTTTTGGATGATAAAAAAGATATGGCAAGGGTTTTTTTATGTTTTTGGGGTTCCGTAGCCGAATGACAAAAATGGAGCCCTTATAGTTTCGTCATGTCTGTCTGTCTGACTGTCTCTCTGTCTGTCTGTACGTGCATTCGTCCGTATGTCACAGCCATTTTATTCAGAAACTATTAGGACTATACACATGAAACTTGGTAGGTAACAGGAAAAAAATATTTAAAATGAAGGGAGCTCTTCATACATGGAACTGAAACTGAAAATATTTTCTTTTTCATGAAACCTATGCGTGTATGGTATTTATAGACAGGCCTTGAAAAATGACAATGAGGTTTCTAAAACGACTTTTTCAAAAAGTCAACCGTTTAAAAGATATACGCTTCCAAAGTGTTGTAGTGTATCCCCCCTCTAACTTCTATAATAATGAAGGAGAAAATCTAAAAAAAAAATATAAGTATGCTGTATATCTTAGTGTAAACTTTCAAGGAAATTTGGTGTGGATGAGATCGGGTCAGCAGTTTTTGAGATATAGCATATTTTCCAAAACCGCAAATATAACTTTGTAATTCATACAAATACTATGAAAAACAAAGTTATTTGCCGTAGTTACTACGGAACACTTCATGGGCGAGTCTGACTGTCCCTTGGCCGATATTTTTATGTTTGTTTAAACGATCCTCTTCGAAATTACTGGGTGGATTTAGATGAAATTTGGTATGGAATATCTTGAAGCATGAGGAAGGCTAAAGACTACTTTTTAACCGACTTCGAAAAAGAGAGTTATGTTTTTATCGTGATAAAATAGTATAGTATAATATTTAGTAATCATCATATCGTGAAGCATAACTAGTCACTGTAGCGTAGCGATTATGTGGTCTGAAAACTATAGTTAATAGTTAAATTTGGTTTGACTTTCTCGTACCTCAGTCTATTTTTAGTATAGGTAATATTATAAGTTTCCAGGGGTTCCAAAATAAACCATAATGCTATTAAAGTGAGAGCCGTTAAATTAGAATAACAGAATCAGTAAGTCAGTAGGTGAATTAAATAATTTATGAAAACTTATACCACAAACTTTTAGCCAGACTGTTAAAGCCAATTTAATGAACGGCTTTACTAATTAATTTATTCTAACAGACCAAAGTTTAATGAACTATTATAGATATAATTTGAGTGGGTTTGTATGAAAAATTTAAATTAGTGGATAGTTTTCATAAAAGATTATTTAATTTGAGAACAACTGTTAAAAGATAAGCAAAGGTCAGGGAATACTTTTTTTTTAATTTCCAGAATTTAAAAATCTTACGAAAGACGACCTTTGAGTTTGTTTCGGTGTTTCTTCTCAGAGTGGTCAGTTAGGAAACACCGGCCTCATCTAGCTAAACTAAACTTAAAACGCAAAAAAGACATGAAGTATAAAAGTGTTATTTATTACCAATTTACAAAACAAATACTTATAACCAATTTACAAAATAAATATTTCATTTAGTTTCACTAAAAACGGACACAAAATAACTTCTCATCCTATTTCGAACCTACACAATAGATATAACCTTGTAACCTTGATCAAAACCACAAACCTATCTTTAATTAAAGTTTAGTTCCCACAGTAAGTCATCGCTCGAGTGTCGCGGGAGCTAATCACAGTGTGTGCCCCGCCTTACTTAACTATTAGTTGCAAGGATTAATGTACTCTACATCTGTAGGCGAGCCCTGTGTGTACAGAGCTGGAATAGTCTTTAATTGTTTATTTATTCACTAGTTGTTGCCTGCGACTTCTCTTGCGTGGAAATTTCAGTGTGTGGACATCCTAACATACTAATATATTCCCGTGCTTTGATAAGCACGCTAAGTATACGTATTGTAATCTGTCACTGGTCTTGCTTTACCAACTACGAAACATTAAAAAAATTTTTAAGTATAATTTAATGTTTTTTTTTCGTATACCTAATTCAGATAGGTACTCAAATTTCATATTGTGTTGTCCTATAATTGGATTAGTTGAGTAATAAATA
This sequence comes from Tholera decimalis, assembly GCA_943138885.2. Classification (NCBI taxonomy): domain Eukaryota; kingdom Metazoa; phylum Arthropoda; class Insecta; order Lepidoptera; family Noctuidae; genus Tholera; species Tholera decimalis. The sequence goes on from OW964568.2 coordinate 6,916,963, forward strand.
AATGAAACAGATGACCCTTGGCAAGGCTGCTGACTAAAATTTTCAATTTTCTGACTAACCGTAACGACTATTAGAGATGCAGGTATATGCCAGCCGGTACCACCGGTTTAAGAGCCTATACTACCTCAAATGGCTTAGCATGATCCTCCGTTATGTCGAAAATACTGCAGAAATAATTTTGAAATAAATATATGGTAAAGTTGAGGATTAATGTTAGGTACTATGTTTGACGAAAACACGATTCCATTAAATTTTCTTTATAGAAAAACATTCCAAAGTTACCTCGAAACCGAACAATAAACCGCTGGTATTCAAAAATAACTTCAAATTAGATAATGAAACTTTGCATATTAATTGAACTAACTATAAAGCAAGTCTTATGTTATTTACTTTTTTTAAATTACCATGATTTCCATAGTAAAAAGAAATAAACTAAATTATCGGTGTCTTGGAGTCTTTTCCCTGCCACCCTGTCTCGCTCGCTCGCGTGACCGCGGCCAGTAGTGTGCGAGCGAGATAAAGAGAGAGAAGCGCTGAGGTAGTATAGGCCCTTAACATCCTTTTCAAGACACGGAAGAATCTCGATATATTCTTTTATATAAATATTTATTTTACATAATTTTTATATTTTTTCTATTATATTTTATATAGATATCATATAAGCCAAATCACATAAGAACCACTTAGACTAATTGTCTTCTTTTGCTGAATGAACCACACACACAACATAGCATAAAACATAATCACCCCACTGCAAAGACATGTTTTTCTAAAGGTTATATAGCTTTGTAATTATAGGCAATTACCTAATTATAGAGCAGTAGTAGTAGGCCATGTTATAATTACCGTCCAGAACACAGAATATTGCAACCGCATCAAAGTACAACTTTTTCAGGAAAATTAATGCATCATAATGATTTTTATCCGCTGAGTAACTCAATAAATGAGTGCATTAAAATCTCCACAGCGGTTAGCGATATTAAACTGCAGCCATTATCATAATGCTTTTTTAACACTAAATAATGTTGACATTAAAACACCCGAAAAATATAACATGATTACCAGTCTATGAGACTTTAATGGTCAAAACAATCTGTCAAATTTCTTTAATAGATTTTCAACTTTATTGTTAACGAAATTAGGTTTAAGGTTGATTGGAAAAATTTGACAGTTTCGGGTAGCTTCATGTGCGTCTGTACATACTTGTCTTTTTATTGTTTTTAATGAAAGCTAGCAATGTGGGTAGAATTCACATTACTAGCGATTGCTGGTAATATAAATTAGGGGCAAACAAGATTTGCTAACCCCTCCAACTAAGCAAAATATGCTTATGTCTGGAGTAGGTTCACGACAATAGTGTAATGGGTGGGGTTCGAACCCGCGACCTCTCGATCACAAGGCCAACACCTTAGCCATTGTACAGACGCCAGCACATCAAGCTACAACAATCTGTCAAATTTCTTTAATAGATTTTCAACTTTATTGTTAAAGAAGTTAGGTTCAAGGTTGATTGGGAAAATTTGACAGTTTCGGGTAGCTTTATGTGCTGGCGTCTGTACATAAATAGGTACAATTGTGGACCCTTTCACTCAGAGCAAATTTACTTTTTTTTAAATTAAGAATGAACCCGCTCTTGACCTCGATCACACCTGATAGTAAGATGAGATCTACGATCAAACGAGCGAGCCCAGAAAGTGGTAGACTGGTAGTAAAAGGGGGACGAAGGGATTAGGTCGTGGAGCTCCCGCGCACACTCTCCGAAGTACAATCTGTAGAAGATAGACAGGCAAGCAACGTTTCACCGGTGAGCCAAGCTGTGAAGCTTGCCTGCCAGAACCTCGTCACCTATGAGCCTTTTAGCTCTGCGTTCGATCGAGTCAAGTGCAGCTGAATCTTACAGTCTAACTTAATACTAAAACTAAATAGAATTTATTGTTTAACGCATCTTATTTATCTTCTAGGTATTCATTTATGCTATAGTGATATTTAAGCAGTATTTGTTTTTATATAAACATATAGATCTTTTTTCACTTCTTAGTGACTCAGGCAGTTTATTATATATTTTTATTGACATGACTAAGGATCCCGATTACACATACACTCATCAAGAGTGTATGTCTAATCGGGATACTGGTAGGTTTGATAGTGGTTTTGTCGTGATATTCGTATGTGATGGGAACATTATGAGGGTACTTTAGTTTCTAGCTAGCCAGCTATGAATTGAAAACTTAGATAACCTCCTGATATGTTTCGTAATTGTTTGTTTCCCGTCTTTCTGATAAAATGTAATTTATTTTTTATTCTGCTTGCTGCGTCATTAGACGATGACTTAATTATCGTTTAAAATCTCATAGCAAGTGAACTGTACAATGTTCTTTTGTGAAAAATAAAGATTATTTAAAACTAAAAATCACATACAACATCAAAATCTTCGTTTTTAATAATAATCCTGATTTGTGTTGTAATCAATTTTTATGCTGTGTGCTCCGGTAGACGTTATTCGATTAACGCCGGATGGTGCTTTAATACCAGAATTATGCTAAGCGATGCGTATTTTACTGCTGATGTCACGCATATTTTCCCCATCCTGTATACTTCCCTAATCTGGTACTTTTAACGTATATATATTTTGGCACAGATTTTTGACGGATAGCTACAGAATTGAAGATGTTATGTGGACCGATATGTAACAGTTTCTTTTTCCTACTATTAATTTTACAGTTTTTTAAGCACACTAATGAATAAACCGGCTTTTAATTACATTCGCGTAAATCATAAATCTCTTTCCAAACAGCACTATCAACAAAATTCACCTTCAAAACTTCCACACAAACAACACCATTCTCCCCAAAGTGTGCACACACACGTACCGTAACCCGTCTAATCGGAATACTGCCATAAGGCCGGGTTAACGAGACGTAGCCATTTTTGCCCGGCCTCCCGTCTTGATTAAAGCAAGGAATTGACTTGTAGGACACAAGATCAATGTTTCATCGGAACAATGGCTCCAAATGTATTAGGATTTACCCACTTTCTCCGCTTTCACTCATTTCACTGATTAGTAAGATTGGAAACTGTAATCTGAGACATAGAATAAAACTTTGATGTGTTCCGAAAATTCTAGATTTCTGGGTATTGGTTATATTTGAAGTTTGTATACATTCTGTTTGATGGTTCTTTCTAGTTAAGTAATATAAAGATTGATTGTGGCTCGGAGCTATCTATATGAGTCTATCTCAATGACCTTCTTTAATATTTTTGTTATAATAATAATAAAAATATTAAAGAAAGCAGTACTTCTGGACACGGCGCGAATTGTTAGGAGGTTCCTCTCTCAAGAGCCCTGACCACCGGTAGCTTGGACCCTGTTCCCGATACCGGTGGGCTACTGTTTTTTATATTTTTAAAAGCTTTTTGTTTTTATAGGAATATTTCAAAATGTAAATAATATGTATATAAAATGTAATAAATGAAATAATAATAATATTCCACAACTTTCATACAGCGCCATCTAGTCCCAAACTAAGCAGAGCTTATGCTATGAGTACTAGACAACTGATAAACATACATATATATTTATAAATACATACATATATAAATTACACCCAGACAAAGAACAAATGATCGTGCTCATCACACAAACATTTGTCCTGGATGGGAATCGAACCCACGACCTTGCGCATAGCAGTCAGGGCCACTGACCACTAGACCAACAGGCTAATTAAAGTGGCTAAGTAATAATACCCACAGGGGTCTTCGGTCTTTAAAGTTAAGAAACGCTTACCGAGGTCAAACTGTAGATTAGATCTCCCATTTCTTTAGCGTGGAAGGGGCGGAAATCCCGATACCACGAGAACCTCGAGCTAAAAAGCAGCCTATATGTTGCCATATAACCTCCTCTATCTTCAAGTGAAAGACCCACTAAAATCAGTTGAGGCGTTCCAGAGATTTTCCCGAACAAACAGAAAAACAAAAATGTAAAAGGTTTGTTTATGTTTTAGTATTGTGTTAAGCACTTGAGAAAGCATATTGATTTTAAAATCACAGACAGAAACACTTCAATTTTATTTAAATGTACCTATAGATGCATTTAATCATAATTTACAGTCAGACGAAAATCTGACATTATATTATATTATCTTATATATTCCGATGACTTTATATTATCTTATCTGTTGACCATTAGCTATCACGTCAAACTGTCACTATCTATAATATGCGTTGATTGATGATCATATGAATAAATCAAATGAATGATTTATGTTCTTGCTTCTAGTGTTAAATCTCAACGCAAATAATGTTTTACAAATTTAAGAATGTGAATATTAAAACTCTATTGACATTCTTATAGAGAATGGTTGCGCCACCATTCAAAATTTAATTGATATCCGCTTTCATAGACCCATCCCTTTCCCGCACATACCTCGCGATGGCGATAAGTAGATTCGCCGTGTCATTTTTAGTCGCTTTATCACTCCCGTTTCGAATTGCGTCGCGCGCGCATCGCATCAGCCTGCTCTGAACAAGAATAATTGTCAATTTTGGATTCACCGTATTTTCACAGACTAAGTAACAACAATTTGTGTTTGTGTTTAATGTGCGATTTTTGTGAGGACTGCAAATTGAAGCTCAACTACCACTGCACCCTCTGTTTGTGCTTTCCCGTCATTAATTTTCGGGTTGCATTCTACTGTCCAACACCCTCGCAACTCGTGTACCTAATGCCAAGCGTTTTGTCAATCGTTTTGTTCCGCATCACAAATACAGTCCACTAAAATAAACTAAATTAGCCCTCCGCGCCAGCAGAGAAAAAATTAACTAGCCAAGTGCGAATTGGACCAGCATACGATACAAATCGTAAAATAAACACTTACTAAGGGCATTTAATTTTTTTATCTTGTTCTGTGACAAGTGAAATCTATCCAAAGCTTGTCTGTACAATACTTTTAAGCGATAACATTGTAACATGCTTTTAAGTTGATAAAACTTATTTTGTATTTGTTATAGTGTAGGTACATAAACAGTTTAATTTATATCTTGTTGTTACTATTATTTCTAAGATTCATCTTGTTTTTATTTATTGTTGATAGGATTGCGTTTGACCACTATCTCATCTGATAGTAAGCAATGAGATTCGAGTAAGGTCGAAGATGAAGTACAATTACCTAGACGCAACCTAAACACCTCTAGGTTATAGCTATTAGGAAACACATACTTCGGCAGGGAATCATACTCCTTAGCTATACGCACAATGAAAGTATTCCCTAAACGGTTTGTGCGTATGGGTGGGACGACCGTCATCTAACGATGGCGCCGCACCGTTCGTCTTGTATACCTTGTATGCTGATTACGATACACAAGGTCCAGCCGGCAGACATGCTGACAGCGAATGCCTTTTTCTTTTCTTTCAGTGGGAAAATCATCATATGACTTCTCCCGCTGTGGGTGGAGTGGAAGGGAGTATCAGACTTCTTCTGACTAAAAACCCACCCTGCTTCTTCAGTTGCCCTTGCGTTCCGGGGCCACGGTGTCTCGTTAGAACATTCCCGCAACCCCGGAGACAGCGAATGCCTACTAATTCGATACCATTTGTAACTTTTTGTATGCGAACTCTATCAATGTTATATGGACAATATCATTCATACCCAAAAGAGTACAAGAATGGTCTAACAACTAGATGACATTTTGTTACCGTATTATTTCTCATCCATTCGTCGTGTTTTATGTGAAGGACGGATGTCATCATTGCCCCTATTGTCTACATCATAAGATTTAAATTCCTATGAATTATGTTTAAGCAATGTGTTTACTCTGATTGTTTGGGACTTATGGAGGTATTTCTTGGATTATGATTTTGTGGCAAGTACCATGATTTTATTACTGTATAATAAGATTTTTTTATAATTGATAATAGGCTCGCGTTTGACCACCATCTCACCTGATGGTAAGTGACTATGTGGTCGAAGATGGAGCACGCTTGCCTAGAAGTAACCTATTCACTCTTGACTTAAAGACTCCCAGGTTATAGCGATCAGGAAACACAGACTCCGGCAGGGAATTCCACTCCTTAGCCGTACGCACAATGAAAGTATACCCAAAACGTTTTGTGCGTATGGGTGGGATGTCCACCATGTATCGATGGCGCATCGCCGTTTGTCTTGTAGTCAGATGATGATAATGAGTTCAATGAGACTGGGATTTCCATAGTCGAAGGCACATAGTTCTAATGACAAGTCTAATCAATGGAAATCATTGTGTTACTCAGTAAGTAGTTCATGGTCAACGAAAAGATTTATTTCTTCAGTCCGTACACACAACAGTAGGTGGCTAACGCCTGAGCCAGAAAGTCAAAAAATTGGATGTACCTACACAATTATCTTGTTACTAAAATTTTATGCAACACAAATTTTATAATGGCGGACTTAATACCTTAGGCATTCTCCACATTGCTGGAGTTGCAGAATTATTTGAAAGAGTTACCACGGCCTCGGTACCCGAAAGGCCAATGACGGAACACGGAAAAAAAGGCACTATCTACCTTATTATGTATATTCCTATTACTTCTGCCCCCATTGTAACATAACCGAAAAAAATCTTTTTCTCAATAGACCCTCAGTATTAATATAAGTTTTACAATACATTATTGGGCTCGTCCGTCTGTCCGTCCATTTCCCACGTTGGCCGCCATTTCCTGCAAGCGTCTCGGTCGTACATCAAACGTCTGCGTATGAATGAGACAAATTGCATGCTGGGATTTTCTGATATTTCATTGGATCCGAGTTTTATATTGTCTTAAAGAATACGCGTATATATTGCACTGCGTGTTATAATAACGGATTTGCGAAGGGAGTAAAACGTACTATGCTTTTAATATATTTACCTTCTTACGTATCTTAATGTTACATCAGCGTGTTGCATTGCCTGCCGGGGCTAAGGGAATACTCTAATAAGTTGTAGCACAGTAACAGAACGCACGGGCAACTGACATGCAAAAATTAATTATATAAAAAAAAAATTGTTGTATACAACATAAATTATTTCTAAGTTTTTAAAATAACATGGAAATTCTTACTAATTTATTTGTTCATGGCAATATAAAACATTTTAATTTGAACAGAGCATTGTATTCTGTGCTAGCAGTCATGCGGTGCTTTAAACTACACCCATACAAAATTTCATCGAAATCCACTCAGTACTTTCGAAGATTAGCACGTTCAAACAAAGAAACAAACGCGCTTTATAATATTAGTCTATTTAAATTAACTCACTTTTTTATGTCAGCAAGAATGAAAACCAATCCAAAAATGACAGGCTTTTAACTAGTGGTTTCTCATTTTATGATTAAAAGAGTATTTAGACTCGGCATTCTTTACGTCAAGAGAGCTATCTCTTGACGTCAAGAAGGAACATGCTAATGTTCCTGAGTTTAATGGTAGAAATAGCATAGAAATTAGACAAACCCGGTGCGGTGAGTAGGAATAAATATAATTATGAAAGAAAAAAGAGTAAGTGACACTGTAGCGTCTGACACGGGCGAATGGTAGTACAGAACGTGTTGCGCCGACCCCAAGTACCTATCTGGGATAAGAGCAGGAAGATGACGATACTGATGTAATTATTTAGTTCGATTGTTTGTTAATCTACGTGTAAAAAGATTTAAATCCGATACATGAAAGGGTAGCCCAGTGCACATGCACGAATAAGTCATGGACTCAATTCCGGGTAAGCACGTTACTTCTTAAAGTGTGTCCAAACATCAAGCGGCAATCGAGCGCGGCTGCCGCGCGCGGCCTGCCGCCCTGTGTTTAGACGACTGCCGCGCAAACATTAGTCGCCTTTGTCCTAACTAGAGCGCGGCAGAAACGTGTCCTAGAAATACCGCGTGTTGCTGCCACGCTCTTGCTGTTCAGTGTTTGGACACACCTTAATAGAGGAGAGGTTTTTGTTCCAGGAGACTTGCCTATAAGTCTTCTGGAACAAAAACCTCTCCTAAAAATCTGGTTATTATATTATAGAGTATAGGTATGAATATGTTCACATTTTGATATAATTACACTACCTAATACTTGGACGTCAAAAAAATTGACAACACTCTTTATAGCTCATCTAATTCATACTCAAAGTAAGGCAATCTTGCCTGGTCAACCGTTTTACGATATTCGGGATGGCGGACATTGTGATCTATAAATTGTACGATGGACCTGCGTTTCACTCTGAAATGCCAATTGTAATATTATTAGCATTGTGTTCGATAGTCAATTTAGTAACAATTTTGTTGCTTACAACTAAATATTCACATAATCGTCATTATAATCTATGATCTGTGTGTATCTATACTTCTATATTATACTAGTAATCACGCGGGGCTTCGCTCCCGTGGATTCTATCACGATAAAAACATAACTCTCCTTTTTTGCAGTCGCGTAAAAAGTAGCCTATAACCTTTCTCAAGCTTCAAGCTACTTCCATACCAAATTGCATCCAAATCCACCCAGTACTTTCGAAGATTAGCGCGTTCAAGCAAACAAACAAACAAACAAACTTTTCCGCTTTATAATATTATATAGTATAGATATACAACGTGTAACGGAAACCCCATATCTATCCAAAAGGACTGAAGACAACATCTGGTATGGAGTCTCTATGCAAAGTTTCAGCTCAAAATAAGTGACTCACAGAATTACCCCAAATTATTGGTTTCATATGTTTCTTGAATACCAGTAATAACAAACGTGTAACAGCACTACGAGGGTCAATAACTTTCCACGTCATTTGCCAATAACACGATAAGTCTCTTCGTTCTTCTTAATTTGAAAAATTCGGTCTCTGGTATCAATGTATTGAAATTTCTAATATGCTCCACACATGTAGACATAGGATTACAAAACCCTTGCTATATCGTTTGTTATCATCCAAAGAAGCCGTGCACTCGGTATGTATTCCTTTAAATTACATTTTGTATGTACAGTATGTTAACAGAGGGCGTTCCCGTTAACCCGCAATAGTATAGCATCCATCCATGCTAAAAATAATATTACTATTCGAAAACAAAATGTTTTTATTGTTTTTAATTTTAAAATATTCACTAAAAATGTTAAATAGTAGCACATAACTAACAAGTTAACATATTGTATATATACATATATATATATATATATATATATATATATATATATATATACAATATGTTAACTTGTATATTTATATATATATATATCGGAAAAGTTGGTATGTTTATTTAAACGTGCTAATCTTCGAAAGTACTGGGTGGATTTCGATGAAAGATGTGGAAGTAGCCAGAAACTTGAGGAAGGTTATAAGTTACTTTTTACTCGACTGCAAAAAAGAAGAAGGTTATGTTTATATCCAGATAAAGTCCACGGGAGCGAAGCCATACGGCTGCTAGTGTTTATTTATTTAGACATTATTTCGGATTAAGTACATCCATAAATAGGTTAGTAATACTTACATCTATGTTAGTACTTAAAATTATATTGCTGAACATTATTAATAAAGAATCAAATAAAAATAAAACAATTACAATTAAATTTTAAAATAGCATAATACACGTAAAAAAAAATTAATTAATTAATCAAATTTCAATAAAATATAATAAAATAATAATAAAAGTAAATTTTAATTTGTTTATGTAATTAACAAATTTTAATTACCCTATAACGTTGCACAGAAGCTTCCTTTCTATGAGAGGGTATGAGCAATACACGACTCAGTGCGGGATTAAAGATGTCTCAAGTTTTATTCTTGCTGACATAAAAAAGTGAGTTAGTTTAAAAAGATTAATTTTATAAAGCGGGTTTGTTTGTTTGTTTGAACGCGCTAATCTTCGAAAGTCCTGGGTGAATTTCGATGAAATTTGGTACGAGTGTAGTTTAAGGCCTGAGGAAGGTTATAGGCTAAGTCCCTCATGACTGTTAGTACAGAATACAATGCTCTGTTCAAATTAAAATGTCTTATATTGCCATGAACAAATAAAGAACACTTTTACCTCATACTGTTTTTTTAAAAATCATTTTTTTAAGCTTAATGTGAGCGAACTCATTATATCCAAAATTAATATGAGAGCCAGACTTCGCAATGTAATTACATCAAATAAAACGGTCGGTCAATATTGGCGAGGTCATTATAAACGGATTCCAATGTATGCTTGAAATTGTTTATTCAGTATTTCATAAAAGATTTTTGAAACCTTTGAATCTCGTTCATATTTTTCGTCACTGGCCTCTCGCCGGTCAACCTTTGAGGTTGTCGGCTGCTTAACCAGACTTGTCTGTGGTAGACTTAATTATAATAATCAAAGCCAGAGCTTATATAAACTTACAAACTAATCGACTATACGCTAAAGGCCCCTTGATACCCCCTGTGGGGTACGGACCTCGGCTTAAGGCGTCTGTGGGCAGCCAGGGACAGGCAGACAATGTCTCTAGCGGCTCGCGCTTATAAGAGCTTATGAGCGCTCGTACCATTTGCGTGCATGTCAAAAGGCGCGCTTATTCGCGCCCACATGCGCTTCCAAAATGAGCTTATCCTCCTCCTTAAGTCCGTCCCTCAGTGCTGAGGATTGTGGCTTCGACGTAGCAAATAGACTTCTCTATCTGCTTAAGTCTTCAGCTTGATGGAGAGCCTGGGATCATCTGGGTATGCGACCTCTTGGTCATTTGCTGTCAACATTGCTGGTTTATAGGTACAAGCCTCTGCCAGCGGCTTTGACCGCGTGACATTTTTTTTTCAGTAGACAATGTATTACGTATTGTACCTATGACACTCAGGAATAATGTAGCTATCTACTGGAGAAAGAATTTTCAATATCGGTTCAGACGATCCAGGAATTTTTTCTTCCTCTTTGAAATATTAGTTTAGATAATTTTTCTACTTTGTTTGTACCTACTTCTTTTTAAAACGAGCTTATACGCGCGTACATTCTGTAACCACCCTAATCAAACTGACCTAAGTAGGTAAACAAATTCAAACCGAATAGAAACAAACGTGAAACAAAAGAATGCTTACAATCTCAAACCTCAATCTAATTAGCTCCGAAAACCAGTTTACTAATAAAACAAGTGAGCATCAGCTACCTAAAACCGAAGAAATGCTAGCCCGAAGCCCAGATTAACTGGGACGAGGTAGACCGTGAAAATTAACGGTAGATTCAAAACCTTGGTTAGCTTGGCCATTTTCATTATATCGGAAATCGTAGGCTTACTTGTGTTGGCAAGTTTCAAATATTTGCAAGAGCATCACAGGAGTTTTGAAAGGAAACATTCTTTCAACTCTCAACCTCATTGTGTCTGGTTTTTTTTCTAAATAGAACTCTAGTATTGTGGTTAAAATTCACATTACTCGCAATCTTGTTAACCTCTTCAACTAAGCAAAAGATGCTTGTGTTTGGAGTGGGTTCACATAATTAATAATTAAGTAATGGGTGGTATTCGGACTTATTCGGTAGTTCACTGGGTGAATTGAACTTTGTTTGTAATTTCAAAAAATCAAAATTGATGTATAAGATCTTAAGATAAGTACTCCATCGAATTTGCTTACCCTGTAAGGATAGTTGTAAAGTGGATAAAAAATAAAAAATGAGGTTTCAATATAACTTTCATATTACTAGCATTGGATTTGAAGAACTATGTAGCTATATGTACGTTACTAATTCATAGCGCCATTACTCCTCTTTAATGAAAACCATATATCTTACAGACCATACTAGTAATCTACCCTGACTTTACCTGGGTGCATTTTAATTAGGTTACGTGATTTATGTTGGTTAATTATGAATAGATTTCCTACCTGAACCACTTATACAAAGTGGAGAAGACAATATGACCTTAAATTCACCATAGCCTAAACCTCCTTAGCATAAACATGTATTCCGGATATTTTTTCTATATTCATATCTTCCCACAGGATCTATTTAGCTACTGCGCTTCAATGCAAGGTCAAATATCCTGCGTTTAAACACAAAAAACTCTCACACCATGAAGGTTTTAAGTCAATTCAAAGCATCTTTCACTATTAAGGGGCAGATATTCGATTTTCGATGATTTTTAATCCAAGATCACGTCTAAACGGCTAGTCGGTATGCTTTGAAAAAAAATAATGATAAACTAGACTATTTCCTTAATAATTTGATATATGAATATTTAAATATTTTTTTGTAAAACATTGTGTAATTTATTTTTAAAAGTACGTCTAACGCGGGCATAAAAGCGAAGATCAGGCAACAACCATTGGGTGTATTTTTATGAAACTTTCACAGTCTAAAAGATAATTTAATTGCCAATCTTTTAGTATACGGCTTTTCTTCATATTGTGTTTGGTAAAGTCATGGTGTATTATTATTCGAATAATCTAGGTGCGCAATGAATCTGGGGCTCTTGCGGGCGACGGGCGGCAGTGCATCGCTGACCACTGTCACGAGTAGACGCTAACGCTCCGCGCAAAAAATACAACATGATTTTATTCGCATAGAAGTTTAACGCCAAAATGGTTGGTAAACCCAAAACACTAAAAAAGAAACGCCTTACAATGTTAAAAATAGATTAATGAAGTAACGAATTTTAATTATTTATATAATTTACTGCCGCCATGATCGAGTGGTTTAGGGGTTTAACTTGTGTGTGGTCGTGGGTTCGATTCCCGCGGGACGCATACTTTGTAAATTTGTTTCCACTTTGGCTAGGACATTGCAGGCCTGAATCACCTGATTGTCTGATAAAAAGATGGTTCCGTGCTTCGGAAGACACATATAAGCCGGTAGTCCCGGTCGCCAAATGGCGGTCGTCAGAATAGACCACGTCAGAGGCTCTTGAGGCAGTCTAGAAACTCTGACACTAGGGTGTATGGGGTCATTAGACATTACTACCCACACGATAAGAAGAAGATTATTTATATAATCTCTATCAATAGTTTAAATTAGCATATTGGAATAAAATAAATGTGATTTAAATGTAGTAAACAAACTTTTATTTTATTGAAATAATTATGTTATTTCCTTTTAGGAGAACACCAAATAGTAAAGATTCTTGAGTCAAAAATGTAGAGACAGGGTGAGTATTGAAATGTAATTTACGAGTAGGTAACCATATTGGAGCGTAGTAAGGACAGTTCGATTAGAGTTTCAAAAAATACTTGAGTGTTGCTGATATTGGAATAGTTGTAGGTATAGCTCTTGATACGTAAGTAGTATGACCTTGAATGCGGAGATCTAATATTTAGTAGGTACTTACTTAAAATTATTTTTATTTTATTCAAATTATGTTTTTTTTTTGGAGTATATCAAATAACTTAGATTTTCGCCGCGAAAATGCAGAGACGAGGTAAATATTGCAATGTAATAGCACCATACTACAGCGTAGATACTAAGGACAGTCCGGATTAGAGTATCAAAAAATACTTGAGAGCTGATATTGACACGAGTTGTAGGTATAGGTCTAGGGTAGGTACTTATGTAGCATGACCTTGAAAGCGGAGATCTAATGTTTAGTAATTTTTTATTTCATTGAAATAATAGTGTTTTTTTTGTGGTGAGTACGAGGTGAGTATTTAACTATAATGTAACCATACTACAGCGTAGTAAGGACAGTCCAGATTAGTTTAAAAAATACTTGAGTGCGGTTTTTGACATAGTTGTAGGTACTTATAGCTAGCTATGGTACGAAAGTACCATGACCTTGAATGCGGAGATCTAATGTTTTGTTTACGCACAACTCTCCAATATTCCAACTTTCGCCCATATGGTCAATCCTACTTTCGCGCCCGTGCCTATACTTACTGTAGCGTTGTAGTCGATTAAACTAGAAGTCGACTACCACACTAATCTCTAATATCTATGGTTTCACTGAAGTGACAACACTTGGGCCGGCTATAAATTCTAATCTCTAGTGCGCGAAGCTTCTTTTCTCGCCGCCTTCTGTTGCAAGTAACTTATATAGAAACCCCTCTGTGCCAAGGGTAAGTGCTCATCGTATCTGCCATTTTCTCTCCATCTTGCCAAATTGTAATCCTCTTATTTCACCATAATCTGCAGTGTTTGTAAATTAATATAATTGCCCGGTTGTCAATATGGCTTCTGTCGAGATCATAACTATGCTATTTCATTGTCATCTGTTTTCCACTAGTGTTTCTAAATTGTGAAGCGTCCGCATGCCGCAGTATTACTTTTCTGCAGTGTCATAGCAGCTACGAGCTTAAACGCCTTGCACGCGGTTACTTTTTATATAGTTGCACGCGGTATGCGCACGCTTATCTCTATTTAACCTTTGTGAACCGCCGCGATGGTGAGTTTCCCATCCATTTTCCCGGGTACTGTTCCGTGGGGCTTACGGCTGGGAGACGCACGCATCGCTGGCGCTCACGATTCCTGCACCACGCTTACGGAAGCACCCTTTTTGGATTCCAGGGTTTTTTTTCTTCCTTCTCCTTCGTTTCTACTGCCTTGGATTTCTACTATCAACCACCTCTACGTCCGCCGCTCGACGGGTGTCACGCTGCCTCTGTGACTGTCTGCGTGCTATTGTGTGGCCTGCCCGCATAACCTCTGCGCCCGTCTGCGCGCGAGCTGCCTGCCACGGGATCTACCCGCCGGTCTGCGTGCGTCGCGGCCTGAGCCCAGGGCAGTACCATTCTCTACCTTCGACCAGTGAGGGAACCCTATGTGAACCGAACCCACCCCCCTTTTAAAATAAATGCTGTAACCTGTGGTCCTCTTTTATTATTCCTCTACCACCTAAACCACAACGCCACAGTGGCGCCCACTCGGTAAGGTTCACAAGGTTTTCTTCACTGGTCGCTATTTACCTGACTCACACATCGTGGCGGTAAGTAGTGGGTAATTACTATATTTTTCTTCTGTATTTTTTTTTAATTTGTTATTTTTATATAATTTGTTAGTCAGCTACTAGGGTTTTGTTATAAATTGTAAAGATCACAATGAGCGCTAACCCAATCAAATTTATCCACCTAAGAAAGGCCGAATTGGAATATGAGGTTGTCATTAGAGGCGGTGAGAAGGGCACATTCACTGACTTTAGGAAACAAATTAACAATGCTCTCCTGAGTAAATTCACTCCTAGTATCTTTCTGCCAGTGGTCAGCAGGCTGAAGCAAGTGCCACAAGAACCCCAATTCTAAATATAATCTAATCTAATAGATATAATAGTAAATATAATCTAATAAATCTAATAAGAAATATAATCTAATAAATATATTAAATCTAATAAACATAATACAATCTGATAAACAAAATATAATATAATCTAATTATCATATAATCTAGCTCTAAAGTTTTTATTGAAAACTATGCAGAACCCACGTCAAGTCATCTAGGCATTTTTAAAACTTATAAAAGACTAACTCTTCGTTACTACTGGCCAGGAATGCACAGTGACTTAGTGAAAGCTGTAACTTCATGTAAAATCTGTCTAGCTCATAAACAAGTAAACCATGCCCCACTGGAGGTCATGGGGAAACCTAAAGAATGCTCTCGGCCATTCCAGATGCTCAGTATTGACATTGTTGGCCCTCTGCCTGTCTCTAGACGCCAAAACGCATATCTTTTTGTACTGACATGCTGTTTCTCTAAGTATTGTCTTCTAAATAAGACAATCATAACAGCCATTTCAACCTACAATAATAATGAGCAACGCTCTTGGGATCTACATATTCCAGCTGTTCAATTTGCACTAAATAACTCAACTAGTGAAGTTACTGGTTTCACACCAACATTCCTTCGCTCAACTTTCAAGTGAAAGTCCTTGGTCTTCACCTATACCTCCCACACCTAAAAGGGATGACAAATTGCGGTTCTGCTTAGACAGTTACAAGCTAAATTCAGTAACTAAGAAGGATGCTTATAATTTACCTTATCTCTGAAATTCTAGATAACCTAAAGGATGCTAAATACCTAACAAGTCTAGATCTTTATAAAAGTTTCTGACAGAGCATCCCGTAGGCCTAGCTAACTACTAGTGTTTGACCCCATACAGGGTCACACGATGCCAAGGGAAACACACACCCACGACCGACTAACATACTGGTCGTGGAGGGTCGACTTGTACCTAACTACCTAAGTTAACTATAACTCTGGTTATAGCTATCCTAGTGTCATATTTCACACCCACCTGCAGTGTGGTAATCCTAATTAAAACCTACTGACTAAAGTTTCTAAACTATTATTCTAAAATTAACTATATTTATTTGTCTTTTAATAGAACTAAATACCTTGACTGCATGGCAATAAGCCAACATAACTTCAGTTCCATTACCACCTTTCTGCTGAACACACACACACATATGTACACTACACACCTAATTTCTTTTATTATTTCACTTTACGGCGTGACTATGAGAAACTACATAGTGGGCCAGGGCGATTCTTTAGTATCATGGCAGAGTAGTCTCCATAGTACACTACCTTTAACTTTTATTTATGTTATTATGTCCTCATGGATATCTTAAAGACGGCCCCCTGAATCATGGGTGTCCGCACACTAGTTAATTTACATTAATTCCTAACCTACTGTTCTGAAAACAACTTCAAGCCGGTAAATCTCTATACAAATACCGTACCTATCCATTAACTACTTGCATAGTAGTCTATAACTTTATAGTCTAATTATAACTGTAAAACTTTCTCACTACTAACCTTAAAACTATCCATAAAACAATATATAGCATAGTCCATTGTATTGTTTTCAACTAAACTATTGGTGATCTGCCACCACAGTTAAACTATATTCCAGCCTACCTTGGAAACAAATCTAACTATAATCTAAGCACTTAACCCTAAACCTAACTTGCACTTAATCTGATCGTTTAATAATAGAATCTACATGAAATATTCTAACAACATTTAGTCTACAAACTTATCTAATTTCTTTTACCTAAACACTAAACTAGAAACCTAACTTTAACTTCATAACACCTTTTAGTATTGAACAAACCTATCCTGAATATTACTTAGATTCAACCTGCCCTAATTAAATTAATTAATTCTCTTAAAAAATATTTCCGCGTGATTCATAACATAACCTATTTAATTTAAGATCATTGACATATTATATTTTTGACGTTTACGTACTGACTTTGACATCTCGACGTAGTTGCCAACCTTGGATACTTGTCTTTTAGAACTTCGTCTATAACGTGCGGATATTCTCGCAACAGTATGAATATGGACTTGATTTATTTTTTATAAATTACACTCACGTTCGGAAACTCACTCGAATGGACTTCTACATATGATGCGTATTCCAGTAATGAAACTTAAACCAATTTGAACATATACATGGACCATCACCAAAAAAAAAAAAAAAAAAAATTTTTTTTTAACTTTAACAAATTTTTTTTTACCTTTTCAAAAAATTTTTTTAAATTTTCTTTTTAAAATACTCTTAGCTTTGAACTTTAACTTTATTTAATTTTAAACCTAAACATAAAATAGAACTTTAACTTATTATTAAATTGTTGTTAGAACTTTGATGATTTAATATTCAACGATGAACTTACTTCTTGCTTTGAAACCTAACATTACCTATAGCCTGCAACAGTCCACCAAGGTTACCTAACCCTATGGAGATACACTTGCTTTATCTTGCTGTTTTTCCTACTGACTGTCTCGAGTTAAACTACTCTATAATTAGCTTACCTCTCGTATGTAATTGTACGTCACTGACTTAGGACTACTTCCAAGTCAGGGATGGACTTAGAATGGATGGATGAATGATTAATAGTATGGAAGCACATGAATGGGATGTATGAACGTATAGGTAGTCAGTAATAGTGGTTTAGGCCTTCTAGCGGATTTATCCTAGGGAAAATCCTTCGCTAACAGGCGGGGTACTGTAGCGTTGTAGTCGATTAAACTAGAAGTCGACTACCACACTAATCTCTAATATCTATGGTTTCACTGAAGTGACAACACTTGGGCCGGCTATAAATTCTAATCTCTAGTGCGCGAAGCTTCTTTTCTCGCCGCCTTCTGTTGCAAGTAACTTATATAGAAACCCCTCTGTGCCAAGGGTAAGTGCTCATCGTATCTGCCATTTTCTCTCCATCTTGCCAAATTGTAATCCTCTTATTTCACCATAATCTGCAGTGTTTGTAAATTAATATAATTGCCCGGTTGTCAAGATGGCTTCTGTCGAGATCATAACTATGCTATTTCATTGTCATCTGTTTTCCACTAGTGTTTCTAAATTGTGAAGCGTCCGCATGCCGCAGTATTACTTTTCTGCAGTGTCATAGCAGCTACGAGCTTAAACGCCTTGCACGCGGTTACTTTTTATATAGTTGCACGCGGTATGCGCACGCTTATCTCTATTTAACCTTTGTGAACCGCCGCGATGGTGAGTTTCCCATCCATTTTCCCGGGTACTGTTCCGTGGGGCTTACGGCTGGGAGACGCACGCATCGCTGGCGCTCACGATTCCTGCACCACGCTTACGGAAGCACCCTTTTTGGATTCCAGGGTTTTTTTTCTTCCTTCTCCTTCGTTTCTACTGCCTTGGATTTCTACTATCAACCACCTCTACGTCCGCCGCTCGACGGGTGTCACGCTGCCTCTGTGACTGTCTGCGTGCTATTGTGTGGCCTGCCCGCATAACCTCTGCGCCCGTCTGCGCGCGAGCTGCCTGCCACGGGATCTACCCGCCGGTCTGCGTGCGTCGCGGCCTGAGCCCAGGGCAGTACCATTCTCTACCTTCGACCAGTGAGGGAACCCTATGTGAACCGAACCCACCCCCCTTTTAAAATAAATGCTGTAACCTGTGGTCCTCTTTTATTATTCCTCTACCACCTAAACCACAACGCCACATTACCTAAATTTAATTTATATTATATAACTCGCTTTATATTATATAGATCGCATCGAACTTCTTGAGGTTACGTTTTTACCCTTAATTTTGGTCCGTTTATCGAGGCTAAGGCTCAATTGGCTGCCAAAAAGTTGGGAATCCTAGTAATTACACCCTAACTATTGATGATAATATAATAACATTAGATTCACAAGTCGCCACAGAATTTGAAAATTTTTTCACTGACATACCCGTATCGACAATCAAGTCGCTAAAATCATCTGCCATTGCTGCAGACACATTACTTAAAAAAAGTGTTCCAGTTTGTAGTTCAGAGTTTAAATTCCAATATGTTACTTCTAATGACATCATCAAAACTTTTAATTCTTTGAATGTTAAAAAGGCTGCAGATCTGTGGGGTAATTCTGTTCATGTTACTAAGTCCATTATACACATTATAGCTCCTACATTAGCTGTTATATTTAATAATTGTATTGATTGCGGTGAGATTCCTGATTTAATGAAATATAGTAAAATAATCCCACTATTTAAATCAGTTAGTACATCTGACCATCTAAATTATAGACCTATTTCTGTATTGCCCACTTTTAGTAAAATTTTTGAGAAAATTATTTTAATGCAGATGCAAAGATATTTTAATAAACACAAATTGCTACATAATAAACAATTTGGTTTTACAAAGGGACGTTCAACAACTGATGGCCGGTGTTGAACTTTTAGGACACATTTATAATGCATGGGAAGATAAGTGTTGGTAAGTGTTGGGCATTTTTTGCGATTTTTCAAAGGTATTTGACTGTGTTTTTCATGAGACATTAATCAGGAAACTGCACCACTACGGATTCCGGGGCGCCTCTCTGAATCTTCAGACCTCATACTTGAGTGAATGGATTCAGAGAGTCGACTTGAAAGGCAAAAGATCGCCGGGATCTGTGACGTCAAGATGGGGGTCCCCAAGGCTCAATTTTAGGTCCCTTTTTGTTTCTTATTTATATAAATGATTTACCGTACCTGATCAAAAATCATGACATAGTGTTATTCGCTGACGATACTTATCTTTTATTTAAAATCAAAGTTAACAGCAGGTTACTGAAGAAGTAAACAGTGCCCTTGCAACTTTAGTTAGCTGGTTTAATGTTAATAATCTTCTTGTTAATGAGAAAAATACCAAATGCATAAAATTTACGTTACTTCATGTTAGACAAGTGAATACAAGTGTATCAATAATCTTTTATTTAAAATCAAAGTTAACAGCAGGTTACTGAAGAAATAAACAGTGCCCTTGCAACTGCAGTTAGCTGGTTTAATGTTAATAATCTTCTTGTTAATGAGAAAAAAACCAAATGCCTAAAATTTACGTTACCTCATGTTAGACAAGTGAATACAAGTGTATCAATAAAGGGCGAAATATTTAAACCCGAAGATACCACAGTTTTCTTGGGCATAAATTTGGGTGCGAAGCTTCAGTGGGGCCCCCATATAAATTGTCAAAATAGCCAAGTTCTGCAGCATATGCCGTTAGAAAAATACGTGGATTAACTGATATCGAAACAGCACGTTTAGTCTACTTTAGTTACTTTCACAGAGTGATCTCATACGGCATTATACTTTGGGGAAACGCCGCCAACATTCATACAATATTTGTATTACAAAAATGGGCCATTCGTGCAATTTATAAATTAAGTCCTAAGCACTCCTTAAGAGACAAATTTAAAGAGATTAATATTATGACTCTGAATGACTCTGACTATGAATATTAATCTCAGTATATTTATGAGAATCTCTTGTATGCACACAAAAATATTAATCTTTTTAAAAAATACAGTGATATTCATAGTGTAAATACATGGAACAAAGACACATATGTCATTCCTAAAACAAGGAAAAAAGATTGGTGGATCGTTTAGATGCCAATGTATACGTTTTTATAATAAAATTCCTAGCCATATTCAAGAACTAAGTATTAATAAATTCAAATTATTTATAAAACGTAAGCTATGTCAGAAAGCTTTTTACACAGTTACAGATTATATTGAGGACAAGAAGGCCTGGGAATGAGATGCTCCAGTGATATACGTGTGCCTTTTCTATTTAGTTTTAAAATTTTGATTGATGATTTATTTTTGATTGATTAGAATATTTGCGTTCTCAAGTATTGTATATCCTTATAATCAATAAAGAGAAAAAAAAAGTATTGTATATACCTATTAATTTTGTTTTTGTTTATTGTTTTTTTTTATGTACAACGTGTAACGGAAACCCCATATCTATTCAAAAGGGCTGAAGACAACATCTGGTATAGAGTCTCTATGCACAGTTTCAGCACAAAATAACTGACTCAAAGAATTGATACCAAATTATTGGTTTCATATATTTCTTGAATACCAATCATAAAAAACGTGTCACAGCACTACGAGGGTCAATAACTTTCCACGTCACTTGCCAATAACACGATAATTCTTTTCGTTCTTCTTAATTTGAAAAATTCGGTCTCTGGTATCAGTGTATTGTAATTTATAATAAGTTCTACACACGTAGACTTAGGATTACTAAACCCTTGCCATACATTCATTCATTCATTTATTCAGTTCAGTTAACAATTATATTGTGTTGAACAGTACATATTAATAATTAAATAAAATTAACACATTCAGGAACTAAAATTCAGAAGCGTAATTAAAATTAATGTGTAAAGTAAAGTTAAACAGAGGTATTAAACTAATTTAAAATATGTCAAAAAATAAATATAATGTCAAATCAATCGTAATTATAATGTGAAATTCAATGTCAAAATATTAAAAGTACAATAAAAATTAAAAACAATGATCGCTGCTATTATTATAAGTGTCTATTTATTATTTGATATAAACTCCGATACCGAGTATAAACATTTTTCCAACAAGAAGGCTTTTAATGTAGTTTTAAAAGAGTGAGAGCTATAAATTAATAATTTTAAATCAGTAGGTAACCTATTAAATAACTCCACTGCTTGGTATCTGGAACAATGCTTAGCTATGTTAAGATTTGGTAACATTTTGTGTTTAAAGTTCTTCCTTCTTGTGCTTTCTCATACCCTACGTTCCTCTTGTGATTCATACTCATGAATATACTTAGCAAAGTGGTTAAGGATTACTAATATATATAAACTCGGTACTGTTAAAATGTTTAATTCTTTAAAGTACTCTCTACATGAGTCTCTTTGTGAAATCCTTACTATAGTTCTTATGGCACGTTTTTGTAAAATAAACGCTTTCTGACAATTATAACTATAACTATTACCCCAAAGCATTATGCTATATCTTAATCTGGATTCTACCAGCGCGTAGTATATAGTCTTTAGTTGTTTTAGATCCAACATATCTCTGAGGCTCCTGAGTGCATAGCATGCTGATGAAATTGAAGAGTCAATAGCAGCTAGCTCCTGTTTCCAATTTAGATATACATCTATGTTTACGCCTAAAAATTTGACTTTGTCTACTAACTGAATCTTGTCTCCTTTGATTTGTACCTCTAAATTGTCACTATGGCGAGTTGTAGTCTTAAATAACATAATGTTTGTCTTACTTGTGTTTAGCAAAAGGTTATTGGCCGTAAACCAATCGCATAGATATTTTAGGCTTTCATTTACAATTCCCGTCAACTCTTTTAAGTCATTCTCCCCAATTATTATGTTTATATCATCTGCAAAAACAACAAGGTTTACGTCTGGCTGTACGCAAAGCATACAGTTGAGCAAGTCGTTTATAAAAATAATGAATAATATTGGTCCTAAAATTGAGCCTTGGGGGACACCACGTTTTATACTTTTTATTTTAGAAGTGTAAATGACCTCATGATTATTTTCATCGATGCTTTTTATTTCGACAAACATACGCCTATTTTGTAAGTATGATCTTAAAAGTTGCAATGACTTGCCTCTGATACCGTAATATTCAAGTTTATTATTAATTAAATTAATTTCATATCGTACCGTAATTTCATATCGTTTGTTATCATCCAAAGAAGCCATGCACTTGGTATGTATATACCCTTTAAATTACACGTTGTATATAAATATAATTATTTCATTATTGTACTTGTGAGGACAATGTAGGTTATTCTATCTTCGTAGTTTTTACTTTCACTATAATTTCTTTAATGATATCAAGCAGTTTGAGTACTTCTGTGGCCTACCCAAATGGCCTTACTTAAGTATTGTTCGTCAAATTGTTGAGCTCCTTAAATTCTAAGTTGAGCTACACGAAAAAAAAAACAAAACAAAATAAAAATAAAAAAACTGACTGGACAGGTCCCGCTCAAATTTGCTTGGTTATTTCCTCAAAAAAATACCACGGACATGAACTTATATGCTTCTCATATACAAATACAAATTGTCTGGACTTTAAAAGAGACTTTGACCTCTGATTTTGTTTCGGTGTTTCTTCTCAGAGTAGTCAGTTAAGAAATACCGGCCTCATCTAGCTAAACTAAACACGCAAAAAAACATGACGTGTAAAAGTGTTATTTATAACCAATTTACAAAATAAATATTTAATTTCATTTCATTTCAAAAGTGAGACGGTACTTCACACCGGAACAGCTGCTCAACCTCTATCAAGCGCAAGTTCGGTCGTGTATGGAGTGCTGCTCTCATCTCTGGGACGGATCTGCCAAATACCAGCTTAATGCACTTGAGTCTATAGAGAAACGGGCCAAAAGGCTCATCGGCAACGAGAAACTGGTCGAGACAAAGGTCCAGAGCCTAGAGCATCGGCGACGTGTTGCAAGCCTATCAGTTTTCTATCGGTTACATTTCGGGGAGTGTGCGATGGAATTGCAGTCTTATTCCACCAAGCCCGTTCCATCATAGGACTACAAGACAAACGGTGATGCGCCATCGTTACATGGTGGACATCCCACCCATACGCATGAAACGTTTTGAGATTACTTTAATTATGGGTACGGCTAAGGAGTAGAATTCCCTGCTGGAGTCTGTTTCCTGATAGTTATAACCTGGAAGTCTTTAAGTCAAGAGTGAATAGATTACTTCTAGGCAAGCGTGCTTCATCTTCGACCACATCATCGCTTAACATCAGGTTAGATTATGGTCAAACGCAAGCCTATAAACTATTAAAAAAAAATTCAGCTCTGGCTGTATACAAAAGGGAAAAACTCAACTCAGCATGTCGAAAATGAGGACATGATTGCTGACAAGTAAATTCATACTTATTTCAATATTCCGATTTCAATGTTATTAAAACATAATTATTTACGAGTATCAAATGAGTCTAAGTAGCGTAGCCACATAGTCATTTTTATATATATAGATAGATAGATTTACTTGTCTAAATACACATAGTAGTTTTCAATGACCAGACAATTAAAGTCCAGAAAAAATTTGGATGGTGATAATAAATCAGGCAGTACAGTCTTTACTATTTGAAACGTATGGTTACCTTACGAAATTTCGAGCTTGCGTTGCGGGGGTGCATTGCGCGGTCGCGGGGAGTGACGCAAGCTTCTCCCCAGTCGCTCAAGGTCGCTGCCATATAATGTCGCCTTAAACGGCAATGTCATATTTTTACCCGTATTATTTAGATTATTTGGAAATATTTTTTTTTTATTATTTTGATGTCACATTTTATTTTATTCTCACTATGGTTTCCTTGGAATTAGTATAGTCGGTATTTTCATTTATAGTCGTATCATCTTCCCCACCTTGTATACAACGTGTAATTTAAAGGCAAGGGTTTTCTAATCCTATGTGTACATGTGTGGAGCATATTAGAAATTTCAATACATTGATACCAGAGACCGGATTTTCAAATTAAGAAGAACGAAGAGAATTATCGTTTTATTGGCAAGTGACGTGGAAAGTGATGACCCTCATAGTGCTGTGACACGTTTGTTATTACTGGTATTCAAGAAACATAATTATGAAACCAATAATTTGGGGTCAATTCTGTGAGTCACTTATTTTGAGCTGAAACTTTGCATAGAGACTCCATACCAGATGTTGTCTTCAGTCCTTTTGGATAGATATGGGGTTTCCATTACACGTTGTATATTTAAGTACCCTAAATAATAGTGATAGATGCAATGCAGAATTTAAGCGTCAATATTTTAATGGCTAAGGTATCGGACTTGTGATTGAGAGGTTGCGGGTTCGAATCTCACTCGTTATACTATTGGTGGGCACTCACTTCATACACGAGCACATTTAGCTTAGTTGGAGGCGTTCAAAAGATAGCTAGCCATTAGGTTATTGGCGCTTTGACTGATAAATTGCAAAATAATATCTAATATTTTTTTATTGAAATAGGTTCGGGTTTGACCACCATCACACCTTATGGAAAGTCATGATGTGGTTGAAGATGGAGCACGCTTACTTAAAAGTAACCTATTCACTCTTGACTTAAAGACTACAAACGGGAAACACAGACTCCGGCAGGGAATTCCACTCCTTAGCCGTACGCACAATGAAAGTATTCCCAAAACGTTTTGTGCGTATGGGTATTAACTGTGACAGTCCTTATGTGTAGCAGAAGAAGAAAGTGAAGGTCAGAAGGGCAGTCGCACCATGTAGAACACTAATACTCAGCTGCATACGGTTAAAAGAAAAGGCTAAGTCTACCCACATTGCTAGTTCTATTTGAAAACAAAAAAAAAAAAATCTAGCAAACAATAGAACCGACTTCCATATCAAAACACTACAAAGCCAAAAACACCGACTACTGACATTAAAGTTATTTTTGGCTTTGTAGTGTTTTGATATGGAAGTCGGTTCTATTTTTTGCTAAAAATTGTTTTCACGCTTTGTAGTGGGTTGGTTTGTAATTTGTCTAGTTACAAAAGCCATAATGTCAACTACTTATCACCTTTTACAAAATATTATATATGCTTTTCCCGATGCATAGCCGTTATTTTTTGAGGAGTTCTCCTGGTACTTGTCCATCAGCTCTATATCACTATATGCATTGTGACGAGCATAAAGTGCATAATATCCATATTCAAGTAATCTAATCGCAATCCACGAAATGCTTATTATTGAGTAGTTTCAGTGGCCATCTGTGGTCTTCATCATCATTTCAATTTCCTCAAATGGTACTTTTCAAAAGCAACTGCTCAAGATACTATAAGAAATACCCAAAACGCTATAGGTGTACCTATAATATTTGAAGTTTCCTCGATTTCTCCAGGATCCCATCATCAGATCCTGATTTCACAAACACAAAAAGGAATTCAAACGCAAAAAGAATTTTCCAAATCGGTCCAGCCGTCTCCGAGTTATGAGGATAATAAATAAAAAAAATATATTTCAAGACGAACTGAGAACCTCCTCCTTTTTTTGAAGTCGGTTAAAAATAGAAACTGCGGAAATCCATTATATGTATGGACAAATTAGAACTTAAACTGGGATATTTAGCATGTTATATGCCGTTTGATACTGTCAGTGACCGTGTCAGTTTAAAAACGGATATATTTTAGTGCTGATTTCGTCAGAAAATATTTAGATTTGAATGTAGTTTGTATTTTGGGTCAGTACACTAGTTATTCCTTCTATATCGTGGGTATATTTAAAAAAATTCAAACTTAACAACAAACGTGTCACAGCACTATGAGGGTCATCACTTTTCACGTCACTTGCCAATAAAACGATAATTCTTTTCGTTCTTCTTAATTAATTAATTTGTAATTTTAAACAATGTATATGGATCTTTGGACATCTGAAATAAATGATTTTTATTTATTTTATTTGAAAAATTCGGTCTATGGTATTGTGTATTGGAATTTGTAATAAGTTCTACACACGTAGACTTAAGATTACAAAACCCTTGCCATATCGTTTGTTATCATTATCATCCAAAGAAGCCATGCACTTGGTATGTATATACCCTTTAAATTACACGTTGTATATTCTTTTAATTTATATTCATTCTACTTATATAATTATGTTAACCAGTTTTGGTTGAAAGTTTACATTAAGATCTACAGACTTATTATTTTTTTTTTCACCACATTATAATAGAAGTTAGAGGGGGGACACACACACATTTTATCACTTTGGAAGCGTATTCTTTTAAACGATTAATTTTTGGAAAAAATGGTTTTGGAAACCTCAATGTCATTTTTAAATCTATAGATACCACCACACACGTATAGGTTTCATGAAAAAAAAATATTTTCAGTTTTAGTTCCATGTATGGGAGCCCCCTTTATATTAAATATTTTTTTAATAAAAATAAAAAAAAAAAAAATAAAGGGGGGCTTTATTTTAATTTTTTTTTCTTAAAATCGGAAAGCGGTTCACACAATACATCTATCTACCAAGTTTCACATGTATAGTCCTAATAGTTTCGGAATAAAATGGCTGTGACATACGGACGGACGGAAGGATGGCCGGACAGACAGACAGACATAACGAAACTATAAGGGTTCCGTTTTTTGCCATTCAGCTACGGAACCCTAAAAACTGTGTTATTCAAATATTGTGAAAATCAATTATATTAATTAAAAGAGTAACCGTGTAGTTACTTGTGACTTGTCGGTACTTCTCTGTAGAAAACAACCACTTCAAACCGTGCACATAGCTTCTGACGTTTTATAAGTTCCCATGTAGGCCTAATTGAAATAAAATAATTTTATTTATTGACAATAAGTTTTACATAATAAAATCAGAATCTGTAATATCTGCGCTAGTATAAACTGTGTTGCAGGTATTACTGTCTTCCCCTTAATACTAGTGACAAAAATCTTACGTCATACAAAAATAATTTAGAAAACAATAAAATATAATTACAATCAAAAGGAAATAATAGAAACTTACAATTTTAAACTTACGGCTAAAACTCATGCTCTCATGTATATTCGCGTCTGTTTGCTGGTGCGTTTGTTCATGCGTGTGGGTGCGTGTGTGCGTGTGTATTTTTGTGAGTGAGTGAGTGTATTTGTGTTTGTGAGTAGGTGTGCGTGTATTTATTATGTGTAGTGATTATAGTTTTAAGAGATTTTCTACATCAGTATAATCCATTGTCTTTAGCCACGTAGTTAATACCTTTTTAAATTCGTTGTTACTTATTTTATTGAATTTATTTATTTTTTCGATTTTGGTAAGTTTATTGTATATATGCGGAGCTAGAAAACTATAATGCCTTTTTGCTAACGTTGATCTAGTGCGAAGCACAGGTTAGTACTCTACGCGCTTTCGTGATGTGGGCAGGTACGGAACCGCTCGTTTGTGGTATCTGCGTAGCATTTCATACACAAATAGTTTTCTCACAGATAGCACTTCTGCCAGTACATATACTGAGGATGTAGGATGACGATACGGTAAGTAAAGAAGTACTTTAAGTACCATACGCTGTGCGCGTTCAACTCCAATCATATGGGTTTTTGCTGCACCACCCCACGCGCAGATACAGTATCGAATAATGCATTCACACAGAGCTCGGTAAGTTTGACGAAGAAGAACACGGTTTACAACTGCACGCAAGTTTTTGAAAATAAACACTAGTTTTCGTATTCTAGCTTTGGTCAACTTAAGATGCACAGTCCATGTAAGTTGGTCATCCAGCGTCACACCTAAATATTTAATAGAGATATTTAATAAAAATATTTTTTTACTTTTATTTTGTTTTCGGAATGGGCCGTAATCCACCATACGGGCCCAGTGAGTGAGAGGAGATAGAGAGAAGGCCTACATATGTCCCAGCTGTGAGACGTTATAGGCTGATTGAGTTATATATTCTTCTGAGTCATGACATTGCTGGCTGGAACAGTCAACGTTCCAAATTCAAATATCCGTTGGTATTGCTTCCAGAATGCATTCAGGTGTTCTTGTACTAAATAAAATATTACCACGAGCAACGTCGCCTTCTTGGCTGAACGAAATTTACATACATTGTTGTGGCGTTCTAGCTATTGTGAAATGAGTTTTGGGTTCTAAAACTGAATGGTTTTGTTGTTCGGCTAAAACTAAATGTTGCACACCGGAGCAAATATTTGTGTGGCCTAGAAATACTTGTTAAATGCAAAATGTCTGCAAACGCTCCCACAATAAAGGAGAAATTCCTAGTGTGTAGTAGTGTGAAAAGCTATTTCTTTAAAAAAATATTTTATATTTTATTAACTTAACTTTTGATAAATGTAATCATTAAAATTATCGTTTCTGGTCTTATCTGTCAGATGTGTGCACTTCTATAAGTGCCATAGATTCGCATTGTCAAAAACTGTAAAAAAATATTGTTTGTTAAAAAAGAATAAGTTGTTATAAATAAAAACTTTTTACCAAAAAATTAAACCGACTCCCAAAAAACACTGCAAAGTGCAAAATAACTTTAATTTCGGTAGTCGGTGTCTTTAGTTTTGTATTTTCGTTTTTGGCGCCGACTTCCGAAATTAAAGTTATTTTTCACTTTGCAGTGTTTTTTGGGAGTCGGTTTAATTTTTGGTAAAAAGTTTTTATTTCACTCTTTTTAGTTGGTTGATTTTTAATTTACCTAGTTACAAGAGCCTAAATGTCAACTACTTATAACATTTTACAAAATATTGCTTTTCCCAATACTGGGCCGTTAATTTTTGAGGAGTTCTCCTGGTACTTCACCATCAGCTATACATCACCATATGCATTGTGACGAGCACCAAGTGCTTAATATCCATATTCAAGTAATCGAATCGCAATCCACGAAATACTTATTATTGAGTAGTTTCGGCGGCCATCTGTGGTCTTCATCATCAGCTCCACTTCCCCAAATGGTACTTTTTGTGAGCAACTGCACAAGTTACTATAAGAAATACCCAAAACGCCATAGGTGTGCCTATAATATTTGAAGAGTTCTCTCGATTTCTCCAAGATCCCATCATCAGATCCTGACTTGGTGACAAATGGTACCAATTTCAAAGTATACCCTATCAAAGAAAAAAAGAATTTTCCAAATAGATTCAGCCGTCTTCGAGTACTCGGTGATCATACATTAAAAAAAAAAAATATACGCGTCGAATTGATAACCTCCTCTTTTGGTCGTCGGTTGATAAAATATGCAATAATGAATATTTCAAGTCCTTGGACACTGCTTTCCTACATTTATAAAATGAAAATCTACTTAACTAAAACACAAGTAGAAGTGAATCTTTATCGGGAAAATGGATATCCATTTTTCCAATAAAGATTCACTTCTTCTGTTTCTCGATAAACACCCTCTTAAACCCAAACATAAACTCAAACTACCACAAACGATTTGCATCAGCATATTTTGGTCTTCCTATATTTTTCCACCTAATTTTCTCTCGAGCTTCACTCATGTGCCTGTAATATTGCCTGCATCGTATTCAGGTACTTGGGCGGTAAATATAAAATTATGTGGTGGCTAAATTTTCAGCTGGCCACGGAACCACGTAGCCACGTAGTCAATTTTGGGATGTGCAGTTTTTAAGCGGTATCTTCAAGCTCGTTATACCCTTGAAAGGAGTAAACAGGCTGTTTGCAAAGAGTATGTAATACACTATGTTTAGCTGTTTGGTTGAATTTGTGGCACGTTTAAGAATGTAAACTATAGTTTGAAATTGGAACACTTTATTATTTTTAAAAATGCTTTTGGGCTTATTAATAAAGATAAAACTACGTTCTTTCTTTATCAGGAGCAGGTTCTTTATTTAAATTTTCTTTGGACATTTTGCATTTAAAATTAGATAACCAGTATTTCCACTAATCAATATTGTTAGAAACTTTTTATATAATAAATTAATAGTTTAAAAAACCAAAAACACGCTTTTAAGACTAATGTAATAAGCAGAAATTAGAAATGTTTACTAGTAGGCAGTCCAAGGTTCCATCAACCTTCCAATTCCATCGTCAGACCAGCTCGATAGTACCATAATATTATATTGTCGTCTAATCTACATATAATTGCTAAGTTTCATGATGATACAACAATTAGAAGTACGTTTAATTCAGATTCTTAGATTTTATTGCATATTTAGTTCGTTACAGATCGACCTAATAATAAATCTATGGATTACGCGGTAATTCAATAAAGTTAAGAAAACCGATACCTAACGGATTTCCTTTAGGTTTGTTATAACCTTGAAACCTGATCGTGTTCAAAGTCCATTACGTGGCCTTTCTCGCAAGTGCAAACGCGACTATGATACGATATTCCATCATGGAATGCCATTGCCTATCTTCCGCCTTCATCATCAGACCTTGAAACCTATTCGTGGTCAAAGTTCATTACAAGACTTTTCTAAGAAATCCAAAACAAATATGATACGATTTTCCATTATGAAGTTCAAGTTCATATCTTCCGGCTCCATCATCAAATCAGTTCGACAGTACCATATTATTGTATTGTCATCAGAATTACATACAGCTGCCAATTTTCATTACGCTACGACCCTTGGAAGATGGTTAAATTAATTACCTTAGATTTCATTTCATAGTTAGTTACATACAGGTCGACCTAATAAAAGCGTGTTAAAAATACGAAAAATTGCAAATACAAGTTTCGGTGATTTACTCATATGTACATGACACCAGCTGCTGTGCTCTTATTTCTAACTACACTTCTGGACACATCTATTGGCCCACCTTGTATTTTCAGTTTCGTTTGGTCCTAGCTAAAATTTTATATTAGGTCGAGCAAAAAGTTTTTATGCAGTTTTGAACCTGGCACATTCACAATTTCATTCAATAGTCTTTTTTTGAATTTCGAACACAGAATTTAAAGAAACAAAAGACAATTTGGAGCCTGTTTGTTGATATGAAACAATCGAATACTAAGAAAACTTGGTTTTATTGGTTTACTTGGATTTAATTCTTGAAAAAGTGATTGATATCTTTGCTTTTGCAACAAACATTACTTATTCTTAACATTAAGGTGAGGTTCTATCAATAATCTATGGATACTTCACCTGAAGTCGCCGCCCAAGCTGTGGCACTTATTCAGGCCGGACACAGCCAAAGAAACGTGAGTGCTCAACTTAATTTAAGTCGATCTGCGGTCCGAAATGTTTATCGGAGGTACCTAGAGACTGGCGGCTTTGTTCGTCGCCAAGGAAGGCCACGATCTCGGGTCACAACTGAAAGGCAGGATCGATTCATCGTGACGACCAGCTTGAGAAATCGTCACCTTACCTCCATTGAGATACAAAACCAACTTCGCGACTTCCACGGAGTATCTGTGAGCGCTCGAACTGTTCGGAGAAGGTTAAAAGAACGCGATATGGTACCACACAAGCCAGCTAATGGGCCCAAACTAAAGCGAGCCCACCGAACAGCGCGCCTTCATTTCGCACGCAGTCATTTAAATTGGACACAGCAAGATTGGAGCCGTGTACTCTTTTCTGATGAGTCTAAAATTGTGTTACATGGCAATGATGGAAGGAAGAAGGTCTACCGGCGTAAGGGAGAGCGTTTCGCACAATGCTGCTTTGAAGAGAGGGTTGCTTATGGCGGTGGCTCATGGACTGTCTGGGGCGGTATATCCGCGAGCGGCAAAACTCAACTTGAGGTTGTTACAGGACCACGGCTGCCAACATTAAATGCTGAAAGATACATTCGTGAGTGCTTAGAACCTCACGTGATACCATACGCGGACTATGTGGGCCCAAATTTCCTTTTTATGCATGATAATGCAAGAGCCCATGCGGCCGGCATCGTCAGGGAATATCTTCGGGATGTGAACATCACAGTTATGGACTGGCCAGCCAGAAGCCCAGACATGAACCCCATTGAGCACATGTGGGACGAGCTAAAAAGGCGTGTTAGGGCTCGTCAGCCAGTTGTCCAGACGATACAGGAGTTGAAAACTGCCATAGAAGAGGAATGGGAGATGATCCCTCAAAATTTCATAGAGCGGTTGATAAACTCTATGCCTAATCGTATGAGAGCTGTGGTAGATGCCCATGGAGGCAACACGCGTTATTAAATTAAACCTTTATTTGATAAAACATGTTTTTTATTCAAAAATTAATTGCCTTTAACAAGGCGCATATCCGACTTGTTAGGCGTAGGTCCATGTCGTATGGTATTCTGAATTCAAATTTAAAACTATACGATCGAAAAAGATGGTAAAATGTATCAGGTTTAAAACTGCATCAACAGTTTTTGTTCAATCTAGCAATCATATTTCGGTAGGGGCCATCGAAACCTAAACTCTAAGGTGGGCCAATAGATGTGTCCAGAAGTGTAATTTGTGCCCGTAAACTTTCTCTCACTATTGTAAAGTGTGTTATTATTTCAAGGCAAAAAATTATCGTATTAAAACTAAAAGAGAAGATTATTTTCTAATTTATATATAGTTTTAGCTGTTCTCGGCGATTTCGTTTCGTAAGCTCAGACAAATCTTTCTGTGAGCTAAATTTTACCCAGATCTGTTCCATTTTGGCGGGATTTAATTACAAACGTATATAGCTTAAACTTTTCTTTTATTATATTATTTTACCAAGGCAATTATCTCCCAAAATATGTAGTATTGTTAGGCAGGCCAGTATTATCACAAATACTCCAATCATAAGCGCTACAAAACAGTTCTTACCAACTCCCATAGCAGTTCCTTCAAAGTTTTAATAGGCAATGTAACGCGGCCTTAACTAAGAACTTAGTGAAGATAGCCAACAGTTTGTTTACTTAAATATTGTTAATATTACGAAATGCTTTGTTAGTTTGTGTGTACGAAAGTTGGTATCTCTTGTTTAAAAGTAATATTGTCGGATAAGACTGCTGTGGAAACATTTTTGTATTCTCCACACTTTTTGGTAGGTATTGAAGCAAGGACATAGACTATAAAATCCTGTATTGTTTGCATCCAAATCTCCACTTTTAAAAGCGTCAATAGCCCAATGGCTAAAGTGTTGTGCTTGTAATCGAGAGGTTGCTGGATCAAACCCCAACCGTTACACAATTGACGTGAACCCACTCCAGACACAAGCATTAAGCTTAGTTGGTGGGGTTAACAGGGTTACTAGTAATGTAAGTTCTACCCACATTACTAGTTCTCTTTAAAAAACCGGCCAAGTGCGAGTCGGACTCGCGCACGAAGGGTTCCGTACCATTATCTATAAAAAACGGCAAAAAAAATCACGTTTGTTATATACAACAAACTGTTTATATAACAAACGTGATTACAAACTGTTTATATAACAAACAATATGTTTTATTCTGTTTTTAGTACCTATTTGTTGTTATAGCCGCAACAAAAATACATCATCTGTGAAAATTTCAAATCTCTAGCTATCACGGTTCATGAAATATAGCCTGGTGACAGACCGACAGAGAGCGGAGCCTTAGTAATAGGGTCCCGTTTTTACCCTTTGAGCAGGGAACCCTAAAAAGAAGTGTCATATTTCCGCCAAAAACCATTGAGGTAATATGCATATTACCTTAATGCCAAAAACTATTTTTCCTACCGTGAATGCGATATGCATCACACATCCCGGTCTTGAACAGCGACGACGTATTGCAAGTCTATAGTTTTCTTTCATTTCGGTAATGTGCGATGGAATTTCCACAATCTGATTCCACAAAGCCCGTTCTATCATCGGACTACAAGACGAACGACGATGCGCCATCGTTACATGGTGAACATCCCACCCATACGCATAAAATGTTTTGTGAATATATTCATCATGAATGCAGCTAAAGAGTGGAATTCCCTACCGGAGTCTGTATTTCCTGCTAGCTATGACCTCTTTAAGTCAA
Organism: Tholera decimalis; assembly: GCA_943138885.2. Taxonomy (NCBI): domain Eukaryota; kingdom Metazoa; phylum Arthropoda; class Insecta; order Lepidoptera; family Noctuidae; genus Tholera; species Tholera decimalis. The sequence continues at coordinate 6,951,469 of OW964568.2, forward strand.
GAGTGAATAGGTTACTTCTAGGTAAGCATGCCACATCTGAGATAGTGGTGAGATAGTGGTGAATTACGAGTCTATAATCAATTTACAAAAAGAAAACATTTTTGTCTGTTTGTCCGGCATTATCTCTGGCATGGCTGATCCGACTTTAATGAGATACAGAGAAGGTTATACGGCAACATAATGCTTCATTTTATCCCGGAAATCCCACAGAATCGAGATTAAAGGAAAAAGCGTTTAGGTAGAAACGACATTAAGATACATTTCAGAATTGCCTTTGTGTAGTAAAGATTTTATGGCCTTCAAAAGAGACGGACCCCTGAGTTTGTTTCGGTGTTACTTCTCAGGGAAGTCAGGTAGGAAACACCGGCCTCATCTAGTTTATAAATAAAAAAAAAGATGTGTAAAAGAGTTATTTAATAACCAATTTACAAAATTAAGATCATTTATCATTTAAAGGAGAATTTATTAAGGTTTAAAATTACTAAAGATCCCATTGCTTTACTGTTTTATTTTTTACCAAAAGGCTTTGTCTGCATGCCGATAATTAACTCATAGAAAATAACAATTACTGAAGTAAATCATAGTTTCCGAGGTCTCAGTCTAACCGTGTGCCATGTTTGATCCAAACTCAATCAGTCGATGAGCAGTGGTTCATAGCCAAACAAACAAAATTCATCAAAAAATAACTATTAAATATTAAACAAACAAATATTGAATATTTCGATGCCTCCCACGTAAGTTGTTGTAAACCACAAATAGCAATTTTACAGGAGAGTGTTTCAAAGATACTATTAGCAATAAAAACTGCATTTTTCAATTAATCTTTATACAATTGAATATGTGAATATAGTTAATAATACTGAATTGTAGAAAAATGCAGTTTTTATTGCTATAAGTATCTTTAAAACGCTCTGCTGTAATATTGCAATTTATGGGTTACAACAACGTACGTGGGAGGCATCGATTTGTAAAAAAAAGTTATTTTTCAAAACAGACTGACTTCGAAGCATCGACTTAATGGCTGAATGGCTTTGTGATCGAGAGGGTTCATGGGTTCGAACACCATAAAAAAATATATATATATACCACCAACACCACACAATTGCCGTGTACCTCTCCAGACAAAAACATACTTAGCCTAGTTGGAGGAGTTAACAGGATTATTAATAATGTGAATATTACACACATTGTTAGGTCTCTTAATAAAAAATACAAAAAATATTATCTTAACGACTGTTTCATTGGACGATGACTTCCGTTCATAATAAGGTGTAGGTTACCTACCTATCCTACTCATCTGGTTAAAGTCGATGCCAAGCCAATGAATGGTTTTGATAGTCTACGTCAACAAAAATGTACACGCAGCCTAATAACTCAAATATGTATGAAATAAACACCTTGCATTAAACGTGTTGTTCCCAAAACCAACAAAGTACATTAAACTAAAAGTACTTCAAACACAGGAAGACCCACACCGCACACTTCATTACCCCCTAACAAACGAAATAATCTCAAAGCCGTATGAACTTACAGAGTTTATAATATCAGCTAAACTTTAGGTAACAGGCTTAGGGCTTAATATTTTACCTGCTCTAAGGTTTTACAGCTCTAGACCCTTTTAAATTTGCATCAATTACGGATTAGGAAATTTTGAATGACATAATTAAGTCTTTGGACTGACGAACAGGTTTATTTTACTGTTTTATTAGTACACTAGCTGTGCCCCGGGCTTTTACCGGCGTTAATTTGAGGAAAAACACAAAATTCATTAAAATTGGTGTAGCGGTTTAGATTTCTCATACAAACTTTCATCCCCTATTTCCAACCCTTTAGGCTGCGTTTCCACCAGAGATGTGCGAGGATGCGTAGCGAGGGATGTGTTTGTAAAGAACCAATAGAATCGCTTCATTTACCTCGCCTCGGTCAGCACAGCTCTGGTGGAAACGGCTCAGCGGAGCTAGATTTTTGCGCATACAAAACAAGCGAGGGATGTGTGCGAGGGATGTTGTTGAGAGATGTGTTGCGAGGGATGTGTTGCGAGGAATGTGTGTTGAGAAGGATGTGTTGCGAGGTTTGCGCATCCTCGCACCACACATTAATGCGCATTTTCACAGCTCCGCTACTCTTCCTCGTAGGCACATTTTCATCGCACAGCTTTGGTGGAAACCCCCACACATTTTCACAGCACAGCTAGACATCCTCGCACGACACATTTCCATCGCACATCTCTGGTGGAAACGCACCCTTAGGGGTTGATTTATGAAAATAGCATTAGTTTGACATCTTCAACTATTTCCATTCCAAATTTCATTCAAATCGGTGCTGTGGTTTAGCCGTGAAAGAGTAAGAGACAGACAGACAGACTTCCGCATTTATAATATTACTAGCTATTTCCCGCAACAACGTTCGCGTGGGAGGTTTTTTCCGCGTAGATCCCTATCTCGTGAGCATTTCTGGATAAAAACTATCCTATGTCCTTCCCAGTTATTCCCACTATATGTTATTATTCTATGTTATTCCCACGCCAAATTTCATCTAAATTGGTTCAGCAGTTTAGGCGTGAAAACGTAACAGACAGACTGAGTTACATTCGCATTTATAATATTAGTATGAATGGAAGTTCGGTAGCTTTTGCCCAAACTAAGCAGACGATAATTCCTAATCGCAAGGGTAACAAACGTACGCACCTTCCTACCTTTACATATATACACATTCACTCACATGCCTACACATACATATACATTCCACGCATACACACTCATTCATTCCAAAATCTAAAAAAAATATTTTTGTTTCTTTTTCTTTTATATTAATTCATGGAACACTGTAGTCTCCCATCTTGGAGGTGGGCGCTAATGGTCGCGACACTGTATTTCATACTAATGTGATTGTTAACGTACACAAAATTTTGTAAACTGTTTTTTGTTCCAATAAATATTTTTATTTGTATTTGTATAATTATAGTAGCGAATACTGTCAGTCGGCGACAAATGAGCCGTCAGCACTTAAAGCAAGAGTGAATATACATTTTCCGGACTCGCTCGTTCGATCGTAGACTTACCATCAGGTGTGATCGAGATCAAACTCTACAAAGCCTGCAATGATTACCTAGTATTATAAAGAACCCATGTAAAAATAATAAAACTTGTTTAACTTTGTATAAAGTGCTTACCGCATTGCGCAAGTGACAAGCGAGTACCTATCACATATCGACTGAAATGTTACAAACTAAGGGGCAGAGACTTAGTATCCTGAAATACAGACGTAAGTCTAGTTTAAGCACCAATGTCCCTCAGTATAATTTATATTCGTTGCTATAAATAAAATTATTTTAATCAAGTTTTAAATATGTACCTTATTTATCAACCGACGACAAAAAGAGGAGGTTATCAATTCGACGCGTATATATATATATATATATTTTTTTATGTATGATCATCGATTACTCAAAGACGGCTGAATGATGATGATGGGATCCTGGAGAAATCGAGGGAACTCTTCAAATATTATAGGCATACCTATGACGTTTTGGGTATTTTTTTATAGTAACTTGTGCAGTTGCTCTCAAAAAGTACCATTTGAGGAAGTGGAACTGATGATGAAGACCACAGATGGCCGCCGAAACTACTCAATAATAAGTATTGAGTGGATTGCGATTCGATTACTTGAATATGGATGTTAAGCACTTTATGCTCGTCACAATGCGTCAAAACGCTGATGGTGAAGTACCAGGAGAACTCCTCAACAATTAACGGCCCAGCATTGGAAAAAGCAATACTTTGTAAAAGGTTATAAGTAGTTGAAATTTAGGCTCTTGTAACTAGGTAAATTAAAAATAGACCAACTAAAAAGAGTGAAATAAAAACTTTTTACCAAAAAATTAAACCGACTCCCAAAAAACACTGCAAAGTGAAAAATAACTTTAATTTCGGAAGTCGGTGCCAAAAACGAAAACACAAAACTAAAGACACCGACTACCGAAATTAAAGTTATTTTTCACTTTGCAGTGTTTTTTGGGAGTCGGTTTAATTTTTTGGTAAAAAGTTTTTTTTAAATAAGGTACACATTTAAAATTTAAATTCCCTGGCTCCTGAACTAATTGTATTGTCCTATATGACAGGAGCCAAATATTTCATCGATATCAAATGTGTCTTTATATTGTGGTGAGAGAAATAAATATATTTAAAAAGAGTCTGGTGGGTTAAGAATCTCTTCTCTCTCTTCTCTTTCCACCTACTTTACTTAAAGATATACATTTATTTAACTAATAGTTACCCTTTCTAAACGCAGCATCTTGAATGCAGAACCTCAGCATCTTCAAATGAATTCAGTCGCACAGAGCGGTCACGTCACTAAACAGCTTTAATGCAACTAACTTGCAACAGAAACGAGATTACATGTGTTATGGAGAGCGTTTTCACGAGAAAAGCGTCTTGTTACTTGTAAATGTAATTTCCTTTGTTTTAAGACTAGTGCGCAAACTGATGTAGTCTAAATTATGTGTTTCTTGATAGGTTTAACCTGGGGGTCTTGAAGTCAAGAGTGGTTAGGTCACTTTCTTAGGCGTTCTTCAACTTCGGCCACATCATCTCTTACCATCAGGTGAGATGGCGGTCTAACTCGAGCCTGGATAGATAGAATAGATAAATAGAATATACTTTATTGTACACCAAAATTTAAACACACCTATTTAACAATATTGCTTGATACAATGAGCCTAGTTTATGTGTCATACATACAGAGCTTAATGCCATCAGATGTTTTACGTAAAATTAGCCAAGGGTTTTTTTCCGGTGGGAAAATTATCAAATGACTTCTCCCGCTCCGCTGGGTGTAGTGGAAGGGAGGGTCAGACTTCTCACTGACTAAAACCCACCCTTCTCCTTCAGTTGCCTTTGCGTTCCAAGGCCGTTAGATCATTCCCGCGACCCCGTGCCAAGAATTATCGTATAACATTGGAGAGGTTAGATGAGCATCTGGATATCTACATCAATATATTTGGTATGAAGGAAAACACCGAGAAAAATTTGCCATATTTTAGGATCTTATAATCCGAAGACATGCGTCATCCTTCATCCACTAGGCTGCGTGGTGGATTAAGGGCCTGTGCACACCACGGCACGCTTTTGTCCTACAGAGCAGTTTGTTGTCGTTTGTATCGATTCAAACTCGCGGCACCGGCGCGTCTGTATTGATACACACGCGCGTTCAGTCTATGTATAATGTCCCCACAATCTTCTCTCGCTTGTAAAAATGGGTGTTCCCAAAAACGTCGGCAATTTTTCTTCTACCTTTAAAAAAAAAAATATAACAAAGCGCATGCAATCAATGCTGTCTCGACCGACGCCATCTTGCTACTGTTGACGAATTTCTGCTTAAAAACGCAAAATGCCAGCGCGTTTGTATCGATACACACGTGCGTTTGCATTGCGTCTATATTGCTACACACGCGCGTTTGCATCGCGTCTGTATCGCTACACACGCCCGTCTGTATCGATTCAAACGCGTATTTTAATTTATACAGGTGTGCAAAGGTCTACAGGCTGCGTCTGACTTGCGTGCGTATCGCGTCTGTATCGCTACAAACGTGCGTCAACGGTGCGTTTAATAAACGTGGTGTGCATAGGCCCTAAGCCTTGGAAGAGGCCTTTGTCCTAGCAGTTGGAATACGAGTGCGCTCACTATAACCAGTGTTTTATAGAAAGAGATAAGCAACTATCACTACAAGTTATGGAAACAATCTCATAAAAAATATAAAACGTAGACACGTTATTCATGTAAACACTCCTAGCAGAGTTCCACGTACATAATACACTTCCTAAAACCATTCGTCTTAAGTAAAACATGTGCCTCTGTCTACCGAACACTTTTCTGACAAAAACACTGACGTATTAGTATAACGATACCTATCTTAGAGACAGCCACTATTAATTCTCCTTTATAAAAGGCGATGAAAAACTACGGTAGATACGCTTATGGCGAAAGACTTTTCGTTAAAATAAGGGGTATAGATTAGTATGGAAGGGTAATCGAACAAGAGGGTTGGTGGTGGAAAGTTATTAGTTAAAATCTTGTTTGATAGAATATACTTTATTGTAAATTAAAATTTAAACAACTTGTTTAAAATATTGCTTAAACTATTAATAGTTACAATGGCGGTGTTATCGCTGATACCACTTTTTGTAGTATGATGAAATAATTTCTATTAGCTAGAAATTATTTATGACCAGGGTTGGATTTTGTACTATAATTATAGTATAAAACTATAATTTCGCCCTTTGTACTATATACTATCCACATCTAAGGATAGTACGCTAAAATACTATAATTTTAAGTTTGCTCCCGAATGCTTAGTTTTACGTCATATTATGAATATTCCGACTGAATTCCGATCTTTCGATGTTTTCTGTGTTGATGGCCGGGGATTCCCCGATTGTCCTCCGAAGTACACTTCTCTCTTTTCCAGGGTAGGATTTTTGCTTTAATAATTTGTATTGAAAATGCCATTTTATTTTCTTGTGACGCTATGAAAAGCGGTAGCAAAAGTGGGAATTTTACTAATTTTATTCTTACTGAAGATAATGTTGACGTGATTAAGAGCCTATACAACCTCAGCTCAAATTCTAATTTCGCCCCCACTTCACCGCGCCGCCTAACTCTCTATCTCGCTCGCACACTGCTACTCGCGGTCACGCGGACACACCGCGAGGTCAATGCAATTTTGATAGAATAAACTACCTCGTTTATTTACCGGACAAGTTCTAAAGTAATAAAATTATCAATGATAATATTAATTTGTCACTATTACCAAAATAAAATGTTATATCACTTTAATTTAGTAATGTATGTAATTAGTAGGTACCTTTTTATTGTGGTAAAATCCTCCCACCTTGAGTGGAGCGGAAGGAACGTCAGACTCTTATTGACTAAAATTCACGGTGTACCTTCAATAGTCCTTTTGGACAGTACCGCGACCCCGGCAAGAATTTCAATGTACCTACTGACGGTTGCTTATCAAGCTAAATTGTCCAGTATAAACTGACCTCTCATTGTACGGAAAGCCTATACAATGCGAGATCAACTTATACTGGAAATTTGCTACAAAATAATAGACGAGCCAATGTTACGGTGAGGGTTCCGCCCATTGATTTTGTAGTAAGTTTGAGTTATAGATGAGGTCTACGATTTTATTTTTTTATAGTTTTCTCCTTGTATGTATTTGTGACAGCCGTTTTTGTATGTAATTATGTAAGTAGTAGGTCTAAATGCAAGTATCTACATATTATTACTATACCTATAAAAATATTTTAAACCGATCCTGAGCCACTGGATAAATTCTACTGTTACAAAAAACTAATCAAGTGCGAGTCACCATTGCATTCAGGGTTCTGTGGATACATTAGCGTGGTAGTAAAACGCTTTGCCATTATACGAATTTCTAAATAAATCACCGAAATGTATGACTGCGCATAACTTTCGAAGGACTGCAACATATTGGATATTTTTTTTTCTTGTGTTCGTGATTCCCAAGGTATGGTTTGTATAACTATGAATATTAGATAGGTAGGTAGGTAAGAATGTAGATAATAAGTAGGATAGTTGGTTATGTTATACGTGTATGTGAAAATTGAGATGCGTTTTCGTGTTATCTATCAGTAGGTAGGTACGTACGTAGTATACTTAGGTAGGCATTAGTTATGTACGTAGGTAGGATAGTTAGGTAGGTAGGCAAGGATGTAAGATAGGTAGGAGGGTAAGTAGGTAGGTAGGTAGGGTAGATATGGTTTTTACCATAAGTTATTACACATTGTCAAAATTACATAACATTTAATTCGCTTAAATCTCTAATTGGCATATTTCGAACATGTCTAGGATCGCATAGCTCAGGCAACATGCATGTCATATAAAAATGTACTAATTTTGGTTCCATTTCTTGCCAATATTGGTCATCTCTCTCTATAATTTCAACTTTGACGTCTTTGTCGCATCCAGACCATACTCCGAAAATACATTTTTGCCTACCAGTTATATGAAGTTGTCCTTGTACTTGTATATACCAAGCATGTTTTTTATTTATGACAAGTCCGTTTTTAGATTTTTTCCAAAAATTCACTTTTTTCTTCTCTATAGATTCGTCCAAAGATGTTTTAAATGCTGTTATAGGACACTTGATTTCAATGATTGTGTCTTCTCCCACTATTCCATCTGGAGTTGCACCTAGAAAAGGCAAGTTTTTATCTATGAAAAGACCACAAGGCTCTATTTGAATATTTAATTGTGATGCTATTTGCTCTGTTGCTGTTGCTTCATGCTCTATACCATGTTTCAGAGATGGGACATGGCTTAGATTCTTTGGATATATAAGATTTTTTACTAAATTTTTCACACTTGAGTTTTGTCGCTTATTTACAACTTTGGAAAAGTTTGATGCCGTTAGAAGTTTTCTTCTGAGCTCTAACCACTCACTTGACTCTCTTTGTAGAATTGTAGACTTTTCTACTTGTTTTCGATCTTCTTCTGAACTAGGCAAACTTTTCAAAAAGTCATCTTTGATGCGATTGTACTCCAGTCTTGTCATGTCTGGCTTTTCACAATTTTCACCATAATCTTTATCTTTGGTTTTTAAAAACAGTTTTCTACATTTTCTGTTACCATATGTCAATGCTCTTTGTCTTTGTTTTGAGCGCTTCTCTTCTAATTTTTTCACTAGCGACCTGGGACTTCTCCCCAAAATCGCTCTATGTAAAGTGGTAAGTGGGCGCTTTGTGTTAAATGATACCACAGCAGCGTTGCATCTTGCATCATAGCCCCGACGTAATGAAAAGTTTATGCGTTTCCCACCAACAAATTTAGCAATTATACTGTTGAAGGACTCTACTCTATTGCTGTCACTGTTGTGCATAAGACTTCGAGCCTTAGCTGCGACGGTGTTAACCACAAATTTAATTCTATGCCATATAGCACACGTCTTCAAAATTAAAGTTAAGTCTTCACTATTGTTTTGGCTAGTACAATAATAGGGTTGGCAGTTTTCGTGATTTCCGAATGCATGCTTGTATGAATTCATGATGTCTGTGAATAGGTTACTTACTTTTATGTCAAAGGTGGCGTCTTTAGAAATATGTTCAGTTATGGATGAGCAAATGACTTTACGGATAGCTAAGATTCTTTGAGTAGTAATTTTTTTTCTTAAGTTTGAAGGATATTTGGTTTCTGTAGTTATACTCTTTAGTTTTTTACACATGTTTCTGAAAATGTGATTTTTGCATTCTACTTTTTCTACAGTGCAATTGGGATATGGTCGACCTTCCAAAATTTTTTTATATGTGCTCGAGTCACCGTCCGCCACCATACGTTCGTATATAAGGTTATGCATGGGAATGGACTGCTTAAACCCCTCTAACAATATTTCAGACTCCATACCGGTAGAAGAACCGCTATAATTATTATAGCATACATGGTCGCCTGGACTGATACCTTTACTTTCAGCTCGGGCACATATGCAGCAGTATTTGTTCTTCACTCCGATGAACAAAACTTCACCGAACCTTTTGCCAATTATAGCGGCAGCTCCAGATAGGGCTGAAAAATTTGTGTTGAATGAACGTTTACTCCAGACACCATCTGCAATCACATCTATGCAAGCAATGCCGTTTTTTACTCGCCCTTCCGCAATAGCTGCATCTCGTTCCCTTCCTGCAGCTGTCTCTATTGTAATTATAGCAGTTTTTTGCCAGTCATCATATATTTCATTTTGGACTTTAGCATAATGCTTTTGAGAGAAAGATGGACAATCCATTGATGCACATAATTCGCTAAATTGGGAATAGCCAATTCCAGAAGATATGATGCCAGATGTTGCAGATTTGTTTAAATCTAGGTCTGATTTCGGCTCAGAATCAAGATAAAATGTTAGATTACACATATTGCAGGCTAATTTATATTTGGAGAGTAGACCTTTTCTTTTTTCTGATATAATGTGAAGGTTGCTCAATGTACATCCGAATGCCTGATTATGATTGGATATTTCTTGAAGTCTTTTATAAAAATATTCCACATCAATCATTCTCCGTCCTTCTACACAAAAACAGCTTTTCTCTTCCACAGGATTATTAAAACTCACTTCGTACCTGAAATGACGAAAATATTTTTATTTGATGAATTCTTGCTAAACTGAATAACATACATGAAACACATACAAACTTCTCATATAAAAAATCTAGCAATTACCAATTAGTATCATTATCATATTCGTCATCTGATGTGTCGTATTGTGGAAAATAATGCGAATATCTGAAAAAAATAAGTATTTTTAGTATAAGAATTAAGAAATTATAATCCTAACTTCCTAAATAATAATATAAACGTACAAAGTGAGTTTGTTTGTTTGTCACGCTAAAGTAGCTGAACTGATTTGGATGAAATTTAGCACATGAAAAGACCATGTCCTGGAAACGGGTATAGGCTACTTTTTATCCTGGATCACAAACGACGTCGCGGGTAAAAGCTAGTCACTAATAAAATCAGGAGTATTATTAATAAATAGCTTACGGATCCAACGTTCTTTCGTCACTTTGTATATTCAGTGAACAGCTTGTGTCCTCAGGTAGTACTTGTGATCTGCAAGAAAACGCAACATTCATTATAAAAGTACCTACACCTAAAAGCATAATTTTATCAACATGAATAATAATACGGAACCCTAAAAAGTACAACAATATGAAAAGTTTGTGAACTCGCCAATTTCATGATAGTAACCGTTACGTGTTAGTACAAAATGGTAATGCCATATGGCAAAGCACAGAAAAAATATCTTGATGATCAAATACGTATGATACTTACAATTCAATATTTTGTAATGTATGAACATTTGTTTCATCCGAATTTATTTCCATGTCTATCGGAGTCCTGTAACAATTACAAGTGCCTGGTATAATAATACTAACCTATAGACCTTACATATTTTTGTTTATCATTTCGATATGGAACCCTAAACTTGTACAATAAAAAAAAGAAGACGAAATCGTCCATAAAATCATACTTGTGAATGTAACAATGAATAATTATACACCTACGTAATTATTATTATTATCTACCTACGTTTATTATAGAAATACAGGTGCGGGTACACGTGGCAGGTGGCTACAAATGAAGCTGTATTACCTATATAAATATAAAACCTATAAACTAAAATACAAAAAAAAAAATGTTATAAAAATATAAAACCTATATTTTGTTGTAGGTATGTTGTCAAAACAAAAACAAACCTATTCAGGTAATATTATTTTTTTATAAAATTTACCCTAGACTGATTTCTCCTGAAACGTGGACGATGCGATTATAAAGACAAGTCTTCACAACTATTTGTAGGCCATCACATAATAACAAATGTTCCGTGCGGGAACCGAACCCGCGACCCGTACTGCAGCCGCCAAGTGCTTAGAAAGCTATAAAAAAATATGAGTATGTACGGTAAGTACCTGGTTTATCCACACATGCAGAAACTGCTCCAAACTTATATAAGTTTGGAGTAGTTTCTGCATGTGTGGGTGGGGAAATTATAATCCTAACTTCCTAAATAATAATATAAATGTGCAAGGTGAGTTTGTTTGTTTGTCACGCTAAAGTAGCTGAACGGATTTGGATGAAATTTAGCACATGAAAAGACCATGTCCTGGAAACGGGTATAGGCTACTTTTTGTCCTGGATCACAAACGACGTCGCAGGCAAAAGCTAGTCACTAATAAAATCAAGAGTATTATTAATAAATAGCTTACGGTTCCAATATTCTTTCGTCACTTTGTATATTCAGTGAACAGCTTGTGTCCTCAGGTGGTACTTGTGATCTGCAAGAAAACGCAACATTCATTATAAAAGTACCTACACCTAAAAGCATAATTTTATCAACATGAATAATAATAATAATACGGAACCCTAAATAGTACAACAATAGGAAAAGTTTGTGAACTCGCCAATTTCATGATAGTAAGGGTTACGTTTTAGTACAAAACGGTAATGCCATGTGGTAAAGCACAGAAAAAAATATCTTGATGATCAAATACGTATGATACTTACAATTCAATATTTTGTAATGTATGAACATTTGTTTCATCCGAATTTATTTCCATGTCTATCGGACGAATTTGGGTCCTGTAACAATCACAAGTAGCTGGTATAATAATACTAACCTATAGACCTTACATATTTTTGTTTATATTTCGATATGCAACCCTAAAATTGTACAATAAAAAAAGAAGACGAAATCGTCCATAAAATCATACTTGTGAATGTAACAATGAATAATTATACACCTACGTAATTATTATTATTATCTACCTACGTTTATTATAGAAATACAGGTGCGGGTACACGTGGCAGGTGGCTACAAATAAAGCTGTATTACCTATATAAATCTCGACCTGAGATGCATAAGGTCGAATGTCGACATCAGAGTAAATCAACTTTAATAGTCAGCTCAAACCAGTATCTCGCGCTCTTTCTATGCATATAAAAATCATAATTCTATCTCTTTTTGTTCTGATAATAATACAAATGCATAAGGTCGAATCTGTCGAATTTCCAAATTTATATTGTGGAATAAGGCTTAATAGCAACTACAGTATTTATGCTTTAAATTTTGGTTTAATTAGAAGGTCGAACATTGACTTCAGCTTTTATGCTTTTAAATTATTTTAAGCGTAACGAAGGAACTATTTTGTCATTCGACTTTATCCAACAAGGATTGTTGGTAAAAATAACACGTATTGTCAGATAGAACTTTATGCCTCTTGAAATTAAATAATCAGATGTCGTACCTTGAGATATAGTGTTATGCCCCGAAAATTTTATTTGTTTGGTTAAGGTCTACAAACATAATTAGTCCTTATGCCTTTAAAAAGTGCTACTTTATCGTCGTACAGAAATGCCTATGTGAAGAAGAAACACTATTCCATTGACTTCGTAACCGTACACCGACGCGATAGAATGACATCGGACTTTATCGCCGGTCACTCGGCCGTTTTCAGCGCCACAGTGGCTTGACCTATCAGCGCATAGCACCGAACGCGTGGCGCGTACGTTTTGTTTACAAGCACAAACCATTACAAGTCTTGTTACTCGCGGGCGAGTTGTTATTATTGTGCCGAATTATTAGTGAATTTAATGATTTCTGATTTATTTAATTGCGAAGATCCGGTGAGTACTAAACCTATAAATAGGTACCTACAGATTTTATATTGTCAAATCGTTTGGTGTGGATTAGTGATATTTTATGGGTTATAGTAGGTACTCATTTAAATATGTTGTGAACTTAGGTGTATCTACGTTGTTTTTTTTGCAGGATGTTATGTTCACCCAATTACTCAATAAACGACGCATACTAGTCAATCTTCGTTTGATTCAGTCCCGTAGTAGGTACCTAATGAAGCTAAAGCTAGCGATACAGGTGCTTTAGTGGCCGGTAAGTTAATTTCATACATTCCTACTCGTTTTAGAAGCAAATCAGTATAAGTAGGTATATAAATTATAATCAAATTGTTTTGTTTTTGTAGAGGACGACATACGAAATCTATACGAGAATCCAATTGCAGCTGTTGTTGTCATGAGAAGACAAGACATGAAGTCAATGAGCGTATATTTGAAAGTGCTTGTTTAGGCAAATACTTTTAATTAACTACTACTTCTTGTTTTATGAATGTAACCAATCAATCTGTCTATCCTTTCTTCCAACATGTTGGATTCGGCTTCCAGTATAATAACTAACCGTACCTACTTACACTATGCCTACAGAAATAAAAAACAAATATATTAATTTCATTTACTTAATTTATGTTGAAAATATTGGTTGTGCTTATATTATTATGTTACAGATCCTGGCCGATAATTTCCCGATTATGATAGTGATATGATAGCGTTAAAGACAAGACTTACGAACCACATGAAGATCTTTCGGATGGCAGCTACGTCAGTGGTTCGCCAGAAAAAGTCTTAGTTCTATCGGGGTCTTTGAAGGTTAAAAGAAAGCTTTCTTTTTCAGAAAAATCGCCTGAAAGGCAAGCTAAAATGGCAAATAATGAAGATATTAATTTAATCACTTTAGACGATTTTCTAGGTCCACGAAAAAAAATTATATCTGCAACTTCAGTTTTTAATGAAATCCTAAAGAAAACGACCGTTTCTTTGCTGCAATGACTCCACAACGTGTTTGGCTTCAGGTTAAACAAGACCAACCCGGAATGTTATTTTATAAAAATACATTTGAAAAAGATATTACGGAAATATCTTTCATCCGAAATGCTTCTAAGCGAATTCAGTTCCCTGAAGATTTACCTAGTGTAAGTCAAATTGAAAAGCCCACAGCAACGGCAAAATACAATGATTTGATGAGTATTGCAGTGGATTCCACAGGAATTCCACACATATTATAAAAAAATTAAAACATTCCGAGTCAGGCAGATTTTCCTGAAGAGGATTTTTTTTTGTTTCCATTCTTTTTTAGTATTTTTAGTTTAAAAAATTTTTTTGCAAAAAATAAAACCGACTTCCATATCAAAACACTACAAAGCCAAAAATAACTTTAATTTCGGTAGTCGGTGTTATTGGTTTTGTATTTTCTTTTTTTTTTTCACACCGCCTTCCGAAATTAAAGTTATTTTTGGCTTTGTAGTGTTTTGATATGGAAGTCGGTTTTATTTTTTGCAAAAAAGTTTTTATTTTCGCGCTTTTTAGTGGGTCAGTTTGTAATTAATCTAGTTACAAAATACACAATGTCAAATACTTGTCAACTTTTACAAAATATTGCTTTTCCCAATGCAGAGCCGTTAATTTTTGAGGAGTTCTGGTATTTCACCATCAGCTCTACTTCACCATATGCATTGTGACGAGCATAAAGTGCTTAGCATCCATATTCAAGTAATCGAATCGCAATCCACAAAATACTTATTATTGAGTAGTTTCGGTGGCCATCTGTGGTATTCATCATCAGTTCCACTTCCCCAAATGATACTTTTTGAGAAGCACAAGTTACTATAAGAAATACCGAAAAGGCCATAGGTGTGCCTACAATATTTAAAGAGTTCCCTCGATTTCTCCATGATTCCATCATCATTGTCATCACGTTAGGATCTGTCATAATTTCAAATTAAAACAGAATTTTCCAAATCGGTTCGTAAATGACGGAGTTATGCGTGAACAAAAAACGCAATGCAGAGTAAACGAAAATATCGTCAATGTAAATACGATTTCTCCATGATTCCATCATCATTGTCATCACGTTAGGATCTGTCATAATTTCAAATTAAAACAGAATTTTCCAAATCGGTTCGTAAATGACGGAGTTATGCGTGAACAAAAAACGCAATGCAGAGTAAACGAAAATATCGTCAATGTAAATATTATGTTTTTTAGACTTTTGTTGATTTTTCAGAAACGGCTTATCCGATTTTGATAAAATTTTCATGGGACCATTTCGGAAGTATACTCTTTCCAACAAAACATACCTTTTACTTTACATTCCAACAAATAGTTTTTCAAATCGGTTGGTAAGCGACGGAGTTATGCGCGGACAAACATAAAAAAAATATAAACATCCAAATTGAGAACCTCCTCCTTTTTAGAAGTCGGTTAAAAAACAAGTTTGAAAGACGTAATGTTTAATTTTTTTTTTAAATATTATTTTTCCTTATGTACTTAATAATAATTCATTTAAATGCCTAATAAATAGATACATGATAAGATCGGACGTAACTAAATTTCTATTTTTGGCCAAACATAATGTTATATGTTTTAAAAAAGCTTAAAATACGCACTGAATTTACTAAAAAAATTGCAGGCATAAAGTTGGATCAGTAAATATAACTAAAAGCATTCGTCGTTTAATAACTCTGTACAAGCATAAGGTTGGATGTCACCAAAAAATTGTTTTTGACTAATAAAATATTTTTATTTTACTGTGACTGGTTTTATTACTATACTGATACAAAGTTAGATGACTTATCTAACATATTATACTATTTTTGTTAGCCTATTCGATAATAAACAAAAGTTTTGACACGATTTTGTCAATATTTTTCTTTTGGCTCTCCTCTAAACTTGTAAAATTCCACATCAGACCTAATGCGTCTCAGGTCGAGAAATATAAAACCTATAAACTAACATATAAAAAAAAATGTTATAAAAATATAAAACCTATATTTTGTTGTAGGTATGTTGTCAAAACAAAAACAAACCTATTTAGGTAATATTATTTTTTTATAAAATTTACTCTAGACTGATTTCTCCTGAAACGTGGACGATGCGATTATAAAGACAAGTCTTCACAACTATTTGTAGGCCATCACATAATAACAAATGTTCCGTGCGGGAACCGAACCCGCGACCCATACTGCAGCCGCCAAGCGCTTAGAAAGCTATAAAAAATATAAGTATGTACGGTAAGTACCTGGTTTACCCACACATGCAGAAACTGCTGCAAAGTTATATACCTACTACATATTTACCTACATGTTTGTAATCACTAATATACTAATATCACCTAATACTGTGAATAGATACTTACTTCATTTCGATCATATGTTTGCCTGTTTCTTTACGCCAACCCCGTCGCTTCTTATTTTTATTTCGGTTATTTCCCATCACGCAAATACTATAAACTTATGCAATTCAATATTTTTATTTTACGTCGTTGCGTAATGTGTCCTGAGCGCAAAATGACACAACCATCCCGTACGGAAGCCGGAGCAGGTATGAACGCGGGTGGCGCGCGGCAGGGAACATACTTTAATATGGGCGATATTATAGATTATTTATTTTACGGCGAAAAAAAAGGAAATTCAAAAAAGTGAATAACATAAGACCTGCTTTATAGTTAGTTCAGTTAGTATAAAAAGTTTCATGATCTAATTTGAAGTATTTTATGATTGCCAGCGGTTTATTGTTCAGTTTAGAGGTAACTTTGGGATTTTTTTCTACTGAGAAAATTTTATAGAATCGTGATTTCACCAAACATAGGACTTAACATTAATCCTCAACTACACCATATATTTATTTCAAAATTAATGCTGCAGTATTTTCAGCGTATCAGAGGATTCTGCTAAGCCATTTGAGGTAGTATAGGCTCTTAAAGGCCAAGGGTGAAGATAGAACTAATAGTAATATTCAAGAACTGATAAACTTAGAAGAGGAGTAAATTTTGCCTTAACGGGTGTTGATTTTAATAACTGTTAAATTAAAAATAATGAAAGTGTACTGTATTTTTTTTATAAATACTATCCTTTTCATTTTTTGTACTATCTTTTTCAACATACATAAATCCAACCCTGTTTATGACTCAGTTGTTACCCGATAGCGTCCATAGGAGGGTCATATTTTTCAAGTGGTTACATAAAATACTTACAAATGTATTTCAATGCTACCCAGTTATATTATAAATGCGAAAGTGACGCTGCCTGTCAGCCTATGTAGTCTGTCTATCTGTTTGTTGTTCCACGTCTAACCCACTAAACCAATTTAGATAAAGTAAATAAGGTAAATTATTATTTATTTATTTATTATTTATACGGAGGAGGAGAGCAAAAATCTAATATTTTTATATTTAAATGACTTATGGTTGAATTTGGACCACTAGTCAGCCTCTTTTAATTGTATAATTAGCCTCGTATTTTAGAAACTTGTAACAGTAATAATACTAATTGGAATATATGAGTAGTCTGTCCTATTGTAATTCTACATAACTACATACTAAAAGCCATTCGGTTTTAATCTTTAAAGTTAAATACATACCAAAACAGATCAATGCTTCTTAAAATAAAAGAAACTGTTTGTCTTATGGTCACAGATAATCAGAAGCCAGAATAATCTGACTCGTGTCTTTAGTTAATTATGTGTAATTGAACTCTCTGTCTGTCTGAGCCACGGAAAAGATGAATAAGGTTGGAATGGTAATGTGGGCGTGGCGAGCGCGCCACATTTATGATTCAAAAATCATAGCTCGACCGATTAATTCATTCACCACGTTTAGTCCACTTCGGACTACTACAGAACACAGAGCTCTACTTTAAAATGCCGTATTGTGCAATTATAACTTGTAAAACAAAAAGTCAGACCGCAAGTATAGATCGAGGAGGTATATCTTTCCATCGGTAAATCGAAAATAACATTTAATTATAATTTTATTTATAAAAAACCTAAAAATATTCTGATCACTATGAAATTCCGAACATCAACAACATTATTGCAACAAATTACAAAAAGTAAACATTGCCCGATGTGTACTCGCTTAATCGACGCAATGACCAAGTCCGCTTACAATGTAATGCATGCGTTGCGTCCTCAACACTTTAACCATTGACGTTTTGTCCTTTGCCCTGATTGGCCGTGATGCACGGCGCATGTTTATCGACAGTGAGTTACAATCAGTAGCAAGCTCTCGATTTAAGTGCATGTAATTTATTTGTGTGCGTAATTCAAATACGTAACGGGTCTCTTGCTTGTAGTGGAGCTAAAGAGTGGGAAACAAGCGGCGACACGCGTTCTCATACAAATCAGGAACTATTTCCTTTCTAACCTCTTTTATCGGTTCTGTGATCTGAGCGCTCTCAACACACAGACTTCAGCCTCGTTTGGGAACCGGGGTTGCGGGAATGTTCTACCGAGATACCGCGGCCCCAGAACGCAAGAACAGCAGGAACAGGATGGGTTTTTACACTCCCTTCTGCTCCACCCGGAGCGGAAGAAGTCATTCGGTGATTTTCCCACTCTAAAAATGAAGTCTAGTTTGGGAAACCGTTCCTCAGTACCATTTGGTTAAATACACCTTAAATGTAAAATATAATTTGTATCCAGCGCATAATTAAGCAATTGTTTTTGTCTTTATCTTTAGTCTAATAAACATTTTTCTCTCGGCTTGACAAGGAAAATTGTGTCAACCAATTTCCGCGTGGAGTGGATCAGATAGGCAGGTTCTTCAATATTGGTACACCAATGTACTTACCTGATTAGACTGTATGCAGATCTCGACTTAATTGTGATAAAGCTATAAAGACGATTATGGATTGTCTGACAACTACACACTGATTTCTCATATCTACTAACTGTAATAAAGAAATAGTAAAAATCTATTAAGGTTTGAAAAGTCTCCACAGAAATTGATCAATTCGATCCGGGCAGAAGCTTATCACGTTTTAAAAGTGCTCATACAACGTGTAACAAAATAAACGCAATTACTGAAAGTAGTTGGTTCATAATCGGCTTCTAAATTGATATCCGTCATAAACACATCATCGCTTACCATCATGTGAGATGGTGGTCAAACGCGAACCTATTATATTATCAATAAAAAATGGTGTTATTTTTTGACGGAAATCTCTTTCATTTAATTTAAAATGGAAACACAATATCATGACAAATTAATACGATCCTTAATTCAAGGAAATGCGCTCGTGTGCGTGTCGGCCGCTAACATTGCGTGAGTGTATGCGTCTGCGTAAGGATATTGTATGACGCACATACGTTTTGTGTTTAGTAAGAATAACTATTTTGTAAAAAATGTCTAGGTTTGGTTTCTATTTATTTAGTTACGGATGTTGTTTTAGACTTATAATTTAATATTCGAATCGGGGTGTCTGAGGTATTGCGCTTAATCTGTTACAACTTGTATAAATATGCCTATGTAATCCCTACTAATATCATAAATGCGAAACTGTGTATGTATGTATGGTCCATTTTCATGCCAAAACAGCTGAACCAATTTGGATGAAATTTAACGCAGAGATATATTGGACCATGGAGACAGACATAGATTACTTTTTATCCCGGAATTCCCATAATTCGAAATCGCGGGCAGAAGTATCGTACGGTGGTATATTCGAACATATCATCGCATACCATGAGGTAAAATGGCGGACAAACACGAGCTTACCATCAATTTAAAAATAATACAGAATAAAGATTGCCTTAAGGCGACATTATATGGCAGCGACCTTGAGCGACTGGGGAGAAGCTTGCGTCACTCCCCGCGACCGCGCAATGCACCCCCGCAACGCAAGCTCGAAATTTCGTAAGGTAACCATACGTTTCAAATAGTAAAGACTGTACTGCCTGATTTATTATCACCATCCAAATTTTTTCTGGACTTTAATTGTCTGGTCATTGAAAACTACTATGTGTATTTAGACAAGTAAATCTATCTATCTATATATATAAAAATGACTATGTGGCTACGCTACTTAGACTCATTTGATACTCGTAAATAATTAAGTTTTAATAACATTGAAATCGGAATATTGAAATAAGTATGAATTTACTTGTCAGCAATCATGTCCTCATTTTCGACATGCTGAGTTGAGTTTTTCCCTTTTGTATACAGCCAGAGCTGAATTTTTTTTTAATAGTTTATAGGCTTGCGTTTGACCATAATCTAACCTGATGTTAAGCGATGATGTGGTCGAAGATGAAGCACGCTTGCCTAGAAGTAATCTATTCACTCTTCACTTAAAGACTTCCAGGTTATAACTATCAGGAAACAGACTCCAGCAGGGAATTCTACTCCTTAGCCGTACCCATAATTAAAGTAATCTCAAAACGTTTCATGCGTATGGGTGGGATGTCCACCATGTAACGATGGCGCATCACCGTTTGTCTTGTAGTCCTATGATGGAACGGACTTGGTGGAATAAGACTGCAATTCCATCGCACACTCCCAGAAATGTAACCGATAGAAAACTGATAGGCTTGCAACACGTCGCCGATGCTCTAGGCTCTGGACCTTTGTCTCGACCAGTTTCTCGTTGCCGATGAGCCTTTTGGCCCGTTTCTCTATAGACTCAAGTGCATAGATCCGTCCCAGAGATGAAAGCAGCACTCCATACACGACCTAACTTGCGCTTGATAGAGGTTGAGCAGCTGTTCCGGTGTGAAGTACCGTCTCACTTTTGAAATGAAATGAAATTAAATATTTATTTTGTAAATTGTTTATAAATAACACTTTTACACGTCATGTTTTTTTGCGTGTTTAGTTTAGCTAGATGAGGCCGGTATTTCTTAACTGACTACTCTGAGAAGAAACAGCGAAACAAAATCAGAGGTCAAAGTCTCTTTTAAAGTCCAGACAATTTGTATTTGTATATGAGAAGCATGTAAGTTCATGTCTGTGGTATTTGTTTGAGGAAATAACCAAGCAAATTTGAGCGGACCTGTCCAGTCAGTGCAAGCATTTGTCAGTTATCGTGTAGCTCAACTTAGAATTTAAGGAGCTCAACAATTTGACGAACAATACCAAAGTAAGGCCATTTGGGTAGGCCACACAAGTACTCAAACTGCTTGACATCATTAAAGAAATTATAGTGAAAGTAAAAACTACGAAGATAGAATAACCTACATTGTCCTCACAAGTACAATAATGAAATAATTATATTTATATACAACGTGTAATTTAAAGGGTATATACATACCAAGTGCATGGCTTCTTTGGATGATAACAAACGATATGGCAAGGGTTTAGTAATCCTAAGTCTACGTGTGTAGAACTTATTATAAATTACAATACACTGATACCAGAGACCGAATTTTTCAAATTAAGAAGAACGAAAAGAATTATCGTGTTATTGGCAAGTGACGTGGAAAGTTATTGACCCTCGTAGTGCTGTGACACGTTTATTATGATTGGTATTCAAGAAATATATGAAACCAATAATTTGGTATCAATTCTTTCAGTCAGTTATTTTGTGCTGAAACTGTGCATAGAGACTCCATACCAGATGTTATCTTCAGCCCTTTTGGATAGATATGGGGTTTCCGTTACACGTTGTACATAAAAAAAAACAATAAACAAAAACAAAATTAATAGGTATATACACAATACTTTTTTTTTCTCTTTATTGATTATAAGGATATACAATACTTGAGAACGCAAATATTCTAATCAATCAAAAATAAATCATCAATCAAAATTTTAAAACTAAATAGAAGAGGCACACGTATATCACTGGAGCATCTCATTCCCAGGCCTACTTGTCCTCAATATAATCTGTAACTGTGTAAAAAGCTTTCTGACATAGCTTACGTTTTATAAATAATTTGAATTTATTAATACTTAGTTCTTGAATATGGCTAGGAATTTTATTATAAAAACGTATACATTGGCATCTAAACGATCCACCAATCTTTTTTCCTTGTTTTAGGAATGACATATGTGTCTTTGTTCCTTGTATTTACACTATGAATATCACTGTATTTTTTAAAAAGATTAATATTTTTGTGTGCATACAAGAGATTCTCATAAATATACTGAGATTAATATTCATAGTCAGAGTCATTCAGAGTCATAATATTAATCTCTTTAAATTTGTCTCTTAAGGAGTGCTTAGGACTTAATTTATAAATTGCACGAATGGCCCATTTTTGTAATACAAATATTGTATGAATGCCGGCGGCGTTTCCCCAAAGTATAATGCCGTATGAGATCACTCTGTGATAGTAACTAAAGTAGACTAAACGTGCTGTTTCGATATCAGTTAATCCACGTATTTTTCTAACGGCATATGCTGCAGAACTTGGCTATTTTGACAATTTATATGGGGGCCCCACTGAAGCTTCGCACCCAAATTTATGCCCAAGAAAACTGTGGTATCTTCGGGTTTCAATATTTCGCCCTTTATTGATACACATGTATTCACTTGTCTAAGATGAGGTAACGTAAATTTTAGGCATTTGGTTTTTTTCTCATTAACAAGAAGATTATTAACATTAAACCAGCTAACTACAGTTGCAAGGGCACTGTTTACTTCTTCAGTAACCTGCTGTTAACTTTGATTTTAAATAAAAGATTATTGATACACTTGTATTCACTTGTCTAACATGAAGTAACGTAAATTTTAGGCATTTGGTATTTTTCTCATTAACAAGAAGATTATTAACATTAAACCAGCTAACTACAGTTGCAAGGGCACTGTTTACTTCTTCAGTAACCTGCTGTTAACTTTGATTTTAAATAAAAGATAAGTATCGTCAGCGAATAACACTATGTCATGATTTTTGATCAGGTACGGTAAATCATTTATATAAATAAGAAACAAAAAGGGACCTAAAATTGAGCCTTGGGGACCCCCATCTTGACGTCACAGATCCCGGCGATCTTTTGCCGTTCAAGTCGACTCTCTGAATCCTTTCACTCAAGTATGAGGTCTGAAGATTCAGAGAGGCGTCCCGGAATCCGTAGTGGTGCAGTTTCCTGATTAATGTCTCATGGGGAACACAGTCAAATACCTTTGAAAAATCGCAAAAAATGCCCAACACTTACCAACACTTATCTTCCCATGCATTATAAATGTGTCCTAAAAGTTCAACACCGGCCATCAGTTGTTGAACGTCCTTTTGTAAAACCAAATTGTTTATTATGTAGCAATTTGTGTTTATTAAAAACTCTTTGCATCTGCATTAAAATAATTTTCTCAAAAATTTTACTGAAAGTGGGCAATACAGAAATAGGTCTATAATTAGTAGGGTCAGATGTACTAACTGATTTAAGTAGTGGGATTATTTTACTATATTTCATTAAATCAGGAATCTCACCGCAATCAATACAATTATTAAATATAACAGCTAATGTAGGAGCTATAATGTGTATAATGGACTTAGTAACATGAACAGAATTACCCCACAGATCTGCAGCCTTTTTAACATTCAATGAATTAAAAGTTTTGATGATGTCATTAGAAGTAACATATTGGAATTTAAACTCTGAACTACAAACTGGAACACTTTTTTTAAGTAATGTGTCTGCAGCAATGGCAGATGATTTTAGCGACTTGATTGTCGATACGGGTATGGCAGTGAAAAAATTTTCAAATTCTGTGGCGACTTGTGAATCTAATGTTATTATATTATCATCAATAGTTAGGGTGTAATTACTAGGATTCCCAACTTTTTGGCAGCCAATTGAGCCTTAGCCTCGATAAACGGACCAAAATTAAAGGTGGATGTCAACGTAACCTCAAGAAGTTCGATGCGATCTATATAATATAAAGCGAGTTATATAATATAAATTAAATTTAGGTAAGTATAGGCACGGGCGCGAAAGTAGGATTGACCATATGGGCGAAAATTGGAATATTGGAGAGTTGTGCGTAAACAAAACATTAGATCTCCGCATTCAAGGTCATGGTACTTTCGTACCATAGCTAGCTATAAGTACCTACAACTATGTCAAAAACCGCACTCAAGTATTTTTTAAACTAATCTGGACTGTCCTTACTACGCTGTAGTATGGTTACATTATAGTTAAATACTCACCTCGTACTCACCACAAAAAAACACTATTATTTCAATGAAATAAAAAAATACTAAACATTAGATCTCCGCATTCAAGGTCATGCTACATAAGTACCTACCCTAGAGTCATACCTACAACTCGTGTCAATATCAGCTTTCAAGTATTTTTTGATACTCTAATCCGGACTGTCCTTAGTACCTACGCTGTAGTATGGTGCTATTACATTGCAATATTTACCTCGTCTCTGCATTTTCGCGGCGAGAATCTAAGTTATTTGATATACTCCAAAAAAAAAAACATAATTTGAATAAAATAAAAATAATTTTAAGTAAGTACCTACTAAATATTAGATCTCCGCATTCAAGGTCATACTACTTACGTATCAAGAGCTATACCTACAACTATTCCAATATCAGCAACACTCAAGTATTTTTTGAAACTCTAATCGAACTGTCCTTACTACGCTCCAATATGGTTACCTACTCGTAAATTACATTTCAATACTCACCCTGTCTCTACATTTTTGACACAAGAATCTTTACTATTTGGTGTTCTCCTAAAAGGAAATAACATAATTATTTCAATAAAATAAAAGTTTGTTTACTACATTTAAATCACATTTATTTTATTCCAATATTCTAATTTAAACTATTGATAGAGATTATATAAATAATCTTCTTCTTATCGTGTGGGTAGTAATGTCTAATGACCCCATACACCCTAGTGTCAGAGTTTCTAGACTGCCTCAAGAGCCTCTGACGTGGTCTATTCTGACGACCGCCATTTGGCGACCGGGACTACCGGCTTATATGTGTCTTCCGAAGCACGGAACCATCTTTTTATCAGACAATCAGGTGATCCAGGCCTGCAATGTCCTAGCCAAAGTGGAAACAAATTTACAAAGTATGCGTCCCGCGGGAATCGAACCCACGACCACACACAAGTTAAACCCCTAAACCACTCGACCATGGCGGCAGTAAATTATATAAATAATTAAAATTCGTTACTTCATTAATCTATTTTTAACATTGTAAGGCGTTTCTTTTTTAGTGTTTTGGGTTTACCAACCATTTTGGCGTTAAACTTCTATGCGAATAAAATCATTTTGTATTTTTTGCGCGGAGCGTTAGCGTCTACTCGTGACAGTGGTCAGCGATGCACTGCCGCCCGTCGCCCGCAAGAGCCCCCGATTCATTGCGCACCTAGATTATTCGAATAATAATACACCATGACTTTACCAAACACAATATGAAGAAAAGCCGTATACTAAAAGATTGGCAATTAAATTATCTTTTAGACTGTGAAAGTTTCATAAAAATACACCCAATGGTTGTTGCCTGATCTTCGCTTTTATGCCCGCGTTAGACGTACTTTTAAAAATAAATTACACAATGTTTTACAAAAAAATATTTAAATATTCATATATCAAATTATTAAGGAAATAGTCTAGTTTATCATTATTTTTTTTTCAAAGCATACCAACTAGCTGTTTAGACGTGATCTTGGATTAAAAATCATCGAAAATCGAATATCTGCCCCTTAAAACCCAATAGCTTATAAACAACTTCATGGTCACTTGTAGAAAACAGGATAAAAAACAGATACCTATCTCCCTCCCCCTCCCACAATGTAATACATAGGTAAGCGAGACAAACATATTTATCGACACCTACAAAGTGGTGTAACGACTTAAGGCTTTTTACACCAGCCTGACAAATGGCCCTTTTAACGTTGTATGTAGCGGTATTCTCACCGAGCGACAAATGTACGGGATATGGGATGGTAAAGTGTAATTTGAGATGATAATGCTTCTCTCTGTATGGTATGTCCGATAACGAATTGTTTTGCTTAACGATGTTAAGTGTATCGTTGTGGTTGTTGTTTGATAATTTGTCTTTTGAAGTAGCTTCTGACTGCGGTTTTGCTCACTTGATTTATTTTTTCTGAACACTAAAATAGCCGAAGAATAATTCGGCCGTTCATTCCAACTGCATTCAGACCAAAAGGCACATGGATTTGTTTTGACGTGAAAGAAGGACTAACAAACAAACTTTCAGTAATATTAGTTGTTGAATAATATTAGTGAAGAATAATAATATTAGTGAGGTATTGAATAATATTAGTGGTTGGAATTCGACCATAATTCATTTTGTTTTTGTTCAAATGTTCGCGTAATTTCCGTAAAAGGGGATACAAAGCCCTATGGATTGCTTCAAGAATTCTTAAATTTATACTGTCTTCTAAGACCAATTGCACTTTTGAAAAATACCCAGGGGGTATATACCCAATGTTATGTTTACCCCTTTTATCACGCACTCGCTTCGCAAGAATTGGTTTTCAGACGAAGCGATGTAAGTACGTATACGAAGTTAAAACGAACCTGACAGATGTCAACTTGACGTGACACTGAATTCCCGCCAAAAAGTAAAAGACAGTTAAGTCAAATGTATGACGAAAGTACAATATTGGTTTTGGAAATAAAGATAAAATGGAATTTCATCATTGTTAGTGTATGATTTTACCTCATATACCTCATGTACGGTTTATTACCATAATTTTTTTGAGCTCCTTGCCCTAGAAACTCATTTAATATCCAGATACCGTGATACTTTAGAATAATAAAAATAAATTCCGCAAAACAATTTTTTTTTTCAAGCCAAAATACGTTTAATATGTATGCCACTTACTAAAGTTAGGACTTATGTAAATCCACGCAACGTATAAACCATACTTTATGAAGCTTACGTAATTTTTTTTAAAACGTTTTCCGGCTACCCCCATTTTATTGTGTTTACTCAGCGAATAATGCGAAAATGCGTTGGTCATAAAATGTGTGCGTGCATTTTGAGTGTTCATCTAAACAAAGGTTTTTTTTTAACTTTTGTCTGTCAGCTATTTTGAATTTTTTTTTATATTTGCTTGACGTTCATAATTTTAGGACTACTAGTTTCTGCCCACAGCTTCACTCGAAATGTTTATTAACAGCGAAATAAATAACTTAAGTTCTTCTCCGAAGTCTAATAAAATCTATCTCTGTACCAAATATCATTAAATTCATAGGTTCGACGTGAAAACGTAACAGACAGACAAACAGAATTACTTTCAACTACATTTACAGCCCAACTTTGCGCACATAGGCGTTTTTTATGACTATGATTGCGATCTAAGTCAATCAAAGCTTCTTTTCTAGAGTTCCGTAGCCGAATGGAAAAAATGGAACCCTTATAGTTTCGTGATGTCTGTCTGTCTGTCCGTCCGTCCGTATGTCACAGCCGTTTTAATCCGAAACTATTAAGACTATACATGTGAAACTTGTAGGTAGATGTATTCTATAAACCGCTTTCCGATTTTAAGAAAAAAATAAAAACAATATTTAAAATTAAGGGGGGCTCCTCATACATGGAACTGAAACTGATTTTTTTTCTTCTTCATGAAACCTATGCATGTGTGTAGAAAGGTCTTTAAAACTTTTTACCAAAAAATTAAACCGACTCCCAAAAAACACTGCAAAGTGAAAAATAACTTTAATTTCGGTAGTCGGTGTCTTTAGTTTTGTATTTTCGTTTTTGGCACCGACTTCCGAAATTAAAGTTATTTTTCACTTTGCAGTGTTTTTTGGGAGTCGGTTTAATTTTTTGGTAAAAAGTTTTTATTTCACTCTTTTTAGTTGGTCTATTTTTAATTTACCTAGTTACAAGAGCCTAATTATCAACTACTTATAACCTTTTACAAAATATTGCTTTTCCCAATGCTGGGCCGTTAATTGTTGAGGAGTTCTCCTGGTACTTCACCATCAGCTCTACATCACCATATGCATTGTGACGAGCATAAAGTGCGTAACATCCATATTCAAGTAATCGAATCGCAATCCACTCAATACTTATTATTGAGTAGTTTCGGCGGCCATCTGTGGTCTTCATCATCAGTTCCACTTCCTCAAATGGTACTTTTTGAAACTGCACAAGTTACTATAATAAATACCCAAAACGACATAGGTGTGCCTATAATATTTGAAGAGTTCCCTCGATTTCTCCAGGATCCCATCATCAGATCCTGACGTTTATGAAAATGGGACCAGTATCGAAGTATACCCTTTCAATCAAAAAAAAGAATTTTCCAAATCGGTTCAGCCGTCTTCGAGTAATCGATGATCATAAATTTAAAAAAAAAAAAAAATATACGCGTCGAATTGATAACCTCCTCTTTTTATCGTCGGTTGAAAAATGATATTGAGGTTTCTAAAACCACTTTTTCATGAAGTCAATCGTTTAAAAGATATACGCTTCCAAAGTGGTAAAATGTGTGTGTGTCCGCTCTTACTTCTATAATACGAGTAATGGAGGGAAAAATCTAATAAAAATATGTATATGCTGTCAGATCTTAATATAAACTTTCAAAGAACATTGATTTGAACGAGATCGGGTCAGCATTCAGTTTTTACCCGTAAATTACAACAACCTTTAATCAAGAGCTGATAAATATCTGCCTGTATTTTTTAAATTTCGATACACGGAACAACCGTTGTCACAAATCCGACATCGCCTTATACATGAGGCTCTTCACACTTAAATATTAGTATTTAATATAATTTAAAATTATTTAATCAATTCCTTCAATGAATTTAAATATATTTTTTTACTTACAATAATGTAATAAGCTGAACTTATACTTACTAAATTATGGATATGAATCTGAAATAAATAGGTGATTAATAGATTCTTTATTTTATTTTCACTTTTGAATCAGAAATTCAGTGATTGACCTCCACAGGCCTATAACCCAGAATTTTCAATCACCAAATCACAATAGACTACAAAATATTTCAATCAGAATTATTTTTATTGTCTTTCATTCTGCTTGTGGAAATCATTCACGCGTTCTGACAATGTCAGTTTTATAGGTCAATATTTTGTTTTTATCACACCATATAGTACTGTGTTGTTTTGTGTCAGAACCGTTATTTTAATTTTATGTGTAATTGGAAAAATCTGGATATGTAATGTGTGATATGTTCTTTTTTTTCTGGGTGGGAAAATCATCAAATTACCCCTCCCGCTGTGGTTGGAGCGGAAGGGAGTGTCAGACTTCTACTGACTAAAAACTCACCCTGCTCCTTCAACTGCTATTACTTTCCGAGGCCACGGTATCTCGTTAATACATTCCCGCAACCTCGTAAGTGATATGTTCTGGAATTCATTCAACATACGACGTTCATACTATAGACAAGTAAACTTGTACAAACATTAAGACCTATTTACTCCCATGAGCAAACATATACTATTTACTAAGTTGAGTATTTGTCAAACTATACAATCTACAAGACAGTCATGAAACCTACCCTTGAGTAACGGCCTACACTATACATTATACGAGATTCATGCAGATAAGTTTCTGAAATGACTTCGTGAAGCAAAAAGCACACATAAACACACACAATCACCTACAAAAAATATCTGTAAAAAAACTGTATTTGTCTTGCATAATTAGAGCAAAATGTAACGAAGGAGGCTGGACCTCACAACACAGGGTATCCTAGTGTGTGGTTCAGTGCATAATTTTGATTTATGTAATCTTTTTTTGAAGTATGATAAATAAATACAAATTTGAGTAGTCAATTCCAGTCATGTTTTTCAATTGAGTAGCTGTTATGAAATCTACTAAGCACAAGTTCTTGAAAGTAAGAAGAAAGCATGATTTATAAGTCACATAATTTAACAATCACTGAGAGAGATTTAACTAAAAGTCTAAAACAAGAAGTACCAGCTCAAGGCCCACTCAAACCTGATAAAAAAATTAAAAACTAAATACTAAATCTGCTGCAAATTGCGGCCAGTACGTAGCCGAGATCTAAACTAATACTTTAGAAAATAAAACTCATTTCGCATCACACATTAGCGAACTTGTTACTTTACTGAGCTCACAGCAAACCGTACTTGCGACAGAACAAAATGACACAAAATGTAATCCGACTAACTGAAGTGGAATTTGCATAGCTGTCTTACTGCGAAGACAGTTGAATTGAATTGAAAACAATGTGTTTCTGTATTAAATAAATGAGTTTCCATTTACATGCAATATAGAGGAGTAATGTTTGGTTTGTTTATGGGATGTTGTTTGAAAGTGTAAGAGTTATTACTGCTATTGTTATATGAGTTATTGGAAGTTTCTTTTCTTCAAGACCATTTTGTAGATTATTTAATCAGAGACCGTGAGTATTAGGATCGCGTTTACTTAAAGACCGTTTAAGGTTTTTGCATTACACAACTACAACCATTTAATAAAAGGTTATCAAACTCCATGAGTGATGCTCGTAGATCGGTCTTGAAGTTTTGGAAGTCCAAGCACGTTTCATCACCAGACTAACAGATATCGACATGCCATGAATATGCACAAAATGTTTTAGGAGTACTATCATTGCGCGTACAGCTACGGAGTGGAATGCCCTGACGGAGTCTCTATTTCCCGATAACTATAAACGGGGGTTCTTAAGTTCGATTGTGAATTGATTACACGTCTCCGCCGGAACTTACACATATTTTCTCTGCTTTACAAGTAATCTGTTCAATCCTAAAACGTTTCAAGTTCCTTCTTGAAACACATGGAAAATTTCTGAGGTCATCGGAAAACTTGAGGCGGAGTCACTCCACCGATTTTCTGGTTAGTCATACTTTCGTGGTAGGTAGATATGTTACAATAAAATCGATAATCTATACATCGTATTTATAGAGCAATGATGTACCAGTGATTATGGACCTGACTTTTAATTTACTGGTCCTGGGTTCGAACTCAGTCAAAAACTTTACTTTGTGTAAGTTATGTCATCACTATACTATCCTATTATTTTATAAACCCTTACTGTAATTTGTTCCAATGTACAAGAAAGAGGCTATCTATCTATCTGATAGTCTTTTGTTTTTTTTTTTGGGATTTTCGAAGAAGTATTCAGTCTAGCTGGATGTCACTGGATATGCTGGATCTATGAAGTGCCTATCAGAACTCCAAAACACAGTAACAGAGTAATACGATAACCTTAGACACGATAACTTTAGAAATATCCATGTCAACTATTAAAGATGTAGGTACTGATGACAGCTGTTAATGTGAACTTGGTACGATTGTTGAGATTCGACCATCAGATTTTAAATGAGAGCATTTACAACACAATATAATAATATTATAAACGTGCAAGTGCGTTTGTTGGTGTGTCCTTCTTTCACGTCAAAACACAGCAATGAATCGATGCGATTTGATGTTGTAATAATAGGGGTGGAGAGTGTATAGAGTCCTTAATTTTTTGCTGAAAATACGTTTTAAGGCGAGCAAAAAATAAATACCAAATCAAAATCATAAATAATTACTCATTCCACCATTGCGACACACACTTAGTTTCAATAATACACTAAAACAATTTGGTGCCGGGTAGCCTTAGTTAGAATAACAGCCGCATGGGTCGATATTCTGCCGGGGTTGCGGAATTGTTCGAAAGAGTTACCGCGGCCTCGGAACACGAAGGGCATATGATGGAACACGGATGGGTTTTAATCAGTAAAAGTCTGACACACTCGCCCACCCAGATCGGGGCGAGGCGGTCATTGAATGATTTCCCAAACTTAAAAAAGAGTTGATCTTTAAAGTTAAGCAACGCTTGACGGGGTCTGTTCGAGGATGGATGATCAATGACCATCTTAACAAATTGAGATTCCTCCATGTCTTAGAAATCACGCTAAGTTCTTGGCCCAGCTTGATTGACAGGCCTGTTGGTCTAGTGGTCGGTGGCCCTGACTGCTATGCGCAAGGTCGTGCGTTCGGTTCCCACCCAGGACAAATGTTTGTGTTATGAGCACGATCGTTTGTTCTTTGTCTGGGTGTAATTTATCTATAATATGTATGCATTTAGAAATATACAACGTGTAACGGAAACCCCATATCTATCCAAAAGGACTGAAGACAACATCTGGTATGGAGTCTCTATGCAAAGTTTCAGCTCAAAATAAGTGACTCACAGAATTGACCCCAAATGATTGGATTCATATGTTTTTTGAATACCAGTCATAACAAACGTGTCACAGCACTATGAGGGTCATCGCTTTCCACGTCACTTGCCAATAAAACGATAATTCTCTTCGTTCTTCTTAATTTGAAAAATTCGGTCTCTGGTATCAATATACACACATCAAAAGTGTCTAGGGATCAACATATATTTTTGCAATAACTTTTCTCCTGATTGATATTAATTAAAATTTTCTTTAAGGATTCATCAAATAAAGTGTTTTTGTTTGTCACAGTAACGATAAACCAAGTCACCTTTGCATTAATAAAGAAATTTGCCATTTTCCTAATAAAGGGATTTTTGACATTTGAACCACTAACATTAAAGTTCGAAAAAAAGACTGAAATAACAGTTTTCTTTAAAATTTTATTGGGTAACTTAAACAATTAATAATCCGTGTTTCTACCGCGAACACTAACAACACAAGAACATCGGTTTGGCATACTCAAAATGAGTTCATCCAAATCACGCTGTGGAATGGCCGCCCATGTTCGTTGCAACAACAAAAAAAGGTCTTCTTGCGACTGGATACCCTCCATATTCGGCAGAGCTCTTCTCTGTAGCATATCCCATGCATGCTCAATCGGGTTCAAGTCTGGCGACTGAGCAGGCCAGAGCAGGACATTGATGTTAGCTGCGGCGAGAGTCTGTCTTACAACTCTTGCGGTGTGCGGTCGTGCATTATCATGCATTAACTGAAATAAGGGACCGATTTGCACTTGTAGAGGAACGATGACGTCAGATACAATCGTCTCAGCATAAATTTGAGCGTTGAGGTTGCCTCTGATCCAAATCAACTCAGTTCTTCCGCCGATCCAAATACCCGCCCATACCATGATGGTTCCACCACTATAAGGATGGACTTCCTGGCAGGATTTTAATCGCTGTTGGCGTCCAGGGGTTCTCCAGTGTCGTATACGTCTTGTATCCGGTCTCATACCAAAACGAGACTCATCAGAAAAGCACACGAAACGCCATTGTTCTTCTGCCCAATTTCTGTGTTCAAGAGCCCATTGATATCGAATCCTACGATTGTGCATTGCTATAGGTGGTACCCGTAGCGGTCTTCGGGAATGAAGGTTCACTTCATGCGAGCGGTTTCTGACTGTTTGGTCGCTAATCAAGTTCCCTGAAGAGTGATGAAGCCTCACGGCTAACATCATGGCGGTTATTGTTGGAGCTCTTCGAGTTAAGATTTGAATGTATCGGTCTTGTCTCCGTGTGGTGCAGCGATACCGTCCTCCATGGCGCTCAGCCACGGTACCAGTGCTTCGGTAACGTGTCCAAAGTCGACTGATAACACTCTGACTTGTATTCAGAGCTAAAGCCACAGTACGTTGCCGGGAACCAGCTTCTATCATTCCCACGGCTCTGAGCATTTCTTCCCTGCTTAAATGACGTCGCCGCTACATAATAACGTTGGTTTTAATCAGTAGTAGGGAAACAGTAGCACTAATAATGTCTTCAATGCGTTGTATGTTTTTATAGGGAAAATATTGACAGCTGATTTTCATCTTTTACTCGAATTTGATTAACAGTTCCTGTTTCAAATTATGAAATGCACCAAAAAGGATCCATATAAATTTATAAAATCATAAATTTATTACAAAGCCACATCTCAATATCAAGAAATCCGCATAAAAATGCTTGATCCCTAGACACTTTTGATGTGTGTAGTATTGAAATTTCTAATATGCTCCACACATGTACACATAGGATTAGAAAACTCTTGCATATCGTTTGTTATCATCCAAAGAAGCCGTGCACATGGTATGTATATACCCTTTAATTTACACGTTGTATATTACATATGTATGTTTATCAGTTGTCTAGTACTAATAGCACAAGCTCTGCTTAGTTTGGGACTAGATGGCGTTGTGCGAAAGTTGTGGAATATTATTATTATTATAGCTGTGATTTCTAAATCTTTCAAACGACAGAAAATGTGAAACGAGTCTTGATATCTTGGTATCGTCTTACCCAACTATTGCGTTGTGGAGATCAGATACGCAGTCCCTCCATGCAAAACGCTAGTACTTAGTTGCATACAGTTTTTTTCTTATAATATTATAGGTTCGCGTTTGACCACCATCTCTTCTCAGTTTGACTGGAAACCGACCCAAACATAGGAGTAGAAAAGTCTAAGCAGATGGTGATATAAAGCCTGCAATACATGTTAGCCGAGCGTTGTCGTTTGAAGGCCCATACCAACATGTAGACAGTATATTTGTCTAGTTGGCCGAACGGAGGCCAGCGCCAACGTGTATAGAGCTCATTTGGTGCAACTTGTCTTCGCTCGCCGTTGCTCGTGATCACTTGCCTCACTTCGGTTCGGTGTCGGTTTTTGGTCACAAATCAAAGGCGCTCGCCTGCGCTCGGCCAACGTGTGGGTAGCTCTACAGACCCTCTTCTACATTGTTCGTCTGCATTGGCGTTTGACGAACTTGTCGAACCTGTGGACATTATTTCTTGCCTTGTACCTATTTGCCAACACTCGCGTTGGCCTACGCTCGGCCAACATGTATTGCAGGCTTTAAACTCGTTACAGATGACAATCTTGAATAAAATCCAATCCATATCTTGTACAGAAACCAGCACATCAAGCTACAACTATCCGTCAAATTTCTTTAATAGATTTTCAACTTTATTGTTAAAGAAATTAGGTTCAAGTTTGATTGGAAAAATTTTGTCAGTTTTGGGTAGCTTCATGTGCTGGCGTCTGTACATTTAAACCGTAAAAACAGAGAAAAAGATATAAAAAAATCCAGTAAAACTGCGTCATCTGGAGGCTTATCCCAGCGGTTCTGGATTAAATCGTATTTGTCTCGCAAATACGGGGTGTCTGGCACAATAAGCGACACAAGGCTAGTGGCGCAGTAGATACAAGCATGACTTACGAGTTCTAGGTCATAGGTTAGAACCCAGACAGTTAAATTACTTTGTGTAATTTACATGCTCGCTGATCCCAAAACGACGAAGTAAAATATCGTAAGAAAAATCTGAAGAGAGATCTAGCAATGTGGAAAGTATTCACATAACTTGCAATCTCGTTAACCCCTCTAACTAAGCTAAATATGCTTTTGTCTGGAGTGGGCATACATTTTCCCTCATAGAGAGGGTTCTTGTGTCTTAGCAGTGGGTAGCGGTATATTCTAAGCTCGTATGTGCTCAAACTATCAAGATTTGTTACAAGAAACTCGATACAATTCAATTATTTATTTCAAATAGTGGTTATATCATTTTTTCTATCTTCGACCAACACAGATAATTTCTTAACAAATTGATTAAGCACACATAGAGTAAACGAAGGTGTCTGAGCTAGTATTAACACGTTGAACGCCAAGAAAAAAAATGCATCTTCCCGTTCAGGCCGCGTCGGTCAGTGATGGCCGACAACTAGACTTGCCGTTCGGGCCGCGTCGGTCAGTGATGGCCGACAACTAGACTTGCCGTTCGGGCCGCGTCGGTCAGTGCTGGCCGACAACTAGATTTGCCTTCTAGGCCGCGTCGGTCAGTGCTGCGTGCGGCGTTTGATATCTCCATAGTTAAATAATTAATAACTAAAGTTGACTTTTGTTAATGAAAACATACATTTGGACATTAGATATCTATTTTTTTTTGAGATTGGCTTCCCGTCAAACCAACAATTAAAAAAACGTTTGGTCTAAATTTGGATAGAACTGTGATAATTGCTTGGCCTGAAGGGAAAGCTCACTGTCGGTCAGCACTGACCGCGTTGGCGTACAACGTGTTAACTGTGTGACACACAGAACAATATTTCTTAGCAAAAAAAATATCAAACTCAATAACTTATTTACCACATGATACAAGTTCCACTAACATCGCTTTTTTCATTATGTCAAAAGTACTAAGAATAGGTTACTTCTAGATAAGCGTGCTCCATCTTCGACCACACCTTCACTTACCATCAGGTGATATGGTGGTTAAAAGCGAGCTTATTATATCAATAAAAAAAACACATACATTTGATCAAAAATCAACATATCATCATTTATTTATTATGTACTTTATTGTACACCTTCCAATACAGATGCCAGCACATAAAGCTACCCGAAACTGTAAAATTTTCCCAATCAACCTTGAACCTAATTTCTTTAACAATAAAGTTGAAAATCTATTAAAGAAATTTGACAGATTGTTGTAGCTTTATATGCTGACATCTGTACAATCGGCTAATTCCCAACTATTTTAGGGTCGCGCCCAGTCTAACCGCATGCAACCGAGTATTATTGTATTACACGGAGTGATTGCCTGTCTGATCTCCACAACCCAGTAGCTGGGTAACACGATACCCCCTAGCCAGACCACTGTCTGATTTTTAGGCTTCTGACTACCCTAAACGAGTGTCAAAGATGTTCAATTGACAGCCGGGATCAACAACTTAACTTCCTTTCTAAGGTAAGGTTATCACACCGCCAACTTCCAAACTCCAAGCTAACTCCATCTATTGAGAAATTTCTTACAGAAAAATCCTATAGCACTTTTCGCCCGACTTGGAAATCGCACCCGACACCTCACGCATTAAAAAATCAAGATATACATATAAAGTTATTCGCTAGAGTTAGAGCTCGGTTGCTATTAATTTTCTATCAAATTTATGATTGGACGTAGTTACGCAAAAAGGATCCAATCCACACTTTTTCCGAAATTGAGTTATATTGATATCTTTAATATATCACCCTGAAGATGCGTTTGGTATATATAACTCAATTTCGGAAAAAGTGTGGATTGGATCCTTTTTGCGTAACTACGTCCGATTATTCTTTTGTTTCCTCTCCACATGAAAATTTTGGTGTAAAATAAAGTATATTCTATCTATCTGTCTAGGTAATACATACAATAATTCTGAAAGAACC
The DNA here is from genome assembly GCA_943138885.2 of Tholera decimalis. Classification (NCBI taxonomy): domain Eukaryota; kingdom Metazoa; phylum Arthropoda; class Insecta; order Lepidoptera; family Noctuidae; genus Tholera; species Tholera decimalis. The sequence continues at coordinate 6,988,661 of OW964568.2, forward strand.
AGTTGAATAAGTGGCGATAAAATCTAAATCAACTAAGGTTAATAGGGGCTTATAATAAAAATATTTTTTTCCTTTATGTGTGAAGAATTATAGAGGTTTAGGTACCAGCAAAAGTACTCAGTACAAGCGAAAACACTCCACCGAAGAAAGGACACATATAAAAATAAATGAACGATCACTCAAACTAAAATAGACCAAAATCCACAATGAAATGGTCGCTAGACTTTCATGAACATTCCTATTTCCTACCCTTTCCTCTACAAGTTTACATGCATACATATAAACAAATTGGACTGTCTTTCTGTGATTTCTGTCTGTCACTTAAGATAACTGTGTTGTCTTAAGTGCTTATATTTACTCGACATTAAAATATAAACAATCATGTTAACTTTTTTGTTATTGTCTGTCTGTCTCTCTGTTTTGTCTCTGGAATGGCTGAGCTTATTTTAATGGCAGATAGAGGAGGTTCTAGGGCAACGTATAGGCTACTTTCTATCTCATAACTCCCACGGGTTCGGGATTTATGCGGGAATAATCTTCCACACGAACAATGTCACGAGAATAGCTAATGAATATACGAATGATTTATCAAACATATGCTGTATTGTACATGCGAAGTTTCGTCAAGTTCGATAAATTATTATCGAACTTCAATTCGGCGTAACTCGATTCTCGGAATCAGGGTTTCGTGCGTAATAGGATGACTTTTACTTAAAGATAGTTTAAGGCGATGACAGCCAACGCCTTTTTGGGAGTACAATAGACATGATTGTGCTTCACACGCCCGTAACAAAAAAAAGACAAAAAAAAAAATTAAAACTTAATTTTATGAAATAACTAGCAATCCACCCCGCCTTCACACGGGTGCAATGTACTAATTTGGGGCAGTGTGGAGTTACTCGGAGGAGGAGATACAAATATTTGAATTTTTGGCTTTTCTCTACTATAATATTCATGTATTATACATAATTGTAAGCATTCCTCTTGAATCACTCTTATCTATTGCTGTGTACTTAGGGCTATTAATTTGATTGTTTTTCTTATTTAAGTTATACATACCTATAATTTTACAAATTATTGGGTCATCCGGAAAGTTCGAGCCGTTATTTGATGTAAATAAAACTACTAAAATATTACAAATCTAATTTATATTAATCTATTATATATTGACCATTTTGTTCAATCACTTGCTCTTCTACTAACTAATCAATTCCACTTTTATAAAATGATTTACTTTTAGAGTCAAAAATATTTTGAAGGTGGTTTTCAATATCTTCCAATGTTTCAAAGTTTTTTCCAGATAAAAAGTTTTGAAGCGATCTGAAAAGGTGGAAATCTGTTGGGGCTAAGTCCTGAGAATAAGGTGGATGCATGATAGTATCCCAGCCGAATTGGTGTATTTTTCTTTGTGTCATGATCGCCACATGGGGTCTGGCATTATCATGATGAAAAACAACTCCGTATCTGTTGGCTAATGCCGGTCGTTTTTGTTCTATTGCAGCCTTTAGTTTTTCTAATTGTTGACAATACTTTTCAGCAGTAACAGTCTCATTAGGTTTTAACAATTCATAATATATTATCCGTAAATGATCCCACCACACGCACAACAGTACTTTTCTGTCGTGTAATTTTTGCTTCGGCATAGTATACGCTGAAGTACCAGGCTCTGACCAATGTCGCTTTCTTTTCTCATTACCGTATAGAATCCATTTTTCGTCTGCTGTTACCAGTCGGTGAAGGAATGCTTTTTTTCTGCCGTGCATGTAATGAAACACATGCGGTCACCCTGTCCAGTAAATACGTGTGGTATACATACATCATACTTGCTCAGCCGTCCCGATCATGCATCCCGATTTTCTTCAAGTGGTCGAAAACAGTGGATTTAGAATGTCCAAGAGTTGCTGCTAATTTTTGGACAGTTTGCCACGGGTTTCACTTTATTTCTTCCCTGAGAAGATCATCATCAATGCCCACAGGTCGACCGCAGCGAGGCTCATCCTCCAGAGAAAACTTTTCCTTGTCGAAATCTAGCAAACCACTTTCTACAAGTTCTTTCAGATAGCGCATCGTCACCATAAACACTACAAATATTTTTTGTCGCCTCAACTGCGTTTAAACTCATATGGCATAATGTGTCGTAGATGTTTTTTATGATGACTCATCTTTATTTACAAATAAAATGTTTTAAGCACCGTTCAAAGATGTATGATACGTATTACAAACAACACTATCTGCAGCACACTATCATGTTTGTACACGTTGCATTTGCGATTGCTACTTAAAGAAATACGACAACATCCGAGCGGCTTCGAGCGCGGCACGAGCTTTCCGGATGACCCAATATTTACAGTATGTTACACCACTTTATTTTAAACGTTATAAACCGTGTATTCCATTTACTGGGGATCGGCCTTCCTTGGCTTTCCTTCCATCAAGCACGTTTTTGCACTACATTAGAATCCAGTTAGAATTCTTTCATATTTCTTTCAGATCTCATCGTACAAGTTATTTTAGAGACTTAACAAATTATCAAATAAATTATCGTATAAATATAATTTACGTATATTTTTTTTTCGATACATTACAACTAGCTATAGACTTAATGCCAATTTTAAAATAATTTAACGTCGTATGTCTGTGCCTTAAGGAGGAGGATTATAATATCTGTCTCCCTTCGTCTTATGCCGTATATGCCATTGTACAGACGCCAGCACATCAAGCTACAACAATCTGTCAAATTTCTTTAATAGATTATCAACTTTATTGTTAAAGAAATTAGGTTCAAGGTTGATTGGGAAAATTTGACAGTTTCGGGTAGCCTCATGTGCTGGCGTCTGTACCTCTGTGGTTTATAGACCCACATCTCGAATTTGATAGTTTGAAATCTGAATATCAATATAACTGTATCGATTTTGACAGCATTGCTATACAACGTGACAATGCCGCCCGTCTCTTGGGTACGTGACCAGGCCACAGCGTCGAGGAGATTTTTTTTATTGATATTTTTTAAAAAGAGAACTAACCTCCTCCAACTAAGCTAAATATGCTTGTGACTGGAGTGGGTCCACGGCAATAACGTAATGGGTGAGGTTTGAACCCTGAATTCAATTGAACTGAATTCAATTGAATTGAACCCAAAATTTGAAACTGCGACCTCTCGATCACAAATCCAACACCTTAGTCAGTAGGCAACTTTCCCTTGAGTCGTCTAAGTTTGCAGTTTATGTTTTTTTTTTTTTAATTTAAACAGTATATTGAGGTACTTAGCACAAGCATTATTCGGCATCACTTCTGAGAAGAGTAAGGGACAGTCGTAATAGCATCCTAAGAACGGTGAGTGAGAGTATGTCCTCTCCTATTATGAAGCAGTTTGTGCGGAGGGTGATTAGTATTATTACTAGATAATAAGCTATTAGGTATAAGTTACTTACATTTTATGGACCAAAATAAAAAGATTGTATTGTATTGTATTATTTGTTCAGTAAAACTTTATCTATAACTGACTTAATTTATATAAAAATGTTCTTAGCTCTTATAGTAATAACAGGTTGAGTACTTTCATCAGCATTTTCATTGAGATTTCAAAAAACTGTGCTTTCGCCAATATTTGATAGAAGTGATTGACAAGAATATTTTATTGGAAGGTCTGGGTCGTAATTTTTTTAGGCAGGAGAGCTTAAATATATTACCAATAAGTTATTAGGGTACTTAAATATTTTATCTTACGAAGTCGACTCAGTCAGATGAAGTAAGGTCGTATCTATAGAAACAAAGTGCATTAGTATCTATGTTCCGGAGGATCTTCTACAACGTGTAATTTAAAGGGTATATACATACCAAGTTCACGGCTTCTTTGGATGATAACAAACGATATGACAAGGGTTTGGTAATCCTATGTCTTCATGTGTGGAACTAATTAGAAATTACAATACATTGATACCAGAGACTGAATTTAAGAAATTAAGAAGATTGAAGAGAATTATCGTGTTATAGGCAAGTAACGTGGAAAGTTATTGACCCTCGTAGTGCAGTGACACGTTTGTTATGATTGACATTCAAGAAATATATGAAACCGATAATTTCGTATCAATTCTTTGAGTCACTTATTTTGTGCTGAAACTGGGCATAGAGACTCCATACCAGATGTTGTCTTCAGCCCTTTTGGATTGATATGGGGTTTCCGTTACACGTTGTATATTTCAAGGATTTTTCTTCTTTTTCTTAGTCGTTCTTAGTTCATCGATCACTCTTGACACAGAGTGGTCGTAGTCATCAATCAGGAACAGTTTGAGTAACAAGTTCTGTTATACGGCGCCATTCTTGTCGGACTGCAGCTTTTCTGGTACACTCATGAACAGAGTAGTTTGTTGGCGCTTTATTAGGTTTTAGGGTCATATTATAAGGGCCATAATTAGTCAAATTCTGGGGTTGTCTTTTAAAAGTACGATGCAGTTTTCATTTATTGCATATTACGTGTCACTGATCTTTAAGACTTACAAAATTACTGTTATGACCACAAAATTTTCCACCACGAAACAATCTGATCTCAGTAACAACACGGAACCACTGAACAGTGTTAAGTCGAAGTCAGTAACACAGGCCGCAGTAAGAATTAATGATTCGTTACAATTTGCGGTCGCCTCCAAATGGGACAACCCTATTATTTACCGTGGTATCGTAAAATTGGGTCAGGCTGGGATCATTCCATGGGATCCGTAATAGTGTGCCCGATTGTCTTTTGTTACTCTATTGCTACGGAAACAATTATCTAACCCATTTTTGATATTTAACCGACTTCAATAAAAAGGATGATGTTCTCAATTCCTCTTGAACTTTTTTTTTATGTATGTTACCTCATTACTCGCAGATGGCTGCACCGATTTGGAAAATTCTTTTTTGTTTGAAAGGGTATACTTTCTAGTTGGTCCCATTGTCGTCACGTTTGGATCTGATGATGGGATCATGGAGAAATCGAGGGAAATCTTCAAATATTATAGGCACACCTATAGCGTTTTTGGTATTTCTTATAGTACCTTGTGCAGTTGCTCTCGAAAAGCACCATTTGAGGAAGCAGAACTGATGATGACGACCCCAGATGGCCACCGAAACTACTCAATAATAAGTATTTCGTGGATTGCGATTAGATTACTTGAATATAGATGTTAAGCACTTTATGCTCGTCATAATGCATATGGTGAAGTAGAGCTGGTGGTCAAGTACCAGGACAGAACTCCTCAAAAATTAACGGCTCTGCACCGGGAAAAGTAGTTGACATTTTGGCTTTTGTAACTAGATAATTTACAAACCGACCCACTAAAAAGCGTGAAAAAAAAACTTTTTCGCAAAAAATAGAACGGTTCTATTTTTTGCTAAAAATATTTTTATTATTTATTTATTTATGATCAAACTGCTTCGTTGGTCAAGTGGTCGTAAGCTCGACTGCTGAGCACGAGGTCTTGGGTTCGATTCCCGGGTCGGGCAAAAAGTGCTATTGGGTTTTCTGTAAGGAATTTCTCAGTAGTAGCCCGGAGTTTGGAAGTCGGCGGTGTGATACTACCGTGCCTCTCATGTTAAGCCGTTGATCCCAGCTGCTATGACATTTTCGGCAGTCGTTACGGGTAGTCAGAAGCCAGAAATGTAAGACCGGTCTGACCAAGCGGTATCTCGTAACCCAGCTGCATCTGGTTTGTCTGAAAGCTAACCCCAACATAGTTCAGAGAAGGCTTAGCAGATGTTGACAGCCTGCAATACATGTTGGCCAAGAGTAGGCCAATGCGAGCGTTGGCAAATAGGTACAAGGCAAGAAATAATGTCCACACATTCGACAAGTTCGTCGAACGCCAATGCAGACGACCAATGTAGAAGACAGTCTGTAGAGATGCCCACACGTTGGCCGAGCGCAAGCAAGCTCCTTTGATTTGTGACCAAAAACCGACACCAAGCCGAAGTGAGGCAAGTGATCACGAGCAACGGTGAGCGAAGACAAGTTGCACCAAATGAGCACTATATACGTTGGCGCTGGCCTTCACTTGGCCAACTAGGCAAGTGACACCAAGCGATAGCAAGACCAGGCAAATATACTGTCTACATGTTGGTATTGGCCTTTACTGGACAACGCTTGGCCAACATGTATTGCAGGCTTAAGAGAAGAGCACGTACGGAGAAAATAGCTCAAAAGTGGTGCTATATATGATGAAATACATTAGAAATTTCTTCCAGCAGACCTGCGACAGGAAAGTTGGATAAGAGACGATGTTTGTGTGTATGATATGTAGATGTACTCAGTGCGTGTAAAAGAATATTAATTACGTTAATTAGAAAAAGCTTAATTTATATACATAGTTGGATTTAGTTGTAGGATGGCTATAGAAAACATCGTAATTCTGGTATAAAGCCCCATCATTAACCATATTATCAGCAGACTTATTTGCAGACGCATTATTTGCTTAAAAGATTCAATAAAAACACTCATACAAAAACTCAAGACATTGCTCATATTAATATCACTAAACATTTCACCGATCGTTCCCTTCAGCAAAACGGTCCTATATAAGGAAAAAAAGTCCTGGATTAAGGGAGAACCTAATTCTGAAAGTAGCAACCATAAATATTCCGGAACAAATAGAAACATGGGATCTGGGGCCTATTTAGATGGTCTTATTTATTACATTTAAGGTGCCTAGATGCCGTTCTGTGTTCTTAATTAGAATTTTCACAAAAAGGTTTTATGCAGACGGGCTACAATTGTTAGTTCTTAAAGTAAGTTGCAATAGCACCAATGTTGCGGGTATTTTTTACGAGATAGTAGCCCATGAAAGCAAGGGCAACTGAAGGAATAGAGTGAGTTCTTAATCAGTAGAAATCTGACACTCCCTTCTGCTTCACCTAGAACGGGTAGGAGTCATTGACGATTTTCCCCCCGAAACAGTAAGATACCTACTTGATTATTGTAATAACTTGTCAATTTTTTACATACATGTGACACATTCTAAAATCCAAATTCGAACAGTAACCGTCTCACAGAATATTAAGTCCGCCTTTGTGAGCATATTTGTAAATACTAATGTTTTATTTAGAAGAGTTACCTACGGTACTTTATAAGGCAGGTGCTAAAAAATAAACAACATTAGCTAATAAATAAGTTGCTTAAGTGCACAGACATATATATGAATCCAAATACCCAGTCTCCCTTTTATGACATACCAGTACAACCATTATTCCGTTGTGAAAAATGGATAGTGCTAGTGTATAGTTTTGTCTCGCTCCCACAGCGGTATTATAAAATGTTGGTACGACATTGTCTGGAGGCTTAAGAAACAGCAAAGAAATAGAGAATCTAAATAATCAAAATCTGCTTAACATCTACTAGCTTTTAGTTTCCCCACTATTACGCTCAACTATCACGCGACAAAAAGTTGCCAGTCTATCACCAAACGCTTAGGCGACACCATTTGTCTGTTATTTGTTACCATCGGCCGAACCCTTTTCCGTACCATTTGTTCGGACCCATTCACTGATCGCAACGATACATTTAACCAGAGATTAACTGCGCGATTTGTTTACTGTAGTATCGAGGGATTTATTAAACGATTGTTAGTTTTCAACGTCGTTTTTTGATGGTTTATGATTTTTTATTTAGTTTATACTTCCACTGCCCAAGGGTCTGCTTCAAAGGCTTCTAGGTTCTATGACAGAAAGGCTCGCGTTTGACCACCATCTCACCTGATGATAATATGATGATGTGGTCGAAGATAAAGCACGCTTGTCTAGAAGTAGCCTCTTCACTCTTGACTTCAATACCCCCATGTTATAACTATCAGGAAACACAGACTCCGGTAGGGAATTCCCTCCTTAGCTGTACGCTACTTGAAAGTATAATTTAGTTTATTATAGTTTTTATTTTTAGTTTTTTCTTACCTTGGACTCTCTTGAAAGTGTTTTTTATTTAATTTATTAGTAACAATCAGTCCACTGGCCAACAACTTTAACAAGTCATTCATGCTGAGTCATTGATGTGATCAGCCCATTGAGAAAAAAACTAAAGTAAAGAATGAATAATTGCGAAAAAGTTAATCTTATACTTGAATTAATTATTTACGATTTGAATCTATCACCATAAACTCACTTGAAACGATGTACATACGTTATATATTTGAAGTGACCATATGTAAAACGTAGGTCCATTGTCCTAGCAGTGGAGTCGTTGTAAGTTGGTTATTTGAGTTTCGTTATTGTTAAATTCATAGATAATTGTAGGTACCAAAAGAAACTGCATTTCTTGTCCTAACATTAGTTGCCTGAAAGAGATCGTGAAATGAAATGAGGCAGCCAATCGAAAATTCTTATTTGGTTAAAGAATACCTTTATTTATGCGTATAGCCTTGTTTAACTATAAAATATAAATCCTACTAGTATTATATATGCGGAAGTTTGTGAGGATGTAAGTATTTTTGTTGCTCTTTCATGCAAAAACTACTGAACAGATCTGAAATTTCAATTAAATTTGGTTAGAAAATAGTTGATATCCTGGAATAACTTTTTATCCAAGAATTCCCACGGGATCAGGATTTACGCGGGAAAAAGCTCCCATGCGAACGAAGTTATGGGCAAAAGCTAGTTATTAATACATTTATATTTTCTAGAATTGCCCGTTACCGAGTTATCCTATCCCAAACATGCCAAATCAACGTCACATAAACATCGCTATCAGTACAGTCAGCGTCACAATTTTTAGCTCCACTAAAAGACTAAAGTACCGTCTTAATGTCACTTTTAACGACTAATATAAGTGTTATGAAGCACATAGGGAACTATTCAAATAAAAACTGAAAGTTTTTGAGTCCCCGAAACGTAATAAAGGTACGCTCTTCTAAATAACTTTTGAAGAGTTTCAGCTGGGTGCCTTTTACACCTAAGGCTTCAAGCTTGCACAACATAATGGGAATTGAAACTGTGTCAAATGCCTTCGCGAGGTCCAGGAAAATTCCTACTGTGTGGTTACCCTTATCAAGTTCCTGTGCTAGATAGTCAGTGAGATGATGTACGGCATCGGCGGTTGATAATTTAGGCCTAAACCCAAACTGCCGCTCAGACAGAATAGATTTATCTTCCAGATATTTAAACAATCTTTTGTTCAAAATTTTCTCTAATATTTTGGACATACAGGGCAGTAAAGATATAGGTCTATAGTTTGTCACTTGCTCTTTACTGCCTGACTTATAGACAGGCACAACAATCGCTTTTTTTAGACATTTGGGAAAAATCCCCGAAGAGAGACAAATACGAAAAATATAAGTAAGTGGTGGTACTAAAATATGCCTGAACTGTTTTAGAATTTTATTGGTCGTCTTTCAGATTCATAATTATATTTTCAACCTCAGTTTCATCAGTATCCAGCATCGCAAATGATGTTAAAGTGTTGTGACACATAAAAGGAGTGCTTGTTAGATAATGTGGTTGATCTTGAACTTTTTCTGCTAGACATTTTCCAACATTAACAAAAAAATTATTTGCCATGTTGGCAGATGTCAGTTGTGATGAGTTTGCTTGCAATAAACCTGAAGAAGATTCTTTTTGTTTCGACGTATATGTTACATCTTTAATATACTTCCAGATTTTTTTACTATTTGGTCCAGCCTTTTCCAATTCAATTTTGTCGTAGTTGCATTTAACTTTTTTGAGAAGGTCATTACAAAAATTACGATATCTTTTGTAGGATAGTTGCATCATTGCATTGTCTGGGTGCGATTTAGCTTTCATGTGCAGTTTATCTCTATGCTTCATACAACGGATAAGACCTGTCGTGATCCAGGGTTTTATGTTGCAATTTTTGTTGTTCAACTGTGATATAATTGTATTTTTCTGAATTACATGTCGTACATTTTCTATTACATACAACATGCAAAACTGCGGGTCAGCGGAATTATAGACTGGATCAAAATTGATGACGCGCAAATCTTCCTCAAGTTTATTTTTATTCAATTTAGAAATTGTGCGAGTGTTTTGTTTGGGTATGTTACAATTTAGTGTTAGTAGGGCAGCATTATGATCGGTTATTGTCGAGTTAACAACAAGTGCTAGTGAGGGGAAATTAGATTTTAGCATGACGTGATCCAAGCAGGAACCACTATGGTGTGTGGGAAAGCTGTGTGCGCGGAGAAGGCCATGATATGCGCATAAGTTAAGGTAGTCCTGAGCAGATGCATCAGTACTTCCTGGAAGAATATTGATATTTATATCTCCAATTACAATCGTGTTTTTGATGGATGACAGGTTCTGTAAGATATCATTCAGTGATTCGGTGAAGTTACTAATATTTTTAAAGGAAGGAGGTCGATATATTGCCAATATTGCAAAGCTTGATCCGATCTTCACCACCAAACTGTTGCAGTCCAGCATATTGGGTTCCTCAACAGAGACCTTCAGATGATTCCTTATATAAGCTATCACTCCATCATTTTGGTTGTAATTCCTATTACTTTTGTACATACTATATCCCGGTATTAGTGGTATGTTATATTGCTTAGCAAGCCAGCATTCGGTTAAAACAAAAACGTCACAATTTATGTCTAAACGTTGCTGAAAAGTGCAAAAGCTATCAAAATTCTTAAAAATACTGCGAATATTTTTTGTTAGTACGGTTAATGGACTTTTGTAGCCGGAAAGATATAGTTTGGAATTCTCAGCTTCACAAACTTTTGACACGGATATAGAGAAATTATCTAAGTTATTAATTATATTGTGAATCATAACTATGGTATTAAAATACAAAAAAAAATATATATATATATATATAGAGATTAAAAACTACTAACTTAAATGGACTAGGTAAATAATTTATTGACGGCGCTCTTAGGCGCCTGCATAATCAATGGAATTAATGTACCTCTTTTCGGCCATTATTTTCGCTGGGCAGTCAGCAGCGCCTGTGCTGTGCTTGTCTGGCTTTTTGTACTGAGAGCAAGTAGCGCATTTTGGCTCTTCTCCCTTTTTTGGACACTCTTTGATTGAGTGACCTTGATCGCCACAGTGACCGCAGGTATATGACGTCTGCCGACAAAACTTGGCGGCACGACCATACTGTTGGCACTTATAGCATCGTGTTACCAATGTGAAGTTCCTAACAGGGCATGACGACCAATTCACAAATACTCGGTCTTTTGAGATGAGGGCTTTGCGTATAACTGCAGGTACTTCTACGACGTAGTTACAGTTCTCAGCGTCTTTCTTACCTGACTTGTGGCTTAATCTAATCGAGGTCAAAAACTTCTCAAGGCTGCAGTCCTGTAGTGTCTTGGCAAGATTTTGGTGGTACAAACACGCAAAAACCTCATTTTCGGCCATGGATGCTGGCACACCTATGATGACAACCCTAGGCTTCCTTTTAAACGGCTCGTCAACTGTCAGACCTGACTTTGTTAGCTGCTCCGATTGCCTCAGCTTCTCGATGTCATCTTTCGTCTCGATGCTGATAATAACTCCGCCATTTCTGGTCTTGTGTAGTCCTCTAATGTGCAGCTTCATCTGTTCGGGGCAGATTATTTTTTGGACGAGAGACTTAGTCTCATCACTAGTCCTCAATTTATCTTGCGGATAAATGGCCACAGAACTTACTTTTGACGGCTGGATATAATTATTTGTCCCTTTCTTCACCATGTCAGAAAAAGAAGCTCTCAGTGCAGGTTTAATGGATTCTCCGACTTTCATTTTGAGTTCCTTTAGTTGCTGCGCAAGGTCGAGTTGGCTTTCGAGTGCTATCACTGCATTGTGGGATTGCAAGGCCTTATATTTGATGGACTGGTACTGTACGGCCATCTGCGATGTTCCATGACCAACCTTCCGGCATAAGGCATTGATGCGCATTTTCTAGTCCGAGTTCAGCTTGCCTTCTGCTGCAATAGCACATACCTCCTTGAGGCTCTGGTCAATGGTCGTTATCCAGTTGTGAATTTCTGGTGTCGGTATCCCTACGAAGTCATCTTGCCTTTGGCTCGGCACTTCAGGGGCAGGAGCGGATACAGCAGCGCGCGCGGGTGTAGGCGGTGGAGAGCGAGCACACCTACTTCTAGGGCTGAAGGGACTATCCTCCATTGTGACTCAGTTCGCTTTACTATCAGCTAATTTAAAACTAGGTCACGATTTCACAAGTGATTATTTGTTTATATTTAATATTGATCGATACGTCTGTTCACTACGATGGTAAGTAAGCCGACCTAAATACTTATTATTGAGTAATTTCGATATCCATCTGTGGTCTTTATCATCAGTTCCACCTCCCCAAATGGTGCTTTTCGAGAGCAACTGCACAAGGTACTATAAGAAATACCCAAAGCGCTATAGGTGTTCCTATAATATTTGAAGAGCTCCTTCGATTTCTTCATGATTCCATCATCAGATCCTAACGTGATGACAATGGGACCAACTAGAAAGTATCGTCGTTCCATCCGTCTTCGAGTTATGAGGTAACATACATTAAAAAAGAAGTTCAAGCCAAACTGAGAACGTCCTCCTTTTTTGAATTCGGTTAAAAATATATTATCATTAAATGGAATTAATGAAATGCTCTTATTTGTGGTGGGAAAATCATCTAATGACTCCTTGCGCTCTGAGTGGAGTGGAAGGGAGTGTCAGACTTCTACTGACTAAAAACCCACCCTGCTCCTTTAGTTGCAGGGGTCAATGCTGTGTTTTTAAGGTGGGTTACCGTAAAAACACAGCACTGACCCCCGTCCATGGTCCGTGACTGCTCCTTGAAGCGCGCGTGCAACACGGACGAATCTAGAAGGGTTACGTAACTCGGCTACGCTACGGCTACCCTACAAAAGGCAGGCAGAGCACTGGTATCCATAGTTACAGGCATGACTCATGATCATGATGAGTTAGATTTTTATTCATGTAAGTCTTTTCACACATATTTTATAAACTATTTAAACTAACTAATATACAAACTAGAATAAAGCATCAAAAAATTGATCCTCAACGCTGTCGGCTGGCAACGTACCCAAGATACTAGTGGCATTGCCTCGTTGTATAGCAATGCTTAGCCTTTGGCCAAAGAAATAGCCAGCCCTTGGGTCACGGGAAGCGTCAACGAGCTTTTTCGATACGTCTTTATAAAGGTTGTAAGCACACGGACCCCATGGTCCGAGAGTTTCGACTCCAAAAGGCTCGAAAATATAGTTATCACCGAGATGACTATATTTACGCCACTTGAGGTTTTCTGCAGCTGCGGCGGGAGCGCCAGCAGAAAATGATGAACTGGGAAGATGGGATGGCGCGACGGTATCGACACAAGTTGGTGGAGTTGACTTACGAGTTGTTGGTGGATTCGAATCCAGAAAGGTACATTCCTTTGTGTACTTTTCATCATCACCACTGATCTTAAAACGGTGAAGGGAAACATTATGAGAAAACCGGTATGTCTTAAAACTAAAAATCTGTAGACATTCAAAATTTGCGAACCGTACTGGTTTCGCGTGTTGGATTATGGTCCATTGTCATGAGGAGGCCAGTCTCCTAGCAGTGGGTACGTTATTGGCTAGTAATTTTATAAAGTAAAAGTTAGTAGGTAACAAAATTACTACCAGTCTAACAAGTTCAACTGCAACTGCTACTACTACCATAACTACCACTACCACAACTATTACAACTACTACAACTATACATTTCGACGATTCAGTTTTATTTATGTAGATGATGTTAATGCTTGCTTATTATTCATTTAATATCTACATACGGCAGTAACGCATAATTGTTTGTCGCATTTGGGTAGTGTCAAACTACTGTAATACTGCACCAACATACTGTCGAGTACTGTCGCACTACCGTAGTATCGCACTACCGTAGTGTCGAACTACTATCGCGCAATCGTTTGTCACACTAGCGTGATGTCGATCTTCAGTGTGTCGCACAAGCGTGCATTCGAAGTATGGTGAGTCGCAGTATAGTTTTGTCGCATAAGCGTTAATCGCACATCCATTTGTTGAGCTCACGTAGTACACTCAGTCCCGCGGGCTCCCGTAATCTCTATCTCAATAAAACATAACCCTTCTTCTTTTACAGTCGGCTAAAGTAAAGTCAAGCAGCCTATAACCTTCTTCAAGCTTCAATCTATTTCCATACCAAATTTCATCCAAATCCATCTTGTACTTTCGAAGATAGCGCGTTTCAAAAACACAAACTTTTTCGCTTTAGAATATATTAGTAAACATAGGTAGGAAAAGGTTTTGTAGCTTGATTCCAATACGTCACAGAGCGCAATGAAGATTTTCTTCGTGAAATCATTATTTGTTTTGGTTATTAATAAAAGTCGTTAATTAAAAATGTATTCAGATACCTTTTTGCCAATGAATCAATGAAAAGCCAAACCACTCTCAATGATTGAAACTCGATTAATTTTATTAATTCATAGACTGAATGTAAATACGTAAAAGTGTCTTCAGTTTTCAGTAACACAATATATTGAGATGTTTTTTTATTGTTATATATTATGAAATAACTCTGGAAATTTGATGTTTGGCAGGTACAGTTACATTCACCATCATGACACACACCATAACAGAATCAAATAAGGACTAAATAACTAAAAAAAGACTTAGTAACAAAAAATAAAACCAACTTAAAAAAAAAAGTTATTTAAAAAATCTAAAAAACCCGACTGCTCAACAACAACAACAAGAAATGCAAGAAACAAGCACATTTTTATTTTAAAAAGTGACACACAGGCGGACCCAACCCGTAAAAAAAAAACAATTGGGTCTCTGTTTAAAAAAGATATTTTCCAAATCGGTCTAGCCGCCTACAAGTTATGAGGTAACACAGTTTAAAACAAATACAGTCGAATTGTGAAGCTCCTCCTTTTATTGAAGTCGGTTAAAAAGATTGATATAATCGTCGGTCTTATCTCTAATTCTGTTTGCTTTTACAGACAACCTTTCTCCACCATTTATCTACGTAGCCTTTACTCGACTACTTTGGGGTCGGATTTCAGTCTTACCGGATTTTCTTACCTCCAACACCCAGTAGCTGGGTCTCATGGCAATACTGGCGTCAGATTCTCGGCAAGCGTTTAATTACCTTGAACATCAACTCATAAGGCTGTTTTTGCCATGAGCTCAAAACAAAGAAGCGAGAATAACCTGATGGCTATGTTATTCGAATTGCGATTGAGAGGGCACGGGTTTAAACCTCACCCATTACAATATTGCCGTGAACCTACCCCAGATACAAGCGTATTTAGCTTAATTGGAGTAAGTACTCTTTATTGTACACCACAATATACAATTTGTTATATTGTACCAAGAAGTGTTATAAGACGTGAGGTGCGCGTACGTCCCCTCTTTGCGGTATCCTCCTGTCGTACCAAGGCTGGAGTTCGCGCACCTCTACGTCGGATAAGTAAACACTATAATGACTTTTTCTCAGATTTGGATTTGTTTTGTGTACCAGCTAATAGATTTCGTAACGCGTTGATTCAACTGATCAAAGATAAAAATATGTAGCTATAATGTAACTAATTTGAAATCAAACTATATAGTAACAGTAATTTTCTATTTTTATCTTGCGCCTTAGTTCATAATATATTTTTTAATATTTCGTATTATTATATGCTGTGGATAACATCGTGGGTTATAACTCGTAGCCTATCTGCTCCACGACTTATACACGGGGGCATGTAGGGCCCGCCAATGCCGCAAAAATGGCCCGTCCAACCTGTTGGCAACGACGGTAAGGAGACTATTACTACTGTCCCGCACTCTACCCGCTATCGAGGTCGCCCTATTCCGCATTATTGTAAAGAAACAATTCACGCGTATGTTTGCGAACATTCCCGACGCGCTGCAGAAGCGAGGCAGACGCAACAGTGCCCTCAACGCATTGTTGTACTGAACGCGGAGAGCGCTATACGATTTCTGCGTGTATGACACCCATAGGCTTCCCGTATAAAATGATGTGCAGTAGGCTCGAAACAAGGTGATTTTAATTCATTTAGACAAAATGTGTAGCGGCTTGTTATTCCAAAATAAATAAATAAATAACAGAATTAAATAAGGACTTAAAAACTACAAAAATCTAGTCTAGTTATGTGAGTTATATCCACATTGCATGTTCCCTTTAAAAAAATTAAGACTCACCCATCCATGCACTGACCTCACCAAGCGTTGCTTAACCTTGAATATCGAATTTACCCGTGCGGCTGTTTTTATTCGTGAATCAACAACGCAACAAAATTGGATATGAAAAAATAAAGCAACATTTTGTTAAACGACCATTGTCTAGTAACAATGTGTTGCCCTGGTTTATATAACAGAATGCCTTATAAACCTGAATGTGAATACCCGCTTCTTTTGTACAAATCTATTCAAACAACTAGATGTACCCTTGTTACAAATATGTGTATCATTGTGTAGTTAGTAAAGGTGAGAATCGCGTGACGGCTAATGGATGTTTTTGTGGGTTAAGGCCTTTTGTTGTTTTTTAGGCCGACTGGTTTTTGGTACGCCATTTTTAGGGGTTCACAGTTGAAAGTCAATATTGAGTTTTAAGGTCACTCTTGATCTCGATCTCGCCTGATGGTAAGCGAAAGATGAGGTCTACGATGGGATGAGCGAGTCGAGAAGATGCCTATTTACTCTTGCTTTAAAAGCTGAAAGGTCATTAGTGGCATGGAACACAGAAGCCGGTAGAGAGTTCCACAGCTTGGCCGTGCGCACAATAAATGTAGAGGAGAGGCGCTTGGTGAAAGGGAGATGGAGGAACACACGCACACTCCCCGAAGTACAATCTGTAGAAAACTGACAGGCAAGAAACGGTTCGCCGATGGGCCAGGCTATGAAGCTTGTCCACTAGCGCCTCGTCGCGCTTAGCCTTTTAGCTCTGCGCTCGATCGAATCCAGTGCAGCAAGTTGTTATTTTGTGGAGCTTTAAGATGCATCTAAAGGAAATGAATTTTTTATTTGGACTGTCATACAACTATAATTTATCGTTATTATTATTAAGTTATTCGATGTTTTGCCCAACCGGAAAAAAAGACCTATCAAAATATACTCCAAAAAAATCATAGAAATCGGCCAAGCCGTTTCGGAGGAGTTTGATAACAAGAGATTTTTATATATTTGATAAAAATCTGTTCGTTAGTTTCTCTAAAACTATAGAAATGCTGGACTGACTTCAGTCATTCTTTTTCTAATATATGATCTTATACAGATAAGGTTCAAAAGGTCAGAAATACAACGTCGGTCGCGTCTGCTAGGTATGAGCTCTTTCTGTTAGAGCATAACAAAGGATTCCGATATTTATATGAAAAACAAATTAAAACAAAGAAGCAGCACTTCTATTCAACGTAGTAAAGCAGTTTGACTAACTGGGCCTGCAACTTCGTGTGAAAGTGAAGTTTTTCCCACGTAAATTTCGAAACGGTGGGAATGCCGGGGACAAAAAGCCTTCCTCTATCGTCCAGTGAAACCCCCATTATTATCGATACAGCCACTCTAAAGATTAGTTCGGACAAACAGACAGACAGACTGACAGCAACTCAGTTTAAAGTATGTTTGTTTTCTAGTATCGTGTAACTAACTATAAGTACTTGAGCAAACAAGGTTATTTCGAAATCATAAAGTTTATAATATTATGTATAGAATGTCGATAGGGTTTTGTTTAAGAAAACCACCCTAGAAATAGAGCACACAGATACAGGTCACAGTTTCTCTAAAATCTTTAGTTAATACAAAACCATCAACAAAATAGGCCGCATTACAAGCGAAAAAGAAATAAAAAGCAAATGTAATCTTATTCGTACTGGTAGTTAAAAGTGAAACGTCTTTTAATCTGACGCTTTCAAGACATGGTTTTAAGCGTATTACTTTGTAGACAGTGTTCTTAAATCTTTGGTTTATGATTGTAGGATTACCAATAAAGCTTATATTCGTTTGTTTTTACCTTTTTTCAGAGGTGGATATGTTTTGCCCAGACACTTTTAATTCTGCTTAGATTTGATTTTAATGACGCGCGATTGGAGAGACCAGGATATGGCTGCTGTATCTCATGATAAAACAGTACATTTATTTACACCTTATACAACTGATCTGAATCCATACAATCAACGCACGCTTTAGTTGAAAATGAGGAATGAATGATAAATGATCTTTATTTTGCAAGTTTGTTATTAAATAATACTTTTACACGTGTTTTATTCTGTAAATTTAAATAAGTGAGTCCGGTGTTAACTAACTGCAGTCAGTTAGTAAACACTGGTGTCAGGCTTGAGAAGAAACACTAAAGCAAACTCAGAGGTCAAAGTCCCTTTTGAAGTCCATACAATCAGTACCTACTGTTCAAATCATATGAGAACGTTGTAGAATAATGTCTGAGGCGATCTTTTGCAGAAAGATCCGAGGCAACTGGAGCTTTCGGTCAGTATAGGTCTGACTCTCCCTTCGTCTCCACAGAACGGAGAGACGTTTGATGATTATTCCACCTGAAAAAAGAAAACAGTGTATGGGAGCTTGTTTGTAGTGTGTTACAAACTTTAAGATATCAAGTGAGAGCCAAAGAAAGAAAAAACATTACTCCACTTCCATTGCTGGTAATTTCTCCTGTATCGTGAGACCCAGACCCAGCACAATTATTTGTAGGCCATACAAAAATTTGTTCTAGCGCAAGAATCGAACCTGCGACAGCAGTGTAGGAGCCATATCTGCTCAACCAATACGCCAACCATTTAGGCGGCAACACACAACAGCCGTTATAAGTTACATGTAATTCAGTTTTAAACTTTATATTACATATTACATTTAAACTCATATGCAATAAAACATAAAGTAACAGATTGGCTGATACAGAAGGACTATTCCTACACGGAGTCTTTGCTCACTTACGTCGCTTAAATCGGAGAACGCACGCCTTCAAACATACACACACAAACATACACACACACACATACACACACATACATACACACACATATATACACACACATACATACACACTAATACATCCATACATTCTCACACATCAATACACATCCAAATCCGACATCCAAAAATTGCAAAAAGAAAACTGACTGCTGACAAACAGTAGATCGGCGCAGTCCACTGTTGTATGACTAAGTATATTGAATATAATAATTAGCTGAACACTGTCTCTTAGAATACAGGCTAGCCTAGTTTAAGAGGCAGGGTTATTTTATATTTAAGTACAGAAATTTTGTAACATACTGTAATGCCTTAATTAATCTACTTGTTGTCAACTGTTTGTGTTTATTTCTGTAATTGTAATTTTGATAAATAAATAAACTTATTATTATAAATAAACTTACTTACTTTAATTATTTAATCGTATGTAACGATTAAAACTTTACATTCCTAAGAAAATAACAAGCCTCGTCCTGGCAGTAACGAACATTTTTCATTTATTTATAATTATATTAATAAATAGTTGTTTTATTGTGATAATTATTTAACTAATTATTTATGTATTGTATATTAACAAAAAGAAAATGATTACACAAAGGATCTTCATCCATTTTTTTGGATTTCCTTTTTCAGGTATACTAGAAGAGATTTCTGTTGGAGTTAGCACCACATATTCGCCATGTATTTATAATTTATAATGTATTAATTAATTGTCAAATAAATCCTTCCAAAGTAACAACCAATCTTGCCGTTAAGAATTCGTTTACTTATAATCCGAGTGGGAATTGAACCCGCGCTACACAGCGCTGCATCCAATTGCTTATTTATTGCGACAACTGTGTAGACGAATATAGCGACTTTTCAAAGCCATTACCGGCTGATGGACTTGAAAGACGTTTTACATCAAAACACTATAGTAAAGGTAAATTAATTTTAAGCTTACGTTAATTCCGGTAACCAAATATAAGCAATGTTAATTAATTAATCGGATTAATATGAAATGGGAACGATTTTCCATCAGGTTTACCAAAATATATAATTTTCGCAAATATTTCAGCGAATAATTTTATTACTGCCGTCGAAGTAATTATATGGAAATGATTACATTAATAATGGCATTTTGGACAATTAATTTCATTTTGATTACAGCCTGTTTTGAAGCTTTCGGATAACTTATCTGGTCGATAATTTTATAACAGATAAGTTACTTGTGGGATTCGCTTACGTTATTTAACATAATTCTGTGTTAAGTCTATCGCAATTCAGGTTCTCAAGATTCAGGTATGAGTTATGACCCCAAGGGTCCAACATTCAACAAAAATATATTATCACAATAGTTCAGATTAAATAATTCTAGTATAAATAAAAGCACATCATTGTAACTATGAAAAATAATAGTAGATTATACAACAAGTGAAAAAAAAGGGAATTTAATTCGAGGTACGAAGTTGGATCCCGAGAGCAGCGAAGGATTCTAGAGTAGAATCCCGAGCGTAGCGAGGGATTCTAGATTAGAATCCTGAGCGGAGCGAGGGATACAAGGACCGAGATAATTTTTTTTTTCACGAGTTGTGTACTCTACTTTTTACCATTGACTGTGAGAAAATAAATAGGAGTCTAATATTTATATTCATAGAATTTTATTTTATAATCAGTAATAAAAGAACAAAGGATTAAATATAAACATTAAAAATTTATAGTGAAATTAGAACAGTTTTCAAAATTCACTGTTATATTCTTGTTTGGTTTTGAAACTGTCGTATTAGATAAGACTTGGGTATTTGGCAAAGTCGCCGTATTTTGTGGTTGCTGTTGCTGAGAAAGCTGTAATGTAGTTGTTTTACAAGGTTTTCCTTTCGATGTTGAAGGGCGCGCCGGAGATAGTGGCGCAGAAGGGTCAACAGCAGACGGTTTTAGATTTATACTGTCAATTATTCGGCTGCATCTTTTGGATTTGTTTTCGATCGAATCCTCGATATAGCTTTCTGCTACTGTGCTGGACCTCCACCCTCCGTGGCGTTTCAGTTCTGTAAGATCAGCACCTGAATTTGCTAAAAGGGTGGCAGAGCTTCTACGGAAACAATGTCCTGTGTACTTTTCGGGATTTGGTAGATTTAAGAATGTGGCAATCTCTTTTGGCATCGCACCTATTTTGTTAATTCCAATAGGTTGCCGAGTACATTTTCCGCCATGGTATTGTAAGAAAAACCTATCGGTTTTTGTATTAGTGGGCCTTATAGCTTGATATTTTTCGACGATTTTAACGTATTCCTGCCGTATTACGAACGTTCTATCAATTTTAGTTTTTGTATCAGTTAAAACAACCAGTAATAAATTTTCCGAGTGTTTTTGGATGTCGTTCATAGTTATTTTTAATAATTCGTTACTGCGACAGGCCCCATTCACGCCAAAAATTAGCACAACCTGTGAACAATAATTAAAAAAATATGTATTTACAGGAAAACTTTAAAAGTTCAGTAGGTTTGTAAATAAATATGTTTTAAGTAGGTACTTACTTTTACGGCCAGAAAACTGTGGTCAGGTGCATCATTTAGAAAACGTTCAATGTTTTGGGAGGTTAGCACTCTAGATTTCTTTGGCTTATCACCCTCAGACAGCCGTTTTAAGTATGTCACTAACTTTGAATAGTTTGAAATATCAATGTTGTGTTTTATTCTCACTGTTGATTTTAGCATAGAATATATGCTCCAAAGTGTCGACGCCTTCTTCGTCTTGGTTAATTCGTTGAAATAGTTAAGAAATACGCATTCTGAGAAGGAATTGGCGCCATTCGTGGTTTTCCAGTCGCAGAACAAATTGTATGTTTTCAGATACAAATCCCGAGATTTTGGCGGCAACAAATCATCTACTATAACTGCTGCGTTAGTACGAAATGATTCCGGAGTCAGTGTCTCATTTTCGTCATCGGAAGAACTCATTTTGTTTCAGTTATTATGTTAATAAATTTTCCAATGACACAAAACAACCACGATAACAGAGAGAAAAGAACTTAAAATTGGCGGTTTTTTTTTAATATAATCGTATAGCTCTATGGAATAGATCCATTTAGCCAGCCAGTAGGTACTTTCAGCACGTTTCAAATTTTTTTTACATAATTCGTGCTTGTTCCAAATTCAAAAAGTCTTTATTCACTCAGTGAGTAAAAGAGCGTTTTATTCACTGTTATCGATGAATAAAGTGCCCTTTTTCGAGTGGCAATGGTAAAAATATATATTCATAATTTATTCTTATTCCGAATTTAAATTTTGCAATGTTGCCTATAACTGGTGGGAAGCAGGGCTTCTCTCTTATGACGGGGAATGTTCCGTAATCCAGCACGCGGCCTTTTTGGTCCTAGGACTTGTTTAGGTCCTAGGTTTGCTCACTTGGTTTTCCTTCATCGATTTGAAGATAATTAAAATTAATAATTTAATAATAATTTCGAACGTAGGACCTGTAACTTCTTGAGCTTCTATTATGATTAAAATTTGTCTTAGGAAAGTTTCACAGAACCCGATTTAATAAAATACGGTGACATGATATAAAAAAGGAAAAACGACTGAACAGAATTTGATGGAAATAGACAAATCCGGGTCCTAAGCTACCATTCATGCCATCTTCCTCTGGAAAATTTTAAATTTAACTGAATTTAGTGCCTCTAATGTATATTGGGTATATGCCAAATCGAATGGCAAGGGTGCGCTGCATATTTTTTATTCCTTTTTTGCGAGATTTAGCTTCGATTCACCATTTTATATACGACAGGAATATTGTTATCTTTAAACTTTATTACTTTTGGTTGAATGAAATTGCTGCATTGTATTGGCAATGTTTGGAACTATGCACTTCTAAAAAACGTTTTATCGTGTATATGATACTGGGTTGTTAAAGTTCGTAGAAATTTGAGGGTCGGAATCTATCATAATGTCAAAGCTTAAGCAAATAAAAGTCTTGGTTACATTTGGATTGGATACTAGCATAATTGTAATGATTTCGAATGCATTAATTATTATTAAATAAAGTATTAGCTGCCTACATTCTTCCTTCATATAAACTATAACTATGCAAAATTTCATACTCCGTCGGTGTAATTTTCGTAAAAACGGTAAAAGTCGACGAGTTTGCTTCTTGCTTTGCTTTTTTTGTGCTCTTTAGGTAGATACTATTTGAGACTTACTCAAGTTCAAATTTCCATAGTGTTATGTATTTTACTTACTAGTAATTCTGTTAACACAGTTGGCGTAGTGGTTGAGCAATCTACTGATGCGCCGAGTGTTGCGGCTTCGACTGCTGCACCAGAATAAATCACCGTCCCCGGAGAATAAAATGATAACTGCCATTATCTCAGTTTTAGTGTTGTCATTTTTAGGATATGCTCAATTTTTATCCTAATTTTTATAAAGGTATTTACGAAGTTACAAAATATTACAATAGTATTCAAAGATTTAAAAAAAGTCAATTCAAAGACTTTTTTAAAATCTTTCTTCTTTCTTTTTTCTTTGTGTTAATATAATGTTAACAAAATTTATTCCCACTTGTAAGTATGACTAATAGTCATAGAATCATGCTCTCGTGAAAAAAATATTCGACTAGAGAATGATAAATGCAGTAATCATTTTATTCTCGTTCAAAACCACCTAGTCGCTTTATATAAGATGTGTTTGCCATGTCATTGTTTAATTAGGAAGTCAAATTCAAAATCCTAATCAGTTTCATTTTTACAATATTTACGAGAATAAGACGATATTAAAGTATTATCAGTACAACTTGCTCCATAAAACCCGAAGAATAAAATGATAAGTGAAGACTACAATATTTGATCCTGATCAGGCTGTACTGAAAATAAAATTATAAACGACGTTATACTACTTAGATGATGATTAGTTTAGACTAACTTCTTATTTCTGAAATAATAATTACCTCTATTTTAATATTTAGTCGTATTTCATTTAAAAAATTAGAACAAACAAAAAATAACCTTCTTTAAAAGGTGACAATCAACTACTTACGTCAGTTCAGTTCAGTATTTAAGGAGCAATCAACGAACACATGTTTTTATTTTTCCTGAAAAGACGCATTTTTGTTTATTATTTTGTTCTCTGAGGACGGCGAAATGTTCGTATGGCGTTCAAATAGTTTTCTTATATAATTTTATGTATTGGTTATTGGTATGGCTTTGACCACCATCTCACCAGATGGTCAGCGATGATATGCTCGAAGATGAAGCTCGCTTACCAAGAAGTAACCTATTCACTGTTGACTTAAAGATCCCTAAGTTATAGCTATCAGGAAACAAAGACAAATATTTCCACTCTTTACCTGTATGCATAATGCAATGAAAGTATTCTCGAACGTTTTGTGTTTATGCGTGGGATGTCCACCATGTAACGACAGTTGCGGATCTGGGTGTTTGTAAAAATTTACTGTAGATATACGAAAAAATCCTAGAATGGGGCAATGGTTTATTTTTTCAATATAATAGTCAAGCGAAGTTAAAAATAGGGCAACTTGCTGTTGAAAAAAAAATAATTTTAAGTACAAAAAAATATGATTAATTTTCTAACGAAACCGCGTCAAAATTAAAATAATTAGAAAACCTTGAAACGATCCTTTGACAAAGAAATGAAAACATGACGTCGGCAAAGTATTTTCATTAAAAACTTGTAAGTGCTACGTCATCGCTACGTAGTGACCTCGCCGTTGGCTTCGCTTCCAAAAATGTTTTATTTATGATCGAGCAAGTTGATAGTACTAGAAATATATTTCAAGAATGTTTTGTGTACGCAATAATAATATTATTAATATTAAAAAAAAAACACGTGTTGCACTCGGGGACTGCCGCGGTAAAGCTATTGCATAGCATATAAGTTAATTGAAAATATAAGTTTTTTTTTTAATAGAAACATTCGAAACAGTTGAGGTACCATACTGAACTATATCTTTCTCGTACAGTATTATCCTAATTCCTATATACACAAATATTCCCAACTTATAGGGAAAAAAGTTAACAAATGGCAACTCTTTGATACACACATAGATAAAAAGATGACTTCACTTTTGATGTTCGCGCTGTCTTTCTTTTTTTCTTGGTCTGAGGTACATAATAGCAAATTTAGTTTTAAGTTTTTTTTCCACGGGTCAATTATACCACATTTTTAGTTTTAAGCTATTTCTCGCGGCATTGACATTTTCTACTTTCTTTCTGCTATAAAAAATGTTAATGTTTCTTATTTTATTCAACAAAATATCTAAATATAATATAAAAGTACTTTCAATAAAAAAGAAATCACAAAATCATAATAAAGAGGAGCCTGGGTTTGATCCAGAATACTGTCGGTTACCAATCCAATTCTTTACTAAACGCGCTAATAGAACGTTAGTAACCCGTATTGAAATAACTGACCTTATTCGTCCGTGTTAGGTTTTATTTTCATTACGGAATTTCTTGGTTCGGTCGCCGCGCTCAAAGCCCGCGATAAAAGCTATGCAATAGCTTAAAATATTGACATTCAGTATCATTATTATCATCATATAAACGGTTGCAGCTCAGTACTAGTGTTTTACTAGGAACGGCTGCCAATATGACCTCCAAAGCGCAGTAGCTGAGTACCAACACACCTCTTGGCAGGACAGATATCAATTTTCTGGCTTTTTTTTTATTCTTTTTTTTTATTTAGAATAGGTTCGCGTTTGACCACCATCTCACCTGATGGAAAGTGATGATGAGGTCGAAGATGGAGCACGCTTAGCTAAAAGTAACCTATTCACTCTTGACTTAAAGACTCCTAGGTTATAGCTATCGGGAAACACAGACTCCGGCAGGGAATTCCACTCCTTAGCCGTACGCACAATGAAGGTATTCCCAAAACGTTTGGTGCGTATGGGTGGGATGTCCACCATGTAACGATGGCGCTTCGCCGTTTGTCTCGTAGTCCGATGATGGAACGGGCTTGGTGGAATTAGATTGTGTAATTCCATCGCACACTCCCCGAAATGTAACCGATAGAAAACCGATAGACTTGCAACTCGTCGTCGATGTTCAAGGCTCTGGAGCTTTGATTCGACCAGTGCATCGTTGCCAATGAGTCTTTTGGCCCGCTTCTCGATAGACTCAAGCGCGTCCAGTTGGTATTTAGCAGATCCATCCCAAAGATGAGAGCAGTACTCCATACACGACCGAACCTGGGCTTGATAGAGATTGAGCAACTGTTCGGGTGTGAAGTACCGTCTCACCTTTGCTAGGATTCCCAACTTTTTTGATGCTAGTTGAGCCTTAGCCTCGATAAACGGGCCAAAATTGAGGGTAGAAGTTAAGTAAGTAAGTAGTAAGTTCTTACTAACTGTAATGACTGTCAAACATGTACAAATGACAGCCAAGACCAATGGCTTAACGTACTTTTTTAGACTCGGAGAAATATCAATATGTTACGATAGTCACCCATCCACGTACCGACCTTGGAAAGACCTTGGAGATCACCACAAGCTCCTATTATTAGAGATACTATTATAGACATACAATAACAATATTGAAATATTTTATCTATCGATCTGCAGCAATGGGATAATTTCCTGAAATAATCCATTTTATGCCATCACTTATACAAAGTGGAGCAGGACGATTGACATTCCTTTGAACCACATAAAGAGTGGCATGCTCTTTACCCGTATACAAAAAATCAATCAAATCCAATGAATATTTTAGCCACAGGAAATTATTTTTCATTTTCTTATTTTTCAACATGATGTAGATCTGAGTCCGTAATAATAGGTAAATATTGTAAGGTCAGGAACCTGTGCAAGGCACAGCTGCTGCCCGCTGCACCCCGCACCACGCCGCGCAATAGGTCAGTGACTTTTCGTAGATAAAGCGTGTTTACTTTTTATGCAGTTGATTCTGCTATTTATTTTGTTTGATCATTGCAATTTTTTAATTTTACTTTAACTAATAATCTTCGTGTTTTAAAATGTTTTGATGGACTAGTACTGTGCTCGTTTTAATTTAATGTCGTAATTCCAGATCCACATTGTATATACAACGTGTAATTTAAAGGGTATATACATACCAAGTGCATGGGCTTCTTTGGATGATAACAAAGGATTTGGCAAGGGTTTTGTAATCCTAAGTCTACATGTGAAGAACTTAATACAAATTCCAATACACTGATACCAGAGACCAAATTTTTCAAATTAAGAAGAACGAAAAGAATTATCGTGTTATTGGCAAGTGACGTGGAAAGTACCTCATAGTGATGTGACACGTTTGTTATTATTGGTATTCAAGAAACATATGAAACCGATAATTTGGGGTCAATTCGGTGAGTCATTTATTTTGAGCTGAAACTTTGCATAGAGACTCCATACCAGATGTTGTCTTCAGCCCTTTTGGATAGATATGGGGTTTCCGTTACACGTTGTATAGCCAAAAATATTGGACTGGTACTTACACTTTAGCCACGTATTCTATGTAGCTACAAGTGGCTTCAGCAGCGCCCACTCCTGAACTATGAAATGACAATTAAATGAAACCTGATTTTTTCCATATTTTTAGGGTTCCGTAGTCAACAAGGAACCTGTTCGGTCCGACGTGAAACAGAACGCACCTTTTGGCTGCCAACATTAATTATCTGTGGGCTTGACATAACTTCTCTGACTTGACAGATAGACTTTGCTTCCCCGTTGAAAATGTCGGTCATGGGACATAATAAGAGATGAGAGATGAGATGAGATAATTATAATTGGAAAAATATCGTTTGGAATCGCCCTTTTGAAACCGATAATTGGGTCGCGAATTATCTATTGTTTGAAGTTGTAATCCCCATTTGATGAAAAACCCGGGATATTTTGGGATTCCTCGCCGGTTGGTTGCCATCGCGTGGCACGCGCTTTTGCTGGAAACGAGTTGTGCTGTGATTGCTGTTGGAACCGCGCCATCTGGAGACTGGCGCCTTGTGAACGTCCACACACTTGATTTACATCACACTTTCACTTACTCACCTCATATTACATACATACCACACTTGGGGCGTGGCCTTGGGAAGGTCGAAGTTGGCGAACCCAGCACAGAAGGTTAGTGGTTAGACCTGTTATTTGTATTCATAAAGCCTCAGAGGCTATAGGTTGTCGTAAGGCCTTTTGTTTATTGTTGTTTGTAAGCAAAGTTTATAGTTCCACGTACCGTTGACAGTTTCGGACACCCAGTTAGCGTTGCACTGGCCTATTGTAGTTCTGAACAGAACCCTTATAGTTTCGCCATGTCCGTCTGTCTGTCCGTCTGTCCGCGGTTTAGCTCAAAAACTATTGCTACTAGAAAGTTGTACTTTGGCATGAGTATACACGTTAATGACGCCAAAAAAGTGGTAAAATAAAATTTTGGAAAAAACAGTTATTTAGGGTACCTCCCATACATGTAAAGTGGGATGATAATTATTTTTTTTTCGTTCTTCCCATAGTGTGGGATATCGTTGGATAGGTTTTTCAAAAATATTAGGGGTTTGGTAAGACCGTTTTTTGAATAAGTAAACCGTTCGTGACTTATCAAGCTTTAAAGTACCAATTTTCGTTAGAGTCTAGTGTCCGCCCCCTCTATCAACTAAACGGTTGTAGTTAGAAATTCAAATGTCACGGCAGTAGTACCTATAGGTACTACTGCCGTGACATTTGAATTTCTAGGTTTTTTTTAAGTTTTCCTTTAAATTTCGTTATATATATATAACGAAATTTAAAGGAAAACTATCACACATAAGTGGGCTTTACAAGTTTACGAGTAATAGTCGACTAATTGTATTTGACTCGAAAATTTCAAACAACTCTATAGAAATATCGATAGATGGCGCTAAGCGCCAGTTGTATTGTGCTAGCTTCTTGTAACGATTGAGTAGTGTAGCTCTGTGTCCGTATTTAAATTCAAAACACCGGCTATGACAAGTTTTATACAAATCTCTAAAAAAAAATTAAAACTTTCCGTGCAAAATTGTTGGATCAGGTGAGGATTTGTATAGGAAGTCAAATTAGTTAGGTAGTCATGTTTGGCTTTTAGTTAGATTATGGTACGAAACGATCAGTCAGCGAATACTACACGCACTTGGCTGTTATAAATACTACGGAACCCTACACTGCGCGTGGCCCAACACGCACTTGACCGGTTTTTTATTGATAAAAATACACAAAATACCCACAGTATTTTTAGAAAATATGATTGACGTACCAAATAAAATAATTATTTCTCGAAGCAGGAAAGTAGCTTAAAGAACAAGTAACGCTTATTAAAAAAATCTGCTTACTAAAATAGAAAAGGCACTGCAACATCGCTAGAGAAAATAGGCAGAAAATTACAGTGTGTTTTCTATTTTCCTTGTATTACATAAGCAGAAAATATCTTGAATATAAATTTCCTTAAATTTAAAATCATGAATAGTACAAGCCTTACATTCGCAGTCTCCGTCGCAGTATACATAGTTTAAAATCATAAATGTACAAAACTTTCCCTTCACTTATGCAAGAGAAAACGTAACATAGAATTTACCTGAGAGTGCACATCTTAGCAAAGAAGAAATATAGGACATTATAAAACTTTCATCGTGTCACTGAACTTGTCAGAAAGCAGTTATCATCAGGTGAGATGGTATGCGATGATGTGGTCGAAGATGAAGCACGCTTATCTAGAATTGACTTTATTATTAATTATTTTCACTTGACTTAAAGTCTTCCAGGTTATAGCTATCAGGAGACACAGAAATCAGCGAATCCCACTCCTTACCTGTACGCACATTGAAAGTATTCTCAAAAGGTTTGGTGCGTATAGGTGAGATGTCCACCATGTAACGATAGCGCATCGCCGTTCGGATGGGCTTGGTGGAATTAGGTTAGTTACTTTAATAAACCCACGCCATTTTCCCCATAATAATCCTCTCGACTGAATTTCGGACACGTTGGACAAAGAACAATGGCAGCCACCCATACATTAATTTAGCTGAGATTAAATTTTTGCGTCTTTAAATGAAAAATATCTTGTTTAACTCGGCGTCAACTTTTGAATTAGTTTGTGCAAGAATTTTTGTTCGAGAAGTCGGAGAATAATAGAAATTCAGTCACGATCTTTTGTAGGTTATGTCCAGGTCAAGTGAAAATTAAAGAAAACGGAAAACAATCGAGAGCAACACAAAGCACAATGTGCAAGCGTCTGTGACATGAACATTTTTTTTAAGTTGATTAGTTCCTAATGGAACAGGCTAAGGTCTTAGACCATGCTGCCTAGTAATCAGTTAACCATAGATTATATATATACATATAAATATTTTTCTTGAGGGTAATGTGACATGAACAATCAACAGTTGTCAAACCCAGTTATATTTTTTTTGACTTGGGATAATAGTCTCTTTGCCAGTCATTAATTGAAAGTAATTCATTTATTTTTACACTACAATATTTTTACCTCCCTACAAAGAACACTTCCACTTATAAATAGTCATTATTGTTAATTAATTTACTCCGTTTTGTTTCAATAACAAACTAAAACTGATTTTATTACAATAATATTGCACTTACTGTCACTTGGCAGAATAAATACAAAATGGCATCACTAATTTTCAATGAAAAAATCAAATAACTTTTCATTTAAAATACTTTTTTATCCGGACTTAATTAGGTAATGTGATACTTTGAAAAAACGTAGAAAAATAATAGAACTGCCTTCGTATATAAGTCACTTTTAGACGCTCAAATTAAAGTCAGCTAAGCTTTCGCCATTGTTCTTTCAATGGAGATTGGTCCTCTTTATGTACCCAGAAGATATTATACTGCATAAGAGTGTGCGTCAAGCAGAGAAAATCTCTATTTACTAACCCATAGATCTGCGCTGAGCTGCCTTACGAATTATTCCTCAAAGTTTAGTAACGACTGTCGAGTTCATTCAATAGGACTTACATATTGAGATTGCTGCATGCCTTGGAAAGCACACTAACCGGTTAGTCCCGGTTCTCATAAGTAAATATTTGAAACTCCTTACAGGCAGAGCCAGAAACTCTAGTACCAGTCTTGCCAAGATGTCGCGTTGTTTCTCTGGGACTGGGTTATGAAGGAAGACAAACTGTCGCTCCACTTAAATCGCAATCATTCTTCGTTATTGTACCACAATACGTACTGTAATGAGCCCATTACCTTACCACAGTGTACCGCGTAGTAAGACCAATATTATAAGCACAAAAACTTTATGGGTATCCGTTTTGTGCCAGATCCTGCAATTCCGTATTGCTAGAACCGGGGTCTTTAAATCAAGAGTAAGGAAGTTATTATTCGGCGTACGTACTCTTTCATCAACCGCGCTATTACTTACCATCAGGTGAGTAATCAATTATATGTGTCTTTCAATAGGACCTAATGGAAAAGAAATACACTTTATGAAGAATTATAATAGAAAAAATGCCTTTAAAAATTCTACTTCCAACAAAATAAATCTTTGTAAAATAATATTTTATATAAAGTAATAGTTTTACATTTTTCGGCATAGGTACTCAATAAAGCTTGAATTTTTGCCTTATAACCAATAAATTTAGCTGCCTCGCAAAACCTCGTTTCATTAAGTTGTAATAAATAAAAAGCTTTCAGGTAATTTAATAAAATATTTACAAGGCTCGGTAAATAACCTACGCTTTTAGTTCTACAATAAAAATAAGAATGCCTTTAGTGAATTGCAGTAAATTAACTTTTGTAACACAAAATATAGTGAGTAGGTAAGTAATCATTTCAGTTTTTGTTTATTCAACTTTTTTACCTAAAGAGTAAATTTTTAGGGTTGCGTAGCAGCCCACCCAACCCAACACACCCAACGGTGTATCTCTAACATAAATGGATGTCAATGAGTGAACAACGGGACGAATGTAGTGCGTAAATGAAAATGCAAGTAGTCCGACCATAACCACGACTAATTGAACACTAATAAATTAAAAGTATATACAAAGATGCATGGAATAATGCAACCAGTGTCAATGCACTGTCAAATATAGGTCACGTTCAAAGTGCACATGAGCGAGCCTACTATAACTTGAAGCAATTGAAATATTTTGAAAATCTATGTACGGTCGGCCAAGAAAGTGGTGTACCAGTTTTGATTTAGTTTCCCGGTCATCGAAAATTACAACAAGGTTCGTTATAAAAAGATATTACTGAAAGAGACAACATTATCATGACGTAAACCTATGTATTTAGTATTCATACGTCATATGTCACATATAAGTACATGACATTTTAATCTTTAGTATAAATGAAAAGGACATTAGTTTCTACAAAGCAATTGAAATGTTTCCAAACAAAAGTAATAAAAACTATTTAGACAACCGAATTCCATTTGAAAAAGAAAACTGACAATTGACATTTTGTCAAATATATGCAAAAAATCGATATATTTTCCGTGTTATTTTTCAATCAACTGCATATAAAATCATCTCAATGCCTGCCAACTTGACCATTGCCGAAAGAGCACAAATAATTGCCCAATTTAATGAGGGAAGCAGTATCAGTGCGATATCCCGGAATTTGAATATATCGAGGCGTTCTGTCCGCTTTTGGATACGTCGTGAAGGAGAGGAGGGAAGTTTGTTGGATCACAGAAGAAGTGGTCGCCGGCCTGCACTCTCCAATAACGATAGAGAATTCATGAGACGGGAATATGAAATCAATGGTTTTAAGCCCACAAAACATTTTGCGGAGATGTTCGATGTGAGTGCCCAAACAATAAGGAATCATCTACATTACATGGGGTTGCACCACAGGCATTACGCCAAGAAAATATATTTGACGGATGCTCACAGACTTGCTCGTCTGAACTTCGCCAGAGAGCACTTAGAGTTTGATTGGTCTAATACAGTGTTTTGTGATGAAAAAACGTTTAAATCCAGTCAGCATGGACGTCTTCACCTTTGGCGATATAATTCAACACGGTATAAAGATGATCATGTAATCCCAAATAGAGAATCAGGTCGAATTTCCGTAAATATTTGGGGCTGGATGAGTATGGATGGTGTAGGAGAATTGTGTTCTCTACCTCCTCGAGCGACGGCTGTAAATTATATCGACGTGCTTCAGAATGCAATGCTACCGACAGTCCGTAATGTTTACCCGGAGAACGAAGTGCCACAATTTGATTTTGTTCAAGATAATTGTTCAATTCATAATGCGAGGATCGTAAGAGCCTGGTTTCGTTCACACACTGACGTAAGGGTAATTCAGTGGCCCTCAAGATCGCCGGACCTCAACCCGATAGAAAATCTTTGGGGCCTTATGGTCCAACGATGGTCGCATCAAAATGAAAGAACCAAACAAGCTCTTATTAGTCACTGTAATTATATCTGGGAGGAAATGCGGGGAACCGATATTTGCTCACGGCTTGTTGGTTCAATGAGGTCTCGTCTTTTAGAGGTTATAGAGGCCAACGGCGGTTACACCCGTTTCTAATTTTTAAAAATTTTCAATATCTTCTAAATATTACTATATATGCTATGTTTTTGTTTGTTATAAGTATTTTAAAATTGATTGTAGAAATTTAATAAAAGGATAAATCTATTTTTAGCTTGTTTTTTATTGATATTGTAATTACAAGTTTACAGAAATTGTAGGTTTGTGGACTCGCCTTGTGCCTTTACAATTTTATGTAACTTGTTGATTACAATTCTGAATTTGTAGATACAATTTTGTCATCAAAATCTACAGCCCCCCGCCGTTGATTTTACGACGTCATTGGTTCCATCAAGTTCAAACTAAGAACAGCTGTCACGTTACAAACAGTAATAGTCGTTATCAATAATCAGATAAAGACAGCAATAGAAGTTGTCAGATCGATCTGCAAGCGAAACTAATCTTTATCACCTATGAATCTGCAAGCGATATTCAACCTTAGGGTGGTACACCACTTTCTTGGCCGACTGTACGTGCAACGTACAGGAGCTGACTTACAAAAAAGGTTGTTCTCCGTCCTTATGTCACAGCTAGTATGTCAAAATCTCATGAGCCATGCTCCAATTAGAGACTAAGAACCCTAAATCCCACCACAAACAATTCGCCTTTCGAACTCTGGTCCCCAAATATCAAGATATAAGCGAAGACATAACCTAATCAGGTATTCTATCGTTTTCAGTCGATTAGCAATTAAACTCCTAAACGATGAGGGTGGTACGTACCTAACGATTAAATCGTGGTCGTGACCAGACTAGCTAATTTTGTGGCTACTTGGGGCAATTTTAGAAGACGTTAGGCAGAATAGCATCGTTTGCGCTTTTTGAGGAGAATATTTTTGCCCTGTTCTACATAAGATCTTAGAACATTCTAAACACTGCTATATCTGCGTAGAATACATTCAGATCAGAGCAAAATATGGAAAAACTATTCAATCTACACTTTCCGTGAAGCAATTCCGCCAGTTCCTGGGTAAATGGATCCCTTTGACAGACATTGAAGAAGAATTTTTAATGCTTTCTTTTAATCGTGTTTAAATAAATAAAATGTGTGAGTGTGTATCATCTAAATCTGTTAAGTAGTGTTACGAGCTGGGGTTCGGGATAGAAATAATTAACGCCAATTAACACTTTACTTAAATAAACACCAAATAAAAATTAACACATTTATTCACAGTACAATACTTGTCATTTAACACTTAAATCGCACCGAAATTCACTTGTAAAGCTTCGACTATATCGCCTCGTATCTTGAAATAAGACTGCCTCTCTGCGTCCCTTTGCGATCTATTTATACCCCGCTCTGCGTTCTAGAACATTCTTGTACAATCGACTCACTACCTACACTGCCAAGAATATTCCAGAAGCTACTTGAGATACACAGTACTGCTACTCGCCGCTAGATGGCGTTAGTGTCTCGAACGTATTAGAAGTCAGTCGAACTTTTTCGACGTACTCAGTACTGCTACTCGCCGCCAGGTGGCGTTAGTGTCTCGAACATTCTAGTTTTATGTCGAAGTTTCTTGACGTACTTCGCTAAGCGACTGGTGTAACAGTAGTATTGTCATGAAAACGCAACAAACATTCATCTAAATCTTTACAGACGCACATTTTTTATAAGTTAGTTTCAGTTATTATCTTCCTACTTAACACCAGTCCACCACAAACAGAGCGTGTTCATGGAATGGTGGCACTGCTGTATTGCCAAATAAAGATCCATTCAAGTTGAACATCTTACTTCTTATCTTATCTTACTAATACAATAAATGCGAGAGTTTTTATGACCTATACACACAAAACGTTTTGGGAATAGTTTCATTGTGCGTACAGCTATGTAGTGGAATTTCCTGCCGCAGTCTATGTTTCCTGATAGCTTTAACCTGCGAGTATTTAAGTCAAGAGTGAATAGATGATTTCTAGGCAAGCGCGCTTTATCTTCGACCCTAACATCACTTAAGATCACGTGAGGCAGCAACAACAACGAAGTTGCGAGCAGAAACTAGTTATATAGGAATTTCTGCAGCATTGGTTCTTATGCGGGAAACGCTTCTCACGTGAACAAAACTGCGTAGTCAGCTAGTATTTTTATAAAATAGAATATAAATTCAAACAATATGTAATCCACTCGAAATCAGTAGGGATTAAAATGTCGTCGAATTTTAATGAAAACCTCATTTTAAATGTTGGGTTGTGTTAAAACTTTACAGGAGCCATGGTTTTGCATTAATGGATATTTGTTCAAAGGATTAATCCTTCGCCTTCAGTGGGTTATTTTGTTCCATAATGGTCCACGGGTTTGTAAGAAGTTAATTTGTTTGTTATGTGTACTCTTGGGTTAAAAAGTACGTTTCTGGCAGTAAGAACATGAAATTAAGTAGTTATGAAAATTTGAATTCCTTTTGAACCTCTCTAAAATAAAAAAGACAATCAAGCCTCTTTCCAAACTGCTAAGCTACAAATGGTTTTCCCTTCTTGCCATTTTTTTATTGGGGGGAAAATCATCAAATTACTCCTCTCGCTATGGGTGGGGCAAAAGAGAGTGTCAGACTCTAACTAACCCTGAATCTTGAGTTACCCTTGCGTTCCGGGCGCGGTATCTCGAAAGAATACTTCCACAACCCCGACAGAAACATTATCATCATCACGACAAAGTATATATGCAATTCTCTCTTTGCCTGTATCATTCGCTTAGTTTATTAGGCTTTAACTCTTCCTAAAATTACACAATGGATTTCCTTGGTTTTCATTCGTTAGGGAAATTAACGACGAAGGTTAGGTTTATAATCCCATCTCAAAATCTCCTCTCATTCCATCGTGGACATGGTTCGAATTTTGAAAATAATGATTATCTTTATCATGACTTCATTAGATTGATCAAATAATTTGTGAAAGCTTGCATAAACTTTATTCTTTATTTAATAACTAACCATTAAACTGAAAATGTTGCATCAAAAATAACATCTTAAGTTATAATATCAAATCATCAATCATAAGCAACAACATTTAAACTGTAAACTTTCCTAAACCCTACAATTTACTCGGGATATCTTCCCTTCCGGGTGCATTACAACTTCGTCAATCCAAAACATGCTTTACACCCTTGTCTTAAGACACAAAAGTTGTTGTACGAAAAAGTCTCTTATGTACGTATTCCTACAAACTTTGCTCTTACTTGCAATAATGTTCTTGAACGTATAATAATAAATCTTGTTACCGGGATATAAGATACAAATTGGATCGGTGATTTGATGTTATGTGCTCGGTGCTTTCGCGGCGAATGAAGTTTTATAATGAGGGATGTGTTACAAGTCCGTGCAGTGTAGGGGGAAGGTAAACGTTATAAAGGATGCATGACAGTGTGCTATGTATACAAACAGTAATGTTCACTGTTTTTAAGAGGCGTACAAACACAGCACTTCTGACCTGCCAGTGATAAGGAGTTTTGAAATTGGAACAATATGATCCGGGGCTAAAACGTAATCGCTCGTAATGGGCCTGCATAGGCAATTTTAGAATGTATTTTTATTTGAATAGGCGAAATTTCCTATTGTGTAATTAGAAAAATATGCATTTGTTTATAGTTACTTATTATGTACTTATATTTTCTATGGGCCTTAGAAGACTGAAAAAAAATGGAAAAAGGACGACAAGGGTAGCACATCGTTTGGTTAGGACCTGGCCCGATATTACCTATGGTTGCGCCAACATTCAGAACAAAGATTGACATTCGCCTTCCTTAAACTTCCCTCCCTTCCTCGCACAAAACCGCGTGAAGATTACATAGACTGGCTACGCCATTTCGCAAGCCACTTCCGAATTGACCCGCAACTCGCGCGCATACGCATCCATGCCTGCGCTGAATATGAACAATTGACAATCTTGGATTCATCGTAATTTCACGGACTAAGTAACAACAATTTGTGTTTGTGTTTAGTGTGTGACTTTTGTGAGAACAGTAAAAAGAAGAATGAAGAAATAAACACCGGTGTCTACTAGGCACGTGGCTCCGTAAAAGGTTTGTGTTCCGATTCTTCCTTAAAAATATCGGGTTGCATTCCACCGTGGCGTGGATGATCCACTCTTGCAACTCGTTTACACCAATCCAAGCGTTTTGTCAATCGTTTGTTCCGCCCCGCAAATACAGTCCACTAAAATCAATCTAAATCAGCCAGCCACGCGACCAACCTACGTGCATGTAACATCAGTCAGCAGCATTTTGCTGGGCTTGATAGGAGCATTTCCTGCAGGGATTGCAGTAATATTTTAGCGAAATGCCGCGGCCGTGGAACGCAAGGACAATGAAGAATAGGGTGAGACTTTAGTCGGTAATAGTCTGTCCCTTCCGCTAAACCCAGAGTTACACACTTACTGAGTATTTCACCCCCGAAAAAAATGGCTACACGCTTGAAGTTTTCTTCCTTGACTGAATCCAAAACAATGTCATTCACAGGAGAACCAAGACAATTTAGAAAGTACAAACATCTTCTATGCAAGCGTGCATCATCTTCCATGTCATCGCTTACTATCAGGTGAGATGGTGGTCAAACGCGAGGAACAGAAATAGAAAACTTGTGGATACCTAGTTTTAAATATTTCATTAAAAGTAAAATTCAGCATAAAAGAACTGTCCTTAAATGTATTTGGATATTAATATCCTAAAAATATTTATACGTCCTTTCCGC
This sequence comes from Tholera decimalis, assembly GCA_943138885.2. NCBI lineage: Eukaryota > Metazoa > Arthropoda > Insecta > Lepidoptera > Noctuidae > Tholera > Tholera decimalis. Next base: position 7,026,698 of record OW964568.2, read on the forward strand.
GAAGTAAACATTCCATTCTCTATATTACTTTTTCTCTTACTTCAAATAATCACATACCGTCTTTCAGTGTCGCATTTTTGACCTCGGGCTCCTAAACTAGGTCGGAGCTTAACCGCATAATCCTGTGGCTTTAGATTGGAGTGACTGGCTCTTAAACTAATACTCTCTTAACGTGTCACGCTGAAGTATTTAAAAATAATTAGGTGTGTGAATTAAATGTGGCTCATTTAAATTAAATTTTATCACGTGATTATTTTTAGGCTAAAAAGTGAGAGTAGCCGTAATATTTAAGCTGCTTTTCAGAGTTGAAATGCCCGCGAATTTTCTCACTTCAAAAAAGATTTTTTAGCGAAATTTAAGTAACTGTTAACGCTACAAATTAATTGTTGATAATGTATCGTCTAATGCGTCACTAAATCCGCAGAATTCGTTAACAATATGATAAATATCATATGTAGGTTAATAACTGCGGTGATCTCTTGTGGGAAGAAGCAGAGAGATTTGTGTGGACCTAAACAGACTCCATAGATATCCAAATACATAGGTATACCACCTCCGAGCATCACCACGAAGGTATGCAAGCTGTTTTTAGGGGGGAAAATCATCCAATGTCTCCTGCTCTGGGTGGAGGGGAAGGGAATGTCAAACTTCGATTAACTAAAAACCATACTCTTCTTTCAGTTGCCCTTGCGTTCCGTGGCCGCAGTATCATGTCAGAACATTCCGCAACCCCGGAAGTATACAAGAGTTCTTCGTATAAACAGTTTCCTTCAGTTTTGGTGGTGTTACCACGCTGTTCATATTTATCCTTGCATATTTTTTGTAATTAATTATTTAACATCAGTGGAACTTAAGTGATTGCCTTAAGATTGATAGATTGACAATTTGACATTGCTAATCGTTTCTAGCTTATCCATAACCTCCACAGAAAAACAATGAAGAAAATGTATAAAACTAATATTTATAGGTCATCATTATTATAAAACTAAAACTAATGATATTATGACTTTGAAATTAACTGATTATAACTTAACTAGTTTACTAACTCTAATTGTTACAGACTTACTATCAAGAAACGACATGTAATTGTACACTTTAAAATTTATTGTATTTTTCTTGCTACCTTGCTTGCTACACACCGTTTATTGTAAATTTGCTAAGTATCTTAATTATTTATGCGTACCTATAGTTTCTTCATAATATTATATTAATGTATATTTACTATCTAGTATAATATAAGATAAACTTGTATTTCTCATGATAAATAAATTGTTTGGGGAACAAATTAAGCCTATCTATTATTCTCTATTATTATTATATCTATTAAAGTCTATCGGTTTTCTATTGGTTACATTTCGGGGAGTGTGCGATGGAATTATACAATCAAATTCCGCCAAGTTCGTTCCATCATTGGACTACAAGACAAACGGCGATGCGCCATCGTTACATGGTGGACATCCCACCCATACGCACGAAACGTTTTGGGAATACTTTCATTGTGCGTACTGCTAAGGAGTGGAATTCCCTGCCGGAGTCTGTGTTTCCTGATCGCAATAACCTGGGAGTCTTTAAGTCAAGAGTGAATAGGTTACTTCTAGGCAAGCGTGCTCCATGTTCGACCACATCATCACTCATCAGGTGAGATGGTGGTCAAACGCAAGCCTATTATCAATAAAAAAACAGATAATGGGACAAAATTCTTGGCCAGGGCTATTGTGTTACACAGCTACTGGGCTGTGGAGGTCAGACAGGCATCCATTCAATGTCAAATACTAGTAGTTAGTTGGATCCGTGTAGACAAGACTCCAACATAGTTGGAAAAAGTTGATGATGATGTTGAAATGTTTTATTATCACTTCTGACTTGGGTCACTGTTTATAGTTAAATTTCAGCGTTGTAGGTACGTGTAGTACATTCTATTTATGTCTGGAGGCTAATTTTTAAGTGATTTTTAGGGTTCCGTAGCCGAATGGCAAAAAAACGGAACCCTTATAGTTTCGACATGTCTGTCCGTCTGTCTGTCTGTCCGTCCGTCCGTATGTCACAGCCATTTGATTACAAAACTATTAGGGCTATACATGTAAAACTTGGTAGTTAGATGTATTCTATGAACCGCTTTCCGATTGTAAGAGAAAATTTAAAAACCATTTAAAATAAAGGGGGCTCCCCATACATGGAACTGAAACTGAAAATATTCTTTTTCATGAAACCTATACGTGTGTGGTATCTATAGACAGGCCTTTAAAAATGAAATTAAGGTTTCTAAAATGACTTTTTCATAAAGTTAATCATTTAAAAGATATACGCTTCCAAAGTGGTAAAAAGTGTGTCCCCCCCTCTAACTTCTATAATAATGAAGTGAAAAATCTAAAAAATCCATATGTTGTAGATTTTAATGTAAACTTTCAACCAAAATTAGTTTGAACGAGATCGAGTCGGCAGTTTTTGAGATATAGTATATTTTATAAAACCGCAAATATAACTTTGTAATTCATACAAATACTATGAAAAACAAAGTTATTTGGCGTAGTTGTAAAAATTGTAAATAAGCTAGTTTTAAGAAATTTGCAAGGTTTTCTTTTTTTTTTCTAATAAATATTGGAAGTATATTATATTTATTATAGTTACTACGGAACCCTTCATGGGCGAGTCCGACTCGCACTTGGCCAATTTTTTATGCTTGTGTTTGACTATTTCTCCAATACCCAATTTTTAAGGGCGGTGATGGAAATTCTGTGAACAATTATCGTCCAATCGCGGTTCTCAGTGCCCTGTCAAAGCTTCTAGAACGTCTAGTAAACAACAGATAAGTTAAATATCTTGAGAAATATCAAATCATCTCCACAAAACAATTTGGTTTTCAAAAAGGGAAATCTACTTCCGACGCAGTTCATGAACTGGCATCACACATAGTGTCCAATCTTAGCAAAAAGAAGGTACTCTCAATATTTTTAGATCTCACTAAGGCATTCGACACCGTGCCAACCAGTACCCTTTTGCGGAAACTTGAGGAGATAGGTGTCCGTGGGCCCCAAAATGATTTCTTTAAAAGTTATCTTACGAACAGAACTCAATCGGTTAAGATTGGTGAACACATAAGTGAAGAAATGACAATTTGTTACAGCGTGCCACAGGGCAGCTTTCTTGGGCCAACGTTATTCTTGATCTTCATTAATGACCTCTGCAATCTAAATATCCCTAATTCTAGAATAACTTCATATGCAGATGACACTGCAATCACTTTTGTTGCAGATTCATGGTTGGAACTTCTTAATAATGCTCAATTGGGCTTTAATTCCGCCTTAAAATGGCTCTTGTCACACACACTCACAATAAATACTGCAAAAACTAAATGTATCACGTTCTCTATAAGTTCCGTCTCACAGCCTAACATTCCGATTGTCATCAGAGCTCACTCATGCTCCACCAGTCATGATTCTAACTGTCAATGTTCCCAGATAGAGACTGTAGATAATATTAAATACCTTGGCGTAGTGTTGGACAAAACACTAAGTTTCAAACCCCAAGTTGAAATGTTGACACGAAGAGTCCGCAAACTTATTTAGGGTCAAGTGTTGTACCTATGGACGGCTTTACCTATGGACACTAACAACATTGCAATGATTAAAAGACCTATATTCAAAGCTTGAATGCATCCGTAAACTATTTTTAACGAATGGCAACACTGACTAACTGTCATTGTGCTGTCCGGTCTAAGTTCGTTGTGGTGTGTTGTTGGAGATTTTTACTACAAAAAGTAAGTTTTATGTTAATTTTCAAGGTATTTTTCAGTTAGATAACTCAACCTAGAAGTGAGAATGTAGGTGTATTACAGAACGTAGTGATTTTTATTGCTTTAAGTACCGTTTCGCGATCCTATTGATATTCTTTGAAAAGATTCAAATATTTAACGGTCATATCTTAATATTTGTACCTGTGGACGGGGTATCGGATGTACCTATGGACTGTCCATAGGTACAGACGCCAGCACATCAAACTACAACAATCTGTCAATTTTCTTTAATAGATTTTCAACTTTATTTCTACAGAAATTAGGTTCAAGGTTGATTGGGAAAATTTGACAGTTTCGGGTAGCTTCATGTGCTGGCGTCTGTACATCCGATACGTGGGTTGTACCTGTGGACATAATTTAGATACATAAAAGATGTTAAAATAATTTTGTGTTTTTTCAGTGCCACGTAGTAAAACCGGAGTGAAACGAGATAAAATATGTCCAGACACTCTATCAGAGGCTCTTAAAGAAGTCAAAAGTGGATGCTCAGTTCGTAAGGTGGCTGAAAAATACAAAATACCTAAGTCTACAATTTTTAAATATTTTCAACTTAATAAAAACAATGATCTTAGTGAAAAATCAATAGAACTTTTGAAGAATGACGGTAAGAAGGTATTTGAAGAGCATGAAGAGATTCAGTTACGTAAATACTTAGAAAAAGCAGCGTACATGCATATGGGTTTAGATTCTAAACAAGTCCGAGAAATTGCTTACCAGTTTTCTGTAGCAAAAAATAAAAAAAAATACTCCTGAAAACTGGCATCAAAACAAAATGGCTGGCATAGGATGGTTTCGATATTATCGACAGCGTTTTCCAGAGCTTTCGCTACGAAAACCTGAGGCAACCAGTTTGGCGAGAGCTACGAGTTTTAACAGAACAAATGTTTCCAATTTCTATGATAATCTCGAAAAAGTTTTGGAGAAGTATAGCTTTCCACCTGATTCCATATATAATGTTGATGAGACCGGAATATCAACAATTCATAAGCCAAAAAAGGTGATGGCACCAAAAAAAATTAAGCAGTTAGGAAAATTAACTTCTGGAGAAAGAGGTGTCAATACGACCATGATTGCTTGCATTAATGCTGTAGGAAACTCAGTACCTCCGATGATAATTTTTCCTAGAGTTTTTTTTAAGCATAACATGCTAAAGGGTGCCCCACCGGGTTCTGTTGGAGAGGCAAATCAATCTGGATGGTCCACAGAGCAGATTTTTAGACGATATTTAGACCATTTTATCGCTTTTGCCATACCTACAAAAGAACGTCCAGTTCTATTAACAATGGATAACCATGAAACGCATATCTCCATTGAAATAATTGACAAAGCCTCAGACAACGGTATTGTTCTTTTAACTTTACCTCCCCATACCTCTGACAATTTGCAAGCTCTGGATAGATGTGTGTTTGGACCGTTTAAGACACAATATAATAAGGCCGCTGACAGATGGATGATGAACCACCCTGGAAAACCTATTACGATTTACGATGCTGCAGAGATCATAGGAGAAGCATACGCTCTCTCATTCACACCAAAAAATATAATTAAAAGTTTTGAAGTAACGGGCATATGTCCTTCTAACAGGGAAATATTCACCGAGGAAGATTTTTTGTGTTCGTATGTCACTGATCGTCCAGAGCCATCTGTCATTGATATTATAGTTAACAATTTGGAGCAAGAACCACTTGCAGAAGATCTTGGTTTTTCTCAGGAACTAGTTTGCACTAGTATTCGCAAAGAAGAAAATCAGTCAGAAGTTGTGATTCCTGTTGAATGCTTAGAAAATCGAGCTTGTCGTGTTTTATTTTCGGAACAAAATTCAACCCCTGAAGATTCTGCTACTTGTCCATCATTGGAATCTTTACGTCCTTTTCCAAAAGCGCCATCGAGAAAGTTATCGCAACGTGGAAGGAAACCTGGTAAAACAAGAATTTTTACTGACACGCCGGAGAAAATAGCCATCCGAAACGAAGCTGTAATAAATACTGAAAAGAAACGAAAATCTGAAGAAAGAAAAGAAAAGAAGAAAGAAGAGAAACCAAAAAGACCAAAAAAGAAATCTGCGCCAGTCGATCTTCTTTCTAGGCCAGGCCCTAGTTCAAGAAAAATACCTTTAAACAAAAAGATAGACATCCTTGAAGATCGTCAAATATCACTGGTGATGTGTGTAGCGTGTAGAAAATATGAAGATAAGAAAAAGATGCTTACCTGTTCATTATGTGAAGGACGGTATCACCAAAAATGTGTACCAAAATCTCACAAGGATAATTACGACTCTGATGATGAGTGTAACTTTGTTTGTCTGAGGTGTTATAAATTAGATGATGACTCTGATGATAGTACAGATTCTGCCAAAGATTTATATAGTGAATATTGTTATAATTCCAAAAATCTATATTAGACTGTTAGTTCCTATTTAGTTAAGAGTTCTTATAGTTTTTTTAAAGTTTATTGATGTTAATTTTAAATATTCTTGTAATAATGTTTATTGATTGTCCAGAGGTACATTTCCGTCTACAAGTACATTTGTGCAGTCCATAGGTACATTTGTATGTTGTACCTATAGACAAAATAAGTTTTTTTTTTAATCTTTATTTTTCACAGCGATTATGATAGACATCGCATTAGAAACTGGTAATTTTTTACAGTTAATTAGTAATTCAACCTTTAAATAAATAAGTTTTTCATACAAATAAAGGGTTTATTTTTAAAAATTACTTTTGTGTCACATTCTGGAAAACGTCCACAGGTAAAGCACATGCCCCGGTATATTTTTAAATCACTCCGCAGTGTTGCCAATCCTACCATCATACGTCGTGTGTATTTCGCCCTCTGCTGGTCAATAATATCGTATTGTATCTGTTGCTGGGGTGGTACTCACCAAACTACTCTAAGACCGCTCGAAATTGCTCATAGAGCTATACTTAAAGTAGCCACATCGCGCCCTATATTATACCCAACTACTAATAATAATAATAATAAATGACGAATAACTATCGGAAATATATCGTGAAGGATGGTACGGTAGACACATGTCGGGCATATCACAAACCGGGAGAATCCATTCGTCACATTATCTCCGGTTGTTCTCGTCTGGCTAACGGAGACTATTTGCATAGACACAACCTTGTAGCCAGGATTGTTCACCAGCAACTTGCTCTTAAATACAATCTTGTGGAATCAGAAGTACCGTACTATATAGTACTGTATAGGTATGTGCCCGACCCAGTTCTCGAAAATGGCAATACTACATTGTACTGGGATCGGTCTATCATCACTGACAGGACTAATGTTGCCAATAAGCCTGACATAGTGGTGATAGACCGATTAGAGCGTCGCACAATGATTATTGATATAGCGGTCCCTCATGACGAAAACCTCGTGAAAGCAGAGAAAGATAAGCAATTTAAGTATCTTGATCTGGCTCGCGAGGTTGTCGACATGTGGGATGTGGATACAGCAATCATTGTACCGATAGTCATCTCGGCCAATGGCATAATAGCCAAGAGCCTCGACAAACATCTTAAGAGGCTCTCGTTGGACGGCTGGATCAAGGGCTTGATCCAGAAAGCAGTACTTCTGGACACGGCGCGAATTGTTAGGAGGTTCCTCTCTCAAGAGCTCTGACCACTGGTAGCTTGGACCCTGTTCCCGATACCAGTGGGCTACTGTTTTTTATATTTTTAAATGTTTTTTGTTTTTATATGAATATTTAAAAATGTAAATAATATGTTTGTAAAATGTAATAAATGAAATAATAATAATATTCCACAACTTTCACACAACGCCATCTAGTCCCAAACTAAGCAGAGCTTGTGATATGAGTACTAGACAACTGGTAAACATACATATATATTTCTAAATACATACATATTATAGATAAATTACACCCAGACAAAGAACAAATGATCGTGCTCATCACACAAACATTTTTCCTAGGTGGGAATCGAACCCACGACCTTGCGCATAGCAGTCAGGGCCACTGACCACTATACCAACGGGCCTGTATAAAAACTGTGGTGTTTTGAACGTGCGACAACTATTTATATTTAACATAATTCTGCTTCAACATCGTAAAACACCTTACTGCCAAATCACCAAACGGCGAAAAGATATAATCTGTAGTCTACCCTCAGTGACATTTAAATTTACTAAAAGATTTTTTGAATATTTTGGCCCCTTTCTTTATAATAAAATTAACAAAAATATCTACATCTATAAATTTCCATATAAATGTCCACGATTTCTTTCTTAATAAAACTTATGAGGAAACTGAACACTACTGGTTAACAATATTTTAGAGTCATGACATCAATCACACTCACAGTAAACCACACACATTTACATACATACACACACCCCCCTCCCCCACACACACACACAATTACACAACACATACCATCAACAAAACAACTATACCACTACAATTTCTTTACTTTACTTCTTTTAAGTTGTAGTGCCTGCTTGTAAAATTTGTAACATTACACTTAGTTCTTAAGTTACTTTACGAACCTAACCCAACTGGGGGGGTGGCAACTGCTTATCCTAATCACAGGCTTTTAACTAGCCTAGCTAGGAAAGCAGTATGACACTCTTGTATCGGAACCCCATATCTGCTAAAGCTATATGAGCTAAAGAACATCGAGCAGGTTAGTGAAAAGGTAGCATCGCCCATGTCATCGGTACCGTTGTCATCACTATCCCCATCGCAAGCGCCGAAGAAGACCCGTCGTATTGCCGCAAAGAAGAAGTAATTAGGTTGATCTTGAATGTAGTTTTACCGTCCGGGCACTACCTTATTAGTAAATTGGTGACTGTAATTCGCTTTACCCTCTCATAACTATACTTATTTATTTCTTAATCTCTACCCTTCATCAGACATTAAATCAATCAGTTTATTTTTATTGTTATGTATACAGTATACTATAAGTAATGTCATCTGTCAGCTATTCTGTCATAACGTCAATAATGTCATGTCATTTTTCTTTTCGTTCAGAAACTAGCAGTGTGCCAAGTATATTGAATGTTTCCTCTGTATATATATTTTTTTCTTTTTTCTGTTTTAGTCGTTGACCTATTCTTTTGCCCGGACTATGAATAATATTTTTTGTTTGTTTTGGTTGTTCTATAGCCCATATAACGGGCTATAGAACAACCAAAACAAACAAAAAATATTATTCATAGTCCGGGCAAAAGAAAGTGTTAACACTGAACTGGCGGGTGGATTTGAATAACTACAATTTTTTATATTTTATTTTTCTTTTGCTCAAAACTTTTTGTTTATTATTTAGTATTTATTGTATTTTATTTCTGTCAATGTCATTATATAATGACAGCGACACTGATAGTTTTTTGTCTGCTCGTAGTAATGACAGCTTTGTTAGTTTTCCGTCCCTTGCCGACACGCTTGAATCTCAGTTTTCTGATGTACCTAAGAATTTTAATGTAGTCCATATAAATGCCCAAAGTATCCCGGCCCATTACTCTGACATGTTAGCTAACCTTGACTGTAAGAATATCCATGCAATCCTTGTTTCAGTCTTGGCTCAAACCATGTCTCCCGTCAACTTCTTATTCCTTACCAGGTTTTCAACTAATAAGAAATGATCGCGCGCGTGGTGGTGGAGGTGGTGTTGCCATATACCTTCGCCCACAGATTACTTTTTCAATTGTCGATATGTCAACGCAACCTCCCCCGCAGGATGCGGGTGAGCATCTCTTTTTGGAAGTTAACCTGAATCACGTGAAAGTTCTTCTAGGTGTCTATTACAGTCCTTCGTCACGTGTGAATTTCTTTTCTTCCTTTGAAAAGATCCTTGAGGATCTTACTCCGTCTTACAGTCATACTATCATTATGGGGGATTTTAATACTTGTTTATTGAAAAATGATTCTCGTTCTTTGTCACTCCAGTCAATACTACAGTCGTCGAACTTGGCTGTTCTTCCGTCAAGTGCCACACATCATTTCCCGAACTGTAATCCCTCGCTTTTGGATCTTGTAATTGTCTCCTCTAACCATCATGTCAGTAAGCATGGTCAATGCACGGCTGACATGTTTTCTTACCATGATTTAATATTCCTTTCATACAAGATTCGCCCTCCTAAGGCCAAACCTAAAACTCTTCTGCTACGCAATTTTAGTGGTATGAATGTTGATAATCTCCAGAGGGATGCTAACGACATTGATTAGGCGTCCCTTGTAACTGCTGAATCAGTCGATGACAAAGTTAACTTGCTCACGGATAATCTCGTACAGCTGTACGACATTCATGCCCCCATTCGTGCAGTCAAATTAAAACATCTTCCTGCGCCGTGGCTAACAGATGATGTAAAAGCTGTCATGCACAGGAAGGCAGTATGCAAGTCTAAGTTCAGATGTCACCCCTCACCATTGAACCGAGAGATGTTTGTGAATGCTCGCAATCGCAGCAATAGGGTGTGTAGGGATGCAATGCGCCGCCATATTCATGATTCAGTTGAAAACGGTGATCCAGCTAAAGTCTGGAAATTTCTCAAATCGATGGGAGTTGGAAAATCACGCCAAGAATCGATTCCTAAAAACCTAAATATTGATCTGTTGAATCAACACTTCTCATCCTCGTCCTCCTCTAATGGGACAATGAAGGCAAATACAATAAATTATCTTTCTAACCTTCCAACTCCGGATCACTCCGCATTTAATTTTAGTCAATTTTCTGATTGTGATGTTAAGAAAAGCATAGTTTCAATCACATCCAATGCCGTTGGTAGTGATTGTGTCAGTCGGAAGATGATACTCCCTGTCCTCGATGAAATCCTTCCTATCCTTACCTATATCCTTAACTATTCTATTTCCAATGGTGTCTTTCCATCGGTATGGAAAGAGGCCAAAATTATTCCTCTACCCAAAAAATTGAATCCTACATCTTTTTCAGAATATCGACCTATTTCCATCCTGCCTTTTTTATCTAAAGTCCTTGAACGCCTTGTCCACAATCAGCTTAGCTCTTTTCTTTGCAAGAATAGTCTGCTGAATCCTTTCCAATCCGGCTTTCGTCCTGGTCATAGTACCACTTCCGCCTTAGTAAGCGTTACGGATGAGATAAGGTTGGGCATGGATAAAGGAAATATGACGATTCTTTGCTTGCTAGATTTTAGCAACGCTTTTAATACCGTTGATTTCGAAATCATGCTCAACATACTTCGCTCTATTAACATATCTCCAACAGCGATTGACTGGTTTCGTAGTTACCTGTTTGGCCGCCGGCAACGTATTTGCATAGATGAGTCCTGCTCTTCTTGGTGTAGTACTTCAGCCGGTGTTCCTCAGGGTGGCGTTTTATCTCCTTTACTCTTCGCAATATTCATAAATTCTATTTCTAAAACACTTCAGTCCTCCTACCATCTTTATGCTGATGATTTGCAAATTTACAGACAAACTCCCTATACAGATTTGCATACTGCTATTGATATCATGAACCAGGACTTGGCTTCTGTTTGCGAATGGAGTGAAGCACATGGTTTGCAGGTTAACCCGTCAAAGACCCAGGTCATTGTGGTTGGTAGTTCCAGGTTGGCGCCTAAGGTAAAATGGACGCAGCTTCCTCAGGTTATTTTCAACGGCACAGCTATTCCATTAAGCGAGAAAGTTAAGAACCTTGGGGTTTGGGTTGACAAACATCTTTCTTGGGGTCCTCAATTACAAGAAGTCAGTCGCAAATTATTTGCTTCTGTCCATTCCCTAAGACGATTGCGTAACTTTCTGCCAACTGCTACTAAAATTGCGCTAGCACAGTCTCTTTTACTTCCCATCCTAGACTACGCTGATGTCAGTTATCTTGATCTTACTGAGGCACAATTTGATAAACTTGAGCGACTCCAAAATGTTTGCATTAGATTTATATTTGGCTTGCGCAAATATGATCACGTATCCGAATTTCGTACGAAACTCAAGTGGCTTCAAATACGTCTTCGCCGGAACTTACACATTTTGTCTCTGCTTTACAGTGTGCTGTTTAATCCTAAAACCCCCACTTATCTTAAAGTACGATTTAAGTTCCTTCATGACACACATGCAAAATCTCTGAGGTCATCAGAAAACTTAAGGCTTGCGGTACCGAGTCACGCCACCAATTTCTATGGTAAGTCGTTCGCAGCTCAAGCAGTACGGCTGTGGAATTCTCTACCCGTGTCAGTAAGACAAGCACAAACCCTATCTTCTTTTAAAAACTTAGTAAAAGATCTTTATCACTCTTCTTAAATTTGTGTTATTATGTATGTCTTTGTTTCTTTCTTCTTTTTTTTTAATATTTATATCTATATATATGTTTTGAGAACGTTATTTATTGTTTTGTATTTTATATAGATAAAAAGTACACCGTGGACTACCCGCGTATTTATTTTCTCCTTTTGAGTCAAATCCATCCAAAGGTTGTCTGTAAAAGATCGCTTTTAGCGATAAGACCGCCCCTTGTATCACCCTTTTTAATTGTTAAGTCCATAATTTTATTTTACTGTTATGGTGTACAATAAAGAATATATCTATCTATCTATCTATCCAAAAGGACTGAAGACAATATCTGGTATGGAGTCTCTATGCAAAGTTTCAGCTCAAAATAAGTGACTCACAGAATTGACCCCAAATTATTGGTTTCATATATTTCTTGAATACCAGTAATAACAAACGTGTCACATTACTATGAGGGTCATCACTTTCCACGTCACTTGCCAATAAAACGATAATTCTCTTCGTTCTTCTTAATTTGAAAAATTCGCCCTCTGGTATCAATGTATTGAAATTTCTAATATGCTGCACACATGTAGACATAGGATTAGAAAACCCTTGCCATATCGTTTGTTATCATCCAAAGAAGCCGTGCTCTCGGTATGTATATACCCTTTAAATTACACGTTGTATAAATGTGGCTCTATAATGTAAATTAGACATAAGTTAAGTGTATTTCCTCTTTGTACTACAACTCCTGTAATTGAATAAAGTTTTTATTATATTATTATATTATATTTAATAACCTATTTATATTGTTGCTCCGTAGTAGTTTGTTACATAAGCAGAGCCAGGCAATTCGTTATAGCAAGCACCAACCTAATTCCCACGATAATACAATGCAAAGTATCAAGTGCTGACGTTGCAGCTCAAGTGTTTCAAGTGAAGACTACACCAACCGCGTTGCGCGATCGGTGGGAACAGAATTGAACAGAATGGAGTCAATCGCTGACACATAAACTCTTCTTGGTAATAATTAGCTGTAAGTTTTAAATTGTAATTCATAAATATAATTTTTACTAAGTAAATTGGTTTCTCTTGCATCCTTCGCTGCCACCAAACATAATTAGTTGAGCGATAGACTGCTGCGTTGCGTGTCGTGATTTGTGCGTGTGTGTTTTGAATCTCGCACCGGAACAAACGTTTAGGTATAATGTATATAAGTTAAGTTATATACATTACCTATAAGTTCTTGATTCGGGTCTGAGTGATTGTGAAACCACTCACTCTCAAATTCTCTACAAATATCAATTAATTTTACTTAACCGAATTGAGAAAAAAATAAATGGAGTCCAGAATATTAATTGTGAAATTGTAAATGGCAGAGATATCGAGCTTCAGAATTTATTGCCTGTAAACAAATTGAGCTTTATATATACAAGTCTTTCAGGCTATTTGTCTATCAGTATATTATATTTTAATATAAAATGATTAATCATGTGAAAAGTTGAATGAGTGGAAAAGCTGAATTTATTTGTTGTATGCTGGACAATTCTTTTCATTGCAGCTGTATGTCACAAAAATGATGATGACATAAATAATTATTTATGGATGAAGTAACTTCAATATATTTGCCTTTTTATTGCTAGCGGGGGAACCTTTAATAGATGCTTCTTTTGGGGATAATACCGAGGAGTGGGGGATTTTAGCTCACTAAAACCCGGTCACCTTTAGTACATGGACGAAAGCTTCGGTTCCTCTTAGGAGATCGCTCTGGAGCTCCCTGTATAACGTCTGTCAGGCACTTCCCTCCCTAGGGGATAGTTAAAGGGTTTCCCTTGAGTTTCACAGTGTAAGGTAGCACGTGACCACTATGTCGCCGTCGTCCCTGTAGTCACTTAGTGGGCATTCAAAGCCCCAGTATTTTTAATTATAAACTTTATCTTTTGTAAATACTAAAAGCAAGATTTTGTAATGTAGGTTACGTGCTTAATAATATAAGTCCTCCAGGCCAATGGTGGTCACGGAGATCAATTTCAGCGGAGATTGGCGCAGAGGATAGGTTTTATAGAGCACAAGTATGTGCGCATGCACAGGCTCTCGGTCTGTTTACTCTCATATCAGGACGGCAATAGAGGTGTGCAAAGTGAATTATTTTTGAGATTGGAACATTTGCATCTCGATCACTGAAATGATCCGGAACACTGATAAGACTCATTTGGCTCATTCAGTTCATCGACTCAAATGACTCAGTAGTCGCCCGCGACCCAACGTAATGTATAGAAACCACGGAATAGAACTGTTTCGTGATAGAAACGTAACAATCTTACGTTGCGTCGCGGGCGTTTAGTATTGAGGCATAGAAATTTTTTGTGGCATCAATGCGGAATGTTATGTGTATGTATGAAATAAAGTCAATCTTCGTTCATCATACGATACGCGAGTCATTAGTTGAAGTAACTCGTGTTTCTCAGTCTCTCTATCTCGCTTGCTCACTGCTAAGTCGCCTCGCGAGCGACGGCAGAATGAGCCATAGCATAGTAATGTTTCAGATCCAAATGATGCCTTTGAAACGTTGTTACTGAACCAATCTTTTGAATCACTTCAATGATTCGAATCACTGAGTCGGTTCAGCAAAGAGTTACACACGCCTAGACGGCAATCTGACACGACTGAGATTAGGCGCAGGACATGGGTGCCGCCATTAACTACTAAACTCCGGGCTACCACCGAGAAATTTAGGGTAGAAAAATCAAATAGCACATTTTACAGGACCCGAGTTGCCCTAGCGATCAAAAAGGAGCCAAAACAAGAATACTTAAGATTGTTTTAATCTATTTTTTATTTATAGTAACTCGCCGTTTGGAGTACTTTGGTCCCATTGCGTAGATACGTATTTCTGAAATGCGTAGATCTATCTAAATTTTGCCTTAATTTCTAATATATTTAAAAAGTTTGTAAATATTTTATGTAGTTAAAATAATAATAAAACCTCTTACCCTCTGAACTTACCTGTTTAGTCTTAGGTATCCTCATTAAAATCTGTTCTTTAATTTCCAAGAAAAAGACCTTCAAAGTTTGTATTAAACACAGAGAGGTGTAAACGCTCTTAATACGTCAGTGTTTGGAATCGGTTTAAACTATGTCAATGAGGCCAGTGTTTCCAATGATTCCTCCCGCTGAAGTGGACTGTGAGACTTCTGCTGACTAAAAACCCACCTTGTTCCTTCGATTCCTAGGCCACTGCATGCCGTTAGAAAATTACCGTAATCTCGGCAAGCATAGCCCGTGTTTCGAGCCCGGCAATTCTGTTGACTACTCTTTGAGGCACGCTTGAAACACGACGCGCCGTCTACGTGCCCTACCCCTGCTCGCCATCCGTAAGCCCGCGCGTACGGTCGCTCGAGATCGTTTCACAATCCCCGTCACCTGACGCGTCTCCCACGGCTACTGGGTCGTGAGGAAGAGGTTGTCTCTCGCTGACACGTTCTGACTCGTCCTCCTCTAGTATCACTGCTTCGCAGGAGGAGGTTACTGCATTCCATCTCCTAACTGACTACCCTAAGAAGAAACATTGAAACAAGCGCGAAGGGAATACTGGTATGAAGCTAACATAAACCATTTAAAATTAAATGCTCATTAAAAAAATTTCAAGACGTTTAAAAGTTTAAATTCAAGTCCGTTGAAAATCTTTTAAGTGCTTAAGTGGGACTGAGCGAGTTTTTTGTGCTTTAACGTAGTGAGCGTTATGAACTAAGTTGTTGGATTTTCTTCGCATACTACACTGTTATTTACTTAAATGATATAATCATTATAGATTCCTGTTTGTTTTAGCAAAAGAAACTTCGTCTTCTGATTTTTATTATTTTGGTATGGTGAAGTTTGTTTAAAATGTAATTTCACAATTGATTTAATTTAATACATTTATGTCTCTTAAGAACCATTAGGAGACAAACGATGAACACTTGAACAGTATACCTAGTTTTACACGTTTTATTTTAGTGTCAAGAATTTTGTGGCCATTCTGATGAAGTTATCAAAAAAAGTATACCTGTGTGGGTAGACACACAGGTGCACTCGGTCTGATGGGAATCAAGAGCAACAGAAAAAGCCAACATCACCTTTTCCCTACCTTTGATCATTATATTTTTATATATCTCAGCTTTGTTCTTTTTATGAATATATATGTATATGTGTATTGAGTATGTAGGTTATTACTTGTTTATTGTATATAAGTGAATAGTACACCATGGACTACCCGCGTATTTATTTTCTCCTGCTGTGTCAAATCCATCTAAAGGTTGTCTGTAAAAGATTGCTGAAGCGATAAGACCGCCCATTGTAACACTTTGTAGTTTTTAAGTCCTCATTTAATTCTGTTATGGTATACAATAAAGAGTATATCTATCTATCTCTCAAGCGTAAGATGTATTTGTCTTAAATCGCGAGATTATCGGAAATATTTTAATTTAAAATTGTTGCCTAACTCTTGAGGAGCTCGTGGTTGAATAATAACAGCCACTTGATTAGATGTTCAAGGTTAAGCAACGCTTTTCGAAGTCAGTACGTGGATGGGCCATCTTAACCCTTAAATGCACGATTTTTTTTTTTTTTTTTGAAAAAAATATATTTATTAGTAAATAGGTTTTATTTTACAAGAAAAATTGTAAAAAAAATAAATATTCAAATTTACTGTACTTTTTTTTCAAAAATGTTATTGTTGTTTTAAAACCACATTGCGCATTCATTGGAATTGTGCTAGTATGGATCTGATGAAAACAATAATCTGTTTTGAAGCTGTTTATTTATTGGTTATTGTGGGATTAAAATAAAAAACATTTTTTTTTTGATGTCACACAAAGAGACTTAACATTTTTGTCACATTTTAAAAGTAAACCCTGAACATTTTGGGACCTTACACCTTTGCTGCTTATCCATCCAAACTGCCCAGTGAGAGGTCTGGTCCAAACGCTCATCTTTTGATGGAGCTGCTTGAGCTGGACCTCGGAACTTCTTCAGCTCAAGTCCTCCTTGTAAGGAGCCCCATTAGGCCGACCATGTTTAGCTCCATTTGTAGGTAGACCAATTTGACACAGTGTATCACCAAGTTTTAGCCTAAACTTTACCTACATTGAGGAGTTTGTTGTTGCCCCTTATCGAATGTAATTTCTTGTACATTATCCACGAATTTTTTTTTTTTTTTTTTTATTTAGAATAGGTTCGCGTTTGACCACCATCTCACCTGATGGTAAGTGATGATGTGGTCGAAGATGGAGCACGCTTACCTAAAAGTAACCTATTCACTCTTGACTTAAAGACTCCTAGGTTATAGCTATCGGGAAACACAGACTCCGGCAGGGAATTCCACTCCTTAGCCGTACGCACAATGAAGGTATTCCCAAAACGTTTGGTGCGTATGGGTGGGATGTCCACCATGTAACGATGGCGCTTCGCCGTTTGTCTCGTAGTCCGATGATGGAACGGGCTTGTTGGAATTAAATTGTGTGTGTGTGTTTATTATTTTGAGGTCCATAAAATGCTATAATAAACGCATTGTCCACTTGCGGCTTTACATTATAATGTGGTAATGACCTATGAACGAATCTCACAAATCTACTCCTCCCATATGCGCATTATACTCTCGAATGACCTTTAGGTATGGAACAGCAACTCTTTCTTTCTTAGATATGAGATGCAGTTTGAACTCTCAAACAAACCCCACAAGGTTTGTTTGGGAGGCATTGCTTTATGTAGTGGCTCAGTTTCGGAGCACAGATCTGATCGTCGATGAAGAGCCTTTGTTCTATAGGAACCTTCCTAAATTAGCTGTTGAGCGTCGCCTCAATTGGTCTTATTTTGTAGAGCCTGTCATAATCCGGATGATCTCTGGGTAAGCACTGCACTGTATTGCATCAAAGCCTCTGGTACTTGAGTTTCTCCCCTAAAAATTAGCCTGTCTTCATCAGTAACAAGGTTTCTTTTTCGCCAAATCACAGGTCGATTTATCCTCCCTAGGCGTCTCTTGTGATGTCATGTTGGCCACAGGTAATGGTTGTGGAGAGAGAGATGGGGGAATCGGGGTGTGATTGGGGATGGGAGGGTCTTGCATATTCTTATTATCATTGGTTACAAGAGGAGGATCAGTATCCATCAAATCAGGCTGAGTATCCTCATCTTCAAGGTCTCGAAGAACATCTTGTACATTTTGATAATACTGACCTTCATCTTCTACGTCGGAGTACCATCCAATCCGTCTTCGGAGTCTTGAAGGTTTTCTAAATATGATAAAATATCCCGTTCTAGTAAACGTGACATGCTGAAACGTAAAAGAAGAGTCTTCACCAAACATGCAATTATTTACACAGCAATGCGCACTGTTGTTTTCCTACAACAAACGGATTTAAGCTTATGTCTACAAAGATATCTATTATTTTCAATATTTTGTAATTTATACGTATAATTGATAATATAAACAAACAAATATAAATAATTTTATAAACTTACGTAATATTTGTTGAAGTCCAAACACAGTTTCAAAACTTGGTTCGCGCCCAAAAACAAACTTTCTTCAAAGTGACATTTTACATTTAAATTGTGTCAAAGTAAAAAAAGCAGTCTTTATGGCCATTACGAAAAATAAGTATAAATACGTTCAAAAACAAGAATTAGTAGTTATAATTACTAAAAAAACATAAGAAGTTCCTCATAATCTGTGGTTTTCAGTATGTCATTTTTAAACAACACCGCGCATTTAAGGGTTAAAATATCGAGCGAGACTCATCCGTGGTTCCAAGCCCAGCTGTAATTTATAGATATATGGACTGCCATATAACGACTAAGTTACGAGTATAGCTATAAAATCTGTCACTGATCTTGTCAAGGGGTAACGTGTTATCCTACTATTGACAGTCGCTCCATGTATGACACTAGTACTCTTCTGCATCAGGGATTCCTCCATCTCCCTTTCACTACCGGTCTACCAGACGCACGGCTGGGTACCATCCGCACTTGATTGATATACCGTCTTGTCGTACCAAGCGCTTCTCCTCCACATTTATTGTGCGCACAGCCAAGCTGTGGAACTCTCTGCCGGCTTTTGTGTTCCCTGCCACTTATGACCTTTCAGCCTTTAAAGCACGAGTAAAAAGGTGTCTTCTGGGCTCGCTCGTCCCACCTTAGACCTCATCTATCGCTTACCATCAGGCGAGATCGAGGTCAAGAGTGGGCTCACTAACAAAAAAAAAGGTTACATTTGAAGCCGACCCTAACGTTGTCGGGTAAAGGTTATGCAGAAGCGTTGCCTAACTCCTGAAATTTATCTGGAGTTGTATCCTTATTTTTTCCGGGTAAGTCATGGAATAACTTCTGAGGACGGGAGTGTCAGACTTCTACTGACTAAAAACCCACCCTGTTCTTTCAGCCGCCCTTAAGTTCCGGGGCCGCGGTATCTCGTTAGAACATTTCCGCAGCCCTGGCAGGTGAATTGATCCTGGGTTCGTTTATTAACATTAAAACTCACATACACAAACAGACAGGATCAGCCCGAAACAACTATTCGTAAGCCATACTAATATTTGATCCGTGCTGTTATCGAACCTGCTTTATGCAGCGTAGCAGCCTTTTGCTCACCCTCTGCACTAATAATAGTGTGATAGCTGACATATTAATAAAACATGAAAAAATTATACATACATTACTCCTAATGAAACAATATTTAGTATTTCAAAATGAAAACCTAAAATTCATTAAGTTTAAAATCATAAAGTAGATTTCACGAATTGAATTCATGGTGCCCTGACACGACTAGACAAGGTTACGGCAGACTGAAATGAAGAAGGTCAAACAGGCTTCCTACTTCTCAAATCATGTAAACCCTCTGAATACAAATTCGAAGAAATGTGAGACATTTACCCAGAAGAGTTAAATAAAACATCTTTGTTCATTTATACTTCCCTCATCTAAAGCTATTCACTTATTATCAGATCTCACTTAATATCTTAAGCAAACAATCTCAACTTACTTCGCATTTGTTTTATGTTAACATCGAATTCCCGATCACATAAATTCGATAAAATAACAGAGACAGATTATAAAGTACCTCATCATTGAAAAGGAAATTAGATTTGAGGCGTGCCCTTTCTGAAATATTTTAATTTAAAACATTATTTTACCTACTGGAATTGACAGCTCGATTATTATCTGTTAATTGAATTCAATTTCAATTGGTTTGATTACTTCGCATAGATTTCTTTTGTTTGTAGAACATTTTTTTCTGGAGTCATTTTTCTTCTGGGAGGAAATCATCAAATGACTACCCAGTCCACTCTGGGTGGAGTGGAAGGGCGTATCACACTCCTACTAACTTAAAACCCAAACTGTTCTTTCAGTTGCCCTTGAAGTCCGGGGCCGTGGTATCTCGTTACAACGTTCCCGCAACTCCGGCAGGCACTGGCCTTATCGGTTCCCGTAAAAAAATAGCGTGGATTACTTATTAATTAGTATGAAATGATATAAATGTATATTGATATTAAAAGAAATAATTAATTTAAATTATAGCTTGGTAGTTTCGTATAATAAACTGGAAGAAAGTCGATCATGCTGCTTTCAAATTAGAATTTTTAATACAATACACTGCAAAGCTAGTTTAGTAAATTTTGTAGTGCTATGTTCTTTTATAACAATTCACCCATCCGGATGTGTTTATAAATCATTGTGTGGATGTGTTTACCCTCCCATAAATAACTTTACAGATCATCATTTTAATCACAAGCACTGATATCGCACAGGACCTCCCAGGAGCAATACATCGCTAGCGTTATCTGTTTAGAGTCGATTTTTAAGTGATCATTCATATTAGAAATGCCCTAAAACTAGGAAAGGTAGCAATGAAAGTAAAACTTTATTGGGTATGACATAGAGTTTGTTGTTCCAAAAGTCGGTAATTATATCTAATTCTAAATGTAAACACAAATTATTGATCAGAAGTCAAACATAAACATGAATGTACTAACTGGCTATTATAATTTACTTACCTTTAATTAACAATCTTTGATATAAAAAAAATAATTTTATCAACTCATCTTAATACCAGATTTAATAAAACGTTTGTTGTCCATTTCAATTAATGTTGATATTGATCCATTATTTTATGTCAATTTTCTTCTAAATAATACGATTGCTAAGTCGAAGTGCCAAAGAACGGTCGTAACCTTAACACCCACTTTATATTAAATGTTAAATGGATGTTTTATTTAAACTTTTAATACAAAATGAGTGTTAATAGTAATAGTTTCATAAAATTACTTGAGAATTTTTATGCAAATTGCTAGACCGTACATACCTGAAAATAAGGTACTTAAAATATTTTCAGAAAATAATTCATTGTACTTTTTAGGCCTAACCAGAGGTAGGCTTAGCTTCGAAAAGGCAGAGTCCTGAAAAACATTTTTTGTTCTAAAATCTCGTTCTAATTTCGGAGTAAAAATAATAAGACCCAACATCTTACGCTTTTGTAAGACCATCAAATAAAAACTCGGCAGAATGGAACAATTTTTAGATGTTACATTTATTTTTGGTATAATTTAAAAATTCTTAGTTCCGACGGACGGACAGACGAGCGTGTTGACAAGCCGTCTCGGCCCGGATTTCGTGTTCCGGAAAATCTGGGGAGGGTTGGTAGCGTAATTCATAAGCTGATTGAAAAAAATAAAATAAGAATGGTTTTAATTATTTTTGTTATTTTATTTTAAGACTTGAGAATTTGACTTGAGACTACTTGAGAATTTTGAAGCGTCTATAGCGTAATGCCCAAGGTGTCAGAATTGTGATCAACAGATTACGGGTTCTGACCCCACCTATGACACCTATGACCCCACTCCAGATGTAATGCGAATTATTCATTATTAAAAAAAAAATAGGTGGTGGGATTGAACACAAACTCCGCCTGGGCCACTCCTTCATGTCATTTACTTGATCTCTTACTTCCTCTCATATTCTCTATTCGATACCATTTTCATATTTCTCTGACGTCCATAGTATGCACATCAACGTCTCCAAGCACAGGACAATAACTGTCACTATCATTACGCATTATCTAGTCCAAGAACTCTTCAAAACGAACGGCCCTTATTGGTTGTCTTAACTACTATATAAGCTTGTTGTAATGTTACATATATACACTCATCACAACTATCCTGACTTGACCCAGCTCTCATACTTTACATTAATGTTAATATTGTGTTATTAAATCTTTCACATTTATAAACACCCCATGGCCTATTTAATAGTAACATTCGTTCCTTACTATGTTAACCAATATACTTATTAACACTATACGAACGTGATACGTCTACCATTTAAAAAATGTTTCAATGCAACTGAAATGTCAGTCTATCGCTTATTTGTCTGTACATTAGATAGTAGCTACTGTTACGTTACGACCAATCAACACCTCACAATCACATAAAGAATCAAGAACATAAATTTCGATATCATTAACGTCAAAACCGAATCTATTTTATTAAACTACCGTGTTAACACTGTTCTTTGAAAATCCTTTACTTATCATTCACAATAGCAGGTAGTTCAGTTATTTCTAAATTGCGTTCCATAACAAAATATGATATCCGACTACTAGGTACCTATTTCTACAAAGGCAAGTAGTTAGGACGGTATCATATTTTTCTACCTTCGACCGCTTCGATCTTTTTATTGTAACAAGAAGCCTCCGGATTCTCGCACAAGACTTACACTTTACACTGAATTTATTTGTGATTACCACCGCAATATTTACTTTCTTTTCCGAACTAATGAAACATTACAACTATTTGGTCCCTTTAGTATTTAATCCTGAATACTTGAGCTACTATGATTGGTTATATGCCCTGGTTTATAGACATAACTATGCAGAAAACCCGCTAAAAGTCACGTATTTTAAAAACTGACCTCTACTGACTTGTACTACAGACAAAATAATAGTAGGTATAATAATTACCGTTTCCGACACGTTTTCGTTCAATCTGGTTCTTTAAATAATACTTTTACATCACCTTTCTTGTAAATTCAACTACCTATATGAAGCCAAATATATTTCTTTTTAACTTTAAAAGACAAAGAAATCCTTTTTTTTTTCAAAAGCAAAGCGGTCACATATAATGGATACGTAATCACACACTCGTTACGTCTCTTAGCGGAAACTTTGACCTAAGTATTTAGTTTAACTTGATAATAAACAATACTAATGCATCAATCTCGATTCAATTCACAAGGTCACACAGCTCAAACTCAGGTATCATCAGGATATTTAGATTTGTACTCACAGTTTCTGTCGGCTCTAGCACGTTTCGAATTATGTTTGCAATTAGTTTTGCTTTTCTTTTTACCCGTGGGCTGGGGAAAGCACTAGCTTATCCCACTTCTGATGTTAACTATTTTTACTGGTATTGCTGATTAGGGATTTATAAACAAGACAAAAGTGAGGAATAACTTGTATATTCACAAATATAGACAATACAGACAATCTCAACTTTAATAACGCAAAACTAAGCACAACACAACCGTACACGTCGAGAGCTCAACCCAGAGACGGTGATCGCGCCATGTCACGGTAATATTATAATATTACCGTGGCCATGTCGACCGGTGTAACCGCTTCGTTTCCCGCCACAGCACCACTTGCGCTAGCTTCACTCGTTGTTGCCAACAAATGATATAATCGCTAATACCTTATGACTCGGACACCGGCTTTATAGCTGCATATTTGTTACAAAGTTTTTTTCCTCAGATTAATTTTCGCAAATGGTTTTTATTTCTCTTATAGTTCTTACAAGATATTATGGTAGGTACGTTGTCCGACACGTGACTCTTATTTAACTTGGTTAGGATTAATATCCTTTATTAAACCAGTTGGTTAAGCTGAGGAGGTCTTTGCTAAATAAAACTAGCCGCACGTAAGTTAAAGTTAAGCAACGCTAGCCGAGGCCAGTCTGTGGATGGGTAACTATCTTAACATAAGCGGCAATAGCCTAATGGCTAAGGTGTCGGACCTGTGATCGAGAAGTCACGGGTTCGAACCCCACCCATTACATTATTGACGTGAACCCACTCCAGATACAAGCATATTTAGCTTAGTTAGAAGGGTTAACAAGATTGCTAGTAATTTGAATTCCAGCCACATTGCTATTCTCCAGCTCTAAAGCTCCAGAGCCTTGAACACCGACGACGAGTTGCAAGTCTATCGGTTTTCTATCGGTTACATTTCGGGGAGTGTGCGATGGAATTACACAATCTAATTCCGCCAAGCCCGTTCCATTATCGGACTACGAGACAAACGGCGAAGCGCCATCGTTACATGGTGGACATCCCACCCATACGCACAAAACGTTTTGGGAATACCTTCATTATGCGTACGGCTAAGGAGTGGAATTCCCTGCCTGAGTCTGTGTTTCCCGACAGCTACAACCTAGGAGTCTTTAAGTCCAGAGTGAATACGTTACTTTTAGGTAAGCGTGCTCCATCTTCGATCACATCATCACTTATCATCAGGTTAGATAGTGGTCAAACGCTAAACTATTTTAAATAAAAAATAATTTCTTTTAAAAAAAAAGAAAAACATGTCGAGATTTTTCAGTGATTCGGAAGGCATGTTATGTTATGCCGTAGGTCATGGCTGTGAAAAGCCAGAAACCTAGATTCTAGTCTTGACAAGGGAAGATTGATCATATTGAGGAATCTCGGCATGGTCATCCCTTAACACACCGACTTCGGTAAGCATTGCTTGAAATTATTACCCACCCAATTATTAGAAGCCAGATAGGCACTCACTTCATATAAAATTGAAATTGAAAAACATTTATTCGGATGAAGACACACACAACAATATACAATACAAAATTAGAAACATTATAAAAAAGGATAAAAATAATCGTTGATCATGTCCACACCGAAAGGTACACCAACTCAGCATTTGCTGGGAGGAAGACACCCAGCGCTGGTTTTCAGTTGGCGCCCAGCAGTGACACACGGACGAGGGCAAGTTAATTAAATAAATGTTAAAGTGTGTGTAGTGTTTTAAATACATAAATAAAATAATATTGAACAATGCATTATGGTGTGCGCAAAAATAAAACATGTTTGATCGTACAGACAGCACATGAAGCTACCCGAAACTGTCAAATTTTCCCAATCAACCTTGAACCTAATTTCTTTAACGATAAAGTTGAAAATCTATTAAAGAAATTTGACAGATTGATGTGATTGATTGTGATGTGTAAAAACACAAATTCTCAGCTGCACCTGGGTAAAATGGATGCCGACCCTGACGTAGTTGTAAAAGGGCTGATTATAAAACCACTTGGTGTCCATTGTCAGATGCGTGAGCACTGCGTATCAAATCTGAGAAGCCAAAAATTTTTGGAACATTTTAATAAAACAATTTACACTATTTGTAAATTGCCAATCTTGCAAAGAAGTTAGTGAATTGTGAAGGTTAGATAGGTCGTCGCTCAATGCTTGTCTCAGCCAAGAATACTCAAAGACTAGAAACCGAACACAACATGTCGATAGGAAAAAATGCCTGCCGGGGTTGCAGAATGGTTCTTACGAGATTCCGCAGCCCGGAAAGCAAGGCCAACTAAAGGATTAGTGACGGTTTTTTGTCAGTAGAAGTCTGACCCTTCCTTCCATACCACCCAGAGTGGAGAGTCACTTGATGACTTTCGCACCGAAAAAAAAATAGGAGTCCATATCTGTTTTGTAGCTTCGTCTGAAGCTGCGCGCAAAAGCTTATCTCTCGTAGTTTTAATAAAAGATATAGTCGATCCTTCAGCATTATTTTTTTTCATTTCTCTCGCCTTGTAATTTATTCTTAAAAAAGCCTTGCTATGTAATATGATATGCAAGTGATCAAACTTGCTCGACCTCATTTAGTGGCGAGCTTAGAAAGCTGAACTTTTAAATTGTGTTCTTTCATATTTTTCCTCTTTTTTTATTAAAATTTCTCGCGGTCATAACTTCCTTTGACATTGGAGCGAAAGTCGGTAACTCAATAAATTGATGATAAATTCCTTGTCTCCTTAAAATTATCTACTCATGTAGCTGTTTTGGGTTTCGTTATTAATCAAATTATAGCGTTTCACATATTACACTACATATTTATACTAGCATGTCTGTTGACATACGTTGCAATATCACGTAAAGTAATGAAGTGATTTTTTATAACTTTGAGATTTTTTTTTTTGGTTCATGAATCGGACGGATCCTCAGAACACGCTGCCAAAGTTTCATCGCAATCTGATCGATGATTTAAAAACGCATATAGGACAAACGTAAAAACATTATAATTATAGATTTTTATTATTTATAATATAAAAGGTATGTCTTCAAAAATTATAATTATTTTTTAATGGTTTGAGGTTTCGGCTAAAAAGCAAACATTTTAAAGATTTTTTATGAATTATAGTACCGAAGTTAAAAAACGTGAATATAAAAAAAAAAATAAACAAAATAATATTACTCGTGGCTAGAAATTCTCCATGTAATAATAAGTACGGTCAGACCAAAAAAACCGTAGACACATACTTGTCGACAAAGGGCAGACGCAAAAAAGGGACGAAACCCAAGCCACACAGCTACACAACTCACTCAATTTCACCGAGTGTGTTATTTAGAAATCTTTTCAGAAAACCGCTGAAATCCACACAATAAAACAGATGGATCGTAGCAAATTGTTATTGTATTCACAAACGCGGTATGGAAACGAGGGAAATAAAAATAATCGAACAGGGAATTATTTTGCGGACGGTTGGTTTTGAAGCCGCGTACAAATGTTTGGGTTAGGCATTACAGAAGCTGTTTCAGTTCTGCTTTGATTTTTGGTGGTTGCGTTGTAACAAGTGCTGTTCGATTTTGTTTACTTCCATTTCCATTTGTTTTTTCTATATCTGAAGAACATTCTAACCATCATCATAGCCTTTTCCCTAATATGTTATGATGTACAGAGTATATCTATCTATCTATCTATGTTCAGGTTGGCGTCGAGTATAACTGTCCGCAGCTAAGGTAACAATTTTTTTTTATGAATAGACTGCCTATAAGACCTCCATTTACTTGTTTCAACGTTTGGGATATGATTATGTTGGTTGGATTTTATTCAAGGTTGTCATAATATGAAACGAGTTTTATATTGTTATCATCATTATTACCTACTTAGCCTTTTCCGGGACGACTTTAAGTCAAAGCAGGTACAACTGAGTATCAGCGTGTTGAGTGAGAACATCACTATAGGCTGCGGGCGCGCGGGGCGTAGCAACGACGAGTGAGCGGCGGCCGGCACAAACACTGCATCATCGTCCGCCTTACTAAGCGCATTCTTGTCATTTCACCATCTAATTTCTCTATTTGACATTATCTGCTTGTTATAACCGTTCACGTTAAAATACAGTCCACTAAATTTTACTGGCGTTTTCATCCTATCACCACCATTAGGATATATCCCATTCATTTCTACAGCGTTTTACATGAAGCGACTATTTTGCGACTTCCACCTCAGTAACAAGTACCCCTTGGCAAGATTGGTGACAAATTGTCTGTCTTGTGACTACCCGTAAAAGATATAGAAATGTCAGCCGGGACCAAACTTTACGTGCTTTCCGAGGCAATATTCACCCATCGTTGCTTAAGTTTGAAGATCTAGACCTCCTCAAGACCTCTCTTATCATTTAATTTTCAGTTTTGTTTAAATTTGCACAATGGTGAGCCCTTGTGAAGGTCAAAACTAAAATTACACAGCATTTTAATACAATTTTGGGTGTTTTGTTTACTGCCTAATATTGTAGATTTGCTCATAAATACTGCTTCATGTATTTATATTTATACAACGTGAAACAGAATAAACGCAATTCCTGAAAGTTGTTGGTTCAGGATCGGCTTCTGAATCGATTTCCGTCATAAAAAATAGGTGTTAAATTTTGACGGAAAAATCTTTCATTTAACTTAAAATGGAAACATTGTATCATGACAAATTAATACAATCCTTAATTCAAGGAAATGAGCTCGTGTGTGTGTCGGCTGCTAACATTGCATGAATGTGTGCGTCTGTGTAAGGATATTGTATGTATACATACGTTTTGCGTTTAGTAAGGATAACTATTTTACAAAAAATGTCAAGATTTGCTTTCTGTTTATTTAGTTACAGATTTTATTTTAGACTTACAATTTAATATTATTCTTATTATACCTTGTATATATAGATTAGTAAACCATTCTTTTTTTATTTATTTATAATAGGCTTTTTTATTAAAAAGCAGTCAGCAGCATTGATAGGGCTCGATAATATTTAACTATCACTTGAGAAAAAGCAGTAATTTTGAAGTTACATGTTGTTACATTTAATTTATTTAAATATATAAGTCTGAAAAAGTTGTATAGATTGCTGTATTATGTTATGCCTCATTATTCATTTGTATGTGGGGAAGAGTTATTTTTGTCCCAGCCAGTTACCTCCAGACATATACTGACTTAAAACAAGGTTGTACTTGATAAACTTCCTTTAAGATCTATCTACACTGTGTTCTTCATTTACCATTTATTGTTTAAACATTCCGCTGTAATAGTCTTATTCTCATATTTCATTTGTATTTGTTTCAGGTCGAGAAAAAACCTCCAGAGGGGTAAGAAAAACTTTCATCCCTTTGTCTGATTCCCAAAAATAACAGTGTCGATAGCAGAACCCTTATCTAACACTCACCGCCGTCACCCATATATGTAGAGAATGGACTGAGCTTTCCGTATGTCAATTGCGTAGGTATCACATTTTTCTATTGATTTATTTATTGTGTGTGTTCACACCACAGTAAAGAAAAGGGAAATACAGACAAAAGAGCATACATTTTATTTATTTATAATAAGTTCGCGTTTGACCACCATCTCACCTGATGGTAAGTGATGATGTGGTCGTAGAGTGAGCACGCTTACCTAAAAGTAACCTATTCACTCTTGACTAAAAGACCCCTAGGTTATAGCTATCGGGAAACACAGACTCTAGCAGGAAATTCCACTCCTTATCCATACGCATAATGAAAGTGTTCCCAAAACGTTAGTGCGTATGGGTGGGATGTCCACATCAAACCTGCGCCACGGGAGTTGTGTCACAATTTTTGTTAGAAATAGAATGTTTCGCAATTAACTTCCAAAAGCTTGGGAAGATTTATGTGCTGACTTGACAGTTTGAATAAACCATAGTTATTTATTAGTTGCATGTGGTTTTGTAAGGAATATGCATTTCATTTTTTCACTAGTGATTAAATTTTATTATACACTATGTACTTAAAAAAGAAAATACAAAATATTTTTTTTTTTTGACAAGTCTTCCACAGTTCTACTAATAATTACAGCTCATAAAATGCATTTATTCATGTAAAATACATTAAAAAATAACACAAAATAGATTTAGTGCAGTGACGAAGTCGCTCAATCCATTGTCTTAGTCTGCAACCACACCAGTCAAGGCCGATTGGCGGTCATTTTTTTCGACCAACTTAAAAAGGGTTCGGTAGCTGATCAACTTTAAGGTCTCTTGTGGATAAAAGGACCCCTTTTTTGGTTTAATTTGGATTGTGGATTCGACTTGACTGAAGGGGATTAATTATTTTTACTGGCAGATCTCATTAGGAGAGTGATTTTGACTAACAGGATAGAGGAAATTCGGGCTCAAGCTCATTATTACAAAGAAAGGAATGATATAATTAAACTTATAATCGAGTAAGGCTGATCAATATAGCCTCGCGCCAAAATATGTTCCGTTTACTGTACTGCAGAATGTATGGAGATAATATCTCTTATAAGAAAACATAAATTGTAGATATGCAGCAAAAGTTATAAAATATATTTTGAATCCACTTCTTCTTGGTATTTTTTTTTTCAAGACAAAGCAAGTGCATTATGTACGTATGATGCAGGCAGAAGTTTAAACTTAAATCTTTTTATCAAAACATTGTTCACTATATTAAAAAAAAATATACGCGTTGAATTGAGAACCTCCTCCTTTTTAGAAGTCGGTTAAAAATCCATCATGTACGCATTTAAAATTATCTTTACAACACTAAAATTCATTTGTATATCAACACGCAAATATCTAAAACGTGTCACAAAATTATGTTCGAAATCAGCCTACATTGAAACGACAAAGTTAGGAAGCAACGCTCTCAGTAATGACAGGAGGAATACGAAATATTGAAAATACCGCTGAAAAAAGTTTCTAACTTGCGGTGCAAAGGCAAGATCTTTGCTCACTTTGCCAAGAGTTTGCCCGATTTAAATAACAAGGGAAACCTTTTTTCTCACCCCCCTTCCTGCTCTGCTTAACGTTGTATTACGAAGTACATATCTACATAGAACCCGCCTGGGTTGCGGTAATATTCTTACGAGATACCGGGGCCCCGGAATGCAAGAGCATATGAAGGAACAGGCCGGGCTTTTAGTTGATAGTAGTCTGACATTACCTTCCACTCCATCTAGAGCGGTAGGAGGAATTTGATGATTTTCCCCCAAAAAATAACCTACATAGAAAGTTTATGGCTTAGATTATTGTCTGTTCAGTTTCAAGTGAGCTTTGTTTCGGAAGAGAAATAATTAATAATAATAATAACAATATATCCTTCATTTCAGGCAACTAGGCCCATACAAAACAATAAACAAATACAAAATCTTATAAATAGACTAATACATAACAAATTTAAAACACTTACAAACAAAAACTAGTTAACACGAATAGACGGCGTCGCGTTGCGCTGCGAAGTGCCGCGTAATCTTCCGCGAAATTGTCGATACACGACGATTTCGGCTAAAATTCCTGCTTGAGGAATGTCTCTAATAAATGAGTTGGAACCCGCATTACAAACGATTTAAAATTCGTTTCATGACGCGACTTCAACTCCTCGACCCTCAAAGTCCAGTTGGTCTTAGCTTGCACGTACTCCATGATCTCCTCAACCTTCGTAGCATAGTGCAGCCTGGACACGTAGAACTGCGTCATTGATACAGCTGCATGCAGCAGGAAGTTAAGTACTTACTACAATCTGGGTAGAGCGGGAGGGAGTGTCAAACTCCTTCTTGACTAAAAATCTAACCTGTTCCTTCAGATACTTTTGCGTTCCAGAGCCGTGGTATTTCCCGCTACCCCTATTGGCCCTATTGGGTTCCGTCATACAACGTGAAACAGAATAAATGCAATTCCTGAAAGTAGTTGGTTCAGAATCGGCTTCTGAATCGATTCCCGTCATAAAAAAGGTGTTAAATTTTGACGGAAAAATCTTTAGCTTAACTTAAAATGGAAACACAGTATCATGACAAATTAATACGATCCTAAATTCAAGGAAATGCGCTCGTGTGCGTGTCGGTCGCTAACATTGCATGAGTGTATGCGTCTGCGTAAGGATATTGTTTTACTCACATACGTTTTACGTTTAGTAAGGATAACTGTTTTAGAAAAAATGTCTAGGTTTGGTTTCAATTTATTCAGTTACGGATGTTGTTTTAGACTTATAATTTAATATTCTAATTGGGGTGTCTGAGGTATTGCGCTTAATCTGTTACACCTTATATATTGTGTTGATTGCTCTTTGAAGACCGCATGGAACACAGTAAGCCATTGACCCCGGCTTCGAGTCCAGACCTCTCAATGTATCATTTATTTAGTATATCTGTAAAGTGGTTAGGTACCTAATTATAATCACAGAGCATTTGAACGTATTTTTATTTATTTAATTTTGCGTTTATTTTGCATTCTATTATAATGTTCATAATAATAGATGGTAACAGAAAGCTTATAGCTAAGTACAATCTTGTGGACACTCTTAGGGCAGCAACTTTGTTATAATACTATTGTTGATCGTGAAAATAAATAAAAATACCGGTCAAGTGCTAGTCGGACACCCGCACGAAGGGTTCCGTACCATTATCTATAAAAACGGCAAGAAATTCATGTCTGTTGTATGGGAGCCCCCTTAAATATTTGTTTTATTGTAATGTAATTTTTTTTTTTAAGTATATATGTAACTAAATATTCTGTGAATAGTTCAAGCGTCTACCTGTTGCCGTTATTAATATCGAGTAAAAACGAGCAAAAAATCACTATTGTTGTATGGGAACCCCCTTAAATATTTATTTTATTCCATTTTTTTTTGTATTTGTTGTTATAGCGGCAACTCTGTGTAAATTTCAACTGTCTAACTATCACGGTTCGTGAGATACAGCCTGGTGACAGACGGACAGACAGCGGAGTTTTAGTAATAGGGTCCCGTTTTACCCTTTGGATACGGAACCCTAAAACGAATAACGATTAAAAAATGGAGTTAAAATATAAACTTATGTATGTAAGAATAGGTAGGTAACTCAAAAATTTGGAGTTGACTCAGTGCAGATCTAACAATGCGATATCTGTGTACCCCTTCAAAGCGAACTGGCGTAATGTTAAGTTTCAATATAATTTAAAACAAACAATGAACAGTCTTGGAAAGCTTGTTAACATTTATTGAAGTGTTACGTGTCCTATCTCCAAAGATATTTATCAGAACTTCAACAAATTTAAATAATCTCCAAAACAATTACAGAATCATCAATACTGGTCGACAATTGGTGAAGTACCCTTAAACAAAATTAAGAAAAGAAAGATTTACACGAGTTGATTTGGTTCTGGGATTCGGGAACATTTCTGCATCCAGCGCCCATTGACCGCACATTATGATTGTCGTACATAAGAACGATATACCGCGGCTCTAGAACTCAAGAGCAACGGAATGATAAGGGCGGGTTTTGAGTCAGTAGAAGTCTGACACTCTCTTCTGCTCCACCTAGAGTGGGAGGAGTCATTTGATGATTTTCCCCTGACAAAAAGAGGGTTTTGATTCCTGGACTTAACTGTCTTTTTCTAATAATAAACGTGGCCATGGATGCTGTCATTCCAGCCACCCTATCTCCCTTCAGAAGAATATTAGGTCTTCCAATTTATTCAGGATATCAGTTAGAGAATATGGTGATCGCATGGATTTGTTTGCGTATCATGTCAGTTACTAATAAGCACTCAAGGAGCGTGTGTCCCCAAGTCAACGGCGCGTCGTATTCCACGCGAGACGCAAGGGTAAGTCAGTCAGACATTGCGGTCCCGAAACGAAAGGGCAACCAAAGGATCATGGTCAGTATTTATTCAGTAAGAGTCTGATACTCCTTTCTACTAAATCCACAGCGGGTAGGGTAATTTGACGTTCTCCCAAAGATCATGCATCACCTTTTTTTTGTCCTACATAATGACATTCTCAGCACTAAGGATTGTCTGTGTTACCAATAGAGGGAATGTGTTTGTTCAGTGAGCAATGCCCAGTGATGGCCCTTGTCACCATTTGCGGTTTGCTTGCTCGTAGTTGAAAGAAAGAAACTGTTCTTCAGACACACACATACAGATATACAAATAAATAAACAGTGTAAAATTAAAAAGACAAGTGCTTGCCTTACGGCTGCGCCACAAAGGTCCATAGGGCCTTAGATTGTAGTAAAAAATTGACCAAGTGCGAGTCAAACTCGCCCATGAAGGTTTCCGTAGTAACTACGCCAACTAACTTTGTTTTTCATAGTCTTTGTATGAATTACAAAGTTCTATTTGCGGTTTTAGAAAATATGCTATATCTCAAAAACTGCTGATCCGATCTCGTTCACACTAATTTTTCTTGAAAGTTTACATTAAGTTCTATAACATATATTTTTTTAGATTTTTCCCTCCATTATTTTAGAAGTTAGAGGGGGAGGGACACACACACATTTTACCACTTTAGAAGCGTATATCTTTTAAACGATTGACTTAATGAAAAAGTAGTTTCAGAATACTCGATGTCATTTTTAATTAACTTTTTATAGATACCACACACGCATAGGTTTCATGAAAAAAAATATTTTCAGTTTTAGTTCCATGTATGAGGAGCCCCCCTTAATTTTAAATACTTTTTGCTTAAAATCGGAAAGCGGTTTACAGAATACATCTATCTAACAATTTTCATGTGTTCCTAATAGTTTGGGAATAAAATGGCTGTGACATACGGACGGACGGACAGACAAACATGACGAAACTATAAGGGTACCGTTTTTTGCCATTCGGCTACGGAACCCTAAAAGGATCGTAGGTCCAAGTTGGTTAGTAATACGAAATGTTGAACTATAACATTAATCTTATCCAACTCAAGACCATTTAATTGGTTTCATAATCCCTGTAAACAGTAAAATAAATGCCCATTGTAAACGGAATCTGTTTGCGATAACAAATTGTCTTAGTAATTTACTTAATAGATTTCTTGGGGATTATTAATGAGATAATTATTCTTAATGATGTCAAGTAAATTGGGTTACTTAAAAGTACGCTGTATCGTCGAACCGGTTTCTAGAGAATTTAGAAAGACAGAGGAAATTAAATATAATTATGTGAAGCTACGATTTTGCGTTTGTTTTAACGTTCTTTGGACGAAGAAATTTCGATTTGTTTTACTAAGGGTTTGAAGAAAATTTGAAAATAATATTAAATTATTGTTCGGCTGAGTGAACATTGTGACCCTTTTGATATTTCATATCTTAAAGGGCATCCTATAAATAAAAATAATGTTAATTATATGAGAAACATGAGAGCTTTGAAATCTTATATTTACGTAACATCATATTTCAAAGTTTAGATTGCTTAATATGGCCTTTTTTCTTGGAAAAAGGTCTGGTTTAAATAATTTGTTTTTGTTTGTTTTTGTTTTAAGTTCTAGCGTGATGTTACATACTGGTCTTACACCAATATACCTTATACTGAGAAGAGTCCTACACGTACCTTGGTATACATTATACCAAGAATTGACGTCAATAAACCAAACTACAGATTTTATATATAAATTAACGCTGCCAAAAGGAGTACGCCACACCAAACCGAGTAACGTGCGCGTCACCGATATCTGTACAGTCATTTTTATGCACGAGTTTTTGTTGATTCATTGTGTTTTTATAAGTATATGAATTGAAGGCTACTGCGTTTATGTTTGATCCATATTGCCCGAAATAAATGGTAATTATATTAAATGTTGCAAGTCTATTAAACTCAACTGTCACTTAAGAGATTTAAGCTTAAAAGGGAACAGGTATATTTTGTGATCTCTCATTCCATCGTAGACCTCTATTGCTTACCATCGGACGTAATTCAGGTCAAGAGTTGGAGGTCATCCGAATAGAACTAAAATTACAAAACCCCATTTCGATGAATGATATTAAAATCTTACCAAAAAATGATAATGATGGTACAACTCTAACAATACACACCCAAAATTTAATCGACTATGAAGATTTAGAATTAAATTTATCCCAATCTATCATAAAACCATTAAAATGCACTGGACCATTTTATGGCCAGTTTACTATGAATATTTAAAATCAATGAACTTCCCGCCCGTATGTCAACAAGTAATAACAAAAACCTGCGATCGTTGACGTTAAAAAAATCACGCCCGAATGTTTCCGTAGTAATACTGAAAATAATCAATAAATGTAATTAAGTAGCAGACTTGTTCTTCGTATTATAATCTTAGTTTTATGTAAGGAATACTCCTGTACCGACATTTTTCAAAACGTTTTGGGAATAGTTTCATCGTGCGTACAGCTAAGGAGTGGAATTCCTTGCCGGAGTCTGTGTTTCCTGATAGCTATAACCTGGGAGTCTTTCAGTCAAGAGTGAATAAATGACTTCTAGGCAAGCGTGCTTCATCTTTGACCACATCATCGCTTAACATCAGGTGAGATGGTCAAACGCAAGCAATACAAAAAAAATGTTTTGACTTTTTTTTAATATCTTAAAGTATTCAAGTATTTATTTGCAATCCATAATGTACGCATACAGGTGGAATAAAATTATAAGAAACAATTACGGACCCTGTCGGTCAAAGCTTAATATTTAAAATAGGTAGTAGAGAGGAAGAGCGCTTTGTTTTATTTTCCACAATAGGAAACATTTATTTAAAATTTGATAATGTTGTGTCTGTGCTTTATATTGTATTTATAAATTATTATATGTAGTTATTATTATCATTTATTAATTTTTATTGTAACATCTAATTTTGGTTTAATCTTCCTAAATCCACCGCTGGAGGAGTTCGTGGCTAAATAATATTAGCCGAACGGGTCGATCTTCGAAGTTAAGCAACACTTGCCGAGGTAGATACCATCTTAACGAAAACACATTAAGACCAGGCAGTCCAAAATAATTTTCACGCAAGCTCCGCCCCCATGTACCCTGGTTAATAAAGTAATAAAGTTGAATATCGCGTGCGCTCTTTCACTATGTTCGGTTTCGAAACCACCGTTGTGTGCTAAACGCTAACGCAGCAGTAATAAAGTTGAATATCGCGTGCGCTCTATTACCATATTCGGGTTGGAAACTAAATATCGTAAGTCTCAATTTTTATTTCGTTTATAACTAAAGTAATAATTGATCTAGAGAAAAAATGTCCTACATATGGATAAACTATACTAATATTATAAAGCGGAAAAGTTTGTTTGTTTGCTTGAACGCGCTAATCTTCGAAGGTACTGGGTGGATTTGGTATGGAAGTAGCTTGAAGCTTGAGGAAGGCTATAGGCTACTTTTTACGCGACTGCAAAAGAGGAGAGTTATGTTTTTACCGTGATAGAATCCACGGGAGCGAAGCCCCGCGTGAGTACTATTAAACTATAATATTTTCTTACTGTCAATACTAATATTAGACACAAAAGCCGAGTAATCTTGATTAAATTTTGAATAATCTTTAAAAATGACATGATTTTCGATTAAAAAAATAATCAAGCGAAAATTTTCCAATTACGAAACTGGTCTAGACATGTAAAGAAAAAGGTCCAATGAATCATGTACTAAAGTTCCATTTTGATTATATGCGTGATTGTTTCAGAATATTAATGCAAAGTTATATACAATTTAGGGAGCCTCCTCTTAAGCCGTTGCTCCCGGCTGTCATCTGTACATCTTTGACAGTCAATACGGGTAGTCAGAAGCCAGAAAATCTGACATTGGTCTTGCCAGCTGGGTTGTGGAAGTCAGAAAGGCAGTCGCTCTTTGTAAAACCCTTATACTCGGCTGCGTCCATTTAGACTGGAAGCCGACGCCTATCTAAATGCGAAAAGACCACGCGGGTGCGTCTCATAACGTATAAATTCATTGTTTTGTTGTTATTTTGTTTGTTTGTTTGTTCATAGGATATAATCAACGTGAGATATACCAACTGTTGATATAATTTCTTTACATAATATAACATTTATTTATTCTAAAACTTAATTAGTATAACGTTGTTTGATATAATGTTTATGTAATCGATTATCATTTGGTGTAACGTTTAATACGTATATTGTTTATTTAATCGAAAGTCATTTGGTCTAACGTTTAATATGTATAAAAAACGTCATTATGGTTAACACCCCGACTTAAAGTACCCCGACTCGGATAGGTTAGGTTAGACAGCTTTAGCCTACGTGGCAATTTTTTTTTTAAACCACCCAGAAATAGTCCG
Source organism: Tholera decimalis (assembly GCA_943138885.2). Classification (NCBI taxonomy): domain Eukaryota; kingdom Metazoa; phylum Arthropoda; class Insecta; order Lepidoptera; family Noctuidae; genus Tholera; species Tholera decimalis. The sequence continues at coordinate 7,064,259 of OW964568.2, forward strand.
TCGACCTATCTTAGCACAGGTGGTAATCAGTTACTAGATATGTTTAATATCTACTTAGGTTACTATTACCTTTAACTACGATAGAATTTACAAAGAATAAAACAAAGAAAAATACTTTTAAATATACCAAATAAGTTTGATATCTTTTAAGTGGTATGTCAAACGATTTTATATTTAATGTTTGTTATGTCAAACGATGTTATATTTAATGTATTTTATGCTTATAAAAATTAGTTATTTTAAATATAATATATGAATCGTTCATTACATTAACTAACTGCTATATTAAATAAAATTATAGGTTCCGTGATTATATGTTGTTAATATTAGAGATTTTGTTGTTATACCATCTATTAGTACTTACCCAGGCAGGCCACGCAGGTGATGATTGTCCCTTTGCTAGACAAAGGTCTAGTCTATAGCTTTACGCTCCTCCGGGTACACTGCCCTCTCCGACCAATCCGTCATAAACACTTCTAAGTCATCACGCCTTGCGTGTCGGGGTTGCAGGAATGTTCTAAAGAGATACCACAGCCCCGGAATTTAAGGGCAGCTGAAGGAACAGGGTGGGTTTACTTTCACTTTTCACTACCTTCCGCTTCATCACGAGCGGGAGAAGATATTCCATGATTTTCCCACAAAGAAAAAAAAAGCGCTCTCAAGACCTTCCTTGGCGAAATCGCCCGTCCCACAGCGTAACGACTAAGTTACTGATTAAAAAACCTATTTGGAATATCATTTGATTTATCGTACGACACTGTTAGATTTTTTTTTGCAATTATGTAACTTCCTTCCCTCTCTAAAAGTAATACACTATTTAAAATAGACTTATATACGATTCGCAACCGGCAATTGTTACAGAAGATCAGATGAGTATATATTTTCATTTAAACCGGTTGAGTAGATTTGTAGAAAATTGAATATGACAGACAAACAGTTAAAAGTATATCTAAGTAATCATTTTAATGTAAGTAAATAATCCTAAAACATTATTCTTACACTCACTATTTCTTTTTAACTTTTTAAACGTACGTCCTTATTATACCTATCAAAGTATCAATGCTATAGCTTACTGCATTTTATCTCTTTGGATACGGAACCCTAAAACCCCGTAGTAGTACGCACCGAATTGATCATCAAAAAAGTTATCTGAAAAATGTATCACGTTTGTGCACGTTCTCCAATCACGTTGTTGTTTTCATAAATCGAATGTGTGTGCCGGAAAAACAACGAAAAGCTGCAGTTGAACCATATATACATGTTGAAAACAACCAACTGAATTACAATTTCTGTTTTGCCACTTTTTAATGTCAAAAGTTCACGCGCCAAAGCTGACGCAACTACAACGTGTAACAGAATAAACGCAATGCCTGAAAGTTGTTGATTCAGAATCGGCTTTAGAATCGATTTCCGTCATAAAAAATAGGTGTTAAATTTCATTTAACTTAAAATGGTAACACAGTATCATGACAAATTAATACAATCCTTAATTCAAGGAAATTGTGTGCGTGTCGCGTCGGCCGCTAACATTGCAGGAGTGTATGCGTCTGCGTAAGGATATTGTATGACGCACATTACATTTTGCGTTTAGTAAGTATAACTATATTATAAAAAATACCTCGGTTTGGTTTCAATTTATTTATTTATTTTTATTTATTTTATTTTACAGAAAGCTTACAGACTAATAATAAAGATAAATACATTCGTGGATAGGGAAATTTGCTAATTACAAGCTTCCACATATATGCTATCAAGTTACCTACATCTAATTTTCGTTGACATTTAACCAAACACAATAGATAATATACTTATCATTAAGGTTACAAACTAAGAATTAAAGCTAAAAATTTAACTACTAAGAAGATGATCAAATCATGCAACATAAAACTAATAAATTATAAACAAATTACATCTAATCAACAGTGTCACCAAAATATTCATTATTGAGAATTCTTCTAATTTTCTATGCACTTGTGCAAACATTTACTTACGGATGTTGTTTTATACCCGGACTTTTAATTCGATGCAGTAAAATGACATAAGCTAGTCTCACTTACTAAAATAATGATACCCTATTTAACCTAATAGTGATGGATTCAATCAATCGAATAATAAATGAGCGATTTTTAATCGTGAGAAATATAAATGACAACTCAGGAACTGTCAGTCTATTGCATCGAATTAAAAGTCCAGGTATAGACTTATAATTTAATATTCTAATTGGGGTGTCTGAGATATTGCGCTTAATCTGTTACACGTTGTATACGACATTGCATTTTCATAAAACAATCATTGTCATTGTTTTTGTATTAGGAATCTAAAGTTGTGTGTTTGCAAGCAAAATCTGTATATCGTCATATGCATATTATATGGACTGCTGTATGGAATTATGTTTTTCAGCTTTGGGGCTGTACCAAACAAAGTAACATCAAAATTATACATCGTTTTCAAAACAAAGTACTCAGAGTAATTGTCAATGCGCCCTGGTAGATTCGAAATGACGACCTTCATCGGGACCTCAAAGTAGGCCTCGTCACAGACATAATTAAAAAGAACGCCGAAGCTCATGAACGGAGGCTTCACCATCATGTGAACATCGAGGCTATCCAGCTCCTCGACAACACGGACATAGTGAGAAGACTAAAAAGGACAAAACCTTTTGAGTTAATTTAGTGAAGTGTTAGTTTAATGTAGTGAAGTGAGTGCTACCCATAAAGAACACAGGAACAAAGTGTCTTCCCCTTAATAGAGACAATAAGAAAAGTGTTAATAAAACGTTCTTTATTACCAGAAAGATTATAAACATAAACATAATATTTATTGCGAAAACATTGAGACAACTTTTTAATAAGCTAAACAACTATTTACTACTACTATCTTATTACAAACTAGGATTACATACAGCAAAAAAAAAGAAAACATTTTTCTCCAAATAAATGTTTATGCAAGTACTTACATTATAAATTATTTTAACCATTAGGACATTAACAATAATCCATTGCATGTAATAACACTATACATAATTATTTGTTTGTAATATATTGAGTGCTTTTATAGGTTTGTTGTCTTTAGAACGATGCACCCTTTACCCCCGTACTAGTTAAAAACTGTCTCACGGGCGCATAGTATACCTCCTCCATGATAATGGAAAATGGACACATTCTTAGGTTTACTCTACCTAACAAATTAAAAAAATGAATTACTCATTAGCTTAAGTACTAAGCTAGATTGTATTTTTATGATGTCTCCGTATTAGTACACAACATACAAAAAAAATGCATATCTATGCATATGCATATTATCTGCTTAGCCTTTTCCCAATTATATTCAGTTCGGCTTCCAGTCTAACCGAATACAGCTGAGTCGACTGCCTATCTGACTTCCACAACCCAGTAACTGGGTAGCACGAAACCCAGTGAAGCATGACCAGTGACAGACATTCAGTATTCTGAGTACCGGTAAGTCCTGTCAAATATGTACAAAAGAAAGCCGAGACCAATGGCTTAACGTGCTTTCCGAAGCACGAAGAAATCTCGATATTTATTTATTTATTTATATATGTTAAGATATTCTCCCTTCCACAGATCGACCCCGGTAAGCGTTGCCGAATCTTAGAGATTCGGCTATTATTATTTAGTCACAAGCGAAATATGTATACAGGGTGGCAGGAATATCGACGCACAAACACTTACCAAGGATTCGGTATATGATTCTGGATCCACCTGCGTTGGAATTTTTGTCAGCTTTTTCTTAATTGTTCAGGTTTTTTCAGCAATTTTTTGACTGGAAACTGTATAAAATCATTGTTTCTGTCTAACCCAAAGAGATTTTAATTAAAAAATAAAACTCACTTGTTTCTCATACTCGAAAGGGCTACCTGATCAGCTGTTTTGCTAGAGTTAATTTGCGTTGTCAATACAGCTGATCAAGTAGCCCTTCCGAGTTTTATTTACATTACTGTTTTAAGTGAAACAAGTGAATTTACTGTTTTTTTTTTGCGTCGGATTTTTCTTAATTTTGTTAAATTAAGAAAAAGCCGACGAAAAATTTCAACGCAAGGGGGTCTCTAGAATCATGTACTGAATCCATGGTAAACGGTTCCACGTCGATGTCCCTGCCACCCCGTATAATTATAAAAAATAATAGTACTATTAGATTAGATATTATTATATGAGTGACAATCTTACACATCTAAAGGAAGACTAAATCATTTCATTAAGACATTTTTAAACCCTCGTTCAGTACAAAACGTAGCCGAAATTCGAACTTAATCTAGCTATCAAATTCAAATTGAGAACAAGATTGTCATTATAATCATCCTTGACTTTTTGATGGCTGGCAGGTTATAACAAATCTTATATTTTACTCATTGAGATAGGAAAATTATCTATATTTTACTTCACACAACACTCAAACGCCAATTACAATTTTAAGCTCATTTCAGTGACCTTTGTGGTTTGCTAGCTTAAAATATTAATTTGAAAAATGTATAGTGACACATGTACTTCCAAATTTCGAAACAATGTGTAACGAACATCTCATTTAAAAACAGTTATTCGACAGCATTATATCGATGAAAGGGTAACGTCTACAATCCTAATATCTTATCCAGCTAATCCAGCTAATGTTACAATTGTAGTTGTCACGTTTTTATGTTTAGTAATTAATCACTTGTAAACTATTCAAACCCAATATACGCACTCATTTAGTAAGTAATGACTTTCTCTAAACTCTGTCTTCTCGGTGGGACTGCTCGTTCTTGGAGGCGAGCTTTAAAATAGCTGCGACACAGTTTCCAACTTCTGTAGCTATTATTTTACGTAATTTAATTCTAGTTTTGTTTTTGTATCAATAAAGATTATTATTAAATACCTGATAAAAAAATGTAACTTGGCAATGTGGATGAAATTCTTATTAGTTGTAATTTTGTGAACCCCTCCACCCAAGCTCAATATGCTTGTGTCTGGCCCTCTGTATTAAATTATTTTTTCAAGAATTAATTTGACCTTACACGCGGCCAAAGCCACGAAAGGAAGTATTTTTACTGACTTAAATTTGCGCGGAGCTTCACTCCCTTGGATTTTGCCACGAGCATTCAGATAAAAAGTCTATAACATTTCTCAAGCTTCAAGTTACTTCCATAACAAATTCATCAAAATCCACTCAGTATTTTCGAAGATTAGTGGGTTCAAACAAACAAACTTTTCCGCTTTATAATATTAGTATAGTTTACATTATATTTTTTTACATAGATTATTTATTATTACGTCTCCATTCCTAAACGAATAAGACTAAGAATAGATAAAACTTTCATATCGATATTCTTAAAGGATTATTTTCACCTTACACGCGGCCAAAGCCACGGGAATAAGTAATATCACTGATACTGAACAGAACAACTAATACTGAACTGAACAATCAAGATCCTGGCAGATTCTAAAGGAAAGACGCCATCGGTTACGTCAGAGCTCGCAGTCACGATAATGAACCATTTAGAATCTGGACATCAATCTTATCAGCGATTTCCTCATTCCATTCGTTCCTGTTTTTAATCGAGTTGATTAATAGATACGTTCTTTGGAATCAATAGTCTTGGGTAGCGGGGTTTTTAAGACTTATGGGGTTTTTTTTATTGATGATAATATGCTAAGCATGGGTAATTCAAATACGACATGTTAAACAGTTTTGTAATAACGGAAATATATCTAAACCAATACAATTAAAAAAAGTATTTTGTTCAATCCTAAGACCCCTTTTTATCTAAAAGAACGTTTTAAGTTCCTCCATGACACACATGCCAAATTTCTGAGGTTATCGGAAAACTTTAGGCTAGAGGTACCGAGTCACTCTACCAATTTCTTCGGTAAGTCGTTCGCAGCTCAAGCAGTACGACTATGAAATACTCTTCCCGTGTCAGTAAGACAAGCACAAACCCTTCCTTCTTTCAAAAACATGGTAAAAGATCTCTATCCCTCTCTTTGATTTGTTACTATTTTTTATATAACTTAGATTTGTTCTTTTTATGTACTTATATATATGTATATGTGTATTGAGTATGTAGGTTATTACTTATTTATTGTATATAAGTGAATAGTACACCATGGACTACCCGCGTATTTATTTTCTCCTGCTGTGTCTAATCCATCCAAAGGTTGTCTGTAAAAGATCGCTTTTAGCGATAAGACCGCCCATTGTAACACCTTTTGTAGTTTTTAAGTCCTTATTTAATTCTGTTATGGTGTACAATAAAGAGTATAATATATCTATCTATCTATCTATCGATCATCTGCTTAGCCTTTCCCAACTACATAGTTGAATGCAACTGAATGCAGCTTAGTGCTCAATCTACCTGAATACAGCTTAGTGCTCAGTCTAACTGAATTCAGCTTAGTGCTACTGTGTCACATGGAGCGACTGTTTACCTGATCTCCACCTCCACAACTGCCTTTCCGACCTTTGCCAAACGAGCCAGCCTGCGATGCTGAGCCAGTAGCAATAAATAACCCCATTAATAATAATATGACCCAGCCTGACCCTTTGCTGCCCTCCACCAATGACCCCGCTATGCCGAGGCCCGTACTCCACAAGGAGTGCCCTTAGCGTGCGGTTGTTTAAACGTAAATGTTAGTATGTAAGCTGTGGGCCTTTAAATTTAGAGGTCACCACAGGATCGTCTGGTTAACCCTACGGTGGTAGCATAATTTAAATGAACACGCACAGTAACAGAGGTGCAACGTCACCATGATAATAAAATGAATAAAAAACTTTTATTTAATGAAAAATAAAACTTTTTGTTCTTGAAACAAACTAAAAGAACACTCTTCTTGTGATCAATCAATATCTAAATGGAGTTAGTGATTGCTCGCGTGGGGTGTTGGAGCACCCCTGTTACCATCCTAGGGTTAAGTAGTAACCAGCCTTAGTGTGCTGGAGAACGAATGGCCCTATCACAAAAAAAACCACCTTCATAACTCAATCGCTGGATAAATAGCTCAATAACTTGCCCCTTTGGCAAATCTGGTGTCAGATTGTATGGCTTCTGAATACCTAAAACGACTGTCAAGATTTACAAATAAAAGACAACCGCCTTTGATTCTGGCTATCATTTATAAAGCTTAGACTTAACATGTTTTTCGAGTCTCGATATGTTGAAATTGTCACCCATGCACGTGCTATCATTTCATATGATCTATCTATGGACACCCAAAACATAAGGGTTTGATGAAAAAAAAATGGAGTTCCAGTTTCATGTATGAGGAACGCCCCCTTAATTTTTTTGTATAAAAAGTCGTAAATCGGTTCACAGACTATACATATTCTACCTAACAAGTTTCAACTGTATAGTCCTAATATTTCTGGTATAAAATGGCTGTGACAGTATGTAACTATAAGGGTACCGTTTTCGCCACTCGGCTACGTAACCCTGAAATTTAAACAGTGTTAAGGAAATTATTTAGAAGTCGAACGTGTCAAAACGGCCATTACACGATGTGATTAAAAAAAGTTCTTTGCTATTTGTTCAATCCTAAGATCTTAGAGTTGAACTTGATATTTCAAAATAGGTCACGGAATCAACAGGCTTTACCTATGTAAAATACCAGTAGTTCGTCAAATTGCAAACTAGAGGCTGCTTTCATCAGCTCCCTAAGTTACCAAGCAAAGTTAGCACGGAATAAATCTCAAAAACCTAGTGCAAATAGTCCATGAGCTAGTCTTCGAGTTCGCCATTAAATCTTCAACTTCTGCATATTTTATTTCTTTGAAATTTCAAGACAAACGAGAAGCGAGTAGTTCAAGAAATCGTCTATTTTTTGTTTGTTTATCATACCCTGTTTGACCGAAAGTTTTCGAGTGAATGGACGACCCGAATAAACCGGCCAAGTTTCGACCAGACTCTGGTATAAAAATAAATTTTCGAAAACTCAGTGCACGGTTTTAAAGACTATGCAGGCTTGGCCCGAGTTTTTGTAAAGTGTGATTGCAGTCTTGGCTCTTGTGTGAATCTTGGGATTTGTTTGTATGGTAAGTAATCTATTTCTACCATATCAAAGTTAAGGAAGTGAGAATATTTTTTACCTCTGACGCAAAAATAGGGACGTGATAAGTGTGTCTGTCTGTGGCATCGTAGCTCCTATACGACCGATCATGATGCGGTTTTTTTTTGTTTGAATGCTGACGTGGTGCAGATGAATCTTAGTTTGCAATTTATGAAATGAAATATTTATTTTGTAAATTGGTTATAAATAACACTTTTACACGTCATTTTTTGTGTTTTAAGTTAAGCTAGATGAGGCCGGTGTTTCCTAACTGACTACTCTGAGAAGAAACACCGAAACAAAAACTATATAATATGAAGATCTGTTTAGGCGTTTCAAGGTCAGTTTGAAAGGTTTCTTTTTAGTTTTATTTGTTGTTGAAATTGTTGGGGTGTACGATACTCTACGATTGTGGCCTCATTCTTTTAGCTGAAAATATAATAATATACTGCAAGCCTGACTAATAATAACATTTTGTAGGAGATACTTAATAATAAGGCTAAATATTAGTAGTCGGTCTTCAAGGCAACACTTGCCGAGGTCAATACGTAGATGGTTTACTAAATACACTGAGGGGAAAGCTCAAAAAAACATTTTTGCAAAAAAATGAAACCGACTTCCATATCAAAACACTACAAAGCCAAAAATAATTTTAATTTCGGTAGTCGGTGTTATTAGTTTTGTATTTTCTTTTTTTTCACACCGCCTTGCGAAATTAAAATTATTTTTGGCTTTGTAGTGTTTTGATATGGAAGTCGGTTTAATTTTTTTGCAAAAAAGTTTTTATTTTCGCGCTTTTTAGTGGGTCAATTTGTAATTAATCTAGTTATAAAAGCCAAAATGTCAACTACAAAAAACTAAAAACACGCGAACAAAAAACACAATGCAGAGTTAACGAAAAGATCATCAATGTAAATCTTTTTTTTAGACATTTGTTGATTGTTCAGAAACGGCTTGTTCGATTTCGATAAAATTTTCATGGGACTATTTGGAAAGTATACCCTTTCCAACAAAAAAAGAATTTTTCAAATCGGTTGGCGAGCGACGGAGCTATGCCCGAACAAACATAAAAAAAAAAAGCAAACAAACATCCGAATTGAGAAACTCCTCCTTTTTCAGAAGTCGGTTAATTATATCAGAAACTGTATTTCCTAAACACATTATTCTTTAGCCCACCTAGAAAATTAGTATTCAACCCAATGTCTCGATTAAGATACAATTTATGCCTGTCCTAATTGTAAACTGGAATTTAATCTAGCCTAAGTTGCACAATTACACTTTATTTTTAAATTAAATTTAAATATGATAATTTAATGTAATATAAGGTGACTTTTTTCTTTAAAAAATAACGCCAACATCTTGTTTCTTAAACCCGATGTCTCATTTCAACGCCCGTGTAAGATACTTTCCGTATCATAGCATCAAATCACGGAACAAACTCTAAAGTACCTTCCCAAAACATTTACACAAACACAACAAACCCGTCGAAAAGGAAAATTCAATTGTTCGCGGCAGCTCGCACCTTTTCAAGTTTTCCAATTAGGTGTCACTGTGTCTCTGGTTGGTAAATTTAACTCATAACCGCGATAATGCGGCCAACATCTGGGACACACAATAATGCTGTGTCTGATATGAAGAAGCTTGTTCTTCGATGGTTGTTTCTTGAAAGTTGGTATCCGTTGTGTGTGGTAGGTAATATTTACTTATCTATATCGTCTGTAGATATGAGTAAAGTTTTGTGAATATTGTGTACTGAAGAAAATTATACGTTATTTCAAACTACAGAATCGTTACTAGCTTAGTGAAAGATCGAGAAAGCGATGGACAGTGTGTTTCAAAGATATCTAGCCGATTGCGTTCCCAGAGCTAAGACACAGGTCTCACGCACGCCGCAATCCAACAGTCATGTCCAATGCGGGTTGGTAGTTGTCTTATGATTATACCTTGTATTTCTCTCCTTATAACATATTTACATATACACACACATATATTTATATATACTTATGTGTTGTATTATATATATATATATACTTATAATAACTACTTTAGTTACTTTTTGTATATGATATATACTTGAAGTAAGTACACTGACTTTCCCCTCCCCTATTTGTTTTATGTTCTTAAAGTCCATCCAAAGGTTGTCTGGATGATATCGCTATTAGCGATAAGACCGCCATTCTAACCATATTTTACAGTATTATAAATCAAGTGCGTTTAAATTATTGGTGTACAATAAAGAGTATTCTATCTATATATGTCTTCGAATTTTTGGTTCTAGAACATCATGGTTTCTTCACAATGTTTTCCTTAATCGTTTTGAGAGTTGTGGCGATATTATAGATTACAAAAATATATTATCTGATTCGATTCGTTACCCCTGGGGGACACAGGGCTGATAAGAAAATAAACATATTTGGGTACATACCTTAAAATAAAAACATCCACATACATATTGATACGTGAAGCAAGGAGTATATAAATATCCCATTTTTTGGATTCTGGTTTAAGTTTGACTAATGAGCGATCAGTATTTGACTGGCAATAGTCTGTTTTGATTAATATATGTTATGTATGTAAGTTAATTACAACAATAGATCTACTTCTGTCTTCATTTACATTTACCAAAACGTTACTATGCATATATGGATTTCTTTTTTTTTCGTAGTACTGTGATAATAAAATTGAAAAATATAGGCGATTAAAATCTGTCTTTGTTCAAATTTCAGCCAGATTATTCAATCATTTTAACTTGAGTACATAAGAAATATCTAAATTCTTTCAAAATTATGTTCATCCATACGTCTTAACTATCGCATTTATAATATTAGTACAGAAAGACAAGTAATTTCTCAGTTCAAATGTCTATTGATACTATTGAGATTGAAGTTGTCTGTTCAAAACTAGTTTCTCTGAACTAATTTTAGTGAGAAAGGTCAAATAAACGAACTCAGTCTAGCAAGTGTTCTTAGCCCGAAACGAAGCACGTACTGCAATTATATCCGGAGATATAGAGGCAGAAATCAATGAAAACATAAGAAATGGGTAGACGGAAATCGCGGATATAACTTGAGAAGGGTTATTAGTGGTTCCCAATTTTTCAAGTGAAATTATGTAGTGCATGTAAATGAAAACCAGCGCTGGGTGTCTTGCGTCCAGCAAATGCTGCGTTGGTAACCTTTCGGTGTTGACATGCTAATTACGAAGGTGACAGGTGGAGGATTTAAAACAACCGAAATTAATTTAAATAAAGTTTAATTAATTTGAAATTACAATAAAATGAAATTACAATTAATTTTAAGTCTAAACTCGGACGATGCTAGTACCGAATTGCCAAAATTATTTATTCAAGAAATATAATTCAAATCGATTGAAAAATGCTTCTGCGGCATCAGCAGATTGAAAGTAGGTGATCGGCGGCGACACGAGGCTTAGAGTCAGCAGAGTCCGTGTGTTGCAATTCACGTGGAACCATCCATTGACGTCAATAGCTAACATGTCACTAGCGGGCTGATTCGGTGTAGGCAGGGCACGTAACATGCTCAACGAAATTTTTGTTTTTATTTTTTTTATAATGTATGTAATTTTATGTTGTTGTGTATATCTTTATCTGAATAAATGTTTTTCAATTTCAAATAATAACATATTACGTGTAATTTAAAGGGTATATACATACCAAGTACATGGCTTCTTTGGAAGATAACAAACGATATGGCAAGGGTTTTGTAATCCTAAGTCTACGTGTGTAGAACTTATTACAAATACCAATACACTCCAGAGACAGAATTTTTCAAATTAAGAAGAACGAAGAGAATTATCATGTTATTGCCGTTATTGGCAAGTGACGTGGAAAGTTATTGACCCTCGTAGTGCTGTGACACGTTTGTTATGATTGATATTCAAGAAACATATGAAATCGATAATTTCGTATCAATTCTTTGAGTCACTTATTTTGAGCTGAAACTGGGCATAGAGACTCCATACCAGATGTTATCTTCAGCCCTTTTGGATTGATATGGGGTTTCCGTTAGACGTTGTATATAGTAAGTTGGTTTAATTGATTTCTTCACATTGCAATAATGGTATGGGCACGTGACTAAGAGAATGATGGATTAGAATATTGATGGATGGATTGTGCAAGGAATGATATGAAAGAAAAAAGAGTAAATGTCGGCAAAAGATGGAAAAGAAAACGTGTTGCACCAACCTCCATTTAATGAAATAAAGCTTGTAAGAATACGATATGAATGATTTCTTTCATTATATATTTTATACAATTTTGTTTCTTTTTATTAACACGCTTTTATTAGGTCGACCTGTATGTAACTATGTAATGGAATCTAAGGTGGTAATTTAATCATCTTCCAAGGCTCGTAGCGTAATGAAAATTGGCAGCTGTATGTAGTTCTGATTACAATACAATAATATGGTACTGCCGAACTGATCTGATGATGGAGCCGTAAGATATGAACTGGAACTTCATGATGGAATATCGTATCATAGCTGTTTTGGATTTCTTAGAAAAGTCTTGTAATGAACTTTGACCACGATTAGGTTTCAAGGTCTGATGATGAAGCCGGAAGATAGGCACTGGCATTCCATGATGGAATATCGTATCATAGTCGTGTTTGCACTTGTGAGAAGGGCCACGTAATGGACTTAAAACACAATCAGGTTTCAAGATTATAACAAACCTAAAGATTTTTTTTGTTTTACGAGCATTTATAAAAGCGTGTTTTTCTAGTGTTTTTTAAACTATTAATTTATATATCCATACTTAATATTATAAATGCGAAAGTAACTCTGTCTGTCTGTCTGTCTGTTACCTTTTCACGCCTAAATCGCTGAACCGATTGAGCTGTAATTTGGCATGGAAATAGTTTAGTACCTTGGGAAGGACATAGGATAGTTTTTATCCCGGAATTCCCAAGGGATCGGGAATTACGCGGGAAAACCTCCCACGCGAACGAAGTCGCGGGCAGAAGCTAGTATATTATATATTATCAAAAAAAAAATATATACATATAAAGATAGCACAACTGAATTGGAAACAGTTCAAGTTGCGGCCAAGACTCCAAAGACAGGAAACAGCTAATGATTCGAACCATATCCAAGTAGACCGCTTTCTAAATCAAACCCAGTCCAGCCACCCAACAAGAGCATCCTAAGGTTTCGGTCGAGGCTCTTAATGTTATTTAGAAGTAGATAACAGAGGAGCTTATGACCATCTTAACAATCTTGCAAATAAAATGAATAAAATGAAAATGAAAAATAAAACATAGATAGATAGATAGATAGATAGAATACTCTTTATTGTACACCAATAATTTAAACAAGCACTTGATTTACAATAATGCAAAAAAAAAATGGTTACAATGGCGGTCTTATCGCTGATAGCGATATCTTCCAGACAACCTTTGGATGGACTTTAAGAACATAAAACAAAGAGGGGAGGAGAAAGTCAGTGTACTTACTTCAAATATATAACATACACAAAAAATAACTAAAGTAGTTAATATAACTATATATATAGGTATATATAATACTAGCGACCCGCCCCGGCTTCGCACGGGTGCAATGTTTATATTAAATATAGGCAGCGTTCACGAGAATCGTTAACGTACGGCAGTTTTTTCGACGCCTTTCTCCACAATTTTCACTACCACGAAAATTCCTATATATTTTCCGGGATAAAATATAGCCTATACGGATTCGGAAGAATCCTTCTAAGTAATGATAAAAGAAATTTTGAAATCGCTCCAGTAGTTTTTGAGCCTATTCAATACAAACATACAAAAATACAAAAATACAAAGGTTTCCTCTTTATAATATTAGTATAGACAATACAATACATAAATAAGTATAAATAAATATATGTGTTTCATATTTATAAATATGTCATAAGGAAAGAAATACAAGGTAAAATCATAGGAGTGTATAAAAATGATTGACAACAGAGCTTTTAAAAGCAGCAAGTGACTGCGCTTGTCTAACTGACAACGGCAATGCGTTCCACAGACGAGTAGCCTGCACCGTATAACATATTTAGATTCTTCCCTGCCTGAGGAAGAAAGTTAAGTCTTTGGTCCTGTGATTGGTTTTATTTGACAGTCTTTACGGATACAAAATCTGACATAAGTCTCAACAAGAGGTATTGTGTACCTAGCTATTGGATTGTATGCAGTCGCCTCCTTCTGCGAAGCAGTCATGCTAGCAAATGAACAGGCTGAACGTGTGAGGGAGAGACAACTTTCTTCCTCACGCCCCAACCGCCGTGGGAAACGCCTCGGGCGTCGGGGATAGCGCGCCGGCCACCGTAGACGCGGGCCTGCGGACAGCGAGCAGGGGTAGCTCACCGTCCGGTAAGGACCAGGCCCGAGCCAGCGGCGCGTGGTGTACCGCGCGCGCTTCATAGAGCAGTCAGCAGCATTGACGGGGGGCGGGGAAGTTCTAACGAGATACCACAGCCACGCATCGCACGGGCAACTGGAGGAGCAGGGTGGGTTTTTAGTCAGTAGAAGTCTGACACACCCTTCCGCACCACACCCACAGCGGGAGAAGATATTCGATGATTTTCCCACCCAGAAAAAAAAAATCTATTGGATTGTGGAGGTCGGAAAGGCAGTCGCTCCACTCCTTCATCCGGTTAGATTGAAACAGCCCACGACATAATTCAGAAAATTTTAAGCAGGTGATGAGACAATTCCCGTGATAGCCTTAAACTTCACAAAATCGTTTGATTTAAATCTCGTTCGTTTAACTTTGTGGTCAGTTCAACCTTCTGTCACCACAAATGCGTTTTATTTTACAACCTGTTGTCACCAACAGCCGGGCTGACTTTAACTGTTATAATATTAATGAATCGGATACGTTTAATGGAACAATCTGTTGTTGAATTACGAATTTGCTGTTTGATATATGAAACAGTCATGTTAACTTTAACTTTATGATAAAAATATGGTAAGTTAACTAGGCGTTTGGACTTTCGAGAAGTGTGGTATTTTTATCTTATTATAATTAAAGCCTCCAGCCAGGGCCTATTAAAGAGACATACAAACTAGGCGACTACACGCTAAGGGCACCCCCTGTGGGGTACGCACCTCGACATAGGGCGTCACAGGATTAGGGCAGCTAGTGACAGGCTGGATCGCATCATTATTATTATTAAGGGGACGGCATCGAACAAGCCTCGTCACCTCTATAAAAATCACTTCGAAACCGCCTCTGGGCAACGCATGTTGTAGACACTGAAATAGAAACAAATAAAAAAAAAACAAAAATGCGTTTTTTATATTTTGATTTAGATTTTAATTATTTAATATGATTTTTAGTTCAATTAAGATTTATATTTTTAATGTTAATGTTAAGTTTGTTTTAATAACTTAATTGTGTTCGGTATTACTGTAACTAAACTTTTAAGTAATGTATAATGTACTTAGCTGTAAGCTGTTGATATCCTAGTCTACAACGTGTAACAGAATAAACGCAATTGCTGAAAGTAGTTTGTTCAGAATCGGCTTCTGAATCGATTTCCGTCATAAAAATAGGTGATAAATTTTGATGGAAAAATCTTTCATTTAACTTAACATGGAAACATAGTATCATGACAAAATGTTAATACAAGTCTTAATTCAAGAAAATGCGCTCGTGTGCGTGTCGGCCGCTAACATTGCATGAGTGTATGCGTCTGCGTAAGGACATTATTAGAAGGTATGACTCAATACGTTTTGTGTTTAGTAAGGACAACTATTTTATAAAAAATGTCTAGTTTCAATTTATTTAGTTACGGATGTTGTTTTAGACTTATAATTTAATATTCTAATTGGGGCGTCTGAGGTATTGCGTTTAATCTGTTACACCTTGAATGTAACCTATTGAATGTATTCTCAATTTGTATTGGCAAAGTGTATATGTGTGTGTATATGTGATACACTCAACTGTTGGTGAGCCAAATTAATAAAAGAAAATAAAAAAGACCGAGTAAGAAATAAATATCTGTTTGAGTCTGGCCTCGGTCCCAACAGTCTCAAAGTACGACATTTGGGAAACATTGCGTTTGGCAATACTACATATATTATCAATTAGTACGATCCTTCTAGAGTCTGACAACGCCATACACAATCCTAATTACACACTGATAAGAAAATTATAATACTATTTGATTTTTATACCAAAAGAAAACTTTGAAAATAAATTGAATCTGTATGAACCTTGGTAATATTAAGTCAGTATTAAGTCTCATATAATGCGCATTTAAGTAACTAATAAATATTGACTTAGAATTTAATTTATTGATATCAACAAGCCGCAATCACTAGTGAGCTTAAAAGTAAAACAATACAACATAGGAGCTTCTCAACTTTGTGATTTTGTATGAATTTTATTTTATTTTTATTTATTTTATTTGTAGCCGAAATAGGAGACAACCTGTAGGTAGGTATATCAGCAAGTAGCTTACGTAACAAACAGAGTAATGAATGCAACCAGTATAAAAAATACATTTAGCAACACATTATTTAAACAAAAACAATAAAATAAACTATGAACTATAAACTTGTAGGGGTAAGTACACTTAAACCGAGATAAGTTTACGTGTGGGTGTGTAAAAGTATTGAAGAACACGTAAGAATCAAAGACTGTTTTTTGTTTCTCAAATTAGAAAGCTTTCAAATTCAAGCCAGAACAACATCTCACCGAAAATCAATGTCAAAAACTTGCGCTGCGGCAGCGAGCGATGGAAATAGAACGTTCCTCTCACAAAATACGTACGTAGTATATACGAATTGCCCCCTAATTTCATGAAAATACAAACAAAAGACGATACCATATAAAACCGTACTCTTACACAAAGAAAGAACTGTATAACGATATAGAAATACTCGATTAGCAAAGTCTTTCACAAAAACCCGGTGCCTACGACCGAGATATTAAGACCAGGATATTAAAAGGCGGGCAAAAACGTCGACTCATAATGACCTTGTGTTTCTTCAATCAATAAACCGTTTTTTTTCTTACAAAGTTCCGTTATGAACTCTTTTGGAAGCGCTGATGTTTCAATATTATTTTTTGGATGTTTTGGTAATGTTTGCTTTTTGTTTTTGTTAATATTCAGCATAAATAGTGAAAACATTATTTTGAGCACCTTGGACCTTTATAGCATAATACACAAAATCAAATCGCAAATATTTTTACAGTCAATTCCAGAAACATTTCTTCGTATTATCGATACTAGCTGTGCCCTGTGGTTAATCAATATTACTACCTACACGTGTTTTCCAGCGTTTATCCTAAACCCTCAGGAATTCTGGTAACAAATAGACCTACACGTTGCTCTATAGCCTGTGTCTTCCTTTTGAAAGTCCCATAAAATCAGTTAAGCCAATCCAGAGATTGAGATAGAACCCGGACAAACAGAGGAACAGAGTGACATATGTACAAGTTGCATGTCCGCTTATGTAACTGGCCAGACCAAATTTGGTAATAAATGGCCGGTTACAAAAAATTGCGGTAGAATTGGCTAGCAGAGTTATTGGTGTAGGTATAGGAGAGCATAGGTCTGTTTTTCGGTTTTTATATCGTACCAGTAGTCCAATAAAATATGTATGGTCAGTCTAGGTGTAAAATCTAACAGTATAGCAACTAAAAAATTCACACCTCACTCCCGCTATTTCTAAAAGTCAAAACGGCCAGCTTATATCTAGCCAACAAAATGTAATCTGCGTTTAATCTGCAAGTCTGAGTCGCAATTTACTTGTCAAAGGGCGGTCCGCGGCCGCTGCCGGCAAATTGCTACCCTGATAGCCGTATACAGACCTAGTGTCCAATAGACAGGGATTAAAATATCGATAGGGAATTTTCGATGGTGGGGTTTTTAGCACCCCTTTTGTCTTGTTCGAAGTTAAATAATAACAGCCACATGGGTCGATCTTCGAGGTTAAGCAACGCTTGCCGAGATGGGTCCGTGGATGGATGACCATCATAATATGTCGAAATTCCTTCGTGTCACGGAAATCAAGTTAAGCCGGTAGTGCTCCCTGAGGACATGGTGGAACACACAGTGGAGATTTGCCCCGCTTGGGCAGAACTTCACCGTGTCCTCGTAAGGTCGATAGGCGGCGACCTCTCGCTCCCGGCCCTGGTTCAATCCATGGTCCGGAGTGAGGAGGCATGGGAAGCGGTCACCTCTTTCTGCGAAGCAGTTATGCAAGCGAAGGAGGTGGCAGGACGCGCGAGGGAGAGGCGGGTCTCACAGCCCTCGCACTCCAGCTGCCGCAGGAGACGCACCGAGCGTCGAGAATCACAGGGTGACTCCCAGTCACCGTAGGCGTGGGCCTGCGGGCTGCGAGCAATGAGTAGCTCGCCGCCTGACTGAAACCAGGCTAGGCGGAATTGTTCGAAAGAGTTACCGCGACCTCGGAACACGAAGGGCATATAATGGAACCCACTTCGCCCAGATCAGGAGGCATTCATAGGATGATTTCGCATCCTTAAAAAAAAGCCGGTAGTGCTGACTGTCATTTATATATCTTTGGTGGTCATCAGTAGTAAATAGGTAGTAGGTAGTCAAAAGCCAGAAAATCTGAAATAAATCTCACCAGGTGGTATTGGGCTACCCAGCTTATATAGGTCATATAGGCAGTTCTCCATGTAAAGCACACGTACTCAGTAATTCACCTGGTTAAACAGGAAACCGAACCTAATATAGTTAGGAAAATGCTAAGCAGACGATGCGGTTTTTAATAACAAGCAGAAAAGCTAAAAATGTTATTCCCTGCCAAAAATCTATCTATTTTGATACTACGTAAAGGGAATAAATAAGATTTTCCATTAAAAATTTGGAAATAAGAGGTGGTTACGATGACTGTACAAACTTTCCAAGGTACAATGATGTTGTTTCAGAATGCACGTAAAACTGTTGTTCTTTCGACTGACTATTCTCTTCCCAGGCATATTCTACACCGCCTAGAAGAGAGTATTTAAAGCAACAAAGAGTACACTACTTGCATTTGTGCTTTACCATATCTCGCGCATAGTTTAAGAATCTTCGTTGAGATTTGACACCGTGAGTATTATTTTTTAAATTGTAGATAGATAGATAGATAAAATATACTTTATTGTACACCAAAATTTAAACACACCTATTTAATAATATTGCTTATTCTATGGTAACAATGGCGGTCTTATTGCTGAAAGATCGATCGATTATCTCTCTCTCGATTTATTACTACATTACTCATAAAAACAGAGAACAAAAATTATTTAAATATTAAAATAAATAAATGTATATGCAAATATATATATATATATATTTACATATTACATTGTATATATATATATATATTTATCCTGCAACCAAGTAGCCGTCCTCTGAAGAAAAAAGTACATTTAAACTGACGTCCACCGGCATATGGCGTCCGCATACCGGACGCCACTTTTTTGGTCGGTGGCACTTAGGTCCTATTGGTACTGGTTAGCCGTAGGACAAAAATCGATAGAAGCGAAAAAGTTTAATAAATGGCTGCAAAAATATAATAAAAAGTTCCCGAAGAAATCTCAGCGCAGGTGAGGCGCTGCTGTAGCGCGTATATTCACAGCCGTATATCTCGGGAACTTCCTGACTGCGAATCTGCATATTTGGCGTCCGCACTTGCGATGTTGCCAGCTCGCTCACCTCATGCTTGAAAGAGTTTCTGATTTGTATTTTAATATATTGGATTTATGTGTGACACATTAAAAGAAGGAACATAAAATCAACTTTTAATTATAAATAAATATTGCAGCTTCATTTAATGACCACTAACTCTAACTCTGAAAAGCAGTTAAAATTTTTGATATTATTAGTAACACATAGTTACTCAGACTTACTTCCCCACTTTCCAAACGACAGTAATCAGACTTATTCCTATATTGCATCTATAATCCTCATAAGTTTCGGACATTTACTTTCGCGTCGATAAATGCAATTTTGAAAGAATAGAGGTATGTACATCTATCTCACATTTTCGCACGATAAAGCGCAATCGGTACGTGCGCAAGATCCAAACCTTATTTTATTTTGTTAATAGCTATATACGGACGTCTTATAGCTTTATACGGACGTTCAATAGCCTAGCGGCTTTTATTGCAGGAATACGATACTATTTAAGGTAATCCTATTTGGCTGCAAATTACTGTAAGATGGAAGCACTGTACCCAGTCCGGCTGTGCCAGATTTGAACGAAAAATCACAGTGCTCGCGCATTTGTCTTCAGGGAAGTCCAGTTTGCGATTCGACCAGTTTTACTATCTTCACATGTTCCCACCATGTACTCGCCGAGACACCGACCTTCCTCCGAGGGAGAGACTAGGTCTTCATAACGATGGATGGATGACCAGAAGAACTTGACTACTAATTAACTCTATAGACACAAAAAGAGAGAGAGAGAGAGAGAAAAGACACTAGAAAAATATGTTTTGTGTAAAAGAGAAACATACGTTTACCATTCTATATGTGTTTCTATGCTCATTCCGATACAAAAATCACACTTCCTAACCACAATAATGAGACTGTTATTTATAGCGTATCTGAAGTCTTCCTAGGTTTCGGACATTTTAAGTCAACCATTTGCGAGAATAGAGCTATGTCTATGGGCTCACATTTTCCCACGGTAAAGCCCCATCAGCATGTGCGTAAGAGCCAAACCTCCCAAATGGGTATTGTATTGCCGAACTACATAGTATGTTTGGATAGGGCACTGTGTCTTTGAGCTTCTTGTATTTATTTTACCTCAATAAATGATCAACCACGTGAGCTTCAATGTAAGAACCGGCCGAAGTAAAACATTGTCATAAGAAGGAAAGTCGCATGCGCACTTGAAAAATACAAGCAAGAAATAGATTCCCGTCATCATCTTTACGAAAATTTAACAATAGCAGGTAGACTCAAGTGCGGAATCTCGCACTCGGGCACTATTGCCTGGTAAAACCATGTCCTATCTATTAGAGTGCCCGAAATACGGAAGTTCAAAAGCTATATATGGACGTTCGATAGCTATATATGGACGTTCAATAGCCGTATACGGACGTTCCATAGCTATATATGGACGTTCAATAGCTATATACGGACGTTCAATAGCTATTTAATGCACGGTACTTAAGGTTAATTCAGTCTTCAGCAGAGTTGCTGAAGGATTTATATATCCTGCGCCCATGCTAATGGGTTTCAGATTCGGTCTACGTGATGTCATGATGGGCCGCTTAATAAGTTCTTAAAGGTTATCCCAAATGGGTTGATGCTAACTTGGTTAAGTTTAATTCGCTTGGATCCAGGCGTTTTCGACCGACTCCATCATTCCGTGGTGAAAACGAGCCAGTAAGCGATCATAGCGAGCTTCTTGGGGTAACGTTGACCCTTACTTTTAGTCTGTTTGTCGCGGCTAAGACTCAACTGGTTGCCAATAATTGGTAATCCTAGCAAAGGAAACAGTATTTCACATCGGAATATCTTGATGCACTTGACTCATTCGAGAAACGACCAAACGTCTCATTAGCAACGAGGGGCTGGTCGAGTCAAAGCTTTAGAGCCTTGAACATCGGCGACACGATGCAATTCTATCGGTTAAATTTTAGGGAGTGTGCCATGGACTCACACAATCTAATTCCATCAAGCCCGTTCCATTATCAGACTACAAGACGAACGGCGATGAGCCATCGTCACATGGTGAACATCCCACCCATACGCGCAAAACGTTTTGAGAAATTTCATTTTATAGCTATGGAGTGGAACTGTATTAAATATCTATTATAGCTATACTAGGGCTTTTTAAGTTTAGAGTCAATAGGTTTCTTCTAGATAAACGTACTTAGTCTTCAACCACATCATCGCTTCACCATCAGGTGAGATGCTGGTCAAATGTGAGCATATTATTAATAAAGATGAGGTCTAAGAAGGAATGAGCAAGCCCAGAATTAAGAATTAAGAGAGAACAGACACTGTTCTCTCTTAATTATACAGGAGCCGGCAGACAGTTCCACACCTTGGTCGTGCACACAATGAATACAGCTTACCATCAGGTGAGATAGTAGTCAGAATCGAGCCTATCATCAATAACCACAATATATATACGGACATGCAATAGGTATATACGGACGTCAAAAGCTATATATGGACGTTCAATTGCCTGGTGACCTTAATTGCAGGAATGCTATTAGGCTGCAAACTACTGTAAGATGGAGGTACTATATACCCAATCAGGCGGCACTAGACTTGAACGAGAAAGCCCACAGTGCTTTCGGTTGCACTTTCGTGTTCAGGGAAGCTCAGTTTGTAACTTGACCAGTTTTTACTAACTTCATAAGATCCCACTATGTACTTGCTGGAAACTGGCCTTTACCCGGCGATGGAGACACTAGGCCTTCATCACCTATGTGACCCATTATATAAGGATCTGATGACCAGAAGTACTTAACTCTCTCTCTCTCTCTCTCTCTCTCTCTGTAAGCAGACCACACGAGGAAAAGAGAGACATGCCAACGTCTTCGTGATGTTTTGCATAGACATACTAAGCTTAGCTAAGCTATTTCTATCATACTAAATCTTAACTTGACTCACCAATGAACTTACTGTGCACATTGTTTAAATTGGTAAAAAATAGAGAAATATTTACAATAGTATGTCATTCTAGATATATCCCGCGACTTCTCATGTAAAAATCTCACTGGAACCTCAATAATTGTTCATCTTACTATTAACTAGGTATTTCAGTCCCTAATGTCATTCAAATCCGTTCGTTAAGTTTTGTATAAAAGAGAAGCTATACGTTTACTATTCAATCCTTTTATTTACGCTCCTAACAACACAACAAACTCTTTAATATATTAATAGCATAATATGCGATATTCACAGATATCAATATCGGGCATCCGTATATTAGCACATCTTACGAATATTGTGACAAGTGTAATGTTCAAACTGTGGACTACTGTCAAGCGATAATAAAAGAAAGAGATGAGTAGATAAATCGAAAGCTGGCAACGTCGCACTCCCAAATACCTGCGGGGACGTTAAGTAGTCCATGCCATAGGTAAATCGCAATCAATATATCCAGGACGCCTAGAATGTATTACCATGGTTCGGGGTTCAAAAATGTTGGGGCATGACTGCAGGAGGAATATCGCGAAAAATAAAATTATCGGAAAATGACGTACCCCACGTTGCTGGAAATCGACAAACTAAGCAATATTCATTTAGACTTGTTAAAAAATATAAGGGGAACTGGGGGACGTCGTAAGGTTGCACGACGTGCATGACGCCAAAAAGATTCCAGGATGTATATATATATATATATATATATATATATATATATAATGTAATATGTATGTACACATTAAGGAAATTCCATGTCATGTCTTTTGAATGATACTTCAAACATGTGGTACTACTCGAATCCTACGTACTCGTTGTCAACTCTAGCCGCTCAAAGCTCTGTGTTATGAAAATAGCCAGGGGCTTTCTGGCGCCCGAGACTAATATTCTCGTACACGGATGTGTTAAATGAATTAACTCCATAAATATCTATAAATATTTACACTTTTTGCATATATAACGAAGGGTCAACCAGAAAATTTTGACAGAAATTTGTGAACAAGTTACTTTGAAATTGCTGTTGAAATAATTTTCTTACCAAACGTTGATGTAAGTACAGACATTTGTACAGAAGATAATTACATATAACATCAAGCCTATTAAGGTATAAAATCGTGATGTAGGGTATGAATAAATAAGCAAATATTGTGTTTAAAAGACGAGTCCATATATCAATTCCCCGGCAATGTTAATATCGATTTAAATATAAAATAATGCATTGTTACACACATGCTTCAGAAGTTTATGGCTATGACAGCTGCACGCATTTATTGTTAAGGTAAAGCATCATTCGCCGAGGTCGGCCCTTGGATGGGTTACAAATAACAACTTTGTATGGATATTTTCCGAAATAAATAAATAAATATTTAATAATAAGATCCAGATTACTCCGTGCCTCGATTTCGTCTCGGCTGTCATTTGTATAATATGAAAATTGCCACGGGTAGAAATCTAACTTCGGTCTTACCAAGGGGTATCGTGTTACCCAGTTACTGGGTTGTAGAGGTTAGAGGTCAGATATACAGGCGCTCCATGTAAAATACTGAAACCATATGATGATTTATGAAGCGACATTTTCACCTACAATAGTGTATTTTATTTAGCCCTAAGTTTGACTGGTAGCAATTTGCATTAAGTAAGTAGTGATAGTATATATAACACATTTTTTTTTTTAACTTGGTAAAATTATCAAATAAGTCCTTCCACCCCGGGCAGGGCGGGAGGGACTGTCAGACTTTTACTGACTAAAATCCACGGTGTTCCTTCAATAACCCT
This sequence comes from Tholera decimalis, assembly GCA_943138885.2. Taxonomy (NCBI): domain Eukaryota; kingdom Metazoa; phylum Arthropoda; class Insecta; order Lepidoptera; family Noctuidae; genus Tholera; species Tholera decimalis. The sequence goes on from OW964568.2 coordinate 7,088,691, forward strand.
TTACGTACTGGGGTCACGGTAATGGGATAAGTCCCACGACCCCGGCAGGCTTCGGCCCTCTACAGGGGGGCCTCGTCATATTGCTGACGCTCTTTGAGGCGCGCGTGGAACACAACGCGCCGTCGACCCGGGCATGGTCCATGGTCGGACAGCGAGTTGCCCTTTACTCGCTGTCCGCATGCCCGCGCCTACGGTGGCCGGAGATCGTCGGCTGACGTCCGACGCCGTGGGCGTCTACCACTGCGGCTGGGCTGGAGGGAGAACGCCATCCTCTCCCTCACACGGCCCGCCTCCTTCTTCGGAAGCATGACTGCTTCGCAGAAGGAGGCGACCGCTTCCCACTCCCTCTCGCCCCGCAGCATGGCCTCGACCAATGCCGGGCGCGAGAGGTCTCCGCCTATCGCCGCCGTGAGGACACGTTGGTGCTCTGCCCAGGCGGGGCAGTTTTGCACCATATGCTCTACTATGTCCTCAGGGCGATCCTCGCAGTGGTGACACCCAGGTGTCTCTTCCTTCCCCATCAGACACAGGTACCTCCCGAAAATTCCATGTTCTTTAAACTTTAAACTTCTTTAAAGTTTAAATTATTTGTCAGAACTAACGTACTACGTAGCAAGTTATTGGGAAATATGCTTCAATGATCGGCAAGAATGTTATATGAGCAAATAACGTTAATATTGAACGTACCCAATATGTGACCTCATTCTCCCAGTCTCTCAAAAACATTGTAACATTATGTAGGAGTATTCCTAAACTATAGCTCACTGTAATGTAAGAAGTAAGAAACAAATGTGTTTATATCAAAACTAGCATACGCGCTGGGCTTCGCTCACGTGGACTTTAACGATAAAAACATAACCTCCTTATTTTGCAGTCGGGTAAAAAGTAGCCTATAACTTTCCTCAGACTTCAAGCTACTTCGATACCAAATTTTATACAAATCTACCCAGGGATTTTGAAGATTAGTGCGTTCAAACAAAAAGCTTTTCCGCTTTAAAATCTACTAGCTTTTGCCCGCGACTTCGTTCACGTGGGAAGGTTTTCCCGCATAAATCCCAATCTCTTAGGAATTTTGGGATAAAAACTCCTATCTTATATCCGTCTCCTGGTTCTAAGCTACCTCCCTACCAATTTTCAGCCAAATCGGTTCAGCCGTTCTTGAGTTATAAATAGTGTAACTAACACGACTTTCTTTTATATATATAGATATAAATAAAATATTTGTATAGAAGTATAGATAAAGAATTATACTATGATCTATATAAATAAAAAAATTATCGTCAAAATGTAGGTATGTACGCGCATAACTTTGGAACGCCTGCACCAACTTGCATGATTCTTTTTGTGTATGTTATGTCAGGATAAGGTTTGTATTCAAGAAAATACTATTAGAGAAACTATACAGAATATAAGTACGCAAACTAAATTGCAAGCAAAAGCTAGTAAATTATAAAACACACTGCAAAAACTACCTTCAAAAAAGTAACTATTCAAGCAATCTGTTATATAACTGACAACAGTTCTTTTTTAATATAAAACTATGAAACTATATTTTGCAAACACCAGAACAATACAAAATAATAGTTACTACAAGAAATATAACACAAAGCAGCTTGAAATTAACGTACATATATTATTTCACACACTCAAAGTACAATTTTGAGTTAGATCCCTCTATTAAACCTTGAAGATTGAGATCAAAGGGATTTTGAACTGAAACCACAAAATTGAGCAAACACTACAAGCAAACATTGTTCTGAAAAGCTAACAGATTTGAACATTCCTACGTAATGTAGGCGTGTGTGCTTGTTTATGTGGGGTAAGCTTGGAAACCGCTAGATTGATTCTGATTGGATTATGCTCGGTGATTATTCAATTTGAGGAGGATGGTTTGTTCGTATGAATTTGATGTGAAATGCACATTTTTGTTAAGTGTTGAAGCAGTGACATGATCTGTGATGGGATCTTTATAAAAGTTTTGTTTTCGGTAATTATTGATTCTTAGAATTTGCTACCAAAGACTATATAATATAATATTAAACTGTATGTATAATATAGTTTCATACAACATTACAAAGCATCATTCAAATGCAACTCACATTATTAATTAAAAAACAAGTTTAGTTTAGGAAACAATGATCCCATACAAAATCAATACACCAACAAAATTAATACACATACAAAAACAATACACACAAAAAATGTATGAGAAGCCATTTTAATACAAATAGTTTGCCTAAAAATCTCATGAATAATATTAATTTAGTAAATTGTAACAAAATTAAGGAAGTGCTTCCAATCTTTACCCATATTATACCTAAAAATGACTAATAGCAAATTCTGGCCGAGCACTAAATCCGGAAAAAATCATTCATTTCATATAAAACCATTTTATTTCAACATCTCATATAAAACGGATTGTATTTTCCGCTTTTCAATCGAATTTTTATCGCTTCGTAATAGATCATTTCATTTTGGTCCGTTTTAACTACGGAGAGCGTCGTAAAAGTATACCAAACACACTTCTTTAATCCGGAAAATGCTTTCGCAGAAAGATATATGTGTTTTACTGAATTTTCAAACTGTTTTTCCTTTTAAACGATGATTTGGATATGAAATACGGGCTTGTAAGATTTATATTTCCGCTTGGACGAAGTTATCCGTAAATAGATTTCAATGAAGATACTTTTTAGTTACTTTGATTTAATGTTTTGTCGGTATTATGATTAACTGTGAAGACAAATTGTGGTTTCTGATGAAGTGATAAACTAACTTTGATACCTAATATTATGCTGATAGCAGTAGTTTTTTTCGGTGAGTAAATCATTTAATGGCTCCCCCCGCTCTGGTTAGAGCAAAAGGGAGTGTCAGACTTCTACCGACTAAAACCCACCCTGTCCCGCAGCCCCGGCAGACGTACTTGCACGCTGCATGCTGTAAGCTCCTGGACAACAAAAATGTAATATAATCAAGCAATATTAATTATTACTTTCTGTAAATTGATTTGGATATTCATTTATTTAAACCGTAAAATACTGAACAAAATCAAATCCCTATATTTTGCAGAACTGTTAAATAAAATAACAAGAAAAAATAATCTAAAATGTTCTGTAAAATATTAACACGAGTTCTGTGATTTTAACCGTTTGGCTTCATCCCATCCCAATAATTGCCTCCCCAATAAAAAATCCAGATTTGCGTATGTAATCATAAAGTTGGATTGTCGGATTGTGGGTACAAATGCATTATTACGCTTTCAGCGTGTGGAGTAGAGAATTTAGGAGTATAAGACTAAAGCTTTGGTTTCCTAGGAAAGCGGTGCCGTTATATAGCGGCCGTAATATTACGGACGCAAAAAGACGGCCGTCTTTACGGTGACGACATGTGGAAAGTTTCACGGCCGTTTTAACACAGTCTGCTTCATCGCTATCAATGAAACGTTCACGAAACCATCTGTCACCGACAAGACGGCCGTCATGCAAATGGCGGCACCGCTTTTTGACGTTACGGTGTCAGTTACCGCTCTCTAGGAAACCGCGCCATTTTGTTTACATAGACAACGTTCTAGTGACGTCATTCACCGCTGTATTACGGCCGCTATATGACGGCACCGCTATCCTAGGAAACCAAAGCTATAGCTTCCCTTTTATTTATGGAAGTCGATTTTAGAACGATGCATGTTTAAAATAGTTGAGTTAAAAATTAGACAAAATTTTGTTACCGTAGTTAATATCTCATAAGTTTCCTTCGTTGTGAAATGGATTATAATTATATTCTAGCTGTAGGTAATCTTTAAGGAGTTTTAAGTAGTTATGGCATTTCAAATAAATAAATAAAATAAAAATCATATCGACGGTTGAAAGGCTAATTGATCTAAGCGACATTTTGTAAAACTTGCAGGAGGACGGATCAAAATTATTTATTTTGAAAAAAAATTCATAAAAAAACAACCATTTGATAGACTTTTATTTATTTAATACAGTATATCTCTAATTAAGTAAGGAAGTTGTTTAAGTTATTACTGTTGAAAATTGTGTATTATTATAGAAAATTTATGTTGGTTAGCCCAAAATGCATCAAATTTAGTTATTTTTTGAGAAAGGCAAAATAGTTCAAATGCCTACCGTAAATAAAATAGCTGAAAGTAAACTAGCTCAAGTTTTAACCTAGAATAAAATAAAACGAGAGAAAATGAATTTAGCGCCAAGTCAACTGACAGTTGAATATACCCAATGAGCATAAGCAACATGATGGTGTTGCACCAGAGTGAAGTAGTTTGATGCAGATGCCCATTAGAGGGACTGCAGGATGAAACAAAATGAACCCTTACTAGATTATAGTAGATATTGATGCTTAGGCTATCATAATTCAAAAAATTTTTGTGTAGAGGTATCATTCAAGATGTTGATGCAATATGTTTTGGAACAAGGTATTAGATAAGGTGGCATATCATCCTAAGCCTAGGTAGTAGTATCACCAATTACGGAAGCCAGAGAGGTGGAGCTGTACAAGGAGTACAGAGCAGCGAAGACCGTCCTCAAAGAAGAAATCCGGCGGGCCAAAGATCTGGCCCGCAAGGAGATGTTGGGGACTCTTAATCGGGACCCGTGGGAACGTCCATAGAAAATGGTGCGGGACAAACTCCGCACCTGGGCTCCCCCGCTGACACAAGCTCCGGCCCCAATTAGTAGAGGACATGGTGAGCACTCTGTTCCCCTCGCGAGGTGGGCATACTCCCCTGACCATGGCTCCACCATGACCACAGTGACGACAACGCTCCAGAAGTGACCGAGGTAGACCTGAGAGTTGCGGTAAGCGGACTGAATACCAAAAATACCGCCCCGGGACCCGACGGCTTCCCTGGCAAAGCCTGGGTCCTGGCCTTGGAGCCTCTCGAGCCTCAACTGTTAGGGTTCTCTAACGCATGTTTGGAGAGGGACCAGTTCCCGCTTCGTTGGAAGACGGGAAAACTGGTCCTAATCAAGAAACCGGGGCGCCCGGGGTGCCATATCGGCCTATTGTGCTGCTCGACGAAGTGGGCAAAATCTTAGAAACAGTTATTGCAAACCGCCTCGTTGGCCGGATTTTGCGGATAGCCAAATTGGTTTCCGCAAGGGGCGCTCGACGGTGGATGCAATCATGCGTGTGAGGGCTCTCTCGACAGACACCGCCAAGATGACGATCCCGGGGCGGGGCCATCTTGGCGATCATCACGTCATGCGTCAGGCGTCATCTTGGCAGTGTCTCTCGACATGGCCAATGCCCTTTAACACCTTGCCCTGGAGTTGCATACGGGAGGCACTCCGGTATTACCGGATGCCAACCTACCTCTGTCGTGTGGTTGAGGCCTACCTGACGGACAGGGCCGTCATCTACTCTGGTCACCAAAGCGAGTGGAACCGACGAGAGATGTCATGCGGTGTCCCACAGGGATCGAATCTGGGGCCACCCTTGTGGAACATCAGTTACGACTGGGTGTTGCGCGCCAAATTTCCTACAGGCGTCAGCGTCGTCTGCTACACTGACGACACGCTGGTCCTGGCGCATAGAAGGTCGCACCAGGCGGCGGCCGAAGTGGCGGTGCGAGGGGTTGCGACGGTCGTAGAAAGGATCTGACAACTGGGACTCGAGGTGGCTCTGCACAAGTCCGAGGCCATATGTTTTCATGGCCGTCGGAACGCGTCACCTTCGGGTTCCCAAATAATGGTGGTGGGTGGTTCGCATCGGCGTCGAGACGACGATGAAGTACCTGGGACTTGTCCTCAACAGCCGGTGGAACTTCATCGAACACTTCCGACGTTTGTCTCCAAGACTGGACCGGGCGGGGGCTGTACTCAAGCGGCTCTTACCCAATCTAGGGACGCCAAACGCCTCCTGCCGAAGGATATATGTGGGGATTGTGCGGTCCATGGCCTTCTATGGGGCCCCTCTGTGTTCGCTGAATCTGATGTGGTGATCAGCTCACCAGCTTGTCGCGTCACAGAGGGTCATGGCTATCCGGATGATCCGGGGATACCGCACGATCTTTGGGGAGACGACGAACCTCCTTGCCGGATTGCTGCCGTGGGATCTGGAGGCGGTAGCCCCCGCGCACGTGCATGATTGGTGCGTGGATGTACTAAGCCGGGGTGAAACTCCGCTACCGCGGCAAATCGCGGCTCAGCGGATAGAGCTCCGGTGCGATCTCACGGCAGCATGGAAAGAGCAGCTGTCGCAACCGAAGGCTGGGCACGCCGCAAACGCGGCTATAAGTCCCCTTCCACCTGACGCAGGTGCTGACCGGACATGGCTTTTTCGGATACAGCGGGAGGACACGCCCGGGTGTCGTCATTGTGAGGACCACCTGGAGGACACGGTGGAACATACGGTCGAGGTGTGCCCTGCTTGGGCGGAGCACCATCGTGTCCTCGTAGAGGCGGTCGGCGGTGAAGACCTCTCGCGCCCTGCTCTGGTTCAGACCATGGTGCAGAGCGAGAGGGAATGGGATGCAGTCGCCTCCTTCTGCGAAGCAGTCATGCTAGCGAAGGAGGAGGCCGAACATGCGAGGGAGAGGCAACGCTCTTCCTTCCCGCCCCAGCCGCCGTGGGAGACGCCCCAGGCGTCGGGGATCGCGAGCCGATTTCCGGCCACCGTAGGCGCGGGCCTGCGGACGGCGAGCAGGGTCGCTCACCGTCCGGTAAGGACCAGGCTCGGGTCGGTGGCACGTCGTATTCAAAGAGCTGTCAACGCCAGTGCCGGGGCCTCATAGAGCCACTGCCTGCCGGGGTTTGCTGGAAAGTTCTATCGAGATACCGCGGCCCCGGAACTTTAGGGCAGCCGAAGGAACAGGTGGATTTTTAGTCAGTAGAAGTCTGACACAGCCTTCCGCTTAACCCAGAGTGGAAGAAGTCATTCGATGACTACATCCAGAAAAAAAGGTAGTAGTATAACCACGGAATACATTGTACTTTAGTATCACTTTCCAAATAAAACAACAAATAAATTGTTATTAGTTAGTGTTACTCAAAATAGCCGAAGTGACATTACTGATTATCCTTAATAGACGCTTAATGGATCAAGAGACATAGTTAATTAATATAACTTAATGCAAAATGGTTCAAGTAACACGGTTTTTTAATGTAGTTGAATGCAAAATGGGCCAAACGACATAGCTTATTTTTTTGGTTTACTGCAAAATAGGCCAAACGACAAAATCACAACCATGGCGAAAAAGCCAAATGCCTTAATCGACACACGTTATAAAAGTTTGAAAAATCAAAATAGCTTAAGTCATCCAGTCCTCAAATATGTCTAATTTTGTGTCGTATAGATCAATGAGCTTAGAAATGAGGCCTGTTTTGCAGTGGGTGCTAAGCGCCAAAAAAGTAGTCAAAAAAATTTGAAACCTGACTCAAACGATGGAGAAAAATTTTCTGATTCCGAATATGTATATAACTCAATATCGCAAAAAATGTCGCTTAGATCAATTAGCCTTTCAACCGTCGATATACTGCAGGCACGCAGGCCCATACAAAAGTTAAAAAAATAATATTAATAATTTGATTCAATACAATTCAATAATATCTATTAATTAATCCTTTAATTTAATTTATAATTGATTAACGGCATAAAAAGTTAAAACATCATTAATTAAATTAAAATACATTATCGACAAAATAAAAAATACAATAAAAAGATAATAATAATTAAATTTTGCTAACTAATTAATCAGCAGAGATGTCCGGGTGGAATCTCCGATGATGGTGACAAATGATTTTACGACTGCATGAAACCATATCCAGCGAGCCAGCATCGGGGAGTCCCACCGGTCTACCAGCGCTCGCAGGATGGTGTTGGGAATGCCGCGCGTGCGGCACAAGATAGATGCGCACCGCTTGCGCATAATGGCCGCAAAGCCGTCTGTGCCAGCCGCCGCAAACATCGCGGAGGCGCTGCAGTAGCGCGTCAGCCCCATTAGCACCCGGAATGCGTTATTGTATTGAACGCGAAGATCTCTGTATGTCCGCTGCGTATAGTTAACCCAGACTAATAATAACGCATTTTTGTTATAATACCAGTAGGATATGTTTGCCATCGTGGTGATGGCTCAGATCTCAAATGTATATGCGGCGCGACCCCACAGACAATGGGCCACCTTCTATCTTACTCCGTATGCCCTGTCACCTGCACCCTTGACGATCTTATGTCTGCATCAGCGAGCAGAGTTCACGTAGCTGAGTTTTGGGCCAAACTTATTTAGAATATTTTTTGCCATCAACACGCTAAGAAGAAGAAGTAGGATATGATGAAGTATGGAATAAAAACGTGGTCATTCACAATGAGCCACATCAGAAGTCCCAAATGAAATGACCTGGGTCATAAACCTGGTGCAGCGCGCACCACTGACGCGTGCTGCGTACTCTCTCCCGGTCGCGAGGTAGCGCGATCACAAGGCTCTCAGGCACTCATTACACCCAACCCATTCCAGACACAAGCATATTTAGCTTGGTTGGAGGGGTTAATAAGATAGCTACTAATGTGAATTCCATAGACATTGAAAGTTCTCGTTCTAAAAAAAAAACATTAATTTTTATTTGTAACAGCAAAGGAAACTTGATAAATAAATAAATGTATTTTTCATTGTCATCCCATCATTCATTGACGCGTGACTAATCAAGAAACATTTATAAAAGAAATGAGACAGATACACTGTCATTCACACAAATCGATTAGCACCAAAACCTTATCTACCGTGACCTCTCTTAACCCTAATACTCCTCGTAGACCTAGCTATTATCTAGTTCATATATATTTGGCAATCAAGCCACGGCTGATGTTTGTCACTAAATGCCTAACGCTGTTACGTCAGTGTAATCAGTAGCTTCTAATTACATGTGAACCTACCTTAATGTATTTACCTAATATGAGTCTTCATACTAATAACCACGCAGGTCAATCAAGCTTTTGCCGAGATAGGTCAGTAGATTAATGACCTTTTTCGATAGAAACTCTTTCGTGACTTGTAGAGCGCTCTAAACTGTTTGTCTCGGACGCCATTTGTACATCTTGGGCAGTCATTATGGGTAACATCTTACACCTACCTTGCAGAGGAGTTTATTGTACCCAGTTACTGGATCGTGGAGGTTGGATAGGGAGTAGTTCCCAGTAGCCAGCTGAAGTGAAATTAGACTGTGAGTCGACTCCAAGATCGTTAGGAATAGATTGGGACATATGTGCCTTCTGGCATAACATCTATTTAGTTACGGTGTCGGGGTGAAAGCACTTTTTTAAACTATTTTTAACCGACTTCAAAAAAAGGAGGTTTACAATTCGTCTTGAATTTTTTTTTTTTTTTTTTTTTTTTTTATGTATGTTACCTCGTAACTCGGAGACGGCTGGACCGATTTGAAAAATTCTTTTTGCGTTCGAATGGGTATAGTTTCTAGTTGGTCCCATTGTTCCGAAATCAGGATCTGATGATGGAATCTTGGAGAAATCGAGGGAACTCTTCAAATATTATAGGCACACCTATAGCGTTTTGGGTATTTCTTATAGTACCTTGAGCAGTTGCTTCCGAAAAGTACCATTTGGGGAAGGTGAACTGATGATGAAGACCACAGATGGCCACTGAAACTCCTCAATAATAAGTATTTCGTGGATTGCGATTCGATTACTTGAGTACGGATGTTAAACACTTTATGCTCATCACAATACATATGGTGATGTGAGCTGATGGTCAAGTACCAGGAGAACTCCTCAAAAATTAACGGCTATGCATCAGGAAAAGCAAAATTTTGTAAAAGGTGATAAGTTGTCGACATTATGGCTTTTGTAACTAGATAAATTACAAACCGACCCACTAAAAAGCGTGAAAAAAAAATTTTTAGCAAAAAATAGAACCGACTTCCATATCAAAACACTACAAAGGCAAAAATAACTTCAATTTCGGAAGGCGGTGTCTTTAGTATTGTATATATTTTCGTTTTTGACACCGCCTTCCGAAATTAAAGTTATTTTTGCCTTTGTAGTGTTTTGATATGGAAGTCGGTTCTATTTTTTGCTAAAAATTTTTTTTTTAGTTATTTCTTACTGAAGGTGTGCACAAAATGTGAACACATAAACAATATACTTAGCTAGTATTTACAATATTGCAGCCCATTACATTATCTACATACAATACTTGACTATATTATACATTCACCTGAATGAAATAAGACAGATATATAAAAATATTAAAGTCACGATATCCAACTTCTGCAAGCTTAATGAGTTCTAAGAACATCCAATACATTTCATTCGTCTATAATAAATGAAGCTACAGTTGGAGAGCCTTTCTTTCATATATCTATATTGTTCGGTATTGAATTCGTTCCCCAGTGGTTGTGTTTTTACTTGTTATATGAGTTGATTTCTATCATTTATGATCATGACTGACATGATGAGTACAAAAATTCCTTGACTGATTTATCTATCGTTATGATCTCAGTTAAAAGACGTCTGCCGTCATAGGCCTCCTTTTTTGTCGAGTTTGAAATCCTCACGGAAGTCCTCTGGGGTGATAGACTCTGTATGACTTAAACTAGGAAACAGTGAAAATGTGCATGGGCATATGCAGTGCATGTTCATGCACATTTTCACTGTTTCCATTTTGTGTGACTTCTCCCAGGTTATTCTCCGAATTTTTCGGCTTTTTTAAATATAGAAAATCATTCGATGACTGTCTCCCGATCTGGGCGAAGCGGTGTTCCGTCTTTTGCCCTTCGTGTTCCGAGGCCGCGGTAACTCTTTCGAACAATTCCGCAACCCCGGCAGGCAACGGCCCCCTAGTAGGCCCCGACAATTTTGCTGACACTCTTTCGGCTGCTTAACAACTTAACGGCAGTCACAAGCAAGTCCGGTTATTAAAAACAAAACCGGTTATTACAAACTAGGCAATTACACGCTAGGGCACCCCTGCGTCAGTACGGACCTTGGCTTAGGGCGTCGCAGGGGAGGGGAGCTAGGGACAGGTTGAATTGGACCACATTTGCACTGGGGCTGCAGGAGCACTTAAATACTTCACAACGCTGGTTACTACGCTGGAACTATCGTCTGGTCAAGAAGGTGGGAGTAAAGTTTTAGACTCCCCCGCATCATTTAAGTGGAGCACACGTAGAACTGTATGCGCGGACATGATAGAAAAACAATGCGAATATATATTATGCGACTTACATCAACCCGCATTGGACCCACATGGTGGATTGCGTCCCATTCCCTCTCATAGACAGGAAGCCTGTGTCTCAGCAGTAACAACGTCATTGGCTGAATTATTATTAATAAATTGAAACTGACCATAAGCTCTGGTCATAGCCAGTGTGTTTCGTGAGGCGAGAAGATTCCTCGTAGCATTCCCCTGCTGCAGAATTTAATATTAAATCTATTTTAGTAGGAGTTAGCTAAAAGCTCTTCTGTGAATGTTATATCGCTATGATTGTACTTACGTTATGTTCTCAAACGGGTGCCGTCAGTTTGGAATGGTGCTTCGGGTAGTTAAACTAAGTATTGTGTATTGAATTGAGTCATTGAGAAGTGAGATAGGGCATGGAAGTGAATTGGCAGCCCTTCTACGTTAAAGTATTTATCTAATGTATCCAGTTACTTACAATAAAATTCCACGACAAATAAAGTAAATACTTCAATACTAATATGTTTAAAAAGGAATTGAAACAATTTTTAATTCACAAATGTTATTAAGCACATTAATTTATGGACGATATTCTTGACATTTAATTTCATGTAAACATTTGTAATTGTGGTTTAGTATGTAAGTTATTATAATAAAATAAAAAAATAATATAATGTTATAATGAATTTGAAAATGACTACTATTACATTTTGGTATTTTTACATTTAGGTAGGTATAAATAACATTTGTATTCTTACTTTAGAGTTAAATGTATCAAACTAAGTGACCTATTTTAATATGCTGTTGTAAAGCTGCCTACATAAATAATTTTGATTTGCTTTAGAAATATCACAGTTTCGCGTCTGACCACCATCTCACCTGATGTTAAGCGATGATTTGGTCGAAGTTCAAGTGGGCTTACCTAGAATTCACCTGTTAACTCTTGACTTAAAGACCACGAGGTAATTGCTATCAGGAAACATAGACTCCGGCGGGAACCAATCTTTAGCTGTACGCACAATTAATGTATTATAAAATGTATGTATAAAACGGTTTATGCGTATGGGTAGGATATCCACCAGAAACTCGGCAGGGAGTTCTACTCCTTAGCCGTACGCACAATGAAAGTATTCCCAAAACTAATTGTGCGTATGGGCGGGATGTCCACCATGTAACGATGGCGCATCACCGCGCGTTTTTCGTCATATAGTCTGATGATGGAACGGGCTTGGTGGAATACCGTTAGGCTTGCAACTCCAGACAATGTAATAAAGAGACAATACCGAGACGTCGCAGTAGACAAAGCTTAGACATTTACTAATGACACTTCACTCCAAACTCTATCTTACACAAGGCTAAACCTAACCTATTTACTCGTAGGTAGAAAGGTAGGTAGAGATAATGAAGTCTCTTCACCACTGACATTAATTAATTATATTAGTCAGATAAATCTGTTAAGTGAGAGATGAATTCACTTTGTTGAAAACTAGCGTTCGGTTAAACGAAAGAAGGATTTCTTTTTTTTCTTTTTTTTATTGATAATAAGCTCGCGTGTGACCGCCATCTCACCTGATGGTGATTGATGATGTGTTCGAAGATGAAGCACGCTTGCCTAGAAGTAACCTATTCACTCTTGACTTAAAGACCTCCAGGTTATAGCGATCAGGAAACACAGACTCCGGCAGGGAATTCCACTCCTTAGCTCTTTATTATTATTTTATTATGCACTTTATTGTTCACCTTATCATACACTTAAGGATAAAAATAATAAAACTAGTGTACAATGGGTGGTCTTATCGCACAGGGCAATCGTTTATTGACAAGTTTTTTAATGTCGTGAAGTCAGAATATTTATTATCTGGTAAGTAACAGAAAATGTTAACTGAGTTTTTTTTTTGTTTAAATATGCAATACTATGTTATATGTACAGATATAAATTCGACAAGATAAAATTATATAAAAAAGAGAAATCTTTGCTTTTTGTTATACATATAACGTTTGAGTACGTATATTATAAACCCAAATTGCAGTAAGTCGGCGTCATCAAAGGTGATTCTTCGCCTCTCAATGCGCTTTGTACACTGATTAGTAATCAAAGTACACCTCCTACGTTGTCGTGTCAACAAACTATTGGAAAGATTGAAGCGATAACTACACAACCTTGATTAAACATATCTACAAGAACTTAAAGTTCTCCAAAAAAACTTAAATTGATCGTCACTCAATTCAAGACTCGACTTTAAATATATCTGTATGTGTATTAAATTGATTTAAAAGTTACTGTTTGTATTCAAAATGAAACTTTAGGCTGGAAACAGTGCTCGACCGACGGTCAGCGCTGACCGTCAGTCGGCGTAGCTATATCTATGCAAGCCTATGAATGCGCACTCAGCTACGCTGACGATTTTCACGACCGACGGTCAGCGCTGTCGGTCAAAATGTACGGTCAGCGCTGACCGTCGGTCGAGCACTGTTTCCAGCCTTAAAATCAATTAATAATTAGAGAGTTTCACCTTTATCATGCTGGGCAAAGGACTCTCCCCATGACATCCAGGGCCAGAGTAGACCACTGGCCGTTAGTTTAGTTCAGCTCGTCCTGAAATGAAAAAAACTTGACTTAAAGACCTCCAGGTTATAGCGATCAGGAAACACAGACTCCGGCAGGGAATTCCACTCCTTAGCTCTTTATTATTATTTTATTATGCACTTTATTGTTCACCTTATCATACACTTAAGGATAAAAATAATAAAACTAGTGTACAATGGGTGGTCTTATCGCACAGGGCAATCGTTTATTGACAAGTTTTTTAATGTCGTGAAGTCAGAATATTTATTATCTGGTAAGTAACAGAAAATGTTAACTGAGTTTTTTTTTTGTTTAAATATGCAATACTATGTTATATGTACAGATATAAATTCGACAAGATAAAATTATATAAAAAAGAGAAATCTTTGCTTTTTGTTATACATATAACGTTTGAGTACGTATATTATAAACCCAAATTGCAGTAAGTCGGCGTCATCAAAGGTGATTCTTCGCCTCTCAATGCGCTTTGTACACTGATTAGTAATCAAAGTACACCTCCTACGTTGTCGTGTCAACAAACTATTGGAAAGATTGAAGCGATAACTACACAACCTTGATTAAACATATCTACAAGAACTTAAAGTTCTCCAAAAAAACTTAAATTGATCGTCACTCAATTCAAGACTCGACTTTAAATATATCTGTATGTGTATTAAATTGATTTAAAAGTTACTGTTTGTATTCAAAATGAAACTTTAGGCTGGAAACAGTGCTCGACCGACGGTCAGCGCTGACCGTCAGTCGGCGTAGCTATATCTATGCAAGCCTATGAATGCGCACTCAGCTACGCTGACGATTTTCACGACCGACGGTCAGCGCTGTCGGTCAAAATGTACGGTCAGCGCTGACCGTCGGTCGAGCACTGTTTCCAGCCTTAAAATCAATTAATAATTAGAGAGTTTCACCTTTATCATGCTGGGCAAAGGACTCTCCCCATGACATCCAGGGCCAGAGTAGACCACTGGCCGTTAGTTTAGTTCAGCTCGTCCTGAAATGAAAAAAACTTTTTACCAAAAAATTAAACCGACTCTCAAAAAACACTGCGAAGTGACAAATAACTTTATCTTCGGTAGTCGGTAGTAACTAAAGCCACCGACTACCGAAAATAAAGTTATTTTTCACTTTGCAGTGTTTTTTGAGAGTCGGTTTAATTTTTTGGTAAAGTTTTTATTTCACTCTTTTAGTTGGTCGATTTTTAATTTACCTACTCTTACAAAAGCCTAAATGTCAACTACTTATAATCATTTACAAAATATTGCTTTGCCTAATGTCGGGCCGTTAATTATTGAGTTCTCCTGGTACTTCACCATCAGCTTCACTTCACCATATGCATTGAGTCGAGCATATTGTGCTTAATAACCATATTCAATTAATCGAAGCGGAATACATGAACTAATACAAGTTATTATTCCTACTTTTATATTGAGTAGTTCCAGTGGCCATCTGTTGTCTTCATCATCAGGTCCACTTCACAAATAGTGCTTTTGTAATGCAACTACACAAGTTACTATAAAAAATACTCAAGCACTATTGGTGTGCTATAATATTTGAAGAGTTCCCTCGATTTCTCCAGGATTCCATCATCAGATCCTGACTTGAAGAATAATAATTATAACCCTTTCAAACAAAAAAATAATTTTCTAAATCGGTTCAGCCGTCTTCGAGTAATCGGTGATCATACATAAAAAAAAAATATACGCGTCGACTTGATAACCTCCTCCGTTTTTTTCATCGGTTGAAAAGTAACACTGGCTATTTATCTAACGGCTGTCACCTCTAACCGTGTCAATAGCTGAACTGAAAAGTAAAACCCGGTGCATACCAGATCCTGGATTTTTTCATACATAGATATGATGCTTCTTTATATCAACAACGTGTTCCCTTGGGATAGTCCTAGACCTGAGCCCGAGCAGAGTAACCAATAGAACCTTATAGTCAATAAATTAAATCTTTTGTCCAAGAATTGTAGAAATTGCTAACAAGCTCACTGGGGAACCAATTCAATACCGACCAGCGTTGAAATATGAATGAATGAAAGGCTCCTTTACTGAGGGTTCATTTAATTTAGATAGACGAATGAAATGTATCGGTTATTCTACGAATTCGTTAGTCAATTGCGGGAATTGGAATCCAAACTTCAATATTTTGATATAGGTGGGTTGATTTATACGTTTTCACGAAAATTGAGGTGAATATTGAAGTCTCCTTTCAATGTTGAACTATCAAATTCGCTTTTAAGAATTAAATTCGTGACTCTTAATCGGGGTTGTGGGAATGTTTTTCGAGGTTCCGGGAATCTACCCACTGTTCGCTGCCCCGGAATACAAGGCCAACAGAAGAAATAGGGATTCGTTGTTTAGTAAAAGTTTGACACTCACGTCTACTCCACCTAATGTGGGATGAGCCATTTGATCATTTCCCCCTAAATAAAAACACTGGCTATTGATATAAATAACTATGCGAAAACTTCCGTAAATAACTCCTAGCGGAAGGGAGTGTCAGACTTCTACTGACTAAAAACTCACACTGTTCCTTTAGTTGCCCCTGGTGGCCCGGGGCCACGGTATCTCGTTAAAACATTCCCGCAACCAATAACTAAGAAACTGTGGTAAATAATAGTGGAAATAATAAAAAAACAATTAAAAATAATTTCTTTTTATTTTCGCCTGTATGTACTTTAATTTGACTAAATATATTATGTATAGTAATAAATAAACATCCATTGATACAATAAATAAATATAAATAATACCATAAAAATCTAATTGAGAATTGAAAAAAACTTGTTTCACTGGCAATATACTGAATACTCATTAAATAAACAATACAGACTATAAAACTATTGTTCACCCATTTTACATATAGTTACGCTTTATTCAGTTTGGTAATTATATTGCTAATAAATGTCAGCGTGTTCAATTATCTGTGAGTGAATGACGACCGGATATGTCATGCTTCAATGTCATCTGTCAAACTCATGAGTCGTCTATGGTTTGTCATTCACTCTGACACAACACCTTGAGCTGGCGTGTGAGGGAACGGATACGAAAAAACGCACATGATATGATGTTCATATACCATATCCCTACATTTTTTTTTTCTGAATGAGCCCGCTCTTGACCTCGGTCTACGATCGAACGAGCGAGCCCAGAAAATGCCTATTCACTCTTGCTTTAAAGGCTGACGGGTTATATGTGGCAGGGAACACAGAAGCCGGCAGAGAGTTCCACACCTTGGCTGTGCGCACAATGAACGTTGAAGAAAAGCGCTTAGTACGACAAGACGGTATATCGACCAAGTGTGGATGGTATCCTGCGGTACGTCTGGTAGACCGGTAGTAAAAGGGGGATGAAGGGATCAGGTCGTGGAGCTCCTGCGCACACTCTCCGAAGTACAATATGTAGAAGATAGACAGGCAAGCAACGTTTCGCCGGTGAGCCAGGCTGTGCCAAGCTTGCCTGCCAGAACCTCGTCACCTATGAGCCTTTTAGCTCTGCGTTCGATCGAGTCAAGTGCAGCTAGCTGGTATTTGGCTGAGCCATCCCACAAGTGACTGCAATACTCCATACAGGAACTGACCTGTGCTTTATATAAATTCAAAAGCTGTCCAGGTTTGAAGTATCGCCTAAATACATATATTTATCTAAAGTTAATCAGTAAACAAGGGCTTAATATATATAATTAACATAATACCTATGTAATATCCGCAACATGAATATATGTATTTGAATAAGACAGGATATCAGTACCCAAATTGGGGGGGAGGGCTACATCTTGGGGACCACAGTTGTGTTAAAATAATAAACAAAAACACATGTTGGTTTTAAAGTGACAAGTGTCAAAAGTTTTCTTAACAATGTTTTCCTGCACCGTTTTGTTGATGAAAATTACAATAAAAAAAGTAATTAAAAAAATTAAAAAAACCCGACTGCAACCTTATACTAAAATTTAACTTAAAAGCTAATAAAAACAAGGCCATTTTAAATTAAATAAAAGTTGGAAGCAGGCGGGGCCCATACCATTATTATAGTTTCAAACTCAAATGATCTCCTTTTGGCGCAGTCGGGTAAAAAGTAATGCGTCTGCTGGGCTTGAACCGACCGACTACAACTTGTACAGACGCCAGCACATCAAGCTACAACAATTTGTCAAATTTCTTTAATAGATTTTCAACTTTATTGTTGAATCGATAAGGTTCAAGGTTGATTGGGAAAATTTGACAGTTTCGGGTAGCTTCAGGCGTCTGTACGTCGTACTTGCAACCACTAGCCCACCACGACCTCTTTGATATTGACTCCTTTAATTTGAAGCGATAATAGCCTAATTATTATTATGGGTAAGGTGTCGGTCTTATAGTCGAGAGGTCGCGGGTTTGAATCCCACCCATTACACTATTGTCGTGAGCCCACTCCAGACACAAGTATAATATTTAGCTTAGTTGGAGGGGTTAACAAGATTGCTAGTAATGTGATTTAGCCACATTGCAAATTCTCTTTAAAAATATACAACGTGTAATTTAAAGGGTTTATACATACCGAGTGTTAGTACGGCTTCTTTGGATGATAATAAACGATATGGCAAGATAGAAGATAGAAATTTCAATACATTGATACAAGAGACCGAATTTTTCAAATTTAGAAGAACGAAGAGAATTATCGTTTTATTGACAAGTGACGTAGAAAGTGATGACCCTCATAATGATGTGACACGTTTGTTATTATTGGTATTCAAGAAACATACGAAATCAACAATTTGGGGTCAATTCTGTGAGTCACTTATTTTGAACTGAAACTTTGCATAGAGACTCCATACCAGATGTTGTCTTCAGTCCTTTTGGATAGATATGGGGTTTCCGTTACACATTGTATACATAATAAATCAATATCTTATATAATATATCTCAGTTCTTTTTTAATCTGACTCAAACAAAACAACAAATTTTTCAACTAAATGTCAGTGTCTATTAATTATGATTGACTTCGATATTTTCCCGCCAACGCTTCATTTTCTAAGTGAAAATTCCATGTTTTTAATAATTTTAAGACATACATTTTATTAATGAAGGAATTTCTAATATCGCTGCCGTAGTTTGTAATTTGGTGAAAAAAAAAATATCTTAGGTTTTTATTCTTTATAAAATAAAAGAATATTTTTAGTAGGTACTTAACCTATTCAAGGTCAAGCGAAAATTAAAGAAAACGGAAAACAATCGAGAGCAACACAAGGCACAATATGCAAGCGTCTACGACATGAAAAATCAACAGTTGTCAAACCAAGTTATATTATTTTTTTACTTAGGATAATGGTCTTTTTTCCAGTCATTAATTCATTTATTTTTACACTACAATATTTTTACCTCCCTACAAAGAACACTTCCACTTATAAATAAACATTATTGTTCATTCATAAAAACCTTTTTGTTACAATAACAAACTAAAACTGATTTTATTATAATAATACTGTGCTTACTGTCACTTGGCAGAATAAATACAAAATGGCATCACTAATTGTCAATAAAAAAATCAAATAACTTTTTATTTAAAATATTTTTTTTTATCCAGACTTAACTAGGTAATGTGATACTTTGAAAAAACGTAGAAAAATAATAGAACTACCATCGTATATAAGTCACTTTTAGACGCTCAAATTAAAGTCAGCTAAGCTTTCGCCACTGTTCTTTTTGTTCATTAAGGATTTTTAAACGATTCAATAAATACACTAGTTACACTTAATTAATGAGATTGGAATCTATATAGGACACAAAACATTATGATTAAGTATGTATTGTTTGTTCCTCACCATTATTTTTAGGGGTTTCACTACGTCCGTCTGTCCGTCGGTCTGTCCGCGGCTTAGACCAGAAACTATTGGTACTAAAACGCGGAAATATGGCATGAATATACATATTAATCACGTGGACAAAGTGGTAAAGTAAATCATTAAAAACCTTTTTATAGGCTACTACCCTACGGAACCTTACACCGCGTGTGGCCCGACACGCACTTGACCAGTTTTTAGGGTTCCGTAGCCGAATGGGTAAAAACGGAACCCTTATAGTTTCATTACGTCTGTCTGTCTATTCGTATGTCACAGCCATTTTATACCGAAACTATTAAGAATACACAATCATGTTTAACTTGATTGGTAGATGTATTCTGTGAACCGCTTTCCGATTTTAGACAAAAATAAAAAAAATATATAAAATTCAGGGGGGCTCCCCATACATGGAACTGAAACAAACAAATTTTTTCATCAAACCTATACGTTTGTTGTATTTATAGACGGATCTTTATAAATGACATTGTGGTTTCAAAACTCCTCTAAATGTTATATTAATAGAGTAGAAAATTAAAAAAATATGTGCTGTAGGTCTTAATGAAAACTTTCAACGAAAATCAGTTTAAACGAGATCGGGTCACCAGTTATAGAGATATAGCACATTTTCTAAAATCGCAAATATAACTTTGTATTTCATACAAACATTATGAAAAACAAAGTAATTTAGCGTAGTTACTACGGAACCCTTCATGGGCGAGTCTAACTCGCACTTTTTTTTTTTAACGTGGTAAAATTATTAAATAAGTCCTCCCACCCCGGGCAGGGTGGGAGGGACTGTCAGACTTTTACTGACTAAAATCCACGGTGTTCCTTCAATAACCCTTTACGTACCGGGGTTACGGTAATGGGATAAGTCCCACGACCCCGGCAGGCTTCGGCCCTCTGCAGAGGGGGCCTCGTCATGTTGCTGACGCTCTTTGAGGCGCGCGTGGAACACAACGCGCCGTCGACCCGGGCATGGTCCATGGTCGGACAGCGAGTTGCCCTTTACTCGCTGTCCGCATGCCCGCGCCTACGGTGGCCGGAGATCGTCGGCCGACGTCCGACGCTGTGGGCGTCTACCACTGCGGCTGGGCTGGAGGGAGGACGCCATCCTCTCCCTCACGCGGCCCGCCTCCTCCTTCGGAAGCATGACTGCTTCGCAGAAGGAGGCGACCGCTTCCCACTCCCTCTCGCCCCGCAACATGGCCTCGACCAATGCCGGGCACAGCTCAGTACTAATGTATTAAAGGCAACAACTGTCTATTTGACCTGCACAACCCAGTATCTGGGTAGCCTGACTAGCCTAGTTGACAAGGTTTTTTTTAAGGATGGCTAATCATCCAATGACGGCTTCCCGATCTAGATGAAGCGGAAGGGTGCGTCAGACTTTAACTGACTAAAACCCATCCGCGTTCCATCATGTGCCCTTCGTGTTCCGAGGCCGCGGTGACTCTTTCGAACAATTCCGCAACCCCGGCAAGTTGACAAGGCTAGTGTAGATTTTCTGGCTTCTAACTACCCGTAACGACCGTTAAAGATGTACAAATCACAACTGTACAATGATTGAATTGAAAAATTGAATGATTCTAACACCATCTCTCGAAATGAACACGGATTCTTTTAATTTTTTTATTACTAATGGGCCCACTCTTGACCTTGATCTCGCCTGATGGTAAGCGATAGATGAGGTCTAAGATGGGACGAGCGAGCCCAGAAGATGCCTATTTACTCGTGCTTTAAAGGCTGAAAGGTCATAAGTGGCAGGGAACACAGAAGCCGGCAGAGAATTCCACAGCTTGGCTGTGCGCACAATAAATGTGGAAGAGAAGCGCTTGGTACGACAAGACGGTATATTAACCAAGTGTAGGTGGTACCCAGCCGTGCATCTGGTAGACCGGTAGTCAAAGGGAGATGAAGGAATCAGGTCATGGAGCTCCTGCGCACACTCCCCGAAGTATAATCTGTAGAAAACCGACAGGTAAGCAACGGTTCGCGCCGATGAGCCAGGCTATGAAGCTTGTCCACCAGCACCTCGTCGCCTATAAGCCTTTTAGCTCTGCGCTCGATCGAGTCCAATGCAGCAACTTGGTACTTTGCAGAGCCATCCCACAAGTGGCTGCAATACTCCACGTAGGAACGGACCTGTGCTTTATACAGATTTAGAAGCTGTCCAGGCGTGAAGTACCGCCTCACCTTGTGTAGGATTCCCAGATTTTTTGATGCAGTCTGAGCTGTGGACTCGACGGATGGATCTGGATGGACGGATTCCTAGACGTTCGTGAATATTTGCATAATATGAAAATGACACAAAGCTATGTGCCTGTCTGGGTTTGAACCCAAAACCTGCAACTCGTAAGCTAATGTAATAAAAGCTCTGATAAAATAAAAATAAAAACGTTTCATTAAACAAAGCTGTTAAGGCTGAGAAAGTTTATTTGAAAAAGTCTATAAAGTTTTTCTGTAAACAGTTTAGAGAGGCAGAGGTAGAAAAGTTTCTTTTTAAATACTTTTACGATACGCATGTAAGGTTTAATTAAAGTCAATTCATTCATGTCCAAGATCAAAAACTTGCTAATTTGTATGAAACACTATCATCGTTATTTTGTTATTCACACCTTAAGACACAAAGGTGGACTTAATGCATAGGTATTACCTACCAGTCAGCCAAAGGTGGTGAAGAGTATTACTAACACTCTTCACAATATCATATCTACAATTGTTACACTGTTTATTCTTATATTACATGCAATATGTTACAAACATAGAACAATATGACGCGGTAGACACAGCCTGCAAAAACAAAATAATAACATCAATAGAATATAATACTTGTGCAGAAATAACGCTAACAACAACTAGTTAGTTCGTAGTTTATACAGTGGACATAGAAAAATAAACAGTACGGTAGGTCTTTCTTTCTATTCTTGATGGACTTTACAACTGCATCAGCGCTTGGCAATGTGCATGTGCGGTCCATGAATAGGTTCTAAACATATCGAAATTCATCCGCCACGCCTCGTAAGGTACAGTGTAGTATCGATTTTGAACTTAACATTCAACGTTTTAAGGCTTAAAATCATTTGTGAAAAATTGACAGTTTAGTATAACTTGATGCGCTGGCCACTGTACGTTAAGTTATTACTCCCAGCTGTTATTTGTTCATCTTTGACAGTTTTTACAGGTAGTCAGAAGTCCGGAAAACAGACACCATTCTTGCCAAGGGGTATTATATTGCACAGTTACTGGGTTCTGCAACGCTAGAAAGCTGACCGTTAGCATAATTGGAAAAAGGCTAGGCGAATGACATGCGTCATGCTTTTTTATTCTTTTTCTGAAACAAATAATTACTCCTCAATGTGTTTTATATTACAATATTATTAATGCAAAAGTCTGAACGTCTGTTATACTTTCTCGGCTATACCACAGAATCTATTTAAAATCCAAGGTGAAACAAAGACTAATTTGAAAAAAACAAAGACTAATTTGACAAAAACAAAGACTAAAAATAACCGCTTAAGGCTGTAAATAAGTGCGGGGGATGAAAGTTTGTATGAAAAATTGTGCAAGGAAGTCGCGAGTAACAACTAGTATACAACATGTATCGTAATTAACGCACACCCTCAAACACCCCAATTAGAAAATTATGTTATTATCATAATAAATACTCTGAATTTTTAGTTTTACTTGTTTAAACAGTTTGTTTTAAGACTTTAACTTCCTTTAAATGAGTAAGTATAATTTTTCTGTAATGTGTACTGAATGACGGAATTTATATAAATCTGCATTTAAAAAGTTACTACCTACTTTAATTTACGGTTCATAGTTAGCTTGTTTTTACTATACAGCGAAAGTTTAATTTGTAATTTGCGTAGATTTCATTGCTTTGGGATAAAAATTTCGATATTTTCTTTGTATTGAAAACGATAAAAATCGATTTAGTAAACGATTCTGAACAAACTAATTTCAGTATGTGCATTAATTATATTACATGTTGTATATCTAGAGATCTAGAACCAACTTCTAAAAAATATGAAGAATTTACCAACACCCTTTTTGCCTTTGCCTTGGTAGATCTCACTAAGGCCTTCGACAGAATCAGCCACTCCAAAATATACAAATCTTTGAATAATAATTTATTAAACCACTGCAAGAATGCAATGGCTGTGTTCCTGCGGACATTTCTCCTCTTGACGAGGGTTGAGAAAGGTACGTTTACAGGGGAGATTAAGGATTTAATTTAAGGGATTTAATTCCCATAGAAGAATGTCGTGAATTTATGTGTTTCATGTCGGTATGTGTTCTGAAAGTCAATGGTATGTTTCCCTTTGTTTAAATTTTGTGTTTGCATTTGTGTTTTTGTCATTAGTGGTTATTTTACATACTGAGTTAGAACTCAGTATGTAAAATAGTCCAGTTATTTTAATTTATTTAAATATCAGTTTGCAGCGAATGACAAGACGTTTGCGACAGCGATGCGCACGAAATTCTGGACGCCTTACGTTAGTTTATTTTTAGATGTATATAAATGTAGTTTAGGGTTTTTTTATATAAGTATATAAATATGTCTATGCAATATAAATTAAATTCCAACAATGACCGCAAAATAAATATCAGTTTTAAAGTTATCTAATTCATAAATGATATTCAATTTTATACGAGAAATATAAGTGAATAATGAATTTCACAAATAATGCAGAAAGTTGTGTAATGATATAATATTTTATTTTACTGTTAAATCTGTTTGCACACATGCCGTGGTAGTATTAAGGTGTGCATTTATAAAATGTTTTCCTTTGGTCTTACCAAATTTAGAAATTAAATGACTTGATTGGTTGATTTTTCAATATTTAGAGTTGTGTTTAGGGTTCCGTAGCCGAATGACAAAAAACGGAACCGTTATATTTTCGTCTTGTCTGTCTGTCCGTCCGTCCGTATGTCACAGCCATTTTATTCCGAAACCTTATAGACTAAACAAGCGAAACTTGTAAAGTAGATGTATTCTGTTAACCGCTTTCCGATTTAAAAAAATAAATAAATAAGTATTTAAATTTAAGAGGGGCTCCCCATACATGGAACTGAAAATGAAAATATTTTTTTTTTTCATGAAAACTATGCGTGTGTAGTATCTATAGATAGGACTTTAAAAATGACATGAAGGTTTCTAAAACCACTTTTTCATAAAGTCAATCGTTTAAATATATACACTTCCAAAGTTCAAGTTCAAGAATCAAGTTTTTAGTGTCAGCCAAAGGGCCAATGGCACTTTGCGTTCCTTGTATCGTCTGAGAAACTTTTTGCCTGTTAAGACGAAGACTATGCTTGTGCAGACTTTAATTTTCCCATTAATCGACTATGGTGACGTGTGCTACTTTGACCTGAATGCGGTCTTGCTCAATAAGCTTGATCGTATCCTCAATAACTGCATTCGGTTCATTAATTTAAGGAAATATGACCATTTCTCAAGTTTGAGGTCTGAGCTTAAATGGATGACCATTCGCCAGAGAAGAAGTTTGCGTGCTTTGACAACGCTATTCTCTTTACTCAACTCTCCCAGCCCTCTTTCTTACCTAATGCCTCACTTTCAACTTCTATGTTCTTCACACAATAAGAATCTATGTTCATCCAATAATTTTCTCTTACTCTGCCCTTCTCATACATCTGATTTTGTTAATTCTTCTTTTCATATTCAGTCGATTCTCCTCTGGAATGCACTTCCTCTCGAGATCAGGACGGCTGACAGTCGCTATGCATTTAAAAAGAAATTGCGGATCTATTTTCTACGCCAATAAGCAGAATTTCCACATTCGGTTTTCATTTGCTTCTTCATTGTATATATATTTGTATGTATTTATATAAGTATTTATTCATATATGTTATTTATGTAGATGTCTACTTTTTTATGATACTAGGTGATTGAGTATCGCGTGTAGCCACTGACGCTTTTGAAGTTTTCTATCACGAAATAGGCTTAAAGGATATAAATTGAATGGTCAGGTACTTACAGGATACTGGGAGTCAGAAGATCACCACACTGTGTCACTAGCAGTCATATTTCACCAGGTTTTCAGTGTTTTTCGCCGCGCGCGCGGAGTTTGTACTCGCCGGCCGGCTATCTCAGTTTTAACTCTAGTTTTCTCGCTCCGTCAGAGGGCGGGAGCGATGCGTTGTTCGGGATTTTACTCAAAGCGATAGGTGAATGCAAGTGGCGGCAAATTTGAATAAGGAATGGACTAGGAAAACATCCCTAAGCCTATTCACTAGGGTTTTAGTTTTTTGCGGCGGTAAGACCCCTCTTTGAGGAGTGGCTAGATCGGCGTCACGGCGTCCTGACCTACCGCATGACGCAGGTCCTCACCGGACACGGAAGTTTCGGGAGGTACCGCCATTACCGTAACCCCGGTACGTAAAGGGTTATTGAAGGAACACCGTGGATTTTAGTCAGTAAAAGTCTGACAGTCCCTCCCACCCTGCCCGGAGTGGGAGGACTTATTTGATAATTTTACCACGTTAAAAAAAAAGAAAAGGTTTTAGTTTTATTACTATTATTATTATTTTTAATCCGCGAAGCCAAATCCATTACTATTTTCAAAAAGCAGGTCAAAGATCATTACCTATCTAACATCCCGTAATTTTATATATTTATTATAGGTATATATTTTTATAGCATGTATTTTAATTCTATGTATGTATATATTTATTAAATATATCATTTTAGTTTAATTTTATAGCTAAGTATGTTTTATATCGTAATTAGTATTTATACACACTGTGTCTATCATCTCCTCTTTAACTCTTCTGTCGCAGGTCTGCTGGAAGAAATTTCTTAGGAAATAAGCAGCACCTTTGTGCTCTTTTGTCTGTATTTATTTTTTTCCATTATAAGTGTCATGTGTGTACATAAATAAATAAATAAATAAATATTATTATATATATTGATTCTAATTTTACTTCTCACGTTCATATTGCACCTCCCACACTATCTCTTCACCACTCATGGTTGACTGGTAGAGGATGCCTACGGCATTAAGTCCGCCTTTGTACCTATGTGCATAAAGTGTAAATAAATAAAATGTTTGAGTGTGTGTGTGTGTCCTCTAACTTCTATTATAATGGAGTGAAAAATCGAAATAAATATACAACGTGTAACGGAAACCCAATATCTATCCAAAAGGACTGAAGACAACATCTGGTATGGAGTCTCTATGCAAAGTTTCAGCTCAAAATAACTGACTCATAGAATTGACCCCAAAGTATTGGTTTCATATGTTTCATGAATACCAGTAATAACAAACGTGTCACAGCACTATGAGGGTCATCACTTTCCACGTCACTTGCCAATAAAACGATAATTCTCTTCGTTCTTCTTAATTTGAAAAATTCGGTCTCTGGTATCAATAAGATAAGATAAGATATATTTATTTGTCAAAAACATGTGTCAGTTTTATAATCAGTTGGAAGGATTACAATAACAATAAGAGTATCAACATGTTTTGCCTAGAAAGGCGTACAAATACAAAAACGAAAAAAAAAAAATTCAAATTATAAAGCAATGAAAGATGAGTCAAAATAATAATATTAACTTAAGAAATAATAGTTAATAATTGAATAATGTCCATTCGAAACAATATGTAAAATAATAATAATGTCATTAACCCAAGGAACTTGTACTAGGTAGAAGATCCTTGCATTAACCTTAATTATTTCAATAATGTCAATAACTTCAAAAATCCTAAAAAAATATATAAAAATAAATCGCATGTCAATTGAGTCCCTTTAAAGTTTGTCATTTAAGTAGTCGGCAACATTGTAATAGCACTTATTTATTAGAAGATTTCGCATGATTTTATTAAAACTATACTATAATTTCAATATATACCAATGTATTGAAATTTCTAATAAGTTCCACACATGTAGACATAAGATTACAAAACCCTTGCTATATCGTTTGTTATCATCCAAAGAAGCTGTGCACTTGGTATGTATATACCCTTTAAAATACACGTTATATATGCTGTGATCTGAATGTGAACTTTCAACAAAAGTTAGTTTGAACTAGATCGGGTCAGCAGTTGTAGAAAATATGAAAAACGAAGTTATTTGGCGTAGTTACTACGGAACCCTTAATGGGCGAGGCTGACTCGCACTTGGCCAATTTTTTTAAAAGCGTCTTAGTCAAAAAGCTTCATGTTTGGCTTTTCAAAAGCAGACTAATCTAAATAATAAAACATAATCTTTTGTGACATTGTATTTGATAGACAGAATGGTATCTTATCTTTAAAGAATTTGTGATAAATATGTTATTAAATTGAGAACATATTTGAGAAAAAAAAAGATATATGCTTTTAAAGCTTCTATCAATACCTTGAAAAACTGCTTTTTTTTACTAAATAACACTAATTCCCCATTGACGTGATACAACTATTTTATGTGCAAAAGGTAATTTATTATATATATTTATATTTATTTATTATAGGTTTATTTATTATTTAATTTATAATAAATCAAATTGTGATTAGCTGGATGACCACCGTTTTTTTTTTTTGATATGGCCACTCGGTACTTACCATTTTACTTTGTTTTTTTTTTATACTGCTAAATCATAATAAGCAATACAAAATCCTAGCTGTTTTAAAAACAAATTTAACCACTATTTCAAAATTTCGACCTTTAACAGACTTTCTAATTCTTTTTTCAAATAATAATTAAAAAAACAACGACATGTTTGTCCCATTATTATTTCAATTTACGTTTTTCTCAGAAATCCGACACATAGGTACTGTCATAATAAAAACGAGAATCCAAGATGGCGCCGGGCGTTCAAATATATGCCCACTTATGTTATTGACAAGCTAATCGAATCCCGTCGTATAAAATATACCCAACAGATTGACGGCTGTTGAGATGTTTTCCATCGACAACTTCAAAGCGGTGTGGAATATATTTAGATGTGTTAGAGATGGTAAACATACTTCATAGAATTAATTTTTTTGGTAACCAATTCTTTACTCATATTGTTTTTTTTACTGATAAAGGCTCGCTTTTGACCACCATCCCACCTGAAAGTGAGCACCGATGTGGTTGAAGATAAAGCATGGCTTATCTAGAAGTAATCTATTCATGTTATAGCTATCAGGAAATACGGACTCCAGCAAAGAATTCCATTCCTTAGCTGTACGCACAGTAAAAGTATTCCGAAACGGTTTTGTGCGTATGGTTGGAATGTCCACCATGTAACGATGTCGCATCGCCGTTCATCTTGTACCGATGATCGAACGGCCTTGGTGGAATTATATTGTACAATTCCACCGCACATTCCCTGTAAAATAGTTCACAGATAGAAGAGTGTGTGGTTAAAGACTAACAGCCGCATCGGCCTATCTGCAAGGTCTAGCAACGCTTGCCAACTTCAGTCCTTGGGTGGATGATAGGGCTTTCAATCCCGGAATACCGAGATCTCGGTATTGTGGGATCCCGCGTCATTTTCCAATCCCGCATGATGCGGGATTACGGGCGCGGAATCCGCAGGATTTGCGGGACTGAAAAAAAGCATGCATGCGACCTTTCGCGAGCGCGATCGCTCGGTGGGTGACTGGCGGCCGGCAGTGTTGCAAGCAACGTCGGGGCCGATGTCGCCCGTTTTTCACAGCTTAAGTAGTCTAATATAGCCAAATTTCAGTCAGTGGTAGCCAAAGTATGTAGCCTAAAATATCAGTAAAGTTTTTAATTCAGTATTTGTTACTGTTTTTTGTGAAGAAAAAACGGTGTAATTTGATTGATCTCATACTGATAGGTAAATTAATGTGAAGTTAGTTGATTAATTCATTGTTTTTTGTGATAAATAACCGGTGTAATTTAATTGGTCTCATACTAGTAGTAATACATAAATAAATGTGGAGTTAATAATGAATTCATAGTTTTTTTTATGATAAATAAACGGTGTAATTTAATTGATCTCATACTAGTAGTAATCTAAATATATATAACTCAAAGGTGACTGACTGACTGATTGACTGACAGACTGACTGACATAATGATCTATCAACGCATAGCCCAAACCACTGGACGGATCGGGCTGAAATTTGGCATGCAGGTAGATGTTATGACGTAGGCATCCGCTAAGAAAGGATTTTGCGAAATTCCTACGGGATCGGGATTTACACGGGAAAAACTTCCCACGCGGGCGAAGCCGCTGGCACAAGCTAGTACTTAAATAAATGTGGAGTTAGTTGATTAATTCATTGTTTTATTTGCCTTATATAAATGTGAATATTTTCAATATGCGGAATCCCGCAAATATCGAGATCCCGCCGGATTGAAAATTCGTAGTCCCGCAAATGTCGAGATTGAATTCAGGCAGCGGGATTGGAAGCCCTAGTGGATGATCATCTTAACATATCGAGATTCTTCCGTGTCTTGGAATGGATGCTAAGCACTTTGACATTTAAGGAAGAGGCCGAATGCTAAGGAGGAGGCCAGACGCAAAGGAAGAGGCCGAACGCGCGAGGGAGAGGCAACTCTCTTCCTCACGCCCCAGCCGCCGCGGGAGACGCCCCGGGCGTCGGGGATCGCCAGCCGATCTCCGGCCACCGTAGGCGCGGGCTTGTGGACGGCAAGCAGGGGTAGCTCACCGTCCGGTAAGGACCAGGCCCGGGTCAGCGGCGCGTCGTGTTCCACGCGCACCTCAAAGAGCTGTCAGCACCAGTGATGGGGCCCCATAGGGTCATTGACTGCTGGGGTTGTGGGAATGTTCTAACTGGCAGCTGAAGGAACAGGGTGGGTTTTTAGTCAGTAGAAGTCTGAACTTCCCTTCCACTCCACCCAGAGCGGGAGAAGTCATTCGATGATTTTCCCACCCAAAAAAAAAAGAAAAAAAAGCACTTTGACAGTCATTACGAGTAGTCAGAAGCCAGAAAATCTGACATCAATCTTACCAAAGGGTGTCGTCTTACTTGCAGCTGTGTTTGTGGAGGTCAGATAGGCAGACGATCTTTATAAAACCCTAGTAGTGCATCTGATAAGACTGGAAGCTATCCTTGACATAGTTGGCAAAAGGGTAAGCAGATGTTGAAATGCTTTCTGTCTACTCAACATCTTGAGTCAATCAGGATCTTGTGCACAATTTATGCTTCCTGGTCCCTCGTACTGTGATTGGGTGAGAGGTTCGATCGAGATACCTGTTTGCTACTTCTTTTTTTTTTATTCCGAATGAGCCCGCCTGATCACACCTGATGGTAAGTGTAAGATGAGGTCTACGATCGAACGAGCGAGCCCAGAAAATGCCTATTCACTCTTGCTTTAAAGGCTGACGGGTCATATGTGGCAGGGAACACAGAAGCCGGCAGAGAGTTCCACACCTTGGCTGTGCGCACAATAAATGTAGACGAGAAGCGCTTCGTACGACATGACGGTATATCGACCAAGTGTGGATGGTACCCTGCGGTACGTCTGGTAGACTGGTAGTAAAAGGGGGATGAAGGGATTAGGTCGTGGAGCTCCTGCGCACACTCTCCGAAGTACAATCTGTAGAAGATAGACAGGCAAGCAACGTTTGGGGGATGAAGGGATTAGGTCGTGGAGCTCCTGCGCACACTCTCCGAAGTACAATCTGTAGAAGATAGACAGGCAAGCAACGTTTCGAGGCTGTGAAGCTTGCTCGTCACCTATGAGCCTTTTAGCTTTTAGCACCTATATATAATAAACAGTTTGGCTTAACCGATATTATGTTTGTAAGCAGAGCTATATTTAAAAACGACGTTTTAACAATTTTAAGACATCATAATCCTGGTTTTTAGTTAATAAGTGCTTTTTAAAATTTTTAATTTTAAGTTATTTTAAGTTTGTTCTATTAACAGCTAACTATTTTGTAAGCTAATCTGATGATAACGTTTTAGTAGTGTATTTGTTACTTTTTTATTATTAATGTTTATATTATGTCTACTATTTAATATACTGGTGTTTGCTGTCCCTATTAAAATAAAATAAAATAAAACATCGACCCAATAAAACTATACAGTAACAACTTGTCATTTATTGATGTTTCATTCAAATCGACAGTATTTTTGGGATTCCGTTCCTACATTGTAAAAAATTTCCTTATTGGATCTCTTGACTCCGTCTCTCTGTCATGACCCCTTTTTTTTGGAGAAACGCGTAGAGATCTGAAACGGATATTTATATCGAATGATATAATACTCGGGTGGACGGTCCCTTTCAGCTCTGAACAAATCAAACTTGTAAATCAACGCGATCAAAAGATATTATGACTATGAAAGTATGTTGGTTGTTGCCTTTTCATAGGGAAATCAAAACCGTTATGGGTCGTTGAAATGAAATAAAATATTTCTTTTGTAAATTGGTTATAAATAACACTTTTACACGTTATTTTTTGCCATTTTAAGCTTAGATAGATGAGGCCGGTGTTTCCTCACTGACTATTGTACTCTGAGAAGAAACACCGAAGCAAACGTAGGTCAACGTCTCTTTTAAAGTCCTTACAATTCGTACTTGTCAGATATGAGAAGCATGTCAATTTATGATGAGCGGACCTGTCCAGACAGTGCAAGCATTTATCAGTTAACTTTAAATCGTGAAATTTGACAAAAAGCCAAAAAAGAGGTTGGAATTTATTCAGTATTACCTACTTTTCCTTTACAAATACCCCCGGAAAAACTATTTACAGGCAATAAAAATATTTGCGCCGTACGAGAATCGAACCCGCGACACGCAGCGCTGCGCCAACCATGTCATCAAATTTCACAAAACAAACAGAATGGTCCACTAGGCTCATAAAATAATTTTAATACCAGGTACTTAAAAATCGATTGCGAATATTGCAAATGATTTCGTAGAAATCAAATATTTCTTGCAAAATCGACTACCCGTAAGTATGTACAAATGACGGCCTATGTCTCAATATTTAAGATAGTCACTCATCTACGGACTGACCTGCCATAATTCTGTTGCCTAGTAACTGTATTCTGGAGGTCAGACTGGCTGCTATCACTAAAAATACACAGGACGACTAGTGCCAGATTAAACCACGGACTGAACTTAGCAAACATTGCTAAATCTTTAATATCGACCTGCACAGTTATTATTTTAGTCAAGAGCTTCTCAATCTCTTGCAAAATTAAGCTTTGAAAAATATACTTCTTTCATATCAAATACTTTTCGACATACGCTTATGAAATTCGTAGAGGAAAATCATCCCTTTTCGCAAGTATGTTAAATTAATTTCCTGAAAATGTTTCACTACGTGTCAGTGACATTATATGTATTCTCGTATATAAAAACATATTCCGATCTTGTACTTAGTATATATATGTTCAGTCTATACATACCTATGTGCTTCTTATTTAACAGCCTTTGTAGTTGTTGAGTCATTATTTATGTGTGCCAATAATATAAATGCGAATGTTTAGACGTATCCAGGGTTGCAGCAATTTTTTTTTCTACTACGTCTCGGACCACAACTTACTTAACAAAATAGATATCATTAGATGAAGGTATAGGAGCTTATCATGGAGGTATCATTAGACGTTTTTCGCATCTTAAAAAGTAAGATATATGGATTGTTATTCTATCACGCCAAAATTGCTGATCGTATCTGCATGAAACTTGCCACAGACATAGATTATAGTCTGGAATAGCACACATTGACACACTATATTTGATGTCGTGAAAATGCACGAATTTACTGGGATAGATTTGTCAAAGTTCCATGCAATCAAATTCATCGGCAATCGCCGCTGGTATGATGTAAATTATATCTGATGAGGAAAGAGCTCATAAGTGATAGAATTTGGACTATAATTCATTAAAATTTTAAGTGTGAAAGTTATTAAGCACTCTGTTTCCATATAAATTTTAACCGTACCTATTGTGATATT
This sequence comes from Tholera decimalis, assembly GCA_943138885.2. Lineage (NCBI taxonomy): Eukaryota > Metazoa > Arthropoda > Insecta > Lepidoptera > Noctuidae > Tholera > Tholera decimalis. The sequence goes on from OW964568.2 coordinate 7,122,129, forward strand.
GTCCCGTCCGCGTAACTTACGTGCTAAGTTCTTGTCTCACGTATTAATATTTAGAATTATATATTGTACGTTATAAGTTAGACATTCGTCGACTGTATGTGTTGACTAGATAAAAGCTTCGAACAAACATTCGTTTGTTCATGGATATATCAGTGTCACTGACACCGTCACACAATGTCTTTTTAGGCCATAGATTATGTTTTTTTTACTTGTTTTCTGACCAATTGACGGTGACGTGACTAGAGTGTGTGTATGTTTATTGTTTATACATAGGTAAACAGATAAAACAGATTTTTATAAGAAAAAAAAAACCGGTCAAATGCGTGTCCGGCCTAGCCCAAGGGTTCTGTAGAAGTTCATAAAGTATGAGAGCACCAATAAAACTCCGCAAAAATTTAAGTAATATTATAATTGTGAAGAATATTTTTGACCATATTTCAAAACAACGGTTTTCTAATCGTAGTAGTGTGTGAAACTTGCTTCTTGAAAAATTACATGATAATAGATAGGGCAACTGAAAGTGCCCTATAGGTTTTGATTTGTTTGCGATTTATCAACAGCTTATAAACCTGTAACCGTTTTTTGTACTTTCTCGTCTAACAAATAGACAAGAAGTAGGAATAGAGTAGGTACGTAATAAGTGAATTCGTGTTGATATAAAGAATTTTCTATAATTGTTGATATAATGAGATGGAACTTCGTATGTAAGAATATGAAGAAAAAATAAAATATATTTATTTATTATATACTTTATTGTACACCTTACAATATTTCAAAGGATACAAAAAAAAATTAAACTAGTGTACAATGGGCGGTCTTATCGCACAGGGAGATCTCTTACAGACACAACCTTTGGTTGGAGAGAAATTAAAGGAAACGGATTTAGGGCTGTCAGTGTACAAACATCATAAATAATATTAATTGAACATAATAATATGAAATACACACAAACAATACAATATAAATATACTTAACTATTAATGGAATTAATGAAAGTAACTCTTCTTAGAATCTGTTCAGACTACATGTTTGCCACAAGGATAGAGCTATTACTTGGCCAGATATGCAATATAATGTTGCCAATGTAATGTAATATTGTAATAGTACACCATGGACTACCCGCGTATTTATTTTCTCCTGTTGTGTCAAATCCATCCAAAGGTCGTCTGTAAAAGATCGCTTTTAGCGATAAGACTCCCCGTTGTCCCTTTGTAGTTTTTAAGTCAGTTATCTATGTACAATAATCAACAGTAATAAAAAAATATCTTCCTATAAATACTTATTTCCTTTAAGAATTTTGTCAAATTATTTACACCTTTAAACATTACCTAAGATTACTACATTTATAGTTTATTTATATCCTTAATACAACTAATACATGTCTTAAAATACAAACTAGAATAAAGCATAAAACAAGAATTAAAAAAAGAACGTCGAAAACAAAATATTGAAGTAACCGTCGCTGTATTTTATTTAAAACCTTTTTTAGTATCCAGAATCTGTGTTGTAATTGAATTCCAGCTCGATCTGAGAGCGAAAGGAATGCATTAACCTCCATACTGCTGGACCGGATCTGTTGAACGGAATAATAACTTACTGTAAAATAAAAATAAATATTCAGTTTTATTTTTATTTTACAGTAAGTAAAGAATTAAATAAAACTACAGATTTCAAAAATACTTTATGCCTGCTCCTTAGTAAATTTTATAAATGTGAAACTATTATTATAAAAATCGAACTCAGTTTTGCGTAATTATCACTCACTGTAATTTATTATTTTGATAATGAATTTGGCCATCTATATTAATTAAAGTTGCTCAATTTTTATTTCTTTTTTTCATAGAAAAGAGGCCTGAATCCCAGTAGTGGGAATGTTATAGGATGTTGGTGCTATTGTTACGAACTGGGTTTCGGGATAGAAATAATTAACGCCAATTAAACCAAAATTAACACTTTAATTAAATAAACACAAAATAAAAATTAACACAGCTATTCACACTACAATACTTGTCACTTGACACTTAAATCGCACTGAAATTCACTTGCAGTTTCCATGATATCGCCTCGTATTTTATAATAAGACTGTAGTCTGCGTTCCTTTGCGATCTATTTATACCCTGATCTGCGTTCTAGACCATTCTTGTACAATCTACTCACTGCCTATACTGCCAAGAATGTTCCAGAAGCTACTGGAGATACTACTGCTACTCACCGCCAGGTGGCGTTAGTGTATCGGACCCTCTAGATGTTGGTCGAAGTTTCTCGACGTACTTAGCTAAGCGACTGGCGTAACACTATTTATGTTATGTTATACTATGTGCATGAATATGGATTGCCATACAAGTAGTTAATAACTAAAGGAACCATGGAAAACAACGGAATTACTCTGTATCTAAAGATAATAGCGCAAAACCAGTGAAGATGTTTGAAAGTGGAAGACGGAATACAAGGAAAATAAAAACAAACTAGCCCTTATGGCAAATAAAATATCTTCAAGTTCATATAAATAGGATTACTATGAACTTGAAAGCATCAGATAGGTTAGCGGTCATTAAAAATACTAGTATTATGTAATCGGTATCCTTTTTTCGTAAAACAAATGTCTCCACCCGTTCTGAGTGGCGCAAAAGAGAGTGTGAGACTTATACCGATAAAAGACCCACCCTTCCTTTATTTTTTCTTCCACCGTTCTTTCAGTTCTGCGGCCGCGGTATCTCGTTAGAATGTTCCCGCAGAGATTTCATGGCACCAGAACGCAAGGACAAGAGATAGACAGTTTTGAGTGAGCAGAAGTCTGAAAATCCCTTTCAATTCTTCAAGAGGAGTAATTTAAAACGTCTTGGGAATACTTTCATAATGCGTACGGATAAGGAGTGGAATTCCCTGCCGGAGTCTGTGTTTCCTGATCGCTATAACCCGGGCGTCTTTAAGTCAAGAGTGAATAGGTTACTTCTAGGCAAGCGTGCTCCATCTTCGACCACATTGTCACTTACTATCAGGTGAGATGGTGGTCAAACGCGAGACTATTATAAAAAAAAAGATTTCTTACCAAAAATTTAATGGAATGTACCTGTGTTGCCGTATGCACTGAAGCACTACATTATCTCCTGCATCTTAATTTGTCTGTTTAGTAATCTGCATCGTGATCAAAACTAAGTTTTTTTTTTATCAATAGCTATTGGGCTGATTTCGACAATGCTGCCGGTTTTTTTCTTTAATATCTACTCCTTACCGTTTAGAAATTTATAAAAGGAAATAACGTTATATCTAGTAATAAATTCTCTTGATTAATTTCAAACGAAAGTAATTATATACCTTCAGTTTCGCAGCTCAAATTAAATTCAGATCTGTACAAAGGCTGGCATTTTGCCAGAAAATAGGTAATATCTGTTATTGATGTTGTCTTAACTGCTTTTGTTAGGAAAATAAGTTTTTTTTTTCGTAATGTTATGGTGCTTTGTAAAAAGTTTACAAGCATAATATTCTGTTTCCTCTCTTGTGAACTTTCTTTCTTCAAAGTTATTCATTGTAAATAATTTCTTTGTATACATATAAGATACTCTGCCGCTGAACTATGTGAGAAACCTATATCTCGGCATACAGCACCAATCATCTTAGTCTAAATGACATTACAACGACAGTAAGCTAGCTAGTACAGTTTTACATGAAACTTAACGACTATTATAAAAGTAATGCTTTATACAAACCATAATAAATGTTAATAAGGATATTCATAAAATCAGAGTGAGTTTTCGGATGTGTGCAAGTGTGCATTTGTGCAAGATAATATTTACCTATTTATTTATAGTAGGTCGGGATTTATTACTAGAAAACACCGCCTTTCTCCTTATCTTATGAAAAACCACAAAGCTAAATCTGCCTACAAAAAATATACACGAAGAGGTGTGAAGGGATTCCAAAGTTATTATCACAACCTGAATGGGTTTCAACAATGAAAACAGTTTCGACAAACTTGGAACTTATTATTAATGGCAGAAACTTTATTTGCCTATAACAAACTGCTTTTCGCGACAATAAATTATACCTTCCTATTGAGAATCGCTACCAGTTGAGATTTAGAGACTCCAGATATTTTTACCTGAGACATTTTTAGTTTGAAGATGTTGGTTAACGTAATGGATAAATCTATATAGAATATATAATTTTTACTTTAGCATATTTTTAAAGACATTTGTTAATATTTTATGTGGTAAAATTTTTCTTCAATAATAGTAGATTTCATAAATATTTACTACTATTTAAAGGTTGTCTGTAAGATGATGATCCTGTGCGATAAGACGGCCCATTGTTCACTAGTTTTTTATTTGTATCTTTATGCATATTGTAAGGTAGTACAATAAAGATGAAATAAATGAGTAGGTACCTACTTACATCGATATATTCGTGAAAAATTAAAAAAATTACAATTCTAAAGTTTGGCTTTTATAACAGCAGTATAGATAAGCAACTTGAACTTTGCTATATAAATTGTATAAAACTAAAAATATTTTTTCGTTTTTACCAATTCGCATATGAGTGCACAACTTCTGTAAGTGACTTATCTAAAATAAAAAAAAAATGTTTGTATATGTTGTTGAACTGCCACAGATAAATAAATCAACTACAAAAGGCATATCTTTATGCAATTATAAAATATAACACATACAAAGCTTTAAAAGGCTGAAACAAAAAATAACACATCAACAATAACAGAACATTCGTTAGAACAAAAATATCACTGAAACATAAAACATATTATAATAAGAAAAAAAATGTATTGAAACTTACGATTGCGACCTTATGACATTAAATCACATCAAAGCAATCAATAAGCAATAAGAATAAACATTGAATGAAAAAAGTCTTCACGATTAAATTCAATGATACTCGTGCAAAGGGTAAGAAAAAAATAATAAATCCAATGCTAAGGGGATGATTAATATCTGGCGTCTCCCTAGTCTTATGGAACTGGGGTAGGTACTCTTATTTACTGCGTACTCTAGATGTAAGAAAACTGGAAGTGACATTAAGTAGATTTTATTTACTTTGGAGTTTTGAGTGTGTACGTACGTGATATTATGAATGGATGACTGAATGTATGATGTTATTCTATTATGGGAATGATATCAAGATTGAGATGTTGACTGATGAATGGAAGAGGATGACGTGTTACTGTGGCCCTAAAAATGTTATAAAGGATTCGATATTACATTTTCTTTATTTGTTTTCATGTCCACGCCACCTTGTGCGATATGTAGGTGTGGTCTGAAGACAACTACCTCAAAGGCACAGTGTGGATTGGTGGATGATGCATGTCTTTGAAGTTTTGTTTGTAGGTTATGTCAGTTACTTTGTTTTTTTTTTTATTGGAAATAGATTCGCGTTTGACCACTATCTCACCTGATGGTAAGTGATGATGTGATCGAAGATGGAGCACGCTTACAGTAACCTATTCACTCTGGACTTAAAGACTCCAAGGTTGTAGCTGTCGGGAAACAAAAACTCCGGCAGGGAATTCCACTCCTTAGCCGTCCGCACAATGAAGGTATTTCCAAAACGTTTTGTGCGTATGTGTGGGATTTCCGCCATGTAACGATTGCGCTTCGCTGTTTGTCTCGTAGTCCGATGATGGAAGGGGCTTGGCGGGATTAGATACTTCAGTATATTTTCCTTCATCGACTTGAGATGAATGGTGTTGATATACATTGCACAAGGTATTACTGATTTCAAACCTCCCACCTTTAACTATCAAGTAGGACCTGTAAGCACTGGGTCACCCCTGCTCGAGTGTAATAATATTAAGTTGTAAACACAACTTTGCCAGAATTATTCACTTTGTCAAACATTACAAGAATATTACGTCACTTTATGTTTGTAGTAATTACTGTGGATAGATATTAAAACCGTATCCATGCGTACCATTCTATACTTGGTACGTCCTTTTGAATAAAAATAAATACATCAGTAGCTCTTCCAGGTGCTCTACATTTATAAATTGAGTGATATTTTATTTATATTGTAATCGCTCATGAATGAAATTGTTCAGAATACAAAAGTAGCCTTAAACGATAAAAAAAAGTTGAGCGTTTGTTATCATTAAGTAATCATAGAGCTTTTACCTGTTCGTCGGAATGGAAACGATTTTGTTAATCGGAGTTGAAATTATTATTATACACATGGATTCTTTTTTAGTGATGCTTGTAACTTTGTTTTCATAATTATAAGGGTTTTGCTATGTAATTTGTTATTCTTTGACTTAATGAGGGTTCTTTGAAATAACTTTCACTAGGTGACAGCACTGACGTGTCAAGTCTGGACACTTTTCTTTTTTTTTTAAAGATGGTAATCATCCAATAACTGCCTCCCGATTTGCGCGAAGCGGGAGGATGTGTCAGCCTTTTACTGACTAAAACCCATCCGTGTTCCATCATATGCCCTTCGTGTTCCGAGGTAACTCTTTCGAACAATTCCGCAACCGCGGCAAGCAACGGCCGCCTTAGGGGCCCCGACAATTTTGCTGACACTCTTTGAGGCGCACGTGGAACACGACACGCCGTCTACATGGGCCTGGTTTCAGTCGGGCGGCGAGCTACCCATTGCTCGCAGCCCACAGGCCCGCGCCTACGGTGGCTGGAAGTCACCTTGTGAATCCCGACGCCCGGAGCGTCTCCTGCGGCGGCTGGGGCGTGAGGGCTGTGAGACCTGCCTCTCCCTCGCGTGTCCTGCCACCTCCTTCGCTTGCATAACTGCTTCGCAGAAAGAGGTGACTGCTTCCCATGCCTCCTCGCTCCGGACCATGGATTGGACCAGGGCCGGAAGCGAGAGGTCGCCGCCTATAAGTCTGGACACTTGTCATACGCTTAAGTTTTTTCACATTAGTCAAATTGACGGCAGTGCCATGATTACGCTTTCAAAGAACGCCTCTGAGGCGCCAACTGTTGGTTAATCCAAAATCAAAACTGAATAGATATTAAAAAAAAAACAACAATTTTAACACATAGGTACGCAAATAAATCCTTATTTTTGCTATGTATCTTCTATTTAAAATCTATGTATAATATTATAAATGCGCAAGTTTGTGACGATGCATGGATGTTTTTCCACAAAAAAAAAACAAATTCACAGGGAACAGCTAGCTCTTATGTATGTTTTTTCTTTAAGGATGGGACATCATCCAAAGACTGCCTCCCAATCTGGGCGAAGCGGGAGGGTGTGTCAGACTTCTACTGACTAAAACCCGTCCATGTTCCATCATATGCCCTTCGTGTTCCGAGGCCGCGGTAACTCTTTCGAACAATTCCGCAACCCCGGCAGGCAACGGCCCCCTTATGGGCCCCGACAATTTTGCTTACACTCTTTGAGGCAGCGTGGAACACGTCGCGCCATTTACACGGGCCTGGTTTCAGTCGCAACCCTTGCTTGCAACCCGCAGACCCGCGCCTACGGTGGCTGGGAGTCACCCTGTGACTTCCGATGCCCGGAGCGTCTCTTGCGGCAGTTGGGGCACGAGGGTTGTGAGACCCGCCTCTACCTCACACGTCCCGCCACCTCCTTCGCTTGCATAACTGCTTCGCAGAAAGAGGTGACCGCTTCCCATGCCTCCTCGCTCCGGACCATGGATTGAACCAGGGCCGGGAGCTACGCTGCGTGTTGCTGGTTTGATTCGATTCGTTTGTATGGCCTACAAATATTTGTTCCAGGTTTGGGTGCACAATGCAAAAATACACCCACAATAAAGGAAAAATTTCTAGGGTGGGGCAATGTTTAATAAAAATATATATAGAATTCTCCAACATCAAACAAAACTCGGTACTTGTACACCTATCTACCGAGTTATATACATAAATTCAGCCATTAATAAACCCGCAGCGAATTCATTATAAAACTCCTCACCAGCCAACAGCAAATAATCAAAAAACATTATTCACAGAACCAAATTGTAAAAGGCCATTCCTTAAACCTTGTTAAACAACTTTAAAAATGCCACAAAACAAATTTGTTCCGAACAGGTAACTTTTATTCTGCTGCCATTAAATTGAGGACGCGAGAATTTTCATAATTAACAATTTGCAAGACCAACTTCGGTGCCAATCCATCAATTTTGTACTGAGTTTGAAAACCAATTATGTGGAAGAAAGACTTAGTTTGGTTCAGTTGAAATGTTTCAGAGTTACCTTTGTTCAGTATTGCTAGGGTTTTAACGTACTGAATAAGTTGTGAACACAGTGAATTAAGTTTCCGTATTTGCATTGCATGAGGTTTCTTTTGAAGTCGATTTTTCTCCAACTGTCGCTTGTGTAAACTTGGAGTTCAGTTTGGGAGCGAGTGTTTTACTTCTTGGCGCTTTCATTGTCTTAAAACTAGGGTAGAACCAGTCACGGTCGGCGCTTCGTACGTCCAGGCTTACAAACTATGACTTGTGCTTTAAGTTTGAATATCTTTATTTACATGTTAAAAGAGGAGCTCGTGGATAAGTAATGACAGCCGCTCGGGTCAATCTTCTAGGGTAAGCAACGCTTGCCGAGGTTTTTTTTTTGATGGGTGACCATCTTTACATATCAAGATTTTTCACTTTTTTTATATGCCTCGGATAATACGTAAAGCCGTTGGCTCTGGCTGCCATGTGTACATCTTTGAAAGTCGTTACGAGTAGTCGTAAGCCAGAAAATGTAACACCGGTTTTGCGAAGGAATATCGTGTTACTCAGATACCTGGGTTGGAGTGGCGAAGGGTGAATTTTCATAAAAGGGAAGCCGGACCAAAAAATGCTTACTTTGCTCAAGTGTGATGCGTGAATTCCAGTAACTATGGCCCTGTGGCTGACTTCGAAATCCTGTAACTTCGTAAATAATTATTTGTTTAATTGAAAATAATAGATTACTATTTATATATCTAAATATATATAATTCAAAGGTGACTGACTGACTTAGTGATCTATCAACGCACAGCCCAAACCACTGGACGGATCGGGCTGAAATTTGGCATGCAAGTAGATGTTATGACGTAGGCATCCACAAAGAAAGGATTTTGCGAAATTCCCACGGGATCGGAATTTACACGGGAAAATCTTCCCACGCGAACGAAGTCGCGAGCAACTGCTAGTTCATATATAAAATAATAGACTAATATTTGCCATATTTCAAAAGGGAAGCCGGTAGGAATCTAGTTGAATGGAGGCTTCGCCACTGCTGGGTTGTGAATGTAAATTATCTGTACTCAATTGCATCCAGTTAGACTGGAAGCCGACCCCAATATAGCCAAAGGCTAAGCAGTTGATAATGATCTACATGGCCACATACTAAAAGTTACACTCTTACCCCCCTCGCTCGGTTGCTGTTTTACATTGCAGAATTCAAGACAATTTAATTGGTTCTCCGGGACTTGTTGGGTTTCATTGATTCAGCGATCTTCTGTACGTCGATTCTGTAAAATTCGAACAACTCGCATCTCACATAGCTATTCACTGTCACTTCACTTGTGGTTCAAAGTGACCTTGATTTTGCATTCTGTAAACAGCGTCGAAGTGACGGAGGAATTACCTCACCGAATGCCACTTCTCACGTCATCTCATACTTTATCTGTCAAAATCTTTAGTTCAACTCGCTGACACCCTCGCAAGGGTAGCGCTAGTGTAAATTCGAATTAACAACTGAGTTTTTAGAATGACAATCAATAAACTCACAGCGGATTCAGATTCGAAGTTTAGAATGAGGTCTTAGAGAATAACACAGCTGGTCGTTGCCACTGTTGATTGTGTTGTGGTTCTTAGGAATTGTAGGAATAAGAGTGGAACGCTTAGAAATCATGCTTCAAGTTATGAGCGTGAATATATCTAGAGCATTGAGAGTTCGTAGTTGATTATTAGAGGTACCTACGGTACGCACAGAACGCTTTGGGAATACTTTTATTCTCTTGATTCATTGTGTGATTTCAGTCTGTTTTCCCAGGGGTTCTAAGTCAAGAGTACCTAAATAGGTTAACTTTGTAAGCGTGCTTCATCTTTGGCCACACCATCGCTTACCATCAGGTGAAATTGTTGTCAAACGTGAGCCTAATAACATTAAAGAAAGTTACAATGGGTAAATGTTCTAAAATATGTTCATGAACGATACACATAAAATATAATTACCTACTCATTGTAAAACAGAAGACATACTACGCTGGCCGAAAATAAATTTATTACCATTAAGAAAAGGTTCGCTTTAATTTAACCAAACCTATTCAAAACCCATATCAAAGTGAGTCACATTAAGAACAACGCAAAATTGATTAAAACATACAGAGGCAATAATTTATTATAATATCCAAATCCAACACGTTACTGCCAATTTTAATATCATTTCATCCCTTCTCAACAATTGACCATGACCCTAAAAGTAAAAGGTTTATCCAGGATTTGTTACCATAAATCAAATAGGTAATCTCAATGCTTCCCGCGATATAAATCTAAATATTGAATATGTCGACCCGAAAAGGAAAAGTAAAATATTCATGGAAAAATTTTAGCCTTTCGTTTGTACCGTGGTGTGTAAGCTATCGGATTTGATATACATTGAAACATACCTAGATTTATTCGTTGCTAAGAAAACTTTTTTAAATTATACCTACGTATGTATACTAACGACTGACAGAGTGATGAAAATCAGTATGAAAACTGATTATATTGTTAAAAGATGAACATACTTACTTTTTATTATAATAGTCTTAGTTTTTTTAAGATATTGTGTGAATTAGCAGAATGGGACCGTGCAAGACCCTGTCAGGTCGGTAGTCTTAACGAAAACCTAGAAGGGAGAGGTGGGGTAGATTGATCATCAAAAATTAAAAGTCCAATAATAGGTATGTGAATAAATGTCATATTTTTCATAAATTTTTATGTCAACGTTTAGCTAAATGTATAAATGTTATAATGTCAAGCATAAAAATAATTTAGGATGTGAAAGCAAAGGATTAGTATGTGTCTTGTAAAAATAGCTTTTGAATCATTCTGCCCCACCAACGGGGCACTTAGATACATCACTTGGGGCACTTTAATACAAAGTAAAGATTGTATGAAATTGGTTAAATTATAACACTTTCATGGAATTAGCACTTTATTATTGTGAAAATATTGTAATCTGTCTTACAAAATACTTGTAACTTAATCAAATTAACAATTAAGAATACCTTAATTCAGAACAAGATTGCCAAGACCATACTTTTATTAAACTAACAAAACTTAACAAGCAAAACAAAAACAATCGTAAAAAGTAGGTACTTAAAATGACGATTGGTTTTTCTCAGAAGCTTTTCTGAAGTTTTCCAATACGATATTGCAGAGTTGCAGGTTAGATACAATATTTTTTGGCTGCTTTTCTAATAGATAATACCTTCAGATACAGCGGCATTGATCCTCTATTCATCTACACTACGTGTTTCAGTCTCGGGCTTGTATATGCGATCCAATTTTTGATGACAATATTATGAATGAAATAGGTATAATATTTTAATTCAAAATATTTAACTAATTTTATGGGGGCACTTTGACCGTATCATGCTGTACTACAAAAACTAACCGGTTTTTATAAATAAAAAACTTTTTTGCAAAAAATAAAACCGACTTCCATATCAAAACACTACAAAGCCAAAAATAATTTTAATTTCGGTAGTCGGTGTTTTTGGTTTTGTATTTTCTTTTGTTTTTCACACCGCCTTCCGAAATTAAAATTATTTTTGGCCTTGTAGTGTTTTGATATGGAAGTCGGTTTTATTTTTTTGCATAAAGACTTTATTTTCGTGCTTCTTAGTGGGTCAGTGAAGTGGCCAAATCGGTTTGTAAATGACGGAGTTATGCGCGAACAAAAAACGCAATGCAGAGTAAACGAAAAGTTCATCAACGTAAATATTTTTTTTAGACTTTTGTTGATTTTTCAGAAACGGCTTGTCCGATTTCGATAAAATTTTCAAGGGACCATTTGGAAAGTATACCCTTTCTAACAAAATAAGAATTTTTCAAATCGGTTGGCAAACGACGTAGTTCTGCGCGGACAAACATAAAAAAAAAATACACACATCCGAATTGAGAACCTCCTCCTTTTTTAGAAGTCGGTTAAAAATACTAAATCTATAATATTAAACACCCTAACTTACCTTTGGCATATATAGATCCTCATAAGGTATAAAAGATCGGGGAAACACTTATTTCACTTTTTTGTTAATTTGTCGCACTCGAAAAAAATTTTGTTTGAGTTTTGGTTGAGTTGAAGTTGAAGTTGTTTATTTCACTTTTTTTAATAGTCTAATTAAACGATTTAAATAAAACATCAGTAATTTACCAAAATTAGCTAAAAAAGTCATAATTGGTTTTTTTACTTACTCTCTTATTTTCAATTTTGGCAATAGTCCAGAAGCTATGCTAAAAATTATTAAAGAAAAATTTAAGTAATTGAAGTATGATACATTTTTTCCTTCCTAAATATGCGTTAATAAATTTTATTTTAATAAATTATAGTTTGCTCACCCTACCTAATATGTTCGATTTGACAGCTATGACGTCAAAATATGGCGCTCAGTCATTCCTGTTAGTAGGTAGTTGAAACACACTCTACATATATTTACTATTAAATGGTGCTGGTTGTAATAAAGTAATAAAACTTTTCCTCTTTAAGTCGGTCACTCAGTGCTGAGGATCGTGGCTTCGACGAAAGCCATGAACTACGGTTCCTGCCGGGGTCGCGGGAATGTTCAAACGAGATACCGCGGCTCCGGTACGTAAGGGCAGTTGAAGGAACAGGGTGGGTTATTAGTCACTAGAAGTCTGACACTCCCTTCCCGCTCCATCCAGAGCAAGAGGACTCAGTAGACGATTTTCCCAGAAGGAAGAAAAACAATGACTACGGTCTTCAACTTGAGCTTAACCTCTAGAGCCCCAGTGGCACAAAAACGTGCCAGTAAACAAGTATTAGTTGAGCCCCGCTGGCACAAATTTGTGCCACCAAACCCCGACCGACTTAAAACTGTATTTGTAGTAAAGATAAATCTTAAAATCGTCTGTGACCGGGGTCAGATTACGCTTACGATAACAGCCCGCCCGCGGTGCTTGACGGATGGTTGACGTAAATAATGGCGGTCCTTGAGAGGTTAAGTAAATAGTAGGTACACCAAGGACTACCCATGTATTTATTTTCTCCTTCTATATCAGATCCATCCAAAACTTTCCTGTTAGAGATGGAATATAATGATAACACAGCCCATTCAATTCAATTACCTTATTTAATTGTTGTTGTTCAATTACCTTGTTTGTTATTTTATATTGTCAACATTTCATTGTACACAAGTGAAACTTATTTATAAAGAAGTTTTGCATGAAAATGGAAAAGCGCTGATGTCTGAAATACAGATGTTCTTTATCTAATTCAGACACAGATTTTCATCCTTCGGATGTTAGTATTATTATATAGCTTCAATGATGGTGCTTCTATTTTAATCTGTGTGTTCCAATATTGGAACAAATAAACTATTATTAAAATATATTATTACTAATAATAGTTGTCTGTAATTCAGCGTGCTACAAGACCAAAGTACTTAATGAGTCTTTCTTCCGACGACACTGAACGACTGTTCGCCCGAGAGTCGTGAATACTAAGCGTAAATCTGACACACAAACACACAAATACTAACTCTTCCATACACACTTTCAAACACTCACACTTTCGTATTTCCTTGCATGCTCATAAGTTAATTTTATATTTCAATAATTAATGTTCTTATTACTTTTTAATTTAATTTCTGTCCAACTAAATGTAGACTTCGTATTTCTCGTACGGAATAATCTGTTACGAAAAGTGTAGGAGGAAGGCGCCGGTGTCTGTCACACAGCGGACATCGACGTTTTATTGTATCTTTAGAAATTTTAATGTATGTCTCAGACCTCAGTACTTTGTGTTTTAGGTTATGATGAGGTTTTGTACCGAGATTTTTATTAATTTATCAATTAAAAAAAAAGTAGTGAAGTATTCTGTGCAAGCATATTGTACAATATTAAGATAAGATAACTTATTGGAACAAAAATACATTTTACAAAATGTTTGTGTACGAAAATAGCCACATTATTTATTATATTATAGAGGGATGGTGCTGTGTGTCTAAATAAATAAAACTTGTTACTAAACAATGTACACACAGTTACAGGCGTGGCTTATAACTACTAATGTATACATAACCCTGTTAGGGCGCAGCAAATTAACATAAAACTAAAATATTGCGAAGTAAGCTACATACAATTATATATTAAAATGAAACTTATTGCTAGCTAAATTTGATACAATATTAGTTTAGAAGTATATATTTTCCATAAATTCTAAAATACTATAATAACATTTTTGTAATATTAATTGTTAATTTGATTTAACTAAACACTTTAACACCAAACAATCACTTAATTACAAAAAAAAAACATATACAATTTATTTCTTTAGGTCTCCAAGATACAGGCATAGCCTAGTTTGGAGATACCCGGGTATAAAAATCTAACAATGGTCTCAATAAATTATATTCTATTCTAATTAAATATTCTAAATTTCAATTAAATATATAATTGTGTTTGACACTCTCTTCCGCTCCACCCAGAGCGGGAGAAGTCATTCAATGATTTTCCAACCCGGGAAAAAAGCGCTTTCAATGTGATGGTGGAACTCCCTTGTTTTTTTTGTGGTCCTTTTCAACAGATGAAGGGAAACTCTAGGTCCTATGAAGAGAGTGCTCCCGAGCTCCCTATAAAGGTCTCGCCCCGATCCGCTATAGCACCTGTCCATTGTCCCACTGTATTTTTTGGGCTCACTTTGAGGGTGGTCAGGGAAGGCCTGGTGGATTTTTTTTATTGATAATAGGCTCGCGTTTGACCACCATCTTACCTGATAGTAAGTGATGATGTGGTCGAAGATGGAGCACGCACCTAAAAGTAACCTATTCACTCTTGACTTAAAGACTCCTAGGTTATAGCTAGGTAAAACACAGACTCCGGCAGGGAATTCCGCTCCTTAGCCGTACGCACAATGAAGGTATTCCCAAAACGTTTTGTGCGTATGGGTGGGAGTCCACCATGTAACGATGGCGCATCGCCGTTTGTCTTGTAGTCCGATGATGGTATGGGCTTGGCGGAATTAGATTGTGTAATTCCATCGCTCACTCCCTGAAATGTAATCGATAGAAAACCGATAGACTAGCAACTCGTCGTCGATGTTTAGCGACTGTCAGTGTATCATTGCCAATGAGTCTTTTGGCCCGTTTCTTAATAGACTCAAGTGCTTCCAGTTGGCCTGCAATTAAAAATAAGTTATTGTGTTGTCAAAGTTTACATTATATGGCTTAGTAACTAGGCCTTCCCTACCCATGGTTAGACAAAAACCATACTCTGAAAATTAAGTATAATTATTTATTTATTTATTTTTATCTACTATCTCACCTGACGGTAAGTGATGATGTGGTCGAAGATGGAGCACGCTTACCTAAAAGTAACCTATTCACTCTTGACTTAAAGACTCCTAGGTTATAGCTATCGGGAAACACAGACTCCGGCAGGGAATTCCGCTCCTTAGCCGTACGCACAATGAAGGTATTCCCAAAACGTTTTGTGCGTATGGGTGGGATGTCCACCATGTCTTGCTAAAGGCTATCGTGTTACCCAGTTACTGGGTTGTAGAGGTCAGATAGGCAGACGCGCCTTGTTAAACACTAGTACTTAGCTACATCCGGTTAGACTGGAAGCTGACCCCAATATAATAATCTATACTAATATTAATAAAGCGGATAAGTTTGTTTGTGTGTTTGTTTGTTTGCTTGAACGCGCTAATCTTCGAAAATACAGGGTGGATTTGGATGAAAATTGATATGGAAGTAGCTTGAAGCTTGAGGAAGGTTATAGGCTACTTTTTACGCGACTGCAAAAAAGGAGAGTTATGTTTTTACCGTGATAGAATCCACGAGAGCGAAGCCCCGCGTGAGTACTAGTAAATAATAAAAGTCATTTATTTCTCCTCACATAATAAGACAAACATAATAACATAACATATTAAGTCACATAAGATAAATGGGGGTACATATCATGCTTATGACCTTAAATATGTGAGGAGCTGGTGTCTGAATTAGGCATAATGCCTGTACTACAGATCACCAGGTATAACCAGGTATATCACCCCACAGTATAACAAGTTCATTAATCTGAATGGTTATGTTTCTTTCTTAGTAACAAACAACTAGCCTACTAGGCCTCATTTAGCTTAACTTAAAACACAAAAAAATGACATATAAAAGTGTTATTTATAACCAATTTACAAAATAAATACTTCATTTCATTTCATTTCACTAAATAAAATAAAACAGAAAAAATAAGTTAAGTTAAAAAGACTAATACTAAAAGACTAAAAAAGGCAATAAATAAAAATGATAATAGCCATTTTTTGTGGGCCTGGTTTATGAGCCATGACTTATATGGCTTAGTGGGTGTGTGTATTTACGTATATTTATGTGTTATTGTGTGCGTGTGTGTTAGTGCACGTGTGTGTGTGTCTGAAGAAGATTTGTTTGAGGACATTTCTAGAAGCTAATTATGTAGTAAGCTTTCTGTTTTGTCATAGTCCAACTTGATCAGCCACTCCATGACAACAGATTTATTATATACTAGTACTCACGCGGGGCTTCGCTCCCGTGGATTCTATCACGGTAAAAACATAACTCTCCTTTTTTGCAGTCGGGTAAAAAGTAGCCTATAACCTTCCTCAAGCTTCAAGCTACTTCCATACCGAATTTCATCAAAATCCACCCAGTACTTTCAAAGATTAGCGCGTTCAAGCAAACAAACAAACAAACAAACTAACAAACTTTTCCGCTTTATAATATTAATATAGATAATTGAGAAGAGGCTAAGCAGATCATGACTCATTTGAACTTAGTTGCGATTTGGTTTCATTTAAATTTGATTAACATTTTAGGTACTTTGTATCAAAAAAATTTCAGGGACATGTAAAATTTGAAATCAATATTAAATCTTGTGATGCGATCATGCGAGGATGAACATACTTTAATACAATATCAATTTTAGTTTATCTTAAGTGACGATCACTAACGTGAATACAGAAATCTGTGGCTACACAGTAGTTACCTATTATTCCACCATATTCAGTTAGGCGAAAACCTGGCCCTGACATAAGTCACCACGTATACAGGACCCTAAGTTCTTCATAATCCGCAGATTACTGCAAGTCACCTAAGTAAAATATCCTAATAATAATATAAATGCGAAAGCTTGTGAGGATAGATAAAACTTCGTTACTCTTTTACGCAAAAACGAATAAACGGATTTAGATGAAACTGCACAGTAATATAGTTTATACTCGTATACAACGTGTAACGGAAACCCCATATCTATCCAAAAGTGCTGAAGACAACATCTGGTATGGAGTGTCTATGCACAGTTTCAACTCAAAATAACTGACTCAAACAATTGATAATAAATTATCGGTTTCATATGTTTCTTGAATACCAATCATAACAAACGTGTCACAGTACTACGAGGGTCAATAACTTTCCACGTCACTTGCCAATAACACGACAATTCTCTTACAACTTCTTAATTTGAAAAATTCGGTCTCTAGTATCAATGTATTGAAATTTCTAATAAGTTCTACACGTGTAGCTTAGGATTACAAAACTCTTGCCATATCGTTTGTTATCATCCAAAGAAGTCGCGCACTTCGTATGTATATATCCTTTAAATTACACGTTGTATAAGAATAACACGCAGGCTGTAAAAAAAAATACACTATTAACTAATGCGAAGGTGTACATTTGTACAATATAGGTGAAAGATGTCCCATTAACGAACCAATCTCAAGAACGCTATATCCACAATGTATATACTTAGGTTCTAATGGATATCACCAAATACTAGTGAGAGAATGGATAGCCTAGCCCCAGTTGCGTGTACATTGTAGCTACACGAGTGTGTCGACTGTAAGTTATTGCTAGATACCGTGACAGTGAGATATATGGTGCAAACTGCTTCAATTGCAACAGGTGTTCGTACATCTTGTGGTCCGTTTTATCTAGTTTGTCTTAATGATTTTTCCGTTTAGTTCTTGTTAATTGTTCCACTCAATGTTAAGTAACCGTTATAAATTTGTTTTTTTTAGAGTCATTTGGGGTCAAACCACTATATCTTAAAACGGTCGAAGGTCTCGGACAGTGAGGCCTTTGAGAATACAGCTTTTTTAAAGAAAGTTCAAAAAGTCTGACTTAATTTACGGTTTAAGAGCGAAGTCCTCCATATCTGATAAAAAAATGTTATTATTCTGAATATTTTATTTGATAAATCCACCAACCTACACTAGGGTCGCGTGGTAAATTACGGTTGTTCTCTCTCATAGAGAAGAGACCTATGTCACAACTGTGGGACCATTCTTCCTTGTCGCTTCGCTCTTGACAGAGCGGTCGTTGTCACGTTGAGGCTTCCGCGTTGGTGGTAGGGGTGGAAACAGCTCTTCGCACGATCTCCCGCTATCTGTCCCTGTTGGCAGAGTGCTTGGCGCACTAAGATACGCCGCTTCCCAGTGCTGATTTCACCTGGTCAGTCCAGCGCATTGGTAACCTGCCACGTGACCTGGTTCTCGCCACCTTTCCTTGAACGACCAGCCGCTCTATAGAATCGTTCCCCCGCCTAGAGACGTGACCAAAGTACTGCAGTATGCGTACTACGGCCGACAGACGCTGCGTGATGCTGAGCTCCTGAAGACCATTATAGGCTGATTATGTTGTTATTTTTAATCAATAAATCATCTGACCAATAATTATTACCAGCAAGCGTCAGCGAAGCAACAATGTCATGACCATTTTGTTTCATCATTTTATACAGCTGTGACATTATCATTTATGTTGAACAAAGCCAGTCTCTTCCCATCACAACGAAATATGTTTAAGAATATTACAATTTGGAACCAGACACTGCAGTAATTTCAAACCTCAATAAATTCACATAAAACGCCAGATTTTAATAACAAAAAAGCCTTCGAAATCATATATTAGAACATGAATAAAAATTGCAATAAGCCCCCGCGATATATCTAGAAGATCGCCAACAAAATATACACCCTTTCCGCTATAAGTTTATTTAACGCCTTTACTTTTCGTGGGAAACTATTCCCTGGACTTTAGGTAATAGGGTAGAAATTGGTGTAACAGTTCCGTAACTCCATTTCCCGAGTCATTATTCTTTTTCACTGTTGTATTACAAGTACAAAGGCTCTCTGAGCGATGGCTATGGAACATTCGAGATGTTTCGTTAGTCGCAACATTTAATATGTGACGTGATACATTGGTATAGGCGAAAAGAAATGGTCGTAGATGGGGTACCGTGTTGTTTAGTGTTTGTACTTTTTCTATTACGACCATTTGCTGGTGGCTTTTAGGTTGTAAGTCAGCCACCCTTGGTCGGGTGTAGCAAGATTTAAGATCTACCCAATTCAGAACAACTGCTTCTTACTTTGATGTTTTTTATGCTAATTTTGTCTTATGGCATCTTTTTCTGTAGTTAAATATGTGCATATAAATAAAATTGTTGTGTCTGTCTATAATTTCAAAATAGTTTTGTTTTATCGTGTGCTTATATAGTTATTAACACGGAAATAAAACACGAACAAACTTTTTTTTTTATCCGTCTGTACTTCTGTTTGTCCAGGCATATCTCTTGAACGGCTGAACCAATTTTAAAGACACTTTCAGTGCAAGATAGAGTTGGTTATAGGGTTATTTATAAGCTACTTTTTATTCCGGAATTTTAAGTGTATTGAGATTTACTTGGGAAAATCGTCTTGCGCGAAAAAAGTTGTATTTACAGCTAGTTGAATTATAAGTTTAATCTAGCGACCGGGGCGACGTTATCGCAAAGCGACAAAGCCCTCAATAAAGAGAAAAAAAAAAAAAAAAAAAAAAATCTAGCGACCAAGTTATTGTTTCCTTATATTTATGTATACCAAAGACCTTTATGTTACCTATGTTTCACAAATAAATATTCTGATTCTGATTCCTATCGCAAAGTGCTTCTAATGATTACCTTTAAGAAGCAAAGATAACGATGTATCGAATTAAGGTCAGGTCTAAGCTAAGAAATTTGGTACAAACAAATATTTGAACAGACTTTCATATTATGTTTACAAGATTTAATGTTCCAGAAATAGTATTTATTCAGACAAAGATTGTGGAAGAAGAATAATAGGTATTCAATTAAGGTATCTAATAAGGTATCTGAGTCGATGACGGGTCGTGTTCCACGCACGCCTCAAGGAGCAGTCGGCACCATTAATGGATCCTGATAGAGTCAGTGCCTGTCGGGTCGCAGGATTGTGCTAACAAGTTACCGCAACCCCCGATCGCAAAGGCATCTGAGAAAACATTGGGATCTTCTTCTTCAGTAGTATGGTTTCCGCACTCTCTGCACGAGACCATTGTGCGTGAGCCGTGTCGGCCGTCACTCCATCCAGCCAACCTCCCTCCAGAAGCAGATCAGGTCTTTCGGTCTATTCAGGATATCTGTAAGGGAATTCAATGACCCGAGGGTTCGTTTCCGTATTTCGGTGATTTCCGTCCACTCTAGGAGCACGTGTCCTACCGTTTCCTCCATCCCCATGCATGCCCTGCACAGGGGACTGTCCGTTATACCTATTGTGTGATAGTTTTTTTTTTTTTGTTCAGTGAGCAGTGCCCGGTGATGGTCCCCGCCACCATTCGCAGGCTTCTTCTGTCCAGGTGTAGAAGACGCCTGGTTGACAAACATTGGGATTTTAATCATTGAGAGATATTTTTCTCGCTGCAAAAAAGGTTAGGCCAAAACTATAAAAAAATAATATAAACAAAACTATAACAATTAACTTCATATTAATTGAACCCATCCGTCACTAATGCAGTATATTAGACACTGCATGCTGTGTAAAGTAATAATTGGACTTCAGATTTATGTACTGTATATTGTTATAGCTGTACTAAATGTCTTAGTCTGTAGTCTGTCTCTGTACTTATTAAAATAAAATAAACTGAGAAATTGGTACAAATAAATATTTAAACACATTTTCATATTATGATGTTGACGAGATTTAGTATTCCATAAATAGTATTTAGTCAGACAATGATTGTGGAAATAGCAAATAGAGCATTCGATTAAGGTATAAGAAATAACACTGAAATAAACTACAATCTTATTTGTAGTTCTCTTTGAAACTACGTCTGTCGGCAGTATTTCACGTCAAATTAATGTAGGTACCATTATATTATTTCGTACAATAAATTCTGTAGGATTTTATTTTAAAAGGTATTTGGTTTTCACTGTTTCATACCAGACGGAATTTTGTGGAACGTATTAATCTAGTAGACTGAACGTTATAGCGAAGGAACGACTTTAGTAATCATGGATTGATTATTATAATGTTGTATTTCAACAATGATCTTTGTTTATTGTGTCACTGCTGAGTAATTGGGACTTCTAGTCAATTGCAAACTCCGGCTCTTCCTGCCATTCCCAGCTATAATATAAATAATACTTATAATATTAAAGGTAAAATTTTTTTGCAAGTTTGTATGTTTGTATGTACGGCGTAATCTCCGAAACTAATTATCCAAATCTAAAAATTTATCAATTCAATTTTGCTGAACTGGTCCTGTTTTATGCTTGGCGCAAGGCACGCAATGTGCTTTAATTTTTAAAATAAGTTATGCAATTTTTTTTGTTCCAATAATGTGGGTGCGTGTCAAAATAAAAGTAATAATAATTATTCATTTATTAATTGATGCTTACAGAGGCTCACTTGTTAGTAACATTTAACTCTAAGAGGTTAATGTAAATAAAGTGTACTCTAACTTTAAACTGTATCTTTTAAAAAAACTTACTCATTTGTGGCTCAAAAGAAAACAGAGTAAACTAATTTCCAATCGAATCGTGGAATTATCGCAAACACCAGCTGCACAATATATGGTCGCGCTGAACGCGATTGCTCTGTGCCATCGGGCAAGTTTTCCACTTAGCCACCAATCAGATGGACTCCGTCCAACGGTTCTTTGTGACGATACGTTTATGGCGGGAGATATACTGGTACAAAGACTGGCAGTTTTTTTTTATTTGAAATTGGTTCTAGAAGCTCATTTTGAAATTGGACTTGCGACAAATATAAGTAGTTTATAATTAAATATATCTACACAAATATTTTTTTTTATAAAAATCTGGTTTTCAATTTATTTTTCTTACGAATTGAAAATAATGTTGTAGAAAACATCGATTTTTGGTTATAAAATCTAATATATAAAAATTCGTGTCACACTGTTATAGACATACTGCTCCAAAGACTAGCAGATATTTTATTTTAAATTCGGAACATCGGAGATGTGTTGCAAGCCTGTCAGTTTTCTATCGGTTACATTTCGGGGAGTGTGCGATGGAATTGCACAGTCTCATTCCACCAAGCCCGTTCCATCATCGGACTACTAGACTAACAGCGTCGCGCCATCGATACATGGTGGATATCCCACCCATACCACAGATTACTTAATAGTTACTATGCCCATACGCACAAAACCTTTTGGGAATAGTTTCCTTGTGCGTGCTAAGGAGTGGAATTCTCTGCCGGAGTCTGTGTTTCCTGATAGCTATAACCTGGGAGTCATTAAGTCAAGAGTGAATAGGTTTCTTCTAGGCAAGCGTGCTTCATCTTCGACCACATCATCGCTTAACATCAGGTGAGATGGTGGTCGAACGCAAGCCTATCAACAATTAAAAAAATTGGTTCTTATAGCACATTTTGAAATTTGTTTTGCGACGAATATTCACAACAAACAAGTTTCCTAGCCGAATATAAATATAATTCAAATAATAATACAAATAATTCGAATACAAATTTTGAATATATAAATCAAACGCAATGACATTTATAATACCTTTATTTTTTTTTTAATTCTGTTATCCATACCTACAGTTTAGGCCGTGCGCGCACTGCCTTGCGGTGGCCGCAATTCCGCTAGTTCTACCGCACCGGTAGACTGACCGCAGTGCGCGCACTTCTATGACACTCCATACTTCACAAATTTTGCGGTGCGGTAGAACTACCGGAATTGCGGCCACCGCAAGGCAGTGCGCGCACGGCCTTAAATATTATTATCATGTTACCAACTATCTCAATGAAGATATGTATCTTTTCAAGCCTCTGAAATCACGTTAAACCGATGGTCCCAACTATCTTTTGAAAATCTTAGACAATAGTTACGCACATGTTATAATTTCAAACATTGGAAAATATAAAATCCTGTGTTGGTCAAGGGAGCTTTTTTTACACAGCATGTTGTTCTACTGCCACTCAAAGTCCACCCCTTTAATAACCTTCTTACACTTAATTTGGATAAAACTGACTGCATTCCCTTCTCCATTAGTCACAGTACCAAAGCCCCATTTGAATTACATGTTTTTGCTCATTCTTGTTTGGACTCTTCTTCATATTCATGTACACCACTATCTCGTGTCAGTCAAACCAAATACCTGGGTGTAGTGATTGATGACGGACTAAAGTGGTACCAAGTTGATAGCCCAATGTCAAGGGTAAGGAAACTTATTTATATCTTCAAGTCTCTTAAACACCGCGCTGACTCCAAAACATTAAAAAAGGTATATCTTGCACTTTGCCAGTCTGTCATCAATTATTGTATTCCAGTTTGGGGTGGCACCGCGAACACTAAACCGCTTAGGTTGGAGCGCGCCCAGAGGGCTGTGCATAAGGTGATGCTCAGCAAGCCGTATAGATTTCCCACAAGTGAATTGTATGCTGAATTTACTGTGCGCCAGCTGTTTGTGCTCAATGCCACCCTCAGAAAGCATAGTCAGATTCCTGTATTAAATCCAACCATTCGTAAAGCTAAATCTTTATTCCCATCTGTCCCTCACAAAACAGTTTTCGCTAGCCGCCAGTTTTATGTAATACTAGCTTGTGCCAGCGGCTTCGCCCGCGTGGGAAGTTTTTCCCGTGTAAATCCCGATCCCGTGGGAATTTCGCAAAATCCTTTCTTAGCGGATGCCTACGTCATAACATCTACCTACATGCCTTTCAGCCCGATCCGTCCAGTGGTTAGGGCTGTGCGTTGATAGATCACTATGTCAGTCAGTCAGTCACCTTTGAGTCCCTCAAATCACGGAAAGCCGCCGGCGGCCACAAAGGCGGTACATTTTGTGACGTTTCAAATTTGAGGGGTTAATGTATATTTAGATTTTACTCTCAGCGAACTTTCCGATGCCATATCACGCCAAAAGGCCAAGTAATGTTTATGGAATAAATATCGAGCAAGGAAATGAATTTTGTTTTGTATTTGAGTTAGATGACATTTTTAATTTGGATCAGAATTGTAAAAAAAAAATGTATTAATATTTTATACTATAAATTGTTGCCAAGGCAAGGTATCAACACGTTAAATTCATTAAATGGTAATGCCTTAACACATTAAATTAACGACAACCATCACAACTAACTACATACAAATATTTGCATAACCGCTCACCACCGGACACCAGACATACGTATCTAACCTTAGTTTCCAATGTAAACAGATCTTAACACGTCCAAAGGCTGCAATCGCTTTGAGCTGCGTCCAGTGCAACAAATCGGTTTATCTAGTCAGCTCACAGCCTGCCAATGGACGTAACGTGACTCCGGAATCTATTCCTCCGGAATATATCCTTCATCCGATTTCAGTGGACGTGATGAAGCGAGCTTACTTTAGACTAGTTATCTTTTTTTTTTTTAACGTGCTAAAATTATCAAATAAGTCCTCCCACTCCGGGCAGGGTGGGAGGGCCTGTCAGACTTTTACTGACTAAAATCCACGGTGTTCCTTCAATAACCCTTTACATACCGGGGCCACGGTAACGGGATGAGTCCCACGACCCCAGCAGGCTTCGGCCCTCTGCAGAGGGGGCCTCGTCATGTTGCTGACGCTCTTTGAGGCGCGCGTGGAACACGACGCGCCGTCGACCCGGGCATGGTCCATGGTCGGACAGCGAGTTGCCCTTTACTCGCTGTCCGCATGCCCGCGCCTACGGTGGCCGGAGATCGTCGGCCGACGTCCGACGCCGTGGGCGTCTACCACTGCGGCTGGGCTGGAGGGAGGACGCCATCCTCTCCCTCACGCGGCCCGCCTCCTCCTTCGGAAGCATGACTGCTTCGCAGAAGGAGGCGACCGCTTCCCACTCCCTCTCGCCCCACAGCATGATAGATAGATAGATAGATATATTCTTTATTGTACACCATAACAGTAAAACCGGGCGCGAGAGGTCTCCGCCTATTGTCGCCGTGAGGACACGTCGGTGCTCTGCCCAAGCTGGGCAGTCCTGCACCGTGTACTCGACTGTGTCCTCAGGGCGACCCTCGCAGTGGTGACACCCAGGCCTTACCTTACCCATCAGACACAGGTACCTCCCGAAAGTTCCGTGTCCGGTGAGGACCTGCGTCATGCGGTAGGTCAGGACGCCGTGACGCCGATCTAGCCACTCCTCAAAGAGGGGTCTTACCGCCGCAATTGCGGCGTGCCCGGCCGTCGGTTGCGACAGTCGTTCCCTCCATACTGCCCTGAGATCACGCCGGAGCTCTTCCCGCCGCGCCTCGACTTCTCGAGGCAGCGGGGATACGCCCCGGCGCTGCGCCTCCACGCGCCATTCATAGACGCGCTGGAGGGCAGTCGCCTCCAGATCCCAGGGCAGCAATCCGGCAAGGAGGTTGGCCGATTCGCCGGCGATCGTGCGGTATCCCCGGATCATTCGGATAGCCGTGACCCTCTGGCATGCGACCAACTTTAGTGGTCGCGTCCGGATGCACAGGGCCTACACTGGGGACCCGTAGAGGGCCATGGACCGCACGACGCCGGCGTACAGCCTTCGGCAGGAGGCGTTTGGCCCGCTGAGATTAGGCAGGAGTCGCCTGAAGGCGGCTGCTGCCCGGTTCAGCTTTGGGGCCAAACTCAGGAAGTGCTCCCTGAAGTTCCACCGGCTGTCGAGGACGAGTCCCAGGTACTTCATCGTCCTCCCGACGCCGATGCGAACCCCCTCCACCGTTATGTGGGACTCGGACCGTGGCGCGTTCCGACCGCCATGAAAGCACATGGCCTCGGTCTTGTGCAGCGCCACGTCGAGTCCCAACTGCCGGATCCTATGAACGACTGTCGCAACTGCTTGCGTCGCCAGGTTGGCCGCCGCCTGGTGCGACTCTCCCTGCGCCAGGACGAGCGTGTCGTCAGCGTAACATACTACGCTGACGCCGTCAGGGAGGTCGCCGCGCAGCACCCAGTCGTATCCGATGTTCCACAGGGGCGGCCCCAAGACCGATCCCTGTGGGACACCGCACGACATCTCTCGCCGGTTCCACTCTCCCCGGTGACCGGGGTAGATGACGGCTCTGTCCGTTAGGTAGTCCTCGACTATGCGACGGAGGTAGGTTGGCACCCGGTGATACCGGAGTGCCTCCCTGATGCAACTCCAGGGTAGGGTGTTAAAGGCGTTGGTGATGTGCAAAGACACGGCCAAGACGACCCTGCCCCGGGATACCGCGTCCCCCGTCGTGAGGGCTCTCACGCGTATGATGGCATCCACCATCGAGCGCCCCCTGCGGAAGCCAAACTGACACTCCGCAAGATCCGGGCCCACCCGATTCAGGTGCCCGAAGAGGCGGTCTGCAATTACTCTTTCCAAGAGCTTGCCCGCCTCGTCGAGCAGCACGATGGGCCGGAATGCGGACGGAGAGTCCGCAGGGCGCCCGGCTTTCTGGATCAGGACCAGCTTTCCCGTCTTCCAGCGAAGCGGAAACTGGCCCCTCTCCAGGCATGCGCTAAAGAGCCCCCCTAGTCGAGGCCCGAGAGTCTCCGAGGCCAGAACCCAGGCTTTTCCTGGCAAGCCGTCGGGTCCTGGGGCGGTATTTTTGGCCTTGAGCTGTTGTACCGCCACTCTCAAGTCTACCTCGGTCACCTCTGGAGCGTCGTAGACGTCGTCGTCGCTGTGGTCCGCGTTTACGCCAGCTTCAGGTTCCGTCGGAGACGGAGCCATGGGCGGGGGAGCGTGCTCCCCTCGCGATGGGAACAGGGCGCTCACCACGTCCTCCAAGAACTGAGGCTGGAGACTCTGCGTCAACGGGGGAGCCCAGGGGCGGAGCTTCTCTCGCACCCACTTGTAGGGGCGGCCCTATGGGTTCCCGTCCAGAGTCGCCAGCATCTCCTCCCGGGCCAGTTCCTTGGCCCGCCAGATCTCGTCTCGGAGGACGGCCTTCGCTGCCCTGTAGCCCTCGTACAGCTCCGCCTCTACAGTCGCCGCATCCGAAGGTCGGGTGCGGCGCCTGCGGAACCTGGTGTACCGGCGTCGCGCCGCAACGCACGCTTCGCGCAGCGCTACTAGCTCGCTCGACCACCAGTACAGCTGACGCCGGGCGCGTCCTTGCCGGACCCGGGGCATGGCCACGTCGCAGATCTCCGACATGGCCTCCCGGAACCACTCCGCCTCGTCGTTTATGTCGGCAGGCCTGTCCGGGGGTGACCCCCAGGCCTGCATGATCGAGGCTTCCAGGAATAGCTCCCGGTCCATCTGCTTCAGCGCCCATCGCGGACCACTCAGGTCCCGTCGGACCGGCGCGTCTGGGGTCTGGGCGGAGACGTCGAACCGGATATACCGGTGGTCGGAATAGGTCTCCACCTCCTCCACAACGCGCCAGTCGGTGACGCGCGGTGACAGGCTGGGGGTGGCGAACGTAACGTCCACCACCGACTCGCCCGTAAACCGCACGCACGTGGGGACAGAACCCCGGTTCTCGATCACCAGGCCCTGCGCACGGGCCCAGTGCTCGAGCATCCTGCCCCGCCCATGGTCCGTGGACCGGAAACCCCAAGCTGGACTTTTGGCGTTGAAGTCCCCGAGGACGAGGGCGGGGAGGGAACCGAGGGCGACGACGACGTCTCCCAGCTCCGTTAGGGAGTTCTGGAACTCGGCGAGAGTTCGGTTCGGGGAGAAATAAACGCCTACCACAGCGATCTCCCCGAACCGTGCTGCGACGATCCCACGCCCTCTCTTGACGCGATCGAGGGGCGGGGTACCGGCGGCGGCCGACGAAACGAGGGTCACCGAGCCGTCCAAGTCCGCCACCCAGTCATTCCTGGGCAGGACAAAATACGGCTCGGCGACCACGGCGACGTTGATCAACCACTGCGCCATGCTCTGGAGCAAAAGTTCCTGAGCAGCGGCGCAGTGGTTGATGTTCGCCTGGAGGAAGCGCAATGGGCCCATTAATCAGGATCCATTGCAGCCTCCTCCAGGGCCCCTCGCGGGGGTTCAGCCACGACTTCGGCGACGGCGGTGGCAGTAGCGACGGCAGCGGTGGCGGTGACGGCGGCGGCAGAGGGCCTACCTCTGCGCCTGGCTTTGGTGGGTGGGGCGCAGGACTTGCCCCCAGCCCGGTGATCGGCCGGCTTGCCAACCGCCTCACATGCGAAGCAGTGAGGCGAGGCGGAGCACGAGCCGGCCTTGTGACCGGGCTGACCGCAGCGGAAGCACCTATCGCTGCGGTCTACCTCCGAGGTGCACACGCATGCCGCATGGTTGCCCACTTGGCAGCGGAAGCACCTCAGGGGTCTGGGGTCCAGGACTTTCACCTGCGCAGACACCCAGCCAACCAGGAGCCTACGGCCCTCCTGCAACTTTTTCGCCACCGGGACGGGGCAGCTAACCGTAATGGTTTGCCCCCCCGTGAAGCCAGGACGCAGGGCGCCCGCCCTCACCTGATCGGGAGGGCACTCCCCAGTCCTGGCAACGGCGGCCACCACTTCCTCGGCTGTCACGGAGTCATCCAGACCCAATATGCGCACGTCTGCGCGCTTGGTGGGTCTGGAGACTCGGGCCTCCTCCGCGTTTAAGGATGCTCTGAGCCGTTCGGCCAGAGCGTCAGCGGTAGGGCCACTGGCCGCGCCGGGGATCTCCAGCATCCGAGCCCCCGTCGCAGTGACCCGGTGACGGAGGCCGCCGACGATGTCGAGCTCTGTGATGTCGATCGCCTCCCGCGTCTTCGCCAGCACGTCGCGGTACGACACACCCCTCTTCACCGCGTCCGGCTGCAGTGTGATCACTACAGCCGCGGTCTTGGGGGCGCGCAATCGCGCCGCGGCGTCTCGCCGCCGCCGTCTCTCCCTTCTCCTCGAAGACCTGGCTGCGCCAGCAGCCTTCGTCTTCTCCCCGGCCACTTGCCAGTCGGCGCCGGCCGGAGGAGTCTTTGGAGGAGGCTGCTGGGACGGCTGGTTTCCGGCCTGGGCCTTCTTCCCTTTGGCCGCCTGTTTCGGCCCCGCAGGTGTCGGGGTCGGAGGCGGCTTTGGTGGGCCCTGTTTCGGCGTGGCCGGGGCCGTCTTCGCCCTCGCAGGAGCCGCCGTCGCTGGGGCCGTCTGCCCAGTGGCCGTCTTCACCTGAGGTGGCCTCGTCGCCGTACGGGGAGGCTTGGACGCGGCCGCTGCCGCGTACGAAGGCGCCGCCAACGGGGGTCGCAGCACGCAGCTCTCCAATACGGAGAACCGCTGCTGGAAGGCGGCCAGCTCCTGTCGCACCAGGTCGACAACCGAGTTCTCCGCTGGTGTGGGCTGGCCTTTCTCCTTTTGGCCCCGCGGCGGCGCATTCCGCTGGCCGTCTCCCCGGATTGCGGCCAGGTCCGCCTTGAGGGCGGCGTTCTCCCTCTGGAGAGCCTTCATGGCGGCAGTCAGGCGGGTGACCTCCGGCCGCAGATCGGACTAAACTCGGATAAGTCCACGCGGCCGCCATGATGGAGGCCGTGGCTTCGCCGATCGCGTCCTCCTTACTCCAGCGGTTCCGCTTCCGCGAGATGGTGCGGATGGCAGCTGCCACGGCCTCTTCTAGTTTGGCCTCGCTCGAGGCCAGACCAGTGTTGGGCTCTCCAGAGGAAGGCCCCCTCCCCGAGGTCTTGCCTCGGTCTTTACCCCGCACGCTAGTGGGGATCTTACGGGCCGAGACAAGCCCCTCCTCCGACGACGACTCATCGTCACGGGGGCGCTTGAGGAACTCCTTCCTCCTGTCGGCGCCCCCCTCGTCGCTCCTCACTGCGCTTCCAGAGACTAAGATCTGGAAGCTCTCGGCGTCCGATGCCGAGTCGGTCTCCGACCCGAGCACCAACGCCCCCTTCCTTCGCGGAGCGGCACTCTGTGCTCGCTCGGAATTCGGTGCCGGTGAAGTGGACGTGCTGGACAAGTCCAGCGACTCCACCTCACGGGCACGTGAGCCTCCCTGGCTCGATGCGGCGACTGCCGGAAATTTGGGAAAAAAGTTGTTGCTGTCCCCCCCAGAGTACGGTGGGACTGACCGGACGTGTTCGGTGCGGGACTCCCCAGCTGCTCCGCAGCTGGGACCCGCCTGGGTATCTTTAACAAAAACCTTATCTGCCATATTTTTTTTTTACTTATTTAGAGAGGTAAGTTCCTCTATCCCTACACCCCATTTCCCCTCCCCTGGTTCACTTCACGGTTACGTCTAAAGATTAGACGCATACCGGAAGTGAACCTTTCCTCCCCCTTGACCCGATCTCTGAGACCGGGCCCCGCGCCGCCTAGAAGCTCGAGCTAGCTGCTTGATCCTCCAGGCAGCGCGCATTTCCCCCGGTGTATCCCTCTTGGTCTGGTTTCTCCCTCTGGGCCCGTCCGGCATGAGTGCCTCTACCGGCATGGCCCCAGAGATCATCGAAACACGCAAGCCCCACCACGACGACAACGTGGGGACACAGTTGGTGGGGGACTAGTTATCTAGTTTTTTTTTTTAATAATCGTGTAAATAACTACAAGCGATTGAGAAAACTCATTTATTTTGATATCACAGATAGACACTAATTTTATTTATATGTGGTTAGATTAATAGTAGATGGCAGTGTGCGGTACCAATATCTCAGTGGTTCCTTACTCCTAAGACCAGTGACGGACTAACCCCGTCAGAGGCCCGGGGCGGCATAGTTGAATGAGGTCCTTAGTGTAAATAGATTGCTATTAATTTCACATTTGTATTTACTATTGATTATGTACCTATGTTTATTTGATTCACATCTTATAATTGACGTTTGAATTAGACTTTCATAAGCAGTTAGGAAAATAAAATAAGTTTTTCCAAAAAAACATGTAATTGAATTTTGAAAAATGTTATATATATTATACCTATGTATTTTATGCAAGTATGTAAGAATGTAAAAATGAAGGCATAAGATATAATACATATAATAATATGTTACATAAACCTAATACTTGTATTCAATATTATGTTTTCTCGTTATCATTTT
Source organism: Tholera decimalis (assembly GCA_943138885.2). Taxonomy (NCBI): domain Eukaryota; kingdom Metazoa; phylum Arthropoda; class Insecta; order Lepidoptera; family Noctuidae; genus Tholera; species Tholera decimalis. The sequence goes on from OW964568.2 coordinate 7,153,475, forward strand.
ACTGAACAATTAATAACTGCAGTGAAATCAATTTCTTTTGAAACTTTTCTTTCAATTGAAAGCACAGACAGATTGCGAGTCGCTCTTGATTCATTGTAGATTGGAGGTAATTTTTAATTAGTTTCAGTTTAGAAAACTTCTCTCGTATGATGCAATCGAGATGCAAATGGTTAAGAAATATTGAAGTATAAGCGATGTACTGGGCAAGGATTCAGTAAAGTCCCATTTTATTATCAATTGTAGAACTTCTTGGGCTGTCCGTCTAGATGCAACGTCCGTCCGTACATGTTTCGCTTGCACAGACATGCCTGCGGTACCTTTTTATTTCTTGTAAAACCTGATCCTTGTCAAATTCATTGTAAATGTGTACCAGATTGTCCAGTGCTACAGCCAGAGCGTCGGCTGAAGCTTCCAGCATAAACTTTGTTTCAACTATTTGGAAAATATTGATAGATAGATATATTATATTATACTCTTTATTGTACACCATAACAGAATTAAATGAAGACTTAAAAACTACAAAGTGTTACAATGGGTGGTCTTCTCGCTAAAGGCGATCTTTTAAAGACAACCTTAGGTTGGATTTGACACAACAGGAGAAAATATTGTTTATTTGTTTGATAGCCATGTATCGTTGCGACAATTCCTGTATAAATCGGTCTATGCATTCAAACATTGACCGATGTATTCATCTTGAATCGATAATCCAGCATCATGAGCTAGTTCATCCGGAATTGTTTTTTTTTTTACATTCCTTCTTCCTCGTATCTCGATGTTAATATCCATATCATTGGAATGTTTAGTGCCAAAAATTACATAGTCTACAATTGAGGTTCATTCGGTCACTAAATATTCATTCAGGGCGTTTATTTTGGCAAGTCCTGTATCCAGAGTCATTTTTGGAGTATGTAAATATTTTTGAACCAAATTAACTTCCTCCAGTATCGAGAGCCAAAATTGTATATAACTCAAAGAGGTAAAATCACTTGAATAGCTGGCAGTAGCAAGCTTGCTCCTGATCTTGTAACTAAATTTGTTTGTGAATGATCTTGAAAATTTTCGAGTACTTATTTGTCTACGGGGCCTCCAACAACAACAACAACAACAAGTAGGTACTAAGTAAGTTTTCAAAGGCTTATTTACGATTTGATCAGGGGAACTTGCAGCTATTTGGAGGTCCCCCAGGACCAGAGGCCCGGGGCGTACTGCCCCCTCCGCCCCTCCTTAGTCCGCCACTGTCTAAGACCATCTCAAACATTAATCTACATGGCTTATTTCCACATGAGAAATCGGATAAAGATGGTATACGGATTTAAAGATACAGTAATAATGCTTCCCAGTAATGTCGGATAAGACTTGATACTTGTAATAAGACTTTTACTTTAAATATATTGTGTACTTAGTTTATTTTTTTTATGCACCTGCCATGTTATCTCTTCACCTCCCATGGTTGACTGGTAGAGAATGCCTCCATAGGCATTCTCTACCAGTCAACCATGGGTGGTGCAGACTTAATGCCATCATTAAGTCCGCCTTTGTGCTTTTTGTGTTGCATAAAGTTTTAATAAATAAATAAACTGTGAAAAAATATTGTTTGGTCTAAAATAAGTTTTGATGAAGGCATTTGTTTTTTTTTTTTTAAGTAAGACTAAGCAAGCAGGTGAATGTCAAACCAGGTAGTTTAATGCTTGAGGTGAAAAGATCACCTCAGATATTATTAACCTACAAGATTTATACAACGTGTAACGGAAACCCCATATCTATCCAAAAGGGCTGAAGACAACATCTGGTATGGAGTCTCTATGCACAGTTTCAGCACAAAATAACTGACTCAAAGAATTGATACCAAATTTTTGGTTTCATATATTTCTTGAATACCAATCATAAAAAAACGTGTCACAGCACTACGAGGGTCAATAACTTTCCACGTCACTTGCCAACAACACGATAATTCTTTTCGTTCTTCTTAATTTGAAAAATTCGGTCTCTGGTATTGTGTATTGGAATTTGTAATAAGTTCTACATACGTAGACTTAGGATTACAAAACCCTTGCCATAACGTTTGTTATCATCCAAAGAAGCCATGCACTTGATATGTATATACCCTTTAAATTACACGTTGTATATAATTTAGAAAAAATAAAAACTAATTATCGTTTATTTCCTTCTCACACACATAGGTATGCTAAGAATCACAAATTTGAAGAATCTAAATTATGTTAAGAGCTTTTTTCTGGGTGGGAAAATCATCAAATTACTCCTTACTGTGGGTGGAACGGATGGGAGTGTCAGACTTCTACTGACTAAAAACCCACCCTCCTTCAGCAACAAGCGGTATCTTGTTAGAATATGCCCCCTGTTTCGGCAGGTAATGGCCCTATTTGGAACCTGTCGTGCTGCTTATTTCTCTTTGAGGCGTAAGCATAACACGGAGCACCGCCGACCCGGGGAATATGTAAAGAGCTGGTGTCAGATTGGCATAATGCCTGTGTCATAGACCCAGCCCTCAATTTATCAGTTTTTATAGTTGTAACTGTTAAAAAATAAATACAAATACAGTACTTACGGACTGGTTGGAATTTAAAAGGGACTTCAACCTCTGAGTTTCTTTCGTCGGTTTTCTCGGGGTAATCAAGTATGAAACCCCGGCCTTATCTGGATTACACCTATGAAAAATATTGGTCAAGTTCGAGTCAGACTCGCCCATGACGGGTAGTAACTATAATAATAATATAATATAATATGTATGTTTATTTGACAAAAAAAAACCTTAAAAATTTCTTAAAATTAGCTTATTTACATGTTTACAACTACGCCAAATAACTTTGTTTTTCATAGTGTTTGTATTTGTATGAATTACTAAGTTATATTTGCGGTTTTATAAAATATGCTGTATTACAAAAACTGCTGACCCGATGTTATTCAAGCCAATTATGATTGAAAGTTTATATTAAGATCTACAGACATATTTTTAAGACTTTTCACTCCATTATTATAGAAGTTAGAAGGGGCGGGCGGGGGGGACACACATTTTACCACTTTGGAAGCGTATATCTTTTAAACGATTTACTTAATGAAAAAGTGGTTTTACAAATCCTAATGTCATTTTTAAAGACCTGTCTGTAGATACCACACACGCATAGGTTTCGTGAAAAAAAAAACGGTTTTAGTTTTGTGTATGGGAAATCTTTATTTCAATGATTTTTTAATTTTTTTTCTTAAAATCGGAAAGCGGTCCATAGAATACATTTTCCAACCAAGATTCACATGTATAGTCCTGATAGTTTCGGAATAAAATGGCTGTGACATACGGACGGACGGACGGATGGACGGATAAACAGACAGACAGACAGACAGATGGACAGACATGACGAAACTATAAGGGTTCCGTTTTTTGCCATCCAGCCACGGAACCCTAAAAAAGAGGAAAAGTATTATTGAGTAACCCATTTGTTCTTATCATATTAGACACTTCTACGATATTTATGTTAATTCTGAATATAAATTTTTTTGAGGACGAAAGTGTAGGTTGTTAAGAAACTCTTCACTAATAACCCTCTGTCAGCGGTAGAACGGCAAAAACAGTTGCCAGTTTTCAAAAATGAACCTATGACATTGACAGAGGCTGTCAAAATGTCACGTGACCAAACTATTTTGACAATTGCAACAGATATTATAAGCTGTTACAGGTGCATTATGGCAGGTAGTGGTACCATGGTACCAATTTGACATGATTAAGACTTTAATGCCAACATTAGATAAAGATCTTCATACAAAAATTTACAAATAAATATCCACTACAACCGCAGTAGCAGTATGTCAGTAATGCAGAGACAAAGTTGTAGCCAGGCGCTTCAAACTTGTGTGTTTTTGTCCTATTTTATTTTGCTACAAGCATTTTTTTAATCGTAATGACAAAGTTAAAAGGGAAGAACTTTTGTATTTGTGATTTTTTCTGACTTCGAAGTGGATTCAGTTGTAAATACGACCACCATAAGCCAGCACAAAGTCGGAAATAAAAAAAGAATAACACATTTTCTTTTTTAAATATTGAGTAAGTAAGATAGACAGGCTGTTTGAGATGAACACTTTATCTAATACGGCTTTTCAGAGACTGTGAATTTCTAAAATAGCTGTAAGGATTGTCAATCTGGCATATTATTTTGTCTTTGCATGTATGATTAACCGACTTCTGAAAAAGGAGGAGGTTATTCTACACTCGTTTTGTGAATAATAATAAAAAGCGGCCAGGTGCGAGTCGGACTCGCGCAAGGAGGGTTCCGTACCATTATCTATAAAAAAAGGAAAAAAACACGTTTGTTGTATGGGAGCCTCCCTTATATATGTATTTTATTTATTGTTTAGTATTTGTTATAGCGGCATCAAAAATACATCATCTGTGAAAATTTCAACTCTCCAGCTATCACGGTTCATGAGATACAACCTGGTAACAGACAAACAGACAGTGGAGCCTTAGTAATAGGGTCCCGTTTTTACCTTTTGGGTATGGAACCCTAAAAAGGGAGTTGAAGTCGATTGTCAAGTATCTCCACATATAATGTAAGTTTGGTAAGTACTAGACCTAATACGGAAATGGCATTGAGTTGCTTCTCTCCCAGCTAAGTTATTGGATAACCTGTAAGGGAGTACAGTACGCACTACGCGACCTATTTCAATGTATTTTCTTTGATATTGTTACCAAAATAGTTGGTCTCCCATTAATCTCATTTGACTGGATAGGTTCACGCAAATATCAACATTATCACTCTTAGAATGTGAGTTACAATATTCTAAATTCCTGTTACTTTTTTAGCATATTATATACAACATTCAGCGCAATACCTCAGACACCCAAATTAGAATATTAAATTATAAGTCTAAAACAACATCCTTAACTAAATAAATTGAAACCAAACCTAGGCATTTTTCATAAAATAGTTATCCTTACTAAACGAAAAACGTATGTGCGTCATACAATATCCTTACGCAGACGCATACACTCATGCTATGTTAGCGGTCGACTTGCGACAACTACACAATTTCCTTGAATTAAGGATTGTATTATCATGATACTGTGTTTCCATTTTAAGTTAAATGAAAGATGTTTCCATCAAAATTTAACACCTATTTTTTATGACGGAAATTGATTCAGAAGCCGATTCTGAACCAACTACTTTCAGGAATTGCGTTTATATTGCTATGCGGTGTATAGCATAACATAAAATCTTATGGTAAAATGTATTGGGACTCTACTAAATCTAACCAACTTATATGTATACCTACATTTTTTTTTTCAATTATGATATCTAATCTTTTTTATTATTTATGATTTCTTTCTTTCTTCGTTTCTTACTTCTGATTTTGGTACAAACTGTCCTTAAAATTACAAGTAATGAAGCTAATTTGTAATATATTTTTTTACTTACACTTTATAATATGCATCGGATAAATTTATAAAAACTAGAGTGTACAATGGCTAATCTTGTTGCACAGGGAAATATATTATTACAAACAACCTTTGGATGAATAGAATTAAAGAATAAATCATGAATAATATTAATTTAAGAATGAAACTATAAAAAACAAGGTTTATCTAAGAAGAAACTGTGGGCCATAGGAAATTCTCAAAAGAAACACACAATGTTTTTCTTTTGAGAGTTGTACCAAGAGCTATTTATTTCATTTCATATAAACTAATTCCAAAAAAAAATACATGAGTACGAGTATCATCAATCACAAGTACAAAAAAAAACATCTATGACATTAATAAATAATAATAATAATTTCATTTAAAATTTCAAACGAGAATGCTTCCTGAAAGACAAGTTCATTTCTTAGTAACATAAAGAACATGAATGATATAAATCTTACGTACTATAATATTGTGTAATTTTGTCTTGGGAATTGTTTTTACTCGTAAAATAAAGAACACAATATTTTGTCTCAGGTAACAAACATAATATAAATCACCGGTAGTTATCTTGTATTTTTGTTTGTGTGTTCACTTTATGCAGCGCTTTTCTAGTGTGTTTTGAGTTTCAAAGTAGGTATATTTCCACGTTAATATTAATTCTCAGGCCCATTTCTTGCAGGAGCTGAAACAATAATTATTTCATATAGAACTATGCATAGCGTGTATAGTCCTAAAAGGAACAAACTCAAAAACTCTAACTCAAAACATTTTATTTCACCCTACATGGGTTTTAAATTGGTCGTTTTCAATGGAGAAGAACCGGCAAGAAACTCCACAGTTACTCTTTCCAAAATATCATTCATTTATACAACGTATCCACAGTATTACATAGGTTTAATAGGTATGAGAGGATAGCTTATTAGCCCAATTAACACAGCACAATGTAATTACAAATAAAAAAAATTAAAAATGAATCTAAAGGTGTGTCCAAACATCGACCGGCAACCGAGCGCGGCTGCCGCGCACGGCTCGCCGCCCTTTGTTTAGACGACTGCCGCGCAAACATTAGTCGGCTTTGTCCTAACTAGAGCGCGGCAGAAATGTGTCCTAGAAATGCCGCGTGTTGCTGCCGCGCTCTTGCTGCTAAATGTTTGGACACAGTTTAGGAGTCTACAGTTTTTTCTCATTCACAAAAAAGGAGTGTCAAACTTTTAGTGACTAAAAACCAACCTGTTCCTTTCAGTTGCTCTTGTGGTTCGGGTGGTGGTATCTCGTTAGAACATTCGCCACGACCCATGCCTGGTTATTACCGGACGGTAAGATACCCCTGCTCGCCCGCAGGCCTACATCTACGGTGGCCGGAGATCGGCTCGCAACCCCAAACCGACACCGCCTCGATCAACAATTGAAACCAAAAACGAAAAAAAAAACATACAAATTAATTAAAACCAATCACTAAAGCAACCACATCCTTTTAAAAAAAACTTTTTGCATTGAAATGTCGCGTATTTATTTGTAAACGTTTTTCATCGATTATTCTTCAACAAACGTTTGATGTGTCGAATGGTTTTCAAATCCATACAAGATAATATATTCAGTTAAGTGAATTCTGTTGGTTTTTATCCGGGGATTACATTGAGTTTATTTGTTGACAGTGAAATAAAAATATTATTCTTTAACCATAAATATACGTCACTGTGTCAGTGAGTTAATTATTAATTTATAAAAAAAAAAAACTCACTCAAAAAGTTATAAGTGGGTAATGATGTATTATATGCAATAACTAAATAAAAGTTAACAACTATACCTATTCACAAATTTTAATTTAAGGAGCTTAACTTAAAGTTATCACATTTAGTAGATTAAAATTGTCACTTCTAGTAACTAATAGTTGTCTTTTTTATTAACTTATGTCATCACTTTTAGTAGGTAGTTTAAGTTTAGTAGTATTTTAGGCCTATGTCAAAACATACCGAAAAAGTAACAACTTGATAGTATTCTAAGAGCAACGCACTCTAAAATCTTCTTTGTGCCTATTTTAGGGTGTATTGCTCTTTGACAAAAACTTCTATAAGAAAAGAGTTAACTTATATCGCGTATCTATTTAATGACGCATACCTCAAAAAAAAAAGAAAGTACCGAAGGAAAATTGAAGCTCATCTGCACAGATTAGAGGTGAAACGTATATACTGCAACAGGTTTTTGGAACAGGTATGTGACTGGACGCGCAAAGACTTATTCCGTGTGCACCACATAAACGCGTCTCGAGTATTTAGGCGTATGGCGTCTGACCGAGTCTCACCGAGTCTGGTGCGTACGTACTCGTAGATACTTGACAGTTGACGGACTACATACCATACTCACTCGCGTAGTCACGTAATATTTTATATATGTACAATATGTTTTATCTCAGTTTTAAGTATTAATTCAATAGATTTTTGTTTATTTATTAGATTTGAATTTGATTTTAGTTTAATTTAATTTGGATTTGATCAGGTATGATTTATCGATTTCATTTTATTTTAGTATTTTATATGAATTTAATTATTACCTATATAATTTGAATGCCTTTTTTTTATATATTTAAAGTTTTCAATTTTACATACTCCTTTATATTACCTATGTGGAAATGTTGTTGGTTGTGCATTTATCTCATTTATTGAATTGTATGATTTACTGTAAAATTGTAATGTACTACCGTTTGTTTTCCCAAACAAATAATACAAAAATCCTTATTACTTTGTTAAGCAGCGTGCATTATTATTTGTTTATGTTTGTGTTTGATGTACTTACCAAAACAATCTTATCGGAAAATGTGCATGCGTGTTTTATTAATAGTAAAATATGAACTTTGATGATTAAAAATTGATTTTGTAGATAAAATGAATTGAATACTTCTAAATGCACCAGCTTTTTCTTATATAAGTTTCTATAATTAATTATTATGAAGGGAAGTTTTCAATAAAATTAAATTTTATGTGTTCTAAAATGTAGAAAATATATATGAATAGCTGCGTAGTCTAATAATCCATAAACCGAAAATACTCCAATACTTGATCCTCTCGATAGTACATAAACGTACGAAGACATCGATACGCTTTAAGACGTCGAAACTCCCTAAGACGTCAAAACTTCAATAAGCTCGATACGCCTTAAGACGTCGACACGTCAATAGACTCGAGACGCCTTTATTTGTGCGGACGCGTACTTCTAAGACTCAGTATGCATTCTACCTAATATATCCCACCTCTAAACTCAATCAATCAGGGAATTTATTATAACTTACCTTGTTTGAGTCTGATCATTTTAATATTCTTTGGCTATTTGAATATCCCAACTATTTTGCCCAGCAGTTAAGAAGCCTTGATTTGACTAGACAGGCTATTCTAGTACCGTTTCAAAAATCCTTATTAGCTTAGAAAAAATGAATGTAATTCAATTCTAAATGCAAAGAGAATGTAATTCACTATGTTTTTCTAAATGCTTTAAATTGTTTTGCAGTCTTCTGTCTTACAACATGACAGCCGTCATGTTACGTTCCATCTGTCAATGTCACGCGGAATTATCCAACGTTGGCAAACACGTTGACGTAACGTGTTGCGCGTCAGTTGTTGCTGAGTAGGTACGTGTTTTCAGTGGTTATGTACCTGTTATAGTCTTATAGAAGAATACATTTAACTATATACATAAAATGGTTTGAATGCCTCTTAGTCATTACCATTTTATACATATAAATAAATCGATCAGCGCAAAATATGCGGTGGCATGATGCTACCACATTTCAGAAGAATATCATCAACTTAAATACAAGTCCCTCACTTGGATATTGATATATTTCTCCTGTATTATCGTAGGGAACTTTTAAGGATGAGACCCAGGAAAGTGGGATTTTTACATCACTAAAAACGTCAAACCGGATCGTGCGTTCGAAGTCAAATATAGCTGATGTAGGTCAAAAGGCTGCCCAATTCAAGCGGGACTGGGCAAGACGTGACAATACCGCCCAGTTCCGCTTGGATTGGGCAACCACAGCAAAAATAACGCAAAACTGGAGACAGGGAGACTGGGTCGCGGCAGGCCACGTAGAAGATAACGGGATGAACTGGATAGGTTCCGTCGGAACTGGAGGGAGGACGCGCGAACTCGTGAGAACTGAAAGGAGTGGAGGGAGGCTTTGCTCAGGAGTGGGACAGAGACAGCTATAATAAAACTTAAAAAAAAATAAAAATACATTTATAGGTAATTAGAGAAAAATATATCAATGGAACATAAATAATAAACGGAAACAAAAACCAGCTTACTACCCACAATGTCACTACAACTATGTGTCTCAACCTTAAATTTCCTCCTTCCATCACAATGCAAATCAACCTTCTACACTACCCCTTACAATGTTACCAGCATAATATTTTTAATGTTCGACTTTATACGAGTCTCTCACAGCAACGCTTTAAATTTTTATCGTTTCGTTATCGGATACATAATAAATGTTGCTTTTTTGGTAAAAATGGCGTGGATTTATGTTGGAACGCCTGTTTTGTTATAGCAAGGGGTTTTGATAATTATTGGCGGAGATAAATATGTCACATACACACGTCTTTCAATGGAAATGATACATTTTCATAAGATATGGAATAATTGTCTCCCATTAATCCGCATATACGCCGCCAAAAAAGAATCTTCGTAAAATCTGGGGTTACTTATAGTTGCTGGGTTGTGGAAATCAGCCAGGCAGTTGCTCAATTAAAAAAAATAGTACGAAGATTAGAAACGAACGTGCAATAAACTCGGCATTAGGTCAAATAGGTCTATCATAGAAAGGAATTGTTCTAATTACCCGTGTCAGACGAGATTCAAATCTCTATAAACAAATAAATAAAATTAAAAAGTCTCTCTGTGCTTACTTAGCAGTTATTATTACTTAGAAAGGCTTATAGGGGATCATTCATGGTACTTTTTATCCCGACATTCTCACGGGATTGGTATTTACACAGGGAAAACGCGAACGCAGTCGTGGGCACATCTAGTTGACAAAAAAAAAATGTGTTTGTTTTTCTAAGTTATTCAGCCAGCATAGAATGCTCACTAATCGGCTGTATGAATATGTAAAGAGAGATTACGGACATGAAATGAGTTCGTAAATAGATCAAAGACCCCAGCTTAAATTGGTATTCACAAAAATAACTATACCGTTTTTGTTTAAAAACAGACAGTGGATTTGTAATAAAGAATCACGATGACGTATTTGGCGCAGTGGTTGAATAATTGGCTGCTGCACTGCAAGTCTTGGTCCGATTCTCAAACCGGAATTTTAAAAAAGAGAACCAGCAATTTGAGTAGAAATCACATTACTAGCAATTTTATTAACCCCTCCAAATAAGCTAAATATGCTTGTGCCTGGAGTGGGTTCACGACAATAGTGTAATGGGTGAGGTTCAAAACCCACAACCTCTCGTCAATATACAACGTGTAATTTAAAGGGTATATACATACCAAGTGCATGGCTTCTTTGGATGATAACAAACGATATGGCAAGGGTTTTGTAATCCTAAGTCTACGTGTGTAGAACTTATTACAAATACCAATACACTGATACCAGAGACCGAATTTTTTAAATTAAGAAGAACGAAGAGAATTATCGTGTTATTGGCAAGTGACGTGGAAAGTTATTGACCCTCGTAGTGCTGTGACACGTTTGTTATGATTGGTATTCAAGAAATATATGAAACCGATAATTTGGTATCAATTCTTTGAGTCAGTTATTTTGAGCTGAAACTGTGCATAGAGACTTGGGAGTCTCTATGCACAGTTTCAGCTCAAACAAACAGACAGCATCTGGTATGGGTACCAGATGTTGTCTTCAGCTCTTTTGGATAGATATGGGGTTTCCGTTACACATTATATATTAGCGTCAATAGCCTAAAAATATGTTAAGCTGTTGTTTCGGGTCTGGGTGTTTGTAGAAATGTACTCCAGTTACAGGAGAAACTCCTTATATTATTAAAACATGCATGATGCGATTAAGATTACCTAATACAAGCACTTCAACCGGGAGGACGGGTTTCAACTTTCAACTGTCGAGGGCCTGGAATCCAGTGGTTCAATTGTGTAAACCCCGTAAAAGTGTTCAAAAAAGTTTGCGAGTGGACACGGTGAGTTTTGTGTGTCGGGAACAGCATCGAGTTTTGAATGACACGTGTGACAGTGGAAGCGGTGACAAACACAAAAAACGAACGAGAAAGAGGGTAGAACGATTCGTCTGCTCATAAACGTCCACCCGCTATTACTTCAGTTCATCCGTGATCATGGCGCTTGCAACAGCGCCAAAATATTGGAAACTCGAAACAAAAAGTACACATGGTAAAATATCCCGTTTTAAGTTCTAATAATACTGTTAGTGACCATGTTAGCTTAAAAACTAATATCTAGCGATGTCTACATTGAACGTAGATCAAGACAATAGCATAGCCACTAAGAAGACATTTCAGAACATTCGTTTCATTTAATTATTCCGCAGATATGTTTCCTCAGGTTGTTAGACATCTCACCTGTCAGTGTGTACTTATTTGACATTGGTGTCAGATATCATAAAAGACATAAATTATGTTATCAGTGCGCTTAGACAACGTCTGCCGCGGCCGGTCGGGGAAATGGTGACTATGTATTTACTAAGACGTTTGTGTCTCTGAAAGCACACTGCAGCGTTATGTTCCGCTGTTTGCACATTTTTAATAATATTTTTTTCCTGTCTTGCTAAATAATGGAAAGGGTAACCGTTTACTGAGTTGTGGACGCACCAGGTCGGACATGGTTGGCTAAAAGGTTAAACAGATGATAATAAGAATTACAATAATTTAATTTTTTTTCCACAAATAAAAATCTAATAAACAATTTTTACAAAATTACATTATTATAATTATAATGGGCAGTTAATTCATGTTTACCAGTGCAGTCCAAAACAACTTTGATTGTAAACTAATAGCTTAGCCAGTATGAATTTTATTTACATCTAAATATATATAACTCAAAGGTGATTGACTGACTGACTGACATAGTGATCTATCAACACACAGCCCAAACCACTGGACGGATCCTGCTGAAATTCGGCATGCAGGTAGATGTTATGACGTAGGCATCCGTTAAGAAAGGGTTTTGCGAAATTCCCACGGGATCGGGATTTACACGGGAAAAACTTCCCACGCGAACGAAGTCGCGAGCAACTGCTACTAAGTTATAAATCCGAAAATTATGAACCAAAAACACGCTCAAATATTTATATATTACAGAAACATCACAGCTCTAAGAAACAGTACAAACACTGTCGGTACCTACTAATCGTTAATTACCCTTTTTATTTCCTTTAGCGTTAATTGGCATATCTTGTGCATAGCTTAGCCGTGACCCTCTTGGCATTAATGGTTTTGTTTTTATTTTTATTTGCATAGTTTTAAGGTGTTTTAAAGCTAAGAGAAGTATTTTTATGCTGCCATTTTAGACTGCCATCATCATTTCTATAGCTTCCCATAAGTATTTCATCACAGATAATATGGCGTAGTTAGATGCATTCATAGTGAAGTGCAACAATTTAAAAAGGTATAAGATATTAAGACCGTTCTTACGGAAGTAACGAAACCTCACCAAGAACGATAAACAATCCATTACCAGCATCACGACCAAATAAACCAAACGTAACAAACACGGAACTATTCCGAAGCTCCTTATAAATACTAGAAACGGCATTCGGAAGTTTTTATCGAAGATAAACAGTTTACAAGGGAGCATCGTAATAGCAACATTTTTATTTAACGATTGGCCTTTACCCAACGCTGTGGAGATACCCATTCAACTGAAAAACTTTTATATCTCGATACTTATTCATCTACATCTTTTTCTTTGGTAACAGGAAGTTTAATAATGCTGATAAATATTAATTTGAGACTTCATAGATTCGATCTGATCCCGTGGCATTCCGGGATCAAATAGCTTATATATCTTTCAGTGAAAGTCCCATTAAAATAAAGTCATTCCAAAGGTTAGCCCGGGCAAAAAATAGAAAGACAAACATTTTTGTTTGAGTTTTAGTAATGTGTAAATAACTGCGCTTGAGAAAACCCAGTTACCAATATTGAAATTAGAGACAGATGTGTCATTTCAAGATAGCTGTGTTTTCTTCTCTCAAGTGCTTGTAGTTATTTTCACGATACTTTTTTTTCAGTTTGTCTTTCTGTCGGACAGGACAGAGAGACAGACTGACAAGAAAAATGTTGTCTTTGTGTTTGTCCGGGATAATCTCAAGAATGGAAATACCGATTTAAATAGGACTTTGTGACAGGCCAACACAGACTACTTTTTACTCCAGAAGTCCCGCAGGATCGGGATTTAAACGGGAAGAACCTCATACGCAATTACGCAAAGAAACTCGCAAACACAGCTAGTATTAAATTAATAAATAAAAGCTCAAACGGGACAATAAAATGCTGCACCATTCACAGAATAGGGGTAACCTTTATTCACACCAGAGAATCAGAAAACGAAAATCAGAAACCACAAAAAACGCAGCTTGACAATAAAACAGTACACAACAGAATAAAACGATTAATTACATCGGTCGGTCGTGTAAAGGACAATGAAAAAATGTGTGTCTTGGTCGCGACAGTGAGGTTGGTACAAATTTATCGTGGTTACCAAACAATGGCCGGTTGGTATGAGCTACACCTGTTTTTGTCATCCAAATATTTTTGGCCTAACTTGTTTTGCTTTGTCATACTCGTTTTGGTGCGTGAAAATATTGTGCGATATTTTTGGTGCCATTTTTGGAGTGTGTAAAATGGTTGTGTTGAATTGAATTCATGAACTATGGTTTTTGAGGCGTGAGGTGGTTATTTGTGGTAGGTAAAAAACCAGATGAAGTTTCGACATCGCAGATGTAAAATAATTAATATTCCCCGACAGCAATCTGGTGAACTTATAAAGAACGTGAACGTATAGTTACCAACATCTTCGACACACCTGATGTAGTCAGTTTCGAGACTCAAGATGTCATTCAATCAGCAAATGCGACCTTCTAAATGCCAAAATATAAGGGGACAAGCTCGTAATATTTTGATAATTTTGCTTTTTTTAGGTAACCTTTGACAAAATGTCGCCCGTCATAAGATTTTTTTTCGGGGAGAACATCATTTAATATGTCCGTTTGCCCAGCAAGGCCCCCCAGAATTTGCGTTTCAGGTGTGCTCTAATGAAATGTACTCTCCTCTAGGAGTATATGTGCCGGTTTCTTTTTCAATGTTCCCCTATAATATTGAATAAATATGCAAAAAAAGGGGGCCGTGCCGAAAACGTTTGGCTGGCACGGCCTGGCATGTAACTTGAAAAATATATAGCGTATTAAAAAGTTTCTTAAACTCAAGGAATGTACTCTATTAACACGTTACATGTGTCGCAACAGATATTGTGAATTCGTAATAACAAATAATATATCGATGGGGATAGGGGGCCGTGCTGAAAAAACATTATAAGAAAATATATAAAAAAGACAAAACAACCTTATATATACATGAGGGCCGTGCTGAAAACGTTTGGCTGGCACGGCCCCTTTTTTTGCATATTTCTTCAAAAGTACAGAGGTACATTGAAAAAGAAACCAGCACATATACTCCTAGAGGCGAGTACATTTCATTGGTGCACACCTGAAACGCAAATTCTGGGGGCCTTGCTGGGCAAACGGACATCATTAAATTACTGCGCCCACTATGAGTAGAGCGGAAGTGTTAGACTTTTACTGACTAAAATCCTACCGTATTCCTTCAGTTGCCTTTGTGTTTCGGAGCCCCATTATCTAGTTAAAATATTCCTTCAATCCCGGTCACTTTTCTTACGCCTAAGAAACTAACTACATTTAACTATATTAAACGTATATCATCTCAGGAGAAATATTTCCACAGTCGAATATAGGCTTCCGCAGACATCAACCAGTGCTATGCATCTCTTAAGAAGTCATCATATCATCTGCTTCGCCTTTTCAACCGACGACAAAAAGAGGAGGTTATCAATTCGACGCGTATATATATATATATATATATATTTTTATGTATGATCATCGATTACTCGAAGACGGCTGAACCGATTTGGAAAATTCTTTTCCCATTGTCACCAGGTCAGGATCTGATGATGGAATCCTGGAGAAATCGAGGGAATTCTTCAAATATTATAGGCACACCTATGGCGTTTTAGGTATTTCTTATAGTAAATTGTGCAGTTGTTCTCAAAAAACTTTTTACCAAAAAATTAAAACGACTCCCAAAAACACTGCAAAGTAAAAAATAACTTTAATTTCGGTAGTCGGTGTCTTTAGTTTTGTATTTACGTTTTTGGCACCGACTTCCGAAATTAAAGTTATTTTTTACTTTGCAGTGTTTTTGGAAGTCGGTTTAATTTTTTGGTAAAATGTTTTTATTTCACTCTTTTTAGTTGGTCGATTTTTAATTTACCTAGTTAAAAGAGCCTAAATGTCAACTACTTATAACCTTTTACAAAATATTGCTTTTCCCAATGCTGGGCCGTTAATTGTTGAGGAGTTCTCCTGGTACTTCACCATCAGCTCTACATCACCATATGCATTGTGACGAACATAAAGTGCTTAACATCCATATTCAAGTAATCGAATCGCAATCCACGAAATACTTATTATTGAGTAGGTTCGGCGGCCATCTGTGGTCTTCATCATCAGTTCCACTTCCCCAAATGGTATTTTTTGAGAGCAACTGCAAAAGTTACTATAAGAAATACCCAAAACGCCATAGGTGTGCCTATAATATTTAAAGAGTTCCCTCGATTACTCCAGGATCCCATTATCAGATCCTGACCTGGTGACAATGGGACCAATTTCGAAGTATACCCTTTCAAACAAAAAAAGAATTTTTGAAATCGGTTCAGCCGTCTTTGAGTAATCGGTGATCATACATAAAAAAAAATATATATACGCGTCGAATTGATAACCTCCTCTTTTGGTCGTCGGTTGAAAATACCATTTGGGGAAGTGGAACTGATGATGAAGACCACAGATGGCCGCCGAACCTACTCAATAATAAGTATTTCGTGGATTGTGATTCGATTACTTGAATATGGATGTTAAGCACTTTATGTTACTTATACTTTAATTTTTTGGTAAAAAGTTTTTTTTCCAACTATGTTAAGGTGGATTCCAGTTAAACTGGATGCAGCGAAGTATTAGTGTTTAACCTATCTGATCTTCACAATCCAGTATAGTTAGGTAACACAATACCCCAAGCTGGATCAGTGTCAGATTTTCTGGGTTCTGACTTCTCTGACAGTCAAAGATGTCCAAATATGAGCAGAGACCAACAGCTCAACGTGCTTTCTGAGGCATATAGAAATGTCAATATATTTTTTATTTATTTATTTAATTCAAATTATTTAATAAAAATACAGTCTTTAATTCTGGCAAACTGTAAAACAGTTTGTCGACAGCTCATCTTGTATCATCGTACATGACCTATATTCTTAAAACTTATTATATTTAACTAATATTTATTTATTTTATTATTTATGTACACACAGTAAAATACATTAGGATAAGCATAATTATAATATTTGAGTACAAAGGTACTGCTTATTTCTTAAGAAATTTTTCCAGCAGACCTGCGAAAGGAGAAGTGAAAAAGAAATGTAGACAATAGTGTGTGAGAACAAGAAGAGAAATAAATATGAATATGTGAAATCTAAAACTAAGACTAAAATATTAAATATACCTACACATACTTATAATTCAATAAAAATAACATATACTTAAATAAATACATAATGTTAGAATATATAAACATATAATCTGTCTAATCGCAAAAACAATCTAATTTATATATGTATACATACATACTTGTGAGATCTGTGTTTTCATGCGATGGCCGAGTCAATCTATTTATTTAAAAAGTTAAAGATTTTTAATGTTGATATGGTCACTATAAGATGTTGTTAGGTTAGATAATTACGTAACAACTTAAGACAGAAGGTCCCTTAAGTAGGGACTGAATAATCGAATAACCAACTTGGTATTACATGGATCTCACAACTTTTTACGGTAGAAGAACTGAGTTGCGAGACTTGGTTTTTTTGACAAGTATTGGTTTTTATGGGATATAAATATATACATAAATAATTAACACAGTTAAGAGGAAAGGTAATGCTTTTTTAATCGACATTTGAATAGAGATATTGTTTTTAAATCACGAATGCTAGGCGGATGTGAGTTCCACAATCTTACAGCATAGACAGAGAAGGAATAAGAGTAGTAGCATAAGAGTAGTAGGAATAAGTTTTAAATACACTTATAGTGTATTAATTATATCTACCAAACAAAAACAAAAGCGAAGCTATTACATTTATATCTATACTAGTACTCACGCAGGGCTTCGCTCCCGTGGATTCTATCACGGTAAAAACATAACTCTCCTTTTTTGCAGTCGGGTAAAAAGTAGCCTATAACCTTCCTCAAGCTTCAAGCTACTTCCATACCAAATTTCATCCAAATCCACCCAGTACTTTCCAAGATTAGCGCGTTCAAGCAAACAAACAAACAAACAAACTTTTCCGCTTTATAATATTAGTATAGATTATACCTATATTTCATCTCTAAACTGCTGTTTATCCATGTATCCATAGGAATACTATCGACACATTGATAAATAGTGCTCTATTAAAATCTTCTTATGACTTTTTTGGCTGTAGCACACGATACCAACTTCGGTGGCAGCTCATTGATTAACATCGGCGTCATATATTTACGTGTGCGTTTACCAAAGTATTATATGTTAATATGATCAATTGATCCATTGATCCATAGGAATCTCTCAAGAAATACTACTTACTACGAAATACCAAAATATATTTATACTAATCTCATCCAGACGATTTTTTGTATTCGTGATTTATCATTCGTTTGACAAGGCATTAGTCTCGGCATTATTTAATTATATTACCGCAAGCCTTTTATGATTCTAGCCTGTTTTGTTTTGATTAGAAACGTTTATTTTTAGGTTAAAATATGGAATACTTACGTAGCGTGAGTAAAAATTATTATCCGTTTTTTTTGCAACATTTATCTTAATTTTGTTTTTTTTATTTTTTATTATTATGTTACAGTATTTCCAATGTGAACAACAACCCATTCCCTCTCATAAACAGGAGCAGTGAAAACGTTATAGGCATTAGGTTTATGAATTTGATGTGTGTGGGTGTGAACTAACAACTTACTATTCGTAAGTCGTGTCTGAAACTATTGAACCACCTTTGCATACTTTCATTTGCTCTCACTGTCTAGCGAAATTTCTTTGCGGATGATAATTATTCTATTCATCCCATCTATTCGAAAAGGACGACTTGGTTTACCTTTAAGTGCACCCAAAAGTGGTGTTTTCTATAAGAAACTTTTAGCGGGCAGTAATGAGTTTTTAATTCTTTTTATAAGTGCGCCGCAATTATCTTTGCCGCGCACTTTTTGAATTTGGAACATCTTAATGTTCAGCGCCAAAGAAATCGAACGCAAATATTGTTTGAATAAAGACTGGCTGGTACGACGGCCCATAGACGCGCCGCCGCGCCAGTGGAATAAAAAAAAAAGAAATAAATTTTCGTAATTGCGAACATGTCTCAAATGTAAATATAAGTTTTTAGTTGTTAGATATTATTTAATTTCAATTTAGTTGTTACTCTATGTTTTTATTAAATAAGAATATTACAATAAAATATGAGGCGCCTTTTATTTTCTCATAGTGGGTGATTAAAAGTAGAATGTATCACTCAGGCACAAAATATATTTTTGGCTCGGGCGACGTACTTTGAATGATACAATCTACTATTTACTAGTTCTTTTCTACACTACTGCCCCGTTGGCCTCGTGGTCGCAAGCGTGATTGCTGAACATGAGGTTGCGGTTCACGGGTCGGGCAAAGTGCTATTAGTTTTTTTGTAATAGAAATTTCTAATTGTGCATCTACACATGGCGCCGGCTTATGCCGCCGGGTTTGCCGCCGGCTTTTAGGCTGCCTTGCCGCTGAATTTACCGCCGGATTTACTGGCCGCCGCAGCAGATGCGGTTGCAATTTTCGCAGTAGTGTTGTGACTATCGTCGAAGTTAGTCGTGTACGTAGGATTGGAAGATGTTGGACTATAATATAGTTGCGTGTATCGTGCGTATAGTGATGCACGTTATTCCTTCGTATCGAAGCCGCAAGCCAACTGCAGCCGGCAAACAAAAGCCGCGCGTGCCGCAGGTAAAAGATGCGCGTCGTTGGCAGCTGGCCGTGCCGCTCGGCATGTGTGGATGTGCCATAGGCAGGGCTGGGCAAAATACATGCTTTGCTTTAATTGAAATACAAATTACAAAATACTGTATCGCAAGTAATTAAAATACGAAATACAAAATATTTTTAAGTAAGGTATTTGAAATATAAAATACAAAATACAGTATTTTAGCAATTTTTAATTGAAATACAAATTACAAAATACAAAATACAATCTGCTATTGCAATAGTGTCGGAATGGTGGATCATTGATTTTTAGGGTTCCGTAGCCGAATGGCAAAAAACTTAACCCTTATAGTTTCGTCATGTCTGTCCATCTGTCTGTCTGTCTGTCCGTCCGTCGGTCCGTATGTCACAGTCATTTTATTCCGAAATTTTTAGGACTATACATGTGAAACTTGGTAGGTAGATGTATTCTATAAACCGCTTTCCGATTGTAAGAAAAAAAAATAAAAAATATTTAAAATAAAGGGGGGATAAAAATATTTGCAGTTTTAGTTTCATGTATGGGGTACATGGAACTAAAACTGATAATATTTTTTTTTTCATGAAACCTATGCGTATGTGGTATCTACAGACAGGTCTTTAAAAATGATATAGGGGTTTCTAAAACCACTTTTTCATAAATAAAGTCAATCGTTTAAAAGATGTAAGCTTCCAAAGTGGTAAAATGTCCCCCACCCTCTAACTTGTATAATAATGGAGTGAAAAATATTTAAAATAATATATGTCCGTAAATTTTAATATAAACTTTCAACCAATTTTTGGTTTGAACGAGATCGGGTCAGCAATTTTTGAGATACCTACAGCATATTTTCTAAAACCGCAAATATAACTTTGTAATTCATACAAACACTGAAAAATAAAGTTATTTGGCGTAGTTGTAAAAAATGTAAATAAGCTAGTTTTAAGAAATTTGTGAGGTTTATTTTTCGTTAAATAAATATACGTATCTATACTAATATTATAAAGCGGAAAAGTTTGTTTGTTTGTTTGCTTGAACGCGCTAATCTTCGAAAGTACTGGATGGATTTGGATGCAATTTGGTATAGAAGTAGCTTGAAGCTTGAGGAAGGTTATAGGCTACTTTTTACCCGACTGCAAAAAAGGAGAGTTATGTTTTTACCGTGATAGAATCCACGGGGGCGAAGCCCCGCGTGAGTACTAGTTATATTATATTATTATAGTTACCTACAACGGAACCCTTCATGGGCGAGTCTGACTCGCACTTGGCCAATTTTTTATTTGTAGATTTTGACGAAGTTTGGTAATCTATTATTATCTATTATGTTCAACCACTGACACTCCATTGAAAGAAATGGCTTAGAATTATAATCTCGTACACTAGTACAATGACAAATGAATGACTGACTTACGCGGTTATCTGCTAAAATTTTTACAGTTCCAACCAAATTTTGGTCAACTAGCACCATTTTGAAACAGATAAAACGTCAGTAAGCAGTAATGTCACATTTGTCTTTGACAGCTAAAATATTATTGAATTGTATAGTTTTACTACATTTCTATCATGGGCGTAGGAAGGGGGGAGGGGGGGGGCGGGTGGGCCGTGCCCACCCCAGAATGGTCTGGTGCCCACCCCAGAATTTTTACTAACAAAGGTTAAAAATTAAAAACTGGCCAAGTGTGAGTCGGACCCACCCATGAAAGGTTTTTCGTAAATTACGAAGTTCGTTCATCAACCATTTGTATAAATGACCAAGTGACCAATGACCAAAACCGCAAATATATTGCGGTTTTTCAAAATGTTCTATATCAATCACATGCACTGAGCTGGCAGTACCTATCTCATTGAAACTAATTTTCGTTGTAAGTTTTCGTTAGGCATATACTTTTTTAGATTTTGCACTCTCTTATTTTAAATGTTAGAGGTCCCAGCACACATTTTACCAGTTTGGAAGTTTATATATTTCAAACGATTGACTTTGTGAGGAAATGGTTTTAGAAACCTCGTTCCTTCGCTCTTATTTTTTTTTATATAAACCATAAACCGTTTCATAGAATACATCTACCAAGAAAGTAGCCGTGACATACGGACAGAGAAACAAAATAACCTTCGCCCATGTTTTTGCGTTTGTCTGACCCCGCTGGGCTGCCTCCAGGCTATCGGAGGTCTCATCTCATGGGGATGGACCGCCGTATAAATGACCAAGTGACCAATGACCAAAACCGCAAATATATTGCGGTTTTTCAAAATGTTCTATATCAATCACATGCACTGAGCTGGCAGTACCTATCTCATTGAAACTAATTTTCGTTGTAAGTTTTCGTTAGGCATATACTTTTTTAGATTTTGCACTCTCTTATTTTAAATGTTAGAGGTCCCAGCACACATTTTACCAGTTTGGAAGTTTATATATTTCAAACGATTGACTTTGTGAGGAAATGATTTTAGAAACCTCGTTCCTTCGCTCTTATTTTTTTTTATATAAACCATAAACCGTTTCATAGAATACATCTACCAAGAAAGTAGCCGTGACATACGGACAGAGAAACAAAATAACCTTCGCCCATGTTTTTGCGTTTGTCTGACCCCGCTGGGCTGCCTCCAGGCTATCGGAGGTCTCATCTCATGGGGATGGACCGCCGAAGTGTCGTTCACTTTCAAGTAACCACACAAATGGATGCGCGCCGAAAAAATGCCAAACATTCTCGACTTTAGTTTAAACAGATATTTTCGTGCAAAGGTTTTTAGGGTTCTGTAGCCGAATAGCAAAAAACCGGAACCCTAATAGATTCATCATATCTGTTTGCCTGTCTGTCCATCAGTATTTCACACCCACACAGTTAAAACTTAGTAGGTAGATGTATTTTTACAAGAATAAAAAAAACAATTATTTCAGCTCCTTGTATTGGAAACCCCTCCCGTTTCCAATACAAGGAGCTGAAATAATTGTTTTTTCAAACTTATTCGTGTCGGGTGCCTGTAGATGTCTTCTGTCTAAACGACATTTTTTTTAAACTTAATGCAACACAAAATGTACAAAGGCGGACTTAATGCCTTAGGCATCCTCTACCATTCGACCATGGGTGGTGAAGAAATAACATGGCAGGAGCATAAAAAAGATAACTAAGTGGATTCATTGAGACATTGAGGTTCCAAAAACGACTTTTTCTCAACGTCAATAGTTTAAGAGATAGGTTTCTAAATCGATGTTTTCTCAAAGTAAATTGTTTTAAAAAAGACCTAAATTTTAAAATAAGAAAGTGAAAAATTAAAACATTTTTTTTCTGTAGATCTCAATGAACATTTTCAGCAAAAAATAGTTTCAACAAGTTATAGTCAGCAGTTTTTGAGAGATATAACACATTTTATGAATACCGCAAATATTACTCGGCCATTTATACAAACACCCTTCATGGGCGAGTCACACTCGCAGTTGGTCAGTTTTTAGGGTTCCGTTCGTTCGTCGTTAGGAGTCTGTTCGTCCGTATATCACATATTCTGTAAACAACTTTGCGAAAATTAAAAAAAAGAAAAGTCCGTGGAAAGCTCCGCATAAACTATATAATAGCCTTTTCCCAATTATGTTGAGGTCAGTCTAACCTGATGCAGCTGCAAATTAGTGTTCTACATGGAGCGTCTGCCTAGCTGACCTCCTCATCCCAGTAGCTGGGTAATACGATACTCCTTGGCGAGACCAGTATCATACCCGTAACGACTTTTGAAGATGTCCAAATGATAGCCAGGACCAACCACTTAACGTGCTTTCCAAGGCATAGGGGTATCATACCGCCAACTTCCAAACTCTGGGCTGCTACTGAGACTTTTCTTACAGAATACCCATATATAGCACTTTTTGCCCGATCCGGTAATCGAACACGAGACCTCATGTTATACAGTTGCTTGCGACCAATGACAAAAAAATTATCAAACCTATATGACGTGTTAGGTCAATAGATAGGTCTTTAAAAATTATATTGAGGTATCTGAAATTATTTTTTCTCCAAATCAATCGTTCGAAAGATAAACTTTTTCAAAGTGGTAAAATGTGTGGTAGCACCCCCTCTAATTTCTTAAATAAGAGAGAGAAAAATCTAAAAAAAAAATATGCTGTAGATCTTAATAAAAACTTTCAATAAAAAAGTAGAACAAGATACAGTCAGTAGTTTTTGAGATAAAGCACATTTTCAAAAACCGTAAATAATGGGTGAAAAAGTTTGAAAGGAGATTCCGGAAGCCGATGCGAGTAAAACTATCCAGGAATTGGTGGCATGGTGTAACGTTACCTTACCTACAATTCACATTCACGATCATTCACTGATTTGCAAGAAATCAATAAGATAAAAAAATACGAAAAATGGGTGTCTCATTATTTGACTGATTTGTAGAAAAAAACGCGTGTTGAAACTTGCGTTGCCTTGTTGAATCGGTACAGAAATGAAGGAATATTGGATCAAATTATGACATGTGACGAAAAGTGGATTCTCTACGAAAACTAGAAGCAAAAATGCAATGGCTGACCCCAGGTAGAACGCCGCAACAGTGCCTGGAAAGCTTAACAATAATAAGATACAGGTAACTGTTTGTGGTGTTATTTACTAATTTCTCAGGTCTGATCTGGCAATAACGGCCAATGTTTACAAAAAATACAAAAAAAAAGTGTTAGTGTGCCGAACTTCAAATAATGATGGTGAAACTAGTAGTGAAATAACCCCGACTCGTGAATCGATCTTCACCATGATAACGCAAGGGGCATCACACTTCACGAGAAACCGTTGTTACTCTGCACAGAAGCTGCAGTTATGTTAAACCATAGCTGATCCTAGGTACCAACTAGACCGAGAAGCCAGATCTTGCTCCAACGGACTTATTTTTTTTTTTGTGATTTGGTAAATATTCAACGATTTAAAAAATTTCTGTCCAAGAGGCAGTACGAAATGCTTTCAAACAGTTTGTAGAATTTAGATCCCGAAAGGTCTATCGTTAAGGCATAAATAACTTTGCAATTAGATGGCAACAATGTACAGATAATGAGGGTAAATATGTTGATTAAATAAGTATATGTTACATTTTAGAAAAAAAAGGATTTTTCATAGTTTTTGTTTCAAATCAGCAATGACTTACTTTAACCCCTGTCCCCTAATATAACTTTGTCATTTATATAAACGCTATAAGAAATTAAGTTATTTTAAGGTAATCTATGTTTACTACTACGGAACTCTTCATGGGCTAGTCCGACTCGCACTTGGCCGCTTTTTTATAAATACTAACAATTACAATTGACTATTCAGATTCTTCTTGTTGGTGTCAACAAGAAGAATCTGAATAGTCTGAATACTGTTGCGATACAAGTCAAATTAATTAATGTGAAAATTTTCATTTCGTTAATTAAGGCAACTTAAGTGACCATCGCTTCTACCACAGGGGGCCAGGCCCCCCTTGGAAAATAGCTCTAGATACGCCAATGATTTCTATTAACAGGTTTTATAATAATGGCAATACAACTATGTTAATTTAGAACACAATTCTACTAGGAGACCATTATGAATTTAACAGATTACGAACTTTTAGCAAAATGACAACGCCTTGATCGACAATTAAGAAATCAATGATAGACTATTGTGGCACTATTGCAATAGCAGACTTGAGGCCCAGCACGGGCTGAAAAGTAGAGCAAACAACATGAATTAATCAGTAAAACCAGAGTTTCCTTTCATGAACTTTTCAAATGTACTGTCAGACAAACAGCCTCTTGTTGGAGAATGAATAAAACCTGCTAAAAAAACAATCTTTCTACAGGTCCTGATGAGCACAAACTTGTGTTAAATGTTTGAACACATTTTCGTTCGTTCTACACAGAACTGAAGCTTTATTTATTCCGTGTTTGGAAAAAACTAAAACAAACCGTTATGATTTGACAAATTGACATCTTAGCTTGACATTGACAATTTGATGTAAGTCCATTTTTTGCGTTTTGTGGCTGCTTTATCATCATTACAATCTCGCGGTCTCGCCTCGCACTCACACTCACGATCGCTATATGAATGAAGGTTAAATGTATTTTAAAGTTAAAATGTATTTTAAAGTCTCAAGTATTTGAAATACTAATTACAAAATACCTCGGCGTCAGGTATTTGAAATACGAATTACAAATTACATTTCAAAGAAGTAATTGAAATACAAATACCAAATACGTATTTGTATTTCAATTACGTATTTTAATTACAAGTAATTAAAATACTGCCCAACCCTGGCCATAGGTAGTATACCGGAGTTTGGAAATTGGCGGTGTGATACCTTCACGCCTCGGAAATTTTGTTAAGCTGTTGGTTCTGCGCCTAATCTATTTCGGATCATGTCTGATTGCTGTTCCATCGGACTATGAGAGTAAATGAACAGACTAGAGAGTACATGTACCCGCGCACATAGTGCATTTATAATATCTTTTGCACTAATCTCCACTGAGACGCTGCCGTGGGCGAAATCGGTCTGTAGAACCATTATTGTTATTCTAAAAGGAACTTTAATTTCAAACTACCTTACCTACTTGGTCTTAAAACCCTGGCTCTAACAATAATTGATCCCCTCTATTTGTAGCAAAAAGAAAACTACAAGGAAAATTTCTACTAACTTTCAATCCCCGAAGATTTCAAATTAGTAACTGTCATAGGGTACAATACTATCTTTTCTCAAAAGAGGGTATCTTGCTTTATCTAGTTACGGTATAACTTATTTCTTTTCTATTGTGGTTTATTTCTTTTATAAATGACTAAGGATAATATGTTTAGAAGCTTTTTCTTTTTGTACAAGATTTGAATGAAACATCTTAAGATGATTTGTTGAGGGTATCTGTGTGTGAAAATGGATGAAAAGACTGGGTTTGCGTGATTTGTTTGTTTTATTATGGACGGTTTTGTATTGACACAGAGAAATTGTGGATAATTTCACATTGAAGTATGAATTATGATCATATTTCGTGTTTTGAAAGAAAGCGTTGCAAATAACAATAACAAGGGGTTTATGTTGCGACTTTAAAATAAGCAAAAATATTTTTGTATTAAATTACTAGCCAGACTTAAGATTTCAGAAATACTTACCTAATTTTTCATCAGATTTCGTTAGTAATAAATAAAATATGAAAGTAAACTATCGCTTTTTCTTTTGAATATTTGAAATATTACATTAATTTTCTTTTAAATTGTGTGAAATTTTGACAGCCACGATAGACGAGTAAGAGATAGATACAAATGTATGTATATTACTCTTTATTTAACACCATAACTGAGTTAAATATCGATTTAATAACAAAGAACTGTGTTACAATGGGCGGTTTCATCAGAGAAGAAGAGATCTTTTATATACACCCTTTGGATGGATTTCACAAAGCGAGAGAACAAATACGCGGGTAGATCATAGTGTTCTTATATAGAATACATAGTTCGAATTTCAAACAATTCGGATAAACAAGACTACAAGCCTAACGAGTTGATACTCAAGTCAAGCATTTTTTGGGTTATCCATCTAGAATATCAAAGTCAATACCAATTAATTTATTAGGTATTTATTTATTTATTGAAACTTTATGCAACACAAAATGTACAAAGGCGGACATGATGCCTTAGGCATTCTTTACCAGTCAACCATGGGTTGTCAAGAGATAACATGGCAGGTGCATACAAAAATAAACTATGTAGATCATATAAGTTTTTAAGCTAACATGGTCACTAACAGTATCATTAGCGTTTGCCATGTGTATTTTTTGTTTAGAGTTTCCGATATTTAGGCACTGTTTCAAGTGCCATAATCACGGATGAACTGAAATAATTGAGGGTGAAAGTTTATGAGCAGACAAATCGACACGCCCTATCAACAACGCAGGATCTGCATTTTGCCGATTTTATTTTTATTACATAAAAGTACTTGAAAAAGTATGATAATATATTTCATATTAAAAATAAAAATATTTTACACGTATTTAAGAAGTTAATTACGTCAAAATCGTCGGTAGTAACGTTTGTGTCCGTTTAAAAACGTAGGTACTTACTAAGCGTCGTTGTTGATCGGACGGATTGAGTGAGCTAGAGCAGCGATCTGCCAGTTCCTGAGTTCATGAGCGGAAAATTGCATGCAGGTTTATTTTCACTGTGGCAGTTAATCTTTTTTATAACTGTGATGTCTTGAAGGAACAAACGGAGCAAATCTTCTAAAATAATAGGATTAAAACGACAATCTAGTAATATAATTGAAAATAATGATATTATTGTAAGTGCCTCAAACACTGAACGGGTAAGAATCTAATAATATTAAACATTATTTTTAGCTATTATCAAGTGACTTGTAGTTGTAAAAAGTATATACTATCTAGTTTTAGTTTTAGTCAGTATTTTAATAAGACAATTTATATTTTTGATTGATAGCAAATACTTATTGGTCCATTCATAAAGTACGTATCGGTCACATCCAACATTAATGAACGTAAATTATGGATTCAATATTGTGGGATCTACCACATCCAACGTTTTTGACTGTACCCTTTTTGGAGTATTTTGTTGGATCTGCCTTATCCGCCGTTTTTGATCGAAAATTTAAAAACGTATTATGTAGGATCTACCACATTCGATGTTAATAGTCGTAAGTAATTAAATCGCTGATGACGGATCTTCCCTTTCTGACGTTATTTATTGTAAACGATAAAGTAAATTCTGTTAGATCTACAATAACAGACTATAATCGCTAATTTATTTTATTTTCTTTATACTGACTACAATCTAAATTTCAACACGTTCATTGTTTTTCATTTTACATAGTATCACATAGTCTCTTCAAAATATTTACAAAAGTATACCTAACAAAAAAAATAAAAACTACTACTATGTTTGTATATAAACAAACGTAATTACTTTCAATAGAAAGTAATTACGTTTGTTTTTCATAGGATTGTTTCGAGAGTCATCTGTACTTGATGACGGGAAACATGATTTCGAGAATTTATCGATACTATTAAAGGATGTTTTTGGTTTTTGATGAAATGCTTGAATATTAGGAAATGGATAAGATGAGTGATGACAAAATTGATGAAAATTTAGACCCAAATAATAATATGGTTTTGAAGTGACGGATTTACTATTCAGAATTATTATCTAACCTAGCTACTTAAAGTTCTGAGTCAAGTTATGTAATTAAATGTGAAATTATGACACAGTAGTTGAGCGATTGGGTGCTGCGCTGTTTGTCGTGGGTTCGATTCCCGCACCAAAACATGCATATATTTGTATGGTCTGAATAATTGAATTTAAATGTTTGTAAACTTTCACACAATACATGAGAAATTTTTAGTGTAGGGCATTTTTTTTTATTGATAATAGGCTCACACCACACCTGATGGTAAGTGATTATGTGTTCGAAGATGGAGCACGCTTACCTAGAAGTAACCTATTCACGCGCTACTTAAATTCCCCCAGGCATCCCCCTGTAGGTTGTAGTAGGTTGTAGGTATCGGGAAACACAGACTTCGGCAGGGAATTCCACTCCATAGCTACACACAATGAAAGTATTTCAAAAACGTTTTGTGCACATGGGCGGGATGTCCCCTATGTAACGATGGCGCATCGCCGTTTGTCTTGTAGTCCGATGACGGGCTATTATTATTCGGAAATATACATAGAAATCCCTATGTCACTGGGACTATAAATCCTACAAATCCTTCGATGCCTCATTCATCAAAATCGTTTCAATAGTTTAAGCGCTAGGTTGAACTCACACCAAACATTTATTATAGACTGCTACGATCCTCTTCCATTGGCTTTGCCTTAGTTGCGTAAAAAGAGTTAAAAGTATTGTAAAAGCCATCATCCGTAGACAAAATAACTTCTTATTTCATTCACTCGTATAAAGTATCATAATAATAATAATAGGTTGAATCGTGGTAAATTGCTAGAACTTGAAAAGAAAAACTAATAACTATTACCTTAGTCATAACCAATAGAAAACAAACGTGAAAGAAAACTAATAAAGCCTTAACCCCACCTAGACACGCCACTTTCAATATTCTCTAAGAACAAAATTTTAATCACCACTTCTTATTCCCTTGCACTTTTTAACCCCACCTAAACACGCCACTTTTCATATTCTCTAAGAACAAAACTTTAATCGCCACTTTTTATTCCCCCGCATGCATCCAACAAAGTAAAACGAGGCAAATTCATTTTTCTTACGGGCATTGCGAGTTTACTGGTAATAAAACCTCACGACGTTGGGTGGTGGGCAGAATTTATGGTGCATCGTTTGTATTGGAAGGTGCTTATAAACCATAGTATAGATGGAAACTATGTTGAAGAGATTAACGGTTTTGTTAGGGATCTTAGTGTTTCTTAAAGGTGGGTAAAGTTGGCGAAATGGTTTGTTAAGCTATGATTTTGTCGACTTAGATATAATGGCTTGGAAGCTTTTTTAAGGATGGGAAATCTTCTAATGACTTCCTCTCGATCTGGGCAAAACGGAACAGTGTGTCCTTTACTGACTAAAACCCATCCGTGTTCCGTAATTTGGCTTTTGTCTTCCGTCATTTGCCCTTCGTGTTCCGAGTCCGCGGTAACTCTTTCGAAAAAATCCGTGACGTGGCTTGGAGGCTCTGATCATCATTATCTTTTTACAACTTTGTTGGGGTCGGTTCCCAGACCGACAGAGAGTATTATTGTCTTACGTGGAGCAACTGCCTCGTGGCCAAATAATAACAGGCGCACGGCTAGATCTTCAAGGTTAAGTAACACTTGTCGAGGTCGGTGTTTGGATGGGTGACCATCTCAACATATCAAAAATCATCATATATGAAAAACAAACGTAATTACTTTCAATAGAAAGTAATTACGTTTGTTTTTCATAGGATTGTTTCGAGAGTCGTCTGTACTTGATGACGGGAAACATTATTTCGAGAATTTATCGATACTATTAAAGGCTGTTTTTGGTTTTTGATGAAATGCTTGAATATTAGGAAATGGATAAGATGAGTGATGACAAAATTGATGAAAATTTAGACCCAAATATTATTATATTAACTTAAATCTTAAACCTGTTGCTCCTGCTCTATCACCTGTACAAGGTCGTGAAGCAGCACGTCCTGCCTCATCACCAGCTCAGATTCACGAACCTTGTAATAGTAACTTTTGTGTCCATTGTACTGAAGATATCGTTTTAATAGCACCTATGATCATTACGAGAATCTACCGACACCCTCTGTAACATCTATTGCAAATAGTGCTACACCAACATCCACGTAAGGTAAAATGACAACATATAAAACTGATAAAGGGGAAAAAATATTTGCACATAAAGAAACTGGATAGTGGTTAAAAGCAAATCGTTCAAGAATCAGGGAAAAGCCTGCAGGTTATTAAAGGACCTTGTAGTTTTCGCTACGCAAACTCCGCTAGCTGATGCAGAATATCATGGATAAGATCATCAAGAGTGTAGATAACAGGGCAGATGAAGCAAGATAGAAGGTGGCCCATTGTCTGAGGAGTCATGCCGCATATACATTTGAGATCTGAGCCATCTGTAAAGCCCTCATCTATACAGGTTATTTTTGCTTCGGCTGACTTGGGTTCGCAGTCTGTTAAGGTATTTCCAAGTTGGTCATGGTAACACACGCTCAGACAGTTAGATGAAGCCATAAGGTTGATTGAGGACTTCCCATCAAACGTCGCACCTTGCTGTGCAGGCGTTGCTATTCGCTGAACAAGCTGGGCTAACGCACCCGAGAAAGTTTTTGCAGCTTTTCAGCCTCTGGGGCACTAGGACGTGTCCGTGCATTGGGTGGCGTGAGTCAGCTTGTAGCTTGGTCCTCTCGATGCGACTTGCTATAATCCTGCAGACACTAAAAGCGCAATCCTAGTTAGTGGATATAGCTTTCGTACCGGGGTCGGTATAAGGCAATCACTAATGATCTAGCACGTCTCATTCAAAGCTATATCGACAAGGTAGGCGTGAGCGGAACGGTCACATACTGGACAGGTATATTCACCAGCAGAGAGACAGAGTGCCATACCAGTTGTTCGCAGGACTTGAGGAGAGGTTCCCATTTGATGGATGTAAGGTGGCGCAGTGAGTTATTTCGAGCATGGACTTTCATTTTTATGGCTTGGCAGTTATTTAATTTTAAAAGTATGTCAAACCATGTTCTTAAATACTTTAAATGTAGGAGAACATTTTTAAAACAGCATGGGAGAAATACGATGGGTCTACTTCTATTGATAGACGAGGGAAATACAACCATCGTCATCATCTGCTTAGCCTTTCCCCAACTACGATGGGGTCCGCTTCACAGTCTAATCGGATGCAGCTGAGAATTAGTGGAACGACTACCTATCTGACCTCTACAACCCACTAGCTGGGTAACACGATACCTACACTGGTCTAGCCAAGCCAGTATCAGATTTACTGGCTTATGACTTCCCGTAACGACTGATTTTATTATGAATTTATGATTAATTTTATTGTAATTAATAATTACAGGCTTATTTTAATTTAGTTTATGAATATTTTTATTTCATTTTTTTGTGTTTTGTATAAATTAATAATATAGTCGTCTTCTTATAAATAAGTTCCACTGTTCCTTATTAATGAATATTAGACTGGCGATAATTAATTAAACTTTAATTTATTATCCTCCTCGTTATTTTACTATTATTATAACTTGATAATGTATAATGACATGTATTAATGTAATACTAGTAATTATTTTTTATATTTTTGTATCTAAAACTAAGTAGATAACACACGTAACAAATAATATTTAATAAAAAAATCCCGTCAAAAAGGGCGTATGTGCCACTTCTGACCTTTATGATAGATGTTGATCCGATCAAAATAAAATGGCTTCATGTGCAAATTTTACCACTTTATCAATCAATTTCATGAAAACATTACATTAGCTTAACGGACAATCGGATATATGACACTCATTCCAAAATTAAAAATCGTAATCCATAAAATAACATTTTTATCGTGCTTTTAAACTTTAAACTGCTCTGTTGGAAAGTTGCATATTTTCAGATCCTACATTATTGATAGGGCGTGGCGAAATCGGTCTACCCTCTTTCTCGTTCGTTTTCTGTTAGCGACACCGCTACCACTGTCACATGTATCACTAAACACTCGATTCCGTTTCCGACACACATAACTCACCGTGTCGACTCGCGAACTTTCTACGGAACTTTTTCGGTTTTTGCACATTTGAACCACTGGATTCCAGGCCCTCAATAGTTGAAACCCAAAAACAAAACAAAATACACATGATAAATATTCTGTTTTAAGTTCTAATGATATGTAGATCATATATTCAACGTAAAAGTTTTATTACAATTAGACCATTAAAAAACTCCGTTGAAGGTCAACATTAGCAACAAAAAGTAGGTAACTTTTCCAAACTAGTTTTAAAGGCCACAGTTAAGTACGCTTCTGCCTTAACTTTTGTGAAATTCCCATCTACTAAGCTTTTTTCCAACTACATATGTCGGGGTTAACTTCGTGTCTGCACCTGATGCACCTGAGTACTGTGAGAGTTTTTATTCAATTAAGTATATACAGGCGAAAATAAAAAGAAATTATAGGGCATCCAAAATTCATCAACATCGCTATTGTTACGCCAGTCGCTTAGTGAAGTACGTCGAGAAACTTCGACAGAAATCTAGAATGTTCGAGACACTAACGCCATCTAGCGGCGAGTAGCAGTACTGAGTATATCGAGTCGAGACACTAACGCCATCTAGCGGCGAGTAGCAGTACTGTGTATCTCAAGTAGCTTCTGAAATATTTCTGGCAGTATAGGCAGTGAGCCGATTGTACAAGAATGTTCTAGAACGCAGATCGGGGTATAAATAGATCACAAAGGGATGCAGTCAGTCAGTCTTATTACGAGGCGAATACGCGATATAATCGAAGCCCTACAAGTGAATTTCAGTGCGATTTAAGTTTAAGTGACAAGTATTGTACTGTGAATAACTGTATTGATTTTTGTTTTGTGTCTATTTAAGTAAAGTGTTAATTTTGGTTTAATTGGTGTAAATTATTTCTATCCCGAACCCCAGCTCGTAACACTATCAATGGGAAAAGTGCCCAGAACACTGGCCACATTGCCACGTTGAATGGCAATACTGATTCTCTGTCCAAAGAAAAGGCCAGCCCTCTGGTCACTTGTGGAGTCGACTAATCGTTTGCTGATGTCACGAAGGAGTTGATGCGCACTCGGACCCCATGGCCGTTTCAATCCCAAACGGCTCAAACATATAGCACCCAATTAGGTTGTTGTATTTACGCCGTTTGAGATTTTCTGCTGCCGCTGCCGCCGCCCCAGCACAGCCCGCCGTACTGAGAAGATGGGATGGCGCAAGGGTGTCAACACAAGTAGCATCCCACTCCAAAGGTCTACCCAACTTCCAAGGAATTATAGTCACCCCGTCTGGTCTCTTCAAATCGTCGCGTGCCAAGCCGTTGGGTTCTAAAAGTACTACTGTTTTACATGGACCTCCACAACTCAGTATCCCTTGGCAAGATTAGTGTCAGATTTTTCTGGCTTCTCACTACTTGTAACGACTGTCAAAGATATACAAATGCTGGGACCAACGGATTAACATGCTTCCCGAGGCACGTAAAAATCTCGATACCTAAGTTAAGATGGTTACCCATCCCAGGCCTAACCTCTGCACGCGTTGCCTTACCTTAAAGTTCGAGCCTATTATTTAGCCACGAGCTTCTTTACGCTTGAGGATAACTGGCGTAATTTTTACAATATTTTCTATAAATAATTAAAGCAAATTTCCCACAATTACAGAGTCATAGACAATCTTAACACAGCTGGACTATCAATAGTGCACAAACATAAACTTTATGTGTAGCATTCAGTGCAGCGCATACTTGCTAAAGTGATATTTTGTGGAAGACAGTTTAAATATTACCCGCCCACAGGGTGGGGCTCCGCTGAGTGTGACTCATGATGTAAATATTCCGCGAGAATATGACGTTTGTATTTCTAGGTATGTTCAATACATTAGGTATATCTGCTATACCGTATAGCCGATATACTTAATGTATTGTTCATAAATAAGTGACAAATTGCTGTCTACCAAAGAGAAATTTTCATATATTTCTTCAGAGCTTACTATGTGACGTAAACGCGGTGGTCACAATACTGGTTGTCATGATAGCCAATTGCATAATTATGAAGAGCCCCGTATCAACATCCGAAAAGGCTCTGGAAAGACTTGAAAAAAATCATAACTATGACATGTATGTGGAAAGGAAATAACATTTCCCCACGAGACAGGAAATCTTAGTGTGACAGACTTAAAGTTATGAATATTTTTAGCATAATAAAGTTTTTTTCAAGGGCTAATAGGAAAACCGATATAGATAGGGCTACCGGTACTTACTGACTAATTCGTTTATTTTTCGTTCCTTAAATGGGGCAACTTATTCAGAGGCCACGCTTTCAACTACAATGACAACCAAACAGGCACTAAATGTAAAACTACAAATTATAAATTCCCTCTAACAACGGGACCCCACCCCAACTCCACCACAGTAGAATCACATTAGTTAATTAAATCCTTAGTAATTTGTAGCATTTTATGCAGTCCACTGTGGTTTTATTTTAGTTGGGAAGGAAGATAAATAATGAGGGGTAAAGCTGAATTTAAATACGGAATTTGTGATTTCCTCGTTGTTATAAAAGCAAAATAATGACTCGGGGTCTTCTTCTTAGTCGTTTCACTCTTGACTTCCTGTTTTGCTGTTCCTGTTTGACGACCACGACCACTCTGCTCGTGGTCGTCAAACAGGAACAGCTTGAGTTCTCTTTAAAAACAAAACGATTTTCACGAAAAAAAAAACACACAAGTAAATGTAAAGCCTAATAAACACATAAACAATCACTGAGATTTTATGAAAAGGTTTATGAAAAAAAAAAACGAAATAATTATCTCATGGTCCTGAGATAGAGACGAAAATTCAGATTATGATATTTTCACCCGAGAACAGTCGAGATGTTAGAGTTTAATTCAGCGGATTCATTTAGAAAACATTCAAAATTGGATACAGCTGAGGAATTTTAAAACTTTTTAAAAATTACTTACTAGGAACGTGGGTAGAATTCACATTATTAGTAATGTTGTTAACCCTTCCAAGTAAGCTTGAGGAGTGGGTACACAGCAATAATGAAGTGGGTGGGGTTTGAACTCGAGACTTCTCGATCACAAATCCGACACATTAGACTTCCCACTTATGTATTGGTACTATTATAATTTGTATACGTACTTGTACTATTTGTAATACGTCATCACTATAGGAAATACTCCGCTAAAGCTATCGGCTCGATATAGCCCCTTTGACGTTGAAGATTACGCAGCTGCAGCCAGAGATAAGAAATAATCCTGCTTACTAGCTCCGAGTATATGTGTCTTCTACGACAGTACGGACACAAAGACAGTTGTGGTATATATAGGTGGTATTATAGGTTAACTTCATTGTTTATAGTAAAGAGGAATAGACTAGGAATCAACTATTTGATTATGCTAATTTCAAGTAAAATAGGTATTACAAGAAATTAACGGGGACAGCGTACGGGCACAACGGGAAGTAATTTTAATTATTTTATTAAATTCACTTTGTCCCCTTTAACGGGGACACGAACTACGGGGACAACGGGAATACACCAGTGTTACATATACAAATATGAAAATCATGAGTCTTTAAGTCAAGAGTAAATAGGTTACTTCTAGGCAAGCGTGTTTCTTCTTCGACCACATCATCGCTTACCATCAGATGATATGGTGCCTAACGAGAGCCTATCACAAATAAAGTGACTTATTCTTATACCCATTCAAAGTCTATATCAGCGCATCCAAGCCACCAGTCATCAGTCTAGCTAAAGTATTGTGTTAACCAGCTACTGGGCTGTAGAGTTCAGATAAGGAGTTGCTCCATCGTCATCTTACCATATTC
The DNA here is from genome assembly GCA_943138885.2 of Tholera decimalis. Lineage (NCBI taxonomy): Eukaryota > Metazoa > Arthropoda > Insecta > Lepidoptera > Noctuidae > Tholera > Tholera decimalis. Next base: position 7,190,163 of record OW964568.2, read on the forward strand.
CCAACTGTGTTGGAACGTGTTCCAGTCTAACTGGATACTAATTATATACCAGAGTATTAGTATTTTACATGGAGCAACTGCCTATCTAATCTCCATAACCCTGGGTTGGGTTTGGGGCAACTAATATTGGATAACACCACGGAATAGATGAATAAGGTTGGAATGGTAATGTAGGCGTGGCGAGCGCGCCACATTTATGATACGACAATCATAGCGTGACCGATTAATTCATTCACCGCGTTTAGTGCGCTTCGGATTACTTCGGAACGCAGAGCTCTGCTTTAAAATGCCGTGTTGTGCAATTATAAACTGTAAAACAAAAAGTCAGACTGCAAGTATAGAGCGATGAGATATATCTTTCCATCGGTAAGTGGAAAATAACATTTAATTACAATTTTATTTGTAAAAAACATAAAAATATTCTGATCACTATGAAATTCCGAACATTAACAACATTATTGCAACATTTTACAAAAAGTATACATTGCCCGTTGTGTAATCAACGCAATGACTAAGTCCGCTTACAATGTACTGCATGCGTCACACTTCAACCATTGACATTTTGTCCTTTGCCCTGATTGGCCGTGATGCACGGCGCATGTTTATCAACAGTGAGTTACAATCAGTAGCAAGCTCTCGATTTAAGTGTGTGTAATTTATTTGTGTGCGTAATTCGCATACGTAACGGGCCTCTTGCTTGTAATAGAGCTAAAGAGTGGGGAAACAAGCGGCGACACGCGTTCTCATACAAATCAGGAACGATTTCCTTTCTAACCTCTTTTATCTGTTCTGTGGATAACACGATACCCCTTGGCCAGACCAGTATCAGACTTTCTGGTTTCCGACTACCCTAATGACTGTTACTAAGATAACCAAATAACAGCCGAGACCAACGGCTTAGTGTGATTTTCCAGTTACGGAAGAGTCGTGATATGTTAAGATGGTCACCCATCTACATACTGACCTCGGCAAGTTTTGCTTACCCTTGAAGATCTAGCCGTGCGCCTGTTATTATTTGGCCACGAGGCAGTTGCTCCACGTAAGACAATAATACTCTCTGTCGGTCTGGGAACCGACCCCAACAAAGTTGTAAAAAGATAATGAAGCTAGAGCGACTTCAAAATCTCTGTATCAGGTTTATATTTGGCTTGCGCAAGTATGACCACGTTTCTGATTTCCACGCTCAGCTCAAATGGCTTCCTATTAGGTTTCGCCGGAATCTTCACTTACTTTCTCTGCTTTATAATGTGCTCTTTAATCCTTTTACTCCTTTTTATCTTAAGGAACGCTTTCAGTTCCTCTGTGACACACATTCTAGATCCCTGAGATCATCGGAAAATTTAGAGTTAAATATTCGTATGCATTCCACTTCTTTCTTTGATAAATCTTTCACTATTCAAGCAGCTCGTTTGTGGAATGCATTACCCATTGAAGTGAGGCGTGCTCAAACGCTACCAGCGTTCAAAAGAATGGTGAAGGAGCATTACCTCTAGGGAGAGGTAATGCTCCTTCACCATTCATTCAAACTTACAGGGGTAAGTTTATCCCCTTCTTTCTCAATTATAGGTACATGTAATATTTATTAGTATATGATTTTTGAATTGTATGTATGTATTTTATATTATTATGTTCAATTAATATTATTTATGTTGTTTGTACACTGACAGCCCTTAATCTGTCTCCTTTAATTTTTGTCCATCCAAAGGTTGTCTGTAAGAGATCGCCCTGTGCGATAAGACCGCCCATTGTACACTAGTTTAAATTTTTGTATCCGTAGAAATATTGTGAGGTGTACAATAAAGTATATAATAAATAAATAATAAATAAATAAATGATGATCAGAGCCTCCAAGCCACGTCACGGATTTTTTTCGAAAGAGTTACCGCGGACTCGGAACACGAAGGGCGAATGATGGAACACAAAAGCCAAATGACGGAACACGGATGGGTTTTAGTCAGTAAAGGACACACCGTCCCGCTTTGCCCAGATCGAGAGGAAGTCATTAGAAGATTTCCCATCCTTAAAAAAGCTTCCAAGCCATTATATCTAAGTCGACAAAATCATAGCTTAACAAACCATTTCGCCTACTTTACCCACATTTAAGAAACACTAAGATCCCTAACAAAACCGTTAATCTCTTCAACATAGTTTCCATCTATACTATGATTTAAAGCACCTTCCAATACAAACGATGCACCATAAATTCTGCCCACCACCCAACGTCGTGAGGTTTTATTACCAGTAAACTCGCAATGCCCGTGAGAAAAATGAATTTGCCTCGTTTTACTTTGTTGGATGCATGCGGGGGAATAAAAAGTGGCGATTAAAGTTTTGTTCTTAGAGAATATGAAAAGTGGCGTGTTTAGGTGGGGTTAAAAAGTGCAAGGGAATAAGAAGTGGCGATTAAAATTTTGTTCTTAGAGAATATTGAAAGTGGCGTGTCTAGGTGGGGTTAAGGCTTTATTAGTTTTCTTTCACGTTTGTTTTCTATTGGTTATGACTTAGGTAATAGTAATTAGTTTTTCTTTTCAAGTTCTAGCAATTTACCACGATTCAACCTATTATTATTATGATACTTTGAGAGTGATTGAAATAAGAAGATATTTTGTCTCCGGATGATGGCTTTTACAATACTTTTAACTCTTTTTACGCAACTAAGGCAAAGCCAAAGGAAGAGGATCGTAGCAGTCTATAATAAATGTTTGTATTGGTGTGAGTTCAATCTAGCGCTTAAACTACTGAAACTATTTTGATGAATGAGGCATCAAAGGATTTATAGTATTTATAGTCCCAGTGACATAGGGATTTCTATGTAGATTTTCCCAATAATAATAGCCCATTCCATCATCGGACTACAAGACAAACGGCGATGCACCATCATTACAGGTTGGACATCCCGCTCATATGCACAAAACATTTTGGAAATACGTTCATGGTGCGTATAGCTAAGGAGTGGAATTCTCTGCCGAAGTCTGTGTTTCCCGATACCTACAACCTACTACAACCTACAGGGGGATGCCTGGGGGTATTTAAGTAGCGCGTGAATAGGTTACTTCTAGGTAAGCGTGCTCCATCTTCGAACACATCATCACTTACCATCAGGTGTGGTGTAAGCCTATTATCAATAAAAAAAATGCCCTACACTAAAAATTTCTCATGTATTGTGTGAAAGTTTACAAACATTTAAATTCAATTATTCAGACCATACAAATATATGCATGTTTTGGTGCGGGAATCGAACCCACGACAAACAGCGCAGCACCCAATCGCTCAACTACTGTGTCATAATTTCACATTTAATTACGTAACTTGACTCAGAACTTTAAGTAGCTAGGTTAGATAATAATTCTGAATAGTAAATCCGTCACTTCAAAACCATATTACTCCTCAAACTAATAGTTTTCACCACGAAAGTCTACTAAACCAAACACAAACGCTAGATCTTTGAAAAGTTAATAACAGCGTAACATTTCTTCTTGAACAATTCCCAACTTTTGTCACTTTGACCGCAACACTCTGGGGTTCCGCAAATTTTCTACGTGTGACAAAGTTTTGAAGAAAATTTGCCTTTTCATAGACCTTTCACGTTGAAGTTTAGTGCGTAAAATGTACCTTCGTATGAAGTGGTTACGTGCTACAAAAAGGGGCTATTGTACTGGAAAATATGATATACGTGTGTGTGGTTTCCAGCATTGGGTCTAGCCAAAGTTTTACCATGGGCAAAGTTTGGTTAAAGTTGGAACAAAGACAGTATACAGGGTGACTTAAGAGTCAGTAGCCACGTTTCTGGAGTTAAAGGTGTAGTTATGTATATATTTATTTTTCAGGCAACAAAAATATACATAAATAATAACAATAACTAATCATCAATATATATAAAACGCTTCCGTTACTGACTGGCTGACAGACAACGCACAGCCGAAACTACTAGACACAAGAAGCTGAAATTTGGCATATATGTTCCTTGGGATGAGGTAGGGGAGCACTAATATGAAAGGATTTTTGGAATTTCCCACGGGATTGGGACTTACACGGGAAAAACCTCCCACGCGAACGATGTCGCGGGCAACTGCTAGTTACTTATATACTTATAGGTAAATGCATATTTTATAATAAAAAAATAAAACTACTACTATGCCCGAATACACTATAAAATATTAATTTGGACCAATCATTATTTCTAGGTAGATATTTTGTATATATTTATACGTAGGCACTTGTTGTTTGATAACTCTACGCGAGTTGGCTGCGGCCGTTCAAAGTCAATTATTTAATTGATTGTTGTAGCAATTTCAATGAGAACAAAAACAAAAATCTAATTTCATAATTAATTTTGATTTTACTGGCTGTTCATTGAATTAATGTTCATTATATTCTTCTAAATTAATTTAAGGTCTTTCTATATTTTAATTAAATTTTATTTATCAAATTTCAGTTTAATTATGTGTTATATTTTTTATAATTATTCTTATCACATAATCGACAAATTTTTAATGCTAATTCACCGTAATTGTCATGTAAAAAAGTTGTTAAATATTTGATTTACCTATTATGAGATGTGGCAGTGCTTTTAAAGAAAAAATAATAAAATAGGTACAAGCTTTTAAAAAATAATACGGTATAAAATTCACTTTCCTTCAAAACCAAATATTTTAGAACAACACGCTGGTCTTTTTACGATGTTGTCTAAGGACCGGGGGTAACAATATAATTTAGGTACACCGAAACATAACAGTTTACTTAATAGCTATAAAGATTTGCTTTTACGATGGTCCCCTAGCAGTTTATGAGTTACTCCGAGTCAGCTTAGCTTGGTCTTACTTAATCATTACTGCAGCTTACCTACTGACGTTTATACAACGTGTAACGGAAGCCCCATATCTATCCAAAAGGACTGAAGACAACATCTGGTATGGAGTCTCTATGCAAAGTTTCAGCTCAAAATAAGTGACTCACAGAATTGACCCCAAATTATTGGTTTCATATGTTTCTTGAATATCAATAATAACAAACGTATCACAGCACTATGAGGGTCATCACTTTCCACGTTACTTGCCAATAAAACGACAATTCTCTTCGTTCTTCTTAATTTGAAAAATTCGGTCTCTGGTATCAATGTATTAAAATTTCTAATATGCTCCACACATGTAGACATAGGATTAGAAAACCCTTGCCATATCGTTTGTTATCATCCAAAGAAGCCGTGCACTCGGTATGTATATACCCTTTAAATTACACGTTATATACAAGAAGCCCGTACAAAATACCCATCATCCTCTTCCTAAAAGATATACATTTTGTCAATTTTACATGATCCACTGAATCATTTTATTATGTAGATGCCTCCGAAAAAAAGTATTTCTGAAATTTAACTATTGCAAAAAAAGGAACTAGCATTGTCGGTACGGGCACGCCGCAATTGCGGCGGTAAGACCCCTCTTTGAGGAGTGGCTAGATCGGCGTCACGGCGTCCTGACCTACCGCATGACGCAGGTCCTCACCGGACACGGAAGTTTCGGGAGGTACCTGTGTCTGATGGGAAAGGAGGAAACGCCTGGGTGTCACCACTGCGAGGGTCGCCCTGAGGACACCGTAGAGCACACGGTGCAAGACTGCCCCGCCTGGGCAGAGCACCGACGTGTCCTCACGGCGGCGATAGGCGGAGACCTCTCGCGCCCGGCCTTGGTCGAGGCCATGCTGCGGGGCGAGAGGGAGTGGGAAGCGGTCGCCTCCTTCTGCGAAGCAGTCATGCTTTCGAAGGAGGAGGCGGGCCGCGTGAGGGAGAGGATGGCGTCCTCCCTCCAGCCCAGCCGCAGTGGTAGACGCCCACGGCGTCGGACGTCGGCCGACGATCTCCGGCCACCGTAGGCGCGGGCATGCGGACAGCGAGTAAAGGGCAACTCGCTGTCCGACCATGGACCATGCCCGGGTCGACGGCGCGTCGTGTTCCACGCGCGCCTCAAAGAGCGTCAGCAACATGACGAGGCCCCCTCTGCAGAGGGCCGAAGCCCGCCGGGGTCGTGGGACTCATCCCGTTACCGTGGCCCCGGTATGTAAAGGGTTATTGAAGGAACACCGTGGATTTTAGTCAGTAAAAGTCTGATTGATTGACAGTCCCTCCCACCCTGCCCGGAGTGGGAGGACTTATTTGATAATTTTACCACGTTAAAAAAAAAAAAAGCATTGTCGGTAGTATTCAATATCAAAATAATGAAAGATAAGGTGAGTTTTCTTTGAAATCATCAAGTTGTTACAAGCTACTTTAAAAAATCCATTCAGGTTTACTGTAATTTTAATAATGTGCATATCATAATAATTAATCTAATGGGAGTGTAAGATATTATAAGTTTACGACAAATATAAATAAATAAAATGCAAATTTAAATAAGAGAACTAAAATAAAAAACAATTATTTACTTTGTTGTTACCCCTTATTTCTAATAAGGCAGGTAAAATTGTATTTAAAGCATAAAAAAAAACTAAAAAGGGAGCCAGTTATTTTAAAACAAAATAATCATGGCAATATAACATAAATAACAGAATATAAACACAAAAGAAATAATTGATTTGTAAAAATAAAAATATGACTCAAATATACATAGAATCTTGTCTGTAAAAGATCGCTTTCAGCGATTAGACCGCCCATTGTATCACCCTTTAGTTTTTAAGTCCTCATTTAATTCAGCTGAGTTATTCTGTAAGACCTAATTCTAAACTTCGAATGTGAATCGGCTGTGAGTTTATTGATTGGCATTCTAAAAACTCGGTTGTTAATTCGAATTTACACTAGCGCTACCCTTGCGAGCGTGTCAGCAAGTTGAACTAAAGATTTTGACAGATAAAGTATGAGATGACGTGAGAAGTGGCATTCGGTAAGGTAATTCCTCCGTCACTTCGACGCTGTTTACAGAATGCAAAATCAAGGTCACTTTGAACCATAAGCGAAGTGACAGTGAATAGCTATGTGAGATGTGAGTTGTTGTTCGAATTTCACAGAATAGACGTACTGTTATGGTGTACAATAAAGAGTATATCTATCTATCTATCTAACCCTAAAAACGTACCGTTATATGAAGGACTACCTCCATCTATACACTACATTGTAGGCCTATGATATACGACGACCATTTTCGCACAAAGACTCCATTTTAACGAATTACGTATAATTAACCACAGTCCATTTGTTGGTCCATCAATCATTCTCGATATATTTTCGTTTCAATACAATGGCGGCATTTCCGGTTTCCTGTTACCGCCATTTGGAAAATGGGAGATCGGATATTAGGCTTCTCGCATTGTTTGCTTCCTGGATCCAAAATGTTCATGTTTAGGCGATTAGAGTGTTTTCGAATAGAAAATACTTTTTAACAAAAAAAAAAAAGTAAACGACTTGAAAACAAACCAAAATCCTACTACACTAAAAATCGAAAAATAGTCTTAATTATATATTTACAAAGTACCTATTTCGTTTATAAGCAGGGCATGTAGTTGTAGATATGGCTATTTTTATTAATGTTTTACTATTAAAAGCCATCTCATTACGACTTAAATGCACCTTTAGAATTTAAAAATAAAATGATATGATGCGTAGTTAGTGGTAATGATGAGAATTAGGCAAATTAATATGTCTGACTGAGTTTTAACCCATGACCTACCACTCGTAAGTAAGCCTTGCCTATAACTGGGCCACCCCTACTCATAAAATATAATTTAAAAAATCATACCGAAACAAAATTGTCTAAAATATGGCGCCGAAGAATCCGCTCCATCACTATCCACTTGTGAAGTGCCGAAAAGACTGAAGTCAGTGCCACGCCTTTCAACCTGTGTATGATAAAGCTTTGGTAAAGCCAAGTGTCAAATAGGCACTACTGACATAAAACTTCATGGTTCTCATATTAATGATTTGATCAGTACAGATTGTATGGGCTTGAAAAAAGACGTTTGAGTTTTTTTTTTTTCAGCGATAAAAGAGTAGCCAATTCTTCGTTTCATTCCATTCTATACGTGCACTAATCATCAACATCGGTAAACTGGTTTAGACTTGAAAGTGTAACAGACAGTCATACAATGTAGTATGTCAGAAGGGATTTGCAAAAAAAAATATGGTTGTTCTGGATAAACGATTAAAAATGTTATAATAAATAGTAACTGCCACCTGGTTTTATACATAGAAAACACTTAGATAAAAAATGAAATAAAATCACATTGGATTTCAAAGAATGTGTCGAAAAATTTTTTATTGATTTTTCTATTAAATCATTATTTTTATATATAGTGTACTTACAGCTACCCCATAATTTATATTTCATTTGAAAATATTGTTCCCACGCTGACACATTTTATAATTTAAAATAAAAAATATTTCAGGATTTCTAGCTATATACGAGGCATGCCTTTTAAGTTTTGTCGTTTGACGAAAAAAACACAACTAGAACCTTATAGTACTTCTTATTGTTTTTCAAATTATTCACCACGTAGCTTAATACACTTTTTCATTCGCTCAAACCAGTTATTATAACATTTATTCCACTCTAAAATGGGGGTTTTCAAAATGGCTGACTTGAAAGCGTCGACTGCTTCTTCACCGGACTGGAACCTTTGACCACGAAGACTTTTCTTAATTTTAGGAAATGTAAAGAAATCGTTAGGGCTTAGGTGAGGACTGTGTGAAGGATGATCAAGAATTTCTACTTTTTCCTCCTTAAAATACTCAATCATTTGACGAGCGCTGTGTAACCTTGCGTTGTCGTGGTGCAGGATGATGCGTCGCTTTGAGTTAGATTTTCGAAGTTCGGCGATGACTTGTGGTAAACAAACTGTGATATACCACTCTGCGTTAACCTTTCTACGATCTTGAAGTGCAATAGTCGCAACATGGCCGGTTTTTCCAACGAACATGGCCACCATCTTCTTTGAAGTGCTTCGAGAACGAACAACTTTAGTCGGCTTTGGCTCGTCTTGAAAGATCCAGATTGTAGATTGTTGTTTGGAATCAGGATCGTAGTCATAAATCCAAGATTCATCACCACTGATGATGTCGTAGACGTGATTTGACTCTCCTCGGTTGAATCTTTGCAGAGTTTTCGTACACCATCTGACGCGGGCCGCCTTGTGATCGTCGGAAAGCAGATGCGGTATCCAACGGCAGACTAGCTTTCTCACACCAAGCGCTTCATGCAAGATCTTCTCAATGGTTGTCCTTGAGATGCCTAATAGAGCCTCTATCTCCCGGTACGTCACATGTCGATCTTCGAGAATTAGTTGTCTCACATCAATGATATTATCTTCAGTGAAGGTGGATTTTGAGCGTCCTTCGCGAGATTTATCACTAACACTAATATGCCCACGCTGGAATTCTAAATACCAGCGTTCGACAGTCCGCAGACATGGGGCTTTATCAGTGAACACAGATGTTAGCTTTTCAAAATACTGAAGCCGTGTTAAGCCTCTTCTAAAGTTGTAGAAAATTATTGCACGAACATTTTCCTTCGAAAGATTCATTTTCGTACGTAACCTGACAGATTCCAATCGACACTGTGACTAAACAATAACATTAATCCTAATACTTTCAACTGTTTCGAGATTTAAAATTTAAATACATTCGAATATAGAACAGTTCTTGATTCAAAATTGCCGCGAAATATGGAAACGACAAAACTTAAAAGGCATGCCTCATACAACACTAGCCGTCGCGTCTCTCCCGTGGACTTTATCACGATTAAAACATAATATCCTTGCAGTCGGGTAAAATGTTAATAACCTAAATTAGTTGTATAACCTTCCTCAAGCTATTTCCTTTCCAAATTCCATCCAATTCCACAAATTACTTTCGAAAATGAGCGCGTTCAAACAAACAAACAATCTTTTCCGCTTAATAATATAAGTGTAGATTTATACCCATCGAAATAAAACACACCCAACAAAAACTTGCCAAAATCACTCTGAAATTGTACGAACTCGCATAATACCTAACGTTCTTCAGAAAACCTCTAACTTGCTAATGAAGCTTGCAGGTTTATTCAAATAATTAGCATAAAATTAGATGACACGTAATACTGCACGCTCTTGATAAATGGTGGGAGACGCCTGGGGGCGCGCTGATATTAAATTAATTTAACTACGTTTGGAGAAGCACCTGGGTTTGCTCGACATTAATAATTATGTAATTTAGGAAGATTTTCGGTTTTGAATTTGAATTGAGCAAAGAGATGTTAATAAAGGAAAGGCTTTTAAACCAAATTCGGCCGAGCCATAAGGAACAGTATGTATGTTTGTATTTGTATGCTCATTAACTATGAAAGAGCTGAACAAATTTTGATGAATGAGATGTAAATTTATTTGTTTTTATATTTAGTACAAGTCTACCCATACTTCTATACTAATATTATGAATAGGAAAGATTTTTTTTTATATGTTTGTAATAGATAAACTAAAAAACTACTGGATAGGCTTCAAAAATTCTTTCACTAATATAAAAATCATTGGATAAAACTGATTGATAAAATGAACCAACCTTGGTAGGTTTATTAACCAAAAATTATTTTGAGTATATACACTATGTGAGATTATATTTATTTATTTATTTATTTATAAAAGGTAGCTTCACAGCTTGCAGCTACAGATATCAAAACAGTTACTTAAAAGTTACGCCAATTACGAAGTACACAGATATTAGAGGTAGATTAAATACAAAGTAGACATGTCTCTTATTATAATTTACAGTGTATGTGTAAGTGTATCTGAATAGTGTGGATGTGTGTGAATGGGTGATGTGTGTATGTATGAGTGTATCTTACTGGCACTACTGGTATGACTGAGCAGCTTGTGTCTCAAAAAGAAGATCATCCGGATCCTTGACCAAGGATACTGACTATCTCCTTCTTAAGACGGTTTCGTGTGGTACAGAAGGGGTCAAGTGTTGAGAACTTGTCATTGAATAATGCGGGTAGACGCAACAACGGTGACATCTTTAGGTAATTTGTGGAGGACGAAGGGACAGCAAACAGAGATCAGATTTAAAATTAAAACTATGAGTATTAACGCTAACTAAATGTAACAAGGTAATAAGTAAGTAATAGCTTACAAACTAATAAAATATAAAATATCTGTTAATGAATTTAAGAGCAGTTACAATTTAAATAAAACGTTGTAAGTAGATTTGTAGTAATACTTTTTTGTCATGGTTACTACGGAACCATACATTGTCTAGAACCACACACTAGACCGCGTTTTTTCACAATTTTGCCAAACTACAATGCTGCAAAATAATATCTTAACCCAAACATAATACCGACACAAACTGGCAAACATTTTGCTTCAACCGCTTTAAACCTAAGATAGGTGTACAAAGGAGACTAAAATGTGTTTCGAAATGGATCCCTTTTGTTAGCAAAAAGATGATAACTCAGCAGAATGGTTAATGTAACGTATTTGTCACTAACACAACAGGATTATATGTTGTGTTGGAATTAATTTACATTTTGTGCCTACAGTCCCACATATAATTAAAATGTATGTGTTTGTGTGTGTCTGGTAATAGCAATACAAATATTTGTTCCAGTGCGGAACCAGAACCAGCAACCACACGCAGAAACTAATTGATTAACCACTGCGCCAACCATATTGTCATTCGCTGATGGATGGATTAAGATTCTCAGGGGAATTATTGATGCACCTGACCTGCATAATGAGGTCTGCAAACTGTTTGTCCCGGACAACTACTGTGCTCATAGAAAACACCGCCTACTGGCAGTTCCCACTCGCGCTCTCTTCGACTCAAGCACAGATTTAGATATGTTTGTGGATGAATGAAAGATAATTTTGTCAGAATGTTAGAATTTTTGTGAGATGAATGCATGAATGTGCTAAATAAATAATAAATTATATTAAATGATGTAATTGGTTTGGGCCGTTCTATTTAATTAAATAAATAAATGGAATGGTATTTCGTTAAGAGATTCTGGATACAATATTCATCATGATCAGTTGCCTAGCTTTTTCTTCAACCATTTTGGGGTCAGCAAGACTGGAAGCTGACCTTGAACTGGATGCAGCTGAGTGCCAGTGTTTTACAGTCCGGGACACATAAGTTGAACCAAAATGGCGGTCGTCTGCGCAGATACAATTATGAAGAAAAGTGTTAGAAATGTTCCGCGGTTGTTCGGGAAAGTCAAAAACTAAAGAAGATAATTAATAAACGCAAATTAAAAATAATCTCGGATTTTATTTCAAATTATTGTATTTCTCGTACAACTATGGCATCGGAAGTGGTAGTTAGGTATTATTAAACAGAACGGTTAAAGGAATGTACTAATAAAAATTTAATATGACAAAAGTTAATGTGCTTAAATGTTAATCACTTTGACTCACTGGCGTAACACCAAACTTGGGAAATCAGTAATATTGTTTTGTTTTAAAAAGTAATTGTAAACGTTAACTCTCATTCACCTCCCCTCTCTCCTAAAAGTTCGTTGTGGTGGACTCATTTTCTTGAAATTAAATTAAATGATCACACATTTGACGGAGACGTAAATTCTAAAACTTCGTGCTTGATTGTACACTAGAGCCGTGCGGAGAGAGTGCGGGCAGCACGGGCTAGCGTGGCCGCGTTGTTATGGATACGCGCCGCCCCGCACGCCGCACCTCATACGCACTTCGATTGAGACCCAAAAATGAGTTACTTCAAGGTCATAGTCCAACTGACGTATCCCGTACCACGGTAATATTATGTATACAGTATTCCAACTTCATACAAACGGACGAAGCGCGAGCTATACCTACGCGCCTCGATCTCGGTGTGCGCTCGGTATGACCACAGTCGCGACCGGCGACTGAGCCGCAGTGACGAACGGACAGTGTGTTGTTTTTTTTTAACAATAATCACGCGATTTTTCGCTATAAATAACTTCAAGTACACATTTAATATGACGAGTAGGATATAATTATTGTGCTGTTTTTGGTTTCATGAATTCGTCAATAACGCATCCAGAGATAACTTTTTTTAGATTACCTGGAAACTCTGAAAGGTACCTAAGACTAAAATAATTTTACTTACTAACTAGTAGGTATGTACATAATGTGTTTCTTTTTAATGGATAAGTATTTCCTTTTATCTCCCGAAAAAAAAAGATGTCTGGATTAATAAATAAAGTGAATAGAGTAAAGGAAAGTGATTGACACGAGTGAAATAGGTAGTTATAGGCGGTTCATGAATCATGATACGGTAGTACGCTTGTGTTAAAACCTCGGGGCATGTGTGTTTTGTTAGTTTGTATAATTCAAAGTAAAGACGTGGTATTTTATTATTAATAATAGTTGTTTATTGTACTGTGTGTATGAATAATACTGGAAAAAGTATAAACATGATTTTTTAATAACTAAATGTTTGGTACATTTAATTATTAAAAAATCATGTTTATACTTTTTCTAGTATCAGCATCAAAAAACAACACGCATTTTTATTGAACACTTCCTATTTAATTCACAAACTATTTTATTTGTTTATATAAAAAAAAGTATATTTACAATAACAAAACTAAATGGAAACGCAAAGTAGGCAAATGTAATTAAAATGCTGGAGGCGGGCAGCCCTGTCGCATGTTTACGTACCGCGCGGCTGTAGGCATTTATTTCTAAGATACGGCCGAGTTACAATACTGTATACATAATATTACCGAGCCCGTACTGTACAATGAACGACTCCGCAATCCAAGAGCTAGATAATATCATGATACCCCTTCTTTTTTTACGTGGTAAAATCATCAAATAAGTCCTCCCACCCCGGGCAGGGCCGGAGGGACTATCAGACTTGTACTGACTAAAATCCACGGTGTTCCCTCAATAGCCCTTTACGTACCGGGGTCACGGTAATAGGATAAGTCCCACGACCCCGGCAGGCTTCGGCCCTCTACAGGGGGGGCCTCGTCATATTGCTGACGCTCTTTGAGGCGCGCGTGGAACACAACGCGCCGTCGACCCGGGCATGGTCCATGGTCGGACAGCGAGTTGCCCTTTACTCGCTGTCCGCATGCCCGCGCCTACGGTGGCCGGAGATCGTCGGCCGACGTCCGACGCCGTGGGCGTCTACCACTGCGATCATGATACCCCTTGGCCCTTGGCGAGATAAGTGTTGGATTGTTCTGGTTTTGACTACCCGTAAGGGTTGTCAAAGATGTACAATGGCTTAACGTGCTTTCCGAGGCACGGAGGAAACTCTATTGTTAAGATGGGCACCCATCCACGCATCGACCTCGGCAAGCGTTGCTTAACCTTGAAAATCTACCCGTGACGCTCGATTATGTTTAACCACGTGCTTCTTCTGGATACAATATTTACGATACAAATTTAAAAAGCAGGAAATGTTCAGACGCCCGTACATCAAGCTACAACAATCTGTCAAATTTCTTTAATAGATTCTCAACTTTATTGCCAAAGAAATTAGGTTCAAGGTTGATTGGGAAAATTTTACTATTTCGGGTAGCTTCATGTGCTGTCTGTACATAAAATTTAGCATTGTTTAAATTCAGCTTTGTCTTAACACGGGGGCAATTTTGCATGAAACCCGCCGCCTTGCATGCCAGGCATAATTGTATACTCGAAAAATATAGGACAAAATAGTAATTTTTAATTCTTTGCAGCAATTAAACAATATCATCTGAGCGACATATTTTGTTAGGTTATATAATCTCTGGAAACTCGACAACACTTCTTATTGATTACATTAAATAATATTATTAATAATTCAGACTATTACATTCCCACTGCAAGGACAAAGGCCTCCTCTCTATGAGAGGTATAAGTTTTAGGGTTCCGTAGCCAAATGGCAAAAAACGTAATGCTCCACTTTTTCATAAAGTTAATCGTTTAAAAGATATACGCTTCCAAAGTGGTAAAATGTGTTCGCCCCCTCCCCCTCTAACTTCTACAATAATGAAGTGAAAAATCTAAAAAAATATATGGTTTCAACCAAAATTGGTTTGAACGACATCGGGTCAGCAGTTTTTGAGATACAGAAAATTAAAAAAAAAAATTTGCAAAAAAAAAGTAACCGACTTAAAAAAACCATAAAAGCACTAAAAAGTTAAAAATAATACTATAACCTACCTATATTAATAAACCTAACCTAACCTAACGATTAACCTACAATAATGTTTAATAATTTTTTAGAGTCGGTGCCAAGCTAGGTAATGAAACGACTGGTAATTCCTATTTTCGTGTTTCGTATGTTGGTGGTTCGTATTTTTTATTTTTATTACACCTGGAAAATGATGCATACCGTTAAAATTCCAACAAGCCCAAACACAGCTAATATACATTGTCTTGTTATGGAGTTCCGGTGCCTGTCTCTTGGATTCATCATCAGGTCTGATAGTAGAATGGTAATTATTGAACGATTTGCTTAACTTGTTTTAGAAAATACCAAAATCGCTTTTCGTTTTCCTATAAAATTTGAAGTGTTGCCTCGATTTTGCCAAGATTCCATCATCAGATCCCGACTTGGTGACTGTGGGACCAATTGGAAAGCATAGGCTTTGGAATAAAAAAAAGAATTTTCCAAATCGGTTCTTAAATGACGGAGTTATGCGCGAACAAAAAGCGCAATGCAGAGTAAACGAAAAGATCGTCAATGCAGATTTTTTTAGAATTTTGTTGAATTTTCAGAAACGGCTTGTCCGATTTCGATAAAATTTTCATAGGACCATTTGAAAAGATACCCTTTCCAACAAAAAAAAAAAAAAAAAAATTTTTCTAATCGGTTGGCAAGCGACGGAGTTATGCCCGGACAAACAAAAAAAAAATACAAACATCCGAATTGAGAACCGCCTCCTTTTTTAGAACTCGGTTAAAAACCGCAATTATAACTTTGTAATTCATACAAACACACTATGAAAAACAAAGTTAGTTGGCGTAGTTGTAAAAAATGTAAATAAGCTAGTTTTAAGAAATTTGTAAGATTTTTTTTTTCAAATAAATATACATATTATATTATATTATTATAGTTACTACGGAACCCTTCATGGGCGAATCTGACTCGTACTTGGCCAATTTTTGTAATTGCCACTGCTGAGCAAAGGCCTCCCCGCCTTTGCTCACATTACATACATAAAGATTCCTTTTTCCTTTTGAACCTCTCTATCTTGGGCAATTATAAAAAATTGGCCAAGTGCGAGTCAGACTCGTCCATGAAGGGTTCCGTAGTAACTACGCCAAATAACTTTGTTTTTCATAGTATTTGTCTTTACCTCAAAAATTGCTAACCCGATCTCATTTAAACCAATTTTGCTTGAAAGTTTACATTAAGATCTACACATATTTTTTGGCTTTTTCCCTCTATAATTATAGAAGTTTGAGGGGGAGGACATTTAACTACTTTGGAAGCGATTGACTTTATGAAAAGGTGGTTTTAGAAACCTCAATGTTATTTTTAAAGACCTTTCTATAGATACCAAACACGCATAGGTTTCATGAAAAAAATTTTTTTCAGAGTCATTTCCA
The DNA here is from genome assembly GCA_943138885.2 of Tholera decimalis. Lineage (NCBI taxonomy): Eukaryota > Metazoa > Arthropoda > Insecta > Lepidoptera > Noctuidae > Tholera > Tholera decimalis. The sequence continues at coordinate 7,206,660 of OW964568.2, forward strand.
TGTATGAGAAGCCCCCCTTCATTTTGAATATTTTTTAAATTTTTTTCTTAATATCGGATAGTAGTTCAAAAATACATCTACTTACCAAGTTTCATGTGTATAGTCTTAATAGTTTCGGAATAAAATGACTGTGACAAACAGACGGACGGACAGACAGACATGACGAAACTATAAGGGTTCTGTTTTTGCCATTCGGCTACGGAACCCTAAAAAGTATACCTCTCATAGAAAAAGGCCTCCCCACCTTTGCTCGACAGTGGGAAACAATGTAGGTTAAAAAAAATGTTTTAATTGACATTCGTTATGGGAACTACATACGTAAAGAATTGTGTCAATAAAAACTTTTTACCAAAAAATTAAACCGACTCCCAAAAAACACTGCAAAGTGAAAAATAACTTTATTTTCGGTAGTCGGTGTCTTTAGTTTTGTATTTTCGTTTTTGGCACCGACTTCCGAAATTAAAGTTATTTTTCACTTTGCAGTGTTTATTGGGAGTCGGTTTAATTTTATGGGAAAAAGTTTTTATTTCACTCTTTTTAGTTGGTTTTTAATTTACCTAGTTACAAGAGCCTAAATGTCAACTACTTATAACCTTTTACAAAATATTGCTTTTCCCAATGCTGGGCCGTTAATTGTTGAGGAGTTCTCCTGGTAGTTCACCATCAGCTCTGCATTACCATATGCATTGTGACGAGTATAAAGTGCTTAACATCCATATTCAAGTAATCGAATCGCAATCCACTCAATACTTATTATTGAGTAGTTTCGGCGGCCATCTGTGGTCTTCATCATCAGTTCCACTTCCTCAAATGGTACTTTTTGAGAGCAACTGCACAAGTTACTATAATAAATACCCAAAACGTCATAGGTGTGCCTATAATATTTGAAGAGTTCCCTCGATTTCTCCAGGATCCCATCATCAGATCCTGATGTTTATGAAAATGGAACCAATTTCGAAGTATAACCTTTCAATCAAAAAAAGAATTTTCCAAATCGGTCCAGCCGTCTTCGAGTAATCGATGATCATACATAAAAAAAAATACGCGTCGAATTGATAACCTCCTCTTTTTGACGTCGGTTGAAAATACAAAATATGTTATGTTTTATCATGCAGGATAATGATTCAAAACTGAACATAAATGGTTTTAACAATTTATTAAAGCTGTCACTATCACCAACAGAAAGATTAATAACTTATAAAATGAATTTCAGTTGGAAAACGTTTGTCAGAAACATAAAAGAGTTAGTCGGAGAATCTATCAATGAGCTGTCGAATACAATGATTGTGTTTCAGTTGATTTTAAGAAAAAGTTGCTGATTAATTTTATTGTTTAAAAGTTTTCAGACTGTTTATTATAAACGGCAGTTACTGTGTTAAATTGAAAGAGGATGAAATTATTTTAAATTTGGTTGTGAAAGGACTTATGTACAAAACGATAGGTCAACTTATATTGTAACTAGCTTGTGCCAGCGGCTTCGCCCGCGTGGGAAGTTTTTCCCGTGTAAATCCCGATCCCGTGGGAATTTCGCAAAATCCTTTCTTAGCGGACGTCATAACATCTACCTGCATGCCAAATTTCAGCCCGATCCGTCCAGTGGTTTGGGCTGTGCGTTGATAGATCACTATGTCAGTCAGTCAGTCACCTTTGAGTTATATATATATAGATATTTTTGGCCAGTGAAAACTTCTCATGATTTATTATTATATGGAGACTTTTATACCTTATTTTATCCACTTAAAGGTTTAAATCAACCTTTAAGTGGCTGATAAATTAATATAATTAGAAAGTCTAAGGAAAATATAACCTACGTTTGACCCATAGTGGTCAACTACCTTTATGATAAATGTCGTCGAAACCAGTTCAGATATTTGGATAGCCAGAAATAATTTCGCATTTAAAGGCTAGAAAATGCCAAACAAATCATTTTTAAACAGCCTTATGCATTTAGTGGCTTTCATTTGAGCAATATCATAAATTGTTTTTATTTATTGTACTTAGATAAGTTCACGTTTCACCAATATCTCAACTAACGGTAAGCGATGATGTGGTCGAAGATGAAACACGCTTATCTAGAAGTATGTACTCTTGACTTATAGCATTCTCAAATATTCTGTTAATGTAAACATAAAACGCTATTAGAAGACAGAAACGTGTGGCTTATTTCAAAACAACGTCTAGTCTAGTAAATCTCTTTATACTTGAACAAATACATAATATATTTTATTTACAACCTTCGTTGATACCATTTACCACTTATAACTACCGAAAGCTACGATAGTAAATAACGTAATAAGAGCAGACCCTACTCAGGCTTTCGACAGCAGCAGAAAAGAAATAACACTAGAGGAAATATCAACATATCAAAGATTTTTTGTGATAAAAATATCGAAGTTGTAAGGCCCTTTTTGCGCTTCAAGATGTTGGAATAGTTGAAGATATCTTTGTTATATTATTCTCAACAATAACACGAATCTATAGTATATAAAGTGGAAAAGTTTTTCTTTTTGTTTAAATGCGCTAATCGTCGAAAATATTTGGTGAATTTGGATGAAATGTGGAATGGAAGTAGCTTAAAGCTCGCGGCAGGTTATATATAGGCTTGTTAGCCGACTGCAAAAGAAAGAGATTATGTTTTAACGTGAGAAGTCTCTGCGCAACTGCTAGTTTTACTTCTTACTAATATTATAAATGCGAAAGTTTGTGAGGATGTATGGATGTTTGTTGATCTTTCACGAAAAAACTTCTGAACGAATCACAAAACCTGGAGTAACACGGTTGACGATGTGTTGTGAATGTCAACTATTTACTTACAAAATTTCATTCAGATCCGTTCAGTAGTTTTTGCGTTAAAGAGTAACAAACATGCATACATCCCATCTCCAAAAACTTCTGTATTTATAATATTAGTAAGATCTTATATCGAAGGATGTTGCGTCTCATAAATTAGGCCCAATTCAATACCAACCAAATTCTAATATTCATCTTTCCATCTTTTCACCAAACCTATCCATAGTCTGTTTACACCCTATCGGCTTTCGTGCCAACCTGTCGTTAGCGGAAATTGGCCTTTAATGAGCCGCACATATTGTTCATTCGTGGCCAGTCATTAAAACACCAGTTCGCACAGGATATAACTGGTTTTCGCCAGTTTAAACTGGTTTTAATTAGTTTTACACCTGCGTATTGTTAAATTTTTATGATCAGTTGGGAAATTCAAAGTTAGAACGTTTATTTTCAGTGTTATAATTTTGAATGTTCTTTATTAAAATTATTTTTCGGTTCGCCTGTGAATGAAGACATGGTTTGGTTTTGTTTGTTTTTTTTTTCTATTTGAGATTAATCCTTATTGTTTCTGAAATAATTAATGACAGCACGTATTAACCAGCCTCTTAAAATGGCTTACCAATGTCCTGAGTAGAATCCCTCTGCGATGCCCTTAGCCGATGTTCATACTCCACAGGAGGAGACCTTAAACGTGTTGCGCCTAGTTTGTGTAGTTTAATATGTATAAGCCGTGGCTGGAGACTTTAATTATTATAATTAAGGCCACCACACGAAAGACCAGTTAAGCAGCCGACCACCTCCAGGTCGACTCACAAAAAAAAAAGTAGACTAACTGACAGAGGCATGAACTGACTGAACACATCCACCGAAATCTGTGAGTTTTTATCCTTAAAATAATTCCTTGTGAATCTGAGAGCTATGAAGGTGGTTAGATTTCATGATTGTCTGGTAATTTGAGTACTTTACGCGACCCATGTCCTTACTTTGATATTGTCCGTCAAATCGTTCAGCTCTTTAAATGTCTGCATTGCACTACACGTCATCTGTTTAGCCTTTTTCCCAACTGGCAGTTGGCGTTCATGCCAAGGATGATCGATCTATGCGGCTATTTATAACTGAGCCACGAGCTCCTCCATGACGTTACATTATACCTAAAAATACTTGCCTGGACCTGTCCACTCCAATCAATGCAATTAGTTTATCAAGCGCTTTTCTTCCACATTCATTGTACGTACAGCTAAGCTATGGAACTCTCTGCCGGCTTCTGTGTTCCCTGCCACTTATGACCTTTTAGCCTTTAAAGCAAGAGTGAATAGGCATCTTTTGGGCTCGCTCGTTCCATCGTAGACCTCATCTATCGCTTATCATCAGGCGAGATTGAGGTCAAGAATGAGCTCATAACGAATATTAAAACCACCCAAATTCTGCGTTAAATTATATAAAATATAGTACATCAAACTCTATATTCCTTGATGCCATTTTGACTAGCTCGTCTCAAGACTACCAATTACGACAATACATAAAAATAGGAATATTTTCCGTACTCAAGCCCACTGCGGTATTTCCCATACGGTGTGGAAATAGCCCATCAATACGCCAATATTTTAGCTTTCGTTCATAAGGTGAAAATGTGTGAAACAGCTTGAGGGAGAATATATCTAAATATTTATGTTTGCAGGTAAATATTATGGCTTGCGTTCGGTGAAATGGTGTGGAAAATCTTTTTCCGGTTTGCATAGTCACATGCAATTTTGACCCTTACTTCTCTACTCAAATTAAAAGTGTGAAAATATACTCCATTAATGTTACACTTTCACGTCTAAACTAGTAAACAAATGTACAGAGATAGATTACCTACACCTTGAAATTTCAACATTTTTTCTTTTCATCTTTTTACGCGAAGCTGCGGACAGGAACTAGTATTAAGTAAATAAACTTCACTTTTCTTCTCTTGATTTTGCAACTAACAAAAGTGGCCATTACCATTAAGTCCTACCTTCAAACTAGACCCACAACATACACATTAATCATGTATGGCATCAGCCAACAACTACACCTAAACAATAATTGAAGTCAGCTAGCGAAACACAATCCGTTTCACTCACACATGTGAGAATTGTTTGCGAAACCGTTCTAATTCACGCAAAAAATTACACCAAGGGCTTATTAAGAAGCTTAAGCGGGTAATATTAATAATAGATATGCTTTTTTTGCATGGATTATGTATTATGTGTATAGCTATGCGTTAATTTCCTAATTTATATGGGTCACAGACCTGAAATAAATGAATTTTAATTTATTTATTTTTTTAATATGCGGAAGCTAGATGCAGTTGAGTACTAGTTTTTCATAAGGATCGACTGCCTATTTGACCTCTACAACCCAGTATAGATGGGTAAAACGTTATCCCTTTGCAAGCCTAATATCAAATTTTCTGGCTTCTAACTACCCGTAACGCCTGTCAAGGATGTATAAATGACAGCCGGGATCTATGGTTTAATACAGGGTGGCAGGGAAATCGACGCGCAAACGCTTACCATGGATTCAGTACATGATTCTGGACCACCCGACATTGAAATATTTCTTTAAAAATAAAATTCACTTGTTTCACTTAAAACAGCAATTTAAATAAAACTCGACAGGGCTACCTGATCAGCTGTATTGATCTCGCAAATGAACTCTAGCAAAACAGCTGAACAGGAAGCCCTTTCGAGTTTTATTTACATTGCTGTTTTAAGTGAAACAAGTGAATTTTATTTTTTTATTAAAATATCACTGGGTTAGAAAGGAAAAATGATTTTATGCAGGTTCCAGTAAAAATAAGCAGAAAAAACCTGAAAATTTTAGAAAAATCTGACGAAAAATTTCAACGCGGGGTTTCCAGAATCATATACTGAATCAATGGTAAGCGTTTGTGCGTCGATGTCCCAGCCACCCTGTATGTGAGGCACGGCGGAATCTCAGTATCGACTCGTCGACTGTAACACAGTTAATACTAGTACAGTCGTCAACGTGATCTCTTACTATGTACCTTAATTCATTGCCTTGTATATTTAGATTAAAAGAAATTTGTACATTGAGATAAAATAAATAAATAAATATATAAAAAAAGTATGTTAAGATGGTCACCCATCTATAGACAGACCTCGGTAATCATTGCTTTAACTCAAAGATAGATAAAAGGATAGATAGAAGGAAAGAGATATGAATGTATGAAACACCAAATTCTCCGGTAACTATGCTGCGATAAACATAAGAACCGTGTATTTTTCTGATATATGACTTAAATAACATCTTATCAGCTATAACGGCTTCTACAAGAAATCTAAATGGATACATTTATGATAGCTATAATCTGGGATTCTTTAAGTCAAGAGCTAATAGCAGGCGCGTGCATAGGATTATGACAGGGCATGCGGCGGAGTAAAACACACAAAAACTTCTTCTTTTATAGATTTGTAGCATAGCCACAGCCACGCATCGCCACCATGCTACGATGCGTGGCTGTGGCTATGCTAAAAATCTATAAAAGAAGAAGTTTTTGTGTGTTTTTACTCCGCCGCATGCCCTGTTATAATCCTATGCACGCCCCTGGCTAATAGGTTACTTTTAGTCAAACGTGCTTCATCTTCGGCCACGTCATCGCTTACCATCAGGTGAGATAGTGGTTAAACGCGAGTTTATCTAAAAAATTAAAAAAGAAACATTTAAAAAATATCAAATTATTGGACATTTGACAGTCAATGTCGTTCTTAAGATGTTACTATGTTAACAGCGCTCTATCGCGTCCGAGCTCGCGTCCACTCGTCACTTGCGTCTAAGATATAGGTGTCCAGTGAACGGGTGGTGGTATAGGTCACGAGCTATCGCGATTTTTGACTTTTTATAGTATTTTATATTGTTATTGTTTTCATTGACTTTTTTGTAAGAATTTTAATTTAATATCAATGTACATTTTTATTTCATTTCTTAACACTATACATAATATAGATATTTTGTTTTTTTTTATAACTCTTTATCTTACTAACACGACATAATTATATGTATAGACTTGAATAATAATTATTTACTGTTAAATTACAAGAGCTCTGGATCTTATAAAATAAATCAAATCTTAGTTTGGGTACCAGTATTCAACTCGTCTAGTTTACATGTAGAAAAGTTATGTTTACTAATTATAATGTAATCTAAGTTAGTTGAATTCAATATATATATATATATTTTATTCTTACCCACTAATGACGTGTTTGTTAAGGGCAAATCAATAGACGACCGTTCGCTAGCAAGCCCACTCCATCATATCACTAGTAGCTCCCGCCATAGTCACTTCATTATACCCGCTGTCGCCACCGCGCTCGCTCCTTACTCTAGCTTAGGCCTTACATCCTTCGTCCAATAGAACGTAGGTACGTGTTCTGAAAGCGAATTTTTATAAAAAAAACTTGAGGTTTTCATCTATCAGTACAGAAACGTTTGAAACTTATGTGAATTATGTGCATATGTTTACCTTCGCATCAAATATATGGAGATCGAAAATATCCAATGTTTTATTATTTATATTTTTGGTTTATTCTATTCGGTTAGGTTGGACTGAATACGTTCTCAAAGGAACTTTTGATTTATTTATTTTTATCAATATCCTTTCGGATGCACACCAATGAATTCCTACGGACTGTAAGACCCGTTTCAGGTAAAATACCATTCTGTCTCTACACGTATTGTCATTGAGTTCGCAAATGCAAAGCAAGCGTCATTTTTAGGGTCCGTAGCCGAATGGCAAAAAAACGGAACCCTTATTGTTCCGTCATATCTGTCTGTCTGTCCGTTCGTTCGTATGTCACAGCCATTTTATTCCGAAACTATTAAGACTATGCATGTGAAACTTAGTAGGTAGATGTATTCTGTAAACCGCTTTCCGATTTTAATAAAACAATTAAAAAATGTTTTAAATAATGGGGGGCTGCCCCATACACGGAATTGAAACTGAAAATATATTTTCTTCATGTAACTTATGCGTGCGTGGTATTCATAGACAGGTCTTTAAAAATAACATTAATGTTTCTAAAACCCCTTTTTGATTAAGTCAATTTTTTAAAAGATATACCCTTCCAAAGTGGTAAAATGTGTCCCCTCCCCCCTCTAACTTCTATAAAATAGAGGAAAAATCTAAAAAAAATACATAAGCTGTAGATCTTAATGTAAACTTTCAATAAAAATTGGTTTGAATGAGATCTGGTCAGTAGTTTTCGTGATATAGCACATTTTCTAGAACCGCAAATATAACTATAATTCATACAAACACTATGAAAAACAAAGTTATAGGGCGTAGTTACTAAGGAACCCTTCATGGGCGAGTCTGACTCGCACTTGACCAATTTTTATTTTATTAATGTGGAGAGCACTGATATGATTTTTTTAAAGAGAACTCGCAATGAGGGTGTTATCCACATTACAAGGAATCTTGTTAACACGTCGTTCTAAGGTAAATACGAGTATGTTTGTGTCTGGAGTGGGTTCACAGCAATAGTGTAATGGGTGGGGTTCGAACCTGCGACCTCTCGATCACAAGGCCGACACCCTAACCATTAGGCTATTGATGCTTAAAGATAGCTGGCCCAATCCATACAATATCTATCCATAATATTATGAATGCGACAGGTTTTGTATGATCATCTTTCATGATAAAACGGATAAATGGATTAATGCCAAAAGGCTTATAGGCGACGAGGTCCTATCGGGCAAGCTTCATAGTTTAGCTCATCGGCTTGCTTGTCGGTTTTCTATAGATTGTACTTCGAGGAGTGTGCGCAGGATCTCCATGATCTGATTCCTCCATCTCTATTTCACTACCGGTCTACCAGACGCACGGCTGGGTACCATCCACACTTGGTTGATATACCGTCTTGTCGTACCAAGCGCTTCTCCTCCACATTTATTGTGCGCACGGCCAAGTTGTGGAATTCTCTGCGAGCTTCTGTGTTCCCTGCCACTTATGACTTTTCAGCCTTTAAAGCAAGAGTAAATAGACATCTTCTGGGCTCGCTCGTCTCATCGTAGACCTCATTTATCGCTTACCATCAGGCGAGATTGAGGTCAATAGCGGGCTCATCCGTAATATAATTATGTGGAAATAGCAGTAACGGTGACATACGTCATTTTTTAACCGACTTCAAAAAAGGAGGTTCTCAATTCGTCTTGAACTTTTTTTTTATGTATATTACCTCATAACTCGGAGACGGCTGGACCGATTTGGAAAATTCTTCTTACGTTTGAAAGGGTATACTTTCTAGTTGACCCCATTGTTACGAAATCAGGATCTGATGATGTGATCCTGGAGAAATCGAGGGAAATCTTCAAATATTATAGGCACACCTATAGCGTTTTGGGTATTCATTATAGTACCTTGAGCAGTTGCTTCCGAAAAGTACCGTTTGGGGAAGTTGAACTGATGATGAAGACCACAGATGGCCACTAAAACTACTCAATAATAAGTATTTCGTGGATTGCGATTCGATTAGTTGAGTACGGATGTTAAACACTTTATGCTCGTCGCAATACTATGGTGATGTAGAGCTGATGGTCAAGTACCAGGAGAACTCAAAAATTAACGGCTCTGCACCGGGAAAAGCAATATTTTGTAAAAGGTGATATGTGGTCGACATTTTGGCTTTGGTAACTAGATAAATTATAAACTGACATATTAAAAAGCGTGAAAAAAAAAATTTAGCAAAAAATATAACCGACTTCTATATAAAAACACTACAAAGGCAAAAATAACTTTAATTTCGGAAGGCGGTGTCAAAATAAAAAAGAAAATACAAAACAAATGACACCGACTACCGAAATTAAAGTTATTTTTGCCTTTGTAGTGTTTTTATATAGAAGTCGGTTATATTTTTTGCTAAAAATTTTTTTTTCGTTGAAATCTTTCTCGGGAGCGAAGCCACGGGCAAAGGCTAGTACATAGTTGCAAGTTCCTTGTAGAAAGAAAAGTCTATAGCAAAATTAATATTAAATTATAAGAAGAAAGGAAAATAAAATTCAACTACTAAACTGTCCAAATTTAACTAGCCAGCTTCTAAATTGATTAACATCTGTTTTAGAACTAAAACTTTATGATTAATTATAATCACAAGTGTTTTAAGACCGTCTCTGATAAAATTGATTTAATAATACCTACTGTGATTACTATAAGATACTGTTAAAATAAAAAAATATTTAAATAGCCTTATGAACAATATTGGTCCCCTTTGTTATGATATATCTATCAAATTAGTTATTAAAAATCAACCTATTAAAGTCCTCAAGTTAATACGTCTTTTATCAAAGCTTTTTAGGCAGAATAAAAGGTTTTTTATTTAATTTTCTTTATCCATTTTACACTTTGAAGTATTCAGAAAAAAAGGTTAAGAAAACATTTCTCGGTTCTTATAAAAGCTAGATATAAAGCGATACCTAGAATAAATAAGAAAATCATATTTAATGTTAATAAAAAAAATCAGTGAATAATCTTTCTAAAATATTTAACAAAAATTGTTCCCAAGAAACTAACAAACCAGTGTCCCAACAGTGGAAACGTAATAGTATTGTAAGTATAACGTACCCAATGCTGGGAATCCTTTCTATGAATGAGAGCTGGCGTCACATGGCTACGGAGTTTTAGTCCTAGGACATACCTGCCATGTTATCTCTTCACCACTCATGTACAGAATGCTATCAATTACATTTCGGGGAGTGTGCGATGGAATTACACAATCTAACTCCGCCAAACCCGTTCCATCATCGGACTTCAAGACAAACGGCGATGCGCCATCGTTACATGGTGGACATCCCACACATACGCACAAAACGTTTTGGGAATACTTTCATCGTGCGTACGGCTAAGGAGTGGGATTCCCTGCCGGAGTCTGTGTTTCCTGATCGCTATAACCTGGGAGTATTTAAGTCAAGAGTGAATAGATTACTTCTAGGCAAGCGTGCTCCATCTTTGACCACATCATCACTTACCATCAGATGAGAAAAATCAACCAATAAAAAAAGAATGCCTATTTTTTATGGTGTATCATCCAATGACTACCTACCGATCTGGGCGAAAATCATCCGTGTTCCGTTGTTTGCCCTTCGTGTTCCGAGGCCTTTCTACATTTTGTTTTACATAAACTTTTAATAAATAATACCGGCTTCCTCACTATGTTTTCGCTCACCGTTTTGAGAGTATCAGTGACGATATAAATTACACAAAATACCTGCCTGGGTACGCACCCACAAACTTGTAAGTTGTGCCTGAAACCATTGGGCCATCACTGCTCAATTCTTACTTAGTACTAGGAAACGTCATGTAAAATAACAATTAATTAAATTAAGCAAAAAATTTCTAGCTGAAGTTAAAAACTCTAGGTTACTTATAAAAAATCAATCAATCAACCAACCAAAAAGTTTAACGTTCTCCAAAAATGGTAGCAGACTTCTTCAAAAAATTTGGTATTCAGGCCTTCTGTAAGTGATAAAGTTAAAGCACTTTTAAGGTATTGAGTAATGGGTGGGGTTGGATAGAAGATATCTGACCCAACCGTGAAGCCACTCCAGACACAAGCATATAATTTAGCTTAGTTGCAGGGGTCAACAGTAATGTGAATTCTACCCACATTGATAAAAATATTTAAAGAAAAGGTTTGTTTCTAGAAACATGATAACTTTACTAGCTCCTACCATTGGTTTTGTCCGTATAAATGTTGGAAATGTACCCTGGGGATCGTAGGTACGAACTACCATAGTATAGGTAAAGTATGTGCGCCTAAGGCTGAAATACGAGCCGAGAATGCAGCTGCTGGAGTCGCATCGCAATGTCAACTTTAAGGCGTTTGTGGTGCGCATACAAACTTGTTTTCTGCCTCAGGTGATGGAAGAAAGCTTTTGACTATAGGATGTGGTGTTCCATCGTTTTCGCGGACAAGCGCCTTCGGAGCACACAGACCTAGTGCAACTTAGTGATACTAACTTAGTTTTATTTCTTAAAACATTATGCAAACTATACTAAGGCGGACTTAATGCCATAGGTATTCTCTACCAGTCAAACATGGGTAGTGAAGAGATAAAATAGCAGGTACATAAAAATTAAAGTAGGTATATATAATTATATTTGAAGTTTTAAATTACATTTACTTTATAATAACACGATTGTTATTATATTATAATTAAGGTAATTTATTTATTGGTCTTTGTAACTTGCAAATAAATTATTTATATTATATGTATTATTTATAAACTATTCCTTGTCTGAATCCAAGCTATGGTTTACTCTTATTCTGAATTGCTCAATCATTGAGCGGATTTGTATTAAATTCAGATTTCATGATTGATCAACAAATATAAACATTGCAATCTATTAAAGTATTTTTGTAACAGTGACATTCAAATCCTAGTTAAATATGACGTTAATACAGGACAAGCCAACTTAAAAACACTTTAAGTGCCACGCAAAAGTAACTTTTATGGCAGACGTACCGCTTTTTATACATAATATAAACATAGTAAACATAGTATATTAGAATAGTAAAAACATAAAGCGTAAGCTGAAAGAACATTACATCAACTCAATTATAACATAACTGTTAACTCCTCGAATGTCGCATGTTTAATGTACTTTTTGATTTTTAGGTAGGACTTCAGAAAATATTATAAATTGGAAATTTATGGCCATTATCATGATATATATTATACCTTCCTGGCTCCGCTATGAGTTTATCTAACTATTTATATCATTCAATAAGCAAATCAAATTGACCTTATCTCGCAGTGATATGTTTTCACTTTTATAATTTCAACACACGAAAAAAGACACACGATAACACTCGAATGTGTAGGCAGTGTTAACACAAATAATTCCACTTAGACACTGTAAAAAATAATAACAACTATTTGATAACACAACGAAAAATTATGCGGCGTCACAACAAAAACCACAGGTGCATATTGTAAACATTTTTTTTCGTTCATTTTAGTGGTGTTCCCTTTAAAATGTTACTAAAACCGATCGAGTATAAATCGATTAGTCGAATGATACAGCCACATCGTGTTACTTGCAACATAAACGTAAAATACATCGTCCAATGCGAACCATGACGTTATGTACAAACCGTGTACCGTTGACACTTGAGGGTCTAAATTGTGATCAACATCATAAATCTGGGGGCACGGTAGTGCCCCCGCCAAGTCGAGCAAAAAAGCGGCACGGCCGTACCATTCTTTTCTCGAAGCAACTCAGGCCATTTTCGACCCCCTATAACTTCGTTGTAGATAAAACTAGAAGCCTGAATTTTCAGTAACCAAACAGGCATTGTATAAACACGGTATATTTCAAATTTCATTCAATTTGAACCAGTAGTTTAAGAATTATAACGAGTCAAATTTCCTTAATTTTGTAAATTTTGTCACTCACTGACTGACCGATCATCAAAAGTCTAAAGCACTTCTAGCAGACATAGAAGCTTCAAATTTAGAATACAATTAGTGTTTAGTATATGAATCAAGGAAAAACTATAATATTTTTCAATTTCGTTCCAGTTTTCTAGATACATCAACTGCATAAACAACTTTGTAATCCCATATAAATATATAGGATTACAAAGTTACATTTGCAGTTAATTAATCAGTGTACCTGTATATTATAATGAAATAATAGATGTAGATGGGTACTTTTTTTTTTGGGAAAAAATATCATCGAATGACTTCTTCCGCTCGGGTGTATCAGAATTTTACTGACTAAAAACCCACCCTGTTCCTTCGTAAGCCCTAAAGTTCCGGGGCCGCGGTATCTCGATGGAACTATCCCATAAACCCCGACAGGCAATGGCCCTATGAGGCCCCGTCACTGGTATTAACAGCTTTTTGAGGCGCGCGTGGAACACAACGCGCCGCCGACCCGGGCCTGGTCCTTACCGGACGGTGAGCGACCCCTGCTCGCCATCCGCAGGCCCGCGCCTACGGTGGCCCGAAATCAACTCGCGATCCACGACGCCCGGGGCGTCATCCACGACGCCCGGGGCGTCTCCCCCGGCGGCTGGGGCGCGAGGATGAGAGTTGCCTCTCCCTCGCACGTTAGGCCTCCTCCTTCGCTAGCATAACTGCTTCGCAGCAGGAGGTGACTGCATCCCATTCCCTCTCGCTTCGCACCATGGTCTAAACTAGAGCAGGGCGCGAGAAGTCGCCGCCGCCGATCGCCTCTATGAAGATACGACGGTGCTCCACCCATGCAGGGCACACCTCGACCATATGCTCCACCGTGTCTTCCAGTGTAGATAGGTACCTAGATATAATAATTATGCTCAAAGGTAACTTGTTAAATGGTCAACGGAATAAAAAAGCAAGAAGTATTAAAAGTATTGGGGAGTATTAAGTAGAGTAAATTGCCCGAAATTGCATAATTACTTACTTATGGATTAACGTTAATAGAGACGTTTGACGAGTGCGGCATTAATTATTACTAACTAATGCAAAAGACGTACGTGCGTATCCGTATGTGTGTATCAAAGCCTCGCAATCGCCATAAACAATTTTCGTGTTTTCATGCGATGGCCGAGTCAATCTATTTATTTAAAACGGTAAAGATTTTTAATATTGATATGGTCACTATAAGATGTCGTTAGGTTAGATAATTACGTAACAACTTAAGACAGAAGGTCCCTTAAGTAGGGACTGAATAAATTAATAACCGACTTGGTATTACATGGATCTCACAACTTTTTACGGTAGAACAACTAAGTTGCGAGACTTGGGTTTTTGACAAGTATTGTTTTTTATGGGATCAACATTTACCTTTAGCGTTTTGAAGTGCCTAGTCTCTTCCCAACTACGATGGCTTTCAGTCTATCCGAACTCGACATCCAGAACACTACAGAGGTAACACTACACCCCGTGGCAAGACTAGTACCCGTAATAATTATCACATAAAAACAATACTTGTAAAAAAACCAAGTCTCGCAACTCAGTTCTTCTACCGTAAAATGTTATGAGATCCATGTAATACCAAGTCGGTTATTAATTTATTCAATACCTACTTAAGGGGCCTTCTGTCTTAAGTTGTTACGTAATTATCTAACCGAACAACATCTTATAGTGACCATATCAATATTAAAAATCTTTAAAGTTTTAAATAAATAGATTGACTCGGCCATCGCATGAAAACACAACTATATTTCACAAGTAATACACACATTTTATTTTTCAACTTTCACACAACGCCATCTAGTCCCAAACTAAGCAGAGCTTGTGCTATGAGTACTAGACAAATGAACAAATGATTGTGTTCATCACACAAACATTTGTCCTGGGTGGGAATCAAACCCACGACCTTACGCATAGCAGTCAGGGCCACTGACCACTAGACCAACAGGCCTGTCATATGTAAATTAGATTTTTTAGTGCGATTGCCAAGTCAATCTGACAGTCGAGACCAAAGGTTTAATTTGCTTTCTAAGACTCCGCGGAATCTCGATAATTATGTTAAGATGGTTATTCATTCCCGGACCGATCTAGGCAAGCCTTCCTTAACCTTGAAGAAAATCAATCCATATAGCTATTATTATCTAATCAGAACCTGTTCTAGTAAAAAACTATTTTTACTGAAACATATATTTTTGTTTTTATTGATAATAAGCTCGCGTTTGACCACCATCTCACCTGATGGTAAGTGACGATGTGGTCGAAGATGGAGCACGCTTACCTAGAAGTAACCTATTCACTCAGGACTTAAAGACCACTAAGTTAAAGACTGTAACTACTTTTGATATGTATTTTTAGGGTTCCGTAGCCGAATGGCAAAAAACGGAACCCTTATAGTTTCGACATGTCTGTCCGTCTGTCTGTCTGTCCGTCCGTCCGTATGTCACAGCCATTTTATTCCGAAACCATTAGGACTATACATGTAAAACTTGGTAGGTAGATGTATTCTGTGAACCGCTTTCCGATTTTAAGAGAAAATTAAAAAAACAATTAAAATAAAGGGGGCTCCGAATACATGGAACTGAAACTGAAAATATTTTTTTTCATGAAACCTATACGTGTGTGGTATCTATAGACAGGTCTTTTAAAATGACACTGTGGTTTCTAAAATGACTTTTTCATAAAGTTAATCGTTTGAAAGATATACGCTTCCAAAGTGGTAAAATGTGTGTCCCTCCCCCTCTAACTTCTATAATAATGAAGTGAAAAATCTAAAAAACCATATGTTGTAGATCTTAATGTAAGCTTTCAACCAAAATTGGTTTGAACGAGATCGAGTCAGCAGTTTTTGAGATACAGTATATTTTCGAAAACTGCAAAAATAACTTTGTAATTCATACAAATACTATGAAAAACAAAGTTATTTGGCGTAGTTGTAAAAATTGTAAATAAGCTAGTTTTAAAAAAATTATAAGGTTTTTTGTTTATTTATTTTTTCAAATTTATATATTAAGTATGTTATATTTATTATAGTTACTACGGAACCCTTCATGGACGAGTCCGACTCGCACTTGGCCAATTTTTTTATATTACGTGATAAAAACGATAGTTGAAAATTTTCTTGCAAAGTATCAGTAGGTATAAACTTATAGCGAAACTACAATTTTAACCTGTTTCTCAAACGCTCCCATAATCTTCATAAAACTCCAAAGAGAACAAATTTAACATCCATGCCTCACTAACCAAATTAAAACGTAAATTTTAAGGCTCAGTAAAAAATACCAAAGTCAGAGTCTACCTAATTAAAGAGCCACAAATTGTTCTAATTTACTTCATCGGCACACTTTTGAGGTCTTCCTTGATAGAAGACTGTTTTAACGATCTGTGTAACGTCTGTCGTAATTTTAAAGACGGTAACTGAGGGATCTCGTTAAGGGATGTCCATATCTTTGTAACTTTTAGGTTTTTTTTCGGCGGGAAAATCAACAAATGAGTCCTCTCGCTCTGTGTGGAGCGGAAAGGAGTATCAGACTTCAACTAACTGGAAACTCACCTTGTTTTTCGATTCTTCTTGCGTTCCGGGGCCGCGTTATCTCGTAAGAACATTACCGCAACCCCAGCTGAATGCTCTTTGAGACGTGCGTGGAGCACTCGACGCCACACGTGCCTAAAGTGGCCGGATATCGGCTCCCGTTCAGTAGTTCGCGTGTCAGTATTTGGTTCCTGCAGGTACCAAATATATTATTTCTACAGATTACTGGCTGGTGATGATTGGCCTACAGATTCCTGTCCTAGGTCTGAATGTTTGTTAATTAGAAGATTATTAGACATAATTCATCGTGTAGAGCAAATTTTTTTAAATAGATATTAGTACTGTTTTACCAACAAGTATTATGCAGATCAATACAGGTTTAATAGAAAATCTCCTATTGAATACTTCACTTAATATCCTCAATTTCCTCAAAATAATAAAATACATGTAATTAGGCGTGTGTAACTCTTTACGGAACCGACTCACTGATTTGAATCATTGAAGTGATTCAAAAGATTGGTTCAGTAACAACGTTTCAAATGCATCATTTGAATCTGTAACATTACTTTGCTCTGGCTCATTTCGCGCGACGTGTCGCTCGTGTGGCGATTGAGCAGTGTGGGAGCGAGAGAGAGACCGAGACACACTGAGTTACTTTAACTATTGACTCTTGTATCCTATGCACGAAGATCGACTTTATTTATAATCTCAGTTATTATAATAAATATGTAGACATAAAATATACAGTATTAATGCCTCAAAACATTTTTATGTCTCAATAGTAAACGTCCGCAACGCAACATAAGAATGTTACGTTTCTATACATGACGTCGCGTCGCGTGCAATCACTGAGTCATTTGAGCCGATGATGCAAATGAGCCAAATGAAACATATCAGTGTTCCGGATCATTTCAGTGATCGAGATACAAATGTTCCAACCTCAAAAATGATACACTTTGCCCACCTCTACATGTAATAACATAAGATAAGTTGTTTCGAGATACCCACACAAGAGGACATCGAGCGCTCATTAATCATGTCTTTAAGTCCATACCTCTTCATTTGTCACCTATTTCCCCTCTCTCCTCAGAATAGGGTTGCCACTTGAAAGAAAATAATTAGAATAGTTTTTATTCCGGCATTTAATTTGATAATTATAATGATCCCATTAAACCACATAAAGAAGTGAAAGTTGAGACCAACTTTCTCTATTTTATGAAATAAATATTTTATTTGAAAATGTCAGAAAGTTAGTTGACCTGTCATGGCTTTTTTTTTCCGGGTGACAAAATCATCGAATGACTTTCTCCCGCTCTGGGTGGAGCGGTAGGTAGTGTCAGATTTCTACTGACTAAAAACCCACCCCGTTCCTTCAGCTTCCCTTAAGTTCTGGGGCCGCAGTATCTCGTTACAACATTTCCGCAACCCCGGCTGACATTCCTGCCACCCCGGCGGTACCTGTCATGGCTAAAGTGAGTTACTGAGCAACGTGAGTACTCTTCAGAAATTGTCCACGCTGTATAATTTTGTGTACTCAGTATACTACCCTGTATTATCATCATCTTCATCATTTAATTTTATGTTCTTTCAATCCATCCAAAGGTTATGTCATAGATATTTTTTGATGGAGGTTTTTATATTTTTTGATGTACAGTAAAACATATTCTGATTCACAGCTTTATACCTTAACAAAAATTACGTTGTATTATTTCCTTATAAAATATAGGCCGATAATATTAAAATATTGTTAAGGTGGCAACCCTCGCCCTGAGAGGCTTTGAAAAATGGCAACCCACTTAAGTAGCCGGGGTGGTTATCGGCTTAAATGTTCCCGTATTGCGGTTCCAAGTATTAAATATAAAAGTTATGGGTAAGAGAAATAGATTTGTGTTTAAAAAATTCATATTGATGTTCGTTTTATTCTGGTTAGTCTTAGTACTGTCTTCGAAAATAGAATTGTCATATTCTTACATTAAGATATAAAAATTAGATTATGGTATCATTAGAACTTAAAACGGGATATTAATTACCATGTGTATTTTTTGTTCATCCGTGATCATGGCGCTTACAACAGTGCCGAAATATCGAAAACTCGAAACAAAAGATACACGTGGTAAGTATCCCGTTTTAAGTTCTAATGATACTGTGACCATGTTAGCTTAAAAACTCATACGTTGGCTAGTTATAGGTCTTGTTTTTGGAATAGCCAATTTTACAGCAACTTCGAACTGGAGCAAATAAAATTCAGTCACGCATTTATAGACACTGAACCGATACAGAATTTCGAAGAATTTTATTTTACGTATTATAACTAGCTCTGCCCGCAACTACGAGTCGTAATTACTTCGTTATCATATTCTATTATATCCCTAGTGAGGCAATTAAATTTGTTTTCCATTTATGATATTAGTTGCAGTTATTAGTAGTAGGTACCGACTGTTGGTAACATAGATAACTGTTTATATTCCAAAATAAAAGCTTTTTACTTTTTCTTTTAACAGAATGTTGTAAAACTTTAACCATTGAGAATGGACTTTAGTCACTTTATTAGTTCAAATTGTATGTAGGTAATGTATTACTAGTGGTCGGGCATTGGTCAAAATTCAACCTCAATTTTAATTATTTCAAAGGCATTATTATATATAAATATTAACTTCTACATTTCTCCGCATACATTTTAACGGTGAAAAATTATATAGTCCTCCGTCTGCGCAATTTTCGTAAAAAGGGCTAAAAGTTTTTGCTTCGCGTATTTATACATACATAATTATAAGTAACTACATTTAGATATTGCTGTTCAAAAGTACCATTTTATCGGTTTTATGGAAAAAATGACTTTGGAGTTGTATAAAGACTGTTGGGTGCTATGAATGTTGATATACATAAAAACTTAGCTTACATATTCTTTGGGAATTATTACTATAATTGTTTATTACCAAAAAATGTTTCGTCAAATAATCTGATGGACCATACATTTATTAATTGAATTTAAATATTATGTCTCATCATATCGTATATATGTAGGTAGACCGGTATGTATATAATGTACTAACTAAAAAGCGATGTACGTGTGTATACTGGCGGTACCTTCATATCAGTAGCGCTGTCAATGCCAATCATCATTCAATATTGATTGACATGCATTAATTTTGTTTGCGTCCAATAAACATGGTTTTAGTTTTATTCAAACATTATATACCTATTAGCTTCGAAATCGTTCGCGTGGGAGGTTTTTTGTGTATTTCCTGACCCTGCGTGAATTCTGGGATACAAAATAGTAATTCGTTGATTTTGACTATTTACATACCTTCATTCAGATCCGTTCAGTAGTTTTTGCGTGAAAGAGTAACTTACAAATATCCATCCATACAAACTTTCACATTTTTAATATTAGTAGGAACTTACATAAAAATATTTGAAAATAAATCTCTTTTCTATTTAGAAGATTTCCTTGGATAAACTAACTAAGCCCATTTTGATGAGATAGAAAGGCACCCGGATAACGTCGAACGGGTACATTTGAAACTACATAATATTATTTTTGGTTCCCCTCCTAACCGTATCCCTGATAACTAAAGTACCTGACCCTTATATTCGATACATAATCGCATTTATCTCTTGTTACAGATGAGCCAAGATAATGACGCCACCCGAAGGTAGAACGTAACACACCAAAATGGATATAGATCATGTGGTATTGGACAAAGAAGCAATCAGTCGGTTCGAACAGTACACGTTGGCAAAGCCCTCGCTAAACGGAGGCATCCCTTTGGACCGATGCCAAGATGCCGACTCCATGGTATCTAATAGCAGAAAAAGAACGCAAACATCCCGTCAAAAAGTTGTTTGCTGCTTTTGTCTAAAAACTACCAAGTATAGAAGAAAACAATTCATTATCGGCTCCCTCACAAACGTTGTAATATTTGTCGTACTTTTAGCTTACACGTTTTTGGGGTCGTTCATTTTTCTTGCCATAGAAGGCGGCGCGGAAGTCCCAGCCAGGCCGAGAATACTTCCCGATAGACAAAAGCTTAGTCATAAAGATACAAACAGTACACACAAAAAGATAGACGAGGAATACGATTATGGGAATCTAACTTTGTCATCAAATTACTTTTGGGACGCTAGAAACAGAGCTGTTGAAAATATTTGGGAGATAACAGTGTCTCTAAATATTTTGTATAGAGAGAATTGGACGCGGTTAGCTGCACAGGAGATTCTAAAGTTTCAAAACGAGCTTGTACAAAGGGTTACTACCGAAATGGCGTCACAGTATGGCGTCAGTTACCGAGAGATGGCGCTAGGTGAATTTGGGAGCGACCTCACCAACCATTATGAGGAGCATGAATGGAATTTGGCACTCGCTTTTTTCTACTCGCTCACTGTTTTAACTACAATAGGTGAGATTTTTACGTACTTTGTTTTAATATTGTGTAACTAATTCTGGGTTAGTGTCCTTAATTTAATTTTGAAGGCAGAAAATTGTCAGAGCCAAGCATTTGCAATGCTAAAGTTATGCATTAATCATGATACAGCGAACAACTCTAAAAACGTGCACACATCAATATTGATGTATGTATTGCAGAAATTTATTTGTATTAGCATCCCAATTGAATTACTTGAACTAGCATCCCTTCTATAAACTAATTTTTCAATGGTGTTTGTGCATGTAAGTTACAATATTTGTAAACAAACTCACAAAATTAATAGGTACCTACCCAAATCTTCAAATAGTAAATAGCACTGATTCACCTTAAGGAATATTTTCACCTTCAAACAATGTCTGAACCAAGCTTTTACAAACTAATCATGACATAGCTAACAACCCTAAAAATATGCATACATCATTGTTATATTGTTAAGATTGAATCACTTGAATTTGCATCCCTTACATAGACTTGTTTTTTTGAAATGGTGTTTGTGCATTTGAGTTTCAATGTTTGCATACAAACTCACAAAGTTAATAGGTACCCAAAAATTTGCAATAGGTAGATAGCACTGATTCACCTTTTAGGAATATTTTCACCTCCAAACATTGTTTGATTTCATGAACAAAATATTAATGGCTACATTTCTTCCTTAGGTTACGGCAACATCGCTCCAAGAACAATTCTTGGGAAAGGCGTAACCATAATCTATGCCTTGATTGGTATACCACTTACCCTGGTCTACCTATCCAGCGTCGGGTCTCTGCTCTCCAAAATGGCAAGAAGTGTCTTCAGTCGAGCCCTCTGCTGCTGTCTGTGCTCAAACTGCGGGTACTGCTGCTACGACGAAAGAAGAATGGCAGAGAAGGAACGAAGAATGAAACTGAAAAGACAACAAGAAGAAATGCTCAATAGTCAAAACACGAGCAAAACACCGACGGAAGAGTGCTACGTGTTAAAACCTGACAGTCAAAAAGATCTGTCGCTATCAGAAAGGCCAACCACGAGTACAGCCAAAGATGACGTCATTAGTTGGCCAGACACAGATTCTAAACTATCTATGCATGGTCTCAGCATACTAGCTCCAGTTCTTTTATGTCTTGCAGCAATATTTATATACATAGTTATTGGAGCAGTAGTTTTGTTCAAAATAGACAATTTGAGCATCATAGACGGATTTTATTTCTGTTTCATGGCGTTAAGCACCATTGGCTTTGGTAATATTGTTCCTGGTATGACTTATACAACAATAAACGGTGTTAGATATTACACCATCAGATCTACCACTCTGTGGTTTTGTTCTGCGTATACCCTAACAGGTTTGGCACTAACAGCCATGTGTTTCGGAGTAATACACGACGAAATTATTTATAGAATAAAACATCAACAAAAACAATGGTCCCAAAAAGGCAACACTGTCAATGATGGAGTCAATATGAATGATCCGTTCTACATGAATTCCTGACAAATGTATAGTAAGAGTAAGTCTGAGAATCTGTACAGCATTATGGAAGATAGTTCTTTAGAGCGTAACAGAATCGAAATTGACAATAGAGAAGTAGTTCTTAGTGTAGATGATATAACGGCGGCGGTTGACCCTAATGCTGAGTTCCCACCGCCGCCACCCGAAGAAGAAATCGTTGCAATAGTAACCAAGAAAGAGCCCAAAGGTTTCGGTAATATGGTAGCATACAATGCGTTACCAGAAATGTTGGAACATGTAAACACATAATCTAAAAAGACTTGAAGTTTTTGATTCAATTTACTTTTATTTTTCCCGGCTGTGAATAATAATGATTAGTTTATACAATTTTATCAAATATCATAATGGTCTTTGTCGAATTTACTTTTGTCAACTGTAATTATGTAAATAGTGTTGTAAATATTGTAATTAGTTAGTTATAGAAAATGATGTCGGACATCTTTTATCGGATCTATTTGTCAACTGTTAATATCAAGGTAATTGTAATGATTTTCATGTGAATAGTTTCTTTGTAAAAAAATATGAGTTTAATAAAAAATGGAAAATTAATTTGTTGAATTTTATTTTAATTGCCATACCATACCAAAGGAAAAATACTAGTCTGAGAGCAGTTCTTAGATAAAAATACATATAACACACTTGTGCCTGTGATACTGGTGTAAGAATGATTGGTAAAATAGTGTGTCCCTTCAAATATTTAATGTACAAGAGTTATTTTGCACTAGTGTTGCCCAAACGAGAGTCTCGCAACTCGCAAGAGTCTTGCAATTAGCGATTATCCTATTGCTATTTATTAAACGGTAGTTGAGATCTCAGAACAATGTAACAGAAGAGTCTTGCAATTAGCGATTATCCTATTGCTATTTATTAAACGGTAGTTGAGATCTCAGAACAATGTAACAGACTCTGTTACACGAGACTCTCATTTGGGCAACACTATTTTGCACTAATATTCAGTCTTGCAAAGGTTGTGAAATGTTCTAACAAAATACCGCAGCCAGGAATGTATAATTGTTTAAAATACCTGAAACAATTCTTAGTATAGAAAAAGTAAAGCCTTCAAAAATTCCAGATTTAAATATTTCTTATAACATCTCTGTTCGAGAAAAATTGGATCATTTTCCACTCATGTTATCTTGGTCAAAATCATTGCATATAGCTCTAGAACATCTTACTAAATGGAAGACCGTACTAAATTATTATCAAAAAAGACATTGGAGAAGGCCTGTAGGCGAAAGTTAAACGCCTACGACTCACTATCTGCCTAGCCTTTCCTAACTTTGTTGGAATTCGCTTCCAGTCTAACCGGATACAGCAGAGTACTTCTAGTGACCTCCACAACTCAGTAACTGGTGTCGTCTCTTGTCAAGCCTAGTGACAGATTTTTCAGCTTCTAATTACCGTAATGCATGTCTAATATACACAAATTAAGGCTGGAACATATTATATGAACTGACCTACAGAATGGCTATTGAAATATAATCTTTATTTCAATGATAATACGATTGAAACTTTATATAGCTGATTATAAAGCTTAGTTTAACAGATATACATAGGTGTATCTATTATTTAACCCCTCAAGTGTCAACGGTACACCGTTTGTACATAACGTCACGGCTCGCATTGGACGATGTATTTTACGTTTATGTTGCAAGTAACACGATGTGGCTGTATCATTCGACTAATCGATTCATATTTGACCGGTTTTAGTAACATTTTAAAGGGAACACCACTAAAATGAACGAAAAAAAATGTTTACAATATGTACCTGTGGTTTTAGTTGTGACGCCGCAGACTTTTTCGTTGTGTTATCAAATAGTTTTTATTACTTTTTACAGTGTCTAAGTGGAATAATTTGTGTTAATATTGCCTACACATTATTGTGTTATCGTGTGTTTTTTTCGTGAATATGTGTTTTTTCGTGTGTATGACTTCGAATGTGAGTGAAAATTATGAAAGTTAAAACAAATCACATCACTGCGAGATGAGGTCAGTTTGATTTGCTTATTGAATGATATAGTTAGATAAACTCATAACGAAAGTATAATATTTACCATGATAATGGCCATAAATTGCCGATTTATCATTTTTTCTGAAGTCCTACCCAAAAATCAAAAAGTACATTAAACATGGACATTCGAGGGGTTAATCAAAACAATACAAGAAGTATGAAGTCCATTCGAGTCAACGACACATCGCAATGAAGGACCGAGTAGCTTCAATTGCCTACTGGGGTTGCGAGTATTGTACTGTCTCCGTATCCGTATTATCATTGACTCAGCAACACACTTTGTTCTCCGTGCAGATCGCACATCTAACCTGCACTAGCTCACTCGCGTGACTGCCAGATTCAGCCAGATGATGGCACACCCCACCACCAAGAGCGCATGAGACAGTGTTATATCTACTTGTATGTTTACGTAGATATAGTTAGTTAGTTAGTTACGTAGTATAGTACATACACTACAGGAATGTCCTGACGAGACTCCGAGGCCCCGGATTTAAAGGAAAGAAAGGGGTGGGTTTCTAGAATCTAACACTCTCTTTCGCTCCACCCAGAGTGGAAGGAATCAATTGATGATTTTCATACTGAAAAGAAAAGCAAGGAGTCCAGTGGGCACTGCGTAGTACACTTTGCATATAGGTAATTTTATGGCGCTTCCAGAGCACCGTTGCATCAACAAGGAACTTTGAATACACGTAATCCAACCACAAATAAGTAAGTATAAAAAACGTAAGTATGATTGTGTACGACGAAAATGAATAAATATGAAAATTAATGCCATCATCACAACGACGCGACACAGTTAGCGCGATGGTTGAGCGATTGGCTGCTGCCCTGCGTGATGCGGGTTTGATTCCCGCATTAAACAAATATTTTTATGGTTTATAGATAATTCTTCTCGATCTGACTGTTTATTAATGAGACTCTCATTTTTGTAAATCACGTTATAGGAATCATTTTTAAAGGGCAAGGTGTACATTTTATAACTATTTAAACACCCGGACAAGTGCGACTGACTAACTGACCTCCACAACCCAGTAAAAGTATGTAAAGATGGTCACTCATCCACGAATCGACCTCGAAAAGCGTTGCTTAACCTTGAGCCGTGATTGAACCGTGCGGCTGTTGTTATTTAGTCACAAGCTCTTGAATCGTGAACCATCCAAATCTATACTAATATTATAAAGCGGAAAAGTTTGTTTGTTTGTTTGCTTGAACGCGCTAATCTTCGAAAGTACTAGGTGGATTTGGATGCAATTTGGTATGGAAGTAGCTTGAATCTTGAGGAAGGTTATAGGCTACTTTTTACGCGACTGCAAAAAAGGAGAGTTGTGTTTTTACCGTGATAGAATCCACGAGAGCGAAGCCCCGCGTGAGTACTAGTAATATTATAAAGCGGAAAAGTTTGTTTGTTTGCTTGAACGCGCTAATCTTCGAAAGTACTGGGTGGATTTGGATGCAATTTGGTATGGAAGTAGCTTGAAGCTTGAGGAAGGTTATAGGCTACTTTTTACGCAACTGCAAAAAAGGAGAGTTATGTTTTTACCGTGATAGAATCCACGGGAGCGAAGCCCCGCGTGAGTACTAGTCATCAATAAAAAAGGACATAAAGGAAAATATTAACCTCTTAGGAAAGCCAGAAGAGGGGCTCAGGTCTAGTCGCTCACGTAGTCGTGCAGATGCTAATTCAGTCACGTAGAGAGCTAGTCCAGCCAATATGTAGAGACGGCGCATGCGATGCTTGAGGCCCTAACATGTATTCCAATAGTCTGCAAATGTAATTAAAGATTGCGAATAGTGAAAAAGCGTTTTTTAATGGTTTGGCTTTCGTTTGACCACTATTTCTCCTGTGGTAAGCAATGATGTGGTCGAAGATGATGAGCATGCTTACCTAGAAGTAACCTACTCACTATTTAAGTACTTTTAGTGTCTTGGCGCTGTGGAAATATTACAATTCTAATATAATACAATAATATAAATAGTTAATCCAATAATCTTCTCTTACTTTGTCCTTGTCATAATTCTGACTTTGTTCATTCTTCTTTTCATATCCAGTCAATTCTCCTCTGGAATGCACTTGCTCTTGAGATCAGGACGGCTGACAATCGCTACGCATTTAAAAATAAATTGCGGATCCACTTTCTTCACCAATAAGCAGAATTTCCATATTTAATTTTCATTTGTTTCTTAAGTATATATGTATGTATATGTAATATAATTTTCACGTACATATTGCACCTTCCACTCTATCTCTTCACCACTCATGGTTGACTGGTAGAGAATACCTACGGCATTAAGTCCGCCTTTGTACCTATGTGCATAAAGTGTAAATAAATAAATAATAATTCAGCCTATTCTGTTCTCACTGCTGAGATGTAGACCTGTTCTCTACAAAAGGTCATAAATCCATCACACGCACCCAGCACAGGGTCAGTTGATGTCACATGTCTTCGGATTATCCGTTCCTAGAACATGCGATGTTTTCTTTCACCTTGAGAACATTGCGTATGCGTATTTTCATCATCATCACGATGATGAAAATTACGCAATGTAATGTGCCTGCTGCCTGAGGTCAAACCCACGACCCACGTACGAATCCTACTCGTATCATTCTATAGTAGTCGTGCTCTTAAGCACCATGCCACAACTACTCTATGTCTTTTATATAGTGGTCACATTTTACTTCTCACAATATTATAAATGCGAAAATTTGTGAGGATGAAGATGTCACTCTTTCGCGCAAAAACTACTGAAGGGTCCCGAATGAAATTATAAACTACAGCATTTTCACAAATAATGGGTTTCAGAATTAACACGAGATCTTCGTAGATTACTAGAACATTTGGCAACGCCATCAATGGCTGCAGCCTACACAGGTGGATCATAAAGGCTCCAACTTTCTTGGCACATAACCATTGTACCCCAATCGATAGTCGGGGAATAGTAAAAATAAACGCAAACATTACATAAGATTGTAGACGGGTTGAAAGTGAGGAAGACAAATAGTGAAGTACGTTGAAATAGATTACTACTTTTTTGTCCTGTTCAATATATGTTTATTGCTTTATACACGTATCATAATTTTTGATGAGTTAATGGGTACTGAGCGTGAGTATTCGTTAAATTCAATATCTTTTTAACCGACTTCTGAAAAAGGAGGAGGTTCTCAATTCGGATGTTTGTTTGTTTTTTTTTTTTTTTTTTTTTTTTTTATGTTTGTTCGGGCATAGCTCCGTCGCTCGCCAACCGATTTGAAAAATTCTTTTTTTGTTGGAAAGGGTATACTTCCCAAATGGTCCCATGAAAATTTTATCGACATTGAACAAGCCGTTTCTGAAAAATCAACAAAAGTCTAAAAAAAATATTTACATTGATGACCTTTTCGGTTACTCTATATTGTGTTTTTTGTTCGCGCGTTTTTAGTTTTTTGTAGTTGACATTTTGGCTTTTATAACTAGATTAATTACAAATTGACCCACTAAAAAGCGCGAAAATAAAAACTTTTTTGCAAAAAAATAAAACCGACTTCCATATCAAAACACTACAAAGCCAAAAATAATTTTAATTTCGGAAGGCGGTGTGAAAAAAAAGAAAATACAAAACCAATAACACCGACTACCGAAATTAAAATTATTTTTGGCTTTGTAGTGTTTTGATATGGAAGTCGGTTTTATTTTTTTGCAAAAAAGTTTTTATTGCATACGAAAATTAAATAATATCATTTCAACACACAAAAATATACTAATTAACTTCTCCTTATACGTATATGGAAAAATTACCTAATAACAATTAAGTAATGACGTTTTTAGGGTTCCGTAGCCGAATGACAAAAAACGGAACCCTTATAGTTTCGACATGTCTGTCCGTCTGTCTGTCCGTCCGTCCGTATGTCACAGCCATTTTATTCCGAAACTATTAAGACTATGCACGTAAAACTTGGTAAATAGATGTATTCTGTGAACCGCTTTCCGATTTTAAGAGAAAAAATAAAATATTTAAAATAAAGGGGGCTCGCCATACATGGAATTGAAACTAAAAATATTTTTTTTTCATGAAACCTATACGTGTGTGATATCTATAGACAGGTCTTTAAAAATGACATTCAGGTTTCTAAAATGACTTTTTCATAAAATTAATCGTTTAAAAGATATACGCTTCCAAAGTGGTAAAATGTGTGTCCCACCCCCTCTAACTTCTATAATAACGAAGTGAAAAATCTAAAAAAACCATATGTTGTAGATCTTAATGTAAACTTTCAAACAAAATTGGTTTGAACGAGATCGAGTCAGCAGTTTTTGAGATACCGTATATTTTCGAAAACCGCAAATATAACTTTGTAATTCATATAAATACTATGAAAAACAAAGTTATTTGGCGTAGTTGTAAAAATTGTAAATAAGCTAGTTTTAAGAAATTTGTAAGGATTTTGGTTTTTTTTTTCACATAAATATATTAAGTATGTTATATTTATTATAGTTACTACGGAACCCTTCATAGACGAGTCCGACTCGCACTTGGCCAATTTTTTATTTATTTGTTTAAGGCTCTCCAATGACTTATTCACGAAACACCCAGAAAAAGAAATATTCAGACATGGTGAATTTGTCACTCACAGGGATGCACAACACAAGCTTACAAAAATATAGACCTTATTTAATACAGATTCGGTGTTTTGAGAAATAATTGTTTACTAATATTATAAAGCGGAAAAGTTTGTTTGTTCGTTTGCTTGAACGCGCTAATCTTCGAAAGTACAGGATGGATTTGGATGAAATTTGGTACGGAAGTAGCTTGAAGCTTGAGGAAGGTTATAGGCTACTTTTTACGCGACTGCAGAAAAGGCGAGTTATGTTTTTACCGTGATAGAATCCACGGGAGCGAAGCCCCGCGTGAGTACTAGTTCATTATAAAACAATTAATAATATGTTAATAATGATATTAATTTTCCAAATTGATTTCACCTAAAAACACTTTCACACGTGATTTTATTCATAAATTTAAACTAGATGAGGCAGATGTTTCTTAAGCCGGCTCTACACGTTGGCCAACACAGTGGCGAATGTAGTGGCCAATGACTATTCGCCAACGTGTAGAGGGGGTGTTTGTGCACCCAACATGCACAAACACGCCGTCTACACGTTGGCCAATACGCATTGGCCACTACATTCGCCACTGTGTTGGCCAACGTGTAGAGCCGGCTTTAGCTGACGACCCTGAGAAGAAATAACGAAACAAACTCAGAGGTCAACGTCTTTTCTCAAGTCCATATATTCCTTACTGATCAAGTCACATGGTTCTCCATGTATGTTAGGCCTGTGGTGCTCTTTGAGAACAGAAACACACAAATTTGAGCAAACCTGTCCAAAACTGCCACTAGCAAGCGTTCAAACAAAGTTCTAAGTTGAGCTACGCGTTAATTGACATTAACGCGTAGCTCAACTTAGGACTTTTTCGTTCCAATTTTATATGAAGAGTTCAAACGTTCTCTTAGACACTAGATTACGAGAGAATTAGACTATAAGAGTGAATAGGTTACTTTTTGATAAGTGTGCTCCATCTTCGACCACATCATCGCTTACCATTAACAATAAAAAAAGATTAAACATATTATTATAATAGGCCTGCTAATTATAATGTTGTTATAATCTAGCGTTTTTACTTAGTAGACTCTGTTGAAACTGACGCAATATACTCATAAGTGGTATAGAATAGATTAGGCAAATTAATTGGCATTTATACAACGTGTAACGGAAACCCCATATCTATCCAAAAGGGCTGAAGACAACATCTGGTATGGAGTCTCTATGCACAGTTTCAGCACAAAATAACTAACTCAAAGAATAGATACCAAATTATTGGTTTCATATATTTCTTGAATACCCATCATAACAAACGTGTCACAGCACTACGAGGGTCAATAACTTTCCATGTCACTTGCCAATAACACGATAATTCTTTTGTTCTTCTTAATTTGAAAAATTCGGTCTCTGGTATCAGCGTATTGGAATTTGTAATAAGTTCTACACACGTAGACTTAGGATTACAAACCCTTGCCATATCGTTTGTTATCATCCAAAGAAGCCGTGCACTTGGTACCTATGTATATACCCTTTAAATTACACGTTGTATAGTAAGGAGTACACAAGCAAGATATTATTTCACGCTTGTATACTACTAGCTATATACAATAGTGGCAACTAGACGAATTTATCATAAATTCATTTATTCAGGTAAATTACACCCATTGCCATTAATTAATCAAATTACAAATACAATTAAAATCAAAACAAAAGTAACATAAAATAAAATGAAATAAAGCCATAATAATAATAAACACAAAATTAAAATAAAATACAAATTAAAATACATAATCAAAACAAGAAATACAATACTAACATAAAAATCCCTACAGATATTATAAATTACAATCTTCTACCCGGCATTGGTACGGCGACATGCCTGCTCGAACAATGCCGGAGGTAAGGGCAGTCCAACCTTTCCCCGATCATCGCTAGAACGGTGTTGGAGCTGGCCCGCACTCTGCGTACCGTGGACGCGGCACGCTTACGCATAGTCGCGTGAAAACAGTCAGTGCACGCTTCTGCGAACATACCCGAGGCGCTACAGTATCGGGGCAGCCCCATCACCGCCCTGAAAGCGTTATTATACTGGACACGGATGGCGTTATAAGCTCTAGCAGAATAATGCGCCCACAGGCTGCATGAGTAGAGCGACGTACAGTATGCTCTAAAAAGTGTAATCTTTACCTCTCTAGAGTACCTCGCAAACCTGCGCGCGACCATATTCGCTCTAACAGACAACGCCCTCCGCTCCCGTTCTATGTCTGCATGATCCTTGAGATCGACAGTTAAAAGATGCCCAAGGTATTTAAATTGTTCAACCCTTTTTAAATTATCACCATTGAGCCTAACTGGTGGTAAGTCGCTGGGACACTTTGCTCTGACGGTCTCAAAGACCATGTACTGAGTCTTCTGCACGTTATACAATAAACCGTGGCCACAAGCATATTCCTCACACGTCTTCAGCAGCTTCCTTAAGCCACAAACCGAGGCGCTCAGCAGCACCATGTCATCAGCGTAACTGATATTATTGACACATACCCCGTCAATGTGACAGCCGACATGCTGACTGCTGAGCGTCACGATTAACCCGTTCATGTACAAATTGAACAGGGTAGGAGATGTTAAGCCACCCTGCCTAACTCCGCACACGAGCTGATATGGATCCGACATTGCCCCCGCCCACTTGACGCTATTGGACTGATGCGCATACCAATACTTGAACATATTAATTAGTTCCTGCGGCAAATCCACACTCCTCAGCTTGCTCCATAACAGGTCATAGGCTACAAGGTCAAAGGCCCTGGATAAGTCAAGGAAGCATGCATACACGGGTGTCCTACGATCTGTGTAATATTTAACAGTATGCTTCACACACAGGATAGCACTTTCAGTGGACAGCCGGGGACGAAACCCGAACTGATTATCGTGCAGTGTTACGTATCTATTCAACTGCGCGTTAAGCAGACCGTCAAACACTTTAGCAATAACAGTGGCAAGAGAAATAGGCCTGTAGTTACTCTTATCGGAAAGGTCACCAGTTTTATTCTTCACTACAGGCACTACCACTGTCTTCATAAAGTCGTCTGGCAAGTAGGAATGGCTCACGCACAGCGAGTAAAACATAGCCAAGACTCTAGCGATATGAGGCCCGGCGTGCTGCAGGTGCTCGATGCTGAGTCCATCATGGCCCGGGGACTTACCCCTCGATATAAGCCTTATGGCTTTCGTTATATCCCTCGCGAGGAAGGCAGTTACTCCGTCTTGATTGTTCATACCAGCATCGAGCACCTCCGCCGCCGTACCTAACGGAGATTTCACAGAAAAATGGTTCTTAAAAAGATTTGCAATCTCTTTTGACTCATTAACACCATCGACGCTCACAGGAAGGCCGGGGCGTACATTCGTCTTATTTGTACTCCTCCAGAAGCCGCGAAAATCCCCTTTACTGTGTTTAACTACTAGAGCATCCATTGTTATTTGGTCCTGATGATTTTGGCACCATTTTAATCGAGACTTGAATACTCTTCTGCTATCACACATTTCTTTGTATAGAAATCCCGACTTAGGCCTACCACACAATACCCAATCCTTAAGTTTAGATTTAGCCACCCTGTGAGCCTCGCTGACATATTTGTTCCACCCTGCTATGTGCGGGCCACGCCTGCCCCCCATCACACTTCCCCGACTCACCACTGCCGCGTCGCGGAGAGCAATCACAATGTCGGAGTAAAGCGTATCTAAAACCCGCCTGTGGCCACGATCACTACAGAAACAATCAGCGCAGTTTTTACATTCAGATGGAAAGTCAATTACTTTTAGCCGTTTATGACACTCCTTGGCATATATCGACACTTGTTCTTTACTTTTCATACCCAATACAACGTCTTTATTTATATTGCTAATCTCGGACATTACCTTAGGCGTTAGCAGTTTTAAATTACACGTAATGATAAGTGGAAAATGATCCGACCACAGAGTGTCATAATTGACATCAACACTAACAACAGCCAGCTTAGCCGAGTGAGTAGCTAAACAGTGATCTAGCCAACTACTGGTCCCGTGCACATCACTTATAAACGTAAATGTATCCGAGTTCAGCCCTAGCACATCTACATCTATACATGACCATTGTTGGTCATCACAAATATTTATAAGTTCACTGAAAAACAACTCACCCGGGTCCGCATTGAAGTCGCCTAAAATAAATACAGATTCGATCCCATATTCGTCAACAATAGCACTTATCTCACTTAAACAATCAGTGAAATCCTGTAGATTATCGACACTGTTTATCGGCAAGTAAACACTCATTACGATCACTAATCTGTCACTTGTTGTGATTTTAATACCACAAATACGAGCATTATCGCACTGTAACACTGACACCTGTTGAAACGCACTATATCGCCATAACAACGCGACGCCGCCATACGGTCGCCCGCGCACTATGCCTGCAGACGTATCTACCGCAGACGTCGCTGTATATCCGAAACCACTGTCGACCGTGCTAATATATGGTATGTCATGCGGCATCAACCAAGTTTCCTGGAGACAAACTATGTCACACATACGGCACAGGACTCTGACGTCATCAATGGAGCGTTTGACATTCTTGCAGTTAAATGTAGCCAAATGATATGTATAACTATCCATTATTTGGTATATTTGGGCCGCCGGCGGCAGTAATATGCTCGCCGTTCGATTTCCTGTGTTTGAAGTTCACAAACCGACGAAATATAACACCAACAGGCCACAAGGTTGCATCCATGTACTTGGGTAGATTGGCCTCTAATATAAAAAATTTGTATGCTTTATGCCCCCTTTCAACTTTCATGTTTATTCTCTCTAAAGACACAGTTTCCTGTGTCTTGTTATAAATATGTTTAATTATGTCGCTTTCTATTGTCGACACATGCACATTAGTAATGAACATAGGAATTTTTCTATCTGCCCCTCGGAATGTGCACTCTAAATCTCTAGCTACACCCGATATGCCCAAGAAACGATATTTCCCTGGCTTTTTACGATGCAATACTTTTTGCCATCCTTCACTGTCATTGTTTTCCTCCGTCAAAGTTTCACATACATCCAGCCGCCGCCGCTCTGACTCATGCCGTCCAGTCAAATAACTGCGCCCGGCCTTATCAGCGGCAGTCAGCTGATCGGCTATCCGCACAGTAGGTGCGTCTGACGCCAACGCAGCAGTAGGCATAGAATCAGAACTTGGGCTCGTGTCACGGCTCATAGCCGGGCACTCCCCCTCCGCCACACAGTGGGACCCGACGCTTGCCTCATGACGCCGCGGCGGCGACCGACCGCCTCCCGCTCCGCAGCCCGCGGCGGCGCCTGCTAGCTCACACTCCACCGACCGCTGATTATTTGAATCATGATCGCTTAGTTTATCTTCAACTACCCTCATTTCTCTGTATTGCGGCGGTGACCGTACATCAGCTGATTCGAGTTCTGTGTTCACCCGTGACTCGTTACATAGATTATGACATTCGTGCGAAAGTCCTATAGGACCATTATCTAACCAAGCACCTCGTTTCGAGTTAACTTTGAACGCCGATGGCGGCAGAGAATCGTATTTTACACGAAGAACATCCGCTTTTAATTTATTAACACTAACCTGTGTAGCATAGGTCAACTTTATATTTTCTATTTCGGCTTTCAATACTTGCATGTCCTTTAATAATTTTGAACAATCCAAGTGGTCTATCAGAATTGGGGGTAGTTTATCCAACTGTCTTGCCACAAAAATTGGAATAACATCGGGCTCTGTAGATTTAAATAGGTTCACTATGTCTATTATGTCCCTCTCTTCCTTTCCTTTGTTTTTCCTCAATATTTTTCTCACATCCGTTGGAATAGACTCAAACAGGAGTGACTTCGAGTTCTTGATTTCATCACTTGTGAATGTACTTTTACAGATACGCACCAGTGACTCTTCGTCTACGATTGACACTTTATTTTGTATGTACGATAACATCTCATCAATGATGATATTACACACATTGCACTGCACAACGTTCGTCATTTTATTACTTTGCTCGAGTCTACGCTACGTATAATAAACACGCTCGTCGCTGTACGGTGCGCTTAATACAACAAGAGTTCACTTTTGAGGTAAAATACTACATTTTGCTAAGTCTATTTTTCTGTAGGCTTTTATTGCTAAATCTCGAATTTTTATTACTACCAATATTATTGCGTACATAACTTACGTTGGTTTACGATACAATTCATCAACATACCATTCTAAAAACCACACCTGGTGTTGTTTACTGCCTTTACATAGAGCGAGTGTCTATTTGACCTCTAAAACTCAGCAGCTGGGTAACACGATACCCCGTGATAAGACTCACGTCAGATTTTCTGGCTTCTAACCCGCAACGACAGGCCCGTTGGTATAGTGGTCAGTGGCCCTGACTGCTGTGCGCAAGGTCGTGGGTTCGATTCCCACCTAGGACAAATGTTTGTGTGATGAGCACGGTCATTTGTTCTTTGTCTGGGTGTAATTTATCTATAATATGTATGTATTTAGAAATATATATGTATGTTTATCAGTTGTCTAGTACCCATACCACAAGCTCTGCTTAGTTTGGGACTAGATGACGTTGTGTGAAAAGTTGTGAAAAAAAAAAAAAAAAAAAACGAATGTCAAAAATGTAAAAGTGAAAGTCGGGACTAATCATAGATAAAATAAATAACTTTGATTTCTGTGGGACTAATGGCTTCACGCGCTTTCCGAGACACGGAGGAATCTCGGTAGGAAACATGTGTGTGTGATAAATAAATAAATGAATAAATAAATAAATGTTAAGATCCCATCCACCGACCGAGCTCGGCAAGGATTTTTTAACCTTATTATTTAGCCACGAGCTACTCACCTGATTTTAACTTTGCCCCGCAAAATTTGCATATTGAAAGTCTTAATAAAATAGTGGATCGGCCACACGCTCCGGAGGGATGTCGATCACATAACTCAACAGGCGATGGATTGGAATCCTCAGCGTAAAAGGAAGCGTGGTCGTCCCCAAGGGCTGCCATCCGTCTGGGTTTGCCCGGATTTGTCCTAGTTTGTTGAGCGTCCGGGGGGATTTTCTCAATAAGCGTCCAGGTAAAACCCGGACACACATTGGTTCCACAGGTACCAAAAAGCACGATCTCTATTATTATTTTCCTATGGTATTTCATCTCATTGTTTATGTTACGTTGATTAAATGAAAAGGACGAAACTGTTATTAAAAAAAGTAAAAAAACTAAAACCCGACTACGACAAAAAAATCAATGCTAAAAAGGATGAAAAGAGATTTTCAGGATGCTGAAATAAACAAGGTTACTGGAAAAACAAGAACAGAACAAAAATAAAAGCCGTAGTCACACGTCACGTTATTAATTGTTTTGTTACGGTTGATATCGTATATAACGTGTGACTACGGCTTTTATTTTTGTTCTGTTCTTGTTTTTCCAGTAACCTTGTTTATTTCAGCATCCTGAAAATCTTGTTTCATCCTTTTTAGCATTGATTTTTTTGTCGTAGTCGGGTTTTAGTTTTTTTACTTTTTATTATTTAAACTATTTTGGTGTTAAATCACTGTGCTTCTATACTATTTACTTTATTTTTTATAAGTTCAAGTGAAGCCCTTTCAAATGATACCAAACACGGTATATCTAACTTACTTTTATTTTTTACACATGACTTTTTGACCGCTAGAGGGCACCATGTTTAATTTAAGCAATATTTTTGATAAGTACAAGTGAAGCCCTTTCAAATGATACCAAACACGGTGTATCTATCTTATTTTTATTTTTTTACACATGATTTTTGTCCACTAGAGGGCGCCACTTTAAATTTAAGCAATGTTTTGGAAATGTGCATGTCACGCCCTTTCAAATGATATCAAACACGATGTGTTTATCTTATTTTTATTTTTTAACACAACACTTTTTGGGCCCTAGAGGGCGCCACATTGGGTTTTGTGACACGTCACGTAGCCTATGTTCAGCGGACGGTCAAGACGGTTCTAATGATACCTCATTTGTCGAGTTCCGATAAGCAGCTTTGGAGCTATGAGGGAACAGATGAACATACACACATACATACATACATACATACATACATACATACATACATACATACATAGCCTGTCAAAATCATAACCCTTCTTTGGCTTTGCCGTAGTCGGGTAAAAAGTTGTAAAGCTCTACAATGTTATCACTTTATCAGTAAATAAAAACCATAATTAAACATCGTTGTTTTAGTTTCAAGTTCAAAATTGTATTTTTCTACGGTATCCGGGGAAAAACTGTGATTTTACCCAAATGTCCGGGGTTCGTAAGTTTTTGTCTGTTTTTGTTTTTTTTTTTTGTTGCAATTTGCAGCAATTTGCAATTTGGTGATGGCAGCCCTAGACCTCGACAAACGTGGCGTCGCGTCGCTCCTTTGTGGCAGAAGCGGCCAGCATCGGGTTGACGTGGACTGAAATGAAGCGTGAAGCTCAAGACCGTACGCGATGGAGGACTACTGTGGACGCCCTCTACCCCAGCTAGGGGACATAGGAAAATAAGTCAAGTAAGTCAATAAAATAGTAGAAAAACATAAGAGATTCTATGTAGATTTTCCTTAGAGATACTTCTGCTCCGTACTAGTATTTTGCTTACATTTTCTAGTATACACTTGGCAGAACCATTTTGTTTCAGTCTGCTAACCGAACAGATTCAATATGTTTTGTAAAGATTGAATCTATACCGCGGAGTGGAGCTTGTTAGTACAGTACAATCTAGGTTAGTTTACATAAGTGTACATATTTCTCGTCAGCCCTTTGCTGACTAGCTTTTTTTGTTTTGTTTGTTTTACTCAGCGTTTTTCTAGGTTACTGTCAAGTATTTTATGTTTGAAATATCTGTCTTTGGACGTTGCTTTTTACAGGGAGTTTTTTTTTTCTTAAATTCTTTCTATCATTCATTATACTTTTGGCAATGCCAATCTATTCATTTGATTTTATTTATATATTTTTTTTATTTATATTTATTTATTAAAACTTTTTGCAACACAAAATTTACAAAGGCGGACTTAACTTAGGCATTCTCTACAAATGTGGTCTCTAAAACGTACATATAAAAACTTTCATTGCGTGTAAATCTAAAGGTTGTTTTCTGATAGTTACAACTATAGTTACAACTATATATATATATAGTTATAACTAGTTAATTTGAGCAGATTTCTTCTTATCGTTTTATTATTGGGTCTAAAGATAATTTTACCAAAATGTAGATTGAATAGAACTAGTTCTTTAAAAACACTGAAGGCGATGTTAGGACGTGGCTACGTAGATCCTAAACGTCTTTTTATAGAATAACAGATTTTCGTAAACTAAACATAAGGTATCTTTTTAATCGGTTAAGCGGTTTAGATTTCTCATACTATTTTTCAACCCCTATTTCAAATCCTCAGGGGCTGATATTTGAAAAAAAAAAGTAGCCAATGACCCGGGTTCTTTAACTATTTCCATTCACATCCAAATCGGTACTGCGGTTTAGCCGTGAGAGCGTAACAGACAGACAGACTTTCGCACGAATATTAGTATGGAGTACGGATCCATGCATGAATTTCTTCATTTCACATTACGTATAAATATCAAATTTCTACCCTCGTTCCTTAACAATATTAATCTATCAAGAAATTCGCGCGCGCCGCCATTTTTTATTTTGACGTCATCAGTCGAAAAGTTGACGTACGGTCGCAAAAAATATGACAGAAGATCTGAAAGTTGGTGGTGATAAATTAAACATATATTTATTTGACGGCGTTATATAAAACGCTGGCTTAATACGCTGCCTACCCCATTTTTGTCTGTTTTCAGAATCCCTCGTGCTCTGTTTTTTTTTAAATTGCTTCATAATTATGTTTTTACTCTCTAATAAGGAATCTACATTTTCTTAGGGGTTTAATTCTTCGTGAGCAGTGGCAACAGACACGACCTACAATTTGTAGGTTGAAGGTTCGAGTCCAGTCAGCATTATTTTGTGTAATTTTACATAATAACCACTGCTTCCAAAACGGTGAGAGAAACTGGTAAGTCCCTGGACTAAAAAATCTTGTGATGTTCACCAAATAGCACTATCTCTTTCCTAGAGAGGAGACCTATCTCCCAGCTATGGGAAAATTAGCTGCTTGGCTGGCTCGTTATGTTTTTTTATTGTTTTAAGATAAATTTTTCACATTTTATTTCTTTAGAAATATTCACAAGACCCAGAGCTTTATCCGAAATATATGGAACATGCTCGTCACATATCTAGTGCCTTAATAGAAGAGATGAATACAGACTGTATTTTATCCCCGGGGATGTGTTACGCGAAATATTTAAGGTTGTTGATGAAGTTTCTCTATTCATGGCACCTGCTTGGGAGTTTCTAATTGAGTGCTTTTCGTGGGATTTCCTATGAGGTCACTATGTTAATTATAATTGGGATATAGTCGGGTGGTTAGGGAAGAATTCCGATGGGTATGTACTCGGCGTTGGCGATGAAGAGTATGTTTCCCCAGCCCCCAGCAAGTAAGCGAGGGTTCACGGGGTGGTTTTAGTCAATTAGATTTAGTGATAGACCCTTTCACCTGCCCCAGAGCGATATCCCATTTCTACATCTGCCTAACCAACTACTTATGCAGTCCAGTCCAGTCAAATCAGATGCAACAGAACACTAATATTTTACAAGGAGTGACTGACTATCTCATCTCCACAACTCAGTTACTGGATAGCGATGTCTCTGGGCAAATCTGATATAAGATTGTCTATTTCTGGCTTCATGTACATTGGGTAAACTTGCTTTGCAACGAGGATTCTCGACATATATATGTTGAGGCCACCCGTCACTCGTCTAAGGTTTGACCTCAATAAGCGTTGCTTAACTTCGGAAGTCCTCCTGTCAATACATATTTCCATTATAGTTTTATCGGAATATGCTGTTTGGAATGCATACAAGTTATCTGTGAAAAGTTGTTTACTAAGCTAACAGCTCACCGAAAAGTGTTGTTATTCATTACCTACGTAAGCTGACATATTTAAGACTTGGAAGGGAAAATTACCTGTGGTTGTAGTCTGTTATTAATTAAGCAGCTTGTAGTAATATGTCGGTAGTTGGTAGCAATTATTTTTCACTTAGTCTTCAAATTATAACTTCATATTTATTTTCTGCCAGAGCATCATTTTATGTCCTGGTTATTTCTTTCGTTCTTTAAGCCATCTCTGTTCTTTTCATTTATGAAAAGGGCAGTGATGGCTTTGTTGTTAACCTTCAAGCGGGCGCGCGTAGTCGAATCGACCGCGCTTAATACATTTTCGTTCATATTATTATTATTACCAATCACATGTACTTTCCATTTCTAGTAGCCTGTCGCTATGTCATTGGGACTTAAATAAACAATTTACCATCGGTGCAGGCGTTCCTCTGACCCCACAGATCGCGATTGTTTAAGTCACGGGACAGTCGTCGAAAGGACTACACGCGCCTGTCATCGAAAAGGTTACGCGTGATGTTCAACGCGACATAATATTACTTCGGTTATCACTCAATATTATTGAGTAATATATAGTTTATATATATAATATTTATATAGTAGTTGGAATATTGTTTTTTTTTTTTATAAAATGAGTCGTAGACCGTTACCACAGAGTGCAATATTCGAGGAATTACTAAGAGAAGACGAAGAAGAGCTCTAAGGCTCTGAAACTTCCAACCTCATCGTGTCAGAGGGGAATGTGAGGGTGATTTGCCTCTTTCAGAAATATATAACTGTTTTACAGGGTGCAATAAAGTAACGAAGTGGCAAATATCTAACAATAACAGAGTGATATCTTTTAGATATGTTTACACAAAGCTGTCTTTTATCATATTCAGTGAGAGTTGTTGAATTGAATGTTTTGATCGATGAGATGATGGCAGGTTTTCCGGGAAAATGTCCTTTTCGATAGTACATTAAATCAAAGCTTCACAAATACGGCATAAAACTTTATCCACTAGTAGACGCTGCTACATTTTAACGTCCTCAGCATTGATCCAAAGAATATTTCAGTTATGTTAATTGATTTTATAATTGTTTATTTTTCATTATTTTAATTACTTTTTTTGACGAATTAGACTTAAAAGACCATGATAATATATCTGAGTACAAAAAAATAAATTATTATGGCTTTATTTCTCTGATTCATCCCATAGGTCTTTTCGGTTACGCGCGCCCGCTCCCGTTACAATTGACCGCGCGCCCGCTTGAAGGTTAAGGGACCGACTTGGAAGCTGCAAGTCGCGTCTTCGAAACCAGTCAGACACACTTAAGGGTAATTTATATCATCATTACTGCTCTCAAATCTGTGAAGAAAAACATGGTGAGTTAACTTGACCTAGTAGGTACCAAAAGTTCGAAGACATGAGACATCACTGCCCGCACTGAGCCCACGTGGTGGTTTAAAATCCAATGGGAATGTATGCTGGACTGGCTGGCTATTATTAATAAATTTGGCTTTTTGTTGCAAATTAAATGCAAAAAATTATATCGTAGTATAATGGTGCGCTTGAGAGGTTGAACTATTGAGTATCATTTGTCGTCAGTTGACATTTTGTACAATTACATCTTTAGCAGTTTTTACGAGTAGTGAAAAGCCACATAATCTGACACCGGTCTTGCCAAGAGATATAGTATTTCTGGGTGTTGGAGGTCAGATACGCAGTCATCCAATATAAAATATTTGGATTGAAAGCTGACCACAACACAATTTTGATAGGCTTAAGTACGCAGAGGATTAATTTTTACTTTGTTATTCTAACTTTCAAATTCTAGATTCAAATATTTTACACTATATTATTGGTACGAGCTGGGGTTAGGGATAGGTATAATTTACACCAATTAAACCAAAATTAACACTTTACTTAAATAAACACCAAATAAAAATTAACACAGTTATTCACAGTACAATACTTGTCACACAACACTTAAATCGCAACGAAATTCACTTGTAAAGCTTCGAGTATATCGCCTCGTATCTTGAAATAAGACTGCCCGTCCGCGTTCCTTTGTGATCTATTTATACCCCGATCTGTGTTCTAGAACATTCTTGTATAATCGACTCACCGCATACACTACCAAGAATATTCAAGATACACAGTACTGGTACTCGCCGCTAGATGGCGTTAGTGTCTCGAAGATTCTAGATTTCTGTCAAAGTTTCTCGACGTACTTCTTTAAGCGACTGGCGTAACATTATGTATACCAGTCGCGCAAGACTTCGCTCCCGTGGACTTTATCATGATAAAACCATAAGCCCCCTTTTAAGCAGTCGGGTAAAAAGTAGCCTATTAGCTTTCCCAAGCTTCACGCTACGTCCATACCAAATTTCGTCCAAATCCAGCTAGTACTTTAGAAGATTAGCCTGTTCAAACAAACAAACTTTTCCGCTTTATAGTATTAGATAAGATATTAGATAAATAGATAGAATATACTTTATTATACACCAAAAATATTTGTATAGGAGTAACAGAAAAAAAAAATGATTTGAGAACATTACTTATGTGATGTGGTGATACAATATAGGCTGCCTGATAAGCAATCTCTATTAAAAGAAATAATACTTATTTAACATACTAATCCACAACACTTCCTGGCAAGAATAGTTCCTAGAAAGACACACCTTATCTTCGGCAGAACCCTTTCATTATGAATAAACATGGCTATTTTTCGCGACTACCTGACGTTGAATATTGTCTAGACAGTTTGTTTTTATCCCTGTCAGCCCCA
The DNA here is from genome assembly GCA_943138885.2 of Tholera decimalis. Classification (NCBI taxonomy): domain Eukaryota; kingdom Metazoa; phylum Arthropoda; class Insecta; order Lepidoptera; family Noctuidae; genus Tholera; species Tholera decimalis. The sequence goes on from OW964568.2 coordinate 7,249,709, forward strand.
TATGTCGACAACAGCGCGGTGATATATTTGTTTTTCATATCCCGCTGATATTTCTTGCTAGCTCTGATTTGGATCGGGGAATTTCGGGGAGCAGGTTGGACGGTACTTGTGTGTATGATTGAGTTTCGGAGTCCTTATTTCTTGTGCTGTCATGAATGTGAAATTCTGTTTTTATTTTGTGTACTCGAATTTGAGTTGATTAGGGATCGATCTCAGTAATCAAAAGTAAGCTGAATCGTCAGTAGCAGCATTATTTGTAATCAACTCAAACATATTATACATAATTATTTATATACATTTGGTATGAAAGTAGCTTAACGCTTGGAGAAGGTTTAAGGCTTTACCCGACTGCAAATCAACTTATTGGTTACTAATTCAAGTTTTTTTTTATTCTAATAGGCTCGCGTTTGACCACCATCTCACCTAATGGTAAGTAATGATGTGGTTAAAGATGGTGCACGCTTGCCTAGAAGTAACCTATTCACTCTTGACTTAAAGACTCCCAGGTTATAGCGATCAGGAAACACAGACTTCGGCAAGGAAATCCACACCTTAGCCGTACGCACAATGAAAGTATTCCCAAAACGTTAGGTGCGTATAGGTGGGATGTCCACCATGTAACGATGGCGCATCGCCGTTTGTCTTGTAGTCCGATGATGGAATGGGTTTGGCGGAATTAGATTGTGTAATTCAATCGCACACTCCCCGAAATGTAACCGATAGAAAACCGATAGACTTGCAACTTGTCGTCAATGTTCAAGGCTCTGGAGCTTTGATTCGACCAGTGAATCGTTGCCAATGAGTCTATTGGCCCGTTTCTCGATAGACTCAAGCGCGTCCAGTTGGTTTTTCAACTTTTCTAGAGAAGATTAAATATTTTTTATCACAAACTTTTAACTTTATAAACCTTTTTAACCACATATTACTTTAAATATTGATTAATAGATTATAAATTAAAATTTTGAATGGAAAACTTTAATAAACTATCAACAAATAATTATGTCTTTTTATTTAAAAAATACGTGTTTAAGCGGTAATGCGAACGAATGCGAAATTTAAGTTTTTTTTAGTTACACTATAGACAGGAACGGGGCGCTTGGATTGGAAAGAAAGTTATGAACCAAGCGTCGTATAGGAAGAGAGCACTGATCTTGATATTCCAGGATTGACTGCCAGCACTCTGAACCACGGTTCACCACCACAATATAAGCTTATTTCTTCTACGAATTTGCCACACAAGGACGTGACCGTTCAAACGCGATACCAGACAGCCACTAAATGTTTGATTTCCAATCGAATGATATAGAGTGGTATTGCCCTCTCTCTCACTCTCGAGTTGCCAAAGGTTTTTAATGCAAGGGAGAGGGAAACGGGTGGGAAATTGTGTCAACCAATTAGCTATTTAAGCGTGTTGCCAATAATTAAAATATAAACGAAAGGAATCGTATATCAGCGCAATCAATAGGTAATTAACTGTTTGCACACCACATAATAATAATATTTATATAATAATAACACACATAATAATAACCCAGAAGCTGGGTAGCATGATACCCCGTGGTCAGACCAATGTCAGATTTTCTGGCTTCTGACTACGCAACGAAATGACTGTCAAAGATGTCCAAATGACAGCCGGGAGCAACGGCTTAACGTGCTTTCCCAAGCACAGGGGTCACACCGCCAACTTCCAAACTCCGGGCTACCACTAAAACATGTTACAAAAAGAGGCAGTCTACTAGATTAAAATCAGCATTGTGTTAGCCGAAAGGCATCCACGGCTAAACAGTCAATCATTGCTACAGAATCGGGATTCCTTCCGCAAAATGGAAAGAAAAACGGTTGTCCGCGCCTCTCTGGAGGAGTTTGGATGGAAAGAATGGTGTACATGTACATATTTGTCCTACTTGTACGCAAAATACGCGTTCGGTTGTGGAGTTGTGTAAGCCTGCTTAACATACATACATATTTCAGTACACGTCATGATTATCTTGTGCGTCGCGCAACCAACGAATTCCCCCAGCCTTGACCAGGTAATCAGACCTCGTGTGGAGGTCTTCCATTGCCTCATTCTCTAAAAATCTTTCTTCTTAATAATATAAGTATTGGTATAGAAAATTCTAAAGGCGTGTACTTTTGGATTTTTCATGCTTTGTTAAATTTATTTTCGGCTGTGAGGCGCGAGGCTCTTTGCACCGCGAGGCCGCCGGCGCCTCTGACCAAGAGCTCCTCCAAGAGAAAAATACCCTTTCCTACTAGCAAGGTAAACATTATTTTACCGGGTGTCAGTTACCGACAAACGCAAATACCTGGGGGCTACAATAATATCGAAAGGGTTTACTTTGAAGCTAACGGCAAGGCGATCAATTAGACAGCCGCTGTCAGTTTAGCCAACGTTGTTTGTAGCTAAACGAGAGGTTAGGTTAATCGATTGTTTATATACAGTGAGCTACTAGATGCTAGGAAGCTTTAGAGCTGACTATACTTTTACATCAAAGATGGTGAAACTTTAGTGTCAATATGTGCCTAAGGGTCAATTTAGATATTGGGTCTGTTACTCAATTACACCAAAACAACTTCTTGATTTCGATAAATTTTTACTCAGAGTCTGAAATAGTACATAAGTTACTTTATATTATGATAGCAATATGTGTAATGACGTGCCGCCAAAGAATCTTGATCGGTATAGGGCATTAAGTCCGCCTTTTTGTGTTGCATAAAGTTTAAACAAAGTTAAAATTTAATCGTTACTCTTTTTGTTTCAAACCCGATAATCCAGTAAGCGTAATGTTTACTTTTAAGAGAATTTATTGTCAATTATTTTTATATTTTCAATATAATGTTACTTGCCTTCATACCGTATAAAATGTAATGTTAATTATTTTTCTTCATGAGTCTACTTACTTTCATGGTGTCCGAGGTCGCTGATAACGAAAATGAGCACGAAATAATTTAATCTTCTGTTACTGTTTCGGGACAGAAAGCTACGGAATCCTGCACTATACTTGGCCCATCACGCACTTGGTTGGTTTCTGTTTACTTTTGAGGTATAAGATGATTACATGAGACTATTAAAATTTAAAAAAAATATTGGAGTAAGTATTACAAAAACTAGACTTTAATATCATTGATACTAGAATTAAAATACAGTACATATTCAATTTTCGTCCGATACACGTACTCAGCTATCAAAGTAATTAAATTAGTTTCCGTATAAGTATACAGAAACTTATTTATACTACTACTTTTTTATTCCAGGTGGTAAACGACTCTAATGACTTCTCCCGCTCTGGATTAAGCGGGAGTGTCAGACTTCTACTGACTAAAAACTCACCCTGATTGGCTACTTTTTAACCGACTGCAAAAGAAGGCGGGTTATGTTTTTATCGAGATAGAGTCCACGGGAGCAAAGCCCCAAGCAGCTGGTAGTACTCAGATAAATGAACTGGATGTGGCTCAAAACTATTTTAGAGATTGTGAGTTAGTCATAATATTTTTTATTTTATTATTCACAGTAACAAAATAAAGAAAAGGTGTGTTCTTTTTGTTGTAAATTTGGTGCAAAAATATATCGTAGTATGAGAGGTTGAACTATTGTGTATAATTTGTCGTCAGTTGACATTTTATACAATTACATCTTTAGCAGTGTTTCTGCCTTAGGCACCTTCCTCTTCAATTTGTGATTGTGGATCAGAAGAAATTATACTTCTTGGTTTCTCCAATATATAAAATGGTTTATTGCAATGAGAGTTAGTATGTTACAACAGGAAAAAACTGTTCTTGATTTAAATGGTTGGAACATGAAGTTATACAGAGCAGCGTTGAGATTCGAATGTGGTTAGTATAGAAGAAGAACCGAGCGGTTCACGTTTCACGGAGAGGAGTTCGGAAGTCTTCGTAGACTGCTGCTATTGGTGCTTCTTCGATGGCGTGCCTAGAGGTCCTCTCATTGGCTGTGTTGGACAGCCATAGTCCGAGGATGATATGCTAGTTTTGAGTCATGACGTGTTGGTAAGTGTCTCAAACGACGGGCGCCTACTGTTTAGCGATAGCAATAAGCACGTCGTCAACATTATGCGTGAACAAGCAGTTTTTACGAGTAGTGAAAAGCTAGATAATCTGACACCGGTCTTGCCAAATACGCAGTCAATCAATATAAAATATTTGGACTGAAACCCGACCACAGCATAGTTTTGAAAGGCTTAAGTACGCAAAGGATTAGTTTTTGTTTTGTTATAGTTAAGGCCTATTGCCAGACTTTCTACACGAGCAGTCTCTGGGTCAAGCATACCAAGAAGGCGCTGGATGTCTTGCGCATCCAATACAATAATATCTTCAGAATGCTGTTGAGACTTCCCCGCTTCTGTAGTGCGTCAGAGATGTTTGCGAAGACGCATACAGATGGGTTCCACGCCATCATGCGCAAAAAACTCTGTTCGCTGGTCAGCAGAGTGCGGGCGAGTAACAAAAGCATTCTGTCGACTGTGGCGGAGAGATTAAACTCTCCTTTCATGATTCATTTTATGGGAATGACTATCAACCGGGGCACGTTTCCCATAAATTGATGGTCCTTCCCATAAAGCTAGTTATAATTTTATTTGTTAATATTATGTACTAACCCTAGCATAAACAGTATACTAACACATCTATGGATTTTTAATTATCCGAAATAAAGAAAGAATTTGTATTTGTATTTGTTATTCTAACAATTAAATTACAAATTCAAATATTATGTACACTATAATACATTTATGGTGTACATCATATTTGAACATTACTTTTTTTCGATGGGAAAATCATCCGACCCCGCTCTGGGTGGAGCGGAAGGGAGTGTCAGACTTCTACTGACTAAAAACCCACCCTGTCCCTTCAGCTGTCCTCAAGTTCCGGGGCCATGGTATCTCGTTAGAAAATTCCCACAACCCCCGCAGCAAGAACATTACATAGGTTGATACAATAGGCGGCCTGATTGCTTAAAGCGATCTTTGTTAGAAGAGATAAGACTTATTCAAATTCAACATTCCACAACACTTCCTGGCAAGAATAGTCTCTACTCGTAGAAAAACACACCTTACCTTCGGCAGAACCCTTTCATTATGAATAAACATGGCTATTTTTCGCGACTACCTGACGTTGAATATTGTCTAGACAGTTTGTTTTTATCCCTGTCAGCCCCATATGTCGACAACAGCGCGGTGATATATTTGTTTTTCATATCCCGCTGATATTTCTTGCTAGCTCTGATTTGGATCGGGAATTTCGGGGAGCAGGTTGGACGGTACTTGTGTGTATGATTGAGTTTCGGAGTCCTTATTTCTTGTGCTGTCATGAATGTTATATTCTGATTTTATTTTGTGTACTCTAATTTGAGTTGATTAGGGATCAATCTAAGTAATGAAAAGTAAGCTGATTCGTCAGTAGCAGCATTATTCGTAATCAACTCAAACATATTATACATAATTAGATACATTTGGTATGAAAGTAGCTTAACGCTTGGAGAAGGTTTAAGGCTTTAACTGACTGCAAATCAACTTATTGGTTCCTAATTCAATTTTTTTTTATCGATAATAGGCTCGCGTTTGTTCACCATCTCACCTGATGGTTAGTGATGATGTGGTTAAAGATGAAGCACGCTTGCCTAGAAGTAACCTATTCACTCTTGACTTAAAGACTCCCAGGTTACAGCGATCAGGAAACACAGACTTCGGCAAGGAAATCCACACCTTAGCCGTACGCACAATGAAAGTATTCCCAAAACGTTTTGTGCGTATAGGTGGGATGTCCACCATGTAACGATGGCGCATCACCGTTTGTCTTGTAGTCCGATGATGGAATGGGCTTGGCGGAATTAGATTGTGTAATTCCAACGCACACTCTCCGAAATGTAGGCGATAGAAAACCGATAGATTTGCAAATCGTCGTCGATGTTCAAGGCTGTGGAGCTTTGATTCGACCAGTGAATCGTTGCCAATGAGTCTATTGGCCCGTTTCTCGATAGACTCAAGCGCGTCCAGTTGGTATTTCAACTTTTCTAGAGAAGATTAAATATTTTTTATCGCAACCTTTTAACTTTATAAAACTTTTTAAACACATGTTACTTTAAATACTGATTAATAAATTATGAATTAAAATTTTGAATGGAAAACTTTAATAAAGTATCATCAAATAATTATGTGTTTTTATTTAAAAAATACGTGTTTAAGCGGTAATGCGAACGAATGCGAAATTTAAGTTTTTTTTGGTTACACTATAGACAGGAACGGGGCGCTTGGATTGGAAAGAAAGTTATGAACCAAGCGTCGTATAGGAAGAGAGCACTGATCTTGATATTCCAGGATTGACTCCCAGCACTCTGAATCACGGTTCACCACCACAATATAACCTTATTTCTTCTACGAATTTGCCACACAAGGACGTGACCGTTCAAACGCGATACCAGACAGCCACTAAATGTTCGATTTCCAATCGAAACAAACTCCAGGCTACTACAGAGAAATGTTACAAAAAAGAGGCAGTCTACTAGATCAGCATCGTGTTAGCCGAAAGACGTCCACGGCTGAACAGCCAATTATTGCTACAGAATCGGACTTTCTTCTGTGAAATGAAAAGAAGTCTAATGATGTATGTACATATTTGTCCTACCTGTACGCAAAATATCGTGTTTAGTCGTGGAGTAGCGGAAACCTGCCCAACATATATATTTCCGTACTTACACGTCATGATTTATCTTGAATGGCGCGCATCCAACGAATTCCCGCAGCCTTGACCAGGTAAACAAACCTCGTGTGGAGGTCTTCCATTGCCATTTCCAGGTGAACGTCTGTTAAAAGAAACGAATACATAGAGAACGAGCATTGGTGGGCCAGTGGTAATAATAATAATAACATAGTTTTTATTTCAGACCAAGGATCCGTTAAAGCTTGTTAGTATAAACTTAAAAACATACAAACAAACAAACACACACACTCAATTTGGCACATGAACTCCCGGTCTCACGTGTACACCCACCCAGTGAAAAGGACCATCATTTTTTTCCGATAAGGTGGCGAGGATACTGTTGGTGCTGAATGAATCGCTGCAGCATTGAGGCAGATCGCTTGCGCATGATAAGCACGACTTGTTATACGTTGCGGTTTCGAACCCAGGCTTACTTTGTGTAATTTTCCACCATCATCACTTCTCTCAAACGGCGTAGGAAAACATCGTGAGGAAACCAATATGTCCTATGACCAAATATACGAAGACATGCAGCCTCCACCAGCACTGGACCCGTGGAGTGGAAAATGGCCCATTCTCTCTCATGGACAGGAGGCTTTTGACCCAACAGTGGGATCGTTATTACAGACTGATTATATTTATATGCATAGACAACATCATTGTATTTATTTAACAAGCAAGCCGGAGTCTGAGTTTCCCGATAGCTATAACCTGATGGCCTTTAAGTCAAGAGTGAATAGGTCACTTCTAGGCGAGTGTGCTCCATCTTCGACCACATCATCACTTACCATCAGGTGAGATGGTGGGCAAACGCGAGCCTATCAACTTCTTATAAACTCACAGAAGGAACTGGGCGAGGCGATTTCGAACACTTCGTTAATTTAAAGTTAGTAGTAGGAACCTGCTGCAGGCAAGACCATACAATGATTATCACAGCAAGTCTGTTTATTTATTTACTTATTTAGACAAAATTCACACAAAATTTGTTGTTAAAACATCTGACTTACACCTTACATATATTTTCCGCAGTATCAGCTTTATGTATGTATTAGAAATGCTGCCTTTGTATAAAGATTGCACAAATAATATCGCAGATCACTAGGCTCACTCTCAAGTTCATTTTATTATATTATTGTACTCCACCTGCTCGACGTCCGTAAGTACGGCTACTGGGATCCAGCAGAATACCAGCGTCAGGCATATTTGCCTGGCACATGCTGAGCTGGACTCCCATTTGGTGCAATTCGGAGACACACACCGCACCCATTTTTCGTGTTACATTTTTAATTTGTTTTCTTTTTCTTTTTTTCATTTTATAATATTTCTCATGGCATATAATTATGTATGTTCTGTTCTTTTTTTTCTGTAATTTGTGTGTTATATGTTAATGTACTTTTGTGTGTTGTGTCTTCTGTTGACCAATAAAAGTTTTATCTACCTATCTATCATTAATAATTAAAAAACAACAACCCCCGGAAGATGGAATACTTGCTTGAATGCTGATACCACAGTACTTGCTTTTTTTAAGGATGGCTTTGGGCGAAGCGGGGTGTGTCAAACTTTTACCGTGTTCCATCATTTGCTCTTACTCTTTCGCACAATTCCGCAAAGTACTTGCTTACAGCCTATTTGTCCCGTATGTTATCTTTTTACATTGTTTGCTTTGAATCACTCAATTTTGTTCTTTGTATTTTTGTGTGCCAAATAAACATTTTTTTCTATCTTTCTCCGATCTTGTTGTCTGTATAAAAATATCCCTTTGGCATCTTAACAAGTACCTACACGACTATTTCAAAAGGTTAAATTATTTGTTTGTTTTCCTGTGTATAAGATATTATGTAGGTAATTTTACTTTTCCGGCTACTCCAGTCACTAAGCGCGGAACTATTTTGTAAACAACAAATTATTTTATGTAAATATTAATTGAATGCTTACAGATTATATAACAGTCTCCCACCACGCCGCGTCTGTCTGTCTGTACGTTCACAACCTCAAAAACTATTTTTAATGCGGTTTTCACTAATGGATAGAGTGAGTGAGGAAGATTTTAGTATATTATTTATATGGGCGGGAGCGGTGCCGGACCAGGTCACTAGTAAAAAAATAAACAAAATTACCTAGTCGTCGCCCAGTGGCTGATGTACTTCGACTATAATTCAATTCAATTCAATACTTATACAAGTTTTAAGTTAGAATGCTAATATTTAAACCTTAATGTCATTTTTAAGACCTATCTATTGACATCCCGGCCTGCACGTTGTAACGATAGCTTTTGCGGCACGCACAAGAGGAGCCGGAGGAGGAGGTACAAGAGAGGCTTCCTCAGCAGCCGTTAACAAAGGTCTTCCTGGAGACACACCACGAGGGCCCACGCCGCCAATTCCACCAACGCCGCCAAAGCCATTAACTTTTGCGGGACGGTTTGGCAGACCACTCCAGGATCGCCTTCTACTCCACGATGTCTTCGTCGTACAGCAGCTCGAGCAAGGCGGTCTGGCAGTAGGCTCCCAACAAGGCGTCTGGGCAGCAGGCTCTCAGCAAGGCGTCAGGGCAGCAGGCTCCCAGCAAGGCGTCAGGGCAGCAGGGTCGCAGCAAGGCGTCAGGGCAGCAGGCTCTCAGCAAGGCGTCAGGGCAGTAGGCTCCCAGTAAGGCGTCAGGGCAGCAGGCTCCCAACAAGGCGTCAAGGCAGCAGGCTCCCAACAAGGAGTCAGGGCAGCGGGTACTGCACTTCCTCTTCCATCACTCTTCGTCAAAACTCGTCGAGAACTAAACTCTTCAAAAACTGGTCAAAGACTGAACTCCCGGAGATGGCCCCCAGCGCCTTTTATACCCAGCTCAGCGTTCAAAATCCATTCCATTCTCATTCTGTACCAGAATTCAAATCGTAGAGTCCAAAATAGTCCATCTTGCCAGTTATTTGATCAGCCAGTTATATTCGAGCATAATTTATTAAACCTCTTCGATAAAATCTGAGAGTGTGTTTTAGAAATTTATAATTATAATTTAAAATGCCGTTAATCAGTAGACAACCACAATATAATATACAATATTAAGCTAGTCCTATCGATAAAAGTGAATAACAATTATATAATAAAAGTATGAACAACCTTTTTAGTCTATTAGCCATTCAGTGACTACAAAAAAGAAGAAATTACAGTTTGTCAGCCTTGACGTAAAAAATGTCATGACAAGAAAATATTTGTTTTGATGGATGAAATATGGATTATGATTACAAAGAAAACGTAAGTTATTTGGTATTTGTAATAACAAATACTATAACGTGTAGGTTTGATGATAAAAAAAATTAGTTCCTTTTCCATAGTTTTCTGTTTCCTTAACGTTTTAATTTTTGTATAAAAACCCTAAAGTGGTTCATAATCTTACTACCAAGTTTCAAAAGTGTACCCCTAATAGTTTCAAAATAAAGTGGCTGTGACATGCGGAAAGACAAACGTAACGAATCTGTAAGGGTTCAGTTTTTTGCCATTCGGCTACGGAACCCTAAAAAACGAATGCATAGAGAACGAGCAGGGGTTATTCAGCGGTAACAAGCACGAATTTTACTTTACGGGTTCGTATATAGGAATTACTAAAAAGAAAGTTTAAAAAATCAAATTACAAGATATTGTAGACTGTGCACTTACACGTTAACATACGTATAATTACTTGAAAGTTAATAAAATCCATCCCAATTACTTAAACATACTTATTGCCGAGAGGAAACTCAACTTTGGATTACGTTTGATTTTGAACGTATTTATATTTCTTGTCGGTCTTCGATAATTAAGAAAGACGGTTCCTATGGTATTGGCTTCGAGAACGAAGCAGGGGAAAAATAAAGGTACATAAGAAAGTAAAGGATTAATATGTAAGAAATATTAAATTAGATTTAAGGAGGGCTCTCCTACCAAAGGTAGGTACAATATTACAAAGTTTCTTATACAAAGCTGGCTATAGAGTTTTGTTATTTGCAAACTTTCCCATTGTCTTTTTAATTAGTTTTTAAGTGATAATTTAATGTAATGGCTGGAACAAAACAATGGGATTTATTTATGTGAGTAATTTAATACTTCAAGCTTTATACGGAGTGTTAATTCGAGTTAAAGAGTTTTGCGCTTTATTTCTGTTTAATTAACCGTGATCTCCATTGTAATGCTGACGACGAGGTACATATAAATATGTATCTATCCATGATTTCAAAATAACTGTGGTTTGTCAAATGCTTAGTAGTTATTTACACGATAGGTACAGTCGGCCAAGAAAGTGGTGTACCACCCTAAGGTTGAATATCGCTTGCAGATTCATAGGTGATAAAGATTAGTTTCGCTTGCAGATCGATCTGACAACTTCTATTGCTGTCTTTATCTGATTATTGATAACGACTATTACTGTTTGTAACGTGACAGCTGTTCTTAGTTTGAACTTGATGGAACCAATGACGTCGTAAAATCAACGGCGGGGGGCTGTAGATTTTGATGACAAAATTGTATCTACAAATTCAGAATTGTAATCAACAAGTTACATAAAATTGTAAAGGCACAAGGCGAGTCCACAAACCTACAATTTCTGTAAACTTGTAATTACAATATCAATAAAAAACAAGCTAAAAATAGATTTATCCTTTTATTAAATTTCTACAATCAATTTTAAAATACTTATAACAAACAAAAACATAGCATATATAGTAATATTTAGAAGATATTGAATCTTTTTAAAAATTAGAAACGGGTGTAACCGCCGTTGGCCTCTATAACCTCTAAAAGACGAGACCTCATTGAACCAACAAGCCGTGAGCAAATATCGGTTCCCCGCATTTCCTCCCAGATATAATTACAGTGACTAATAAGAGCTTGTTTGGTTCTTTCATTTTGATTCGACCATCGTTGGACCATAAGGCCCCAAAGATTTTCTATCGGGTTGAGGTCCGGCGATCTTGAGGGCCACTGAATTACCCTTACGTCAGTGTGTGAACGAAACCAGGCTCTTACGATCCTCGCATTATGAATTGAACAATTATCTTGAACAAAATCAAATTGTGGCACTTCGTTCTCCGGGTAAACATTACGGACTGTCGGTAGCATTGCATTCTGAAGCACGTCGATATAATTTACAGCCGTCGCTCGAGGAGGTAGAGAACACAATTCTCCTACACCATCCGTACTCATCCAGCCCCAAATATTTACGGAAATTCGACCTGATTCTCTATTTGGGATTACATGATCATCTTTATACCGTGTTGAATTATATCGCCAAAGGTGAAGACGTCCATGCTGACTGGATTTAAACGTTTTTTCATCACAAAACACTGTATTAGACCAATCAAACTCTAAGTGCTCTCTGGCGAAGTTCAGACGAGCAAGTCTGTGAGCATCCGTCAAATATATTTTCTTGGCGTAATGCCTGTGGTGCAACCCCATGTAATGTAGATGATTCCTTATTGTTTGGGCACTCACATCGAACATCTCCGCAAAATGTTTTGTGGGCTTAAAACCATTGATTTCATATTCCCGTCTCATGAATTCTCTATCGTTATTGGAGAGTGCAGGCCGGCGACCACTTCTTCTGTGATCCAACAAACTTCCCTCCTCTCCTTCACGACGAATCCAAAAGCGGACAGAACGCCTCGATATATTCAAATTCCGGGATATCGCACTGATACTGCTTCCCTCATTAAATTGGGCAATTATTTGTGCTCTTTCGGCAATGGTCAAGTTGGCAGGCATTGAGATGATTTTATATGCAGTTGATTGAAAAATAACACGGAAAATATATCGATTTTTTGCATATATTTGACAAAATGTCAATTGTCAGTTTTCTTTTTCAAATGGAATTCGGTTGTCTAAATAGTTTTTATTACTTTTGTTTGGAAACATTTCAATTGCTTTGTAGAAACTAATGTCCTTTTCATTTATACTAAAGGTTAAAATGTCATGTACTTATATGTGACATATGACGTATGAATACTAAATACATAGGTTTACGTCATGATAATGTTGTCTCTTTCAGTAATATCTTTTTATAACGAACCTTGTTGTAATTTTCGATGACCGGGAAACTAAATCAAAACTGGTACACCACTTTCTTGGCCGACTGTACTAAAACACAGTTTTATTTTTAATTTTTGTCTATCCTATTTCTGTTTGCTTTCTGTGAGCTATAATTCTCTGGAACAACTAAACTGTTTTAAGTAGACTATCACTGGATGATAGAGGAGCTTATAGGTCTCCTCTTTATGTCGAAATTCCCACGGGATAATGATAGAAGCGGGAAAAACCGTTGCTTGCCTTGCCTGTCGGTTTTCTATAGATTGTACTTCGGGGAGTGTGCGCAGGAGCTCCATGACCTGATTCCTCCATCTCCATTTCACTACCGGTCTACCAGACACACGGCTGGGTACCATCCACACTTGGTTGATATACCGTCTTGTCGTACCAAGCACTTCTCCTCCACATTTATTGTGCGCACAGCCAAGTTGTAGAATTCTCTGCCGGCTTGTGTTCCCTGCCATCGAGGTCAAGAGCAGGCACATCCGTAATAAAAAAAATAAAAAAAATTCGTACAAAATCGCCAGCACAGCTAGTCTGACTGTATCCTTTTTTTATAAATTTGCCAGTACTTCGGTCTTAATATTTCATTCTTTATCTCATGTTAATGCATAATATTTATCTTCTCCATTAACTCCTGTTATCCGTTATGCTACCACTCACTCACTTATTCTCTTTCAAATCACTCCACACCCAATTCATCCAACTATTATTTGGCCTGCCTCTCCCGCTTCATCCATCCACATCTATACTCATAACTGTTTTATTAACATGAATGGTAGGTCAACAACCGGTATCTCGTTAGAACATTGCTTCAACCCACGGTCTTTGAAAGTAAGGTTAATTTCTGACAAACCAGAGAGGGTATTTAGTCAGTAGAAGTCTGAAACGGGTGGAACTCCTCCCAGAGCGGGAAAAGTCATCTGATTTTTTCCCCCGAAAAAAAAGGTAGGTAAGTACTGCTAATGATCAGAGAGGTCAAATACCACCTCATTTGGCTTGGTACACTGGCATATCGAAGGTTATCAAATAGTGAGGTCTCTTACTGAACATTTGTCAACCTTGACTTGATGAAGAAAGAATTTTAAGCGAATCCGATGAATCCGTGGCCAGATACCCGATCCTGCGCGACACACGACGCCGTTATACTTGTTGTAATTTTTGTGATATAGTTTTTTATGTTATATGTATTTGTTTATTTATAGTATACAAATTTTGTTAAGTGTGTTATTAAATTTATTAAATTATTAAGTAGGAGAACCCGACCCAACAACAAATGACTGATCTAGTACGCACAGTGGGATAAGAAAAAGCGATAGGGATACGAGCCATGGATGGATAAGATTTTTAGCATGTTGATAGTTGAAGGGCCCAAAAATAACATGGGTACTTTTTTCTGAAAATTTTACACGAGCAATGAAAATTAATGTAAATACGTTTCGTTTTGCAATGTGTCTAGATAGATTGGGTGTCTTTCCAAACATATTGAGACAACATCACCATACAAACGTCTCATCCACATTATAGATAATACTATATATCCATTAAAGGAAGGTATTTCCAACAATAGCCTGTATTTATTACTACGAAACAATAAACTCAAGCCAGCATGGCGAATAATGAAAATCAAATAGCTATTGTTTTCAAGTTTGGGTATAAATTAACCATTAATAGTACACAATGGAGGCATTTTATGGTATTTATGAACAGTTCAACGGATCAAAACTGTCGTCAAAAGGCTTATGGGATATTTTTATGATTTAAACGACCTTTCGGCGACGTTCATAATACGTGATTTGGTTTGGACGTGGGTAGTTTAATTATGAATTCACATCAAGCGTTCAATTTATCATTGAAAATATAAATCGCCTTTATGTCACATTATTTTCTGTTGAAAAAGATTGAGAAATATATTTAATTTAGCAGAAATTGGTAGGTAAGCAATTAAATAATCTCATTTATTTTTTATTATTCGTGAAGCAAAAAGTTTACATATTTTTTACAAATATTACGCGGATGAAGCAGTACCTATCAAATTTGGAACAGTTAACGTTTATAGGAGTGGAGAACTTTCATTTTATAATAACGATTCCTTTGACCATAGTTCATTTAAATGTTAAATGGTTGAATTTAACATTTAAATGAACTATGGTCAAAGGAGAATGCCAAGGTTTCCTTCAAAACTCGGCCAGAACCGACAAAGATGAACTATATATCATAAAAAAGGAAAATAATTATAGAATTTGACTGTCTAATTAGTTTTCTATAAGAAATACACCAAAAAAAGTTATAGTTCTTTGAAGTTGACCACTTAATACTTCTAATTCTAATTTAAAAAATTACATGAAATAAACTATGATTTAATAAAAAATGATTGAATAATGACTATTGAATTCAGTTTCAACAGCAAAGGTAGTCGTTAGTAATACAGCAATTGGAGTCCGGTAACACAGCAATAAACAACACGAAACTCAACAAACACATAAGACACTTCGTCGCTCGTAATAATAAGCGGGAGAAGTAAAACTTTTATCAATTATCAGTGACAACTACAAGATCGATTGTTGCCAGTAGTATACAACGTCTAACGGAAACCCTATATCTATCCAAAAGGACTGAAGACAACATCTGGTATGGAGTCTCTATGCACAGTTTCAGGTCAAAATGAGTGACTCAAAGAATTGATACCAAATTATCGGTTTCACATGTTGCTTGAATACCATACATAACAAACGTGTCACAGCACTACGAGGGTCAATAACTTTACCCGTCACTTGCCAATAACACGATAATTCTCTACGTTCTTCTTCATTTAAAAAAATCGGCCTCTGGTATCAATCTATTGAAATTTCTAATAAGTTCCACACATGTCGGCATAGGATTACAAAAACCTTGCATATTATTTGCTATCATCCAAAGAAGGCGTGCGATTGTTATGTATATACCCTTTATGTTACACGTTGTATAACTATTTTAAAATGTACCTATCGATAATTGAAATTAATTATCTTAAATTATTACATTATTATCAAATATTCAAAAATATAACTAAAAATTATGTATTATTATAAGAATTGCGAGTTATGACCACCGTAAGTGACCGTAAGTGAATTTATTACTTACAAAAGTAAGTAATAAATTCACTTACGTAGGTTCATAATGATATTATTGTAATCGATTAGTAAGTGCAATTTATATCGATATTATTTTATTTTGGTATTGGCAACATTTCTAATTTAAATTATAGATAAACGTTTTGATAAACTGAATAACTATTTAAAATGACTTTTAAACGGTGTACTTCCACAGTATTTTTAAACTTACTGTTTTATACAACGTGTAACGGAAACCCCATATCTATCCAAAAGGACTGAAGACAATATCTGGTATGGAGTCTCTATGCAAAGTTTCAGCTCAAAATAAGTGACTCACAGAATTGACCCCAAATTATCGGTTTCATATGTTTCTTGAATACCAATAATAACAAACGTGTCACATCACTATGAGGGTCATCACTTTCCACGTCACTAGCCAATAACATGATAATTCTCTTCGTTCTTCTTGATTTGAAAAATTCGGTCTCTGGTTTCAATGTATTGAAATTTCTAATAAGTTCCACACATGTAGACATAGGATTACAAAACCCTTGCCATATCGTTTGTTATCATCCAAAGAAGCTGTACACTTGGTATGTATATACCCTTTAAATTACACGTTGTATAATGAATTATCATTAATTTAGAAAGTCTGTCGGACGCTACATGATTCGAGCCGAAACTTTGCATTCTCCTTTATAACACTGTATAACTGCCAGAAATTTTAAATTTATATTGTACACGAATCTATGGTTGTACATGTATCAAGGTATACCTCACCGTGTGAAGGCCACAGGATCCCTTCAATACGAGAAGTGCAGAACCCGTCGATGTCACGGCACTTGGAAGGAGGCCTATATCCAGTTGATTGCCTCGGTGGCCTAGTGGTCATAAACACGACTGCTAAGAAATAGGTCTCTGGTTCGACTCCCGGGTCGGGCAACAAGGGCTACTGAGTTTTGCTAATAGAAGTTGGCGGAGCCTCGGAAAGCATAGATGCTGCAATAAGGAGAAGAAAGAAAGACTCAATTTTAATTTTTACCAAGAAAGGCTTTATGTGGGAGAAACAAATACAATTTTTTTTTTTTTTTTTTTTTTTATTAAATCTTTACAACGATATTACTTACTATTCTTTTCCACTTAAACTTTTATGAGTATTAAGCTTCAGATACAGTAAGTAATACTCTGGACTTACGCGATAGGTGGGACCAAGAGATAGCGGTGTATGTCGAATTCGCGTAAGTCAGGGTTCAACTTTGCTTATAAATACTTATAAGGTTTGTGTAGTTTACACACCAAAGACAGTGTTTTTCGTGTCTCGTTAGGTTCAAATTAATCTTTTTGGTCTTTTGGGTGACATAATCCATACTAATATTATAAATGCAAATGTAACTCTTGTCTGTCTGTATGTTACCTTTTCATGCCTATAAACCGCTTAACCGATTTAGATGAAATCTGGCATGGGAATAGTTTATAACCCTGGAAAGGACATAGGATAGTTTTTATCCTGGAATTCCCACGGGATCGGGAATTACGCGGGAAAAACCTCCCACGCGAACGAAGTCGCGGGCAAAAGCTAGTTAAAGATAAATCAATAATGTGCACTACGTACGTAAAATAATTCCACATGAGCGCTGTGATCAAAAAGAAAAACCGCGTATCTCCGAATTCGCGTAAAACGGGGTAGCGTAAGTCGAGGTATTACCGTACACAATTTGGTTGACATAATGTTTCTAGAAAGAGTTATTCCGATGAGGAAGACGTTCATCAAATTCAGGATAAAATAAACACACTATAATTTTCACTTTAACAAAGAAACCTACCCGAATCGATATATTCCGAACCTCTAACGAAATAAATGTAAGATTACAGAGGAATATTGAAAAGGCATTTTGTTAGACCCAAAGTGTGGCGAAGCGTGCATAGTGTAATCATAATATATATCAGCTCCTGGACTAAGATACAATCTCTTTGACTACACAACCGTTATATTGAAGGTGGCTGTTATTTGTACTAAGGGTACTTTATAGATATTGTATTTTTCGTCTGATAGGTAGATAGGAAAAATTGAAATAAGAAACGGTATGCATAATATCAGGCTTAGTGATATAGATTATCATTTTTGGTCTGTGAATTCTGAGGTAAAATTGAGTTTTATGTTGATATCTCTAAAATAATATAAAGACAAGTCAGAAAAATCCTTTTAAAAGATGCGTTATCAGTGTTTAAAAACAATTTAGAACTTGCAAGTGACGTCACCAGCAAGTCATGTTATAATATTTATGCATCATCTACTAAAATACGCTTTACGGGACAGAAATAGAAGAATGCCTAAAATTGTCTAACTTTGAAGTTATTAATTTGGTTTTAAATTTAATTACTTCATCGTTATGTTGTCCTAATAAGATTACTTAATGTAAATCAATAGCTATTTTTGGTGATAATCTAACTAAATATTATTATTACAATATTAGTATAAAAGTATGTAATACATGCCGTATCGTTGAAAGTAAGTACCTAAATCAATCACCTCTACCAAGGGTTTTTTAAGAAATTAGGTAAACTTTAACCTACGTTAATCGCCAATAACGTGCCCTATGCAGAGACACAGGGCTCCGCACTATCTATACTAATATTATAAAGCGGACATATTTGTTTGTCTGAACCCGCTAATCTCCGAAAATACTGGGTGGATTTGGATGAAATTAAAGTAGCTTGAAGCTTGAGGAAAGTACTTTTAACTCGACTGCAAAAAAAGAAGGTTATGTTTTATTGGGATAAAGTCTACGAGAGCGAAGCCGCGCCCGACTGCTAGTCTAGTGAAATAACCACCACGCAGGCCCTATGCGGGTTGGAGGATGTTGCATGTCTTCAGATTTATAATCCCAGAACATGTCGCTTTGGGCAGTTGCCCATCAGACAAAACATATGTTTGATCGGAGGATCCTACCTTTTCGATGGGATTGCGGGACTTTACATCCTGTTCCACATATCCCTAAAAAGTATGTAACATACAGACTTTTATTATCGAGCCATTGCCTGCCGGGGTTGCGGTAATCTTCTAACGAGATACCGCGAACCCGGAACCAAAGGGCAGCTGAAGGAACAGGGTCGGTTTTTAGTCAGTAGAAGTTTGTCACTCCCTGCCATTCCACTTTGCGAAAAAAAGGGTAAGGCAAAAAAGGGTAAATACATATTTTCACAATTGCTCGTTTTGAGACCAATCGTGAAGATATTTACCCTTCTTTGCGTCGGGGTAAAAATTACACAAAGTAAGTAATGTCTTCCTTGGTTCGAACCTACTAGGTACCTAAAATTTGTAAGTCGAGCCTGTAACCAGTACGCCACCAATATTCCTGACCTAGGTTAGGACATAAACTATTTTTATACAAACGGTTTTTTCCTTCAATGAATGTCCTCTGCCCCGTGGCGGTAACTCTTTCCAAAAGCGATTGATTGCGCCAGAATTTCACCAGATATGACCACATATTAATATTCATCATACGGTCGTGACTACACAACATAGTATTATAATCTATTATGTTTTGCGACTACTTACGAAGATTACCGAACGTTTCCGAAGATTGATGTCTACTAAATATATGCCAATAAAAATATTATTCCCATCAATAATTTTCACCACAAAAGAAACCTAGTAGCACTTTCGTTATTATACCTATATTATTATGAAACTGAGACATAAAACCGATGCCTATAAAACTATGAGAAAACCTTTTCCTTTAACACGTTCTTAAATATAAAATGCTCATATTTATTCATGAATGTGTACTGAGGAACATATTCCGAGCCGATTGAAAATTATTACGGCACACCCAACAAAGTAGGGGAAAGAGGTATTGTGTATTAGAAAATAAAATATTTAGGGGCAATCTTTGTTTGAAGGTATAAAGCAAAATAGTGGAGGGTATTATTATTATTTATAGGAGAATTTTGTAGGGTACTTTTATAGAGGTTTATGTTCATAAATAACCACAGTGAAATACGTTGGACTTTGTTTATTTGGAACTTCATGCACGAAGGCATAGTAGCGGAATTAAGAATACCTTAGGCAAATAGGCATTCTCTATAAATCAGCCAAAGTCGATGCATGGATAGCATGGCAGGTGTATGAGGTTAAGCTGCGATTGACAAGGTAATTTTTTTGGATTGGTAAGCGAATTTTTTCTGTGATTTTTCAAGAATACCTATGTATTTTACAAAAAATAGTCTATAAATTACTATTTAATTACCATTTTTGCACAATAAATATCTATGAATGTTTACATTCAATCACGCCAAAATGGATGAGAGCTAAATAAAGTTTGGCACAGAGACAATGATATAGTCTGGAATAGAACATAACCTGGCTACCTTTTAGGTTGGGAAAATGTAAGGTTCTCGTGGGACACGGATGAAATCGAGGATAAAAGCCAGTGTTTTATATTTTGAAAATCATCACAAATTCCTAACAAAATGAGAGTTTCCAGGAACACTACCAGTTCACTGAGGCGAGAGGTCTTCTTCCTTGAAAACGTAAACATGACATTGACGTCAATTTGACAGATGTCAAAAAATTAAGCGTTTGACAGATGTCAAAAAACTTCAGCGGTTGACAGCTGCCAGGATTTGACGCCTGAGTGCTGCCACCTGGTGAACGTATTTCACAATACCTTCATAGATTACTTTTTATCTCTTGAAAGAATTGGCAATTTTCACACGGGCGGCCCGTAGCCACATCGGTAAGTTAGTTCCTAATAATATGTGTAAAGTATCTATCTCACCTCTAGATAAGGGATCAGCAACCTAGGCAATATCTAGCTAATAGCCAGGGCAATATCAAAACTATCGCCAGGTCATCAGATTTTCTGCCCTGTAGGTATGACCCGTAACCGATATTCATAATAAAATGGCGACCGCACTAAGGGTACACACACTGACAAGTCACATGTGTTGGGAACGTGAGTAATGTGTGTGTATATGAACCTTAAGGGAAACGAAGTGGTATTTTTTTTAGTTTTATAAAAAGAACACGCAATGTAGGTAGATTTCACATTACTAGCAATCTTGCTAATCCCTCCAACTAAGCTAAATATGCTTGTGTCTGGAGTGGGTTCACGTCAATAGTGTAATGGGTGGGATTCGAACTCGGGACCTCTCGATCACAAGTCCGACACCTTAGCCATTAGGCTATTGACGCTTCCAATTGGATCTTCATCTTGAATTTCAGTATGTTATAAAGTGAAATGTTCTTGACAGACAGAAACAACGAAGTGATCTTATAAGGACCCAGTTTTTCCTTTGAAGGCACGGAACCCGAAAAAGTATTTTTTATAATGGAAATTGACACCAAGCACGCAATATTGACACCAAAATGTCAATAAAAATCTTACATAAACGATACTGACAACATCACAATCTTACAAAGATTAACCTCACCTAACAAGAGTTGAAGTTGACATTGAAGATAAACCAGAAACTACCAACCGATAAATACTTATATCCAACAACTAAAAGTTACTAAAGTCGATGAAGGGCACAAAGCAACTAAGTTACTACCACATAAGAGACAATATGAGGAAAATCTTCCCAAAATACGGGACAAACTTCATAATGGGATATCACTTTCAACTAGAACGATCAGTTATTAATACACTTGCATTAGTTACGTCGCTCGTAGTCAAATAATAACATCCACACACGGACGGACGGGTGACCGGTATATACTAGGCTAGGTTTTTTTTCATTCTTGAATAATTCAAAAATGTTTAGTGTGAATTCCGCTAAAATCCAGTTGCTTTTCTTGCATGCAGTATGCAGTAACGCCCTCCCGGCCGCAAATATAATTGCACATGCAGAAGTGACGCAATAAAAAAGGTACCAAATGCAAAGGTGTTGCCTTGTCGACTTAGCAGTACAGTCTTCGTGATGCAGCTGTCGAGACTCTTGAAGTCTCGACTCTACAGTTTTTAGCGGCACGAATACTAGATATTTTTCTGAAGTATTAATTTGGTATGGATTTCCCCAAAGTAACGCCTGATTCCATTCTGTTTTACCCCGGTATCCCCACTGGATTTACGCTAGAAAAACTACGTAGGTCATTCGCCTCCTACGCGACCGAAGTCGGGGGCACAGCTAGTTGTATAGTTTCTGTAGGTACTTTTTTTTTCTGGTTGGTCAAATCATCGAATAACTTCTCCCGCTCTGGATGGAGCGGAAGGGAGTGTCAGATTTGTACCGAATAAAAACCCACCCTGTTCCTTCAGCTGCCCTTAAGTTCCGGGGCCGCGGTATCTCGTTAGAACATTCCCGCAACCCCAGCAGGCCATGGCCTTATGGAGCCCCGTCACTGGTGCTGACAGCTCTTTGAGGGGCGCGTGGAACACGACGCGCCGCCGACCCGGGCCTGCTCCTTACCGGACGGTGAGCCACCCCTGCTTGCCGTCCGCTTCTGTAGGTACTTGGAGTTAAACAATGGCTCGATAACACTTTTTGTGTGAGAACTGCTAAGTAGTTACATTTGATTTGACGACGCAACGCAATAGTTTACCGTCTGTCTTTATTTTTTGAGTCTGTGTTTCCTGGTAGCTATAACCCGGCGCTCTTCAAGTCAAGAATGAATAGGTTACTTCTAGGTAGATCGCTTACCATCAAGTAAGACGGTGGTCAAACGCGAGCCTATCTACAAAAATAAAGAAACCGTTGAAAGATTGCTTTGATCAAATGCTTTTGCGTCTTTTCCAGAGACCTGGCTAAAAAACAAATTCAGCTCGAAAAACTACCCTCCTCCCACTCATCTATGCGGAGCCCACTGTTACACTAAAAAGTTTTCCGTCACTATGTACCTCATATTTACCTCTATTTTCTGTAAGAAGGGAGGGAATATCGAACACAAAATCGAGGGAGCTGTGCCAATGTAAAAATTTGGGATTGAATGTTTTCTTATATGTTCTATGAATGTTAAAGTAGTGGGGAATATTTGGAGGATTTCGTTGAGCCCGTGTTCAGATTTGGCGAATGGTTTTTAGGATAGTGTGAACGTTAGTGTATCGCGTAGGTAACCTAGTATTAACTTATGTTTTTTTTAACAATATAGAATCCATTAAATCGCATACTGTCTGTTCGTGCTGGGATTTCAGAATAAGAGCTGTCATAATTTATTTATAATGTATCATGGCCGGCCTTGTGCCCGCGATGCATGTCGTTCGCATGGGAGGGTTTTCCCGCGTAAATCCCGTGTTATTCTAGGATGTCAACTATATACTTACCAAATTTCATTCAGATCCGTTCAGTAGTCTTTGCATGAAAGAGCAACAAACATACTTACATTCTCACAAACTTTCGCATTCATAATATTAGGATAGTAGGATTATCTTGTCTACTATTAAAAAGGTGAATATTTTTGAGACCTACTCAATCACCACTTGAAGAACGCTATGTGGCGCACATGGTGGTGGTATATATTCAGCCTATAACGTTTTCATTCCTGGGCCACAGGCCTGAAAGAGGAAGAGACCGAGAATCGGCATTAATCTAGGACGCGAGCCTAGTGCGGGCTAATGGATGACACATATCTTGGATTTATCTATACTTATAATAAATCTGTAGAGAGGTCAATTCTGTACATGAAATATATTTCCAAAATAACTATCAGGGGGTGATTAAGGATCGATACTCATGCCAAAAATGCAATCAGTTAAATTTTTGTCTGTCTGTCTGTCTGTCTGTCTGTCTGTCTGTCTGTATAACCGTTATAGAAACAAAAACTACGCGACGGATTTTAACGAAACTTGGTACAATTATTTTTCATACTCCTGAGCGGGTTATAGTATACTTTTCATCACGCTACAATCAATAGGAGCAGAGCAGTGAAGGGAAATGTTGGGAAAACGGGAGAAGTTACTCCATTTTTTAAGCTTCCGTCGCGTGTGCAACCTTAATGGTTAAAGCTACACAAATCATTTCATGACGGAAATGTTCTCCTTAAAATTATATAAAAAATATCCCACGACAGCATATGTCTAACTTTTATGGTTGACTCACAATAACACGTGTAACTCCCGATAGCTTAGCAGTTCGAAGCTTTCTGATTATAATATTTGTCTACTCTTACGTTTATAACACTCTCAGTCACCCCTAATTGAAAAAGTTAACATTATTAACTATTCCATAAAAAAATTGGCCAAGTGCGAGTCAGACTCGCCCATGAAGGGTTCCGTAGTAACTATAATATAATATGCAAATTTATTTGACGAAATAAAATTTTTCTTTTTCATTTTTGTAATCTTCGGTTTTCTGACATTTGACATATGCCAAGAGTTATGTCAATGTCGCGTTTCGTTTCCTTTCGTTTCGTAATTTGTTACTTTTTGAGCATAGATTATCTATGGAAACATTATATAAATTTGATACCGCAATAATATGCAACATAGGAATTCTTTTTGTATTCTTTTTTTTGTGGTTATATTTTATTTTATATATTGCTCTAATTGTAAGCTGTGAGCTTGTGCCCCAACGGTGCACTATTATTTGATAAGATATTTTTGATTTAGGTTTTGTATTGTTATTCTTTTCTGTTAACGCATAACTGGCGGGTGGACTTTACGTTTTTAAGTACCGTTCGTCTTTATATATACATTTATATTTTATTTATATTCCCTTTTTAATTATTTATTGTGTTTTTTTGTTAATGATTGATAGTGTATTTGATAGTGATGATGAAAGTTTTGTAACTGCAAGCAGTGACAATGACAGCTTCACTAGTATTCCGAATCTTGCTGACACGCTTCAGTTTCAGTTTTCTGATGTTCCCAAAAATCTAAATGTAGTCCACATTAATGCTCAAAGTATTCCGGCTCACTATCATGATATGCTTGTGAGTTTGGACTGTAAGGACATCCATGCAATTCTTGTTTCCGAATCCTGGCTGAAACCTTGTCTTCCGTCTACATCCTATTCCCTCCCCGGGTTCAAGCTAATAAGGAATGACCGCACAAGCGGCGGCGGTGGTGGTGTTGCCATCTACCTGCGTGCACATATTCCCTTTTCCATTATTAACATTTCAGTGCAGCCACCACCGTCGAATGCTGGCGAGCATCTCTTTTTAGAAATTGACTTAAACCATGTGAAAGTTTTGCTGGGTGTCTATTATTGTCCCTCTCTGAGTATCGATTACTTCTCCTCATTTGAAAGCCTAATAGTCAACCTTGCGCCCTCTTACAGGCATACAATTGTTATGGGTGACTTTAACACCTGTCTCCTTAAAAATGATTCGCGCTCTTCCTCACTTCAATATATTTCTCAATCCTGCAATTTATCTCTCCTTCCATTAAGCGCAACTCACCATTTTCCAAACTGTACTCCTTCACTTCTTGACCTCATCTTTGTTTCCTCCACACAACACGTCGCTAAGCATGGGCAATGTTCAGCTGACGCTTTCTCCTACCACGATTTGATTTTCCTTTCCTACAAAATTCGCCCTC
The DNA here is from genome assembly GCA_943138885.2 of Tholera decimalis. Classification (NCBI taxonomy): domain Eukaryota; kingdom Metazoa; phylum Arthropoda; class Insecta; order Lepidoptera; family Noctuidae; genus Tholera; species Tholera decimalis. The sequence goes on from OW964568.2 coordinate 7,275,041, forward strand.
CTAAGACTAAACCTAAAAGTATTCTTCAGCGCAGTTTTGGTGGAATGGACTTGGAAGGTCTTCGGGAAGATGCTAGCAGTATTGACTGGTCTGAGCTTGTTCATGCAGACCCGATTGATGAAAAAATTAACCTCCTTAATTCCAATCTCATCGGGCTGTATGATGTGCATGCACCTGTTCGGTTGGTCAAGATGAAGCATCTGCCTGCTCCGTGGCTAACAGATGACGTGAAAGCAATTTTACAAAAAAAGGCAGCAGCTAAATCTAGGTATAAGTGCAGACCTAGCTCCTTAAATCGTGAAAAATACGTCGCTATCAGAAATCGCAGCAACTTGGTTTGTAGGGATGCCCAACGCCGCCACATTCATAAGTACGTTGAAAACGGTGATCCAGCTAAAGTCTGGAAATTTCTTAGATCAATGGGAATTGGGAAGTCACGTCAAGAGTCTGTTCCTAAAGATATAGATCTTGAATTACTCAATCAACATTTTTCCACCTCTTGTAGTTTCAATGGGGCTGTTAAAACCAAAACTTTAGATAATCTTTCGTCTCTTCCCACTCCCGATTATTCTCCTTTTGTTTTTAATCAATTTGCTTGTTGTGATGTTAAGAAGAGTATTTTATCAATCACGTCAAATGCTGTTGGTAGTGACTGTGTAAGTCGCAAGATGATACTCCCTATTTTGGACGAAATCCTTCCTGTCATCTGCCATATCCTTAATCATTCTGTATCCTCTGGTGTTTTTCCATCTGCATGGAAAGAAGCTCATGTAACCCCACTTCCAAAAAAATGTAATCCTGTTTCTTTCTCTGAATTTCGTCCCATTTCCATTTTACCGTTTCTGTCCAAAGTCCTAGAACGCCTTATTCATAGTCAGCTTAGTGCTTTCCTCGGTAGAAACAGACTCCTTAATTTTTACCAATCCGGATTTCGTCCGGGGCATAGCACTACCACAGCTCTTGTTAACATTACGGATGATATAAGACTGGGTATGGACAATAGGAAATTGACGGTCCTTTCTTTGCTTGATTTCAGTAATGCTTTTAACACTGTTGATTTTGATGTCTTGCTCGGGATACTATGCTCTCTTAACATATCTCCAACAGCTATTGATTGGTTTCGTAGTTACCTGTGTGGCCGCCGACAACGTATTTGCATTGAAGGTTCGTTGTCTTCATGGTGCAATACTACTGCTGGCGTACCACAGGGGGGCGTTCTCTCTCCTCTTCTTTTCGCCATATTTATAAATTCTATTTCAAATGAACTTCTCTTATCCTACCACCTTTATGCTGACGATCTGCAAATTTATTCGCAAGCTCCCGTTGAAGATTTGTCTGAGGCGGTGAAGACAGTGAATAAAGATTTAGCGCGTATTTCCGATTGGAGTTTGGATCATGGTTTGAAGGTTAATCCTGCGAAGACTAAAGTCATTATTGTTGGCAGCCCTAGGCTACGTTCCAAAATTGACTGGACGACCCTTCCCCAAATCATTTTCGATGGAGCTGTTATACCCTACTGTGACTCAGTAAAAGACCTTGGTATTTATATTGATAAAGATTTGTCTTGGGGTCCCCAGTTGCAAGAAGTGAGCCGCAAACTGTTCGCCTCTGCGGGGTCTTTGCGCAGATTGCGCAATTTCCTACCGACTGCTACTAAAACTGCGCTTGCCCAATCTCTTCTTCTCCCTATCCTTGACTATGCTGATGCAAGTTATCCAGATCTAACTGAAGTGCAGCTAGATAAGCTTGAGCGACTCCAAAATTTTTGTATCAGATTCATATTTGGATTGCGCAAATATGATCATGTTTCTGAGTTTCGCACTAAACTCAAGTGGCTGCCTATTCGCCTTCGCCGGAATGCACATATTTTATCATTACTCTACAGTATTCTTTTCAATCCAACGACTCCCTTTTACCTCAAAGAACGTTTTAAGTTCCTTCATGACACACATGTTAGAGATTTGAGATCATCAGAGAATTTGAGACTTTTGATGCCTACGCATTCCACAAAATTTTACGACCAGTCATTTACGGTGCAGGCCATTCGGTTGTGGAATGGATTGCCGGTGTCAGTAAGACAAGCTCAGTCACTTGCTGTTTTTAAAAGCTCGGTTGCCAATCATTTTATTTCAAACTTATGATTATTCCTTTGCTTTCTCCACACGATGTTAAAGAACACATAATATATTTATTTATTTTATTTTGTTTTTCCGTTATTAATGAATATTTGTACAGTAGTACACTAATATAGCCCTCCCCATTTTAATTAAAGCTCATAAAATCCTTCCAAAGGTTGTCTGGAAGATATCGCTCTCAGCGATAAGACCGCCATTGTAACCAATTTTTTACAATATTGTTATTTAAGTGTGATTCAATTATTGGTGTACAATAAAGTATATTCTATCTATCTATCTATCTATCTTACAAATTTCTTAAAACTAGCTTATTTACTTTTTTACAACTGCGCCAAATAAATTTGTTTTGAAAAAAAAACCTTACAAATTTCTTAAAACTGGCTTTTTTACATTTTTTACAACTGCGCCGAATACATTTGTTTTTCATAGTGTTTGTATGAATTACAAAGTTATATTTGCGGTTTTAGAAAATATGCTGTATCTCAAAAACTGCTGAACTGATTTCGTTCAAACTGATTTTGGTTGAAAGTTTATATTAAGATCTACAGACATATATTTTTTTTAGATTTTTCACTTCATTATTATAGAAGTTAGAGGTTGTGTCCGCCACACACACATTTTACCACTTTGGAAACTTATATCTTTTAAACGATTGACTTTATGGAAAAGTGGTTTTAGAAACCCCGATGTCGTTTTTAAAGAACTGTCTATAGATACCACACATGCATCGATTTCATGAAAAAAAATATTTTCAGGTTTAGTTCCATGTATGGGGAGCCCCCCTTTATTTTAAATATTTTTTAATTTTTTTCTCAAAATCGGAAAGCGGTTCACAGAATACATCTACCTATCAAGTTTCACATGTATAGTCCTAATAGTTTCGGAATAAAATTGCTGTGACAGACGGACGGACGGACAGACAGACAGACAGACAGACAGACAGACGGACAGACGGACAGACATGTCGAAACTATAAAGATTCCGTTTTTTGCCATTCGGCTACGAAACCGTAAAAAGAATCATATAAATCGGTATAGAAACACCAAAGTTATACATGAAATACGCTTATAATAATAAGCCATCGCGCGTGAATACTGAATCATGCTATAAGGATTATTTTTGAGAATCGGTCGCCGCGCTCGACGCGACTCGCGGTCGAAGCGTTCTCTAGGTACTTAAGCCCCATGTGAACGTGATCTAAACAATATTACCAATACATTAACTTACGCTGACGGAGTCGCGGGCACAGCTATATTGTATCATTACGCTAAGGCCAATAGGAGCGGAGCGCCAATGAAGAATGCTTCAAAATCGGGGTTAAATTTAACGTTAGCCCAAAGTAACTATTCCACGCGGACGAAGTCGCGGGCAAAAGCTAGTGATGAATAATTATATTAATTTTGCAAACTAGTTTTTAAATAAAACTTTAAGGTAAATTTAAATTAGTTGGTGCCAGTGTTTCTAAACTGATAGGACATGCTGATTTCCTCACGATGTTTTCCTACATCGTATTCATTCTTGGTAGGTAACTTCTGCCAATAACAATAACGATTAATTAAAGTCTCTCTGTAGTGACCTATTCTTTCCCATGTGCGTATGGGTCAGCTTAGAGAGTGGTTTTCTAACAAAGATATATAATAAACTATAGATGCGTCGTCCGCGCTCTGAAATGGCATTCCGGGGCCGCGGTATCTCGTTAGAACATTCCCGCAACCCCAGCAGGCCATGGCCTTATGGAGCCCCGTCACTGGTGCTGACAGCTCTTTGAGGGGCGCGTGGAACACGACGCGCCGCCGACCCGGGCCTGCTCCTTACCGGACGGTGAGCCACCCCTGCTTGCCGTCCGCTTCTGTAGGTACTTGGAGTTAAACAATGGCTCGATAACACTTTTTGTGTGAGAACTGCTAAGTAGTTACATTTGATTTGACGACGCAACGCAATAGTTTACCGTCTGTCTTTATTTTTTGAGTCTGTGTTTCCTGGTAGCTATAACCCGGCGCTCTTCAAGTCAAGAATGAATAGGTTACTTCTAGGTAGATCGCTTACCATCAAGTAAGACGGTGGTCAAACGCGAGCCTATCTACAAAAATAAAGAAACCGTTGAAAGATTGCTTTGATCAAATGCTTTTGCGTCTTTTCCAGAGACCTGGCTAAAAAACAAATTCAGCTCGAAAAACTACCCTCCTCCCACTCATCTATGCGGAGCCCACTGTTACACTAAAAAGTTTTCCGTCACTATGTACCTCATATTTACCTCTATTTTCTGTAAGAAGGGAGGGAATATCGAACACAAAATCGAGGGAGCTGTGCCAATGTAAAAATTTGGGATTGAATGTTTTCTTATATGTTCTATGAATGTTAAAGTAGTGGGGAATATTTGGAGGATTTCGTTGAGCCCGTGTTCAGATTTGGCGAATGGTTTTTAGGATAGTGTGAACGTTAGTGTATCGCGTAGGTAACCTAGTATTAACTTATGTTTTTTTTAACAATATAGAATCCATTAAATCGCATACTGTCTGTTCGTGCTGGGATTTCAGAATAAGAGCTGTCATAATTTATTTATAATGTATCATGGCCGGCCTTGTGCCCGCGATGCATGTCGTTCGCATGGGAGGGTTTTCCCGCGTAAATCCCGTGTTATTCTAGGATGTCAACTATATACTTACCAAATTTCATTCAGATCCGTTCAGTAGTCTTTGCATGAAAGAGCAACAAACATACTTACATTCTCACAAACTTTCGCATTCATAATATTAGGATAGTAGGATTATCTTGTCTACTATTAAAAAGGTGAATATTTTTGAGACCTACTCAATCACCACTTGAAGAACGCTATGTGGCGCACATGGTGGTGGTATATATTCAGCCTATAACGTTTTCATTCCTGGGCCACAGGCCTGAAAGAGGAAGAGACCGAGAATCGGCATTAATCTAGGACGCGAGCCTAGTGCGGGCTAATGGATGACACATATCTTGGATTTATCTATCTATACTTATAATAAATCTGTAGAGAGGTCAATTCTGTACATGAAATATATTTCCAAAATAACTATCAGGGGGTGATTAAGGATCGATACTCATGCCAAAAATGCAATCAGTTAAATTTTTGTCTGTCTGTCTGTCTGTCTGTCTGTCTGTCTGTCTGTATAACCGTTATAGAAACAAAAACTACGCGACGGATTTTAACGAAACTTGGTACAATTATTTTTCATACTCCTGAGCGGGTTATAGTATACTTTTCATCACGCTACAATCAATAGGAGCAGAGCAGTGAAGGGAAATGTTGGGAAAACGGGAGAAGTTACTCCATTTTTTAAGCTTCCGTCGCGTGTGCAACCTTAATGGTTAAAGCTACACAAATCATTTCATGACGGAAATGTTCTCCTTAAAATTATATAAAAAATATCCCACGACAGCATATGTCTAACTTTTATGGTTGACTCACAATAACACGTGTAACTCCCGATAGCTTAGCAGTTCGAAGCTTTCTGATTATAATATTTGTCTACTCTTACGTTTATAACACTCTCAGTCACCCCTAATTGAAAAAGTTAACATTATTAACTATTCCATAAAAAAATTGGCCAAGTGCGAGTCAGACTCGCCCATGAAGGGTTCCGTAGTAACTATAATATAATATGCAAATTTATTTGACGAAATAAAATTTTTCTTTTTCATTTTTGTAATCTTCGGTTTTCTGACATTTGACATATGCCAAGAGTTATGTCAATGTCGCGTTTCGTTTCCTTTCGTTTCGTAATTTGTTACTTTTTGAGCATAGATTATCTATGGAAACATTATATAAATTTGATACCGCAATAATATGCAACATAGGAATTCTTTTTGTATTCTTTTTTTTGTGGTTATATTTTATTTTATATATTGCTCTAATTGTAAGCTGTGAGCTTGTGCCCCAACGGTGCACTATTATTTGATAAGATATTTTTGATTTAGGTTTTGTATTGTTATTCTTTTCTGTTAACGCATAACTGGCGGGTGGACTTTACGTTTTTAAGTACCGTTCGTCTTTATATATACATTTATATTTTATTTATATTCCCTTTTTAATTATTTATTGTGTTTTTTTGTTAATGATTGATAGTGTATTTGATAGTGATGATGAAAGTTTTGTAACTGCAAGCAGTGACAATGACAGCTTCACTAGTATTCCGAATCTTGCTGACACGCTTCAGTTTCAGTTTTCTGATGTTCCCAAAAATCTAAATGTAGTCCACATTAATGCTCAAAGTATTCCGGCTCACTATCATGATATGCTTGTGAGTTTGGACTGTAAGGACATCCATGCAATTCTTGTTTCCGAATCCTGGCTGAAACCTTGTCTTCCGTCTACATCCTATTCCCTCCCCGGGTTCAAGCTAATAAGGAATGACCGCACAAGCGGCGGCGGTGGTGGTGTTGCCATCTACCTGCGTGCACATATTCCCTTTTCCATTATTAACATTTCAGTGCAGCCACCACCGTCGAATGCTGGCGAGCATCTCTTTTTAGAAATTGACTTAAACCATGTGAAAGTTTTGCTGGGTGTCTATTATTGTCCCTCTCTGAGTATCGATTACTTCTCCTCATTTGAAAGCCTAATAGTCAACCTTGCGCCCTCTTACAGGCATACAATTGTTATGGGTGACTTTAACACCTGTCTCCTTAAAAATGATTCGCGCTCTTCCTCACTTCAATATATTTCTCAATCCTGCAATTTATCTCTCCTTCCATTAAGCGCAACTCACCATTTTCCAAACTGTACTCCTTCACTTCTTGACCTCATCTTTGTTTCCTCCACACAACACGTCGCTAAGCATGGGCAATGTTCAGCTGACGCTTTCTCCTACCACGATTTGATTTTCCTTTCCTACAAAATTCGCCCTCCTAAGACTAAACCTAAAAGTATTCTTCAGCGCAGTTTTGGTGGAATGGACTTGGAAGGTCTTCGGGAAGATGCTAGCAGTATTGACTGGTCTGAGCTTGTTCATGCAGACCCGATTGATGAAAAAATTAACCTCCTTAATTCCAATCTCATCGGGCTGTATGATGTGCATGCACCTGTTCGGTTGGTCAAGATGAAGCATCTGCCTGCTCCGTGGCTAACAGATGACGTGAAAGCAATTTTACAAAAAAAGGCAGCAGCTAAATCTAGGTATAAGTGCAGACCTAGCTCCTTAAATCGTGAAAAATACGTCGCTATCAGAAATCGCAGCAACTTGGTTTGTAGGGATGCCCAACGCCGCCACATTCATAAGTACGTTGAAAACGGTGATCCAGCTAAAGTCTGGAAATTTCTTAGATCAATGGGAATTGGGAAGTCACGTCAAGAGTCTGTTCCTAAAGATATAGATCTTGAATTACTCAATCAACATTTTTCCACCTCTTGTAGTTTCAATGGGGCTGTTAAAACCAAAACTTTAGATAATCTTTCGTCTCTTCCCACTCCCGATTATTCTCCTTTTGTTTTTAATCAATTTGCTTGTTGTGATGTTAAGAAGAGTATTTTATCAATCACGTCAAATGCTGTTGGTAGTGACTGTGTAAGTCGCAAGATGATACTCCCTATTTTGGACGAAATCCTTCCTGTCATCTGCCATATCCTTAATCATTCTGTATCCTCTGGTGTTTTTCCATCTGCATGGAAAGAAGCTCATGTAACCCCACTTCCAAAAAAATGTAATCCTGTTTCTTTCTCTGAATTTCGTCCCATTTCCATTTTACCGTTTCTGTCCAAAGTCCTAGAACGCCTTATTCATAGTCAGCTTAGTGCTTTCCTCGGTAGAAACAGACTCCTTAATTTTTACCAATCCGGATTTCGTCCGGGGCATAGCACTACCACAGCTCTTGTTAACATTACGGATGATATAAGACTGGGTATGGACAATAGGAAATTGACGGTCCTTTCTTTGCTTGATTTCAGTAATGCTTTTAACACTGTTGATTTTGATGTCTTGCTCGGGATACTATGCTCTCTTAACATATCTCCAACAGCTATTGATTGGTTTCGTAGTTACCTGTGTGGCCGCCGACAACGTATTTGCATTGAAGGTTCGTTGTCTTCATGGTGCAATACTACTGCTGGCGTACCACAGGGGGGCGTTCTCTCTCCTCTTCTTTTCGCCATATTTATAAATTCTATTTCAAATGAACTTCTCTTATCCTACCACCTTTATGCTGACGATCTGCAAATTTATTCGCAAGCTCCCGTTGAAGATTTGTCTGAGGCGGTGAAGACAGTGAATAAAGATTTAGCGCGTATTTCCGATTGGAGTTTGGATCATGGTTTGAAGGTTAATCCTGCGAAGACTAAAGTCATTATTGTTGGCAGCCCTAGGCTACGTTCCAAAATTGACTGGACGACCCTTCCCCAAATCATTTTCGATGGAGCTGTTATACCCTACTGTGACTCAGTAAAAGACCTTGGTATTTATATTGATAAAGATTTGTCTTGGGGTCCCCAGTTGCAAGAAGTGAGCCGCAAACTGTTCGCCTCTGCGGGGTCTTTGCGCAGATTGCGCAATTTCCTACCGACTGCTACTAAAACTGCGCTTGCCCAATCTCTTCTTCTCCCTATCCTTGACTATGCTGATGCAAGTTATCCAGATCTAACTGAAGTGCAGCTAGATAAGCTTGAGCGACTCCAAAATTTTTGTATCAGATTCATATTTGGATTGCGCAAATATGATCATGTTTCTGAGTTTCGCACTAAACTCAAGTGGCTGCCTATTCGCCTTCGCCGGAATGCACATATTTTATCATTACTCTACAGTATTCTTTTCAATCCAACGACTCCCTTTTACCTCAAAGAACGTTTTAAGTTCCTTCATGACACACATGTTAGAGATTTGAGATCATCAGAGAATTTGAGACTTTTGATGCCTACGCATTCCACAAAATTTTACGACCAGTCATTTACGGTGCAGGCCATTCGGTTGTGGAATGGATTGCCGGTGTCAGTAAGACAAGCTCAGTCACTTGCTGTTTTTAAAAGCTCGGTTGCCAATCATTTTATTTCAAACTTATGATTATTCCTTTGCTTTCTCCACACGATGTTAAAGAACACATAATATATTTATTTATTTTATTTTGTTTTTCCGTTATTAATGAATATTTGTACAGTAGTACACTAATATAGCCCTCCCCATTTTAATTAAAGCTCATAAAATCCTTCCAAAGGTTGTCTGGAAGATATCGCTCTCAGCGATAAGACCGCCATTGTAACCAATTTTTTACAATATTGTTATTTAAGTGTGATTCAATTATTGGTGTACAATAAAGTATATTCTATCTATCTATCTATCTATCTTACAAATTTCTTAAAACTAGCTTATTTACTTTTTTACAACTGCGCCAAATAAATTTGTTTTGAAAAAAAAACCTTACAAATTTCTTAAAACTGGCTTTTTTACATTTTTTACAACTGCGCCGAATACATTTGTTTTTCATAGTGTTTGTATGAATTACAAAGTTATATTTGCGGTTTTAGAAAATATGCTGTATCTCAAAAACTGCTGAACTGATTTCGTTCAAACTGATTTTGGTTGAAAGTTTATATTAAGATCTACAGACATATATTTTTTTTAGATGTTTCACTTCATTATTATAGAAGTTAGAGGTTGTGTCCGCCACACACACATTTTACCACTTTGGAAACTTATATCTTTTAAACGATTGACTTTATGGAAAAGTGGTTTTAGAAACCCCGATGTCGTTTTTAAAGAACTGTCTATAGATACCACACATGCATCGATTTCATGAAAAAAAATATTTTCAGGTTTAGTTCCATGTATGGGGAGCCCCCCTTTATTTTAAATATTTTTTAATTTTTTTCTCAAAATCGGAAAGCGGTTCACAGAATACATCTACCTATCAAGTTTCACATGTATAGTCCTAATAGTTTCGGAATAAAATTGCTGTGACAGACGGACGGACGGACAGACAGACAGACAGACAGACAGACAGACGGACAGACGGACAGACATGTCGAAACTATAAAGATTCCGTTTTTTGCCATTCGGCTACGAAACCGTAAAAAGAATCATATAAATCGGTATAGAAACACCAAAGTTATACATGAAATACGCTTATAATAATAAGCCATCGCGCGTGAATACTGAATCATGCTATAAGGATTATTTTTGAGAATCGGTCGCCGCGCTCGACGCGACTCGCGGTCGAAGCGTTCTCTAGGTACTTAAGCCCCATGTGAACGTGATCTAAACAATATTACCAATACATTAACTTACGCTGACGGAGTCGCGGGCACAGCTATATTGTATCATTACGCTAAGGCCAATAGGAGCGGAGCGCCAATGAAGAATGCTTCAAAATCGGGGTTAAATTTAACGTTAGCCCAAAGTAACTATTCCACGCGGACGAAGTCGCGGGCAAAAGCTAGTGATGAATAATTATATTAATTTTGCAAACTAGTTTTTAAATAAAACTTTAAGGTAAATTTAAATTAGTTGGTGCCAGTGTTTCTAAACTGATAGGACATGCTGATTTCCTCACGATGTTTTCCTACATCGTATTCATTCTTGGTAGGTAACTTCTGCCAATAACAATAACGATTAATTAAAGTCTCTCTGTAGTGACCTATTCTTTCCCATGTGCGTATGGGTCAGCTTAGAGAGTGGTTTTCTAACAAAGATATATAATAAACTATAGATGCGTCGTCCGCGCTCTGAAATGGCAAGTTAAAATCAAGGTAAGTGCCTCGAGTGTGTCTGTATAGTCACGCACGAACCTGTGTCGCGAACGCGACACTGAAAAAATGTGTTTTATAAAAAAATTAGGACAAAAACATGCCTTTGTATGTTTGCAGACGTTGCACTAATTATACTGCTTCCGTGAAAGGCCAAAATGTCTCATTCCATAGGTAAAGAAATACATTTTTTATTTTAATTTTTCAATACGGCTAATGGCGGCTAGCGTATGAATGAAGTCAATCACGTGACGTTAGGGGAGCTTGGGGAACTATTATACCAGTTTTTTTGTGTTGTAAATTATTATATTGAATGAATATAATATTTTTATTATATTCCATGTCATTGATACTAACTATAGTGTTTATTTACATTTTAGATTGCCGACACAGACCACCCCATTTTTTAGTTAATCTATAATTTAAGATTAAGGTTCTTAATGTTTGTTTTATAATAATTGCTTAAAGGTGCTCCCACACCACAATTATATAATGCTTTATAACCTTGTGTAACACGATAATATTTCATAACAGTTTGAAACATTTTCCTACAAGATGTTAAGTGTAACATAAAAAACCGGTCAAGTGCGTGTCGGGCCACGCGCAGTGTAGGTTGACTTGCTATACAAATCCTCACCTGATCCGACATTTGGGATGCATGAAGAAGCCTCCACGAGTAGCGCAACCAGTTCACTTAGTGTCAGAATTGAACCGAGCGCTCGGCGCATCCTGGACAGTCACGCCCATGACCTTCTGTGGCTGACCAATTTCTTCGTTTGCTGTGGTAGGGCTCACGCCCGCCTGGCTCGCGACCACCCTCTCACCGGAGCTCGACGTCAAACAGTCTGCTGTGTTTCGTCGATGCGTGGGAGTGCCAGTGCCTTTAGGGGTAATAGAGAGAAAGCAGCCGCGTTGTCCAAGACAGGTCTCGGCGTCAGAGCTAGCTTCGGCATGGCGACTCACTCTGGAGGGTAGCGGGATCCAAAGCACGGTCTTGCCGTTGGCCGACCGCAGGAAGTTGGGGGCCCAAGAAGCACACTAGCCACGTGCAAAAGGCTGCCCCGCCACCTCGTGAAAAATCCCGAGATGGACCACCGTGCCAGTCGGCGACTGGAAGGGAGGACCCGGTGGACATTTTCGGGGGGGTTTAGGCGTCCCCGCAGTCTCCAGGTGAGTCTCCATTCAAGCCGAGGTAAGCTCATGGGAGCTGCTTAGTCAATTGGGCTCGCCTCCCTTTCTCTCTTCATTCCCTTTTTTAACTCTGAAACCCCATGAAGCGTAAACCAAAGAGATGTAAGTTTAACCAACGGCTGCACTTCCTCCCTCTTAAAGTGCAATTCTCAAATATCCGTGAATTGCACTCAAATATCGATCCAGTCCATCACCATCTCGAGACTGATAAGCCTCACTTACTCTTTATGACGGAGACCATGATAGCGACTCCCGCAGACGTGACGTACCTCAACTACCCAGGATACTCACTTGAACACAAGTTTAAGAAGCAGGCTGGGGTCTGTGTGTACGTCCGCGACGACATTTGCTGTCAACGTCTTCGCTGCTGCGAGGTTGCGGGTTTTTCCACTCTGTGGCTATTAGTGAACACTTTTCACGTTCTTAAGACTATCTACGTCGGTGTCTACAGGTCGCATAGCGGTGATCAGGAGACGACAAGGCTCTTCGACCACCTTACGGAGGCAGCTGAATTGGCCCAGCACAAATACCCGATGGCGGAGCTTGTTTTTCTGGGGTATTTTAATGCTCATAATAAAGAATGGTTGTTCCCATACCAGAAAACAGACCATGCTGGTAGAGAGGCGCGCAAGTTTGCTTCATCGCTAGATCTCGACCAGCTGGTTCACCAAGCTACCCGCATTCCGGATGTTGACGGCCACACACCCAATTGCTTAGACCTTGTGCTCACAACCGTTCCAGACAGGCTTTCAGTATCGGTATGGGCCCCGCTCGGATCGTCTGACCACTGTCTGGTGAAAACAGTATCTACCTTTTCTCCTCCGGATAAAAGCTCTAGGGGCACGAGGCGAGTATGGAAGTACGGGTCGGCAGACTGGGATGAGATGCGGCACTTCTTTGCTTCTTACCCTTGGCGGCAAACTTGCTTCTCGTCGTGCAACCCATCAGTCTGTGCTGACGCTATTGTTGACGTGGTACGTCAGGGAATGGAATATTTCAGTGGCGGTACCTTCATATAAGCCCAAAAGCCCGGCATGCCTTACTAAAAAATGCTCGATAGAGAATCAATGTCAAACCCGAACTATTTAAAAGTTCGCGCGCTTAATTCTTATCAAAATAACACAATGTATCTACTGAGTACTGCTAAACTACTACGCATCGCGATTGTTCGCGCGCAGAGTTTCGCATTTGTAGCATCTAATGATCTACATATTGCTATCTCGCTTACACGCACCGGCTTTTACCGGGCTTTCAAATACTATATCTGTCACTTTCGCACTTATAGCGATGTGCCGTATAACGAGTTAGGCCTTATGCATAGAACAAATCGATCACTATGGCAGATTTAAGCAGGGCATTCGTATGAAGTTGCATGCGTATGCGTGACCTTGTCAGCTTGCCAACTCTGCAGTGTTGCCGTTTTAGCCACACGTTGAAAGATCTTGGAGATTTTTAACGTGTTTGGAAACTTTTTTAACATTTATCAACAATAAAAACTAGCGACTTTTAAAATAACGAAATTAAATACAGTCAAAACCGTTTACAACAACATCATTTAGAACAACATACCGGTTATATAGACCAAAATCATAGGTACAAAATACTTTGTACCTTGAAAACATCACCGGTTATTACGACTATCGGTTTTTACAACCAAATATGAGTGGTCCCTTGGATGTTGTTATAACAGATTTTGACTGTATTCAAGCAATATCTTAAAAATAAAAAAAAATTAGCTAGATTTTTCATATACCTGGCGACTTTTTTTGCCTAAATGACAACACTTGAGTAGTTCCCGACATCCTAGAGTGCAACTAACTTCAGTTTCATTTGCTTGAGTGAAAGAAGGTTTTGCTGTTAAAGTTTTTTGTTTGTTTTCTAAGATTTTCTCAGTGATACAATTGTTTTGGTGATTTACCTACAACAATGAAGGTAATTGTACCTTGTGAGGATTTAAAATGCGTTCAAGTTTTGATTGGCGAAGATAAGGTAAAATCTTTAAACTTTGCTCAGAAAAAACAGTTAATTTCTTCATTAAAACCGACGCCTAATCTGTGTATTTCTCAGACTAGTAAATCGCATTAACGAAAATTTAATAGATCAGTGTATAAAACTAGTTGTAACACGTTGCAAAATAACTCGGCTCCTCGTTTGAGACGCAACGTACGCTGTGCAAAAACGGAATACAGACGACTTTTTGTAGAAGTAATTGATAACATTAATACCGAAATTACTGACCGATATTCTGAAATTTATAAATTAAAGTTTTTCCAACTGCTCAACAACAAAAAATTTGACAATTATCACTCACATTTTCCTACAGAGGAATTAGATTCATTATTTGACATTTATGCAAACTATTTCGACAAACAAACATTAAAAAGCCAATTGATTTGCTTGTATTCTAGTCCTGATCTGAAAGATCGTAATGTTTTCGAATTAATTGATTTCATTCATGAGAATAACCTCGAAGATGCCTTTCCCGAGCTGTTAAAGTTAGCGTATCTTGTTGTAACTATTCCGGCTACAAGTTCTTCCGCGGAACGTGCTTTTTCGTCTCTTAAACGTATCCATACCTATCTGAGAAATACACAAGGTCAAGAGCGTGTTTCCGAATTATCAATGATAGCTATTGAAAAACAGTTGTTGGTAGAATTAAAACGATCACCAACATTTTACTCTGATGTAATTAAATCATTTCTTAAGAAAGATAGACGATTCCAATTAGAATATAAATAATTTATTTAAATTCCTTATTACATTCTATCTAGCTATTTTTTAACTTTCGTTTTGTAACTTTTTGTTTTGTTTTTTTTTTTTTAACCTGGGTCCTGTTACGAAGGAAGCAACTACTTACCATAACTTTGTTCCCTCAAGCAATGAAGCAAACCAAACGGCTTTTTTCAAACCCACCGGAGGTATGCAATTGCTGATATGTTTATTATATTCAATCTAGCACTAGCATGCCTTCAGTGTGCTTTGGTTACCTCATTCACCGCACGACAAGCAAGAGTGAAATTGAAGAAAGAAAGGAAAGAAGAAGATGGATGAATTCACTTTTAATTTATTGTACCTAACCAGTAGTTTATGAGAAAATTGCGATGATACATACGTAGGTACCTACATACTCAGTCGAAAACTGAACTTTCTTTTTTTGAAATCGGTTAAAATTATATTGGGCTTGCGTTATTTTGAAACCCTAGGCACGCCACTGGAATATTGTATCCCATTTTCTGACGTCCCACTTGGCTATGAGGCTCAGCCTTGGTATAATGCAGCATGCACACAAGCCGAATTGTGCAAAGAGCAGGCTTACAAGGCTTGGGCCTCGGCCCGCAGTAGTGGCAGCGTTAGTATTGATGTTCGCGCATTGAAGAAAGCCTTCAACTCCGCCGCTAAGGCTTGCAAACGAGTGTTGCGTAAAGCTCGTTTCGACCATGTTGGACAAGTCGGGGCTAAATTGGCAACCTACCCTGCGGGCAGCAAGCAGTTTTGTTCCCTCGCCAAATCGGTCGAGTCAAACTTTTGCCGTCCTTTGCTGCCTCCTATGTTAAGACCGGATGGAACACTGGCTCACACAGCACAAGAAAAAGCAAATTTATTTGCCTCCCTCTTTGCAGAAAGTTCACGTCTCGACACGGCGTCTAAAATACCACCTGAAACACCTCATTGTGGCTCCGTGATGCCGGAAATTGCACTTCATGTTAAGGAAGTCCGTAAAGTCCTTTCCAGTCTTGATGTGAACAAAGCCAGTGGGCCGCACGGAGTACCAGCTCGAGTCTTAAAAAACTGTGCCCCGGAGTTGTCTCCTGTACTGACTCGCCTGTATCGCCTTTCTCTTAAAACCGGAGTGGTGCCGGTGTCGTGGAAGCTGGCTAATGTGCAACCAGTACCCAAAAAGGGTAGCCGTGCCGACCCTGCAAACTATAGACCAATTGCCTTGACCTCCATACTATGTAAAGTTATGGAGAGGGTACCCCACAGTAAGTTGCTGGCATACCTTGAAGACAATGAGCTCGTCAGTGACCACCAGTATGGCTTCCGCCGTGGTCGGTCAACCGGAGATCTTCTTGTGTATGCTACGCACTGCTGGGGCGAGGCCATTGAGAAACACGGCGAAGCCCTTGCCGTGTCCCTCGACATCTCAAAGGCCTCTGACAGGGTCTGGCACGCTAGTCTGCTGAGCAAGCTTCCTAGATACGGTGTTCCTGCTAGCTTATGCAACTGGATTTGTGACTTTTTGAGTGAACGGTCGATCCGAGTGGTCATCGAAGGCTGCGCATCGGATCTAATGGCTATTAATGCCGGTGTTCCTCAGGGGTCTGTTCTCTCTGCGACTCTATTTTTGCTTCATATCAACGACCTGCTTCAGTTGGGAGCTATTGGGTACGCGGATGACAGCACAGTCTCAGAGAGATACTTGTCCAGTGCTAGAGCTGGTAGGGACGAAATAGCCGCTCTTAGAAAGGCCATGGTAGAGCGAACGAATTTGACCTTAAATCTCGTTTCCCAATGGGGCGATGACAATCTGGTCA
The DNA here is from genome assembly GCA_943138885.2 of Tholera decimalis. Taxonomy (NCBI): domain Eukaryota; kingdom Metazoa; phylum Arthropoda; class Insecta; order Lepidoptera; family Noctuidae; genus Tholera; species Tholera decimalis. The sequence goes on from OW964568.2 coordinate 7,291,606, forward strand.
AATTCAACGCTTTAAAAACACAGGCTTGTCTTTTCTCCGCTAAAAGTAGCCAATTTGAATGGTCTCCTACTTTCAGAGGTGCATCTGTACCTATTACCGACCGCCTGGAGCTTTTGGGCATGGAGTTGACGTCTGACCTCAACTTCGGCTCAACCATTGAGTCTAAAGCTCAGACTGCAGCCAAAAAGCTGGGCATCCTACAGAAAGTGAGGCAATACTTCACACCTGGACAGCTTTTAAATTTATATAAAGCACAGGTCCGTTCCTGTATGGAGTATTGCAGTCACTTGTGGGATGGCTCAGCCAAATACCAGCTAGCTGCACTTGACTCGATCGAACGCAGAGCCAAAAGGCTCATAGGTGACGAGGTTCTGGCGGGTAAGCTTCACAGCCTGGCTCACCGGAGAAACGTTGCTTGCCTGTCTATCTTCTACAGATTGTACTTCGGAGAGTGTGCGCAGGAGCTCCACGACCTGATCCCTTCATGTCCCTTTTACTACCGGTCTACCAGACGTACCGCAGGATACCATCCACACTTGGTCGATATACCGTCTTGTCGTACTAAGCGCTTTTCTTCAACATTCATTGTGCGCACAGCCAAGGTGTGGAACTCTCTGCCGGCTTCTGTGTTCCCTGCCACATATAACCCGTCAGCCTTTAAAGCAAGAGTGAATAGGCATTTTCTGGGCTCGCTCGTTCGATCTTAGACCTCATCTTACACTTACTATCAGGTGTGATCGAGGTCAAGAGCGGGCTCATTCGTAATAAAAAAAAAAAAAACAATTTTGCACGAAAAGTTTTAATTTTTTTAGAGATTTGTATAAAACTTGTCATAGCCGGTGTTTTGAATTTAAATATGGACACAGGGCTACACTACTCAATCGTCGCAAGAAGCTAGCACGATACAACTGGCGCTTAGCGCCATCTATCGACATTTCTGTAGAGTTGTTCGAAATTTTCGAGTCAAATACAATTGGTCGACTATTACTCGTAAACTTGTAAAGCCCACTTATGTGTGATAGTTTTCCTTTAAATTTTGTTATATATAGGTACTACTGCCGTGACATTTGAATTTCTAACTACAACCGTTTAGTTGATAGAGCCCCCCTCTATCAACTAAACGATTGACTCTAACGAAAATTGGTACTTTAAAGCTTGATAAGTCACGAACGGTTTACTCAATCAAAAAACGGTCTTAGTAAACCCCTAATATTTTTAAAAGACCTATCCACCAATATCCCACACTATGGGAAGAACGAAAAAAAAATAATTATCATCCCACTTTACATGTATGGGCGGTACCCTAAAGAATTATTTTTTTCAAAATTTTATTTTACCACTTTTTCGGCGTCATTAATGTGTATACTCATGCCAAAGTAAAACTTTCTAGTACCAATAGTTTTTGAGCTAAACCGCGGACAGACGGACAGACAGACGGACATGGCGAAACTATAAGGGTCCTTGTTGACTACGGAACCCTAAAAACATAACTTTTGTTACAATTTATTGAAAAAGTTCCATACAGCAGTTATAAAATACAACATTATATAACTGCACCTTAACAATAACTACTGTTGTGAAATATTACATTAATATTTATAAATTAAAAATACTGTTTTTTACGAAAATCAGTCTGTCATCAAATCAGTGTCCTTCTTTCCCTACGTACTTCTGATTGTTACGTCTCACATGCGCTTAAGATAAGCATGCAGCGTTTCATCGGAATGTAACTAAAGATGTTTATTCATCTCTCTCTAACATCAGGTGTACCTAAAGATGGCATTTATTTTCTTTCCCTTTCTTTACACGTATTAGATAGTAATTCTTTAAGTGTGTGTTTCGTGCCGTTTTTGAGAGGTGCTTTGTGTGAATATGACGCATCTATATTATAATACGTCATTGTTTTCTAATCTTTCTGTCAGCTACCATGTGAAGCAGTGACAATAGTGAACGAGGCGAGAGAGGGACAACTGTCTTCCTCACGACCCACCCGCCGCAGGAGATGCCCTGAGCGTCAGGGATATCCAGCCACCGTATAGCGGGTTTGCAGACGGCAAGCAGGAATTGCTCATCATCCGGTAAGGACCAAGTTCGGCTCAACGACGCAGCTTGTTCCACGGCGCCTCAAGTTGTCAGTAGCAATGACTGGGCCCGATAGAACCAGGGTTGGGCAGTATTTTAATTACTTGTAATTAAAATACGTAATTGAAATACAAATACGTATTTGGTATTTGTATTTCAATTAATTCTTTGAAATGTAATTTGTAATTCGTATTTCAAATACCTGACGCCGAGGTATTTTGTAATTAGTATTTCAAATACTTGAGACTTTAAAATACATTTTAACATTAAAATACATTTAACCTTCATTCATATAGCGATCGTGAGTGTGAGTGTGAGGCAAGACCGCGAGATTGTAATGATGGTAAAGCAGGCACAAAACGCAAAAAATGGACTTACGTCAAATTGTCAATGTCAAGCTAAGATGTCAATTTGTCAAATCATAACGGTTTGTTTTTGTTTTTCCAAACACGGAATAAATAAAGCTTCTGTTCTGTGTAGAACGAAAGAAAATGTGTTCAAACAATTTAACACAAGTTTGTGCTCATCAGGACCTGTAGAAAGATTGTTTTTTTAGCAAGTTTTATTCATTCTCCAACAAGAGGCTGTTTGTCTGACAGTACATTTAAAATGTTAGTATTCATGAAAGGAAACTCTGGTTTTACTGATTAATTCATGTTGTTTTCCTCTACTTTTCAGCCCGTGCTGGGCCTCAAGTCTGCTATTGCAATAGTGCCACAATAGTCTATCATTGATTTCTTAATTGTAGATCAATGGCATTGTCTTTTTGCTAAAAGTTCGTAATCTGTTAAATTCATAATTTTTCTATGACGGCTGTGGTAGTTATAAATGTTTGTATAAATCCTGTTTTTTCATTTAGTATATTTTCCTGAATTGTCCATTCCTGTAGTCGTCTGTCTTCGTTTCTGAATCGTTTTTTGTTTATATCTTTTTTATTATAGTTTTCTTCTATATACTCTGTAATTAAGTCCAAATCTTTTTGTTCGAATACATTTTGATCACAAATTTCGTTGCCTTTTGCTATGTTTAATAGGTTTTTATCTTGTTTTTGCAAAATTTCAATTTGTTCATGTAGTAAAATATTATCTTTGCATTCTTCAGTCTTGTTGAACTTATGTTTTGTTTTTTACTGTTATTATTGGGTTCGTTTTCTTTTTCATCAGAAATATCATTACCTGGCATGGGCTCATTTGACATTACGGAACAGTCTTGAGTAATATCTGTATCTTCATCTATCATTTCTCTGGTAGCGCTCAAATCAAAGTTATTTTCGTCTACACCAGAAGCAATTATTCCAGAGTCCAAAGATGCCTTCTTTTTTTTTTGACATGACATCTTCTTCGCCTTGGTGTTTTTTTGCTTTGATTTTGTAGTTGTGTGAATTTCACTTTGAACCAAGTCTGCTGCGGTTATGCTTTTTCCAGGCTGTACATTACACTTTTTTTTCGTCTTATTTCGGCAGAGGCTAGAGGATTCCTTATTTCTTGCAATAAATCTGTAACCACTAATAACGTCGCGTTATTTATTTGTTCATCTGTAATATTTGTCTTTTGTGGCAGCCGTGATTTAGAAAGTTCAGGGTTGATTGGGTATAAACCCGATTTACTAAAACCTGCTTGGAGGTTACAACATACAGCACCTCTTTCAAACAATTTGTTTTTTAGTTGACCTAATAATTTTGGAAATGAACTTTTGACCAAAGTTTTATGTTTCCTCCCTTCTTTTAACTTCCAATGAGTTAAGACATCTCGCCAGTAGGTCTTTAGTCGACCAAAAAATGTGACATCTAATGGCTGAAGCAGACCCAACTAGCAAAAAATAGTCTTACAAATATCCCAAGACCATATTTTTTCCAGTCTTATATCACACTTATAGACATATATAAGTGTGGATTTGGGCGCACTTAATAAGTATATTCACCCTTATAATTGCCTTGTAATGGTCTCGTGAAGTGTATTTTTAAACTTACATAACTCTTGCTAATACTTTTATAAGGAAAAACAAACTTAGAAGTGACTTACAAGGGCATGCTTTAAGGGCAAATAACCTTAAAGTCCTCTTACTAATGCTATTTTAAGTGTAATATAGCTTATAGTCCTCTTTGTGATCTCCTAATAAGAGTGTAAACACAAACCGCCGTGAGCTAAAGATAAACTTTACGAAAATATTAAAAAGTCGCGTAAAAACTTAAGTATTATATTATTTTATTTTCCTACAATATGCTAGTGTGCAAGCTTAATTTGTCACGCACTTTATGTGATTATTAGGTGGTGAAGTAGTTTTTCTCGATTATTTAGAAATTTGAATAACAGTATTTTCACGGGCCTTTTCAACAATGTGTCTTTTATTATATGTTATTTTAATTATTTGTGAAATAATATCGAAATGTCGCCATTACGATCAACCACGACACGACTCATAAGTAATGTAATAAGTGCTTTATCAGAACAATATAAGTCCAGTATTCTTATGTAAGGTTTATATCGCACTCGTAAAAGTCAAATAAAACCTAGAACCATTAAGTCTACATGGCCATACTGCTCATAATTTTAGGGTTCCTTAATAATCAAAAGCAAGCCAAACAATTAAGTCATTATAGGTACAAGTAAATAATTAATCCACAATGTTAATTCAATGTACCTGATTTTATAATAATTTCTCGTATCAGACACAACAGGGAAAATAAATAACCCTTAATAGAGAATTGATTAAGACACTTGTAAGACTTACTCTTTAATATGTCTTAGGTGAGATAAATCGCACTTAAAACACTAGTTTCACAGAAGTCTAATAAAACACTTAGCATAGTCACTTCTAAGATTGAATGCACTTATAAAATGTATTTATAAGTATTAATTAAGAATCAAAGGCAATTAGACTTGTAAAAGGTGCTTATAATACCACTGCTCTTATTAATATCATATAACGTTTTCTTATATACGTCTATAAGAATAATGTTACAAGTATGAATGCTCTTAAAACTTAAATAGACTTATAAAATAACACTATAAGAGTTTCTGGCTTTTTCAGAACATATATAAACCTTATATGAAACTATAGCTCTTACAAGCTTTTGTTTGTAAGGGTATTAAGGGTTTTTGGCTTAATCAGAACACGTATAAACCTTTTATGAAACCAGAGCTCTTACAAGCTTTTGTTTGTAAGGGTATTTTGCTAGTTGGGGATGTATTGTTTTTGGTGGTAAGCACACAAATGCAATATTTAATTCTTCACAAGTCTCCAGTACGTTTTCCGAAAAATGAGACGACAGATTATCTCCGATTAGAACTTTCCGCCCTGCTTTCTTTCGTGCGTAAGGTACTATAATGGTATCAAACCAGTCTTGAAAACAGACTGAATCAAACCACCCACTCTTTGACCGATTGTACCTCGTTCCTTCAGGTCCACCCTTCAGCCACATATCCCATAAATGATCCGATTTATAAACGACATAAATTGGTAACAACTCACCATCTGTTGTTCCCGTAAACATGAGTGAAACAGCTGTTTTTGAATGGTTTACCACTCTTTCTGGGTACTTTGTGCCTCTTTTATAAATATAGTTTTTACAACCTGGATCATCTGTGAGGTTGGTCTCGTCATAGTTAATAATACAGTCTGGAGTGACATCATCGACAGACTTCACATAATTGTCGAAAAACCTATCAATTACATCACTTGTAATTTTGGCTCGATCAGTAGAAATATTAGACGCTTTACGATTTGAAATTGCTGATTTATGTCTTATAAAAAAATTGCGTGCCCAATCAGTCCCTGGTAAGTTATTTTTAAGCCCATATATATTTTTGCCTATTTTGTTCAAATACTTATATTTTTGAGCTAATACTCGAAGATCCATACAGTCGAAGGGAAATCCCCATTCACTTAAAATTAATATGTTTCGTAGAAACGAATTCTCCTCTTCGGGAGTAAACAATGTTGGATGTCCAGCTTTATCTTGCGTGCAATTTAAGTTTCTATATTTCCGACATAGCGTGCTCTTAGGTACGTCATAAATATTGGCAGCATCAGTTAGCTTAAGTTTTCGAGACTTAACAGCCTCTATGGCGTTTTCCAAATTTTCCTCTGAATAACTCTGATACGGTGCAAAAGTTTTACCATTTCTGGAATTAGTGTACTTTCTTTGGTAAGTACGCACCATATTACCGGAACTGTAATATAAAATAAAAAAGATATGAGAAGCTTCCCCTTAAATTTTTACATAATACGTAATTGGGGCTATTTGAGACGGTGATCTTAAACTTAGTAAAACTAAAACACACAAACCAGGGGTTATTTGGAACAGGATTCCAAATAGCCTCAAATTCGTGCCAAAAAGCCCCATTCTCAAAAACACAAAAAATATGGCGTCTAGAACAAGCTACAATACAATTGAAAACACCAATGAAATCCCAAGAAAACATATGTCTACATGAATAAATTCATTTTCCACTTACCTTTAAAATTTTGGTGTATCAACTGGAAGTAAAACATGTACAAATTCACTCGATTAAACAAGTTTTTTTTCAAAAAAAGAATTGACGGTTTGTTTACACTTTTTAAACCTCCAAATTTCGCCGGTAACACTGACATTAGTTGTTGTATTGCCATTTTGTAAAAAAAAGATTCTACTGTTACTAGAAGAAAAACTATATTCAATCAAATCTTTTATTACTAAAATTCTGAATAGCCCCTGGAGTCTCAAAAAGCCCCAATTTACGGTATCCAGAAAACATGCTACCGTAGGTATATTTTTAGAAAAGCCATTTTGTATGTAAGTAACTAGGCGACTCACAGTGATACATCTTGAACATGCTAGCTAGACAAAAGTCACTTTTCAAAAGCCAAATTTTCAATTAATTTTTTTATCTAAGTATGTAGCCATTATCCCCATTATTCCGGTTCTAAGAAATGTTTTGCACACATTTCAATCACTGATAAGCTAATGAGGGCTGTTATATAAATAAGGGGTAAGTAAAGTGTTAATTAGTTGCAATTTTGCTTCTAACGAGAAACATCATATGCTAGTGAATTTTATACTTATTAAAAAAAAAAACTGAGATATATTTTGTAGCTGAAGGTATGTACTTTTTATTTTGATACTTAAAGTACCTATAGTTTTTCTCATCATTTACAAGACGCGCTATGTTGCAAAATTTTAATTTTTTTTTATCGTTTTTAATGTTTGATGGACCCCCTCTCTCTCCCCTCTTTCCCCTAGGTTGATTTTTTGATATATCATAGCTTTATCTGTTAGCTTTTGATTTTTAGTAGTCATAAAATTCACAAAAAATTACAACTATGTTTTTTTATTGTTTTTCTAGAGATCGAATAAACCATCTCGAAAATAGAGTTTTTGGAAGAATGGCGTAAACACCCAAAAGAAAATCGAACCAGTGCATTATATCAATATATAAGGAACATACAGGGATTATTGGGCATTAGCGATGATTCCATGAAAGAGTTAAGGAACCATATCAGCAGAACTTCTTCAAAATTTGCTAAAAAATGGAAAAGTTCCGGAGGCAATCATGAACGCTTCTTGGCCAACCATTCTGCTTACTTCGCTGAAGATTTCAAGTGTAAAGTTATTGTCCACCACCCCAAACTCTCAACATCCACTCTGGGTAGTCCTCCTACTAAAACTTTGATGACCTGAGCAATAAATCGAAAAAAAAGGTGACTCGACGATTTACTCCAAGAACAGGATATATTATAAACCAGTTGGTGGCTGCTGCTGAAATTTCAACGCGGTTAGCTGGGCACCGAAACGTGTGTGATTAGAATAGCCAACAACAGACCGGAGAAGTGTCAAAATATGAAAAAAAACTATTAGTTCGCGTGTTGATTCGCAAAGGTGCCTTTCAAAGGAAGAAGCTCTGGCTTACTATGTGGACGCCAGAGCTACAACCCATTCTTAGAAACAAACCCGAAAATGGAGCATGAAGGCGGGACATAAGGTATTTCCTTCATTTAATAGTGTCAGGTAGGCTAAATTAGACTGTTATCCCCCTGAGGAACAGATTTTCGTAACCGAATCTCGTGCAGAAATTAAACTTCAAGCCGCGTTAAACAAAACAGTCGAACATCTAATTTCTGCACAGCTTGAGGTATTCAGATCTTTGCCTCCTGACTCATCATTCTCCCTTATAAGCAAGTGGGGGTGCGATGGAAGTTCTGGTCATAGCATTTACAAACAAAAGTTCGCAAACAGTGAAGACACTTGTTTTTATTTGTATTTTCATTTGTGCCGCTTCAATTACTTGACAATAGTGGTAACATTGTTTGGCAGAATCCTCCACCATCTTCTACTATGTATTGTAGGCCAATTAAGTTTATTTTCTCCAAAGAAACAACAGACTTTACTGTAACGGAAACCAAAAAAGATTTGGAGGAAAGAAACCAATTGGTACCAACAATCGGTAATGTAAATAGTAATGAGGTATCTGTGAAACATGAATTGCTATTCACGATAATTGACGGTAAAGTGTGCAATTCTAAGACTGAAACTTCCTTCGCTCAAAAATGCTACATTTGTGGGGCTATTCTTAAAAGTATGAATGATGAGTCTAAGGGATTTGTAGTAAATAAGAACAATCTGGGTTTTGATATATCTCCAATTCACGCTTAGATACGCTCTTTCGAATGTTTGCTTCGCATAAGCTATCGTCTCAAAGTTAAACAATGGCAACTTCGAGATGAAAATGACAAAGCAAATGTGAAGCAGCGTTCGGCTCGAATCCAAGATAGGTTTAAGTCGGAAATGGGTTTGATAGTAGATAAACCAAAACCTGGATTCGGAAATACTAATGATGGAAATACTGCTCGTCGGTTTTTTGGGAATCCTGAACTAGCTTCAGATATTACAGGTTTAGATGTGACCCTAATTAAGAACTTTGGAATCATTCTTAGAACGTTAGCTTCGGGTTACGATATTAATATTGAAAAATTGAATAGTTTAACGCAGGACACAAAAAAAATATACCTTAGTCTCTATTCGTGGTATTATATGCCAGTTACGGTGCACAAACTTCTTGTGCACAGTGTCGATATTGTGCAATCGGCTCTTCTACCTATTGGGCAGCTTTCTGAGGAAGCTCAGGAAGCTCGCAATAAAGATTGTAGAAGATTCCGAGAACATAATACACAAAAAGTTTCACGTATTGCCACGAATAGAGATTTACTTAATATGTTAATAATCACATCTGCTATTGTATTGTTGTAGGTTATTATTATATCGATTTATTTAATAACTTTCATTATGATGTACTAGTTAAAATTTTAAGATCATAAATCATTTATTAATTTGCAAACATGGGTAAAAATATATACATTGATGTAAGAATGTAAGTACTTTAAAGTAATTTGCTATATAAAGTTAGGTGATGAGGTCCCACTGTGCAATTAGTAGCCATAAGTAAACCATATTATGCGTTTTTACCCCTTTTTCTATTGTATTTATCTTTACTTGCCTTTATTAAACACAACTTATATCGATAATCTTTGTTTTCTTAAAAATCGTCAACCTAGTTACCTACCTACCATCTTTTATTGGGTGTTTTGCACGAATTACGCATAATCACATGAAAGCCGTATAAGACAATAATATCAATAAATAGTTTTGTCTAGCTAGCATGTTCAGGATGAAATACTGTGCGACTCAATGAATCTAAACAGGACATACATTTTCTAAATCCAATATTGAGTGGTGATAATATTTTTCCTCTCTCAGTGTACCATTCTAGACGTCTTACTAATATTAAATGGAATATTTTGCATAAACATGATATTAAAGATATGGGCCTTAATTTAGGATCAGTGGTTGTGTTATTGGCTTTAGGTATTGGTATTATCTGGATAACACGCCACTGAATTGGTAGAGTACCTGAAGTAAATATTTTAATATATATGTAGAGTAAATGGGTTTTTGCTAAACTGGGAAAGTTATAAATCATCGAATATACCTTCCTCACCAGGTGCAGAATCCTTTTTTTTTAAACAATTTTCTAATTCCTGGATACTAAAATCACACTCTAGAATTTCATTTTTAGATAAAAATATAGGTGATTTGTTTGGTACATAGTCAGGATTCAGTGACCTTAATAACTCTTTTTGTTTATCGATAGGAGGATAGTTGGTAGATTGTTTATAACCCTTTATCCACCGCATACGTCACCACATGTCATTAACTGATACTACATGGTCAATGGAATCACAAAATCTTTGCCAACCTAACGATTTCGCTTTTTTACTTGCTTCATGGAATTCTTTAATTTTTCCTTCTAATTTGGACAAGTAAGCAAGGGTTGGATTACGACGAAACTCTGCTAGAGACAACCTTCATGCGCAACAATGTGGGATAGTTCAGGCGTCCAATAATTTTTAGATTTAAATTCTTTGGTGGGATTAGAACAACATTTAATGAATGGAATATATTTATCAGCAGCTAAATTTATTTTATTTATAAAAAAGTCATACATTTCTTGAACATTTGTATCACCGCAACACACAGCAAAGCTTTTAGATAGGGAATTCCTATATTCTTTCCAATCTGCCTTTTTGTAATTCCTTTTTCTATTTGTAGTGAAATTATCTGGTATTGTGATTGTCATTTTAATTATTAAGTGATCACTACCAAGATTTTCATTGAGTACTTTCCATTCAAACTTGATTGCGATATCAGACGTAGCAAATGATATATCAGGACATGTTTTTTGCAAAGTCCCGTTAACTAGTTTAATTCTTGTTGGCGAACCATTATTAAGGGAAATTAATGAACTTTCAAACGAAGAGTCCATTATTTGAGTGCCTCTTGAATCAGTTTTCAGAGACCAGTTAGAGTGATGACCGTTGAAGTCACCGGCTTTCAAAGTTTTATTTGAGAAATGAGAAAAAATCTGGTCCCAGTCTGAAGGTTGTGTAACGACTGAAGATGGACAATAAAGTGCAACGACATTTTTTAAGTCTTTACAATTAATTAATTTTACACTTACTACTTCTATACCTGAATTTGAAACCTGAAAAAAATTTAAATGTGACCGGATCGATTTGTGAACGAAAACAGCAACCCCGCCGTAGGAATCGTACCTGTCTTTTCGATAAATGTTATAACCACTTACATTTAAGTCCGCTTCCTTATCTAACCACGTTTTGCTCACGATCGCTATATGAATTTTTTCTTTATTTAACAATTCTGTAAATGAAATCATTTTAGGCCGTAGACTTTGTGAGTTCCATTGAATGATGTTGGTTCCCATATTTTTATCTATATTATCCATTTATAAAGTTAATAATTTTATCTAACCAATTTCCTTGTAGCAGGCAACGTAATACAATCTTCAAATCTTTTCTTCAAATGTTCCTTCCGACGTGAATAATCTCTTAATTTTTATAAGAAATTTCTTAAATTCAAATCTATCAAGTAATTGGTCATCTTGTTGGACTTCTTTTTCTTCAGTTTGTGATGGAAAACTCTTATAATTATCGTTTTCAGTCGATCTATCTGCCACAAGTTGGCTTTCCTTTCCTTGCATACGTTTGGTTTTCTTTTCCTGAAGTGACTTTTTAGTGGTGTTTTGTTTCCATTGTAGGTTATTTCCTTCCTTCTCCTGAACAATGCGTGTAGATGTCTCCGGTCCACGATTTTGTAATGAGCGTATTAGTACGCTACTATATGTTTGAGATTCATTTAGTGAACTTGTAGTAAGCGATGATTATTGCAGCATATTTTGAGAACTAGAGTCTTGTCGTTGTTTTCCAAGGAATAGCTGAAGCGCTTTTCAGTAGGGTACCTGCTCTGTGCTCATGATATTTCTTATATATTTTTCTTTTAAAAACAGGGGACATTTTTTGTCTAGTACAAAGTGATTTCCTCTACAATTTAAGCATGAGATATTACTGATGTCACAATTTTCATGGGCCCCACCACATTTAGGACATATTTTCTTTTTCTTAGGACAGTATTTTAATACACGTCCGAATTGCCAACATCCAGAGCATTGTGTTACGGGGAACACATAGGGCTCAACTTTTAAACGGCAATCATACGCATATATTATATGGGATGGGAGGGTATTACTTTTAAAACATACTCTTATAGATTCACAGTCAACCCATTGGTTCTCCGAATCAACGCGTCTCAGCCGCCTTACGGACACTATCTCTGTAGTGCATTCCAAAATATCCATTATATCCTTTTCTTGTAAATCTAGATCAACGCCTTTCACCACACCGTAGGATAGCGACATCTCATTTATTAATTGGCATCTCCAACCCATATCTTTAAATTTTTGGCATTCCATTAATTTTGTGGCATCTTCTTTCTCTTGAAATTGAATTAAAACTTTGTTAAAACTTTTGTATTTAATTCTTGAAACATTCTTAATACTTTCACATCTCAATAACCGTGCAAATGCCATTTGCTTAGGTATGTTTTCTAAGGAAGTTACTCACACTTCGTAATTTTGTATGTTATTTATTTCATCATCTTTTTTTTCAAATCTACCCTCATTTGGTTTTGTGACTCCGTAGAGTTACTTCTAATTTATCTTTTAAGCTTTCTCCTTCTCACAGTAATAAAGTCATCATCATTATTAGAATCATCTTCTCTCTCCTTTCTCTTCTCAGGTAATCTCTTTTCACTTTCTTTATGTATTTCAACTCGCACAATATTAGGTTCTAAAGATTTGTCACAGTCTTTTTCACAATTAAGTAAAATTTCCATATCACTTCCATCTTCGTCTTCCCCACTCTCCATTTCAGATTATAAAAGATTGATTCTACAGGGTTAATTGTAAAACACCAAAAACTTCTCAGGGCTATGTTACTATCATCATAATCAACAACTTTTGTTCTATGACTATTAAAAATTCGTCATATTTTAGTTCACACCAGATTTTCATAAAAAAATAAAATCATTTAAATTGATCGCCCTAAATGTTAAGTATGTATGAAAAAGCGATTTATACTATCGCTTTCTTTTGCTTCGCATAGACTTCGTAACATTTAGGGCGTTCAATTTAAATGTTTTTATTTTTCTGGTGAACTAAAATCTGACGAATTTTTAAAAGTCATAGAACAAAAGTTGTTGATTATGATGTTAGTAACATAGCCCTGAGAGGGTTTCTGTGTTTTACAATTAACCCTGTATAGTACTAACACAATTCGCGAAACTAATAAATTACAGCAGCGGATCTGTAAACTCAACCGTACGCTATGGTTTCGCGACCGCAATTGAATCTTTAATTTAGATGCATGCAATACTAACGGATCTGAACTTAATCTGTGTTAAACGTCTTTGTATGCATTTAGTTGGTTTGCCTAAATAAATAAAATGTGACAGTTTGTGGTTTCAATATGCCTGTTGTAATGATATCATAAAAACTTTTAAATCTTTGAATGTTAAAAATTGCATGGGTCTGCAGTTTCTAACATTCAATGGGTTAAGGGGTAATTTATTTCACATTATCAAGTCTATACAACGTGTAATTTAAAGGGTATATATATACCAAGTGCATGGCTTCTTTGGGTGATAAACGATATGGCAAGGGTTTTGTAATCCTAAGTCTACGTTTGTGGAACTTATTACAAATTCCAATACACTGATACCAGAGACCGAATTTTTCAAATTAAGAAGAATGAAAAGTATTGTCGTGTTATTGGCAAGTGACGTGGAAAGTTATTGACCCTCGTAGTGCTGTGTGTGTCACGTTTGTTATGATTGGTATTCAAGAAATATATGAAACCAATAATTTGGTATCAATTCTTTTAGTCAGTTATTTTGTGCTGAAACTGTGCATAGAGACTCCATACCAGATGTCGTCTTCAGCCCTTTTGGATAGATATGGGGTTTCCGTTACACGTTGTATACATGCTGTAGCACCTACATTAGTTGTTATTTTTAATAATTGTATTGACCATGGTGAGTTTCCTGATGTAATGAAATATTGTAAAATATTGCCATCATTTAAATCAGGTTCACCTCAAATTATTCACAATCTCATTCTAATAATCCAGACAATTTTAAATATAAGCCGGTAGAATTACTCATGCCGGAAAGCTACAAGTGAGAGATCAGATAAATAGGGACACAGTGCACTGCATTTCCGCGTCCTTTCAGGACGCATCGAGCCAGGGTGGCTCAAGTGTCCGTGTAGAGTCGCTGGAATGTTTCAGAATATACTCAATACGGGCATCAAGGGAGCGGGTGCCTGGGTCGGAGTCCGACTCGGCATTTGAGCGGCAGGAGGCTGGGACCTGTACTGAGGAGTACCGTAGGAAACGTCCCAGATTGGTGGGCGACCTGGGGTGGTCTTCCACTGAATAGCAAGGCTCGGCTCCAAAGATGAACACCAAAACAAGTGCGCTGGGTAAGGGCTAAGGCAAAGGGAAAAGTAGGTGGCTCACCGCATAGGATGCGTGACAGCGTGGCAGGGTTGTGGTCTCCGAGTCTCAGAGCTGGAGTCTTTCGATATGGAGTAGAGAGCGAAGCTAAGACCGAAGTGAAAGCCGCGATTCCTGGGGTGGCCCTGAAAAGGGTGAAATCTTCAAAGGCGAGGGCCATCAGCGACAGCCGTCAGCTCAGGCCTCCGGCAGCAACGGACGAGTTGTCGAAGCTGCGGACAGAGGTCGTCTGCCTGACGGCTGCCATGACGAATTCCTGTTAGTAGAACTTCATTCTCAAGAAGGACCTGACCAGGCTCAATAGCCCCCAGAAACCATCCCACAGGGACCAGCTGATGCTAGAGACCCAGGTTCCTCAGCCTGGTGCAACGGAGCTAGCTGCTTTCCAATGACGGTTTGACGTCCTAGAGAGCAAGATAGATAGATAGATATACTCTTTATTGTACACCATAACAGAATTAAATAAGGACTTAAAAACTACAAAGGGTGTTACAATGGGCGGTCTTATCGCTAAAAGCGATCTTTTACAGACAACCTTTAGATGGATTTGACACAGCAGGAGAAAATAAATTCGCGGGTAGTCCATGGTGTACTATTTACTTATATACAATAAATAAGTAATAACCTACATACTCAATACACATATACATATACATACATAAAAATAACAAAGCTGAGATATATAAAAAATAAAATAAAAATAGTAACATATTAAAGAGAGAGATAGAGATCTTTTACCATGTTTTTGAAAGAAGGAAGGGTTTGTGCTTGTCTTACTGACACGGGAAGATTATTCCACAGTCGTACTGCTTGAGCTACGAACGACTTACCAAAGAAATTGGTGGAGTGACTCGGTACCTCTAGCCTCAAGTTTTCCGATGACCTCAGAAATTTGGCATGTGTGTCACGGAGGAACTTAAAACGTTCTTTAAGATAAAAGGGGGTCTTAGGATTGAACAGAATACTGTAAAGCAGAGACAATATGTGTAAGTTCCGGCGAAGACGTATAGGAAGCCACTTGAGTTTCGTACGAAATTCAGATACGTGATCATATTTGCGCAAACCAAATATAAATCTTATGCAAAAATTTTGAAGTCGCTCAAGTTTATCAAGTTGTGCCTCTGTGAGATCAAGATAACTGACATCAGCGTAGTCTAGGATGGGATGCAAAAGAGACTGTGCTAGCGCAATTTTAGTGGCAGTTGGCAGAAAGTTACGCAACCGTCTTAGGGAACTGGCAGAAGCAAATAATTTGCGACTCACCTCTTGTAATTGGGGACCCCACGAAAGATATTTGTCCAACCAGACCCCAAGGTTCTTAACTTTCTCGCTTAGTGGAATAGCTGTGCCGTTGAAAATAACCTGAGGAAGCTGAGACCAGTTTACCTTAGATACTAACCTAGAGCTGCCGACTACAATGACCTGAGTCTTTAACGGGTTCCCCTCTAGCGGCGAGCCAGACGGTCTCATACGCGTCTGCTATGACGTAACAAGCGGTTTCATCCCTCTTGGAAGAATAACTCTCGTGAAAGCTCGTGAAAGTCGCGGGCAGCAAGAGAGATAGGGCAGCTGCCTAAGGCCATCATCTGAAGCCGTACGGAGATAAGTCTATGCCATTGCATGGGGAGAAAAGCAGCTACCGATGGCTCCCTGCATCGAGTTAGTTCACCTGATGACCTCAAGAACATCGAGCAGGTTAGTAAAAAGGTGGCGTCACCCACTGCATTGGTATCATCATTTAAAGTACTGAAGAAGACCCGTCGTGTTGCTGCAAAGAAGTGAATGCGTTCATTTCAAATGTAGTTTCACCATCCAGGCAGCACCTTGTTTGTAAATATGTAACTGTGTCGCTTTACCCTCTCATTTCTATATTTCTTTAATTCTTACTTCTGTACTCTTTACGTCATAATTTTATTTGTTAATCTCATCTGTCAATAATATATGTCATGTCATTTTTCATCTTATTCAGAATTTAGTTATGTACCTAATCTACTAATATATCCTCTCTTAATTTTCTGTTTTAACCTGTACCTAGTTGTTTTTATTTGCTCGGACGGTAAATAAACTTTGGTTTTGTTATGGCTGTTTTATAGCTTCTTTCCTATTTTAAAAAATTCTTGAAGAACTCACTCATTAGAGTCGCACAATCATTATGGGGGGTATCAATACTCGTTGCATATATTGGTATTGAAAAATTATTCTCGTTCCGTCGTCACTTCAGTCAATTCTTGAGTCATCAAACTCGACTGTTCTTCCTTCAAGTGACACCTATCACTTCCCTAAACTATTATGCCTAACTTTTGGATCTTGTAATTATATCCTCTACCCATCATGTCAGTAAACAAGGCCAATGCACGGCTGACATGTTTTCCAACCATTCCTTTCATATAACTTTTCTGCTACGAAATTTTAGTGGTATGAATGTTTATAATCTCTAGCGGGATGCTAACAACAACTTAGTTTCCTTCTTTATATATTTATATGTATACAACGTGTAACGGAAACCCCAAATCCATCCAAAAGGGCCGAAGACAACATCTGGTATGGAGTCTCTATGCACAGTTTCAGCACAAAATAATGTACTCAAAGAATTGATACCAAATTATTGGTTTCATATATTTCTTGAATACCAATCATAACAAACGTGTCACAGCACTACGATTCATGTACATAGGTACATATTTATTTTGTGCATACAAATAAATGTAATGACGCATTTTAAAAAATCGGTTGCCTAAAAATGATGTAAATATAAATATTACAGAAATAAATTTAATTTTCATATTTTAGCATAATGCAGGCTGTCTTTGTCTTTTTACTTAAGTATTGATATCAGTAGTAGTTTGTTAATTAGTTTCAAATTAATTGAGCCAATACTTTAAGAACTTGGTGGCCCTCTTAACTTGAGGAGAGCAAAAATATATATATATATATATATATTTACAATTACGATTTTGTTGGAGTCCTCTAATAAACATACAGTACATAATAAATTAAAGGTGAATGCCAAGTTTCGGCTCGAATCATGTAGTGTCCGACAGACTTTCTAAATTAATGATAATTCATTATATAAAACTGTAAGAATTGTACAGTATAAATAAAATCTGTAGAAGTACACCGTTTAAAAGTCATTTTAAATAGTTATTCGATTCATCAACACGTTTTCTATCTACAATTTCAATTAGAAATGTTGCCAATACCAAAATAAAATAATATCGATACGAAATTGCAGTTGCAAATCGATTACATTAATATCATTATGAACCTACGTAAGTGAATTTATTAGTTACTAAAGTCATAACTCGTAATTCTTATAATAATTCTTAATAATGTTTAGTTATATTTTTCAATATCTTATAATAATTTAAAGTAATTCAATTCAATTATCGATACAGTTTAGAATAGTTATTTAGTGCTGGTAACACTTAATGTTGTCATTGTCACTGATAATTGTCAAAAGTTTTACTTCTCCCGCATTTTATGACGAGCGACGAAGTGTCTTATGTGTTTTTTGAGTTTTGTGTTGTTTATTGTTTTGTTACCGGACTCTGATTTCTGTATTACTAACGACCACCTTGGCTGTTGAAAACGAATTCAATAGTCATTATTCAATAATTTTATAGTTTATTTCATGTTATTGTTAAAATTAGAAGTATTAAGTGGTCAACTTCAAAGAAATATAACTTTATTTGGTGTACTTCTTATATAAAACGAACTATACAGTCAAATTATATAATTATTTTCCTTTTTTATGATATATAGTACATCTTTGTCGGTTCTGGCCGAGTCTTGAAGGAAGCCTTGGCATTCTCCTTTGGGTTTTTGTAGTTAAGTGAGTGTTATGTTGATGTTACTTACTAGAACTGTTTAAGTAAACTGTTTATTTATTTTTTATTTATTTATTTTGGAATAACAACCAGTTACATGCATTTTTATACAAATATCTATTCTTATATGTGTGAGACATTCTTTTATATTCTAGGTATACTATCAGGCTGCTGAATTATGAATGGGCTTGCTTATGAAAGTGCTTATAGTAAAGTCTCCATAAAATATTGGAATAATATTTATATTGGTGTTATTTTACATCGTGAACCTTCCCGTTTAAAGTCATCATGGAAAATATTATGTAGAAACTGCTTACCAATATTTGAACAATATGCTATTTTTATTAAATACAACATATTCTTCGCTCCCTTTGACATTTCAGATAAAACATAACCCTACTTTAGCAGTCGGGTAAAATCTTCAAGCTACTTCCATACCAAATTACATCCAAATCCACTCAGCAATTCGGAAGATTAGCGCGTTTACACAAACAAACTTTTCTGCTTTATAATATTAGTATAGATGTGGCTGAGGCCGCCTTCTGGTGCATAAATAATCTTTAAAGTTGAAGTTCTAGTGGGCTATCTTGATCAGAATCATTCTGAAAATATAACTACTAACCGAATTTCCAACTGATAAAATCGAACAAAAAGGAATCTAGGTATCTTGTTAGGGTCTTGATTTCTGCACTTAGTCCATGATTAATCATCATTCAAGGCTAGGGAAAATAAATATTTTGTAAATAACAAACCAGCCAACTTCTTCTTCGAATCGATGTTAGTTATCATCTGGGGGCACGGCAGTGCCCCCGCCAAGTCGAGCAAAAAAGCGGCACGGCCGTACCATTCTTTTCTCGAAGCAATTCAGGCCATTTTCGACCCCCTATAACTTCGTTGTGGATAAAACTAGAAGCCTGAATTTTCAGTAACCAAACAGGAATTGTATAAACACGGTACATTTCCAATTTCATTCAATTTGAACTAGTAGTTTAAGAATTATAACGAGTCAAAGTTCCCTAATTTTGTTAATTTTGTCACTCACTGACTGACCGATCATCAAAAGTCTAAGGTACTTCTAGCAGACATAGATTGACTTGGCAATCGCAATAAACAATTTAATTTATATATGTATTACTTGTGAGATATATTGTGTTTTCATGCGATGGCCGAGTCAATCTATTTATTTAAAACGGTAAAGATTTTTAATATTGATATGGTGACTATAAGATGTCGTTAGGTTAGATAATTACGTAACAACTTAAGACAGAAGGTCCCTTAGGTAGGGACTGAATAAATTAATAACCGACTTGGTATTACATGGATCTCACAACTTTTTACTGTAGAAGAACTGAGTTGCGAGACTTGGTTTTTTGACAAGTATTGTTTTTTATGGGATTTAAATATTATGTTGGGCCCAGTAGGTAGCCACGCTAGTCGCGGCCTCGTGGCGTTTATAAGGCCGTTAAAGGTACACGTATTTAGGCACATAGGACACCAGAAGATGGGACATGGTTTGCTCAACCGGCCAACTAAAAAGAAAGAAATAAATACTGCTAAGGGAAAATAACTTTAATTTCGGAAGTCGGTTCCAAAAACGAAAATAAACATTGATTTGATCATGTCGCACCTTTAAAGTAAAACCGTTACTAAACGAAAATTTCATGAATTGAGTTATTTATACCATTAATCTAAAATATACGTAAACTACAGGTTAAACTTGGAATTATTCCAAAATATCGTCTTTTTCGCCATCTAGCGTTAAATCATATCGTTACCAAACAAAATATAAATAAAAAAAAAAATAAAAAAAAAAACTATTCTGAAGCACATGTATACAGTAAACAGATATCTATCATAATAACTCATAAGAAATCATAAAGTACTTGTACTTAGACTTACCTAGACTAAATTAAGATACTGAACCGTTTCAAATATTGGCTCTCCTGTAAAATTTGAAAATTTCGTATAGTAACGGTTTTACTTTAAAGGTGCTATGTGTGTAATAAGCTGAGGTCTATATTATCAAAGTTATCAATTCTTAAATAAAAGTTACCATACAGAATACTTAGAACTTTGTACCTTGCACTGGCTGATTCTGTTATTGATTATGGCCTCAGTAGCTACGGACGTACATACAAAACCTACGTCAAGGACATTTATAATTTACAGTTGTGAATTTTCAAAACTATTGTTCCTAGTTACATAAAAAAACCATTTAAAAATAACGAAAAGGGTTTATTTAAGCACTGTCAAGTTGTAAATGTCTTTGACAAGATACGTTTACGCGTCATTAACGATAACTTCTACAGTATCAGTAATATCCAGAAATACGAAAGGTTGCAGTCGTTACGTTGTGTGTCCTACTTACCCACGTATAAAATACCATATCACAATAATGTGTATGGTGCAAGGACGTGGGAATGCATGCTACCATCATTCTTAAATGACATGCCTGTAAATGTTATTAAAAAATTAACCCCAAAGAACTGCTGTAAAGTGCTAAAGAAACACTTTCTAGAAAGTACTACGATCTAGAAAGTGTTTCGATTCATAGTTACTTTTAATGATAAGTGTGTATGTGTGGTGTGGCATCGAGTTGCCGCGGCTAGCATACCACAGATAAACCCTCGATGGTTTAGGTGGTATGTTTAAGTTTGTAAAAAATTTACTTGCATATTTTAAATAATAAACGATAAAAAAAAAACGAAATTAAAGTTAGTTTTCACTTAGCAGTATTTAAAAAAAAGATATAACTATGAATGTGGGTAGAAATCACATTACTGGCAATCTTGTTCACCCCTCCAACTAAGCTAAATATGCTTGTGTCTAGAATGGGTTCACAGCAATAGTGTAATGGGTGAGTGGGTAATTTTTTTTTAAACAGTTTTTTTATTTACGCTATGGAAAGTCAAGTAAAAGTTCTATTACAGGAAGACGATGATTTTCTATGCTTTTCCAAACATTGTCCTTTCAATTTTCATCTCTGTAGGAGTCTAGTTATGCATCGTATATCGAGGGTAATGTGTGATCAGTTCAATCAGCTTTTCACAGCCTCTGTCAGAAAGAGCTTGGTTGCTTTTCGAGCTCAGAATAAAGAAAGAACCCCAGAAGCCGTAAGCGCGCCTAATACTGAAGCAACAAAAACTACTCCTAAATGGAGTAGTTTGACGCGTAGCCGATCAGTTGTTCTGTGAACGTCATATCACGTGACGTGTTTTACCCGTGTCCAATTTATTTAATATTTTTATTTTATTTTATTTGGGAAAACCAACAATTGTACAATGTGTCTTACATCTAAATACATTAAAAAAAAATAGGTTAAAGTACAATTCACTACGTTTCCACAGGTTACAATCGATTTTAAAAGTACATGTGGCTTATTATAACTATTAATATTACCAACTAAATATTATTGTAAAAATATAATCTAACTTGGTTGTAACATCTTTACAATACTTTTCTTAAACTTATGTCGAGATTCTGCAAATATATCTATTTTACAAAAGTATTGGTTATAGCTCTTTACTAATCTTTGGAGGGGCACCCGTTCACCCGCATTTGTACGACTAGTATTCGTAGCGAAAAGCGGGTAAGCGCGCGCCTCTCGTCTATTAACAGTTCGAGGCACTATATAGAATATCTTATTAACAAGTTCAGAGCACTCAAACTGGTTGTGTATAAGTCCGTGCAACAACATGATCTGGAGTAATAGATGCCTTGATTTTAGGGTCAATAACTTGAATTTTTGCAATGACTATGAAAGACGGCCCAAGCGACACTTATACTGCATCGTCTTTAAAAATTTTCGTTGAACTCGCTCAATGTCATGGTCATATTTTGCGTAATATGGATCCCATATCACGCAGGCATATTCCACTTGTGGGCGTACGAGACTGTTAAACAGATGCAAGTATGTTGCCTGGCGTTTAAAATCAGTAGAAGATCTGATGACTAGGTTGTATATTTGGAAAGCTTTAGCAATTATCTTTTCTATATGTAAGTTTAAATGAAGTTTACTGTCCAAAAGTACACCAAGATCACGGATTTCATTTTCTTTAAGGAGGAGTTCATTGCAAAGCGAATAACTAAAGTTGATTATGTTTTAATTTTTCGTGAAGGTAACAATTTTACATTTAGGGATAATTAGTTTTAGTTTGTTAATTTCACAATAGGCAGACAATCTGTTTAAATCATCTTGAATGAGATAACAATCTTCTGTGCTTTTTATTTTCTTGAAAAGTTTAAGATCATCAGCGTACAGCAAGAAATGGCTGTTATGGAAGCAGCTGCTAATGTCATTTATGTAGATAATGAACAATAAGGGACCCAATATAGATCCCTGCGGTACCCCAGATGTAGCCAGAGATGTATTAGATTGGTATCCATTACTCCCAACAGTTTGGTTACGGTTACTAACATAGGACTGAAACCAACGCAGCAGATTGCCTCTGATACCGTTGAATGCGATTTTGTTTAATAAGATTTTGTGGTCCACTCTGTCAAATGCCTTTTTAAAATCAGTGTATACAGTATCGGTTTGGGTTCGATTATCCATATTATTAAACAAGTGATTAATGAAAATAATTAAATTTGTAACAGTTGATTTGCGTTTTACAAAGCCATGTTGCTCTGAAATTAAATTATGCTGTAAAAATGGATATATTTCGTGATGGACAAGTCTTTCAAACAGTTTTGCTAGACTGCAAAGAAGAGAAATTGGACGATAGTTCTCGACATTTTGTTTGGAGCCTCCTTTGTGGACAGGCACTACGTTAGCTGATTTCCAGATAGAGGGAAATAAACCAGTGCTAATACATCTGTTAAATATGATAAACAACGGTGTGCATATTGTGTCTGCTGTCCATTTTAAAAAGCAAGGAGGAATTCCATCGGGCCTTTAGTGACGTCTAACATCTTTAATTGCTTACGAATCAAAGGAAGGCTAAAATGTATACTATCAAGGGATGTGTCATTATTGTTGGATTGTTCCGCTGCTGGATGCCAGTCAGGATTAAGACCAGAGGGTTCAAAAACAGTCTGAAAAAATGACGAAAATAGGTTGCATATTCCAAGTGGATCGGTAGCTTTTTCATTTTTATAATACATGTTTGATGGGACCCCAGACTTGCCCTGTCGATTGGCAACGTATGTCGAGAAATGTTTCACATTTTTGGGAATACTGTCCTCTATACTTTTATTTTATAAATTATGACACATTGTGTAGTTCCTACCTGTAAAAATGCAGCGGGGCTAAAAAAGCAGGATGGGATCACATTTCACGTGAAACTAGCGCATTCACTTATCCTCTTATTTAATTACTGAATAAATTGTTTAGTTTGTAATTGTCAAAGAGAATGATGTTTCCATCTTCTTAGTGTTGCCAATATAAGAGTTTTGATTTTCCCTTCTTTTTATCACCTACTGAGGGCTTCAATTCTTTGTTATTATATTAATAACTACTTTAATCAAAAAATATTTTAACCGACTTGAAAAAAGAAAGGTTATCAGTGCGACCCCTATATATGTAATTATATATATGATATTGTTAGAATTGAATGACATTCATAATAGGTACTATGTGACTAACAAAGTACCTATTAAGATTACGAAACAAATTTACAAAATTTGTGGTGTGTGTGTGAGGGAGGAAGGGTGAGGGGTGTCTGTAATTTACCCCTAAAACGGACAAATAATGTCTGAGCTAGCAACATTACGCGAGTGGGAACTGAGGCTAGCGGGGGACGCTTGTCTTGTATTTGGACACAGAGCGCGGCTTGCAATTAAAGTTGAACGTGGTTTCTGGGGTTCTTTCTGTATTTTGTATTTTCTTATTGTAACCCTACTGGTCAGGGGCAGCAACCGTCGCACTGCCTCATGTCTTGCGTCTCTTTCTCCTGTATCTGTCTCGCTCGCGAACTGATTAAAGTCAAGTAAAAGTTGCGGTCTCCCGTCTCAACTCTCAGTCTCATGTCTCGGTCCCTTGTCTCTATCGCGACGCAAACCACTACCCATACATCGCAAATACCAAAGCGTAGATGATATTAAAACAAAATAGAATCAGGTGTCACTTTGCGGAAATTGCTTGCATTATTACTTACATGTGCAAAAGTCGTAAATAATAATGAAACTGTTGATAAATACAGCTTATCTTAATAGATCTAATTGACTGACTACATGATAAATATTTAACACTAGCCTTTGTCGCGACTTTATTCGCATGGTAATTATGACAACGTTTTTCTGGTATATTAAATAGACGAGTATTAAACTTAATACATCTTTGTGCCAAAGTTCGTTTAGATTCATTCAGCTCTTTTGGCGTGATTGAGTTAAGCCTGCAATAGATGTTGGCCAAGCGTAGGCCAACGCGAGCGTTGGCAAATAGGTACAAGGCAAGAAATAATGTCCACACGTTCGACAAGTTCGTCGAACGCCAATGCAGACGACCAATGTAGAAGAGGGTCTGTAGAGCTGCCCACACGTTGGCCGAGCGCAGGCGAGCGCCTTTGATTTGTTACCAAAAACCAACACCGATCCGAAGTGAGGCAAGTGATCACGAGCAACGGCGAGCGAAGACAAGTTGCACCAAATGAGCTCTTTACACGTTGGCGCTGGCCTCCACTCGGCCAACTAGGCAAGTGACACCGAGCGATAGCAAGACAAGGCAAATATACCGTCTACATGTTGGTATTGGCCTTCACTCGATAACGCTCGGCCAACATGTATTGCAGGCTTAACAAACATCTGTAGGTATGTACTACATAGCTTTTGAATTTATACGTCTTCTTTGAATCGATGGTAATCCATTTAAATATGTATTATGTTGGGCCTAGTAGGTAGCCATGCTTGTCATGGTCTCAGTGTTCATTAAAGGTGCACGTATTTGGGCACTTTGAACAAACCAGCAGATGGGGCATGGTTTGGTCAGGAGCGCTGCAATCGCATTGGGTGTTATTCTGTTCGGTGTTCTTCCATTTTGCTCAACCTATTTGGGTTCGCAGTCGACTGATTGCTTTCCATACAGGGCGGTGGAGGTATTAATAACCGAATTTATGTTGTTAAGTATAGATAAAAATCAAAATGTTTTGATTGATATCTAATTAGTTGAGTTTTTCTTATTATTCTTCCTTATCAGCTTTTACGAAACAAATCGTAGTTGAAATATATGTGCTTACCTTGTAACATTTATAAAATTAGATTATAGAAAAACAATACTCTGTTCCAATGCCGTCTATGGATGCGAAACTCTAGCTCGATACGAGATAGTAACTCTTAGAAGATATCATAGATGGCGTGGTATATATATATCTAGTGTTAGAATTTATTAAGTTTAGGTGAATATAATTATGATTAAATATAATAATGAATGAAAGTTAAAATAAGGTAGTCTCCTTACGCATAGAATATAATATTAATAATAATATTCCACAACTTTCACACAACGCCATCTAGTCCCAAACTAAGCAGTGCTTGTGCTATGAGTACTAGACAACTGATAAACATACATATACATATATTTCTAAATACATACATATTATAGATAAATTACACCCAGACAAAGAACAAATGATCGTGCTCATCACACAAACATTTGTCCTGGGTGGGAATCGAACCCACGACCTTAAGCATAGCAGTCAGGGCTTCTGACCACTAGACCAACAGGCCTGTCAAATATGTGCAAACAATTTAATAAAATTCTATGCTGAGGTAATCCAATTAGTAATTGTCTTTTGTCATGGACAATGACAAATAGTTAGCTGTCAAACAGGGGCTGGAGTATTTTCTTTTTTGGAACGCCACGCGTTTTGATTATGCACACCACATGGATGCGATACTGCTCGTGGAATCCGTATCATGGTTTAATGAACTGAAATTAATGGATTGCTGTAACCTAAGAGCGTTTACGCCTTACTGTGCTTCAGACAAACTTTCAAGGTCTATTCTTGGAAATATGTAGAATTTAATGAGTCATGGTACGCATACACACGATACCTAAGACTAAATAATTAAGAACTTTTTCTGAAGCCAATTTCAGGATGTACATCCCTCTCTCTTTCTCTTTAAGGACATCCATGATGATTTTCACATTGAGAAAAATTAAAGTTTAGGTACTCCTTTCCATTTCCAAGTTGCTCTCACAGGCAATGGGTTTTGATTTTCAGTGCAGACTTGCTTAAGTTTCAATAAAACAATCTGTTCTAAATAAATTATTATATTGTTATTAATGTATGGTTATACAAATGATAAAATTGAATAAGAAAACATTTATCGCTAACAGAGTATAGGGACATGCACAAAACAAGGCCATATAAGATCATCACGATTTAAAAACATGTTATTAAAAAAAGCATTTCTTTCACATAAATTATTATTTCAACAAACTTGTTTCATTGCCTACTTCTTTAGTCACATTGAATTTACTTAATCTGATCTTTACATTGACATCCACTTCAAGGCGTTTTAGTAGTTGCGCCATATCATCATCTTGATCAGATTCAGAGCTATCTAAGTCTTCCCCTTCGTTTTCTTCCGAATCCTCTGGTTTCGGAGTAGTTGTGTCAGGAAGATAATCCTCAGTCGGGGTGGTTGACATCGGGGTTGTGGGTTCAGCAGTGGTTTTGGTTACATTTCCATCATCTTCTTGTAGATTTTCAAAGTCAATACCCGTTACTTCTTCGAACCACGATAAGTAAGCTCCCGGACGTATGAACCCTGGTTTAGTAAGTAAATGGTTAAAGTGGTCTCTCAAACGTGGCTGACTGACCTGTCTACAATATCTGTAATCAGCTGCGTATGTTATGTGTATGATGATTTTTATTACCCTTTTAATGTTTTTTTTTTATTTTATTTTATTGATTAAATCTTTAGAGTATTTTAATTTAATATATTAGTAAGTACTTATTATTTTTCACTATTGCTTTTGGCATGTCTAAATACCTGAACGTGAAGTATTTACATAGATTGTTTTTTGTTACTTAAGTTTTTATCATTCTAAATATGTGTTTCGATGTACATAATAATTGAAATAATATATCTGTTTCTATGCCACAAGTGCAAATATTACCTGACGGCAATCCAGAATGGCAGCCATTGCTTGTAGCAGGAAAGAAGTAAGAGATGCCAATGAGCGTCGGCACGCCATCAGATCCAACATGCACTAACGGTCCTCCGTGGTCACCCTGAAATGAAACTTAGTTTAAGTATACTGTCGTATTATGCGCTTCTCCTCTACATTTATTGTGCGCACAGCCAAGGGGAACTCTCTATCGGCTTCTGTATTCCCTGCCATATATGACACGGCAGCATTTAAAGCAATAGAAAATTAGGCATCTTCTGGGCTTGCTCATTCAATCGTAGACCTCTTCTTACACTTAATATCAGGTCTAGAAACTCTGACACTAGGGTGTATGGGGTCGTTAGACCTTACTACCTACACGATAATAAGAAGGTGTGATTGGGGTTAAAAGCGTGCTCATTCGTAAAAAAGTAAGCAAAAATAAGACAATACAACCAGCCTATAAAGTTTCCACTGCTGAAATACAAGCTTCCTTTACATGAGAGGGAATGAGCCGTAATACACCAAGCAGGCCTAGCGCGATTTAATGGAAGTCGCATGTCTACGGATTTTCGATACAAGGTTTGGACCTATTAACTTATAAGACGTGGCTGCCACTGGCCCACCACTGCTTTCGAAACAGAAAGTATTTAATTTCGCGTACCTATTCCATATGAAACCTGTCACAAGAATATTCATATATAAATATATGAACCTGCCGTGATTGGTCAAATTAACGGCCAATTAAAAGAGTTTAAACGTGAATAGGGAAGAGTTGTAAAATTGAGACAGCGATTTTATGTAAGTATTAAAGCAAATTCTTCTCAAAACTTACAAAACAAGTATTCTGCGAGGTAACGTTGTAGTATCGTGCGCAGATGGTTGTCTCATACACACCAGACCAAATTCCTGAACAAGCTCTGTTGGTTATCGCCCGTAGGTATACCCATCTTAGCACATCAGACTCGGGACCTGGAATGTTTCATTTATATAAAAAGAATGGCAAAAGCTTAGCTCACTTTAATTTGAGCGTCTAAAAGTGACTTACATACGGAGGCAGTTCTATTATTTTTCTACGTTTTTTCAAAGTATCACATTACCTAGTTAAGTCCGGATAGAAAAATATATTTTAAATGAATAGGTAGTTATTTAATTTTTTTATTGACAGTTAGTGATACCATTGTGTATTTATTCTGCCAAATGACAGTAAGTATAGTAGTATTGGAATAAAATCAGTTTTAGTTTGTTATTGTAACAAAAAGGAGTAAATGAATTAAAAATCATGTTTATTTATAAGTGGAAATGTTCTTTGTAGGGTGGTAAAAATATTGTAGTGTAAAAATAAATGAATTACTTTCAATTAATGACTGGCAAGAAGACTATTAAAACAAGTCAAAAAAAATATAACTTGGTTTGACAACTGTTGATTGTTAATGTCACAAACGCTTGCACATTGTGCCTTGTGTTGCTCTCGATTGTTTTCCGTTTTCTTTAATTTTCACTTGACAGGAATCAGTGACCTACTGCTGTAATTGCTTAGTTGGTCGGCGCACAGTAGAATGTTGCGCTCATGTAATGACGCTAGTTTGGTATTTAGGATGGGCCATATCAGCTATCAGCTATCAGCAAAATATTACAGCACCTGCAGAATTTCTGGATGAAATTATTATAAGAGAGGATATCGAAGAATAAATATTAATGTAAAAAAAACTTGTTTTATTGGTTCTTATCAACTTACTCAACATATCCCACAAACGCTCTAGGATTTTATAAATAGGTACTTATTTATCTGAAAGTTAGCAAGTATTTATAAAATCCCAGAATACTATTATAATCCTATTGCTTCGATACCTAAAACAATGCTGACGGTGACTGGCAGCCTCAGACAGACCTGTTGTACATACCAATTTTGTACCTAAGGTAAGGCCTACCAAAGAGTATTTATAACCACTGGGATTACCTACCTTTTACAAGACATTGCATTCTGTAGTAACTGGGTAAGGAAAATACTAATGCAATATTGCCCTTTTACTTCCTCGAATTACAATTACCATAAATAGGATTGCCAGGTCGCCAAACCTAATAGTCGGACAGACCACCCAGTTTGGCCGGACATTTGGGTAGAAAGGCCGGACACCCTACATTATTGAAAATTTAGTGTCTCAGTATTAATAGGTATGACAAAAAAAAATGTGTTTAAAAACAAACTTTTTGATTATTGTCATAATCAGTCATTGGCGCTCGCTCGTTTGCGAAATGTAAAAAGCCTAACAAAAGCCGGACAAGCCAGACACCGTTTATTTTGGCTGGACACGCAATCAAGAAGCCTACCTATGTCCGGCTTTATCCGGACGCCTGGCAACGCTAACCATAAAAATAACCTACAAAAGTTCATGACTGTCTTTCTATTATTCTTGGACTCCTCGAACAAAAATTCTTGCACAAAATAATTCAGAAGTTGACGCCGAGTTAAACAAGATATTTTTCATTTAAAGACGCAAAAATTTTATCTCAGCTAAATTAATATATGGGCTGCCATTGTTCTTTAGTTGCTGTAAACCTGGACCTGCGATACAAAGAAGTGAAACATGGGCATTTTCTACATTATCATATCGAAAGTTTCTGAAGATGATTGAATTGAAGATTTTTTTTCTTTTATAAAGAGCACAAAACTAGCATTGTGGGTAGAATACACAGTATTAGCAATCTTAGTAAAACTAAATACACTTGTGTCTGGAATGAGTTTATTTATTTATTAGGTTCACCAACAATTGTTGACACCACAATTTTTACAATAATAATTACTTAAAACGATATTTTCTAGTGTCACAATTTTTAAAGGTAAACACCACGTATGCCAATACAATAACAATAGGGTTCCCGGCAATAGTGTATTGGGTAGGGTTCAAACCCGCGACCTCTCGATCACGTTTGTATGTACATCTTTAGAAACTTTCAATATGTAGGTACGTGACCCAAAACTGCATACTGCAACCCACTATGCGTTACGCCAATCACTTATTACATATTGCATATCCATTTGGGGCAGCTGTGTTTATCTTATAAAAGCTGAGGTTATTTAAAAAACACTGATTTCTAAAAAATATAGATTCCCGACCGACGAACTAAAAAAATAAATGAGTGTCTAATAATCTATACTAATATTATAAAGCGGAAAAGTTTGTTAGTTTGTTTGTTTGTTTGTTTGTTTGCTTGAACGCGCTAATCTTCGAAAGTACTGGGTGGATTTGGATGAAATTTGGTATGGAAGTAGCTTGAAGCTTGAGGAAGGTTATAGGCTACTTTTTACCCGACTGAAAAAAAGGAGAGTTATGTTTTTACCGTGATAGAATCCACGGGAGCGAAGCCCCGCGAGAGTACTAGTAATCTATACTAATATTATAAAGCGGAAAAGTTTGTTTGTTTGTTTGCTTGAACGCGCTAATCTTCGAAAGTACTTGGTGGATTTGGATGCAATTTGGTATGGAAGTAGCTTGAAAAAGGAGAGTTATGTTTTTACCGTGATAGAATCCACGGGAGCGAAGCCCCGCGTGAGTACTAGTTTATAATAACAATAATACAGGCCAACAAAATTGTTAACCAGAAACTAGCTTTAAAACCAAATTCACAAAAATGAAAACTTCAAAATGCGATATCTCATCGAAAAAAAAAATTGAGCACACTCAATGGCATTTGAAAGAAGAAGACTTGTTCTTTAATATGGTAATCCTTATTTTTTAAGAAAAAATAATTCGTGAGTCTACATAACCTCATAATCGGGCCAAAATGGTACGTTTTGCACTTTTAGGTTAGGATATCTCAGAAACCTGACGTGAAAGAGTGATTCGGATTCAGCGCATCGAAAACCTTCAGAAATGTTTAGTATAGTTTCTGCGTTTCTGGTAAAGAAGTTTGGTTAAATTTTGATGGCCTGTGTAATTTATTTCGGGATTTTTTCCCATAAACAATACAATAAATAATTATTATTATTACTAGCACTACTTTAAACTATGTTAGTAAGTATCTAAATTATTTTAAAAAATAAAATTTCGAGTCACTTACTCCATGTAGTAAGAGAAAAAAGGGAAAAAGTCAAAAAGGGAATGTGATGGGACACACAGGAGGCTGTTAGTGTCTAAGCATCCGTCAACTACTAAATTATGTTGAGAAAATTTTGCAACTACAACACATCAAAATACCGGATTTTCCAGATCCTATACACTATACAGTAATAGCTTGATTTACGCTACCCCGTTTTAGGTGAATTCGGAAGTACGCAGTTTTTCTTTTCAACCGACGACAAAAAGAGGAGGTTATCAATTCGACGCGTATATATATTTTTTTATGTATGATCACCGATTACTCGAAGACGGCTGAACCGATTTGGAAAATTCTTTTTTTGATTGAAAGGGTATACTTCGAAATTGGTCCCATTGTCACCAAGTCAGGATCTGATGATGGAATCCTGGAGAAATCGAGGGAACTCTTCAAATATTATAGGCACACCTATGGCGTTTTGGGTATTTCTTATAGTAACTTGTGGAGTTGCTCTCAAAAAGTACCATTTGAGGAAGTAGAACTGATGATGAAGACCACAGATGGCCGCCGAAACTACTCAATAATAAGTATTGAGTGGATTGCGATTCGATTACTTGAATATGGATGTTAAGCACTTTATGCTCGTCACAATGCATATGGTGATGTAGAGCTGATGGTGAAGTACCAGGAGAACTCCTCAACAATTAACGGCCCGGCATTGGGAAAAGTAATATTTTGTAAAAGGTTATAAGTAGTTGACATTTAGGCTCTTGTAACTAGGTAAATTAAAAATTTACCAACTAAAAAGAGTGAAATAAAAACTTTTTACCAACCGACTCCCAAAAAACACTGCAAAGAGAAAAATAACTTTAATTTCGGAAGTCGGTGCCAAAAACGAAAATAAAAAACTAAAGACTTGAGAATGTTAGCAATTACAGGCCAATATCGGTATTACCTTCTTTATCAAAAATATTAGAAAAACTTTTGAACAAGCGATTAATGAATTATGTAAACAAATACCACATATTATCTGACTCACAGTTTGGGTTTAGACAAGGCAAATCAACCGAAGATGCGGTTACAGCTTTAACATCTCTCATTACTGAAAACCTTGATCATGGTAAGAAATGTCTCTCTGTCTTTCTAGATTTAAAAAAGGCCTTTGACACAGTCTCTGTTCCCATTCTTGTACACAAGCTGGAATGCATAGGAATAAGAGGCACTCCCCTTGAAATATTCAAAAGTTACCTTACAGACCGAACTTAAAGGGTTAAAATAGGACAGCATATAAGTAGAAACTTTAATATTACCTTTGGAGTACCACAGGGGAGCGTACTCGGGCCCACTCTGTTCCTAATTTATATTAATGACCTGTGTATGCTGGAGATGGGTGGTGCCCGGGTATTCTCGTATGCTGATGATACTGCATTGGTATTTTGTGGGGAAAGTTGGGAATCCGTTCGCAGAGACACTGAAGTGGGACTCTCTAGAGTTGCGTCTTGGTTAAGAACTAACCTTTTGACGCTAAATAGCCAAAAGACAGTCTACATATGCTTCTCTTTAACTAACAGGACCAAGCCAAATACAAATTTCACTATTAAAGTACACCAATGTAAAAATACGGATTACTTAAACTGCGCTAGTCCAACTATCGAAAAGGTAGACAAAACAAAATATTTGGGTATAGTACTTGACCAACGACTCTCTTGGCATAACCAAATTCAATTGGTTAGTGACCGCTGCAGAAAATTAATTTGGGTTTTTAAACTACTAAGACATGTAGCTTTGTCTAAACTTATTATACAAATCTACACTGCCTTAGCTCAATCTGTCCTAACTTACTGCATTCCTATCTGGGGAGGTGCCACCAAAACAAAATTTCTAGATGTGGAAAGGTCACAGCGTTGCCTCCTAAAGACTATTTATTTTAAACCTTATCGTTTTGCTACGCATGATCTCTACAAGCTATGTGACCTTCTAACAGTCAGAAAATTATATATTTTAAATACCACATTAAGAATGCATAAATCGGTAGTCTTTGACCCAATTTCACTAACAAAACGTAGGAACTACAGGGGTATAACTGGGACTAGAGTACGTACTGCTTTTGCTAGGCGACAGTATGTTGCACAAACTACGTTTCTTTACAATGCTATCAATAAAAAGTTATCTATTTACCAAAAAACACACTATGAATGTAAGAATACCCTAATTACATGGCTTAGGACCCTCAGTTATCAAGAGACGGAGACACTTTTACATCCTATACTGTAATATTATGACACCTACATTTACAAACTATTTCTTTTTTTTTTGCAGACAGACTAAATTTATTATATTAGAAGTAGCGTTACTACTATTTGGTTATTATACTACACTGTGTACTACGCTTATAAGTCTCGCACACGTACCAACTCACTACCCCACTACCAAATTCACACCCACATACACATCCATCTCACTCACTCACACTCAACCAATCAACTCTCGCATAAACACTTACACTCACAAATACAAGTTGCACACCTTTATTTTACTTAGTATTTTTTGAAATAGATTAAGATTTAAGATTAAAATTGTAATTGTAATTAGTTTTAATTTTATTATTAACAGGCTCTGTATGTACACCTTTCTGTTTTTGTTTTTGCGCTCCATTAATTTATTTAGTAATTTTTGAAATAAGATTAAGATTAAAATTGTAATTAGGTTTAATTCTATTATTAACAGGCTCTGTACGTAACACAAGATTATGAAGAGGTTTTCTGTTACAGGTATATATTTACTTAAAAGAAGATCTCTGCAATGTTTTTTGTTAAAAACAGTTGTTTCTGAAATAAACATTTTTTTTTAAGACACTGACTACCGAAATTAAAGTTATTTCTCACTTCGCAGTGTTTTTTGGGAGTCGGTTTAATTTTTTAGTAAAAAGTTTTTTAATCACACAATCATTATTTTAGTAGGTACGCAGTGCACAAGATTGATTTATATTTGTCATCCAAAAGACCAAAAAAGATTCATTTGAACCTAACAAGACACGAAAAACACTGTCTTTGGTGTGTACACTACACAAAGCTTACAAGTATTTATAAGCAAAGTTGAACCCCGACTTACGAGGCTAACTCTTGGTTCCACGCATCGCGTAAGACCGGGGTATTACTGTACTATAATAACCTAGATATATGTAAAAATTTGCCATTTAAGTCTTAGAATTAGTAATGTCAGCTATTGGAATACTAACCAAACGTCTCCATTCTGCCGTGTCCACTAGCGTACACTTGCTGTCCATCGTAGTCGCGAAAAGCGTCGGCTCTCGACTGTATCCTGATTGGTTTCACGAACCCTGAATGAAAACGTCAATCTATCATTTATATTTGTGACCAGAATGTAGCTTATCATTAGGTGAGATGGTCGTTAAACGCGAGCCTATGAACAATAAAAAAAGAAGAAATGGGTGGTAAAATATATAAAATGTATTAATCCGCTGTATTATGTAGTCTGGCTCCACTTGCATGCGACTCCATCGAGACGCGTGTAGGCTGGTTATAATGCCGTGTTTCGTTTGTTTTTGTTTCTTTTCTTGTGTATTAGTGTATTGTTAATGTAATATTTATAAGTGTATTTTTATTGAGCCTGGTGCCTGAAAATAAATGGTATATAAATAATAATAATAATTAGTAACTATCTGTTCTGCTTACAAGCATTCAAAAATTTTATCAAGATTACTAAAAATATTTTTAATTTAATAATTGTAGTTATCTTCGTGTCTGTCTGTGATTTCAAAATAAGTATCTTCTTAAGTGATTATAGTGATTCTCAATGCGTCTGTACCTTTATATTTTTAGCTAAGTATGTAGTTTTATTTTTCGCTAATAGCTGGAACGGCTGAAACAATTTGACTGGAACTTACACTGGAAGATAGAGGAGTTTATATGGCAATATAACGCGATATCCCCATGAGATCGGGATTTACATACTAGTATACTTAAAAAATAAGTTTCAAAGAATGCTTACGTGTATAAACCAAGGGTTGTTGCAGCTTCAGCACTGCGATATTATTCCGCTGTAAACCTGATAAGTTGATGTTGTATTCAGGATGCATGTACCATTCTGAGGTCTCGAAAACGTACTGTGGGTTGATGAGGGACACTACGCCTGCGCGAACTACTGCCAATATCCGGCTGTAGAGCAAACAGGGTTAAACTGCTGAAATTATTTATTTTAATATTATTTACATACCTACCTAATTTAACCTTAAAATAACTTTTTTGCAAAAAATCAAACCGACTTCCATATCAAAACACTACAAAGCCAAAAATAATTTTAATTTAGGTAGTCGGTGTTATTGGTTTAATATTTTCTTTTTTTTCACACCGCCTTCCGAAATTAAAATTATTTTTGGCTTTGTAGTGTTTTGATATGGAAGTCGGTTTTATTTTTTGCAAAAACGTTTTTATTTTCGTGCTTTTTAGTGGGTCAGTGAATTTTCCAAATCGGTTCGTAAATGACGGAGTTATGCGCGAACAAAAAACGCAATGCAGAGTAAACGAAAAGATCATCAACGTATATATTTTTTTAGACTTTTGTTGATTTTTCAGAAACGGCTTGTCTGATTTCGACAAAATTTTCATGGGACTATTTGGGAAGTATACCCTTTCTAACAAGATAAGAATTTTTCAAATCGGTTGGCAAGTGACGGAGTTATGCGCAGACAAACATAAAAAGAAAATACAAACATTCGAATTGAGAACCTCCTCCTTTTTTAGAAGTCGGTTAAAAAGAAACTGTCGTCCAAAAGTGATACAACGTATACCACGTCCCAGTACCTAAGTTTACTTACTAATACGAAATACCTAAAAATAACAAATTCAGGCTAGACGGCCTCGTCGGTCGAGTTACCGCAAGCTTGACCACGGAGCTCGATGTCTCAGGTTCGATTCCCCGGGTCGTGCAAAAAATGCTATTACATTTACATACTGTAAGGAATTTCTCAGCCCGGAGTTTGGAAAATAGTGGTGTGTGATACCCTTCTGCCTCGTCAAGCACGTCAAGCTGTTTATCCAGGCCCAGGGATATCAGACGGCCACCCAGAAATCCTTTTACCGAACTGTCTGAAAGCTGGTATTGAAAGCGAAAAACTGGTACCCCTGTGCTCCGTTGCTGCGCTGGCAACACTGATATATAAACTGTATCGGAAATCGCATCCTAGTAAAATATATATATATATATATATATATATATATATATATATATTCTATTATTACGAATGAGCCCGCTCTTGGCCTCGATCACACCTGATGGTAAGTGTATAATGAGGTTTACGATCGAACGAGCGAGCCCAGAAAATGTCTATTCACTCTTGCTTTAAAGGCTGACGGGTCATATGTGGCAGGGAACACAGAAGCCGGCAGAGAGTTCCACACCTTGGCTGTGCGCACAATGAATGTTGAAGAAAAGCGCTTAGTACGACAAAACGGTATATCGACCAAGTGTGGATGGTATCCTGCGGTACGTCTGGTAGACCAGTAGTAAAAGGGGGATGAAGGGATTCGGTCGTGGAGCTCCTGCGCACACTCTCTGAAGTTAATATAGATACCTGTACCAAAGAAATATCACAATTTTATCGGAAAGGAGGGTTCGTTTGCTTAATCAAATAATAGAAAAGAAGTCCGAAGCTGGCGTAAACAAATTTAGATGCCGAAAAAATATTTTTAGACTCAAAACTATTCATTTTGAGTTTGAGATTCAAGTTTTAATGATTTCTTTCACTATTAGGTATCATCAGTAAACTGATTGGGGGATGGGGGATATTTTTGATATTTGATGATCTTTTGAACTATGTGAACAATTTTAGCAATGATATTTTTATTTTTTAGGGCGAGATAGCGAAGTGTTTAATAAAGTAAACAAGAAATACTATGCGAAGATGGCGCAG
Organism: Tholera decimalis; assembly: GCA_943138885.2. Lineage (NCBI taxonomy): Eukaryota > Metazoa > Arthropoda > Insecta > Lepidoptera > Noctuidae > Tholera > Tholera decimalis. The sequence goes on from OW964568.2 coordinate 7,328,942, forward strand.
TAGCAACGGTGGATCCAGGTCCCCATGACCCCCTCCCCCCCCTCCTGGGCTGGGTCCAGAACCTAGGTGGACCGCTAATTAAAATTTTTAAACATTGTTACTAGATAATACTCCAGTATATGTCGTTGTAAACGAATATCAGCAGTGGATGGCCAAGTGGCAGCGGAGTCAGGAAATACAAATTATAACTTCTTGTGACTTGACCACGATTATGTGACAAAGTTGGATCTGCCCTTGCGCAGTAGTCGACTAACCATAGGCAAACAGTTTTACCAACAGTACAGTAGAAAAATACTAACAACTGACTGCGATTTTTTGTCTGTGTTATATTTAACAATTTAATTTAATGTTCAGAAAAACAATAATAATTGATCATTTTTAGTTAGAGTTTGTAGAGATTCTTCCATCAAAATCTTGGTATTTTTGCATACAAGGACCGAGTAGCCTTGGTACATGGTACGTGACACTGAAAACTAGTATGTATACCAAGGAGTTGGTACGTCTGACACTCTAGGTCCCGGCTGTCATTTCGGCATCTTCGACAGACGTCACGGGTAAACAGAAGCCAGTAAATCTGACACTGGTCTGGCCAAGGGGTATTGTGTTACCCAGCTATTGGTTGTAGAGGTCAGATAGGCAGACGCAACCGGTTAGACTGGGAGCCGACCCCAATATAGTTGGGAAAAGGCTAAGAGGTAATGACGAGTTACTTACTGTGGCGAGTGGACTGTATTTGATTGAAATTCCGAACTGGTAGTTACATAAGATGGCTTTATTTATATTATTTACATATTTTAGGTAATACAAATTGTAGAGAGTAAACTTAGGAAGAGAATTTCGGTCGACTGCCGACTGCGGTCGCATTGCCAAGGTCTGGATCTTTTATATGCATCGAGCCGCGGGGGGCGCGAATCGGCCATATTTTGCTATCTACCAATGGCAACGCGACCGGTCGCTTCACGCGACTGACCATGTAAGGTAAAGTGACGGCGGGCTCCGTCGCTATCTACCGTTCTACGTCGTCGTCACCTTATATGGGTACGTGGTAACAATAGCAGGCGGCGCTAAATAACGTTGTTGTCGTGCATACTTACGTGGCAGTACAAAATGCAGACGTGACAATCCATTCCTTGGACACGATTGATCCACCACAAGTGCGTATACTACCACTAGCGTTAACCAAGCGAAGTGCAGCATGATGCGGGTGTTCACCCAGCTGTGCCTCCCATCCTGACACTATACGCGATGATGCTGATGATGCCGCCACAAGATCTGGATGAACGATGCTATTTAGTTTATTTTATCAGGGTTAAAATCAACAAATGCCTCCACCTTGAATCCTCCTGTGGGGTGGAAGGGAGTGTGATACAAACCCAGCTTGTTGTTTCAGTTGCCTTTGAATTGCGGGGCCGCAGTATTTCGAAAGAACGCCCCCGCAACTCGGCAGGACTTTAGTGATCAACCAAAAACCAGAACTAGTTGTCGCCTAGTGGTGGAAATTCAAGCATAACTTATTTATTAATTTATTATATACTTTACTAGTACTCTCGCGGGGCTTCGCTCCCGTGGATTCTATCACGGTAAAAACATAACTCTCCTTTTTTGCAGTCGGGTAAAAAGTAGCCTATAACCTTCCTTAAGCTTCAAGCTACTTCCATACCAAATTTCATCCAAATCCACCCAGTACTTTCGAAGATTAGCGCGTTCAAGCAAACAAACAAACAAACTAACAAACTTTTCCGCTTTATAATATTAGTATAGATTGTACACCTTATAATATTTCTATGGAAATGTAAAAGTAAAACTAGTGTACAATGGGTGGTCTTATCGCATAGGGCGATCTTTTACAGACAGCGTTTGTATGGAGAGAAAAGGGGCCGCAGTATTTCGGAAGAACGCCCCCGCAACTCGGCAGGACTTTAGTGATCAACCAAGATATATTTACAAGAACTAGAGGTTGCCTAGTGGTTGAAATTCAAGCATAACTTAAATTATTTCGAATGCATTATGATATAACATATTAGCGGACACGTTGGGCTTCGCTCCTGTGGTCACGATATCACGATAAAAAATAACTCTTCTTCTTTTGTTGTCGGATAAAAAGCTACTTCCTAAACAAATTGCATCCAAATCCACCCAGTACTTTCAAAGATAAGCGCGCTTAAACAAATAACTCTTTTTCTTTTCTTAGTCTTTTCAACTTTATAATATTAGTATAGATTAGCTTTCTGCACACTCTCTCTATACAACGTGTAACGGAAACCCCATATCTATCCAAAAGGGCTGAAGACAACATCTGGTATGGAGTCTCTAACTTCAAGGATGTTTTTTTAGGATTTTTGCAGCGGGTTTGGAGCTAGACTTTTTGAGGCTTACCAGAGCTGATTTCATTTTCGTCGAAGTGTAGTCCCACGTTTTTGTATCGCGCAGAAACCTGCGAAGAATTAAGTAATGATGTGCAAAATATGCATTAATTTTTAGTTATTATGACTCAAAGTTGACATAAATATATACTATAAATAATTATTATTTTATATCAATTCACCATTCACCAAAAGTGACATTCACCAATCTACACAGCTCGCATTAACGGGCTTGGTAAAAAAAAATTGCAACGCTACTTGTCGTGCTTGACGATAATGACTTTGTTCTATTTAATTGACATCCATAAACCAATATAACTATAGTCTTGCCATACCATTGACAAGGCGATAGTTATATTTTCTTCGATAGTTATAGATAGTTATATTTTGACTTGTAATGACAGCGGGGCCAACAGTTAAACATGTTTTCTAACGCTCGGACTACCTTGTGATATTGGTATGTAAAAGAAGATTACTCATCTATGGACTAACCTCAGCGAGCGGCGCTTAGCCACTAAGAGTGACCCTAATGGCTGTTTATTTAAACCTAATGCAGAAATTGGTAACTTCAATAACAGTGTGGTTTGCTTGCATGGGGTACTTGCATGTGCATACACGTATTTGCAGGCAGGAGGGCGAAGTTACATTTCATGCAGGATTGAACAACTGGTTTTTGGCTAAATGGACACGTGATATTTATTTTATAGTAGATATTACTAGCTGACCCGCCACGACTTCGTTCGCGTGGTATCCTACCCCTACCCAACCGATACCACTACCCCTATCCTACCGATACCCTACCCATACCTTACTCTACCCCTACCCTACCCAAACCCTACACTACCCCTAACCTACCCCTGCCCTAATCCTACCCTACCCCTACCCTACCCATACCCTACCCCTTCACTACCCCTACCCTACCCCTACCCTACCCCTACACTTAGGGGAATGAAAAATAGATAGTAGCCGATTCTCAGACTTACTGAATATGCATATAAAATTTGGTAAAAAATCAGTAAAGCCGTTTCGGAGGAGTAAGGTAACTAACATTGTGACACGAGAATTTTATATATTAGATTTTGGTAGGAGAAAGTCAAGAGTGAATAGGTCACTTCTAGGCGAGCGTGCTCCATCTTCGACCATATCATCACTTACCATCAGGTGAGATGGTGGTTAAACGCGAACCTGTTATCAATAAAAAAAGAATAGTGGTGCCCAGTGGTAACGGGCTCGACTTGTGGGTTAGGTTAGGTTGCGGGTTAGGTCGTAGGTTCAAACTCAGTCACGCACATTACTTCGTGTAAAATATTTCATCACTATTGTTCTCAAATCGGTGAAGAACACCGGCTCATCCTTGTTTTCCTCGTAGGAAATTCATCAAATGACTCTGGGTGGAGTGGAAGGGAGTTTCAGACGTCTACTGAACGCACCCTGTTCCTGTGTGACATCATCAACCAAGACATATGACATACATTAACTCGCACTCGAACCGCGTGGTGGATTTCGGCCTATTCGCTCTCATAGAGACGAAGCCTGTGTCTCAAAAATGGGAACGTTAAAGGCAGAATTATCAGTAAGCCTGATTTCATTCTATATATAAATATCTCATATATAATTTAAGACTAATTTTATTTAAAATTATCCACACAACATACCCCGAAATATAAATACAAAAATGTTCTATAAGACAGCTTTCCCGTATAACTAATGGACTCGGAATGTCTTAACTTTGGCAGTTTACAAAAAGAAAACTCCATTTACCTACAAACAGTGTGAATAAAAGGGTTAATTGTAACAAAACTTTCAAAGTATTTCGCGTTAAATATTGCTTGCAGTATTTAAAGACTCAAAATATTTTAGACTTGCAATAAAATAAATACCCCATCTAATGGCGGTATGCTACTTAGTGCTTACCTATCTTAGTTTTGTAAATTATGGAATAGGATTATTTTCTGTACAAATTCAAAATCTAATATTTTTACAGATGAATTTTATGTGGACACTTTTATTTGACGTGTCAAAAGGCACAGCATATACTGTATTGTTTATTGATCAGCAAAAAAAGGCTTACAGGGCTTACAGCTTATCCTGTGTTGAAATATTACATTTCAAATGAAATAAAAAAATTGAAAATAAACAGCTTCAAAGTTCAAAAGAACGTCAGAACCCGTCACTTGTTGCTAAATATTATTCAAAGGCGTGACGTGACGAAAAATGTCAACGAATTTTTTTATTGGTTATAGGATCACGTTTGACCACCATCTGACTTATTGGTATGCGATGATGTGGTCTAAGATGAAGCACGCTTGTCTAGAAGTAACTTATTCACTCTTGACTTAAAGAGCCCTAGGTTAGAGCTACGTCTCTTTGTTCCAACGGCTGGGACATCGGCCTATTCTCTATGAGAGGGAGTAGGCTGTAATTCACTTACTATCCTACTATCAACCATGTTTTTGGATAGTAGAAGACACCGGTTTCCTCAAAGTGTCTCCCTTGACCGTTTTGAGAGCAGGGCTTATGATGATGATGATGATGATCAATGTGCCTGCCTTTTTTAGGATGGGAAATCATCCAATGACTGCCTCCCGATCTGGGCGAAGCGGGAGGGTGTGTCAGACTTTTACTGACAAAAACCCATCCGTGTTCCATCATTTTGCCCTTCGTGTTCCGAGGACGTGCTAACTCTTTTCAACAATTCCACAACACCGGCAGGTAACGGCCCACTTATGGACCCCGACAATTTTGCTGACACTCTTTCAGTCAGGCGTCGAGATACTCATTGCTGCGTTTGGGAGCCGGCTGGGAGTCACCCTGCGACTCCGGAGCATCTCCGCGGTGGCAATGTGCCTGCCAGGGTTTAGACTTACGACCTAACACTTACACTTACACAATATTTCGTACCTATAATCATTGGACTATCAATGCGCATATTCATTTACCTACTACGTGACAAAAAATACGCTTCCAATATTTTTTGATTATCTAAATGACGGACTAAACAGATTATTGTAAGTTAATATATTTCCCCATTTCTTATAATTAATTATTAAAATTTTATTTAAAAATTAATCCAAATCAACGATTTTTTAAATAATGACAGCGTACCTGAAGTGCAGACAGCAAAAACAGAAGAAGATACGATTTCAATAACATCTTAGATGCCACACACTATTTTGACAACTCCCATAAGAATTACTAACTTCAACTGCGCTTACAATAGATATTTATAATTATTATAATCTATAATGTTATCTCTAATAATTCAAATTATCCTGATGAGATTAAATAAATAATGAGAATGTTGGTTAAAAGATAATTAATTATTTGATTCTTTGATAAGGCTTTTTTACCTGATGTTGATTTTGTAAAAGAAAAAAAGACGCTAAGTCTTTCCCAGGAAAGTGCAGTCACTGTTCCAAATACACTTGCTGCTATAAATTATCGTGGATGTCGCATTTCTTTGGATTTTTAAGGCTAGGTCATGGCGATTTCCTCACAATATTTCTCTTAGCCGTTTTGAGAGCAATACTGAGGATGTCTATTTGTGTTCAAACCCACGACCTACGACTCTAAGTTGGGCCCGCTACCACTAGGTCATCACTGCTGTTTATAAAGGAAGGCTTATGCATAATTTTACTAACATTAAAAGACTAAAACGAAAGAGTCGATGTTTCTTCAAGCCGTATAAAAAGATAAACATCACGTATCTTAATAGATCTAATATAGTAAGTACACAATAATGACAAAAGATAAGTATCAAACTGTTGTGATTGATTGAAATCAATGTAATTATTTTTTATTTGTTTAAATTTAAATGCTTTTCGTTGTTGTATTATGATTTCAGTAAAAACATGATAAAAGTCTATTCTTAACTCATTCAGCTCTAACGTGGTTATTGACCGGGAAATACTAAATACAAGGTGTAACAGATTAAGCGCAATACCTGAGACAACCCAATTAGAATATTAAATTATAAGTCCAACACAACATCCGTAACTAAATAAATTGAAACTAAACCTAGACATTTTTTATAAAATAGTTATTCTTACTAAACGCAAATGTATGTGCGTCATACAATATCCTTACGCAGGCGCATACATTCATGCAATGTTAGCGGCCGACACGCACACGAGCGCATTGCCTTGAATTAAAGATCGAATTAATTTATCATTAAGTTAAATGAAAGATTTTTCCGTCAAAATTTAACACCTATTTTTTATGGCGAAATCGATTCAGAAACCGATTCTGAACCAAATACTCTCAGGAATAGGGTAGATTCCTGTGTCACAAAATAATTATTTTATTTAGTCCATTAGGTATATTTTCAAAAAATATTGGTCATGTATTTTTTGCTTTTTCAAGTCACGAAAAATTTACAAAGATGGAAAGCTTCAAAGTACAGGAGTGGGGGCTGCTGACGTCACACTTTGCTAAGAATTATACCGAGGCGTGACGTCACGCGAAATTTCAACTCATTGTATCGTCTTGATTTTTCAATTACCTGAAAATGTAAAAAATACTTGTCCAATTTTTTTTTTTTTTTTGTTAAACTACGTGACGGACTAAATAAAATATTTTAGGAAACTACCCTATTGCGTTAATTCTGTTACAATTTGTATATCTATCAATTTGCTCATAGCATAGCATAATGCTGACTGAGAGCTTAGTTGACACGACCACGACGTGTTTTGTGTTCTTGTTCTTTCTTTAGTCAAATGTTAAATCTCTAAATTTTTGTCCTTACTAACATAATTTAAGTACCTACGTATCTATAAATAATACTAGTCTTTAGGATTTCTCATAAGTTTTTAATTTTATATGCATGGCATTTTTCTGTGGCAATTAATACTTTTTCTTCTTCCTTTTTCCCTCAAATATTATCTAAATAAATTAACGGAAAATATACTGCTTATTGTGCGTCAAAGCTCTCATTCATATAGCGCTTACTTGAATTAAGGTTTTATTTTGAAACCATCTTCAGATCTTTCCCGAAACCCCAGCAGGCAATGCCTATCGGGACGATATTACTACTGACTACTCTTTAAGCCGACTTGGGATTTGGACCCCACGATCCAAGACATTTCTACTGAATGTGAGATACTGTACAAGGGGCTTTGTTCCATGAAATATATGTAATAAAAAATACTGGAATCACTATAAGTGTGCCTATAATATTTGAAGAGTTCCCTCGATTTCTCCAGGATCCCATCATCAGATCCTGACTTGGTGACAACGGAACTAGTTTCGAAGTATACCCATTCAAACAAAAAAAGATTTTTCCAAATCGGTTCAGCCGTCTTCGAGTAATCGGTGATAATACATGACGGGGAGACATGTGGGCCTCGTATGTGTTTTTTCCAAAAGTATGACGTCAGCTCAGCTGACGTCACGAATCTTGTCTTGGTGATCACTCATGTTTGATTTTCAAATAAAAGCACTTGTTAATGTTACCGGAGACTCGTTTATTCAACTGACAGCGTAACGACTTTACAGAGAGGTCCAGCGCACTGTCCAGCGGCTCGAACAAGAATGAATCTGAATCTGAATCTAGCGCTCACAGTGCGGCCTTATATAGAGGGATTGTCACACATGTACCCACATTTTCTAGTTAAATATTAAACTACTTAAATTACAATGCTTTAAGTTGGAACATGTTAAACGTTCATTTTACATCTTAAAAATCAATTAATAGTTTGTAAATCAATCAAATTATTAATCTTTAAACATTTCAATTATTTTAATAGACAAATTATTGTATTTGCACCGATATACATAAAAAAGATATATAAACGCGTCGACTTGATAACCTTCTACGTTTTTTTCGTCGGTTGAAAATTAAACCGACTTCCAAAAACTGCAAAGAGAAAAATAACTTTAATTTCGGAAGTCGGTGCCAATAACGAAAATACAAAAGTAAACACACCGACTACCGAAATTAAAGTTATTTTTCACTTTGCAGTGTTTTTTGGAAGTCGGTTTAGTTTTTTTGGTAAAAAGTTTTTTTTTAATAATTGTATTGACCGCGGTGAGTTTCTAATGGATTCTATTATTTTATAGTTTTGCGTTTGACCATTATCTCACCTGATGTTAAGCGATGATGTGGTCGAAGTTGAAGCACACTTGCCTAGACATAACCTATAAAAATTGACTTGAACCCACTTCATCGACTGACGTGTGTCAAAATGTTTTAAATATTTTATGCAACTATTTAATTTTACACTACAGTGAAAATAAGTTTGAATGATTGCAAGTGCGCAGCGTCTATTCAATACTCAGCATAGATGATACATATAGATACTCAGATAAAGCATTGTAAAATCATAAAAGAAGCTGACGTGACGGGGACGCCGTTGAAGCAATTCGAAGGCTTACAAAGCAAGTTGTGTGCTTAGATACATAACCTAATTTCAGAAGACGCAGTGGAAATATACGAAACATACTGGTATTTGAAAGCTACTGCGTAAATATTTTAAAATTCTGAAGAAATATCATATTGCGGCCCTGGCCCTGCGCCCTGTGTGCACGGTGCCTTAGGCCGGCTGCGTCGTGGTCGCCAGTTATCCAGCAGTCAAACATTTTTATTTACTTATTTGACTTTTCGTCTGTGACATTTTATGTATAGTTTTATTTTGTTATTAGTTTAGTTTTGTGTTTATAGTTCCAATTTTTTTAATAATTAGGTAAGTAATTTTTAATTTAATGATTAATGCTGGCTGTAGCGACTCCGGAAATCGTAGCAGTCAACCTGCCACATCCCTGGATACCCAGCTTGTGAGATGCCCCAGTTGCTCTCAGGCACGCTTTTTCAAGGGCGAACGGGGGCTACGGATCCATTTTGGCAAGGTACACAAACCTCATAGTGTTCCTCCGTGCCCCCCTACCCCTCCACAAACATCAATACATTTGGATTCACTCAGGACAACATTATCTAAATTAAAAATTTCTATACCTGTTTTAAAAAGAGTTCCCCGGGGTGCAAGGCGGTCTGTTGCGCTGAGTTTGGCACGGAGTATCCGCCTTGCTACCCAAGAAAATACGCAAAGTGCCTGGGAGGATTTGCTCACTTTCACTTATAGGATTCTACATGTGCAAAAAAAATTGGCTGCTAAAAAAACATTAACAAACCAAATTAAAGACAACTGCAACAATTCGACTTTTATTTTAGATTCAAAATTACATACATGCTACAATCCCTCCCAGAAGAGCTTGTGTTCACATGTGGAATCGAAATTAAGTGAAGGTGACATTAGGGGAGCAACCAGGCTGTTATTCAGCAGTGATGTGGTGGCGCCTTACTCTCAAGAAACTATTGCAGCCTTGGAGAGTAAACATCCAGCGCCTGTGGTTGATCTCACCTTTCCTGACCCCCCCGATTCGGTCTCATCTGTTTTAAATTTTACAGCCCCGCAGTTGTTTGCAGCCGTGAACTCCTTCCGAAGTGGATCTGCTGGCGGCCTTGATGGCCTAACTCCTCAACATTTAAAAGACCTATTGAGTTCAGGCGCCGGGGAAGCAGGTGAGTCTCTTTTGAAGGAGCTTGCGGCTCTAGTTAACTTGATGCTTGAAGCCGTCGTTGATGTCTTGTACGGGGCCAACTTATGCGCCCTTCACAAGAAGGACGGCGGCATTCGTCCCATTGCCGTCGGTTGCACTTACAGGCGTATGGCAGCCAAGATATGTTGCAAATTTTATAGTGAAGCGCTTAGCCATAAATTCCAGCCCCTACAGCTGGGCTTTGGTTCCAAAGGGGGCTGTGAGGCTGCCGTACATGCCTTGTTCACATATTTGACCTCAGGTAAATGTGAGGTCGTCCTCAAGGTTGACGTTAAAAACGCTTTTAATTCTGTGAACAGGGACACTTTGTTGGCAGAAGTTAAAAAAGAATTACCTGAAATTTACGGTTTTATGTGGCAGTGCCTGTAGGCACCCCTCCAAATTATTATATAAAGACCACGTTCTGGATTCTGCATTTGGATGCCAACAAGGTGACCCTCTCGGATCAGTCATTTTTAGCTTGGCTATCCACCCAATCATTCAACAACTAAATTCTAAATTTAACGTGTGGTATTCAGACGATGGAACTCTAGGAGGTGAAGTAGACACCGTAATCAAAGATTTTATTTTCCTGAAAGAGCAATTCCAATCCATCGGCCTTGACCTGAACCTCTCGATATTTGAACTCTATATCTGTGAAAATACTGACAGACAAGCGACACTAAACAAATAGCCCCTGATATCAAAATCTTGCAAAAAAGTTGATTGCAAGATTTTGATATCAGGGGCATATATGCATTGCAAGTATAATTTTTGACATTTATTTGTATTGAACTTTATAACATGACATGTATACTTTTGTCTTACTTATATATTGATTTTATTTGTATTGAACTTAATAACTTGACATGTATACATTTATTTTTTATTTTTTTATTCGATTTGTATTATTAGTTATGTAACTATGACAGTCACTTACCTACAATAGTTATTTTTTTTCTTTTTTCCCTTACATCTAAATAATTAATTCTTAACATATAAGCGTTTTGGTTTTACTGTGAGCTTGTATTGTGTTTTTTGAATAAATAAATTTCAATTTAAATAAATTGCACCTCTTAGGCTCCCCAATTTTAGAAGAAAGTTTTCCCTCATTTATTGATAGCAAAAAACTTTTTTGCAAAAAATAAAATCGACTTCCATATCAAAACACTACAAAGCCAAAAATAATTTTAATTTCGGTAGTCGGTGTTATTGGTTTTTTATTTTCTTTTTTTCCACACCACCTTCCGAAATTAAAATTATTTTTGGCTTTGTAGTGTTTTGATATGGAAGTCGGTTTTATTTTTTGCAAAAAAGTTTTTATTTTCGCGCTTTTTAGTGGGTCAGTGAATTTTCCAAATCGGTTCGTAAATGACGGAGTTACGCGCGAACAAAAAACGCAATGCAGAGTAGACGAAAAGATCATCAACATAATTTTTTTTTTTTTTCACTTTTGTTGATTTGTCAGAAACGGCTTGTCCGATTTCGATAAAATTTTCACGGGACCATTTGGGATGTATACCCTTTTTAACAAAAAAAGAATTTTTCAGTTCGGTTGGCAAGCGATGGAGCTATGCCCGAACAAACATAAAAAAAAAAAACAAACAAACATCCGAATTGAGAACCTCCTCCTTTTTTAGAAGTCGGTTAAAAATTAACCATTTTAATAATATTTCAGAAAGATTTTTCCAAATTAACATACATTCGGCTTACACCCTCATAAGATATTGTTGTTTTGGTCCAAATTTTATTTATTTCCTCCGTTCTTCTCCACTATGGAAGCAATCTCAGTTGTTGGACAAAATTGACCTTATTATAAAAAACACCCTTACTTCAATTTTAAATGTGGCTCTGAATGACCGAGCGTGGCTCCAAGTCACACATTCCATTCGTTTTGGTGGTCTCGGCATCCGCAAAATTTCCAGTATAAGTCTACTGGCTTTTCTGTCTTCGGTCCGCAGCACTGAGACTTTAACTAAGAAAATTTTAACACAATCTCAGGTTAGCTACGAGGTGCCGTGTTTGACCGATGCAGTTAATGCCTGGAAAATGGCTTGCCCGAATACAGCGTTGCCCGAGAACCCATCCTCCCAGAGACCGCGAGCCGCTCTGCTTTGGTACGGAATAACCTTTTAAATACGTCAACCAATACTGCTGAGCGCTCGCGCCTGTTGGCTGTGGGTGAATGGGAGTTGGGCCTTTAGCTACAAGCATTACCTTCACTTAATATAGGTACTATGTTAAGTGATAACACGTTCCGGATCGCTACATGTCTACGTCTGGGTGCTTCCAGCGGTGCTCCACATCGCTGTCAATGCGGTGCGGCAGTCGACCGCCTCGGACATCATGGCCTTTCCTGCAACAGAAGCTCTGGTCGGATAGCACGGCATGCCAGCATAAATGACATCATTCGTCGGGCTCTTGTCACCGCTGGAGTACTATCTGTTTTAGAACCCAACGGCTTGGCACCGGACGATGGGAAGAGACCAGACGGGTTGACTATAATGCCTTGGAAGTTGGGTAGGCCTTTGGTGTGGGATGCTACTTGTGTTGACACCCTTGCGCCATCTCATCTTCTCAGTACGGCGGGCTGTGCTGGGGCGGCAGCTGCAGGTGCAGAAAATCTCAAACGGCGCAAATACAACAACCTAATTGGATGCTATATGTTTGAGCCGTTTGGGGTTGAAACGTTAGGACCATGGGGTCTGTTTCGTCCAACGTGAAACCGAACGCACCTTTTTGGTTGGCAACATTATTATCTATTGTCTTTGACTTTTTCACTTGACATATAATTTTCCTTGCAAAAGCAACCGCCTTGTTTGTTGAGATCGATTCATTGATTGTAATTAAAAATCCTGTTGAATCTACGCGGTTAAAAGACAAACCGGTTGAGATTAGTGATTAGTTGAACTCTAGAATCCCGAATTGAGTGGAAAACTGGGATACTTGAACTACCACGCCGAATGTCGTCAGCCTGTCTGACACGCGAAATTTGCTAAAAGTAATGGTGACTTGGTGATAAATAGCTGCTCCAATCTGGTGCGAAGTTTGTGCTACATCCCGGCCTGGACCACACATTGAAGCTTGCGTCCTTTGTGACCGCCGTGATACCACTTTGACACCATTACACTTTCAAATATACTCACACACACACACACGGAAGTGATCAGAACAGATCCTCGCTTGGCGTCTACAGCTCAGGTAAGTCTAGGTATAAGTTTACCTACTATTTATTAGTAAAGCCTAAGGGGCTACTTATTGTTTGTTTGCAAGCAATGGTAAGGCTCCACGTACCGTGGACTGTTCGACCATACCAGTTACCGTTGGCTGGCTGATTGAAGGATCGAACAAACTGGTAGCAGGCGTGGCTTTTATAATATAAAATCCACTAAGTAAATTGGAAGTTTTGAACATTGTTGAAAATAACTTAATAAGTTTGAATATATTGTTTGTCAGCCGGGCTCAAATAATATTTGTAATTTGTACTGGACTCCCTTGCTATTGTACTGACAAAGTAAGATTTATTTGTGCAATTAGGAATTATTGGGTTGTATTTTGGTACATAATTTGGTATATTTGTTGTAATTAATAATAGAATGTCACTAATCTGAAGTTAAAAGTTTTGTCTAAATAATAATCACACATTTGTTAACATGGCCTGGCATAGCAAGACTTGAATAGTGTATATTGATTTATTGTTTAGTGTGATTATTGGATTGTGTTATTGGAGATTGTCCGGCTCAATATTATACATTCAATTGTTGTGTTTAATTGGTGTTGATCCAGCATAATATATACATTAAATTGTTATTTTTTCTGTAACTAGCCATCCTTAGCAAGCTAGATTCATACTTGGAATAAGTACAGGGTCGGATTTGGACTTGAAATAATTGAATTTAAGTTGTATTTTGGTGAAATTGTTCGGTTGGCTAACAAGTCATTGTTGTTTATTTAGTTAATTTAGCCTGTTGCTATTGATATTTGATTGTTGCAATGGCCTCATTGAAGGCAGTCAGGGAGTGTGCTGCCAGATTGGCCTCACAGTTGAGATGGTTCACATCGGCAGCAGCAACGGTTGAGCGTTCGGACTTGGAAGAGCTCACCCTTGCTCGGAACGAGCATGTGAATGAGAGGATCAAGTCAGCTGATGCTGCGCTCACACGCTTCAACGAGTACATCATGGACGTGGGTTTGGGGGTGATGGACCAGGCAGCCCGCGATAAGGTTTTGGGTGACTATGACCAGATTGTCCACCTGGGGTATGTCATAAGTCAACGAGCCCGGGAAATTTTGAGGAGCCGGGTGCCTGAGGAGGCCAAGCCTCAGACCTCCGTTGTCAAGGGCCCTGGACTATTGGGTAGGCTGCCCACCCTGGAGCTGCCACATTTTGACTGTCGTTTGGACCACTGGCTGGGCTTCATTAATCTCTTTGAAAGTCTTGTGGATGCACGCTCGGACCTCGGACCTGCCCAGAAGTTGGCCTACTTGTTATCCGTTTTGGAGGGCGAAGCTAGAGCCTTGGTGCAGCACTTGCCGGTCACGGACTCCTCCTACCCTACCGCTCTGGTGCTTCTCTCCCGACGGTATCAGAACAAGCGCTGCCTGGCTGATGTGCACATCGGCCAGATTTTGGGACTACCGGCCATTGCCAGCACGTCGACGTTGCGCACTGACTTGCTGAACCCATTGGTCTCAGCGACCAACGCCTTGAGACGCTTGAAGTTACCGGTGGAACATTGGTCCTACCTGTTGGTGCACATAGTGCTGCGGTTGCTCCCTGCGGAGTTGAGGTCACGTTTTGAGCAGAAGTATGGTGGGGATAGTGCCACCCATCTTCCCCCCTTTGACGACCTCCTCAAATTTTTGGAAGACGAGTGTCGGTTTTTGGATAACATTCGTGGCGCCACGGGGTCACGCCCACCACCTTCTCGGCCAAGAGACCAGGGACGGACTAGGGCTCGGGGGCCTATTGATGTTCGCCCCGCCCCCCGTTTTGCTGGCGCCCGGAGTCCTCGGGCTAGGGGGCCTGTTGATGTTCGCCCCGCCCCCCGTTTTGCTGGCGCCCGTAGTCCTCATCATTGCGACTTTTGTAAGGCCACGGGGCATGTCATGGCGCGTTGCCCGGCCTTTTTGAATTTGCACGTAAGTACCCACCGCCGCATTGTTAACGCACGCCGTTTGTGCTTCTCGTGTTTGGGGGCCCATTTCCATCGGGTCTGCCCCGACCCCCGTCCGTGTAGAATTTGCAAGGGGTCCCACCTGGAGATTTTGTGCGCCAACGTGAACCGCTCCAGCAGACCATCTTCTGAGGAGGGTTCGCGCAGGGGGGGGTATTCCGGAGACGAGCACCGGGCTGAGGCCCGCAATTCTGCACGCCACTCTCCACCGCCCGCGCAAGTTGTACGGGAGCCCCGCGAGCGCTATTTGGTCTCACCTCGTCAGGGAGAACGCGCGTTGGCTGCTAGGCAGCAGTGGCGGGACCAGCACCGCTACCTCTCCCCTCCGTTGGCGGAACATCCCCGGTTGGAGTCGCGCCCTCCGCCATTCAGGCATCCGGTGGGATATGCCCTTCCGGCGATGGCGAGCGGCTCGGGACACCGCGCGGACGAACCATTTGATGTTTACCCTCGTCGTGAACTAAGGCAGCCTGGATGCGGTGATCGGTCGCCGCCCAGGCACCGCTAGGGTAGTTAAATTGTTAAGGCTTATTTGTGTGTTTTTGTCTGCCTGTCAACCAAGGCAGTACACATGGAGCTGGTAACCACCCTCTCGACAGAGGCCTTTGTGGCGACTTTGGAAAGATTTGTGTCTCGCCGTGGGTTACCTTCTTTGATTAGGTCTGATTGCGGTACGAACTACGAGGGTACAAGTAACTATTTGAAGGAGGTATACGCCTTCCTTAATGAGAGCCAGGTTGACATTGGTAATAGTTTGGCCCGCCGAGGGGTCACTTGGTTGTTTGACCCGCCAGCTTGCCCCCATTGGGGGGGTATTTTTGAGGCCTCGGTGAAAGCGGCAAAGGGACACTGGCGGAGATTGTTGGGAGACAACGTTCTCACCTTTGAGGAACTAGCTACGGTATTTTGCCGCATTGAAGCTGTGTTGAATTCGCGCCCATTGTGCCCGCTCTCTTCGGACCGGAATGACTTGGAGGCTCTAACACCGGGCCATTTCTTGATTGGACAGCCACTTGTCGCCTTGCCGGAGTACCCTTGTGTTGATGTGAGCCAAAATCGGCTTTCGCGGTTTCAGTTGGTGCAACAGCTCGCTCAGAACTTTTGGAAGCGTTGGAGCTAAAAGTATTTGCACATCCTCCAGCAACGCGTCAAGTGGACGGATAAAACCCATCCGCCCAAGATCGGAGACCTCGTCCTGATTAAGGATGCCAACCTTAAACCTTTGTATTGGCGCAGGGGGCGCATTCTCAATTTAGTGGCTGGCACCGATGGGGTCCCTCGTTTTGCTGAGGTTTTGGTGGACGGATCCATCATAAAGAGAGCGGTCGCAACTTTGTCAAGGCTTCCAATTGATTAGCGGACAGGTAGGCCCGTCCGGGGGAGGGTAGATGTTTCGTCCAACGTGAAACAGAACGCACCTTTTTGGTTGGCAACATTATTATCTATTGTCTTTGACTTTTTCACTTGACATATAATTTTCCTTGCAAAAGCAACCGCCTTGTTTGTTGAGATCGATTCATTGATTGTAATTAAAAATCCTGTTGAATCTACGCGGTTAAAAGACAATCGGTTGAGATTAGTGATTTGTTGAACTCTAGAATCCCGAATTGAGTGGAAACCTGGGATACTTGAACTACCACGCTGAATGTCGTCAGCCTGTCCGACACGCGAAATTTGCTAAAAGTAATGGTGACTTGGTGATAAATAGCTGCTCCAATCTGGTGCGAAGTTTGTGCTACATCCCGGCCCGGACCACACATTGAAGCTTGCGTCCTTTGTGACCGCCGTGACACCACTTTGACACCATTACACTTTCAAATATACTCACACACACACACACGGACGTGATCAGAACAGATCCTCGCTTGGCGTCTACAGCTCAGGTAAGTCTAGGTATAAGTTTACCTACTATTTATTAGTAAAGCCTAAGGGGCTACCTATTGTTTGTTTGCAAGCAACGGTAAGGCTCACGTACCGTGGACTGTTCGACCATACCAGTTACCGTTGGCTGGCTGATTGAAGGATCGAACAGGGTCCGAGTGCGCATCAACTCTTTCGTGACATCGGCAAACGATTAGTCGACTCCACAGGTGACCAGAGGGCTGGCCTTTTCTTTGAACAGAGAATCAGCATTGCCATTCAACGTGGCAATGCGGCCAGTGTTCTGGGCACTTTTCCCATTGATAGCGATGTTGACGAATTTTTCGATGCCCTATAATTTATTTTTATTTTCCTCTGTATATATTTTTATTAAGTAGAAATACTTAAGTTAAATTATAACCTATTCACTCTTGACTTAAAGACTCCCAGGTTATAACTATCAGGAAACACAGACTCCGGCATGGAATTCCACTCTAGCTGTACGCACAATGAAAGTATTCCCAAAACGTTTCGTGTGTAAGGGTGGGATGTCCACCATGTAACGATGGCGCATCGCCGTTTGTCTCGTAGTGGAATAAGACTGTGCAATTCCATCGCACACTCCCCAAAATGTAACCGATAGAAAACTGATAGGCTTGCAACACGTCGCCGATATTCTAGGCTCTGGAGCCTTGTCTCGACCAGTTTCTCGTTGTTGATGAGCCTTTGGCCCGTTTCTCTATAGACTCAAGTGCATCAAGCTAGTATTTGGCAGATCCGTTCCAGAGATGAGAGCAGTACTCCATACACGACCTATTTTTATTTGCGTTTGATAGAGCTTGAGCAGCAGTTCCGGTGTGAAGTACCGTCTCACCTTTGCTAAGATTCCCAACTTTTTGGTAGCCAATTGAGCCTTAGCCTCGATAAACAGACCAAAATTAAGGGTGGATGTCAACGTAACCCCAAGAAGTTCGATGCGATCAGTTATCGGCACGGTTACACAACGGAAAGAAGGAGTTGGTTGAAATTGGCTCCTTTTTGCAGAGAAAAAACACGCCTGGGTCTTGGCAGCATTAAACTTGACCAAGTTGGCGTCGCCCCACTCAGAGACAGCCTTCAAAGTCAAGTTCAAGCGTCCCACCATTGCCTCTCGGAGAGACTGGACTTTTGACCCACTAGCTTTTGTTAAATTACGCCATTATTTAAATCAAGTTCAGATATCTCAAATGACTTATATCGGTTTGCACAATCTCATTTAATTTTTCACACAACTTTAATTATATCCCGGTAGAGTCACTCATGCCGGAAAGGTAGAAGTAAGACACCAGACAAAGAGGGACACATCGGACTGCTTTTCCCCGCCCTTTCAAGTCGCATCGAGCCAGGGTGGCTCACGTGCCCGTGTAGAGTCGCTGGAGTCTTCCAGCACGTCCACAATCCGGGCACCTAGGCGGGCGCTGGGTTCAGAGTCGGACTCGGTATTTGAGCGGCAGGAGGACACGTAGTAAGAAGTCCCGTAGGAAATGTCCCAGGTTGAGGGGCGATCAGGTGCGCTTCCTAAGATGAACTCGGCTTCAAAGATGAACAAGACAATTCTGTGTGGTTAGGGCAGCGGCAAAGGAAAAAGTAAGTGGCTCTCCGCCCAGGATGCGTGACAGCGTGGCAGGGTTTTGGTCTCCGAGTTCTCGTAGGTGGAGTATTCTGGCGACTCTAATATGGAGCAGAGGGCGAAGCTAAGGCTGAAGTGGAGGCCGTGATTCCTGAGGCGGCCTTAAAAAGGGTGAAATCCTCAAAGGCGAGAGCCACCAGCGAGGGCCGTCGGACTCCATTATGGCGGTGGTGGTTGATCAGCTCAGGCTTCCGGCGGCGAAGAGAGTTGTTGGGTGTTGTCGAAGCTGCGGACAGAGGTCGCCCGCCTGATGGTCACCATGATGGATCAGCATAAGTAGAATCTCGCTCCCAAGGAGGACCTGACCAAGCTCCATGGCGCCGGCTCCCAGAAACTGCCCCATGGGGACCAGCTGATGCTGGAAACCCAGGTTCCTCAGCCTGGTGCAATGGAGCTATCTGCTTTCCAGCAATGGTTTGACGTCTTCGAGAGCAAGGTACTGCGTTCCTACTGGCGGCGAGCCATACGGCCTCATACGCGTCTACTGTGACAAAACACCGGCGGTTTCGTCCCTCTGGACAGACTAGCCGTGGGTGAGCGCCGTCGCTCGTGAAACTCGCGGGCAGCAAGAGAGATGGGGCAGCTGCCGATGCCAATCATCTGAAGCCGCTCGGACATAAGTCTATACCATTGCATGGGGAGAAAAGCAGGTACCGATAGCTTCCTGTATCGAGTTAGTTCACTTGATGTCCTCAAGAACATCGGGCAGGTTAGTGAAAAGGTATCGCTGCATTGGTATCATCGTTTAAAGCACTGAAGAAGACCCGTCGTGTTGCCGCAAAGAAGTGAATGCGTTCATTTCAAATGTAGTTTCACCGTCCGGGTGCTAACCTTGTTTGTAAATGTGTAACTGTACTCGCTTTACCCTCTCATTTCTATATTTCTTTAATTCTTACTTCTGTACTCTTAAAGTTACGTATTTACATAATTTTATTTTATTTGTTAATCTTATCTGTCAATAATAAATGTCATGTCATGTCAATTTTCATCTCATTCAGAATCTAGTAATGTGCCTAATCTACTAATATATCCTTTCTTAATTTTCTGTTTTAACCTGTACCTAGTTTTTTTATATGCCCGGACTGTAAATAAACTTAGGTTTTGTTTTGGCTGTTTTAAATCATTTTTTCCCCTTTTGAAAAAAATATTGAAGATCTCACTCTTTAGAATCACACAATCATTATGGGGGATTTCAATACTCGTTTATTGAAAAATGATTCTCGTTCCATCGTCACTTCAGTAAACTCTAGAGTCGTCAAACTTGACTGCTCTTCCTTCAAGTGCCACATATCACTTCCCTAAACTGTTATGCCTCACTTTTGGATTTTGTAATTATATCTCTATCCATCATGACAGTAACCAGGGCCAATGCACGGCTGACGTGTTCTCCAACCATTCCTTTCATATAAGATTCGCTCTCATAAGGCCAAACCTAAAACCTTTCTGCTACGCAATTCCCCTCAAATCACACTTTTTTAGATATTAAGTACTTAGATGTTTTCTGTTATGGTGTACAATCAGGGCCGTAGCTAGGGGGGGACATTGTGGGGCAATGCCCTACCTTGAAATCACAAAGCCCTACCTTAAAAATACCAAAAACTAAGATAAATTATTATAATTAAATTGTTTGTTCATAGTTAGAGGCCAGAGATATACATGATATTTTTTTTAGTTCGCCCTACCTGTAACCAATGCTGCCCTACCTCAAATTCGACTCTAGCTACAGCCCTGTGTACAATGAAGATTATATGATATATCTATCTATTTATGTATGTGTAACCTTAATCCTTAATCTGTATGGGCTTGCTTATGAAAGTGCTCATACTTGAAGTCTCCATAAAATATTGGAATAATATTTATATTGGTGTTATTTTGCATCCTGAACCTTCCCGTTTTTTTTTTATTGTTAATAGGCTCGCGTTTGACTACCATCTCACCTGATCGTTAGTGATGACGTGGTCGAAGATGGAGCACGCTTATCTAAAAGTAACCTATTCACTCTTGAATTAAAGACCCCTAGGTTATAGCTATCGAGAAACATAGCCTCCGGCAGGGAATTCCACTCCTTAGCCGTACGCACAATAAAGATATTGTTAAAAGTCATCATGGAAAATATTATGTAGAAACTGCTTACATTGGTAAGCATTGGCTTGAACAATATGCTATTTTTATTAAATACAGCATATTCTTCAAGTTGGGTGTTTTTATTAAATACAATAGTTGCGCGGGGCTCGCTCCCCTTGACATTTCAGATAAATACATAACCCTCCTTCTTTTGCAGACGGGTAAAAAGCTTCAAGCTACTTCCATACCAAATTACATCCAAATCCACTCAGCAATTTGGAAGATTAGCGCGTTTACACAAACAAACTTTCTTCTTTATAATATTAGTATAGATTTGGTTGAGGCCGCCTTACTGGTGCATAAATAATGTTTCAAGTTTAAGTTCTAGTGGGCTATCTTGATCAGAATCATTCTGAAAATATAACTACTTACCGAATTTCCAACTGATAAAATCGAACAAAAAGGAATCTAGGTATCTTGTTAGGGTTTTGATTTCTGCACTAAGTCCATGATTAATCATCATTCAAGGCTAGGGAAAAGAAATATTTTGTAAATAACAAACCGACCAACTTCTTCTTCGAATCAATGTTAGTTATCATTTAAATATTATGTTGGGCCCAGTAGGTAGCCACGCTAGTCGCGGTCTCAGTGGCCGTTAAAGGTGCGCGTATTTAGGCACATATGACACCAGAAGATGGGACATGGTTTGCTCAACTGGCCAACTAAAAAGAGAAATAAATACTGCTTAGGGAAAAATTACTTTAATTTTGGAAGTCGGTGCCAAAAACGAAAATAAATAACCAAAGACACCTACTACCGAAATTAAAGTTATTTTTCACTTAGCAGTGTTTTTTTTAAAAGGGCAGAAATCGCATTACTAGCAATCCTGTTCACCCCTCCAACTAAGCTAAATATGCTTGTGTCTGAAGTGGGTTCACGGCAAAAGTGTAATGGGTGAGTGGGTAATTTTTAATTAAACAGTTTTTTTATTTACGCTATGGAAAGTCAAGTAAAACTGCTATTGGAGGAAGACGATGATTTTCTATGCTTTTCCAAACATTGTCCTTTAAATTTTTATCTCTGTAGGAATCTAGTTATGCATCGCATATCGAGGGTAATGTGTGATCAGTTTAATCAGCTTTTCACAGCCTTTGTCAGAAAGAGCTTGGTTGGTTTTCGAGCTCAGAATACAGAAAGAACCCCAGAAGCCGTGAGTGCGCCTAATATTGAAGCAACAAAAACTACTCCTAAATGGTGTAGTTTGACGCGCAGCCGATCAGTTGTTCTGTGAACGTCATATCACGTGACGTGTTTTACCGGTGTCAATTTATTTAAATTATGACGCATTGTGTCGTTCCTACCTGTAAAAATGCAGCGGGGCTAAAAAAACAAGATGGGATCACATTTCACGTGTAGGTAACAGTGGATTCACTTACCTCATTTAATTACTGAATAAATTGTTTAGTTTGTAATTGTCAAAGAGAATGATGCATCCATCTTCTTAGTGTTGCCAATATAAGAGTTTTCATTTTCCCTTCTTTTTATCACGTACTGAGGGCTTTAATTCTTTGTTATTATATTACTAACTACTTTTATCAAAAATTATTTTAACCGACTTGAAAAAAAAGGTTATCAATGCGACCCCGATATACAACGTGTAATTTAAAGGGTATATCCCTTTTCTTGGCAAAAATAAAAAACTTATATTATCTATAATTTTTTAAATAATCTATTATTACATGAACATAGGTTGCAGGGAAAAATAATAAAAAAAAAAATTGAGTTTTATTTCCTGAGATACCATCCGTATCCAGTGAGGTACATTGCCTTGTTCGTAAGGAATAACTATCTCAGCCGAATGTATCTCACGAGACACACTGCCAAAAAGAGGTTATAATACAAAAGGTTAAAAAAATAATAACTTTTAATTAATGAGATCACAATATATTTGTTAATAAGAAATTATTGGTGATGAAAACTATAAAAACATTCTATCAGGTACTAAGCACAATCTGACTCCACACTTAGTACACGAAACAGTGGTTTGCCCCTTGGTACATAGTTTGCACCTGCCTTTTGTGTCCCAAGTCGCGAAATGGCCAAATTGATCATTGCAAATTTCTGTTGCTGGTCTTGGATTAACCGGCGCCTTTATTAGTTTAGATGGTGTTGGACCCTTCACACTATCGGTGTGATTCGTGGTGGTTCTGTGGCGTAACAATAAGTTTTTAGCAATGTTGTACCTGAATTGTTTCAAACTCATTACTTTTACATTACCGATATTTCTCCGGTACAATATCCAACTATTTATAATACATATATCGAACAACTGTGATACCAATGGTTGATACCAGCGGTGCCCCTTTAGCTCAGTTCTATAGAGAGCTATTAGCATATCAGCTAAATCAACACTGCCCATATGGGCGTTGTAATGTCTTATTATCTCTGGACATGGCACTGCTGACTAATTGCTCTGGAGCGTGTTGACGTTAAAGGAGTCCTTGGAGACTGTGGAACTGTCAGAGCTGGAGCTTGTTGTGGAGTCGTTACAAATTGTGTCATATTTTGCGCAGCTAGGGGATTGAGTGGAGATGCTACCAAATGTGACGCAGTGACCGCTTCTTGGACATCAATTATTTCACCGTCGGATAGCAGGTTGAGATTTTCCATTGACGATAGCAGTGAAGGCATTGGAGATGAATCTTTGTATGTCCTATGTCGAATTGGATAGTGCCTGATTTCATTTTCTGACTCTGTCGATGAATCATCATTCGATGATTTCCTGCCCGATTTCGGGATAAGCGCGCAAAGCTTTCTGCCTCTTGAGTAGGATGGTTGTACTCCGCCCTAAGAAAAACATGCTCAGTTAAACCTCCATGCAAAGCGAAAACCTAAACGAACACACATTCCATAAAAAACCAGAACCCACAACCAGATCTCAAAGACGAAAGCATACAGTATACAAATCGTTTTAGAGGCCATGCATAAAAATCGTTATTTTCTGGACCGGGAATTGAACCCAGAACCTTTTATGCTTTAGCTTAACACCATCACCACTACGCCACCGTCACAACAATGAACACCTAACCATAAAAGTAAAAACAGTACAAACGTGGCAGTGTGCACTACAGGATACATTCCACTAAAACATAAAAAATCAGTAAACACAGCAGTGTGCACTGTGAGATAAATAACAATTTGGTATTAGTTTACTAAACCAAATATACAATTTTGCGTCAAAATTCACTCAATTGACATGTATACACTAATGTACTTCATTGTGATATGCACAATTATTACATTATTGAGTAAAAACAATATAAAATATCAATTTTCTTACCTTTTTTGGCGGGATCGCTTTGAGTCTGTTCATCATTTTGAATGTGAATGAAAAACGGTTATGTCAAGCTGATATGACACGGTGTAGATGCGGTCAGAAACAGTTACTTTCTTAAACAGTGGAAACGTTCCGTTACAACCAAATGTATTTTTCTTGGTATGATTTTTCAAAGTAGACTGTATCTGACAGTGCACTCCGTCAAGAAAAGGGATATACATACCGAGTGCACGGCTTCTTTGGATGATAACAAACGATATGGCAAGGGTTTTCTAATCCTATGTCTACATGTGTGGAGCATATTAGAAATTTCAATACATTGATACCAGAGGCCGAATTTTTCAAATAAAGAAGAACGAAGAGAATTATCGCTTTATTGGCAAGTGACATGGAAAGTGATGACCCTCATAGTGCTGTGACACGTTTGTTATTACTGGTATTCAAGAAACATATGAAACCAATAATTTGGGGTCAATTCTGTGAGCCACTTATTTTGAGCTGAAACTGTGCATAGAGACTCCATACCAGATGATGTCTTCAATCCTTTTGGATAGATATGGGGTTTCCGTTACACGTTGTATATGTAATTATATATATGATATTGTTAGAATTGCATGACATTCATAATAGGTACTATGTGACTAACATAATACCTATTAAGATTACGAAACAAATTTACAAAATTTGTGGTGTGTGCGTGAGGGAGGAAGGGGGAGGGGTGTATGTAATTTCGGTTTCTGGGGTTCTTTCTGTATTCTGAGTTTTTGAGCGCAACATGAGACTACTGGTCAGGGGCAGCAACCGTCGCACTGCCTCATGTATTGCGCCTCTGTCTCCTGTATCCTATTGACTTCATGATAAATATTTAACACTAGCCTTTGTCGCGACTTTATTCGCATGGAAATTATGATAACGTTTCTCTGGAATATTAAATAGCCGAGTATTAAACTTAATACATCTTTGTGCCAAAGTTCATTTAGATTCATTCAGCTCTTTTGGCGTGATTGAGTTGCAAACATCTGTATGTATTACATATCTTTTGAATTTATACGTCTTCCTTGAATCGATGGTAATCCATTTAAATATGTATTATGTTGGGCCCAGTAGGTAGCCATGCTTGTCGTGGTCTCAGTGTTCATTAAAGGTGTACGTATTTGGGCACTTTGAACAATCCAGCAGATGGGGCATGGTTTGGTCAGGAGCGCTGCAATCGCACTGGGTCTTATTCTGTTCTGTGTTCTTCCATTTTGCTCAACCTATTTGGGTTCGCAGTCGACTGATTGCTTTACATACAGGGCACTGAAGGTATTAATGACCGAATTTATATTGTTAAGTATAGATAAAAACCAAAATGTTTTGATTGATATCTAATTAATTGAGTTTATTATTACCTACTTATTATTCTTCCTTATCAGTTTTTACCAAACAAATCGTAGTTGAAATATATGTACTTACCTTGTAACATTTATAAAATTAGATTATAGAAAAATAATACTCTGTTCCAATGCCGTCTATGGATGCTAAACTCTAGTTCGATACTCAGTAAAAAAAAATAAAAAAATAATAACTCTTAGAAGATATCATAGATCGCGTGGTATATATATATCCAGTGTTAGAATTTATTAAGTTTAGGTGAATATAATAATGAATGAAAGTTAAAATAAGGTATCCTCCTTACGCATAGAATATGTGCAAACAATTTAATAAAATTCTATGCTGAGGTAATCCAATTAGTAATTGTCTTTTGCCATGGACAATGACAAATAATTAGCTGTCAAACAGGGGCCGGAGTCTTTTTCTTTTTGGAACATCACGCGTTTTGATTATGCACACCACATGGATGCGATACTGCTGGCGGAACCCGTATCATGGTTTAATGAACCGAAATTAATGGATTTCTGTAACTTAAGAGCGTTTACGCCTTATCGTGTTTCAGACAAACTTTCAAGGCCTATTCTTGGAAATAGATTTTAATGAGTCACGGTACGCATACACATGGTACCTAAGACTAAATACTTAAGAACTTTTTCTAATAAGAGTTCAGAAAAGCCAATATCAAGATGTCCATCACTCTCTATTTCTCTTCAAGGATATCCATGATGATTTTCACATAAAGAAAAAATAAAGTTTAGGTATCTACATCTTTCCACTTCCAAGTTGCTCTCACAGGCGATGGGTTTTGTGTTTCAGTGCAGACCTGCTTTAGTTTCAATAAAACATATTCTGATCTAAATTAATTATTATATTGTTATTAATGAATAGTTATACAAATGATACAATTGAAGAAGAAAACATTTATCGCCAACAGAGTATAGGGACACGCACAAGACAAGGCAATTTAAGATCATCACGATTTAAAAAATATGTTTTTATAAAAAAGTATTTCTTTCACATAAATTATCATTTCAACAAACTTATTTCACTGCCTACTTCTTTAGTCACATTGAATTTACTTAATCTGACCTTTACATTGACATCCACTTCAAGACGTTTTAGTAGTTGCGCCATATCATCATCTTGATCAGATTCAGAGCTATCTAAGTCTTCTCCTTCGTTTTCTTCCGAATCCTCTGGTTTCGGAGTAGTTGTAACAGGAAGATAATCCTCTGTCGGGGTGGTTGACGTCTTGGTTGTGGGTTCAAGAGTGGTTTTGGTTACATCTCCATCATCTTCTTGTAGATTTTCAAAGTCAATACCCGTTACTTGCTCGAACCATGATAAGAAAGCTCCCGGACGTACGAACCCTGATTTAGTAAGTAAATGGTTAGTTAAAGGGGTCTCTCAAACGTGGCTGAGACTGACCTGACTACAATATCTGTAATCAGCTGCATATGTTATGTGTATGATGATTTTTTATATTTTTTTAATGTTTTTTATTTTATTGATTAAATATTTATAGTATTTTAATTTAATATATTAGTAAGTACATATTATTTTTCAATATTGCTTTTGGCATGCCTAAATGCCTAAAAGTGAAGTCTTTTTTTGTTACTTAAGTTTTTATCATTAAAATAATTGAAATAAATATATCTTTTTCTCTACCACAAGTGCAAATATTACCTGACGGCAACCCAGAATGGCAGCCATTGCCTGTATCAGGAAAGAAGTAAGAGACGCCAATGAGCGTCGGCACGCCATCAGATCCAACATGCACTAACGGTCCTCCGCGGTTACCCTGAAATGAAGCTTAGTTTAAATATACTGTCACATTATGCGCTACTCCTCTACATTTATTGTGCGAACAGCCAAGGTAGCATTTAAAGCAAGAGTAAATAGGCATCTTCTGGGCTCGCTCGTTCGATCGTTCACCCTTCTTACACTTACCACCAGGTCTAGAAACTCTGACACTAGGGTGTATGGGGTCGTTAGACCTTACTACCCACACGATAAGAAGAAGGTGTGATTGGGATCAAGAGCGAGCTCATTCGTAAAAAGTAAGCAAAAATAAGACAATACAACCAGCCTATAAAGTTCCAACTGCTGAAACACAAGCATCCTTTACATGAGAAGGAATGGGCCGTAATACATCAAGCAGGCCCAGCGAGGTTTAACGGAAGTCGCATGTCTTTGGATTTTCGATACAAGGTTTGAACCTATCCCTCTTTGAGGAGTAGCTAGATCGGCGTCACGGCGTCCTGACCTACCATATGACGCAGGTCCTCACCGGCCACGGAAGTTTCGGGAGGTACCTGTGTCTGATGGGAAAGGAGGAAACGCCTGGGTATCACCACTACAAGGGTCGCCCTGAGGACACTGTAGAGCACACGGTGTAAGACTGCCCCGCCTGGGCAGAGCACCGACGTGTCCTCACGGCAGCGATAGGCGGAGACCTCTCGCGCCCGGCATTGGTCGAGGCCATGCTGCGGGGCGAGAGGGAGTGGGAAGCGGTCGCCTCCTTCTGCGAAGCAGTCATGCTTCCGAAGGAGGAGGCGGGCCGCGTGAGGGAAAGAATGGCGTCCTCCCTCCAGCTCAGCCGTAGTGGTAGACGCCCACGGCGTCGGACGTCGGCCGACGATCTCCGGCCACCGTAGGCGCGGGCATGCGGACAGCGAGTAAAGGGCAACTCGCTGTCCGACCATGGACCATGCCCGGCTCGACGGCGCGTTGTGTTCCACGCGCGCCTCAAAGAGCGTCAGCAATATGACGAGGCCCCCCCGTAGAGGGCCGAAGCCTGTCGGGGTCGTGGGACTCATCCCATTACCTTGGCCCCGGTACGTAAAGGGTTATTGAAGGAACACCGTGGATTTTAGTCAGTAAAAGTCTGACAGTCCCTCCTACCCTGCCCGGGGTGGGAGGACTTATTTGATAATTTTACAACGTAAAAAAAAAGGTTTGAGCCTATTAAATTATAAGTTGTGGCTGCCACTGGCCCACCACTGCTCTCGAAACAGAAAGTATTAAATTTCGCGTACCTATTCTATATGAAACCTGTCACAAGAATATTAATATAGAAATATGTAAACCTGCCGTGATTGGTCAAATTAACAGCCAATTAAAACAGTTTAAGTGTGAATAGGGAAGAGTTGTAAAATTGAGACAGCGATTTTATGTAAGTATTAAAGCAAATTCTTCTCAAAACTTACAAAACAAGTATTCTGCGAGGTAACGTTGTAGAATCGTGCGCAGATGGTGGTCTCAAACACACCAGGCCAAATTGCAGAACAAGCTCTGTTGGTTATCGCCCGTAGGTATACCCATCTTAGCACATCAGACTCGGGACCTGGAATGTTTCATTTACACAAATTTAGTTGCATCGCAATTCCAGATTTACAATCTGGAACTGCGATACAAGGAAGAAGTGAAACACGGGCATTTTCTACATTATTATATCGGAGGTTGCTGAAGATGATTGAATTGAAGATTTTTTGCTTTTATAAAGAGAACTAGCATTGTGGGTTGAATACACAGATTGCTAGTAAGCAATCTTAATAAAACTAAATATGCTTGTATCTGGAGTGAGTTTATTTATTTATTAGGCTCACCAACAATTGTTGACACCAAAATTTTTACAATAATAATTGCTTAAGACTATCTTTTCTAGTGTCACAATGTTTACAGGTAAACACCACATATTCCATTACGCGCAAAGCAATACAATAACAATAGGGTTCATGGCAATACTGTAATGGGTGGGGTTCGAACCTGTGACCTCTCGATCATTATTCATAAATAAAACATTTACTAATTTGCAAACATAGGTAAAAAAAGATATACATTGATGTTTTGTTTCTAAATAAATAATAAAGTTCTCCATGTTTAACCATCACATGGGTATGCAAATAAAAAGTGGGTACAAGATAAAAGATTAGATGTTAGCCTTGTCAGTCATAGTTAAGAAATTATTATAGTAATATTAAAATGTCAAAATAAGATTTAAAAAATCAATACAAAATAAAATCAATAAAACATTAAATGTCAAAAAAATAAAAAAGCAATAAAGAATTCAATGTCAAAGCAAAAAATAAAAATCAATAAAAATATTAAAAAACATACAAACAAATATAAGTTAAATTCTAAATAATTCAAGTAGCAATATAGTTCAGTTCAAAATATTCCATCACAGTCTAATTTAAAACTAATACAAATCAAATTGAAAATAATTCATTGATAATTCATAATCATAAAGCTAATGATTTTTCCCTAATATAATAACAATTATAATACATCTTCAGAAACTTTCAATATGTAGGTACCTAGTTACGTGACCCAAAACTGCATACTGCAACCTACTATGCATTACGCCAATCACTTATTGCATATCCGTTTAGGGCGGCTGTGTTCATCTTATAAAAGCTGAGGCTATTAAAAAAACACTGATGTCTAAAAAATATAGATTCCCGACCGACTAACTAAATAAAATTAACTGCGGGTCTAATAATATAATAACAATCATTTATTTCGAGATTCTTTCCCATAAACCATAAAATAAATAATTATTATTATTACTAGCACTACTAAAACTATATTATAAAGTATTTAAAATAAAATTAAAAACTAAAATTTCGAGTCAATTACTACATGTAAGAGTAATTGACTCGAAATTTTATTTTTTATTTTGAATACTTACTAATTCATGTTGTTGACTAAAAAAACGAATGATGGGACACACAGGAGGCTGTTAGTATCTAAGCATTCGTCAACTACTAAATTATGTTGAGAAAATTTTACAACTACAACTCATCAAAATACCGGATTTTCCAGATCCTATATACACTATACAGTAATACCTTGACTTACGCTACCCCGTTTTAGGCGAATTCGGAGATACGCAGTTTTTCTTTTTAATCACTGAGGTCATCGGCGTGTGGAATTATTTTAGTACGCAGTGCACAAGATTGATTAATCTTTGACATCCAAAAGACCAAAAAAGATTCATTTGAACCTAACAAGACACGAAAAACACTGTTTTGGTGTGTAAACTACACAAAGCTTATAAGTATATACATATAAGCAAAGTTGAACCCCGACTTACGAGGCTAACTCTTGGTTCCACGCATCGCGTAAGACCAGGTATTACTGTACTACAATAACCTAGATATATGTCAAAATTTGCCATTTAAGTCTTAGAATTAGTAATGTCAGCTATTGGAGTACTGACCAAACGTCGCAATTCTGCCGTGTCCACTAGCGTACACTTGCTGTCCATCGTAGTCGCGAAAAGCGTCGGCTCTCGACTGTATCCTGATTGGTTTCACGAACCCTGAATGAAAACGTCAATCAATCATTTATATTTGTGACCACAATATAGCTTAACATTAGGTGAGATGGTGGTCAAACGCGAAAGATTAGTGTATTGTTAATGTAATGTTTATAAGTATATGTATTGTAATGGGTCTGGTGCCTGAAAATAAATGATATAATAAATAATAATAATAATTAGGAACTATCTATGTTCTGCCGACAAGTATTCAAATATTTTATCAAGATAACTAAAAATATTTTTAATTATATCATTGTAGTTATCTTCGTGTCTGTATGTGATTTCAAAATTACTATTTTCTAAAGTGCTTATTAATTGATTCTCAATTCTTTTGTAGGTACCTTTATAATTTTTTTGTAATTTACAAAGTTTGTTTTTTGGATGTCTGTACGGTATGTATTTTTGCTTTTCGGACTAATCGCTGGAACGGCTGGACTGATTTGAATGGGACTTTCACTGGAGGTTAGAAGAGTTTATATGGCAATATAACGCACCTTTTTAATCTCATCTTAGAAACGGCGGTTATACCTACCCAATGGTTCGAATCAAACGTGATCTTGCTCTATAAGAAAGGAGACCTCCATGAAATTGGCAATTACAGAACCATTAGCCTTCTGCCGACTCTATACAAACTATTTGCTTCTATCATAAATAAGAGAATAAGCAAAACGATAGACACTTGCCAACCCGTAGAAATAGCAGGTTATCGCAAAGGATTCTCGACAATAGATCACATACATTCTTTAGAACAACTTATTGAAAAGTACCAAGAACGACGAACACCGCTCTACCTTGCTTTTGTCGACTATCAAAAAGCATTTGACACAATAAAAAAGCCTTAAAAGCTCAAAAAGTGGAGAATAAATACATAAAAATCTTAAAAAACATTTATAGCCATAGCACTAGCAAAGTCAAATTGGAAACAACTGGCCCAAGCTTTCCTATAAGAAGAGGAGTAAAACAGGGCGACCCATTATCTCCAAAACTTTTTATAGCTGTGCTGGAATCCATCATAAGGAAAATGGACTGGAAAATGGTTTAAATATCAATGGTAGATACTTGAGCCATTTAAGATTTGCAGATGATATCATATCAGAAACTGGACATGGCTTGCAAAATCAACTCGAGACTCCATATACACAGTAAACAGAGTGGGTTTAGAGATGAACCTGTCAAAAACTAAATGCATGACCAACAGCATTAAGAAACGTATTAGGTTATCTAAGAGTTAACTACTAGAGTACGTGGACCAGTATATTTATCTGGGAAAACAAATAAGTTTCAAAACCAGCAGCAATAGAGCGCAGAATCAAAACTACGGGGAACAAATATTGGAGCCTAAAAGAGGTTTTTAAAAGCAACTTACCTGAAAAGCTCAAGAAGAATATTATGGACTCATGCATTCTACCTTCTCTAACATATGGCTGCCAGACGTGGAAATTTAGAACTAAAATAAAAAACAAAGTTAGCTCATGCCAGAAAGGAGTGGAAAGTAGTATGCTAAATATACATAAAATGCAAAAAATACGACACACAAAAATAAGAGGCAACACCAAGTTGATAGATGCGCTGGCTTATGCCCAAACGCTGAAACTCAGATGGGCCGGACATATAGCCCGATACACAGATAACAGGTGGACCATAATCGTTACTACATGGAAGGGCCCGCTACGCAAACGCCGAGTAGGGAGACCATATATTAGATGGGTGGATGATATTAACAAGACCGCAGGAACAAACTGGCTACAAACCGCAAAAAATAAGGAAAAATGGACCTGGCCTTCACCTGAGGGAGGTCCATGCAAATTTGATTCTTTTTGATCATTAAAAATAACAATAATATAATAAATGATGTAATGGAAATTATAATAAAATATATAATATAATTACAATGCAAAATCAAATGATTAATAATCAGGCTAACAATAATACAATATAATACAAATAATAAAAATACAATCATTATAATGCAAATTTAAACAATTAGGTTAGGATGCAAACAACTAATTATTATGCAATGCTATTAAAATGCAATAAAATACGAAGAAATGTAAATTATTATAAAAGTATTTCAGTCTAATATATTATGTCGATTGTTATATAGTTATGATGTTTGTAATGCTAAAATGTGTGCATGGAATAAAAAAAAATTACCAAAAAATAGAACCGACTTCCATATCAAAACACTACAAAGCTAAAAATAACATTAATTTCGGTAGTCGGTGTTATTGGTTTTGGATTTTCTGTTTTTTTCACACCGCCTTCCGAAATTAAAGTTATTTTTAGCTTTGTAGTGTTTTGATATGGAAGTCGGTTCTATTTTTTGGTAATTTTTTTTTTCACTCTTTTTAGTGGGTCGGTTTGCAATTTATCTAGTTACAAAAGCCATAATGTCAACAACTTATCACCTTTTACAAAATGTTTCTTTTCCCGATGCATAGCTGTTAATTTTTGAGGAGTTCTCCTGGTACTTGACCATCAGCTCTACATCACCATACTCGTATGTATTCCGATGAGCATAAAGTGTTTAACATCCGTACTCAAGTAATCGAATCGCAATCCACGAAATACTTATTATTGAGTAGTTTCAGTGGCCATCTGTGGTCTTCATCATCAGTTCAACTTCCCCAAATGGTACTTTTCGAAAGCAACTGCTCAAGGTACTATAAGAAATACCCAAAACGCTATAGGTGTGCCTATAATATTTGAAGAGTTCCCTCGATTTCTCCAGGATCCCATCATCAGATCCTGATTTCGTAACAATGGGACCAAATAGAAAGTATATCCTTTCGAACAAAAAAAAAATCCAAATCGGTCCAGCCATCTCCGAGTTATGAGGTAACATACATAAAAAAAAAAAAAAAGTTCAAGACGAATTGTAAACCTCCTTTTTTTCAAGTCGGTTAAAAAGGCTTTTTTTATTATATGTCAATATAACACGGCATTCCTATGAGATCAGGATTTACATGCTAGTATACTTAAAAATAAGTTTCAGAGGATGCTTACGTGTATAAACCAAGGGTCGTTGCAGCTTCAGAACTGCGATATTATTCCGCTGTAAAAATGATAAGTTGATGTTGTATTGAGGATGGATGTACCATTCTGAGGTCTCGAAAACGTACTGTGGGTTGATCAGGGACACAGCGCCTGCGCGAACCACTGCCAATTTCTGGCTGTAAAGCAAACAGGGTTAAACTGCTGAAATTATTTATTTTAATATTATTTACCTACCACACTGAGAGAAATCGGCTTAGCAATTTGAACAAGTTTGACCTGTTAAGTGGTTATCCGATTGAAATAAAATTATTTTGGTCAACGGAAACAAACGCAATGTTGATACTACAAGTCGATTTTGTACAAGGAACAAGATAAAACTTGTTGAAAGTTATTTAGTTGAAATGACCAAACATTTGTTTGAAATAACATGCTTCTTATTGCTTTGACAAAATCGACTTCTTTAATCAACCAAAACATAAACTTATAGCATTAACAAGTTGGTATCACATTAAACCAACAAGACTGTTTGATTATTTCAACATTATATCTTGTTGAAATTACATTACGTAACTTGTTAAATGCTATCTTGTTAAAACAACGTTACAGGCGGTTGAAATAACATGGCATCATTTGAAATTGACGTTCCCTTAATTGTAAAATCAACATTATACTTAACTTGTTAAAGTAACAAAATAAATTATAAACTTGTAGTAGCACCAAGGTGGCTTTTTTTTAGTCTGTTAAAAAGTATAAATAAATATGTTGTAACATAAGTAAAGAAATTTTATGGTAGCATCAGTGCACTATTGCTATCTTTATTGCATTGATTCAATAAAATTAATTTCTTAAATTAGGAATATAATTTTCCGTAACCGTTCGTTTTCTGTTAGCGACACCGCTACCACTGTCACATGTATCACTAAACACTGTTCTGTTCCCGTCAGACAAAACTCACCGTGTCGACTCGAGAACTTTTTACGGAACTTTTTCGGTTTTTACATATCAGTAACTCAAAACAAAAAATACACATGATGAATATACTGTTTTAAGTTCTAATGGTACTGTTAGTGACCATTGTAGCTTAAAAACTTATAATCAGATGATCTTCTTCTTCTTCTTATCGTGTGGGTAGTAAGGTCTAACGACCCCATACAACCTAGTGTCAGAGTTTCTAGACCGCCTCTAGGTCCCTGACGTGGTCTATTTTGACGACTGCCATTTGGCGACCGGGACCACCGGCTTATACGTGCCTTCCGAAGCATGGAACCAATCAGATGATGATGATAAGTTACTTACGTAACAGTACAGAGTGCAGATGTGACAATCCAGTCCTTGGATATGATGGATCCACCACACGTATGTATACCACCACTAGCGTTAACGAAGCGAAGCGCAGCATGATGCGGGTGCTCACCCGGCTGTGCCTCCCATCCTGACACTATACGTGATGATGCTGATGATGCCGCCACAAGATCTGGATGAACGATGCTATTTAGTTTTATTTTTTCGGGGACAAATCATCAAATGACTCCTCCTGTTCTGGGTAGAGTAGAAGGGAGTGTCAGACATTTAAACCCAGCTTGTTCTTTCAGCTGCCCTTGTGTCGTGGAGCCGCGGTATTTCGAAAGAACTTCCCCGCAACCCCAGAAGGCAATGGCCTTATCGAGCCCCGTCAATGGTGCTGACTGCTCTTAACTAATGGTCGCCTAATGGTAGAAATTCAAGCATAACTTACATTATTTCGAATGCATTATTATATTATCAATATACAATGTGTAACGGCAAGGGTATATACTTACCAAGTGCATGGCTTCTTTGGGTGATATCAAACGATATTGGAAGGGGTTTTTAATCCATCTCTACATGTTCGGAAGTAATGAGAATTTTTAATACATTGATACCAGAAACCGAACTTTTCAAATTGAAATAAGCACATCACAGAAGAGATTTATCGTGATATTTGCAAGTAACGTGGAAAGTTATTGACCTACGTAGTGCGGTGACACGATTGTTATGATTTCAATTTAAGAAACTTACGAATCCGAAAATTTGGTATCAAGTTTTAGAGTATTTTATTTTGAGTTGAAATCCTTCCAATATCGTTTGATATCATCCAAAGAAGCCGTGCCCTTGGTATATATATACCCTTTCCGTTACATGTTGTATATATAAAAGAAAGTCGTGTTAGTTATACTATTTATAACTCAAGAACAGCAAAACCTATTTGCCTGAAAATTAGTAGAGATGTAGCTTAAAACCAGCAGACGGACATAGAATATTTTTTATCCCAGAATTCCCATGGAATCGGGATTTAAGCAGGAAAAAAACTGTGCCTACCTTTGCATGTAATTTCTGCGACGTGTAGCAAACCTATTAGTTTTCTTTCGGTTACATTTCGGAGAGTGTGCGATGGAATTGCACAGTCTAATTCCAACAAGTTCCATCATCGGACTACAAGATAAATGGCGATGCGCCATCGTTACATGGTGGACTTCCCACCCATACGCACAAAATGTTTTGGGAATAGTTTCATTGTGAGTACAGCTAACGAGTGGAATTCTCTGCCGGAGTCTGTATTTACTGAGAGCTATAACCTAGGAATCTTTAAGTCAAGAGTGAATAGGTTACTTCTAGGCAAGCGTGCTTCATCTTCGACCACATCATCGCTTAACATCAGGTGAGATGATGGTCAAACGCAAGCCTACCAACAATTAAAAAAAACCTTTAGTAAAAACTTAAAGTGTGTTTTTGGATTTTTGCAGCGGGTTTGAAGCTAGACTGTTTAAGGCTTACCAGAGCTGATTTCATCTTCGTCGAAGTTTAGTTCCACGCTTTTGTATCGCGCAGAAACCTGCAAAGAATTAAATAATAATATGTACAAAGTATGCATTCATTTTGAGTTACTATGTGTCACAGAGTTAACATAAGATAGATAGATGGAATATACTTTACTGCACAACCAAAAATTTAAACACACTTACATAACCTTATTGCTATAACTTTGGTTACAATGGCGATTTTATAGCTGAGAGCGATATCTTCCAGACAACCTTTGGAAGGACTTTAAAAGCTTTAATTGAAATACATACTGTACGCAATTATACTTTTATATTAATTCGAAGACATGTGACATACACCAAGCCGCACTGCACCCGCGTGGTGAATTACGGCACATTTCCTCTCAAAGAGAGGAAGCCTGTGTGCCGGCAGTTGGAACATAAAAGGCAGAATTATTAGTAAGCCTGATTTTATTCTGTATATAAATATATCATATATTATTTAAGACTAATTTTATTTAAAAGTAACACAATATAGCCCGAAATAAAAATACAAAAATGTTCTATAAGACAGCTTTCCCGTATATCTAATGGACTCGGAATGTCTTAACTTTGGCAGTTTACAAAAAGAAAACTCCATTTGCCTACAAACAGTGTGAATAAAAGGGTTAATTATAACAAAACTTTCAAAGTATTTCGCGTTAAATATTGCTTGCAGTATTTAAAGACTCAAAATATTTTAGACTTGCAATAAAATAAATGATCCAGCTAAAAGTGGCGTGCTACTTAGTGCCTACCTATCCTAGTTTTGTAAATTATGAAATAGAGTTATTTTCTGTACATATTCAAAATTTAATATTTTACAGATGACTTTTATGTGGACACTTTTATTTGACGTGTCAAAAGGCACAGCCTATACCTACTGTATTATTTATTGATCAACAAAAAAAGGCTTACAGGGTAGTATCCTGTGTTGAAATATTACATTTCAAATGAAATAAAAAAATTGAAAAACAACAGCTTCAAAGTTCAAAAGTGACGTCAGGACCCGTCACTTGTTGCTAAATATTATTCAAAGGCGTGACGTGACGAAAAAAGTCAACGTATTTTTTTCTTGGTTATAGGATCACGTTTGACCACCATCTGACTTATTGGTAAGCAACGATGTGGTCTAAGATGAAGCACGCTTGCCTAAAAGTAATCTATTCACTCTTGACTTAAAGACCCCGAGGTTATAGCTACGTCTCTTTGTTCCAACGGCTGGGACATCGGCCTATTCTCTATGAGAGGGAGTAGGCTGTAATTCACTTACAATCCTACTATCAACCATGTTGTTGGATAGTAGGAGACACCGGTTTCTTCAAAGTGTCTCCCTTAACCGTTTCGAGAGCAGGGCTTATGATGATGATGATGATCAATGTGCCTGCCTTTTTTTAAGGATGGGAAATCATCCAATGACTGCCTCTCGATCTGGGCGAAGCAGAAGGGTGTGTCAGACTTTTACTGACTAAAACCCATCCGTGTTCTATCATTTTGCCCTTCGTATTCCGAGGACGTGCTTATTCTTTCCAATAATTTCCCAACCCCGGCAGGCAACGGCTCCCTTGTGGGCCCTGACAATTTTGCTGACACTTATTCAGTCGAGGGACGAGTTACCCATTGCTGCGTTTGAGAGTCGGCTGGGTGTCAACCTGCGACTCCGGAACTCACGACCTAACACTTCAATAATTCGTACCTGTAATCATTGGGCGCATATAAAAAATACGCTTTTAATATTTTTTGATTATCTGAATGACGGACTAAACAGATTATTGGAAATTAATATATTTCCCCATTTCTTATAATTAAATATTAAAATTTTATTTAATAATTAATCCAAATCAAAGCTTTTTTAACACGCTTTTATTAGGTCGACCTGTATGTAACTAACTATGTAATGGAATCTAAGGTAACTAGTTTAACCATCTTCCAAGGGTCGTAACGTAATGAAAATTGGCAGCTGTATGTAGTTCTGATGACAATACAATAATATGGTACTGTCGAACTGATCTGATGTTGGAGCCGGAAGATATGACCTGGAACTTCATGATGAAATATCGTATCATAGCTGTTTTGATTTCTTAGAAAAGTCTTGTAATGAACTTTGACCACGATTAGGTTTCAAGGTCTGATGTTGAAGCCGGAAGATAGGCACTGGCATTCCATGATGGAATATCGTATCATAGTCGTGTTTGCAGTTGTGAGAAAGGCCACGTAATGGACTTTGAACATGATCAGGTTTCAAGGTTATAACAAACCTAAATATTTCTTTTTGTTTTACGTGCATTTATAAAAGCGTGTTTTTCTAGTGTTTTTTAAACTATTAATTTATTAAATAATTACAGCGTACCTGAAGTGCAGACAGCAAAAACAGAAGAAGACACGATTTCAATAACATCTTAGATGCCACACACTATTTTGACAACTGTCATAAGAATTACCAACTTTAACTGCGCTTACAATATATATTTATAATTATTATAATCTATAATGTTATCTCTAATAATTCAAATGAACCTGATGAGATTAAATAAATAATGAGAATCTTGGTTAAAGATAAGTAATTATTTGATTCTTTGATAGCGTGTTTTACCTGATGTTGATTTTGTAAAAGATTAGCGTCTTTCCCTGGAAAGTCCAGTTATTGTTCCAAATACACTTGCTGCTATAAATTTTCGTGGATGTCGCATGTCTTTGGATTTTTAGGGCTAGGTTATGATGATTTCCTCACAATATTCTGTTTGTGTTCGAACCCACGACCTGCGACTCTAAGTTGGGCCCGCTACCACTTGGTCATCACTGCTGGTTATAAAGGAAGTTTTATGCATAAATTTACGGGTCTGTGGCTTAGGCCCCCTGTGGTCGAGGCACCTGTGGCCGACGCCCCCGATTCGAATAATTTAATTAAAAACAATTTTTGATCAAATGTACCGTCAGGAACAGAAATGTTTTACAAAAATAATAAATGCATACTGATTGTAAGTATAAACATAATATTAAATCATAATTACATTTATAACTTGGTTCATGGACTTCTCTCTTTAAGTCATTCATAAGATTTTTATGTCTTTTTTTAATACATCCGGCTGACACTCAGTTATGTCCTTTTATCATTTGAACGTTGTTACTTTCATTTATAAATTTAACTGCACTACCACACTGGCTATGTCTTTTATTCTAATTATATTGTAATATTATACGCAAATCCAGCATTAAACAATGTTTTCCGTCAAGTCAATTTTTTACTATATTGTAATTATTTAACAGAAGCCTTTGCGAAGGACCTTCGCCCGTCATTGTGGGAGGATAAACTAAACGTTCTTATCAGATGAACTTGACTCTGTTGTGAAAGAGATAGACATAATATCTATTCATACTTCCTTATTGTTTTTATTTTTGTTGACGAAAAGACGGAATTTTCATTGTTACCCATAACTGTTTTGACTCAGTTGACGAGTTTGTTGAAGTTGAAAGATACATTTTCCATGTGGTAATTTATTATAAATTTATATTAACAACATTCTCTAACATTTTATATGAAGTCTTTTGATTTTTTGGATGTTTGTACATAATAAATATGTTTTTAATGGGGAAAAGGGTGTGTAAGGATAAGGTTAAGTGGCGATCTATTCTCTCTGCTATTTGAAAGATAACTTTTATGTAGCAAGAAAAATACTTTATTATTATGGTGAAACACTTTTCTCATTTACTGTACTAAGTGGAAAAGCACAAAAAAGAAAGATATTAAATTAATCGAATCGGGTGCGTCGGCCACAGGTGCCTCGACCACTGGAGGCCTAAGCCACAGACCCAATTTTACTAACATGAAAAGACAAAAAACTTTTTACCAAAAAATTAAACCGACTTCCAAAAAACACTGAAAATTAAAAACTAAAGACACCGACTACCGAAACTAAAGTTATTTTCACTTTGCAGTGTTTTTTGGAAGTCGGTTTAGTTTTTTGGTAAAAAGTTTTTATTTCACTCTTTTTACTTGGTCGATTTTTAATTTACCTACTTACAAGAGCCTAAATGTCAACTACTTATAATCATTTACAAAATATTGTTTTTCCCAATGTTAGGCCGTTAATTGTTGAGGAGTTCTCCTGGTACTTCACCATCAGTTTCACTTCACCATATGCATTGTGACGAGTATATTGTGCTTAATAACCATATTCAAGTAATCGAAGCGGAACACATGAAATACTTATTATTCCTACTTATATATTGAGTAGTTGCAGTGGCTATCTGTGGTCTTCATCATCAGGTCCACTTCACAAATGGTGCTTTTCGAATGCAACTACACAAGTTACTATAAAAAATACTCAAATCACTATAGGTGTGCCTATAATATTTGAAGATTTCCCTCGATTTCTCCAGGATCTCATCATCAGATCCAGACTTGGTGACAATGGGACCAATTTCGAAGTATATCCTTTCAAACAAAAAAAGAATTTGTCAAATCGGTTCAGCCGTCTCTGCGTAACCGATAAAAAAAACTCATCGAATTGATAACCTCCTCCTTTTTTGTCGTTGGTTGAAAAAAAAAAAGTCTATGTTTCTTCAAGCCGTATAAAAAGATAAACATCACGTATAGATCTAATATAGTAAGTACACAATAATGACAAAAGATAAGTATCAAACTATTATGATTGATTGAAATCTATGTAATTATTTAAATGCTTTTCCTTGTTGTATTGTCACTTCAATAAAAACACGATAAAAGTTTATTTTTAACTCATTCATAATTTGAAATGAAGATATCTAGCTCTAACCTGGTTATTGACCAGGAGAGACTAAATACAAGGTGTAACACATCCTTTCCAGTCTTGATGTGAACAAAGCCAGTGGGCTGGACGAAGTACCAGCTCGAGTCTTAAAAAACTGTGCCCCGGAGTTGTCTCCTGTACTGACTCACTTGTATCGCATTTCTATTAAAACCGGAGTGGTGCTGGTGTCGTGAAGCAGGCCAATCTGCAACCAGTACCCAAAAAGGGTAGCCGTGCCGAACCTGCAAACTATAGACCAATTGCCTTGACCTCCATATTCTGTAAATTTATGGAGAGGGTGCTCAACAGTAAGTTGCTGGCATACCTTGAAGACAATGAGCTCCTCAGTGACCACCAGTATGGCTTCCGCCATGGTCGGTCAACCGGAGATCTTCTTTATGTTACGCACTGCTGGGGTGAGGCCATTGAGAAACACGGCGAAGCCCTTGCCGTGTCCCTCGACATCTCAAAGGCCTTTGACAGGGTCTGGCACGCTAGTCTGCTGAGCAAGCATCCTAGATACGGTGTCCCTGCTAGCTTATGTAACTGGATTTGTGACTTTTTGAGTGACCGGTCGATCCAAGAGGTCATCGATGGTTGCGCATCGGGTCTTATGGCTATTAATGCCGGTGTTCCTCAGGGGTCTGTTCTCTCTGCGACTCTATTTTTGCTTCATATCAACGACCTGTTTCAGTTGAGAGCTATTGGGTACGCAGATGAAAGCTCAGTCTCAGAGAGATACGAGTCCAGTGCTAGAGCTGGTAGGGATGAAATAGCCACTCTTAGAAAGGCCATGGAAGAGCGAACAAATTTGACCTTAAATCTCATTTCCCAATGGGGCGATGACAATCTGGTCAAATTCAACGCTTTAAAACCACAGGCTTGCCTTTTCCCCGCTAAAAGGAGCCAATTTGAATGGTCCCCTACTTTCAGAGGCACATCTGTACCTATTACCGACCGCCTGAAGCTCTTGGGCATGGCATCTGACCTCAACTTCGGATCAACCATTGAGTCTAAAGCACACACTGCAGCCAAAAATCTGGGCATCCTACAGAAAGTGAGGCAATACTTCACACCTGAACAGCTTTTGTATTAATATAAGCACAGGTCCGTTCCTGTATGGAGTATTGCAGTCACTTGTGGGATGACTCAGCCCAATACCAGCTAGCTGCACTTGACTCGATCGAACGCAGAGCTAAAAGGCTCATAGGTGACGAGTATCTGGCAGGCAAGCTTCACAGCCTGGCTCACTGGCGAAACGTTCCTTGCCTGTCTATCTTCTACAGATTATACTTCGGAGAGTGTGCGCAGGAGCTACACGACCCCCTTCATCCCCCTTTTACTACCGGTCTATCAGACGTACCGCAGGATACCATCTACACTTGGTCGATATACCGTCTTGTCGTACTAAGCGCTTTTCTTCAACTTTTATTGTGCGCACAGCCAAGGTGTGGAACTCTTTGCCGGCTTCTGTGTTTCCTGCCACATATGACCCGTCAGCCTTTAAAGCAAGAGTTAATAGGCATTTTTCGGGCTCGCTCGTTCGATCGTAGACCTCATCTTACACTTACCATCAGGTGTGATCGAGTTCAAGAGCGGGGTCATTCATAATAAAGATTAAAAAAAAAGATTAAGCGCCTCAGACACCCCATTTAAAATATTAAATTATAAGTCTAAAACAACATCCGTAACTGAATAAATTGAAACTAAACCTAGATTTTTCTTTATAAAATAGCTATCCTTACTAAACTCAAAACGTATGTGCGTCATACAATATCCTTACGTAGACGCACACACTCATGCAATGTTAGCGGCCGACACGCACACGAGCACATTTCCTTGAATTAAGTTTTGTATTACCTAATTTGTCATGATACTGTGTTTCCATTTAAAGTTAAATGAAAGATTTTTCCGTCAAAATGTAACACCTATTTTTTTGACGGAAATCTATTCAGAAGTCGATTCTGAACCAACTACTTTCAGGAATTGCGTTTATTCTGTTACACTTTGTATATCTATCAATTTGCTCATAGCATAATGATAAGTGAGAGACTTGTTGCCACGACCATGATGTGTTTTGTGTTCTTGTTCTTTCTTTCGTCAAATGTTAAATCCATAGATAAAATAAATAAGTAGATTTGGTCAACAGATGAAATTATATCGGAACCGTGTGTCTCCAGTTAGGCGCTGGGCGGGGCAACAACTACACATGCAGTTTAATAAAATCAATAGATACGCACTCGCACACACACCCGCATTTCTTAAATCAGAACGTACTATACAATCAATAATAAATCTCATTCCGCCAAACACAGCGTGTATTTACCATGCACCGTAGAACTTACCCACACAAAAACATCGGTCGCTATCGTTGTGCTGTGCAAAAGCAATTTATTTTACATATACGCTAGTGATTGACTAAATCGGAAAGTTATCGATTCTTTCATTTATTATTGTACAATTTTTTTTTGGCACCTGAAAATGAACCA
Source organism: Tholera decimalis (assembly GCA_943138885.2). Taxonomy (NCBI): domain Eukaryota; kingdom Metazoa; phylum Arthropoda; class Insecta; order Lepidoptera; family Noctuidae; genus Tholera; species Tholera decimalis. The sequence continues at coordinate 7,372,716 of OW964568.2, forward strand.
AATAAAAAATGGCATGTCCAGAAAATATTACAATAACAATAAACATATTATTATGAACATAACATTACATAATTATTATTAAGTACTACCTACTAAGTATTAAGGGCTACCCTGGCGCTTTCGACTTAAATCTTAATATTTAATTATCATAGTGATAGGTCAAATAGAAGTCGATGTTAACTTACATTACGCTCTTGATCGGAACATACCAGCCGTATAGGTTGTATAGAATCCTGAAAAGTTGAATGACTGATTTTATGAATACCCTAAACAATGAGAATAGCTTTCAGTAATAAAATAAAATTTAACACTTTTCTGCAAAAATCAGTTGTACTCTTAATTTTGGAATTGTCCATTCAAAAAGCCTGCGACTTTTCTTTAGAGACTAGAACATTTCTGCGTTGAAGTAAACCGAGCATATGGTGCTATTTTTTGTAGGGTTAGGTGGCATGCCTGTGGCATCAATCCATTCCTTTTTTATGTTACCATCTTTTGGGAAGCTGAAAAGTACGAAAAGCACTTATTTATCATTTACATACATCCTAAGCTACTTCTAAACGTCACCATATAATAAGCATCGCAATAATTACGTAACACACTATAAATCAAGATCTGAATGATTTTGACGTATATTGCTAATCCATTGCTTCATATGTTCGAAATATTGGTCTGCTCAACAACGTAAATACCGCAGTGAGTGTTGTTGATTTAGCATAATGAAACCAATTCCTACTGTAAGTGTGTTACGCAACTACACACATCAAAAGTGTCTAGGGATCAACATATATTTTTGAAATAACTTTTCTCCTGATTGATATTAATTAAAATTTTCTTTAAGGATTCATCAAATAAAGTATTTTCGTTTGTCACAGTAACGATAAACCAAGTCACCTTTGCATTAATAAAGAAATTTGCCATTTTCCTAATAAAGGGATTTTTGACATTTGAACCACTAACATTAAAGTTCGAAAAAAAGACTGAAATAACAGTTTTCTTTAAAATTTTATTGGGTAACTTAAACAATTAATAATCCGTGTTTCTACCGCGAACACTAACAACACAAGAACATCGGTTTGGCATACTCAAAATGAGTTCATCCAAATCACGCTGTGGAATGGCCACCCATGTTCGTTGCAACAACAAAAAAAGGTCTTCTTGCGACTGGATACCCTCCATATTCGGCAGAGCTCTTCTCTGTAGCATATCCCATGCATGCTCAATCGGGTTCAAGTCTGGCGACTGAGCAGGCCAGAGCAGGACATTGATGTTAGCTGCGGCGAGAGTCTGTCTTACAACTCTTGCGGTGTGCGGTCGTGCATTATCATGCATTAACTGAAATAAGGGACCGATTTGCACTTGGAGAGGAACGATGACGTCAGATACAATCGTCTCAGCATAAATTTGAGCGTTGAGTTTGCCTCTGATCCAAATCAACTCGGTTCTTCCGCCGATCCAAATACCCGCCCATACCATGATGGTTCCACCACTATAAGGATGGACTTCCTGGCAGGATTTTAATCGCTGTTGGCGTCCAGGGGTTCTCCAGTGTCGTATACGTCTTGTATCCGGTCTCATACCAAAACGAGACTCATCAGAAAAGCACACGAAACGCCATTGTTCTTCTGCCCAATTTCTGTGTTCAAGAGCCCATTGATATCGAATCCTACGATTGTGCATTGCTATAGGTGGTACCCGTAGCGGTCTTCGGGAATGAAGGTTCACTTCATGCAAGCGGTTTCTGACTGTTTGGTCGCTAATTAAGTTCCCTGAAGAGTGATGAAGCCTCACGGCTAACATCATGGCGGTTATTGTTGGAGCTCTTCGAGTTAAGATTTGAATGTATCGGTCTTGTCTCCGTGTGGTGCAGCGATACCGTCCTCCATGGCGCTCAGCCACGGTACCAGTGCTTCGGTAACGTGTCCAAAGTCGACTGATAACACTCTGACTTGTATTCAGAGCTAAAGCCACAGTACGTTGCCGGGAACCAGCTTCTATCATTCCCACGGCTCTGAGCATTTCTTCCCTGCTTAAATGACGTCGCCGCTCCATAATAACGTTGGTTTTAATCAGTAGTAGGGAAACAGTAGCACTAATAATGTCTTCAATGCGTTGTATGTTTTTATAGGGAAAATATTGACAGCTGATTTTCATCTTTTACTCGAATTTGATTAACAGTTCCTGTTTCAAATTATGAAATGCACCAAAAAGGATCCATATAAATTTATAAAATCATAAATTTATTACAAAGTCACATCTCAATCTCAAGAAATTCGCATAAAAATGCTTGATCCCTAGACACTTTTGATGTGTGTATTACCTGCGGGGCAACCGCAGGTAATAGTTTAGTAGGTTATAATAGGTTTTTGTTATAAGAAAAATCCTAGTTAGTAGAGAAATTGTTAAATATATGAAAACAAACACACATCCATGCATAACAAATAAATAGCATGAATATATTGACTTATTTTAAGCTCAATTCACAAATATATTATCTGAACCATGCCGATTATTATAACGCATTCGAAGCTTTAATGCAAGCATAATACAAAAACCATAAAAAATAAAGAAACAGCATGAGGATAAGGCATAACATACGATAATTCTAAACCGAAAAACACCACCGATTATTAACCTAAAATTAAAGTAACTTTATGAATATTGATTACGCATTTCTCTACTACTCTGTAAAAAAAATCAAAATAAGTAAAAAAACATTATGTACATCGATCTTCCAACCGGGCTAAAACGGTTGACAGATTGAAAAATAAACTATTGTAGCGACGGCGACGTCGGAACTCCTTACGCATGCTGCGGGCGTAAAATAAATTGTTTATTTTTTTTTTACTTTTTTGTACACTTGACTTTTCAACGTATTTTTATTTCTGTCATCTCATGTAAAATAAAAGTTAAACATATTTTCTTAGAGATTTCCGTATGTTATAAAAAACTTTTTAACAAAAAATTAAACAGACTCCCAAAAAACACTGCAAAGTGAAAAATAACTTTAATTTCGGTAGTCGGTGTCTTTAGTTTCGTATTTTCGTTTTTGGCACCGACTTCCGAAATTAAAGTTATTTTTCACTTTGCAGTGTTTTTTGGGAGTCGGTTTAATTTTTTGGTAAAAAGTTTTTATTTCACTCTTTTTAGTTGGTCGATTTTTAATTTACCCAGTTACAAGAGCCTAAATGTCAACTACTTATATTCATTTACAAAATATTGCTTTTCCCAATGTTGGGCTGTTATTTGTTGAGGAGTTCTCCTGGTAGTTCACTATCAGCTTCACTTCACCATATGCATTGTGACGAGCATATTGTGCTTGATAACCACATTCAAGTAATCGAAGCGGAACACATGAACTACTTATTATTCCTACTTATATATTGAGTAGTTCCAGTGGCCATCGGTAGTCTTCATCATCAGGTCTACTTCAAAATGGTGCTTTTCGAATGCAACTACACAAGTTACTATAAAAAATACTCAAATCACTATAGGTGTGCTTATAATATTTGAAGAGTTCCCTCGATTTCTCCAAGATCCCATCATCAGATCCTGACTTGGTGACAATGGGACCAATTTCAAAGTATACCCTTTCAAACAAAAAAGCATTTTTCAAATCGGTTCAGCCGTCTCCGAGTAATCGGTGATCATACATAAAAAAATAATAATAATATACGCGTCGAATTGATAACCTCCTCTTTTTTATGTCGTCGGTTGAAAAACCCCTAAACTATAATAGCAATATTTCATTCGTCAATCGACATTGCTATCGATAGCCTACGTTAGTGGATCTGCACAAGCACATCACTAATTCGTCGCAAGAAGTGGCGGCCTCACTACGCGATGAATCCGCGTAATACAGTTTCGTATGTTATGTTTACATTGCTTGTCCAGTTACTTAGTGACGAACTCAGGTAGTGGTTAAGGAGCAATGTATTTATAGCAAAAGGAGTACAGTCGCTCTGATATTTGAAAACAAAAATAACATAGTAAAACCAAGAAATATTTTTCGATTTATTGTTTTTCATGATTTTAAAGACAAATATTGTAAAATACTTGTACTTACATATGGTAAGTGATTCCATGATTCACATAGATTTTATTTTGGCTTCGGTTTTTACAAGATACCACAGAACAACTCGACATTCATATATGTTATCACGATCGCCGTCGAAAGCGCACTAGTTCGCGGAGACGGCCACTTGCCTGTGACATGAGCCCTGTGGCCATGTCGCGCGGACACCGATACGCCCCCTTACCACTTCTCCTGTATTTTTGATTTCTGTGGTTAAATCCCTAAATTTTTGTCCTTACTAACATAATTTAAGTACCTACTTATCTATAAATAATACTAGTTTTCAGGATTTCTCATAAGTTTTTAATTTTACATGCATGGCGTTTTTCTGTGGCAATTAATACTTTTTCTTCTTCCTTCTTCCCTCAAATATTATCTACATAAAATTAAAACGGAAAATATACTGCTTATCATGCGTCAAAGCTCTCATTCATATAGCGCTTACTTGAATTAAGGTTTAATTTCGAAAACATCTTCAGATCTTTCCCGAAACCCTAGCAGGCAATGCCTATCGGGCTGACATTACTACTGACCGCTCTTTGCTCTTTGAGCCGACTTGGGATTCGGACCCCACGATCCAAGACATTTTCTACATAATGTGAGATCCTGTACAAGGGGCCTTGGTCGATGAAATATATATAATAGAGGTTAAGCATTCCCATACAACGTAGCAATGTCGTCAGTCTTTGGGGCATATAACCACTGGACAGCAATGCGTAGTTATAAATATACACGTATCGACACCATTTTTAGATTGTTTTTAGAATTCCTAGCTATAATCTGGGAGACTTTAAGTCAAGAGTGAATAGGTTGCTTCTAGACAAGCGTGCTTCATCTTCGAGCACATCATCGCTTAATATCAGGTGCGATGGTGGACAAACGCAAGCCTACCAACTAAAAAAAAACCTTAGTTAATATTTTTAGTTTTGATTTCGTCTTTCGTTCATCTTGAGCAGTAGCTAGTGGTAACCGGACTGACTTACGAGTTGTAGATAATATTTTATTTTCTAGCCCAGTCATTACTTTGTTTAGTTGTGTCTCACCTCATTTCATCTCTCTCGCTGCTCTTAAAAATGGTTAAAGAAAACACCGTGAGGAAACCGGAATAACCTAGTAGCGAAAATTCGAAGCCATGTGAGATTTACAAACTTATACTTCTACAAACTCGCATAGGGACCCCGTGGTGGACGGGGGCCCTATGCGAGTTTGTAGATCTCACATGACTTCGAATTTTCGGCACATTTGCTCTCATAGCGAGGAGGCCTATGTTCCAGCGATGGGAAAGTTAAAGGCTGAAAGTTCTTATTTAAGTAAGAGTAGTCGGGAAACACTCGCCTTTTTTTTTTCGAGGTGGAAATCCTCATGGATGTCCTCCGCCCTGGGGCGGGCGAAGGGGTCTGTCAGATTCTTACTGACTAAAACCACCCCGAGTTCCCTCGTACATATGCGCCGGGGGCTGCCGGAACACATATTTATTCTTCATCGCGGCCCCCGACTAGTGTCGGCCCGCCTCTGCGGGCCCCATCTTTTTAAGAAGGGGGAGTGAGGAGGAAGCACCGGCCTCATCTAGCTTAATTTAAAACACAAAAATTACGTGTAAAAGTATTATTTATAACCGAATTATAAAATAAATATTTCATTTCATTTCAGTATACAAGAAAAAAATAGCAAAAAAGTTACAGCTTTACATTGTTCAACAGACGTACAAGGTATAAATAGGTAAACAAATTATTCCAATCTAAATTTTCATTTCCTCATACAAAACCAATTTCAAATTACCTGGTATTCATATCTACACCGATCCATACGCCATCAGGTATCACGTTACATAGTAATCTCAAACCGGAACATAAGCAGAGCGTTGATTAAACAGCCGTGCTGGATCGGGGGACTGAGACCACAGGAAAAATAGATGCAGAAGGTTAACTTGTTACATCACCATCATTTGCTTATACTTTTCACAATCATGTCAGCATCGGCCTCGAGTCTTACCAGATGCAGGTGTGTAACAGTATTTTTCTTAATGTCGCTACTGCTCTGAATATAAATGTTTCAATCCCCTTTTTTAAGAGAGCTAACAATGTGGATAGAATTCACATTACTAGTAATTTTGTTAGCCCCTCCAACTAAGCGAAATATACTTGTGTCTGGAGTGCTTTCACGGCAATAGTGTAATGGGTGGGGCTCGAACCCACGAATAGCTGCTTTGTTATCTATACACGAAACTACAAAAACCCATCTGACATCATCCAAATCCTAAATTGCATTATCAATATTCTCCGCGCAAATTTTACAAAAGTTCAACAATAGCGACGCAAAACCTGTCGGGACAGAGACTCCTCTAGTGCTATGGAGATTTGCGGTACTTTAAATTCTTTTCCGCATATCTCTTTAATAGAGTTGACCTTCTGTATCTATCTGTACTATGAAATAAACGCTCCCTTGGGAAATTACAACGGCCTCAGGCGTTACCACGTAAAGATGTGTGTCCTACTAATAGTTTTGAGTTTCTGTTCAACTTTTTGTGACGCTGGTTTTTATGATGAGTTGTAAGAAGTGGGTTATGAGGAGCTCGTGGCTTTAATGATGACATACCAGGGGTCGATGTTCAATGTTAAGCAACGCGGACTGAGGTTCTTCCGTGGATGGGTAACCATCTAAACGTATCGAGTTTCTTTCGCGCCTCAGTCGAGTCGATTTTACAAAAATGTTCTAGAACTCATAGACTGGGGTATAAATAGATGGCAGAGGTAGACGGCAGTCTTATTTCAAGATACGAGGCGATATAATCGAAGCTACACAAGTGAATTTCAGTGCGATTTAAGAGTTAGTAGTGTGAATAACTGTGTTAATTTTTGTTGTGTTTATTTAATGAAAGTGTTAATTTTGTTTCAATTGGTGTAAATTATTTCTGTCCCGAACCCCAAGGTCATAACAATATCTATAAGTTTTCTTTTCGAAGTTTTATCGTGAATGTGTTTCTTGTGTTATAATTGTGTGTACTAAACTCGTTGCCCAGTTCTGAGCCGAGTCCATTTAGATTGCCATCGACCTTTGATTTTGGTTGTCATTTCTATATCATTGATAGTCGTTACTGGTGAGTAATTGTTATTGATGGGGTTTTACATCTTATGGCTATCTTTAATTAGTTTTCAATTGTTTTTCTGAATGTAGCTCTCAGGAAGCTATATTGGAAAAATAAAGAATTAACTTTATCTGTGAGACAATAATATTGTTTGAAATTATAAGGGGTTCGATGTGAATTTGAATAAGTTTTGATTCACGGTGATAATACATAATATTACAAAAGCGAAAGTATAGATGTTGTGGATGTTTGTCACTCAATCACGTATACATAAACTACCTTACCTACACATAAACTACATTTTATACATTTATGAAATCTTCCACGTGATATGCGTACTTTTTGTTTATAGCCGTCTCTTTTTTTGACAGATTCGTCCCTATCTCAACACAATTTCAGTTATCCACATTTACAACAAATAATTCCACTTTAAATAAATAAAGTTCGGCCTTTGATTTTCAGTACACATTCTGACTTCATTCTTCATTATTCCAAGACCTCGTTGAAATCTTGGAATAATAAAGTCTTTAAAGAATATTTTATAGTAACATTATATTTTTATTAAAACTACAAACAAAATATATTTTATATACAAAATACTAAAACATGAACCAACCGTTCTCTTTTATGAACACAATCACCTCCTAGCAGTAAATAGACAATGAGCTTAGTCGTGTTTAGTGCAGTTTAAGTATGCGATACTCTATTTAGTTTAGTTTAGAGTAGTATTAAAAGATAGTTGAATTTGTATTAGAGTATTAAGTGGACGTTGACGGTGGTACGGAGATGGCTTAAACTTAAGTGCATGTGCTAAATAGTAATAGTATACTTTGATGTAGTATAAAAATCGTAAAGAGATCTTGTATTAAAATTGTGAGTTTAAAGGCATTATTTTTTTCGAAATGAAAAATTACGGTTCTCTTACAGATTGAGAAAAGTCAATAAATATCGTTTGTTGCAAAAGTAAGTTCCCATGACATATTATTGAATTATTATTATTATGAGAATAGTGTTGCTTATTAAATATACATGACAAAAGATATAATGTTTCCTACGGACGTGGTCTTCAAGGGCTTCTTACAATAAATCTAGGCACACAATTCATTACACAGTTTTGCTTCTTGATATATTTTTATCCGTACTTAGTTCTAGGTGCTCTTAGTTCTACATAGTGTCTCGATGTCTTGCATTATATTGTAACGTCAGTCGCTTAGCGAAGTACGTTGAGAAACTTCGACAGAAATCTAGAATGTTCGAGACACTAACGCCACCTGGCGGCGAGTAGAGTACTGAGTATATCGAGAAAGTTCGACTGACTTTTAATACGTTCGAGACACTAACGCCATCTAGCGGCGAGTAGCAGTCCTGAGTATCTCGAGTAGCTTCTGGAATATTCCTGGCAGTATAGGCAGTGAGTCGATTTTACAAGAATGTTCTAGAATCTATGAGTTCCGGTTGGTTGGTTGTTGGATGGTTTCCGGGGTATAAATAGATCGCAGAGGAACGCAGACGGCGGTCTTATTTCAAGATACGAGGCGATATAATCGAAGCTATACAAGTGAATTTTAGTGCGATTTAAGTGTTAAGTGACAAGTATTGTCACTTAACACTTAAATCGCACTACATTACACGCGGTCGTGCGCGTGCGCCGTTCCGTGCGGATGTGTCCCTGTGCTAGCGCTGCGAAAATGTCGAGTTCGAAAACTGTAAAGTGTACATCATGTAATATCGTGATAAATGAACTACTGTCGTTTGTGCAGAATAAATACGAAGTGATGGACAATGAAAGCATGATTAATATCTGTGCGACGGGATTTTCAACAGAGGATATCGAACGTGCTAAGTCGTTATTATTTGAATCTTTGTCAGTGAGTAAAAAGAAAATATCTCGTAGAAAGGATAAGCGACATAGGGACCTGGAAGACATCATAACGTTATTAAAGACAACAGATCCCGAGATTATACCTATTTTTGTGGCCAAAGACTTATGCAAACTGCCTCCTGTGACCTTTGACCACGTCGACGTAACGGGGTTGCTGAAGAACTTAGCGGTATTAAAAACTGAGTTAATGGAAATTAAAAATACGTATGCGACCGTGAAGCAGTTGGAAGAAATAAAAGAGGAGCTTCATAATTGTAAATATGGCTCCATCCTAACATTAGATGAGGGCAATATAAATAAGCTTCGACGAGGTGCGTTTTGTATGGATAGTGGGCCGGTAGGCATATCACCTATGTTGAACCGAACCACACACGTTCCGACACTGAGAGCGTGCGATGGTGAGAGCACACCATGTCAGCTGTCTCTTTCATGCCATCGCGCAGCTGATGACTTTGTGAGTGAAACCGGTAGTGCTGAGCAGGACGGAGATAAAAACAGCACAGCCGCGTGCGAGTCTGTTGGAAAAAAGTTTGCGCCGAGTAACCTGTTATCTCGAACAGCTGACAAGGAGGTACCTACAGTAACAACTTTTACTACTAGTAATGTGATTATGCCTACTGTTATTAACGACTCTGGGATGCGACAACGATCAATGGCAGAAATTGTCAAAGCGGATGGTGAATTTAAAAAGGATAAGCCGAATGAAAGTTGGATTCTTGTACAGAAGAAACGTTTACGTAATCGGTTTGTTAGTCAGTTTGGCAAAGCTACCGCGGAACCTTTGAACAACTTCAAGGCGGCTGAGATTAAAGTGCCCGTGTTTATTTCTAACGTCCATAAAGATACAGAGGAATCTGATATTGTGGATTACATAATTTCAAAAACACACGAGAAAGTTAGCCTAACCAAAATAAAAATGAAACACGACAAGGGTTATAATTCTTTTAAACTGTATGTCTCGAAACACAAGTTGCAGTTGTATCTGGATGATAATATGTGGCCCGACGGAATTAAATTCCGTCGTTTTGTGAATTTGAGAAGCGGGCTTGACAAACAACATTTTAATGGATCATCCCAATCATAATATGAGGCTCGTGAGCTTTAATTGTAAAAATGTTAAACGGAGTGTGGAGTGTGTTAGATCACTGTGCAGGGTAGCTGATGTGATAGCTCTTCAGGAAACATGGCTGGTCCCACAGGACCTACCTTTCCTTGATAGCATCGATGACGACTTCAGCTTCGTCGGCAAATCGGCCATGGACCTATCGGCTGGTGTGAGACGGGGTCGACCGTTTGGTGGTGTAGCAATCTTGTGGCGAAAAAGTGTATTTACTAAGATATCAATTGTTAAGTGTGAAAGTGATCGAATCGTGGCAATTAAAGCGTGTACGGGTAACCAGCGGGAGGTACTGATTATTTGTGTATACATGCCAACGGACCAGCCAGACAATCTGCCAATGTTTTCGAACTGCATGGGCGAGGTTAGTGCTATTGTTCAAAATAATAACATAGAATCTGTGAATATCCTTGGCGACTTTAATGCACACCCATCTGCTGCTTTTTGTGACGAGTTACTGAATTTTTGTTCGGATAACAATTGGTTATGTGCGGACATAGATAAGTTAGGCTTGTCGTCTGATACATATACATTCTTTAGTGAGGCTCACAGATGTAAACGTTGGCTAGACCATTGTTTAGTTACAGAATCCGCCTGGAAAACGATAGTAAGTGTAAAAGTTGACTATGGAGTGTATTGGTCGGACCACTTGCCTTTAATAATAGAATGTGACTTTGACATAATTAGAAAGAAATGTACTGTTGACAATTGGATTTGTAATTATATTATTTGGGGAGAAAGATCTAAGGACGAAACTGTAAAATATTTTGACATTTGTAATAGTAAATTAAAAGACATTAATTTCCCTGCTGACTTTGGTGACAGTGCTGACAAGATGTGTGATAACTTAAAACACCGACTTGTTATTGACCAATTATATGATGATGTTATAGATATACTGTGTTATGCTTCTGTACAAAGCAAACCTGTTAGGAAACATAGGAAAAGTAAGAGTGTGGTAGGGTGGAACAAGCATGTAAGGAGGGCTCACAATGAGGCTAGGCAGGCGTACAGTAGGTATGTGTCATGTGGCAAACCAAATAATGGGCCTTTGTATGACGACATGTATACAACACGCAAAGTATTTAAGTCGAGGTTAAAGTTTTGTCAAAATCACAAAAAACAACTTGAGATGGATATTTTAGCTGAAGATGTAGCAGTTAAAAACTTCCGAGCATTCTGGAAGAGCACTAAAAAGATGAAAAATAAGGTTAGCATGCCTGCTTGTGTTGGGGGATGTAGTGATGCTCAGGGTATAGCCAACCTGTTTAAGGATCACTTTAAAGTTGTCTCACCGCTGTCGTCTGGGGCTTCAGCGCCTTGTGTGAATATACACGAGTCAGAAAATTTGATAGGCTTTTCCAGTAAAGATGTGGAAAAGGTTATCAAAAATATGGTACGAGGCAAGTCCCCAGGCAATGATGGGCTCAGTATTGAGCATCTGCAGTATGCAGGAAAGCATCTATTTAGGGTCCTGTCCATGCTGTTTACCTTTTGTATGCGACACTCTTACCTACCAACAAAGTTGACAGAAACGATTGTAGTACCGATACCAAAAAATGTAACTGGTGACATCACAGATGTAAACAACTACAGGCCGATATCTCTCGCAACTGTTATTGCAAGGGTCTTTGACAGTCTACTGGATGCACAACTCAGCAAGCATATTCAGCTTCACGATGCGCAGTTTGGCTTTCGTGAGAACCTGTCGACCGAAAGTGCCATCTTGACACTGAAACATACAGTCAACTATTATGTTAATAGAAAAACACCTATCTATGCTTGTTTCCTGGACTTGTCGAAGGCCTTTGACCTGGTCGATTACAGTAGGCTCTGGGCCAAACTTGGGGAGGTAGGAGCTCCTACTGAACTTATTAACATCTTGTCCTTTTGGTGTAACCATCAGAAAAATGTTGTAAAGTGGGGGAATGTTTTTTCGGACGAGTATGCACTTGAATGTGGTGTCAGACAGGGAGGCCTATCCTCTCCAAGACTATTTAACTTATATGTTAATCAGCTGATTGAGGGGCTCAGTAATACCCACGTTGGTTGTCATATAGATGACGTCTGCGTTAACAACATCAGTTACGCTGACGATATGGTGTTACTGAGTCCGTCGCTCAGTGGATTGAGAAAACTGCTCGATATCTGTGAGTCATATGCGGAAGCTCATGGTCTGAAGTACAACGAGAAGAAAAGTGAGTTCATGGTTATTAGAGGTAAGAATAAAACTCCGGAACATGTACCCCCAGTCCGTTTAAACGGAATAGCTCTAAAACGTGTCTCTAAATTTAAGTACCTAGGACACATAGTAACTGAGACCCTTAAAGATGATGCAGATATCGAGCGGGAGCGAAGGGCGTTGTCGGTTCGTGCTAATATGTTGGTGCATAGATTTGCAAAGTGTACAGTAGACGTAAAAGTGACACTGTTCAGGGCCTACTGCCAAAGCTTTTACACCAGTGCTCTATGGACCAGCTACACGCAACGGGCCTACAACGCTCTTCGCGTACAATATAACAATGCTTTCAGAGTTCTGGTGGGGCTCCCACGTTTCTGTAGCGCTTCAGGCATGTTTGCTGACGCAAGAGTTGACGATTTTTATGCCATAATGCGTAAAAAAGCAGCATCTCTGATGTGTAGGATCCGGGGGAGCGCCAACGGAATTCTGAAAATGATATCAGAAAGGCCAGAGTCTGCAGTGTTAGGAAGGCTTATTCAGCTTCACGTGAAGAGATGACGCAAGGTTTTTAATTATATTATTTTTGTTTATCTGCCTATATTATTGTTATTTTATTTTTATTTTATGACATTAATTGGATTTTTTTTTTTTTTTTTTTTTTTTTATTGGATTTTATTTATTTTTATTAGTATGAGAATAGACAAGAATGACATGAACACTAACATAGTTTATAAGACCTTTGTTACTAACATTAACATTATATGGACAATTTTGTAGTCTGAAATAAATGTATTCATTCATTCATTCATTGTAGTGTGAATAACTGTGTTAATTTTTGTTTTGTGTTTATTTAATTAAAGTGTTAATTTTGGTTGAATTGGTGTAAATTATTTCTATCCCGAACCCCAGTTTGTAACAATATCTATAAGTTTTCTTATCGAAGTTTTATTGTGAATGTGTTTCTTGTGTTATAAATGTGTGTACTAAACTTGTTGCCCAGTTCTGAGCCAAGTCGATTTAGATTGCCATCGACAGGCTAAAAAGGAATAGAAGGGTGTATCTTTTAAGTATGTATATATAAGTTGGTTAACGTTAAGAATTTTTGTAGATTTTTGTGCTTTGCAGAGTGCTGACAATAATTTCTGTGAATAGAGTTAGGTACTCTCTTCTTATATTTTTTTTATTGATAAACCATCTCACCTGATGTTAAGTGATGATGTGGTCGAAGATGAAGCACACTTACTTTGAAGAACTCTTGACTTAAAGACCCCCAGGCTATAGCTATCAGGAAACACAGACTCCGGCAGTTAATTCTACTCCTTAGCCGTAAGCACAATTAAAGTATTAGTTGAGGTTTTGTTTTATAACTGTCAAATATCCGAATATGTTGCCCAAGGTGAGGTAAAAAAAAGTGTTAAAATATATTATATTACAAAATATATTAATATTAGAGGAATTAATTACGAGGCCTTCGCAGTAGAGGAACTTTCTCGGTACTCTGCCTAGCCCTGGCCGAAGAGAAATAGCAATGTGGGCAGAATACACATTACAAGCAATCATGTTAACTTCTCCAACTCTCTAAATATGCTTAAGTCTGGAGTGGGTTTACGGTAATAGTGTAATGGGTGGGATTCAAACCCGCGACCTCTCGATCACAAGGCGGACACCTTAGCCATTATGCTATTGACGCTTGTAAGTTATACAACGTGTAATTTTAAGGGTATATACATACCAAGTGCATGGCTTCTTTGAATGATAACAAACGATATGGCAAGGGTTTTGTAATCCTCAGTCTACGTGTGTAGAACTTATTACAACTTCCAATACACTGATACCAGAGACCGAATTTTTCAAATTAAGAAGAACGAAAAGAATTATCGTGTTATTGGCAAGTGACGTAGAAAGTTATTGACCCTCGTAGTGCTGTGACACATTTGTTATGATTGGTATTCAAGAAATAATATATATGAAACCAATAATTTGGTATCAATTCTTTGAGTCAGTTATTTTGTGCTGAAACTGTGCATAGAGACTCCATAGCAGATGTTGTCTTCAGCCCTTTTGGATAGATATGGGGTTTCCGTTACACGTTGTATATCAGTCTGGCAGCTTTGTGAGCTATGGCGGCAAGTCTTGGGCGCATCACGGTATTTTCGCAGTGTTTAAATGCTATAAACGTGTTAATAGTCAACATTTAACTCAATGCAAATCATTTGTTTCTACACCAGAGCAATCGTGTTTGACAACTTCGCTGGTTCGCTGTTTCGGCGTAGTGATGGAGCGATTGACTGCTGCGCTGCGAGTTGTGTGTTCATTTCCCGCATCAGAACGAATATTTGTATAGCCTACAAATAATATTGTTCCGGGTCTGATGTTTGCTAATATTCACACAAGAGACATGCGTTGGGGAGGCAATATTATTTTACAATAATTATCAACAAAATAAAATAGTTTTTGTGGAGAATAGTTTTTGTTTGTATGTGCAGAAAATAAATAAATATCAGATCCAATTTTACCTTGGTTATTTTTTCAAACAGAATCTTAATCGGATAAAAATACTTTATGAGAGCATCACAATCTAAATAGTGTTGCCACGCTTTTTGCGCATTATTTAAGGACAAAAAGCGTTTACTCTCTTTGTTTTCTGGAGTTTATTACCACTTATAAATGGCAATGAAAGAAATCCAATAAGGAATGGATGCGTAAAAACATCCGGAACTTCCCCTTCACTGTAGGGTGTGCATGATATCGGAATATTTCCACTCAGTTTGAGAGAGCTACTATAGTTTAAGAGGCCATTTGATTGAGAACCACACTCATTCGGAAAACATGGTTTTAGATGACGGTCTTTTTAAATGATGTGTAAAAGTGTTATTTAAAACCGATTTGCAAAAGAAATATCATTATTTCTTTAGACTAAAGGGAAAAGAAACTAAGGTTCAATCACCATATTTTTAAATTATAGTAAACTACGAAAGGAAACTAATGTTGCTACACTGAATGGATCAGTAAAAGGTTAAAAAGTTTATAAGTATCAACGTATTTAAGATGTATTTGAATGGACAAATTATGATCACAAGCGTTGTAAGAGAATACAGTGCTGATGCTATAAAGAATTATTCAATGCAATTGAATTCAATTATTCAATAGTCAACATGTGGATCAATAATTACAAATTATAAGAAGCACACAAAAAATAAATAAAAATAATTCAACATAAAATAATTAAAATAATATTTCCCCATTAACCCGTTCATGTAAAATGTTACAGTGATACATGTACTGGCAGTTAAAATGCTCGGCGAAATGCGATCATATTAATTATATTTTTTTGCCAGTAGTACCTACTGTCATAAACGTTCGAAGATTTTGGTTACACTACCCACTGACGTTGTGATACGAAAACTGTTGACAATGCATACACTACGCAAAATACTTTCTTTTAGAAATGTATTCTTGTATAAAACAATATATAGGTATTGTTTTTGTTAACAATAACTTGAAAATAACTCGAATAAACTTAATTCCCCAGCTACTTGGCACTCCGTTTTGAACGTTGCTAAAGTAAGTAAAAGCAGAGATTATGTTTTAAAAGATTATTTCTTTTGAATCTTTTGCACAGCCGTTTATTACAGAGGATTTCTTTTAACGAACTTTTGAACTTAAAGATTAGGCTCTCGTTAATAGAATCACCTTCAAACGGGGGGAAGGGAGGGATTGAGTACAAAAAGTTACTATTGGAAAAAAAAACTCTTTGAACTTCGACTTCACCTTCCGCCTGACACAGGTACTTGCTAGACATGGCTGTTTGGGAAGGTATCGTTTATACACATGGTATAAATAAAATTGAAAGGTTTGTCTTACACAATACTAAAAAACAATTTCGTTTTTAAATTTTGTCTATCTTTTTGGTTGTCCTGGGCTAGTCTCTGGAACGGCAGAAGCAATTTTAATTGGACTTTCACGGAAAAATAGAGAAGGTTAAAGGGTAACATACAGGTTACTTTTCATCCCATAATCTGGATAGTGAACGAGCGAAGTCGCGGACACAACTAGTTACGTATAAAAAAAATTAGTAAAGAAGTATGAATAAAAAATATATAATTATAACCATAAATGTCAGAGTCTGTGTTTCCTGATAGCTATAACCTGGGGGTCTATAAGTCAAGAGTGAATAGGTTACTTCTAGGCAAGTATGCTTCATCTTCGATCACATCATCGTTCCCGCTACCGTCAGGTCAGATGGTGGTCAAACGCGAGTCTATTAATAATAAAAAAAGAATATTTTAATTTTCTTTTAATATTTTCGTAACCCTTTTATTTGATACCCATATCATGGCAGCGCTAGAAAAATAACTAGTCCGCCATCTTGGGGCGTCCGCCATATTGGATTTAAAATGACGTAACTCAACTGATCATGCATCCAAAGTAAACGTGTATGCAAAATGTCATCTTAGTCGGTACGGTAGAGGAAAATTGCTTTGAAATTCATTTGCAAAATTTACAATTTTCATTTGCAACACACATAAATATACCAACGAATGTATTAACAAGGTAAGTTAAATCTTTACTAATAATATAAAGCGACAAGTTTCTTTATTGAAACGTGCGAATCTTCAAAATTACTAGGTGGATTTAGGTTACTTTTTACCAGACTAAAAAATGAGTAGAGTATTGTTTTTATCGTGATATAAAGTCCACAGGAACGAAGCACGGCGGGTACTAGTAAATAATAAAAGTATGTAAAAAATAGAAGAAAATAATTTTTGGCAGAGTTGGAATTGATCTCGTTTTATCCTTCTTTGTAGACAGATAGAAACTCACATTTGATTCTTATTAAGTCTCATCACCTTTCCTTTGCCAACTTCAAGGATAAACTAGCTGCTGAATCTTGTAGTATTAGAAGTGTCAGAATCAAACAGCACAACAATAAACTTTCGCACAAAGATGAAGTTGTTGTTTCGTTAACGTATCGAAGTATTTTTGAAGAACTATAATAAAGCTTTGGTTTCCTAGGAAAGCGGTGCCGTCATATAGTGGCCGTAATATTACGGACGCAAAAAGGCGGCCGTCTTTACGGTGACGACATGTGGAAAGTACCACGGCCGTTTTAACACACTGTCTGCTTCATCGCTACCTGTCAGTGAAACGTTCACGAAACCATCTGACACCGACAAGACGGCCGTCGTGCAAATGGCGGCACCGCTTATTGACGTTACGGTGTCAGTTACCGCTCTCTAGGAAACCGCGCCATTTTGTTTACATAGACAACGTTCTAGTGATGTCACCGCCACCGCGTTCACCGCTGTATTACGGCTGCTTTATGACGGCACCGCTATCATAAATATAAGCATCATAAATATGGCGTAGAGCGTAGTTTGACGCAAGTTTTCAAATCTGAAACTGTCAAGAAAACTAATTCAAATGCGATGCTGTATTTGAAATTGTGCAATTTTGAGTTGACTGATTGTTAACTTTCTGGAAACTTACTATACTGTAAAAAATATTCAATACAATACAATCAAAAAATACTCTTTATATAATCTACTAGCCACTGCCCTCAACTTTGTTCGTGTGGAAGGATTTCCGCGTAATTCCCGATCCCGTGGGAATTCTGGGATAAAAAGTCTATGTGTTATTCCAGGATGTCAACTATCTACTTGCCAAATTTCATTAAAATCCATCAAGTAGGTCCGGAGATTAGCGTGTACTAACAGACAAGCAGACTAACAGACAGACTTTTTAAAATTTTCTGCCGTGTTACGGTTACTTAATTCTCATCAATTATTATTAATGTATAAAATTTAAATACGCAGACACAATTTTTTACTGTTTTATTATATGTATAAGATATATCTATTCATACACGAAATATTTTAAGGGATATACCTATAGCTGGTAAAAAAACCATAGCAACAAAAAAAATACCTAGGTATATTATTTGAAAAATTAAATAATTTAATATTTCTTGACACACGTAATAAATACTGGTTCCTTCTTATTTTTTGAGATCCAATACGCCAGTTTACGCGGGCGGCGCCTCGGCGGCGGTATTTGAGACGGTGCGCGGCTTTTATGATGATTAAAGAGAGTTTTCTCTTTTATCATATGAAAATTATAATAATTACGTAAAATAAAATGCGATTAATTTTTTTTTTCGTTTTTATAGATTCTTTACCAGTTATAGATACGTCTCTTAAAATATTTCGTGTATGAATAGATACACCTTATATATACCTTAGATCCTAATATTATCAAGCGGGAAACTCTGTTTAAATGGGCTTAACTTTGAAAGTACTTACTGAGTGGATTTGGATGAATTTTGGTATGGAAGTTTAAAACTTAAGGAAGGTGAAGTTTACTTGTTAACCGACTGCAAAAGAATAACAGGTGCGTACAACTGAGGAGTGGAATACCCTACCGGACTCTGTGTTTCTTGATAGGTATAACCTGGGGCTCTTTAAGTCTAGAGTCAATAAATAGATAGATATACTCTTTATTGTACATCATAACAGACTTAAATAAGGACTTAAAAATTACAAAGGCTGTTACAATGGGCGGTCTTATCGCTAAAAGCGATCTTTTACAGAAATCCTTTGGATGGATTTGTCACAGCAGGATAAATACGCGGTTAGTTCATGATGTACTATTTACTTAATATACAATACATAAGTAATAAACTACATACTCAATACACATATATATATATTATATACAACATGTATCGTAATTAATGAACACACCCTTAAACACCCCAATTAGAAAATAATGTTATTATCATAATACATATTCTGAATTTTTAGTTGTACTTGTTTAAACAGTTTTTTTTAAGACTTTTACTTCCTTTAAATGTGTTTAATTTTTCGTCTGTAATGTGTACTGAATGACGGAATTTATATAAATCTGCATTTAAAAAGTTACTACTTTAATTTACCGTCCATAGTTAGTTTGTTTTTACTATACAGCGAAAGTGTAATTTGTAATTTACGTCGATTTAATTGCTTTGGGATAACAATTATCGATATTAAAAACGATAAAGATCGATTCAGTAAACGATTCTAAACAAACTGATTTCAGGATGTGCATTAATATTATGTTACATGTTGTATAAACATAACTTTGTACTAATAGTAACATATTAAAGAGAGAGATAGAGACCTTACCATGGTTTTGAAAGAAGGAAGGGTTAGTGCTTGCCTTACTGACAAGATTGCTTCTAGGTAAGCGTGCTTTATCTACCTACTACAATAACTCTACCAGATCCGGTAATAGAACTGGGGACTCTGTTCAGCAGTAGCTCTTGTGACCCGTGAGGCCGCTACAATATAAGTATTTATCAAATTGTAGCATCATTTATTGAATTAAGATACTTGCTAACTTACAATGGCGAATGAAAAAGTAACTTCGGACACACCATTAACAAATTACTTACTGCCATTAGGTACTTAATCACCAAGACTGAGAAATGCACAAACATTAAATTTTTCTTCAACCCAAGACAAATATGAACCTCTCAAATTCCACGACGGGTTAAACGACCAACTTACTGAGACCTTTGCAGTTCCTACATTCAGAACTTTTTTAATAGAACTCCTAGACTTTGCATGGGTCTTTTTAATCTGGATCCAGTTTTCAAAGTTGGCCTCTTGTCTTGTAAACTCTTGGTGCATTTAACGAGATAACTTTGTCAGATGGGAAAGACGGGTAAAAAGACATTAAAGTACTTCAGTATTATACTGGGCATCTAATATAGCTACCGAGGTTTAAAATTGAGATTCAAATTAAGATGGATATTACCTTGCTCCAAAATGAAGCTAATTAATTTGATAAAGGACTTGCGTTTGACATTCAGATGTTTTGCTGAGACTTTCAAAAAGGGAAAGGGATGAATTTATTGTATTTTAGAAGTATGATGTCATTAATTAAAACGACCCGTAAAAGGTGCGTTGGTTTTTATGGTTTAAATAAATATTTTTATTCCGAAAATAATCTCATATTCTATAAATTTATCACTCGACGCCCCAGTTGTCGCGACGACTGGGTGGTACTTTATATCGACGGTTAAAAGGAAATAGGGTATAAGCGACAATAAAAGAAATGTTTAGGAGAGTCATTCAAAGTTTAGAATTTAAGAAAAACTGATGTATTTTTTTATTAAAACATCGGAAGTTGAATAAGTGTCATAGTAAAAGAAGGATAAGGTACTTTTCACAGTGGTTGTATAAAAGATAACAGAACACAAGAAACAGTCGGCTTTCAAAACAATACCAGACAAAATGTCGCTTATACCCTATTTCCTTTTAACCGTCGATATCAAGCTTGGACAAGTTAGATCAGTCTAAATTTAAATAAATCCTCAACAGCAAAACCTCTAATGTGGCAGCTAACTAGTTAATAGGAGTACATGACGCCCGGTGGTGAAATTTAACCAAAATTTAATGTATTTTTAATGCATTATAATAGAAAAAAATCTTCACTCCTTCTTCATATAAACATTAACTGTGCCAAAATTGCTAACTCTTTCATGCTCGCCATTTTCGTAAAAAGAGGTAACATGCTTTTGCTTTTCATAAATGTTGATCGAAGTTTCATACCTTTCTAAAATTCGAACCGTGCACTAGCTTTAAGCGTTTTATAAATGCCCAATATTATTGATAATTTTCTTTAAAAAGTGTTTTAAGCATGAAAAGTTATTGTCTAGGCTGATAATGGGCATTATTTTAATGTCAGAAACTTACATGGGACAGTCATCCAAAATGCCCACTCGTCACCACTTCCTAATATTTGAGCTGAGAAGAAGTGGGTCCCAAACAAAGCATTTGTATGTTATATTTGAAGAACTTTCTTCAACTTCGACAGTTTTCAATGCTGAATTAATCCAAAAGCTTTCGTAAATAGGAATTAAATTAAAGTTTCTTATGAGCTTGAATTTTGTATACATTTTTGTATTTATATATCTTCTTTTCAAAATATAGTCTGCACAATATCGACAGATGTGAAGTTATATAAATAAGATATGTGCAAACTTCGTGGTTTAATAAAACGCCTTCTTAGCAGACAGTTTGATATAGGATCTGAGAAGTTACAACAAGGGTTGTCCCTTGTTTAAGTCGTTTAATTAATAATGATATTTATTTCTGAAATACTTTTTTTCATTTAATATAATAACGATTTCGTGTCACGGTGTTGGTTGTCGAAATCCTCCGAATCACTCCACCGATTTTTACGATTTTTTTGTGTTATGTTTGGTAGATAGGAAAAGAATAGGTAAGAATGAGAATAGGTCGTTAATTATATTTCGTATCTTTTATTTATTTATTTTATTATTTTTGTACACACAGTAAAATACATTAAGACAAACATAATTATAATATCTGACTACAAAGGTACTGCTTATTTCTTAAGAAATTTCTTCCAGCAGACCTGCGAAAGGAGAAGTGAAAAAAAATGTAGACAATAGTGTGTGAGAACAAGAAGAGAAATAAATATGAATATGTGAAGTCTAAAACTAAAATATTAAATATACTTACACATACTTACAATGCAATAAATATAACATATACTTAAATAAATACATAATGTTAGAATATATAAACATATAATATAAATATATACATAAATAATTAACACAGTTAAGAGGAAAGGTAATGCTCTTTTAATCGACATTTGAATAGAGATATACATAGTTTTTAAATCACGAATGCTAGGCAGAAGTAAGTTCCACAATCTTACAGCATGGACAGAGAAGGAATAAGAGTAGTAGCTAGTTTTATGAGGATGAGATTTAAGGAGGGATCTAAGGTGTGATCTACACTACGCTAGAACCAGCGTAAGAAAAACGCTCACGCAGGTAGGAAGAGTAAGACGGGTTGTGTAGAATGTGGAAGAGGAGACACAAAATCCTAGTGTTCCTGCGAAGACGGATTGGGAGCCACTTGAGTGGCTTGCGAAGGTGAGAAACATGGTCATACTTTCCAAGACCGAAAACAAAGCGAATGCATAGATTTTGCAAGTGCTCAAGCTTGTTTAATAGCTCCTCGGTAGCATCCAAATAGCAGGCATCGGCATAATCTATAATTGGCTGAATAAGTGTTTGTGCCAAAGAAATTTTAGTCTTCAAGGGAAGAAGACTTTGAAGGTATTTCAGCGAATGAAAGGAAAAATTTACCTTTCGGCTGACCTCATTGACCTGAGCACGCCACGAGAGATTGGAGTCAATAACTACACCCAGATCTTTAGCGGTTTCGGTATAGTCAATGCGAACACCATCGATATATAAAGGCATCAGAGATGCAACAACAGCCGCACTGCGAACGAATCTGCTGCCGATGATTATGGCCTGGGATTTAGTTGGGTTAATTTGCAAACCAAATGACTTAGCCCAAACGCTGATGCAAGCCAGGTCATGATTCATTGCAGCAATTGCAGAACCCGCGTCAGCTACAGTAAAATGTCGGTAAAGCTGCAAGTCATCTGCGTAGAGATGAAAACTAGAGGAGATTACTCTGGTAACAAAGTTTATGAAAATTGAAAAAAGAAGAGGAGAGAGAACGCTACCCTGAGGAACACCCTCAGTGAGGCTACACCAATCAGAGAAGGACTCTTCCAGGCAAACACACTGAGAGCGTCCCCGAAGATAAGAACCGAACAAGGCTAAAGTGGAAGGAGAGAAATTGATAGATTTGAGGATACCTAGTAAAATGTCGAAATCCACTGAGTTGAATGCGCTACTGAAGTCCAGCAATACAAGAACTGTAAGGGACTTATTTTCCATTGCCCAGCGGATGTCATCAGTCACTTTTAAAAGCGCGGTTACTGTACTGTGACCCGAGCGAAAACCGGATTGAAAAGGGGATATTATCGAGTTTGACGTCAAGGAAAATGATAATTGTCTATGAACTATGTGCTCAAAAACTTTAGAGAGAAAAGGGAGGATAGAAATGGGTCTAAAGTGGGTGAATAAAGTAGGATTGTTAGTTTTAGGTAAAGGTATTATGTGAGCCTGTTTCCAAACATACGGAAAGGAGCAAGAGGAAAATGAGTGGTTGAAGATGTGAGTGAGAACAGGAAGTAACGAGGAAAGGATAAGAGTTATCATTCTTGAACACAACTTATCGTTACCGACTGCTGAAGAAGTAATCGCAAGAATAGACTTCTTAACGTCATCCTCAGTAACATCGCTAAGCTTAAAGAGAGGACAAAGTGGTAACGGCAACCTAGAAAGAGTCTCTAGTGTCGCAGCTTTAACAGACGGATCAAGAGAAAAGGGAAGGAAAGAGAAATGCTTATTTAGATCATTGAGGTTGACATCCTTACACTGGTTGGTAGGTGACTTATCTATGCCCACAGATTTGAGAAATTTCCATACATCGGAAGAACTGCGATTATTGAGTTGGTCGTGAAAATAGCGTCTCTTAGCATCTTGACACAGATGACTTATATCTGCTCTTAGCTTTATCTTTGTGAGCCATGATCTCTTTAATTTGTTGCGTTATCCATGGTGCAGGGTTATGTCTAACTTTGACACGTCTGATTTGACATGCCGATCATATAAGTCGAGAATGGTTGCATTAAAATCATTCACCTTATCGTTGATGTCATCGTTCTTAACAAGAGGGGTCCAGTCGAGGTCGCCGGCATCACGCTGCAAAGCCTCCAGATCTATGCCCTTGTAGTTACGGAGATATAAAAGCTGGGGCTTACGCTTGGGAACACGAATACGATACAATAGATAAATGAGATCGTGGTAAGAAAAAGTAGCCGTAAGTTGGCCATGGTAAGAAACATTACTAGACGAGGAGACAATCATAAGATCTAGAAAAGAGGGTGTACAATTAGGAAAATAGTGAGTTGCAGAAAGAGGCAAAACTTGCAGATTGAAAGAAGACAACAGTGAAAGGAGTTTAAGGGAGCGAGAATAATTTTAATCAAGCAAGTATTAAAATCACCCATTAAAATGATATGCTCATACATGGGGCAAAGATCACTGAGAGTGGAGTCGAGAGAATTGAAGTAGTCTATGTGAAGATTAGGACTGTAGAGCACTGCAAGTAAAACCTTTGTGTGATGAACAGTAATTTCAAGAAACAAATATTCAGCCGACTCAGAATACCGTGATGGAGATGAGCTGACCACCCTGTAGGGTAAATCAGCACGCAGGTATATAGCAACACCTCCTCCACCTTTGTCAGTCCTATCATTGCGGATCAAGACGAAGCCGGGGAGTGAGTACTGAGTAGAGAGGAAAGATGGTTTCAAAAATGATTCCGATATCAAGAGCGCATCCAAGTGAGCACTGCTAAAGGATGCCAGAAGGTCAGAATAGTGACCAGGAACACTCTGAGCATTTATGTGAGCTATATGCAGATTCTTAGGGTCATTGGAGAAAAGAGAAGAGATTTTATCATGTAAAGTAAGTGGTAAGGAAGAGTCAATGTCCGCACTAACAAAACTAAGGAACAGGC
The DNA here is from genome assembly GCA_943138885.2 of Tholera decimalis. Lineage (NCBI taxonomy): Eukaryota > Metazoa > Arthropoda > Insecta > Lepidoptera > Noctuidae > Tholera > Tholera decimalis. The sequence continues at coordinate 7,397,518 of OW964568.2, forward strand.
GCCGTATAAGGCCCACTTAATTTTAAATCACTGTAAATTAAACAAATAAAAGAATTAAGGTAAACTACTGGTTCAAATATATAAAATGTTTATTAATGACACATTTTAAATAAATACAATATTTTTTTATACCATCGCAACAGAGAAAAATCAATTTTTTATAACATAGTCAATGGGCCATCTTAAGAACATAGTAGCCCAAGAAAGCCCGTTATGAAATAATAAATATGTATGGAATATCAAGACCAAAAAAGTTATATTTTCACAAAATTAATTTATTATGGAGTTTTATTTAATATTAAGTTTTTTAGATTAATTAATCAGTCAAAAATTTGGCATTGGGCCTTCTTATGTCTATGGAAACTTGGAAAGGCTCTAAAACAAAAAATCAACGCTTAAACTAATAATGGCATATATTTTGAGATCCATCTCCTTTGTTCGTAACTAAATAATACTAATAATATTCTCTAATAGGTCTATTATTTTCAATTGTGGGCCATGTTAGGAATATTGAAAACTAATTTTAATAAAAAGTAACTGAAATGTAAGATATACTGTACTTATAAAAAAAACTTATAAACTTATACAAAAAAAAAACTCTAAAACAAAAACAGCATCATAATCAACAGTGAGTTTTCATTAACAGTATCTTTAATTTTCTCTTAAACTAATAACATAATCAACAATCAAAAAGTCTGAGCCATATAATTGCAGGCAGAAGGGAAGACTGCTCAGACTTTTTAGTTATACGTTGGGCATAAGAAAATATCGGTGTCTTCTTTTGTTAAGCCTACGCAATCCTCATGGTACCACACCAAACACACTTTACATTGACGCATATCGGCAACCCTGTCCGTCTCACAAGCTTAACAAAACCACACTTCATTATCATCAGTTTCAGTCTCCACTTTTTTCGGTATTTTTGCCTTTTTTTCTTCTGTAGATTTACCGTTACTTTTTTTGTTTTATCTGTCCTTTTACAGGCACTGATTTTTTCTTTGGTTTTTTCTTTTGTTTTTCTGACTCATTTTGTTTTTTAGTCTTTGGTAACTTTTTGGCCAATATAATTTAAAGCTTTACGCCTTAGTTGATTCTTTATTGTTGCGAAATTTGGAGTAGGAATTTGTTTATGAAATGGTGTCTTAAGCTTTGGTTTCCTAGGAAAGCGGTGCCGTCATATAGCGGCCGTAATATTGCGGACGCAAAAAGGCGGCCGTCTTTACGGTGACGACATGTGGAAAGTTCCACGGCCGTTTTAACACAGTCTGCTTCATCGCTATCAATGAAACGTTCACGAAACCATCTGTCACCGACAAGACGGCCATCATGCAAATGGCGGCACTGCTTTTTGACGTTACGGTGTCAGTTACCGTTCTCTAGGAAACCGCGCCATTTTGTTTACATAGACAACGTTCTAGTGACGTCATTCACCGCTGTATTACGGCCGCTATTTGACGGCACCGCTGTCCTAGGAAACCAAAGCTTTAGCACCTGATGTGCCTGGAGTTTCTTTAATTTTAGAAAGTGGTAAGTTATCATTAGAATCTTCAGATCTTTCCTAATCACGTTTTGTAAATGAAGTATATTTTTCTCTAGACGGTGGGTTGATATTTTCTTCTTCCAACTCAGATGACGACGTATAAATGTTAATATTTCTTGCAGGGTATTGGAAATAGGTGAAATTCAATATATTTTGATCAAAATCTTCTTGATCGGACTCGTTCGACGTAGAACAATCTAACAGTCTTTGAGGGTGCATATTTATACCGGAGGTGGAAGGAATAGGTGAAAAAAACTGAGAATTCCTGTCGTACGGAATGCTAGAAAGGGGTTGTCTACGATGCTGTTCTTGATGTTGTGAATCATCCTCAACGGTAGATTCGGATGTGGAACTATAGTCAACTAACTTTCCACGACTACTAGTTGAACACTTTGGAATATCTAATATATTTCTTTCTGCAAGTTCATTTTCTGACAGATCATCAAGAAACTGGGATAAAATCGATGGTGACAAATCTCGCAAGTTTTCTTCATTGTTTGAGACATGTATCTCAATGTTATTGTCTCGCCGTGAGGAGACAGTAAATCTCCGAAATCTGTCGCTTGTTGCATTGGTGAGTCGTTTTGAAGCTGTATACCAGGTAATTGCGTAAACGCTGAAGGCGCGTAAGCTTCTTGCGGAATAGCATGGGGATCATAAGGGTAGAGACCGGTGGCTCTGAAACCGTTAATTATATTTTCTTGGGTCATGCACCTGGACCAGACTTTGGTAAAACTCTTACTGAAGCGCTGTTTTGTAAGTTTGCGATCTGGATATTGATATGCGTATAATAATAGCTCCTCATCCCAATGATGCTCGTACGATTTATTAACTGACTTATCAAGGGGTTGTAATTCCTGTGTTGTATGTGAGGGCAAACAGTATAATATGATTTCGTGTTCATCTGCTGCATCTACGATCCTGGCATCTAAATGACAAGAAGCGCCATCAAAAATTAATAAGCATTTTCCTGGAGACTTATACTGACCCAGATGTTCGATGAAGTCCACGAAAAGTTCGGTCCTCATACTTCCCTTGGGTGCCATCTTCACTAAGGTTGGAACCTCCAGCAGGATAATGGTCACAAAATTCTGGTTTCAATCTTTTACCCTTGAATAAGATCATTGGGGGCACTACATTTCCCGTTGCATTCACACACATCACGATAGTAACATTTTCTGCATGTTCATTAGCTATAAAATCCACTCATTTTGTACCTGTTTTAGCAAACACTTTCTGCTGATGATGAAGGTTCAATCTGCAACCCTTCTCATTCATATTATATAGACGTTCTGGATGATTTGATATATCCAATTCGCAATATATTTTTTTGACAGCTTCAAAGCGCTTTTGGACGATGTGCTTATTAAGCTTCTGTGCTCTGCCGGGATTCATAAACTGAGCTTTACGAAGTGCTATTTGCGTGTTGCGTTTGAGGAAACCTTTCAGCCATTTCTTCGCTGCAATATTTGTTTTCTCACTGAACATGTTTGATATGCCATTTGCTCTACAGAACTCATACGCTTGTTTCCGAACAAGTTTGGGAGTTAATGGCATACCTACGTGAGCAAGTCTTATTATTCGTTTGGCTAAGTCCTGTTCTTGTTTACTATTAAGAATAGGTGGTCTACCAGTAACCTTTTCTGTCTTGCCGGATATTAAATGATTTCGCAATGTACGCCTTGGGATACCAAATGCTTCAGCAGCTGCTCGCTGTGACATTTCACTTCTTTTTACTGCCTTTATGGCATTTTTAAGCTCACATTCTGACCACTGTCCTCGAGGTTTTTTCCAGTTGGCGCCATTTTGTTGAATACCAGCCTAGGGAAGACAAACTACGTTATCAATTAAACTGTGGATGTAATTTTAACGTTCAAAGCAAAATATAACTTAAATTTTAAATTTTTTTAATGGAATTTTCTTGTCTAATGCAAATTTAATAAAAGGATTAGACATATAAATATATAAAACTTCAAAATATTATTTTTATTGAATTTACTACATAACAAATGAAATATTTGATAGTCCAAAGAAAGCCCGGGCCTTCTTTGGGGATCATGTAGTGGGCTATCATGTGGAACTTTGGCATAAGGCAGTAAAAATCATGTTAAAAATTAAATGACAACAATAAAATATTAAAACTTACTTTGATTTAATCTTAAGACTGTTAGTACTGAGATTTATCAAGGTTAAACGCGATATTACTGTATTTTGCTATAAAAAAATAAATATACTTACGTGAGTAAGGTGACTGACAACTGACAGCAGTGTTCAAAATGGCCGCGCGCGATTGGCGTGATGAAGTTTGCCTTTCGTCTAGGAACGCATTCACAAGATTCCCGCGAAATTTAAAAAAAATCCGGCCACCGAAACTTAAGTATTTTTAAAGTGGGCTATGATAGGAGGTGGGCCTTATACGGCGCCTGTACCTTAGTAGAAGAAGAGCACGAGAAGAAGCTGTCGTTAAGATCAGCTACATCATCCATGAATATAAATTATATATATAATAATATATATAAATAATAATATAAATATTTAAAATATAAGAGTAAATACTAAAACTATTAAATAAAGATTTAAGATTTTCCTTTGAGAAAACCTCCCCTACTCGCTGATATATTGGCAGAAATTTTACAGTATTATCTAGCAAAGTTATACAAGTAAAACAACAATGTAGGAGAAATGGAACAACAAAAATAAAATCAAAACATTGAACTGTACGTAGAATGGATCGCAACGCAATGACGGATAGATAGGACTAGGAGCAGTGACACAGTGACACTGTCATCTATCTACAACTGTCACATTGTCAAAAAATCTAACCTATAATTTGTAACATTTATCGATACCGGCATTATTAAAAGTAAAATGAAATGCGGTGCTACATATAAAAATTATTAATGAACTACCGGCCCGGAATGATTGTGATCATGCAAAGCGGCCAAGTTGAAAAGTAGTAAAATAAATAGACTGGCAAAACAAAAACAACGAATGAGCTACTTGCGCACACGCATCTTATCTTAGCGGAAGTAGCCACGGTTGCGGCTCTAGGAGATCCAGGTTCTTCAGATTGCGCAGAATCCTCGGTGTCGACTGAACAAGACGGGAATTTGGCTATCAGATCCTGAAGTTCGCCTGCCGTTTCGATCTTCCGCCGGGATTTCTAAGGGCAAATAACAACAATCTTGCCCTCCATGGACCAGCAATTCGGCATACCGAAATGCTTACGAGAAGCTGCAAACACACGATGCCGAGCTTATGTCAAGAACTCGGAGATGGTAATCCCGGTACCCTTGAGAGCTTTCTTGCTATCCCATACAAGTTGCTGGTGCTCCATTTTGAAGAATCGTACCAGTATGGGTCGGGCCTTCTGCTGTGAGAATCCGAGCCTATGACAAACATTGATAATGTTCCGGTCCTTACATACCTCTGACAATTTAATTTGGTTGGTTATAATGTTGTGGACCACATCCAGTAACTTTTCATTGTCCTTTTCTGGAACACCATGGAACAGCAGGACCTTTCTTCGCATAGTGGTTTCATGCCTATCGAACCCAGCAACTAGCAACTAAATTTGTGTTTTTAACTGAGAGAGTGCTTGAAGGACAAACAGCTTAAACTCTGAGAACTCACGAGCAATGGATGCAATGTCTGGTGAAGCTGATGCGGTACTATTGGCAGCCTGCTACAGTTTCGCTTCATATTCCTGCATTCGGGCGCCAAAAAGCTGCTCGAGGCCCTCCAAGCTGGCAGCAAGTTTAGTGTCCATATTCAGTGACTTCAATGTGTAGTGAAAGTGAACCAGGAACAAGTTCTATAGACTTGATAATAATAGATAGCAGGTATGAGGGGGGGGGGGCTACTATAAAATAAACTGATTTATTTCATGAATAAATATATTTAACTATTTTAAAAATTTATTTTATTAAGAGCACACAAAAACGTAAGTTAATGCTATGCCTACCCACAAAGGAAAAAAAGCCGACAGCAGCGCTAGTAATACAGTAACTTATATAAAACTTAGGCTTCAAAAATTTCCTAAACTTCTGTATTTCATATTTCGGCAATCAGTGCCCAACCGCCTAATTAATCAACACAATCACAATGTTTATAGAAGAACAATTAAATTTTAAAATAATCAGTCTGAGCGGGTATGTATGGTAGGGTGCAGCGCGGTTGTATGGAATTTTTTTTTCCTACTTTTGAATTCTAATAGGGGGGGATTAGTGCCTTATGTTAAAGTAAAAATAACTGTTCTTTTTCAGTTCGATAAAATAATATCTTCTACCTCCGCTTGGACCTTGTAATTTTAAGATTTTCTGAAAAATCGTAGTATTTTTAGGGTTCTCTGTTAAGTATATAATAGGTATTTAGGAAGGATAAATGATACTAAATTATATATTTAAGATACGTTATTTAATGTAATTAAACGCAAAAATAGTACAATTTTCACTTATAACTAATAAAAAAACAAGTTTTTAGACGGCCTTAAAATCTCTTTTGGTACCGTAAAACGTGGCAACTTGACCATATTTCATAACAAAAAACGAATTATTTTTTTAACCATAAGACGCATAGAAACTAAAACTATTTGTTCATAATTATAATACATTTGGCTCACTTTACCGTAATCGTCAATCTATAAAAACACTTATTTTAACCTGTAGAAAAGAATAAACAACATGGGTAAACATGCCAAATTTTTGGCAACTTTACCTACGCACCATATTTATCATGTACTGCATATTAAAGAGTAGTTGAGGTAAAGATGGCCTAAATTACGATTACTACTTTTAAAAATGAAAAGAATATGTGGAAATCAATAACGATAACGGCAACATAGATAGTAGGTAAAGTTACCATGGGGTTCATTGTAATCTACATACAAATAATTTGTAACGCTCAGGGTTGTCAAAAAACAAAGTGTTTTTATGAAATACAGTAATACCCCGCTTTACGCGAGGGATACGTTCCGGAAAAAATCGCGTTAACTGAAATTCGCGTATATCGAGGCTTATGATTAAACATAGTCAAAATTTAATACAAAACAAAATATGAATCATTTTAATCAATCACTTTAATTCTAAGAGCACTTTATGCAATACATACTATTAATTATGTTTTACGGAAAAATAGATCTATTGTCTTTTGGGTAGCGTTTTTTTTTTACGTTCTTGTAAAATACGTTCATAACACCCAACACTGTTCTTAATTGTTTGACATACGGTCAAGACACGGTCATCATTATTGTCTATACTCTGCAATATGTCCAAACCTGAATAAATTTTTGAAAGAGTATTTTGTATTCCCCCTGAAGATAAAACTTTCTCTTCTACTTGTTCTTCCACATCATAGATAGGATTATTCTGTAACTCGATCAGATCTTCATTGCTGAGAGGATCGTCGTGCGTTGCTACAAGTTCTACGAGATATTCTACCGCGACATCTTCAAGTTCAGACCCCTCAATCATTACAACAATGTCTTCAAGCACTTGTCTCTGCATCTGGGCAATTGTTCTATTACGCCACACCCCGTTCATACAACTCTTTTTAACTTCCTTCCAAGCCTCTTCTATGCTGTGAATAGCTTTCATAATGTCGTATGACTTCCACCAGTCTCGCAGACTGTCTTCCTTCCCTATCAGTTTCATGAATTAGTTGGCTAAAAGTGCGACGATGGTAATAAGCTTTAAAGTTTGCTATTGCTCCCTGGTCCATAGGTTTTAATATTGACGTAGTGTTTGGTGGAAGGAACTTCACGTACACTTTTAAGTCTCTGGGTTGGATGTCCTGGGGCATTGTCTAAGAGTAATATAACTTTAGGTTCAAGCACATTTCTGTCACATTAGGATTTGACTGAGTTTTCTGCGGTTTCGTTTTATGGGGGCCATTTTGGCTCTGAAACAAAAGGTATTAAATAAAACTAAAGCTCACATGCGCGCAAATCCAATATAACTTATCATCCAGGATATTCACTATTATTTTGTGAAATTTAGGTATTCGAAAATGGTTACATACACACAAACAAGAAATAAACACTCATGCTTGATTTAGTGCCAACCCTAGCTACCGGTAAAGTTGCCACAAAGCAGTCAGTGGTAACTTTACCTAACCTCAACCAACATTACTAAAGCAGTTTTTTTTCAATAAATTAACGAAAATGCAATTGCTGACTTTACAACAGTAATCCCAATCGTATTATACATACAATATCAAAATTTCACTTACCTGTGATAAATAGTTAGGGCTCTGTGAGCACAATTTAGCAACCATTTACTCCTAGCACGTTTTAACACAGTAAACTGTGACAGTCATTACTGACTTAACAGCAGTTCTGCCTCTACGCAAAATATGATAAATGTTGTTTCAAAATCTGGGGAATTTTTTTCCACGCGGACGAAGTCGCGGGCGGAAGCTAGTATCGATATAATTCGACGCACCAAAGTTAATATCTGTCACTTCAAACAGCCTTGGTGATGGAAGTTGTGACATACTACGTGCTTTTAATACACGCCGGGCTGCCAGTTCACGAATGTGTCTCTTGTTATCTGTAATCATTGCAAGTAAGATGTTTTCAGGATGTGCAAAACAGCTATTGCGTTGAATGACAGGATCGATGACCTTTTTTAGATTTTCTGGCAGGTACCTAGAGGTCAATATGATTTTAAAAGGATGCCGAGCCCCATCTTTACAGGACGGTTTATTCTTAACGGAGAACCAACATGGGGCGTAAACTTTTATGACAAATGTAGCCAGGGTTATCAAATTATCTGATGGATTTTCTGTTGCTACATACAAACGTAGTATACGATTAGCACGTGTGAGCCAACGAGCATGAGATAGTCTATCTGGGGACTTATTCGCCAGATCTTCTGGAAAGTCGCCTGATTGTACCGCTGAGACAATATCGTGTAAGTACTTTTGATCTGTAATCAAATCTACAGCTTTTGTTGGAAGCGGTTCTCCTTCGATCGGATGGATTTTTTAACTGGCAATTGTTCACATGTTTCCAGTGACTTTCCCAACTGGCCTGTGTAAGTCTTGGGTCCCGAAGTGGCTCCGTCAACATGAAAAAACAAGTGTCTCAAAGGAAGTTCGTTCATATTGTAACGATACCTTCTACTACTCCAATAAAAGAGGGTAAAATAGATGTACCATTAAATTTAATGTAGTATTAATAAACAGTATTTTATAAAAACCTGCCTACCTATCTACCTATCCTTGAAACCGGCCTACCTACCTATCTGACACACTCTCAGGAGAGAAGAGGAGGAGGTTTAGAGTATAGTACTAGCGGAATGGCTTGGCAGGCCACTCCAGGATCGCCTTCTCCTCCACGATGTCTTCGTCGTACAGCAGCTCGAGCAAGGCGGTCTGGCAGTAGGCTCCCAACAAGGCGTCTGGGCAGCAGGCTCTCAGCAAGGCGTCAGGGCAGCAGGCTCCCGGCAAGGCGTCAGGGCAGCAGGATCTCAGCAAGGCGTCAGGGCAGCAGGCTCTCAGCAAGGCGTCAGGGCAGCAGGCTCCCAGCAAGGCGTCAGGGCAGCAGGCTCCCAACAAGGCGTCAGGGCAGCAGGCTCCCAACAAGGAGTCAGGGCAGCGGGTACTGCACTTCCTCTTCCATCACTCTTCGTCAAAACTCGTCGAGAACTAAACTCTTCAAAAACTGGTCAAAGACTGAACTGCCGGAGATGGCCCCCAGCGCCTTTTATACCCAGCTCAGCGTTCAAAATCCATTCCATTCTCATTCTGTACCAGAATTCAAATTGTAGAGTCCAAAATAGTCCATCTTGCCAGTTATTTGATCAGCCAGTTATATTCGAGCATAATTTATTAAACCTCTTCGATAAAATCTGAGAGTGTGTTTTAGAAATTTATAATTATAATTTAAAATGCCGTTAATCAGTAGACAACCACAATATAATATACAATATTAAGCTAGTCCTATCGATAAAAGTGAATAACAATTATATAATAAAAGTATGAACAACCTTTTTAGTCTATTAGCCATTCAGTGGCTACAAAGAAGATGAAATTACAGTTTGTCAGCCTTGACGTAAAAAATGTCATGACAAGAAAATATTTGTTTTGATGGATGAATTATGGATTATGATTACAAAGAAAACGTAAGTTATTTGGTATTTGTAATAACAAATACTATATTATGGGGAAATATAGTATTTATTACCTTTTTTAACAATTTTTAAAGTTTTGTCTTTCTTTCCGTCAAAGTATAAAGCAGAAAGCTCTGTATTAATGACTTCATTCACTAATTTCTGTCGGTTTTTAGATCTCTCCCTTCGTATTTTATGTCTATCAATAACCTCAAGATCAGATCCAATATCGTGCAAAACGGATGATGTGATCTCTGCCGCCGCCCTATCAGAGACACCATATCTGTCGCACGTCTTCGATAACGTAGGTAAGTTAATATGTGAGATCTTTCTTTTCTTTATTTCAGGAACGCCATCGTCTGTAGTGTTTAGGAATTCATCAGCTGTACTACTACTTCTCTCGGATGTCGGGGATGTCGCTGATATCATGCAAACGTTAATTTCTATATCAACTGACATAAAACTGTTACTCAAGGATTTATTTGTAGAGTTTTCGCGATCTAGTTTCCGTTTAAGGGTCTTTTGTAGTTTTTTTGTCGTAGTAATGTCAATTTTACCGATAGTTCGTTGATCTATTAAAAACAGTTGTTCCTGTTTGGGAACCTTTTTTCATCAGTCGGGCAGATGCAATGTGGGAGTTCTTTACATTTGCAAGATGCAATATCAAAGAGCAGCTTACCATTTTCGCGAAAACTTTAAATTTTAACTTTTTCTGGAGAAATCTTAAAAGACTTAAGTAAGTTCTTGCATTTCAAGTGATATGCTTTTAACATCTGTATGATTCTCGTTCGAGTTACAGTCGGAATAGATGCTGTTTGCCATATACCTTCAATCCTAGGTACCACTATATCTGCTACTTGTGAAAATGTTGGCTCCTTTGCAGTTTTTAATTATTATTGTGTTAACTTATGTATAAATAAATATTATATTATTATATTATTATTAATTGTAATTTGAGCTGATGTCTCGTCCATTCATAATACTTCATTACATCCTCATAAGTAGGTAAATATTTGTCTTTAATATCCACGATACCACCAAACAAGGGACACTTAAATGCACTACGAGTCTTTTCCATGCTTCAAAACAAACGTCCAACCTGTCACTTCGAGTAATAACTGTGCACTGATACGACAAGTGTCGAAAAGCGCGCACTGCGCAACAAATGGCCTCCCAGCGCCCCCGCACTATTCTTGTTTTAAGTACCTAAACCAACGTAAGAATATGTCTTTTAATGATTAGAAAACAAAGTAAACTATTGTAACTATCGAATAATAAAATAAAAAGTAATGAATATTTCTAAATTACAAATTTAAGTAGCGTCAAACATGGGTCTAAAAATCAATTTATTAAAAAGTTCAGTGACCTTGCGGAGACAGATAATCTAATCTTATTCAAATTATATTTTGTGTGTGTTATGTTAAACCCTAAAGGCACCCTTTTCGCGCTATTACATAACTATAACACGAAAAAAGTTTTTTCACTCCACCCTAATGTATGGGTGTGTGAGTGCGTTTATGTATATGATGTGTCGATGTGGATAAGTGAATATGCATTAATTTGAGCAAATCAATAATTTAGCAAATTATCAACTTATTAAATGCTACCTACTCTGTGCCTCGCTAAATATCGAACATCAGGGTATATACATTAGAGATGTTATTTCCAAACTGGTGTTAACCCTAGTTACAAAATTATAACTCTTATTCCAGCACTCGAAATATTTATAATATACTTCTTTGAGAAACTTCTGAAACTACGGTGAAAATTTTATAGGAAACTGTCGCATCCGAGTTGATTACTCCAATATTTTCAATGGCTAGATTTATTATTTATGAAACAGTTTGGGAACCTGTAATATTTAATTTATTCTATTTCTATTTTGTGTAGAATAATAAAAATAGTTTAACTATACAAGGTGTAATAGACTACGGGCCATACTTCAGACACCCAAATTAGAATATTAAATTATAAATCTAAAACAACATCTGTAACTAAATAAATTGAAACCAAACCTAGACATTTTTTTATGAAATAGTTATCCTTACTAAACGCAAAACGTATGTGCGTCATACAATATCCTTACGCAGACGCATACACTCATGCAATGTTAGCGGCCGACACACACACGAGCGCATTTCCTTGAATTAAGGCCTGTATTAATTTGTCATGATACTGTGTATCCATTTTAATTTAAATGAAAGATTTTTCCATCAAAATTTAACACCTATTTTTTATGACGGAAATCGATTCATAAGCCGATTCAGAACCAACTAATTTCAGGAATTGCATTTATTCTGTTACACATTGTATAATAATAGCTGCACAAACGTTATACTATGCTGTGAGGACGGTCTGTAGGTGGGTTTCCGCTGTCATTTGTACATATTGAGCAGTCGTTAAAAGTAGACAGTAGACCATTGACATATATATTATTGCGTAAGGACTGGGCGGACCGCATGTTATAATGACGCCTCGAACTTGGTCCCAAAGTGGTCTTCCCTTTATTGAAGTGAGCTAGAATATGATCGGCTATCTTCGGGAGCGGTCATAAGTTTTACAAGCAAAAATGCCGAGTTGTGTCGTGAAGGGTTGCGTGAAATACGACAAAAAGCACAATAAAAAAATTATAACATTTCATATCACCGGTAAGTTAAAAATATGTCATTAAATCAACTTCGAACATTATTTAAAACAATTTTCTTTCTTATTTGTCTCAACCTTTGGCCAAGACGAGGCGAAGCCGCATAAAAGTGCGACATAACTTTGCAGCGGCGCGCGTTATAGCCGATGAAATGAAAAGATTTAATAATATTACTATTAGATTAAATTATTTATTATATTAATTTTAATTATTTGTATTTTTATGTACAACAAATATAAATTTCAAAAATAAAAGGTTTTTTTATTTCTTTGTACATCGAAAAATACCACACCCCGCTCTTACAAGTTTACGTCTAGGAGCAGACCACGCCGATTGACATCTTAGTTATAATAGATGGCGTTAGTGTGTTTTATAGGGCGACCGCGTCCGTTAAATGTTCTGAAGACCGTATCTTTACTATTTAAATCAATGCAGTAGACAATTTGTCATAAGTCTTGCCAAGGGAGTATCGTAAGGTCTTTTCCGTGGATTATGGTAGTCAGACAAACAGTCGCTCCATGTAAAACAGTGGTAATCAGCTATACCCAGAGACTGAAAGTTGACCCGAACGAAGATGAGAAAAGGCTAGGCGAATTGATTTTGACAATAACTAAGGATATTTAAATAACAGATTTCATTATGCTTATCTTATTTTCTAAAATATTATAGATGCGAAAGTTTGTGAGGATGGTTTTATAAATGTATGGATGTTTTGTTACTCTTTCACGCAAAAACTACTGAATGGATCTGAACGAAATTTGGTAAGTAGATAGTTCATGTTGTGGAGATTAAAGTTGGCTGTATGAATGATGACGCTGATTTCGAAAAACTGCTTTATTACAAAAATTATATACAGTAAAATTATGAACGGCGCACGACGCGGACAATGTTCAAAGCTGATCGAGTGGTTTTGCTCCAGACCGCGGTTGTGTCTTAAGCCGGCTCTACACGTTGGCCAACACAGTGGCGAATGTAGTGGCCAGTGCCTATTCGCCAACGTGTAGAGGGGGTGTTTGTGCATCTTGGGTTGTATTGGAATGATGGCCGACGAGTTGGCGCGAGATCCGTGTGGTGTCGGTTTTTTGCAAAAGATCAAAGGGTTTTGGCCGAGTATTGGCTACCGCGTCCACACGTTGGGCGCGCGTTTAGTATGCTTCGAGCTCCCAGAACGATCGCACGCACCTGATTAAACATTTTAACCGACTTCAAAAAAAGAAGGAGGTTCTCAGTTCGTCTTGAACTATTTTTTATGTATGTTACCTCATAACTCGAAGTCAGCTGGACCGATTTAGAAAATTCTCTTTAGATTTGAAATGGTATACTTTCTAGTTGGTCCAATTGTTATGAAATCAGGATCTGATGATGGGATCCTGGAGTAATCGAGGGAACTCTTCAAATATTATAGGCACACCTATAGCGTTTTGGGTATTTCTTATAGTATCTTGTGCAGTTGCTCTCGAAAAGTACCATTTGGGGACGTGGAACTGATGATGAAGACCACAGATGACCACCGAAACTACTCAATAATAATTATTTCGTGGATTGCGATTCGATTACTTGAATATGGATGTTAAGCACTTTATGTTCGTCACAATGCATATGGTGATGTAGAGCTGATGGTGAAGTACCAGGAGAACTCCTCAAAAATTAACGGCTCTGCATCGGGAAAAGCAATATTTTGTAAAAGGTGATAAGTAGTTGACCTTTTGGCTTTTGTAACTAGATAAATTACAAACCGACCCACTAAAAAGCGTCAAAACAATTTTTTTACAAAAAATAAAACCGACTTCCATATCAAAATAATACAAAGGCAAAAATAACTTTAATTTCGGAAGGCGGTGTCAAAAAAAGAACTACAAAAAATAGAAAAAAACTAGAAAAATACAAAACCAATAACACCGACTACCGAAATTAAAATTATTTTTGGCTTTGTAGTGTTTTGATATGGAAGTTGGTTTTATTTTTTGTTAAAAAGTTTTTATAGTCACGCGTCGGTAACAACTAGTGTAAACAAAATGTGAGTAATGACTAATAACGAAGAAACTTTTCGGTTTATAGAGCTCTACCAAGCCGTAAATTGTTTGTGGAACCCAAGAAGCAGAAGTTAGCGCCTCCATATCCAATTTAATAAATACGTCCGCACATTGTCCTGAACCGTAGCAAACTGAACGACCTTCCAACGTGTGGACGCTATCACGAACTCTTGGCCAATATGCTGGCCACTACATTCGCCACTGTGTTGGCCAACGTGTAGAGCCGGCTTTATATAAAACCACCACGCGCCGTTCCGTACCCCTGTCGTCGCTGTCGCCGGTGCCGCTTCCATCGACATCATCGTTTCATTCGAGAAGTTTCCGCACAGTTCACATTCTGGAATAACACATACTTTTATCCCGGACTTCCCACCAGGTCGAGATTTCCATGGGAAAACCCTCCCACACAAACAGTCGCGGGCAGAAGCTAATAATAAGCATAGGAGCAGAGCAGTGAAGGGAAATGTTGGGAAAACGGGAGAAGTTACTCCATTTTTAGCGTTTCGTAGCCGAATGGCAAAAAACGGAACCCTTATAGTTTCGACATGTCTGTCCGTCTGTCTGTCTGTCTGTCCGTCCGTCCGTATGTCACAGCCATTTTATTCCGAAACTATTAAGACTATACATGTGAAACTTACTAGGTAGATGTATTCTGTGAACCGCTTTTCGATTTTATGAAAAAAATAAAAAATATTTAAAATAAAGGGGGCTCCCCATACATGGAACTGAAACTGAAAATATTTTTTTTCATGAAACCTATGCGTGTGTGGTATCTATAGACATTTCTTATAAAATGACATTGAAGTTTCTAAAACCACTTTTTGATAAAGTTAATCGTTTAAAAGATATACGCTTCTAAAGTGGTAAAATGTGTGCCTTCCCCCCCTCTAACTTCTATAATTATGGAGTGAAAAATCTAAAAAAATATATGCTGTAGATCTTAATGTAATCTTTCAACCAAAATTGGTTTGAACGAGATCGGGTCAGCAGTTTTTGAGATACAGTATATTTTCTAAAACCGCAAATATAACTTTGTAATTCATACAAACACTATGAAAAACAAAGTTATTTGGCATAGTTATAAAAATTGTAAATAAGATAGTTTTAAGAAATTTTTAAGTTTTTTTTTTTCAAATAAATATATTAAATTATATTTATTATATTTACTACGGAACCCTTCATGGGCGAGTGTGACTCGCACTTGGCCAATTTTTTTTAAGCTTCCGTCGCGTGTGCAACCTTAATGGTTAAAGCTACACAGAAATCATTTCATGTCGGAAATGTTCTCCTTAAAATTATATAAAAAATATCCCACGACAGCATATGTCTATCTTTTATGGTTGACTCACAATAACACGTGTAACTCCCGATAGCTTAGCAGTTCGAAGCTTTCTGATTATAATATTCGTCTACTCTTACGTTTATAACACTCTCAGTCACCACTAATTGAAAAAGTTAACATTATTAACTATTCCATAAAAAAGAATCATATAAATCGGTATAGAAACACCAAAGTTATACATGAAATACGCTAATAATAAGCCATTGCGCATGAATACTGAATCATGCTATAAGGATTATTTTTGAGAATCAGTCGCCGCGCTCGACGCGTCTCGCGGCCGAAGGTATAAAAAGGCGGGGCGTCCGAGTGCGAGCTTCTTCAGCTATCCCGTCCAATTACCATATATAAAATACTTTATATTTAGACCAAAGTCCATATATCATATATAACATACATTTACAAATAAACAAAAAATAAACACACAAATCTATAGATATAAAAGAAAGTCGTGTTAGTTCCCCCCCCCCCGTTGTGACGCCACCGCGAGCAGTCGTGTTTTTCGAACGGTCCGTAAATCTTAATTGTAAAAAGTGGTATTAATAACGTTAATCAATCCAAAACATATTCTATTCCGTTATAAACTCAGTGATTAACAAAACTGTGCTAAAACAAATCCCACATCACAACAATTACACCAGAGTGAGCAAAAACTAATTTTAAAAAGTGTCGTTAAAAGCAGTGATTGTTGTTACGCGAGTGTGACCTCCAAAAGTATAAGACACTACTACCCACAACTTTGTTTTGTGCAAAAACTGTTTGTGCCACCCGAAAAGCTATTTGAACTCCGAGTTACTAAGGTGACCGGTCGAGAGGCGTGAAGTCTGCCCTATACGATAGCGGTTGCTGGTTCAAACCCTAGAGAGGAAAGTTCTTTTTGGATTTGCTTTGGTTGTTTTCATTATGTTTTATATTTTTTTCACGTTTTTTTCTGATTAAAAAACGCACAAGTTATATACTAACTTTAACTACAGATTTTATAATTAACCAGAAAGGCCTAACACCAAGATTTACTTTGCCACTGACAGTTGAGCTCATACGTCACCATGCCCCTCAAGCGTACCCCACCTAGATCGCCAAAAAAAGGCAACGAATCTGATGTTTGTCTAAGATCTACAGCAGCTACCGATACTGAAAATGAAGACAACCACAGCATAACTATCCGCTCGCGATCACGAAAACGAGGTCATGACGATGAGCTGAACAACTCTATGTCAGAAATTAGAAAAATTATTACCGAACTGAAAACAGAACAAAACAAAAGATTGGATGAGTTACAGATTACAATCAATGACATACGAAATCAGAACGCTGGGATCATTGAGTCAGTTGAGTACCTGAGTAAGGAGTATAAGGACTTGAAGAAACAGCTAGACGACACGGAAAAAGAAAGAAGGGGGAACCTAGAACACATACAGATGTTAGAAAATAAAATCGACTTTTTAGAGAAGGCTCAAAAATATTCTTGCATTGAGATTAAAAATATTCCACCTAAACCAAAGGAATCCAAACAAGACCTTCTAGATTTAATTAACCAAGTCGGTATTGCAATAAATTTGCCCGTTCAAGCCATCAGTGTACGAGATGTTTTTCGAGTTAATACCAAGACAGATAACTACAAGCCTATCATCGTTGAATTCACCTCGGTCCTAACCAAGGAAAGCGTATTGGAACACTGCAAACAGTTTAACAACCAGCATAAAAATAACAAATTGAATACATCTCATTTACGTATTAGTGGACCACCAAAGAATATTTATATCGCTGAACACCTTTCACCGAAAACTAGAAGACTGTTTTTCCTTGCACGTGACTTCGCGAAAACCAATGAGTACAAGTTTTGTTGGACAGCTGGCGGTAAGATCTTTATTCGCAAAAGAGAAGGAGAGCGTTCACTACGTATCAATTCAGAAGCTGATTTAGTTAAGTCAAGAGCTGAACTAAATATCTGACTAGATTTATTTATGATAATAATTTTTGTGTGCTGCCTAAACAGATTTTGTATGCTTTATGTTCTTAAATTTATATTTTTTAATTTATATCCCTTAAAAGTATGTTTATCTTTTAATCAACTCATGATGTTGGTCTGGTTTGATAAACACATATCTGAACAACTTTACTTACACGATACGCGCTACAATCACTTACATTCCTCACACATCTACAAACACACACACACACATCTTGTATACGACAAACAGATTTTTTATTACGTATTGGGTTTAATTAATAATAATGCTGTGGTGTCCGTAAGCGAGGCTAGAAAAGACAAAACAATACATATAAACTGGAGAATATTAGAGCACACATTGATCCAAAATATATTAAGTAATGGCTGAGTTTACTATTAATTTTAATAATGATTTAGATAATGTCACTGTAGCTCAGTCAGCAACATGTGAAATAGAGGATTGTAAAAACTTATTACAAAATCCTAAAACGACATTAAAGATTATGGTACAAAATATACGCAGTATTCACTGCAACTTGTCAAGTTTTGAAACGTTATTAAATAGATCAAATGTTGAGTGGGATATTATTGTACTGACAGAGTGTTGGTTAGCACGCAATTCTAGCATTCCTTTTATCGACGGTTACAGGTGTTTCTCTACAAAAAATAACAAAACACAAAATGAAGGTGTCGTTATTTACTGCAAGAACTCTGATCCTTACACGATTGAGGAACCAGAGTCCTCAGATGCAAACATTCTCGTATTAAAAATCAATCAGGACACCATCCTAATAGCTATTTATCGCCCACCAAGCTATAGGAATATAGATAACTTCTTAATATCACTAGATACTTGCCTACGTAAATACTCTTCATTTAAGAATGTAATCATAGTTGGTGATATCAATATTGATATTTCCCTTAATACTCTTGACAATAGATCTTCTACTTATCTCGATATGATTGCGTTTCATGGCATGCTCCCAGCTCATACAATCCCTACTCATAGTCGCACATGCTTAGATCATGTATTATTGAGAACAAGGCTGACTGCGCATTGCTATGTTGTTCATACATCTATTACGGATCATGATTCGGTTGTACTGTACTTGGACACTGAGGCCAAGCAAACTCTAAAAAGAACCATTGGTCGCGTTAATTACGAGGGAGTGAATGAAAGCGTGAGAAGTATTGATTTCAGTTCTATATATAACATGACCGATGTAAATCAAGCTACAAATTTTTTCACAGCATCGCTCTCGCAAGCATTAGATAGAAATACTGTTAGAATTGATAACACCGGACAAAAAAGAATTTTAAAGCCCTGGATAACAAAAGGCCTCCTAAGGTGTATGAGGAACCGTGACAAACTTTATATAAAAACAAAAAAATATCCCGAAAATGAAGTTTTTCAATGCACATACCGAAGATACAGGATTTTTTGTAATAATATTCTGAAGAAGACTAAAATAAACTATGAAAAAGATATGATTGACAAAGCCGGCAAAAACAGCAAAAAATTGTGGGAAACAGTTAAAAATATCACTCATACTTCAAAAATAAAAGATAAACCAACACAATTAATTTGCCCTAACAGTCCCATAACCTCAGTCAACGACATAAACACATTCTTCGCTAGTGTTGGCCAATCATTAGCTGAAAAAATTACTCTTAATAAAACTCAGATATCACACTACAATAGTAATTCCACGTACTCTAACGATAAATCCATGGTATTTTTACCTACAGACGAACTCGAAGTAAAATCTTTAATTGCTAACCTTAAAAATGACTGTGCAGTGGGAGTTGATTACATCTCAGGAAATTTCTTAAAACAATTCACAGACGTCATTGTCCCGCCGTTAACATTCATTTGTAATTTATCTTTTGCCACGGGTGTGTTCCCTTCTGCTTTTAAAAAATCACAAATTGTGCCCATTTTCAAGAGTGGAGATAGATGCTGTGTCAGCAATTATAGACCTATTTCTATCCTGCCAGCAATGTCTAAAATACTGGAACGTCTGATGAACAGTAGACTAGTAAAGTTCCTGGAAACAAATAATCTTCTTTCCCCATCTCAATTTGGATTTCGGACACAAAAATCAACATCAGATGCTGTTCATCAATTAACAGAATTTATAATTTCTAAGCTGGATGATAGGAAAAGGGTAATGGCTATTTATCTCGATTTAGCCAAAGCATTTGACACAGTATCTATCCCCATCCTAATTAACAAACTAGAACATCTGGGAATTAGAGGTCTACCTTTGGAATTGTTTGAAGATTATCTCAAGGGAAGAACACAGGTAGTAAAAGTGGATGGTTGGATAAGTGAAGAACTGCCTATTAAATATGGCGTCCCACAAGGCAGTATTCTTGGCCCGACATTGTTTTTGGTGTACATTAATAACTTATGTAACACAAACCTGACCAATGGGAAAATAATTACATTCGCTGATGACACTGCCCTACTTTTCTATGGAGATACTTGGGAAGAGGTTTTTAATTACGCTCAAAAAGGGTTTAATCAAGTATCCAGTTGGCTGAATGATAACATCCTCACACTAAATGTAGACAAAACCAAGTTCATGACCTATACACTTAGAAATCAGGACCAATCAAACCTTACAATAATTTCACACAATTGCAATGCACCACTTAATAATTCATGTAACTGTACGCGTTTATCAAAATCGAACACTGTCAAATATTTAGGCGTCATAATTGACAATAAACTAAATTTCCAACCACATATCGAGGCCCTAGTTCCTAGAATACGTAAACTTATTTATATATTTAAATCTCTTCGACATATTGCCGACTCTTCAATAATTAAAATGGTTTATCTAGCACTGTGCCAATCCGTACTGACTTATTGCATAACTTCTTGGGGTGGTGCTGCTAAAACGTACCTTCTGAAGTTAGAGAGAGCCCAAAGAGCTATTCTAAAAGTAAGTTCTTCCCTCCCCATACGATACCCAACCTTTGATCTATATCAACGCTGTAAGGTACTGACAGTTCGGCAACTTTTCATCTTAGGAACAGTAACCAGGAAGCACTCGGAACTTTCCTATGACCACAAAAACCTGTCTAATAAAAGAAGATCCGATGCTGTTTGCACGACCACTAGATTTAAGAGCAGTCTAGCACATAAGTTCTACGGTTTTCTGGCCCCATACTTGTATAATAAGATTAATAAACAACTGTTGATATATCCTCTTACTCGGTCAGAGTGCAAGAGGAAAGTTTGTTCTTGGCTTCAAGGTACTGATTACGATACAACAGAATCTTTATTGAAACCCTTACAATAACATAAATTCACTAACAATACCATAAAAATCTATCACATGCACACCAAACACAAACACGCGCTCGCGCGCACTCACTCACACACACACACACACCCTCACACACTCCTCTCCACACACATTCACATATTCTCTACTGAACGTTAACCTACCAACCGCTTAGCTTTAGTTATAATAATTGTTTTTCCTATATATTTTTCTTATTGTTATTACCAATCGTTTCATTAATGTTTTATTTCATATTGTATTAATATCATGTTCATTTAATACAGGTCATATGTAAAAATTGTCCGACGGAGGGTAAGCCTGGTGATCTGTAATACAGGTTTTACCTTCAACAGACACCAGTCTCTATGTAATGTGCCATGTGACATTGTACTGTGTTCGTTCTTGAGAAAATAAATAAAATATTATTATTATTTCCTTTATTACATTTTATGTACATATTGTTTATATTTTTAAATATTTCTATAAAAAAAAACAAAAAAACATTTAAAAATATAAAAAACAGTAGCCCACCGGTATAGGGAACAGGGTCCAAGCTACCGGTGGTCAGGGCTCTTGAGAGAGAAACCTCCTAACAATTCGCGCCGTGTCCAGAAGTACTGCTTTCTGGACCAAGCCCTTGATCCAGCTGCCCAACGAGAGCCTCCTAAGATGTTTGTCGAGGCTCTTGGCTATTATGCCATTGGCTGAGACGACTATCGGCACAATGATTGCTGTATCCACATCCCACATGTCAACAACCTCGTGAGCCAAGTCAAGATACTTAATTTGCTTATCTTTCTCGGCTTTCACGAGGTTCTCGTCATGAGGGACCGCTATATCAACAATCACTGTGCGACGCTCTAATCGGTCTATTACCACTATATCAGGCTTATTGGCAACAATAGTCCTGTCAGTGATGATAGACCGATCCCAGTACAGTGTAATATTGCCATTTTCGAGAACTGGGTCGGGCACATACCTATAGTACGGTACTTCTGATTCCACGAGATTGTATTTAAGAGCAAGTTGCTGGTGAACAATCCTAGCTACAAGGTTGTGTCTATGCAAATAGTCTCCGTTAGCCAGACGAGAACAACCGGAGATAATGTGACGAATGGATTCTCCCGGTTTGTGACATGCCCGACATATGTCTACCGTACCATCCTTCACAATATATTTCCGATAGTTATTCGTCATCATAACTTCATCCATAATTGCACAGACAAAACCTTCGGTTTCCCCGAAGAGGTCACCAAAACGTAGCCAGGCTACGGACGCTAACGTATCTACGTCAGACCCATGAAGGGCCCGGTAATAGCGTCCGTGAAGCTCCTTGCTCTGCCATACTTCTCTGCGGTCATTAGTATCTAATACTACAGGTTTGCGCCAATTCTCGGTACCTAAGGAGAGCGGAGTGAGGCCTTTGTCCACCGCTACCACATCTCGATGCATACCCACGTCGGCTTCTAGGAAATATTCCCTAAGGCTGCATACCTCGCGGTTGTGCAGGGTCTTTGCATTTAAAAAGCCACGACCCCCGCACTTCCGCGGGATATACAGCCTCATCACCGATGAACGTGGGTGATGCATTCGATTTGCAGTCAGCGTTGTGCGGACCCGCCTGTCCAAGGCGTCAAGTTCAGTCTGAGTCCATTTGAGTATGCCAAAAGAGTACATCAATACTGGCATGACCCAACCATTGAAGGCACGCACCTTGTTTCCGCCTGATAGAAGACTATTCAGTACTTTATTCAGGCGGCCAAAGAAGCGTTCCTTCAATGACTGTTTAACATAAGCAACATTGATGCCTAGTGCCTCTGACATACCCAAATACTTGTAGGTTTCAGTTGAGCCGAGGGATCTTAGGTGTATGGAATCCGAGAGCTGAGTTCCCACGGATTCCATAATCACTCCTCGCTTTACATGCATGACCGCACATTTGTCCACCCCAAATTCCATCCTGATGGCGCTACTGAAGGTTTCCGTTACCTTCAGTAGCTCCATGAGTTGCAAGTTGTTGGGGGCAAAAAGTTTCAAATCATCCATGAAAAGCAAGTGTGATATGACCTGACCACCTCTTCTCAACTGGTAGCCTTGCCCCGAACCCTCCAGCAGTGTACTGAGAGGGTTGAGAGCCAGACAAAACCACAGTGGGCTCAGACTGTCGCCCTGAAAAATACCACGCTCAATCCTAATAGGTTCGCTGTTTTCCTGGATCTGTCGACATCCTGGATAGCAGAGGACCGTCTTCCATTGCCCCATACATGACTCAAGGAAAGTGCGGAGTATTGGATTTATTTTGTACAACTCCAACACCTTCATGAGCCATGTATGTGGAACCGAGTCATAGGCCTTCTTATAATCTATCCAACATGTCGACAGATTCCTTCGGGAACGACGAACCTGTTGGTTTATGGCAATATCGATTAGGAGAAGCTCCTTAGTACCGCGGGACCCGTTCCTACATCCATTCTGAGAAGCAGACATGATTGAATTTGTATCTATGTGATTATTAATTTTGGCTCTCAGGATGGATGTAAGAACTTTATAGACCGTCGGTAAGCACGTGATCGGTCTATAATTTTTAGGTTCCGAAGTACTGCCTGATTTATGGAGCAGGTGGGTTATTCCTGTAGTTAGGAATTGAGGTAGCGATCCTAGCTCTAGGGCAGACTGGAACTGAGCGGCCAAGCGAGCGTGCGAGCTTAGAAACCATTTTATCCAGAAATTGTGCAGCCCGTCCGGCCCTGGAGATTTCCAGTTGGATAACGGACGGACTGCACGGGTTACATCTTGGGGGCTGATCGTAATTGCCCCCATTTCTGGTATAAGATCGCACGTGCGCCTGATCTCACTCATCCAGTCACCCTCGGTGTGGCTGACAGGCACCGACCAGATGCTGCGCCAGAACGAACACATGGCGTCATCATTCGGTAGGCACGTATCAGTCACACCTTGGTTAGGTCGCTCCCAGGCCCTATAAACCCACCTTTCATTGCTTTGGAATGTGCGATTCTGAGTGTATCGCTCCACCCGCCGCTTATATCGACGAATTCGATTTGCCCATGCATAGACTTTCTGCTTCAGGAAGTCGATACGCTCTGTGACGCGGGTCAGATAATCCCGAGGACTGATATCAGTCCCCGCAAACGCCCGCCTCACAAAGCGCATCACTCTAGGACGAGTGTTGCCCTGCCTGAAGCAGATAAGTTTACCAATGAGTGCTCTAGCCTCAGCAATACGACGTTCGATCCTGCCCTGCCAAGCTGGTACAGCTGGTCGAATAACTCTGTCAGTCTTTGGAAACTTGACATGAGCTACCCGACAAGCCGCTACAGCTGCACAGTATAGGATCGAATGAGTATCGGTGAGGTCTTCACTATTGTCAAAATAATTTGACAGCAGTGAATCTAGAGCACACACTAGCGCCCTATTTTTCTTATGCATGGGTAAACGAGGCAGACGAGGTCTAAGCTCAGGCGGTGTGGAGCGATACTCCCGTAATGCACACTCCAAAGCACTCCTCAATCGTTCACTGCACTGGGTACTCACGGTTATAGCCTCGTCATCATCATCTTCACCGACGTGGTCGGGTCGCGGTGAAATACTGGGTTGTAGTTGCACCGCGGCCAGTGGCGAAGCAGATGAGACACGGCTGCACCGTGATTCGAGGCGTAGTCTATCAAGTACGGCGTCATCCAACATACGGTTACGCTGGATGACCCGCACCTGATCCGATAGTCGTTGGGCCGAAACGTTGACAGCTGGTTCAAGTACCTGAAACAGAGAGAGCATCCGACCACGGTACGCAGTCAGGTTAGTTCCCCCCTCTGTAGCCCCAAAGTATGAGCGCATGACATTTTCATTGATGGAATGTGTCCATCGCATGCGCTGCACACTTCCACCGGCAGCGGGGACCCCATCGGAGGCCGGTGGGCCTCGAAGTCCTAAGCCGGCCGGAGGGCGGCCTCTTCCTCGCCGACGCGCAGGTGGTGGTGTCGTCGGCGGCGAGAAGTATTCGTCGCTCGAGCTCGACGCAGCTGCAGCGGCCGGAGTCTCTTCACTCACGGCTGGAGCAGGTCCCGGCGGCTGCGAGGCGGAGCTGAGCGACGATTCCGCAGGTGTTGGGCGTGTGGGTTGTTGTAATTGTGCCCGGCGTCTTGTCAACATTATATCATCGTCTGTATTCTATTCGATCTTCGTTCGTATTGCTTCATATGGGGTTTTTACCAAACTGGTATGTTATGCATTTCTGTTAGTTTTTTTTTTTAACTGATTTGGTTTTGTTGAACATGGTGCATTGTAATTTAATAAATATTTATTCAAAAAGAATCGCGAAGAAAATTTTTTGACAAGCCTGTTGACAGCCGGGCCACAGATTATTATTATTATTATTATAGTTATACTATTTATAACTCAAGAACGGCTAAACCGATTTAGCTGAAAATTGGTAGGGAGGCAGCTTAGAACCAGGAGACGGACATAGGATTTTTATCCTGGAATTCCCATGGGATCGGGATTTACGTGGGAAAAACCTCCCACGCGAACTAAGTTGCGGGCAATGATATTTTATAGTACAGATATGTTATAGGCGCGCGCGTCGTGAAGACTCGAACACGAGCTAATTGGAACGTCTTGCAACTAGTCTGCGTCGAACGCAACCACAAGCGTGCCGCACCGTAATACCCGTGTCCTTAGATTTTATTTATCAAAAATGCCATCGTGTGAGTTTCGGAAGTGTACGAAATATACTTCCAAAGTAAACAAAATACAAAGGATCTCATACCACATGTGAGAATGCAAATATATTTAGATTATTTTTTATATTCAATTTATTTTCCAAACTTGCCAATAAATTATGCTTAGGAGCCATATATAGGTAAAGACAGAGAGAGCAAACTTGTTTTGTCGCGAGAGCGATAAGGATGCGTGCGTGCGGACATAGATTAGTTAAAAGTTTACAAGTGTAGAAGCGATATTGATTGACTTGTTTTAATTTGTTTTGTGTTACAATTTTTTTTTACTAAAGTTCATTTGACTGATTATTGGGGATTATAACTGTTTTTTTTTATTGAATTAGGTTTCCGAGGGATCAGGTTCGACTTCAAGATTGGATCGCAATTGTTCGTGAACAAAAAGCGAATCAGACTGGATAACATCAAAAATCAGCAGGATATGTAGCAATCACTTCCAAAGTACTAACAAATAATTATGTTCCGAAATGTGGTCGAACAATGCTTAAAAAAAAATGCAGTTCCTTAAAACATAATGCTGCCTGCATAATGTTTTATAAAATGTCAGCTACCTGTTGCTTGCATTTTCGCCAACGTTGAATTTGTTTGGTCAGTATAGGTACCTACAAAGAAACCGCTACATGACATTTCATTATGAAACCTATAGTTGTGTCATGAAATTGATTATTTATTGATTACTAGCTTTCCACCTGCTTCATCCAAGATGAAGTTCCGATTTGACGAAGTTTTCGAATCATACAATTATTGTTATGACTGATCATAAATTATTTCATTAACATAATGACTATTAAATTCTATTTTAGTTTTGAATATAGCTTTTGGCTTAGCTGAATACAAACATTAGTGATACCTAATGCTTGATCCGTGATTAACCATTATGATGTTTAATTTCTTACCTACGTACTTACTCTTCAATCGAGTGTCCACTCCGCGGCTATAAATGTTATCCTATGTCACAAGGACTCATTTGAAGCGCAATTGTTAGAATTATAGCTATCTCTTTCACTTGCGTGTTGTTTCGTATCTTTTTTTCTACTTATCAGTAAAACTTGTCAATGTGTGCCATAGATATTCGTGATGTGTGCAATTTTTACTACGCGGAACAAATTTCAACGCAAATTACTATGAACGTAACACATCTGTAATTTATAATATCATTGGTTGCGGGCAAAAGCAAGTGTTCAATAAATTATGATCTACTTAGCCTTTTCTTCAAAAATGTCAACGTCAGCTTCCAGTCTAACCGGACACATCAGAGTACTAGTGTTTTACATAGAGCGACTACCTATAACCGCAATACAGTATCTAGATAACACAATACGACGGCGAGCAGGGGTCGCTCACCGTCCAGTAAGGACCAGGCCCGAGTCGGCGGCGCGTCGTGTTCCATGCGCGCCTCAAAGAGCTGTCAACACCAGTGACGGGGCCTCATAGCCTGCCGTGGTGCCGCCGGAACTTTAGAGCAGCCGAAGGAACAGGGTGGGTTTTTAGTCAGTAGAAGTTTGACACACCCTTCCGCTTGACCCAGAGCGGAAGAAGTCATTCGATGATTTTCCCAACTAAGAAAAAAAATTGGCCAAGTGCGAGTCGGACTCGCCCATGGAGGGTTGCGTAGTAAGTATAATAAATATAATATACTTAATATATTTATTTGAAAAAAATAACAAAAAAACCTTACAAATTTCTTAAAACTAGCTTATTTACAATTTTTACAACTAACTTTGTTTTTCATAGTATTTGTATGAATTACAAAGTTATATTTGCGGTTTTAGAAAATATACTGTATCTCAAAAACTGCTGACTCGATCTCGTTCAAACCAATTTTGGTTGAAAGTTTACATTAAGATGTATATAGTTGTATGTGATATAGTTTTTTTTTAGATTTTTTCACTCCATTATTATAGAAGTTAGAGGGGGAGGACACGTTTTACCACTTTGGAAGCGTATATCTTTTAAACGATTAACTTTATGAAAAAGTCATTTTAGAAACCTTAATGTCATTTTTAAAGACCTGCCTATAGATACCACACACGGATAGATTTCATGAAAAAAAAAATATTTTCAGTTCTAGTTCCATGTACGGGGACCCCCCTTTATTTTAAATATTTTTTTTAAAATTTTGTCTTAAAATCGGAAAGCGGTTCACAGAATACATCTACCAACCAAGTTTTACATGTATAGTCCTAATAGTTTCGGAATAAAATGGCTGTGACATACGGACGGACGGACAGACAGACAGACAGACAGACGGAAAGACATGTCGAAATATGGGTTCCGTTTTTTGCCATAAAAAAACGAAGATAACACAATACGTCTAGGTAAGACTGACGTTCGATTTTCTGGCAGACGCCTTTGGATATCTTTGATGGTCGCTATGAGTAGTTAGACAACTATCCGTAAGGTTCAATTACGTCCAAATGACAGCCCCAACAACACCTAAACGTACTCTCCGAAGCACGGAGTAATCTCAATGTGTTAACATGGTTACCCATCTACATAGCGGCCCTAGCAAGTGTGGCTTAACTTTAAAGATAGACCAGTGCGGTTGAAGCGTCAATAGCCTAAAGGATAAGGTGTCGGACTTGTGATCGAGAGGTCGCAAGTTCTAACCCCACCCATTACACCATCGCCGAGAACCCACTCCAGACACAACCATATTTAGCTTAGTTGGAGGGGTTAACAGGATTGCTAGTAATGTCAATTGTACCCATATTGCTAGTAATGTTTAAAATAAAGACTGAAAACCTCTCAGGACTATGTTACTAACATCATAATCAACAACTTTTGTTCTATGACTTTTAAGAATTCGTCATATTATTTTAGTTCACCAGATTTTCATACAAAAATAAAAACTATTTAAATTGAACGCCCTAAATGTTACGAACTCTATGCGAAGCAAAAGAAAGCAATTTATACTATCGCTTTCTTTTGCTTTGTATAGACGATACATGCGTTTAGGGCGTTCAATTTAAATGTTTTTATTTTTATATGAAAATCTGGTGAACTAAAATATGACGAATTTTTAAAAGTCATAGAACAAAATTTGTTGATTATGATGTTAGTAACATAGTCCTGATAGGTTTTTGGTGTTTTACAATTAACCCTGTATATATACATATACAACGTGTAATTTAAAGGGTATATACATACCTAGTGCACGGTTTCTTTGGATGATAACAAACGATATAGCAAGGGTTTTCTAATCCTATGTCTACATGTGTGGAGCATATTAGAAATTTCAATACATTGATACCAGAAGCCGAATTTTTCAAATTAAGAAGAACGAAGAGAATTATCGTTTTATTGGCGAGTGACGTGGAAAGTGATGACCCTCATAGTGCTGTGACACGTTTGTTATTACTGGTATTCAAGAAACATATAAAACCAATAATTTGGGGTCAATTCTGTGAGTCACTTATTTTGAGCTGAAACTTTGCATAGAGACTCCATACCAGATGTTGTCTTCAGTCCTTTTGGATAGATATGGGGTGTACGTTACACGTTGTATAGGTAGGTACTATTTAGTCACGAGCTTTCTCTCAATTATATTAATGTTCAATAAAAAAAGAATATCAAACGTTTTATAAGCTAAATTAACTAAAATTGACAAAAAATACTTTATACAACTATGTAACTCACGTAAACATACAATATCATTTGAGGCTTACCCGTTGTCACACCTCAAGCTTTGGCTTGTCACGTATTCAATAACAGACAAAATGTTTGTACCTATATCGTAATATATACGAAAAAAATAATCTACTCTCTCTTATACAACAACAACAATCAGCCTTTTATTACCTCAATCTCACCTGATGGTAAGCAATGGTGTGGTCGTAGATGAAGCACGCTTGCCTAGAAGTAACCTATTCTTGACTTAAGAACAGCTATGAGGAAATTCATACTCTGGTAGGGGCATGTTTGTGTCCTCACGATGCTCTTCACCGTTTTGACAGCAGTGATGAAATAAATTACCCAAAGTAATGTACCTTTACACTTACCCATTGCACTTTTATAAAAAAAAAACCTTCCTTATAAAATTGTAAAATTAACAGGAGAGTAGAAACTTTTAAACGACTTTTTTCGGTAGGAAATTCAGTAAATGACTCTTCCCGCTCTAGTTGGGGTGGAAGACAGTGTCAACTCATACTGATACGTACTGCAGGCTTATCATTCTTAGGGCCTATGCACACCACGTTTTTTAAACGCGCCGTTGACGCGCGTTTGTAGCGATACAGACGCGATTCGTACGCAAGTCAGACGCAGCCTGTAGACCTTTTCACACCTGTATAAATTCAAATACGCGTTTGAATCGATACTGACGCGCGTGTGTAGCGATATAGACGCGGTGCAAACGCGCGTGTGTAGCGATACAGACGCGATGCAAACGCGCGTGTGTATCGATACAAACGCGCTGGAATTTTGCGTTTTTAAGCAGAACCTCGTCAACAGTAGGAAGATGGCGTCGGTCGAGATAGCATTGATTGCATACGCTTTGTTATTAATTTTTAGAAAAAGGAAGAAGAAAAATTACCGACGTTTTTAGAAACACCCATTTACAAGCGAGAGAAGATTGTGTGGACATTATACATAGACAGAACGCGCGTGTGTATCGATGCAGACGTGCCAGTGCCGCGCGTTTGAATCGATACAAACGACAACAAACTGCTCAGCAGGATAAAAGCGCGCGCGTTTAAAAAACGTGGTGTGCACAGGCCCAGTCAATATATAACCAAACCACCCTGCTCCTTCAGAAATACTTGCGTTCCGGGGCTGCGGAATCTCGTCAGAACGGAACCATTTAAAAACCATACTTAAACTTGTAGATTCATTACGACAGTGTCATAAAACGGCTTAGCGCTCGACATGACAAAGTGTTCCATGCACTCAATCACCCCAAGTATAATGACGTAGAAAAAGGTTTTGTTCCGTACCTTGGCACTTGAAAAATAATAATTACTTCCAAGCACTGCCGTTGTACGAAGATGAGAGTTCTTCTCTACAAAATAATGAGAGTCTTGCTTGCAAGGAGGGTCAAGGGTCGAAAAAACATTTGAAATCGTTATACGTTGACGTGTTTTTGTGCATGATTGTACTTTGAGAAAATTGTATTGTTTAGAACTCGTTTAGAGAGTTTAGAATTGGCAAGATAAACGTTTCATTTCGAAATAGAATTAATATTCATTTGCCTACCTTTTATTAATGTGTTGGTGTCGGTAAACGTGTGTAATGACTGTCAAAGATTAGAATACCTACAAATGGCAGTCGTGCGTGTGACTTAGCGTGCTTTCCTTTTAAGGAACTGGTTGGTTACTGGTTGGTTGGTGGGTGGTTGGTTGGTAGGTTACTTTTAGGTAAGCCTGCTCCATCTTCGATCACATCATCACTTACCATCAGGTCGGGCGCTTGAACTTGACCTTGAAGGCTGTCTCCGAATGGGGCGATGCCAACCTGGTCAAGTTTAATGCAGCTAAGACCCAGGCGTGTCTCTTCTCCGCAAAAAAGAGCCAATTTGAACCGGCTCCTACTTTCCGAGGTGTAACTGTGCCGATAACCGACCGTATCGAGCTTCTGGGGGTAACATTAACTTCTACCCTCAATTTTGGCCCGTTTATCGAGGCTAAGGCTCAACTAGCATCAAAAAAGTTGGGAATCCTAGCAAAGGTGAGACGGTACTTCACACCCGAAAAGTTGCTCAATCTCTATCAAGCCCAGGTTCGGTCGTGTATGGAGTACTGCTCTCATCTTTGGGATGGATCTGCTAAATACCAACTGGACGCGCTTGAGTCTATCGAGAAGCGGGCCAAAAGACTCATTGGCAACGATGCACTGGTCGAATCAAAGCTCCAGAGCCTTGAACATCGACGACGAATTGCAAGTCTATCGGTTTTCTATCGGTTACATTTCGGGGAGTGTGCGATGGAATTACACAATCTAATTCCACCAAGCCCGTTCCATCATCGGACTACGAGACAAACGGCGAAGCGCCATCGTTACATGGTGGACATCCCACCCATAGGCACCAAACGTTTTGGGAATACCTTCATTGTGCGTACGGCTAAGGAGTGGAATTCCCTGCCGGAGTCTGTGTTTCCCGATAGCTATATCCTAGGAGTCTTTAAGTCAAGAGTGAATAGGTTTCTTTTAGGTAAGCATGCTCCATCTTCGACCACATCATCGCTTACCATCAGGTGAGATGGTGGTCAAACGCGAACCTATTCCAAATAAAAAAAAAATAAAAAAAATAAAAAAAAAGATAGTGGTCAAACGCGAAACTATTTTCAATAAAAAAAAAAAAAAACCTGATAAATATGATTTGTTCAGAAGGTCAGCTATCCATAGGCTGACAAGCGATATAACTATACATACATTCAAATAAAGTTTAAGTGATTATCTGTGATTTCAACGTACTGCTAAATGGTCCAATATTTGCTCCAAAGGTGAATGCCAAGTTTCGGCTCGAATCATGTAGTGTCCGACAGACTTTCTAAATTAATGATAATTCATTCTATAAAACTATAAGAATAATACATTATAAATAAAATCTGTAGAAGTACACCGTTTAAAAGTCATGTTAAATAGTTATTCAATTTATCACCACGTTTTCTATCTACAATTTCAGTTAGAAATGATACCAATACCAAAATAAAATAATATCGATACAAAATTGCACTTCAACTTCACGCAAATCGATTACATAAATATCATTATGAACCTACGTAAGTGAATTTATTAGTTACTAAAGTCATAACTCGTAATTCTTATAATAATTAATAATGTTAATAATTTACAGTAATTCAATTCAATTATCGATACAGTTTAGAATAGTTATTTAGTGCTGGTAACACTTAATCTTGTAGTTGTCACTGATAATGATTGTCAAAAGTTTTACTTCTCCCGCGTTTTATGACGAGCGACGAAGTGTCTTATGTGTTTTTTGAGTGTTGTGTTGTTTATTGCTTTGTTACCAAACTCTGATTTCTGTATTACTAACGACTACCTTGGCTGTTGAAAACGAATTCAATAGTCATTATTCAATAATTTTATAGTTTACTAGCTTGTGCCAGCGGATTCAACCGCGTGGGATGTTTTTCCCGTGTAAATATATTACCATTCGAAAACAAAAAGGTTTTTTTTTTAATATTAAAATATTCACTAAAAATTTTAAATTGATACGTAAAAGAAACACTCTGTACACGCGTACTTGAAGGACGGCAACGTCGCAATTTATTTATGAATGCGTACGCGTGTACAAAGTGTTTCTTTTACGTATCAATTTAAAATTTTTAGTGAATATTTTAATATTAAAAAAAAAACCTTTTTGTTTTCGAATGGTAATATATTTTTAGCATGTATCGATGCTATACTATTGCGGGTTAACGGGGACGCCCTCTGTTAGTTAACATACTGTATTTACACAATACCAAAACACAAACAAACTTTTCTTTAAATGTCCGTCTGTCTGTCTTTCTGTTTATCCGAGCTTATACCTGGAACGGCTGAACTGAATTAAATGGGACTTTCACTGGAATAAAAAGAAGATTATGGGGTAGAATACCGGCTTTTTATACTGGAATTCTCACAGGATTAGGATTTTCGCAGGACTCAGGAATAGCCAAACAGTGAATGAAGTAGCGGGCATAGCTGGTATAATGTAATAATATTATAGAATAGAATAGAATCATTTAATTCAGGAAAACATCCCATATAAAAATCAATAAATTACATAAAAATCAATCACTACACAATCATTACAAAATTAAAATATTATTAAAATTAAAATTATTAAAATTACATAAAACAAAAAAAAAAAAGAAATATATACCAAAATTCGTTAATTTACTCATTATTAAAATTGTATCTGGAATATTAATTGCCATACGCGAAGAAGTAATTTACCTCGTATATGGCCCTTAATATTCCATTGTCAGAATCATGTATTCGGCTCATAAAGGATTATAATAATAAAAAAAAATGTTTCGCAACATACCCCGACGTAGAGGCGCGCGCAATTGACCTCATTGAACTCTATACCAAACAAATTCCACTTTTTATTCCATCCTAAGATAAAAATGTGCAAACATATCACTTTTAAATACTCAAGAAGGCTTAGTTAAAGTAACCTACTTCAGCATTTTCGCTTATATACAATCCTTACAACTCTTCAATCAAAATTCAACTCTATGTTCAGGTGCTTAAAGTGTATTTTTCATCTGAGACAAAACTATTTTTAATATTCATACAGCGAAACACATCTTGGGCCTCCTCGCTTCAAGTAATTTAGAGTCTATTGTCATATAATTGTATTACGTGGGTTGAATACGGAGGGATGCGAGAAAATTATATTTTCTAATAAACATCAGCGTTAATTATTGTTGGAGCGAAGAGGAAATATGAAGAAATAGTTACAACCTACGGCTTTACCGTCTGCGAAAAATATTTTATTATTTTGAAAGTATCAGACAAAACATTTTTTTTCTCGGGGAGAAAATCATCGAAAGAAGTGCCAGGCTTCTACTGACTAAAACTCACTCTGTTCAGTTACCCTTGCTTTCCGGGGTCGTAATATATTGTTAGACACCCGCAACCGATAGTGTTTGTGCTGTTTTTAAGAACGGTGATGGTGGTACATCACGCGTGTTCATTGTCGGTCACTGGTGCCAGTTTAAAAGTGTTACATTTGTTCACAATGATGTTTAATGCTTTTGTGCATTAGTCGGTTCGGCAGCCAAGTTTCATACAAATCCATTTTGCCTGTGAGGCGCGATATCTGAACAAAAAATATCAACACTTCTAAACATAATGCACTAACCAGTCAAAAACCGTCTTACCAAAACTTGCATACCGGTCTTTGATCAGAACTAGAGGCAAAGCGCCGTCCACCTGCTATTAAAACATCGTTCTCAATATGCTGATACCTTGCAAGTTGGCTGGTCTTAAATTAATTTCACACTTGGTAACTTGTCTGCCTCTACGAGAGAATTTATTGCTTCCACCGTTTTCTTGTTTCGGTCGGTGTTTCTGAAATGCAGCGGTAGTCATATTGTTTTTTGGGTCGGGGCGAGTGGTGACGGGGCTATGCCCCCGTCCGCAGGAGCTATACCTTTTCTTTATCTGTTTAGCCTTTTTCAAACTATATCGGTGTTATTTCTTTTTTCTGATCGACTTCTAAAAAAGGAGGAGGTTCTCAATTCGGATGTTTGTTTGTTTTTTTTTATGTTTGTTCGGACATAGCTCCGTCGCTTGCTAACCGATTTGAAAAATTCTTTTTTTGTTGGAAAGGGTATACTTTTCAAATGGTCCCATTAAAATTTTATTGAAATTAGACAAGCCGTTTCTGAAAAATAGACAAAAGTCTGAAAAAATATTTACATTGACGATCTTTTCGTTTACTCTGCTGGTGAAGGTGATAAGTAGTTGACATTTTGGCTTTTGTAACTAGATTAATTACAAACTGACCCACTAAAAAGCGCCAAAATAAAAACATTTTTGCAAAAAATAAAACCGACTTCCATATCAAAACACTACAAAGCCAAAAATAATTTTAATTACGGAAGGCGGTGAGAAAAAAAAAAGATAATACAAAACTAATAACACCGACTACCGAAATTAAAATTATTTTTGGCTTTGTAGTGTTTTGATATGAAAGTCGGTTTTATTTTTTGCAAAAAAGTTTTTTTATTGATAATAGGCTCGCGTTTGACCACCATCTCCCCTGATGGTAAGTGATGATGTGGTCGAAGATGGAGCACGCTTACCTAAAAGTAACTTGTAACAAACTGCCAAAAATGTACCTACAAGCAGCCGGAACCAAAGATTTCAGTGCTTTCCGTGGGACTGAGGAATCTGGGTATGTTTGGATGGTTACCCATCCACGGACAGACCTCCGCAAGCTGATTTCATAACCTTGAAGATCGACCTGTGGGGCTGTTATTATTTGTAGGATCTGTACCAGGACCCGTAAAGACGGACAAGTCATTTAGTAGCCTTTGTATGGCATAGCGATTGTAGGTGCGCGCGCCTATACAAAAAGGATAGCACTCACGCACACATGTTTGTAGTTGCTTGGTCGAGAGACTGTCGCGGTATCGCTTCTTCATGACACCTTGGCGGTCTGTCCCCTCCAGATGGGAGCTTCAGTTACCTGGATATAATTCAGCGAAAGAAAATCAGCGATGAAGGCTAGGACGATCCTACGGTATGTGTGTTTTTGTACAGAACTTTCAGATTGGCTGCTTCTATCATAATAGGGTCGAGAAGGTTATTTATTTTATAGTTGAAAATGCCAAATAAGTACTAGCTGACCCGCCACGATTTCGTTCGCGTGGTATCCTACCCCTACCCAACTGATACCACTACCCCAATCCTACCGATATCCTACCCATACCTTACTCTACCCCTACCCTATCTCTACGCTACCCTTTTACAGACATTTCCTACTTTTTTTTTTTCATAAGAACCTTCTCCTGACAAAACCAAACACTACAAAAAAAGAATCAGCCAAACCGGTCCAGCCGCTTTCGTGTTTTGCGCTTAGCAACACATTTAGCGATTCATTTTTATTATATGGATTTAAAAATACAAGGAAAATGTTCCTTTACAATACGAGTACACATTACGTACAAAAACTAAACAAGAACTTACAAACAAAACCAATCATCTCAGTACTATCTTCACCTTAATCAAAAACGAGCAAAACTGAAGATATTGAATTCCTTTCAAAGTAACTCTTTCGAGTTTAAACTTTGTCATTGGTAAAAGTTTGGAGCGAAATAGTATGAATCAATAGTTTCCAAGTGTCCCTACTGAACTCTGCCAGTTCTTATTGTTTAAATTATTATTACAGGGTCATTTTATTTATTTTGTATACATATTGTTTCGAGCTGGGTTTCGTGATAGAAATAATTAACGCCAATTAAACCAAAACTAACATCTTAATTAAATACATGCAGAATTTCTCACTACAATACTTGTCACTTAATACCTAAATCGCACTGAAATTCACATGTAGAGCTTTGATTATATCACCTCGTATTTTATAAGGATAATTGACTCTCTGCATTTCTTTGCAAGCTATTTATACCGCGATGTATGTATCGACTCACTGCCAATACAGGCAAGAATGTTCCAGAACCTTCTCGACATACTCAGTACCTACGGCTGCTCGCCGCCAGGTGGCATTAGTATCTCGAACGTTCTAGAAGTCGATCTCAGTTTCTCGACGTACTTATCAAAGCGACTGGCGTAACAATATTTTCTTCTGTAGGTATACTAGATTTAAGGAAAGACCTTGTGGTTAAAATAATTATATATAGTTAAGCAACGTTTATGTAGGTCGGTCTAGATGGATAACATTCTTCCGTGTGTCGAAGAGCACTTAGCCGTTAGTCACGGCTCATTTGTGACAATTGGTACGGGTAATCCAAAGCGAAAATATCTGTCACCTGTGAAGGTCAGATATCTAGTTTTTAAAAAGAGGTCTAGCAATTTCGGTAGAATTCATATAACTAAAATCTTGTTAACCCCTCCAACTAAGCTAATTATGCTTGTGTTTGAAGTGTTTGGAGAGCTACACAATTTAAATTGTGATAATACAGAGTTACTTTTGCAACGTATGACCTAATAATAAAGTGATGTTATTTGCTTATACAAAGTGTAATTTAAAGGGTATATACATACCTACCAAGTGCAAAGTGCATGGCTTCTTTAGATGATAACAAACGATATGGCAGGGGTTTTGTAATAATCTTAAGTCTACGTGTGTAGAACTTATTACAAATTCCAATACACTGATACCAGAGACCGAATTTTTCAAATTAAGAAGAACGAAAAGAATTATTGTGTTGTTGGCAAGTGACGTGGAAAGTTATTGACCATCGTAGTGCTGTGACACGTTTGTTATGATTGGTATTCAAGAAATATATGAAACCAATAATTTGGTATCAATTCTTTGAGTCAGTTATTTTGTGCTGAAACTGTGCATAGAGACTCCATACCAGATGTTGTCTTCAGCCCTTTTGGATAGATATGAGGTTTCCGTTAAACGTTGTATAGTCACAACATGTACACTTAAAATTTAATCTCATTCTCTCTCACACACACACTCAGACACTCCATCACACACACACAAACACACCATCACACACCTACACAGACGCACCATCACATATACACACTCACGCACATATACAATTAATTGTATTTATAATGTAAGGGAAGAGCGGAGCCTTCAACTACATGCATTTCTATGCTTAAATGACGGCTCCTCGACATGAAATGTAAGCCAAAATTATATGTAATAAACTTTTGTTTTAGGAGTGGATTTCGTGTTATGTGTGGGGTTCGAACCCGTGACCTCTCGATCTCAAGTCTGTTACCTTAGCCATTAGGCTAATGACTCGGCAGATGGTGCTGATGATGAGATTTGTATGTCAATATTCTTACATATTATAAAACCAAGTCTCCTAACGCCACTGTTTATCTGATCGCGATAAACTCGAAAACAACTGAACAGATTTTCAAGCGGTTATCGCGGTAGATTGATTCATGATGAATGTTTATAATTTATTATGATTTCGGGATGTGTTACATAACAATCTGCACGGAGCATGTGTGATAGGTTACAGACCACTTTCTCACACATATATTACAGGCGGATTGTGATAATTATGCTTCTAGTGTGCCAAATATTGCACAGTTTTGTGTAATAGTATATGGTGAAAAAAAAAAACGTAGTGAATTATCTTCGGGGCTGCGGGATTGTTCTAACCAGATACCTCGGCCTCGAAACGCAAGGGCTGCCTGCATCTTGCCACCTGCTATTAAAACATCGTTCTCAATATGCTGATACCTTGCAAGTTGGCTGGTCTTAAATTAATTTCACACTTGGTAACTTGTCTGCCTCTACGAGAGAATTTATTGCTTCCACCGTTTTCTTGTTTCGGTCGGTGTTTCTGAAATGCAGCGGTAGTCATATTGTTTTTTGGGTCGGGGCGAGTGGTGACGGGGCTATGCCCCCGTCCGCAGGAGCTATACCTTTTCTTTATCTGTTTAGCCCTTTTCAAACTATATCGGTGTTATTTCTTTTTTCTGATCGACTTCTAAAAAAGGAGGAGGTTCTCAATTCGGATGTTTGTTTGTTTTTTTTTATGTTTGTTCGGACATAGCTCCGTCGCTTGCTAACCGATTTGAAAAATTCTTTTTTTGTTGGAAAGGGTATACTTTTCAAATGGTCCCATTAAAATTTTATTGAAATTAGACAAGCCGTTTCTGAAAAATAGACAAAAGTCTGAAAAAATATTTACATTGACG
The DNA here is from genome assembly GCA_943138885.2 of Tholera decimalis. Classification (NCBI taxonomy): domain Eukaryota; kingdom Metazoa; phylum Arthropoda; class Insecta; order Lepidoptera; family Noctuidae; genus Tholera; species Tholera decimalis. Next base: position 7,436,497 of record OW964568.2, read on the forward strand.
ATCTTTTCGTTTACTCTGCTGGTGAAGGTGATAAGTAGTTGACATTTTGGCTTTTGTAACTAGATTAATTACAAACTGACCCACTAAAAAGCGCCAAAATAAAAACTTTTTTGCAAAAAATAAAACCGACTTCCATATCAAAACACTACAAAGCCAAAAATCATTTTAATTACGGAAGGCGGTGTGAAAAAAAAAAGAAAATACAAAACTAATAACACCGACTACCGAAATTAAAATTATTTTTGGCTTTGTAGTGTTTTGATATGAAAGTCGGTTTTATTTTTTGCAAAAAAGTTTTTTTATTGATAATAGGCTCGCGTTTGACCACCATTTCCCCTGATGGTAAGTGATGATGTGGTCGAAGATGGAGCACGCTTACCTAAAAGTAACTTGTAACAAACTGCCAAAAATGTACCTACAAGCAGCCGGAACCAAAGATTTCAGTGCTTTCCGTGGGACTGAGGAATCTGGGTATGTTTGGATGGTTACCCATCCACGGACAGACCTCCGCAAGCTGATTTCATAACCTTGAAGATCGACCTGTGGGGCTGTTATTATTTGTAGGATCTGTACCAGGACCCGTAAAGACGGACAAGTCATTTAGTAGCCTTTGTATGGCATAGCGATTGTAGGTGCGCGCGCCTATACAAAAAGGATAGCACTCACGCACACATGTTTGTAGTTGCTTGGTCGAGAGACTGTCGCGGTATCGCTTCTTCATGACACCTTGGCGGTCTGTCCCCTCCAGATGGGAGCTTCAGTTACCTGGATATAATTCAGCGAAAGAAAATCAGCGATGAAGGCTAGGACGATCCTACGGTATGTGTGTTTTTGTACAGAACTTTCAGATTGGCTGCTTCTATCATAATAGGGTCGAGAAGGTTATTTATTTTATAGTTGAAAATGCCAAATAAGTACTAGCTGACCCGCCACGATTTCGTTCGCGTGGTATCCTACCCCTACCCAACTGATACCACTACCCCAATCCTACCGATATCCTACCCATACCTTACTCTACCCCTACCCTATCTCTACGCTACCCTTTTACAGACATTTCCTACTTTTTTTTTCATAAGAACCTTCTCCTGACAAAACCAAACACTACAAAAAAAGAATCAGCCAAACCGGTCCAGCCGCTTTCGTGTTTTGCGCTTAGCAACACATTTAGCGATTCATTTTTATTATATGGATTTAAAAATACAAGGAAAATGTTCCTTTACAATACGAGTACACATTACGTACAAAAACTAAACAAGAACTTACAAACAAAACCAATCATCTCAGTACTATCTTCGCCTTAATCAAAAACGAGCAAAACTGAAGATATTGAATTCCTTTCAAAGTAACTCTTTCGAGTTTAAACTTTGTCATTGGTAAAAGTTTGGAGCGAAATAGTATGAATCAATAGTTTCCAAGTGTCCCTACTGAACTCTGCCAGTTCTTATTGTTTAAATTATTATTACAGGGTCATTTTATTTATTTTGTATACATATTGTTTCGAGCTGGGGTTCGTGATAGAAATAATTAACGCCAATTAAACCAAAGCTAACATCTTAATTAAATACATGCAGAATTTCTCACTACAATACTTGTCACTTAACACCTAAATCGCACTGAAATTCACATGTAGAGCTTTGATTATATCACCTCGTATTTTATAAGGATAATTGACTCTCTGCATTTCTTTGCAAGCTATTTATACCGCGATGTATGTATCGACTCACTGCCAATACAGGCAAGAATGTTCCAGAACCTTCTCGACATACTCAGTACCTACGGCTGCTCGCCGCCAGGTGGCATTAGTATCTCGAACGGTCTAGAAGTCGATCTCAGTTTCTCGACGTACTTATCTAAGCGACTGGCGTAACAATATTTTCTTCTGTAGGTATACTAGATTTAAGGAAAGACCTTGTGGTTAAAATAATTATATATAGTTAAGCAACGTTTATGTAGGTCGGTCTAGATGGATAACATTCTTCCGTGTGTCGAAGAGCACTTAGCCGTTAGTCACGGCTCATTTGTGACAATTGGTACGGGTAATCCAAAGCGAAAATATCTGTCACCTGTGAAGGTCAGATATCTAGTTTTTAAAAAGAGGTCTAGCAATTTCGGTAGAATTCATATAACTAAAATCTTGTTAACCCCTCCAACTAAGCTAATTATGCTTGTGTTTGAAGTGTTTGGAGAGCTACACAATTTAAATTGTGATAATACAGAGTTACTTTTGCAACGTATGACCTAATAATAAAGTGATGTTATTTGCTTATACAAAGTGTAATTTAAAGGGTATATACATACCTACCAAGTGCAAAGTGCATGGCTTCTTTAGATGATAACAAACGATATGGCAAGGGTTTTGTAATAATCTTAAGTCTACGTGTGTAGAACTTATTACAAATTCCAATACACTGATACCAGAGACCGAATTTTTTAAATTAAGTAGAACGAAAAGAATTATTGTGTTGTTGGCAAGTGACGTGGAAAGTTATTGACCATCGTAGTGCTGTGACACGTTTGTTATGATTGGTATTCAAGAAATATATGAAACCAATAATTTGGTATCAATTCTTTGAGTCAGTTATTTTGTGCTGAAACTGTGCATAGAGACTCCATACCAGATGTTGTCTTCAGCCCTTTTGGATAGATATGAGGTTTCCGTTAAACGTTGTATAGTCACAACATGTACACTTAAAATTTAATCTCATTCTCTCTCACACACACACTCAGACACTCCATCACACACACACAAACACACCATCACACACCTACACAGACGCACCATCACATATACACACTCACGCACATATACAATTAATTGTATTTATAATGTAAGGGAAGAGCGGAGCCTTCAACTACATGCATTTCTATGCTTAAATGACGGCTCCTCGACATGAAATGTAAGCCAAAATTATATGTAATAAACTTTTGTTTTAGGAGTGGATTTCGTGTTATGTGTGGGGTTCGAACCCGTGACCTCTCGATCTCAAGTCTGTTACCTTAGCCATTAGGCTAATGACTCGGCAGATGGTGCTGATGATGAGATTTGTATGTCAATATTCTTACATATTATAAAACCAAGTCTCCTAACGCCACTGTTTATCTGATCGCGATAAACTCGAAAACAACTGAACAGATTTTCAAGCGGTTATCACATGGGTAGATTGATTCATGATGAATGTTTATAATTTATTATGATTTCGGGATGTGTTACATAACAATCTGCACGGAGCATGTGTGATAGGTTACAGACCACTTTCTCACACATATATTACAGGCGGATTGTGATAATTATGCTTCTAGTGTGCCAAATATTGCACAGTTTTGTGTAATAGTATATGGTGAAAAAAAAAAACGTAGTGAATTATCTTCGGGGCTGCGGGATTGTTCTAACCAGATACCTCGGCCTCGAAACGCAAGGGCTGCCTGCATCTTGCCACCTGCTATTAAAACATCGTTCTCAATATGCTGATACCTTGCAAGTTGGCTGGTCTTAAATTAATTTCACACTTGGTAACTTGTCTGCCTCTACGAGAGAATTTATTGCTTCCACCGTTTTCTTGTTTCGGTCGGTGTTTCTGAAATGCAGCGGTAGTCATATTGTTTTTTGGGTCGGGGCGAGTGGTGACGGGGCTATGCCCCCGTCCGCAGGAGCTATACCTTTTCTTTATCTGTTTAGCCCTTTTCAAACTATATCGGTGTTATTTCTTTTTTCTGATCGACTTCTAAAAAAGGAGGAGGTTCTCAATTCGGATGTTTGTTTGTTTTTTTTTATGTTTGTTCGGACATAGCTCCGTCGCTTGCTAACCGATTTGAAAAATTCTTTTTTTGTTGGAAAGGGTATACTTTTCAAATGGTCCCATTAAAATTTTATTGAAATTAGACAAGCCGTTTCTGAAAAATAGACAAAAGTCTGAAAAAATATTTACATTGACGATCTTTTCGTTTACTCTGCTGGTGAAGGTGATAAGTAGTTGACATTTTGGCTTTTGTAACTAGATTAATTACAAACTGACCCACTAAAAAGCGCCAAAATAAAAACTTTTTTGCAAAAAATAAAACCGACTTCCATATCAAAACACTACAAAGCCAAAAATCATTTTAATTACGGAAGGCGGTGTGAAAAAAAAAAGAAAATACAAAACTAATAACACCGACTACCGAAATTAAAATTATTTTTGGCTTTGTAGTGTTTTGATATGAAAGTCGGTTTTATTTTTTGCAAAAAAGTTTTTTTATTGATAATAGGCTCGCGTTTGACCACCATTTCCCCTGATGGTAAGTGATGATGTGGTCGAAGATGGAGCACGCTTACCTAAAAGTAACTTGTAACAAACTGCCAAAAATGTACCTACAAGCAGCCGGAACCAAAGATTTCAGTGCTTTCCGTGGGACTGAGGAATCTGGGTATGTTTGGATGGTTACCCATCCACGGACAGACCTCCGCAAGCTGATTTCATAACCTTGAAGATCGACCTGTGGGGCTGTTATTATTTGTAGGATCTGTACCAGGACCCGTAAAGACGGACAAGTCATTTAGTAGCCTTTGTATGGCATAGCGATTGTAGGTGCGCGCGCCTATACAAAAAGGATAGCACTCACGCACACATGTTTGTAGTTGCTTGGTCGAGAGACTGTCGCGGTATCGCTTCTTCATGACACCTTGGCGGTCTGTCCCCTCCAGATGGGAGCTTCAGTTACCTGGATATAATTCAGCGAAAGAAAATCAGCGATGAAGGCTAGGACGATCCTACGGTATGTGTGTTTTTGTACAGAACTTTCAGATTGGCTGCTTCTATCATAATAGGGTCGAGAAGGTTATTTATTTTATAGTTGAAAATGCCAAATAAGTACTAGCTGACCCGCCACGATTTCGTTCGCGTGGTATCCTACCCCTACCCAACTGATACCACTACCCCAATCCTACCGATATCCTACCCATACCTTACTCTACCCCTACCCTATCTCTACGCTACCCTTTTACAGACATTTCCTACTTTTTTTTTCATAAGAACCTTCTCCTGACAAAACCAAACACTACAAAAAAAGAATCAGCCAAACCGGTCCAGCCGCTTTCGTGTTTTGCGCTTAGCAACACATTTAGCGATTCATTTTTATTATATGGATTTAAAAATACAAGGAAAATGTTCCTTTACAATACGAGTACACATTACGTACAAAAACTAAACAAGAACTTACAAACAAAACCAATCATCTCAGTACTATCTTCGCCTTAATCAAAAACGAGCAAAACTGAAGATATTGAATTCCTTTCAAAGTAACTCTTTCGAGTTTAAACTTTGTCATTGGTAAAAGTTTGGAGCGAAATAGTATGAATCAATAGTTTCCAAGTGTCCCTACTGAACTCTGCCAGTTCTTATTGTTTAAATTATTATTACAGGGTCATTTTATTTATTTTGTATACATATTGTTTCGAGCTGGGGTTCGTGATAGAAATAATTAACGCCAATTAAACCAAAGCTAACATCTTAATTAAATACATGCAGAATTTCTCACTACAATACTTGTCACTTAACACCTAAATCGCACTGAAATTCACATGTAGAGCTTTGATTATATCACCTCGTATTTTATAAGGATAATTGACTCTCTGCATTTCTTTGCAAGCTATTTATACCGCGATGTATGTATCGACTCACTGCCAATACAGGCAAGAATGTTCCAGAACCTTCTCGACATACTCAGTACCTACGGCTGCTCGCCGCCAGGTGGCATTAGTATCTCGAACGTTCTAGAAGTCGATCTCAGTTTCTCGACGTACTTATCTAAGCGACTGGCGTAACAATATTTTCTTCTGTAGGTATACTAGATTTAAGGAAAGACCTTGTGGTTAAAATAATTATATATAGTTAAGCAACGTTTATGTAGGTCGGTCTAGATGGATAACATTCTTCCGTGTGTCGAAGAGCACTTAGCCGTTAGTCACGGCTCATTTGTGACAATTGGTACGGGTAATCCAAAGCGAAAATATCTGTCACCTGTGAAGGTCAGATATCTAGTTTTTAAAAAGAGGTCTAGCAATTTCGGTAGAATTCATATAACTAAAATCTTGTTAACCCCTCCAACTAAGCTAATTATGCTTGTGTTTGAAGTGTTTGGAGAGCTACACAATTTAAATTGTGATAATACAGAGTTACTTTTGCAACGTATGACCTAATAATAAAGTGATGTTATTTGCTTATACAAAGTGTAATTTAAAGGGTATATACATACCTACCAAGTGCAAAGTGCATGGCTTCTTTAGATGATAACAAACGATATGGCAAGGGTTTTGTAATAATCTTAAGTCTACGTGTGTAGAACTTATTACAAATTCCAATACACTGATACCAGAGACCGAATTTTTTAAATTAAGTAGAACGAAAAGAATTATTGTGTTGTTGGCAAGTGACGTGGAAAGTTATTGACCATCGTAGTGCTGTGACACGTTTGTTATGATTGGTATTCAAGAAATATATGAAACCAATAATTTGGTATCAATTCTTTGAGTCAGTTATTTTGTGCTGAAACTGTGCATAGAGACTCCATACCAGATGTTGTCTTCAGCCCTTTTGGATAGATATGAGGTTTCCGTTAAACGTTGTATAGTCACAACATGTACACTTAAAATTTAATCTCATTCTCTCTCACACACACACTCAGACACTCCATCACACACACACAAACACACCATCACACACCTACACAGACGCACCATCACATATACACACTCACGCACATATACAATTAATTGTATTTATAATGTAAGGGAAGAGCGGAGCCTTCAACTACATGCATTTCTATGCTTAAATGACGGCTCCTCGACATGAAATGTAAGCCAAAATTATATGTAATAAACTTTTGTTTTAGGAGTGGATTTCATGTTATGTGTGGGGTTCGAACCCGTGACCTCTCGATCTCAAGTCTGTTACCTTAGCCATTAGGCTAATGACTCGGCAGATGGTGCTGATGATGAGATTTGTATGTCAATATTCTTACATATTATAAAACCAAGTCTCCTAACGCCACTGTTTATCTGATCGCGATAAACTCGAAAACAACTGAACAGATTTTCAAGCGGTTATCACATGGGTAGATTGATTCATGATGAATGTTTATAATTTATTATGATTTCGGGATGTGTTACATAACAATCTGCACGGAGCATGTGTGATAGGTTACAGACCACTTTCTCACACATATATTACAGGCGGATTGTGATAATTATGCTTCTAGTGTGCCAAATATTGCACAGTTTTGTGTAATAGTATATGGTGAAAAAAAAAAACGTAGTGAATTATCTTCGGGGCTGCGGGATTGTTCTAACCAGATACCTCGGCCTCGAAACGCAAGGGCTGCCTGCATCTTGCCACCTGCTATTAAAACATCGTTCTCAATATGCTGATACCTTGCAAGTTGGCTGGTCTTAAATTAATTTCACACTTGGTAACTTGTCTGCCTCTACGAGAGAATTTATTGCTTCCACCGTTTTCTTGTTTCGGTCGGTGTTTCTGAAATGCAGCGGTAGTCATATTGTTTTTTGGGTCGGGGCGAGTGGTGACGGGGCTATGCCCCCGTCCGCAGGAGCTATACCTTTTCTTTATCTGTTTAGCCCTTTTCAAACTATATCGGTGTTATTTCTTTTTTCTGATCGACTTCTAAAAAAGGAGGAGGTTCTCAATTCGGATGTTTGTTTGTTTTTTTTTATGTTTGTTCGGACATAGCTCCGTCGCTTGCTAACCGATTTGAAAAATTCTTTTTTTGTTGGAAAGGGTATACTTTTCAAATGGTCCCATTAAAATTTTATTGAAATTAGACAAGCCGTTTCTGAAAAATAGACAAAAGTCTGAAAAAATATTTACATTGACGATCTTTTCGTTTACTCTGCTGGTGAAGGTGATAAGTAGTTGACATTTTGGCTTTTGTAACTAGATTAATTACAAACTGACCCACTAAAAAGCGCCAAAATAAAAACTTTTTTGCAAAAAATAAAACCGACTTCCATATCAAAACACTACAAAGCCAAAAATCATTTTAATTACGGAAGGCGGTGTGAAAAAAAAAAGAAAATACAAAACTAATAACACCGACTACCGAAATTAAAATTATTTTTGGCTTTGTAGTGTTTTGATATGAAAGTCGGTTTTATTTTTTGCAAAAAAGTTTTTTTATTGATAATAGGCTCGCGTTTGACCACCATTTCCCCTGATGGTAAGTGATGATGTGGTCGAAGATGGAGCACGCTTACCTAAAAGTAACTTGTAACAAACTGCCAAAAATGTACCTACAAGCAGCCGGAACCAAAGATTTCAGTGCTTTCCGTGGGACTGAGGAATCTGGGTATGTTTGGATGGTTACCCATCCACGGACAGACCTCCGCAAGCTGATTTCATAACCTTGAAGATCGACCTGTGGGGCTGTTATTATTTGTAGGATCTGTACCAGGACCCGTAAAGACGGACAAGTCATTTAGTAGCCTTTGTATGGCATAGCGATTGTAGGTGCGCGCGCCTATACAAAAAGGATAGCACTCACGCACACATGTTTGTAGTTGCTTGGTCGAGAGACTGTCGCGGTATCGCTTCTTCATGACACCTTGGCGGTCTGTCCCCTCCAGATGGGAGCTTCAGTTACCTGGATATAATTCAGCGAAAGAAAATCAGCGATGAAGGCTAGGACGATCCTACGGTATGTGTGTTTTTGTACAGAACTTTCAGATTGGCTGCTTCTATCATAATAGGGTCGAGAAGGTTATTTATTTTATAGTTGAAAATGCCAAATAAGTACTAGCTGACCCGCCACGATTTCGTTCGCGTGGTATCCTACCCCTACCCAACTGATACCACTACCCCAATCCTACCGATATCCTACCCATACCTTACTCTACCCCTACCCTATCTCTACGCTACCCTTTTACAGACATTTCCTACTTTTTTTTTCATAAGAACCTTCTCCTGACAAAACCAAACACTACAAAAAAAGAATCAGCCAAACCGGTCCAGCCGCTTTCGTGTTTTGCGCTTAGCAACACATTTAGCGATTCATTTTTATTATATGGATTTAAAAATACAAGGAAAATGTTCCTTTACAATACGAGTACACATTACGTACAAAAACTAAACAAGAACTTACAAACAAAACCAATCATCTCAGTACTATCTTCACCTTAATCAAAAACGAGCAAAACTGAAGATATTGAATTCCTTTCAAAGTAACTCTTTCGAGTTTAAACTTTGTCATTGGTAAAAGTTTGGAGCGAAATAGTATGAATCAATAGTTTCCAAGTGTCCCTACTGAACTCTGCCAGTTCTTATTGTTTAAATTATTATTACAGGGTCATTTTATTTATTTTGTATACATATTGTTTCGAGCTGGGGTTCGTGATAGAAATAATTAACGCCAATTAAACCAAAGCTAACATCTTAATTAAATACATGCAGAATTTCTCACTACAATACTTGTCACTTAACACCTAAATCGCACTGAAATTCACATGTAGAGCTTTGATTATATCACCTCGTATTTTATAAGGATAATTGACTCTCTGCATTTCTTTGCAAGCTATTTATACCGCGATGTATGTATCGACTCACTGCCAATACAGGCAAGAATGTTCCAGAACCTTCTCGACATACTCAGTACCTACGGCTGCTCGCCGCCAGGTGGCATTAGTATCTCGAACGTTCTAGAAGTCGATCTCAGTTTCTCGACGTACTTATCTAAGCGACTGGCGTAACAATATTTTCTTCTGTAGGTATACTAGATTTAAGGAAAGACCTTGTGGTTAAAATAATTATATATAGTTAAGCAACGTTTATGTAGGTCGGTCTAGATGGATAACATTCTTCCGTGTGTCGAAGAGCACTTAGCCGTTAGTCACGGCTCATTTGTGACAATTGGTACGGGTAATCCAAAGCGAAAATATCTGTCACCTGTGAAGGTCAGATATCTAGTTTTTAAAAAGAGGTCTAGCAATTTCGGTAGAATTCATATAACTAAAATCTTGTTAACCCCTCCAACTAAGCTAATTATGCTTGTGTTTGAAGTGTTTGGAGAGCTACACAATTTAAATTGTGATAATACAGAGTTACTTTTGCAACGTATGACCTAATAATAAAGTGATGTTATTTGCTTATACAAAGTGTAATTTAAAGGGTATATACATACCTACCAAGTGCAAAGTGCATGGCTTCTTTAGATGATAACAAACGATATGGCAAGGGTTTTGTAATAATCTTAAGTCTACGTGTGTAGAACTTATTACAAATTCCAATACACTGATACCAGAGACCGAATTTTTTAAATTAAGTAGAACGAAAAGAATTATTGTGTTGTTGGCAAGTGACGTGGAAAGTTATTGACCATCGTAGTGCTGTGACACGTTTGTTATGATTGGTATTCAAGAAATATATGAAACCAATAATTTGGTATCAATTCTTTGAGTCAGTTATTTTGTGCTGAAACTGTGCATAGAGACTCCATACCAGATGTTGTCTTCAGCCCTTTTGGATAGATATGAGGTTTCCGTTAAACGTTGTATAGTCACAACATGTACACTTAAAATTTAATCTCATTCTCTCTCACACACACACTCAGACACTCCATCACACACACACAAACACACCATCACACACCTACACAGACGCACCATCACATATACACACTCACGCACATATACAATTAATTGTATTTATAATGTAAGGGAAGAGCGGAGCCTTCAACTACATGCATTTCTATGCTTAAATGACGGCTCCTCGACATGAAATGTAAGCCAAAATTATATGTAATAAACTTTTGTTTTAGGAGTGGATTTCGTGTTATGTGTGGGGTTCGAACCCGTGACCTCTCGATCTCAAGTCTGTTACCTTAGCCATTAGGCTAATGACTCGGCAGATGGTGCTGATGATGAGATTTGTATGTCAATATTCTTACATATTATAAAACCAAGTCTCCTAACGCCACTGTTTATCTGATCGCGATAAACTCGAAAACAACTGAACAGATTTTCAAGCGGTTATCGCGGTAGATTGATTCATGATGAATGTTTATAATTTATTATGATTTCGGGATGTGTTACATAACAATCTGCACGGAGCATGTGTGATAGGTTACAGACCACTTTCTCACACATATATTACAGGCGGATTGTGATAATTATGCTTCTAGTGTGCCAAATATTGCACAGTTTTGTGTAATAGTATATGGTGAAAAAAAAAACGTAGTGAATTATCTTCGGGGCTGCGGGATTGTTCTAACCAGATACCTCGGCCTCGAAACGCAAGGGCTGCCTGCATCTTGCCACCTGCTATTAAAACATCGTTCTCAATATGCTGATACCTTGCAAGTTGGCTGGTCTTAAATTAATTTCACACTTGGTAACTTGTCTGCCTCTACGAGAGAATTTATTGCTTCCACCGTTTTCTTGTTTCGGTCGGTGTTTCTGAAATGCAGCGGTAGTCATATTGTTTTTTGGGTCGGGGCGAGTGGTGACGGGGCTATGCCCCCGTCCGCAGGAGCTATACCTTTTCTTTATCTGTTTAGCCTTTTTCAAACTATATCGGTGTTATTTCTTTTTTCTGATCGACTTCTAAAAAAGGAGGAGGTTCTCAATTCGGATGTTTGTTTTTTTTTTTTTTATGTTTGTTCGGGCATAGCTCCGTCGCTTGCTAACCGATTTGAAAAATTCTTTTTTTGTTGGAAAGGGTATACTTTTCAAATGGTCCCATTAAAATTTTATTGAAATTAGACAAGCTGTTTCTGAAAAATAGACAAAAGTCTGAAAAAATATTTACATTGACGATCTTTTCGTTTACTCTGCTGGTGAAGGTGATAAGTAGTTGACATTTTGGCTTTTGTAACTAGATTAATTACAAACTGACCCACTAAAAAGCGCCAAAATAAAAACTTTTTTGCAAAAAATAAAACCGACTTCCATATCAAAACACTACAAAGCCAAAAATAATTTTAATTACGGAAGGCGGTGTGAAAAAAAAAAAGAAAATACAAAACTAATAACACCGACTACCGAAATTAAAATTATTTTTGGCTTTGTAGTGTTTTGATATGAAAGTCGGTTTTATTTTTTGCAAAAAAGTTTTTTTATTGATAATAAAGGCTCGCGTTTGACCACCATCTCCCCTGATGGTAAGTGATGATGTGGTCGAAGATGGAGCACGCTTACCTAAAAGGAACTTGTAACAAACTGCCAAAAATGTACCTACAAGCAGCCGGAACCAAAGATTTCAGTGCTTTCCGTGGGACTGAGGAATCTGGGTATGTTTAGATGGTTACCCATACACGGAGCGACCTTGGCAAGCTTGTTTCGATCGACCTGTGGGGCTGTTATTATTTAGATACGCGCTACTCTTGTAGGATCTGTACCAGGACCCGTAAAGACGGACAAGTCATTTAGTAGCCTTTGTATGGCATAGCGATTGTAGGTGCGCGCGCCTATACAAAAAGGATAGCACTCACGCACACATGTTTGTAGTTGCTTGGTCGAGAGACTGTCGCGGTATCGCTTCTTCATGACACCTTGGCGGTCTGTCCCCTCCAGATGGGAGCTTCAGTTACCTGGATATAATTCAGCGAAAGAAAATCAGCGATGAAGGCTAGGACGATCCTACGGTATGTGTGTTTTTGTGCAGAACTTTCAGATTGGCTGCTTCTGTCATAATAGGTTCGAGAAGGTTATTTATTTTATAGTTGAAAATGCCAAATAAGTACTAGCTGACCCGCCACGATTTCGTTCGCGTGGTATCCTACCCCTACCCAACTGATACCACTACCCCAATCCTACCGATATCCTACCCATACCTTACTCTACCCCTACCCTATCTCTACGCTACCCTTTTACAGACATTTCCTACTTTTTTTTTCATAAGAACCTTCTCCTGACAAAACCAAACACTACAAAAAAAGAATCAGCCATACCGGTCCAGCCGCTTGCGTGTTTTGCGCTTAGCAACACATTTAGCGATTCATTTTTATTATATGGATTTAAAAATACAAGGAAAATGTTCCTTTACAATACGAGTACACATTACGTACAAAAACTAAACAAGAACTTACAAACAAAACCAATCATCTCAGTACTATCTTCACCTTAATCAAAAACGAGCAAAACTGAAGATATTGAATTCCTTTCAAAGTAACTCTTTCGAGTTTAAACTTTGTCATTGGTAAAAGTTTGGAGCGAAATAGTATGAATCAATAGTTTCCAAGTGTCCCTACTGAACTCTGCCAGTTCTTATTGTTTAAATTATTATTACAGGGTCATTTTATTTATTTTGTATACATATTGTTTCGAGCTGGGGTTCGTGATAGAAATAATTAACGCCAATTAAACCAAAACTAACATCTTAATTAAATACATGCAGAATTTCTCACTACAATACTTGTCACTTAACACCTAAATCGCACTGAAATTCACATGTAGAGCTTTGATTATATCACCTCGTATTTTATAAGGATAATTGACTCTCTGCATTTCTTTGCAAGCTATTTATAACGCGATGTATGTATCGACTCACTGCCAATACAGGCAAGAATGTTCCAGAACCTTCTCGACATACTCAGTACCTACGGCTGCTCGCCGCCAGGTGGCATTAGTATCTCGAACGTTCTAGAAGTCGATCTCAGTTTCTCGACGTACTTATCTAAGCGACTGGCGTAACAATATTTTCTTCTGTAGGTATACTAGATTTAAGGAAAGACCTTGTGGTTAAAATAATTATATATAGTTAAGCAACGTTTATGTAGGTCGGTCTAGATGGATAACATTCTTCCGTGTGTCGAAGAGCACTTAGCCGTTAGTCACGGCTCATTTGTGACAATTGGTACGGGTAATCCAAAGCGAAAATATCTGTCACCTGTGAAGGTCAGATATCTAGTTTTTAAAAAGAGTACTAGCAATTTCGGTAGAATTCATATAACTAAAATCTTGTTAACCCCTCCAACTAAGCTAATTATGCTTGTGTTTGAAGTGTTTGGAGAGCTACACAATTTAAGTTATGATAATACAGAGTTACTTTTGCAACGTATGACTTAATAATAAAGTGATGTTATTTGCTTATACAAAGTGTAATTTAAAGGGTATATACATACCTACCAAGTGCAAAGTGCATGGCTTCTTTAGATGATAACAAACGATATGGCAAGGGTTTTGTAATAATCTTAAGTCTACGTGTGTAGAACTTATTACAAATTCCAATACACTGATACCAGAGACCGAATTTTTCAAATTAAGAAGAACGAAAAGAATTATTGTGTTGTTGGCAAGTGACGTGGAAAGTTATTGACCATCGTAGTGCTGTGACACGTTTGTTATGATTGGTATTCAAGAAATATATGAAACCAATAATTTGGTATCAATACTTTGAGTCAGTTATTTTGTGCTGAAACTGTGCATAGAGACTCCATACCAGATGTTGTCTTCAGCCCTTTGGATAGATATGAGGTTTCCGTTAAACGTTGTATAGTCACAACATGTACACTAAAAATTTAATCTCATTCTCTCTCACACACACACTCAGACACTCCATCACACACACACAAACACACCATCACACACCTACACAGACGCACCATCACATATACACACTCACGCACATATACAATTAATTGTATTTATAATGTAAGGGAAGAGCGGAGCCTTCAACTACATGCATTTCTATGCTTAAATGACGGCTCCTCGACATGAAATGTAAGCCAAAATTATATGTAATAAACTTTTGTTTTAGGAGTGGATTTCGTGTTATGTGTGGGGTTCGAACCCGTGACCTCTCGATCTCAAGTCTGTTACCTTAGCCATTAGGCTAATGACTCGGCAGATGGTGCTGATGATGAGATTTGTATGTCAATATTCTTACATATTATAAAACCAAGTCTCCTAACGCCACTGTTTATCTGATCGCGATAAACTCGAAAACAACTGAACAGATTTTCAAGCGGTTATCACATGGGTAGAGTGATTCATGATGAATGTTTATAATTTATTATGATTTCGGGATGTGTTACATAACAATCTGCACGGAGCATGTGTGATAGGTTACAGACCACTTTCTCACACATATATTACAGGCGGATTGTGATAATTATGCTTCTAGTGTGCCAAATATTGCACAGTTTTGTGTAATAGTATATGGTGAAAAAAAAAACGTAGTGAATTATCTTCGGGGCTGCGGGATTGTTCTAACCAGATACCTCGGCCTCGAAACGCAAGGGCTGCCTGCATCTTGCCACCTGGTACAGATACGCCATTTCTTATACAACGTGTAATTTAAAGGGTATATACATATCAAGTGCACGGCTTCTTTGGATGATAACAAACGATATGGCAAGGGTTTTCTAATCCTATGTCTACATGTGTGGAACTTTTAGAAATTTCAATACATTGATACCAGAGACCGAATTTTTCAAATTAAGAAGAAACAAGTGAATTATCGTTTTATTGGCAAGTGACGTGGAAAGTGATGACCCTTATAGTGCTGTGACACGTTTGTTATTATTGGTATTCAAGAAATATACGAAACCAACAATTTGGGTTCAATTCTGTGAGTCACTTATTTTGAGCTGAAACTTTGCATAGAGACTCCATACCAGATGTTGTCTTCAGTCATTTTGGATAGATATGGGGTTTCCGTTACATGTTGTATAGTCACCCCTTATTTAAAAGTGCTTGAAAACGATTGACCTTTTAGTCTCTGATGTTTTTAGCATTTACGCCAACTGCAGAATTTAATAAAGACATTATTATTCTTCGCACAATATTTGACAGAATGTGTCGGCGACACTTGCATTTATTATAAGGGTCAGAAGACGTTTAAAATTGTGAACGTACTGATATATGTCTTTACGATGACTCATGCAAGAAATCCGGAGAAGCAGAGAACAGATTCGTATATGTCAATGACACGTCCATAGAACCTCTCATGTATAATACTTAGTGTAGTTAGGTAATACGTTGGTGTATAAGGTTCAGAATATTGAAAATACTAGCTTTTGCTCCAGACTTCGTTCGCGTGGGAGGGAGGGAGAGTAACAAACATCCATCCATCCATTCACACAGTTTTTTTAAGATTCACGAACAATATTTAGAAAAAAAAACTTTCTAACTGAAATTTAGCATAAAAACAGTTTCCGCCCGCCTAGCGCAGATGCCGTAATGTAAGATGAAACCCAAACCAGTAGTCGACACGTAGTTTACCTCTCTATGGAGAACCATCAGGAGTTATTCAAACATTGATCGCTAATCTTGGTTTCTGAGTTGGGTAAGGAGTGAACTCCTTGACAATGACAAGATTGCTTAACCTTGGGATAAGGTACAGGTACACTACATGTCGTAAAAAATACCTATTATTTTAAATAAAATTTTAAAATCTAAAGAATAAACTTCCATAAGTTTTATTCTTCACTTAAGGCCTGTGCACACTACGTTTTTTAAACGCGCCGTCGACGCGCGTTTTAGAAACGCGCGTCGACAGCGCGCTTTTATCCCTACAGAGCAGTTTGTTGTCGTTTGTATCGATTCAAACGCGCGGCACCGGCGCGTCTGTATCCGCTACAAACGCGCGTTTAAAAAACGTTAAACTGTTTAAAAGACTGTTTTTGTTTATACCAAAGTTTTATTTTAATACAAAATAACATTATATTACCTTGTTTCATGCCCACCGGGCGATTAAAGCTTAAATACTTTAAGCAAAATAATTAATCGGTCTCACCCCTCCATTTAAGAGAAGATACGGTCATAAACTTTTTTTTTCAACCGTTTACACTTCAGACATGAATTTATTACAATTTTATATTCCTTCACAGCGTTTTCGACGTAATTAACATAAAACATTTATCCTTTATAATTTTGCTTATTTTTTTTGCTTAGCTTCGCCTGGCAATATTGTTAAGTGGTTATTGTCGACTGAAAAGAAGTGTGTTTGACGTTTTTGTAATTGAATTTGAGAATAAAATTGAAGTTGTATTCTAACAAGAAATTATTTTTCGATCCTGAAACAATATTGGTGGTTTGTAATTACTTTTCTTTTAAAAAATATCAAACAGAGAGTAATTAGACATTTCAAAACAATATTTCGAAAACAGGGACCTACTTACGAGAAATTTCCAGAAGATTTACTATTATACTAGCTTGTGTCCGCGACTCCATTCATGTGGCAGATTTTTCCTACGTTGGTAAATCCTGATGCCGTGGGAATTCCATAAGTAAGTTCATTCCGTACGTCCCATCAAAATCAGGTCACCCGTTCCAGAGGTTAGCCGGTAGAATCATAAAACAGACAAGAATAAAAAATATTATTTTGACTTTTATTGTCGTGCAAATAACTACGTATAAGTATTCGAGAAAACATTTACGATTAGATTTTGAAATAATAGAAAAACACTTCAAATTTATTTATTTGTATTGTTTTCTTTGTAGCTAGAAAAGAAAAATTAAAAAAAATATATTTTCCTTTTCTACATAGATCATGTTATAGGGAATCCATATATCCATATTTAAGTGGATAAATTAAAATACACAAAGCGTTGTAATTTCACTATGAGCACAATTAAATGAACCATTTTGTAAGTAATTAAGCAAAGGGATGAAGCGTTAATTTTATCGCTCGAACAATTTTTCGTTGTTCCTTTTGTAATAGAAAGGGGAGTTCGTGGCTAAATATTAACACCCTTCATTATCTGCTTAGCTTTTTCCCAACAATTTTTAATTTATTTTATTGGGGACTTCTTTTATTGATGATTGACTTTTACGCAATGCGTATGTCAGTCCCATTTTCCTACAACAACTATATTGGGTTCGAATTTCGATGTAACGATCTGGTTAGACTAAAAGACAACACCTGAGTATTAACTAGTGCAGGGCTTCCCTAACTGTGCGTCGCGACGCCCTGGGGCTCCGCGGTATTACCCAAGGGCATCGATCTAAATGTTTTGTTTTATTCTTTACTAGCTTTTGCCCGCGACTTCGTCCGCGTGGAATAGTTACTTTGGGCTAACGTTAAATTTAACCCCGATTTTGAAGCATTCTTCATTGGCGCTCCGCTCCTATTGGCCTTGGCGTAATGATACAATATAGCTGTGCCCGCGACTCCGTCAGCGTAAGTTAATGTATTGGTAATATTGTTTAGATCACGTTCACATGAGGCTTAAGTACCTAGAGAACGCTTCGACCGCGAGACGCGTCGAGCGCGGCGACCGATTCTCAAAAATAATCCTTATAGCATGATTCAGTATTCACGCGCGATGGCTTATTATTATAAGCGTATTTCATGTATAACTTTGGTGTTTCTATACCGATTTATATGATTCTTTTTACGGTTTCGTAGCCGAATGGCAAAAAACGGAATCTTTATAGTTTCGACATGTCTGTCCGTCTGTCTGTCTGTCTGTCTGTCCGTCCGTCCGTCACAGCAATTTTATTCCGAAACTATTAGGACTATACATGTAAAACTTGATAGGTAGATGTATTCTGTGAACCGCTTTCCGATTTTGAGAAAAAAATTAAAAAATATTTAAAATAAAGGGGGGCTCCCCATACATGGAACTAAACCTGAAAATATTTTTTTTCATGAAATCGATGCATGTGTGGTACTATAGACAGTTCTTTAAAAACGACATCGGGGTTTCTAAAACCACTTTTCCATAAAGTCAATCGTTTAAAAGATATAAGCTTCCAAAGTGGTAAAATGTGTGTGTGGCGGACACAACCTCTAACTTCTATAATAATGGAGTGAAAAATCTAAAAAAAAATATATGTCTGTAGATCTTAATATAAACTTTCAACCAAAATTAGTTTGAACGAAATCAGTTCAGCAGTTTTTGAGATACAGCATATTTTCTAAAACCGCAAATATAACTTTGTAATTCATACAAACACTATGAAAAACAAATTTATTCGGCGCAGTTGTAAAAAATGTAAAAAAGCCAGTTTTAAGAAATTTGTAAGGTTTTTTTTTCAAAACAAATTTATTTGGCACAGTTGTAAAAAATGTAAATAAGCTAGTTTTAAGAAATTTGTAAGGTTTTTTTTCGTCAAATAAATTTGCATATTATATTATAGTTACTACGGAACCCTTCATGGGCGAGTCTGACTCGCACTTGGCCAATTTTTTTATGGAATAGTTAATAATGTTAACTTTTTCAATTAGGGGTGACTGAGAGTGTTATAAACGTAAGAGTAGACAAATATTATAATCAGAAAGCTTCGACCTGCTAAGCTATCGGGAGTTACACGTGTTATTGTGAGTCAACCATAAAAGTTAGACATATGCTGTCGTGGGATATTTTTTATATAATTTTAAGGAGAACATTTCCGTCATAAAATGATTTGTGTAGCTTTAACCATTAAGGTTGCACACGCGACGGAAGCTTAAAAAATGGAGTAACTTCTCCCGTTTTCCCAACATTTCCCTTCACTGCTCTGCTCCTATTGATTGTAGCGTGATGAAAAGTATACTATAACCCGCTCAGGAGTATGAAAAATAATTGTACCAAGTTTCGTTAAAATCCGTCGAGTAGTTTTTGTTTCTATAACGGTTATACAGACAGACAGACAGACAGACAGACAGATAAAAATTTAACTGATTGCATTTTTGGCATGAGTATCGATCTTTAATCACCCCCTGATAGTTATTTTGGAAATATATTTCATGTACAGAATTGACCTCTCTACAGATTTATTATAAGTATAGATTTACTAATATAAAATTTAGATGCTATTTAGAGTTTTTCGGACAAATTGTTATTAAGCTAGAACTACAACTAGTAGGTAAATGTATGGCAATAAGGCAAAGGCGTCGCAAAACTATGGCAACTTCCCAAGGGCGTCACAGTTTCCTTTTGTACAACATCCTATTCAACCCTGCATATCCTAACTACCTGCACGATCGTTTTTCATTCACTCGTCCTACTGATGCACTTTGTAGATCCCACCTTAAACTCCATCTCAGTTTCCCATCTCATAAAACCCGTTTCTATTCCCACTCCTTCTCCTTTCATACAGTACGACTGTGGAACTCACTTCCCACTAAAATCCGCGAAGCTAAATCCATTAATATTTTCAAAAAGCTGGTCAAAGATCATTACCTACCTAACATCCCGGAATTTTATATATTTATTATAGGTATATATTTTTATAGCATTAATATAAATATGTATTTTAATTCTATGTATATTTGTTATATTTGTTTATTATATCATTATAGTTTAATTTTATAGCTATAGTATGTTTTATTTATCTAATTAGTATTTATACACACTGTGTCTATCATCTCCTCTTCAACTCTCCTGTCACAGGTCTGCTGGAAGAAATTTCTTAGGTGTAGTGCTCTTTTGTCTGTATTTTTTTTTTGTTAGTGTCATGTGTGTACATAAATAAATAACTGGTGTATTACATGGAGCGACTGGTTATCTGACCTCCATGAACCACCAGCTCAGGAGTAAGATACCCCTTGGCAAGACCAGTGTGAGATATTCTGGGCTCTGACTACCCGTAACGAAGGTCATAGATGTGCAAATTACAGCCGGGATCAACGGGTCCGTGGCTTAGGCCCCCAGTGGTCGTGGCACCTATGGCCGACGCCCCCGATTCGATTAATCTAATATCTTTCTTTTTTTGTGCTTTTTCACTTAGTAAATGAGAAAAGTGTTTCACCATAATAATAAAGTATTTTTCTTGCTACACAAAACTTGTCTATCAAATAGCAGAGAGAATAGATCGCCACTTAACCTTATCCTTATTTTTGTGCCTGACGATGATCAAAAATTGCTTTGAATTAAATTAATCGAATCGAGGGCGTCGGCCACAAGTGCCTCGACCACTGGGGGCCTAAGCCACGGACCCGGCTCAATGACTTCACATGCGTTTTAAATAATAAGTCAAGAGTGAATAGGTTACTTCTAGGTAAGCGTGCTCAATCTTAGACCACATCATCACTTACCATTAGGTGAGATGGTGGTCAAACACGAGCCTATTTTCAATAAAAAAAATACAGCCACATTGGTCAACAGTAAAGGTTAAGCATCACTTTCCGAGGTCGATTAGTGTATGGGTGACCTTCATATTTCGAGTTTCCACCGTACCTCAAGAAACATGTGAAGCCGTTTTGGCTGCTGTTAGTATTTTCGCAAAAATATCTTAGCTGTTTAAAAAAAAAGACATAAAAATGAGTGTGGCACTCGGCGACTGCCGCGGATATATAAAAAGCTATTGCATAGCATTTTTTATCAACTTATGCAATTATAATTATTTATTTATGCAGTATTTTTTTTTTTCCATGATATTAATTCAAGTTACACTTTTTAAGCGTAGTGACCTATAAGAAAACAATTTTTTTCTTTTATTGAATAAATGAGAAGTTAATATTGTTTAAAATATTTTTATTATCTTACAATATATGTAGGTTACTCAGGAATTTTTATCATTGAAACTACAGGTTTATTAGCAGCTAGTCTACACGCATACATCTAGTCGCACGCATACAAACACCGTGCCGAAGTCTGCCGAACTGAAACGACGTTAGACGATGCACGGCTTTCAACGCCGCACCGCTGTGCCGGTCGGAGTGGGGGGTGTTAGGTTTATTTTCGTTACGGAATTTCTTGATTCGGTCCCCGCGCTCAAAGCCCGCGATAAAAGCTATGCAATATCTTAAAAACTTCATTCTAGATTTTTTAATTGTTTTAAGTAAGATGCCACTGCTTAGTTTATAGATTAATAAATAGTACCTAACTATAAATAAACGAAAACGTTCTATCTCAGAGTTATATGATAGTTAGATGTTTACATCTATTAGCATTTAGAACCAACTTGTAGGGTATGCGAGCAAATTTTTGAGTGACTGTGCGCTAACAGCACGCAGTTGTGCCGCTTTTGTATAAGTAAACTTAATTGCACATGTTACAATAAATATGTGGATAAAAATAATAAAACGCGTGTACAATGAACGGTCTTATCGCACAGACCAATCTCTTACAGACAACCTTTAGATGGATGGTGGATATACTTACATACTATTTTATATGATACCACATGCTAATCCGCACCCGACGTGAATTGAAAAAGCACTTTAACTAACTAATTTACTTGAACTTAATTTTATGATGATAGTTAAGCTTATCTGGAATCTTTAAAGTAAAGTTAGGTTTGAACTATCGCTGTTTGTTAGTACTTTAGTTGATCCATTATTATACGTTACTGTTAATTAGGTACTAGTAAGTGCTTCTGGTAGATCGAAGTAATCTATACTAATTTAATAAAGAGGTAAAATTTGTTTGTAGGTAAAGCATGAGGGGTGGGAGGGGGTAGTCTCCGGAACGAATGATACAATTCTAAAAAAAATCATGAGTAGTAAGGTGCATTACTTGTAAATGCTGTAGGCTGTAAATTATTCGAATTCGACGCGGATGAAGTCGTGGTGAAGTGCCAGTATATTACAAGTAAGTAATCTATACATATAATAAAACTGTAGAAAAGTCGTTATTGTACATCAAAGAAAAAATAGCCAGGGTGTTAAAGGACAACCAACAGAACCCATTTCAACCATTTTTAGAATTTTTGTCTGTTTGTCTGTTTATTTGTTCGGGCATCACGTAAAATGTACGAAAGCAATGTAGATAACTTTTACACACAACGATTGAACGTAACTTGAAGTAACATTTAGTTTTTGTTTCATTGCAATCGGTTCAGTCTATCAAAAGATATTTGAATAAAAAGTGTAGAAATGTTAGAAGAGAACTATAATTAGGGTTATGTGCACTTGGTATCACAACTTCACGTAGCTTTTATACACAACAATATGTGTGTAAATTGAAGTAACATTAAGTTTTTTGTTTCATCGTAATCAGTTTACACCTTATAAAAAAATGTAAATAATTAAAATTATAATAGTGTTTCCGAAGTAAAATATTAAAACAGCGCCATCTATCGAACTTAGACTGAACTATATCTAGAGATCAACTGCGTGCAGTATATGGCGTTGTGCGTGTGACGTCATTTTAATACCGTATTCGCCAGATTTATCAAAAACATTTCAGGCACACATAAATGTCGAAATGTGCAATAACGTAGAGTCTATAAAATATATTTGCAAATATATCAATAAGGGCAGTGACCAAGCTATGATTGCGCTGAGAAATCATAATGAATATGATGAAGTCACGGGGTATCAATCTGGCCGCTCTTCGGAAGCAGTTTGGCGTATTTTAAGTTTCCCAATACATGACACGACATCCACCAGTAATCCATCTTGATGTGCACCTTGAAGGAGGGCAACGAGTATATTTTCAGTCTGAAACAACCCAAGGCAAACCGCCTTGCTGGCATTTTTTCGCCTTTGCGAAACAGACAATTTCGCGAAATCCATTTTATATAATGAGGTTCCATCTTATTACACGTATAACAAGCAGCAAGGTGTTTGGAATCGTAGAAGATGTGGAAAAGCTGTGGAAGGCGAGACTGGCGTTTTTAAAGAACACGTGATTGGACGGATGTACATGGTGCACCCGAAAAATTCATAGTGTTACTATTTACGCCTTCTTCTCCATGTAGTGCGAGGACCTATGTCTTTTGCTGAGCTCCGTAAAGTGGATGATATTGAACATCCCACATACCAGGCCGCTTGCCGCGCACGCCATTTATTAGATGGAGATCAGCATTGGGATGACGCTCTAGCTGAAGCATGCGTCAGCGATATTCCACATCGCTTGCGACATTTGTTTGCCATCTTATTGACCTTTTGTGGGTTATCGGATGCTAAACAGTTATGGCAAAAGTACAATGATTGCTGAAGATTTTTTGAGACATGTTCAACTAAATACTGATGGATAAATTCTTGATAGGGTACGTGAAATTTGTCACAACAGGTCCTTATTGGCTATTCAAGAGATAGTTTTGCCCACACCGACAGTCGAAGGGGAACGTATAAACAGAGAGTACGTATCAGAAATTAGGTATAATCCCGTGGAACTCGCAGAAATTTTACAAAATGGCTGCGCAAATTTGACAGATGAACAGCGCCAGACGTTTGATAGAGTATGCTGCAGTGTAAATAACGCCTCGGGAGAAATCCTGTTTTTAGACGCACCGGGCGGAACAGGTAACACTTTCCTAATCAAAGTTAGTTTGGCTCGAATAAGGAATCAAAATAAAATTGCCCTTGCTGTCGCCTCTTCAGGAATAGCAGCAACATTATTGCCTGGAGGAAAAACGGCACACGCAACATTTGAAATTCCTATAGACTAAACCGTACGGAAAGCCCGGTTTGCAACATATCGCGAAATAGCGATAAAGCAAGGGTTTTACGCGATTGTGTTTTAATTATTTGGGACGAGTGCACAATGGCAAACTGCAAAGCTGTAAAAGCAGTAAATGGAACTTTACAGGACATAAGGCAAAATGACCGGCCGATAGGAGGCGTTACGGTACTGTTCTGTGGTGATTTTCGGCAGACTCTCCCGATAGTACCCCGAGGAACGAGAGCCGATGAAATTGCCGCCTGTCTGAAGAGTTCTGTTTTATGGCGCAATATATCATCTACACACCTGAGTGTAAATATGCGTGCACAGTTAGGAGGCTGCGACAATGCACAGGAGTTTTCCAATTTATTGTTACAAATAGGAGATGGCACATACCCCGTACAAGAAGATGGAAAAGTTATTTTGGTTGATAATCTGTTCTTGCGTTACATCACAACAGTAGCTAATTTCTTCTGTGTACGGAGATTCCACATATATGGGAAATAAAGCCGGTTCTTGGCTATGTCAGCGAGCTTCGAGTATTTTGACTCCCCGCAATGACCAAGCTGCGGCAATTAATTTAAAAATATTGATGCACGTGTCCGGGAATAGTAGAGAATACACCTCTATAAATACAGTTACGGAAGAAGATGACGCTATGCACTACCCGGTAGAATTTTTGGATTCCCTCAAGAGACCCGGACTTCCAGCCCACAAAATAGTTTTAAAAATCGGTGTACCAATAATTCTCCTCAGAAATGTATGTCCTCCCAAACTTTGTAACGGCACTCGGCTCAAAGTCACAAATCTGCAGCAAAACATAATCGAAGCTGAAATATTAACCGGTTGCGGCGCCGGTGATATTGTTTTTATTCCAAGTATACCTATAATACCTAACAACTTTCCTGTCTCTTTCAAACGAGTGCAATTCCCAGTCAGTCTCTGTTATGCCATGACGATTAATAAATCTCAGGGCCAGACATTATCCGTTGCGGGGTCGGTCCTAAGTATTGGATGCTTTTCCCATGGTCAAATATACGTAGCTCTTTCACGCGTAAACAATCCCAATAACCTTTTTGTTTATGCTCCAGATGGTTCCACAGCTAATGTTGTTTATAAAGAAGCACCAGCATAAATAAAAAAAAATGATTTGTATCGGTATCCTCCAACAGCGCATCGTATTAAAAAAAAGTTATAAGTTCAGTTATCCACGCGAACGAAGTCGCGGGCACAGCTAGTCTATATAATAAAAATGAATCGCTAAATGTGTTGCTAAGCGCAAAACACGAAAACGGCTGGACCGATTTGGCTGATTCTTTTTTTGTTGAGTTTGGTTTTGTCTGGAGAAGGTACTTATGAAAAAAAAAGTAGAAAAGGTCTCAAGGGTAGGTTTTTTGTCTGTGCGCCACTCCCTACCATAAGCAGGGTCGTTATTTTACTTGTAGATGTTTAATATGTGTATTTGTGTTTATATTTCCGTCTTTATACATTCTTTCCTTCCTCAGGGGTTGCGTAAACGCTTGGCTTTCGCCAATATATTGCGCTTTCTTGAGGCCTTTCTTCTGTTTCTGTCTCTTTTCTGTGTTGATTTATAATATATACTTGCGTGAATTTGAGTTTCTATATACATATGTTATTTCATTGTTTTTATATATAACCTGTACTAATTGTGTGAACTTTATTATATGATACATGTTAGATATTTTATTAATCTGTCACTTTATTCTTTTTTATAACGACCTCTGCTACTTTTTTTGCGTATTTTAAAAATAGATTTATCTTCTTTCCTTCACTTATAATATCTCTTATTGTGTTTATATTAATTTCCTCTCCTATTTCCTGCTCACTATCATATCTTGCTCGACCGAAGATCGGGCAGTCGAGCAAGACATGTAGGGCGGTTTCATCGACTCCCGGATGGCAGGCGCACGATGGGTCCCCTGACTGATACCTCCTGTTCCATTCGTCAAGAGACTCCCGTCTGATTTGTCCCTTGACGAATGAGACCGGGCACTTATCGTAGTCAGGGGCACGTTTCAGGGTGAGAGCGGCCATTTTTGCTAGGCAGTCGGCGCGTTCGTTGCCCGCAAGCCCCACGTGGGCCTTCAACCAGAACAAGGACACAGATTTGCTCTGGCTGAAGGCTATCCGGACGTTTTTGCGGGCCTCGACCGCCAGGGGATGCGGGGAGCTATTGTTGACCACTGTCTCCAGCGCGGATCTTGAATCACTATATATTGCGAAGCTCTGCTGAGCACCCCGAACAATGTCACACGTGGCTCTGCATATGGCCAGGAGTTCTGCCTGATAGACGCTGCCATAAGATGGCAGTTTAAGCTTGACGGCTCTGGTATAATATAAAATAAATTAATGTAATTATCAAGAGAAAATTGAGACTCAAATAAAAAAATGAATAAGAATCGAATGATGCTTTACAGAAACCTATATAGAATAAATTTTAAGTAAAACACTGATCAACTCTAGGTTTGGATTGTATGTTGCATTGTAGCATTGTAGCATTTGCATGTGTATATACTCGTACATGTTTGTGGGCGATAAAGACGTGCTACATACTACAAGCAACCCAGAACAATTAGTTTTTAGCAATAAAAACTAACTTTATCTTTAAATATTCATATAGCTGTAATCTTCCA
Organism: Tholera decimalis; assembly: GCA_943138885.2. Classification (NCBI taxonomy): domain Eukaryota; kingdom Metazoa; phylum Arthropoda; class Insecta; order Lepidoptera; family Noctuidae; genus Tholera; species Tholera decimalis. The sequence goes on from OW964568.2 coordinate 7,463,391, forward strand.
AAATTAATGGATAAAACAAACACCAGAACAATAAAGAATAAGCACAATAAGACTCCCATCTTCTAAGATAGCTATCAAAGTGCTCCTTAAAAATTTTCAAACACTAATAAATTTTGCTGTTCACAATTTCTAACCCCTTTTTATTCCAGCACCTGCAGAAATGTTTTTCGACGAATCTTTATTTCAGAACATTATCTTAATTAGTGAAAAGGTGTAAATTCTGCCTTAGGGCTTTTTTACAAAGATCGAGTTTTCGCTTGAAATTAAATTGATTCGCATTATGTTTTAAACTTTGTGATAACAATTTCGAGGGTTGAAAATATCGTGTAGTAATTTGCTAAACAATTTTGTATTATGAAGTAATTATAGAATTGCATTATTTTTGTTCATTATAAAAGTTTTATAGTAAACATTGATGGTCTTTTTTTATTCAGAATGAGCTCACTCTTGACCTCGATCTCGCCTGATGGTAAGCGATAGATGAGGTCTACGATAGAACGAGCGAGCCCAGAAGATGCCTATTTACTCTTGCTTTAAAGGTTGAAAGTTCATAAGTGGCAGGGAACACAGAAGCCGGCAGAGAATTCCACAGCTTGGAAGTGCGCACAATAAATGCGGAGGAGAAGCGCTTGGTACGACAAGACGGTATATCAACCAAGTGTGGATGGTATCCAGCCGTGCGTCTGGTAGACCGGTAGTGAAAGGGAGGTGGAGGGATCAGGTCATGGAGCTCCTGCGCACACTCCCCGAAGTACAATATGTAGAAAACCGACAGGCAAGCAACGGTTCGCCGATGAGCCAGACTATGAAGCTTACCCGATAGCGCCTCGTTGCCTATAAGCCTTTTAGCCCTGCGCTCGATCGAGTCCAGTGCAGCAAGTTGGTATTTTGCAGAGCCAAATACCAACTTGCTGCACTGTCTTAGTGTTACCGAAGGTTTAAGTTCATCTATTGACTACGTGGTGGAGATCAGATACGCAATCATTCCCTGTAAAATACAGGTTCATGAGTTGTAAGGGTTACTTAATAAAAGGTCCTGGATTCGATTATTAGGGTTTAATTAGATGTGTAACTTGTATGTGTATGCTGTGATCTGCTGTAACTGAAGTAATAAATGTAAATGAACCACATTTATTTTTATTGTTCTATATATAAAGCTAAATTACCACTGACTGACTCACTGACTCATTGACATAATTGTCCTCCCAGATGGTGGATGGGGAGGTGGGTATATTTTGACAGATTCGTAAACAACTAACTCTCAAACCTACGGAAAAAGTGCCAAACCTCCCCTTTTCACCCCCCTTCTCCTCCCTCCCTATCGTATCTCGGAAACTACGAGACCCGTATTTTATTTTGTACGGATTCGTATAGATGACGCTTGGTAAAGTAAAAACCATTTTTCAAAGTCGCCCCCCTTGCCCCCCTTCTCACCCCCTTTAGGCGGATCTCGGAAATTAAGAGACTTGGAACATTTTTTTTTTCAGATTCATTTAGAGGAGCAATGCTTTAGTCAAAGTAATTGTGAAAACCCCCCCCATCTCCCCCCCATCACCCCCTCCATTTTGATTTTTACTACTGAAAAAACTGTTGATTCTTACTTTTAAAAAAAACGAAATGGGCCTTCAAATTTTTCATGCCATGCCCTCCCCTCCCCAACCTCCCCTAAAATTGAAAAGGCTGTAACTTCATAACGGTTAGAGATAGCCATTAGGTGTTTGAACAAATATTATAGTAGGCGTCGAAACCTGTCCGGTGGTACGTAGGGCCTGAGTGGAGCGAACCTGCGAGACCGAGTGGAGTGAAGGGGGGAGGTGGCGAGCGAAGCGAGCCGGCAACCTCCGTAGCGTAACGAAGGTTGAGTGGGTGAAGAGATACGTAATAGCCCTACTGGGATTTGTTTGGAGTTTAATTAATTTAATTTGGAGCTGCTGCTCTGTTAGGATTATGTTTGACATTTTACTACATTTAGGTTTTAAAAGTGAACAATCCACCTCCACAAGCACGCGAGGTGCTTGCACCTCGCGCAACACGCAAATACTAGTTGTTCTATAAAATGAGAACTAGCAATGTGGGACGAATTTTCATTACCGTGAATCCTGTTAACCCCTCCAACTAAGCTAAATATGCTTGTGTCTGAAGTGGGTTCACGATAATAGTGTAATGGGTGGGGTTCGAACCAGTGATCTCTCAATCACGAGTACTTTCCACGTCCCCAATCACCACCAAGCTAGTCAATTCAACGTAGTATCATCATAGTAACTATAATATCATTGCTTATTGTCAGATGAGATCGTGGTCAAACGCAAGACTAACATCAAAAACAAAAAAAGTAAAAAATTCTTTATGCAATCAGCCTTACTGGCCTATCGTCGCTTATTGTTAGCGAAAAAAAAAAACTCGTAACAATAATAATTTTCGCTGGCAATCCTTTTGTTTTTTTTTCAACGCCGAGCGCGATAAAACTTTTTTCTTTCTGTGATACAAAAGTTACACAAGAATTGAATTAGCAAAGTTTAGTTCGGAACAATGCTCTAATTTTATTTTTGAGTTACTTTTTTGCGTATTATTTCTGTCTTTTAGGTAATACATATATTTGACGTGACTTGTTTTTCCTTTTTTGTTTTGATTGCGGAGATTTAGGCTAAATAATAAAAGCAGCTGGTTTCTATCACGGTTAAGCAAAACTTACCGAGTTTGGTGTGTTAATTATTGTTGTGTATGCCTCTTAAAAATGCCACCGGTTTTTATTTACTATTAATAGGCTCATGTTTGACTACCATCTCATCTGATAGTAAGCGATGATGTGATCGAAGGTAAATCACGTTTACCTAAAAGTAACCTAAAGTAACTCTTTACTTAAATATCCCCAGGTTAGAGCTATCATGAAACACAGACCGGCAGGGAATTCCACTCTTTACCCGTACGCACAATGATGGTATTTCCAAAACGTTTTGTACGTATAGGTGGGATGTCCACCATAAGAATTCAATAAGAATGAGTCAGGTAGTCCAGACACTAAACTTAACACGTTCGCTGACAGTGAGCACTTACCGGGGTAAGACACCACATTACGACAGTAGAATTTTCTATACTAAATGACAAATCAACGTAGTACTCGTGTATAAGCAAGCAATAGGAAACTACTCACAAAATACTCGTATTACTGCAGTAAGAAATATGAAATTGCTCATAATATGACAGTGGATACTGCTCTTCATAATACTTATATGAAAAATGACCCGTCCCTCGACGTACTGTCATAACGCACTATTTTAATTTCCCGCCTAACGACGTACTGTCAGCGAACGTGTTAACCTTGATTATTCTTGATACATGACTGTCATTTTTCAAAGTTTCATCGCAGAATAAATCGTATCTCAGCCGTAGGATATATATGTGAAATGAAAATGTTCACATCGTTAAAAATACTCCGATTTTGGAAACGATAATTCTTCTACATAAACCCAAATGAAATCACTACAGTTTTGCTCGGATCATAGCGACTGAATTTCCAATTCAAAAATTTTTACCAATTCTCCTCGCTTCTCGTAACACTTCAATGAAAATATCCTCAATACAGAGACTAGCTTTGAGTTTTCTTTATTCCATTTCCTTTTAGTATCTTTTTTTCCTGTGCAGACTGAAAAATGGCCTATATTTCAATGCACGTTTAAGGGTTTACGAACGGTTTGCAAACTTAGACTGTTTTGTTGCTTGCGTCGGCTACAGTTAATTATATTAGACGAATAAAATGATACCTGAAAAAAAAAATACTCATAATTTACACTACTTGGTTAATTATTAAGTAGCCTGTTTTTTAAAACTAGTTTAATGAGGGCTATAATAATAGTTCAGTGTTTCAAATGTGCAGTAAATCATTCAATCATAAGAGAACCACTGAGGTTCTTTTTTGTTCTAGAGTTCTTTCTCTGATTTCCGCCGTATTTCCATTTTACCGTTCCTATCCAAAGTCCTGAAGCGCCTTATCCACAGTCAGCTTAGTGCCTTCCTTTGTAAAAACCAACTCCTAAATTTGTACCAATCCAGGTTTCGTTCAGGATCAGGACATAGCATTACCACAGCTCTTGTTAAAATTACTGACGACATCAGATCAGGTATAGATAATGAAAAGTTGACGGTCCTTTCGTTACTGGACTTCAGCAACGCTTTTAATACTGACGATTTCGATGTCCTGCTTTAGTTAGAACCCAAAGTGTAAATTTATGCCACTTTGATAATAATAGGACTGTCTAGTTTAAACATGATATATGGAACATACCTTGCTAAATGTGTATAGGTGTATTTATGTAACCTTTTAATTATACTCTCGGAAAAAAAGGAGAATAAACTGGACAACAATTTTATTTTTATTTTGGAATGTGATTATTACGTTGTAAATTGGTATTTACACCTCCGCACTGAACTTTTGAGGAATACTGACCCCTTGTTTTGTTTATGTAATTAAGTCTTTTACGTTCCCATTTTGGGGACACAGGATTCCGGTCTATGAGTGGGAATGGGCCGTTATCCACATCACGGGCCTAGTATGGATTGGTGGATTTCTATGGGCATTATTAAATTTTTCTTGTCGAAAAGAAAAATGCTTATAGGTACTTTAAATATTAATTGTTTGTGCACCAAAACATTCGTGTTGTAAACAATATTTTGTATCAGCAACGAAAAGTGTCTTGGTTAGCGTAAGGCCTTATATTTCCTGGCTATGAAGATTTTTATCTAGGTATTGCCGTTTTTCTTTGACGCTAGAATTAACATGGAATTCAAATGCTGCAGTCTGACGTGATTACTTTTGTTTGCCGCAAAGCAAGAGGAGACTTAAGATAGATAGATAGATATACTTTTTATTGTACACCATAACAGAATTTAATGAGGACTGAAAAACTAAAGGGCGGCTTTATCGTTAAAAGCGATCTTTTACAGACAACATTTGGATAGATTTGACTCAGCAGGAGAAAATAAATACGTGAATAGTCCATGGTATACTATTCACATATATACAATACATAAGTAATAACCTACATACATATTAATACACTGTATAAGATAATTGTATCAAACTTAACTTACGGATGGTACATACCCTGACCAGGTGCTAGAATCTTTTTAGGGTTCCGTATCCAAAGGGTAAAATGGGACCCCATTACTAAGACTCCGATGTCCGTCTGTCTGTCTGTTTGTCCGCCTGTCCGTCTGTCACCAGGCTGTATCTCATGAACCGTGATAGTTAGACAGTTGAATTTTTCATAGATAATGTATTTCGGTTGCCGCTATAGCAACAAATACTAAAAAAAAACTTATTTAAAAAATATAAAAAACCCGACTGCTCAACTGAAGTGTAAGAAACAAGCACATTTTTATTTTTAAAAGTGACAAGCAGGCGGGACCCAATTGAACATATTTTTTTAAATGGGATGGGTCCGCCTGCTTGTCACTTTTAAAAATAAAAATGTGCTTGTTTCTTACACTTCAGTTGAGCAGTCGGGCTTTTTATATTTTTTAAATAAGTTTTTTTTTTCAACTTTTTAGTTAAAATATTAATTAACAACTTTTTAGTTTTCCCGGTCGTGTCACATTGGCACTCCACCGGATTCAGATAGTGAGTCCATATTTTTAAACGTTCTCATTGTATTATTTTGCTAGTATTACACTAATGATAAACATGATATACCTTTTTGAAATCCTTATGTTAAGCCCTTTAATTTGACACCCATATTTGAAAAAAAAAAATTTTTTTTTCACCTTCTATAATGGCTTCGCACAGCCGCCATGTTTATTTTTTTTTTAATATCACCTATCTAAGAACACTCGGGCTGTTAAGACAAATCTAACGATACCTCAATTGTGTGAATCCGTTCAGCGGTTCTGGAGATATGAGGTAATAAAAAATATTACATACATACATACATACAAGATACGCGCGAAAAACATAACCCTTCCTTTGCAGTCGGGTAAAGAACAGAATAAAATAAATATTTAAGGGGGTTCCAATACAACAAACGCGATTTTTTGCTCGTTTTTGCTCGATATTGATAACGACAACAGGTAGACGCTTGAAATATTCAGGTGTTTGGTGCATCGTGTGCCAAATTGAAATAGTCGACTGAAGGGGTCATATGCTAGCCTTTCAGACCCCTTCACACCTATCATGCCCTGTGGATTTAATTAAACTTTAATTAAAGCTGTACATGATACAGCTGACACATACAAAAGCTATCGGGATCTTCAAAGTCCCTCATTCATTCTCTAGTCTATCTTCTTTCTAATGATGTGCCACAAGCCATAAAAGTCTTTAAACAACTTTGTGAATTCGCTAGAATTGTGAATCGAGTCATATACGGCTAATATTCAATAATAATATTGAATATTAGCCTTATATGACTCGATTTTATAATTAATAATTTTTTAAATCATAAGATTTCAAAAAATATTTTTGCTTAAATTATACCTGACAAACCTATTATACCTGTTATCTCACTCTTATATGGTAAAATCTGTCTCGTATCTATATCCTTTGGTGGGATATATTTGAATTAAAAAAAACTCAAAATTGCATTTTTAACACTTATTTCATATTATTTACAAATCCTGCTCAAATTGTTGGCCTCTCTTGCGAATACAGGCCCGACGTCATCTGTTTCGTATTTTGACAGTTGCTGTACGAAGTTATATTTCCTCCTTAATGGTATTGAATGCCGTTTCTATGCGTTGGACTAGTACCTCCCTAGTTGGAACATCTGTGGCGTATACCTGCTCTTTGGCTCGTACTTAGACATAAAAGTCTAACGGAGTTAGGTCTGGAGAACGTGGCGGCCATGGAATAGGGCCATCGCGCCCAATCCACGCATTGTAGAACATATTGTCGAGATATTCCCTCACAAGAGCTGGTATATGCCACGGAGGTTCCAACTAGGGAGGTACTAGGCCAACACATAGAAACGGCATTCAGTACCATTAAGGAGGAAATACGACTTCGTACAACAATCCACGAGTTGACAACTTTGCAAAAATTGTTTGAAACGCTTCGAAACGCTTCACGTGTACTCGTAAAATAATATTTTATTTATTACTTAACCTTTCAATTCAAATATACGTATATTTTTATTTTATTAAAAAACTATGGTCTAAATCGTGGCATTGTGGTCACGTGACTACGTATGACGTCACTATTCAAAACAAAACTTCCCCGGCATTTGGCACATAAATGTACTTTGGATATTTTATGATATTTTACTCTATTATGAACGCGAAAAATTATTATCAGTGCTGTGCAGTATCTTGTTGTGGTAATACTACTACAAAAACGCCCACAAAACTATTTATTCATGTCTCTTTAAAAAGAGATATTCGCCAAAAGTGGTTAGAACTTGCTCTAATTAATGCAAAAATGTATCAGCCAAATCAAATTTATATTTTTGTGAAGATCATTTCGATGTAAGTAAAAAATAAGATAAGGCAAATGTAAAGTTAGCACTATACTTACATAGAAGTTTTAACATTTCTGTATTCAGAATATCAAAATTTAGAATTTGTGGCAAAATAGTTCGCCACCATAGCGTCTACTTTCGGCAAGTTTGTACTGTCAGCTTTTATTTAAAATCCTTGCTCCATCTTTAAATTTTCACATCATCAAAACAATATATTTTGCAATTTTGTCTTACGCACCAACTAAAGATAACCTGTCAGCTGTCAAAATATGAAAATATTGAACGATGACGTCACGTTTTCTGATTGGTGTGTCTAATCATAATCACGTAACTCACAGATAAAAAATCTCATATTTCTCAAGGGAAAATAAAATAAATTAATAATAATCTTTTCTTCATTTGTACTACTTTGTGCTTCAAATTAATAGATTTACATAATTAAATAGTTATTTTCAATTTTCAACCGACGACAAAAAGAGGAGGTTATCAATTCGACGCGTATATATATATATATTTTTTTTATGTATGATCATCGATTACTCGAAGACGGCTGAACCGATTTTGAAAATTCTTTTTTTGATTGAAAGGGTATACTTCGAAATTGGTCCCATTTTCATAAACGTCAGGATTTGATGATGGGATCCTGGAGAAATCGAGGGAACTCTTCAAATACTATAGGCACACCTATGACGTTTTGGGTATTTATTATAGTAATTTGTGCAGTTGCTTTCAAAAAGTACCATTTGAGGAAGTGGAACTGATGATGTAGACCACAGATGGCCGCCGAAACTACTCAATAATAAGTATTGAGTGGATTGCGATTCGATTACTTGAATATGGATGTTAAGCACTTTATGCTCGTCACAATGCATATGGTGATGTAGAGCTGATTGTGAAGTACCAGGAGAACTCCTCAACAATTAACGGCCCAGCATTGGGAAAAGCAATATTTTGTAAAAGGTTATAATTAGTTGACATTTAGGCTCTTGTAACTAGGTAAATTAAAAATAGACCAACTAAAAAGAGTGAAATAAAAAATTTTTACCAAAAAATTAAACCGACTCCCAAAAAACACTGAAAAGTGAAAAATAACTCTAATTTCGGAAGTCGGTGCCAAAAACGAAAATACAAAACTAAAGACACCGACTACCGAAATTAAAGTTATTTTTCACTTTGCAGTGTTTTTTGGGAGTCGGTTTAATTTTTTGGTAAAAAGTTTTTATTAAACATACTGTCAACTAGCGGATTGTCGAAATACTCGTACGAAACAGATGTCGGGTACACATTACTGCGTAAGGACTGGGCGGACTGCATGTTATAATGACGCCTCGAACTTGGTCCCAAAGTGGTCTTACCTTTATCGAAGTGAACTAGAACGCGATCGGCTATCTTCGGGAGGGGTCGTCAGTTTTACAAGCAAAGCTTGACACAGCAGTGGACCAATTGAAGGACAACATTGAAACAAACGCTATTATTATTGACTTCAACATGGGAGCCTTAATAGCGAGTTATATGTTGTACAATATAAAGAGCATTCAGAATACGTTATTAGACACCGTCACCGATATTTACAATGGTCGTTTCAACTTACATTTAATTACACCGGAACAACTCATTAACGAGTTGAGTACGATTTCAAGCAAATTACCTTAGGATTTATCTCTACCAATTGACAACATACATTCAGACCTTCGGAAGATATACGATCTGCTGAAAATCAAGACAAGACTTCTGGAGGACTTTATCATATTTGAAATTAAATTACCTCTTATCAGCTGAGATTCGTATGAAGTTCTCAAGATAATTCTGATCCCGAAGAAAACAGGTCTAAACGACATGATCAGCATCGTTTCAGTATCTGAGTACATCTCCATCAACATGAAGAAAGATACCTATATAACTACGTCCAAAGGGGACTTACGATCTTGTTGGAGGGTTTCGGAAACATTTTACTGCCACCATTTGCGACCCATTTACCAAATCATGGGGGATAAGAATTTTTGCTAAACTGAACAATTTGAATGCAAAACAACATCAAGTATTTGCAAGAACAACTGGCTGGAAACATACACGCTGAATAGTTATTTTTACTTTTGCCGGTGTCAAGTTCGAATCATATGCGGCGATCAGGTGACCGCACATCAGCTGACACGAGCCGGACTATTGAATATGGGTCACGGATGCATTGTTAAGACTGACAAATTTACCTTATTTTTCCACAAGCCCTATTACAGCGAAATAAGGACGGATTCAGACATTTATGCACCAGTGATGGCTTCTATCAACCACATTATCAACATCACCATACCTACCTAAATTGGTTTTGGAGAACAAAAGTCAAGATTTAGATAAGGAAATCCGCGAAGTAGACAAAAGGATTCAGTCTATGAAAAGTCAAGATGTGATGTTGTCTGATGATTTGTCTTATCATGACATTCAGCACTGCATTGCTGGAGTCATTTATGCAGTTCGCCGTACACAATGTCGATGGGGAGCCCCGCTTACACAACCGTCTATCGCTGAGGAGTTGACGACAACACCGCGCCGACCAGCCGATACAAGTGAAGCAAGAGGACACTTGGACTTAGACTGTGTGCGCGTTGATAAGAGTACTTCTACTAAATTTTGAAATATTTACTTTTATTATTATTTTTTGTATTTTCTACATTTTCATATTATTTTTCTTTGTAAAATCAAGTTTACTTTTTTATCTTGTGGCTCTTATCTCGCTCGGGAATATGTATGATTTCTTACATCGCACAATTATTATTTCGGTATCGTAGCATAAGCATTTTTATGTGTTATAAAATGACTCATTACATTAAGTTATTGAGTACACTTTCTTTAGTTTTATGGTAGACACGTATTTATCGTAATAAATAGTTATCAAGAACTCAAGAATTTTCTTCCATCTCAATATGCTTATCATCTCAATGTATTAATTAACCACCAAGGGCTCCTACAACCCGTTTCAGATAAAATGTGCCTTGACAGACTGACAAACTTGCGCACAGACGGACAACGAAGTGATCCTATAAAGGTCCCATTATTCTCCAGAGGTACGGAACCCTAAAAAAATAAGTATCCGCAGAACTGAGTTCAATCATAACTCCATTTTGCACGAAACATATTTCATTACTGGAAAATAAAACACAGACAAGCAAAACCGGGGTCGTAGAACCATAAATAATTTTACTTTACCGCTTTAATCCACAGCTTTTCGTCAAACAAACGAAATAACAAATGGTCCTAAGTAAACTGGAGTTAATTATGACATGGGGACAACAAACTGATTGTGATGTCGTTTCACCCCTTTAACCTTCATAAAAATATAACCCTTTTTGTTACATTTTTACGCAAAATATATAAAAAAGAAACCAGTTGGCAGCATGAAAGTGCGAGAGGAATAACTGTGAGAATTGGAATGCATGAGAATAAGATAGAAAAGGTTTCTGTCAACCGATGCCGGAGCTAGTGTTTTTTTTTTAAACCTAACCTAACTTATGAGGACCGTATGTTGATGCTGTAGAACATAAAATGTTGATGAGATGTAAACTCTGTGGCTGAATTAGTAAATTAGGTGGCAATATATAAATAAGAAGGACAAGTTAAGATAATTGTTGATCTTTACTTGACGCTTTCTGTAGAATATTAAGTTGGCGTTGTAAAAAAGACGAATTAGTTTATTAGGAGATATTTCATTTTCCCGTCGCTTAGTTATAAAATGAGAACTTTTCATCACGTGGCCAATAAAGCAGAAGTAACAAAAAGGTACACCTTTTTGAGAGTTATTACTTACATAAGTGTGAAAAAGTGTAACAGAAGTGTAAAAAACTTATTTGAAAACATCCCATTAACAATGTTTTAGAAATAAAGCCTAATAAATATTCACGGCTGCTATTTAACTTTGTAATAGAGTTTTTGTGTAAAAATATTTTTATTGCTCGAGTTTTGCCTAGTTGAGATTTGACGAGGCGTTGGAAGCTGTACTTATATCATGTTATGTTATTAGGCTGAATGTATAATGAGAAAAAAATTCGGTGAAGAAGAACTTTTAAATACTTTAATTATGCGTACCTACGGCTAAGGAGTGGAATTCCCTGCTGGCGTCTGTGTTTCCTGATAGCTATAACTTGGGAGTCTTCAAGTCAAAAGTGAATAGGTTACACATTGGTAAGCGTGCTTTATCTTCAACCACATCATCACTTACCATCAGGTGAGATGGTGGTCAAATGCGAGCCTATTATTAGTAAAAAAAAACATCGTAATGAAACTTGCATGTCGTAACACCAAAAATCTAAAGACATTCGAAATTCAGACAGAACCCGTACTGGGCCTGCGTTATGAGTCACGATAGAAAGGAATCCTGGGTCCCAGTAACGGGAACGTGATAGGCTCAATAGGCTGGCAACTTATCTTATTTATTTTTTTATATCGCACCACTAGATGAAAACTCCGGGAAATCGAAAAACCTCTATTTTCAGAAATGACCAATAACTTTTAGGTATATATATTTTTAATTCGTAACTTTTAAGCTAGCGTTAGCTTAAAAGTTACCAATAACTTATTTTGGAATATTCACTAGAGATGTCAAGAAATTATTAATTTAAACATGAAGTTATATGTTCTAAAGCCTGTTCAATTAAATATTTTTTAAACTATGCTCTGAAACTTGATAATACCTTTTTTAGTTATTTAGTCTACTTTAGGTAATAGGCACCATTTTTGTATCGTAAGTAGAATTACCTTACTTTATTGTATACTAGCTTTTGCCCGCGACTTCGTTCGCGTGGGAGGATTTTCCCGCGTAAATCCCGATCCCGTGGGAATTCCGGGATAAAAAGCAGCCCATGTGTTATTCCAGGATGTCTACTATCTACTTACCATATTTCATTGAGATCCGTTCAGTAGTTTTTGCGTGAAAGAGTAACAAACATCCATTCATCCTCACAAACTTTCACATTTATAATATTAGTAAGAAGTAAGATATAAGTTTACGTACGTATGTATTTTCGTGGGGATTTTGAAAACGCCATTAACTCAATATGAGTACATTTTGAATCAGTGAGGTTTTCATCTAGGGGTGCGATATGTTTTTTTTTTTAATTTAGGGTTTTTGTAAACTCCATTGTACCTTATAAAAAAAAAAAAATCCGCTAAGTAATACAATAAGTTATGTAATACTAAAATACTAGGCTCCTCAGTGCTGAACGATTAATATTAAATCACATAGTACCACTGCTTTCTTCGATTTTGGGTTTGCTACAAATCTGACGTTTAAATATATTACCTTTATTGACATTAATTAAGAATACATCTAACAATTTGTAATTTTTTTTACTAAGTGGGAAAATCATGGAATGGGTCCTCTGTGTAGGTGGGTCGGAGGGGAAAGTCAGATTTCTACTAACTAAAGCCCACCCTGCTCCTTCAGATGCCCTTGTGTATCGGGGCCGGGGTATTTCGTTAGAACATTCCCGCAACCCCGGAACAATTTGTAATGCAGGCTTCTGTACTAGTAAAGACCATATTACAGGACCATATAAAGCCCGATTTACACTTCAATAAGTACAGTAGCCAGTTAAGAACTCAGATAGTTAAGTAGTAAGTTGTTAGTAGCGTCCAAACGTAGGCGAGTGAGTAGTAGTAGAGTAGAGTAAGTTGCCCGAGAAGAAGACAAGAAAATAACACGTGTTCGCGGCCGCAACCTACAAATTTATGGACTGTACTAAACTCGCCCGTCTACATGCCAGCCAGTTAAGTTGCAGGGGTGCGGGAGACGCGAGAGAGGGGGCTACTTCGCACTGGACTCGCCGAAAAATAGGATCGCGATCTGTTTAACTCAACTTAATCAACTTACTATTTAACTCGCTTTTGCCGTTCAAACTACAATAACAACTTAACTCGCCGATGACGCAAGTTAACTCGCTACTGTACTTATTGAAGTGTAAATCGGGCTTTACGTCTTCTACAACTGTCTTCTCAACAGATGTTGACTGTTTACCACAATAAGCTTAACTGACGTTATTAAAGTTTCTAAGACATTGTTTGTTCTAGAATATTCACGTTAAAGTTCTATGGACTTGCTTTGCAATTCATCATGTTTTGGTGAATAACCAACCTAAACCATAGACAACGATATCCAAACCAAACGGAGATTAGTCAAGACAGCAGAAGATATCATAGAGCATAGTGATGTGTGCGCATACACTTATACAAGGTGTAACAAATTAAACGCAATACCTTAGACACCCCAATTAGAATTTTAAATTATAAGTCTAAAACAACATCCGTAACTTAATAAATTGAAAAGTGCGTCATACAATATCCTTACGCAGAAACATACACTCATGCAATGTTAGCGTTCGACGTGACACGCACACAATTTCCTTGAATTAAGAATTGTATTAATTTGTCATGATACTGTTTCATTTTAAGTTAAATGAAAGATTTTGCCATCAAAATTTAAAACTTATTGTTTATGACGGAAATCGATTCAGAAGCTGATTCTGAACCAACTATTTTCGGTAATTGCGTTTATTCTGTTACACGTTGTATATATGTATACATATGTATGTTGATGCACCCTCTGTTCCATTAGTCTCATAGTAGGATGAGACTGCAATTCGATAAGATGTTACAGACGCATTTTTTTACGTATGTACATATCTACCTGTAGGTAACATAATTAATGCACATCCTTAAATCTATTTTTTCAGAATGGTTCATTGAATAGATTTTATAATACAAATATAAGTAAAGTGATGACTTCCCAGAAGTAAGTTTCTTCTTCTTGACTCCGAAGGCTCCAAAGTGACCATGGCTATAGGGCTTTAATCGAACACATTCCACCAATGGATAATGTAATTCTTCTATCTCTCTAAATACCGCACAATAAGGAACGAGGCACATAATTTATGAATTGTAAACATGATGTATGAATTGTATTGTTGTGTTTATTGAAAACGGTAGAAAGTTCCACACCTTGGCTTTACGCTCAATGAATGTGAAGGAGGAGCGTTTAGTACGACAAGAAGGTATATCAACCAAGTGTGGATGGTACCATGCAGTGCCCTGAAGTCCGATAGTGAAAGGGGGCTGGAGGGATCAGGTCGTGGAGCTCCAAAATACAACCTTCAGGCAAACAACATTTAAACTATAATTTATTTGGAATATATTATCAATATAATAAAATGCTTCCATTACTGACTGACTGACAGACAACGCATAGCCCAAACTCCTAGGAACAAGAAGCTGAAACTTTACATATATGTTACTTGAGGTGTGTAGGGGAGCACTAAGAAAGGATTTTAGGAATTTCCCACGGGATTGGGATTTACACGGGAAAACTTCCCACGCGAACGAAGTCGCCAGCAACAGCTAGTTATATATAAAATACTACTTAGCTTTCTGCTTCTTCCATAGAAACTTTAACTGAGTCAAATTTAATATTCCGCCGTCTGTGCAGTTTCGTAGTGGCTTTATCTTCTTCATATATGGATTCATATGATGTGATTTTTACGTAAGTAATTGCCTTTCACAACAAAATTATTTAATCGCAGATTATCCTTATTGAAGTAAAAGCCATTTACAATTATTAATATACATTATATGAAATTCTCACATTAAAAGCTTACTAATAAAATGTTTTTGATTAAAACTTTTTTCATTTACTTGTTACTAAGTAATGAAACTATAAACTTGGGAATATAGGAGATGTATTGTGTTCAAAGACTATATAACTGGTTTTATTCTCTATGATTGTGTCAGACATTTTACGTTCTAAAATCCTGTCAACCGCAAAAAAAAACATTAATATTACGTCAACACTGTCGTTCTTTTGACGTTTTACATATAACTACATGTGTTACTACTGACTATGGTAGGACACAGAGATACATTTTTACAAATGTTTAGACCTTAAGACCTGTGTATACAAATAAATACATTGATTGATTGATTAGCATCGGAGTAACATGTCTTCTTTATTTATTAATATGTACACTTTAACAACACTCAAAAGAGCACAAAGTTGCTGTTTATTTCATAAGAATTTTTCCAGCAGATCTGCGACAGGAGTGTTGAAAAGGATACCGTAGACACTGTGTATTAATAAAAATAATATATTAAACTAAACTTAAATAATAATAAATAATAATATATAATAATTAGCTAAGTCTACAATTAGACTCGCTATGCATGAAATTATAATTGTTGTAACTGCATCAAAACAAAAGTTACATTTTGATGTGCAGTAGGTATGTGAAAAACAAAAAGGAAAAACAATTTTGTTTGTTTTGAAGTCAGTTCAATATTTTTTCAATACACTTCCTCGAAAACTGGCTCTTATCGCACTACGATTAGGTTCAACATGCAATGTATTTCACACTCGTGGATTTTTTCATTTTTTCACACATGAGGGTTTACCATTCCATATTTTGCCACAGATACAGTACTCGGCTCCTTAATCCCCTCGCCTTGCGGCTCGGGCGTAACTCCGCCTCGGCCGCAATAACAAACTTTCTCCACTTGTATCAAAATGTGCTATTTTAAACATATTTTTCAGTATTCGATTTACTATTAATTTTAAAAGGGCAATTGAAGGAACAGGGTGTGCTTTTAGTCAGTAGAAGACTGACATTTCCTTCTGCTCCACCCAGAGCGGGCTGTGTCATAAGATGAATTTCCCGTCGAAAAAAAAAACCACGTATTTTGACTAAGGTGTAGAGTTTGTGAAGTTACGGCGTGTAGAGTCAGTAGCTTGACTCTATATTAAATAAGAATAAGAACAACTTTATTGAACCTTAGTCACAGAATGTCTTAACCTAAATAATTAACGTTATAAGTACCTATTTGACAGTACGAGCCATATGGTCGTTCTTATCATTTTACATGACAACGTTTTGGTGGGATGATGTTTATCATGCAAACAAAACTTTTGATCTTCATTATTGCTTTGTTTTGTATTTCTTTTTGTATTTCTTTATGTATATTTTTATATGGGCCTGCGTGCCAGCAATAAAGGAATTTTATTTTTTTATTTTTATTGTATTTTTTATTATGGTTTTGAAATAATTGTGTAGAGTATTTAACTAAACAGCACTTTTACAATCATTTTTTTGTTTCAATTTTAACCGGATGAGGCCGGTGTTTACTAGCTGACCCTGCGAAGAAAGACCGAAACATAATCAGAGGTCAAAGTATCTTTTGAAATCCCTAGAATCCTTAATACTCAAATCAATTTGGAACCTACGGAAAGTAGCACACAGATCTGAGTAGACCTCTCCAGAAAGTGCAAGCATTTGTCTGTTATACATAACAATATAGCAAACGGATACAAGCTAAAGAACAAATTGGTAAGATAATTGAATGCCAAAGGCTTGTCGCGTGCACATAGTCGTAACCCATGCACTTCATTAAAGGAATATTATTAACCGGGTCCAAGCGAAATATCTTCCTGTATGCCACCCCCATACCAGGATAATCCTTTCCATATTTTGAGCCAAGTCCGTGCCTTAGCCAGAACGTAGCGGATTACTGTGGCCTCTGACTTCTAACATAATGTCACCGTTCCACTACTGCCCACGGCTAAGCTACGCTTGCTTACTATTGCGAAATATATTTGCAAACCAATTGCAAACAAATGAAGAAAGCAGAAACAGTTCATATATACATATTATATTACGTACTAAGTACTGAGAATACATTTTCAAGATCTATAGCGGTTGTTACTAACCCAATATTTTTTTCAGTTTTAGCCATTGTAAGAGGTATTGTGTGACCCAGTTACTGACATTTCCTCCAGAGAAATCCATTTGGTTGTACTGGAAGCCGACACCAATGAAGCTTTTCCCTTGTTCAAAAATGGTTAATCGTATACTTACCTACCTGCTTTAAAATAATATTGGGTATATGAAAGGAGCCTCCCTGTTCGATCCTACAAAAGCCAGCCAACGGTAACTGGTATGGTCGAACAGTCCACGGTACGTGGAGCCTTACCGTTGTTTGTCAAACACAATATGTCGCCTCTTAGGCTTCAGTACAACAATTAAGCTTTACTAATAAATAGGTAAACTTATAGCCTAGACTTACCTAAGCTGTAGACGCCAAGCGAGGATCTGTTCTGATCACGTCCGTGTGTGTGTGTGAGTATATTTGAAAGTGTAATGGTGTCAAAGTGGTGTCACGGCTGTCACAAAGGACGCAAGCATCAATGTGTGGTCCGGGCCGGGATGTAGCACAAACTTCGCACCAGATTGGAGCAGCTATTTATCACCAAGTCACCTTTACTTTTAGCAAATTTCGCGTGTCAGACAGGCTGACGACATTCGGCGTGGTAGTTCAAAATATCCCAGGTTTCTACTCAATTCGGGATTCTAGAGTTCAACTAATCACTAATCTCAACCGATTTGTCTTTTAACCGCGTAGATTCAACAGGATTTTAAATTACAATCAATGAATCGATCTCATCAAATAAGGCGGTTGCTTTTGCAAGGAAAATCAAGTCAAGTCAAGTCAAAGACAATAGAATATAATGTTGCCAACCAAAAAGGTGCGTTCTGTTTCACGTTGGACGAAACACTCCCGAAGCAGCTTTATCTAACTTGTTCTGCGATTACAAACGATTGACGTACGCTGGACAACTAGCACTCCGTAACGCGAGTCTATCTGACCAATTCTTTCACCACAATTTAAACCGATACCAACACACCTGTGATTGTTGATTGAAAGATTACTACAACCTTCATCGAATGCGTAACTAGGATATAAACCGCGGAGCTAACGTGGCACATCTCTCCGAGCACCGCTTACACTGAACCACTGACTTAAGACTCTGGCCATATACCTTTATACTTTAGAACGCTTGCTTAGTTTCAACCTCGTGTGTATCGTTTAGTGGGGTTAGATTATTTTGTCGTGTTTCTGAACTGAATAGGTATTGTGTACTTTTATTTGTTTTTAGCTTAAATCCCTTGTAGGAAGTGAAGCTAAAAGTGCAATGACTATTTCTATGATGCTTAAAACCATTTATTAAAGTCATGAAGACCTATTGAGTATGGAAAAAATGAAAATTAATAGGACGGAGTGGAGGAGGAAAAGAATGAGGTTGTTGAGAGGAAAGTTTTAAGTAAGTATGATTTTGGAGCATCTTTTAAGATTATATTTTACAAGTGCGTCGTTATATTAGAGAGTGCAGAATTACATCCAATATGTGGTAAAGAATTAAATGAAAAAAAAGTAATGTTTTGTGAGAGAAATTATTAAATAGTCATAATTCATTTCAAACCATTTTTCACGAAGTTTTATACAGTCACTGTATGTCACAAAGATTATGTCACTAATTCATACACATTTACACAGGTTCTTCATTGCATCATGAAATACAGACTCGGCCTAGCTCAGGCTCATTGCTCATTTTACTTTATGTTGTTATTTCCAAACCTATGCTTAAATTAATACACATACCCACCTACATTATGATCTTTATAGGTACTCTCCAGATTGATTCAAGCTTATGTAGACAAATAACATTATATTACTATTAGTTCCACTTACCAAACTTTAGAATAGGAATTAAAGTTGCTATTGTCGATACATTGTCGGACAGAAGGTAGGTTCATAAGGAAGATATAAAATAATGAAAACTGAATTTTATGTGCGTATTTTATAAAGCTCAAGAATGAAAGCTCGTAAAATCATACATTGTTTTAAATTGCGAGCTCCTACGCAAACCACTATGAATAGCTTGCGATGTAATAAATTTGTAAAATGCCTACATCCTACGTGCCTCCAAGAATTTACTGATACACTGAAACACAAAGGAGGCTCATATTTCTGGAAAATCTGACAAAAAGGTAATTTTATACAGAAAGGAGATTGGTTATGAATTTGTTCTAAGAAGATTGTAAGCATGATTGGTTCTAAGTTTCATAAAATAACTGAAATAAAATCCTACTAATATTATAATTATTTGCGTTTTTTTTTAACTGTTGATAGAGTTACGTCTCCGGCAGAAAAAATCCAATCCTTAGTTGCACGCCAAATGAAAGTATTCCCAAATCGTTTAGTGCGTATCGGTGGGATGTCTACCATGTAACGATGGCGCATTGCCGTTAGTCTGGTAGTCCGATGATGGTACGGGATTGGTGGATTTAGATTGTGTAATTCCATCCCATACTCTCCGAATGTATCCGATAGGCTTGCAACTCATCGCCAATTTTCAAGTCTCTGAAGCTTTGATTCGACCAGTGCATCGTTGCCAATGAGCCTCTTGGCTAGTTTCTCAATTCACTGAATGTTTGTTCGTTTGTTGCACCTTAATGACTTTTATATTTTCGATCCGTATAAGATTGAAATGTACCGAAGCGTGCTTTGTGTTATTAGCGTTTAAAAAAAAATCGAAAACACTGGCAGTATTGTCATGAAAGGCAATGCTGCTAGTCTCTTGGGCTCAAAATGTTGACGATGTGTAACGACTTTTTGTTAAAAAAATCAAAGATGTAATGTACTCACGTCTTATTCCCATAGAGGTAGGTTTAAAATGATACACACAATGCTAACAACTATTTTTCTGTTACATCGGATTACACCTATACAGACGCACGCTGTATATGTGTATTCCATGTATCTGCAGCGTACTGCGTAGTACCAAAATCCTCCTCCTCCTCAGTCATGTCTTCATGACAGAATGAACGTGGTTGACGATGATGCCTTTTCTCTAGATCAAGTAGCCCTTGTGATGCCTGTCGACTTCTTGCGATCTTCAGTGTCTCAGGGGTTTTGAAATAAGGTCGACTTTGTTGCCTCTTTAATTAAGTCTGTTCAGCGCGTAGGAGACCGACCGGCGACCGCATGAGCAAGTACAAAAATAAATTATAAGCCTATTTTAATAATGCAGAAAAATTAAATAAAAAAAATAAAAAATACATGTAATTCGCCGTGTTTGCTTTCATTTTAACTCGTGTTTATTGCGTGTTTTGCGTTTATGGCTAAACTATTTCTTAGAACATATGGCACATTGAATTTAGAATTACACTGTTTTTTTTTTGTATTGCTATTTCATTAGTAACTTACTAGCTATGCCCGCGACTTTGCTCGCATGGCAGGTTATTCCCGTGTAAATCTCGTATAAAAAGTAGCCTATGTTTCCCTATAGTCTCCTCTATCTCCCATTGAAATTCCCATTAAAATCGGTTCAGAATAGCTCATAGAAATAGAAAGACAGACAGACCGACACATAAAATAACAATTGTTTGTGTTTAACTATCGTGTAAATAACTACAAGCACTTGAGACAGCACAGTTATTATGAAATCACAGACAGAAACTATAACCCGATAGCTATATCTTTAAGTCCAGGCACGCCGCAATTGCGGCGGTAAGACCCCTCTTTGAGGAGTGGCTAGATCGGCGTCACGGCGTCCTGACCTACCGCATGACGCAGGTCCTCACCGGACACGGAAGTTTCGGGAGGTACCTGTGTCTGATGGGAAAGGAAGAAACGCCTGGGTGTCACCACTGCGAGGGTCGCCCTGAGGACACCGTAGAGCACACGGTGCAAGACTGCCCCGCCTGGGCAGAGCACCGACGTGTCCTCACGGCGGCGATAGGTGGAGACCTCTCGCGACCGGCATTGGTCGAGGCCATGCTGCGGGGCGAGAGGGAGTGGGAAGCGGTAGCCTCCTTCTGCGAAGCAGTCATGCTTCCGAAGGAGGAGGCGGGCCGCGTGAGGGAGAGGATGGCGTCCTCCCTCCAGCCCAGCCGCAGTGGTAGACGCCCACGGCGTCGGACGTCGGCCGACGATCTCCGGCCACCATAGGCGCGGGCATGCGGACAGCGAGTAAAGGGCAACTCGCTGTCCGACCATGGACCATGCCCGGGTCGACGGCGCGTTGTGTTCCACGCGCGTCTCAAAGAGCGTCAGCAACATGACGAGGCCCCCCTGCAGAGGGCCGAAGCCTGCCGGGGTCGTGGGACTTATCCCATTACCGTGACCCTGGTACGTAAAGGGTTATTGAAAGAACACCGTGGATTTTAGTCAGTAAAAGTCTGACAGTCCCTCCCACCCTGCCCGGGGTGGGAGGACTTATTTGATATTTTACAACGCTAAAAAAAAAAGGGGTCTTTAAGTCAAGAGTGAATAGGTTACTTTTAGGTAAGCGTGTTCCATCTTCGACCACATCATCACTTACCATCAGGTGAGATGGTGGTCAAACGCGAGCCTATTATCAATAAAAAAAATGTATACTTACTACCGTACGTTATTCACATCTGCTTTGCAGATTCTTTTAGTTAGACTTCTTTAATTTACCGACACGAATTTTGTCACTAATCTAATAGCGTATATTATGTACGCACCTACTTGTGACCTTTCAAATGTATATAGATACACTCAAAACAAAAGAAACTTTCCAACAACATTGGCACCTACAAAAAAATGCCATTAAGTCCTCTGAGAGACTGTCAGCTGTAGGCACAAAGTGAGGCACTTCAATCATGAATAAACCATAATGCCGCGTCTGTTTTGAGGTCACGTCGTAGCTCGTCTATGTTTTTTTGAATCTATATTTTTTTGACTAAGGGGATTGATAGTTTTGTTGTTTTAATTACTAACCTGTGCAGGGATGTTTTTGGAATAATTCATCAGTAATAATCACTACTGACGCATTTTAACAGTAAATATGATATTTTATTACTTTATTTTCCCGTATTATATTAATATTTATTCGTTGGTTAGCTTTTAAATATAATGCTTTGATATTTATTTTATTGGAAACCCTAATAAATCCATATTAATGTCTGCCTGTTACGCTTTCATAGCTAATTCACTGTACCAATCTTATGAAATTTATCAGCCTTCTATTTTTTCAAAATCTATTCCTTGTTTTCGATCACATCCTCCTGCTCTGGTGGAGCAGAATGGAGTAGCAGACTCCTACTGACTATAAACCTACCCTAAGCTGTTCCTTCATTTGCCCTTACGTTCCGGAGCTGCAGTTAGAGCATTACCGCAACCACGGAGGCAATGGGCTATCGGGTCCCGTCAATATACCCTTAAGAAGTTGAAATAGGAGGCGAAAGATAGAAAAAAAATTGCTAGCAAAGTCGCAAAACAATTGAAATAATTAAATTTTTTGTATAATACTTTCTTTGCTGTATTACTCGCATTTAATGGGATTCAGAGTCGAAAATAATAATCAAATACTTTTTCACTCAATTATCCTAAATGTAATTGAGAGTAAGTTAAGTAAATCCATACTAATACTAATAATATTATTAAGAGGTAAAAATTGTTTGTAGGTTTGTATGTAGGCGGTAATCTCCGAAACAAATCAAACCAATTTTGTTTGAAAGTTTATATTAAGATCTACAGACATTTTTTTTTTAGATTGTTCACTCCATTATTACGACGACGACGACGACACACATTTTACCGCTTTGGAAGCGTATATCTTTTAAACGATTTACTTTATGAATAAGTGGTTTTAGAAACCCCAATGTCATTTTTAAAGACCTGTCTATAAATACCACACATGCAAAACATGAAAAAAAATATTTTCAGTTTTAGTTCCATGTATGGGGAGCCCCCCTTTATTTAAAATATTTTCTAAAGTTTTTTCGTAAAATCGAAAAGCGGTTTATATCTACCTACCAAGTTCTACATGTATAGTCCTAATAGTTTTGGAATAAAATGGCTGTGACATAGGGACGGACGGACGGACAGACAGACAGACGGACAGATATGACGAAACTACAAGGGTTCCGTTTTTTTACCATTCGGCTACGAAGCCAAAAAAAATGATAGTAAGATGCATTATTTGTGAGGTTATAAATTATTTCGAAATCTACACGCACGAATTTGAGGGTGAAGTACCAGTAAACAATAAAGCACCATTTCATAAAAATTCTTCAACCATTTTTCAAATTTCATTAGTCGTATGTAATTTATTTTTTCCATCATAATAAAGCCTCCAACAAATGACAATAACACAAACAATCCCGACGAAAAATACTAAACGCCAAAAAATATAAATCCAGTATTAAATATTTTTGCACCCAACCTCCCTGGGAACTTTTGAATACATTATGGGGTTGAAAGGGGTATAAGACATGTAAATATTTTACAAGCTAGGCTTCTCGTCTCTTTGCAGTATACGGGAATAAATTGAATTATGTCAGAATGGTTTTTTCGAGCGTCAACTTTGAAACAAATGATCTCTATGTAAAGTGAAATGGCTTGGGGCGTTATTTATGTATGTATATAAATTGTCCAAGTGCGACTCGGCCCATGAAGGGTTGCGTGGTAGCTAGCAAAGTTAAGCGAAAAAATAAGTTTACTTTTGATAGTGTTTCTATAAATGACAAACTTGGTTTGCGGTTTTCAAAATGTGCTAATCTCAATCTATCTATTTAATATTTTTTCTTTGTTTTTGTACAAAAATCGTGTAATAGTTCACATATAAATACCTATCAAGTTTCGGAATAAAGTGGCTGTGACATATGAACGCACATACAGACATGGCGAATCTATAAGAGTTCCGATTTGTCATGTCATTCGGCTACGGAACTTTAAAAAGCCTGTATTTTAGAACGTTCTCGATTTTTGATGATCTGATAGAGAGCGGTTTGTGGCAAAATAATATTACTCACCCCGGTTAATCTTCAACTGTTTCGATCCATGGAACCATGAACATATTAAGATGATATTTTGTTTATTATTTCTAGCATAATTATAAATTTTATCTTTGACATTTCATTTTACATTAAGATGACTTAATATTACTACGGACCTTTTTATAACAATTAGGTTTTTTCTTTTTTATTTATATTTGACATTCTAGTTTTATCATTGATCATTCACAGACAATAAGATGACATATTATTATTAATCTGTTTTAAACAATTTTTATTTAATTTAATTGTATTGTATTATTCTTTATCTTTATAAACTAATCTGATTTTTGTTTTTCCTTTTTATTTTACTGATTATTTTATTGTAAATTGAATGTGGGCTTTTATCGTTTTGAATGAAATAGGTTGTAATCATAAGAATTTCTAACGTGGATTAGAATTGTTAATAATAATGATATACATATAATGAAATAATTGTTTAATATTTGTTCAGGACTACAATTGGCCAGCGCAACGTTAACTGGACGGTCTGAACTTGTCCACGGTACGTGGAGCTATAAACGTTGCTTACAATCAACAATAAACAAAAGGCCTTACGACAACCTATAGCCTCTGAGGCTTTATGAATACAAATAACAGGTCTAACCACTAACCTTCTGTGCTGGGTTCGCCAACTTCGACCTTCCCAAGGCCACGCCCCAAGTGTGGTATGTTTGTAATATGAGGTGAGTAAGTGAAAGTGTGATGTAAATCAAGTGTGTGGACGTTCACAAGGCGCCAGTCTCCAGATGGCGCGGTTCCAACAGCAATCACAGCACAACTCGTTTCCAGCAAAAGCGCGTGCCACGCGATGGCAACCAACCGGCGAGGAATCCCAAAATATCCCGGGTTTTTCATCAAATGGGGATTACAACCTCAACAATAGATAATTCGCGACCCAATTATCGGTTTCAAAAGGCGATTCCAAACGATATTTTTCCAATTATAATTATCTCAACAGGGTCCCATGACCGACATTTTTTCCAAGAACGGAAGCAAAGTCTATCTGTCAAGTCAGAGTAATGTCAAGATCAAATTTCTTTATGTCAAAAGAGTACGTTCGGAAACGATCGGTACTAAACATCTACCCCCCCGGACGGGCCTACCCGTCCGCTAATCAATTGGAAGTCTTGACAAGGTGCAAATTTAACACAGCTTCAATGCGGCCAAATACCGTAGCTAGTTCCTTAAATGTGAGAACGGTGTCTCCCAACAATCTCCGCCAGCTTCCCTTTGCCGCTTTCACCGCGGCCCCAAAAATACCCCCCCAATGGGGGCAGGCTGGCGGGTCAAACAACCAAGTGACCCCTTGGCGGGCCAAACTATTACCAATATCAACCTGGCTCGCATTAGGAAGGCGTGTACCTCCTTCAAATAGTTACTTGAACCCTTGTAATTCGTACCGCAATCAGACCTAATCAAAGAAGGTAACCCACGGCGAGACACAAATCTTTCCAAAGTCGCCTCAAAGGCCTCTGTCGAGAGGGAGGTTACCAGCTCCAAATGTACTGCCTTGGTTGACAGGCAGACAAACACAAATAAGCCTTAACAATCTTACTATTACGAAGGGTGGACGTCTTCAACAAAAGGGGACCAACAAGTCCGTTACGACGCCAGCAAAGGGCCTCGCCTCATTGACGCGATCAGCCGACAAAATCCAAATTTCTCGCTGCAGAATGGCCAACAGCGCATTGCAACTGGCATGCGAGTTCTTAGTGTGACGATCAGTCACCAACAATTGAACTAAGTGGCCCTCCTTGGTCAACAAAAGGGGGTGACAGGCCCCATAAGGAAGGCTAGAGTGCCTCAACCGTCCTCCAACAGGGTTTCCCGAAGTGGCTCGTCCCAACCAAGTTCAGTTATAACAAGGGCAGGAGCACCAATTTTAGGGTACGGACAACTCACAAGGGTGATTTCAAACCAGGTCCTTCCCTCAACAGTGGTGTCAGCCGGTTCGCCAATTCCCCAAATCTTGCCTGAAAGGTTATTCACCTTCAGGCCAACCTGTCCCGCTAACCAAGACGACAAAAGGCAACCCTGGACTCCCGTGCCCAAAATGGCACGGACCACAATTGAGTCACCCAAGGGTCCCCAGACCTTGACCGAGGCCGTTGGCAACAAAACCGTCTTGATCGGGGGGGTCCTTTAGCGGGGCAGGCGTCAATCTCTTAGTGATGCCTGGGCGGCGACCGATCGCCGCATCCAGGCTGCCTTCGTTCACGACGAGGCCAACAATCAAAATATTCGTCTGCGCGGTGGTCCGAGCCGCTCGCCATCACTGGAGGGGCATATCCCACCGGATGCCCGAATGGCGGAGGGCGCGACTCCAGCCGGGGACGTTCCGCCAACGGAGGGGAAAGGCAGCGGCGCCAACCCGGCCACTGCTGCCTAGCAGCCAATGCGCGTTCTCCCTGACGAGGGAAGACCAAATGGCGCTCATGGGGCTCCCGTTCAACTTGCGCGGGGGGTGGAGTGCGGCGTACAGAATCGCTGGTCTCAGCCCGGTGCTCGTCTCCGTGGTATCCCCCCCTGCGCGAACCCTCCTCAGAAGATGGTCTGCTGGAGCGGTTCGCGTTGGCGCACAAAATCTCCAAGTGGGACCCCTTACAAATTCTACACGGGCGGGGGTCGGGGCAGTCCCGATGAAAGTGGGCCCCCAAGCACGAGAAGCACAAACGGCGTGCGTTGACAATGCGGCGGCGGGCACTTACGTGCAAATTCAAAAAGGCCGGGCAACGCGCCATGGCATGCCCTGTTACCTTACAAAAGTCACAAAGAAGCGGACTCCGGGCGCCAGCAAAACGGGGGGCGGGGCGAACATCAACAGGCCCCCTAGCCCGAGGACTCCGGGCGCCAGCAAAACGGGGGGCGGGGCGATCATCAACAGGCCCCCTAGCCCGAGGACTCCGGGCGCCAGCAAAACGGGGGGCGGGGCGAACATCAACAGGCCCCATAGCCCGAGGACTCCGGGCGCCAGCAAAACGGGGGGCGGGGCGAACATCAACAGGCCCCCTAGCCCGAGGACTCCGGGCGCCAACAAAACGGGGGGCGGGGGGAACATCAACAGGCCCCCGAGCCCTAGTCCGTCCCTGGTCTCTGGGCTGAGAAGGTAGTGGGGGTGACCCCGTGGCGCCACGAGTGTTATCCGAAAACCGACACTCGTCTTCCAAAAATTTGAGGAGGTCGTCAAAGGGGGGAAGATGGGTGGCACTATCCCCACCATACTTCTGCTCAAAACGTGACCTCAACTCCGCGGGGAGCAACTGCATCACTATGTGCACCAACAAGTACGACCAATGTTCTACCGGTAACTCCAAGCGTCTCAAAGCGTTGGTCGCTGAGACCAACGGGTTCAGCAAGTCAGTGCGCAACGTCGACGTGCTGACAATGGCCGGTAGTCCCAAAATCTGGTCGATGTGCACATCAGCCAGGCAGCGCTTGTTCTGATACCGTCGGGAAAGAAGCTCCAGAGCGGTCGGGTAGGAGGAATCCGTCACCGGCAAGTGCTGCACCAAGGCTCTGGCTTCGCCCTCCAGGACAGACAATAAATAGGCCAGCTTCTGGGCAGGTCCGAGGTCCGAGCGTGCATCCACAAGACTTTTAAAAAGATTTAGGAAGCCCAGCCAGTGGTCCAAGCGACCGTCAAAATGTGGCAGCTCCAGTGTGGGCAGCCTACTCAATAGTCCAGGGCCTGCAACAACAGGGGTCTGCAGCTTGGCCGCATCAGGCACCCGACTCTTCAAAATTTCCCGCGCTCGTAGACATATGACATCCCCCAGGTGGACAATCTGGTCATAGTCACCCAAAATCCTATCGCGGGCTGTCTGATCCATCACCCCCAAATCCACGTCCATGATGTACTCGTTGAAGCGCGTGAGCGCAGCATCAGCTGACTTGATCCTCTCAATCACTTGCCCATACCGAGCAAGGGTGAGCTCTTCCAATTCCACACGCTCAACCGTTGCAGCTGCCGATGTGAACCATCTCAACTGTGAGGTCAATCCGGCAGCAGCCTCCCTGACTGCCCTTAACCCGGCGCCAATGACGTCAAAATAATAACGCGAACTATGACACCGGGTCATGGTGACCCGAAGTTTATCAGTATTTTTCAAAATGTTATGTAATGATAATTGTCTATTTTAATGATTCATGTACTATTTTGTGTTATTGTTTACTGGGTAAAATAACAAAAATGCCAATATATGCATAAAATCAACTTTTATTAACTAATTTTAGAACACATGCAAAATCAACTTTGAAAACACAACTTGAGTAATTATTTCAATTTTCTAATAGAAAACTTACAAAAATAATAAAATAAAAATCTTATTTACTAACAGTGAGATCATACGTATTTAGGAACTTCAATTATCCTTATAATCAGTCTTCAGTTTCCTCATACCTGGCCATGGAACTGCTACAATTTTCGCAGTATGGAATGTAATGGTCAGGGCATATATCGACGCCCCCCGCGAATAATCCGGTAATCGTAAAAGTGTAAATGTTCAGGAAAAATAAAAAACCATTTTTCCTTAATAACTCCATTAAACAACAAGTATCAGAGACTTTTTATACCGTATATGGAAGCTAATTTTTTCAGCTATCTGGTAATTTCAACAAAATTTAAGTAGTCCCAAGGGCTTCGTTATTATTTAGCTGGATGCATTTTACTATATTAGTGTAGGTCAAGCTCTGGTCAGTAATGTCATTTACGTTATTGTTCGTGTAAATTTATATTTTCGACGGCAACAATAAAATCTTGTTGCGTTATTATTCGCGTAAATTTATATTTTCGACGGCAACAGTAAAATCGTGTTGCGCTATTATTCGTGTAATTTGTTTTGTATACTGAACATTTGTAAAACGCAATTATTATGTTATTCGATTGTTTAACAGTAACGTACATTTTATTGTTTTGACTGTTGCTGTGTTGTTAGGTCCTGTTGAAAATCAGCGTCAGGCACTAGTTGCCTGGCATTATGCTGAACAGGACCTATTTGGCTCGGCCGTGAGTAACACAGTGGGTTGTTAATGTTAGTTTTAAGTTTTTATTTTATTATGTTTTACTGTGTTTTGCGGCATGTAGCCAATAAAAGTTTTTTCTTTCTTTCTTTCTGACTATTACTGTTTATTCGAACAGTTTACTTAAGTATTTTTTGATGATTATTGTAGTATTTTTTTTATTGAAAATAGGTTCGAGTTTGACCACCGTCACACCTGATGGTAAGTGTGTCGAAGATGGAACACGCTTACCTAAAAGTAACCTATTCACTCTTGACTTAAAGACTCCTAGGTTATAGGTTAGGGTATCGGGAAACACAGAATCCGGCAGGGAATTCCACTCCTTAGCCGTACGTACAATGAAGGTATTCCCAAAATGTTTTGTGCGTATGGGTGGGATGTCCACCATGTAACGATGGCGCTTCGCCGTTTGTTGCGTAGTCCGATGATGGACGGGCTTGGCGGAATCAGATTGTGTAATTCCATCGCACACTCCCCGAAATGTAACCAGAATGTAGGAAGTGAGGTACATTTAAATCTTGCAATGAGGTCAAGTGGGGTGAAAGGGACTCTGATCAGATCACGTTATATTGCGAACTTGCTAATAGTAAATTAAGGCATATTGACTTTCCTGTGGAAGTTGGTCTGTGTGCTGATAATGTCTGTAGCAACAGGTGTCATTATGAAATAATTGATAAATTGTATAACAGTATCGTAGGTGCTTTGACTGAAGTTATTTTTGACTTAAGTAAATAAGTATGTGCGGAGGAGTCATATGGAGGCACGAAGTAGCTTTCAGACCTGGATGCTACACGGTAAACCCAAATCTGGCAATATTTATAACACTATGCGTGAAACCAGAAAATGCCAGCTTAAATGGTGTCAAGACAACGTGGATCAGATTAAGATGGACATAATATTAGCCACGCACCACAAAGAGAAAGACTTCAAGCGCTTTTGGAAGCATACTAGGAATTTGGAAGCTAGTTTGTGCGTGCCTGTGTATGATGAGGGCAAGAATGAGCTACGCCTGATTGCCGAGATGTTTAGGGACCGTTTTAAGGTTGTGTCTCCACTAGCAGGTGTGCAACAGGTGCTGGATGCTGAGGTCAAGGGTGGTGAGAGAACTCGGTTTCAAGTGAAAGAAGTCGCTCATATTATTAAGAATATGACGAGAGGTAAGTCTCCAGGACACGATGGCCTCAGCATCGAGCACTTGCAGCATGCAGTTGTTCATTTGCCTAGGGTGTTGGTCATGTTCTTTAATTTGTGTATAGGACATTCATATTTACCCCAGCAGCTTATGAAGACTCTTTTTGTACCAATAATTAAAAATAAGACGGGTGATGCCTCTGACGGGAACAATTACAGACGATTACTATTTCATTGGCCACGGTCATTGCCAAGGTGCTGGATGGGCTGCTTGATAATCTCTTAAATCTCTCTTAAACTCTTCGGAGCTGGGCATTCGACTGAAACTGCGATACTGCGACTCAAGCAGACCATTCAGTACTATGTCACGAGACAAATACCTGTTTATGGCTGTTTTTTGGACCTGTCGAAGGCATTCGATCTAGTCTCATATAGCGTACTCTGGCGTAAGCTCCGGGAAGAGACTAGCACTCCTGGGGATTTGATAAATATATTAAGATAAGGCAACAAAACCAATAATGTTAAGTGGGCAGGTTCATGTTCGGCAGAGTACAGGTTGGAGTGTGGGGTGAGGCAGGGTGGACTAACTTCACCACGTTTCTTCAACCTATACATAAACGGACTGATAGGTGAGCTCAGCAGGGCTGGAGTGGGTTTTTCAATGGATGGAGTCTGCATGAACAACATCAGTTACGCTGATGTATGGTCCTGCTGAGTTCATCTGTCCCCTGACAGGGCCCTCCCTCAACATAATCTTAGGCATCTGTGAGAGGTACTTAGTGACACATGGCCTCAGGTATAACCACAATAAGAGTGAGCTACTTGTTTTTAAGTCGGGAAATAGAAGTCCCAAGACCGTTCCACCGGTTAGGCTTGGGGGAATGCCGATAAGCAGGGTCACTAAGTTTAAATACCTGGGTCACTGAGGATCTCTCCGATGACATGGACAATGAGAGGGAACGTAGGGCGTTGGCAGTGAGATGCAACATGCTGGTGCGCAGGTTTGCGAGATGCACTAGGGATGTTAAAATTTCACTTTTCAAGGCGTATTGCCAGACCTTTTATACCTGCAGCCTGAGGGTCAGATATACGTAGAAAACTTTCAACGCCCTACATGTCCTGTACAATAATGGGTCCAGAATGTTGCTGGGGTTGCCTCGCTTTTGCAGTGCATCAGGTATGTTTGCCGAGGCCAACATTGACTGCTTTAGAGCAATAGTACGTAAACGAGTTGCCTCCCTGATGCAGCGTGTGCGCGGTAGCGCTAGTAGTCTTCTGGGGCCATACCATGACGTGTTAAAGCGAGAGTCGTTCGAGCGAGAAAGAGAGATGGAGCTATATAGCGTGCATAGCTTCATCCCTCTTTCTCGCTCGAACGACTCTCGCTTTAACACGTCATGGTATGGCCCCTGAACACCATATTGGATAGAGTTGATTGTCCTGTGGTGAAGCACTGGAATACTGTCCACGGTTCCGGCGGTGCTATTTTTATTTAAAGTAAAATAACTTGATCATTTTATTCGGAATTTGATTAATTAATTTATTGTTTTATTTTTATTATGCTATTTTGATATTTAATTGTTTAATTTTTATTTGATTCATAATTATTAATGTTCTCCAATATAATTTTAACTAATAACATAGATGTAAGTGTTACTAATCTATTTATGGATGTATCTAATCTGAAATAAATGTCTAAATAAAATAAATAAAATAGCTCTTGCCGTTGCAATAGGCATAACCGAAAACGGTACATGTCCTTACAGGTCCAACGAGCGCGGGGCATTGGTAATAGTCTATTTATATTTAGATGATATATTACAACTTACACGAATAATATCGTAATATCAATATAGAAAAGGGTTGCGTAAGGAGCCTCTCGATAATGAATGTAGCTGGAAATCGTTTTCTAAATAAAACCCCGAATAAGCCTGTACTAGCACTTACTTAATTAAGGTAGAAGACTATTTACCCGAATAATATCGTAACAATGTTTACTGTCAAATCATATTGATATTTTTTTTTCATAAAGATCTTAAACCATATTATTCGTTTAAAATACATTTTAATTAATTTTTATGGAATATACGCGTAGTTTTTCATATCTTCGTAAATAAAGTTAGAAAAATTCTGAAAAAAAATCACATGGTGTATTTTAATTTCTAGATGCCGAAAAATGCATAACATGAAAAACCTCGTAATAGGTCATTACCGGATTATTCGCGGGGGACGTCGATATTATATATATCTGGCGAGCATTGCATGTGTGGCTAGTTTTTTTTATCCTTCTTTGAAGGACACACCTGACATCTCCTACGAGCTTCAGGAACCTTCCGGGGAGGTTCTTCAGAGGGTGCCCCCGCAAATTCTGTGATTCTTTTGCGCAATTGCCTTGGCAAATTCACACGGGTTCTTCGTTCCTGCAAATGGTCCTGAATGAGGCTAAGTCCCAAGGTCTTCAGAAAATGACGCCTTTTATCCGTGTATCATTGTTAGCCCGATATATGATATTTGCATTTACGCCCGATATATTCAGCATTGCAAAAAGAAGTTGTGAGCGGCCATCTTTTCGAGTTTCTACTCACATTATAGGTAGCAAAAAGTCCGTCAACTACATCCACTCCACTCTTGGTAGAATTATAGTAGGTTATAATTTCTGGTTTCCGGCTGTCACCTGTAGATTCATCAATGTGATCGTGATTCAAACTCGACATCAATAGGATCATCTTATTTTTTTTTGGGAATGTAAGACACACACATCAACATCATCTTTTGATGAATCCAAGTTTACATTTGTGTCACTTGCATTTTGTACCGTCCCGCACTTTGGCTGCATTCTGATACGTGATTGAAGATCACGTCACGTCTTCATTGTCCGAGGAAGCTTCATACATTTCATTGTTGGGGTCCGATTCCTCTAAGATTTGTAATATTCTTTCAGAGCGGTTCGTAAAAGACATATTTTTCAAATTCCTAAAAGCAAACAAGAAACATTATCAATAAACACAAATAAAATTATGTCACGAAAACAGTACGTCATTGATGACGTTGGGTCATATTTACCCGTTTTTGCTTGACGCAAGTGTATTACCCTGCGCAGGCGGCGTCGCACTGAGTTCACAAGCGGTGCGGGTGGAGGGGTGCTGTATCTCCAGCTACTAAAACGTTCAAAACCACAAAGCACATAAAATATAAAATATGTCCGTTTGAAATCACCTCGGGTCAATATGACCCAGCGTCATTGGCGCCGGGTTAATGAGGCCATTGCAACAATCAAATATTAATACAAAACACCAATCAACAACCAACAATCAAATATTAAACAAACAGCAATGACTTGTTAGGCGACCAAATAATCTCAACAAAATAAAAATTCAAATTCAATTATTTCAAGTCCAAATCCGACCCTGTACTTATTCCAAGTATGAATCTAGCTTGGTACAGATGGCTAGTTACAAAATAAATAACAATTCAATGTATATATTGTGCAGGATCACACCAATAAACATCAATAAGCACAACAATTGTCTGTATAATATTGAGCCGGAGAATCTCTATCAACACAGTCCAATAACAACTATAAACAACAACCAATACACACAATTCAAGTCTTGTTATATTAGACTATGTATAATTATTATTTAGATAACCTTTTAAATTCAGATCAGTGACATTCAATTATTAATTGCAACAAATATAGCAAATTATGTACCAAATTATACCAATAATTCCTAATTTCACAAATAAATCTTACTTGTCAATTCAACACCAGGGGCTACAGTACAAATCACAAATACAACTTCAATTGATTCAACTTCAATTAGATAGCCCGGATGACATGGTAACATATTCAAAACTTATTAAGTTATAAGTTATGTTAAGTAATTAAACTAAAGTTAGTTTCAACAATATTCAAAACTTCCAATTAAACCAGTGGATCTTATATTATAAGAGCCACGCGGCTACCAAAATGTACTATGTGGATTTTATATTAAAACCCACGCTCTGCTTACCAAATTTTCAGGACTACAATTGGCCAGCGCAACGTTAACTGGACGGTCTGAACTTGTCCACGGTACGTGGAGCTATAAACGTTGCTTACAATCAACAATAAACAAAAGGCCTTACGACAACCTATAGCCTCTGAGGCTTTATGAATACAAATAACAGGTCTAACCACTAACCTTCTGTGCTGGGTTCGCCAACTTCGACCTTCCCAAGGCCACGCCCCAAGTGTGGTATGTATGTAATATGAGGTGAGTAAGTGAAAGTGTGATGTAAATCAAGTGTGTGGACGTTCACAAGGCGCCAGTCTCCAGATGGCGCGGTTCCAACAGCAATCACAGCACAACTCGTTTCCAGCAAAAGCGCGTGCCACGCGATGGCAACCAACCGGCGAGGAATCCCAAAATATCCCGGGTTTTTCATCAAATGGGGATTACAACTTCAACAATAGATAATTCGCGACCCAATTATCGGTTTCAAAAGGCGATTCCAAACGATATTTTTCCAATTATAATTATCTCAACAGGGTCCCATGACCGACATTTTTTCCAAGAACGGAAGCAAAGTCTATCTGTCAAGTCAGAGTAATGTCAAGATCAAATTTCTTTATGTCAAAAGAGTACGTTCGGAAACGATCGGTACTAAACAATATTAATATCTAAATTGTGTAATAATAGATACCTAGTAAAATTATGCTATGATTTTTAATGCATGTTAGGCATCTTAGGTACTTAAAGTACTTGCACATTTTAATGACGTATTGTGAGCATTTCTGGAGGAACTTTGGCTCCTACAACATTTAGTCTAGTTTAGGAGACAGTAGTTCGCCTTTGAATCTGACATTAATGTAAAATAGTTTAATTAAATTTAGTACTTAGGTTATGCATGTAATGTACAATTTTACAAAATATCTACACAACGTATATTGTTCCGAAATAAATAACTTATGACTTATGATCATCTTAATATTATCGAGATTTCAGCGTGCATAGAAAAGCACGGTATATTTTGTACATCTTTGACAGAGTCGTTACTGGTAGTCTGAAGACAGAAAATCAGACACAGGTCTTGCCAAGGGGTTTCGTGTTACTCTTTTTTTCTGGGTAGGAAAATCATTGTGTGTCAGACTTCTACTGACTAAAAACCCACCCTGTTCCTTCAGCTGCCCTAAAGTTCTGAAGCCGCGGTATCTCGATAGAACTTCCCGCAAACCCCGGCAGGCAATGGCCTTATGAAGCCCCGTCACTGGTGTTGACAGCTCTTTGAGGTGCGCGTGGAACACGACGCGCCACCGACCTGCGCCTGGTCCTTACCGGACGGTGAGCGATCCCTGCTCGCCGTCCGCAGGCGCGCCTACGTTGGCCGGAAATGGCTCGCGATCTCCGACGCCCGGGGCGTCTCCCACGGCGGCTGGGGCGCGACGAAGAGGTTGCCTCTCACTCGCGCGTTCGACCACCTTCTACGCTAGCATGACTGCTTTGCAGAAGGAGGCGACTGCATCCTATTCCCTCTCGCTCGGCACCATGGTCTGAACCAGAGCAGGGCGCGAGAGGTTGCCGCCGCCGACCGCCTCTACGAGGACACGACGGTGCTCGGCCCGGATTTCGTGTTTTCGGGTTACCTGGCTACTAGGTTTCGAAGGTCAGACAGGCAGTCGCTCTATGTAAAACACTAGTACTCAGCTGCATGCGATTACAATTGAAGGTGACCCTGACATAGTTAAGGGTCACTAATAATATTCATTGCGTTTTCACATCTACTTTTACTCGTACCAACCGTCCAGGGGGCTTAGTATGAGTTTGCGATACTATTATCGTGTTCGAAAAGTATAGCTTTGTCTCTTTCACACTAATCTGGTACGTGTGAAAGAGACAAAGCGATAGTTTTCGAAAACGACAAACTCATACTAAACACACAGGTCCAAATAACTAAAACTTACAGCCATTCCAAACTCCTACTACTACGGACTACAAAACGTCCGAAAATAATAAGATATGCATTGCAAATGTCACTTTTCAAAATGCATATTCTTACAGGAATTACGAACACACATTTTGCTTTTACCTATATCATCCATTTCCCGAGAACATTTTAGTTCAGAATTCATGTATTAAAAATTTTGGAATCTCTTTGAGTAAAATGTAATACCTTTGTATTTTAGTTTTTGCTGGATGCAAATATATATTGATAATATGAATTTTGAGAACTTATTTGTGACCGTTCCCTCTGTATGTAGAAATGCATTTCTCATTCAATTATTTTCTATAGGCTAAATCACCAATAAATACATATATTATTAATGCGCTAGTGCCATCATTATTGTTTTCTTTGTTTTGATTGCTCTTCGTGTCCGTTTTAACCATTCGCTTTCCTAAACATTTTTGAGTCTGCCAGGCTTCTCTTGTGCGTCTGGTATGTAACTATGTGTGGGCAAAAGGGACAAAAACTGGTAGCTTTCCATCACCCACAAAACCTTTTTTCAATAGTTCATAGGTTCGCGTTTGCCCACCATCTCAGCTCATGGTAAGGAATAATGAGGTCGAATGAAGCACGCTTAGCACCCAATACACTCTGGAATTAAAGAGTGGTTAAATAAAGCTATCGGAAAACTCAGACTCCGGAAAGGAATTATACTCCTTAGTTGTAGGTACGCATTACTACTAAATTTTCACATGAAAATCTTTTCCCTAGACATAGGTAAATTTATTCGTGTAGATGATCTAGGAGGATAAACGAATAATTTATTCGCTTTTTGCTTTGAATCTTTCCCTTTGAATGATATATTGGTCACGCACGAGACAGGATAGAATGAAATGGCCCCCAGTGTGAGCGAGCCGAAACGCAACCCTAATTTGAAGATAGTGCCTGCTACAAAAGTAATAGCAAAGCGGAGGAAGGAGTTGATGCTATGATATATTTAACAGAAGCTTTGTTTTTTAGGGTTCCGTGGCCGAATGGCAAAAAAGGAACCCTTATAGTTTCGTCATGTCTGTCTGTCTGTCCGTCCGTCTGTCCGTATGTCACAACCATTTTATTCCGAAACTATTAGGCATATACAAGTAAAACTTGGTAGGTGTGAGCCGCTTTCCGATTTTAAGAAAAAATAATAAAACATATTTAAAATAAAGTGGAGCTGCCCATACATAAAACTAAAACTGAAAATATATTTTTTTCATCAAACGTATTCATGTGTGGTATTTATAGACAGGTCTTTAAAAATAACATTGTGAGGTTTCTAAAACCACTTTTTCAGAAAATTAATCGTTTGAAAGATATACGCTTCTAAAGTGGTAAAATGTGTCCGCCCCCTCTAACTTCTATAATTATAGAGTGAAAAATCTAAAAAAAAATATATGCTATAGACCTTAATGTAATCTTTCAATCAAAATTGGTTTGAACGAGATCGGGTCTGCAGTTTTTGAGATACAGCATATTTTCTAAAACCGCAAATATAACTTTGTAATTCATACAAACACTATGAAAAACAAAGTTATTTGGCGTAGTTGTAAAAAATGTAAAAAAGCTAGTTTTAAGAAATTTGTAAGGTTTTATTGTCAAATATACATATTATATTATATTATATTATATTATATTATATTATATTATATTATATTATATTATATTATATTATATTATATTATATTATATTATATTATATTATATTATATTATATTGTATTATATTATTATAGTTACTACGAAACCCTTCATGGGCGAGTCTGACTCGCACTTGGCCATTTTATTTGTTTGATTGAGTCTAGTGGTAGATTTTCGGTTTGGACAAAAAGTGCTAAGTATTTGGTGTTTTTATAAGAAATTTCTCAGTAGTAGCTTGGAGCTTCGAAGTTGGTGGCCTGCCTCGGAAATAACAATCAGCCATCGGTCCCAGCTGTCAATTCGACATCTTTGACAGCCGTTAGTGGTAGTCTGAAGCCTGAAAGGCTGACACTGGTCTGAAAGCCAGCCACTATGCAGCACTGCACCACTCCGATCTACTGGAGATTATGTAGCATCACTCCGACCCACTGGAGTATCATCCCGACTCACTGGTATATCATCCCGACTCAAAGGGGGCAGCACCACAGACAGATCCCACTCACCGTGAACTATGCGACTTTCGGTTCCGACTCACTGGAACCTACCTTTCACTGGCCCGGCAAGCATCACAAGATGTATGTACTACTCATCTTGCTACGACCTCCGGTCTCGGACGGGAGTGATGTAGCGACATCTATCTCGTAATAGATAGATAGATAGATAGAATATACTTTATTGTACACCAAAAATTGGAATACACTTACATAACCTTATTTCTATAACTTAGGTTACAATGGCGGTCTTATCGCTGAGAGCGATATCTTCCAGACAACCTTTGGAAGGACTTTAAAAGCTATTAATTGAAATTGGGGAGGGCTAAATTAGTGTACTACAAATACTAATAACGGAAAAAAAAACTAATTGAAATATGTAAGTATATATATATATATATATATATATATATAAATACAATACATAATTATATAAAAAATATAAATGTAATGTGTTCTTTATCATCGTGTGGAGAAAAACAAAGAAATAATCATAAATTTGAAAGAAAATGATTGGCAACCGAGCTTTTAAAAGCAGCGAGTGACTGTGCTTATCTTACTGACACCGGCAATGCATTCCACAACCGAATAGCCTGCACCGTAAAAGAATGGTCGTAAAATTTAGTGGAATGTGTAGGTATTAAAAGTCTCAAATTTTCCGATGATCTCAAATCTCTACCATGTGTGTCATAAAGGAACTTAAATCGTTCTTTGAGATAAAAGGGAGTCGTTGGATTGAAAAGAATACTGTAGAGTAATGATAAAATATGTGTATTCCGGCGAAGGCGGATACGCAGCCACTTGAGTTTAATGCGAAACTCAGAAACATGATCATACTTGCGCAAACCAAATATGAATCTGATACAAAAATGTTGGAGACGCTCAAGCTTATCTAACTGCACTTCAGTGAGATCTGGATAACTTGCATCAGCATAGTCGAGGATAGGGAGAAGAAGAGATTGGGCAAGCGCAGTTTTAGTGGCAGTCGGCAGGAAATTGCGCAATCTGCGTAAAGACCCCGCAGAGGCAAACAGTTTGCGGCTCACTTCCTGCAACTGGGGACCCCAAGACAAATCCTTATCAATATAAATACCAAGGTCTCTTACTGAGTCACAGTACGGTATAACAGCTCCATCAAAAACGATTTGGGGAAGGGTCGTCCAGTCAATTTTGGAACGTAGTCTAGGGCTGCCAACAATAATGACTTGAGTCAAATAAAAAAAAGTTTGTATATTCAAAGTTTGAATATACAAACTAAAACTATAGAAATCCTGTATCGCGCAAGTAAAGTTTACCGCACAACTAGCCTGCATACAAATCACCCGATCACAAACATCGGGCAGTTGCCCACCAGACAAAAACACCTGACTGGTCGGAGAATCCTCCCTTTTCAATGGGAATGCGGGACTTTACACCCTGTTCCGCATATCGGCATATCCCCAAAGGTATAGTGTTTCCAGATACGCAGTTGCTCCATGTAAAATACCTACGCTTTACTGCATCCGATAATACTGGAAGCCGGCTCTAACATATTAGAGAAAAGGCTGAACAGATGAGCAGATGAAGATGTTGTATTGGACTTTTTATTTACTTTTTTTTATTAGTTGCTGCTCAATATCAACTACGCGGTTTTTCCTTCACAAATGGTGTTTTATTGTGTACTTCCCGTATCTATTTTTGTTCTATAAAAAAAAAACTTACTTAAAAAAATCTAAAATACCCGACTACTCAACTGAAATGGAAGAAACAAGCACATTTTTATTTTAAAAAGTGACAAGCAGGCGGGACCCAATTGATCATGATATAATTTTCATTTAAAAAATTTGACGGGTCCCGTCTGCATGTCACTTTTTAAAATAAAAATGTGCTTGTTTCTTCCATTTCAGTTGAGTAGTCGGGTTTTTTAGATTTTTTTAAGTAAGTTTTTTCAGCATTTCGTGGGTAAAAGTAACAAACAGCCTTAGTCTTATACAGTCGCCAATTACAGGAAAACCAGCATTCAACATAATTAATAACATTAAAAAACAAAAATAGTACTTATTACAAAATTAACTTAAATCGATTGAAATTAAATTAAATTATTATTAAAATTAAATTATAAAGATTTGAGTAAACCTTCCATTGCATATTAAATTCTAACCCATTAAAAAGCAATACATTTCTTATTCTACAATAATTATAGTATCTTATTTACATATCATTTTCGGGTTACTTTCTTTGAGACTCCAAAATAATTGTTTTGAAGACCTTCAAGGAGTTGTAGTGGATGTCAACTTCGGGCATAGATTTTATGAGAGAGTTCATTTCCCTACAGACCCTGTTTATCGGTGAGTTAACCCCAATATTAGTTTTGGATGATGGAACATGAAACATATTAGTCCCCGAAAATCTGGGTAAGTTATAAGGCACTTTAAGTCCAATTCGCGCGATCAACTTAATGCAGTCTAACTTATTATTTATCAATTTATGGAGGAACGTTAAACCCTGCACCAGTCGACGATCACTCAGAGAAGTCATATTGAAGCACTGAATACGTTGCTTATACGGACACCTGGGAGATATTTTACCGGAAGTATAAGCTAAGTGTTTCGTGAAAGCCCTCTGGATACTTTCGACCCTCTGTGATTGCACTGCATAGTGCGGGTTCCACACAACACTGGCAAACTCTAAGTGGCTCCGAACTAATGAATTGTATAACACGATTTTAGTCTTTACCAGCTTAAAACCTCTAGTGCTTCTCTTAACAAATTCAAGTAACCGCGCAGATTTAGCAACGATCTTTTCAATATGACTCCTGAAGTTAGCTTTATCGTCCATGATGATTTCAAGATCTCGAATTCCATGAACTGTATCCAATGATACTCCATTAATATTATAGCTGTAGATTGCTTTTTCCTAGTAAAACGTATGTGGTTACATTTCTGTACATTGAGCTTCATACGGTTCGAGTTGCACCATCGTTCAATCCTATCCAGATCCTGCTGAATTAATGTAGCATCTTCACTTGACCTGATTGTTCTATAAATTTTGAGATCGTCTGCAAACATTAAATATTTACAGTGACAGATTTCATTAGCTATATCGTTAATGAAGAGCGAGAATAGAACTGGAGCTAGATGAGAGCCCTGAGGAACACCTGAGTCAGTATAGTAAGGGTAGGATTCATAACCATTGACGACAAGAATTTGTGACCGATGGGTCAAATAAGACGAGAACCAGCTCAAAAGGGAACCATGTATACCATTGTATTCTAATTTTGCTAGTAACAAAGAGTGATCCACTTTATCAAACGCACTGCTAAAGTCCGTGTAGACAGCATCTATTTCTAATCTATTGTAAAGAGCATATGAAATATCGGAAACAAATTCAATAAGGTTTGTTTCAACGCTGCGGCCAGATTTAAAACCATGTTGACTTGGGGAGATTATTTTATCAATGTGGCGCGTAATGACTGGACAGATCAGAGACTCAAAGATTTTAGGAAAACATGATGAGATTAAGATAGGGCGGTAGTTTTGAACATTTGCAGGATCTCCTTTTTTTAAAACTGAGACGATTCTAGCACTTTTCCATGCCTCAAGAAAGACTCCTTCTTCAAGGGATGAATTAAAAATAATCTGCAATGGCAACGAGAGTACGTGGCTGCAGCATTTGATGAATGATGGTGGAATACCATCAGGACCAGAACCTTTCCAGGCGTCAATGCGTTTGAGTTTGTTCAAAATCTGTTCCTGCGTAAACTGCAAAGTGTTTATGACACCATCAATACCCGAGAATCCACCGGAAGTATTTTTTGTGGTAGCAGAATTCTCACTAAATACAGATACAAACTGATCAGCGAATAGTTTAGCAATTTCAGGTCCACTACTAGCCACCTGGTCGTTCATAAAGACGACAGCAGGAATGCAAGACTTTCTACGACGCTTATCTTTTACAAACCGCCAAAATGCCTTAGGGTTATTGGAAATATCCCTTTCAATCTTATACTTATATTCATTGTAGCATTTATTTATTAATGTGTGACAGCGACTACGGAGTAGTTCGTAAGTAAGTCTATCTCGGGGATTATTCTGTATGCGGTATTTTTGTCTAATTTTCTCTTTTTCTGCTAAGGCTTTAATAAGCGAATTGGTATACCAACATGGAAATTTGAACTTTGTACTCTTATATTTCGGCACAAATTAATCAATAGCGCTCTGTAATACTGCATAGAATGCATCGACTATTTCATTTACATTGGTACACTTTTGGAATGTATCGTACCAATCAATATTTTGAAGATAAACTAGAGTTTGTTCATAGTCCGTTTTAAAAAAGTTGTAACCGGAGCGATATTTAGGCTTTAAATGTTTAATATTAGAAATTGGGATTGAGACAAGTAAGTTTGGGTGATGGGAGTCAAGTCTACTTAGCAGGTCGTTTGGTTTAGTAACTATTACATCGTTTATGTTGCTTAAGATTAAATCCAGAGCCCTACTGTCAGCGTTAAGAATATGATTAAATTGATGGAGATCATTAACTGACATTAAGTCCACTAAAGAACAACCGAATGAACTCTCATAATTTGATGGTGAGAGATGCAGGTCACCGTCTTTCCTGTTCCAACAATGAAACCCAAGTTAAAGTCCCCAAGAATCACAACATACATTACCACATACATTGCTTAATACGTCATTAACATTATTTAAAAAGTGCTGTAAATAGTCCAAATTGACTGGTGGAGCTATATATACAACACAGATTGCGATTTTTTTTATGCAATTACCAACTATTAACTCAAAAGTTAACCATAAATATTCCAAATCACTTTCCCAGCTCTTAACTCTTGCAGATTTACACTTGTTACTAACAGCAACCATAACACCACCACCATCTTTTTTGGAAATCTTAGAACTAAGTCTATCTCTACGATATACTACATAACGTGGGTATGGCTATATTCGAATATGTTTAAATTTTGAATCTCAAAACAGTTGAAAGTATTAGGATTAATGCTATTGTTTAGTCACAGCGTCGATTGGAATCTGTCAGGTTACGTACGAAAATGAATCTTTCTAAGAAAAATGTTCGTGCAACAATTTTCTACAACTTTAGAAGAGGCTTGACACGGTTTCAGTGATTTGAAGAGCTAACATCTGTGTTCAGTGATAAAGCCCCATGTCTGCGGACTGTCGAACGCTGGTATTTAGAATTCCAGCGTGGACATACTAGTGTTAGTGACAAATCTCGCGAAGGACGCCCAAAATCCGCCTTCACTGAAGATAACATCATTACTGTGAGACAACTAATTCTCGAAGATCATTATGTGACATATCGAGAGATAGAGGCTCTGTCAGGCTTCTCAGGGACAACCATTCAGAAGATCTTGCATGAAGCACTTGGTGTGAGAAAGCTAGTTTGCCGTTGGATACCGCATCTGCTTTCCGACGATCACAAGGCGGCCCGCGTCAGATGGTGTAAGA
The DNA here is from genome assembly GCA_943138885.2 of Tholera decimalis. NCBI lineage: Eukaryota > Metazoa > Arthropoda > Insecta > Lepidoptera > Noctuidae > Tholera > Tholera decimalis. Next base: position 7,507,213 of record OW964568.2, read on the forward strand.
AAACACTGCAAAGGTTCAACAGAGGAGAGTCAAATCACGTTTACGACATTATCAGTGGTGATGAATCTTGGATCTATACCTACGATCCTGATTTCTAAACAACAATCTACAATCTGGGTCTTTCAAGACGAGCCAAAGCCGACTAAAGTTGTTCGTTCTCGAAACACTTCAAAGAAGATGGTGGCCACGTTCGTTGGAAACCCTGGCCATGTTGCGACTATTGCCATATATGCTATTGACTATTTTTTTTGTATCGCTTATGATGGACGGATGGATGACCCCTGTAACACAGGCTTTCCTAGCATGGGGGTCATTAATCATATCTATTCAGAATGTCTCCTTGAATTCATATGTAATAATGTGTCACTTGTAATATGTACTTTTTGGCAAATAAAACATTATTATTATTATTATTGCACTTGAAGATTGTAGAACGGTTAACGCAGAGTGGTATACCACAGTTTGTTTACCACAAGTCATCGTCGAACTTCGAAAATCTAACTCAAAGCGACGCATCATCCTGCACCACGACAACGTAAGCTCATACAGCGCTCGTCAAACGATTGAGTATTTGAAGCAGGAAACAGTAGAAATTCTTGACCATCCTCCATACAGTCCTGACCTAAGCCCCAACGATTTCTTAACATTTCCTAAAATTAAGAAAAGTTTTCGTGGTCAAAGGTTCCAGTCCGGTGAAGAAGCAGTTGATGCTTTAAAGTCAGCCATTTTGAACACCCTCACTTTAGAGTGGAATAAATGTTATAATAACTGGTTTGAGCAAAAAGAAAAGTGTATTAAGCTACGTGGTGAATACTTTGAAAAACAACAAAAAGTACTATAAGTTTCTAGTTGCAGGCCGCGGAAAGCGACTTTGAAAACAAATTGTACTTTATTTTGATGCCATGTACTTTTTTTTCTTACCTTTTTTAACCAATGTACTTTAAATGCAAACAAAAAAGGTGGCAACCCTAGCAGAGAGACAGACAGACCCGTGCTCTCTCATAGAGGAAAGGCCTGTTTGCCAACAGTAAGAACGCGAAAGGCTGATTTGTTTTGTATAATATCTTGCGTGAGTCCAAAATAAACAACATTCTTTCTTTGTAAATTATTTTCGCATTTTAAAGTAAAAAACCGACAGATCACTGAAATCATGCTCAAAATTTCACAAATGAGCAAAAGCATACAAAAGCGTCGGTAAAGGACCAACTATAAAATCTACGACTGAGAAGTGTTACAGTATAATAAAGCCTGCCTCACATAATGTTAAGAGCTAACGCGGAAAATTTTCACGTTGCACGAGAATTTATGAAATTGGACAGAAAACGCAATTTACCTATATCTACGTTGCGCGTCGGTGAGATGAAAACGACTACATTTCACTTTTCGCAACTATGAATATACTGACAGTAAAGATGGGAATCTAAAACCATGGATTTTTAGTCAATTTATTCTTACTCAGCTATTCACGTGAACTGCGAATGATTCAATGTGTGAATGTGGATGTTTGTTTCTCTCTCCCTAGTTGGGCCCTCATATTTGAGGTAAGTGGTAAGTATCAAGGTTTTCTAGAGGGCATGCACAAGTAATCATTACGTTCTTAGTGCTCAGAAGTTCTTAAATAAAATTATTATCTTAATATAGTATTTCAATCAACTATGTATTTGCAAACTTACATTGAAAAACAGTTCATTCATCAAGAAGAGTAACAAATATGGTGTAAAGTTCATATTAACAATGACCAAAAGCGTAATTTTAATAAAATAAAATATTTAAAACATAAGCCATTTTGAAAAAAGAAACTGTTTATACTAAGGATTTATATCTGGTTCAAATAAAATTTATTTAAGTATAACATAAATTGAGTACAACGCCATCTCTAGAATATTGCCTGAACTACATAATCAACACTACCAGCGGTTAAACTAGCCACCAGCACAGCGTCATCTATCGGAAAGACCCAAAACTAACGTGGCATTGTCAACTTATTGTTAATCGTTAAATAAACCAATCGTTTAGCGGAAGAGAGCGCTACTTATAATATTATTTTAATTTTTGAGTAACTCTTTGAAGACACAAGAATATTGTTATTACTTTATCATGTGCTTAACTTTTCCCAACTATGTTGGGGCCAGCTTCCAGTTTAACTGGATGCAGCTGAATAATAATGTTTTACGTAGAATGACCGTCTATCTGACCTCCACAGCCCAGTAGCCGGGAAACATGATAAGTACAATGATATTATAAGTAAAACCTTTTTACTTATAATATCATTGGATAAAGTACCCTTGGCAAGACTTTTGTATGATTTTCTGGCCTCAGTGTACCCGTAACGTAGATGTTATTATGCCAGGCGGGACCGGCACGGTTCAATATGTTTTCCCAGTCATGGATTAATCGCGATATATGTTAATAAGATACTAGGTCTAATATTCAGGTGTTACACGAAGGGGATCCGGAGTGGTCTTTTTAGAGGTGACGAAGCCCCTTCTAAGTGCTGATGGTGATGACCGGGGTCGTTTTAGTGAGATAAGGATCCCACCCTCCCTAGTAGAGCATGGATACCGGTTTTCGATAATATCGAAAAACCGGAATATCGGACCATAAATCCGATATTGAAAAAAGCGATATTGGATTTCAAATATCAGTTTTTCGATATTTTATATGAAACAAAACACCAGACGCAATAGAATCTTTGTTATTAATTTCATTGAATTTAATTAATATAAACAATACCTATCGGTTAATTATAATAATATGTATACTACAGTGTCATTTATAAATGACTAGCTTCTGCCCGCGACTTCGTACGCGTGGGAAGGTTTTCCCGCGCAAATCCCGACCCCTGGGAATTTCGGGATATAAAGTAGCCTATATGTTATTCCAAAATGTTAACTATCTACTTACCAAATTTCATTCAGATCCGTTCAGTAGTTTTTGCGTGAAAGAGTAACAAACATCCATCCATCCTCACAAACTTTCGCATTTATAATATTAGTAGGAAGTAGGAAGTAGGATAGGATAGTAGGATTATTTCCATATAAAAGTGTACAACACTTGGGCCTTGGGCCCGGCATTGCAAAAAATAAGATCGTATATCAAAGACAATACTTTGAATGCCCTCCGCTACTTTTTTTATATGTTTTATTACTGATGAGCCCAGAAGTAGCCCGTTGACTCTTGCTTTCAAGGCAGACGGGTCATATGTAGAAGGGAACACAGCAGACTGCAGAGAGTTCCAAACCTTGGCGGAGCGCACAATGAATGTAGAAGAGAATAGCTTAGTACGACACAACGGTATATTGAACAAGTGAGAATGGTACCATGCAGTACGTCTGGTAGATCGTTAGTATAAGGTAGATGGAGGAATCGGGTCATGGAGTTCCTGCGCACACTCTCCGAAGTACAATTTGTAAAAGACCGACAGGCAATCAACGTTTCACCGATGAGCCAGGCTGTGAAGCTTGTCTGCTAACACTGCATCGCCTGTGAGTCTTTTAGCTCTGCGTTATCCGAGTCAAGTGCAGCAAGCTGGTATCTAGCTGAGCCATCCTACAAGTGACTGCAGTACTCCATACAAGAACAGACCTGTGCTTTATACAAATTCAAAAGCTGTACAGGTGTGGAGTATCACCTCACCTTGTGAAGGATTTCCAGCTTTTGGCTACAGTGAAAGCTTTTGACTCAATGGTTGAGCCGAAGTTTAAGTTAGACGTCAACTCCATGCAAAGAGCTCAAGGTGGTCGGTAACTGATAGGTAAAGATGCATCTCGAAAAGTAGGAGATAATTTAAATTGGCTCATTTTAGCAGTGAAGAGATAAACCTGTGTTTTCAAAGCATTGAATTTGACCAGATTGTTGGGTCAAATTGATTCGCTCCAACATGGCCTTTCTAAGACAGTCTGTTTCGTCCCAGCTGGATAAGTATATTTTTAAGTCTGTGCTGTCATCCACGTACCCAAGAGCTGGAGCAGGTCCTTGATATGTAGCATAAAAGAGTCGCAAAGAGAACAGACCTCTTAAGAATACGCATTGATATTGATAGACATAAGATCCGATGAGCAGCTATCGATGTCCACTCGGATTGACCCTCTACTTAAGAAGTCAGAAATCCAGTTGCAGAAGTCAGCAGGGACGGCAAATGCAGGAAGCTTGCTCAGTAAAGTGCCAGACCCTGTCAAAGATCTTTGAGATATTGAGGGACTCTACAAGAGCATTGCCGTGTTTCTTAATGGCCTCGCCCAAGCAGTGCGTAACATACACAAGAAGATTTCGGGTCGACCGACCAAGGCGGAAGCCATACTGGTGGTCACTAAGTAGCTAAACTACCTTCCGCCACCGCCTAATTAAGTTCGGCCCCAGGAACATCTGCCACCCGAAAGGGGCTTGCAGTAGCCAATTTGGAAAGCTATCAATGGACTGCGAACCCAAGTAGGCCACTGCAATTTATCAAAATGGGGCATTATATGCCAAACTGACACACAGTGCGATTAAGGCGTTCTTGATCAAACAATGTCCCATTAGCTGGAGTCCAAATGACCCAAAACGTGTACATTAGAAGACCTAATAAACGCCACTGAACGTCTGGCCCGCTGGCTTTGTTCACGTCTAGTCTGCAAAGGGCTTTATGGACGTCTTAAATGTGAATTTCTAAAACTGACGTTCCATATTTCAACAATAGCGATCTCGTGAATTGCCTTAGTCTTCGTCTTTACAGCCATAAGATGACGCGTGTAGTCACCCCTCCAATTGAGTATGTAGTTCTTTGCGTTTATCGTAATAGTTACTTATAAAAGGTGTAACAGATTAAGCGCAATACCTCAGAAACCCCAATTACAATATTATACTATATAAAGCTAAATTACCACTCACTGACTGACTGACTCACTCATTGACATAATTGTTCTCCCAGATGGTGGATGGGGAGGTGGGTATATTTTGACAGATTCGTAAACAAGTAACTCTCAAACCTACGGGAAAAGTGCCAAACCTCCCCTTTTCCCCCCCCTTCTCCCCCCCCTCTATCGTATCTCGGAAACTACGAGAACCGTATTTTTTGTTTTTTACGGATTCGTATAGAGGAGGCTCGGTAAAGTAAAAACCATTTTTCAAAGTCCCCCCCCCCGCCCCCCTTCTCCCCCCCTTTAGGCGGATCTCGGAATCTAAGAGACTTGGAACATTTTTTTTTTCAGAATCATTTAGAGGGGCAATGCTTTAGTCGAAATACTTGTGCAACCCCCCCCCCCCCATCACCCCCCCCCTCTCTTTTTTTTTTTTTTTTTTTTTTTTTTCACAAGCTCGCGAGGTGCTTGCACCTCGCGCAACACGCAAATACTAAACCCCGCCATCACCCCCCTTTTTTTTTTTTCACAAGCACGCGAGGTGCTTGCACCTCGCGCAACACGCAAATACTTGATTTAGAGGGGCAATGCTTTAGTTTTCTTCACAAGCACGCGAGGTGCTTGCACCTCGCGCAACACGCAAATACTAGTTATATTATATAAAGCTAGATTACCACTCACTGACTGACTCACTCATTGACATAATTGTTCTCCCAGATGGTGGATGGGGAGGTGGGTATATTTTGACAGATTCGTAAACAAGTAACTCTCAAACCTACGGGAAAAGTGCCAAACCTCCCCTTTTCCCCCCCTTCTCCCCCCCCCCCTATCGTATCTCGGAAACTACGAGACCCGTATTTTTTTCTTTTTACGGATTCGTATAGAGGAGGCTCGGTAAAGTAAAAACCATTTTTCAAAGTCCCCCCCCCGCCCCCCTTCTTAAAGGGGGGGACCCCTTTAGGCGGATCTCGGAATCTAAGAGACTTGGAACATTTTTTTTTTCAGATTCATTTAGAGGGGCAATGCTTTAGTCGAAATAATTGTGCAACCCCCCCCCCATTCCCCCTCCCCTTTTTTTTTTTTTTTTTTTCACAAGCACGCGAGGTGCACCTCGCGCAACACGCAAATACTTGATTTAGAGGGGCAATGCTTTAGTTTTTTTTACAAGCACGCTAGGTGGTTGCACCTCGCGCAACACGCAAATACTAAACCCCCCATCACCCCCCCCCCCCTTTTTCTTTCTAACAAGCACGCGAGGTGCTTGCACCTCGCGCAACACGCAAATACTTGATTTAGAGGGGCAATGCTTTAGTATTTTTCACAAGCACGCGAGGTGCTTGCACCTCGCGCAACACGCAAATACTAAGTATAGAGGAGGCTCGGTAAAGTAAAATCCATTTTTCAAAGTCCCCCCTCCCCGCCCCCCTTCTCCCCCCCTTTAGGCGGATCTCGGAATCTAAGAGACTTGGAACATTTTTTTTTTCAGATTCATTTAGAGGGGCAATGCTTAAGTCGAAATACTTGTGCAACCCCCCCCCCCATCACCCCCCCCCCCTCTTTTTTTTTTATTTTTTTTTCACAAGCTCGCGAGGTGCTTGCACCTCGCGCAACACGCAAATACTAAACCCCTCCATCAACCCTCGCCTTTTTTTTTTTTTTTTCACAAGCACGCGAGGTGCTTGCACCTCGCGCAACACGCAAATACTAAACCCCCCCCAATACCCCCCCCCATTTTTTTTTCTTTTTTTTTTTCACAAGCACGCGAGGTGCTTGCACCTCGCGCAACACGCAAATACTTGATTTAGAGGGGCATTGCTTTAGTTTTTTTCACAAGCACGCGAGGTGCTTGCACCTCGCGCAACACGCAAATACTAGTTATATTATATAAAGCTAGATTACCACTCACTGACTCACTCACTGACATAATTGTTCTCCCAGATGGTGGATGGGGAGGTGGGTATATTTTGACAGATTCGTAAACAAGTAACTCTCAAACCTACGGGAAAAGTGCCAAACCTCCCCTTTTCACCCCCCTTCTCCCCCCTCCCTATCGTATCTCGGAAACTACGAGACCCGTATTTTTTGTTTTTTACGGATTCGTATAGAGGAGGCTTGGTAAAGTAAAAACCATTTTTCAAAGTCCCCCCCCCGCCCCCCTTCTCCCCCCCTTTAGGCGGATCTCGGAATCTAAGAGACTTGGAACATTTTTTTTTTCAGATTCATTTAGAGGGGCAATGCTTTAGTCGAAATACTTGTGCAACCCCCCCCCCATCACCCCCCCCCCCCTCTTTTTTTTTTTTCACAAGCACGCGAGGTGCTTGCACCTCGCGCAACACGCAAATACTAAACCCCCCCATCAATCCCCCCCATTTTTTTTTTCACAAGCACGCGAGGTGCTTGCACCTCGCGCAACACGCAAATACTAGTTATATTATATAAAGCTAGATTACCACTCACTGACTCACTCATTGACATAATTGTTCTCCCAGATGGTGGATGGGGAGGTGGGTATATTTTGACAGATTCGTAAACAAGTAACTCTCAAACCTACGGGAAAAGTGCCAAACCTCCCCTTTTCCCCCCCTTCTCCCCCCCCTCTATCGTATCTCGGAAACTACGAGAACCGTATTTTTTGTTTTTTACGGATTCGTATAGAGGAGGCTCGGTAAAGTAAAAACCATTTTTCAAAGTCCCCCCCCCCGCCCCCCTTCTCCCCCCCTTTAGGCGGATCTCGGAATCTAAGAGACTTGGAACATTTTTTTTTTCAGAATCATTTAGAGGGGCAATGCTTTAGTCGAAATACTTGTGCAACCCCCCCCCCCATCACCCCCCCCCTCTCTTTTTTTTTTTTTTTTTTTTTTTTTCACAAGCTCGCGAGGTGCTTGCACCTCGCGCAACACGCAAATACTAAACCCCGCCATCACCCCCCTTTTTTTTTTTCACAAGCACGCGAGGTGCTTGCACCTCGCGCAACACGCAAATACTTGATTTAGAGGGGCAATGCTTTAGTTTTCTTCACAAGCACGCGAGGTGCTTGCACCTCGCGCAACACGCAAATACTAGTTATATTATATAAAGCTAGATTACCACTCACTGACTGACTCACTCATTGACATAATTGTTCTCCCAGATGGTGGATGGGGAGGTGGGTATATTTTGACAGATTCGTAAACAAGTAACTCTCAAACCTACGGGAAAAGTGCCAAACCTCCCCTTTTCCCCCCCTTCTCCCCCCCCCCCTATCGTATCTCGGAAACTACGAGACCCGTATTTTTTTCTTTTTACGGATTCGTATAGAGGAGGCTCGGTAAAGTAAAAACCATTTTTCAAAGTCCCCCCCCCGCCCCCCTTCTCCCCCCCTTTAGGCGGATCTCGGAATCTAAGAGACTTGGAACATTTTTTTTTTCAGATTCATTTAGAGGGGCAATGCTTTAGTCGAAATAATTGTGCAACCCCCCCCCCATTCCCCCTCCCCTTTTTTTTTTTTTTTTTTTCACAAGCACGCGAGGTGCACCTCGCGCAACACGCAAATACTTGATTTAGAGGGGCAATGCTTTAGTTTTTTTTACAAGCACGCTAGGTGGTTGCACCTCGCGCAACACGCAAATACTAAACCCCCCATCACCCCCCCCCCCTTTTTCTTTCTAACAAGCACGCGAGGTGCTTGCACCTCGCGCAACACGCAAATACTTGATTTAGAGGGGCAATGCTTTAGTATTTTTCACAAGCACGCGAGGTGCTTGCACCTCGCGCAACACGCAAATACTAAGTATAGAGGAGGCTCGGTAAAGTAAAATCCATTTTTCAAAGTCCCCCCTCCCCGCCCCCCTTCTCCCCCCCTTTAGGCGGATCTCGGAATCTAAGAGACTTGGAACATTTTTTTTTTCAGATTCATTTAGAGGGGCAATGCTTAAGTCGAAATACTTGTGCAACCCCCCCCCCCATCACCCCCCCCCCCTCTTTTTTTTTTTATTTTTTTTTCACAAGCTCGCGAGGTGCTTGCACCTCGCGCAACACGCAAATACTAAACCCCTCCATCAACCCTCGCCTTTTTTTTTTTTTTTTCACAAGCATGCGTGGTTCTTGCACCTCGCGCAACAAGCAAATACTAAACCCCCCCCAATACCCCCCCCCCATTTTTTTTTCTTTTTTTTTTTCACAAGCACGCGAGGTGCTTGCACCTCGCGCAACACGCAAATACTTGATTTAGAGGGGCATTGCTTTAGTTTTTTTCACAAGCACGCGAGGTGCTTGCACCTCGCGCAACACGCAAATACTAGTTATATTATATAAAGCTAGATTACCACTCACTGACTCACTCACTGACATAATTGTTCTCCCAGATGGTGGATGGGGAGGTGGGTATATTTTGACAGATTCGTAAACAAGTAACTCTCAAACCTACGGGAAAAGTGCCAAACCTCCCCTTTTCACCCCCCTTCTCCCCCCTCCCTATCGTATCTCGGAAACTACGAGACCCGTATTTTTTGTTTTTTACGGATTCGTATAGAGGAGGCTCGGTAAAGTAAAAACCATTTTTCAAAGTCCCCCCCCCGCCCCCCTTCTCCCCCCCTTTAGGCGGATCTCGGAATCTAAGAGACTTGGAACATTTTTTTTTTCAGATTCATTTAGAGGGGCAATGCTTTAGTCGAAATACTTGTGCAACCCCCCCCCCATCACCCCCCCCCCCCCTCTTTTTTTTTTTTCACAAGCACGCGAGGTGCTTGCACCTCGCGCAACACGCAAATACTAAACCCCCCCATCAATCCCCCCCATTTTTTTTTTCACAAGCACGCGAGGTGCTTGCACCTCGCGCAACACGCAAATACTTGATTTAGAGGGGCATTGCTTTAGTTTTTTTCACAAGCACGCGAGGTGCTTGCACCTCGCGCAACACGCAAATACTAGTTATATTATATAAAGCTAGATTACCACTCACTGACTCACTCACTGACATAATTGTTCTCCCAGATGGTGGATGGGGAGGTGGGTATATTTTTACAGATTCGTAAACAAGTAACTCTCAAACCTACGGGAAAAGTGCCAAACCTCCCCTTTTCACCCCCCTTCTCCCCCCTCCCTATCGTATCTCGGAAACTACGAGACCCGTATTTTTTGTTTTTTACGGATTCGTATAGAGGAGGCTCGGTAAAGTAAAAACCATTTTTCAAAGTCCCCCCCCGCCCCCCTTCTCCCCCCCTTTAGGCGGATCTCGGAATCTAAGAGACTTGGAACATTTTTTTTTTCAGATTCATTTAGAGGGGCAATGCTTTAGTCGAAATACTTGTGCAACCCCCCCCCCATCACCCCCCCCCCCTCTTTTTTTTTTTTCACATGCACGCGAGGTGCTTGCACCTCGCGCAACACGCAAATACTAAACCCCCCCATCAATCCCCCCCATTTTTTTTTTCACAAGCACGCGAGGTGCTTGCACCTCGCGCAACACGCAAATACTAGTTATATTATATAAAGCTAGATTACCACTCACTGACTCACTCATTGACATAATTGTTCTCCCAGATGGTGGATGGGGAGGTGGGTATATTTTGACAGATTCGTAAACAAGTAACTCTCAAACCTACGGGAAAAGTGCCAAACCTCCCCTTTTCCCCCCCTTCTCCCCCCTCCCTATCGTATCTCGGAAACTACGAGACCCGTATTTTTTGTTTTTTACGGATTCGTATAGAGGAGGCTCGGTAAAGTAAAAACCATTTTTCAAAGTCCCCCCTCCCCACCCCCCTTCTCCCCCCCTTTAGGCGGATCTCGGAATCTAAGAGACTTGGAACATTTTTTTTTTCAGATTCATTTAGAGGGGCAATGCTTTAGTCGAAATACTTGTGCAACTCCCCCCCCCCATCACCCCCCCCCTCTTTTTTTTTTTTTTTTTTCACAAGCTCGCGAGGTGCTTGCACCTCGCGCAATACGCAAATACCAATTTCTTTTTTCACAAGCACGCGAGGTGCTTGCACCTCGCGCAACACGCAAATACTTGATTTAGAGGGGCATTGCTTTAGTTTTTTTCAAGAGCACGCGAGGTGCTTGCACCTCGCGCAACACGCAAATACTAGTTATATTATATAAAGCTAAATTACCACTCACTGACTCACTCACTGACATAATTGTTCTCCCAGATGGTGGATGGGGAGGTGTGTATATTTTGGCAGATTCGTAAACAAGTAACTCTCAAACCTACGGGAAAAGTGCCAAACCTCCCCTTTTCCCCCCCCTTCTCCCCCCTCCCTATCGTATCTCGGAAACTACGAGACCCGTATTTTTTTCTTTTTACGGATTCGTATAGAGGAGGCTCGGTAAAGTAAAAATCATTTATCAAAGTCGCCCCCCCCCACCTCCCTTCTCACCCCCTTTAGGCGGATCTCGGAAATTAAGAGACTTGGAACATTTTTTTTTTCAGATTCTTTTAGAGGGGCAATGCTTTAGTCGAAATACTTCTGCAACCCCCCCCCCCATCACCACCCCCCTCCCATTTTTGTTTTTTTTTTTCACAAGCACGCGAGGTGCTTGCACCTCGCGCAACACGCTAATACTAGTTATATTATATAAAGCTAAATTACCACTCACTGACTGACTGACTGACTGACTCACTCATTGACATAATTGTTCTCCCAGATGGTGGATGGGGAGGTGGGTATATTTTGACAGATTCGTAAACAAGTAACTCTCAAACCTACGGGAAAAGTGCCAAACCTCCCCTTTTCCCCCCCCTTCTCCCCCCCCCCCCTATCGTATCTCGGAAACTACGAGACCCGTATTTTTTTCTTTTTACGGATTCGTATAGAGGAGGCTCGGTAAAGTAAAAACCATTTTTCAAAGTCCCCCCCCGCCCCCCTTCTCCCCCCCTTTAGGCGGATCTCGGAATCTAAGAGACTTGGAACATTTTTTTTTTCAGATTCATTTAGAGGGGCAATGCTTTAGTCGAAATAATTGTGCAACCCCCCCCCCCATCACCCCCCCCATTTTTTTTTTTTTCACAAGCACGCGAGGTGCTTGCACCTCGCGCAACACGCAAATACTTGATTTAGAGGGGCAATGCTTTAGTTTTTTTCACAAGCACGCGAGGTGCTTGCACCTCGCGCAACACGCAAATACTAGTTAAATTATAAGTCTAAAACAACATCCGTAACTAATTAAATTGAAACGAAACCAAGATATTTTTTATAGACTAGTTATCCTTACTAAACGCAAAACGTACGTGCGTCATAAAATATCCTTACGCAGACGCATACATTCATGCAATGTTAGCGGCCGACACGCACACGAGCGCATTTCCTTGATTTAAGGATTGTATTAATTTGTCATGACACTGTTTCCATTTTAAGTTAAATGAAAGATTTTTCTGTCAAAATGTAACACCTATTTTTTATGACGGAATTGATTCAGAAGCCGATTCTGAACCAGCTACTTTCAGGGATTGGGTTTATTCTGTTACACGTCGTATATAATGTTATTCAATTACTTATTTTAACTTGTGTTGATCTTTTATTTAATGACATAGCAGAGTATGTTAAGAAGTTGATATTTTTTGTGTAATTCGAATTGACATAAGATTGCAATGAAATATTTTAATAATAAATGACGGTGATTTCCTTAGCAAACTTTGATACATTCTCTAACTTCTAATATTTGGACCCTTACAACGTTAAAACGAATTTGATCATTTTATTTCCATAATATCGGAAAAATATCGAAATACCGGAAAACTGATATTAAGAAATTGAATATCGAAACAAAACTGGTATTGGGAAAAGGTTCCAATATTCCATGCTCTACTCCCTAGTCTTCTTCCCGAAAGTCCAGGCGCCTTTCGAAGGTTTCACCCGAAAAAAAGAAAGTTCTAAAATTCAAATTTAAGTACTTAAGTACTTTCGATTGAAATGATTTGTTTCGAATATTTATAAGTACTATGCTTATTTTTGGAATCAATATTCATGATTACTTATGTGCTTGAGTACAGCGCCATCTCTAGAATATTGTATGAACTGCACAATCAATACCACCTGTATTGAAATATGCGGTGAGCAGAACGTCATCTATTGGAATGAGCTAAAAGTAACAAAACATCGATACGCCGCGCTGTGAAAAGAACACCATCTATTGGAAAGACCCAGAAGTAGACAGAAATTAGATAATGTAAAAACTTAGGAGGTTTAAGCTGCGGACTTTGTCATAAATAAATAAACTATCAAAACATCATCAACTCTATTGTAGATCGTTTGCTGTCGTAGTGAATCTATGTTAGCAAAGGAGACTCAAATAAGTATTAATTTATTTATATGCTGCTACGTTTTCTTCTACTATTGAAAAAAGATATAATATAGATAAAAGTCTTTGTTCAGTCTTTTAGGAGTCTTTGTCATCAATAAAAACTTTTTACCAAAAAATTAAACCGACTCCCAAAAAACAGTGCAAAGTGAAAAATAACTTTAATTTCGCTAGTCGGTGTCTTTAGTTTTGTATTTTCGTTTTTGGCACCGACTTCCGAAATTAAAGTTAACGTTATTAAAGTTAGTTATTTTTCACTTTGCAGTGTTTTTTGGGAGTCGGTTTAATTTTTTGGTAAAAAGTTTTTATTTCACTCTTTTTAGTTGGTCTATTTTTAATTTACCTAGTTACAAGAGCCTAAATGTCAACTACTTATAACCTTAGAATAACAACGCATAGAAGGATAGTACGAGTGCAAAAAGTGAGGCAACTAAAACTTAGCCTTTTTTGGCTAACTTTGCTCGACGAGCCGTCAGTATTCAAGGTCACATTCTGCCGAACAGAGCTCGCGAGTAAATAATTTAAAACGACCGTTTGTAGCGTAAAGAGATGTCATAGTCCTTCAGGAAAACAAAAAACGTGTAATCAAATTACATTTCACAAGTAAATACTTACATTTTATACATTATATTTAAGTAAATCGACCATCAAACAAAAATTCTAATAACCTAACTTATCACAATTCAATGTTGCTATCCGTGAGGAAAAAAATACCCATATTGATTGCTTTTGTGCTTATTTTTGTTTAAAAAAATATAGTTTTGGCGGAAATTATGTATGCGTCAAACTAAACTATATTTATTTACAGCTACTACCTACAGTGTTTTATAACTATAACTTACTGTTAGTTCGAAGAATTGCATAATAAAGATGACAATTTTATTGATTAAGATTTTTTTCATTTAAGTAATGTTCTCAATAATATTTTCCTATTTCATAAATACAACACATACTTTTAATTGATATCAAACGAGATTTTTCAAGCAATTAATACATTTCTATAATATCATTGTAACACATTACACATCAAACATTCTAAACGCAATAAACGATATCTCATTTCGTTTACCTTCCGTAAATATATGTCATATAAGTCATATTACATGAAAAAACATCATCTTATTTAGTTTCATAACATAAAATACTTGATTTGATCCAGCAACATAATAGTGCGTTTTCCCCTTTTTGTGGTAATGGTACTGGTAATGGTATCACTGAAAGCTATATTTGTGTGCGTTTGAAGAACGTAGACACATTCGGCTCACGCACACAAAGAAAATAAAGTGGACACACGAAATCGCTCGTGTTTTGTTCTAGACGCCTCTTCTATGCGTTGTTATTCTAAGCTTATAACCTTTTACAAAATATTGCTTTTCCCAATGCTGGGCTGTTAATTGTTGAGGAGTTCTTCTGGTACTTCACCATCAGCTCTACATCACCATATGCATTGTGACGAGCATAAAGTGCTTAACATCCATATTCAAGTAATCGAATCGCAATCCACTCAATACTTATTATTGAGTAGTTTCAGCGGCCATCTGTGGTCTTCATCATCAGTTCCACTTCCTCAAATGGTAATTTTTTAAAAGCAACTGCACAAGTTATTATAATAAATACCCAAAACGTCATAGGTGTGCCTATAATATTTGAAGAGTTCCCTCGATTTCTCCAGGATCCCATCATAAGATCCTGACGTTTATGAAAATGGGACCAATTTCGAAGTATACCCTTTCAATCAAAAAAAGAATTTCCCAAATCGGTTCAGCCGTCTTCGAGTAAACGATGACCATACATTAAAAAAAATATATATATATATATACGCGTCGTATTGATAACCTCCTCTTTTTGTCGTCGGTTGAAAAAGTAGAAAGCTCTTTTAAAATATCAAGTAGGGAACTGCCTCGTTAGTCCAGTGGTCGCAAGACCGACCGCTGAGCGTAAGGTATCGGGTTCGATTCTCGGGTCGGAAATTAATGGTTCGATGATAAGAAATTTCTCAGTAGTAGCCTGGAGTTTGGAAGTTAGTGGTGAGTTACCTCTGTGCCTCAGAAATCACGTCCTAATCTCTCTCCGGTCCTATTTAAAGGAGTAAAGGATCAGAAAGTGCACCTGTATCTGCGTATTCAACGTGTAATTTAAAGGGTATATACATACCAAGGGTATTTCATAAAACGCTACTTTTCTATAGAGCTAGAGGACAGTGAAATACAAGAAATTAGGAGAATAGGGAAGAAAGGAGAAAAATCCCGACCGATTACTGTAACATTCACTACACTGGGCACAAAAATTAGAATTTATAAACAGAGAAAAATATTAAAAAACACTGATTATTATATAAATGAAGACTTTCCACAACACATTCTAGAAAAAAGAAAGGAATTACTAGAACAAATGAAAATAGAAAGAGAGAAAGGAAACTATGCCACCATCAGGTATGATAAATTAATAATACGCCGCAATAACGCAGATGCATCAGGCAATAAGAAAAGAACCCTACCAACATCACCGGGCATAAACGATCCTACAGGAACAATACAAGGTACACAAGTAAACAAAAAGAACAAAACTCAGATAAAAGAAGGACTACAGAGATCGTCAAGTTTATCAGAAGAAGTTGTTAAACCAGGAATACTTAGTTTTTTTATCCAACAAAAACCCTGGAAACCCACGAAGCGAACAAATAGATAAAAACTTAAAATAATAGCAATTACCGCCCCCCTCTTACATGAAAAACACGACAAGTACACAAATAAAGAATAAAAAACATCTTCCAAGCCGGCCGGGTCACCGTGGAAGATCACGACCAAAACCCTCCAGAGAAAATAAAAACAAACAGTACAAAAAACAGTCATCATAATACCCTATACATAATAACATACAATGTTAAAACTTTGTCAACATACTCACGATTATTGGAATTAACAGAGTGTTTGATAAATATAAAGTTTGATATTATTGGTCTATCAGAAATTAGAAAACTTGGAAACAAGATTGAAGAACACGACGAGTTTATTTTATACTATATTGGAAAAACGCCTAGATTGTATGGAGTAGGATTTATTGTCAAAAAACATCTAAAACGATACATCATAAGCTTCACAGGACTATCAGAAAGAGTAGCGTTGTTAAGGATGAATATCAATAACTTAAAATTAAGTATCATTCAAGTTTACGCTCCAACGGAGGCGTCGAGCGACGAGGAGTTGGAATTTTTCTACAGTACTGTCGACAAAGCTATACAACTCTCAGATAACAATATCATAGTCATGGGAGATTTTAACGCCAAAATAGGACAAACCAATCCTAATGATGACGATAACGCTACTGGCAACCACGGCTACGGATATAGAAACTGTAGAGGAGATAGACTCATTGATTTTGCGTACGAGAATAATCTGTCTATAATGAACACCTTCTTCAAAAAAAATAGTAAACAAAGATGGACTTGGAGATCCCCTAATGGCAAAATAACAAACGAAATAGACTTTATCTTGACAACTTTACACAAAAACATATGCAATATACAGTCTTTAAACATCACTTACCCCTCGGATCACAGACCTGTGAGAGCGACACTTAACATTCTTCCCATAACAATAAGTCGGTGTATGTTCGGCCAATGCTCCAGATCCCAATTAAAAAACGAAGAAGAAATACAAGCCTACAAACAAACGCTGAATAGTTGCATAATAAACTTACTTAAGAACTGGAGAGACGAGGACACCGTTCAAAATCACTACGATAATATTATAAACGCAATAGACACCAGCCTAAAAAAAGCTTACGAGGTTTCACCCAGTACAAATCCAGGAAAAAACCAGGCACTATCAGCACGCACAAAGGCGTTAATTTACAGAAGACAAGAATTACAAAAGACAAAACCAAAATCAAGAGCCATGAAAAATGAACTAAAAGCACTCTACAAACTCATTAGTAAATGTATCTACTTAGACTACAAGGCGCACCGTACAAGAACCTTCGAAAAACACCTCAATACTACAAACAGTGTCAAGAAGGCATACAAGGAACTGAGAACACATAAACTATGGATTGAAGAGTTGAAAGACAAAACAAAAAATACCCAAAATAGATCTGAAATACTGAAAATAGCAACAAAATTCTATAAGAAACTATACAGCACACCGAGCCAATATGGATATGAATTACCAGACACAAATAGAGGAGAGACGAGAGCAAGCATAGAAGATTCTGAAGTGATTAAAGGGATTAAAACACTAAAAACGGAGAAAAGCCCAGGCCCCGACGGTATCGCCAATGAAATCATAACAACTGGATGCGAGTTCCTAGCAAAACCACTAACTCTACTGTTTAATCAGATACTGAACAGCTCATATACACCTCGTCAATGGTCAGAGTCAAACATTATATTGCTTTACAAAAAAGGAGACCCAAATAGCATAAATAACTACAGACCGATAAGCCTACTACCTTCACTATATAAACTGTTCTCCTCAATAATCGAGAAAAAGATAAAAGAAAGCACAGAGAAATACCAACCTATAGAACAGGCCGGCTTTAGAAGAAATTTTTCAACAGTGGATCACATACACTCGCTAGAGATGCTGATAGAAAAATACCAAGAGTTCAAGAGACCACTCTATATTGCCTTTATCGACTACCAAAAAGCATTTGACTCTCTGTTCCATTCATCAATTTGGGATACGCTACTCTCCCAAGAAGTACCACTAGACTACATAAAAGTCATAAAAAATATCTATGATAACAGTACTAGTAGAGTGAAGCTAGAGACTACAGGACCACCCATACAAATAAGCAGAGGTGTACGACAGGGAGACCCACTCTCGCCAACTATCTTCATAGCGGTGCTACAGGCCATCATTGGCAAACTAAATTGGGAAAAAGTTGGCATAAACATAAAAGGACGTTACTTGAGTCATTTGAGATTTGCTGACGACATAGTCCTGCTCTCAGAAAATACAAACCAACTACAAGGAATGATAAACGCTCTAAACGAAGAAAGTCGTAAAGTGGGCTTGAAAATCAACCTAACAAAAACTAATGTCATGACGAACCATACTGAAAGACCAATATACCTGGAAAACTCACCCCTAACATATGTAAACGCCTACATTTACCTGGGAAAGCAAATTTCATTTAGCCAAGAAAATAACGAACAAGAAGTAAAGAGAAGAGTCAACATCACATGGAAAAAGTTCTGGAGCTTCAAAGAAATACTCAAAAGTAAAATGACTATAAGAATGAAAACGAAAGTCATGAACACCTGCCTACTGCCCTCATTAACATACGCCTGCCAAACTTGGAAATTTACCAGAAAAGTAAAAAATAAAATTATATCTAGCCAAAGGAGTATGGAGAGGAGCATTCTGAAAATAAGGAAAATCCAAAAGATCCGCCACACTCATATAAGACAGAAAACTCAAGCCATTGACGCTCTCAATTACTCACAAAAGCTCAAATGGCGATGGGCTGGTCACGTAGCGAGGCTAAGCGATAGTAGATGGACAAGAGAGACAACACAATGGACAGGCCCACTAGGACAGAGAAAGAGAGGAAGACCAAATGCACGCTGGGTAGACGATATCATAAAAGTAGCAGGTACTCATTGGTTACGAGCGGCAGAGAATAGAGAGTACTGGTCTTCTCTGGAGGAGGCCTTTACCTTTCATGGAGAGGGTTCTTGCTAAAAAAACATTAAATTAATTATGGTTACGATGTTATGCCAATTATAACAATAACTTCAAATTAAATCAACACTAATCAATTTACTTATATATTTTTAAATGAAATGGATTTGAATATATTATTATTACATTCTAATTATTTGCTAATCATAATCACATTAATTCTAATTTATTTATGTCTAATCTATTTTACATGCACACTGTAAATGAAATTGTACTATTGAATGCAAGAAATAAAAGGCTTTTTATTTTATTTTTATTTATTTATTATTATTATACATACCAAGTGCACGGCTTCTTTGGATGATAACAAACGATATGGCAAGGGTTTTGTAATCCTAAGTCTACGTGTGTAGAACTTATTACAAATTCCAATACACTGATACCAGAGACCGAATTTTTCAAATTAAGAAGAACGAAAAGAATGATCGTGTTATTGGCAAGTGACGTAAAAAGTTATTGACCTTCGCAGTGCTGTGACACGTTTGTAATGATTGGTATTCAAGAAATATATGAAACCGATAATTTGGTATCAATTCTTTGAGTCAGTTATTTTGTGCTGAAACTGTGCATTGAGACTCCATACCAGATGTTGTCTTCAGCCCTTTTGGATAGATATGGGGTTTCCGTTACACGTTGTATACTTGTGCTCTATAATATCTCCTGCGCAGCTGGCTAATCTCTCCTGAGATTGGCTGCTGTGGCTAAAACTATAATCAAGTAGGGATCTCAGATTATAAAACAAAAGTATTTTATGTTACAAAAGAACGTTACCAATATTACAACAATTATGAGGGAGTTAATTTTTCAATATCTGGTAACTCTACACGCACACAGATGCACGTGTATGCACAGTGCAGCGGCTCGTTATCACGCACACATAACTATAGAGGTGGCGACACTCGCGAGTTCGGCACGCTCCATATGCCTTTTGTTTTATAATCTAAGGTAGTTATAAACACTTTAAATAAACGTATGTATATGTAAGGGCCAGATTTAGTATAAAGAGCTTAACCTCCCTTAGGTTAGCACTAACAAGAGTCTGACTATGTAACAACGGTTATTAAACATTCCTCAATAACTATTCGCTAAGTAAATAAAGCTCATCCCAACATCAATACGACCACCAGTTTCGAATTTACAACCATTTCGTACTGCCAGAATATTTTGATAATAGCGACTGAAGCAAGTTGATTACAGTAGCGTTGTGAGCCACCACTAAATATGCCAATGTCTAGATAATTTGGGTCCCGAATTTGAAATTCTCTTGGTCAGTTAACCGCTAGGGTCGGTTAAATACGTATTAGGATAGTGTTTACGGTCTACAGTGTGGCCCGGACCATAGTTAATAATTTATTTTAGTTAAAAGATATATTTTGGGTGGGAATCGTTCGTTTCTCGGTGTTGGCAAGAATAGAACACCAAAATAGTGTACAATAAAGTATATTCTATTCTAAACACACATATTTTAAAATAATTGCTTATTCTATGGTTACAATGGAGGTATTATCGCTGAAAGCGATATCAAGATGGTAAGCAGAATTTCGTGGAATCTTTAATCTGATTTGAGTAACACCATTAGTTTCGTAAGACCTTCATTGTTCCAGCTCATTTTACAAAAAACGCAGTGATTCTATTTTTAGGGTTCCGTACCACAAAAAGAAAAAAAAGCGAAACCCTTATAGGATCACTTTTTTGTCCGTCTGTCTGTCTGTCAATACAGAAACCGACAGAGAGTTCCACACCTTGGCTGTGCAAAATAAATGTAGGGTGGTATCCTGCAATACGTCGAGTGACCGGCACTGAAAGCGAGATGGAGGGATTAGGTTGTGCAGATCTTCGAAATGCAACCTATAGAAAACCGCCAAGGAATTGGTACCTTTTTTTCTCGGGTAATGACTTTAATGACTTCTTCCGGTCTGGGTGGAGCAGAAGGGAGTGTCAGAATTCTACTGACTAAAAACCCACCCTGTTCCTTCAGTTATCCTTAAGTTCTGGGGCCGCGGTATCTCGTTAAAACATTCCCGCAACCCCGGCAGAGGAATTGGCAGTAAGTCTAGAAGACTGGCAGTGAAAGGGAGATGGAGATATTAGATCGTGGAACTTCTGTGCCTATATCTAAAATGGAACCTGTGGAAGACCAACAGGCAATACAGAAGTTCTAGCTTTATTTTTATTATGTGCAATAAAAAGTATACCTTGAAAAACACCTCCTACGTGAACAAAGTCTCGGGCAAAGCTGGGCATCATATTATGCAAGCACAGAGGCATGAAGATCAAATGGCTCCTGTTTAGCCAACCCACAGAATGGCACTACTAACAATCAGATTAGTGCTCCCATTTCAATGCGTATCCAAATGTCCATTACCCTATGGGTATCCAATTCCTATGTTTAACGGAGTCACTGTGAACTTCACAAATTTATATTGCACCTCATTTAAGCTATTGTGAACTCTATCTTCACAGCACTAAATGTTAACACAACACTGCAAAACAAATTTTAAACTTTGTCCTTTCAATTAGGTGAATATGAACTTTGACGTACTTGTAATAAGGGTGATAATACCGTGTTATTGCAGTAGATAAGGAAAGGCTTTGATGTGTATTATTGTGGATCTGGTTTCTGATACTGTTGCAGTCAGTTACATTGAGAATTAGCTTGAATATCGTTTTGAGTCTGCTGTAATATTGTGTTTAACATACCTAATGTTTTGAGCACCTTTGAGTAAGGTAGATGCATAGATAAAAATATTTTTTATTTCTGTGGGTAGATGTTATTTTTTGTATGGTTTGGTAACTATTTCAGAAACGGTCAGAAGGAATTCTATAGAAATAAATTATTTATTGATTGAAAAAAGGCCCATCGTGCTTTGGATATCAAGACTGTTAATTATTAGTTTATACTTAAAAAAAAAAAAAAAAAACGATGCCCCATACTAGGAATTTCTCCTGTATCGTGGGTGCGTTTACAGACATAAATCTCACATGCACACACACCCAGACTCGGAACAACTATCTGTAGATCATACAAATATTTGTTCAGTACGGGAATCGAACCCGCGACACGCGACGCAGCAGCCGATCGCTCGACCACTGCGCCAACCAACCAATATTATTTTTGTTTTTTTTTTTTATACTAGCCTTTCACCCATGACTTCGCAATTTAGCCTATAGCTCTAACAAACTAATAATGCAGCTTACTACCAATGAAAACAAAAAAGAATTGGATCATTCGTTCCGGAGACTACCCCTTACCGACAAACTTACAAACTTACAAACTTTTATCTCTTTATAATACTAGTATAGATATTTCCTCCCTAAGTGTATGTCGATAGTGAGAGACTGGTTGTAAAGTCTAGACTACATAATTACGGAAAATTTTCTACATTAATTTAGCATAATTATAATACTCATCAAAACATACAAAAACGCCTATTATCACGCACAAACACACCTAAATACACACATACACACGTGCGCATGCACACATCCAAATAAACAACTCACACACAGAACAGATACGATACAGATCCTCCAAAATTTCTCGGGTTCGTCGCCCGCGTAACGTCCTAGACGAGCCCGACCACAGAACAGATAAAAGAGGCTAGAAAGGAAATAGTTCCTGATTTGTATTAGAACGCGTGTCGCCGCTTGTCTCCCACTCTTTATCTCCACTACAAGCAAAGAGACCCATACGTATGCGCATTACGCACACAAATAAACTACACACACTTAGATTCACGAGTTTGCAACTGATTGTCACACAAATGCAAAGACTGTGTTTGACATGCACTCACACACGCGCAAAAGCAATTTATTTCTCATATATGTTAAGGTAACCAAAAGGTCGATAATCAATATAGATAAAATTATTGTAATTCTTAAAAATTTTGTTACTAAAGTTTTGCAATTTTTTGCTATAGTTTGGGAAGGGCGAGGGGAAGGGCAGGGGTAGTAATAGTGTGGAAATAAATTAAATAATATTGTCAAATTTAGGGGACACATCCGTCTCAGCCACGATATTCGAATTTTCTCTCGATTTTTGTGTTTTTTTTTTTTGGTAATTGCAATTGTGTTTTACGTCATTATGTTATGACATAATATAATTTAATTAACTTCATGTGACTAAACCTGTAAATTTCTATATGCTATATACCAAAAATTCAAAATACTACCCGTGCGAACCTGGGGTGTGTGTTCTCGCGATAAACGTTATTCGCGCCATAGAAAGCCATCAGTTACTACTACATCAGCTATTACGTAAATAAATGACACAAGTAAAAAGTACAACAATCTTTTAATAATGAACAATAATTTAATCTAATTTCAATGCAGATTTAATAATAATATCCGCAAAAAATATCCGGGTTTCGATGTCATTTAATGTTTAGTCTTTAAGTCAAGAGTGAATAAGTTACTTCCAGGCAAGCAATAAACGTTTTTTCTTTCTTTCTTTCTTTAGATGGTGATCAAACGCGAGCCTATTATCAATAAAAAAAACAATAAAGTTTTATAGAATATAAATTACACACTACTTACTGCAATATTTTTGTGTGGAGAAGTTCCTGTTTTTAAGTATCTATTGCCTGAATTTTTAGGGTTCCGTAGTCAACAAGGAACCCTTATAGTTTCAGCATGTCCGTCTGTCTGTCTGTCTGTCCGCGGTTTAGCTCAAAAACTATTGGTATGAGAAAGTTGTAGTTTGGCATGAGTATACACGTTAATGACGCCAAAAAAGTGGTAAAATAAAATTTTGAAAAAAACAATTATTTAGGGTACCTCCCCTACATGTAAAGTGGGATAATATTTTTATTTTTTCGTCCTTCCCATAGTGTGGGATATCGTTGAATAGGTCTTTCAAAAATATTACGGGTTTGTGAAGACCGTTTTTTAATTACGTAAACCGTTCGTGACTTATTAAGCTTTAACGTACCAATTTTCGTTTGAGTCATGTGTCCTCCCCCTCTACCAACTAAACGGTTGTAGTTAGAAATTCAAATATTACGGCAGTAGTACCTATATATGGGCATGCGGACAGCGAGTAAAGGGCAAGGTACATTCCGCTTCCGACGCTCGCCCGCGACGGTCGTACCGCTCCGCGCTCTCGATCGTTCCGTGCCTGAGTCATCGCTACGCTTCGTCACGCTCGCTGTGACGTCACTCGTAGTCGCCGACTACGACGCCTGGTCCGGATCCGCCTTTTTCGAGGCGGTGAAGGATATCCTGTTTCTATAACAGAGTATCGTCAAAAACAATTTGGTTTGGCCCCTTCAGGGTAAAACCACAGTTTCGTGGTCCTTGGTTGGAAACCTCACGGTGTCAACAATACCAAGGGGGTGCTGACCCGACGCACCCGCTGATCCCCTTCAGGGTGAAGCAGTAAATTGGAGTCGAGTGCTAGGTTTTGGCCTTGGGGGATCTCCTAGTCAAACCTAGTTACTGAGTTTCCTTTTCAGCTACACACCTAGTGTCGGTTGGGTGTGTCTACCCCTTCGCACTAGACCCAATAGGGCCCGGTTCGCACAATAAGACTGGCGACCGGTTACAAGCTTAGGGCTCACCATTAGGTACTCACCTCCCAGTCTCTACCCGACTGGGAGGGTTACACATCCCCGGACCCATCCATCCGGGGAGTTAGGCCAGTTAGGCTTTAAATAGGCCCCCCGCGGGAGAGAAATCTCCAAAATTTCCCCATTCAATTTTGATCCAATTGCCAATCATGGCGAACTCCAATATTTTGGAGATTCTGTTAGAAATCCTTAGGGAAAACCCTACTATTTCCGCCAAATATGGCGGAAAAATCCAGCGTGAAATCGCTAATTGTCCCCCGGCTACCGAAGCCAACGTCGCTGATTTTAGTGACGCGCTTGACAGCCCATTATCTCCCCCGCTTGCCGATCAAGGCATCCCGGTAGGTCAGTTCACGGAAGTATTTATTAACTCCGATCCCATTGTTCGTCAAACAACGAACGACTTCCAGGTAGATAGCCCTTTATTGCCCCCGCCCGCCGACAAAGTCGTGCCGATCGCCCGATTCCCGAAATCACCCATTGTTTCCGGCCCACCTGCTAATCCCATTGATCCTAAAACAATGGACGCCGCGCAGGTGTGCGCTGCACCTGAATTCCGTGAAATGGACACCACCGAACCTGTGTCCAATAACAACTCTGACAATGATTTGTCATCATGCCCCTCGTCCTCGGAAGACGACTTTCAAGTCGTCACCGGTGGCAAGAGGAAGAAAGGGAAAACCTCCCAGGCCAGCAAGGCCAAAAAGACCACCGCGTCGCCCCCGTCCCCAACTCAAACGACCGTTCGACCCGCTAGCCCCGCCCCAACTACCTCTGCTCGAGCGCAGAATAGTCGTCCCGCCAGCCCGATAGCCCAAACTTCCTCAGCCCAAAGGAAGCAACGCCCTCCGCCCCCCTTTTACATCCAGGACAAGGGTAAATGGACTGATGTGTCCAAGATGTGTGTTGATCGAAAGATCAACTACACAAACGCCCGTGCCTGCCAAAATGGCATTAAAGTCACCGTCCCTACGTCGAACGACTATAGGGAACTATATCACGCCCTCCGTGAAAGGAATATTTCCTTTCACACTTTCTCCTTCCCCGAGGACACGCCTACTCGTGTTATTATTAAACGTGTCCCTAAAGAAATCCTAGTACAGGATATTAAAGACGACCTTGCCGATCAAGGTATACCAGTGATCGCCGTCCATCGCTTACATAAAGCGAGAGGCGGTGAATTGTACGACATGGTTCTTGTCATTTGTGAACCAACCGAAGGTCATCACCCAATATTTAAGATTAAGTCTATTTGCTCCCTATTCGGTATCTCAATAGAAAAGCCCTACAAAACCGCAACAGTGGGACAATGCCACCGTTGCCAACTGTATGGCCATGCGCAGAGCAACTGCTATGCGACTCCCAGATGCGTCAAGTGTCTGGGCGAGCATAGCACTGCGGACTGCCCACGGCCTAAAGACCGAACCCTCTGTTCGGAACCACCCAGCTGCGTTCTCTGCGGCCAGACCGGTCACCCGGCAAACTACCGCGGCTGTCCCAAAGCCCCCAAACTCGCTCCTAAATTAGCGAAGCGCGCCAACGCCCGCCAACAGAGAGAGGCACCTTCTTCTCAAATTCCCCAACGTCTCGCTCCTCAGAGACCGTCCCCGTGGAACAGGCTAAACCACGAAATAGCCTTTCCCTCCTTGGCCCCTGCCAAACCTTTGCAGGCACTGATGGATATACCCATCGCAGCGCAGATCCTGCCTATAGCCGTGGCTACAGAGCCCACAGCCAGTCACAAACCCGCGCCTCAAACCACTGCTGCTCCTGCAGTCAAACAACCGCCCAATCCCTCACCCGTCGCGCATGGCGAGGCTTGCGCCCAGACTATACTGCGCCATTATAGGTTATTTATGACCCGCCAAGCCAGATCTCTCCGCGATGCCCTTCTGGCTGCCGAACAGCAGAATAACGGCAAAATTACGACGGCAATGTACAGCCAAATATTCAGCACACACAGTGATGTGGTGCTAGGTCTCGACCAGATGGATGCGATGGACTGATCCAATGGATTCCCAACGCACAAACCACACTAGGCCTCGATCCCTCAAATTAGGTTTTTTCAACGCCAATGGAATTTTCAACCAACGCGCCGAAATAACTAAATTCCTCCGCGACCACCAATTAGACGTCCTCCTTATACAGGAGACCCTTTTGAAACCCCACCGCGCTGATCCCAAAATTGCGAATTACCGTCTAGTTCGCAATGACAGAACACGTTGCCACGGCGGCGGTACCCTTATTTATTATAGAAAGGAGTTATACTGCATCCCTCTGACCCCACCCGCGCCTCTCTCTCACCTAGAGTACTCTGCCTGTCGACTAGGCATGACTGGTCATCCTCCGATAACCATCATCTCTGCCTACCATCCGCCACCATCGGTCGCGTCTCTTGCTTCAGACGATCCTATCGCGCTCACCAGCGATCTCACGACTCTCTTCGGCCTGAGTGACTCCGTCTTACTAGCGGGCGATCTCAACGCCAAACACCCCGCTTGGAACAGCAACACGACAAATGCCAGAGGCAGAATCGTGTATAACCTAGGCGCGACCCTAAACTACGACGTCATCGCTCCGATGACTCCCACCCACTACCCACACGACCCCAACCATAACCCCGATGTCCTCGATGTGGCGCTCCTAAAGAATGTAAACCTCCGTTTACACTCCATAGAAGCGCTTCACGAGCTCAACTCGGATCACCGTCCCGTTATCCTACACCTAGGTTCCCGCTCGGGTAACCATGGTCCTACCCAACCTCCTCCGACCCAGTTGATCACCGACTGGAGGAAAGTAAGTGAAAAACTGAAATCCACCACGTCGCCTCAATTGGACACCATTCCTGACCACATAGTCTCAGTCGCTGACACGACGGCGGCGATCGACTCGCTTACAAATCACGTACAATCCGTCCTGAACGATTGTTCAAGGGAAGTTCCTGTAGTGGAAGACCACCGCTGGAAACTCCCGGACGATGTACGGAATCTGATAACCGAGAAGAACGCAGCCATCCGTGCGTACAGCGCTTTTCCCTGCGCCGCAAACAAAGCTCACATGCGCAACTTACAGCGTGCTGTAAGGAAACGCATTACCGAGCAGCGTAATGCGAGCTGGGACAAGATGCTGAGCGAACTTGAGCCCACCCATCTTGCCTTCTGGCAGCTTCAGAGGAAGTTACGATCCACTGAAGAGGCCACAATGCCTCCTCTCATTCGTCCCGATAAGAGTGTCGCCTTCGATAACTCTGAAAAAGCAGAATGCCTAGCCGACAGCCTAGAGTCCCAGTGTTCTCCCAGCTCTCAACCAGTAGACCAAGCCCACCTCGATATGGTGAACGCCGAAGTCGAACGTAGAACTTCCCTTCCGCCCGTCGAAGATCCCGATAATCCACTGGCCCCCATCACTCCTGATGAGGTCCAGGATATCATTAAAAGTCTCCAACCGCGAAAAGCTCCTGGCTCCGACGGCATCACCAATAGGGTTTTCAAACTTTTCCCCGCCCAGCTTATAGTGCTAATGACTGCCATCTTCAATGGTGCATTGAGCAATAATATGTTCCCCGCAACCTGGAAACAGGCCACCGTCATAGGTATTCCCAAACCAGGCAAGCCCAAGTCTGACCCGTCTAGCTACCGTCCCATTAGCTTACTCAACGTCCTTGGTAAAATCTATGAAAGGCTTATATATAAGCGGCTCAAAGATTTTGCAGAAGCAAAGAGTCTTATACCCAATGAGCAGTTTGGATTTAGAACCGAACACTCATGTATCCAACAAGACCACCGCATCATAGAACACGTCAGCGCCGGCTTCCAACGGGGCGCAATAACGGGAGCCTTATTCTTCGACATAGCGAAAGCGTTCGACAAAGTCTGGCACAATGGCTTAATCTATAAGCTATACCAACTCGGCGTGCCTGACCGTCTCGTGCTCATCCTACGGGACTTTTTATCGAATCGCACTTTTCGTTACCGAATTGAGGGGGAGCTTTCCTCCCCCCATCCCATTCGCGCAGGAGTTCCTCAAGGCTCCGTACTATCCCCCCTCGTTTTCACGCTATTCACTAGCGATATCCCCAAGCATAAAAATACTCAGCTAGCCCTATTTGCCGACGATACGGCTATCTATTATACCGGTCTTAAACCCGATGCCATCGCTCGCACTCTCCAAACTTCCGCAAACACTCTGGCCAAGTGGTTCCGGAAATGGAGAATCGAAGTCAATCCAGACAAAAGCCAGGCAGTCCTCTTTTCTAAGCCGCGGATAAACCCACCCTCCCCCCGTCCGATTACCATGTACGGCAAGCCGATCCCCTGGGAAAAGCAAGCCAAATACTTAGGCGTGGTCCTCGATAAACACCTTTCCTTCGCTGAGCACATAAAGCAGGCACGTTCGCGCGCCGAATTCGCTCTAGGTAGGCTGCACTTCATTCTTAGCTCCCGCAGCAAGTTATCACTCAGGTGCAAGCTGCGTATTTTCACCGCGGTCATCCGTCCCATCATGACCTACGCCTGCGTTGTTTTCGCACACGCAAAGCCCTACCTCCTCCACAAGATGCAGACCCTTCAAAACCGATTCCTCCGTAGAGTCACGGGAGCCCCCTTTTATGTTCGAAATGAGCTTCTTCACGTAGACCTCAAGATGCCCACCATCCAGCAGTTCATGAAACGTGTCTCCAAGCGTTTCTTTGATACTGCAATCCAACATAGGAATCCCCTTATCGTATCGGCCGCCCAATACGAACCCTCGCGTATCTCTAAGATTCGCCGACCAAGGCACACCCTTGTCACTCCCGATGACGCAATCACCCTGCTCCAAGAGAGCCGTAGGGAAACAAGTACAGTGGCACACAAAAACAAAAACCGACCGTCCTTCCGTCCTCGCCGCCGAGGCCCGCCGCGACGTCCCCGTAATAGTCCGCCCCGACCCTTACCAGAGCCAGCCCGCGACGCTGAGCCAGTAGCTTTAAATTCCCTTATTAATAATAAAAATGATATGATCCAGCCTGTCCCTAGCTGCCCTCCCACTGCGACGCCCTAAGCCGAGGTCCGTACCCCACAGGGGGTGCCCTTAGCGTGTAGTTGCCTAGTTTGTAAGTTTTCTAATAAGCCCTGGCTGGAGGCTTTAATTAATTAATTAATTAAGGCAACCACAGGCAAGCCCGGTTAAGCAGCCGACAACCTCAGAGGTTGACCTGCGAGATGCCACACACAAAAAAAAAAAAAAAAAAAAAAACGAGTAAAGGGCAACTCGCTGTGCGACCATGGACCATGCCCGGGTCGACGGCGCGTTGTGTTCCACGCGCGCCTCAAAGAGCGTCAGCAAGATGACGTGGCCCCCCCTGTAGAGGGCCGAAGCCTGCCGGGGTCGTGGGACTTATCCCATTACCGTGACCCCGGAACGTAAAGGGCTATTGAAGGAATACCATGGATTTTAGTCAGTTCAAGTCTGACAGTCCCTCCGGCCCTGCTCGGGGTGGGAGGACTCAACTGATGATTTTCGCCACGAAAAAAAAAAAAAGTAGTACCTACATATAACGAAGTTTAAAGGAAAACTATCACATATAAGTGGGCTTTACAAGTTTACGAGTAATAGTCGACCAATTGTATTTGACTCGCAAATTTCGAACAACTCCATAGAAATGACGATTGATGGCGCTAAGCGTCAGTTGTATCACGCTAGTTTCATATTTAAATAAGTTTGATATAAAAAAAAACTTTTTAACAAAAAAAAATCGACTTCAAAAAAACCACTACGTACAATGTGAAAAATAACTTTAATTTTAGAAGATGGTGTCTTTGGATCTGTATTTTAGTTTTTTGCCACCGACTTCCGAAATTAAAGTTATTTTTCACATTGTAGTGTTTTTTTGGAAGTCAGTTTTTTTTTTCTATTCCCATT
Organism: Tholera decimalis; assembly: GCA_943138885.2. Taxonomy (NCBI): domain Eukaryota; kingdom Metazoa; phylum Arthropoda; class Insecta; order Lepidoptera; family Noctuidae; genus Tholera; species Tholera decimalis. Next base: position 7,537,486 of record OW964568.2, read on the forward strand.
GGTTCTGGCTGTGGCTGTTACAATTCACAAAAGCCAGGGTTCCACATTAGAAAAAGTTGTTGTATACTGAATGTTTTCATCCTCCACGTCCACCCTCCGACCAAGATTCAGTCGTAATGGAAATGGAAAAGCTGCGTAGAAATCCTCTAATACCTATGTATCGATTTTTGAGGGAGCCCCACAGTTCATACCAAATTATGTTCCATAATGTTACGTGCACACTTGCAAGATACTGTAAGTATATCTACTTAGCAGTAGAAACCTGGAGATGTTCTCAATATTCTTTTTATGTAACTAATTTTAAGGAAATAATTAGAACAAATGGCCCTAAACAGTCTAGTTCAAACCCAAGTTTTGGTGTGTGTGCATGGGAAAAAAAATTATATTGAATATAGCAACCCACGGTATTACATTGACATTGCTGGAGGTGACCACTGTGAAGCAGTAATTTTCGAAATAAATGCAGTGAAGATTATAGCTTTTTATAGATCATGCAAATGTCCCAACAGTCCCGCAGTAGATTTTGTAAGTAACTTACTATCGCATAACAGTTCTTGCATAATATTTGGAGATTTTAATGAAGACTATCTCCATAACGACAACACTGCAGTTTTCAAATTAATACGTGACGCTGGTTACGTCTTTATTACAACCACTTCCCTCTACACGCGGTGGTACACAAATAGATCATATTTTTTCAAACTTCCCTTGTGAAGTTGGATTTTATAATTCTTTCTTCAGTTACAATCGCCCTATGTGGGCCCATTTTTAGAGTGAATTCAAATTAGTGTTTTTATTTATTTATTATTTTGCTATATAATAAAAGCTCCTCAATTTTTTTTTGTGACGATTGAGTAGTGTAGCTCTGTATCCTGTATTTAAATTCAAAACACCTGCTATGACAAGTTTTATACAAATCTCTACAAAAAATTAAAACTTTCCGTGCAAAATTGTCGGATCAGGTGAGGATTTGTATAGGAAGTCAAATTAGTTAGGTAGTCATGTTTGGCTTTTAGTTGGCTGTTATAAAAACTACGGAACCCTACACTGCGCGTGGCTCGACACGCACTTGACCGGTTTTTTTATATAATAATTTTCTGCAAAATTTTCAGACCAAATTGTACTACATTTAGTAGGTATCCATTCATTTCTACCGGTTGCCTCAATCCACAATTTTTTTTTATCCGGATTTGTTGGAAACCTAACAATAAAACGTATGTTTATAAAAGCTAATCTCAGACAAATTTTTTGACGAAAATCTAGTAACTAAATTGATAACCACAATTAACAATAGTTGGTGGTAACAAACAAAGGTATTTTCATTAAAATAATACTTATAATAATCATTTGAATTCATTCGTTATATCCACAGTGTTTACAACTTGGTACAACACTATCGATACGCATGGAATTTCACGGTATTCAAGCAATGGCTCGGCACACGCGAATCTCGCAATAACGCATTGCATTGTGCGATCGCTTGCGTAGTACAAGATGGTACCCATGTATTGCAAGCAATGTATGATTTTGCATCTGATCGCGATTGTGTCGTTTTGTCTACAAATTACATAATACTATTGTAATAATTACAAATATCACCAGTATTTTAAGGTTTTTGGCAAGACGGCATAATGATTTTTTTTCGCGGAGTTTCGTTCGTCGTCACAATAATATATAGTGCGACTATTGGCCGGTGAACATAATTTTGGTTGAAGTATGAGCATTCAAACTATGAGCGGCGCGCCTGCCCCACCCACAAGGCCATTCTAACCTCTTTTATCTGTTCTGTGAGCCCGACGACCCCACCACCATCTGACAAGAGGTTAGAAAGGAAATAGTTCCTGATTTGTATGAGAACGCGTGTCGCCGCTTGTCTCCCTACTTTTTAGCTTCACTACAAGCAAGAGACCCGTTACGTATGCGAATTACGCACACAAAGAAATTACACACACTTAAATCGAAAGCTTGCTACTGATGGTAACTCACTGTTGATAAACATGCGCCGTGCATCACGGCCAATCAGGGCAAAGGATAAAACGTCAATGGTTGAAGTGTGGCGCATGCAGTACATTGTAAGCGGACTTGGTCATTGCGTTGATTAAGCGAGTACACATCGGGCAATGTATATTTTTTGTATCTTGTTGCAATAATGTTGTTAATGTTCGGAATTTCATAGTGATCAGAATATTTTTATGTTTTTTTACAAATAAAATTGTAATTAAATGTTATTTTCGACTTACCGATGGAAAGATATACCTTCTCGCTCTATACTTGCGGTCTGACTTTTTGTTTTACAGGTCATAATTGCACAACACGGCATTTTAAAGCAGAGCTCTGTGTTCCGAATAATCCGAAGCGCACTAAACGTGGTGAATGAATTAATCGGTCGCGCTATGATTGTCGTATCATAAATGTGGCGCGCTCACCACGCCCACATTACCATTCCAACCTTATTCATCTATTCCGTGAACTCACACACCCCTGCCTACATTCTTCAATGGGTAACCATTTTAACACATCGATATAGGTATCGTACCTTGGAAAGCACGTTATCGTTAACACGTTAAGCTGTTAGTCCTGTCTTTCATTTGTACTCTTTGACGGTCGTTATGTGTGGTCAGAAGCCAAGAAATGTGACATCAGTCTTGCCAAGGGATATCGTATCAGCCAGCTTCTGGGTTGTAGAAATCAGATAAGTAGTAGTGATTTGCCGGTTCTGGCGCACCAATCCCGTGGCTCACCGGTTCTGGCGCACCACCGCTTCTGGCGCAATCAAAAAAGTTTTGGGGTCCGCTGATCACGTTTCTGCAATCCTTTTTTGCGTAGGATGCATGGTTCCGGAGATACAGAAATCAATTAACAACAATCTGTTTCATTTCCGGTGACCCGAACCTAATTATCGACTTTCATTGTTCGCCTTTTCTTATCTATTGTCCGTGCGTCCGGCCGCTCACCCTCATTAGGATTGCATTGACGTTTCTATGTATTACTCATTGTTACTGCTACTGCTATTGTATACTTTTATTGTTCATAGACCATTGCTTACTTTGCTATTCGGAATCATCAAAACGGAATCAATAAAACACATGCGTCATTAACAAATTTTATTTTTATCTACAAAATATGAGCGAAACATCTCATCCACTAAAATATCGTTGTACAGTGTGTTCCCTGTAAATATGTTTGTAAAACTATGCATTGAACATCCCTGAAACTTATATAGCAAATACATTAAGCAATATTCACCACAAACTGAAGTCCAATCATTCTGAATCCTATCAATACTCCAGCCCCATCTTTTACAATTCCTTTTCAAAAACTCGAGATGATATCGCGCAGGTGTTCGCCCATACGAATCAAAATATTGACCGATGCCATTCGTATCGATATGTACAGCTACCCAGTGTGAACCTGGCTTATCATCCGCATCCAAATTGCATATTATATACGTTGGTGCATGGGTATACATAGGGAGTCTATTAGCAGCATAAACATTATTTTCTAGACTGGGATGAATCTTTTTCAGATGTTTTTGTACTTCTAGTGTATCCATGATATAGCATATTATTACACTACCAATCTATTCAATGGTTGTCATAGGAATGTTCAATTATAGTGATTTGTAAATATTAAATCGCATTATTTTGTAGCACTCACAAAACAGGTTGATGCCAGCAATGTGAGATAAGTTTGTTGACTCATAGAGTTACTATCAGTTTCCGGAGGAACGTGAGATAATTTTGGTGATTCATAGAGTTACAATCAGTTTCGTTGTATTTAGGAATTTGTTTTAGATAAGAATAGTGCTATATAAGATCGTACCATTGCCGTCATGCAGTCAGTCTATGGTCGTTTGACCGCAGTGGATTGTATACGTCTACCAATACTACGTTTGTGTTACTTCAACGCATCAATGGCCATGGAGGTAAGTGTTTATTCTATTGACAAACTTACTTGTATTCTTGTTGTTGTTTCCTAACGTGTGTGATTAAGTGTAAACAAATTGATATTAACATGATAACTGTCTTGTTGCAGAAATCATTCAACTTCGATGAAAATACCTATAAACAGTATTACTACTCACCGCTCTCCCCTCAACATGAAGAAGAGAACGATGACATCGTTATTAATAACACATGTGATGGTGGAAAAAGGAAATCACAACCGATTGATCATTTTTTTGAAGTCGCACCAAAAATAAAAAAGAAGAAACTGTTATCGTCAACCGTGGCACGAGCCGCTAGAGATGGTGTATCATACATTTCTAGTAATTCTGACGACGGAGACCAAGCGACGCATCTCATAAAAATTGAAATGTACGATATGAAGAAGCTATGTAAGATTCCAACTACTGATCATTGGAAACACGCTACCACGAGGATTAAATATTATGTAAAGAATAATAAGGATAGCATCTACGACAGCACAAACGGGCTCGTATACAACATTACAAAGACAATAGCAGAAAGTGAAAAAGTTAAAAAATACTTTTTTAACAATGACACCCATTAGTTGATTAGTGAATGTGATTCTGTTTACTTAAATTACTTCTGTGTACTCATTAGATTCTACCTGACTTTTTAATCCTTTGTTAGACTCTATATAATGAACATTATTTGAAATCTTGAATATTATTTGAAATTGGGTATCAGTTGGTCTACTAACACTTAACTGTTACTTACTGTGCTACCTAATTTCTTCTTTGCTATAAAGATGGAAAACTTCAGTGAAGTGTGTACCAGTGCTTTCTTTTCCGCACCCATGGAAGAGAATATGGAACTATTCATCAACGAATTCAATCAGGAGCTGCCTAAAGTTTGTGATGAAATGGAGAAGTGTGAACTGTTTGATTCATCGTATGATGATGAGTTGTATAATCACTGTGAGATGGTTGAAACAGCGTTGATGTAAGTATTAGAAGTACAAACTCAATAAGAAAGATTATTGTTGTATTGCTTTATTTTAATTTTCTTGCTGTTTTGTTACAGTCAACCACAAGTTGGAAGAGGTATCAAACGAGGTATCACTACTGACGAAAATAAGGTTCCCAAGAAAGTAAAATTTGATGAAGGAGCTTCTACATCATCGACTGAAACAAATAACGTGGAGAACAATAAGGTGGAATGTGACACATGTCATGTTTTTATTAATAAAAGGTATCTAAATAACCATTTAAAAAGCAATGTTCACAAAAATAATCTTTTAAAATCACATAATTCACTAGCAAATGTTACAGTTGTTGAAACCGCTTTTGGCAACCGAATTTTAACATATAGAATTAATAGTAAAACAATTCAATCGGGACAATATTTTGAAACACCGGAATCGTTTTTAAATTCATTAAAAATTGATATCTTATTTTTAATCAATGAATGTATTCAACAACATACAATTTTTAAAATAAACTTCATATTGCATGCTGATTTCATACAACAAACTAAAGATATTAAAAATACATTTGATTTTCAAACGTTTAATTATATAATTTGTCAGGGTGATGACTTAAATATTTTTTTTTCATCATTAATAGACACTATTGTTGGTAAAATTTGTCAATTTGAAAAAAAAGATAGTGGTTGGAGTCTTAATCAAATTAAATACATAGATATGAATGTTAACAAATTCAACCCCTTACGTGGTAGTTCATATATCGATCTTCCTCAGGATATTAAATTAAAAAAAGCTGTAATCAATGTTAAAAATAATGATAATATGTGTTTCAAATGGGCATTACTCTCCGGTTTATATCCTGTATGTAAAAGTGTAGATCGCGTAACATCATACGCAATTCATGAAAATAAACTAAAATTTACTGGTATTCCTTTTCCGGTTAAAATTGTAGATATATCAAAAGTAGAGAAATTAAACAATATTAGTATAAATGTTTTTGGTTTAGAGTATAATAAAGAAAAAAAGTGTAATTCAGTTGTAGGTCCTTTATATTTAACAAAATGTCGTACACCTAATCATATCAACCTACTATATTTATCGAATGGTACTAACAATCATTACTGTTATATTAAAAAGTTATCGCGGTTAGTTAGCTCACAAATCTCGAGTAATCATCACGCAGTTTATATATGCGATTCATGTTTACTTCATTTCCCATCAGAGGAAAGACTTAATAACCATCAACAATATGATTGCGCTCATATTTGTACGGAATTACCAAACGGTAAGGATTCCAAAAAGGATTGGTTCGGTAAAGCAACATCAAATAATAAAATAAAATTTGATAAATTCGTGAAAAAGTTGGAAATGCCTTTTGTGGTTTATGCAGACTTTGAAGCATTTTTGAACCCGATAGAATCATGTAGTAACGATCCATCCAAGCCTAGTACAATTAGTATTCAAAAACATGAAGTGTATAGTTTCGGATATTACATTAAATGTTCATATGATGACAGATTATCAAAATATGAGACGTATAGTGGGCCAAACTGTGCACAAGTGTTTATGAATCGCCTTTGTGAAGATGTGAAAACAATAGTTAAAAAAAATTGTTTCCAAAAATGTCCCGTTCCATTATCAGATGAAGATAAAATTAAAATTTCAAATTCAAACATTTGTCATATTTGTGAAACTCAATTAAATGAAGATCCTTTTTACGATTTTGATTGGCACACTGGCAGTTTTAGGGGTGTTGCACATCAAGTGTGTAGTTCTAAGTACAGAACCCCTCGTTATGTTCCAATATTTTTACATAACCTCGGTCACTACGATGCTCATTTTATTGTCCATGCATTAAACCTCGATGATGGCAAAGTTGAAGTTATTCCACAAAATAAAGAACGATACATATCATTTTCAAAACAGTTAACAATAAATAATCAACCTGTAAGCTTAAGATTCGTAGATTCATTGAAATTTTTATCATGTAGTTTAGATCAGCTAGCTAAAAATCTTAATGACGATCAGTTTAAAGAACTAAAAAGAAACTATCCTAATAATGAAGATTTTTTACGTTTAAGACGGAAAGGTATTTATCCTTATGAATTTATGCGTAATAGTGATTGCTTGAAACATCCGTTACTTCCTGATCAACACCAGTTTTATAGTTCACTCACAGATTCAAATATTTCAAATGATGATTATAATCATGCAAAAGATATTTGGCAACATTTTAAGTGTAGTAGTATGTCTGATTATTCCGATTTGTATTTAAAAACTGATGTTTTACTTTTGACCGATGTATTCGAAAACTTCAGAAAGCTATGTATTAAAACTTATGGATTAGATCCTGCCCATTACTATACTGCTCCAGGTTTAAGTTGGGATGCAATGTTAAAATTTACGAAAATAGAATTAGAATTATTAACGGACTATGACAAAATTGCTTTTTTTAAAGCTGGTATTAGAGGGGGTGTATCTCAATGTAGCAATCGTTTTGCTAGAGCAAATAATAAATTCATGGAGGATTATGATGGTGAAAAACCTAATTCATATCTAACATATTTTGATGCGAATAATTTATATGGTTGGGCAATGTCCCAATCCCTTCCTGTTGGTGGTTTCGAATGGATAAATTGTAATACTGATTATAATGTGTTGGATACGTCTGATTTTGGTTATGTTTTAGAAGTTGATTTGGAATATCCTGATGAACTTCATAATTTGCATTCTGACTTTCCATTATGTCCTGAAAACATATGTGTGGGTAATACTAAAGAAACTAAATTAGTTCCTAATTTAAATAATAAAAATAAATACATCATTCACTACAGGAATTTAAAACAATGCATTGAAATGGGAATTAAATTAATTAAAGTACATAGAATTTTAAAATTTAAACAGAGTTCTTGGGTTGCGATCAAAAATGTATGCCTTGGAAGTAGAAGATAAATTTATAGCAAAGGCAAAAGGGGTTAACAAAAGTGTTACCAAAAAAATGAATATGGAAAATTACAAATCGTGTTTGTTTAATAAAAATGTACAATATTGTAGTATGCTTCGGTTTAAGTCAATCAAGCACACTATTTTTACACAAAAAATAAATAAAGCATCTTTATCATATAATGATAGCAAACGATGTATTATGGACAACAACATTGATACATTGGCTTGGGGACATTATAAATTACGTTAAGTGTTGACACTTTTTACTTTTACTTCTGTACTATACAAAATTTATATTGATTGTAAAATTATGTTATTACTATAATGTTATATAATAGTTTATTACATACTTAAAATTTAATGTTTGATTGTAAATAATGTAAGATAATTGTGGTTTTTATTTGTAGGTTTAAATTTGAGATTGTAAAATTCTGATGTACTAATTGTGTTAGTTTTAATTATTCGATTGTAAATAATGATATCTAAGTAATAATAAAACGGTGAACATACATTTGAGAAGATTGTAAAGTTCTGATAAGTAATAATTGTGTTAGAAATAGTATACAGATCAGTCTGTTTTTCATCAGTTACATGTTTTTTGTAATTTTAGCAATATATATATTTAATTTTTACAACATAATTTTCATTTTTTATTTCATCCCTTTGAACTCTAGACGTGTGAAATGTTTCACTTTATCCATCCGTTTACTGCTATTGTGGCAGGGCCAAGTGGATGTGGGAAGTCAAATTTTGTAACAAATTTCATAAAATCAGTTAAAGAAATATGTAATTGTGATTTTAATCAGATCACATGGTGCTTTGATGAAATGCAACCTTTATATAATTTACCAAATGTTAACTATCATCAAGGAATTCCAAATCTTAATATGTTTGATGGTGAAAACCCACATCTTGTTATTATTGATGATCTAATGAGAGAGTCTGATGGAAGAATTGTGGATATATTTACAAAAGGTAGTCATCACAGGAATCTGAGTGTATTTTATTTAACACAAAATTTATTTCATCAGGGTAAAGGTCAAAGAGACATTTCTTTAAACTCAAGTTATATAATATATTTTAAAAACCCTCGAGATAAAACTCAAATAAGATATTTAGCACGACAAGTGTCACCAGACAACCCAAAATTCTTTGAAGATGCCTATAGGGATGCAACTTTAGAAGCGCATGGATATTTAATGGTTGATTTAAAACAGAATACCAATGATTTTTGTCGTATCAAGACAAATGTCTTCCCATTTAATGGACACTGTACAGTCTACGTCCCCACAAAAGAGTTTAAATACACCAAGAATCAAACAATTCAAATCATTTCTAAATGATGCATCGTCGACTCACAACGCATAAACATTTGCTAAGCGCTTTGCATACGCTTAAACCAAAATATCAAAGAGCGTTACTTAAAACATGTGATGAAGAAGAAATAAACTGTATTTGTGAATGTATTCATAACGTTTTACAAGGAAAGGTACCTCTTAAAGATCAAGATAAACAAAAATTGAATAAACACAAAAATATACTCCGTAAACTGGTGCATAAGTGTAAACATAAACTAAGAAAAAATATAATCATACAAAAAGGAGGGGCTTTCTTACCAATAATATTAGGTGCAATATTGAGTGGATTAGTAAGTGGACTAGCCAGTTAACATGGAAAATGCAAAGAAAATGATACTTATTGAACCTGGATTGATTGAAAAATTAAAACAAGAAAATAAGGTTAATAGTAATTTGTCTCGATTAGATATTGAAATGCAAAATATTATGAATAGTAAGACGGAAGACCGCAAGAAGTGGATGTTATATTTACAAACACTACAAAGATACCTTCACTTTACCGAAGAGGATCGTCAACCACTCAGATTACCAATTTATTCTGATACATCTAATGAAGATTCAAATGAATCTAAAATTGGTTTTAAAAATAAAGATAGAGATCTGAAAAGTTCAGTTGATGCTGAATCTTTGTTGGATGAGAAAGGATCCATTAAAAGTAAAGAAAATGACACAAATCCACTTTACACACCAACTCAAATACTCAGTTTAATACCAAAAACATATAATAAAAAAGGTGAGTCATTATTAAACTTAATTGGAACAAGTAAAAGTAAAATACATTGGGATAATGAAGGCACAGTCATAATTGATAATGAAAAAATTCCTGGAAGTAATATTGTTGATTTAATAAATGATTCACTAAGACCCTTAAAAAGAAGTGATCCGATAGGGTGGGATAGATTTGCTAAAGCATTAAAAGATATTAAAGTACCACTTACTTATATTGGAAATCCAAAGAGATGTGAGTTTATTAACCAACTTCAAGCAAAAGATCTGAACAAAACCTCTGAGATTGAAGTTCAAGAGTTTTCTACACCGAGCAGTGGAGATAAAAGATCTATAACTAAAATACGTAAAAAGCTCGATTGGGAAAAATGGACCCCGTACTAGAAGAAATTAACAGGATTTATTATGATCCATCTAACCCCGCTGGTTTTGGTAGTATTGATAAACTATCAAAAGCCATGAAGGGTAAAATGGATAAAAAGCAAGTAAAGGAATGGTTACAATCACAAGAAACATATACATTACATAAACCCAGTCGGAAAAAATTTCCACGTAATAGGTACATTCTATCAAATATTAATGAACTGTGGCAAGCTGATTTAAGTGATATGCGAACTTATTCTCAATATAATGATGGTTTCAACTATATACTTTGTGTTATTGATGTATTTAGTAAATATGCTTTTGCAAGACCAATGAAAAAGAAAAACTCAGAAACTACTAAAGAATGTTTTGAAAGTATATTTACTGAAAGTAATTCCACACCTACTCACATACAATCTGATAAAGGTACAGAATTTGTTTCAAAAGATGTACAAAAATACTTTAAATCCAAAAAGATAAATTACTATACCACTAACAATCCTGATATTAAGGCTAGTATTGTTGAACGATTTCAAAGAACTCTAAAAATGAAAATGTGGCGTTATTTCACTCATAACAATACTTATAGATACATAGATGTTTTACAGGATTTAATATACTCTTATAATCACAGCATTCACTCTAGTATTAAGATGTGCCCATGTGATGTAAGTTCCGCCAATATTATGACAGTTTGGACTAATCTTTATAATAGAGGATCAAACAAACTTTCTTTAGAAAATCCAAAACCAAATTTCAATGTGGGTGATTATGTTCGAATAACTAAATATAAACATGTTTTCCAAAAAGGATATGAATCAAATTGGAGTGATGAAATATTTATTATATCTTCAATAATTGATAGATCTCCATGGGTTGTTTATACAATAACAGATTTACAAGATGAAGCAATAGTTGGTACTTTTTATGAAAAAGAATTACAGAAGGTCACTTACAACCCCACCTCACAATATAAAATAGATAAAATAATTGGTACTCGTTATTCGGGTAACAGAAAAGAAGTATTAGTGAAGTGGAAAGGTTATCCAGATAAATTTAACAGTTGGATTTTAGCTTCTAGTTTAAAAGAAATATGAATAAAGAAAGTTTTTATTTAACTTTGCTCAGCAATAGTTCAATGGAATACTTTCCTGATAACAAGACCACAAATTTTTCAACAAAATTACCAAAAGCTATGAAATTAGAAGGCGAATGGTCGGTTGGAGTTGTCGAGTTTCAATATCCATGCACCATGTTTACTGTTCAAGATCATGAAAATGTTGTGTACATTACAAAAACCATGTTAATGCCTAATGAAGATAAACCATCAACAGTGTACTACAAAAAACATATTCCGGCTACCAACTATGATAACGTTGAACATATTTTAAGAGCGTTAAATGGTATCAGAGAGAACTTAAAATTTCGTTATGATGAAATAACAAAATTTGTGTCTATTTCTGTTTTGGATAAAAATATAACATCCGTAACATTATCACCCAAATTAAGTTTACAACTAGGTTATGAACCAAATACAAATCTTCTAGACAGAAATTTTGGGAAGTGTCCTGCTAATTTACACTTAGGGTTACCATCTCAACTATTTCTATATTGTGACATTATCGATCCTCAGATTGTGGGTGATGTTATGACTCCGCTATTAAGAGTCATTTCATTAGATCCTTCAAAATACATTTATGGTGCGAATAAAATGCACGTTTTCTCTCCACCTCACTACTTACCTGTTATGCGAAGAGAGTTCGATACGCTGGAAATAGATATAAGATCGAGCACAGGACAAAAAATACCATTCCAGTTCGGAACCGTGTGTATCAAACTACATTTCCACAAATTATAATAATGTATTCTCCTCATGATCATCATAAATGTCCATATGAAAATTATTATTCACATCAAGCTGGATCAGGAGTTGGTGTAATTTATAAGGGTTCACCATACCAACGCGGTCATGGTATTGGGAGCTTCTTAGGAGGGTTATTTAGATCAGTTTTACCTTTACTTTCAAGTGGTGTTCGAGTGGTTGGTAAGGAGGCATTAAACGCTGGAGTAGGACTTTTATCGGATATGGTTCAAGCGCGTCCTATGGAAGCCTCAATAAAAGATCGTCTTAAACAAGTTAGTACGAACTTAAAACGAAAGGCTGATAACAAAATTGATCGATTTAACATGACAGGATCTGGATATATAACTAAAAGAAAACGATTGGCATCGTTCATTCCACCACTAACTGCTAAAGTGAAAGCTACGAAAAAACTTGGTCTAAAACCAAAAAACATCGAAGATATATTTTCAAATTAAATATGTCTTTCCTTCATAATCATTCTTGTGAGTGCGTTAAGTCAGAATTAGATTTATTTGCATTACCGTCTACACAAACAAGCATTGAAAATGGATTGTGGATTCACTATAAACCAATTTCATCTCTTGCTGATGATGGACCTATCGAGTTTCAAGTTCCTGGAACAGGCGATGACTACATAGATTTGTCTCATACATTACTCCAGATAAAGGCAAAAGTATTAAATCAAGATTCATCAAACTTGATATCAGCTACCGCAGTAGCACCTGTAAATAATTGGCTGCATTCACTTTTTAGTCAACTTGATGTTTATTTAAACCAAAAACTTGTATCACCACCTAATAATACCTATGCCTATCGAGCATACATGGAAACTCTTTTAAACTATGCTCCTGCTGCTAAACAATCTCATCTTACTTGTAGCCTTTGGTATGAGGATACAGCAGGAAAAATGGATTCCACAGATGGTAAAAACATAGGATTTGTTAAAAGACAGGAATTAGTTAATGAAAGTAGGGAAATAGAAATGATTGGTCATCTTCATGGTGACATTTTCAATCAAGATAAATTTTTAATGAATGGCGTTGAAATGAGTGTAAAATTAGTTCGATCAAGAGAGAGTTTTAATTTAATTGCTGGGTCAAATGATGTAAAGTTTAAAGTTTGCATTGCAGACGCAACTCTTATTGTTCGAAGAGCACGAATTAATCCAAGTGTATTACTCGCACATCAGAAAGTTTTAGCTTCTACCACTGCTAAATATCCTATTACTCGTGCTGAAGTTAAAGTTTTAACAATTCCATCAGGTGTTCAAGGAAAAACTCTTGATAATATATTCTTAGGACAGGTACCCAAAAGATGTATTATTGGATTTGTAAACAATTCTGCATTTAATGGTTCGCTTACTAAAAATCCATTTAACTTTGAAAACTATGGTATTAACTCTTTCAGCTTATATATTGATGGTCAACAAATACCTTCAAAAGCTTTGCAACCATCTTTTAATAATAATATATTTACATCAGCATATCATACTCTATTCTCGGGGACTGGTATTCACTTTCTAAATGAAGGAAATGCAATCTCTCGTGAACAGTATGCTAAAGGTTACTGTCTTTTAGCATTTGATTTAACTCCTGATTTATCAGCTAACTCATCAGCTCATTGGAATCTCATAAAGCATGGTAGTGTAAGATTAGAAGTACGATTTGAATCCTCACTAATACAAACAATTAACTGTATTGTTTATGCTGAGTTTGATAATATTATTGAAATAGATAAAAATAGAAATGTTACTGTAGACTATAGTAGTTAAGGTTATGTGTATGTAACTAAAGGAAAAATTATAAAATTTAATAAAACAAATTATATGCAATATACTATTTTTTTATTTCTTTATAAACACCCTATTCAATCTTATACAGAACACTGATCGAGTTTAAACTTTACATAAGCACACTGACTAAACCACTGAACATGCTGCTGCCAAGGATCATCATCATCTTCCCAATCTTTCAAACCGCCACCACAATGGAAACACTTGGTCCTGTCTTCATGACCAGTATAAAAGAAACCGGCTTCTGCAAGATCTTCAGGCTTCTGTTTCATAACGAGTGGCCAGTCTCCGAAACTGAACAACCGTCTAGATTTTGAACTGAAAAATGGATATTCAGCTCTTGGGTACTGCATATTCTTCACTTTTTCATCTCCAATCAGTTTTGTAGTTTTGCTTTTCAATGAAGTGATCTGTTCACGTATGCCACACTCATCTCTTCCTTCTAATCTTGTTTTTCTCTCAGCACCACAAGACGACACCTCCTTGGATCTAATGAATACACAGAAGTAATTTAAGTAAACAGAATCACATTCACTAATCGACTAATGTCATTGTTAAAAAAGTATTTTTTAACTTTCTGCTATTGTCTTTGTAATATTGTATACGAGGCCGTTTGTGCTGTCATAGATGCTATCCTTATTATTCTTTACATAATATTTAATCCTCGTGGTAGTGTGTTTCCAATTATCAGTAGTTGGAATCTTACATAGCTTCTTCATATCGTACATTTCAATTTTTATGAGATGCATCGCTTGGTCTCCATAGTCAGAATTAGTAGAAATGTATGATACACCATCTCTAGCGGCTTGTGCCAAGGTTGACGATAACAGTTTCTTCTTTTTTATTTTTTTGGTGTCACTTCAAAAAAAAATGATCAATCGGTTGTGATTTCCTTTTTCCACCATCGCATGTGTTATTAATGACGAGTCAGGTAGAATCTAATGAGTACACAGAAGTAATTTAAGTAAACAGAATCACATTCACTAATCAACTAATGGGTGTCATTGTTAAAAAAGTATTTTTTAACTTTTTCACTTTCTGCTATTGTCTTTGTAATGTTGTATACGAGCCCGTTTGTGCTGTCGTAGATGCTATCCTTATTATTCTTTACATAATATTTAATCCTCGTGGTAGCGTGTTTCCAATGATCAGTAGTTGGAATCTTACATAGCTTCTTCATATCGTACATTTCAATTTTTATGAGATGCGTCGCTTGGTCTCCGTCGTCAGAATTACTAGAAATGTATGATACACCATCTCTAGCGGCTCGTGCCACGGTTGACGATAACAGTTTCTTCTTTTTTATTTTTGGTGCGACTTCAAAAAAATGATCAATCGGTTGTGATTTCCTTTTTCCACCATCACATGTGTTATTAATAACGATGTCATCGTTCTCTTCTTCATGTTGAGGGGAGAGCGGTGAGTAGTAATACTGTTTATAGGTATTTTCATCGAAGTTGAATGATTTCTGCAACAAGACAGTTATCATGTTAATATCAATTTGTTTACACTTAATCACACACGTTAGGAAACAACAACAAGAATACAAGTAAGTTTGTCAATAGAATAAACACTTACCTCCATGGCCATTGATGCGTTGAAGTAACACAAACGTAGTATTGGTAGACGTATACAATCCACTGCGGTCAAACGACCATAGACTGACTGCATGACGGCAATGGTACGATCTTATATAGCACTATTCTTATCTAAAACAAATTCCTAAATACAACGAAACTGATTGTAACTCTATGAATCACCAAAATTATCTCACGTTCCTCCGGAAACTGATAGTAACTCTATGAGTCAACAAACTTATCTCACATTGCTGGCATCAACCTGTTTTGTGAGTGCTACAAAATAATGCGATTTAATATTTACAAATCACTATAATTGAACATTCCTATGACAACCATTGAATAGATTGGTAGTGTAATAATATGCTATATCATGGATACACTAGAAGTACAAAAACATCTGAAAAAGATTCATCCCAGTCTAGAAAATAATGTTTATGCTGCTAATAGACTCCCTATGTATACCCATGCACCAACGTATATAATATGCAATTTGGATGCGGATGATAAGCCAGGTTCACACTGGGTAGCTGTACATATCGATACGAATGGCATCGGTCAATATTTTGATTCGTATGGGCGAACACCTGCGCGATATCATCTCGAGTTTTTGAAAAGGAATTGTAAAAGATGGGGCTGGAGTATTGATAGGATTCAGAATGATTGGACTTCAGTTTGTGGTGAATATTGCTTAATGTATTTGCTATATAAGTTTCAGGGATGTTCAATGCATAGTTTTACAAACATATTTACAGGGAACACACTGTACAACGATATTTTAGTGGATGAGATGTTTCGCTCATATTTTGTAGATAAAAATAAAATTTGTTAATGACGCATGTGTTTTATTGATTCCGTTTTGATGATTCCGAATAGCAAAGTAAGCAATGGTCTATGAACAATAAAAGTATACAATAGCAGTAGCAGTAACAATGAGTAATACATAGAAACGTCAATGCAATCCTAATGAGGGTGAGCGGCCGGACGCACGGACAATAGATAAGAAAAGGCGAACAATGAAAGTCGATAATGAGGTTCGGGTCACCGGAAATGAAACAGATTGTTGTTAATTGATTTCTGTATCTCCGGAACCATGCATCCTACGCAAAAAAGGATTGCAGAAACGTGATCAGCGGACCCCAAAACCTTTTTTTTTTTTTTAATTTTTACTGACTAAAGCCCACCCGATTTCTTCAGTTACCCTCAAGTTCCGTGGCCGCAGTATATCGTAAGAGCATTCCCGAAACACCGCACATTCTCGCAACCTCCAACATTGTGCGTACGGCTAAGGAGTGAAATTCCCTGCCGGAGTCTGTTTTTCCCGATAGCTATAACCTAGGGGTCTTTAAGTCAAGAGTGAATAGGTTACTTTTAGGTAAGCGTGCTTCATCTTCGACCACATCATCACTTACCATTAGCTGAGATGGTGGGCAAACGCGAGCCTATTATCAATAAAAAAACCTCGAAATCGTATTTTGAAACAGGTTTTATAATTATCTAATATTTACATTATTTCATAGGCACACTAAAAGATTACTAATTGGCCAATGCTATGCCGGAAATCGAACTGTTTATGAACCAGATATGCTATTTACTTATTCCACTTAATTTGATTTTTATGCTCTGAACGTGAAATAGTGATAAGTAGGAACTTTACATAATATAAAACTAGTTGACCTATGCTGTCTTAAGATCTAATTACTGTATCGGAAGCACATATTATGTAGCGGATGAAGGATTACCAGTGCTTGTGTTATAAATCCATACTAATCTATACTAATATTATAAAGCTGAAGAGTTTGTTTGTTTGTTTGTTTGCTTGAACGCGCTAATCTCAGGAACTACAGTTCTGATTTGAAAAATTCTTTCAGTGTTAGATAGCCCATTTATCGAGGAAGGCTATAGGCTATATATCATCACGCTAAGACCAATAGGAGCGGAGCACTAATGAAGAATGTTTCAAAATCGGGGGTTTTTTTTTTCCACGCGGACGAAGTCGCGGGCGGAAGCTAGTAAATTATAAAGCGAAAAAATTTGTTTGTTTGTTTGAACGATCTTCAAAAGTATTCGGTGGATCTAGATACGGACTGAGCAACATCCAGACATCCATTTTTAATTTCGCTTTAGGTTATGTAATAACATTAGTTGGTTTATAATTTGTATTTTGTTTAATTAATTCAACCTGATTATTATTATGATTAATTCGTGTAAAATATATTGCGTTGTGTGTGTTAATTACATTTAGGATACTAACATTAATTCTAAGTGCACCTATTAACGATTCCAAGGAATAGAAATAAAATATTATAGCCTAATGGCTAAGGGGACGTGGTGGCTATGGTGATGTGTAAGGGACTTGTCTACGTTGGTGACAAGTCTGTAAGGCTGAAGTGAGTTTGGATGAGACACATAGTACAGGATACACAAGGGCCAATGGGCCAGTATATTCATCCGGCGGGTGCCTCAGACGTCGTAGCCAAGGCAGGAATAAACAGCTTTGTCAAGATCTGAACTCATTTCTAATGGAATGGCTGAAGAAGACTGCTGATAAAGTTGCCCGGAAAGATTTGGGGGAGGTCTTTGCCCAGCAGAAGGACAGCATAGGCTAACTAAAAAAATACATATTATTATTTCTTAGGCAGTGTAAATTTAAATTAATAATTAATTATTTATTTTAAATTAAAATTAATAATTTAATAAAATAATTAATTTAAATTTAAATTAATTATTTAAATTTAACAAAAATTCAAGTAAGGAAGGATTCTTTAAAAAAAATAGTTATTTTTTTACAAAGAGAACCAGCAATGTAGGTAGAATTCACCTTAGTAGCAATCTTGTTTAACCCCTCCAACTAAGCTAAATATGCTTGTGTCTGGAGCGGGTTCACGGCAATGTAATGGGTGGGGTACAAATCCGTGACCTCTCGGCGGTACCAGTCTTGAATTGTATAAGGACGTTGCGGATCCGGAATACATAAACAGTTCATTTAAAAGAATCCTCGAGTTTTCATAGGCAGGTCCAGTCTCTGATACCCCACAAACATTGTATACCTACAACATCACAACTACTCAATAAGATTAACGGTTCCTATTAGTCACTCTATCATACTCAAACTAATTAGCAACGCTACAGTAGCTGCAGTTTGTCAATTAATTAGTATATATTAGGTAATAAGTCTTCTCATGTTGTCCCACCGCCGATGATGAACGAGTAGCGAGTAGAGCCAGCATCTGAAAACGAGTTGGCGAACAGCGAGCAGCGAGTGTGTTGTTCTAATAGTTTCGTCGCTGAGCTATCTGGGTGGTCTTTCAGCGTGATGCCTTGATCACACGTACCGAGCAAACGGGCGAGACAGTGATATAAGCGAGTAGCTGTTCACGCATCATTAGAAATTAGTACAGTCAGTTCAGTTCTAATGAGATTACAGTTCGGACACGATGAATCGTAAAAATATTTGAGCGAAGCGAAGTGACAACAATCATGTCGGCCGAGTGGGGAGTAAAGCCCGATTTACACTTCAACAAGTACAGTAGCGAGTTAACTTGCGTCATCGGCGAGTTAAGTTGTTATTGTAGTTTGAACGGCAAAAGCGAGTTAAGTAGTAGTACATTAACAACTTAACTCCCAATGACGCAATTTAACTCGCTACTGTACTTGTTGAAGTGTAAATCGGGCTTAACGGAGACAGTGCGCGTTCAGACCTGCCAAGTGAGCGAGAGAGACAGTGCGGGGAAGCGGGAGGGTGGACATTCGGCCTAGTATGTAGAACGGGAGCCGAGCTACTGTCTCACCGCTTCGTTCGGCCGAGCACTCGGCGCCATGTTTATACCTACCGAGTACGCCGAGAGCATACTCTCGCCCGTTTGCTCGGTACGTGTGATAAAGACATAGTGAAGCGAGTAGTCGCAGGCAGTGTGAACAGTCAGAATGCAACTATTAATATATATGTATATATGCATCTCTTTCGTTTACACGGAATGTATATTCCAATGTGCGTTTCTTGCGCGAGTAAATCGAGTAGTTTACTCGCCGGCCGGCAATCGGACAACTGCCTAATTAGGTGACGGTAAACACATTTATTGGATACTTTAGAGTTTTATGAAAATTTCTTTAAAATTTTTCATAGAATAGCACTGCACCCGCAGCTTCATGCGCATAGATTTCAAAATTATTTATAGCGTAATAGCTTCTGCCCGCGACTTCGTTCGCTTGGTGGAAGTGTCTTCCTGCGTAATTCCCGATCTTGTGGGAATAAAAAGTACAAACCACCCACATGTTATTTCAGGATCTCAACTATCTACTTACGAAATGTCATTTAGATGCGCTCAGTAGTTTTGGCGTGAAAGAGTAACATATATCCATATATCTTATACACCCATCCTCGCAATTATAATGTTATTAAGAAAATGCAGAGGAAGTTGTCTACAGGTAGAAATTAGAACCTTCTTAGGAGTAGGAACATTGTTATCTATACTTATAATAAATCTGTAGAGAGGTCAATTCTGTACATGAAATATATTTCCAAAATAACTATCAGGGGGTGATTAAGGATCGATACTCATGCCAAAAATGCAATCAGTTAAATTTTTGTCTGTCTGTCTGTCTGTCTGTCTGTATAACCGTTATAGAAACAAAAACTACTCGACGGATTTTAACGAAACTTGGTACAATTATTTTTCATACTCCTGAGCGGGTTATAGTATACTTTTCATCACGCTACAATCAATAGGAGCAGAGCAGTGAAGGGAAATGTTGGGAAAACGGGAGAAGTTACTCCATTTTTTAAGCTTCCGTCGCGTGTGCAACCTTAATGGTTAAAGCTACACAAATCATTTTATGACGGAAATGTTCTCCTTAAAATTATATAAAAAATATCCCACGACAGCATATGTCTAACTTTTATGGTTGACTCACAATAACACGTGTAACTCCCGATAGCTTAGCAGGTCGAAGCTATAGATTATAATATTTGTCTACTCTTACGTTTATAACACTCTCAGTCACCCCTAATTGAAAAAGTTAACATTATTAACTATTCCATAAAAAAATTGGCCAAGTGCGAGTCAGACTCGCCCATGAAGGGTTCCGTAGTAACTATAATATAATATGCAAATTTATTTGACGAAAAAAAAAACCTTACAAATTTCTTAAAACTAGCTTATTTACATTTTTTACAACTGCGCCAAATAAATTTGTTTTGAAAAAAAAACCTTACAAATTTCTTAAAACTGGCTTTTTTACATTTTTTACAACTGCGCCGAATAAATTTGTTTTTCATAGTGTTTGTATGAATTACAAAGTTATATTTGCGGTTTTAGAAAATATGCTGTATCTCAAAAACTGCTGAACTGATTTCGTTCAAACTAATTTTGGTTGAAAGTTTATATTAAGATCTACAGACATATATTTTTTTTTAGATTTTTCACTCCATTATTATAGAAGTTAGAGGTTGTGTCCGCCACACACACATTTTACCACTTTGGAAGCTTATATCTTTTAAACGATTGACTTTATGGAAAAGTGGTTTTAGAAACCCCGATGTCGTTTTTAAAGAACTGTCTATAGTACCACACATGCATCGATTTCATGAAAAAAAATATTTTCAGGTTTAGTTCCATGTATGGGGAGCCCCCCTTTATTTTAAATATTTTTTAATTTTTTTCTCAAATCGGAAAGCGGTTCACAGAATACATCTACCTATCAAGTTTCACATGTATAGTCCTAATAGTTTCGGAATAAAATTGCTGTGACAGACGGACGGACGGACAGACAGACAGACAGACAGACGGACAGACATGTCGAAACTATAAAGATTCCGTTTTTTGCCATTTGGCTACGAAACCGTAAAAAGAATCATATAAATCGGTATAGAAACACCAAAGTTATACATGAAATACGCTTATAATAATAAGCCATCGCGCGTGAATACTGAATCATGCTATAAGGATTATTTTTGAGAATCGGTCGCCGCGCTCGACGCGACTCGCGGTCGAAGCGTTCTCTAGGTACTTAAGCCTCATGTGAACGTGATCTAAACAATATTACCAATACATTAACTTACGCTGACGGAGTCGCGGGCACAGCTATATTGTATCATTACGCTAAGGCCAATAGGAGCGGAGCGCCAATGAAGAATGCTTCAAAATCGGGGTTAAATTTAACGTTAGCCCAAAGTAACTATTCCACGCGGACGAAGTCGCGGGCAAAAGCTAGTAAATAATATGTAAGGAGCATTTATATTATATCAAACTTTTATCATCTTTTCTTTCTTTTTAGGATTCCGTAGCCAAATGGCACAAAACGGAACCCTTATAGTTTCTTCCTGTCAGTCTGTCTGTCTGTCCGTCCATTCGTCCGTATGTCACAGCCATTTTATCTCGAAACTATTAAGACTATACATGTGAATCTTGGTAAGTAGATGTATTCTATCCTGACACATCCGGTTCCCCATACACAGAAATAAAACTGAAACTATACTTTTTCATGAAACCTATGCGTGTGTATATGTCCCCCCCCCCCTCTAACTTCCATAATAATGAAGTGACAAATCTAAAAAAATATTTGTCTGTAGACCTTAATGTAAACTTTAAACCGAAATTGGTTTGAATGAGATCGGGTCAGCAGGTTTTGAGATACAGCATATTTTCTAAAACCGCAAATATAACTTTGTAATTAATACAAACACTACGAAAAACAAAGTTATTTGGCGTAGTTGTAAAAATGAAAATAAGCTAGTTTTAAGAAATTTTTAAGGTTTTTTTTTGTTTTGTCAAAGAAATATACATATTATATTATATTATTATAGTTACTGCGGAACCCTTCATGGGCGAGTCTGACTCGCACTTGGCCAATTTTTTTATCTTTTATTTTATGAAAGAGAACTAGCAATGTGATTCCTCATTATTAGCAATCTTGTAAACCCCTCAATACGCTTGTGTCTGTTGTTTGATTTCGTCTTTTCCCTTCCTTTAAGTTTGTATACTAACTGCAGCCCGTGACTTCGGTCACGTGAAACTTCCGCACTTTTTTTAGCAATACACAGGTATGCTAATTCAATTTTATTTATTTTGATTCACTTCCTATCTGTCAAAAAAAGACATTAATGCTTATACAAACATTATTCAGAGACGCAAGAGCCTACAGAGTCACAGTTTTAATGGGCACTTTAGCATTATTTTATTTCCGGATAACCTCAAAAACTAGTTTAATATTGCTGAATAAATAACTTAAAACATTTTTTCTTGCAAAATAAACTCGTTTTAACTTTTAAATACTTCCTCCACATGTTAATATACTCATTGTTTTGCTTAGCAGCGTCATAACAAACCTGTAACGTGACAAATGATGGAACACAGGCTTCGTCTCTAAGAGAGAAGCTTCATAGCGTGGCTCACTGGCGAAACGATGCTTGCCTGTCTATCTTCTATAGATTATACTTTGAAGTGTGTGCGCAGGAGCTCTACGACCTAATCCCTTCATCCCCCTTTTACTACTGGTCTACCAGACGTACCGCAGGATACCATCCATACTTGGTCGATATACCGTCTTGTTACTGCGCTTTTCCTCAACATTTATTATGCGCACAGCCAAGGTGTGGAACTCACTGCCGGCTTCCGTGTTCCCTGCCATATATGACCCGTCAGCCTTTAAAGCAAGAGTGAATAGACATTTTCTAGGCTCGCTCGTTCGATCGTAGACCTCATCTTACACTTACCATCAGGTGTGATCGAGGTCAAGAGCGGGCTCATTCGTAATAAAAAAAGAGAAAATGGACCGAAATCCACCACATGGGACCAGTAAGAGTTAGTGGATGTCTCATTTATTTGGAATTCTGGTCCTAGGACATATCATGTCAATATTTTTCTTCACCGTTTTAAGAGCTGTGGTGATTATGAAAGGCCACTATTGTGGTAAAAACCTAAAATCCATGTCATAGATTTTGACTTAAGCGGCAGGCAATACCAAAACGATGGCGCTATACGTCCTATATACATATAAAAATCAATTACTGTTTGTCTCGCTAAAACTCGAGAACTACTCTGGACCGATTTGGCGATTTTTCAATTATTTGTCCAAGGAAAGTTTAAAAGGTGAGAAAATACAGGATAAAATAAAAATTAGGCGGTACCAGTTCTCAGGATAGCTAGTGTGCTATAAAAATGAATTCATCCAATACGTCTGCTTCAGTATCATTAGAACTTAAAAAAAATATCCCGATATTTACCATGTCGATCCCCCCAAGCAATAACTCGGTAATCGAAAAATTTAAATCTTACAGGAGAAAAGATTTTTTTGATTATATCAAATATGTTTTAACTAGTGTGATTATTGAAGTCATTGATCAATTTTTTGGGGAATGTTCACTGTGTCATTGATCAATATGAAATTATTTTTACTCAAAACTTAGTTATTTAAGAAAAAAAAAATTATAAAATTCTATACCTATATAAAATATCATGTGTGTCATGATATCTTTGTAAATATCATTAGGAAAAATCTAAAAAAATTGCTAAGGTGTATTCCGGTCTATAGATGCCAAATTTGACATAACAGCATAAAGCCCATAATAGCACATTACCGAGTTCTTGGTTGGGGGGGTCGATGTGTATCTTTTGTTTCGAGTTTCCGATATTTCCGCACTGATGGCGCCACGATCACGGATGATGAGTTCATCCGTGATCAAAAGATGGTGGGGATGGGATGGTAAATATCTCGTTTTAAGTTAGTCTGCTTCAGTATGTGAGGAGCTCGTGGCTAAATATTAACAGCCACACGGGTTGATCTTCAAGGTCGCTTGCCGAGATCAGTCTGTAGATCATCTTCCCATATCAAGATTCCTCCGTGCCTAGGAATGCACGTTAACCAGTTAGTTCCGGCTGTCATTGGGACATCTTCGACAGTCGTTTACAGGTAGTTGGAAGCCAGAACATTTGACACTGGTCTGGCCAAGGGGCCATGTGACCCAGTTACTGGGTTGTACAGATCACATAAGCAGTCACTCTATTCAAAACTCTAATTTTCACCTGCATTCGGTTTGACCGAAAAGTCCTCGGCGCAAGAGTATAGATAGATAGATAGATAGATAGATAGAATACTCTTTATTGTACACCAATAATTTAAACAAGCACTTGATTTACAATAATGCAAAAAAAATGGTTACAATGGCGGTCTTATCGCTGATAGCGATATCTTCCAGACAACCTTTGGATGGACTTTAAGAACATAAAACAAAGAGGGGAGGAGAAAGTCAGTGTACTTACTTCAAATATATAACATACACAAAAAGTAACTAAAGTAGTTAATATAACTATAAATATAGGTATATATAATACAATACAATACATAAATAAGTATAAATAAATATATGTGTTTCATATATATAAATATGTCATAAGGAAAGAAATACAAGGTAAAATCATAGGAGTGTATAAAAATGTTTGACAACAGAGCTTTTAAAAGCAGCAAGTGACTGCGCTTGTCTAACTGACAACGGCAATGCGTTCCACAGACGAGTAGCCTGCACCGTATACGATGAATCATAAAATTTTGTGGAATGCGCAGGCATTGAAAGTGTCAAATTTACCGATGATCTCAAATCTCTATTATGTGTGTCATGAAGGAACTTAAAACGCTCTTTGAGGTAAAAGGGAATTCTTGGATTGAACAGAATATTGTAAAGTAATGATAAAATATGCGCATTCCGGCGAAGACGGATAGGCAGCCACTTGAGCTTAATACGAAACTCAGAAACATGATCGTATTTGCGCAAACCAAATATGAATCTGATACAGAAATTTTGGAGTCGCTCAAGCTTATCTAGCTGCACTTCAGTGAGGTCTGGAAAACTTGCATCAGCATAGTCAAGAATAGGAAGAAGGAGAGATTGGGCGAGCGCAGTTTTAGTGGCAGTTGGCAGGAAATTGCGCAGTCTACGCAAAGACCCCGCAGATGCAAACAGTTTGCGACTCACTTCTTGTAACTGGGGACCCCAAGACAAGTCCTTATCTATGTAAATACCCAAGTCTTTCACTACATCACTATAAGGTATTACTGCACCATCAAAAACAATTTGGGGAAGGTTCATCCAGTCAATTTTGGATCGCATTCTAGAGCTGCCAACCACAATGACTTGGGTCTTCGCAGGATTAACCTTCAAACCATGATCCAAGCTCCATTGAGAAATACGTGCTAAGTCATTATTCACAATGATCACTGCCTCAGACAGTTCATCTACGGGAGCTTGCGAATAAATTTGCAAATCGTCAGCATAAAGGTGGTAGGATGAGAGAAGTTCATTAGAAATAGAATTTATAAATACAGCGAAAAGAAGAGGAGAGATAACGCCCCCCTGTGGAACGCCGGCAGTGGTATTGCACCAAGAAGATGATGAATCTTCAATGCGAATACGTTGTCGGCGGCCACACAGGTAACTTCGAAACCAATCAATTGCTGTTGGAGATATGTTAAGAAAGCGGAGTATACTGAGCAGGACATCGAAATCGACAGTATTAAAAGCGTTGCTGAAGTCCAGTAACGAAAGGACCGTCAACTTCCCATTATCCATACCTGATCTGATATCATCAGTAATTTTAACAAGAGCTGTGGTAGTGCTATGTCCTGAACGAAACCCGGATTGGTACAAATTTAGGAGCTGGTTTTTACAAAGGAAGGCACTAAGCTGACTGTGGATAAGGCGCTCGAGGACTTTGGATAGGAATGGTAAAATGGAAATAGGACGAAATTCAGAGAAAGAAACAGGATTACACTTTTTAGGGAGAGGAGTTATCTGAGCTTCTTTCCACAAAGATGGGAAAACACCTGAGGATATGGAATAATTGAGGATATGGGAAATGATAGGAAGAATTTCATCCAGGATAGGGAGAATCATCTTACGACTAATACAGTCACTACCAACAGCATTTGAGGTTATAGATAGCAAGCTCTTCTTAACATCACAACTAGTAAATTGATTAAAAATAAAAGGAGAATAATTGGGAGTAGGAAGTGATGAAAGATTATGTAGAGTTTTAGCTTTAACAGCCCCGCTGAAGTTAAAAGAGCTAGCAAAATATTGATTGAGTGATTCAAGGTCTACATCTTTAGGAATAGACTCTTGGCGTGATTTTCCAACTCCCATTGTTCTAAGAAATTTCCAGACTTTAGCCGGATCACCATTTTCAACAGACTTATGAATGTGGCGGCGCTGAGCATCCCTACAAGCCAAGTTGCTGCGATTGCGGATAGCAACGTATTTTTCACGAGTCAAGGTGCTAGGTCTGCTCTTGTATCTTGATTTTGCTGCTGCCTTTTTCTCCAAAATAATTTTCAAGTCATCCGATAGCCAAGGAGCAGGCAGATGCTTGATTTTAACCAGCCGAACAGGCGCATGAATATCGTACAACTTGTTTAGGTACGAATTCAAAATGTTGATTTTGTCATCAATTGACTCCGCATCAACAAGAGCAGACCAGTCAATATTATTAGCATCCTCACGAAGACTTTCCAAGTTCATTCCACCAAAACTGCGCTGTTGAATCTTTTTTGGTTTAGACTTTGGAGGGCGAATTTTGTAAGAAAGGAAAATTAAATCATGGTAAGAGAAAGCGTCTGCTGAGCATTGTCCATGCTTAGCGACATGTTGAGTGGAAGAAACAAAAATAAGATCAAGGAGCGAAGGAAAACAGTTAGGGAAATGATGAGTTGCACCTAATGGAAGAAGAGACAAATTGCAAGAAAGAGAAATAGACTGGAGCGAGGAAGAGCGGGAATCGTTTTTGAGTAGGCAAGTGTTGAAGTCCCCCATCACAATCGTGTGCCTGTAAGAGGGCATAAGATTTACCAAGAGACTCTCAAAAGAGGAGAAGTAATCGATTCGCAGAGATGGACAGTAATAGACACCCAGCAAAACCTTCGAATGATGTAAATCAAGCTCTAAAAAGAGATGCTCGCCAGCATTTGACGGTGATGGCTGCGGTGAAGCATCAATAATGGTAAAAGAAATATTTGCACGCAAATAAATGGCAACACCACCACCGCCGCGGGCTGTGCGATCATTCCTAATTAGTTGGAATCCGGGCAAGGAATATGATGTAGATGGGAGACATGGTTTCAGCCAGGATTCGGAAACGAGGATTGCATGGATGTCCTTACAGTCCAAACTCGCAAGCATATCATGGTAATGAGCCGGAATACTTTGAGCGTTAATATGGACTACATTTAGATTTTTGGGAACATCAGAAAATTGAGACTATATAATAATATAATATAATATTTTTATTCATCCAAAATTTACAATTAATATACATTGGTCAATAAATCAAAAGATTACATAAATGTTAAAACTAATGCTTAGGTATATATAATTGATTTACAACTATTATTTATTTACTTTTAAATTAAATCACCTGTACTTAAAATACCTCTTAACGACTTGCCTGAGCTAGGTTAAACCTGTGTTTCAGGCTGTCGCTAATAATGTTTTTTATTGCAGGATCAATTATTATTTGTAAAACTGGTCTAAACAAGAACAATTATACAATAAATGTTTAATAACTAAAGGAATATGGATACATTATATAAAATTCAAAATAGAAACTTATCACATAAAATTATTTAAAAATTATTTTAAAATTTGTAACAAGTTCTCAGTGTCTGCATAATTAAGCTTAGCTAAATATTCCGATAACATGATACTGCATTTTTTGTAATTTTTGCTATGTATGTCTATTATCTTATTAATTTTATTATATAAAAAAGGTCCTAAAAATATGTAAAATCTATAAACAAATGCATGTCTAGTTTGTGGCCGAGTACAGACCAGGTCTTTCCTTCTCTTGACTGATGGTGCTGGGTTAAAAGGTAGATCAGTATGCTGTTTTAATAAGGTGTGGAGTATAAATAATTGACGAACTGTTAATACTTTGCATGCCACGTAAAGCTGATGTGTTGGAAATAAAAAAGGACGAAAGGTGGCTACCTTTAGAATAGCTCTTTGAGCACGTTCTAGAGGAAGTAAGATGGTTTTTGCGGCACCACCCCAAGCAATTATGCAGTAGGTAAGTATGGATTGAACTAAAGCTAAATATACCTGTTTTATTAAGTTATAGTCTGTAATGTAACGTAAGTTTTTAAATATATATATTAATTTACGTACTCTATTGCATAATAAGTCGATGTGTTTACGAAAATTTAGGTTAGGGTCAAGAGTGATACCTAAATATTTCATATTGTCTGTTTTCTCTAAAGTGGGACAAGTACACGCAAAGTCAGCGTTATAGGTTGTGCAGCTATGTGCGTAAATGTTTTGATTAGTAATTAGTTTGTTGTTATTCTTCATTGAAAATATGATATATTTAGTTTTATCTCTATTTAAGGTTAGAATATTATTATAAAGCCAATTTGATACGATATTAAATCCCGACTGAGCGTGTTCATAGACCTCTTCTCTTGTTTTTGCTGAGAATACCAGAGCCGTATCATCCGCATATGAAATAATGGTACCGTTTTGGAGATTCAGGTTGCAGAGGTCATTTATATAAATTAGAAATAGTGTCGGACCCAAAATTGACCCTTGTGGTATACCAAAGGAACTGTTTTTCAGGTCAGAACTTACATAATGACCAATTTTCACACATTGATGTCGGTCTCTAAGATAATCAGCAAAAAGTTCTAGTTGAATTCCTCTTATTCCCAGAGCTTCAAGCTTGTGTAATAATATAGAACAAGAAATAGTGTCGAACGCCTTGGCAAGGTCTAAAAAGATCCCTATGGAATGCATACCACTATCTAAACTGCTAGTTATATAGTCTGTCAGTTGGGATACTGCCTGGCTAGTTGACTTTTTTGGTCTAAAACCAAATTGCCGATCTGAGAGTAAATTTTTAACTTCTAAATATTTCATTAGTCTGCTGTTTATAATCTTTTCTAGAATCTTTGACAGACCTGTTAAAATTGATATGGGTCTATAGTTACTAATACTCTCTTTGTTTCCAGATTTGAAAATAGGAGTAACTACAGCTTTTTTAAGTAATTTAGGGAAGACTCCCGTATTTAGGCATAGTTGAAAAATATGAGTTAACGGTGGGGCAAGTTGTTCTTTGAATCTTTTGAGTATATTATTAGGTATATTGTCCCATCCAACAGCGCAGTCATCTTTTAACCCAGATATTATACGTAATACTTCATCCACATCTGTATCCAACAGTACAAAAGAGTTAAGGGTGTGAGAGGTTGAAGGCATCGTATCATTTAGAGTAGGAAAACTTCTTGTATTTAAGCTTTTTTCTGCTAAGTTTTTACCAACATTAGCAAAATAATTGTTCACCTTATTTATAACTGTTAATGGGCAAGGCTCTGTTAGAAGTAAGTCCAGGGGCGGGTCCGGGATTTTTGACTTGTATGTATATTTTTTTATGAATTTCCAGACAAGTTTACTGTTATTCCCTGCCTTTATTAATTCCATTTTATCATGCTCAATTTTAAGTTTTTTTAAAAGATTGTTACAATAGTTTCTATATTTTTTATAAGTTATGGTGAGTACTTCATTTTCGGGAGAAAGTTTTGATTTTAGGTGAAGTTTATCCCTATGTTTAATGCAACGAACGAGCCCGGGCGTAATCCAAGGTTTAATGTTTTTATATTTACGAGGCAAATCTGTTGTTGTAGTATTTTTTAAAACTGCACGTTGTAAAATATTGAAGACTGAAGTGTATCAGCAAGATTTGAAATACTATTCAAGCTGTTGTTGTCACTGCTAGCAGATATGAAGCTGTCATCATCATTGTTACTAACAATCATTAAAAAAACACAAAATATAATATAATATGGTAAGTAAATTAGTAAACGTATATAAGATAAAGATAAAAGGTTTTTACTAACTAGACTTAAAAGTCCACCCGCCAGTTATGTGTTTACAAAAAACATAAAAAATAAACATAACATACAAATTAATTAAGTGCGTCTTTCAGACACAGGCAAAGCTCATACTTACAACAATACAAAAAAAGCAACACATTATTTTAATGTAAGAAGTATGCACAATGCATAATTATTGCAGTATGAACTACATTTTTCCAAAGTTATTTAATGCTCAATTTATCAGAAATTATTCAAAGTGAAACGGAACGCGACTACTTGACATGACAGCTGACATATGGCAATTGTCAGAATACCGATAATGAAAACAATTTTAGTGAGAAATCAGAAAATTAATATGCAGAAAAGGAGAGGTAGTAGATAAATAGTAAAAAAAAGTGAACTGAAGGTAAACGAGCATTAAATAAAATAAAAGAGACGTGAGACATTTACCCGAGCGACACAGCGAAAGGGACGATTCACTTTTTCACCGCAGGCTTTCTGATCCTTTTTAAAGGCGTTGAAGCTTGCTTCTCAGCCTGTGCCTTATGGTCATGTTGGCGATCCGGCTTATCAGCGTCGAGTCCAGGCACACCAATAGCATTTAGCTCACAGCAGCTTAAAACCCGATGCTTGCTCCCATCAGCTCCCAGAACGTATACGAATCCCTGCCTGGTCCAGCAATTCGTGATGCCAAACTTCTCACGAGCCTTCATGAAAACGGCGAACAGCGGGAACCGTTCAGTCAGTTGTAAGGTGGTTTCAGTCAGTTTTGAGTCTAACAATCCCCATCGCGGATGACATCCACGAAGATAACTACCTCAAGGAAAACAAAAGTGAACTATATATAAAAGGAAAGGCTTGGTTGATACTTAGCGCGTTTGCGTTTATTTTCTCCTTAGTTGTGAATTCTTGATAGAATGGTCGTGGTTGTTGATGATGCTTTTTCTTTAAATAAAGCAGTCCTGCGATGCGCCTCCACTTCCTGCGATCGTCAGGGTCTTGGAAGCTTTGCACTAAGGTCGTCTCTGTTGCCGATTTAATTAAATCTGTCCAATGCGTAGGGGACCGACCGCGTGACCGTTTGCCTTCTACACTGATCTGAAAACCACTACTCTCTGGCCTTCTACTTGCCCTGAACAACAAGTATTTGAGTATTCGTAATTTCACAGTCGACGATAACCTCTCCTTGATACGGAGCTCCTCCAGGATCGACACATTGGTCCGAAATGCTGGCTAAGGGATCCGCAACAGTCACCGCCAATACCACATTTCAAGAGCATCCATTTTGCGTTGGTCTTTGAGGCGAACCGTCCAAGTCTCTGTGCCATACAGAAAAATTGGAAAAACCAAACTTCTCATCAGGCGTATTTTTATTTTGGCCATCGATTATGATAAACTAAAAATTTCCAAGCGAACAAATTTACAAGGAGCAGCTAATATAGAAACAAAACAAAAAAAAAAACAATGTTTAATCTAACATTAAAAACAAATAAAAAAGACAAAGAAAAAAAATAATTTTAATTAAAAATATATTCACAACGATAAACTAATAACAAATTATATGGCTCACGTGGTCAATCCATACTAAACAATTATGTATTATAAATTCGAAAGTGTGTTTGTTCGTTTGTCCATCTTCCGTGTCAAAAAGGAGCAACGGATCAATTTGATTTTTAGTGTTTAAATAGTTGCGAGACTACCTCGTTTGTGGAGTGGTTGCTAGAGCGACTGCTGAACACGCGAGCTCGGGTTCGATTCTCGGGTTGGTCAAATAATGTTATTGGGTTTTTCTGTAAGGAATTTCTCAGTAGTAGCCCGGAGTTAGGAACTTTTGTTTTTTTGGTGGGAAAATCATCGAATGACTTCTTCCGCTCTGGGTTAAGCGGAAGTGTGTGTCAGACTTCTACTGACTAAAAACCCACCCTGTTCCTTTGACTGCTCTAAAGTTCCGGGGCCGCGGTATCTCGATAGAACTTTCCCGCAAACCCCGGCAGGCATTGGCCCTATGAGGCCCCGTCACTGGTGTTGACAGCTCTTAGAGGCGCGCGTGGAACACGACGCGCTGCCGACCCGAGACGTACCTTACCGGACGGTGAGCGACCCCTGCTCCCCGTCCGCAGGCCCGCGCCTACGGTGGCCGGAAATCGGCTCACGATCCCCGACGCCCGGGGCGTCTCCCGCGGCGGCTGGGGCGCGAGGAAGAGTTGCCTCTCCCTCGAGCGTTCGGCCTCCTCCTTTGCTAGCATGACTGCTTCGCAGAAGGAGTTGGGAACTTGGTGGTGTTAATAAAGCACGAAAAGCCGTTGGTCCTGGTTATCATTTCGACTACTTTGACAGTCGTAACTCATAAATTTGACACTGGTATCTACATCATCTGGTACTGGTCTGGTAGACGGGGTATCGTGTTACCCAGTTACTGGGTTGTGGAGGTCAAATAAGCAGTCGCTCCAACTAAAACACTAATACTCAGCTGTATCCAGTGAGACTGGAATTCGACCCAAACATAGATGGAAAAAGGCTAAGCAAATAATGAGATAGTTGAAAGTCTAGAGAATGACAAAGACGTACCTTTTTTGCCAAAAAAGTCTTCACGCAAGCAAACCTGCGGGCAGTAATTAGTTGCTAAATAAGTAATGTATGTAGAATCATGACAAGACCGACAGATACCAGACATCAGTAATCAATATCTTCTTAGCAGGCAATAACTGGTTTAAAAAAATATAAATTAATTTATAAATTTTTAATGAATGTTGGTCGTTGAGTGAATCTGTAATTTTGGTCCATAAAAATTAATTAACCTGTTTGTAATATAAAAAAGATTAAATTTTTCTTTTTCAAACGATGCAAATAATAATATCATATCGTATTTGTTATTATACAGCTTTGAGCTGTTTGGAGTATTCATTTCGGGGGAAAATCATCGAATTATTCCCCCGCTTTGTGTGGAACGGATGGGTTTGTCAACCTTTACTGACTAAAAAACCTCCCTCTTCCTACCTTTCCGGTGGTTCCGGGGCTGCAGTATCTATTTAGAGCGTTCCCGCATACACGGTAGGCTATGGATCTATCGGGCTGGGCCGGGGCGGGGTCAAAACGTGTCACACAAGTGTACCTACAAGTCCGCATCTTCTTTTAAAGAATATTCCTTGCTGACTGATTGTTTTTTTTTTTATTATTGATTAAGAGCTCACGTTGAACATCTCACCTGATGGTAAGCGATGATGTGGTCGAAGATGAAGCACGCTTTCCTAGACCCCCAGGTATAGCAATCAGGAAACAGTCTCCGGCAGGGAATTCCTCTCGTCACACTTTACGATACTTTGCGTTGGCTCCACCATTGCTCAAAGAACTAGCATCGCCATTCAACGTGGCAATGCTGCCAGTCTTCTGGACACATTTTTGGATGACAGCAATGAGGCGGAGTAGGTATTTCAAGTTTGGCTATGTGTATTTTTTTTTGTTTCCAGACGTTCTTACATAGATAAGTTTATTAGATGTGAACCAGAGGCATTAATTAAATAAATTTAAATATATTGTGTGAATTTTTTATCAATTAGATTTTTTTGTGTAATAAAGTGTGTTATGCTCGTTAAACAGATGCATGACTGTCTGTACAGTTGGCCGTGATTTTTAATTAATATAATTAAAATTAATATAATTGAAATATAATAAACCATGAGAAAAAAATGCTTAGATCTTACATCGGTTTACTTATAACAATCGACGTCATCTTTGGCACATTGGTTATGGGATCGACTGCTGTGCTGCATGTCGCGGTTTCGATTCTCGTATGGATCAAATGTTTATATGGACTACTGATAATAATGGCTCCGGGTATAGACAAACATAGAAAACATTCAAACTCACATATACAGAACACATAGGTGTTCTGTATATGTGAGTTTGAATGTTTTAAATACATTCACAGTACAGGAGAAACTTCGAGTATGAGGCAACATTAAAAATATAATTAGAGTACATACTACAATGTGTAACGGAAACCTCATATCTATCCAAAATGGCTGAATACAACATCGGGTATGGAGTCTCTATGCACAGTTTCAGCACAAAATAACTGACTCAAAGAATTGATACCAAATTATCGGTTTCATATATTTCTTGAATACCAATCATAACAAACGTGTCACAGCACTACGAGGGTCAATAACTTTCCACGTCACTTGCCAATAACACGATAATTCTCTTCGTTCTTTTTAATTTGAAAAATTCGGTCTCTGGTATCAGTGTATTGGTTTTTGTAATAAGTTCTACACACGTAGATTTAGGATTACAAAACCCTTGCCATATCGTTTGTTATCATCCAAAGAAGCCATGCACTTATGAGCTGAGTTATGAGCTGTAGAACGATTACATTGTGTAATTTTCAAAGAAGGAAAGCATTTTGAGGAAACTGGCACGTCTTAAGGCTGAAACTACGTAATGCGGTCGCCCCCGCGGTCCCATACAAAAGTCCTCAGTTGCTGGAACCCTCACGGGTATCCGTCGCGGGGAACCCGGAACTAAACTGCGCGCCCCTTTTTGCTACGTAATAAATATTAGGTTTTCCATCGACTCGACTACATGCACTACGCAGGTGACAATCCGGTTTCCAACACACACGACACACGCTCTTTGTCACGCGACGGGTGCCGCGGGTTTCCGCTTTACGCAGTTTCGGGCCTTAGGATTAAAAAAATCGAAGACATGCAACATCCACCAACCTGCGACTGGCCCCGCGTAGTGGAAGACAACTCATTTCCTGTTATAAAGAGAAGGCTTGTGTCCCAGCTGTTATGTTATGTTAAATGTAAAGCGCCGAGGCTTGGTGTCCTAAAATAATTTTTATTTTTTTCAAATGACTCTTTCCGCTGTGAGTGAAGCGGAAGGGAGTGTCAGACTTCTACTGACTAAAAACCTACCCTGCTCCTTCACTTGCCCTTGCGTTCGGGGGCCGCGAAATCTCATTAGAATATTCCTGCAACTTCGTAAGTCCTGAAATACCTGATGCCTAGTCTTCCACAATATTTAACCCCTTTTTTTCCTTGGTGGGAAAATCATCGAATGACTTCTCCCGCTCTGGGTAAAGCAGGAGTGTCAGACTTCTACTGACTAAAAACCCACCCTGTTCCTTTAGCTGCCCTTAAGTACCGGGGCCGCGGTATCTCGTTAGAATATTCCCGCGACCCCGACAGGCAATGGCCTTATGGGGCCCCGTCACTGGTGCTTACAGCTCTTTGAGGCGCGCGTGGAACACGACGCGCCGCCGACCCGGGCCTTGTCCTTACCGGACGGTGAGCTACCCCTGCTCGCCGTCCGCAAGCCCGCGCCTATGGTGGCCGGAGATCGGCTCGCGATCCTCGACGCCCGGGGTGTCTTCCGCGGTGGCTGGGGCGTGAGGAAGAGAGTTGTCTTTCCCTCGCGCGTTTGGCCTCCTCCTTCGCTAGCATGACTATAATATTTACCCTGATATTGTATTTATGTCACATGTTGTACCTGTATGTCATTTTGTGACGAGAAATAAATATACATATTAATATGAATGTTATGATCCATAATTTTCATAAGACTTACTCGAACATTAGCTCATATTGGTCTAATTGTTAGATTTAGAATCCCGGCGATTGTTTTTTGTTGCTGTCTTTAAGTAGGTTCTTTTAAAATTCTAGTTCCTGTTATCCATTTGATGCCTAATTTAAATCGATCTCATGAATTGATCAATATGTATTAAATGATTTACTTTTATCAACTAATTAATATTTATAAATGAATGTTTAATATGAGCCTGTTTAATAGCTTGTCTCTCGTACGAAAGAGAAACACGGCACTTGAGAAAAATGCGCGAGCGATAATGCGTGTTTAAGATATATTTTGATGCTATGTTTATAACATTTTATCATTTTACATATAAAAGCTGTGCCCTAGCGTAAAAAAGCATTTATTTATTTCATTACAACGGTTATGTTTATAACTAATGAGAGTAACTAAAATTAAAAGAGACACATACTAAAATATACAAAATAAACTAAGTAGGTATAGTAAAATTTTATGTGAAAACATAAATAAAAGAAGGTTAACATCTTAACAACACTTTCATGAATTCTTCTCACAGTAAATCTGACATACCAATAAAATCTTCATCCATCTATCCGCAAACAGATCGCTTATTGGATTTAAATCCTAGAGATCATATATAATGTTGCCATATACCCTGCTCCATATTTAGTGTCAGTCCAATTAAAGTTCAACCGTTTCAGAGATTACTTGCACTTGAGAGAACGACTACATTTGCGTGGGAGGTTTTTCCTGCACCAACTCGATCCCGTGGGTATAAGAAATAGTCTATGTGTAATTACAGGATGTCAACATCTACTTACCAAATTTCATTCAGATCTGTTTAGTAATTTTTACGTGAAAGAGTAACAAACATAACACAGAAAGAAGAAAGAAACAGATGTATAAATTAAATATCTTGTAAAACGACTTGTGATGTAGGTATTTGTAAACGCAGACTCGCTCCGTTAACAGCCTCCGCAGAACTATTTCTTACTAAAATCTATAAGTATCTATACTAATATACAGTGTGTTACTTTAAACGAGGGACTTATTGAGGGAGGGTATTCAGTATTCGATTCTCGTCCCAAATATGTGAAAAACCTATAACCTAAATTTTTTACGTAATTGTCCAATATAATACATTTATCATGTACACTGAACCGCAAAAGGTGAATGAACTTGTAAATAGTACCTAAAGTAATCACGTGGCAAAACACGGCCCGATTCTGCCAAAAAGGAAGCTCGTGTGTAAACTCCGCCCCCGCGGGAGTACCCCGAGGACTTTAGGTATGGTTCTGTCTGTTATTTATCAATGTTTTTTTTGTTCATATTTTTATTAGTATCATGTAAGCATACACTATTGTAAGCTTGAATATATCCCTCGTTTAAACTAACATACTAGTATAGCCTTTGCTAGGCTGTCAGACTTGTGATCGAGAGATCGCGAGTTCGAACCCCACCCCATTACACTATTGCCGTGAGCAGACACAATCATATTTAGCTTGAATCAGGTTAACAAGATTGTTAGTAAAGTAAATTCTACCTACATTGCTAGTTGTCTGTATAAAAAAGTATACAAAGGGGTAATAATGATGAGTGAGTTTGTATACACCGTGAAATTTTAATGGTTGTTTTTCCGCAGCGAAATGGCTTTGTTTTGGTAATACAATCGTAAAATAAACAAATAAAATATTAGAAACAAAAAATCGCGCAGTGTAATTAATGCGTTATCACCATGCGTGAGAGCTTATTTTGCTCTGAACATTTATTAATCACCTTTTCCTTTGTTGGTAGTGCGCGGCGGTGCATGTTTTGTATAGGTACCTAGGTTACGTCTACTGAATTACTAATGATTCTCGCGCTTTCGAGTTTATAAATATTTATTTATAATTGAAAAAAAAAAGCATTCGTTTTTTAAAGTTTAACTGTATGTTTCGATACTACTACTGATGGGTAACCGTCCTGCCCCGGGAAAACAACCATTTAAATTTCACGCTGCATAGGAAGTCTTTCACAGGTTGTATGCCACATTATTACTGTGTGACATAAGCTACATTTTAGCTGACACAACTTTACGAGCAAAGTCGCAGGCACAGTCAAGTATAATATTATAATAATATTAGTATTTATTTAAAATACCGAATATTTACACTAATGACATTAACATCCCGTTCTGTTTGCCTGAGTTTGATAAATGCATTCTCTAATTCTGTCAATTCAGTTTTACAATTATGATTTCATTGTCTACAGTTTTCTTATTGTGATTTTTATTTCCCACAATAAGTTGGTACTAAATTATATATTTACCTATGAAGTCTTGTTTCAATTTAAGATTTTTTATTTTTTAAGTTTATTGGAAATCGTCCTTAGGGAAACTTTCATTGGTGTGTAGAACGTAAGGGGTTACTGTAGATCAGCATTATTTGCAAGAAGTAAAACTATTTTATACGAACTATTTCAACGAAAGAACCGTATTATTATATGAAAAAATAATTAGGCAACTCATTTTTATCTTCGTATTTTTAAGAAACATTGTCTTCGAATTGCAATGACTAACTGTCACTGTCATAATAATTATTGTAATTCCCTTAAATTTTGAAAAGTTTTTAAACCCAGATTGACTGTACGATCCGTCGCTCATTAGCACTGTGTGATATAATCGACACCAATTAAACAGCCAATTGTGTCACTTGACTAAGTGATTGATATTTGACGCGTCAATTTTTTGAATTGACAACGGCTGTCAATAAACGAATTTATAAAAAGACGGCTACACAGGTATTCAAATGATTTCTTGTAGAAAAATTATTTTTAGCCTTGATTTGATATCAGCTGCCAACAGCCTATTTAAAAGCCTTCCTACTATCCGATGTTTAGCATTCTTGACGATCTAGTTGAACTGGTTTTCACCCACAGAGGTCACATCATCACAAACTTTTTTAGTTTAATTTTTTAAACACACTATTACTCTCGCGAGAAACGAAATCGTATCAAACTAAGTTGGTACCATAATACATTATCTGCTTAGCCTTTTCCAACTAGGCTTCCAGTCTAACCGGATGCAGCTAGGTTTTCATATTTATTTCATGTTAAATTTAGTATCCTTGTTTAAGTGTTTTTGAAGTGAAAACTTCTTTAGCGGCGCTGAGCACTTTTTGTATGGGTAAAAACTGTTAAACTCGCGTCAGGGTCACGTGACCGATCGAAAAGCGTAAGACTTTTTTTTAAGTGAAAACTTCTTTAGCATCGTTTTTTTTTATTATTATTTCATTTATTACACTTTACAAACATATTATTTACATTTTTAAATATTCCTATAAAAACACCAAAAAACATTTAAAAATATAAAAAACAGTAGCCCACCGGTATCGGGAACAGGGTCCAAGCTACCGGTGGTCAGGGCTCTTGAGAGAGGAACCTCCTAACAATTCGCGCCGTGTCCAGAAGTACTGCTTTCTGGATCAAGCCCTTGATCCAGCTGCCCAACGAGAGCCTCTTAAGATGTTTGTCGAGGCTCTTGGCTATTATGCCATTGGCAAGATATTTTATTATTATTATTATTATTGACTCTGTAATATGTGACATTTATTTAATGTTAAATTTAGTATTTTTGTTCAAGTGGTTTGTTTTAGTATCAACACTGTGATTGTGACATTTACTTCATGTTAAATTTAGTATCACTTTTTGAGTTGTTTGTTCATTATGGACACTGTAGTACTTTAAATTATTTATATTGTTGTGCCCTAACAGGGTTCATGTATGAAACCTATATAACCTATTTGTAACAACTTGTAAACTACATGAATGCAATAAATGATGATTATGATTATGATTATTGTGTTTTATACGGTGTGACTGCCAATCCGACCTCGACCACCCAGTAACTGGGTAGCACGATATCATTTTGCTATTACAGTGTCAGATTTAATGGCGTCTGACTACCCGTAACGATCGTCAAAGATGTCCAAATGAAAGCCAAGACCAAAGGCTTAACGTGCTTACCGATGCACGGGGGTACAAGACGATGAAGACTTGGAGAGGGAACGGAGGGTGCTGTCAGTCCGCTGTAATATGGTGGCCTGCAGATTTGCGCGATGTAGCACAGATGTGAAACTGATGCTTTTCAGAGCCTTCTGTCAAGCTTTCTATACCTGCAGTCTGTGGATCAATTATACGAGGCGGCCTTACAACGCCCTTCGGGTGCAATATAACGACGCTCTGAGGATACTGCTGAAAAAGCCTCGGTATTGCAGTGTTTTCGCTATGTTTGCGGAAGCACGTATCGATGATTTCTTCGCCGTCATACGCAACAGAACTGCATCTATGATGAGCAGGGTCCGCGGTAGTTCCAGCAGTATCGTCAGGGCGTTAGTGGACAAAATAAATAGTCCGTTTATTGTATATTGGGCAGGTGTACACCTGCAATCGAATAAAAAGTAATTTTTGTTTTGTCATGCTTACTAACACATACTAACTTATATATAATGCTTTTTGTACCTACTAACAACCTACTTACATTATTTGTAATGATTTCTATGGGCCCTTGGGTCTCAAATAAAGATAATAATAATAATTGCTCGACCCAGGAATCAGGACCATTCGACCAATGAGGCAGTTAATATGGTACCATAATACGTGAACAAATAAAGAACAAAAAATTTCAAGATTTTTCTAATTAATAAATTAATTTTGCAAATTTTTCAACCGACGAAAATAATGGAGGAGATTATCAAGTCGACGCATGAATTTTTTTTTGTATGTATGATCACCGATTACTCGAAGACGGCTGAACCGATTTGGAAAATTCTTTTTTTTCTCTGAAAGTGTAAGTTCGAAATTGGTCCCATTGTCACCAAGTCAGGATCTGATGATGGGATCCTGGAGAAATCGAGGGAACTCTTAAAATATTATAGGCACACCTATAGTGATTTGAGTATTTTTTATAGTAACTTGTGTAGTTGCATTCGAAAAGCACCATTTATGAAGTGGACCTGATGATGAAGACCACAGATGGCTACTAAAACTACTCAATAATAAGTAATTCATTGGTTGCGATTCGATTACTTAAATATGGTTATTAAGCACAATATGCTTGTCACAATGTATATGGTGAAGTACCAGGATAACTCCTCAACAATTAACGGCCCAGCATTGGGAAAAGAAATATTTTGTAAAAGATTATAAGTAGTTGAGATTTAGGCTTTTGTAACTAGGTTAATTATACATCAACCAACTAAAAAGAGTGAAATAAAAACTTTTTACCAAAAAATTAAACCGACTTCCAAAAAACACTGCAAGGTGAAAAATAACTTTACTTTCCGAAGGCGGTTAAAGTTATTTTTCACTTTGCAGTGTTTTTTGGAAGTCGGTTTAATTTTTTGCTAAAAAGTTTTTTAGTGTTCAAAGTTGAAATATACTCCAACTCTAAACACACATTTGTCTCAAAACAGTGAATCATTTCATTTATAGGATAAACAAATGAAATTCTAATTTTGAATTTAGAATTTTCGCTTATCACTTTAATCACCTAACTGCCAGCTATACAATCATGTGATTTTTAACACGCTTTTA
Source organism: Tholera decimalis (assembly GCA_943138885.2). NCBI lineage: Eukaryota > Metazoa > Arthropoda > Insecta > Lepidoptera > Noctuidae > Tholera > Tholera decimalis. The sequence goes on from OW964568.2 coordinate 7,578,982, forward strand.
TTAAGTCGACCTGTATGTAACTATGTAATGAAATCTAAGGTAACTAATTTAACTATCTTACAAGGGTCGTAGCGTAATGAAAATTGGCAGCTGTATGTAGTTCTGATAACAATACAATAATATGGTACTGTCGAACTGATCTGATGATGGAGCCGGAAGATATGAACTGGAACTTCATGATGGAAAATCGTATCATAGCTGTTTTGGATTTCTTAGAAAGGTCTTGTAATGAACTTTGATCACGGTTAGGTTTCAAGGTCTGATGATGAAGCTGGAAGATAGGCACTGGCTTTCCATGATGGAATATCGTATCATAGTCGAGTTTGCACTTGTGAGAAAGTCCACGTAATGGACTTTGAACACCATCAGGTTTCAAGGTTATAACAAACCTAAAGAAAATCTGTTATTGGTTTTCTTAACCTTTTTGAATTACCGCGTAATCCATAGATTTATTATTAGGTCGATCTGTAACGAACTAAATATGCAATAAAATCTATGAATCTGAATTAAACGTACTTCTAATTGTTGTATCATCATGAAACTTGGCAAATATATGTAGATTAGACGACAATAGAATATTATGGTACCAGCTGGTCTGACGATGGAATTGGAAGGTGGCTGATGGAACCTTGGACTGCCTACTAGTAAACATTTCTAATTTCTGCTAATTACATTAGTCCTAAAAGCGTGTTTTGGTTTTTTAAACTATTAATTTATTTTAAAACAACGGTTGTGCTAAGTGACTGTTTTTAGTAGCTGCACTCGAAAAATGCTGTACGTGTCCGAAATAAAGTCATTTTGTATTGTATGAATTCATAATACTTGCTAGGGGATAAGCGGAACAGATTGCAAAGTCCCGCAATCTTATTGAAAAGGGACCTCCGACCAAAGAGGCGTTATGTCTGGTGGGCAACTGCCCATTGTTTGTTATCGGGTAAATTGCATGCAATCTAGTTGTGCAGCAAATCTCTACTTGTGCGATTGAGGATTTTTTATTGGTAGTTGATATATTGCAAAATTTGATGTCGCAACATCACTCACTTTCGAGACCAGAGGCTGTAAAAAGTGAGTCATCCACATATCTTATGATGCTTGCCAGCCCAGTAGAACCCACACTGGGTTCCAGTGAGTCGGAACCGGTAGTCGCATAGTTCACAGTGAGTCGGAACTGTTTGCGGTGCTGCTCCCAGTGAGTCAGGGTGATATCCCAGTGCGTCGGGATGATACTCCAGTGGGGCGGAGTTGTAGAGGCAACTCTCTTCCTCACGCCCCAGCCGCCGCGGGAGACGCCCCGGGCGTCGGGGATCGCGAGTCGATCTCCGTCCACCGTAGGCGCGGGCTTGCGGATGATGACCAGGTGCAGTTTACCGTCCGGTAAGGACCAGGCCCGGGTCGGTGGCGCGTCGTGTTCCGCGCGCGCCTCAAGGAGCTGTCAGCACCGGTTACGGGGCCCCATAGGGCCATTGCCTGCCGGGGTAGCGGGAATGGTTTAACGAGATACCGCGGCCCCGGAACTTAAGGGCAGCTGAAGGAACAGGGGAGTTTTTAGTCAGTAGAAGTTTGACACACCCTTCCGCTTAACCCAGAGCGGGAGAAGTCATTCGATGAATTTCACAACTGACAAAAAGAAGTTGGTCGGAGTGGTTCAGTGCTGCGTAGTGACTGGCTGCTCGTATGTTATAAGACAGATGTCGATACAATTGATTTGTTTTGAAGCCAATCCTTTTTAGGGTTCCGTAGCCGAATGGCAAAAAACGGAACCCTTATAGTTTCGACATGTCTGTCCGTCTGTCTGTCTGTCCATCCGTCCGTATGTCACAGCCATTTTATTCCGAAACTATTAGGACTATACATGTGAAACTTGGTAAGTAGATGTATTCTGTAAACCGCTTTCCGATTTTAAGAGAAAATTTAAAAAATATTTAGAATAAAGGGGCTCCCCATACATGGAACTGAAACTGAAAATATTTTTTTTCATGAAACCTATACGTGTCTGGTATTTATAGACAGGTCTTTAAAAATGACATTAAGGTTTCTAAAATCACTTTTTCATAAAGTTAATCGTTTAAAAGATATATGCTTCCAAAGTGGTAAAATGTGTGGGTCCCCCTCTAACTTCTATAATAATGAAGTGAAAAATCTAACGAAAAACATATGTTGTAGATCTTAACGTAAACTTTCAAGCAAAATTGGTTTAAACGAGATCGAGTTAGCAGTTTTTGAGATACAGTATATTTTCTAAAACCGCAAATATAACTTTGTAAATCATACAAATACTATGAAAAACAAAGTTATCTGGTGTAGTTGTAAAAATTGTAAATAAGCTAGTTTTAAGAAATTTATAAGGTTATTGTTTTTTTTTTTTTTTTTAAATAAATATTTTAAGTATATTATATTTATTATAGTTACTACGGAACCCTTCATGGGCGAGTCCGACTTGCACTTGGCCCATTTTTTGTGTATTAGGGTCGACTTCTAGTTTAACTGGTAGTCATGTGTTACCAGTATTTTTCTTGGAGCCACTGCCTCTGACCTAAATAATCCAGTAAAGACTGTCAGCCAGATCCAACAGCTTGTCGTACATTTTGAGGTACAGGTTGACTTCAAAGGTCTACTCGTACGACTGTTATTAATTAATCACGAGTGCCTAATAAATACTTAATTTAATTTATTTTTGTTCATTTATGCTTTTTAAATTATTACAGGATATTTTAATTACATTTTATTTAAATATTTAATGTTTCTGCAACTCTAATGGTACGCATTTAAATGAGCTGGCATTGACACAGCCATAAAATTTTAAGTTATTGCCACGTGAGCGCGGTTTTGAAGTGTGCATTCGGGGTCAATGTAGTGTAGATTTTATAAAAAATCTCTTAGCAGCTTTGATAAATAAATATTAGTATTATTCGAATCTTATCAGAGCTCTTTCTTTGTTTTATAGTGTTGAGATATCGCTATGGAGTTTCACTGATCTAATTCCACCCTTTTCATAAAGTCTTACCATCATGCTCTATACTAGCGACAAGGCTTGGCTTCGCTCGGTTTAATTATGCAAATTCACATTAAACCTTAATAAATTATACACCAAAATCTTCCTCATGATTCACTCTATCCATTGGAGGAAAATTGCGTGTAAATCTGTTCAGTACTCACACAGTCGTATTAATAAACACAGACTAGAGCAAGAATAACTTTACTCCTAGGTTTAAGTTAAGAGTAATTAAATTCGGTATTAATAAACATGGAGTAAGGAAGGAGTAAACTAATCTGAATCTACTCTCGTAGTAAAAGTTAATCCTTCGCACTACCTAGTTTAAGGAGTGACTAAGCGAAGAACAAAAGCGTATTTTGATATTTGACGGCATTCATAACCTACAAAAACTGATTTGTTGTTGAATGTGTTGTTTGTTTGGTTAGCGAAAGATGGATACTGATTATTTTATTGAGGATTTGAGGGTCATAGATAATATTACTGAAGTTGAAAACCTCATGCCATTGATGAGGAGAGTAAAACATTATAAAATACGTAGAAATCCTCTGGAAGAACTACAAGAAGGTGAATTTAAGAAAAAGTACAGGTTTTCTAAACATACTGCTGCAATGATAATTGATATGGTAAAAAGTAATCTAGCTGGTGATGCAAGAGGTGGCTTTATACCACCTCACCTTAAAGTATTGACTGCAATTAGAACATGGGCCCGTGGAGAGGTAAAACTGATTCTTTATATTTTATATAATTATAATTTTCTAATCATTGTAATTCAGTCTCTAGTCTTTGCTAGTCATATTATAAATTTTTATTTTCTTTTTTTAAATCAGTTAAATTTTATGTTGACAGATTCAAGACGATGCAGGAGATCTTGGTGGCATGAGCCAGCCAACAGTGTCACTAATTTGCAAACAAGTAGCTTTACCAATAGTGGCCCATAGGGCTCATTGGATTAAAATGCCTCAAAGTGAAGTGGATCAAAATGAAGTTATTGCTGGATTTTATGCACTGTGTGGATTTCGGCAAGTAATAGGAGCCATTGATTGTACTCATGTAAGAATACCAAAGGTTGGTGGAGATGTAGCACAATATTACATAAACAGGAAGGGATACAGTTCCATTAATGTGCAAGTGAGTTATTTAGTATAGTAATAATAGTAGGTAGCCTTTCTTTGACACAATCTCAATCAACTATTGTCATCAATCTCATGTATTTTTGATACATTGTTCCAGGTAGTATCAAATGCAAAGTTAGAAATAATGGACATAGTGGCACATTGGCGAGGCAGTACACATGACTCGAGAATATTTAATGAATGTAGTTTGAAGCAAACATTTGAACAATTGGAATTTAAAGGAAGACTTTTAGGTGATGCAGGTTATGCTTGTAGTCCTTATTTATTTACTCCAGTCCTAAATCCAAGTACACAAAAGGAGGAAATGTATAACCAAGCACACATAAAAACTCGTAACACTGTAGAGAGGTGTTTCGGGGTGTGGAAGCAAAGGTTTCGGTGCCTATTGCGGGGATTTACAACAAATTTGGACAATACAAAGCTCTACATTGTTGCATTAGCAGTTTTGCATAATATTGCAATGCATAAACAAGATTTTTATGAAGAAGAAGAAGACGGTGATGATGAAATTCCAGTGAGATGGGCAATAAGCAGTTCCCGCAGAGGGAATGCTGCCCGTACAGCATTTATCAATGAGAATTTTTAAATAATTTTTAGTTTATACCCTATTTCTCTACATAAATAAAAACATTTAAGTTTAACAATAAGTTTTATTTATAGAACTTTAAAAAATATTTATCTATGAAGCCTCACATGCTTTCCTTAATTCTAAAATTTCTCTTTCCAGCACTGCTGCTTTTAATTTCTCTTGATTTATTTCTCTTTCTAGTATTGCTGCATTTAATTTCTCTTTATTTATCTCCATTTTAATTTTGTGTTCTTCATCAGCCATTTCCAAACGCCTCATATGTTCTTCATCTTTTAAAAGTTTGCTATGACTTAACATGCGGCTTACATATTCTTCTTTGTCCTGTATACAATAAAAAATAGTTTAATATGTTGTTGGTAAGTAGTGACATAGCAGCATAAGTATATATACTATATTACCTTTCTGGGTTTTGAACCATTGCCCAGAATGTTGTTCAAAATTAGTTTCTGTTTGGGCACCTGCAAATGAGAAAAAAAAACATTGAATAATCTGCATATAAATAAATCAATGAAAACATTTCAAATAAAAATTTACATTCATTATAAATATGTACCTTCTTTGCTGGATTTAGTCCAATACTTTTTGTTACCTTAATAGGTAATATAATAGGAGTGGCTGTGCTTTTATTATCTTGAGAGACCTGTAATTTAAAACAAAAGGATAATGAGCACCATGGTATGTATAAACTATAGGTACATAAGTATACTAATAGATGTAAGCTCACCACTAAAGGAGTAAATTCCTCAAAATCCACTTGAGTGTCAACATCTTCATTAGTTTCTATAGACATGTTCTGAAAGTATACAAACCATAGAATGATAGAAGTATTTAGAAATGCAGTAGGTACCTACTGCAATTTCTATAAATTATATTATTAATGAGTACTAAAAAAGTTAATTTATTGTTAGATACTCACAAGCTGCTGATTTTCTTTATTAGTGCTTACATCACCTATCACCGTTCCATCGGAATCATAAATATTATAATCCTGCAGTAATTCTGCAGGATTTAATAAATCTTTAATTTCTATTAAAGTATTATCTGGAGTTGCTGGCCTTGCACCTCCACCAGTTTTGTTAACTTCTTTTTTAAATGTGCTGCATACTTTTCTTGCATGTATTTTCATTGTCTTCCACTGGATTTTCAGCTGGCTAAGCTCTCTTGGTCGACTATTCAACTCATTAAACCTAAGTAAGGTTGTATTATATTAAGAGAAAAAATGTATGCAAGTTACAGTTCAAATAAAATAATTGAATAGCTAGGGAAATTTTGTAGTTGTCTTTGTAAACAAATAAATAAGTTGTCCAGCCTGCATTCATAAAACTGGGAATATGCCAACTAAATATAATATAAACTATAGTAAAAACTTTACTTTTTGTATAATTCTTCCCAAGCTTTGGTTTTATTTTTATTTGTATTTGTGTCTTGGCATTTATTTTCTATTATATGCGCGTAATCTTTTAGGACAGTCCTGAATAATTGCTGGAATAATGAGAAAATATTAAAAATAATCAGAGAACCGTAAATAAACAAATAAAATCCCACGCAACTCTTTTCACAATCAACATGAGAATTACCTTTTCTTCTTCATCCCAGTTAATGGAACGATTGCGCTTTTGGTTCATTTTTTTACTGTATCAAGTTTTCGGATTTATTTAATTATCTTCGGATTCGGACACACAAAATTAACTTTTTAAAAGACCGGCTTTTTATAAAACGGCACAGACGAAAAGTCAGTGATTATGTCAATTTGACAGAAAACTTCACGAAACCTTTAAGTATCATTCCTTGTTCATTCACTACCTCACTCTTTTTACTTTTAAATTAACTGGGTTGCCATAGCATTCACACTAATCTTGGCGTAAGGAATGTATTGTTAGTCCAAGGTTACTCCATGTTTATTAATATCAATCTTATTGCTTAGTTAATACTCTGTTACACTGGGATTAACTAGTCCAAGTGTAACATTAGATTATCTTTGGAATAGATGATTTTTATTAATACGACTGTTTGAGTTTATCGTGAATAGACAGACTGACGCGGTAGGACTTTGTTTTATAGTAATAACGATACTAATGCCTACACATTTACCAATTAATGGATAGCCAGTGCATATAAACTGAAAACAAAATAATCTATAAATTAAATACCTTGTAAGGATAACTTATCTCAGTATGAACAATGGCAACCTATGTTTATTTATTTTTCTTTTTGACATAGTCTGTGAAAAATTATTAGGAATTAAACAGTGTTTTTTTAATATTAGGCTAGCGTTTGACTAACATCTCACCTGATGGTAAGCAACCTATTCACCTAGAAGTAACCTATTCATTCTTGACTTAAATACACTTTAATAAGTTTAACTTTTTTAAGATAAGAAATAATAGTAGATTATTAACCAAGGGCTGTATGACATCAATTGCATACGAGGTTTTTGGCGCCTGAGCGAAGCGAAGGCGCTAATTAACCCGAGTATGCAATTGATGCTTACGCCCGAGATAAATACTCTGCTTTACATATCGATTGTGAGGTAAGTAAACAACAAGACAGCAGGTTTCAATGAACATTTATTAAGAAGAAAAAAATGTGTATTTAATTAAAATTAATAGTAAAATTATTACAATTTGTAAGAGATATGGTCACGTTCTTTTTAGGTATATTTATAGTTTGAATATGAGTTTGTGATGATAAGACTTGAGTTTGAGTGACTTGAGGTTCTTGCATCGTAAATGGCGGCAGTTGACTGGTACTATTTTCTTCATTAAAAAATGGCTCAGATGATGTGCTTTGACGTGGTGATTTTAAGTTTATATTTTCTGTTATTTTAGAAGTAATTTTGCTTTTGTTTGCCATCGAATCTTCGATATAACCTTCGGCCACTTTGCTGGACTTCCAGCCGCCGTGCCTTTTTAACAGAGTGAGGTTGGCTCCCGAATCAGCCAATAGAGTCGCTGATGTTCTGCGAAAGCAATGCCCGGTGTATAACTCTCTCTCTTTGGCATGCCTGTAAATTTGTTTTTTCCTATTACTTGTCTGTGGCATTTTCCTTTACTGTAATTAAGAAAAAAACGATTTGTATCCACGTTTTCAGGCCGAAGAGCTTGATATTTTTCAACATAATTTGCAAATTCTTCATGCACAACAAATGACCGGTCAATTTTAGTTTTCGTGTTAGGCAGTTTTATGAGTAGTAATTTGTTATGTTTTTCTACATTTTCTATTGTCAAGTTTGTCAATTCCACGGTTCTGCAGGCTCCCGATATCCCAAAAATTAGAACAACCTGTAAAAAAGACATAAGTTGTATTAAAGGCACCAAATTCGCATAGTATTTCTGTGAAATATTTTGGTAACTTATTAAAAAGGGCAAGTAAATACGTAGGTACCTTTATTGCTAAATAAATTTCATCCGGAGCTTCATTTAAGAATTTCTGTACTTCTTCTGCAGTAAATACCTTCGATTTCTTGCTTTTAAAGCCGTCAGACTGCCTTTTCAAGAAAGCAGTAAGTTTAGAAAAATCTTTCAAATTCACGTCATGTTTTGTCATCATTGTAGATTTTAGCATGGAATAAAAGCACCATAAACTGGAAGGTTGTAGCCTCTTAGATAATTCATCAAAATATGATATAAAAACACTTTCAGAAAGAGATTTCACTTTTTTTTCTGACCGCCATTTCATAAATTCGTCGTATGCCTTTACATATCTTTCTTTCGAGTTCGGCGGTAATATATTTTCGACAACTGTTTTTGCTCTTTCTTTAATAAAATCGGGCGTTAGATCTATGTCTTCGTCACTAGACATGTTTAAAACTTTTGAAAAAGAACTCAAACAAGAAAATTAATTATTTTCGCGATGCTTTCGCGCCTACTAATAGACTGCCTTTTTTTTTCACGCACGCAAGCGCGTCAAATCTTGCTGGCCAGTTTGATTTTTAAATCGATTCCATCTAACATACGATGTGGAAACAAATAGTTCCATATTTAAAATAAAATCTTTATAAAATAAATTGTCTAGATTCCGATTCGAGTAATTAATCGATACCGAGAAAAAAAAAATAACTTTTTAAAAATATTCTTCGTGCAGTATGAGTATGACAGTTCTTTTTTCAAATTCCAAAACCTATGCTGTAATGATAGTCATACACCCCGGCATTCAGGGGTGTAAGGGTGTACTTACAGAGCAAGAGATATGTAAAAGATTTTATTATAATGCCTTTTGTCAAAAATTTAAATTTCGCATGTTATATTTTCATTTTATCTAAACATGTTTGTACCATTCTAATTATAAGTTTATAAGCTAATATGGTCACTAACGGTAATAAAGGAAACTCGAAGCAATAAATACATAGGTACATTTATGGTAAATATCCCGTTTTAAACATTCTAATTACATTTTATGCCATGTTTTATACAAATAAATGATTATGATTATTTGATGAATAAAACACATTGTTTTTGTGTCTAACTTTATAACATTATCAAAATCATCTTTAAAACAAAGAAAAATTGAAGTCCTTATATTTTTTTCAGTCTAACTACAAGACGAGACGAATGCATATATTACGAAAATATATATTTATTAACCTTTATTACAAGTAATAAATTTGACAAGAGCGAATTGGACACAATAAATTAATAATTTGGTTTATTTTCGTTAAATTATGCCGTTTCTTATCGTATTAAGTATAAGTTATTTTTTCTTTATTTTATTTTTAAATGCAGAATAGTATTTAATTATTCTATAGCTGAAATTATTCGTATGTAAATAAGATGACATTGTTAAAGTCATAAATTTTAAAAATAATGTTACTTAGAAACCGAAGATTTCAATCTACTTATGATTAATTATTTTTTTCTTGTTTAAATAATATATTATTTATAAAAGTTTTGTTATTTATTAGTAATATAGTTCCTTAATCTTATGTTATTTTTTCTAGTTATGATGAGCTCGCGTTTGACCACTATCTCGCCCGATGGTAAGCGGTGATGTGGTTGAAGATGAAGCAAGCTTACCTAGAAGTAACCTATTCACTCTTGACTTAAGGATCCCAAGGCTATCAGGAAATATAGAATCCGGAAGGGAATTCCTGTCATTAGCTGTATGCACAATGAAAGTATTCCCGAAACGTTTTGTGGCTTGTGGGTGGGATGCCCACCATGTAATGAAGGCGCAGCGCCGTTCGTCTTGTAGTCCAATGGTAGAATGGGCGTGGTGGAATTAGATTGTGCAATTCCATCGCACATTTCCCAAATTAGACATATGGTTCAAGAAGCTTGCAGCAGCGATTCACGAACAAGCAGTCGCGCCTGCTTGCCACAAAACGTAGGATTATATTGGAATTGGCTTGCTCAAATAACAGGGCGAGGGCTTTTAAATGATTTGGTCTAGTAGACTTAGAGTAGGTAAAGGCAGAAACGGAAAAACAGACTTACGAACGACCCTTTTTTTAAGGATGGGAAATCATCCTCCTTAAAAAAAGGGTCATTCGTAAGCCTCCTGATCTGGGAGAAGCGGGAGGGTGTGTCAGATTTTTACTGACTAAAACCCATCCGTGTTCCATCATATGCCCTTCGTGTTCCGCGGTAACTCTTTCAAACAATTCCGCAACCATACATTCGTTAGTTATTTATTCAAATGTAAAAAAAAACTCCAAACACCGAGAGAAAACATCGAGAGGAAACCGGTATTTTCTAGAACCTAAAATTCGAAGACAGCATCTACGTTGGTTCACGTGGATCACTTGGTATATTGCAGCCCAATTGCTCTCATAGAAAGGAGATCCGTGTCCCAGTTGTGGTAACATTATATTCTGGTTCCGTTTATTTCATATACCTACATGTTCAAGTTACAAAACTAAGAATCCGGTCGGGAAAATGGTGTAAATTAAAATAAACCTTGATACGTGGTAAGATCAAGAGTAAAACTAAACGGATATGAAGATAAACAAAAACGGCCATCTAGTAGAAAAACTAGTATTTTTACGAGTCTGCTTCATTATACCAAAACCAATAGAATAAATAAATATTTAAAGGAAAAGACAAAGCTTAGTAACTAAAGAAGTGTAATTAAGATTTACATAACACATTATACATATAACACAGTTTAATATTGAAGCATTGAGACTTGAATTTTCATAATTTTTGTATGATAAGAATTAACGCAAAACAACAAACTTTTTAACAAAAAATAATTCTCGTTTTTATTAGTGGGTAATTTACCTAATAACAAAAGCCTAAATATCACCTTCTTATCACCTTTTGCAAAATATTTATTTCCCCTATGCCAAGCTGTTAATTTTTGAGGCGTACTTCTGGTACTTCACCATCAGCTCCTCATCACCATATGCATTGTGACGAGCATTAAGTCTTTTACAACCATATCCAAGTAATCGAATCGCAACCAATGAAATACTTATTATTGAGTAGTTTTAGTAGCCATCTGTGGTCTTCATTATCAGTTCCACTTCACCAAATGGTGCTTTTCGAGAGCAACTGCACGAGTTGCTACGAAAAATACCTAAATCGCTATAGTTGTGCCTGTAATATTTGAAGAGTTTCCTAGATTTCTCAAGGTTTCCATTATCAGATCCTGATCTCATGACAATGGGACCAACTAGAAAGTATACCCTCTCAAAAAAAAAAGAATTTTCCAAATCCGTCTAGCCGTCATCGAGTAATGAGATAATAAAAATATACATGAGATAATAATAATATACATACATAAAAAAAAATCAAGATGTATTGAGAACCTCCTTCTTTTTTTGGAGTCGGTTAAAAATAGAAGCAAAAACTGAAGCAATTGTTAGTCATGACTAACGTGACCATTAATTCTTTGACTCAAAACGGGACAGTTTATTTAGGTCAAATAACAGGTAGTCAGTGAAAAAAAAACCCTTTTTTAAAGTTATTTATTCAGAAAAGTCAGTCAGCTTAAAAGTTACAAATTAAAAAAATATTTATACCCGAAACGTTTAGTTATATTTGTATTTATCAGCGGAACAAATCTGCTCGAATACAGGTGATTTTAAGTAAGAATGAAACTCTTGCTACGTTTTTTTTTTATATTCACCTTAATTATCAACATCGTCTTTAAAACTGAACAGCCGGCTCGACTACCCAAATTTTCGCACGGTTTCAGAAACGGCACAATTTTGTGTCCCATAGTTCATTTCGGGGACACCGGGACTTGTAACTATAAAAAAGGATAGACCCGTTCAAAACGGGACGTCTGGTCACGTTAGTCATGACTCACGTTACTAATCAGGATAGGTAATAGATCTTTGAGGTTAAGCAACGTCTACCTAGGCCGGTCTGTGGATGGGTAACTATCCTAACATATCGAGTATCATCTTTCGTGCCTACGAAAGCACGGTAAGCCGGTTGGTCCCGAGATATCATTTGTACATGTTTGAAAGTCGTAACGGGTGGTCAAAAGCTAGAAAAAAGCTAGAAGAAAATCTGACATCAGTATTGCCAAGGGGCATTGTGTTACTCAGTTACTGGGTTGTTTTTTTTTTAATTATAACTAGCTTCCGCCCCCGACTTCGTCCGCGTGGAAAAAAATTCCCCCGATTTTGAAACATTCTTCGTTAGTGCTCCGCTCCTACTGGTCTTAGTGTGATGATATATAGCCTATAGCCTTCCTCGATAAATGGGCTATCTAACACTGAAAGAATTTTTCAAATCAGAACCGTAGTTCCTGAGATTAGCGCGTTCAAGCAAACAAACAAACAAACAAACTCTTCAGCTTTATAATATTAGTATAGATAGGTTCGCGTTTGAACACCATCTCACCTGATGGTAAGTGATGATGTGGTCGAAGATGGAGCACGCTTGCCTAGAAGTAACCTATTCACTCTTGACTTAAAGACTCCCAGGTTATAGCGATCAGGAAACACAGACCCCGGCAGAGAATTCCACTCCTTAGCCGTACGCACAATGAAAGCATTCCCAAAATGTTTTGTGCGTATGGGTGGGATGGCCGCCAGGTAACGATGGCGCATCGCCGTTGGTCTTGTAGTCCGATGATGGAACGGGCTTGACGGAATTAGATTGTGTAATTCCATCGCACACTCCCCGAAATGTAACCGATAGAAAACCGATAGAGAGTCACTCCATGTAAAAGACTAGTACTTAGATGATTAGACTAGTGGTTAGACTGGAATCCAACCCCAACAAAGTTGGGAAAAGGCTAAAAAGAAGAAGAAGATGATGATGCTACTAATCCAGATACAATTTCTTAAGACTTAACTAAAACAGAGATTATAACACACAGTTATCTACAACTTGTAACGGAAACCCCATATCTATCCAAAAGGACTGAAGACAACATCTGGTATGGAGTCTCTATGCAAAGTTTCAGCTTAAAATAAGTGTCTCACAGAATTGACCCCAAATGATTGGTTTCATATGTTTCTTGAATACCAGTAATAACAAACGTGTCACAGCACTAAGAAGGTCATGACTTTCCACGTCACTTGCCAATAAAACGATAATTCTCTTCGTTCTTCTTAATTTGAAAAATTCGGCCTCTGGTATCAATGTATTGAAATTTCTAATATGCTCCATACATGTAGACATAGGATTAGAAAACCCTTGCTTTATCGTTTGTTATCATCCAAAGAAGCCGTGCACTCGGTATGTATATACCCTTTAAATTACACGTTCTATACTTCTTTTCTTCATTGTTGATAGGCTTACGTTTGACCACCACCTCACCTGATGTTAAGCGATGATGTGGTCGAATATGAAGCTCGTTTTACTAGAAGTAACCTATTCACTCTTGACTTAAAGACTCCCTTATTACAATTATCAGAAAACACAGACCCCAGCAGGGAATTCCACTTTTTAGCTGCACGCACTATAAAACTATTCTCAAAACGTTTTGTGCGATGTCCACCATGTAACGATGGTGCATCGCTGTTTGTCCCGGTGTGTGATATAACGGGGTTGGTGGAATTAGACTGTGCAATTCCAACGCACAATCCCCGAAATGTAACCGATAGAAAACTGATAGGCTTGAAACACGTCCCTGATGTTCAAGGCTCTGGAGCTTTATCTCGACCAGTTTCTCGTTGCCAATGAGCATCTTGGCCCGCTTCTCGATAGACTCAAGTGCATCAAGCTGGTATTTGGCAGATCCGTCCCTGAGATGGAAGCAGTACTTAACTCCATACATGACCGAACTTGCGCTTAATGAAGGTTGAGCAGGTGTGGAGTACTGCCTCACCTTTGCTAGGATTCTCAACTTATGAATTGAAGTGTCTGTGATTTCAACAAGTGCTTATTATTATTAACAAACTTTGTAAAATTTTTGGGCTCTTTCCCCGCGTCCTTACTGTAGTAACATTTATGATATTCATCCCTCCCTACTCCCTAGGTGTAAACTTGCAAATTATATGTATAACGTGGGTAACGTTACATAATTTGCAAGTTTATACCTAGAAATAGGACAGTATATTGTTACAAAATTAAAACAGCAGTTACAAAATTAGATTGAATTCGTTTGTAAAGGATTTTTGTTTACAGCTGCTACTACCTACATAATTCAAACATTGTCCGACTCTTATATTCTTCAACCGATATCGAGTAGCCCATATCAAGATGTAAACATTACAACGCGTCATAAGCATCCTTGCACATGCTGCTCGCTTAGTTCCGACTTGCATGATTTCAAAAAGGAAATACATCAAATGCTACAAAACTGGAAAACAGACCAGGAGGCCTACCTCACAAAATTTTGTAGTGAGCAATCTTCTACCCTGAATAAACTGGTTTCCGAATTGACGGAAGTAAAATCTCAAACCTTACTATTCAAAAATCTAATATTGAGATTGAAAAAACTGTTGTATTCATTAAAAAGCAGTATGATGATATGTTCAAGCAAATAGAGGCATTACAAAAAGAAAAACTAACGTATAGAGAAAGTATACTGAATCTAGATACAAAGATACAGGATCTTCAGCGTCTGTCTCGCCCCCCAAGCGTCGAACTCCGAAACGTGCCCTTTACCTAGAACGAGTCTCTGTCGGATCTCACCACAATAATTATCAAAGTCGGTTCAGCTATTGGTATTGCGCTTAATAGTACCAGCTTGCGTGAGAATTACCGACTGCCGGGTAAGCCGGGAACAGTCATACCAATCTTCGCTGAACTTACCAACGTCCAGACAAAAAACCAGTTTCTTACCGCAGCCCGAAACTTCAATAAGAAAGACAGGAACGACGATCGTCTTAGTTCTTTAAATATTGGCTTGACCGGCGAGCGGCGACCGATTTATGTTTTATTTTATCTTATTCTATTCGGG
This sequence comes from Tholera decimalis, assembly GCA_943138885.2. NCBI lineage: Eukaryota > Metazoa > Arthropoda > Insecta > Lepidoptera > Noctuidae > Tholera > Tholera decimalis. The sequence goes on from OW964568.2 coordinate 7,594,004, forward strand.
AAACTTACAGCTAACTTATACAGTGTTATTAAGCAATATACAATTGAAGGCCATTTAAAAGTTTTCACTGATAAACACTAAAAACAGAAACAATAGAAGAGAAAAAAATAAAATAAAAGAAAGGTAATTACAAAATACCTATAGACATAAATTAGGAAGTAAATAGAACACGATCGACAAACACATACAAATAGAAAATCATTTAACTGCAAATAATTACTTTCCATAAAAAAGCTTTTCACAAACAATTGCTTAAGTCGAGAAGCACTGGTATTGAATATATCCAAATCATGTTCACCATATAGTTAATTAAAACTTCTGCTCGCACGGATTAAAAAATAATTCTGCCTGTACGCTGACTTGGAATGAGAGACATGTAACAAAGTAGGATTGCGAAACATTTTGCAGTGTGTAACTAATCCTGAACAGCTAAGTTCAGGGCAATCTACGGTACCATTTGCAATCTTAAATAAGTACGCCATATCCGCAATGCGTCTTCGCTCATGCAGTGGTAAGACGTGAAACCTCTTATATCTCTGCGCACAGTCATGCGTAAGCACGCTACTCTTCCATTTCCTGATACTAGTCGGTCCACCCCAAGGACCAATACCTGTTTGCCCCAGACTACATGCCAATACAACTTTTACACAGCGCCATTATCCATTCTTGAGCTTTCTACTATATAACAAATTGCACACAAAACTCAACATGCATACATTAAATGCAAACCAATCTTCTATACTTATAATAAATCTGTAGAGAGGTCAATTCTGTACATGAAATATATTTCCAAAATAAATATCAGGGGGTGATTAAGGATCGATACTGATGCCAAAAATGCAATCAGTTAAAATTTTGTCTGTCTGTCTGTCTGTATAACCGTTATAGAAACAAAAACTAGTTAATTAAAACTTCTGCTCGCACGGATTAAAAAATAATTCTGCCTGTACGCTGACTTGGAATGAGAGACATGTAACAAAGTAGGATTGCGAAACATTTTGCAGTGTGTAACTAATCCTGAACAGCTAAGTTCAGGGCAATCTACGGTACCATTTGCAATCTTAAATAAGTACGCCATATCCGCAATGCGTCTTCGCTCATGCAGTGGTAAGACGTGAAACCTCTTATATCGCGCTATATAATTGGGAGTATATTTCCTAGTTTTGTACAATTCATGTATCAGAACATCAACTTCCAACTTGACTATACAACTGCTTGGATCACGTTCTACTGAAAACTAACAAAAAAGCGGTAACGGTTCTTGATACCATTTTATTCAACAAAAAATCCTAAAACAAAATCTCGTAGCTCGCTTAAATCTGCCAAATGCCATCAAGGACATTGAAAGCTACGATTTTTCCAAAATCGTAACTTTAAATGATCCTAACTTATAAACAGACGAACTAATAGGCATTTTGTCTTCCATTACAGCTAAAAACACAACCTGTGGAGCCATTCCCAGCAAAGCAAGAATTATAAAGCCCTGGATTACCACAGGTTTATTGAGATGCACACGAAACAGAGATCAAATGCACAAAAAAGCAAATAAAGATCCTGAAAACCCTATTCTAAAAAGAACATACCTACGCTATCGCAATTTTTGCAATAATTTACTTAAAAACCTGAGAATTGAATACGAGAAACAGGAATTTATGAAGGCTAAGAATAATAAAAAAAAAATGTGGGAAACTGTCAAAAACATTACTCACATTAAACGTGACTCACCTTCGCCTTCTGAATTTCTGATGCTTTGCCACATGCCTCTAAAATCTGTTGACTACGTAAATTCCTATTTCACACAGGTTGGCAAGAATCTCGCTGACAAAATTACTCTCACTCAGAACTGCTCTTAATCGTTGTTTGGGAAAACTCGGACTACATTGAACTCGATGTTATTGCTGGGGACGGATGAGAGAGAGGTTGCGCGTATTATTGTGGAACTCCGCACAAATAGTGCCTCGGGTTGGGATGGCATCTCGTCTACACTATTAAAATCTGCAAGTAACATACTGGTTTCCTTAATATATATCGATAGATGAGGTCTAAGGTGGAACTTTCAGCAATCTCTAAAATTTTGGAAAAAATACTATACAGGAACCTTAACAACTTAAGTAAGTAAACTTATTTCACAAAACCAATACGGGTTTCGAAAAGGATTATCCACCGAAGATGCTGTGTCCACCGTACTTAACTGTGCTGTGGATAAACTTGATAGGAAAATGAAATGCCTAGGCATATTCCTAGGCCTCTCGAAAGCATTTGACACTGTCTCTGTTCCTATCCTCCTGTCAAAGTTAGAGTCAATCGGGGTGCGTGGAATTGCTCTTGATATATTTGAGAGCTTCCTGTCTGAAGGTACACAGTGCGTCAAAATAGAAGACTATGTTAGTAGGGATGAGTCGATAGAGTTTGGCGTGCCCCTGGGCAGTCTGATCAGTCCCTTGCTCTTCTCAATCTACGTAAATGAGCTCTTCTACCCATCGGCATACGTAGTGGCCTACGCCGATGACACGGCAATTCTGGCTTATGGCCACGATTGGCAGGCGGCAAGTGATGTTGCAGAAGGAGTCCTGAAGCAAATAACGTATTGGTAGTCCAAAAACAGCCTTACCTTAAACGTCGAGAAAACCAAATTGGTCACGTTCACCTCTCGTCTCTCCGCGCAATCGCCGGAACGTACGATCATGGTCAAGGCACACAAATGTAATGCTCAAGACAGCAATTGTACATACTACTACCCTACTGTAACCAAGTTCCCGAGATAAGATATCTCGGATTTCAACTTGACGCCTATCTGTCCTGGAAAACTCACCTTTAATCATTGTCATCACGCATAAGGAAACTCATTTATGTTTAAAAAAAAAACTAAGATTATTTGCTCATATTGAGACCTTAAATATTATGTACAATGCACTATGTGGATCAATACTAGGGTACTGTATTACAGCCTGGGGTGGGGCTGCTAAGACAGTAATTATCAAGGTAGAGCGCGCTCAACGTGCTGTGATCAAAATTCTCCTGGCGAGGCCCTTCCGTTATCCGACTCGCCAACTATATTTGGACTACAAAGCAGTTACAGTGAGGCAACTATTTGTTCTGCGCACAGTCATGCGTAAGCACGCTACTCTTCCATTTCCTGATACTAGTCGGTCCACCCCAAGGACCAATACCTGTTTGCCCCAGACTACATGCTAATACAACTTTTACACAGCGCCATTATCCATTCTTGAGCTTTCTACTATATAACAAATTGCACACAAAACTCAACATGCATACATTAAATGCAAAACAAACTTCTATACTTATAATAAATCAGTAGAGTGGTCAATTCTGTACATGAAATATATTTCCAAAATAAATATCAGGGGGTGATTAAGGATCGATACTGATGCCAAAAATGCAATCAGTTAAAATTTTGTCTGTCTGTCTGTCTGTATAACCGTTATAGAAACAAAAACTACTCGATGGATTTTAACGAAACTTGGTACAATTATTTATCATACTCCTGAGCGGGTTATAGTATACTTTTCATCACGCTACAATCAATAGGAGCAGAGCAGTGAAGGGAAATGTTGGGAAAACGGGAGAAATTACTCCATTTTTTAAGCTTCCGTTGCGTGTGCAACCTTAATGGTTAAAGCTACACAAATCATTTCATGACGGAAATGTTCTCCTTAAAATTATATAAAAAATATCCCACGACAGCATATGTCTATCTTTTATGGTTGACTCACAATAACACGTTAACACGTGTAACTCCCGATAGCTTAGCAGTTCGAAGCTTTCTGATTATAATATTTGTCTACTCTTACGTTTATAACACTCTCAGTCACCCCTAATTGAAAAAGTTAACATTATTAACTATTCCATAAAAAAGAATCATATAAATCGGCATAGAAACACCAAAGTTATACATGAAATACGCTAATAATAAGCCATCGCGCGTGAATACTGAATAATGCTATAAGGATTATTTTTGAGAATCGGTCGCCGCGCTCGACGCGTCTCTCGCCCGAAGGTATAAAATTTCGTTCTATAGGTACTTAAGCCTCATGTGAACGTGATGTAAACAATATTACCAATACATTAACTTAATAACACACAAGGAGTTACACGCTGACGGAGTCGCGGGCACAGCTATTAACAATAATATTGTGAGGTACCGTATTGCGATATTTTTCAACAGTATTATAGATTGACATATTATATTTCCTTACTAAATTACGAAAGTTAATCTGTTTCTTACATCAAAACCACTGAACAGTGAGGAAGGACATAGGCTACTTTTTTTTACAAAAACGACGGAAACGCGGGCCAAGTCGCGGGCAACAGCTATCTATACTAATAATATAAGGCTGAAGAGCTTGTTTGTTTGTTTGAACGCGATAATCTCAGGAACTACTGGTTCGAATTGAAAAATATTTTTTTAATTAAATAGTCAATTTATAGAGAAAGGCTATATATCATTACGCTAAGGCCAATAGAAGCGGAGCGCCAATAAAGAATGCTTCAAAATCGGAGTTAAATTTAACGTTAGCCCAAAGTAACTATTCCACGCGGACGAAGTCGCGGGCAAAAGCTAGTGTAAACATAAAACTAAACAATATCTTATGTCGCTAGACTACGATGAAACAGAAAAACTAATTAATACACCATAATTATAAATGACAATCTGAGTAATGTTGAAACAACTAATTTATCTTATCTAACTAATTATCTTATCTATTATTATACTCGTACTTCTCAAATTCGCGTCTTTCTCTTTCACTTTCATATATCTGTATAAATACCATCAACTTCTAACACATCACACCCACCACCACACCATTCTACACACATACGCCATCATATTACACAGCTCCTTGCACTCACCTCACCTTCACACATACACACACACACCAACCGCATACACAACTCATCTTTGTCTGTTGGTCGGGAAGTCAGAATTCAATTAAATTGTTATTAACAAAGTAAATGTGTCACCTACTTGCAAAACATATTTAATCTAAAAAGTTCACATGACTGGATCCAATGTCCCCATAACACAGGATTTTCCTAGCATGGAGGTCATTAGTTCACCCTTATTGATGTTACCCTTATGAATGTTTTTAAGAGTTCTGATTTTATCTTTTAATTTACTGTAGTTCTGTTATTGGCAAATTAACTTATTATTATTATTAATTCTAATCTTCTATTTTCATATTTTGAAATGTCACGTTACGAAATTAAGGACCCTCCCACACTTTGTAAAAATAATCTCTTTATTTCTAGATAAGTAATATCTGGGGACACGGCAGTGCCGCGAAGCAAACACTGAACACAAATACGCCTATTTTCATGATCCTATTTGAGGACCTCTGGATAGGTTTAGAACACTGAAATTACCGTCATCTAGTAAGCTATAAACACACATTTGAACCACAAAAATTCATGTTTGTAAATGTAATGTAAATTTAATATAGTTAGATTTTATGTGACTCGGCTGTTAACTTGGATGTGTCAATAAGTAAATGTGCATAAAGAATGTTTAACGGCCGGTCACATAAAATCTAACTATATTAATAAAAAAATCGCAGTAAAAATGTTAGACTTGGCTTAGGTTTATAGAAATTTCACTACTTTTTATAAAGAGACAAGGAGCTCCATCGAGATTTGGCTAGTTTTTTACAGGATGTTTTGGTGGGATAAACATATACATCTTAAAGAGTGACATGATTCACGGATGACCACTTATGAAAAAAATAAAATAAACCAGGAAACTCTAGTATATTTTTACTAAAGTAAAACTATTAACCATTTTGTTCTCAAAGAATGCAGGTAGACTGACTCAAGGTGATTTAAATCAGTAGATCTCAGTAAAATAAAAAAGTTGATGACAAACGGTCAGAGATGAGTGTGTATGTAATGTCATGGACTATTAGGTCGATGACCCGAGCTTCTAGACAAGTGACAATCTGTCAGCGGGTGGTAAGGTACCGCAGGTGGTTGTTAACAAAGGCATTCGGAATATCATCAAAACAACTAGCCTAACACGTTTCTATTGCTGGGATATACGATTCCTTTCTATGAGAGGGAATGAACCATAATCCAAGACGCGGGCATAGTGCGAGTGATGGACGACACATATTTTCGGATTGCACGGTTCTAGGATATGCAGGTTTGTCACGATGTATTCTAACACCATTTGGAGAGCGGTAGTGAATCATCACTAAGTGCTGTTGAATTATACAAAGTACTGTTCGTAAACAAATAAAATTAAAGCAGTTAGTAATTACCTATATCTATACTAATATTATAAAGCTGAAGAGTTTGTTTGTTTGTTTGTTTGTTTGTTTGCTTGAACGCGCTAATCTCAGGAACTACGGTTCTGATTTGAAAAATTCTTTCAGTGTTAGATAGTCCATTTATCGAGGAAGGCACGCTAAGACCAATAGGAGCGGAGCACTAATGAAGAATGTTTCAAAATCGGGGGATTTTTTTTCCACGCGGACGAAGTCGCGGGCGGAAGCTAGTGCATGATAAATCTAAGAGCAACTTATATTAGAATTTTGACAATCAATATAAGTGATAGATCGAAATTTCGTCTATATAACTATAAACAATGACAAAAATATTAAATGGATTTCTCGCGGCATAAAAATTGTAGTAAAAAATAGAACTTTATTGTGGGCTTAGAGACCCAACAAAAAAAACAAAACTTTACTAGAAAAAATACACTACGCGCTATAAAAAAGTAGTAATATTGCCTCAGAAAGCACAAAATAACTACTTTATAAACACTCCCAAAACAAATCAAAAGCCACATGGCAGATAGTTAATGGATCTAAAACTAACGTGCCTAAATAAGAGATACTGATAATAAAAACTGGAAATTTGACCTATACAAACCCGAATGACATAGCTAATCCATTTATTGACTATTTTATAGATGACATTAAGAGTAACATAATAAATGACATTAAAATAAATAATCATTTTGATGATTTGACAGTGCAATCAATGTTTATGTAGCCCGTTCTAAAGTCCGATATCATTTTAGCAACCAAGACACTTAAAATACAAGTACTGTAGGTATTGACGGTATATCTACAAAAGTTATAAATATGTGATTGACCTTGTAGCACCTGTCGTAGCACATATTAATTTCGGTATTACCGAGGGCATCTACCCGGAAGCCTTGAAAAAAGTTGTACCAAAACCGCTCCACAAAGAGGAAGACAAGATGCATATAAAAAATTACCGGCCCATTGTAAAAAAATGCCGTTTTTTCCAAAATCCTTGAAAAAGTTATATATAACTCTATATATCAATATCTGCACAAATATAATATTTTATGCAAAGAGTAAAACGGGTTCTGGAAAAATAAAACTATTAATGTGTCTATTTTTGACCTTTTAAATGATAAAAAAAACTCCCGTCTGCGCTATTTACATAGATAATATGACTAAGGCATTTGATTGTGTTGACCACAAAGTTATTCTTGAGAAATTACATTGCTCTGGCATCAGAGGGAACATTTTAAAATTACTAGAATCGTATCTAAGGAATAGGTTGCAATGTACAGAAATCACAAGAGTTTCCGCGAAAACCAAAACCATAAAATATGGAGTACCTCAATGTAGCGTGCTTGGGCCCCCCTTATAATAATAATAATAACAATAATATTCCACAACTTTCACACAACGCCATCTAGTCCCAAACTAAGCAGAGCTTGTGGTATGAGTACTAGACAACTGATAAACATACATATATATTTTTAAATACATACATATTATAGATAAATTACACCCAGACAAAGAACAAATGATCGTGCTCATCACACAAACATTTGTCCTGGGTGGGAATCGAACCCACGACCTTAAGCAAAGTGACACAACAACAAATGATTTTGTTTGCAGACGATAGAACTGTTATGGTAAAATGTAAGAACTCAAATACTTATCAATTTGACATTAATAATACACTTACTGACATAGTTATTAATTGGCTTAATATGAATAATTTGATAATAAACCTCAAGACAATCAAAGTGATGCACTTGCTCCAGAGAATTGAAACACCAAAAATTTGTATCAGCTACAATGGCACTGAAATAGAAGAAGCAAAAGTAAGTGTGTTTTTAGGTTTACATATTGACAATAATCTTAATTGGAAGCCTCATATAGAACAACTATGTAAAAGAATAAATAAATCTGCACATGAGCTTTTTCAACTGGCCAGAAAAGTTAATATAGACGCGTTACTTGTTCCTTACCATGGTCTAGTAGCCTCACTTCTCAGGTACGGAATAATATTTTTTGGGGTAATTCTCCAAATAAGAAATTAATATTCAAGGCACAAAAAAGTGCATTAGAGCCATGTGTGGTCTGAAAACAGATGACAGTAGTGTACCATACTTTAAATCATACGCTACCGGCGATATACATATTAGAAACCAGCGTATTCGTCAAATCAAATCCAAACCTTTTTGAAATAATTAAAACGATACGAAATGTTCCAATTCGTAATCAATACAAAATTTTTTCGAGTAATTATAAGTGCAGGACTGCATTAGTAAGGAAATGTGTTTTGGGTATGACTTCACGCATTTACAGCAAAATCCCAGATTTCAGAAAGGAATTAAATTTGACACAATTTAAGAAAAAATGCAATGACGAATTAATTTTGTCCCACAATTTTATTATTAATACTGTAATTTTATTATTTGACATGTTAATTCTTTTGATTTTTAATTATTTGACGTTTTAATTATATGACATTTTGATTATTTGACATTTTAATTATTGGCACTCTAATTGTTTTGACATTTTTTTTTCTCAGATATAAATAATTCCTCATTTAGGTCTGACATAAATATTAGTCATTGTTCAATTTATTATAAAGTAATACTATAATAATAGATGATTTTTGCAATATGTGGTTTAATGTATAATACTTGCAAGGATTTGCACACCGCATTTGTACGCCTCCAGGCATAACATAGCGCTCTATTTATAAATATGAGATCTGTATTTTGTTTACCTATGTTAACAAATGAATAAATAATTTCTAATTTCTATCCTCCGGTTTTGTTTGTCTTTTCGAGTCAATATAAATGTAGGGGTGCATGAAAGGGGACTCCCCGTGTATCGTTAAATACATCGGATAACGATGCGCACCCTGGACAGCTATCACTCGGTAACGTAGACTGTAGCTCACTAATTATTTCACCACGATGACTCTAATTCAATATCCTCCGGTGATAGTTATGGCTATCTGGTCGGTGAAAGAAAATAGAAAGAAACAAATTTATATATCAACTAGTATTTGCGTGGTGCGCGAGGTGCAAGCACCTCGCGAGCTTGTAAAAAAAAAAAAAAGGGGGGGGTGATGGGGGGAGATGGGGGTTTAGTATTTGCGTGTTGCGCGAGGTGCAAGCACCTCGCGTGGTTAAGAAAAAAAAAAAAAGATGGGGGGGGTTTAGTATTTGCGTGTTGCGCGAGGTGCAAGCACCTCGCGTGCTTGTGAAAAAAAAAAGGGGGGAGGTGATGGGGGGAGATGGGGGTTTAGTATTTGCGTGTTGCGCGAGGTGCAAGCACCTCGCGTGCTTGTGAAAAAAAAAAAAAAAAGGGGGTGTGATGGGGGAGGGTTGCACAATTATTTCGACTAAAGCATTGCCGCTCTAAATGAATCTGAAAAAAAAAATGCTCCAAGTCTCTTAATTTCCGAGATCCGCTTAAAGGGGGTGAGAAGGGGTGGGGAGGGGCGACTTTGATAAATGGTTTTTATTTTACCGAGCCTCCTCTATACGAATACGTAAAAAAAAAATACGGGTCTCGTAGTTTCCGAGATACGATAGGGGGGGGGGGGAGAAGGGGGGCGAAAAGGGGAGGTTTGGCACTTTTCCCGTAGGTTTGAGAGTTACTTGTTTACGAATCTGTCAAAATATACCCACCTCCCCATCCACCATCTGGGAGAACAATTATGTCAATGAGTCAGTGAGTGAGTCAGTGGTAATTTAGCTTTATATATTTATATATATATCAATATCTTGTTTATTGTATTTTCATTGTACATTGCATGCATTACCAATTTTTACCAATTACCAACCAAACATTACCAATTTCAATTACACTATTGTACTTCACTGTCAAATTCAATGGCCAACAACTGCCTCTTAAACTATATCAAGAGTCTACATGTACTATAGGTTCTATTTTTGTATAGTTTATATATTTGTATATATATATTTTGTATATACGTAATGATTACTGGAACACCAACACGGCCAGTTCTCAGTACGGGCTCACGTCTATCTATACTTGGTAAGCTTACTTAGTGAGCACACCTTACTCCACAACTGCACAATTGGTATGCATGAGACTATGTTATATTTACTTTAACGTATACTTAGATCTACATAGAACATGTACATAACCACCAACGATGGTGCATTTCGTTTGCTGTCAATATCAGACATTACTATCTACACTACACAATATCGACGATACATAGAAAATTCCTTTAGTTCATCTGCACTCATCGAATACAATGGCGGCGAGATGTGGGATCAATTGCTAATCGCTAGACAATAGGGCTGTTCCTGACCTCTGCTCTGGCTATAACCGTAGACTAAGATGGGGCACAGAAGCTATAACGATGCGAAAGTATTTTACATACATGAATGAAACCTTGGATCGAGTTTAAGATAGTTAAAATTGTCGTCTGTGAGAAATTGGCTTTTAACCATTTCAACCCGACACCTCGCGTTATCGATGTGGCAGCGCAGCGGTCTAAATGATGTACGCATCCTTCTTCTTTAAATACAATTGAAGTGTTATTATAAAAGTTAAGAGCTCTGGAGCAGGTGAACTGATTTTAATGAGCCGTTTACTGGAACTTAGAGGAGGTTATCGGGTACTAGTGACCGGCTAGTAGCCTGGATTCTCTCGGGTAATAAAGTTTATATTTGCTAATATTATTTAACTTAATTAATTTCTCGTACGGTATATTTTATTTTGCGATAACTCATAAGATATATTAATTTTATTGATATAGTGTAAAAAGCAATTTTAATCTACATTAAATGCTCAACGTATCTAATGTATTTAATTGGATAAGGAATAATACTGTACTGTTAAAAAAAGTTTTGTATATTACATTATTTTATTATAATTTGTAAATGACAAAAAAATGGTTATTGTGGGTTATTCTTGGGAGATAGACATATGCCATTGCGGACTTTTTTGTAGATCTATAAAAGAGGAACAATTCCGCCATACATTGTTTTTTATAACTCAAAAGATTTTGGCAGCGTTAAAAACCGATTAAAGCTCCAGATTAATTTTTCCCGACATGTTGAAGTAATATCCTCGTATTTCATCCAATTTACACAAAACCTAAACTTATTATACACTAAAACTTTCATCAGGAATTAATATATCTGTTTAAAATCCCCCGCATTAAAATCCGTTGCGTAGTTTTAAAGATCTAAGCATACATAGGGACAGACAGCCAGCGGGAAGCGACTTTGTTTAATACTACGTAGTGAGAGGCGTTTTGTCCCGAAATTTTCACCAGATCGAGATAATACAGTACCATCCACTCCAGATGGATATGAAATTCATTGCATTTGAATTCCTTTAATTTATTTCCATAAATGCACTTAAATAGTCAATGATAAATGATAAATGATCTTTATTTTGCAAATTGGTTATTAAATAACACTTTTACACGTCATTTTTTCCGTAAATATTAACTAGATGAAGCCGGTGTTTCCTAACTGACTACCCTGAGAAGAAACACCGAAACAAACTCAAGGGTCCGTCTCTTTTAAAGTCCATACAATCTACACTGATTTCATTATATGGGTACCTTGTAGGTTTCAGTCTGAGGCGGTCTTTTGAAGAAAGATGCTCACAGATTTGAGTGGGCCTGTCCATATAGTGCAAGCATTTGTCAAATGACGTATAGCTCAACTTAGAACAAAGAGCTTAACGATTTGACGAACAATACCAAGGTAAGGACCTTTGGGTAGGCCGCAAAAGGCACTCAAACTGCCAGACAATTTATTATGATTAAATAGAATAAAAAAGAAACCTACATAGTGCACATATTCAAAATCGTTTATGAGGATTATGTAGATTAGTCTGAAATGGCCTATTGAGGAAAGACCAAACAGATTTGAGTAGACCCGTCCCGTCAGTGCAAGCCTTTGTCAGTTAGTCTGTAAGCTCAACTTTGGACTACTAAGGAGCTCAACGACATGACGAACAATGCCAAAGACGGTACATTTGAGTAGGTCACTAAAATACTCAAACTGTCAGACAACGTCGTAATATAATGAGAGAAAAAAAACGGTAAATGGAAATTTAAAAAAAAAACAAAACCACATAATCCTCGCATTTAGGTACATAATTAAGTAAATATTCAAAAAAATACATATATTATATTTTACAAAGTAAATATTCATGTCAAAATAAAATAAAATATTATACTTTAAAAAGTAAATATCCATGTCAAAATAAATATTAAAAAACAAAAAAAAAGTAAATTTGTATAAAAATAAAATACAAGAAATTGTGATTGTAAACAACACTAGTGCTCCCTGTATATCATTGGAGCAGCTCAATCCCAAGCCTTTTTATCATCAACATAGTATTTAACTGTGTAAAAAGCCTTCTGACAAAGCTTGCGTCTTATGACTAATTTAAATTTGTTGAGGCTCAGTTCTTCCAAATGGCAAGGTAGTTTATTATAAAAACGTATGCACTAAGTATGTAAGTCATTTCACATTACATTCTCTATTGTGTAATAAAGCTTATTCTTAAATTATGTTTTAAGTACTAACTAAGGTCAATTTAACCTTAGTTAGTTCGCTGGCTGAACTCAGTTACTAGGTATCATAAGATTTTGGCTTTCAAACTAATCAGGTAGAGCAGCATCATTTGAAAAACCTCATTTCCACTTCCCTGTCTATTTATTTATTTAATCATTTATTCTCAGGTTATAAAGACCCATATATGTAAATATACTAAGGTATATTTAATGAGAATTATTATTATTATTATTTATTTTATGAGAATGATTGATTATATTATGTATACTTTAGGTTAAGATCTAAAGTATACATAATATAATAACAATTGTGTTAGTAAATAAAACTTAATACTATGTTATTATCACTAAGTCTTTATGCGTTCCGGTGGCACTTGTCCGCGAAAACGGCGGAATACCACGTCCTGTGACCAAAAGCTTTCTTCCATCACCTAAGGCAGGAAACATGTTGGTAATGAAATGATATAATAATAGTTATTTTTGTAAATTAATTATAAATAACACTTTTTACACGTCATGTTTTTTTGCGTGTTAAGTTTAGTTTAGCTAGATGAGGCCAGTATTTCCTAACTGATTACTCTGAGAAGAAAAATCGAAACAAACTCAGAGGTCATAGTCTCTTTTAAAGCCCATACAATTTGTATATGGGAAGCATGTAGGTTCATGTCTGCGGTGTTCTTTTGAGAAAATAACCACGTGAGCGGACCTGTCCAACAATTTGACGAACAATACCAAAGTAAGGACATTTGGGTAGGCCACACAAGTACTCAAACTGCTTGAAATCATTAAATAAATTATAGTGAAAGTAAAAACAACGAAGAAAGAATAACCTACATAGTCCTCACATTTACAATACTGAAATAATTATATAAAAAAAAAAACAAAATAAACAGGTATATACAATACATAACAAAGCAAATATTTTATTCAATAAAAAATAAATAAAAATTTAAAAAATGCTCACGTATATCACTGGAGCAGCTCATTCCCAAGCCTTCTTGTCTTCAATATAATCTTTAACTGTGTAAAAAGTTTTGTGACATAGCTTTTTTTTTTTTTAGCGTGGTAAATAAGTCCTCCCACCCCGGGCAGGATGGGAGGGACTGTCAGACTTTTACTGACTAAAATCCACGGTGTTCCTTCAATAACCCTTTACGTACCGGGGTCACGGTAACGGGATGAGTCCCACGACCCCGGCAGGCTTCGGCCCTCTACGGGGGGGCCTCGTCATATTGCTGACGCTCTTTAAGGCGCGCGTGGAACACGACGCGCCGTCGACCCGGGCATGGTCCATGGTCGGACAGCGAGTTGCCCTTTACTCGCTGTCCGCATGCCCGCGCCTACGGTGGCCGGAGATCGTCGGCCGACGTCCGACGCCGTGGGCGTCTACCACTGCGGCTGGGCTGGAGGGAGGAAGCCATCCTCTCCCTCACGCGGCCCGCCTCCTCCTTCGGAAGCATGACTGCTTCGCAGAAGGAGGCGACCGCTTCCCACTCCCTCTCGCCCCGCAGCATGGCCTCGACCAATGCCGGGCGCGAGAGGTCTCCGCCTATTGCCGCCGTGAGGACACGTCGGTGCTCTGCCCAAGCGGGGCAGTCCTGCACCGTGTGCTCGACTGTGTCCTCAGGGCGACCCTCGCAGTGGTGACACCCAGGTGTTTCCTCCTTTCCCATCAGACACAGGTACCTCCCGAAACTTCCGTGTCCGGTGAGGACCTGCGTCATGCGGTAGGTCAGGACGCCGTGACGCCGATCTAGCCACTCCTCAAAGAGGGGTCTTACCGCCGCAATTGCGGCGTGCCCGGCTTTCGGTCGCGACAGTCGTTCCCTCCATACTGCCCTGAGATCACGCCGGAGCTCTTCCCGCCGCGCCTCGACTTCTCGAGGCAGCGGGGATGAGCCCCGGCGCTGCGCCTCCACGCGCCATTCATAGACGCGCTGGAGGGCAGTCGCCTCCAGATCCCAGGGCAGCAATCCGGCAAGGAGGTTGGCCGATTTGCCGGCGATCGTGCGGTATCCCCGGATCATTCGGATAGCCATGACCCTCTGGCATGCGACTAACTTTAGTGGTCGCGTCCGGATACACAGGGCCCACACTGGGGACCCGTAGAGGGCCATGGACCGCACGACGCCGGCGTACAGCCTTCGGCAGGAGGCGTTTGGCCCGCTGAGATTAGGCAGGAGTCGCCTGAAGGCGGCTGCTGCCCGGTTCAGCTTTGGGGCCAAACTCAGGAAATGCTCCCTGAAGTTCCACCGGCTGTCGAGGACGAGTCCCAGGTACTTTATCGTCCTCCCGACGCCGATGCGAACCCCCTCCACCATTATGTGGGACTCGGACCGTGGCGCGTTCCGACCGCCATGGAAGCACATGGCCTCTGTCTTGTGCAGGGCCACGTCGAGTCCCAACTGCCGGATCCTACGAACGACTGTCGCAACCGCTTGCGTCGCCAGGTCGGCCGCCGCCTGGTGCGACTCTCCCTGCGCCAGGACGAGCGTGTCGTCAGCGTAACATATTACGCTGACGCCATCAGGGAGGTCACCGCGCAGCACCCAGTCGTATCCGATGTTCCACAGGGGCGATCCCTGTGGGACATCGCACGACATCTCTCGCCAGTTCCACTCTCCCCGGTGACCGGGATAGATGTCGGCTCTGTCCGTCAAGTAGTCCTCGACTATGCGACGGAGGTAGGTCGGCACCCGGTGATACCGGAGTGCCTCCCTGATGCAACTCCAGGGCAGGGTGTTGAAGGCGTTGGTGATGTCCAAAGACACCGCCAAGACGACCCTGCCCCGGGATACCGCGTCCCCCATCGTGAGGGCTCTCACGCGCATGACGGCATCCACCGTCGAGCGCCCCCTGCGGAAGCCAAACTGGCACTCCGCAAGATCCGGGCCCACCCGATTCAGGTGCTCGAAGAGGCGGTCTGCAATTACTCTTTCCAAGAGCTTGCCCGCCTCGTCGAGCAGCACGATGGGCCGGAATGCGGGCGGAGAGTCCGCAAGGCGCCCGGCTTTCTGGATCAGGACCAGCTTTCCCGTCTTCCAGCGAAGCGGAAACTGGCCCCTCTCCAGGCATGCGCTAAAGAGCCCCCCTAGTCGAAGCCCGAGAGTCTCCGAGGCCAGGACCCAGGCTTTCCCTGGCAAGCCGTCGGGTCCTGGGGCAGTATGTTTGGTCTTGAGCCGTTGTACCGCCACTCTCAAGTCTACCTCGGTCACCTCTGGAGCATCGTAGACGTCGTCGTCGCTGTGGTCCGCGTTTGCGCCAGCTTCAGGTTCCGTCGGAGACGGGAGCCCAGGGGCGGAGCTTCTCCCGCACCCATTTGTAGGGGCGGCCCCATGGGTCCCCATCCAGAGTCGCCAGCATCTCCTCCTGGGCCAGTTCCTTGGCCCGCCAGATATCGTCTCGGAGGACGGCCTTCGCTGCCCTGTAGCCCTCGTACAGCTCCACCTCTACAGGTGCGGCGTCTGCAGAACCTGGTGTACTGGCGTCGCGCCGCAACGCACGCTTCGCGCAGCGCTGCTAGCTCGCTCGACCACCAGTACAGCTGACGCCGGGCGCGTCCTTGCCGGCCCGGGGCATGGCCACGTCGCTGATCTCCGACATGGCCTCCCGGAACCACTCCGCCTCGTCGTTTATGTCGGCAGGCCTGTCCGGGGGTGACCCCCAGGCCTGCACGATCGAGGCTTCCAGGAATAGCTCCCGGTCCATCTGCTTCAGCACCCATCGCGGACCAAAACAAATGGCCTTCTACCAGCGCATCTTTTTCCGACACGGCTCGCAAACTGTTTAGACCATATTTTGCTCAAAACAAACAAATCTGCTACTGCTTTTGTTATTGAATCAGCCATAACAGATCATGAACCGCTGTTGTTATTTTTGCAAACCAAGAGTGCTATTACGGATGTGACCCGTACAAAATCAAAAATAGACTATGAGTCAGCATTGGAAAATATTATAAACCATGACTGGTCCCTAATACTGACAATCTCAGATCCTAGTGATGCTGCAAATGCGTTAATAGAGAAACTCTCTTCCATAGTCATAAAGCATACACGAGAATATACAGTCCCAAAAAGAGAACGTAATTTGAAGCCATGGATCACGACCGGGCTACTCCGTTGTATAAGGCACCGTGACCGCATGCATTCGAAACTCAAGAAATCTGGTGATAATGATATGCTAAAGGTCACTTACATCCGCTATCGCAATTTCTGTAACGCCTTACTGAAAAAGCTTAAGCACACGTATGAAAAAGAACAGTTTCATAATGCAAAAAATGATGTTAGAGCTACTTGGAACGTTATTAAGAATGTCTCAGATTTTAATAAAAAGTGTTCTCCTTCTTTTGAGTTACTACGTTTAACTGATGATCCTATTTCCTCACTGAATAATGTTAATAACTTTTTTGCCAATATAGGCAGCAGCCTAGCATCTAAATTTAATTCAGTCTCAGTAAATCCCCGTTCTGAGATTACTTCAAATTCGGTTGATTCAATGGCCCTCTTGGAGGTAACTGAAAGTGATGTTGATTCCATTATACTGGGTCTCAGGACTGATTGCGCCATTGGTTCAGATGGTATACCATCTAAAATACTGAAAGATGCGAGGTTTGTTTTAGTTCCTATTATAACACACGTTTGTAATTTGTCCATTAGTGCAGGGGTTTTTCCCACGGCGTTTAAAAAAGCTTTGGTTCATCCCATTCACAAGGCTGGGTGCAAAGACGATGTCAACAATTACCGCCCAATTTCGATTCTAACAGCGTTATCAAAGATCTTAGAACGAATCCTAAACAAGAGTCTGACCAGTTTTCTCGATGCCAACAGTATTTTATCCAGCAATCAATACGGCTTCAGAAAGGGAGTTAGTACAGAAGACGCAGTCATGGCCTTGTCTAATCATGTCGCGAGGATGCTGGATAGAAAACATAAGTGCTTGGGAATATTCCTTGATCTGTCAAAGGCATTTGACACCGTTTCTGCCCCAGCCTTGTTAAACAAAATGGAGAAAATTGGTATACGTGGTCACGCTCTGAAAATATTTGCGGACTATCTGAGTAATCGCACTCAAAAGGTGAAAGTCGGACAACATACAAGTGATGAGATTCCTATCACATACGGCGTTCCATAGGGCAGCATTCTGGGGCCTACCCTCTTTCTCATTTATATAAATGAGATCTGCAAACTGTCTTTAGTAAATTGTCAAATATTTACTTATGCAGACGATACCGCTCTAATTATTGATGGTTATGACTGGCCCCAGGCTTACCGAAACGCTGAGGCTGCGCTTTCTTGTGTGATGAAGTGTTTAGCAGATAATATGCTCACCTTAAATGTTGAAAAAACTGTATACGTTGCGTTTGCCATCAGATCAAATCAGTGTCCCTCAAACTCCCTTACCCTAAAAGCACACACTTGTGGTTCCGCAACTCAGTGTAGTTGCCTCTCTCTTGCGAAATCCCTGTATGTACGATATCTGGGTATACTCATTGATCAGCATCTCAACTGGCATCCCCATATAGTGAAAGTGACCTCCCGGATACGTAAACTGATATATATTTTCAAGAAATTAAGGAACTCCGCCGATCATGACACTCTTATGTTAGTTTATTTTGCCCTATGCCGGTCTGTCCTTACTTATTGTCTACCTGTTTGGGGTGCTGCTACCCAGAATATGTTTATACGTGTGGAAAGGGCCCAGAGAGCTATCCTGAAGGTGATTCATGGCCGACCACGAAGGTATCCCACTGTGCAGCTCTATGCCGACAGCAAAGTGCTCACAGTCAGACAACTTTACGTGCTCCTGTGTGCCTTACACAAACACTCTGCACGCCCCTCTACGCAACCCAGCGGCAGACGTAAACATAATGTTTTTGCCCAGGAACGTCACAGAACAGCCTTTGCTAGACGCCAGTTCTTTGTCAATAGCAATACCAGCTACAACTCTTTAAATAAAAAATTAAATATATATTCGACCACAAGATTTCAATGTAAAAAAGTTATCAGAAATTATCTCCAATCACTCACCTTTGAAGGTACTGAGGATCTTCTTCGTGGTAATTTGCAGTAAACTGTTACTCATACGCTTTAAATACTTGCAATATCACACATGCCTTACACGCACAATTACTCGCGCGCATACATACACACGCACACACACTCGCTTAAATACCCACACTCTCTCACACATACATACTCACGTACACACACACTACACTAACACTCTTCACCGCTAAGTTTATAAGTAGTGTGTAAAGTTTTTGTTTTTCTTTTTATTTAGTTTTTTGTATTACATTTCTCTTTTTTGTACAAGTTATTGGTATCTCTCACCATTTGCTTTGTATTTAACGTCCTAACTGAAAGAAGCATAATTATTTTGCTGTTATAGTTTTTGAGGAATCACTGACTCCTAAGTCACAGGAACTTACACCTAGTTTAGGAGTCAGGGTATTTCCATCTCTTTGGACCTCATAGAATAAGCCTTTTGTTCAAACTTTTTTTTTGTGGTTATTTTATTATTATTGTAATGGCTTTTGTGAAAATAAAGGATTTATTTATTTATTTATTTATTTATTATTTACCACTCAGGTCCCGTCGGACCGGCGCGTCTGGGGTCTGGGCGGAGACGTCGAACCGGATATACCGGTGGTCGGAATAGGTCTCCACCTCCTCCACAACGCGCCAGTCGGTGCTTACGTTTTATAAATAATTTGAATTTATTGATACTTAGTTTTTGAATATGGCTAGAATTTTTATTATACAAACGTATACATTGGCATCTAAACGGACCACCTGTTTTTTTAACCTTGTTTTAGGAATGACATATTGTCGCTGAAAGAACAATACCGCGTATCTAATATTTTCACTAAGATCTATTTTGCAATGTTATTTCTAAATTAGCTCTTATTATAACTGCTAATTTTAACTGAATTAAAACTGCAAAAAAGACGTTATTGAAAACATTAGTTACGCGGTATTGCACTATCACCGACGATATTATGTGTCTTTGTTCCTCGTATTAACACTATGAATATCACTATATTTTTTAAACATATCAATATTTTTGTGTGCGTGTAGAAGATTCTAATAAATATACTGAGATGGCACACATGGTATGCGCACCACAAATGCCTTGCAGTTGACATTGCGATGCGGCTCCGGCAGCTGCACTCTCGGCGCCTATTTCAGAATTTGGCTCACGTACGTAATGATGTCTTCCGCGTCAGTGGTGTAGTGAAGACGGGAAATGTACACCGGGGTATTCGGCTTCGCGGCACGCAGTTTCTCGTTAGGCTCCGTAGGAACCTTGCTGCAGCGGTTCTTACAGCTAATATGACGGCGCTTCCTCCTCTGCACCGTCACGAAGCCGTCATCAGCCCGGTCCACTTCCTTTATGAAGCGGGCTTTGCGGGGGAGCAGGTGGGTTGCTTACAGTCTCCAACGGGTCAGATGATAATGAAATAATGATGTTTATTTTGCAAATACGTTATAAATAACACTTTCACACCTCTTTTTTTTCGTAAATGTAAACTAGATGAGGCCAGTGTTTCCTAACTGACTACTCTGAGAAGAAACACTGAAACAAACTAAGAGGTCAACGTCTCTTTTAAAGTCCGGACAATCTGTAGTGATCAAATCATATGAGAGCCATGTAGGTTAATGTCTGTGGCGCCCTTTAGAGGACAGAATCAAATAGATTTGAGCAGGCCCGTCCAAACAGTGCAAGCATTTGTCAAATATCGCGTAGCTCAACTTAGAAACTTAAGGAGCTCGAACGATTTGACGAACAATACCAAAGTAAGGACATTTGAGTGGGCCGTATAAAGCACTCAAACTATATATTCCACAAATATAATATATATATATATATATATATATAATATATTCCACAACTTTTTCACACAACGCCATTTAGTCCCAAACTAAGCAGAGCTTGTGATATGGATACTAGACAACTGATAAACATACATATATATTTCTAAATACATACATATTATAGATAAATTACACCCAGACAAAGAACAAATGATCGTGCTCATCACACAAACACTTGTCCTGGGTGGGAATCGAACCCACGACCTTGCGCATAGCAGTCAGGGCCACTACCCACTATACCAACGGGCCTGTCGAAACTGCCAGACAGTGCGGTAATCTATTAATTTTATGAAGTAGGAGACAGAATAGTGCCCATAGGCATAAAGGGACTGTTCTGACAGTGAATAATTTTACCGTTTGCCTAGTTTCACTTCTATACATTTCCTTAGTCTATGCATCTGGTATGGCCATAACTCATGAACGGCACGCCCAAACAGCAAGGGTCATACTTGGTACAGAATCCTGTCAGTTATATCTATATTTATGTATTTTCTATTGTCTTAATGTACTCTTCGTAGTCCTTGCATTTGATGGCATTTGGTTTGATATAATTAAATATAGTGAACGAGGAGTTCTTAGTACCAACAGTTGCACGGGTTGATCTTCAAAGTTAAGCAATGCCTGCCGGGGTCAGTCCGTGATGGGTAACCGTTCATCTTGAAATATTGAATAACATTCGTGGATTATTATGGCTGTGGTCAGAAGCCAGAAAATTTGACACCACTCAACATTAGCTTTTTTTTCCACTGAGCTGTAGAGGTTAGATAGGCGGTTCCTCCATGTACTCACTTGTACTCAAGCCGACCGTATCATAGTTAAGAATGAAATATGATGAAGGGTATAACAATTGCTAGCTTTTTTATGAGTTGTGGGAATTAAAGGTAGGTACTTGTATTTTGTTTTTACGATATTTTTCACGAAGTAATAGAATAAAATAGCTACGGAAACAATTTATGATGTAATTTGCAACACTTCTCGAATCAGCTGATGTCAGAAATGTCACAATATTGTTATGCACAGTGGTTAAACAGTGTATGTCAAACGCATGATAGGGTGTGTGCGATATTTTAAATTATTGTTAATATATATCTAAAGCATCATTGTATGAAAAAAATACTTTCTGCACTCCTCCGCTATATGAACTTTACGAGTGCCAATTTTCCACTCGCCAATTTTTTAAAGTACAGGATGGAAAATTATAGGCGACTGCAAAAGTACATACATACATTTTTAATATGTATTTATTTATTTAAGAAGAATGGAGGACTAACAGCTTTTAAATACAGAAAATAAATAGTATAGTAGACAGTGAGCCAATTAAAAGTCCTCACATTTAGAGGCAGGAAAATCTTAAATTGAACACTTAAAAGGCAGTCTTAATACAACCATTATCATAAATACAATATTTAAAATTAC
Organism: Tholera decimalis; assembly: GCA_943138885.2. Lineage (NCBI taxonomy): Eukaryota > Metazoa > Arthropoda > Insecta > Lepidoptera > Noctuidae > Tholera > Tholera decimalis. The sequence goes on from OW964568.2 coordinate 7,616,110, forward strand.
TAAATAGAGAGCATATATAAATAATACATACAACACAGTAACTACAGATATTAATTATTTTTGAAAAATCAAGGCTGCAATCACACTTGTTATAAACGGGTCAAAATCGTGCCGCTTACACCGGTTATTAAAGCTTCTGCTTGCACGCACAAGAAATGAATTTTGCCTATACTTGGTTGAGCTGAAAGGTACCCGTAAAGTAAAATACTGGGTTTTAGTCGGAATGTTTAAATTACCTTTAGATAAGAGATCGGGGCTATACGAGAACTATAGAATTTTCAAGGACAGTCAGTCAAAGAAATGAAACTAGTTAGCACCATGTCTCATAAGATCTCTTACAGTCTTTTAAATCAAGCGCGTTGTGTCGCGGAATTTTTCCGCTTAGAAAACATATTTTATGGCCTATACGAATACTTGTTCTGTGCGGTTGTTAGTGTTTGTGACTTTAATGCCTATATGGCATCCGCGATAGAGGGGTAATCCTAACGTTCACAGAACAGATAAAAGAGGTTAGAAAGGAAATAGTCCCTGATTTGTATGCGAACGTGTGTCGCCGCTTGTCTTCCCATTCTTTAGCTCCACTACAAGCAAGAGGCCCGTTACGTATGCGAATTACGCACACAAATAAATTACACACGCTTAAATCGAGAGCTTGCTACAGATTGTAACTCACTGTCGATAAACATGCGCCGTGCATCACGGCCAATCAGGGCAAAGGACAAAACGTCAATGGTTGAAGTGTGGCGCATGCAATACATTGTAAATGGACTTGGTCATTGCGTTGATTAAGCGAGTACACATCGGGCAATGTATACTTTTTGTAACTTGTTGCAATAATGTTGTTAATGTTCGGAATTTCATAGTGATCAGAATATTTTTATGTTTTTACAAATAAAATTGTATTTAAATGTTATTTTCGACTTACCGATGGAAAGGTATACCTCCTCGCTCTGTACTTGCGGTCTGACTTTTTGTTTCACAGGTTATAATTGCACAACATTGCATTTTAAAGCAGAGCTCTGTGTTCCGAAGTAATCCGAAGCGCACTAAACTCGGTGAATGAATTAATCGGTGGCACTATGATTTTCGTATCATAAAATGGCGGGCTCGCCACACCCACATTACCATTCCAACCTTATGCACATATTCCGTGCTAACGTTAGACACTGCTTATCTGTACTAATATTATAAAGAGGTAAAATTTGTTTGTATGTAGGGGGTAATTTTCAAAAATAATTATCTATATCTTTGGCAGTAAGGTGCATTATTGGTGAGTGCAACAGACGAAGTCACGGGCTAGTCTTCGCGAAGGCACGAAGTGCTAGTCTTAAGATATAAAGAAAGGAAAAAAGCAGTATTTTTATTTCTTGAATAGTATTGGGTTCTTTTTTGTCGGGTATAATTATCAACTAAGTCTTCCGGGGCTACTACCCTTTGTTATTTGCCCTCACGTTCCAGGGTCACGGTATCTCGATACGACATTTTTTATCAAAGGATTCCGTTTTAGGTGTGTATCGCAACAGTCAGACAGACATACTTAGGTTCTATCGCGTTAATACTATTAGCAAAGACAATGTAGTGACATATTTAATACTATAGGTTCAGCGGCTCGCGCAGGTTTAAAAAGGGGTCAGCGAGAGGTCATTTATTTTGAAATTGTTGAATGTAAGAAATAAAATAAGTTTACAGATAACGACATATGGACTCCGGTATGCAAATTATTCTTGTTTCTAAAGTAAACTGGTTTGAGTTTATGTATATGTGAAATATTGTTATTGTGCTTCCTAAGTTTTTTATTGATGGTAAGTGATGTTGTGGTCAAAAATGGAGCACGCTTACCTAGAAGCAACCTATTATAGGGGTTATAGCAATCGGAAAACGTGGTTATATACTTCTGGGAACCAGACTCTGGCGGGGAATTCGACTCCTTAATGACACTTAAATAACAATATTGTAAAAAAATTGGTTACAATGGCGGTCTTATCGCTGAGAGCGATATCTTTCAGATAACCTTTGGAAGGACTTTACGAGCTTTAATTAAAATTGGGAGGGCTATATTAGTGTACTACTTTACAAATACTTATCAAAACAGAAAAACTAACAAAATATAAATATAATTATACAGGGTTAATTGTAAAACACCTAAAACCTTTCAGGACTATGTTACTAACATCACAATCAACAACTTTTGTTTTATGACTTTCAAAAATTCTTCATATTTTAGTTCACCAGATTTTCATACAAAAAAAATATATTTAAATTGAATGCCCTAAATGTTACGAAGTCTATGCGAAGCAAAAGAAAGCGATAGTATAAATCGCTATATATAGAACGCGTAACGTACAGATTAAGCGCAGTACCTCAGACACCCCAATTAGAATATTAAATTGTAAGTCTAAAACAACATCCTTAACTAAATATATTGAAACCAAACCCAGACATTTTTTATAAAATAATATCCTTACTAAACGCAAAACGTATGTGCGTCATACCTATCCTTACGCAGACGCATGCACTCCACAAATCACACACACACACGAGCGCCCAGCTGACCAAATCTGTGCGAGGGTTCAATGAACGAATTTAACGTAGGTGCCTAAAATATCACAGAATGCTATGAACAACTTCTGATAATTGAGTTTACCGTGTAATTATTTATAGTTTGGTCAGCTTAGCTATCTACCTGTAGGCATTACTGAATTTGGTATTGTACCTATGACCGTGCGAACGATAATTCAATGACCGGACATTACTTTAGCTTGATGTGATATTGATAAGCGACATCACCGTGCAAAATTCACATTTTCACAGACTTACTATTTCAGCCCCGCGATACCCTTGATAAGTTGTGTTTAGGAAGGTACAGTTTATTGGTTGTACTACAAAAATAAACGATGACGGTGAAAGAAAAAGACGGCGTGTTTAAAAGATTTGAATCATAATATTTACAGTCACTACAATCATATTGATAGGAAGAAGTACTCACAGAACTGGACTATTTATATTTTAGATATAGGTTATTTGTTTACACTAAATATATAAATATGTAATGTGTTCTTTTACATCGTGTGGTTTTAACACCGGAATAATCATAAGTTTGAAAGAAAATTATTGGCAACCGAGCTTATAAAAACAGCGAGTGACTGAGCTTGTCTTACTGACACCGGCAATCTATTCCACAACCGAATAACCTGCACCGTAAACGAATGGTCATAAAATTTTGTGGAATGTGTAGGCATCAAAAGTCTCAAATTCTCTGATGATCTCAAATCTCTAACATGTGTGTCATGAAGGAACTTAAAACGTTCTTTGAGATAAAAGGGAGTCGTTGGATTGAAAAGAATACTGTAGAGTAATGATAAAATATGTGCATTCCGGTGAAACTCAGCAGCATGATCATATTTGCGCAAACCAAATATGAATCGGATATAAAAATTTTGGAGTTGCTCAGCTTATCTAGCTGCACTTCAGTTAGATCTGGATAACTTGCATCAGCATAGTCGAGGATAGGGAGAAGAGATTGGGCAAGCGCAATTTTAGTGGCAGTCGGCAGAAAATTGCGCAATCTGCGTAAAGACCCCGCAGACGTAAACAGTTTGCGGCTCACTTCTTGCAACTGAGGACCCCAAGACAAATCTTTATCAATATAAATACAAAGGTCTTTTACTGAGTCACAGTAGGGTATAACAGCTCCATCAAAAACGATTTGGGGAAGGGTCGTCCAGTCAATTCTGGAACGTAGCCTAGGGCTGCCAACAATAATGACTTGAGTCTTTGCAGGATTAACCCTCAAACCATGATCCAAACTCCAATCAGAAATACGCGCTGAGTCTTTATTGACTATCTTCACCTCCTCAGACAATTGTTCAATGGGAGCTTGCGAATAAATTTGCAGATTTGCAGCTTCATAGCATATTTAATATACTTTAACGCCCTACCTCAAGTGTAAATTAGTAAATAAATAGATAACTTAGTAGCAGTCCACAGACCCGCGTCTACGGTGGCCGGATATCGGCTCGCTATCCCCGACCAACGCCCTGACAATATATACTTGTATGTGCTATAATGTATGTATGTAGCTAGAAGTTGCTCTTTAGTATTAAATAATCGCCAGTATTGTAACGTATTCATACACAATCATTAGAGCAGCATGACAGCTTAATAAATCTATAAATAGATCGCATATAAAGTTGCAATTGTTATTACGGAGGAATGGAAAATTACAATTGATAAAGGTATGTTAATTTGTGCTGATAAAATGGTGAAGTCATTCATACCAATTAGACCATTAAAAGGCAATTTTGAACATCAATATTTATAATTAAAAGATATTTGAAGATTTCCTACCTTTTTGTTATCTTTTCATGTCTTGACGGCTGCACGGATGTGGATGAAATAGATGGATATAATATGCAGGTATGTCATATTCCTGCCAGGGTTGTGGAAATATTCTAACCAGATACCACAGCCCCGGAACGCAAGGGGAATGCAAACTGAAGAGACATGGTGGGTTTTTAGTCAGTAGAAGTCTGACCCTCCCCTCTGCTCCACCCACTGCGGGAGAAGTCATTTGTTGATTTACACATCCAGAAAAAAGGTACTTATGTCATATTGATATTGAAATGGACGAGACTAGTGACGGAATGGTACCCGAGAGGCAGTAAAAGGAGCAAAGGTAGACAACTTAAACGATGGGAAGACGACATAAAAAAGATAGCTGGTCGAGAATAGACACGTACTGCAAGAGACCGAACAAAATGGAAAGCTTTAGAGGAGGCCTTTGTCGAAGGACAAGCTGTGAAAGAAAAAAACCGGTTACCGATATAAATAGATAAGAAAAAACATATACAGTATAATTTTCAAGTAAATGTTATAAGTTAGTTAATTATAATTTTACAGCAATAAAGGCTTATATATATGTCATATTGGTGGACATCCTGCCACATCCACATCCACACATCCACAAAACATTTTGGCATTACATTGTGCTTACAGCTAAGGAGTGAAATTCTCTACCGGAGTCTGTGTTTCTTGAAAGCTATAACCTGGGGTTCTTAAGTCAAGAGTGGATAGGTTACTTCTAGGCAAGCGTGCTTCATCTTCGTACACAACGTCACTTACCATCAGGTGAGATGGGCATGTGAGCATATTAACAATTTTAAAACATATTCCCATGGGATAATATTCAACTTCACGCGTGCGCAGGCGCTGTTAAAAGTTAACAATAAGTGAAAAGTTCAGAAACCCAAAATGGTTGTTCCTATTCTTTTTTTTTTTAAGAGATCTAACAATATGGGTTGAATCTACATTACTGGCAATCTTGTTAACTCCTCTAACTAAGCTAAATATGCTTGTGTCTGGAGTGGCTCCACGGCACTAGGGGGGGGGGGGGGGGGGTTCGAGCCCACGACCTTTCGATCACAATTCCGACATCTTATCCAATAGGCTGTTGACGTTTCTTCTTATTGTGTGGGCAACAGTCAGTGTATTTTGACATGTAAGATTTGTGAGACGTTTTTTTGTTTGTTCGTATGTATACTATACATACATCCCGTTATTCTGTGTAATTATTTAGGTTAGTAATAATTACTGAGCTTTGAACCTAAGGTAATTCTGTACGTAGAAGACGAGGAGATATGACAACAAAATAATGGAATAAAACTGAGTAGAGTAATTAAATACTGATGATACAAAAAATTTGATAATGACTGCGACGTTTTTGTTAAAAATGTTTTTTATTACTTCTACAGCGTGCAAAATTGCTATATTTAGAACATTATATTTTATTAATGTCAATTAAGTTCAAGGGTACCTTTTTTACTCTACCGGTTTGTCCATACATTGAACTGGTTTCCGGCCGACTAAAATCGTTATGGTGAAATTTTGTATATGGTCAAGATTTACATACTATAACAATGTTCGAAACTTATCACTTTTAATTTTAAACTGTTTAATGTTTTAATGCAAAGGTTTTTTTCGGTATTTATGATGAAATAAGCTCACAGAAGTGGCAAGCTGAAGTGGTAAATACAAGTTGTGGAATCAATGACAGTGGGCTGTGCCAGGTCAGTAAGGTGCGTTACAGGAATATTCTAACGTGATACCGTAGCCCCGGAACGGGGAACAGTTAAAGGAACAGGGAGGGTTTTAAGTCAGTAGAAGCATGACACTCCCCTCCGCTCCACCTAGAGGTGGAGGAGTCATTAGATGATTTTATTTTATATAAATACTAGCTGACCCGCCACGACTTCGTTCGCGTGGAATCCTTTTTTTTTTTTTTTTTGACGCTGGGAAAAATGCGTTACGCATGCCCACCCGTCGGGGGACGGGAGGGGTATGTGGGACTCCCCGTGAATCCGGTATACCCACTAAATGACCCAGCGGTGTTCCCACTGCGCCCAAATGGGAGGGCTATGGGAATCTTGACTTCCACGGCCATCCCGGCGCATGCCCGCCTAGCTGGCGGGCCCCGCACTCACCCCAGGTTGGGGGGCTACGGGAGTGGCCGGGAACACCTGGCCATTCCCGTCCGACACTGGTGGAGGCCTGTGCAATACAGGCAAGGGTGCCCCCGCATCCGTTGCCTGCTGGCCTCCACCTGGTTCGCGTGGTATCCTACCCCTACTCAACCAATACCACTACCCCTATCCTACCGATACCCTACCCATACCTTACTCTACCCCTACCCTACCCAAACCCTACACTACCCCTACCCTACCCTACCGTACCGTACCCTACCCCTACCCCTACCCCTACTCCTACTCTATCTCTACCCTACCCTACCCCTACTCTTGAGACTTTTCCTACTTATTTTTTTTTTCATAAGATCCTTCTCTTGACAAAACCAAACACAAAAAAAAAGAATCAGCTAAATCGGTCCACCCGTTTTCATTTTTTGCGCTTAGAAACACATTTAGCGATTCATTTTTATTATATAGACTAGCATTTACGCGGTGTTTTGCTCCCGTGGACTTTATTACGATAAAACATAACCTCTTTCTTTTGCAGCCGGGTAAAGTATAACCTTTCTCAAGCTTCATGCTACTTCAATACAAATTTCATCCAAATACACCCTGGACTTTCGAAGATTAGCGGGTTCAAACAAACAAACTTTTCCACTTTATACTATTAGTACAGATAAGGTCTGATGGGACTGATATGTATACACTTGTATAAAAGTACCTAAACTAAAATAAAGAGAGAAAAAAGCTCTGCCATATTTGACCATCGCCATATTGGATTTAAAATGACGTAAATTAGCTTAACATGCATTATCATTCAAGCTAAACATGTATACAACACTTCATCTTAGTCGGTTAAGGAAAACTTGATATTCATTTGCAAGTTTTTCCCGGATATACTATCGAACAGACAAACAAGGTAAGTTAAATATAACAATGTGTAAAAAATCCATCACAATTTTAATGTTTCCTGTTATAGCCTGGGGATTTTTAAGTCAAGATTGAATAGGCAACCTCTAGGTAAGCGTACTTCATCTTCGATAACATCAGCGCTTGTGAAATGAAATGATATATATATTTTGTGAATTGGTTATAGATAACACTTTTACACGCAATTTACATTTTATGTTTTTATGTTTAGCTAGATGAGGCTGGTGTTTCCTGACTACTCTAAGAAGAAACATCGAAATAAACTCAGAGGTCAACGTCTCTTTTAAACTTCATAAAATTTGTATTGATCCAATCATATGAAAAGCATATCTGTGGGGCTCTTTTGCGGAAAGATGCACACATTTAAGCGGACCTGTCTAGACAGTGCAAGCATTTGTCAGTTATCGTGTAACGTGCAACTTAGAAATTCAGGAGCTCAACACATTCTCAACTTAAGATGCTTACAAACGCGAAACAAACAAACGCGAGCCTATTACTCACCAACACAAAAAAAATCTCTTTATAAAACAAAATAGAGGTTAATATTAACATTAAAACATCTTATATTACTACAATGTCAGATTAAGAGTTATCATCACTAACCATCTTATGTTTCTAGTTTCTACATGAGAAAAATACACATTAAAATGAAAAACATATAAATCTCTCAAAACAATACAACTTACCTACCTAAATAAATGAACTTTTTAATTATTATAATCAACATAATGTTGTATAACTTCAGTGTACCTACCCAATTAACAGCAAAGTGAGCAGTTTAATTATTTTTTAAATGCATTTAACTAACAAAAAAAGAATGATCCATTAAATCTATTTCATAGCTTCTTCTAATTAAGTGAATGTAGCAATTGTTTACACCAGTGGTTGCCACTCTCGCCGATTCCACTCTCCCTGGTGACCAGGGTAAATGATGGCTCTGTCCGTCAGGTAGGCCTCAACCATGTGTGGCTGTCGTGACAGAGGTAGGTCAGCATCCGGTGATACCGGAGTGCCTGCCGTATGCAACTCCAGGGCAGGGTATTAAAGGCATTAGCGATGTCGAGAGACACCGCCAAGACGACCCCACCCCGGGACAACGCAGCCTCTGTCGAGAGAGCTCTCACACGCATGATGGCATCCACCGTCGAGCGCCCCTTGCGGAAACCAAATTGGCTATCCGCAAGATCCGGACCCACCCGCATGAATCGCACCTAGGACTTCACGTTCTAGACAAATGAGCAATACATCATTTTTATCATTATAAGATTATCTTTATAAGATTATAATAAAGCACCGTATTTATTAGTTTATTTTTTAAGCATGGCTCTGCAAAATACCAACTTGCTGCACTGGAGTCGATCGAGCGCAGGGCTAAAAGGCTTATAGGCGACGAGGTGCTATCGAGCACGCTTCATAGTCTGGCTCATCGGCGAACCGTTGCTTGCCTGTCGGTTTTCTATAGATTGTACTTCGGGGAGTGTGCGCAGGAGCTCCATGACCTGATTGCTCCATCTCCATTTCAATACCGGTCTTGGTTGATATGCCGAGCCGTCTTGTCGTACCAAGCGCTTCTCCTCCACATTTATTGTGCGCACAGCCAAGTTGTGGAATTCTCTGCCGGCTTCTGTGTTCCCTGCCACCTGCCTTTGAGCCTTTAAAGCAAGAATAAATAGGCATCTTCTGGGTTCGCTCGTCACATCGTAGACCTCATCTATCGCTTACCATCAGGCGAGATCAAGAGCGGGCTCATCCATAATAAAAAAAGCATAAATATGTATGTTATTAGCTTTTTTTTTAAAGATTACTATCAATGTGAGTACGATTGATCACAAAGTAATTCATAGATTTTTTAAAGGGAACTGCATCAAAAGCAATGTTGTTAGAATCCTTATTACTAGCAATCTTGTTAACCCTCCAACTAAGCGAAATATGCTTGTGTCTGGAGTGGGTTCACAGCAATTGTGTAATGGGTGGGGTTCGAACTCGTGACGTCTCGATCGCAAGTCCGACACCTTATTCATTAGGCTATTTGACGCTTTAACGAGTATTTTAATTATATTATTTCATTCCATTTTCTTGTACACCTACCACAATGTGTTTTTTTAGCTCAAAGAATGACTGATACAGAATGCCTTGCTGCATTAAGTCCGCCCATGTAACACTATTGTACAGACGCCAGAACATCAAGCTACAACAATCTGTCAAATTTCTTTAATAGATTTTCAACTTTATTGTTAAAGAAATTAGGTTCAAGGTTGATTGGGAAAATTTGACAGTTTCGGGTAGCTTCATGTGCTGGCGTCTGTACATAAAGTTTAAATAAACTTAAACCACATTAATTATCTCCTTAGCCTTTTCCCAACTATGTAGGGGTCGGTTTCCAGTCTAACTGGATGCAGCAGAGTAGCAGTGTTTTACATGGAGTGACTGTCTATCTGACCTTGATAGATAGATAGATAGATAGAATACTCTTTATTGTACACCAATAATTTAAACACACACTTGATTTATTTCACCTTTTAGTAGCGCTCCCGATACCATGTTATCGGAAAAGGAGCGCTCTGAGGAATAAAAAAGGAGTGCTTCATTATGTGCGCTTCAAAATGGTAGCGCTTCGAGGAATACCTCTTGGTTGAGGTATTCCTCGAAGCGCTACCATTCACTCTGAACAGAGCGGCTCATCCCACTGCCTCTGAGATGACGGGTTGTCGGGCGGATTTAGGTTCGGGCAAGCGATTCTCCAGGTATCTATAGCTTCGGAGAAGCACGGCACATTGAAATCGACCAGTGAGATTTTCTGGTTGTGGTTTAAAGATTTTTTTTGACAATGTAAAGATTTAAATTGTCCTTGATAAAAAAAAAGCTGAAAAATGCATATCTTTCTATCTTAAATGCCAGTGGACGAGGAAATACAATAAAAAAATGTACCTCAAATTGTACCGCAAATTGTACCTTACTAATATTATAAATGCCAAAGTTTGTGATGATAGATGTATGGGCGAGACGTTGGCGTAACCTGTAATTATTATTGCTAATTATTGAGAAATATAGAATAACAGTGAGAGTTTCGTGTCGGTTTTTCATTCCTGCACCACAGTTTATCACACTTGTACTTAGTTACATCCAGCAATTCTCACGGAATTGGGATTGACGCGGGTAAGCCCTCCTACCCGAACGAATGACGCACATTCTATTTCGATACGGTTCTAGAGTTGTGAAACTTTTTTTCTCAGAGGTGAAAAAAAATTGAAAAATATCATGCAAACAAACACTTTTTTCTGGAATAGGGTTTTTCCAAAAATACGAAAATGAAAATATGGGAAGATGGGCTATCGTTAAAAACAAGCTGATATTAGATTTATTTTGGTGAATCCTTATTCACCAAAATAAATATAAAAACTTTTTTGCAAAAAAATAAAACCGACTTCCATATCAAAACACTACAAAGCCAAAAATAATTTTAATTTCGGTAGTCGGTGTTATTGGTTTTGTATTTTCTTTTTTTTTCACACCGCCTTCCGAAATTAAAATTATTTTTGGCTTTGTAGTGTTTTGATATGGAAGTCGGTTTTATTTTTTTGCAAAAAAGTTTTTATTTTCGCGCTTTTTAGTGGGTCAATTTGTAATTAATCTAGTTATAAAAGCCAAAATGTCAACTACAAAAAACTAAAAACGCGCGAACAAAAAACACAATATAGAGTAACCGAAAAGATCATCAATGTAAATTTTTTTTCAGACTTTTGTTGATTTTTCAGAAACGGCTTGTTCGATGTCGATAAAATTTTCATGGGACCATTTGGGAAGTATACCCTTTCCAACAAAAAAAGAATTTTTCAAATCGGTTGGCGAGCTACGGAGCTATGCCCGAACAAACATAAAAAAAAAAAAAAAAAAAAAAAAAAAACAAACAAACATCCGAATTGAGAACCTCCTCCTTTTTCAGAAGTCGGTTAAAAATATGGAAATACCGTTAATTTTTTGTTACATATTACAGAAATATAGCAAAATAATTGACAATACTCATTGATGTTCACATTTACGGGTGAGGATTTCCCCAATCTTTGTTTAGTTTATGTTTTGTTTGAATTGACTGCAGACTGCCGAGGGCTTGAGACTGAGAATTAGTTTTTAACCGACTTCTGAAAAAGGAGGAGGTTCTCAATTCGGATGTTTGTTTGTTGTTTTTTTTTATGTTTGTTCGAGCGTAGCTCCGTCGTTTGCGAACCGATTTGAAAAAATCTTTTTTTGTTGGAAAGGGTATACTTCCCAAATGGTCCCATGAAAATTTTATCGAAATCGGACAAGCCGTTTCTGAAAAATCAACAAAAGTAAAAAAAAATATTTACATTGATGATCTTTTCGTTTACTCTGCATTGTGTTTTTTGTTCGCGCGTTTTTAGTTTTTTGTAGTTGACATTTTGGCTTTTATAACTAGATTAATTACAAATTGACCCACTAAAAAGCGCGAAAATAAAAACTTTTTTGCAAAAAAATAAAACCGACTTCCATATCAAAACACTACAAAGCCAAAAATAATTTTAATTTCGGAAGGCGGTGTGAAAAAAAAGAAAATACAAAACCAATAACACCGACTACCGAAATTAAAATTATTTTTGGCTTTGTAGTGTTTTGATATGGAAGTCGGTTTTATTTTTTTACAAAAAAGTTTTTATTGTTAAGTGTAGTTTCAATTATAAAAAAAATAAATGAACATAATTTGACTTGAATTAAAAATAAACCAAACCAATTTAGTTTTATAATGTTTTATGTGATGTATTCGCTTATTCTGAAAAAAAAACAAATCTAGAAGAAAAAACGACGGTACCAAGTTTTTTTTTCAAGATTGTGAAAAAAATATTTGTTTATTTTTTCAATTTACATCTCTATACGGTTCCTTGAAACGATTGTCTTAATCAATTGCAAGGATTTTTTTTGTATACGTCTTATTCATTTGACTAGGGTTGCCATCCGTCCGGGTTTTCCCGGATTTGTCCTAGTTTGGAGAGCGTCCGAGGGCGTCCGTGGGTATTTTCCCAATAAGCGTCCAGATAAAACCCGAACACATTGGTCTTACGGGTACCATAAAGCAAGATTTCTATTATTATTTTCCTATGGTACCTATTTCATCTCATTGTTTATGTTACGTTGATTTAATAAAAAGAAGAAAGAGTTTAAAAAAGTTCTAAAGATCTACAATGTTATCACTTTGTCAGTAAATAAAAACCATAATTAAACATCGTTGTTATTAGTTTCAAGTTCAAAAATGTATTTTTCTACGGTGTCCGGGGAAAAACTGTGCTTATACCCAAATGTCCGGGGTTTATAAGTCTTTGTCTGGGGCCGGCAATTTTGGTGATGGCAACCCTACATTTGACACAAGTCGTTGACACAAGATGAGGAGATTCAATATAACACAAATATAGTTTCTCTAATCATATACTTAAGTATATTTAATTAATGCGTCTATAGTCGAATTAACGGGCACGCCGCAATTGCGGCGGTAAGACCCCCTTCTTTGAGGAGTGGCTAGATTGGCGTCACAGCGTCTTGACCTACCGCATGACGCAGGTCCTCACCGGACACGCAAGTTTCGGGGGGTACCTGTGTCTGATGGGGAAGGAAGAAACGCCTGGGTGTTACCACTGCGAGGATCGCCCTGAGGACACCGTAGAGCATACGGTGCAAGACTGCCCCGCTTGGGCAGAGCACCGACGTATCCTCACGGCGGCGATAGGCGGAGACCTCTCGCACCCGACACTGGTCGAGGCCATGCTGCGGGGCGAGACGGAATGGGAAGCGGTCGCCTCCTTCTGCGAAGCAGTCATGCTATTGAAGGAGGAGGTGGGCCGCGAGAGGGAGAGGATGGCGTCCTCCCTCCAGCCCAGCCGCAGTGGTAGACGCCCGCGGCGTCGGACGTCGGCCGACGATCTCCGGCCACCGTAGGCGCGGGCATGCGGACAGCGAGTAAAGGGCAACTCGCTGTCCGACCATGGACCATGCCCGGGTCGACGGCGCGTTGTGTTCCACGCGCGCCTCAAAGAGCGTCAGCAATATGACGAGGCCCCCCCTGTAGAGGGGCGAAGCCTGCCGGGGTCGTGGGACTTATCCCATTACCGTGACCCCGGAACGTAAAGGGCTATTGAAGGAACACCGTGGATTTTAGTCAGTACAAATCTGACAGTCCCTCCGGCCCTACCCGGGGTGGGAGGACTTATTTGATGATTTTAACAAGTTAAAATAAAAAAAAAATAGTCGAATTTAAGCGTCAATAGTATAATGGATAAGGTCTCGGACTTGCGATCGAGAGGTCACGAGTTGGAACCCCACCCCACCCACACAACCCCATTACACTATTGCCATGAACCCACACCAGGCACAAGCATATTTAGCTTAGTTGGAGGGGTTAACAAGATTGCTAGTAATGTGAATTCTACCCACATTAAAAGTCATTTAAAAAAAAAAAAATAGTTTTACCTTATTTTCGAGCGACAGTGATGTGGAGAAGTACTTCGTATAGCTTGTTTTGTATTTATGTTCTTACGAGACTGCCTCGTTGGCGGTAAAAGGGCAACTGCTGAGTTAAGAGGTCTCGGGTTCTAATTCCGGGTCAGGCAAAAAGTGATATTGGGTTTTTCAATTAGAAATTTCTCAGTAGTAGCCCGGAGTTTGCGAGTAGGCGGTACCGCCGTGCCTCAGAACGCACTGTAAGACGTTTCCACGCCCAATCTCTCTCCGGTCATGTCAGATTGCCGCCCAAACGGTTTTTTTTTTTTTATTAATAAGTAGGTTCGCGTTTGACCACCATCTCACCAGATGGTAAGTGATGATGTGGTCGAAGATGGAGCACGCTTACCTAAAAGTAACCTATTCACTCTTGACTTAAAGACTCCTAGATTATAGCTATCGGGAAACACAGACTCCGGCAGGCAATTCCACTCCTTAGCCGTACGCACAATGAAGCTAACCCCTAAACGTTTTGTGCGTATGGGTGTGATGTTATGCGAGAAAAGGAACAAAAATTGGCCAAGTGCGAGTCAGACTTGCCCATGAACGGTTCCGTAGTAACTACGCCTAACAAACTTTGTTTTTCATAGTGTTTGTATGAATTACAAAGTTAAGTTTGCGGTTTTAGAAAATATGCTATATCTCAAAAACTGCTAACCCGATCTCGTCTAAACCAATTTTTGTTGAAAGTTTACATTAAGATCTATAGCATATATTTTTTTTTAGATTTTTCACTCCATTATTATAGAAGTTACAGGGGAGGGGAACACACGTTTTACCACTTTGAAAGCGTATATCTTTTAAACGATTCACTTTATGAAAAAGTGGCTTTAGAAATTTCAATGTAATTTTCAAAGACCTGTCTATAGACACCACACTCGCATAGATTTCATGAAAAAAAAAAAAATGAGTTTCAGTTCCATGTGTGAAGAGCCCCTTTCATTCGGAAAGCAGTTCACTAAATACATCTACCTACCAAGTTTCACATGTATAGTCTTAATTGTTCCTAAATAAAATGGCTGTGACATACGGACGGACGGACAGACAGACACACAGACATGGCAAAACTTTAAGGGTTCCGTTTTTTGCCATTTGGCTACGGAACCCTAAAAAGTGCTCCTGTACCTGCGGACATACTTGTACACTATAAATATATCCTTCGCAGATGTCTAATCTGGATGGACACCGTGGCAGAAATTGGCCAGGAGATCGACTATAATATAACGTTTAGTAGATATACGTTGGTAGTAACATTTTAAATTGGTTTGTATTGTTGTAAACTTTCATGCCACATCTACACAAATCTACTAACAATAACATTCCGGGGTCAAGAAAATAAACTGGACACAAGGTATACCGAGTCTTAGAGTGAAATCCTCGTAAGTGAAAAAGGAGTAACTTTTCAGTCGGAAGAAAAATCCGCGTGCTATAACATTTTTGTACGGTTTCTTTTATGTTTTTTTTTATTAATTTATATGTAAATTTAACCCGTTTTTATATCGAGAACTGTTCGATATTATGTATAATATGAAAAATATTATACATAATATCGAACAGTTCAGGAATGCATAATCCATGGCCTGATTACGCTAAACTGACGACGCGATGCGAGTGTTTACGAGGTTCTCACTTACTTTCATAGATAGCGTTTCGAGTATCGAATGAACATATTAGTGAGATCAGGATGTGCGTTGCTAGGATTGCTTTCTAGAAAGGTAATTAAAAATTTTTTGACAAAAATGTACTCCCGAGGTTTTCACTCTAAGGCGACGATACCTAAAATGTTCGCAATTGACAAATTTAATATTGTACTCCGTACTTCCCACCCTCACCTATCAAGAATAAGGTCCTTGATCTTTGTACAACACAAATAGGTACATATAAAGCATCCTTTTTATACCGCTAAAATTCTGTATTATCATGATTGTAATTCATATATCACCTTGCATTCATCGTATCCTTACCGTCACTGTTACGTGTTTATTTCAATGACAGAAATAAAATCAATGATGATGGTGATGATGATTTCATAGCCGATTCCGGCCACAGCTAGTGCATTCCCGTTAGTTATTATTATGTGTCCTCACATGACTGACGCAACCAATTTCATAAGTGTATAATCACAAATGTTACATGTGTACACCCTTATAGTTTCGTCATGTCTGTCTGTCTGTCTGTCCGTCCGTCCGTCTGTCTGTCCGTCCGTCCGTATGTCGCAGCCATTTTATTCCAAAACTATTAGGACTATACATATGAAACTTGGTAAGTAGATGTATTCTGTGAACAACACTATGAAAAAATGCGAAGGTGCGACCACAAATGTTACATGTGAGGACACCGTTCACGGAATAGTAGATGTTAGTCGGCGTTTTGACGTGTTCTCGCTTAGCGTCCAATTCCCAAAAAAGTAAGATCAAGAAGTAGGTATGTATATGTAACTCGAACAGCTAGCCTTGCGTGTCCCAGCCATTAATCCCAGTAACTAAGCTGACACTCCGCTATCAATGCAGTTTCCATTTACCATTTCCCTACTCTATTAATCTGAGATGGAAAAAGCTAGAATTCCACGCTAATCTCGGTATTTTTAAGGAGAAATATGACATTCTCCGCGGCTTAGTGGATTACGTAATAGTGGATTCGGATTGTTTGTCTTGTTTATTTATTTATTTATTAAAACTTTATGCAACACAAAATGTACAAAGGCGGACTTAGGTAATGCCATAGGTATTCTCTACACCTCAACCATGGGTGGCGAAGAGATAACATGACAGGTGCATAAAAAAATAAACTAAGTAGATAATATTATATACAAAGTAAAAGTCTTATTACATAAATAACTAAAATAAACTTACATACATATTTATCATAATACATACCAAATATATATAAAATATTAATAAAAAGACAAAGACAAAGTGTTAAAGGCAGCCAAGGGCTGTGAATGTGATAATAGGGTAGGCAGTAGTGTCTTAATATTATTTTATTTTTTTGTAGTAGCTTACCCATATTGTAAGTATTGTATTTTTGAATTGCACCAAGCTCATTCCATCATCGGACTACAAGACAAACGGCGATGCACCATCAGGCAAGGCGATTACGTTACGATTCCGATTAGTGTAAGTTGCAGTAGGGAGTTTCATACAAATAATACTGAACGGCTCAAGTTGATACGGTGACGATCTCTTTCCGAGCTGATACGTATGCTATGACCTTATGTCGTTAGCGGTGACGCCCGGCCTTTGGTTCCCAATGTGTTGTATCACCCGTTTTAGTTGTTAAGTCCTTATTTGTTTCTGTTATGGTTAACAATAAAGAATAGGTATATTTATCTCTTCTTTTTCGTTGTTTTCTTCATTGCCGAAGGTCGTGTCTCTTATGAATGCTGCGCCGATATAGCTAATGCAACAATATTTCTTCATACCACCTGTCTTCGCCTTTACTTAGGATTGTCGATACACTATGTCCGGTGATGGTTTTTAATAAATTAGACCATCGGATAGGTGACCGACCCCGTCGACGTTTTCTATCTGTCTGTCATATCTATATATAATTACATGACCCGCCCAATCCCACTTCGGCCTAGCAGCCTGTTTTGGAATGTATCGTCGACGTTTTTGGTCGTCTTTTGTTCGGTTTATGTTTATCTGTACTTATAATATTATAAAGCGGAAAAGTTTGTTTGTTTGTTTGCTTGAACGCGCTAATCTTCGAAAGTACTGGGTGGATTTGGATGAAATTTGGTATGGAAGTAGCATGAAGCTAGAGGAAGGTCATAAGCTACTTTTTACGCGACTGCAAAAAAGTAGAGTTCTGTTTTTACTGTGATAGAATCCACGGGAGCGAAGCCCCGCGTGAGTACTAGTTTTAAAATAAAACATTAGAACCCTTTCAATCAATGATACATCATCAGCCTCCTTGCTTGCTGAGGACTCTCAAACTAATTCTTGCTAGGTTATTAAAGTTCTATAAATGATAACTGACTAATGATCGCACTGTTTTGACAGATCCACTCAAATCTGTGTGTTTTTTTCCTCAAAATTGATATTTTGAGGAAAATAGCACACAGATTTGAGTATACAACTAAATTAGAGGTCAAAATCACTTTTGTGGTGATCCAAAAAAGTAATTTTGACCTCTAAGCTTATTACGTTGTTTCTTGTCAGGAAGTCAGCTAAGAAACACCGGCCTCATCAGATCAGAGTAAATGTAATACATGGTACTTTTGTTTTCGACGAGAACATCATTAAATAACTCCACCCACTTCGGGCGGAGTGGAATGGAGTGTCAGACTTCTACTGAATAAAAACCCACCCTGTTCCTTCAGTTTCCCTTGTAATCCGGGGCTGCGGTACATCGTTAGAACATTCCCGCAACAAAAATAAATATGATTAATCATTTTTGCAGAACATATCTGGCCCAGTGGTTACAGGTACTGGTCGTGAGTTCAAACCCAAGCAAGCACATCACTGTGTAATTTATCGCTGCCCACAAAACGAGGAAATAAAACATCTCGAGTAAAACCGTTAGTCCCAGGACCGAAGCCACATACACACGACATAGGCCTCCTTTCTATGAGAGAGAACGGGCCGTTATCGGTGACGCAGCATCAGTGCAGGTTCGGTCGTGTATGGAATACTGCTCTCATCTTTGAGATGGATCTGCGAAATACCAATTGGACGCGTTTGAGTCTATCGAGAAGCGGACCAAAAGGCTCATTGGCACTGCATGCACTGGTCGAGTCAAAGCTCCAGAGCCTTGAACACCGACGACGAGTTACAAGTCTATCGGTTTTCTATCGGTTACATTTCGGGGAGTGTGCGATGGAATTACACAATTTAAACCGCCAAGCCCGTTCCATCATCTGCTGAATTACCGTAAAACGCTGCAACTTTGCCAACTAAGCCCAAATTTGCCTATTTCGTTTAATTAACGATATTTCGCGTTTGCTTCGTTTTTTCTTATTTTCTACCATTTGGTAGTGATTTTACATTATTAGGGCAACATATTTTTCATTTTTTGTAATGGTAACTTCATTATTATTCCGTTAGTTGTACGACAAATACTGGTGCGACTGAGTGAAAATTTTTAGTGTCTTGTAACTTTTGAAGTTTTAGCTAAAGAAAAGGTGTTTTCGTGCAGCTATAACATTCCAGGGTAAGAAAACTTTTTTGCAAAAAATAAAACCGACTTCCATATCAAAACACTACAAAGCCAAAAATAATTTTAATTTCGGTAGTCGGTGTTATTGGTTTTGTATTTTCTTTTTTTTTCACACCGCCTTCCGAAATTAAAATTATTTTTGGCTTTGTAGTGTTTTGATATGGAAGTCGGTTTTATTTTTTGCAAAAAAGTTTTTATTTTCGCGCTTTTTAGTGGGTCAGTGAATTTTCCAAATCGATTCGTAAATGACGGAGTTATGCGCGAACAAAAAACGCAATGCAGAGTAAACGAAAAGATCATCAAGATAAATTATTTTTTCGACTTTTTTTGATTTTTCAGAAACGGCTCGTCCGATTTCGATAAAATTTTCATGGGACCATTTGGGAAGTATACCCTTTCCAACAAAAAAAGAATTTTTCAAATCGGTTGGCAAGCGACGGAGTTATGCGTGGACAAACATAAAAAAAAAAAAAAAAACAAAAAAAAAAAAAATACAATCATCCGAATTGAGAACCTCCTCCTTTTTTAGAAGTCGGTTAAAAATACTATCTACTTTCCGTATTACTCGATATTTTTGTTAAAAGGACACGATTTCATTAAAATAACTTAGCAGGAAATGTTGAGCACTGTTTTGAAAACTTGAGTGATACAACTTTGCCTGGGTCTAGGGATGTCACTAGTCGGATTTTAATAATTATATATTTTTACTATGTAAATGTTGTATTAGCATGAAATTTACACAGCTTCGAACCCGGTCAAATCGACACGTAAGCGCTTGCATGCACTAAATTCCCTTCGTTTTACGATATTTTATTGCATAAATTGTTAAAGTTCCGAAGTCGGGTGAAGACACTGACTACTGTATAAACTCAAATATTCTCTGGAAAAGCCACTATTTTTAATTTTTTTATTAATAATTACGAGTCGGTATTGCTAAAAAAGCATTATATTTGTGATTTTTACTCATAAGTGGAATTTGGTTTTATTTTTGAAAAAAGTGAATAAAAGTTTAAGAAAATAATCCGTATTTTTTTGGACAACCCTTGTTTCAACGACATTTTTGTATGAAAAGTTTGTGGTACCTGCTACAACATTGCCTATCAGCAGTAAAAAAATATTCAATACCGTCATGGCAATAATATAAGTGCCGGGGACAAGCACGTGTCTCTTGTACACGGAAAAAAAATACTAAAAAGATCAACAATATATTTATTGAGATATCCTTCTAGGCAAAGTTGTGTCTTTTACCTACAACTTTGCCTACGACTTTGAGTGTTTGTAATTCTGAAAAACGGCATGATTTAAATAGATTTGGGTTCTACCTGGTAAGGCATAAGGTCTGTTTTCCATCTGGAAGTCTGTAAAATCCGCAATAATAAACAGGTTCAGAGATACGAACATAAAACGTCAAAATCCGGGCAAAGTTACAGCATTTTACGGTACACAATTTAAATCCGCCAAGCCCGTTCCATCAACGGACTACGAGACAAACGGCGAAGCTCCATCGTTACATGGTGGACATCCCACCCATACCACAGATTACTAAATAGTTACTTCGTAACCCATACGCACAAAACGTTTTGGGAATACCTTCATTGTGCGTACGGCTAAGGAGTGGACTTCCCTGCCGGAGTCTGTGTTTCCCGATAGCTATAACCTAGAAGTCTTTAAGTCAAGAGTGAATAGGTTACTTCTAGGCAAGCGTGCTCCATCTTCAACTACATCATCACTTACCATCGGGTGAGATAGTAGTCAAACCCGAACCTATTTTCTTATTTTTATTAGGTACCAGGACGATTAATATTATTGTGTCACTCACGGCTGCGCCAAATAGACTCAGTTTGAAAAAAATTACAATATATAAAAATACTGGCAGTTGTGCTGGGTTTCCCTCCCGTGGATTTTAAAACGATAAAAACAACACTTTCTTCTTTTGAAGTCGGGTAAAATAGCCTATAACCTTCCACAAGCTTCAAGCTACTTTTATACCAAACATCCAAATCCACCCAGTACTTTCGAACATTAGCGCGTTCAAACAAACAAATAAACTGGAAAAGTTTATTTGTTTGTTTGAACGCGAATTGATAATATAAGTATAGATGATCATACTTCTGAAAAAATACAAGATGTTTCAGATGTACATGCTAATATAAACTATATTAATCACTCAAAAAAGCGTTCTTCAATTTATGAGTACACATATAAATTTTAATCATGCTTAAATATAAAACAAATGTCGCACTCAGACATTTTTTTGACCTCAAGTTCTTAAAATAGCAGTTCTAATTTAGTCAAACAAGTTTAAGCAAATTCGTTTGTTCTTGTTTCGAGTCTATTCGAGTATGCATTCTGCTGGTATTTCCGTGTCTGATTACCATAACTCGTTAGTTTAGATTGCCATCTGACCGATTTCAGCTTAACCTGGGGTCACCTTCCTCATTCTTCTGTCCACTTATTCTCATTTGTTATGGTATCACATTTCTTTCTAGCCAGATTCATCTTAAATACGAGTATACATAACAGTACATGAAGAGATTGTCTCTTTAACGGTCAAAGAGACAATCTCTTCATGTACTGTTAGCCCTGCGTGAGTACTAGTATATAATAACTTATATACTAGTACTCACGCGGGGCTTCGCTCCCGTGGATTCTATTACGGTAAAAACATAACTCTCCTTTTTTGCAGTCGCGTAAAAAGTAACCTTCCTCAAGCTTCAAGCTACTTCCATACCACATTGCATCCAAATCCACCCAGTACTTTCGAAGATTAGCGCGTTCAAGCAAACAAAGAAACTTTTCCGCTTTATAATATTAGTATAGATAACGTGTAATTTAAAGGGTATATACCCCAACGAGCACATTAGTGGAAATAGCAGCCTATTTTGTTACTTTGGGCTGTAAAATAGTGGTTTAAGGGTTCAAAAAGCAGTTCAAAGTTGCATATCTGCATCCGTAAACGACTATAGCTATAAAAGTTACTTAAGGTGCTATAAAATGAATCAAATTCTACCCTAGCCTTCACAGTAGTCCACGGTACAACTCATTTACCACTTACACCTTTATATGAGAGTTACGAAGGTCATTCTGCCACTCACAGCTGCACAGTGGTTTCCATTGTAACTTTTATAGGTTATAGTTATAGTAACCACTACTGTATTACTATAAGTTTCATTATAGAAATAATAGAAACTCTTATGCATACTATAGTTACAAAAAAATCATCAGTGTAACTAAGGCCTTTAGTAGCAATAGTCATTCCTTGCAGGCTCAATCCATTCGCCATTTTACAGCCGCTTTTGTAACTATTATAAAACACTGGTACTCACGCGGGGCTTCGCTCCCGTGGATTCTATCACGGTAAAAACATAACTCTCCTTTTTTGCAGCTTCAAGCTACTTCCATACTAAATTTCATCCAAATCCACCCTGTACTTTCGAAGATTAGCGCGTTCAAGCAAACAAACAAACAAACAAACACACAAACAAACAAACTTTTCCGCTTTATAATATTAGTATAGATTTAATTAAAATGGATGCTAAACGAATAAGTACGTAACTAGATCTTATAACCTCAAAAACTGGAAAATAGGAGCTTTTTGTGGCTGTGAGTTGCACTAGGGGAACAAAAATCACTGGAAGCATTAGAAGGGTGAAAATTAGCGCTATGATTCTCAAAAGGGAGTTATTAGAGCTAAAACTGCAGGTTATGACTACATTACAATGACGCCATGATTTTTTAAGAAAAGTTATAATTCACTTGCAAAATTGAGTTGATATACATTGGTTTTTCAGTTAAATGTGCATTAAATGTACCGGTAAACAATCGGCCACTTGCGAATAGTAAGTTATCGACACGTAAACATACGGAAATAAAATTTATTCTGTATAACAAATAAAAAATATCACATATCTTTTGTTAATTTTTTAAATATCACAAAAGCGCGTTAAAATTACTCGAAAATTATCTTATATATCTACAGTAAACTGGACAGCGTTTTAAGTATCTTTATATATCTTGCTAATACAGAATACAAAATTTTACTTCTTTTTGTTTTATTTTCATGATGGCGACCAAAACACTTTACCAAAATATTACAAATAACGTCAACTGAAGATATACCATAAAGAACTATAATCAATTCATTCGTTCAAAGTAGTTCAAAATCATTCAAAAGTAGTGCTACGAGAGCTTTAGTATAGCGTTAATAAATCGTTATAGCTATTAAGGAACCTTTATGCAACCGTTGTGCAGGTTAAATGTAACTTTAGGTAGCATAAAATGGCGCCCAAATAGCGCTAAAGCGGATGCTTTAAGTCTGTAGTAGACGCTCTAGCTCTTACGTCTATTACCATCAGTAATAATCGGATACGCTCCAAAGCCCTAATGCAGCCCATTTGTGCTAGTTGGGACATACCGAGTGCACGGCTTCTTTGGATGATAACAAACGATATAGCAAGGGTTTTGTAATCCTATGTCTACATGTGTGGAGCTTATTAGAAATTTCAATACATTGGATACCAGAGGCCGAATTTTTCTAATTAAGAAGAACGAATAGAATTATCGTTTTATTGGCAAGTGACGTGGAAAGTGATGACCTTCATAGTGCTGTGACACGTTTGTTATTACTGGTATTCAAGGAACATAATATAAAACCAATAATTTGGGGTTCATTCTGTGAGTCACTTATTTTAAGCTGAAACTTTGCATAGAGACTCCATACCAGATGTTGTCTTCAGTCCTTTTGGATAGATATGGGGTTTCCGTTACACGTTGTAGATAACTGTGTGTTATAATCTCTGTTTTAGTTAAGTCTTAAGAAATTGTATCTGGATTAGTAGCATCATCATCTTCTTCTACTTTTTGACTTACCGTTACACGTTGTATAAAAAGAGGCAAAGTGCGAGTCTTATTCGCCCATGAAGGGTTCCGTTGTAACTAAGAAAAATAACTTTGTTTTTCATGGTGTTTGTATGAATTACAAAGTTATATTTACGGTTTTAGAAAATATCCTATATCTCAAAAATTGCTGACCCGATCTCAATCAAACCAATTTTCGTTGAATGTTTACATTAAGGTCTATAGCATATATTGTTTTTTTTTAGATTTTTCACACTATTATTATAGAAGTTAGAGGGGAAGGTTGGGCGATACACATTTTTCCACTTTGGAAGCGTATATCTTTTAAAGGATGAAAAAGTGGTTCCAGAAACCTCAATGTAATTTTTTAGATTTTTTAGATATAAGCCACCATCAAATCCAAGTTTCACCACTGGAACGGGTTTGTTACTCCCATCTATATAACGTGTAACAGAATAAATGCAATTCCTGAAAGTAGTTGGTTCAGAATCGACGTTTGAATCGATTTCCGTCATAAAAAATAGGTGTTAAATTTTGACGGAAAAAATCTTTCATTTAACTTAAAATGGAAACACATTATCATGACAAATTAATACAATCCAATGCGCTCGTGTGCGTGTCGGCTGCTAACATTAAATGATAAATGATCTTTATTTTGCAAATTGGTTATTAAATAACACTTTTACACGTCATTTTTTTCCCTAAATATTAACTAGATGAGGCCGGTGTTTCCTAACTGACTACCCTGAGAAGAAACACCGAAACAAACTCAGGGGTCCGTCTCTTTTAAAGTCATTACAATCTACACTGAATTAATTATATGGGAACCTTGTAGGTTTCAATCTGAGGCGGTCTTTTGAAGAAAGATGCTCACTGATTTGAGTGGGCCTGTCCATACAGTGCAAGCATTTGTCAAATGACGTATAGCTCAACTTAGAACAAGGAGCTTAACGATTTGACGAACAATACCTTTAGGTAGGGCGCAAAAAGCACTCAAACACATTGTATGAGTATATGCGTCTGCGTAAGGATATTGTATGACGCTCTAGGTTTGGTTTCAATTTATGTATTTAGTTACGGATGTTGTTTTAGACTTATAATATTTAATATTCTAATTGGGGTGTCTGAGGTATTGCGCTTAATCTGTTACACCTTGTATAATACCTATCAATCTACTAGCGGCCTGCAGAGGCTATATTGTGTAGATATTAATATGGAGTCAGTATGGAATGTTTAAGTCGATTGCTGCTAACTGGGACAGACATGCGTTCTGATTTCATAATGTCACTTTTTCCAACTATTTTGGGGTTAGCTTCAAGTTTAACAGGAAGCGGCTGAGCTCAGTAACAGAATTTGTTCGTGGAATAACTCCATAACCTAGTATCCGAGCAACACTAAACCCTTTGGCAAGATTGGTATCCGATTTTGTGGCATTTGACTACTCGTAATGACTGCCAAAGATGTTCCAACTGAGATAGCCAAGACCAAAAGTTTAACGTGCTTTCCAATGCAAAAATAACACCGTTATAATAAAATATAACAACACGGATATGATATCAAATTTTCAAAGAAAAAAAAAACTTTCAAACAAAATTTTCACAGGCCCGTGAGAAAAATGTTTTAGGATGTAGTTATTATGTAAAATAATAAAAAAGTGTGTTGTTTATCTGATTATATTTACATGTAACTTAGGCATTATGTGAGTGTTTTTTTGTAAGAAAATATCAAAGCATAATTAATTCGCAACAGGTGTATAGCAATATTGATAACTATCTAATACAATTATTTTAAGAATTAAACATAATACATATTATATAATTAGCCCATAATGTAATAAAAACAGTATAGGCATAAAATTCAATGTATATTATTTATTGTTTATTGTATATATTGATGCATTACATAAAAACCATTCCAAATAAACTGTTGTATATCAATGTCTAATCCAATGGCGAGTAGCTGCCTCCTAAACTAGTCCAAGACCTCTCTGTTTTAGGAGCCAAAGTTCTTCCAGGAAAATGTTCACAGTACGTCTTTGAATTATGCAAGTACATTAACAGTACTTTGTAATAAATAAAGACACATTACAAATCATAGGTACCTACTTAAAACATTGTACTGTTATTAAACAATTAAATCATTAAGTTTAATTAATTAATACGGGCATAGTGGATGTTGGCAAAAAGGCAGCTAGGCTGAAATGGGATTAGGCGGGTCACGTTAGCCGTATGCACCAGGACCGCTAGACGAAAGTCTCTACACAATTGATACGTCTCTACAAAGCCTCTACAAATGGAAGATGGACAGCGCCCCTGAGTCCGGCCCAGGAAGAGATGGCGAGACGATCTGGACGTGTTCCACGATGGTTGGTCTGAAGCGACGCGAGAAAAGAGCGTAAGGAAGGAATTTGGAGAGGCTTTTGCCCAGCAGTGGGACAGTGTAGGCTCATAAAAAAAAAAAATTAGAAATTATGTCATTATATTAAAATTAATTATTGCAAAACCATCATTCATTGTTACAACTTATTAAAATAAATATAGCGTTATATTATTTATTGATAATTTATTCATTATTCATTTTAAATAATCTGCAACTACATAGTTTATTGTACGGTATAGTCAATTTAAGTTGCGATTGAGATAAGTGTGTCAGTTTTGCCGTGCGACAACTTCTGCACCCATTTGGCAGGCAAAGTTTTCTTGAATGGGCTGTTATCAATCACGTGAACCTAGTGCAGGTTAGTGGATGTTGTGTCTTTGGAATTTTCAGGTCTAGGACAAGCCGGTTTCCTCATGATATTTTCCGCCACCGTTTTAAGAGCAAGGACCATGATGGATATAACACAAATTAATGTACTTGCCTGGTTAAGAACCCACAACCTATAACTCGTAAGTCGCGCCTATTATAACCGGGCCACCAATGCTCTAGTATTTTATTTTTAAATATAATATTTCTTACATAACATGCCTTATTTTGGCTTATTTATAAAAATTAGATGTGCGGTACCACGGACTTGTTTAGATCCACTTTAACCCTACATTTTTGTAGTCATCAATGCCCATGTTCTTGAAATACCCGATCGTGACGTGTTGATCGACAGATGCAATAAAATTATGGTATGAGTACTGTGCTCGAGGCTTATATACTTAGAATAATATTGTGAGTCCTAATTATTTTGTGAAATAATTAAATATTATTTTTAATATTAAATTCAATATTTATTCAGAAAAGATAACAAAAGACCTGTCATGACAATAAAATAACATGCCATACAACACGGTAAAATAACATAAAATAAACGATACGTAATTAATAAACAATAGTTAGCAGTCAAGCTTGGCTGCTATATTGACGTGACGTTATGTTTAATACATAAGAAGTGAATTAATTGCTGTTATTGATATATTACCGTTGTAATTAATCAATAATAAATAAATAAAAAGTTATTTAAGCATTTCGCCAGCGCACGCGATTATATTAATAATTTAGCGGCCTATTTTCTTCCGACTTACTTTACGAATATCCTTATTTTAAGACAACTAAGAGTAGTAGCGTAATGTCAACTAGCCTGTAGCCTTTCGCATGAATCTGCCTATCATAATCAGAAAGAACTTTTAGAATTCATCCGGTAGTTTCGAAGATTAGGTACCCCCTACAAACAAATAAAATTAAAAATTTATTATTTTTGAAAAATACTCCCACTATTATTGCGTCAATTTAAGGTAAATTTCTGCGTCTACCTTCACAAATTAGTATCCATTATCATGATAGATCCCTATCGACTACAGTGTACAAATATAGAAATATTGTAACAGACTCCGATGAAAATAAACACCAAAACAGTAGCAGGATTATGACAGGCGAAGACATATCAAAGTATGTTACGGCATCGTCGATTCGACCAATCCCGACCATTTTGTGTCACGTGACTGGCGTTTAAAAATAAATATGTTTTAAGTTATTTTACTTCATAGCGCTTTTTGAAGTCATAATATCAGTCTGTCTATAAAGTCATGAAAAAATTGAGGGCGCTGCGGTCGTGCACGTAGCAACCCTGTAGGTATAGTGTGAAAAACTTGAGGAATTTGGGTAGAATTCACATTACGCTTAGTTGGAGGGGTTAACAGGATTGCTAAATCCTGTTAACCCCTCCAACTAAGCTTATTATGTTTGAGTGTGGAGTTGTTTCACGACAATAGTTTAATGGGTGGGGTTAGAACCCGTGACCTCTCGATCACAAGTCTAACATTAAGCCATTAACCCACTTGTTAATGAATATACTTTTTGTATCAGATTGTAATGAAATTCAGATATGTTTATAATTATATGATAAGATATTAAAGAAAAATACAAAAAAAAATGGTGTTCTTTTAAAAGGACGCTAGTAATATATGCTACCTACTAATGTAGTGTTCATAAAAAAAATAACGAAGTACCTCTATTGGCGTTTATTTTTGCATAAAATAAGGTAAAAACAAAATCTTACTAAAAAGGTTGTTTAGTGTGGTATAATTCAAAACAATCCTTTGGATGCAAGGGGCAAATTCGTTTTTTTTTTATGGAAAATAACACACCACACCTGTTTGTCTTGGTATTTTACTGTTTGTCTTGGTGTTTTGTCATCATAACGCGAAAACTTTATGAAGTATGACCTGGTTTCCGGTTTTATTTATTTTTTTCGATACGTTTCAAGAAGTGGAGTTGCAGTAATCTTCCGGATTCTTTCAATAATTTTAAATGATCAAATTCTCCTTCGTCGCTATGAAATAGTAGCCAAGCATTTTGGACTGACATATCCAAACAGTGACAAATCAATGGGAAATACTATTTTTCGCCTTTATCGATGTGCGATAGGGGCCAATATTTCGATCTGACATGTCTTATCTACACCTCCCATATTTTCATTACAACTTTTTATGTTGGCTAGTTGGTCGCCTTATACTTATAAAGCAACAAAAAGAGTATGTACATACTTTTTTTGTTGCTGTGAAAAGCATCTTATTTTATATAACGGGTACACTGTTATCGTTCCATTTATACAATAATTTCTTCAGATCTTGTGGATTTGTACTTCAGGGAACCACCATCCATTTTCTTGAATTCTTTGTTTGTTGGTAGTGGACATCTATAAACTAATAAGGGCATTCCACAATCTGCTGCATCTTCTGGGTACTACAATATAACCACTGAATAGAAGAATTCCTATGAAACACTATATTTCATCAGATGTTATGTTCCTATTTTGTTTCTTTGGTTTATATACTTGTTTGTATATTCTGTAAGCAAATCTATTATGCTATCATCAAACAATTGTTCAAAATAACATAATGCACTTTGTTATCTTGCCTCTTGATGCAGTAGTTAGGGCGTATATCTCGTATGGTCCAGTTATGGTCTTTGGTATGACCACAATTATTTTTGAAGTTGAAGGTGAAGGACGAGTTATTACTAATACGTCTTCATTTGGCAACTTCAGTTGCACCATTTCATCATCATTGGCGTAATCATCTTATGACAAGAAGTCATAACTAACTTGTGCTAATGCCCTTAGTTGCCTGCCAGGTAAAATTTGAATTTGTACTTGATTTCGTCCCCGGAATCTTCGTCAATGACATCAGCATTACAGTTTTCCGGTGGTAAAAATGTGATACTGTCAGGGATAAGTGCTTCATCATGAAGTTCCAACTCTTTGATGATTTCATGGAGTTGAGATTCCCAACTTTTTCCAAATATTTTTTTAACAAAAAAAAAAAAAAAAAATGTATAGGAAGTAGCAGTCGATATTACTACTGGGCTTTATAAAGAACACCATATAAAATCGCAAAATAAAGTAAGAAAAATTATAAAATAGTTAATTTTGTTTTTGTTATCACTTAAAAAACGGTTTGAACTTTGATTATTCACTATCGAATAGTTTGAAAATGTAATAATAATAAAATAATTCACCTCATGTTACTCATGGTAATTTTTACGTACAATAAGAGCTAAAAAACTTTTTTATTATATTATGATATTTCTCTTACAATAGTTGCATTATACTGCCACACATCTTAGCTTTGAAATGTCATCAACAAAAATTGTTTATACTAACCACATAAATCACAAGATTTTTGCTTATGAGCGGACCTTTTAAAAGGACGCTAGTAACAAGTGGGTTAAGCTATTGACGCTTCAATCCGCCTTTCATCATCTGTTTCCAAATATTCTATGTTAAAAAAAGTACGGTGGCCGGCACATGAACCTACTCCAATTTGTGAAAATAATTTAATAGATTTGCAACTTTATGACAACATGATAAGGTTCAAACTCAATTGGGCAAATTTACAGATTGGAATAGCTTGATGTGCTGGCGACTGTACATGGTCAGTTACATCACTTACAATGTCTTCGTTACTGCTATCATTGCTGCTGCAATCTTCGCTTAGGCGAATGACTAAGTCATCTATGTCTTGATTAAAAAGAATATTATGAACGAGGAAGAATAGAATTCTTGCTCGTTCATAATATTCTTTTTCAAGTTTGTAACGTGACGGCAACAGTTTTTCCATGTGTCAGGTGTAATTTATTTCATTCATTTTTGTTAATTGTAAAAAAATCAGTTGAAGGCCTCTTCAGCAAGTTTCATATCACGTGACCCAACATTGTGTTCTACCACTTTCTGTTTTACTTGAGCCCTTAATGATCTTCATCTACAATACGTCTCACTGTACTCTCAGATTTTCCTAAAATTAAGTTTACAAAAAATTAATATTTACAGAAAATTGATACCTATTTTTTAATTTAAAATCAGCGGTTTTGACCACCCAAAAGTATCAAAAGATCTAGTTGCACTACAATATGGTACAATGTAACAATCCTTATTTTAGTATTATAATCGTATATTTAGTAAATTTGTAACTTCTGGTAGATAAAAAACAAAAAGTAATACGATTACATACCTGTCATAGCTGTTGTTCTACCATAAGCATCATCCTAGTTTGATAAAATGTGTCCAGCTTGGTGTTCTAACAAACATCACTATAACACTTTAAAATAACTTCCGAGCTTCATTCCGATTTGATTTCATGATAATTAATACGTATCTTCGAAGTTTTATCCACGTAGATCATAGGCAACCACTGAAAACCAGCGCCGTGCAGTGAGCAAGCCCATAGCATAGCATAATGCTGAGTGGCTGCCTTGTTGCCACGTTTTTTGTTGTTTCCTATTTCTTAAATCGTTAATGTATAAATCTTTGTCCTTAGCTACTAACATAATTTCGTCGTAATAGCTACGAACCTTTTCGTTCTTTTTTTCTTTGTTCTTTGTTTCTATATTGCAGATTAATAAAAGCAATACAAAATACAACAAATAACGAGTAACCGATGACAGCCGATGACCTTTGATGTATTTTGATTTAGAATTGCCATACTTTTGCATAATGTTAGTTCCTTAAACATTCTTTTCATTATTGGTGTAGAATTTTATAGGTTTTATGTTGAGGCCTCCTTTGCATAGCTGGCAACTTGAGGTAATGGACGGGTGGGTTGTATGTCAAGGTTTTCAATAAACATAAAATTCAGAGGGGATGTTGTAATATTAGCGTAATAGAATTTTATGTCTATTAAATACTGGCAGGTTTTAAAGTCTATGGTTTTTTAAAAGTGTTATGTTGTTAGGAACATTTTGAATATGTCTTGATAAGTGTAAAAGAAATCGTGTGTGATGAAAAACATGAGTTAGAAGCTAATGCTTTTGTTGAAGTTTGTTGGAAATTGTTGATATATTTTAGTTTGAAGTGAGATAGATCGGAATCAGTTTTGTTTAGCAACAACCATGTGAAATAGTTTTTAGAGCGTTATTAAATATTTGTTACAAGTCTTTTATTTGGAAGAATAAATGAAGTATACAAAAGTTTAAAGACATTTATTTTATAAAGGATCCTGGATCATGTGAAACACACACTCAACAAGTTATGGGCCCAGCACGCTTCCACTGCGCAAATTGGATCCGGCCTAGTGCCACTCGATTTGAGCCTATGTGTGAAAAGTCCTCGTGACTAGTTGATGGAATTTCCAGTAAGACGGTACTCAACAGGTTATGGGCCTGCGCTGATTAGATTGGAAAGAGGAGTTTGATGCAGAATCATGAAGCCCTAAAATTGTGAAAATCGCATGAAAATTTGAATAGAAACAAAAGAACAAATTAGAAAATTAAAAATGGCGGACGAAATAACAAAATTATTTGAATGAAATGGAAAAAGAAAATAATAATTTGAGACGGGATGTTGATGTAGTAGTTGAAATTTGAAAGCGATGCAAAGGAGCTGTTGGTGATGATTTTCTGTATTGAAGATGTTGAAGTTCGAGGAGTTGATGTTGAAGATAGAGATTTTTGAAGATAGCGTTGAAGTTCGAAGAGTTGGTGTTGAAGATAGAGATTTTTGAAGATAGCGTTGAATAATTTTATATAGAGTCGAAGATAAGTTAGGAATAGGTGTTGAAGATAGTGTTGAATAATTTTATATAGAGTTGAAGAAGATAAGTTAGGAGTTTGTATTGAAGATAATGAGGTTTTTTGAAGATAGCGAAGAGTTAGTTTTATAAAGAGTCGAAGAAAATAAGTTAGAAGTTTTATAAGTGATGAGTAATTTTTAGGGTTCCGTAGCCGAATGGCAAAAAACGGAACCCTTATAGTTTCGATATGTCTGTCCGTCTGTCTGTCTGTCCGTCCGTCCGTATGTCACAGCCATTTTATTCCGAAACTATTAGAACTACACATGTAAAACTTGGTAGATAGATGTTTTATGTAAACCGCTTTCCGATTTTAAGATAATATTTAAAAAATATTTAAAATAAAGGGGGCTCCCCATACATGGAACTGAAACTGAAAATAATTTTTTTCATGAAACCTATACATGTGTGGTATTTATAGACAGATCTTTAAAAATGACATTAAGGTTTCTATAATGACTTTTTCATAAAGTTAATCGTTTAAAAGATATACGCTTCCAAAGTGGTAAAATGTGTGTCCCCCCCTCTAACTTCTATAATAATAAAGTGAAAAATCTAAAAATACCATATATTGTAGATCTTAATGTAAACTTTCAAACAAAATTAGTTTGAACGAGATCGAGTCGGCAGTTTTTGAGATACAGTATATTTTCTAAAACCGCAAATATAACTTTGTAATTCATACAAATACTATGAAAAACAAAGTTATTTGGCGTAGTTGTAAAAATAGTAAATAAGCTAGTTTTAAGAAATTTTAAAAGTCTTTTGTTTTTTTTTTTTCATATAAATATATTAAGTATATTATATTTATTATAGTTACCACGGAACCCTTCATGGGCGAGTCCGACTCGCACTTGGCCAATTTTTTTGTATGAACATGTGTGTTTAGTGATGGTCAGGGTATAAAATTCAGAGGGGATGTTTGTGATTGGTGCACCCAATAATAAAATGTCGTTACAATTATTAGATTTATTAAATAAATAAATTATTGTAAGTATATACATGTAAAAGAAAAGCTTCGTTTACAAGGGATCCTGGATCATGAAAAAAAAAATACCCAATTAACAGGTTATGGGCCCAGCACGCTTCCACTGCGCAAATGGAATCCGGCCTAGTGCCGTTCGGTAAGGCCTTGAGCCGATGTGAAAAGTCCTCGTGACTAGTTGATAGAGTTTCCAGTAAGAATTTACCCAACACATGTGTGTTAAGTGATGGTCAAGGTATAAAATTCAGAGGGGATATTGGTGTAGAATTTTATAGGTTTTATGTTGAGGTATTGGGCCTCCTTTGCATAGCTGGCAACTTGAGGTAATGGACGGGTGGGTTGTATGTCAAGGTTTTCAATAAACATAAAATTCAGAGGGGATGTTGTAATATTAGCTTAATAGAATTTTATGTCTATTAAATACTGGCAGGTTTAAAGTCTATGGTTATTTAAAAGTGT
Organism: Tholera decimalis; assembly: GCA_943138885.2. Taxonomy (NCBI): domain Eukaryota; kingdom Metazoa; phylum Arthropoda; class Insecta; order Lepidoptera; family Noctuidae; genus Tholera; species Tholera decimalis. Next base: position 7,649,958 of record OW964568.2, read on the forward strand.
TATGTTGTTAGGAACATTTTGAATATGTCTTGATAAGTGTAAAAGAAATCGTGTGTGATGAAAAACATGAGTCAAAAATTAGCTTTTGTTAAAGTATGTTGGAAATTGTTGATATGTTTTAGTTTGAAGTGAGATAGTTCGGAATCAGTTTTGTTTAGCAACAACCATGTGAAATAGTTTTTAGAGTGTTATTAAATATTTGTTACAAGTCTTTTATTTTGAAAAATAAATGAAGGACACAAAAGTTTAGAGACATTTATTTTATAAAGGATCAGGATCATGTGAAACACACAACTCCAACATTCATTACTTTATAGACAGACCATAGATTAGTTTCAACAGCACGCTATTTTTCATACTGTCAAATAACATATTTCATACCCAACGAGCACATTAGTGGAAATTGCAGCCTATTTTGTTACTTTCGGCTGTAAAATAGCGGTTTAAGGGTTCAAAAGCAGTTCAAAGTTGCATATCTGCATCCGTAAACGTCTATTGCTATAAAAGTTACTTAAGGTGCTATAAGCTGCATCAAATACTACCCTAGCCTTTACAGTAGTCCGCGGTAGAACTCATTTACCACTTACACCTTTATATGAAAGTTACGAAGGTCATTCTGCCACTCACAGCTGTACAGTGGTTTCCATTGTAACTTTTATAGGTTATAGTAACCACTATTATACTAATATAAGTTTCATTATAGAAATAATACAAACTCTTATGTATACTATATTTACAAAAAAATCATCAGTAGCAATAGTCATTCCTTGCTGGCTCATCCCATTCGACATTTTACAGCCGCTTTTGTAACTATTATAAAACATTTAATAAAAATGGATACTAAACGAATAAGTACGTAACTACATCTTATAACCTCAAAAACAAGAAAATAGGAGCTTTTTGTGGCTATGAGTTGCATTAGGGGAACAAAAATCACTGGAAGCGTTAGAAGGGTGAAAATTAGCGCTATGATTCTCTAAAGGGAGTTATTAGAGCTAAAACTGCAGGTTATGACTACATTACAATGACGCCATGATTTTTTAAGGAAACTTATAATTCACTTGCAAAATTGAGTTGATATACATTGGTTTTTCAGTTAAATGTGCATTAAATGTACCGGTAAACAATCGGCCACTTGCAAATAGGAAGTTATCGACACGTAAAAATACGGAAATAAAATTTATTCTGTATAACAAATAAAAAATATCACATATCTTTTGTTAATTTTTGAAATATCATAAAAGTGCGTTAAAATTACTCGAAAACTATCTTATATATCTACAGTAAACTGGACAGAGTTTTAAGTATCTTTATATATCTTGCTAATACAGAATATAAACTTTCACTTCTTTTTGTTTTATTTTCATGATGGCGACGAAAACACTTTACCAAAATATTACAAATAATGTCAACTGAAGATATACAATAAAGAACTATAATCAATTCATTCGTTCAAATTAGTTCAAAATCATTCAAAGGTAGCGCTATGAGAGCTTTAGTATAGCGTTAATAAATCGTTATAGCTATTAAGGAACCTTTATGCAACCGTTGTGCAGGTTAAATGGAACTTTAGGCTGCATAAAATGGCACCCAAATAGCGCTAAAGCGGCTGCTTTAAGTCTGTAGTAGACGCTCTAGCACTTACGTCTATTACCATTAGTAATAATTGGATACGCTCCAAAGCTCTAATGCAGCCCATTTGTGCTAGTTGGGTATGTAAAGACCTACTTAATATTGGTATGAATTGTTTTGTACTACAACCATTTTAAAGGAAAATATTTTGCAAGCAGATGTCTGTTATGTTGATTATGTTATGTCGATAAATGTTAATTGCCAAACCTGAATAATTTTATAAAACTTTTCCAAAGACATTCACCCCAAACGGCGGCGGCGGGTTAAAAAACAAAAATAGCATCATCTTTACCTGTATGGACTGCAATATAATGTATACCAACATCTTTTATAAATATAAATAAAATTGAAGGGTCTCTCATTGAGGTAATATGTACTACGTACTAGAGGAGCTATCCTAAGCAAAGGATATGTTCCATTTTGGCAAGAGTTTAAACTTAAGTTCGCTGCAGCGCTGAAACAATAATTAGTCGTATAACAAAAGAATAAAAACACGCAGCGCTAAAGCGCTTTTAAGGTGTACTTTTCTCGCACCAAAAGGTCGGAAGCGCCGTGATTTACATGACGCTTACTCATTTTGTTCAACGTTCTGCTATAACATGTCACTTATATAGACTATAAAAGTGACATAGCTTTATACCTAGCAATCTTCATACGCACTCTTTTTTCATACTTTATTATTAATTGACTTTAACCTAAAAGTAGGTATTTAAAATAAAACAAACTTTTGTTTATGTATATTTATATAATGAAACACGTGAAAATGCAACGAGCATATACAAGAAGTATGACTGGATGGTAACCAGGTCTCTTCACTACGGTTGTTTTGAACAAATTTTATCCAATTTTCTCTATCTTTACGGCCAAAACGTGAAAACCTTAAATAAACAAAATGTTACAAGTTATGTCTTACAATATGCAATAATTATTTTAATGTTTCAGTTTTCATCTTTTTTCGTTGAATAACCACAGCCAGTTTTTTTCTAAATATATCTTAATTTATTATTTTCCGCTATAAAAAGAATTGTCAGCTTATTCTACCTACGCTTATGACACAAATTGTCATATCTTAATTTTCAGTCTATGACACATGGCGTCTGCCAAATTAATATCCTTTTTCAAATTATATTTTAAAATTAATATTTAGTTACTCGCCGATGAAAAGTTATTCCTTTGCATTTCGCCGTATTAATTGAACTATTAGTGCAATATCGTAAAACACACGACGATGTTTAATGCGTTTGAACGTTTTTTTCCCTTTAAAACAAATAAAGACTTATGCGCTCAAGATCTGACAAGCGTCTTAGTGAAGTGCAGTCAATTTTTTCAATTCAATTATTTATTTGCATCAAAAAGGATTACAATATTACTTAAAAACTAGCACATAGAAAAAAGTATCAGTAAAATAATATAGGATCATCTGCAGCCGAACTAGGTAAACACCTGTATCTCGGCATACAGCGCCAAAGTCAATAGACCGTACTTGAACGGAATGCAGTAGTGGTGTGTGGTAATTTCTCTAGTACGTAGTACATATTACCTCAATGGGGTCTGTCTGTATAAGTTTTTAAGCTAACATATAAAATTGGGTATTTACCTAGTGTAAGCGCTTGAGATTACCAAATACAACTATTTCAACCGGGCGGATGGGTTTCAACTGTCGAGGGCCTGGAATCCAGTGGTACAAATGTGTAAAAACCGAAAAAGTGCCCTAAAAAGTTCGCGAGTGGACATGGTGAGTTTTGTGTGTATCGTACATTGAGGTAATATGTACTACGTACTAGAGAAGCCACCACACATCACAACTGCGTTGCGTTCAAGTGCGGTCTATTGACTGCTCTTCACTTAGACGCTTGTCAGATCTTGAGCGCATAAGTCATTATTTATTTTAAAAGTAAAAAACGTTCAAACGCATTAAATATACCATCGTGTGTTTTACGATATTGCACTAATAGTTCAGTTAATATGGCGAAGTGCAAAGGAAAAACTTTTCATCGGTGAGTAACTATATATTCATTTTAAAATATAATTTCAAAAAATATATTTGGCAGATGCCATGTTTCATAGACTAAAAATTAAGATGTGACAATTTGTGTTATAAGCGTAGGTAGAATAAACTGACAATTTATTTTTATGATTTGAATTTGAATTATAAAAAAACGAATAAAGAATAACGAATTCTGACAGTCATTAAATGCGAAGTGTGTGTGGATAGTTTAAGTACATCAGAAAGGCTGCCACATCATAAACTAATTAATATTAAAGATATCGGTGGCTTGTCCTACTCCACAGAAGACGTCTATAAAATATGTATCACCACGGAAACTATAATAAGAAAACTTATAAAAGAAAGTGGTGGAATCAGTCTCTCTACCAAATACTATTCTAGTTATATTACTGTTAATAGTTTGGAATATTTTATCCAGAAGGAAGTATTTACATATTTGCTTCAACATTCTCTTGATCAACCAAGCACTTTAAATCACTGAACACATTTGATACGCGCCATCATTAATAAATACACAACCATTCGCTTGAAACACGAAGCTAAAACTGATCGGACCAGTAATTATTTATCGAAACGGCAAAAGTTAACTAAACTTAAATTGTTCAGGGGTGACTAAATAAACATAATTATGTATATTATACAAAATATACATATCAGTAGAAAAAAATAATTAAAAATAAACTTAATACATATCTATATGCGTCAGTTTGTATCTAATAATCATTCCAGATGATTTTTATTATTACTGTTAATTGAATGTGCAGTTTTCTCTTATTACTGTCAATTTGAGAACGTGAGACTCTCGAGTATCATTTTATATGTAATTTTTTGTTGGTCTATGTATCCTCCACCCATACATATCACATTCGACGTTTCAAATTTTATATGTTTTTAGTACTTGTAACCGTGTTTCATTATATAAATATACAAAAACAAAAGTTTGTTTCATTTTAAGTACTTTTAGGTTAAATTCAATTAATATTAAAGTATGAAAAAAGAGTGAGAATAAAGATTTTTTTTTTTTTTTTAAAAGATTACTAGCAATGTGGGTAGAATTCACATTACTAGCAATCTTGTTAACCCCTCCAACTAAGCTAAATATGCTTGTGTCTGGAGTGGGTTCACGCCAATAGTGTAATGGGTGGGGTTCGAACTTGCGACCTCTCGATCACAAGTCCGACACCTTATCCATTGGGCTATTGACGCTTATTTTTAGATTGCTAGGTATAAAGCTATGTCACTTCTGTAGTCAGCAGTTTAATCTATATAAGTGACATGTCATAGCAGAACGTTGAACGAAAAGCGTAAGCGCTATGTAAATCGCGGCGCTTCCGACCTTTTGGTCGCGATAAAACTGCACCTTAGAAGCGCTCTAGCGCTGCGTATTGTTTTGTTATACGACTAATTCTTGTTTCACCGCTGCAGCGAACTTTAGTTTAAAATCTTGCCAAAATGGAACATATTCTTTGCTTAGGATGGCTCCTCTAGTACGTAGTACATTACCTCAATGGTATCGAACACAATCGAGTTTTGAGTGATACATGTGACAGTGGAAACGATGTCAATCACAAAAACGAACGAGAAAGAGGGTAGACCGATTCGTCTGCTTATAAACATTTACCCGCAATTACTTCAGTTCATCCGTGATCATGGCGCTTGCAACAGTGCCGATATATTTTTTCCCTTCTGCCTATAATATTTGAAGAGTTCCCTCGATTTCTCTAGGATTCCATCATTATCTGATGATGGAATCCAACCATCCAAGATGATGAATTGTTGGACAGGTCCGCTCAAATTTGCGTGATTATATCCTCAAAAGAACACCACAGACATGAACCTACATGCTTCTCATATACAAATACAAATTGTATGGACTTTAAAAGAGACTATGACCTCTGAGTTTGTTTCGGTTTTTCTTCTCAGAGTGGTCAGTTAGGAAATACCGGCCTCATTTAGCTAAACTAAACTTAACACGCAAAAAAACATGACGTGTAAAAGTGTTATTTATAACCAATTTACAAAATAAATATTTCATTTCATTCAATATTTCATTTCATTTCATTTTATTTCATTTCATAGAGAAATCTTGACTTCATGACAATGGGACCAACTGGAATGTATAACCTATCAAACAAACAAAAAAAATTCGGAATCGGTCCAGCCGCCTCCGAGTAATGAGGTAACACACATAGAAAATACGGTCGAATTTAGAACCCCTCCTTTTTTGAAGTCGGTTAAAAATATATATTAATAAAAACGTTTGTCTCTCGGTCTGTCTGTCTTCCTGTTTGTCTCTTTGGAACGGAACCGGTTTAAATGGACTTTCACTGGAAGATAAAGTCGGTTATAGCGCAACATGTAGGCTATACTTTTATCCCGTAATTTCCACGAAATCAGGATTTCGTAGATCGTAGGTGTTAATACTACGCCCATGCCAAATTACTGCTTCAGAATATTAATAGTGAAATATAAGGATTTCTAGTTGTCTTACTACAGATTATAATTAAAACTTTTTAGCAAAAAATAAAACCGACTTCCATATAAAAACACTACAAAGGCAAACATAACTTAAATTTCGGAAGGTGGTGTCAAAAAAAAAAGAAAATACAAAACAAATGACGTCGACCACCGAAATTTAAGTTATTTTTGCCTTTGTAGTGTTTTTATATGGAAGTCGGTTTTATTTTTTGCTAAAAAGTTTTATTTTTCACGCTTTTCAGTGGGTTGGTTTGTAATTTATCTAGTTACAAAAGCCAAATGTCAACTACTTATCACCTTTTACAAAATATTGCTTTTCCCGGTGCAGAGCAGTTAATTTTTGAGTTCTCCTGGTACATCACCATCAGCTCTACTTCACTATATGCATTGTGACGAGCATAAAGTGCTTAACATCTATATTCAAGTAATCTAATCGCAATCCACGAAATACTTATTATTGAGTAGTTTTGGTGGCCATCTGTGTTCTTCATCATCAGTTCTACATCCTCAATGGAGTTTTACAAATCGGTCCAGCCAGCTGCGAGTTATGAGGTAACATACATAAAAAAAAATGTTCAAGACGAAAGTTAAGTTACGGCGAACGAGATTATTATTAAAAAAAATTTATTTAAATACAATGTTTATTCTAAAGAATATTCTACAAGACTGATTTCTAATTACAATATTTCTATTAACTAAACTTAATGCTAAATCTGCAATTGTGCAGTTTACGTTATGACGCACAGGCGCATCCGATGCGTAGTCAGCAATGACGCACGCTAGGCGACTGCCTAACTCCTCCCTCCTCAAGATAGAAGCGCGTCCCGCAGCTTCCAGCAGTGTCCTCAGTGTGAACTTCCTCTTGTTTCGGTTGTCTTTGTATCCACTGCCGTAGCTTCCAGATGATTGCAGCTATCAGGATGAGGTATAGTCCTAGTGTTGACCAACTTGGAGTAGCCATCATAGTCTGCCAATCCATGATAGATCCTTTTACGTTTTCAGCTCGATCCATCAGTTCGTGAATGCTATCCAGTGATATATCTTCTAATTGTAGGTTATAATGGATGTTCTCTTCCGGGATGTTAGTTTGACTGGGAAGTGGTATGATTTCATCAGCAGCAACAGTATTGGTGTTTGCCTTCAGTGTTCGGTTGAATATTTCCATTTGACAATCGCTTGTAATGCTGGCGATGTATATGCCTGTTATTCTTTTGTAGTCAGATTTCCTTCCGCAAAGGGTTCTTAAGATTTGTTCTTCTTTAGAGATGATTAACCATTTGTTATCCTGCAGTTTCTGGATCTTCCCATGTTTCAGATCCATCCTGGCTCTTGTGCAGTTCTTATTTTCATGTTTTATAAGAGATATTATGCAGTCTTCGGATTTTTCCACGGGCTGGGTGTTCAATGATGCGCAGAGCTGGACATCTTGCGTGATCTTCTTGCAGTCTTCTTCTAGGTATGAGTACTCGTTGCTTCCCAGTGCTAGGTATTTGGATTTGGGGATGATGGTGAGGTTTTGTTTATCGGGTATGGAGTATAGGTGGATAAGGTCATAAGAGTTTGGATCAGTTGAAGGAATCTCTAGTATAAACGTCAATGTGTTATCTGTGCTATAAGCTTTTACGCTAATAGACTTCTCTATACTATGAATATTCTTTATGCTAATATTATCAACGGGTCTGAATTGGTTTAATTTTTGAATATTTAACATTTCTTTGATAAGACTATGTGGAGCTATAATACTAGGATGCATTACTTCTAACTGCGCGAAAGTCATGGCATCTTCTAAAATAACTAGTTTGTCTAATAGTAGCTCTAAACTAAAATCTATCTGAATATATAAATCTAAGAAGTGTAATCTACTAACTACTAAGTTATTACTATAAGTGGCATTTTTCAACATTGCACCTAGTTTCTTCTGATTTATGTCTAGGAGTTCCACCTGTTTACTGAATTCTTCAACTGCATGCTTTGCTATAAATAATGTTTGTTTTTGAGATGAATCTATACTATGTACCGAATTGCGTAAGTTAGATATTTCATTTTCAAATTTCATAGCGTCTTCATAATCTAAGTTGCCTGTAATTGTTTTAACTATGGAACCTAAGCCGTTAATTAAGCCACGTCTAAATCTCTGGCGTGGTGCGATAAATACTATTTTCTTACTTATTAAATTTAAACTATTTTCTATTTGATCTTTATAAGTTCTATGTAACTCATCGTTATTTTCAGCAGCTTTAGTACTGGCATATAATGACATAAGCTTTAGGGTCGTTTCGTGTAAATAAGAAACATTATATACGCAAGCCAAACTAAAGGTATCTACCTGCTTCAAGATCTGGCCCTGTTTTAGCAACAGAATACCATTAGAGTTATCTACGGGATTGAGAGTTAGATTGGCGGCTGCGTGGAACACGAAGGCTCCTGTGACGAGGGTCCTGGAACAAGATGTGGTCTTCGTAGAAGCTTAAAATGAACTCGAATAGATTTTGAGTTTGGGTGACTCCCTATTATTTCTGCCACATTGTTAGGATGAAAATGAATGATTTTGTACGGACCTTTGAATACTGGCTTCGTCTTGTCACTCCTCGTAGTTTTGGAAACCTGTTTATATACTGTTTCACCTACCTTAAATGTTATCGCTTCGGCTGCTTGGTTTCGCTTTTCTATTATTTGCTCCTTATTCTTAGACACGTGAGCTGCTATGCATTCCTGTACTGCCTCTGCATTCTTGCGGTGATTAATGACATAATCTTGGTAGAACTCCTTAGGATAGTATAGCTCTAACGGGTTCCTAGATGCTGTATGGCCAAACAGTAGCTCTCGTGGTGTATAGCCAGTAGTAGAGTGAATAGCATTGTTATAGGCAATAATAGCATACTTCATCAGTAGTTGTATCGGTTCGTCTTTATTTGTCATTCTCTGAATTCTTATTATTTCGGCAATGGTTGAGTGAAACCTTTCTATGGGTGAATTCGAATTTGGGTTATAGGGTGTCGTAAAGTGAATATTAATATCGTGCGAAGCGCATATTTCTTTTATAACGTCGTTGTCAAATTTAGTATCGGAGTCTGTGGTAATTTTAAGAGGTAATCCTAAAACAGAGAAAACTTGTAACAAAGCTTCTGCTATGTGAACACTACTAGAAGCGTTTAAAGGTACCGCCTGGGCAAATTTTGAAAAATTATCAATGATTGTTAAAAATGTTGCACCTCCGGTGGAATATAGGTCCATAAATAAATGTTGAAATGGTTTCGTCGGTGTTTCTGTTATAGCTAATGCGGGTCTTAAGGGGTTTCTTTCATATTTGGCTCTTAAACACAAATCACATTGGTTAATGAATCTTTGGATTGATAACAACATATTAGGCCAATGGTAATTTCTATGCAATTGCTTGTACGTTTCCTGAATACCTCGGTGCGATGATTTACCTTCGTGATATCGCTTAATAAGTTCTTGTTGTTCGGTTTTGTTTTCTACAAGTGTAACCCGCGAAGTACATCTAATTAATTTGGGTCCTCTATCATTAAAAATAGTTGTGTAAACTCTTGAAAAAGCTAAATATAAGTTTTCATCGAAAAAATAACAGTGAAAAACACGGTCTGCTATAGTATGTTCTTTTAAGAATTTTATGATCTCTGATTCAGTATTTTTACCGGGATGAAAACGTCCTTAATAACTGTCCTGGAGTTAGTTGATCTGTCTTCAACTCTATAAGTAGAACCTGGGGTAGACCTAATATAGAATTGTTTTAGCTGTTTATAGATAAATGATTAATGAAAATAACGGTATACCTATCTTATCGGACGCTATAGATAGCGTCCGATAAGATAGGTATACCGTTATTTTCATTATCAGGTTGTGTATGGTTTGTAGAGACTAATTGGTCCGGGTCGACCGTTACGATACTCATCGAATCTGTTCCGTTGTCGGTTTGAGAGGGGATAGTGCTTCTAACTTCTACCTCATTATTATTGTTATGTTGGTCATTACGTCTATTATCCTGGTTATTAGGGTTATTATTGTCTAACTCAGCTTGTCTCCGGGCATTATCGAATATTCTGTTTATTATATCATCATCTTCGTTATCGTCAAAGTTAACCGCCAAAGATTCTAAACTATTATGGAAGATTTTTTCCCTAGATAATGCATCTGCATTAGTGTTTTGTTTACCCTTTTTATAAACTACCTTATAGTCGTATTCAGCTAACTTTAACTTCCAACGGGTTAGCTTGGAATTTGGGTCTTTTAAGCTCATTAACCATGTTAGGGGTCTATGATCGGTATATATTGTAAATTTACGACCATACAAATAGGGTCTAAAATATTTTATTGCCCAAACTAAACCTAACAACTCTTTCTCTATAGTAGAGTACCGAGTCTCGGTATCTGACAATGTTCTTGACGCAAAGGCAACTGGTTTATCTGAGCCTACATTGCCCTGGGACAAAACAGCACCTAGTGCAAAGTCTGATGCATCTGTAGTCAAGATAAAAGGTTTATCAAAATCGGGGTATTGGAGGATTGGGGCGTTTGTTAAAATTTGTTTACATTTATTAACGGCGTCTAAAAATTCATCTGAGTGTAAAACTTTTGCGTTCTTTTTAAGGCATAATGTTAGGGGTTTTGTTAGTTTCGCGAAGTCTTTGATAAATTTTCGGTAGTAACCTACTAGTCCTAAGAACGCCTTTATTTCTTTTTGTGTCTGTGGTATGGGGAAATTTAGAACTGCTTTGATCTTGTCTTTATTGGGGTTCAACCCTTGATCAGTAAGTTCATGTCCTAGAAAGTTTACATGTTTTTGAAGGAATTCAGATTTGTCTAACTGGACCTTGAGATTATGCATTTTAAATCGCTGAAATACTAATTTAAGTTTTTCGTTATGTTGTTGGAGTGACGTTGCTGCAATTATTACGTCATCTAAATACGTGGAAACGTTCTCTATGCCTCGGAGTATGTGGTCCATAAGACGTTGAAAAGTACTCGGGGCGTTTTTTAACCCGAAAGGCATCCTTAAAAACTCATAATGGCCTCTCTCAGTGGTAAACGCGGTTTTCTCTACGTCTTTTGGGTGCATTTCTAGTTGGTGGTAGCCACTTGCAAGATCGAGGGTGGTAAAATATTGTGCGCGCCCTAGTCTGTCTAGTATATCGTTAATATTAGGTAAGGGGTATTTGTCTTCTATAATTCTGTCGTTAAGTCGTCTGTAGTCTATAACAAGCCTCCATTTCACTTTTCCCGACGCGTCTGGCTTTTTTGGAACTATATGCACAGGGCATGACCATGGTGAAATGCTTTCTCTAATGATTCCCTGTTTTAATAGATTATCTACCTGTTTTTGGATCTCTATACGCTGTGTAGGGGCCTGTCTATAACTTCTTACGAAAATCGGGGTATCGTCGTTTAATCTCAGTTCGTGTTTAACTGTATGCGTGAAGGATAAGGGTATTTTTTCGGAATAAAATATATCGCGGTATTGATGACAAATTTTGATAATTTCGCGTTCTTCTTCTTCGTTCATATGGCTAGTACGAATTTTCTTTAGGTTTTCGCAAAGTTCTTTGTCTATGTCGATCTTAGTCTCCATTGTGTTAATTTCATGCGTTTGATTACTCTCTACTAACTGTGGTGGCATTGGCTCTAGAGGTAAGATGCAATTGTTACTAACTATTTGCTGCGTATCAGTATAGTTGATGACCGCTGTCTTAAAAATCCCGTTTTTTACTGTTACTATCGCGGCTGGCGACTTGACTCCTTTAGACCAATAAAAATCATCGCAAATATAGTTACCGTCCATATAATTTGTTTTTACTACAATAAATTTCTCACAATGAGGTTCAATTTTAACTCGCTTCACGGGATAATCGAAATGAATTGGGATTTCAGTATTGAAAGTTCGTAATACCTTATTTTTAAAATCTATACTACAACCTAATTTTTTCAACAAGTCCATACCAATGAGACCTTTATACTTTTGATCGAAATCGAACATTAAAAATTTATGATATATGTCTGTGTTAAACAACGGCGGTAAGGGTAAAATTGCTACATATTCATGACGAGTTACTGCGTGTGCTGTTTTAACCTGAAATGGCTCATGTTCAACAAACTGTTCTAAGTTAGTACCGGCTATTACATCAGGTGATATCATACATCGTGAGGCTCCAGTATCCAATAAGAATTTGCCTTGAAATTCCGGTAGCTCAATATAAGGAAGATGGTCTTTACCTTGGTGGTTGAGATCGACGGTCTTTATCAACTGGGATTCGATTGGTCCGCGTCCTGGTGAAAATCCTGGTGATTTGATGCCTCTCCAAGCATATCCGGCGTATACTCGTAGTCTTGATCTTTATGTTGAAGGTTATGACTACAACACTCACCATTTTGGTAGGGGTCGTATCCGTCTGGGTAATACTGCTCTTGGCTTTGTTCCGTATAAAACATGTCTTCAGGAACAAAACGTGGTTTTTCAGGCTGGTTTACTGACCTCATGGTGACATCGGACACTCTTTGTGGTGGGTTCCCCTGTTGGCGGGGTATATTTGGCTGCGATCTAAAGTTTCCTGAGTTCCTGAATGTGCCTGAACCACTAGGTCTTACATTACCTGAAGCAGGGCCGTTTTTCCACGGGGCTACGCCTTGTCCTCGCTGTTGCCTCAGTTCTGGGTTCCAGCTATTACGAGGGGGAAAATTGCTAGCATGGGATACCGCTTGGTTAGGCTTAGGTATTTCTTTTGCTTTATTTTGTATTACTAATGAATTAAAACTATTATTGAATCTATTAAAAACTAATCGCGCCTCCTCTTGCCTAGCCGCTACTATAGCTGCTTCTAAAGTCAGAGGTTTCGCGATCCGCACGCCAATAGATACGTGGAAATCAAGATTATTGACGTATTGGTCTATGACCATGCTTTCATAGTAAGTTTTATCTGTGTGTCTACCTACTATAATTAAAGTTTCTAATAAATCCCGCAAGCGTTTACCGAACGTTTCGGCGTCTTCGTTTTTATTACGCCGCAAACGTGTTAATTCCTGCATCAGCTGGATTTCGTTGCGCGGTTCACCTAACCTACGAGTCAACGCGGTTTTGATTGCTTGCCAGGTGTCGACGCTTTCTTCAGAAGCTATAGCGCTAACTGCGGCACCGCTCAATTTGCTCTTAATAAGACTCGTAAGAGCGGGGTTTGCCCTAATCGGTGGCTCTAACAATAAAATAACATTTTCTACTTCTTTAATAAAATAATTCAATGTTTTTGGGTTGCCGTCATACCTTGGCAGCAGTTCAGAAACGAACTTGAATGTCGCTAGCTCTATGCTTGCCATAGCCATCGTTTAATTATTACGTATTATTTAAAAAACATACTATACTCTGATAATATTAAGATAATTTAATTATATAGGTTGACAGTCAGCCTAGTGCCTATATCAAATTAGCGTAAAGTTTTATTAGTGTTATATGAGTCGCGATTTTAGCGGACAATAAACACATGTAATTTTAATTATGTTTTCTGATTTATAAGTGGCTAAGAAACGTGCCTACAATAAAATAGGTATGCGTTCTATACTAGTATACGTAAATGTTGACAATATATTGTCTATAGCGATTTTAGCCTATACACAAACACACATACAACATTTAAAATATTACGACAGGAAATATAGCATAGGAAACTGGGAATACAACTTGCACTCACCCCAATAACCTCTGCATCTCCAGCCGGGCCTTGTAGAACAGCAGGACTCCCAATTCTCCGGGTCTCCCGCGGGATGCTCGCCGTCGTAGATTCGAATATTATGTGATCGCGATGGTAACGATAGAAACCGTTCACTCTAGCCGAAGAGTTCTATTCGAAGCAGAGTGTCGCGATCCTACCGACTGCGCAAGTTAAGTTACGGCGAACGAGATTATTATTAAAAAACGATTTATTTAAATACAATGTTTATTCTAAAGAATATTCTACAAGACTGATTTCTAATTACAATATTTCTATTAACTAAACTTATTGCTAAATCTGCAATTGTGCAGTTTACGTTATGACGCACAGGCGCATCCGATGCGTAGTCAGCAATGACGCACGCTAGGCGACTGCCTAACTCGAATTGAGAACCTCCTCCTTTTTTTTGAAGTCTGTTAAAAGCAATTGCATATTTTTTATAAAAAATGTACTAAAATGAGTCCTCCTACTCTGAGTGCAGCAGAAGAGAGTGTAAGGCTACTGCAGGGTGCTGACCACAAACCTACCCTCTTTCTCCAATTCCTTTTATATTCCGGGGCTGTGGTATCTCCTTAAACATTCCCTCAACCCCGAATCTATTGGGCCCCATCATTATTGCTGACAGCACATTGAGCCGATGATTATAATATCTTGCGTAACATTACAAAATATTGGTTTTGTTTTTGTTTTACTGCGTCAATATTTGTAGTACCGAAATCCATTTAGATATCATGTACAACATAAACTCTTATAATTAAAGATTATAAGATCCCAAAATAACGCAAAAATATTGACATCAGTGTCCGTTCTAAAAATAAAATGATCCGAAAAACCCGTACCATCTTATTATTACCTGTTTTCATATAGGTGCACAGACTAAGTCTAAATGTGAAGGGAGGATATCGTCTCAAAACCAATCACTTGAAAAGTATTTATTATTTAAATTTAATATAACTTTTCCAAAATTAAAATATACATATTTCAAATTAATAAGTGAACAAAGTTTGGGATTTCAAAAACAGAAGTCTTTGCAAAATAACAATGGTTTAATAGTAGATGCATTCTCACAACAATTAAAAAATTTAAATTTAAAAAGCCTTAGTGATTCTAAAAATAGATATCCACCGCAAAAAGTTTTTGGCTTTTACGCAGAGCGCTAATATAATAAATTGGACGAAGGCTGGGTGAAACAGACTTTGTCAGGTCGTGTAGCGAGAACAGTGTTTAGTGCGCGTTTGTGAAAATAAAAAAAACAGTGCAAAATGACTATCGGAGAGGGGACTGTAGTAAGTATTTGCTTATTATTTCTATTATTAATTTTTTTGTATAAAGGAAGCTTAGATAAAAATATTTTATTGCAATAATAATTAAGTTATCCTTTGTTTCCTAACATTAGATTAAAGTGGTATTTTCAAAGTGATTTTTTTAATATAACAATGATATAATTTTCAAAGTTCATGCGAATTCTGAAGAATAACATAACTTATATAAAAAGTTTCTAAACATTGAGGTAAGCAACAACAAAAAAACAATGACAAACATAATGACAATATTTCAAGATGTTTATGATTGTGGTGCCGTGTACATTCATAACAGTAATTATGTTTTTCCTTATTTAAGAAAAAATACTTTTTTTTTTTTTTCTATAATTATGTTCGTTTTTTTTTCTACATTGGTGGTCATATTCTATATATAATTATCTACTGCATATAACTATGTGATTTATTTTTGCTCTTCATATAAGTAATTTACTATAATAACAAAATAAAGCTATGACTTATTTGAAACCAACAATAAAACTTTTTATGTCTCAAATATATTTTCATAATGGAATTTAAAAAATAATTTTTGTTTACTATAATGTTTGTTTTAGTTTTTAAATTTTTATTTTGAATTTGATATTATTTTATAGTATTTAATTAAATTAATAAAAAAAATATTATTATTTTGTAATAGTCTATTGTTTTTAAAATTATTTAATGTAATGTATTATCAATTCAAGTGCATTAAAATAAATTATATAGAAATTTGAATTTAGCATGCAAAAATAATCTTCCTACGAAATACTCTAAGATTTCCTTATAATTTCCGCAGTACCAAAACTTCGACTATTCCTTGAACGCGAGCAAACTGCTTAACGTGAGGGATGGGGACCTCGATGTTCTACTAAAACTCCATAACGTCAACCACAGTGCTTTGGAGGAGATGGTCAAAAGCGTTCGGGAGTGGTATGAGAAGCAGCCACATTTGCCCCAAGGACAATTACGTAAGTACTATTTTCTTTCATTCTTTACATTTTTTTTAAATTGGTAATGGCTCGCGCACCTGATGGTAAGCGATGATGTGTATAATAGTGATGTGATGCGTAGGTGTATGTGTGTGTCTGTGTGTGTGTAGAGTTAATAATGTAAAACGGTAATACATATTACCGAGGAGCTCATGTCTATATAATAACCGTCGCATGGGCCGATTTTCTAAGTTAAGCAACGCTTGCCGGGGCCAGTCGGTAGACGGGTGACCATTTTAACATATAGATATATACGATAAGCACGTAAAGTCGATAGTCAAATACCAGCGTATTTGACCATTTTTGAATGTCGTATCTTGCCAAAGGGTTCGCTAAACTGATTTCTCTACACACATAAAATTATTATACACGGACTATTAATTCGATGCAGCAGACTGACAGTTTCTGAGTTGTCAAATAATGACGACTACGAAATTGTAATGTTATTAAATTAATCAATTCAGGATTAAAATCGAATAACGATGCAAACAATTTTGTAAAATAATTTATGTGAAAATAACAAAAAGTAAAATGTGGTTATAAAGGCCGTGAAAAATAAAACGAACGGATCATCATAACTTTTTTATTTTTTGAAATAGGCCCCTGTACTTATACCCATTTCAACGGGATTTAGGTCGCAGTGGTGCGGGGACAGTCTTTTTAATAGTAATCTGATGCAATTTATTAAAACATTCATCACATGAAACAATTTCCAAAAGAGTAGCTTTCAATATTATTAATAAAAATAGATTTATTTATAGTAAAATCTAGTTACTGCTTCAAAAGAAAAGATAATAGTCTAAATTTTATCATTTATTTATATTTCTCACGAATAAAGATCGCTCATTTATTATTCGATTGATTTAATCCATCACTATTAGGTTACATGGGGTATCTTTATTTTAGTAAGTGACACTAGCTTATGTCAGGTTACTGCATCGAATTAAAATTCCGGGTACAGGTACTCGTAATAAGAATGTTTAGATTTCTGGTTTGCTTTGAAAAGTTAAAGATATATGAAATACAGAAAACCATTTTTTCACGATGTATAAATTTAATATGGTTTTGAGAGGTTGGACGAGTAGAAAGATTTTCCCGCCAGGTTTTTATACATATCAAAGTACGCCAGTGCTGGATTTCTGGAATTTTGACGTAATTTATAATACAAAATACTTACAATAAAAAAGTTGCGCTGTTAATACTGATGCATACATTGCTAGTAATAATTGCAAATCGTAAAAATACGGTCATACTCAGTCTCACTTATATGCTATTCAGATTTACTTACTTGATACTGTTCGATCGACTATGATGATGTGTGTTTTATCTATTATCGTTCTGTTATACATACGCTTTAGTGTTATTATTTGAACCATTTGAATGTCGTACAATAAAGCTAGTAGCTAAATTATTACAACAGCACGGGTGGATCAATAAGGTTAAACAATGCTTGCTGAGGCTGGTTTATATCTATAAACCAGCCTCATTAGAGGACATTATTGATATATATATCAATAATGTCCTCTATGCCTCGAAAAGGGCGTTAAGTTGTTGATACCGGCTGTTGATTCTACATCTTTGACGATACTTACGGAGTAAAACAAAAGCCAGTTAATTGGACACTTGTCTTGCCAAATGGTATCGTGTTGCCCAGTTACTGGGTTTTGGAGGTCAGACAGGTTGTCTGACCTTGACAGGTCAGGTTGACAGGGTGTCAGTTAGACTGGGAGCCAACGACGACTCGACATAGTTGTTCCGGTTCTGGGTGTTTGTAAAACTGCACTCACGATATAGGTCAAATTCCCAATGTCTTTGGGAATAAAATCAATATATTTGGAAAACGGTTAGGCAAATGATGTTTATGTTCCGTTTAAGTTGCACCTGTCATGTTTTATGTCCGCATTACCCTATGGTCTATGTGTAAAAAATGCCAAAGGTTTTAAGTCCGCTCTTGTTGTTCACCTTACAAGTACATTCCACACAACGAACAATTGAATAATAAAGTATTTATAGAAAATTAGCAGTTACGCGCAACTTCGTTCGCGTGGGAAGTTTTCCCGTGTAAATCCCGATTTCGTAGGAATTTCGCGAAATCCCGTCTTAGCGAGCATCTACGTACTAAAACTTTGCATGGGGATTCCCCCCATGCAAAATTTGAGAGCTACTTGTAGTTTCTGAGATTTCGTGATTAATCTAATCAGTGAGTGGTATTTCGCTTTTATAATATGTATATGTAGATTTATTGTAATTGGCAGGTACTATCTTAGTCTCACACAAAAAACTACTAATCAGTCTGTTTGACAACAAGAAATAACTGGGTTACATTACATTACTCGTCATTACATATTCACTATTTGTGTTAATGTAGATTGTATTTTACTGTAAATATAGTTTTAACTTTTTTGGATGAACCTACTCTTGATCTCGGTCACGCCTTATAGTAAGCGATAGATGAGATCTACGATTGAAATTGAATTTCAAAAACCATACAATCTTAATTGTAGATAATTCCTTAATGCACAACATTATAAACAACGTGGATTGAATTATCGTAACGTAACGATGATTGAATAATCAGCCTAAGAAATAAATGAAGCTTATTTTGCAGATTGCACATACATTACTGTTTTAGTTTTTTTTTTCATAGATTTAAAGATGAGGCAGATGTTTTTTTAAACTTGAGAATTAACTCAAACTCACTCACTCACAACTCGGAGTTCAACGTCTCATTTAAAGTCCATACATTCCGAAAAAAAATACGGTTGGGAAATTCACAGAGTGCCTTCTCCCGATTTGGGTGGAGTGGGAGAAGTCACTCAAAGGGAGTGTCAAACTTCTACTATCTAAAAGCCCAACCTGTTCTTTCAGCTGCCTTTGCCTTCCGGGGCGCGGTGTCTCGTTAGTCCACAAATTTGTTAAATACCAGTCCTGGTCAAATGAAATGAAAATAGTTTTGTCAGTCATTTTAAAGATAGCATCATTGGTCATTAATAAAGGACTAAGGAAAAAAATATGCGAATTGTGTAGGTATTGAGTATCAATAATAGTTTATTAAAACCTGTTCTTGTGAGTTCGTTCTGACTTAATTATCATATCAATATTTTTTGAGTAGGATTTAGTTTAAGAAATGAATCATCATGTGGAAAAGGTTTTGAAAACCTAATTAACAATTAACATTATTTTTGTATGTATAAGAAACTTCTAAAACAGGATGTGAAAATCTTTGTGTTGACAGCACATAACTATTGTTTAATCAATCAATCGATCATTTATTTTATCAAACATAGGTAAGGTACAGATGGTCAGTGACAGAAAAATACGCGTACTATGTTTTGCTTATATGTATATGGCGTACAAAATCAAGTCAATCAATCAAGTCAATTAATATACAACGTGTAACGGAAGCCCCATATCTATCCAAAAGGACTGAAGACAACATCTGGTATGGAGTCTCTATGCAAAGTTTCAGCTCAAAATAAGTGACTCACAGAATTGACCCCAAATTATTGGTTTCATATGTTTCTTGAATACCAGTAATAACAAACGTGTCACAGCACTATGAGGGTCATCACTTTCCACGTCACTTGCCAATAAAACGATAATTCTCTTCGTTCTTCTTAATTTGAAAAATTCGGTCTCTGGTATCAATGTATTGAAATTTCTAATATGCTCCACACATGTACACATAGGATTACAAAACCCTTGCCATATCGTTTGTTATTATCCAAAGAAGACGTGCACTTGGTATGTATGTACCCTTTAAATTACACATTGCATATTTAAAGAGAACTAGCAAAGTGGGTAGAATTCAACTAACTAGCAATCTTGTTAACAACTGCAACTAAGCTAAATATGCTTGTGTCTGGAGTGGGTTCACGGCAATAGTATAATGGGTGGGGTTAGAACCCGCGGCCTCCCGATCACAAGTCCGACATGTTAGTCATTAGGCTATTGACGCTTCAATTAATACTATTATAACGTAATACGCATAAAACGTTTTGGGAATATTTTCACTGTACTCACGGCTAAGGAGTGGAATTTCCTGCTGGAGCCTGTGTTTACCGATAGCTATAACCTAGGGGTCTTTAAGTCAAGAGTGAATAGGTTACTTTTAGGTAAGCATGCTCCATCTTCGACCACATCATCACTTACCATCAGATGAGATGGTTGCCAAACGCGAGCCTATACTCCTGTGCTATACTCAATAAAAAAAAACATATTTTTTACAGTTTTCCGTTAGCAAAAATGGATAGAAATACTCTTGAGTTATACCCAATTTGTCATTTTCCCGATTTGTCATCAACAATATTCTCCATACATAAATTTCCAATTCGTCATAAGAGCAAAATAAATAATTTAATATTTAAATTTTGAGTTCTGATTCGTCACAAGCATAAAATTTCACGTTGCAGGTTACCGTCAGAAATAAGAGTATCTATTAGAAGAAATTTTAAATGAAAGAATTTGATGTGGGTAAAGGTTTTTATCGCTCTCATATAAATATAATAAAATTCACATTAAAACACCGCTGAAGACAACATGGGTATAGTTGCCACAATATTTGGCTTTTTAGAATAAGAAGTAAGTAAACAGAATAGTGATAATGAATTCACCCGAAAGTGTGACTCGATACTTTTTGTATAGGTAACAGAAGTAGGTATCAGGAATCCATAACTAGCGAGGAGATTATAAAATAGGATGAGAGCTGATTTGGTGGGCTTTGTGAGATATGGACTCACAAAATTACCAGCTTCTGTTATACTCAACATTTGGACGGAATCGATATATTCCCCCGCCATTATTACAATCATTTCAATAGCCTCCATAACTCCCACTTTCGAGCAAGTTATTTTCGTGCTAATTACACATTTCTTACTTTTTATGTAAAAAGTACGTTATAAGGGGATTTGCAAAAGATGAATTAATATCATTCAATTCATCGATATGGCGTAAATTGGTAGATGTGAATATTTACCTATAAATAAATTAGGAAATAAATAATTCATAAAATCATGACACTCCCGACGGCGATTGCTATACTCTTGTAAGTTATGCGGTCCTAGTAGGTACATGGTGAGCAGTTGCGTGGACATTTGTTGATTGGTATATTCATGTGATTTATGCTATCCTGGTATTTTGGTTTTGGTCGTGCGCTGTTTGTTACTAATCGCGATTTCACCCGCGTCTTACCGTATCCGGATAAAATATAACCAACATATAACAATATAAATTACAAAAAAATCATTAAAAAGCGATATTATACAATATAGTAAAGCTTTTCTTGTTGACAGTACTTTTAACAAAATAAAGTACTGATGACGAATCGGAAAAATGCAAAATAAAATATTTAGTGTGATGACAAACTGGTACACGTTTTTTGTGGATGACAAATCGAGTATAACTCATACTCTTGATTGTACACCATAACAACAACAATTAGGGATTGTCTTAGAGCCTTGGGTTCTTGTCTTAGAAATACAGATTGTTAACTAATAGAGGGCATTCCCGTTAACCCGCAATAGTATAGCATCCATACATGCTAAAAAAATATTACCATTCGAAAACAAAATGTATTTATTTTTTTCATATTTAAATATCCACTAAAATGTTAAATTGATACTTAAAAGAAACACTCTGTACACGCGAACGCCCTCTGTTAGTTAACATACTGTTTATTAAGGATAATATTAATCACGCTAAAAACTAGTTGTTTGGGCTTGAATGCAGTATGCATCACCGCCCCTCCCGTAGGCAAATATATGCATATGCAAACGGTGTAATTATTATGTATACATACAGCTCAAACTCAACGTGAAACACGTGTTTATTATGATCTATAGTAATATCTGTGTGTAAGTATCTATAGCAAGTTTCCTGGAAGATATAATATATTTTTGCGAAATTGTTAATCCAAATTGCAATAAATTAGCTATGGCCCGTGTGTTTGTTCGCTTTAATATAGATATAATTGTGCAGACTATGAACCAACTAAAATGTACCAAAACCGGTTTTGCGAAAAAGAGAAGTTATTATGTTTGCCTGTATAAACAACGTGTAACGGAAACCCCATATCAATCCAAAAAGGCTGAAGACATCATCTGGTATGGAGTCTCTATGCCTAGTTTCAGCACAAAATAAGTGACTCAAAGAATTGATACGAAATGATCGGTTTCATATGTTTCTTGAATATCGATCATAACAAACGATTCACAGCACTACGAGGGTCAATAACTTTCCACGTCACTTGCCACGATAATTCTCTTCAATCTTCTTAATTTGAAACATTCAGTTTCTGGTATCAATGTATTGAAATTTCTAATTAGTTCCACACATGAAGACATAGGATTACCAAACCCTTGTCATATCGTTTGTTATCATCCAAAGAAGCCGTGCACTTGGTATGTAGGTATATACCCTTTAAATTACACGTTGTATTTTTTGTTTACAAAATTAGATTGGATTCTATAATGTAATTATAGAATCATTAATTCCATTATATTAAGTTTCTTTATGCGTGAAAAACAAGCAAACATTCATCAATTCAAATTTATATGAATACTACCTTCTGCATTGCGAGATTACGACCGATTGTAATATCATAAAAAATCGGTCAAGCCGTTTCTGAGGAGCGTGATACACAGTGACACCAGAATTTTACCGACTGGTTGGATGGAGGTCATTCCTTTACACTCAACTTCATTTTTACACTTACCTACTTCATTTTTAACTAGAAATGTATTGTCATTATTTGAAGGCTTTTCCCGTTGTAGTGACTAAGTTGATTTAAGTGCAGGAAGTTTGTTTCAAAAGGCCATTAACACTATAAATTATAATAATTACAGCTCATTGACAGAAATTAACCTTAAGAAGAGCATGACTATGTAATATTAACAATATGGGTCAGTATTCATGGTTAAGCATCGATTGATAATGTCGGTCATGGATGGCTGACTGTATTGAAGTCAATCAATCATCACTATTGTTATGGGGTTAGAGTGGCCACTGGTATAGATATAAGAATAGTATGAATTTATATTTTTTATTTTATTTATTCATTTATTTATAGTTAATTAAAACGGTACAACACCAATTACACTAATTAACATAAAAATAGAATTATATTTAAGAAAAGAATAGTAATAGTTGTGATTGAAAATTTAAATTATATAACATAAAATTAAAATTGAACAGTAGACACTCTCGCATACTTCCTCTCACAGAACACCAGACATGCACGCATAATTATATGGGTCTAGGACCTGAAATAAATTAATATTATTTTATTTATTTACAGATGTAACTAGGGCTTGCCTGTGGCAACCTAAATTGAAATAAATTAAGTCTCTATCCAGGGCCTGTAAACAACTTACAAACTAAGCAATGACACGCTTTTTTTCCGGGTGGGAAAATCATCGAATGATTTCTCCCGCTCTGGGTGGAGCGAGAGGGGGTGTCAGACTTCTACTGACTAAAAATCCACCCTGTTCCATTCTAACTCACGTAACACGTTCCTCGTTAAAACATTCCTGCAAAAGCAACTCCACACTAAGTGCGCCCCTATGGGGATCGGAACTCAGTTTAGGGCGTCGCTAGGGGAAGGGTAGTTAGGGACGGACTGGATCGAATACGGTCCTGCAAAAGAGTTTCGTGTCATTAATTAATACTTTATTGTACACGTCATAATATTCACAGGTTAAATAGAAAACTTGTTTGATATGGGCAATATTACGGCACTGGTCAATCTCTTACAGGCATTGTTTGGATACACTGAAAAAAAAGAATGATTGATTTTACTAAATTCCGCGTAAATTTTATCAAATCCGCGGGTTAATTAGGTCCTACACACAAAATTGTTGATTTTACCAAATAATTTCTTAAATTTTGTTAAAGATTTTGTTAAATTCACTCTTGTTATAGTAAAATTAACTATGACAAGGGTTGACTATGGCAGTTCATTACTCAACCTACGCTACTTTAGTACATTCAACAATTCTTTTTTTTCAGTGTAGACAGTATTAAATGAAAATAGGGATAAAAATCATTGATTTTCTAAAGTATGCACGTGTTACCTAGTTTTTGAGTTGTGGAGGTCGTCGGATAGATTGTTGTTTCATGTATAATACTCATAATGTTAAGACTGGAAGTCCAGGGTCGTGGGACTTATCCCATTACCGTGACCCCGGAACGTAAAGGGCTATTGAAGGAACACCGTGGATTTTAGTCAGTACAAGTCTGACAGTCCCTCCGGCCCTGCCCGGGGCGGGAGGACTTATTTGATGATTTTACCACGTAAAAAAAAGCATAGTTTCAACGAGAAAAAGTTATTAAGGTGGCGTTCATTAGTAAGCGATCTCCGAGTGTGGTTGGTACATACGAGTATGTACGTAATTGAGCAAATTATGCAAGCTTTAGTTTAACATAACTAATGTTGGCAGTTGTGGGCGATTACTCTATTAGCAATTACGTTGACAATCCAGACGAATACTTACCATCAATAGAACTAGTAATGTACGTAGAATTCACATTACTAGCAATCTTGTTAAATCCGTCAACTAAGCTAAATATGCTTATATCAGGAGTGGGTTCACGGCCAAAATGGGTGGGGTTTGAACTTGTGACCTATCGATCATAAATCCAACACCTAAGCCGTTAGGCTATTGACGCTTAATGATTTATAATTGACCTTCGCGTGTGTCTAAAGATAGTCTCTTATAACGGACCGATTTAAGCAAAGTAGGCAAGCATTATTTGAAGATCAATTTGTTTCGCTATTATTATTTTAGACGTGAATGCATTACATAATCATTTCTGGTCGTTACGATTACGTTTCAAATTAAGTTTTATCGTTATCTGTTTTTTTATTGATGTTAGGTTTGCGTTCGGCCACCATTTTACCTGGTGGTAAGAAAAGAAAGAAAAAACAGAAAAGAAAACGATTATTTACACATGCCACAAGTATACACACGGTAAAAATAACAAACAACATCATATTATTATTAAAAGAAATGAAACATTAAAAAAATAATAGAATTGAACACATCTAGGAATATATGGTAAGCGATAAAGTGGTCGAAGATGAAGCACGCTTACCTGGAAGTTACCCATGCACTCTTGACTTAAATACGCCTAAGTTATAGCTTTCAGGAAGCACAGACTCTGACACACATAGATCCTGCCAAAATAATTAATTAAATTAGTTATTATAATTACAATTATGAAAAAAACTTTTTAATAAACACAAAAAATTAATTGCAGGAACGGCCATGTGAATAAGTGTTATCTAATATTTAAATCCGTCAGTTCTAAACAATAGAAAATCTAACTTCTCATACAAAATTTTTACGTTGCTTGACAACCGCTTTTAAGTCAACGTACTTCCCGGTTTGTTATCCGGTTTTAACATTTTTTTCTTGATAATTTATGAAGACCAAGCTAATTTTATTCATAAACAGTTATTAGCCGCGTTTTGAGCTCCAATATTTTTAGCTCAGTTAATTTTTTTTACCGAAGAACCAGTTTTATCATTAATATTCGGTTAAAAAAATCGATGCCTCATTTCTAAACGTGTTATTAGGATTGAACATTCTGTGTCGATATGCGAACTTATAAACTAATCATAAATGCACCTATTTTACCGGCAATAAATTTAAAATACATGTTTGAATGGATCGATGGCCACAAAATAGTGCCCGGCGGGGCTTCTTTTTGACAGGCCCGTTGGTATTGTGGTCAGTGGCCCTGACTGCTATGCGCAAGGTCGTGGGTTCGATTCCCACCTAGGACAAATGTTTGTGTGATGAGCATGGTCATTTGTTCTTTGTCCGGGTGTAATTTATCTATAATATGTATGTATTTAGAAATATATATGTATGTTTATCAGTTGTCTAGTACCCATACCACAAGCTTTGCTTAGTTTGGGACTAGAAGGCGTTGTGTGAAAAAGTTGTGGAATATTATTATTATTATTTTTCTATATAAACGAAGGAGATCGGGGCTTTGTTCACTCGCTCCTTAGGCCCGCGTCATCTCCTTCCAACCTAACCTGATCCAAGGCTCGAAATTCCGTTTCGGTATTAATGTTATTGTTCCAGTAATATAGGTAGGCATTTATCCCTTTTGGTAAGCATTTAATTTGTAGACAGTTAATATTAAAATCAGACGTATAAATAATGACTATTGGGCTAAAGTGTCACAGTGCCAGAGGATAGATGTGATCGTTGTGAAACCTGTCCAAAGAAGTTATGTATGACTACTACTAGGTATAGTGATAGGCAAATAACTTGGCAAGAGTCGTTCGATGCGCAGAAGTCGATTTTTAAGTGTCAGCGGCTGTCCCGCTGACAACCGCTGACATCTAAAAACCCACCCGCGGGGTATGACGTAGCGCTGCTCCGAGCGCGCGATTGGTGCGTCAGTAGTTCTCGTTCCATTTGCTCCCGAATACACTTGCGTACACAAAAGTTGTACCCTTTGTTTTTGTTACGAGTTGTTGTTTTAAATATAGTTTTTGTTACGTTGATTACAATGCCAGGATCAAATACCATTTTACGCAGACTATTAAAACGTCAGAAAGAACAGTTAGACACTATAGTTAAGGCAGGTTAAAATTCCGAATTCGTCACTGTCTTTAAGACACCGGGAAAAAAAGGATAAAAGGGGTAGCAGTTTTATTAACTAATTGTGACGACGAGAACATATTATTTTTAATGTTTTTTTAATACATTTTTTTCACTTTTAAATGTACTTATGTATTATATCTATTGTATTAATAATACCGAATTAACTAATGAATTCCTCTTCTTTCTTTAACATTCTTCTGAACAGACAAGATTAAATATAAATGATGGCAATAACGATAGAATAATGGCAAGCAGTAAAAGTGACCACTTTTTTGTTCCACTAAGTGCATGATGCGCGAACTTAGCCCCACTACGCCAAAACCTTGCCAACTTACGTGCCGAGGACTATACTATACTATAGTATGACCAGGGTTCAACGTGGCCCTAGCTAAGTGTCTAGAAAGATAATACGAAGTAGAACTTTACCTAGCAGTGGAAAAAGAAAAAAAAAATCTACTAGATTTTTAAGACATACCACCAACATATTTTATTGACGCATGGAACAAATATTCGTATTGCCTATAGATAGTTGATACGGGTGTGTCTGTTTGCGTATGTGCGCTTATATGCCTCACGATTCGGGAGTAATGCCTGCAGTAGGAGAAATGTTCTTATTTTAAAAATAAAAAAATATTTAAAAACTGAAACCCAGCTACTGAAAAGTCACGACGAGTATGAAACAACAAAATACTCTCATCCGAAACTGTTATGTAAAATATAGCCGTGGTCAAACAAAACAACACAAGTAGAACATACAAACCCACATACATACAAACCGGTCAAAAACATAACCCTCCTTCTTGCTTCCCTGTAGTCGAGTAAAAAAAAACTATTATGAACTCCTTGTTTGACTTGTCAACAGCTATGCTATTTCTAACCAACATAATTTTGTACACAATCTTTTTCAACGGCCTGTGTTTATCGCTATCTATAAATATTAATGTATATTCATTACTCTTTTTGTGATGATATTATTATTTTAATGTGATGATAAAACCGTGGCTCATTACCATAACTATGTATGAGTAGGCATATAATTTGCAAACTGTACCTAAATTAGACCTCAATTTAATTAATATATGTATAAATAGCCGATTACCTGAAGTGGTGAAGTGAATATTAGTATCATTATGTCAATATTTCCATTGGCGAATAATTTATTTTACATAATTTATTCGTCTTAACATCCTAAATAATTACATACATAGTTTATTATTTCTTAAAAACAGGCAAAATTATAGCGCACCCGGTATCAGGAACAGGGTCCAAGCTACCTGACTGTCAGACCTCGTGACTCGTGAGACAGGATAAAGATAAAATAAAGATATTTTATTTTGCAAAAATGTGCGCAGTACACGGTGTTATACATACAGGAATGTCGGAACAGGACGAGCCGTGTCCCAAAAGTACTGCTTTCTGAATCAAGTCCTTGATCCAGCTGCCTACCAAAATGGGCACGTCGCGCCGCAATCAGCGATAAGTCCCCTCAGTGAGGAGTGGCTAGAAAGACGCCATGGCATCCTCACTTCACTTCCATACATAATTAGGAAATGACTAAGCAGGTGATAATTACTGGAATTCTAATCTTGCCAGTTAAATTTTTTTTTTTACAATAATCAAGTCTATACTGCTTACCAGCATAACGTGGCAGGAAATTCGCAATTATAACATAATTAATTCCTTGTTGGACTCTAAGCTAGTAAATATCGTCTTGTAATAACCAAGGCTATAATAATTTGTGATTAGAATTAAACGCTCGGATAATGTCCACGAATGATCTTGTCTTTTTCAATTGCGAAGGAAAACGAGGAAACATAAGTCTTTTCATTCATTCATCTGATTTATATTGACTTAGTATGAGGGTCGATTACAGTCTAACAACATGCAACTGAATCATTAGAATACACTACCATTCAAAAGTATATCGGCATTTTGTGAGGCCATTATAGAATATGAAGGTTGATACATATTTTTTTTTAATTGATAATAGTCTCGCGTTTGACCGCCGTCACACCTGATGGTAAGTGATGATGTGGTGGAAGATGGAGCACGCTTACCTAGAAGTAGCATATTCACTCTTGACTTAAAGACCCCCAGGTTATAGCTATCGGGAAACATACTCCGGCAAGGAATTCCACTCCTTAGCCGTATGCACAATGAAAGAATTCACACTACACTTCACAATGTATGTATTTTTGTTTAAAGTACCTATGTTCACCTACATATTTTGCAGCCACTTGTGGACCGATTTCCAAAATTATTTTTTGTTCCAAAGCGGTTTGTTCACCCCGCGCTTGACCTGTCATTTAGCGTACATAACCTATCAAAACTATTCATGGGTTTGGCATCGATTCAACCAGATGTGTAGGTACCTAGCCCTTTTATAGTTCCGTACTTGATAATGAACTCTTAGGCTGGAAACAGTGCTTGACCGTCAGTCGGCGTAGCTATATCTATGCAAGCCTATGAATGCGCACTCAGCTACGCTGACGATTTTCACAACCGACGGTCAGCGCTGACGGTCAAAATGTACGGTCAGCACTGACCGTCGGTCGAGCACTGTTTCCAGCCTTATAGTTGCCATGTCCGTCTATCCGGGGCTTAGCTCAGAAACTATTAGTATCTACTAGAACGTTGAAATTTGGCGTATATACAACGTGTAATTTAAAGGGTATATACATACAAGTGCATGGCTTCTTTGGATGATAACAAACGATATGGCAAGGATTTTGTAATCCTAAGTCTACGTGTGTAGAACTTATTACAAATTCCAATACACTGATACCAGAGACCAAATTTTTCAATTTAAGAAGTACGAAAAGAGTTATCGTGTTATTGGCAAGTGACGTGGAAAGTTATTGACCATCGTAGTGCTGTGACACGTTTGTTATGATTGGTATTCAAGAAATATATGAAAACCAATAATTTGGTATCAGTTCTTTGAGTCAGTTATTTTGTGCTGAAACTGTGCATAGAGACTCCATACCAGATGTTGTCTTCAGCCCTTTTAGATAGATATGGGGTTTCCGTTATACGTTGTATACAAGTTTATTACAACAACAAAGTGGACGTATATTTTTTTAATTTTTTGCTGCTGAAACATAGGCCTCCTCTCTCTGAGAAAGAATGGGCTGTTGGTGGATATCACATATTTCCGATCTTTTAGTGATTGCAAAGTGAACAGTTGTGACAGCATGTAATTTACATAAAGTAATATGCCTGATTAGATTCGGATCCAGGACATGCAGCTCGCAAGTCGGGCCCGTAACCATTGGTCACTATACCAATGCTCTAAAAATATTACTGGAAGAATCCAATGAATTCTTTAAGTCAAGAGTGAATAGGTTACTTCTAGGCAAGCGTGCTCCATCTTCGACCACATCGTCACTTGCCATCAGGTGAGATGGTGGTCAAACGTGAGACTATTATCAATAAAAAAAATGTAGGCACAAATATTGTTCTTTGTCTTGACAACCATTAAAATCTTGTCACACGCAGCCTTCAATTATGATCAGTATATTTTGCACGCAATACCTACAATACCGACACTGCCATAATTATGTAATATTGGTTTCATTTCGTCATACCTTTGTTATCTGTTGCCAGTAAGAACTAGTATCGGTTCAAATACAGGTTCCATAAAGTTTTTTTTGCAAAAAATAAAACCGACTTCCATAATAACTTTAATTTCGCTAGTCAGTGTTATTAGTTTTGTATTTTCTTTTTTTCACACCGCCTTTCGAAATTAAAGTTATTTTTGGCCTTGTAGTGTTTTGATATGGAAGTCGGTTTTATTTTTTGAAAAAAAGTTTTTTTTCACGCTTTTAGTGTGTCGGTTTGTAATTTATCTAGTTACAAAAACCAAAATATCAACTAGTTATTACCTTTTACATTACCTTTTACAAAATATTGCTTTTCCTGATGCAGAGCCGTTAATTTTTGAGGAGTTCTCCTGGTACTTCACCATCAGCTCCACTTCACCATATGCATTGTAACGAGCATAAAGTGCTTAACATCTATATTCAAGTTATCGAATCGCAATCCACGAAATACTTATTATTGAGTAGTTTCGGTGGCTATCTGTGGTCTTCATCATAAGTTCCACTTCCCCAAATGGTGCTTTTCAAGAGCAACTGCACAAGTTACTGTAAGACATACCCAAAACGCTATAGGTGTGCCTATAATATTTGAAGAGTTCCCTCGATTTCTCCATGATTCCATTATCATATCATAACGTGATGACAATGGGACTAACTAGAAAGTATACCCTTACAAACTAAAAAGAATTTTCCAAATCGGTCCAGACGTCTTTGAGATATGAGGTAACATACATTAAAAAAAAATACTAGCAATATTGGTACAATTCCCAGAAATAGCAATCTTGTTAAGTCCTCTAACTAAGCTTGTGTTGCTTGTGTCTGGAGTGGGTTTGCGGCAATACTGTAATGGATGAGGTTCGAACCCGTGACCTTTCGATTATTCCCGATGTCCACCACTTGTCTGGCCACCACTGGGGGACAGCGTCACAACTTTGTAAATTATTTCCATTCGCCACCACTGGTGGCCGCCACTCACCTATGGTGAGTCAATTCAAAGTCATACCGAGTTTGATTCTAAACATACCGTCATTTCAAAGCATCAAGTCAAGTTTATACAGACATAGAAATACAATCACTGCAATGAAAAGATTTAAATGCAAAAATGTGGAAGAATTCCATGTTCTAAAAGATTATAAGGACTTTCTTTTAGCAGACTGTTCATATAACTGCAACCGAATTGTAGTGTTTTGTATTGAAGAAGCCAAAAATGTAATTGTGAGATTCATCGTTTCTTATGTGATGGTACTTTTAAAAGCTGCACAGAGTCATAATTTACAAAGTTGTGACGCTGTACCCCAGCGTATATATTCTAATTGTGTTAACCAAATTATTTATGTCTTTATGTCTGTCTGTCCGTCCGTCCGTCCGTATGTCACAGCCATTTTATTCTGAAACTATTAGGACTATACATTTGAAACTTCGGAGGTATATGTATTCTGTGAACCGCTTTCCGATTTTTAACGTCATGCCTCCAGACACCCCATCATCTTTTTTGCTGTTTATAATTTCGTATAACAATTGTACACAATGTGTACCGAATGTGTGTAAAAAAAATAAGTACCTTAACAGATTAACAGGTACAGGCAACTGAATTATGACTTGCTGTAGAGCATCTTCCCAGCAACCTCATGTAAAATTTTAATAATTTTATTAAGACACTTAATTATTAGGCAAACAAGTGGTTGATAAAAAATGTGCGGACTATGGCTACATACTCGTACAACGTTTATTTTAAATTTCGATTAGAAGCGCCTGATAAAAATAAATAGCAAAGTGTATTTCAATATACTACGACTACACGCTAAGGGCACCCCCAGTGGGGTACGGACCTCAGCTTAGGGCGTCGCAGGGGAGGGCAGCGAGGGACTTGAGTTGCAAGTCTATCGGTTTTCTATCGGTTACATTTCGGGGAGTGTGCGATGGAATTACACAATTTAATTCCAACAAGCCCGTTCCATCATCGGACTACGAGACAAACGGCGAAGCGCCATCGTTACATGGTGGACATCCCACCCATACGCACCAAACGTTTTGGGAATACCTTCATTGTGCGTACGGCTAAGGAGTGGAATTCCCTGCCGGAGTCTGTGTTTCCCGATAGCTATAACCTAGGAGTCTTTAAGTCAAGAGTGAATAGGTTACTTTTAGGTAAGCGTGCTCCATCTTCGACCACATCATCACTTACCATCAGGTGAGATGGTGGTCAAACGCGAACCTATTCTAAATAAAAAAAAAAAAAAAAAAAAAAAAGGGACAGGCTGGATCATATCATTATTATTATTAATAAGGGAATTTAAAGCTACTGGCTCAGCGTCACGGGCTGGCTCTGGCAAGGGTCGGGGAGGACTATTACGGGGACGTCGCGGCGGGCCTCGGCGGCGAGGACGGAAGGACGGTCGGTTTTTGTGTTTGTGTGCCACTGTACTTGTTTCCCTACGGCTCTCTTGGAGCAGGGTGATTACGTCATCGGGAGTGACTAGGGTATGCCTTGGTCGGCGAATCTTAGAGATACGCGAGGGTTCGTATTGGGCGGCCGATACGATAAGGGGATTCCTATGTTGGATTGAAGTTTCAAACAAACGCTTTGAGACGCGTTTCATGAACAGCTGGATGGTGGGCATCTTGAGGTCTACGTGAAGAAGCTCATTTCGAACATAAAAGGGGGCCTCCCATGACTCTACGGAGGAATCGGTTTTGGAGGGTCTGCATCTTGTGGAGGAGGTAGGGCTTTGCGTGTGCGAAAACAACGCAGGCGTAGGTCATGATGGGACGGATGACCGCGGTGAAAATACGCAGCTTGCACCTGAGTGATAACTTGCTACGAGAGCTAAGAATGAAGTGGAGCCTACCTAGAGCGAAAGCGGCGCGCGAACGTGCCTGCTTTATGTGCTCAGCGAAGGAGAGGTGTCTATCGAGGACCACGCCTAAGTATTTGGCTTGCTTTTCCCAAGGGATCGGCTTGCCGTACATGGTAATCGGACGGGGGGAGGGTGGGTTTATCCGTGGTTTAGAAAAGAGGACTGCCTGCCTTTTGTCTGGATTGACTTCGATTCTCCATTTATTTGGCGTAGTTACGACGGAACCCTTCATGGGCGAGTCTGACTCGCACTTGGCCAATTTGTTATTGTTTGCGTTTGACCACCATCTCATCTCATGTTAAGCGATGATGTGGTCGAAGATTAAGCACGCTAGTCTAGAACTACCCTATTCACTCTTGACTCAAAAACTCCCAAGTTACAACTATCAGGAAACACAGACTCCGGCGGAGAATTCCACTCCTTAGCCGTACGCACAATGAAAGTATTCTAAAAACAATTTGTGCGTATAGGTGGGATGTACACCATGTAACGTATAATGTATACATTTCAGGATAATTATATCCCATCTCTTAGACTAGTTTTTGCTTTTATGTTGTGATCATATACCGTAATACGGGGGAAAACCCAAAGTCGGGTTTTTCGAACGTTGTTTAGTCAGAGTTATTAATGATTATGACGCTTTTAAAAAGTGAGTGGAAAATTCTATCTGGTCGCTGTTGTTTGAAATCTTGTTGGAGTAGTTAATTAGTTCATGATTGTGTATGATGTATTGTCATAATGTCTTTCATTTGCCAGTGTGAGTATATTAGGACTTCTATCTACTACATATATAAAACTAGTTTCTGCTCGCGACTTCGTTCGCGTGAGTGGATTTTTCCGCGTAAACGCCTCTGTGTTATTGAAATGAAATGCAATATTTATTTTGTGATCTATATATATAAAAGAAAGTCGTGTTAGTTACACTATTTATAAGTTAAGAACCGGCTAATCGGCTGAACCAATTTAGCTGAAAATTGGTATGGAGGTAGCTTAAAACCAGGAGACAGACATAAGATATTTTTTATCCCGGAATTACCACGGGATCGGGATTTACGCGGGAATAACCTCCCACGCAAACGAAATCTCGAGCAAAAGCTAGTATGATTATAATAACACTTTTACCCGTCATTTTTTTTTTTTTTGTTTTAAATTGAAATAAATAAGGCCGGTATATTCATCTATTCTATTGGAATCTGAATTCGTTCAGTAGTTTTTGGGTGAACAAGTAACAAACATCCAAACAAGTATACATCCAGTCTAACAAACTTTCACAATTATAATATAAGAAGAAAATTTAAGTATCTATCTGTAAGTTCAAAATAACATTGTTTTCTCAAGCAATATTTCTTTGTTTGTCATTTGTTTGTCGGACCTAATCTCTGAGACGGCTGAACAGATTTTAGTAGGACTTTTACTAGAAGAAAGAGGAGGTTATAGGACAACCTATCGACGACTACCTTATGACGTTAAGGTCTCCTTCTTGCTCCTTTATCATAGCCTTTCCGCCATCAATAATATAAATACAGTCAAATACAAATGTGTGTGATACTCTTGTGTGCGCCATCCCATCTTCTTAGCTCATCTTGTTGTACTGGCGCTGCCGCTGCGGCTGCTGAGAACCTCAAGCGGCGGAAATATAATAAATAACCTTGTTGGTAGTCATATTTTTGAGCCGTTTTGGGTTGAAACCTTGGGGTCGTGGGGTCCGAGTGCTCACAAATTAATTAAAGATCTGTCCAGACGCCTAGTTGACACTTCGCGTGACCCAAGGGCTGGCTTTTACCTTGGACAGAGGTTAAGCATTGCCATACAACGTGGCAATGCCGCCATTCTTTTGGGCACATTACCAGTAGACAGCGATGCGCACGAATTTCTGGATGCTATTTTTTAGTTTATTTTAAGTGTGTATATGTGTGATGATTAAATTATTATATTTTTTTGTAAATAAAAAAATACAAATTTATTTTCTGTTGATAGTGACCAATTGAATCGTCTCGAATTCAATTCCCGGGTTCGACAAAAAGTGCTATTGAGTTTTTCTGTAAGAAATTCCTCCTAGCCCAAAGCACGTTAATGAACGAGCTCATTAACGCTGGGACTATTAAAGCTTTGTTTTCCTAGGATAGCGGTGCCGTCATATAGCGGCCGTAATACAGCGGTGAATGACGTCACTAGAACGAACGTTGTCTATGTAAACAAAATGGCGCGGTTTCCTAGAGAGCGGTAACTGACACCGTGACGTCAAAAAGCGGTGCCGCCATTTGCATGACGGCCGTCTTGTCGGTGACAGATGGTTTCGTGAACATTTAATTGATACCGATGAAGCAGACTGTGTTAAAACGGCCGTGGAACTTTCCACATGTCGTCACCGTAAAGACGGCCGCCTTTTTGCGTCCGTAATATTACAGCCGCTATATGACGGCACCGCTTTCCTAGGAAACCAAAGCTTAAAACTCTGATTCTACTCTATCCAAGTACTTACTACAAATAAAGGAGTTTGTCTTTATAATTTATTTTGGTTCTAACCTATCTTTTTCTCTTTTTCAGATGACCAGATGATCCTTGGACACTTGAAGTCGAGAGGTTTCAGCATCGAACAATGTAAGGAGAAGATTGATAACTACTTCGGTGCCAGGTCGAGAATGCCTGACCTCTTGCTAGAGAGGGCACCTCTCCCACCTCTCATGGAGAAATATCTCAAAGAGGGTTACTGGGTGGTACCTCCAATGAGGACTAAAGAGAATCATCGCGTTCTTTTATTCAGGTAAGGAGATGAAAAATATTGAAACTCTTTTATACAACGTGTAACGGAAACCCCATATCTATCCAAAAGGACTGAAGACATCTGGTATGGAGTCTCTATGCAAAGTTTCAGCTCAAAATAAGTGACTCACAGAATTGAACCCAAATAGTTGGTTTCGTATGTTTCTTGAATACCAATAATAACAAACGTGTCACAGCACTATGAGGGTCATCACTTTCCACGTCACTTGCCAATAAAACGATAATTCTCTTCATTCTTCTTGATTTTAAAAATTCGGTCTCTGATATCAATGTATTGAAATTTCTAATAAGTTCCACACGTGTAGACTTAGGATTACAAAACCCTTGCCATATCGTTTGTTATCATCCAAAGAAGCAGTGCACTCGGTATGTATATACCATTTAAATTACACGTTTTATAGCCCGCGACTTCATTCGCGTGGGAGGGTTTTCCCGCATAAATCCCGACCCCATGGGAATTCCGGGATAAAAAGTACCCTATGTGTTATTCCAGTATGACAACTACCTACTCACCAAATTTGATTAAGATCCGTTTAGTAGTTTTGGCGTGATAGAGTAACAAAAATGTGGAAGTATTTTTACTCAATCACGCCAAGTTTGGATGTTTGGATAGATGGATGTATGGATGGCCGTACATCCATCTATCTAAACATCCAAACTTTAGCATTAAAATAAAATAAAATAAATATAGATTGTAACTCTGAGAAGTTATAATGGCTGGTTTTGCCTAGGTCTGGAAACTAACGTGTTGCAGTAGCAGGAGAAAGCCTCAAAAATATCTAAACTGGTTTTTGAACACGAGGGCAGTCAATGGAGTTACATGCATTATTTACAAGTTGTAGGTTTTGAGTTTGCAGGTGAACGGAAAAAAATATCCCTGTTAGTGACCATGTCAGTTGAAAACATTATATTTTTAACCTATTATTTTTATTTCCTTACTTCTATCCTCTAATAGATCATACACTGGTAAGCTGGGTCCAGCTTAAAGCTTAATTTTAAGACGGGCGCCCCAAATAATACCGCTATGTCGCACTAGTACCTAGTTACATAACATTAATTTAACTTAAGCAACCATTTCATCCGATTTTTCAAATAAAAACACTCTTTATATTTCAATTATGCTAGAAAAATACAACATGGAGGCCATCCCACGCATACGCACAAGTCGTTTTGGGAATGCATTCCTTGTGCGTACAGCTAAGAAGTGGAATTCCCAGCCGGAGTCTGTGTTTCCTGATAGCTATAACCTAGGGGTCTTTATGTCAAGAGTGAATAGGTTACTTCTTAGTAGATGTGCTACATCTTCGACCCTATTTTTCATCGCTTACCATCAATTAAAAAAAAGAGAACGATGAAACTTAATTTAAATCGTAAATTTTTGCCAGAAATTATTATGTAATATGTGAGATGGTGGTCACACTCACTTTGAATCAAAACTCTTTGATTGAAATACTTCTTTAAAACTCTCCACGAATCCAAATTAAAAAAAAAAAACTTCTTAGCAAAAAATAAAACCGACTTCCATATCAAAACACAACAAAGCCAAGTCGGTTTTATTTTTTGCAAAAAAGTTTTTTCACGCGTTTTAGTGCGTCGGTTTGTAATTTATCTAGTTACAGAAGCCAAAATGTGAACTACACGGAATAGATGAATAAGGTTGGAATGGTAATGATGACATTTGTGATACGACAACCATAGCGTTTATTCACCGCGTTTAGTGCACTTCGGATTATTTCGGAACACAGAGCTCTACTTTAAAATGCCATGTTGTGCAATCATAACCTGTTAAACAAAAAGTTAGACCGCAAGTATAGAGCTAGGAGCTAGCTATATCTTTCCATCCGTAAGTCAAAAATAACATTTAATTACAATTTTATTTGTAAAAAACAAATAAATATTCTGATCACTATGAAATTCCGAACATTAACAACAAAAAAGTATACATTTCCCGTTGTGTACTCGCTTAATTAACGCAATGACCAAGTCCGCTTACAATGTACTGTATCCATTATCTTCAACCATTGACGTTTTGTCCTTTGCCCTGATTGGCCGTGATGCACGGTGCATGTTTATCAACAGTGAGTTACAATCAGTGCAAGCTCTCGATTCGAGTGTGTGTAATTTATTTGTGCACGTAATTCGCATACGTAACGGGCCTCTTGCTTGTAGTAGAGCTTAAGAGTGGGGAGACAAGCGGCGACACGCGTTCTTATACAAATCAGGAACTATTTCCTTTCTAACCTCTTTTATCTGTTCTATGGTGAACTACTTATCACCTTTTACAAAATATTGCTTTCCCGATGCAGAGCCGTTAATTTTTGAGGAGTTCTCCTGGTATTTCACCATCAGCTCTACATCACCATATGCATTGTGACGAGTATAAAATGCTTAACATGCATATTCAAATAATCGAATCGCAATCCACGAAATACTTATTACTGAGTAGTTTCGGTGACCATCATCATTTCCACTTCCTAAACTGGTGCTTTTCGAGAGCAACTGCACAAGGTACTATTAGAAATACCCAAAATGCTATAGGTGTACCTATAATATTTGAAGAGTTCCCTCAATTACTCCAGGATCCCATCATCAGATCCTCATTCCATAACAATGGGACCAACTAGAAAGTATACCCTTTGAAACGAAAAAAAAATTCCAAATCGGTACAACCCTCTTCGAGTTACGACATACATAAAAAACATTCAAGACGAACTGAGAACCTCCTTCTTCATTTAAAGTCGGTTAAAAAGTACGGACGGTATCACAATGCACTTTCAAAATTCGATAGGGAACCCTTGCACCGTGGAAGTGTGTTTAAATATGCAGAAGAGCCCGGTAAAGCCGTCTACATGCAGGAAACACTGTCAGAGGTCGACTCGTGAAAATTTGAACAGACTCACGAGAAACGTCAGGTCTGTTTTATGTCTTAAGATGGCGGCAAGTTAGGTAACTGTTTCTGAATAAACCTTGGTTGGACTTCGCCATTTGTGGATGGTTGAGCGTGAATAATGGTCGTGTCGTTGATAGTAATTTTTGGAAGAGGTTGAAGGGGAGTCGTTTGTGAAAATGGAGGGTAGATATTCTGAAGCAGATTGTATTTAGCCAAATTATAGAAGTAATAACGGAAATGTTAGTTAAAACTTTTTGGACTTAAAAATAACACCATTTTTTATCCATGTTTTTTTCTTTTTTTAAAAATAATAACCATAACAATCACACAACGCCATCTAGTCCCAAACTAAGCAGAGCTTGTGCTATGAGTACTAGACAACTGATAAATATACATATATATTTCTAAATACATAAATAAAATAAAAAAATTACACCCAGACCAATAAAAAATGATCGTGCTCATCACACAAACATTTGTCCTGGGTGGGAATAGAACCCACGACCTTGCGCAAAGCAGTCAGGGCCACTGACCACTAGACCAATAGGCCTTTCATTATTGTCTTCTTGCTGGGAAAAGGTCTCTCTTATAACTCCCACTCCTCCCGGTTGGGCTGCCTTATCTGACCAATCGTCACAATCATAATCGCTTATAAATCCCCACGCTAGCGCATCTAGACCTTCCTCTTTGCAACAAAAATTATTACATTAACAACGTAGGTACTATCGGCCTAAGATACGCATGTTCACTTAAGAAAATATGTATTTCTGCGGAAGCGCAGCTAGTGACAAACCACACCCCTTCCTGGTTTCGCCCAATTAGAGACAATATGCATTTTGTGAGTACAGGGTGTGTAACATTATATTCATAATTACTATTACAAACACTAATAAAATACGCTTCGTAAATCCTATTGGTCAAAATACATGCATTAGGCGATCGAATTGTGAGCCGTGCTATACGAATATGGGTCATACTCAGAAAAAGTGTACATTTGGTTTTATTTCTTGTCCTGCTACTTCATATTTAAATAAATATCTAATGTTATGATATATTTAATTTTTCCCCACTTTGTTGTTATATCTGTCTATTGATATGAAGATTAGCCTCGTATTTTTACTTAAATTTTCATTAAAAGAGTATATTTTTTGGGTGCCAAAACATTGCTAAAAATATCTTCATAATTTTTTTAGTGTCCCAAGGACCGCTACACTTTTTCAGAAATGTATTGTTACGAGTACTCATCGCTTTATGTAATATTGACTGTGGCTATATTATTCTTGATGAATCAAGTAACTAATTGGGACAATTTTTTTCCTAAATTGCATATAGAAGATTTTATTTTAATTAAACAATCTTTGTCCCAAAATTATGAAGTTTCGTTACTCAGGGTTAGTAACACGCAATAAAATTAGAAACACAATGATTTAAAGTGGTATAACTATTTTTCCTATTATAGCATCATTATTACTTACGTCAAAATCACAATGGTGGTAAAATTTTTGTTTTCGTCGTAGTCGTGAAGTTAAGACGTGTATCAAGTGAATATTTACAAAAAAAATACCTCAGGGTTATAAACGACTATTATTGTGTGAAGTTTATTATATTCTGGTTTACTTACTATGTCCTTTTCTTGCTTTTTGTATTATCTTAAAGAATAAGCTCAGGGCTTGTGCGATAAACACGTGGTTAACGTAAAAATATTTTTAGAGCTTATAATTTCTCAGATTTATTTTCATTTTCGTTATATTGCGTTATGTTACGAAAATGAGAAATTGTTAAGCTTAGTTCAGAAGAATAAAAAGTTGTTGTATGTAACCTAACTAAATTTTCCATTCCCATTTCAGAAAAGACAAGGTCATTCCTTTGTTATACTTAGTATAAATTTATTTTGTTTATAAGTAAAATTTTAGTGTTTTTTTTTTTTAAGTAATCTAAATAAAAGTGATACTCCAAAAATAATGCTTTTTCACCCAATCCGTGTGTACGATGCCTTATGACATCAGTTTCGTAACGGAGGTTCTCAGTATCGTCACCTATCAGTTTAGTTACAAATCCAAAATGTACACTTTTTCTGAGTATGACCCATATAGCCTTAATGGTGAGCATGCGAAACATTGGTCGATAGTACACTATTATTACGATGGTATTGCAAGTTCGTAGTTCTTTTCTTCAAACGCTCATCTCA
Source organism: Tholera decimalis (assembly GCA_943138885.2). NCBI lineage: Eukaryota > Metazoa > Arthropoda > Insecta > Lepidoptera > Noctuidae > Tholera > Tholera decimalis. Next base: position 7,691,016 of record OW964568.2, read on the forward strand.
ACTAAATCTTATTCTATTTATCTGTAATATAGACAAATAGAATCATCTGTCCTCTAAAATTACAACCTTAAATTACCCCGTACCCGTATATGTCCCAACTAGCACAAATGGGCTGCATTAGGGCTTTAGAGCGTATCCGATTATTACTTATGGTAATAGACGTAAGCGCTAGAGCGTCTACTACAGACTTAAAGCAGCCGCTTTAGCGCTATTTGGGCGCCATTTTATGCAACCTAAAGTTCCATTTAACCTGCACAAAGGTTGCATAAAGGTTCCTTAATAGCTATAACGATTTATTAACGCTATACTAAAGCTCTCATAGCGCTACTTTTGAATGATTTTGAACTACTTTGAACGAATGAATTGATTATAGTTCTTTATTCTATATCTTCAGTTGACATTATTTGTAATATTTTGGTAAAGTGTTTTCGTCGCCATCATGAAAATAAAACAAAAAGAAGTAAAAGTTTGTATTCTGTATTAGCAAGATATATAAAGATACTTAAAACGCTGTCCAGTTTACTGTAGATATATAAGATAATTTTCGGGTAATTTTAACGCGCTTTTATGATATTTAAAAAAATAACAAAAGATATGTGATATTTTTTATTTGTTATACAGAATACATTTTATTTCCGTATTTTTACGTGTCGATAACTTACTATTTGCAAGTGGCCGATTGTTTACCGGTACATTTAATGCACATTTAACTGAAAAACCAATGTATATCAACTCAATTTTGCAAGTGAATTATAAGTTTTCTTAAAAAATCATGGCGTCATTGTAATGTAGTCATAACCTGCAGTTTGAGCTCTAATAACTCCCATTTGAGAATCATAGCGCTAATTTTCACCCTTCTAACGCTTCCAGTGATTTTTGTTACCCTAGTGCAACTCACAGCCACAAAAAGCTCATATTTTCTTGTTTTTGAGGTTATAAGATGTAGTTACGTACTTATTCGTTTAGCATCCATTTTTATTGTTTAGTGTTTAGTGTTTTTAAATGTTTTATAATAGTTACAAAAGCGGCTGTAAAATGGCGAATGGATTGAGCCTGCAAGGAATGACTGTTGCTACTAAAGGCCTTAGTTACAATGATGATTTTTTTGTAACTATAGTATGCATAAGAGTTTCTATTATTTCTATAATGGAACTTCTAGTAGTATAATAGTGGTTACTATAACTATAACCTATAAAAGTTACAATGGAAACCACTGTACAGCTGTGAGTGGCAGAATGACCTTCGTAACTCTCATATAAAGGTGTAAGTGGTAAATGAGTTCTACCGTGGACTACTGTGAAGGCTAGGGTGGTATTTGATTCAGCTTATAGCACCTTAAGTAACTTTTATAGCTATAGACGTTTACGGATGCAGATATGCAACTTTGAACTGCTTTTTGAACCCTTAAAGCGCTATTCTACAGCCGAAAGTAACAAAATAGGCTGCAATTTCCACTAATGTGCTCGTTGGGGTAGCTATCTTCGCACGGTATCATACCGCTCATTCGCAAAAAAAAATTATCACGAGGATTACGCGGTAGGAATCTTTGTTATGTAAGGATAAGACATTGTTTTGTGAGCAGTGGTTACACAGTGATTACGGACCTGACTTGCTCAACAGTGAGAACGTTATAGGCAGAATAATTATTGTTTTCTTAATATTCAATGTTAATCTTCCAGAATATTGAGTCCAGAGATGGTTGTCCTCGACGTGGCCAAGCTGGGTTTCCTGATGGGAGAGTACAGAATGTTCAACGAGACCACACAAGGAGACCACTGGATATTCGACTTCAGCAATGCTACCCTCAACCAAGCTATGCAGTTCACACCTATGTTGATTAGCAAGATCTATTACCACATTACGGTTAGATTTTACCTTATGTCTCAATCACAACGACATTAAACAGCTCGTGACTAAAATAACAGCCACTCGGGTTGGTCTGTTAAGCAAAAAAATATGAAGATTCCTCCGTGCTTCGGAAACCAATTTAAGGCTGTCACTACGGGTACTCAGAAGCTATAGACACAATCATTTGAAATAAAAAAAACCGTTGGTAAACCGTACAAATACCGTACCAATACCGTACCGTAAATCTTCTATACTTATAATAAATCTGTAGAGAGGTCAATTCTGTATATGAAATATATTTCCAAAATAACTATCAAGGGGTGATTAGGGATCGATACTGATGCCAAAAATGCAATCAGTAAAATTGTTGTCTGTCTGTCTGTCTGTATAACCGTTATAGAAACAAAAACTACTCGACAGATTTTAACGAAACTTAGTACAATTATTTTTCATACACCTGAGCTGGTTATAGTATACTTTTCATCACGCTACAATCAATAGGAGCAGAGCAGTGAAGGGAAATGTTGGAAAAACGGGAGAAGTTACTCCATTTTTTAAGCTTCCGTCGCGTGTGCTACCTTAATGGTTAAAGCTATACAGAAATCATTTCATGAAGGAAATGTTCTCCTTATAAATTATATAAAAAATATCCCACGACAGCATATGTCTATCTTTTATGGTTGACTCACAATAACACGTGTAACTCCCGATAGCTTAGCAGTTCGAAGCTTTCTGATTATAATATTTGTCTACTCTAACGTTTATAACACTCTCAGTCACCTCTAATTGAAAAAGATAACATTATTAACTATTCCATAAAAAAAGTCATATAATTCGGTATAGAAACACCAAAGTTAGACATGAAATGCGCTAATAATAAGCCATCGCGATTCGCGCGTGAATACTGATGATTCAGTATTCACGCGCGAATCACGATTTTTAAAAAATAATCCTTATAGCATGATTGCTATAAGGATTATTTTTGAGAATCGGTCGCCGCGCTCGATGCGTCTCGCGGCCGAAGGTATAAAATTTCGTTCTATAGCTACTTAAGCCTCATATGAACGTGATCTAAACAATACATTAACTTACGCTGACGGAGTCGCGGGCACAGCTATTAACAGTAATATTGTGGGGTTCCGTATTGCGATATTTTTCAACAGTATTATAGATTGACATATTATATTTTCCTACTAAATTACGAAAGTTGATCTGTCTGTTACATCAAAATCACTGAACCGTGAGGAAGGACATAGGCTACTTGCATACGTGGACGAAGTCGCGGGCAACAGCTATCTATACTAATAATATAAGGCTGAAGAGTTTGTTTGTTTGTTTGAACGCGATAATCTCAGGAACTACTGGTTCGAATTGAAAAAATATTTTTTAATTAAATAGTCAATTTATAGAGAAAGGCTATAGGCTATATATTATTATGCTAAGGCCAATAGGAGCGGAGCGCCAATGAGGAATGCTTCAAAATTGGAGTTAAATTTAACGTTAGCCCAAAGTAACTATTCCACGCGGACGAAGTATTAAATAAATCATCACCCCAGACTGGGCCCGTGTGAATTGCAGTCTATTCGCTCACATACAGAAAAGGCCAAGCAGTGGACAAGATATAGCCAATTAATGTTATGTTATGTTTTATAGCAGTTATTCATAGATTTTTCAACGCCTTTATGTTTTCTCATCTCCTTTTTTCATCCACAGTCTTGCTACGCCATCAAGATTAAAGGCCTACACATGGTGAACGTGCCTACCTTCGGTCTCCCAATTTTAGCTCTTTTCAAGAAAATCATGAAAGCCAAGCATGTTGAAAGGTTGCACATATACGAAGGTTTTGAGAACGTATTCAAAGTGTTGCCTAAGGAAATCTTCCCTTCTGACCTTGGCGGAACTGCGGATATGACTGTTCAGGATATTTGTAGTAAGTTATACATTTTCATACTTTTTTTGTTACTATTAACCAGTATTCACCAATAGGCAAAGAGCCCGCGTGATAGATGCCTATGTTCTCCCAGCAGCAAGAACATAAACAATTCATTATGTTACACAAGGTGTAACAGATTAAGCGCAATACGTCAGACACCCCAATTAGAATATTAAAAATTATAAGTCTAAAAAAACATCCGAAGGTAACTAAATAAATTGAAGCCAAACCTAGACACTTTTTATAAAATAGTTATCCTTACTAAACGCAAAACGTATGTGCGTCATACGTACCTATCCTTACGCAGACGCATACACTCATGCAATGTTAGCGGCCGACACGCACACGTGCGCATTTCCTTGAATTCGGGGTTGCATTCAGTTGTCATGATAGTGTGTTTCCATTTTAAGTTAATTGAAAGATTTTCCGTCTAAATGTAACACCTATTTTTTATAACGGAAATCGATTCACAAGCCGATTCTGAACCAACTACTTTCAGGAATTGCGTTTATACTGTTACACGTTGTATATCTCGTTCAATGGTTTTAAATCACAGCTGCAAAAGTATATTACTGAAAACTATTCATAATAAATCATCAATAAACAGTTGTGGATGAAAGTGTTAAACAAGTGGCTGCTACTTTACGTATGGCTAAGTGTCATTAGCCTGATGGCTAAGGTGATCGAAAGGACGCGGGTTCGAACCCCACCCAATACACTATTGCCGTGAACCCATTCCAGACACAAGTATATTTAGCTTAATTGGAGTGGTTAACAAGGTTTTTAGTAATGTGGATTCAAACCACCTTGCTTGCGTTTTGATCTGGGCCGTTATGTTGACCTGGTTTATAATTTACGATATTTTAGTTTATACGTATAATATCAGCCCTTAGTGGATAATAATGGAGTCAAGGAGTTCTTAAATAGTAATGAAACCAATATATCAAAAGTTATAGCCCTGAAAGGCCCACGTGGCGTACTGAACTGCAGTTCTTCTAACTCATCATCAGCTATTGTCACCTGATGATGAGATCAGCATTTTCCCACCTGTGTTGGGATTGCTTCCAGGCTAAAATTTAGTTTTCATGTAGGTTTGTCCACCTTACACCAAAATCTTTACTTACCTATCTGCAAAAGAAATGCTTTAAACAGTTTTGCATGGACATAAAAAGGAGTTATCCCCTTTGTTTTAAATGTTGCCCTGTACTTACTAGTAATTTTTCGTGTAACGTGGTTGCGTTGACAAACATAACTCAAGCTCACTAAACTGTATGTCACGAGCATTGGAATAAATATTTGTATCGCCTATAAATGATTATTTCGGATGTGAATGTTTTTAAAATTGCTCTTACAATAAGGTAGAGGTGCCGAAAGAAAACTCATATAACGATGGGAAATCATCCAATGACTGCCTCCTGATGTGGGCGAAGCGGGAGGGTGTGTCAGACTTTTACTGACTAAAACCTATCCGTATTCCATCATATGCCCTTCGTGTTCCAAGGCCGCGGTAATTCTTTCGAACAATTTCGCATTCCCGGCAGGCAACTACCCCCTTATGGGCCCGGACAATTTTGCTGACACTCTTTGAGGCGCGCGTGGAACACGACGCGCTGTCTACACGGGCCTGGTTTCAGTCAGGTTGCATGCTAAACAGGCAGATCTGGAACACTATTAACATAATTATAGGCCATAGAATTATTTATTCCGTGCGAGCATCGAAATCACGACACGCAGTGCAGAAATCAATTGCTTAACCACTGAACTGTTAAATAATGTTTTTTATTTTGCGCAGAACCCACATCACTCTAGCATACAATATATTTTTTTACAGACATGTGGCACGAGACCCTACAATCAGAAACCTGGAAAGAATTCTTCGCGAATCAAGAGAAAAACTTTTTCGTTGACGAATCAAAGAGGACTACAGCATCGAAGATAACTGACACGTTCGGAGTTGAGGGTTCCTTCAGAAAACTAGAATTAGATTAAATATTAAGAACTATTATATATTAGCTTAACTTATAATATAATAATAATTAGCTGTACCCATGACTTCATTCCCGAGGGTGCTTCTTTCCACGTAAATTCCGATTCCGTGGGAATTTCAATACAAAAATTTGCCCTAAACCTTCCAGTGAAAGACCTATTAAAATTGGTTCATCCGTTCCTGAGATAAGCCAGCACTTACAGGCAGACAAAAAATGAGAAAATGTTGTTTGTGTTTAAGTCAATATGTAGGTGCCAAGACTGCCCCGCCTGGGCAGAGCACCGACGTGTCCTCACGGCGGCGATAGGCGGAGACCTCTCGCGCCCGGCATTGGTCGAGGCCATGCTGCGGGGCGAGAGGGAGTGGGAAGCGGTCGCCTCCTTCTGCGAAGCAGTCATGCTTCCGAAGGAGGAGGCGGGCCGCGTGAGGGAGAGGATGGCGTCCTCCCTCCAGCCCAGCCGCAGTGGTAGACGCCCACGGCGTCGGACGTCGGCCGACGATCTCCGGCCACCGTAGGCGCGGGCATGCGGACAGCGAGTAAAGGGCAACTCGCTGTCCGACCATGGACCATGCCCGGGTCGACGGCGCGTCGTGTTCCACGCGCGCCTCAAAGAGCGTCAGCAACATGACGAGGCCCCCTCTGCAGAGGGCCGAAGCCTGCCGGGGTCGTGGGACTCATCCCGTTACCGTGGCCCCGGTACGTAAAGGGTTATTGAAGGAACACCGTGGATTTTAGTCAGTAAAAGTCTGACAGTCCCTCCCACCCTGCCCGGGGTGGGAGGACTTATTTGATAATTTTACCACGTTAAAAAAAAAAAAAAAGTACGTATGTAGAACTTATTACAAATTCCAATACACAATACCAGAGACCGAATTTTTCAAATTAAGAAGAACGAAAAGGATTATCGTGTTATTGGCAAGTGACGTGGAAAGTTATTGACCCTCGTAGTGCTGTGACACGTTTGTTATGATTGGTATTCAAGAAAGATATGAAACCAATAATTTGGTATCAATTCTTTGAGTCAGTTATTTTGTGCTGAAACTGTGCATAGAGACTCCATACCAGATGTTGTCTTCAGCCCTTTTGGATAGATATGGGGTTACGTTGTAGATGATGACAGAGATATATTATTTTATAATATATTGGTCATAGGGTTCTTATTTCATAAAGGCACTTCTGCGCTGCATTTCAGTGATTGCTCCGGTAGAACCGTCCATTGGGACAGCAATGCAGGGCCACGCTATATACGCATTTTCGACTGACTGCCAATTGACCCGTGCAGTTAACATAGCAAATGCCATGCTTTTTTAAAACGCAGTAGAGAATCGACTGATAACAATTTACTCAAATAAAAAAAGTATCTACTATGCATAATTTAGGCCTATTTTTTCAACATTAAGATAGGTATCTTTTTTAGGATTCCTTAGTAAAACACACAAACTGATACAGTTTAGCCAAGTCCGCCACGGCTTTTCTCAGAACCTATTGATGCTGTGAAACTGTAATTTTATAACACTCTAAAATTAAGCTAATTTTCCAGTTCTTACAAGAACTGTTTTCGAACGGCAAAGAATTTTAATTTGCCGTATGAAGCATTGCTTTTAAGAATATTACGGGTTAAACATTGTTTAATACAGAGAGCTGTTTAGAATATAATTAGCTTTAAAGTGTTGATTTTCATAAGAGTCGTAACAATTAATATCTTAATAAGGTACACCCCTCTCCCTATGAACCAAACCTTTTTTTGGAATGTGTAAAGTATTCAAATAGTTGGAGGAAAATTATCACCCTTGACTAAGTAATGACATATGTATAGTCGACAAATTTACAAAATATAATGAGATTAGTCAAAATTTTAGTTAATTAGTAACTGTTATGATATACGGGACTAATAACTACGGAACCCCAGCTAGTTGTGGTCCGATACATACTTGGCTGGTATTTTATACTTTGTATTATGTTCTGTTACGAATTGTTTTTTCAATCGCCAGATAATTTGTGTTATGTTATGTGGAAATTGAAAAATAAGCTCTAAAGTGTCACGTAGGGGACCATAGGGGACTATATCTGCTTACTGACACTTAACTCTAATTAAATAATTTCAGGCAGTTATTTTTTAATGCAATACTATTAGTGCATACCTGATGAAAAGATTTCGTACAGTAATTTTAGCATTTTTTTATCCAATTAAGGAATATTCATGTATTTTTTATTTGCAAACTATAACAAAATGTATTTTTTAAATATCTTCATCAGCATGATAATTATAAGGATTTCAAGTTGATATTTAGAATGAGAACTCCGATATAGAGATGGGGTCAGATTCCTATCGCTTTTAGCGATAAGACATTGACATTGTAGCACCCTTTTTAGTTGTTATGTCCTTATTTGTTTTCTGTTATGATGTACAATAAAGACTATATTTATCTATGTATCTATTCTATTATGCACATACAGCTGCTATAGAAAAGAGAGTACCTAATTAAAATTGTTATTACTGGTAGGGAATATTTTCACTCTTTTTTTGCGTAAACTGGTTGCATAATATTTTATTTTGTCATTTATGTTCCCTATTGATAAGGGGTAATGTTAGATATTGTGAAAATACAATAAGCCGAAAGTGACTGCTTTTAGGGGTTAATTATAAGTTGTTGTTAAGTTTGACATAAGTAATCGTTAAGAAAAAAATTCCAATTATTTAAAACTTACGATGTTGTTTCCATGTAAATAATAAAGAAATAAATTTAATGAGCGTATTCTCGTTTTTCTTCAATCCTATCTTCTTAATTTGGTTTTGTATTTTCACTAAATTAATGTACTTTGCAAAAACATTTAAATTAAACTTAAATAGTTTTGAAAAATTTTAAAGTTTAAAATGACCCATTTAATGATTGTATGTACAACTCTCCCTTTATTATATATTTTGGGCAAAGATAAACTTGTTCAGCTAACGATGATTTACACAAATATTATGATAATAGTCCATTTACCCTTCTTTTAATTTAACTACTTATTTTCGTCAAACACCTCTATTTTTTTAAAATTTTATATGACAATAGTCCTCTTGCATAAAACTAAAGTATTTAATTAGGAAAATTGTAATTTTAATTTAATGTTAGTACCTTCGTGTGATATCTTACTTCTTACTCAATATTTACATACAGGGTGGCAGGTACATCGACGCGCAACCGCTTACCATAGATTCAGTACATGATTCTACGTTGAAATTATTTAGAAAAATAACAGTAAATTCACTTGTTTCACTTAAAACAGCAATGTAAATAAAACTCAAAAGGGCTACTTAATGAGTTGACCTCGCAAATGAACTCTAGCAAAACAGCTGATCAGGTAGCTTTTCGAGTTTTATTTACTGTTTTAGGCAAAATAATTGAATTTTATTTTTTAATTAAAATCTCATTGGGTTATATAGAAACAATGATTTTATGCAGGTTTCAGTAAAAAAATGCTGAAAAAACATAAAATTTTTTAGAAAAAGCCGACGAGAAATTTCAACGCAGGGCGGTCCAGAATCATGTACTGAATTCATGGTAAGCGTTTATGCGTCGATGTCCCTGCCTGCCACCCTGTATAAATACCAAAGTTTGTGAGGATGGATGGATGTTTGTTTCTCTTTCACGAATGAACGGAATTTGATATGTAGATAACTAAAAACCTAGAATAGCAAGCTATTTTTTATCCCGGAATTCCCACAGGTTCGAGATTTGCGTGGGAAAATTGACTGATTTGATTTTGATTGATTGATTGATTGAGTGGGAAGTTTGAAATAAATTAAAGATTTTAGTTTCGTGTGTCGTTTACTTACTTTTTTTTTGTCGTAAAATCATCAGATGAGTCCTCCCACCCCGGGCAGGGCCAGAGGGACTGTCAGACTTGTACTGACTAAAATCCACGGTATTCCTTCAATAGCCCTTTACGTACAGGGGTCACGGTAATGAGATAAGTCCCACGACCCCGGCAGGCTTCGGGCCTCTACAGGGGGGGCCTCGTCACTTACTTGGAAAAAATATTTTGAAGATATTATTTATTTTATATTTTAGCTTGAAATATAGTCTCCACTTCAATACTAGAATAGGGAAGTTTGGGTAGACTTTCAAAAGATATTGGTCACGTATTTTTTTGCTTTTTTAAGTCAAGAAAAATTCACAAAGATGGAAAGCTTCAAAGTACCTACAGGAGTGGAGGCTGCTGACGTCACATATTGCTTAGAATTATAACAAAGTGTGACGTCACGCGAAATTTCAACTCACATAAAATTAAAAATACGTGTCCAATGTTTTTTGTTAGGCCGTGCGCGCACTGCCTTGCGGTGGCCGCAATTGCGGTAGTTCTACCGCACCGGTAGAATGACCGGGGCCACCGGTGACTCTACCGCACGCGTTTATTCCACCGCAGTGCGCGCACTTCTATGACACTCCATACTTCACAGATTTTGCGTTTCCAAAACGCAACGCAGTGCGCGCACGGCCTTAAACTACGTGACGGACCAAATAAAATATTTTAGGAAACTACTCTATTGCACAATTGGCTTATATGGTAGCAGTGCCCCGTGGTTGCAGGAATATTCTAACGACATACCGCAGCCCTGGAGTGCAGAGAGAAACTGAAGGAGCAGTGTGTTTTTATTCAGTAGAAGTATGTGGGTATTTCTACTGAATAATACGGATACGGGAATACGTACATTTTATGATTTACTCACCCAGAAAAAGAAGTGGTAACAGTGCCAACCAGTAAGGGAGAAAACCATCAAATGACTCCTCCCTCTCTATGTCGAGCGGGAGGGAGTGTCAGACTTCTACTGGACAGTGAGGGTTTTAACGCTCACTCTTCCTTCCTTTTCTGTTGTTTCAGGGCCCTATCAGACCATGTAGATTTTAACGCTTGCTTGGTTTAGCATTAACTTCCGAGTTGGTTGATATTTGGTTTATTTGGTGTTATATTAGACTGGTTTAATGATACGAAATGATATGGTTTAAAGGATATATTGAATATTGGTGATAATTATTAAATGGTAAATCTAAGCTAAATTAGCACTAAGATGGTTTGATCTAGTTTGGTTTGAGTTACGCGATTGGTAGTCGAACACGTACTAACTGGTAATAAGTAGCGACACCTACATTGTCACGTTAACATTTGCTCTGTGATTTTTTACGTCCAATAAATAGTAAAAGTGTTTATTTCTATGTAAAAAGTGATTCAAATGAACATTAAAACTAGGACACACGGACTATAATACTAACAATGTGCAAAATGGACATTAAAGTGAAATAACATAGTGAAATATACGACAATAATAATCAACAGTGTAAATAACAATATGATTAGTTTGTGTGTGGAAGTAGCCCTTAATTACTTATTCCCAAATAGTTTAAACCCAATAAAAACATTAACAGAAGTATTACGTCAGGAAAAACAAAAAAGTGAAAAAATAAATAACCGTTGTGTGTTTCAAAACCAATTCAATTATGCATAATCACTATCATCCTGCTATGTAACTAGTATAAGCGCCATCTTACGAATCTATGTTGTACTGTGAACTAAGATTTAGACTTCGATTGTAACCGTACATCCCACACCGTGCACGAATATCATAGTGACCAATAGATGTCGCTGTAAATACATCAACGTTAATGAATTGGGATCATTAATTGGCAGAAACCATTAAGAACTAATTCGGTCGAGGGGCCACAACTGCTACACATAGACACGCATGAACGTGAGTTCGAATCTGCGACTGAGGTATTCTTTTTCCATATTTTAAATATAAAATCAAATTAATTCAACAATATTCACAATGAATTTCCTAGAAAATATAACTTTCCGTCGTACTAGGACTAAATCGGACTCAATGTTGAATGACATTGACATAAATACTACGCGTACGTTGAATGAGACAGTCACAAGTGTACCGGAAATGTCTGACGAAGACGATGATCAAATCAAGAAATTACGAAATCAAATTACTAATCTGACCCTCGACCTACAGAGCGCTCACTCAGAAATTGATGAATTGACTTTAGAGAATAATAAACTCAAAACAATAAATATAAGTCTCTGCAAACAGAATGAACTGTACAAGAAAGTCACTTACAGTCCAACTAAAGTAAAATCACCCAGCACAAAAAAGGCAAAAAGCTTAAAAAATACTCATAAACATACGCAAACGGAGACAACTAAACACGAAGGAAACAACGATACTCCAGTAAAAAAAATATGCAACAACTTAAAAACATTAAAAGAAAGCGACAAACTTACATTACAAACAAAAAAATGCAAAAATAATGTAGATGAAAAACAGTCGAAGCGTAAAAAAATTTGCATATTAAGCACAGACAACAAAAATAAACTACTTCATATTGCAGAAAATACTTTTGAGAAGTATGAACTCTGTCACTATATCATGCCTCATGGAACGATAGAACTTCTGTTAAAAGGTATCAAAGAAAAGTTGTCAGGGTTCACTCAACAAGACTACTGTATTATATTAATAGGTGAGGAGGACTTTAAGATAACAAATAGATATTTTGATAGCATTTTACTAATTCGACAATTATTGCAAGAAGTATCTCACACTAAAATAATTATATGCACTCCGACATACAAATTCTTCACGAACAACTACCTTTATAATTCAAGAGTGGAAACCTTTAATAATTTATTATATCTGGATACTTTCACTCATGATCACGCATATTTTCTAGACAGTAACATGAATTTAAAGTATGATGAAACCATGTTTAACAAACGCACAGGCGCAATAAATAACTCTGGAATGAAATCCATTTTTAAGGATATTTTCAAAATGACTATGAACATACAATCATCTCACATTGACTACGACTATCCTGAATCGAACCAAACCGACAATCAAATGAAGACAGTAACTGAATCAGAAGACATGGGACAGTTTTTTCTTCAGTAGTATTAATGTAATGCACCAGAACATTGCTGGCTTGTTAAATAAATCCGATCTGTTAACTGTACAATTAGAAAACTTGGAAAATAAAGGGACAACTGTAGATGTACTTTGTTTAACAGAGCATTTCATGACATCTGGACATGAAAGTCTATTACACATTCCGAATTTCTATCTAGCCGCTTTTTTTTCACGAAGTACTAATCGGGGAGGGACTTGTATTCTTATAAAAAAGGGGCACCAGTATAGGGAACTACCAGATGTTGCTAAACAGTCTGTATCAGGCGTGTTTGAAATTTGTGCTATAGAACTGACATCCCATTCAATTATTATTATATGTGTGTATAGAGTACCAAAATATAATTATTTGACATTTTATGAAAAACTTGACGATGTATTAAAAAGAGTTTGTGTACTATCGAATAAAAAAATTGTACTTTGTGGTGATCTTAATATTAATATACTGTTAAGAAATAAGACTACTCTGGAATTGGAACACTTCCTACTTAACTATAACTTAACTTTAGCTCTAAACCAGCCTACTAGGCCTCATAGTAAAACGTGCATTGATAACTTCGCACATAATCTACAAAAGGGATGGAAAGCAGAAATTATTGATCTCATGTTGTCAGATCACACATCACAAATACTTAAAATACCTGTACATAAAACGTGTCGCTTAAAATTTTGGAAATCGGTCAAAAAAGATTACTCCAAAGAGAATCTTGACAAATTTAAATCATGCATAGAACAAATATCTTTCAAAGAAGTTTACGCAAGTAATGATGTAAATATATCCTATAATACCTTTCTTGATATTTTCTCATTGTTTTACAATCTGTGTTTTCCAGAGAAAATAATAACCATAAACACTAACAAAAAGGTTAAATGGATTTCCCGTGGCATAAAAAAATGTAGTAAAAAAAAGAGAGCATTATTGTGGGCTTACAGACTACACCCAACAAAAAAAGCTAAAAACGAGTTGAAAAAATACACTATGCGTTATAAAAAAATCGTAAAATTGACTCAGAAAGCACAAAATAATTACTTTATAAACAACTCGCAAAACAAATCAAAAGCCACATGGCAGATAGTAAATGGATCCAAAACTAACGTGCCTAAAGAACAGATACTAACAATAAAAACTGGAAATTTGACCTATACAAACCCGAATGACATAGCTAATGCATTTAATGACTATTTTATAGATGACATTGAGAGTAACATAATAGATGACATTAGAATAAATCATAATTTAGATAATTTGACAATGCAATCAATGTTTATGCAGCCCGTTCTAAAGTCCGATATCATTTTAGCAACCAAGACACTTAAAAATACTAGTACTGTAGGTGTTGACGGTATATCTACAAAAGTAATTAAATATGTAATTGAGCTTGTAGCACCTGTCTTAGCACATATTATTAATTTAGGTATTACCGAGGGCATCTATCCGGAAGCCTTAAAAAAAGTCATAATAAAACCGCTCCATAAAAAGGAAGACAAGACGCATATAAAAAATTACCGACCCATTGCCAAAATTCCTGTTTTTTCTAAAATCTTTGAAAAAGTTATATATAACTCGATATATCAATATCTTCACAAATATAATATTTTATGCAAAGAGCAAAACGGGTTCCGGAAAAATAAAACTATTAATATGGCGATTTTTGACCTTTTAAATAATGTTATGTCTGCTGTTGATAAAAAAATACCCGTGTGCGCTATTTACACAGATATGACTAAGGCATTTGATTATGTTGATCACAAAGTCCTTCTTGAGAAATTACATTGCTATGGCATAAGAGGGAACATTTTGAAATTACTAGAATCATATTTAAGTAATAGGTTGCAATGTACAGAAATCACTAGAGTGTGCGCAAAAACCAAAACGGAACGAACGTATATGTCGAGGTTCAGGAATATAAAATATGGAGTTCCTCAAGGTGGTGTGCTTGGGCCCCCCTTATTCCTCATTTACATTAATGATTTACCAAAAGTGACACAACAACAAATGATTTTGTTTGCAGACGATAGCACTGCTATAGTAAAATGTAAGGACTTAAATACCTACCAACTTGACATTAATAATACACTAACTGACATAATTAATTGGCTTCATATGAATAATTTGATAATAAACCTCAAGAAAACTAAAGTAATGCACTTCCACCAGAGAATTGAAGCACCAAAAATTTGTATTAGCTACAATGACACTGAGATAGAAGAAACAAAATTAAGTGTGTTTTTAGGTTTACACATTGACAATAATCTTAATTGGAAAGCTCACATAGAACAACTATGTAAAAGAATAAATAAATCTGCATATGCACTTTTTCAATTGGGTAGAAAAGTGAATATAGACGCGTTACTGGTTTCTTACCATGGTCTAGTAGCCTCACTTCTCAGGTACGGAATAATTTTTTGGGGTAATTCCCCAGATAAGGAACTAATATTTAAGGCACAAAAAAGGTGCATTAGAGCTATGTGTGGTCTGAAAACAGATGACAGTTGTGTACCATATTTTAAATCATTAAAGATACTTACGTTACCGGCGATGTACATATTAGAAACCAGTATCTTCGTGAAATCGAATCCCAACCTTTTTGAAATAATGAAAACTGTACGAAATGTTCCAATTCGTAATCAATACAAAAATTCTTTAAATAATTTTAAATGCAAAACTGCATTAGTAAGGAAAAGTGTCCTGGGTATGGCACCACACATTTATAATAAAATACCAGATTCTATAAAAGAATTAAATTTGAAACAATTTAAGAAAAAAATGCAATTATTATTAACCAATAAATGCTATTATACCATTGACGAATACTTAAATGACGAATTAATTTAATACCACAATTATTAGTTTTGGCATTTGAATTATTTGACATGTTAATTTGATTGACTTTTAATTATTTTACGTTTTAATTATTTGACATTTTAATTATTTGACATTCTAATTATTGGCACTTTAATTATTTTGACATATATATTTTTTCTGAGACATAAATAATTCCTTATTTAGGTGTGACAGAATTATTACTTCATGATTGTTTAATTTATTTTAATGTAATACTATAATAATGCATGATTTTGTACAATGTTTTCTTTCATTTATAATACTCGCAAGGATATGCACACCACATTTGTACGCCTCCTGGCATAACATAGCGCTCTGTTTATTAAAATAAGATCTGTATTGTTTACCTATGTTAACAAATGAATAAATAATTTCTAATTTCTAATTTCTGTTATTGGTGCTGATAACTCATTGAGACGAGTATACAAGGTGTAACAGATTAGGCGCAATACCTCAGACACCCCAATTAGAATATAAAATTATGAGTCTAAAACAATATCCGTCACTAAATAAATTGAAACTAAACCTAGACATTTTTTTTATAAAATAGTTATCTTACTCTTACTAATATTATAAAGGCGAAAGTTTGTGAGGATGGATGGATGTTTGTTACTCTTTCACGCAAAAACTACTGAACGGATCTGAATGAAATTTGGCAAGTAGATAGTTGACATTCTGGAATAATACTTAGGTTACTTTTTATCCCGAAATTCCCACGGGATCAGGATTTGCGCGGGAAAACCTTCCCACGCGAACGAAGTCGCGGGCAGAAGCTAGTCCTTACTAAACGCAAAACGTATGTGCGTCATATAATATCCTTACGCAGACGCATAATTACAGACATGCAATGTTAGCGGCCGACACGCATACAGTGCATTTCCTTGAATTAAGGATTGTATTAATTTGTCATGATACTGTGTCTCCATTTTCAACCGACGACAAAAAGAGGAGGTTATCAATTCTTCGCGTATATTGTATCACTCGAAGACGGCTGAACCGATTTGGAAAATTCTTTTTTTGATTGAATTGATAAACGTCAGGATCTGATGATGGGATCCTGAAGAAATCGAGGGAACTCTTCAAATATTATAGGCACACCTATGACGTTTTGGGTATTTATTATAGTAACTTGTGCAGTTGCTCTCAAAAAGTACCATTTGAGGAAGTGGAACTGATGATGAAGACCACAGATGGCCGCCGAAACTACTTAATAATAAGTATTGAGTGGATTGCGATTCGATTACTTGAATATGGATGTTAAGCACTTTATGCTCGTCACAATGCATATGGTGATGTAGAGCTGATGGTGAAGTACCAGGAGAACTTCTCAACAATTAACGGCCCAGCATTGGGAAAAGCAATATTTTGTAAAAGGTTATAAGTAGTTGACATTCAGGCTCTTGTAACTAGGTAAATTAAAAACAGACCAACTAAAAAGAGTGAAATAAAAACTTTTTACCAAAAAATTAAACAGACTCCCAAAAACACTGCAAAGTGAAAAATAACTCTAATTTCGGAAGTCAAAATTTAACACCTATTTTTTATGATGGAAATCGATACAGAAGCTGATTTTGAACCAACTGCTTTCAGGAATTGCGTTTATTCTGTTACACGTTGTATTGTTAGGTTAGATTCTCAGATAATAAGTGCTAAAGTGTAAGTAAATGTTGTAAATAATGTCTTAATAATAGCCTGGAGCTCTGTACGTAGAAGTTTGTCACCCCCAGATCTCGTAGAGTCCTCTCTAGCGCATGCTTGGTCATAGTTTGCTGTGCGGTTGGCATATCTATATGAGCAGAGGACTATATAGAACACATAAGATTGCGCACATCTTTACATTTTAAAAAGTGAAGCAAACCCATTTTTTAAGAAAATTACGAGGATGAAAGCGTAGATTTGGTCCAATTAATATCTGTATGAAAGAGTGCGGAATGCTAATATTTTATAATAAAATTAAAGCTTAAAATTTTATTGATTTATGGTTAATTTTCGACTAATATTTCTTTCAATTGATAATCAACGTAATAAATAATTTGGGTGCTCGGGACTTAATAGGTAGCCGAGGTCGGATGAGATTCCAGTTTTTCCAAGAAGAATTTTGTTAACAGGGTTGTGGAGTTCAGACTGGCTGTTGTTCTTTGCAAAAAAACTCTAGTAGGTCTACCCCAACATCGTTAGGACAATGAACTATAGCTTTCTAACTAGGGTTGCAGACTAAGAGCTAAGCTAAGTTAGTTTAGCTTAGCTTGCACAGCTGACGCTATATTCCATACTTGTGTGCAGACCGCAAACTATGCGAACTAAGCTATGTGAGCTAACAAAAATATGCGAAGCTAAGTTCGTTGTGTATGCCGATGAGCAACTACACTAGCTAAGCTAAGCCCCTCCCACCTTCCCCGCACGCCCTTCGCACATCCTTCGCCAGTACTGTCCAGTGTCTTTTATCGTACGCACGGCTGTTTTGTAGCGAATATGGAGCAAGTTATTGAAATTGTAAACAATTTCCTGTACTATGGAATACACAGTCAAAGGACTATCACAAATTAATTAAAAAGGATATTGTATGGAAAGCAATAGTGGAGGAAATAAGTAATCCAGACATACCAAACGGACATATCCATACAGATTAACATATCCAAGATTTGGAATGTCTTTTTCTTAAATAATAATAAGTCAGTATTAATCTTCTTTTTCTACGTGTAATCATCGGAAATTTCTTCATCGATTATATTCATGGCGAGCGTCGTACGTTTAATTGAACTTCGCAACACTGACTGAGCTTTGGTTTAGCTCTTGGTGTGCACGCTATTTATTTCTAGCTTAGCTTAGCTTAGCTTGCTTAGTTTAGCTTTGGCATAGCTTAGTTTTCGGTCTGCAACCGGCTTAAGCTAAAATGAACTAAATTAGACTGAATTTCCATCACTTTAGCCGTTATCTATTACGGCTAAAGTAATAGAAATTCAGTCCTAAGGATTTACGTGACTTCTCGAATTTAGCGTTAAAATTCTTCCCTGGCTGTAAAGATCATGTTTACTGAAATAATGACAATGGTTTACATTAAAAATTTATTTTAATCAATAACTTAGCAACTAAACTTAAATAACACCAATAATAAAAAGTTACTTAATCAAAATCTAATTTTCTAAAGGATCCTGCCAGAAACTCCTCATTGATGTCATTGTTTGGCCGTTTTTTCTCGTTGGAAACAATCTTCATTGCATTTAAAAGGAACTGTTTTGTGTTTGTGCTTCTTATTTCTTTTTCGTATTTATCTGAAATGATGATAAAAAAGTATTTAGTTAAGATAAAATAAAACTTTGCTCACCCTGCAACAGGATGGAAAGAACGAAGACTGTAAGGTAAGTGGTATACACGTCACACAAAATGGACGTCATATTAAGCATTCGGTTTTAAATGTCTTAGCCCAATGGAATATTCAGTATGTTAACTAACAGAGGGCGTTCCCGTTAACCGCAATAGTATAAGCACATCAATTAGATCGCCGCACACGCGGCCCGTCATTCATAAATAAATTGTGACGTTGCCGTCCTTCAAGTACACGTGTACAGAGTGTTTCTTTTAAGTATCAATTTAACATTTTTAATGAATATTTTAATATAAAAAAAAAAAAACATTTTGTTTTCGACTGGTAATATTTTTTTAGCGTGTATGGATGCTATACTTTTGCGGGTTAACGGGAACACCCTCTGTTAGTTAACATACTGTATATTATCTTGTATACTTTTTCTCAAATTAACATGGGCGATACCGCAGAGCACAGGTTGTTCAATTAAATCTAATAATAATTTAGTTTACATAAGCATACAATATACACGGGCACTTATAAAACCTCAGAAAGCTAGTTCAAAATTCGTAATATAGACAAAACCCGTAAGAAACTCCATGTTAGCATCCATTATAATAAGCGGGTGGTCGATACACTCAGCGTCATAATTTTTGTAACGGATTTCACTGCATAGTTGTGTTTTGCGAACATTTAAGTAGGTCTCTAAGATACATAACATATTGACAAGATTGGCAAGTTCATCCAAAAGCAAATTACTACATCTAAGGCTTAACGATAATTCTCGATATCTAGACGGCAACTGTTAATCAATGTAATCGATTCATAGGAAATGAGATCACTGGACCGGTTGTGTAACGTTGGCTAAGATAAGTATTCCGTAACGCCCTCAAATCATGGCATAAGAAATTAGTCGAGTCGAGAATAAGACTTATTTATTTATTTATTTCGGGAAAACGAAACAGTTACACAAAGTACTCGTTCTCAAGTATCATTAAGCATACACGCCGCGAAAACGTGACGCCTGCGCTGCGTAGTCGCGGCGTCTTCGCTGCGCGTACGTTCATCGAACGCCTACGCTGGACAAACGCTAGTGTAAAGGCGCTCTTACCCACAATGCTAGTTCACTCTTAAAAGAAAAAAAATCACCTTTAAACTCAGCCATAGACGGCTCTTCACCGCCGTAATCCTTTGGCAGATATCTCTTGGGGACACTCATATGCAGGTCATCTAAATTCTCATGCACCACAACGCGGTCGATGATCTTTGGGCTGAAGAACTGCCTCATGAAGGTGATGACGTGCTGGAGAAGACTGGTGGCGTTGAGGACGTGGATGGAGTGGATACGAAGACCAAGACCTTCCTGAAAGTAGAAATAATTACGGTTGTTATTATGGAGAAGTTCCAGAAGCGTCTAGCTAAAGCTAAGGTGTAGGACTTGTGATCAAGAGGTCGCGGGCTTAAATCCTATCCATTACATTATTAACGTGAACCCACTCCAGACACAAGCAAGGGAAGGGGTTTACAAGATTGCTATTAACGTGAATTCAACTCACATTGATTGTTTCTTAATCCTAAAGAATATTCCTTATGAAAAAAAAAATTAAATAAAGCTGATAAAATCATATTTAATGCAATGCGTCTATACATGCGGTCTGACTGTGATTTCAAAATAACTGTGTTTTCTTAAGTGCTTATAATTATTTATATTACCTACGAACACATCAAAAGTTCTTTAAATGTTTGTCTGTGTATGTCATTCTGTTGGTCCGGGCTAATCTCTGGTACGAGAAGACTGATTTTAATGGAACTCTCACTGGAGAGGTGAGGTTTTTATTCCGGAATTCCCGTGGATCGAGATTTACGCATTAGCGCACACAAAGTCACTGGCATAGTACGTTTAAATATTTAAAAACTAATAAACCAGTGACTAAAGTTACAAATTCCATCATTATATTACTAAGAAATTATTAGGTTGAATCCTACACTATAGTATGACGTCAATTGTCGCACCATTAACAACGCAATCACTAAATAGTTTCTTTGTCGCACGTGTGCTCTAATGCTGTCACTGATTAGTATTTTTCGCAAGTACCCGCACAAAAAGAAATCATACGTTAGTACGTATGATTTCTTTAAAATTCAATTTCTTTCTTTCTTTGCTAATATAAACTTCGACTGTCGCTAAGGTCTTACGACGAAATCAAATGATTCTTGCAATCATATAATTAAAGACTTAGTAATTGGTTGAGGTATTTCAATATTATTCTTTCAAATTTAAGTTAAACATCACTTGATTCCTTTTTAAATTAATTCGTAAAAAAACACCAAAAACATTTTCATAGTCAATAAATTGTAAATGTAATTTAATTTAATGTAAAACTGTAATTGGCTGTAAGATTAGTTCACAAGTATTGTAAAAGCTTTATTTAAGAGCTGTGGATTTTGTTATAAATTAATGAGAAAGACGAGACCATTCACGGCTTGCATTGTCAACAAGGTATCTACAAACCATAACTTCAGAAACTCTTAGTAAAAATGTTTGGCTTGGTTTTTTCGGTCGGTATTATTACAGCAAAACAAAGTTAAAATGGTTCAAAAATACGACAAAAATTTCCGAGATATGATAGGTAAGGGCCCTTGTGCTTCGCTTGGCTCGTTTTGGCAGATAGGAAACATCTCCATTGAAGATGAAATAAGTACAGTATGGTATGAAAGCAATATTCATCGTCCTTATCTATATTTTTTACTAGCTTCTACCCGCCCCGCCGGGGTCGTGGGACTCATCCCGTTACCGTGGCCCCGGTATGTAAAGGGTTATTGAAGGAACACCGTGGATTTTAGTCAGTAAAAGCCTGACAGTCCCTCCCACCCTGCCCGGAGTGGGAGGACTTATTTGATAATTTTACCACGTTAAAAAAAAAAAAAAGCTTCTACCCGCGACATCGTACGCGTGGGAAGGTTTTCCCGCGCAAATCCCGATCCAGTGGGAATTTTGGGATAAAAAGTAGCCTATGTGTTATTCCAGGCTGCCAACTATCTACTTACCAAATTTCATTCAGATCCGTTCGGTAGTTTTTGCGTGAAAGAGTAACAAACATCCATCCATCCTCACAAACTTTCGCATTTATAATATTAGTAGGATAGTAGGATTAGTAGGATAAGGATACAAGATACCTGACGCAAAATGATATATACATTATCATTTCTTTCTTTCAATGTTTAAAGCCAATTTTTTTAGAAAACATTTAATGTGGCCTAAAAATCTAGTGATTTGCAAACATTCTAAAACTTTAACAAAATAATCATGTCCAACAAATCAAACTTACATGGAACAAATGGGCCGACTTCTGCATTAGAGTAGGGTTCAGTCTGAGAAGATGCGCGAAGGTAGCATTCTTCATGTCCAACACCCAGATATCACCTAGGAAGTAGTCGTATTTCATTCTGATGTCAGCAAGCTGAAAGAAGACAGTACAAATAGAATAAGTAATTAATATGAATACAGTCTTTATTGCCAAATAGATCAAGTATAAATATAAAAACTTTTTACCAAAAAATTAAACCGACTCCCAAAAACACTGCAAAGTGAAAAATAACTTTAAATTCGGTAGTCGGTGTCTTTAGTTTTGTATTTTCGTTTTTGGCACCGACTTCCGAAATTAAAGTTATTTTTCACTTTGCAGTGTTTTTGGGACTCGGTTTAATTTTTTGGTAAAAAGTTTTTATTTCACTCTTTTTAGTTGGTCGGTTTTTAATTTAAAAGAGCCTAAATGTCAACTACTACTTATAACCTTTTACAAAATATTGCTTTTCCCAATGCTGGGCCGTTAATTGTTGAGGAGTTCTCCTGGTACTTCACCATCAGCTCTACATCACCATATGCATTGTGACGAACATAAAGTGCTTAACATCCATATTCAAGTATTCGAATCGCAATCCACGAAATACTTATTATTGAGTAGGTTCGGTGGCCATCTGTGGTCTTCATCATCAGTTCCACTTCCCCAAATGGTATTTTTTGAGAGCAACTGCACAAGTTACTATAAGAAATACCCAAAACGCCATAAGTGTGCCTATTATATTTGAAGAGTTCCCTCGATTTCTCCAGGATCCCATCATCAGATCCTGACTTGGTGATAAATGGTACCAATTTCGAAGTATACCCTTTCAAACAAAAAAAGAATTTTCCAAATCGGTTCAGCCGTCTTCGAGTAATCGGTGATCATACATTAAAAAAAAGAGAAAAAAAAAATATACGCGTCGAATTGATAACCTCCTCTTTTGGTCGTCGGTTGAAAATTGAAAATCCCTGACTCCTGAACTAGTTGTAAACTGTGTGACAGCAGCCAGTGCAAGAATAGTACAGTAAAGAATAAAGTGGATATGCCCCAAATCCCGGGAATAATTTTGAAGAGCAGAAAAATCCCGTGATTTATTAAATAAAAGTTATTTACTTTTCAACCGACGACAAAAAGAGGAGGTTATCAATTCGACGCGTATATTTTTTTTTATGTATGATCATCGATTACTCGAAGACGGCTAAACCGATTTGGAAAATTCTTTTTTTGATTGAAAGGGTATACTTCGAAATTGGTCCCATTTTCATAAACGTCAGGATCTGATGATGGAAACCTGGAGAAATCGAGGGAACTCTTCAAATATTATAGGCACACCTATGACGTTTTGGATATTTATTATAGTAACTTGTGCAGTTGCTCTCAAAAAGTACCATTTGAGGAAGTGGAACTGATGATGAAGAATACAGATGGCCGCCGAAACTACTCAATTATAAGTATTGAGTGGATTGCGATTCGATTACTTGAATATGGATGTTAAGCACTTTATGCTCGTCACAATGCATATGGTGATGTAGAGCTGATGGTGAAGTACCAGGAGAACTCCTCAACAATTAACGGCCCAGTGTTGGGAAAAGCAATATTTTGTAAAAGGTTATAAGTAGTTGACATTTAGGCTCTTGTAACTAGGTAAATTAAAAATAGACCAACTAAAAAGAGTGAAATAAAAACTTTTTACGTTTTTTAGGAGTCGGTTTAATTTCTTGGTAAAAAGTTTTACACAATTTAAACCACTGCACGCGCGACGTTGCCAAATTTGCATAATATTGTTGGTCACACGAGATTGTCTATTAGAAATCCCGGGAAGATCCATATTAATATCAACATTTCGATGCAAGTACATAAATAACTCTACCTAATTCCGACCTCTGGTTATGAGTCATGGCAGGCACGTTACTTAGTGCAATTTTCATCCTCACTACTACTCTCAAAACGATAAAGGAAACCGAAGGAACCGGCACATCCCAGAACCTATCCGTGCAAAAACCCGAAGACATGCTACATCCACCAATATTCGTTGGGCCCACATGGTGGAAAAAAGCCTAGCCCTCTCATAGAGATAGTAAGGTGGCCTATGTTCCTGCAGTCGGAACGTTATGGGCTAATTGTTTTATATTAAGTGGATGGCTATGTTTCCTCATACGCAAAATGTGTCAGTGAAAAGAAATGAATGAAGTATATCTTTTCGCACAGTGATGTAGTCCACTCATTTAGTTCAGTACTTCTTTTAGTTCACCAAATCAGAACTAGTCCATACCTTTAACATATCCGGCTCAATCTAATTTTATTGATAAGTTACGAATGATGCACGTCACTTAGTTTAATTTTCTACAAAATTATCTTGATTTTCCTTCATACTTTAAACAGACCTTTTTAGGGTTCCGTAGTCAACAAGGAACCCTTATAGTTTCGCCATGTCCGTCTGTCTGTCCGTCTGTCCGCGGTTTAGCTCAAAAACTATTGGTACTAGAAAGTTGTACTTTGGCATGAGCATACACGTTAATGACTCCAAAAAAGTGGTAAAATAAAATTTTGAAAAAAACAATTATTTAGGGTACCTCCCATACATGTAAAGTGGGATGATATTTTTTTTTTCGTTCTTCCCATAGTGTGGGATATCGTTGGATAGGTCTTTCAAAAATATTAGGGGTTTGGTAAGACCGTTTTCTGATTAAGTAAACCGCTCGTGACTTATCAAGCTTTAAATTACCAATTATCGTTAGAGTCAAGTGTCCGCCCCCTCTATCAACTAAATGGTTGTAGTTAGAAATTCAAATGTCATGGCAGTAGTACCTATATATAACGAAATTTAAAGGAAAACTATCACACATAAGTAGGCTTTACAAGTTTACGAGTAATAGTCGACCAACTGTATTTGACTCGAAAATTTCGAACAACTCTATAGAAATGTCGATAGATGGCGCTAAGCGTCAGTCGTCTACACTGCGCGTGGCCCGACACGCAGTTGACCGGTTTTTTTACTTATATAATGATATAATAGATGCTTATCTTTTCTAGGTTGGCGTATTAACATTATAAAGAAGTAATTAGGTACCTACAGTGATTTAAAATTAATTACATACCCTAACACCTATTTGGTGATTATTTGCAATTACTCATTACAAATAACAATTGCGTCAGTTTTTTGTTGTTAATCGCGTCCTTATTTTATTCAGTACCTAGGTATTTGCTAAACTTTACATAAAAATCTTTAGAAATGATCAAAAGAAATACTGTAGTACTGAACTAACTAAATGAAGGACTGAAGGAGAGACACATTTGAAAGACGACTGAATGAATGATAAGTTTATTTTACGAAGTAAAGTAGTTCATTTCCTTCAATCGTTCGCGACCTGTCCATGTCAGGTTACACGATTACTTTATAGAACTGTAATTCCTTTTCAAGACTGGTGACAGATTTTGTGGCTTCCTACTACCCGTAATGACAGGTCAAATATTTACAAATGGCAGAAGAAACCTAAGGCTTAACGTGTTTTCGTGTGTTATGCTTAGATCTTCACCCATCCATGAGCAGCAAGCGTTGCTTCGAAGATCGAACTGTCCCGCTGTTAAATATTATTTCGCCACGAAATTCTCCGCGTATTAATGCTTATAAGATTCAATATTAATTAATTAACGCCTGATAAAATAATTGCCGCAAACTACTTTCGTACCTCATTTGTCTCGCATCTCAAAACAGAAATATTAATTATTTTATGTACTTCTCTTTCCACACAGTAAACTGTTTTTTCTTAGTATTTCATAAAGATAACAAATAAAAAAATTTTACCAAAAAATTAAACCAAAAACGAAAATACAAAACTAAAGACACCGACTACCGAAATTAAAGTTATTTTTCACGTTGCAGTGTTTTTTGGGAGTCGGTTTAATTTTATGGTAAAAAGTTTTTATTTCACTCTTTTTAGGTGGTCTATTTTTAATTTACCTAGTTACAAGAGCCTAAATGTCAACTACTTATAATATTTTACAAAATATTGCTTTACCCAATGCTGGGCCGTTAATTGTTGAGGAGTTCTCCTGGTACTTCACCATCAGCTCTACATCACCATATGCATTGTGACGAGCATAAAGTGCTTAACATCCATATTCAAGTAATCGAATCGCAATCCACTCAATACTTATTATTGAGTAGTTTCGGCGGCCATCTGTGGTCTTCATCATCAGTTCCACTTCCTCAAATGATACTTTTTGAGAGCAACTGCACAAGTTACTATAATAAATACCCAAAACGTCATAGGTGTGCCTATAATATTTTAAGAGTTCCCTCGGTTTCTCCAAGATCCCATCATCAGATCCTGACTTTTATGAAAATGGGACCAATTTCGATGTATACCCTTTCAATCAAAAAAAGAATTTTCCAAATCGGTTCAGCCGTCTTCGAGTAATCGATGATCATACATAAAAAAAATATATATATACGCGTCGAACTGATAACCTCCTCTTTTTGTCGTCGGTTGAAAATATTCTATTACGTCATAACATAAAATTACGGGACTAGATTAATTTTTAAATTAATAATACATGAGAAATATTATTATAATGCATTATTACTTCTGTTTCATTTTAATTTACGTTCAGCAATATAATATTTATAAAATAATTGAAGTTGAACAAAAAATATTCCACAATTACATCAATGAAGCAGTCAAAAGCAGAATTTTAATCTCAAACATCTTATTGC
Organism: Tholera decimalis; assembly: GCA_943138885.2. Classification (NCBI taxonomy): domain Eukaryota; kingdom Metazoa; phylum Arthropoda; class Insecta; order Lepidoptera; family Noctuidae; genus Tholera; species Tholera decimalis. Next base: position 7,717,947 of record OW964568.2, read on the forward strand.
TATGTTAACTTAAAGAACATATTATTGTAAGTAGGCATAATTTGTAAGATATTTAAATTTTATATTATACTAGCTTGTACCAGCGGCTTCGCCCACGTGGGAAGTTTTTCCCGTGTAAATCCCGATCCGAGATTTCGCAAAATCCTTTCTCAACGGATGCCTACGTCATAACATCTACCTGCATGCCAAATTTCAGCCCGATCCGTCCAGTGGTTTGGGCTGTGCGTTGATATTTAGACTAGCGTTATTTATTAAAGAGATAAGTGATGTTTATTTATTTATATACATATGTACCTACACATATTATTCTTAAAAGAGAAAATAACAAATACAGAAAGACGGCAGTTTGCGGCAGTAATACCCCCCCCCCCTCGAGAGAGTTTGATCACTATTAGCCTAATCGCACTGACTGCGTCGATGGTCTAGTGGTTACAAGTGCGACTGCTGAGCATCAGGTTCGATTCCCGGGTCGTGGCAAAATTAGACTGGAAGCAGAACCGACATATTTGAGATGGGCTAAGAAGATTATGAGGAATACTCTAATCAGTATTATAGACTAAATTAAGAATATTTAAATCCACTTATTAAAATAACTTACCATGAAAGTGTTTCTAAGGAAGGCTTCACAGGAAAAGGTGCTTGGATCTGAGTCCACGAACTTGATCACACTGACCCTGTGACCTTTGTATATCTTGGGCGTTGAAATCTGGATGCTGAAAACGTAAAAAAAAATTATTACAAATTTCAACTATAATGAAATGAAATAATAATAATGAAATAATGATGTTTATTTTGCAAATGGGTTATAAATAACACTTTTACGCGTCATTTTTTTCCGTAAATGTAAACTAGATGAGGCCAGTGTTTCCTAACTGACTACTCTGAGAAGAAACACTGAAACAAACTCAGAGGTCAACGTCTCTTTTAAAGTCCATACAATCTGTAGTCATCAAATCATATGAGAGCCATGTAGGTTTATGCCTGTGGCGCCCTTTAAAGGACGGAAGTACACAGATTTGAGCAGGCCCGTCCAAATAGTGCAAGCATTTGTCAAATATCGCGTTGCTCAACTTAGAATCTTAAGGAGCTTCAACGATTTGACGAACAATACCAAAGTTAGAACATTTGTGTGGGGCCATATAGAGCACTCAAACTGCCAGACAGTGGGGTAATTATGATATTTCTATTCTAATTTAATTAGAGGCAATGTGCTTCAGGATATGATCGTTGGTTCAGGTTTTTAATAACTGCCGGGGTTGCGAGAATGTTCTTAAGAGATACTGCGGCCTCTGAACGCAAGGGTAAATGAACGATTACGGTGGGATTTTAGTTAGTAGCTCCAGCCTAAGCGGAAGGAGTCGGATTTTGACCCCCGAAAAAATAGGTATTTTCAGAGTACCTTTAGGCTCAATTTACACCGCCGCGGAATGGAATGGAATGGAAGCGTCAATATCGCCTCATGACGCGAGAAGGCGCGCAAATTCGCTGGAATGCTCGAGTATTCTCGCGCATTCCAGCGAATTCACGCGACTGCGCTATGAGGGTCGTTCAGTCTAGATCTGTTAGTTTGGCACAGCACTGCTGTGACGGACCCATCCGACTCGGCGACTCCCCGTTCGTGCCACTTCCCGCGGATTCCACAGACGGCGCCGACAGTAGCTAGGGGAATTTTCGAGAATACGCGAGGATTCCCTGGAAGACGCGCGACCTATTTTTGGCTTCTAGCTTTTGGCAAAAAGTCACTTCCATTCCATTCCACGGCGGTGTAAATTGAGCCTTAGGATATAAGAGACAGGAATCACTGTATTACTGTGATAGGCCAATGTAGTCTTAATATAATGAGTCTATAAGACACGGGCCTCCTTAGTATGAGAGAGAGAATAGGCCTTAATCCACCACGCGAGTCTTCGGATGTTTTAATCGTAGAACATACCGGTTTCTTCACTATGTTTTTCCCCTTTTTAGAGCAGTGATAATTGATGATGAAAATTACACAAAATAATGTTTATCTAGTAATGCATGGGTACGAACCCACGACCTGCGCGCAAGTCATGGCTGTAACCACTGGTCCAACACACTGCTTTAGTAAAGCCTTATACATAATTGAATTGATATAAAGAGTGAATAGGTATCTTTTGGGCTCGCTTGACCTCATCTATCGCTTACCATCAGGCGAGATTGAGTTCAAGAGTGGGCTCATCACGAATAAAAAAAAATATCAGCCAAATTCGTTAAAAGGCAGACTATTTTAAAATATGATTAGCAGATTCTAAATTTAAAAACCCTTAGTAACATTTGAATAAAAAATCTGCTTATGAATATTTCAGATTCTAAATTCAAATATTATCTACAACGAAACATAAGAATTTGCTAATACTTTTTTTAACTAAAAAATAACGATTCTTTTTACAAATAACCCAGAATCATAGATTTGTAAATTGTTATTTTTTGTTGTAGATAAAATTTGATGATTTTGCTCGTGACAGCCGTAACCGAGATTTTTATCAAGACTAAAAAAATGATTATCTAGTCATCATCACAGCTGGGTAGCACGATACCAATTGGCAAGACTGCAGTTAGATTTTCTGGCTTGTGACTACCAACGACTGTCAAAGATGACATGACACTTATGTCATCCGGGAACAACAGCTTTACGTTCTTACCGAGGCACGGAAGAATTTCGATGTGTTGAGATGGTCACCCATCCATAAATCGACCCGGTAGGCGTTGCTTAACTTTGAAGATCAATCCGTGCGATTGTTATTATTTAGCCACGAGCTCCACAAAATTGTTTATCTAGCATGACTTATAAAGGCGACCTCTCACGTCCGGCTTTGGTACGAGGCGAGGGGGAATGGGATGCAGTCACCTCCTTCTGCGAAGCAGTCATGCTAGCGAAGGAGGAGGCTGAACGCGTGAGGGAGAGACAACTTTCTTACTCACGCCCCAGCCGCTGTGAGAGACGCCCCGGGCGTCGGGTATCGCGTGCCATTCTCCAGCCACGCGGGCCTGCGGACGATGAGCAGGGGTAGCTCACCGTCCGATAAGGACTAGACACGAGTCGGCGGCGCGTTTTTTTATTTATTATTTTGTTTAGTACCGATCGTTTCCGAACGTACTCTTTTGACATAAAGAAATTTGATCTTGACATTACTCTGACTTGACAGATAGATTTTGCTTCCCCGTTGAAAATGCCGGTCGTAGGGACCCTCTTGTAATTGTAATTGTAATTGAAATATCGTTTGGAATCGCGTTTTGAAACCGATAATTGGGTCGCGAATTATCAATTGTTTGAAGTTGTAATCCCCATTTGATGAAAAACCCGGGATATTTTGGGATTCCTCGCTGGTTGGTTGCCATCGCGTGGCACGCGCTTTTGCTGGAAACGAGTTGTGCTGTGATTGCTGTTGGAACCGCGCCATCTGGAGACTGGCGCCTTGTGAACGTCCACACACTTGACTTACATCACACTTTCACTTACTCACCTCATATTACAAACATACCACACTTGGGGCGTGGCCTTGGGAAGGTCGAAGTTGGCGAACCCAGCACAGAAGGTTAGTGGTTAGACCTGTTATTTGTATTCATAAAGCCTCAGAGCCTGTAGATTATTGTGTAACCTTGTTTATTGTAAGCAACGTTTATAGCTCCACGTACCGTGGACAGTTTCAGACACCAGTATCGTTGCACTGGCCAATTGTAGTTCTGAACATATTTATTTATTAAAAATTTATGCAACAGAAAATGTACAAAGGCGGACTTAATGCCATAGGTATTCTCTACCAGTCAACCAGGCGCGTTGTGTTCCGCGCGCGCCTCAAGGAGCAGTCAGCAGCATTGACAGCGCCCGAAAGGGGTACTGCCTTACGGGGTAGCGGTAATGTTCTAACGAGATACCGCTGCCCCAGAACGTAAAGGCAACTGAAAGAGCAGAGTGGGTTTTTAGTCAGTAGAAGTCTGACACTCCCTTCCGCTCCACCCACAGCGGGAGAAATCATTTGATGATATTCCCACAAAGAAAAAAAATTGACATAAATTACACAAGGCTGATAATTTATTTCTACTAATCTGTTAATCTCACTCAAATACCCTTAAAGTCCCATGAACGAAAGTCAAATAACGATGTTGTTTTGAGGTACAGTCCTCCTAACTGAACTCGGCCATGGTGGCCAATTTCATAATTGATGAGCCATCTGCGCACGAGATATTATAGTGCACAAGTAAAAAAAAAATTTAAAAAAAAAATAAAAAAGTATGTGCGCAAATACTGGTGCACTCTCTGTTTAGTCTCCTAGTCCGGGACGGCAATCCGACAGAACCGGAGAGAAATCAGGCACAGGATTAACGGCGTAACGTGCTTTACCAGGCACCAAGGTTAACACACCACCAATTTCCAAACTCCAAGCTACACCATAAATCTTCTAATAAATAAGTGCTATTACAATGTTGCCGACTACTTAAATGAAACTCTTTAAAGGGACTCAATTGACATGCGATTTATTTTTATATAATTTTTTAGGATTTTTGAACTTATTGACATTATTGAAATAATTAAGGTTAGTGACATTATTATTATTTTACATATTGTTTCGAATGGACATTATTCAATTATTAATTAATATTTCTTAAGTAAATATTATTATTTTGACTCAACTTTCATTGCTTTATAATTAGAATGATTTTTTTTTGCTATTGTATTTGTACGCCTTTCTAGGCAAAACATGTGGATACTCTTATTGTTATTGTAATCCTTACAACTGATTTTAAAACTGACACATGTTTTTGACAAATAAATATATCTTATCTTAGCTTATCTTACCTGAGAAATTTCTAACAGAAAAACCTAATAGCAAATTTTGCCCGACCCGGGAATTGAACCCGAGACCCCTTGATCACTAGGCCACTGAGGCAGTTATTGTATAGGTATATGAGTGAAAGAGTACCTACGTAAGTTCTAAAACTTATCACATACTAAACAAATAAATTAATAGTTTAAAAAACCCGCTTTTATAAATGCACGTAGAAACAAAAAAATGTATAACCTTGAAACCTGATCGTGTTCAAAGTCCATTACGTGGCCTTTCTCACAAGTGCAAACACGACTATGATACGATATTCCATCATGGAATACCAGTGCCTATTTTCCGGCTTCATCATCAGCCCTTGAAACCTAATCGAAGTCAAAGTTTATTACAAGACTTTTCTAAGAAATTGAAAACAGCTATGATACGATTTTCCATCATGAAGTTCCAGTTTATATCTTCCGGCTCCATCATCAGATCAGTTCGACAGTACCATATTATTGTATTGTCATCAGAACTACATATAGCTGCCAATTTTCATCACGCTACGACCCTTGGAAGATGGTTAAATTAGTTACCTTAGATTCCATTACATAGTTAGTTACATACAGGTCGACCTAATAAAAGCGTGTTAAAAAGTTTGAAAGTAGTGATTTAATGACGCATATTATTTTGAAAGTATTCTGGCGTGACAACTCTAATAGAACCTTTTTGCAAATGCGTCGTAATAGTTTCTTGGTAAAAAATGAGTGACGTCTCAACTATTGTTTGTAATATGAAGAATACATACATGAATAAATCAAATATAATATCTCTTAAAATATATTTTTATTTAATATTTTTATATCCAAAAGTTTTTACGTTATAATATTCTTCTTTTTAACACGCTTTTATTAGGTCGAGTTGTAACAAACTAAGTAACTACATATTTAATAAAATCTAAGAATCTGAATTACACGCATTTCTAATTGTTGTATCATCATGAAACTTGGTAAGTAAATTAGATGAAAATACAATATTATGGTACCATTGATCTGGTCTGATGATGGAATTGGAAGGTGGTTGATGGAATCTTGGACTACCAACTTGTAAACATATCGAGTTTGGGCTCATTAGATCGTCTTATCATATTATGTCCATTTCTCCTGATGACGAGGACATCAGCGTGTTTTTAGTTTTTCAACCGACGACAAAAAGAGGAGGTTATCAATTCGACGCGCATATTTTTTTTTTATGTATGATCATCAATTACTCGAAGACGGCTGAACCGATTTGGATAATTCTTTTTTTGATTGAAAGGTTATACTTTGAAATTGGTCCTATTTTCATAAACGTCAAGATCTGATGATGGGATCCTGGAGAAATCGAGGGAACTCTTCAAATATTATAGGCACACCTATGACGTTTTGGGTATTTATTATAGTAACATATGTAGTAGTATTATAGTAAAAGTACCATTTGAGGAAGTGGAACTGATGATGAAGACCACAGATGGCCGCCGTAACTACTCAATAATAAGTATTGAGTGGATTGCGATTCGATTACTTGAATACGGATGTTAAGCACTTTATGCTCGTCACAATGCATATGGTGATGTAAAGTTGATGGTGAAGTACCAGGAGAACTCCTCAACAATTAACGGCCCAGCATTGGGGAAAGCAATATTTTGTAAAAGGTTATTAGTAGTTGACATTTAGGCTCTTGTAACTAGGTAAACTAAAAATATACCAACTAAAAAGAGTGAAATAAAAACTTTTTACCAAAAAATTAAACCGACTCGGTTTAATTTTTTGGTAAAAAGTTTTTTAAACTATTAATTTATGATGAAAATAATGTGCCAAGTTTAAGTTGGTCTCGAAAATCAATTTCTCTAGTCTTCATAATGTCCTAATAACTTTGGATTTTGATAAAACTTGACATACAAGTACGCTATAGACTTTTTTCTGGGTGGGAAAATCATCAAATAACTCCTCCTGCTATGGGTGGAGTGAAAGGGAGTGTCAGACTTCTACTGACTAAGACCCCACCCTGGTCCTCCAGTTACCCTCGCGTTCCGGGCCCGCGGTATCTGGTTAGAACATTCCCGAAACCCCGTAAGAAATAGGCTAAAACGCTTAGAAGTAGGCAGTAGGCGATCGCGTTTAGCGGTAAGACCGCCCATTGTAACATCCTTTATAGTTGTTAAGTCCTTGTTTAATTCTGTTATGATGTACAATAAAAAGTATAATCATCTATCTATCTATGACCAAAGAAATAGCCACCCCTTGAGTCGCGGGAAGCGTCAACGAGCCTTTTCGATATGTCTTTAAAAAGGCTGTGAGCACACGGGCCCCATGGTCCGAGAGTTTTGACCCCAAAACGCTCGAAAATATAGTTATCACCGAGATGACTATATTTACGCCGCTTGAGGTTTTCCGCAAGGGCTGGCTATTTCTTTGGTCAACGGCTAAGCATTGCCATACAACGAGGCAATGCCGCCAGTATCTTGGGTACGTTGCCAGCCGAAAGCGTTGAGGATCAATTTTTTGATGCTTTATTCTAGTTTGTATTTTAAGTATTTCTATCTATAACCTGGCATCAGATATATAGAAGGTTCGTTTGGAATTATTTCCTTTGGTAAACCTGTGCCTTTTAATTCACTACAGTGTTATTAGAGTGGTATGTTAGTGGGGCATATTGCGAACCGTCACGGTCTACCAACCGTTACGCAGTTCCGATTGCAGCCTGTTTAATTATAAATTGCGTAGAATTTACTGAATTACTGGTTTTTGCCTTTGGCATGTTTTCTATCAATCAGGCATTAGTAGATTAGTTAACAAGCACACTGTTTTACTCCACCAAGCTGTTGGAAGTCATTTTATTTTCTACTAGTACTCACGCGGGGCTTCGCTCGCGTGGATTCCATCACGGTAAAAACATAACTCTCCTTTTTTCAGTCGCGTAAAATGTAGCCTATAACCTTCCTCAAGCTTCAAGCTACTTCCATACCAAATTTCATCTAAATCCACCCAGTACTTTCGAAGATTAGCGCGTTCAAGCAAACAAACAAACTTTTCCGCTTTATAATATTAGTATAGATTCACAATCTTATTTCGGTATTTTTGGTGCATAACTTACTTTTAATTATTTATTTTGCAATCGGGTTTATGGTTTTTTTTTTTGTATAAATATAACTAGCAATGTGGGTAGAATTCACATTACTAGCAATCTTGTTAACCACTCTAACTAAGCTAAATATGCTTGTGTCTGGAGTTGGTTTACGACAATAGTGTAATGGGTGGGGTTCGAACCTAGACCTATCGACCACAAGTCCGACACCTTAACTATTGGGCTATTGACGCTTCAATTATTACTAAAATAACCTTATCTTTTTTTAACAAAAATATTAACAGTCAAACGTGTACATCTTTAAGAATAAGCAACGCTAGCGGAGATCGATTCATGGATGGAACACTATCACAACATATCAAGATAGAAATCATGTTAAACAATCGGTCCCATGCTGTTATTTTTACTAGTTTTATTACGGTTAATCAGAAGACAGAAAAACTGACACCTTTTTTTTTTCTGGGTGGGAAAATCATCGAATGTGTTCTCCCGCACTGGATTAAGCGGAAGGGAGTGTCAGACTTCTACTGACTAAAAACCCACCCTGTTCCTTCGGCTGCCCTAAAGTTCCAGGACCGCGGTATCTCGATAGAACTTTCCCGCGAACCCCAGCAGGTAATGCCCTTATAAAGCCCTCTCATTGAGACGCGCGTGGAACACGCGCCCCCGACCCGGGCTTGGTCCTTACCGGACGGTGAGCGACCCCTGCTCGCCGTCCGCAGGCTCGCGCTTACGGTGGCCGGAAACGGCTCGCGATCCCTGACGCCCGGGGCGTATCCCGCGCCGGCTGGGGCGCGAGTTGCTTCTCTCTCGCGCGTTCGGTCTCCTCCTGCGCTAGCATGACTGCTTCGCAGGAGGCGACTGCAACCCATTCCCTCTCGCTCTTACCATGGTCTGAACCAGAGCAGGGCGCGAGAGGAAAATTTGACACCCAGGGGTATCGTCTAATCCAGCTACAACTAATACCAGATATCAACTGAATCCAGTTAAACTGAAATCTAACCCTGACATAGTCTGGAAAAGCTTAAGCAGATGACTCACTAAGAAGTCCACAAATCTTCTGATCCTGACAGCACCTTCTCCCTGTTCTGTATTATCTCTGGAGCCAGCAGTCTGTATTTATAGAAGTTGTCTATTCTTCGTTTCGCCTTCTCCATTGACCCTTTTGTTACGATCAGCATTCGTTCCACGTAGTCTCTGTCTGCAATAAAAATATAAATTCATCACCGTTTGCCTTATGAAGGTTGCGTAATTGGTTCATTGTCTGTTACACACTAAATTATTGGCTGTCAGAGGAAGCCTCCATGTATATTATGATACCATGACGTCTGACCGGAAAGAATAGAAGATGAAAACGTGTTTCACCGACCCCAAGTTTATAGGATATGGGCAGGAAGATGGTGATATGATCTTTGCCGCTCTAAATAGCGCCTTGGTAAGTTTTTACGCACCAAATTGTATATTATATGTAAGTAATCTATACTAATATTATAAAACGGACAATCCTAAGAGGATGTTTACTTCTTTAAAAGCATCCTAGTTGTTACCATCAACATTTCAGAGGGAAGCTTCAGGCCTAATCAAGAGCCTATTAGGAAACCTCCCTGAGGAGATTTTAAGAGGGTCTACTCTGGGCTTTGCTGCCTATGGTAGGATGTGATTACTCTGCCACTGACCTCCCAACGGTCACTTATTGGGCTGTCAGAGTCCCCATTCTGAATGAACTCGTTAAGTACTTTTTTTTCCGGGTGGTAAAATCATAATAGAATGACTTTTCTCACCACACCATCTAGTCCCAAACTAAGCAGAGCTTGTGCTATGAGTACAAGAAAACTGATAAACGTATGTACATATATATTTCTAAATACATACATATTATAGATAAATTACACCCAGACTAAGAATAAATGATCGTGCTCATCACACAAACATTTGTCCTGGGTGGGAATCGAACCAACGACCTTGCGCATAGCAGTCAGGGCCACTGACCACTAGACCAACAGGCCTATCTGTGTTATTGTACTACAGAACATTGAAAATCGACAAAAGATTATTTTTTTACGGAGGAGGGAGGGAGCGGTCAATCATCAAATGACGCCTCTCCCTCTGAGTGGATAGAAGGGGAGTGTCACACTTCTACTGACTAAAACCCCACCAAGTTCCTTCAGTGCCGTTGCCGCGGTACCGTGTTACAACATTCCCAGAACCCCAGCAGAACATGACCTTGAACTCACCATTACCGACTAATGACTTATTATAATCACGGACACGAGAAGTGTTTTTTATTTTGGCGTTAAGGCATCAATTATATTTAACTAAGTCCTTATAGAAGTACTCGTATCATTAAAGTTGATTAGGATAAAAATAGACTAAACGACATCAATTATTTTTAATTAATTAACTATACAAGTATCTTTAGTGATGAATAGAATAGAAAAAATACTAATTAGGTATTTTGACGCCCTAAAAAGTTTCAATGGTTATGAGATTTAAATATTATATTAAGCTTTTGTTTACAAAGTCACGTTTTGCCTAATGTCTTTATGTAAAAAAAAAAGATTTGAATGGAGATTCATGTGAAATATAATAATGTGGTTTTTGTTTAAACTTATTGTCGTCACAAAGGTTCTCACAAACAAATGCTATTGTAAACTATTATTATACTTAATTGGTTGGTTTTTCAATTAGACAATTATTAATATTATTATTTTATTAAAAATAATGACTTTTCTAGTTGGCCTATTACCTATCCAGGCTTCCCCATTAGACTCTACAAGTGCTTTTGTAAATAGAATCTTATGTATTTTGTTTACGTTGCCACGGCAACTATGCCGAGTGTTAAAAAAAATGTTGTATATTCTTACCTATTCCAGCCTCAATTAAATGCGGCTGTTTGTGGAACCAATCGATGATAGCATCAACATCCTCTTGTATGGTACTTTCCTTTAATCCCAGCTCTTTTCTGATGTCCAACACATCTTCTTTGGTGTATGGGAACATTGGATGCATGCCGTCTTCCGACATCTGTAATGTGAAAAAGATTTATTAGATTTCCATTGTCATTTTGTTTTTAAAGAGAAAGGAGAGGTGTTGACAAAATTCAAATTACTAGTAATTTTGTCAACACCTTCAACTAAGCTAAATATGCTTGTACTCATCTTGAGTGGGTTCACGTCAATAGTGTATTGAGTAGGGTTCGAACCCAGGACCTTTCGATCACAAGGCCGACATCTCAGCTACTAGGATATTGACGCATAATTATCTGGCTGCGATGTTATTTATCGTGACTGGGGATTGGTGCAATACGGGTCTAGCGTAGGTATTTATTATTTTCGTTTACAACTCTGATATTAAAATTGTAATACTAATCTATGTATTGTATAAAATTTAATACATGAAGCAAAATCCTCAATATTTTTCAAAATTACAGTCGGAGAAGAATGAGACTTTACACAATTAAGTTTATTTATAGTGCAGAAAGCTAATATTTGTATACAGTATGTATACGACATACATATATGCAATAAATAAAAACACTGGCAATACTCATCATAATGAACTACTGTTTATATAAGGAGATATAATTTCGAGAAAAAACTGAGACTGCCCTATACATTTGTGTGTGCATAAGTCGGCCAATTAATGTACTGAACAGATGTTTTTTCGCAATTCCATTGTTGGTCCCATACAAAAAGATGTTCTTTGCGATGACTATTGCCAGTGTTTTCATTTATTGCTTATATGTCGCATCCATAGTGTATAAAACGTGTTAAAATAGTGTACAATGTAAATGGTAGTATATTATGGGAGAATTTCAACCACAAGTATGTATTATAAACTAGTTGCCCCGCGACTTCGTTCACGTGGGAGGTGTTTCTCGCGTAAATCCCAATCCCCCTAATTTCGACTTAAAAGGGCGCTATATTATATTGCACTATAATCTTCTCTAGATCTTCAATGAATTCGGTTTAGCGGTTTCAGATACGTACGTACGGAAAGACAGACAAATATAAAAAAATCGTATGTTTATCTTTTACTAGTACTCACGCGGGGCTTCACTCCCGTGGATTCTATCATGGTAAAAACATAACTCTCCTTTTTTGCAGTCGCGTAAAAAGTAGCCTATAACCTTCCTCAAGCTTCAAGCTACTCCCATACCAAATTGCATCCAAATCCACCCAGTACTTTCGAAGATTAGCGCGTTCAAGCAAACAAACAAACAAACAAACAAACTTTTCCGCTTTATAATATTAGTATAGATACAGATTATCGTGTAAATTAATCACTTGAGAAATGCACTTATTTTCAAATCACAGACAAACACTTCAATTTTATTTATGTGTATTTTTTTATTGTTGGTAGGCTTGTGTTTGACCCATTGACATATATATTATAAGGACTGGGCGGACCGCATGTTATAATGACGCCTCGAACTTGGTCCCAAAGTGGTCTTTCCTTTATCAAAGTGAACTAGAACGCGATCGGCTATCTTCGGGAGGAGTCGTCAGTTTTACAAGCAAAAATACCAAATTGTGTCGTGAAGGGTTGCGTGAACTACGACATAAAGCACAATAAAACAAAATATAACATTTCGTATCACTGATAAGTTAAAAATATGTCATTAAATCAACTTCTAACATTATTTAAAACAATTTTCTTTCTTGTTTGTCTCAACCTTTAGCATAGATAACGCGAAGCCGCGTAAAAGTGCGACATAACTTTGCAGCGGCGCGCGTTGCAGCCGATGAAATAAAAAGATTTAATAATATTACTGTAAGATTAAATTATGTACAAAATTAATTTTTATTCTTAACTAAAAGCAAATTAAAATGTATTTTTATGTACAACAAATATAAAATTCAGAAACTAAAAGGATTTTTGTATTTCTTTGTACCTCGAAAAATACCACACCCCGCTCTTACAAGGCTACGTCTAGGAGCAGACCACGCCGATTGACATCTTAGTTATAGTAGATGGCGCTAGTGTGTTTTGTAGGGCGACCGCGTCCGTCAAATGTTCTGACGACCGTATCTTTACTATTTAAATCAATGGTTTGACCACAATCTTATGTGATGTTAAGCGATGATGTAGTCGAAGAAGAAGCACGTTTGCCTAGAAGTAACCAATTCACTCTTGCATTAAATATTTTAAAACTTAAAACTAACATGGTCACTGACACTATCATTAGAACTTAAAACGGAATATTTAGCATGTGAATTTATTGGTTTGAGTTTCTGATAATTCGGAACTGTCATAAGCGCTATGATCACAGATGAACTCAAGTTATTGCGGGTAGAGATGTAAATTGAAAAAAAACAAAATGTTTTTTTTCACAATCTTGAAAAAAAACATGAAAAAAATCTTGGCACCGTTGTTTTTTTTCTGCATTTGGTTTTTTTTCAGAAAAAGTGAAACTCTATAACTAAAGTGGAATAAGACAGTAAATTTGATTGTTTTGTTTTTATTCAAATCAAATAATGTTTAAATCAATGGGTAACTATTATTATGAACTTAAAAAATACTTAATGTGTTACAATCTGTATCAGTATCCGTAGCTACGGCTACGCTTGTTTTATCAGCTTCGGAATAATGTTCTGAGTCTGTATTTGTTTCATCTGTTTCTGAATCAACGACTATACTATCAGGGACTCTATTACATTCTGCTTGTGTTAATATTGTTCATGATTGTATTGATTGCACAATGTACACTATTTTCCTAGCCCTGTCATTTGTCAGTCTATTACGTTTCTTGGTATGAATGTCGCTGTACGTACTAAATGTTTCTGCAGTCTGCACGCAAATCAACCAAAACATAAACCAAACGAGGATTAGGGAAATCCCCGTCCGTAAATGTAGTTTACACTTGGTGTTGCCAATTATGTTAAGAAATGTATTATATAACAAAAAACAAATGGTATTTTCTTATTGAACAAAAAAAAAATAATAATATCAACTCACATACGACAACCGCCTTACCATATTTTTATTTTCTTACTCATGAAAAAAAACCTACTCCAGAAAAAAAACTGTTTCTTTTCATGTTTTTTTTAAACGTTTTTTTTCATCTCAGAAAAAAAACCGTTTTTTTACAACTCTAATTGCGGGTAGATGTTTCTGAGCAGACGAATCGGTCTACCCTCTTCCTCGTTTGTTTTTTTGTTATTCATACCTCTACCACTGTCACATGTATCAATCAAAACTCGATTCTGTTACCGACATACAAAAATCATCGTGTCCACTTTTTTGGACACTTTTGCGGTTTAATCACTGGATTCTTAATAATTTCAGCATTTTTTAATAATTTTAGCAATTGGTAGGGAGGTAGCTTAAAACCAGGAAAACGGACATAGGATAGTTTTTATCCCGGAATTCCCACGGGATCGGGAATTACGCGTGAAAAGCCTTCCACGCGAACGAAATTGCGGACAAAAACTAGTCTAAATATAGTCTAAATAAAATAAATAAATAAATAAATCTTTATTTCAGACCATTATCCATAATTATTACAATATTTTTTTATAGCATCTGAATACGAATAAATTGTTTCAGGATATTTGAGTCCTGTTTATCCGCAATGACCTGTAGGATGCTGTTAGTGCTAGCCCGGACTCTGCTTAATAATGATGCGAGCCGCTTGCGTATGATGGCATGGAAGCTGTCTACCCTGGCGTCCGCAAACATACCGGAGGCACTACAAAAGCGAGGCAGCCCTAACAACATCCTAAATCCATTGTTATATTGGACACGCAGGGCATTAAGCGTCCTCTGCGTATACCTGAACCACAGGTTGCACGTGTAGAAAGTCTGACAGCAGGCTCTAAATAGTGTGACTTTAACTTGGTCGCTACAACGCGCAAACCTGCGGGCCAGCATATTACTTCTGACTGCCAATGCCCTACGTTCCCTTTCTATGTCAAGTTGGTCATCAAGGCCCTCAGCAACATAATGTCCGAGGTATTTGAACTGTTGTACCCGCTTCAGTTCAGTACCATTCAGTTTTATCGCAGGCACATTTGACGGACACTTGCCGGAGGCCTTGAAAACCATGTACTCACTCTTCTTACAATTATATATTAAACCATGCTTATGGCTATATGTTTCACATATAGCTAACAACTGTCTCATTGCGCTTACTGTTGGGGTCAGCAGCACCATGTCATCCGCATAACTAAAGTTGTTCATACATACATTATCAACCCAGCATCCTACACGTGTGCTGCTAAGCCCAACTATAAGTTCATTCACATACAAGTTGAAGAGTTTTGGAGAACTCAATCCACCTCGTCTTACCCCGCAATCTAACCTGTACATGTCGGAGAAGCTGTTTGCCCATCTAACATAATTTTTCTGGTTTTGGTACCAGAATTGAAAAATCCGTTGAACCTGTGTATGCACGCCAGTCATCTTGAGTTTCTCCCATAATACGTCATATGACACAAGGTCAAATGCTTTGGAGAGGTCAAGAAAGCATGCATACACAGGTGTACTTCTTTCCGTATAGTATTGAACAGTGTGCTTGAGACTCAGAATTGCGCTTTCAGTAGAAAGTCCAGCGCGAAAACCGAACTGAGCGTCATGAATGTTTAGGTGTTTGTCAAGTTCTGAGTCAAGCACACCGTCCAACACCTTAGCCACCACTGTTGCCAAGGAAATTGGCCGATAGTTATTTTTATCAGACAAATCGCCCGTTTTGTTCTTAACAATCGGCACGACAACCGTTTTCATTAGGTCCATGGGCAGGTACGAGTGATTCAGACATAACGTGAAGAAGATCGCGAGCACACGTGGCAGATGGGCGCCAGCGTACTTCAAATGCTCGATACTGAGCCCATCATGACCCGGTGACTTGCCCCTAGACATATTACTCACAATTTGACGCACTTTTTTAGCTAACACGTTATACAAGTCACCGGTCATGGTAGACCCAGGATCTCCCGATGATGGACCTAGGGGTGATTTCGTAGCAAAATGTTCTCTAAATAGTTCGGCTATATCTCTGCTATCACTCGCACCACCCACGCTCACAGGGAGACCAGACTTATGGTTTAGGTAGGTAGTCGCTTTCCAAAAGTCACTAAAATTCTTTGATGCTCGACATTCTGAAATAATTTCCATTTTTAACTGTTCCTTGTTATTCTGACACCATTTTAGTTTGTTTTTAAATACTTTACGACTTTCACACATTTCATCATATACCATACCGGATCGTGGCCTATCCTGAGAAACCCAGTGTAAAAACTTACTCCTGGCCTCCCTGTGTGCCTCACATACATGCTTATTCCAACCTGTCACATGCCTTTTCTTCCTGCGCGCACGAAACCGACTTTCACTCGTGTTAAAAGCTGAGTCTGTTAGTGCCGATATTATATTCTTATATATTTTATCTATATTATATCTATGTTCCTTACAATTACAAATATTATAACTACATTGCCTTAATTCAACCGGAAAATCTATTGACTTAAGCTTACTATTGCACATTTTAGTATAATTTTTTATCTGTTCCTTGGTTCTATAGCCCCAAACAGCTTTATTTGTTCTATTACTACTACTTGGACTATTTTTACATATAATTGCACTTAATTCACACTCAATGATTAGTGGCAAATGGTCTGACCAGAACGTGTCATATTTAATAAATATATTTTTTATAGTATGCCTAGCAGAATGACTAGTAACACAGTGATCGAGCCATCTCACACACCCATGAGCATCGCTAATAAATGTATAGTTATTAGATACACTTCCTAGTACATCCATATCTGCACAGGTCCATTGTTGGTCCATACACAAACTAACTAGTTCATTACCGAACAATTCACCCGGATGGGCATTAAAGTCTCCTAACACATAGATAGTTTCTATTGAGTAGTTTTCAACTATAGCACATACCTCGCCAAAGCACGTCGTAAAATCTTCCAAATTGTCTACTGCATTAGTTGGCATATAAACACTAAACACAAGAAATGCACGGTTATTCATTGACACTTTTATTGCACTGATACGCGGATTCTTGCACTCGATAACAGTCACATCTTTGTACAAACTTTTCCGCCACAATATTGCCACACCTCCGTAAGGTCGCCCTCTAAAAACACCATCCGAGATATCCATCGCTGACGTGCCGGTGTATGAAAAATCCTGGTCAATAGTACCCAGTACCGGAATGTCATAAGGGAATAGCCACGTCTCTTGTAAGGCTATGATATCCGCGGAGCAACACAATTCTCTAACACAATCAATCGACCTTTTAATTGACTTACAGTTGAAACTGATAAAATTTGATATAATTTTCGTATTTGTTGGTGTATCCATTATTTATTATTATTTTGGTTCGATTCACTAATCCTGCTATTACCATTAGCGCAATCTTTAGCTTTATTCATGTACACAAAGCGCATAAACGACACACCTTCTGGCCATAGGCTATCACTTAAAAACATTGCGAGCTTGTGTTGTGGTACAAAGATTTTATAGGCATTATAATTTCTTTCTTTTTTCATCATAATTTTCTTAATAGTTACTGACGTTTGTGTTTTAGATAATATGTAGTCTGTAATGTCGCTGTCGGTAACTTCTTTAGCAACACGAGATATAAATAATGGAATATTCATTTCAGCGGCTTTAAATTTCGTCTCTGATTCAGAAGTAGCTTTCCCTTTACTTCCTGCAAACATGTACCTTGTACCTTGTAAAGCTATATGTAAAGTTTTTACTTAAAAGTTTCTGGAATCAAATAAATAATCATGATAAAGGAGATGTTCCAGAAATGTATGGAGCCTGGGCTACCATTAGTACACCACATGTAAATATTGCTATATAATGTAGTAACCGTTTTATAATATTAATTTTCTATGGTTTCGCTTTATTTTAGTGTGATATTCAAATTAACTCGGTCGAGGAGAGCAACACAATAAATATGGCGGATCAGCCATGTTGCTATTAAACAATGATGTGAATGTCAATTGGATCATGTTTTTGACGTATCGACGATATCTAAATCACAGGCGAATCAAAAACCATATAACAAAGCTGGGATCAACAGAGAAGCAATCAATCAATATCTTTAGAAATAATCTGGGTCGAAAAAAAATAATCATTAAAAACTCCGAAAACATTCAATCCAACATAGCGAAAACACATAACGACTCAATAAGCTTGGGTAGAAATATCGATATTTTTCATAAAATAATCGATAAATATAGACAATATTTTAAATCTCAATAAATCGATACTTTTTAATTCACTTTAGTATACTATTGGTCTTAGTTACACTAATCTTGTCAGATCTGGAAAGTAGTCCAAACGTCGCACCAGATCGTCAGCACGTTTGCGCCATCAAAATATGCACATATTTTCAGATTAGTTTTCTTTTCTTGGCCTCGCGAAGCGTAAGGGCGTGTCAAAATTCTACTGACTAAAAACCCACCCTGTTCCCTTCCAGCTGCCCTTAAGTTCCGGGGCCACGGTATCTCGTTAGAACATTCCCGCAACCCCGGCAGGCAATGTTCCTATGAGGCCCCGTCACTGGTGCTGACAGCTCTTAGAGGCGCGCGTGGAACGCGCCGCCGACCCGGACCTGGGCCTTACCGGACAGTGAACTACCCCTGCTCGCAGTCCGCAAGCCCGCGCCTACGGTGGCCGGAGATCGTCTCGCGATCCCCGACGCCCGGTGCGTCTCCCGTGGTGGCTGGAGTCAATGTTACCTACGTGCATTACCTTTATGGAAAATATCTATTTTTGACTTGATAATAATTCATATAGATTAAAAATATCGATTCGATATTAATCGATGTATTTTGTTCACTTGCCCATCTCTACGACTCACAGAAAGTCACCAAACGTCATGAAACTTAAATCTGTCAAACACGACTGTCATGGCTGCCCTAAAACCAGGGTTGTCATAATAAAAATCTTCCCAAATAATAATTTATCACAGCTCTACCCGTCTCCAAATAATTTTTTGAGTATTTTTATGGTAATCGCTATTATTTTTTCTATTTATCTATGTGGTGTACTAATGGTAGCCCAAAATGAAACATCTCCTTTGTCAATCACGATTACTTAATCGTATATTTATTTAATAATGTTTGATAAATTACTCAGATAAATAATCAGAATAATTATGTAAGTGTATGGTAATAACATTTAAGTATAGGTTTTTATTTCGGGTAGAAAATCACCAAATGGCTTCTACGCTCTGGGTGAAGCTCAAGTTAGTATCAGACACCTACTGACAAAAACATACCCTATTCTTTCAGTTACCCTTATGTTCCGGGGCCGCGGTATCTCGTGAGAAATAGAATTGAACAAAATCCATCTGTATGGATTTTGTTCAATTCTAAATTTTCACATTCATCATCATGCTCATGTAACTTAGTTAAAAGAAGGAAGTTGGAAATTCGGTCTATATTTTGTTAGCTTATTTCAGGGAACTCTAGTTATTTGATCAACTAAAACTTATGCAACTCATTTGACAGCTCGTATAACTTGTCAATCTGGCATGACGTTTGGTGTGATTTTTGCTACAATGTGGAAGTTGGGTTGTAAAACCATTTGGTAATCATTACATTTGTATTTATCTACTTCTATAATAAACGTGATCAGAGCTCATATAAATATTATTATAATATTGTGACAGTAAAATATGTTCAGAGAGTTTTGAGAACAAACATTAGCTGGGAATATCAACAGGCACCGATTAGAAAACCACCTGTAACGCCAGTGCTATAGACCTATAATTTAAATTAGCAGTGTAAGTACAGGATGATTATTAAATTATTTACGTGATATATGCGGATTTTGTTCTCAAACATTATGGAAAAGGCATGAAATATATTTATGTTGTAATGATGTTTTTGGTTTTCAATTGCGAACCCATTTACTTCTGGACTGGGGCTTACAATTTCAGCAATGGATTGCACCACTACAAATGAGTTAACTTGAAAAACATACAATTAGTTACATACTCAACAACTAATATTGCATAGGTACTAAAATCTATAAGTATGTTTGTTGTTAAACTTGATTTATTATATTATGTTTTATAAAAGTCCAACCGAGTTCTATGTAAAAAATAGTGTTTGTTTCGTTATCTATGATGTCAATCCTCATGCCTCCAATTTGTTTCTTTCATGGGCGTTACTTGGCCAAAACTTCATTATCAAACGGGCATTTCCCTTTCTTTGTTCTTTGACGATTGTATTAATAAACTTATAAATGTTCGGACTTTATCCGACAACGAATAGTCGTGTGGAGTTACGCTCACGTGCACTTTATCACGATGAAAACATAACCTCCTTCTTTTACAGTCAGGTAAAGCGTTAGGACCTTTTTGTTTCAGGTGGAAATCCTCATGGATGTCATCCACCCTGGGGTGGGCGAAGGGGTCTGTCAGATTCTTACTGACTAAAACCACCCCGTGTTCCCTCGTACACACGCGCTGGGGTCTGCAGGAACACATGTAATTTATTCTTCAACGCGGCCCCCGACTAGTGTGCCGGCCCGCCCCTGTGAGCCCCATCTTTTGTTTGGCTCCCTGACTGACTTCTGAGAAGGGCGCGCGTGAAATAAAACGCGCCGCCACCTCAGGTCTAGTGTTATAGGAGACGGCGGGCATCCCCAAGCCCACCGGCCCTGGACCCGCCAAGGGGGCCGCCAGAGGACATTGTTTGCCCTCTGTCGACGCCCGGTGCGCCTTCTGTGGACCGGGAGAGCGCTCGAGATCTCCCTCTCCCTTTTCGCAGCCTCCTTCCGAAATCACCGCATCCCACGACGCTGCGCCGCTGACCATGGAACGAATAAAGCGGTGGTACCTTCCTCAAGCTTCGAGCTACTTTCATACCAAATGTCGTACAAATCCACCTAACACTTTCGACGATAACCGCAACTAAACAAATAAACTTTTCTTAATGCTTAACGCTTTATAATATTACTGGCAGTTGCTCGCGACTTCGTTCGCGTAGGAAGTTTTTCCCGTGTAAATCCCGATCCCATAGGAATTTCACAAAATCCCGTTTTAGCGAGCATCTACGTACTAAAAGGAAGCCCCATGCAAAATTTGAGAGCCCTACTACTTGTAGTTTCTGAGATTTCGTGATTAATCAGTGAGTGGTATTTCGCTTTTATATATATAGATATCTACATACATAGTAGAGATAAATAATCACGATATGTAAGTCTATGATAATGATCTTTCTAATGATGCCTAAATTAAACCTGTCGTTACTTTCAAACACGTGATCGCTATTGCAACATTTTGAAAGGTAGACTAAGATTATAAAGGTAAATAACCTGATTTTAAAAGCGTTTCTGTTACCTACATATTTATTACTAGAAATTACCGTAATTAATTATGTCTCTTAAAGGAGCTAGGTTTAGTATCGTTAATCATCTTAAAATCTCAACCATATTTTATAAAGCTAATGCTGATCCTCGGCTTTGTAAAGGAACTTGAAAAATTATTAATGTTTTGGCTAAAGGGTAGGTACATATTTTACTGATATCTTGTGTGGTTAGCAAGATCTAGTCTAGATTAGGCTAGAAGTTTTCTTAAGCAATCACAGATAGGTACCTACTTCAAGTTAGAAAAAAGTTATATGCGAAAGAGTTTTTTTATCACTGCTGGATTTTAATACTTTTTTAGTACAAATATTCTTAAGATAAATTATTATAAAAGTTCTGGATTTGAGCACCATCCGCAGTTAAAAAGTATTGTCAGCCTATAAAGTTCGTACTGCTGGGAATTACGCCTCCTTTCTTTGTGACGGTATGGGTCCTAATACACCATGTGTAACCTGCACTGTGTGTGAATAATAAATTGGAGTTTTACTGGAGTATTGCTATAGGATTTATTACCCCAGAATTACCTAGGGACTGAGCCATAATCGGTATAAACTTCCCACGCGAACTAAGTGAATCTGGCTTTAAATTTAGAAGTCACCACAGGATCGTCCGCTTAAGTAGTAACCAGCCTTAGTGAGCTGAACTACGAGTGGCCGTAACAAAAAAAAAACAAAATAAGAATAAAAAAAAAACATAATGAATAATAAAATTTAAAATAGGTAAGCAATACTTTTGAGCTCATAAATAATTAAAAATGTATTCTTTGTTTAAACAACATATTTATAGTTCAGATAAAGTTATTACATTTTAAAAGGTTTTGAAAAGTCTTCACAAAATATATTTGACAATGCTACGTGCTAATAATTGCGGTAGACAGCGGAGAGACAACGTTATAAAACTGATTTGATCGACTGTATGAATGTGTGTCATGCCGCTACTCAGCGTGAAGCGTCACCAATTAGATAATCATACTTCATTTAAAATGCGAAAGTTTGTATAGTGGACAGATGTATTGGTATGTTTGTTACTCAATCACGCTAATATGGCTTCACGGATCTGAATCAAATTTGGCACAGATAAATACATAGAATAAACGTTATTGTGCACCAAAATTTAACAATATTGCTCAATATAAATATTAATTACACACAGATATAAAATACAGTATAGAATAGATCATTGGCTGCTTCTTTTTCCGGGCAAAGGTGCAAAATTCCCAAATATTATAAACACGATATACTTATTCGGTTTATTTTCACAGTTAATTAGATTAAGTGATTTTGATAAATTTAGTTATAGAGATAGATTTGACCTTGTAGAAGTTATCATCATCTCACAATTCGAACCCTACCAATTTTTTTAAAATTGATATTAGGTTCGCGTTTAACCACCATCTCACCTGGTAAGTGATGATGTGGTTGAAGATGGAGCACGCTTACCTATAAGTAACCTATTCACTCTTGACTTGAAGACTAGGTTATAGCTATCGGGAAACACGGATTCCGGCAGGAAATTCCACTCCTTAGCCGTACGCACAATGAAAGTATTCCCAAAACGTTTTGTGCGTATGTGTGGGATGTCCACCTTGTAACGATGGCTCATCGCCGTTTGTCTTGTAGTCCGATGATGGAACGGGCTTGGCGGAATTAGATTGTATAATTCCATCGCACACTCTCCGAAATGTAACCGATAGAAAACCGATAGACTAGCAACTCTTCGTCGATGGTCAAGGCTCTGGAGCTTTGACTCGACCAGTGCATCGTTGCTAATGAGTCTTTTGGCCCGTTCCTCGATTGACTCAAGTGCGTCCAGTTGGTACTTGGCAGATCCATCCCAAAGATGAGAGTAGTACTCCATACACGACCTTGTTGGAGTCAAATTCCAGTCTCACTGGATGTAGGTGAGTAATAGAGACTTACATTGAACCACTGACAATCTGACCTTTACAACGCAGTAGGTAGTAGTAGTATTTGCTGTCTTCCTAAACATCCGTAATGCCTGTCAAAGATGAACAAATGACAGCCGAGGCACAGAAGAAACTCGATATATGAATATGGCCATCCGTCCACATACCGCTCTTGACAAACGTTGCTAAACTAGAAACTGATCCATGCGACTGTTGATACCTTAGACAAGTACACATCGACAGGCCTGTCGGTCTAGTGGTCAGTGGCCCTGACTGCTATGCGCAAGGTCGTGAGTTCGATTCCCACCACGGACAAATGTTTGTGTGATGAGCACGATCTTTTGTTCTTTGTCTGGGTGTAATTTATCTATAATATATATGTATTTAGAAATATATATGTATGTTTATCAGTTGTCTAGTACTCATAGCACAAGCTCTGCTTAGTTTGGGACTAGATGGCGGTGTGAAAGTTGTGGAATATTATTATTATTATATTATTTAAATATTTTATACTGGCAAATTATTTCATAGAATTTGTTTTTTTTTTTATTATTATTTTCCGCCTTTTACGAAGCCAAAGCCAGAGGCGGATATTAGAAACTCATAATTTAGCGACACGATAATAATTATTCAAACAACGCCGGCTCACACTATGTGACAATCAGAAGATTTCAATTCCAAAAACTTACCTTAATATTAAACTAAAATTCGGTCACTATCACACACTTATACGATGCCTCCCGACAGCAAACACTATCTCCTTTCTAAATAAATTCAAAGTAAATATTCACCAGTGTCAACTATTTACCCATTCATTTCACTAAGCTAAAGCTTAGCGAAACTTTTCACTGGGTATAAGAGGATATTCCGCCTCAAAGACACATTCACGCACTAACAAAATTTGCACTAAACTGACACAGCGGCTATCTTTCGAGTACGACCTCACTGATACTATTGAGCAACATTAATGCATTCGGCGATGGAACACGCCTGAATAAAGATGAGGAGTCCATTTTGCCACTATTGGGAAAGAAGACCTAAACGAAGTGTGTCATCACTAAAGTACAGGATGGTGCAATTCTTTTTTATTGATGATAGGCTCTTGTTTGACCTACCGCGGTTCCTGATCACAAGGGTAATTGAACTGATATGGTGGATTTTTAGTCAGTAAAAGTCTGACACTCCCTTTCAAACTCCTCTCAAAGCAGGAGAAGTCAGTCAATGAAATGAAATTAAATATTTGTTTTGTAAATTGGTTACAAATACCAATTTAATTCGTCTGTTTTTTTCCGTTTTAAGTTTAGCTAGATGAGGCCGGGGACTCCTTAATGACTACTCTGAAAAGAATAACCGAAACAAACTCAAAGGTCGATGTCTTTTAAAATCCATACAACTTGTATCGGTTAAATCATATGAGAACCATATAGGTTTGTTTATGTCTGATGATGTTCACACCAAGAAAAAAAAATGAAGGCTCGGGTTTGACCACCACCTCGCCTGATAATAAGCGATGTGGCCGAAGATAAAGCAGGCTTGGCTAAAAGTAATATTTCTTTGAGCATGTCCACACTAACAGGGTTACTAATTCAGCAACACTAACATAAGTTTGTTTTTAATTTATATTACTTACAATTCAAGGGTCAATAGCCTAATGGCTAAGGAGTTGGACTTGTGATCGAGAGGTCGCTGGTTTGAAACCCACCCATTTCACTTTTGCCGTGAATCCACTCCAGACACAAGCATATTTAGCTTAGTTGGAAGGTTGCTAGTAATAAAGATTCTACCTACATTGCTTTTGCTACAGTTCCTTTTAAAAAAATCTATGAATTACTTTGTGATCTTTAATAAATGAATTGTTATTATTTTAGTAAAACGCGCCTTATATCAATTTCCTTTGGCCTTTACATTCCACTCTATGTCTAATATAGAATTTCTTTAAAACGTACAATAGAGCCATACAACCTAAAAATAGGATTGGAAATAAGGAATTTTTATTTTTATTTATTTATTTATTTCTGTATTGTGGTGAGAAATAAATAAATAAATAAAAATAAAAATAAATAAATAAAATTATTGTAAACGGAACCATAGTTTTAATTGGTCGGCCAGATCACCGAATTTGAGTGCAACAGACAACAAACAGATCTCGTGTTTATCACAACAAAAAAAAACTTTGAAAGCCTTGTAGTAAAAAGTAACATATCAATAAAAAAATTACCAATATGGCGCGAAGTTTTGCAAGAAACAATTCAAAACGCCATAAAATGAGCACAAATGTGCGTCAACGCATTTGATCGGCATATCTTATCTTACAAATAAATGTGAAAGTTTGATAAGATATATGGATGGATGGATGTAGGATGTTTGTTATTCTTTCACATAAAAACTACTGAACACACCTGAATGAAATTTGGTAAGAAGATAGTTTGTCAACTATGTACTATCCTGGAATAACATAGGCTACTTTTCATCCCGAAGTTCTCATAGGATCGGGTTTAACGCAGGAAACCCCTCCCACGCGAACATTCACGGGCAGAAACTAGACGTTTATACAAACAATGCTTGCCCGGTCAGTTAGTTTTTTATAAAAATGTAATCAATTTCACACCTTCAAATAACTTTCACCAAAACAGAACTCGTACTTTTTTATAGCAAACAAAATGGCAGCCAATTCACATTATGCCATTACTTATGCCCCACGAAAGAAAAAAATGATTGGCTACTAAAAAATGGCTGGTAAGTGGTTATATAATATTGATAACTAGCTTATATCATCAATTTGAAAGTAAGCTATCCGTGTGTCTATCTGTAATCTTTTCTCGAAATAATAACAATCCTTAACTAGGACATGATTCATTCTGATTTTGGTAACACGTAAATCCCGATTCCGTGGGAGTTCCGGTATAAAAATTAGCCTATATCAGGATATTAACTCAGTAAGAGTAGCAAACATCCATTCATCTATACATCCATCCTCACAAAAGTTCGCCTTTTTAATATCATTAACACTAGTTTCTCTTTAGAGCAGTGGTCCACTGCTCTTCGTTTTTGAGTTTTATTGGTTTTCACATAGAGCCTGGAGGCTACTACGACAGTCTGAAAAAATCACCGAATTTTTAATTTTCTGTGTGAGAATGAAGTTGATAGCTTCTAGGATGCCAATGCATTCTTCTGTAAATACAGAAGCTTCTGGAGGGCATTGGAATAAAAGAGCTATCTTAGAATTCTGGAAGTATGTTGATACCTCCGTATAAAACAAGTTACAACCTTCCCAGAATCTCCTATCAGCTCTGTCGAAGTCGGTTTGTACGTCCTGGGAGTTTTTGAAAATACCAAGTCCCAAAACGACTTTTGGCTCGAAATGGATTATCTCATACACGGAAGAAAAACTGGTCGTGAGTTCGAACTAGGTCAGGCACATTACTTTTATGTAATAATTTTAAACATCAACAATGCTCTCAAAACTGTAAAGGGAAAAATTGTGTGGAATTCATGTCATGACTCTTCCCGAGCGGAACTCTTACCGACTAAAAATCTTACGTTCCAGGGACGCCGTATCTCTTTGGAAATTCCCGCAAACCCGGAAGGCAGTGACCCTGCGGGACCTCGTCAATGCTGCTGACTGATCTTTGAAACATCCTGCACGTCCTAGGATCAAAACTTCAAAGATATGTCGTTGGTTTGCGAGAATATCGACATAACTCGATATGCTGTCCAATTTAACTAGATACTTGTGTGAAATAATCATAAATTTAAGTATAACATCGTGAACTGAGACACAATGCCAATTTTGCGCCGACGTTCATCAGAAAGAAACAGTGTTATTATTCATTTGAGACAAAACACTATATTTTATTTGCATAAATAAAACATAGAATATACGATGTTGTTATAAATATGGAATCGAACATGATTTGCTTAAAACTTAAGCATGCAAAGTTCCTCTGTGAGAGGGACTAGGCCTGGGTTTGAGTCAAACCCAGGCCCAGTCTTTGATGAACGTCGGTGCAAAATTGGCATTGTGTCTCAGTTCACGATGTTATACTTAAATTTATGATTATTTCACATAAGTGTCTAGTTAAACTGGACAGCATTTCGAGTTATGTCGATATTCTCGCAAACCAGCGACGTGACGTCTGCCAACCGGAACAGCCCACGTGGTAGATTACGGCCTTTACTCTCTCATAGATAGGAGGCAACCACAGGCAAGCCAGGTTAAGCAGCCGACAACCTCAGAGGTTGACCTCCCTGTGACTGCTGACCCAGCACTGACAACGTTATGAAGCTTTTTCTTATTATTAGTCACTCGTCTGACAAAAATTTTGGATTCTTCTAAGAGGTCATACTCTCAGGAAGAAAGGTTTCCTTATCCAGGATATGATATACTCGAATGCCAAGTTTTATTCAAGTCCAGCTATTCAGGTTAAAAGCTAAGAAACAGAGATCTTTTCGCATGTATAAATACTAAGTTTTGTATAATATTTACTACGTAACAGCTTACGTAACTTAAAACTCATTAAATATTCAGTCAATATTGATTTTGATCAGGTTATAAATCAAAAGATTGTAATCGCTAAAAATTAAAGACAGACCTCTACCATGTCTTTGCCGTTACTATAATAGGTAATCCTCCAAAACTCATGGAATGCCTTTTAATATAATATTTATACTGTGATCTATAAATGGTAATTTCAAATATTTTCCTGGGATTAAATGTGTTATTCTAGGTTGTAAATTGTGTGCAAAGTTTAGTCCAAATCCCTGAAGTAATTTTTGTGTGATTAAAACAAAA
This sequence comes from Tholera decimalis, assembly GCA_943138885.2. Classification (NCBI taxonomy): domain Eukaryota; kingdom Metazoa; phylum Arthropoda; class Insecta; order Lepidoptera; family Noctuidae; genus Tholera; species Tholera decimalis. The sequence goes on from OW964568.2 coordinate 7,745,899, forward strand.
ATACCTATACAAACACCCAAACTTTCACATTTATAATATCAGTAGGACTCTCCTTTCAAATTGCCATTTCTTTTTGTAAAGTCGTTTGTCGCTCTGTCAGTATGACTCGTATTTTAAAAAGATAAGAAAATACATTTTGTATTATGTTATTCTTTTTTCGAAGATATTTATGTCTGTCTGGTTTTTTTTTTGTGTCTCTGGTTTTATAAAAAAAATTGTCGGACTATAGTCGACACAGTTGTCGCTGCACCGCTGTGACTAAGATTTTGGATTGAAAATTATTTGTTGATGGAGTGCGTCAAGAACCAAGAGGAAAGGAGAAGGCTAATCAATGAGTTTAGTTTAAATATATTAAAGGTAGGTTTAATCCAATCAATTTTAGCTCAACCGAAGTCAGATGTAGCAAAAAGATTTAGCGAGTTGGTGTACTATATTGATTAGGATTCTCCTTTAAATTCAATTAAGAAAACATTGTTTTGTAGAAGCATGTGTGCGACATGACGGGGTTAGCGTATCCATTGGGATAAAATCCCCAAGTTTGTTAAATAAAGATTTAAAAAAAATCGGCTGATGCAGAACGTGTTGTAGGTTTAATTCCCGCACGCAAAAATAGTTTTATGGCTTAGACATAGCTGTAAACATAATTTTTATGTCAGTTTAAAAGTTCGCAACCGCGTTTTCAGAATAGGAAGAATTGTCATGAAGGGCAACCCTTAGAAAAAATAAGAAATAAATAAAAATATATATAGGCTTGAGTATTTGTCGTATGCGGATATATACATATGTATAAAAATGTGTTATCTTAATTACAAATTACTCATCCCAAGACCAATGTCAATTAACAATTTATGCAAAAGTAAACGATTACAAACCATTGCCAAAAAATATCAATTTGTCAAGGCTTGTAACAAGGTAATTCCTTGTTTTTTATATTATTATAATTTAAGGTTTTACATCGGAGGTTAAAGGGGAGGGCGTGTCAGATTAAGATTATTTTTTTTTTACATAATTTATTTTGAACATCACAACAGTGTTCTTCAAGGCTAAAATAACACAAAATGTTGGACCTTGAAAGCATGTCATAATCAAAGATTGAACCGTCAATAGTCAAGTCTAAGGTGTCGGACGTGTGATTGAGAGGTCGTAGCTTCGAACCCCACCCACTGAACTACTGCTGTGAACCCATTCCAGACTAGCTAAGTTGGAGGGGTTAACAAGATTGTTAACAAGATTACTAGTAATGTGAATTCTACCCAAATTTCTAGTTTTCTTTATTTAAAAAAAAAGATAGAGGAGATAGTTAATATAAAGATTTGGAGTTAATGGATTTAAATACTACAACGGTAGGTTTTATTACTTATTTTATCTTACTAATGTTATAAATGCGAAAGTTTATGGGAACGGACGGCTGTTTGTTACTTTTTCACGCAAAAACTACAGAACGGACCTGAATGTAGTTTGGTACTATGTAAATAGCTGAAATCCCAAACTAACACTTAAGATAAATTTTATCCCGAGATTCCTACTAGAATCGAGATATAAGCAGGAAAATACTCCTACGAGAATGAATTCGCGGGCACAAGCTAGTTATCTATAAAAGTATATTGCAAATACGGGTTATAAATCTATATATATATAAAAGCGAAATATCACTCACTGATTAATCACGAAATCTCAGAAACTACAAGTAGTAGGGCTCTCAAATTTTGCATAGGGGTCCTTTTAGTACGTAGGTGCTCGTTAAGACGGGATTTTGCGAAATTCCCACGGGATCGGGATTTACACGGGAAAAACTTTCCACGCGAACGAAGTCGCGAGCAACTGCTAGTGGGGTAATGTTTGTGATTGAAATTTATTTCACCAGTAGAATCCCATGTTATCACTTTGTGACATAGGCTGCATTTTTTGCTGAAAAATACTTTTCTCGAGAGCAAAGTCACATACTTTACAAGAAAATAATTTTAACGTGACTAAAACCTGATCGTTATATCTTCGATTTAGGTATTACAACCTAAACACCATAATATTTAACATTCGACACAAGTGTTGACGAATCATAATCGGATAGGCATTGGACAATTTAAGATGGCATATTATTTATTACTTATTTATTTATTATATACTTTATTGTACACCTCACAATATTTCTATGGATATACAAAAATTTATACATAGACATTAATTTAATTTTATAATAGCTACAACACAGTTTGTAACTTATGTAGCTGTTATCGTTAATATAATTATGTAATGTAATGTAATACGTGTTTTTGTTCCAAATAAAAATTAATTTAATTTAATTTATATTAATTTAATTAATTTATTTATATTAATTTTATTTTATTTCTTTTTATCCTCATTATCACACACGGCTCTTTAAACATTACTCCCGTAACATCAAAATCTTCATAGTATGATGTTAATAGAATGGGCTGGCAAGTCATACACTGTTCTGTTAATACTAAATAATCAATCATCAATCAATCAATCATCAATAGCCTAATAGCTAAGGTGTCGGACTTGCAAACGAGAGGTCACGGGTTCAAATCCCACCCATTACAGCTATTGCTGTGAACCCACTCCAGACACAAGCATATTTAGATTAGTTGGAGGGATTAACAAGATTGCCAGTAGGTAATGTGAATTCTAACCACAATACCAGTTCTCTTAAAAAACTCAGATAATGACTGATGTTTATTTATTTAATGGAAGTTATAAGCCACAATTAATATACACTTCTCTTTACAGCTTGCTCCCGCAAGACCAAAATCTTCATAGTTTCAATACATTTCAAGTCATCGAACTACCTTGACCCTCAGTGGTTAAAAGAGTTAGGATTTATAGAGACGAGTTTTTTCTGTTTTTATGACTAATGTGAAAATTAAAGTTTTTAAAGTCCTTCCAAAGGTTGTCTGGAAGATATCGATTTCAGTGATAAGACTGCCATTGTTACCATAGAATAAGCAATATTGTTAAAAAGGTGTCTTTAAAATTTGGTGTACAATAAAGCATATTCTATCCATCTATCTGGCACCGTTTATAGAGCAGCTGGTATGAGGTAAATCACACAAAATAATGTTTCTGCTTGAGTTCTAACCCACGACAAACAACTCATAAGTCAAGCTTGTAACCACTGGGCCAGTAGTGTTCGAAGGAGATAATATCCCAGGGTTAAAGTTCAGCTGGGGTTGCGGGAATGTTCTAACGAGATACCGTAGCCCCGGAACTTAAGGGCAGCTGAAGGAACAGTGTGAGTTTTTAGTCAGTAGAAGTCTGACACTCCCTTCCGCTTAACCCAGAGCGGGAGAAGTCATTCAACGATATTCCCACCCAGAATAAAAGGGTTCAAGTTCAGGATATAGTCCATCCAAATTCATTCAAATGTAAGTAGTTTAGGTTTAAAAATGAATTCTCATAAAAACTATAGTTTTACTCACTGAAATACAGAGTAATTGCCTACAACTGAACTAGCGACCCGACTCGGCTTCACACGGGTGCAGTGTACTAACACTATGCCAGTATTATACATTTAAACCTTTCTCTTGAATCACTCTATCTATTGCTGAAAAGTGCATTAAAATCCTTTCCGTAGTTTAAAAGATCTAGGCGGTAACATAGCGGGAGTGACTTTGTTTTATACTATGGAAAGATACACACATATTTACCTTTAATACGGTGGTAAAGTTAAACAAATAAATAATGTTATGCAATTGCTAACTAAAACATTAGAGACCACGCGCGCCTCAAAGAGTTGTCAGCAATAGTGACGTGACGGGGCCCATTGGGCCATTGCCTGCCATGTTTGCGGGAATGTTCTAACGAGATACTGCGGCCCCGGAACTTAAGGGCAGCTGAAGGAACAGGGTGGGTTTTTAGTCACTAGAAGTCTGACACACCCTTCCACTCCACCTAGAGCGGGAGAAGTCTTTCGACGATTTTCACATCCGGAGAAAAGAAGCCGTTAGAGACACACACAACAGCCAAACAAAGATACAGACAAATATTTGTTTATATAAACACTATATGAATTCATTAGCATAAGCCGTACGTAAAGGTGAATGCCAAGTTTCGGCTCGAATCATGTAGCTTCCGACAGACTTTCTAAATTAATGATAATTCACTATATAAAACTGTAAGAATTATACAGTATAAATAAAATTTGTAGAAGTACACTGTTTAAAAGTAATTTTAAATAGTTATTCAATTTATCAACACGTTTTATATCTACAATTTCAATCAGAAATGTTGCCAATATCAAAATAAAATAATATTGATACTAAATTGCACTTGCAAATACACTACATTATTTTATGAACCTACGTAAGTGAATTTATTAGTTACTAAAATCATAACTCGTAATTCTTATAATAATTAATAATGTTTAGTTATATTTTTTACTATCCTATAATAATTTAAAGTAATTCAATTCAACTATCGATACAGTTTAGAATAGTTATTTAGTGCTGGTAACACTAAATCTTGTAGTTGTCACTGATAATTGTCAAAAGTTTTACTTCTTTCGCGTTTTATGACGAGCGACGAAGTGTCTTATGTAGTTTATTGAGTTTTGTGTTGTTTATTGTTTTGTTACCGGACTCCGATTTTTGTGTTACTAAAGACTACCTTGGCTATTGAAAACGAGTTCAATAGTCATTATTTTACAGTTAATTCAATAATTTTATAGTTTATTTCATGTTATGTTAGAAGTATTAAGTGGTCAAATTCAAAGAACTATAACTTTTTTTGGTGTACTTCTTATAGAAAACGAACATACAGTCAAATTATATAATTATTTTCCTTTTTTATGATATATAGTTCATCTTTGTTGGTTCTGGCTGAGTCTTGAAGGAAGCCTTGGCATTCTCCTTTTAAATATATTTTATAACACACCTCCAATACCCACACATACATAATAATATATCACTTGCCTTTCACAACAAAAACCAACAGGATTTAATTACTTATTGAGCAATTTAATAACAAGCTTTCTTTTCTTTAGCAACCCAGTAAGAAGTGGAAACCAGTTACCGATGCACTTTTTAAATTTTACACAAAAAAGTCAACACCAACTTTTCTCTTATTTATAGCTTTAAATGTAGTGCGCTTTTTAACTGGTTAATTATTATAAGAAACAAGGTATTCATATAATTGAACCTGAACGCCAATCCCGATATAATGTAGTTGAGATTATAGCTAAGCTGATAATGTCAAAATAATTATTATTTAAAAAGTTTTAGAGAAACTTTAAAATAATTATCAAATAAAAATATAAATTTAAGATTACTTTGATAACTTTCTCGACTTCAGCTAATTTGCTAAAGACAAGAATAAAATTCTTATGTTTTTGTAGTGGTATAGCGATTGGTTGCCCGTCACGTGTTCGATTACCGCATCGGAACAAATTTTTGTATGGCCTACAGATAGTTGGTCAGGTTTGGGTATTTGTGCAAGTGAATAAAGTTATCGCACTCACGAAACAAGAGAAATTTCTAGAGTAACGTTCTAAAATAGTGCTTTGTCTACGTCCTGAAGGACTTATACTGAGGGGATATATTTAATCATAAGGTTTCATTTGACCTCTGATAGACTTTCCGCCTTCATCCGCATTTTGTTGCAAACCTTCAATTTTCTTTTTTTCTTTTTTCCTGTTACTGCGGATACCGATATCCGAAATTAATTAAACTAAGACCTTGGTTTATTATATATTCGACCAACATTTCTTAAATAAACAGAAGACGAAAATGTTTTGGTCCAGCCTCATAAAAAAATGGATAAGAACCTAGACGGTGTTCAAACTAAATAAACTGTAGATAATAACACTTGCACTATTTATGTTCAAATTACATTATGTATATACATAATCAAAATAAACCACTTACATTTACTAATCACTGAAAACTGCACACCACACTTATTTAAAAAATAATAATTATTGAAAACAACTGCCTCGTCAAACGTCAAAATAATTATTATAATTATTGTTTGAAAATCGAAACAGATTTTTTTTATATTTGTAGCACGTCCAATGCAAAGGACAAGCGATCGAGTTTTGGCATGCCTTCGTAAATGTTTTTAAATATGAGACGTGCGAAAAATCAACCTTCAAGGTCTTTTGTTCATAATAATATCATCATTAATGTTAATTTCATTATTTAAAGAATTGAGACTAAACATCAACGTGGTAATAAATTATCTTTCATCATGGTAATTATTTTCGTGAAAAAAAAAAGAAAATAGTATTGAAATCTATTTTTTTGTCTTGTTTTTACAACAATAGATTTTCACACATGTTATCAAATTTTGCTACAAAAAACTATCATCACACAAAATATACAATTCTAATTTACATTTAGACTTTTTGCAGGATTAGCTCGGAATAAATATTCAATCACATTTGGTACAAACAATGAAAAATAAAATAGTTTTTGTTTTATCATGAATTTAAATTATTCACTCAATGTCGAGAATTTTCTGAACTATTAGGGTAGGCTTCAAGTCTAACCGAATGCAGCTGGGTATCAAAACATTACATAGAGCCACCGCCTATCTGCCCTTCACAACCCAGTTACTGGGTAACACGATACTCTTTAGCAAGACGGGAGGCAGATTTTGGAGGTATTCCTCGAAGCGCTACCATTTTGAAGCGCACCTAATGAAGCGCTCCCTTTTTTATTCCTCGGAGCGCTCCTTTTAGTAGCGCTCCCGATACCATATTATCGGAAAAGGAGCGCTCCGAGGAATAAAAAAACCGGTCAAGTGCGTGTCGGGCCACGCGCAGTTTAGGGTTCCGTAGTTTTTATAACAGCCAAGTGCGTGTCGTATTCGCTGACTGATCGTTTCGTACCATGCTCTAACTAAAAGCCAAACATAACTACCTAACTAATTTGACTTCCTATACAAATCCTCACCTGATTCGACAATTTTGCACGGAAAGCTTTAATTTTTTTAGAGATTTGTATAAAACTTGTCATAGCCGGTGTTTTGAATTTAAATACGGACACAGAGCTACACTACTCAATCGTCACAAGAAGCTAGCACGATACAACTGGCGCTTAGCGCCATCTATCGATATTTCTATAGAGTTGTTCGAAATTTTCGAGTCAAATACAATTGGTCGACTATTACTCGTAAACCTGTAAAGCCCACTTATGTGTGATAGTTTTCCTTTAAATTTCATTATATATAGGTACTACTGCCGTGACATTTGAATTTCTAACTACAACCGTTTAGTTGATACAGGGGGGGGACACTTGACTCTAACGAAAATTGGTACTTTAAGGCTTTATAAGTCACGAACGGTTTACTTAATCAAAAAACGGTCTTACCAAACCCCTAATATTTTTAAAAGACCTATCCAACAATATCCCACACTATGGGAAGAACGAAAAAAAAAATTATCATCCCACTTTACATGTATGGGAGGTACCCTAAATAATTGTTTTTTTCAAAATTTTATTTTACCACTTTTTCGGCGTCCGTAACGTGTATACTCATGCCAAAGTACAACTGTCTAGTACCAATAGTTTTTGAGCTAAACCGCGGACAGACGGACAGACAGACGGACATGGCGAAACTATAAGGGTTCCTTGTTGACTACGGAACCCTAAAAAGGAGCACTGCATTAGGTGCGCTTCAAAATGGTAGCGCTTCGAGGAATACCTCAGATTTTGTTTACCGATAACGACTGTTAAACGTGTAGAAATGATAGCTATGACCTACGTAAAAAGTACTTTTTGAGACATGGAGTAGGTAGGTACTTAACCCCGATATGTTAAAATGGTGACCGATCCTAGGGCAGCCCTTAGCAAGCATTGCTTCTCGTTGAAAATCACCCTGTACAGCAGTGGCGAAGGGTGAATTTTCATAAAGCCGGACCAAAAAATGCTTACCTTGCTCAAGTGTGATGCGTGAATTCCAGTAACTGTCGCCCTGTGGCTGATTTCGAAATCTTGTAACTTCGTAAATAATTATTTGTTTAATTGAAAATAATAGATTACTATTTATATATTCATATCGATGGTCTAGAAGACAAATGTGCTAATTACAACATTTTAATAATGTAACATTTTAATGCTAAAAGTATTGAAATGATCAATGAATACTTTTGGCATTAAAATGTTACATTATCAAAATTTTGTAATTAGCACATTTGTCTTCTAGACCATCGATATATAAAATATAACAGACTAATATTTGCCATATTTCAAAAGGGAAGCCGGTAGGAATCGAGTTGTATGGAGCCTTCGCCACTGCTGTACAGCTTTTACTATCGTTGAGAACACATTTTTTTAAATGGTTATATGCTCGCGTTTGACCACCATCTCACCTGACGCTAAGCGATGATTTAAAGACACGCACAACCAATATCAGGAAACACAGACTCCTTCAGAGAGTTCCACTCATTAACTGTGTACACAATGAAAGTATGCCCAAAACTTTTACGGTCACGCAACAAAAAGTAATGAAAACTGCATTATTATGCGACTAAATACTACAATTATTAAGATGTTTTTTGTTATGGCAATCTCCAGAAAAGTATTACTATAACTAATACTTTCACCGATAGTGTGGAATATCACTACCACTGAGCGTGTATAAGATTCTTAATGCCAATTTAAAAAACGCGTTCTGCACTACAGTGCAAGCCTGTATCAAAGGCGACTGTATATGCATACGTACTCTCGCGCCGGGGGTTACGGTTATTGTTCTTACGAGATACCGCGTCTCCGGAACTCTTGGCAAATAAAGGAACAGGTTGTGATTTTAGTCAGTAGAAGTTTGACACTCTCCTCTGCTCCACTTAGGTGATGATTTTCCACCGAAACAAAAGAAGTTACCTAATAAATTTCTTGTAAATTAAACTATGAATAACGTTTACGAATATAATAATTCAAATTTAATTTATTTGTTAATATGGGTAATTACATAAAGTTGTAAAAAGAAATAGAGCACAGTTCAACCATATTACGCCTGGCGGCATGCAAATCTCAAGCAATTACAGTATAATTACACTAATAAGTACAATCATTATTAATAATAAAACAGAAAGTAAAAACAAAACAATAATAATTATAATGTCACTAAAAGAATAAAGAATTAAACGAGAATTCTATCACACTCACACTGTTGGGACACAGACCTCTCTATTTTGTTTTTAATACGGACTAGCTTTTGCCCGCGACTTCGTCCGCGTGGAATAGTTACTTTGGGCTGACGTTAAATTTAACCCCGATTTTGAAACATTCTTCATTGGCGCTCCGCTCCTATTGGCCTTAGCGTAATGACTATTCTTCTCTATAAATTGACAATTTAATTAAAAAATAATTTTTCAATTCGAACCAGTAGTTCCTGAGATTATCGCGTTCAAACAAACATACAAACTCTTCAGCCTTATATAAATAGTATAGCTGTTTCCCGCGACTTCGTCCGCGTTTCCGTCGCTTTTTCGAAAAAAAAAAGTAGCCTATGTCCTTCCTCACGGTTCAGTGATTTTGATGTAACAGACAGATTAACTTTCGTAATTTAGTAGGGAAATATAATATGTCAATCTATAATACTGTTGAAAAATATCGCAATACGGAACCGCGCAATATTATTGTTAATAGCTGTGCCCGCGACTCCGTCAGCGTGTAACACCTTATGTGTTATTAAGTTAATGTATTGGTAGGTAATATTGTTTAGATCATGTTCACATGAGGCTTAAGTACCTATAGAACGAAAATACTTCAGCGCAAACCTTCCGGGTAAACTATGTTGAAAGTTGACCCGTCCGGCACGTGAACATAAAGATTTCTAGAACTGCTAACCCGGGAAAGAGCGACGTACAACTGACCATGCGAGAAACAACTGACACCGAGATCTACTCCAGCAACACGAAAAGTCTGCCCTTGAGCCTTATTCATTGTCATTGCATAACACACCGATACTGGGAATTGCGTTCTTTTAAATTGGAATGGAAAATTATTTGGTATTATGGGAATTCTGGGAATAAAGACGGTTTCTCCTGCACCGCAACCTGTTAAAATTTGAGCCTCGATTATATTTTGTTGCAACTTTTATTTTTAGGGTAGGGTGTGTTACTTTTAGCCGAGTTCCATTGCAAAGTTGTGATGGTCTTAAATTTCGGAGCAGAATAATCGGAATGCCAATTTTTAAACAAATTTCATGAGAAGGAAGTCCGGGCATATTTAAAGAATTTAAAAATTCTATCGGGTAATTAGTGGCTTCTTGTTCATCGACCATTCTATTTTTTGAACTATAAACTTTGCTTTCCCCCTGTATATTCGACAGTATTTTGTTATTAATCTCATATGCCTGGTCATAGCGAGGAATTAAAATAGATCTTTCGCATAGCCAAGAATTGTCCCTATTTAATATATTTGTTACGTCACCGTAACCCGACGATATAAGATGTGGTTGGGAGGCTTATTATTAGCGTATTTCATGTATAACTTTCGTGTTTCTATACCGATTTATATGATTCTTTTTTATGGAATAGTTAATATTGTTAACTTTTTCAATTAGGGGTGACTGAGAGTGTTATAAACGTAAGAGTAGAGAAATATTATAATTAGAAGGCTTCGAACTGCTAAGCTATCGGGAGTGACACGTGTTATTGTGAGTCAACCATAAATGATAGACATATGCTGTCGTGGGATATTTTTTATATAATTTTAAGGAGAACATTTCCGTCATGAAATGATTTCTGTGTAGCTTTAATCATTAAGGTTGCACTTGCGACGGAAGCTTAAAAAATGGAGTAACTTCTCCCGTTTTCACAACATTTCCCTTCACTGCTCTGCTCCTATTGATTGTAGCGTGATGAAAAGTATACTATAACCAGCTCAGGAGTATGAAAAATAATTGTACCAAGTTTCGTTAAAATCCGTCGAGTAGTTTTTGTTTCTATAACGGTTATACAGACAGACAGACAGACAAACAGACCGACAGACAGACAGACAAAAATTTTACTGATTGCATTTTTGGCATCAGTATCGATCCCTAATCACCCCCTGATAGTTATTTTGGAAATATATTTCATGTACAGAATTGACCTCTCTACAGATTTATTATAAGTATAGATGAGCCCGCTCTTGACCTCGATCTCGCCTGATGGCAAGCGATAGATGAAGTCTACGATGTGACGAGCGAACCCATAAGATGCCTATTTACTCTTGCTTTAAAGGCTGAAAGGTCATAAGTGGCAGGGAACACAGAAGTTTGCAGAGAATTCCACAACCTGGCCGTGCGCACAATAAATGTGGAGGAGAAGCGCTTGGTACGACAAGACGGTATATCAACCAAGTGTGAATGGAACCGCCGTGCGTCTGGTAGACCGGTAGTGAAAGGGAGATGGAGGAATCAGTAAGGAATAAGTCGTAATCCACAGTCGGGTTGTTACCATGTCACATATCTTTGAATTGTTGTTCCTACGACATACCGGTCTCTTACGATGTTTTTTTTTCTCAGATTTGAGAGCAGTGGTAATGATAAATTATACAAAGTAATTTGCCCAACTGGGTTCGAACCCACGATTTCTAACTCGCAAGTCGGTCCCATAACCACTACGCCACTACTGCTTTTACGAAACAATAAATTAATCATAATAAATTCATTACAACATTAGTTGTAAGTGGGGGCTGTTATGTCATTTCTATGTAAAAGTGGCTCACGTTCAACGCGGACGTGGCGTCACGCGAGATTTTTATGCACTGTAGCGTTTTTTTAAACTGAGCAGCTCGTGGCTAAATAATACTCAATACAATTCATTAGATTAAAAAAAAACCATCAATATTTAACACATAAATTATATTGAGGACTAATTCACAAACATGTATCTTTTGTTATCCGTTTAAATATTTAAGCTATCTGCTATAATTATCAAGATACACCAATTTTAAATATTGCAAAACAAAAGTGTGATTTCCCAACATTTCATTTTTTTGACTTACTGTAATTATGACAATGGGGGCAGTATTGCTGGGTTGTGGAGTTCTGAAAGGCAGTTGCTTCATATAAAATACTAGTTCTAGACTGGAAGTCAATCTCAACACAGTTGGGCAATACATTGAACCAGATGGTGGTCATTGGGTAAATCTATTTCATTTGAATCTTCGATTTAATAACACTTCATAAAATTATTTCTGTCTGTTCAATGAATGAAACAAACAATTCAGTCAATTAATATTCAAACGGCGATGCGCCATCGTTACATGGTGGACATCCCACCTATACGCACTAAACGTTTTGGGAATACCTTCATTATGCGTACGGCTAAGGAGAGGAATTCCCTGCCGGAGTCTGTGTTTCCTGATAGCTATAACCTAGGGGTCTTTAAGTCAAGAGTGAATAGGTTACTTTTAGGTAAGCGTGCTCCATCTTCGACCACATCATCACTTACCATCAAGTGAGATGGTGGTCAAACGCGAGCCTATAATCAATAAAAAAAATTCAGATATAAATCATCGTCAGGCAACTTCTAGATGTGTGAAATTTTTTGAACTGGACTTGTTTGACGCAGCCGTGGTGAGCACATAATTAATATGATTGCTCTACATAATCTCTCATTAAGAAATCGTACGAAGCCGAGCCATGTCAATTATGTTCAATTACCAGTTGACAAGGATTATTATCAATTTACTTTCATTTAAATAAAAAAAAAACGCCAATAAAACGAACAAAACTAAAATGATATAATAACAAACGGCACATTCTTTAACATTTCTTATATAACCGTATCACATCAATTATATACACACTCTATTAAATAATCATAATTATGTGCGTACTAGTAATGGCGATTTATTTCGTAAGCCGCGTGCCACGCGGACGCATTCCATATGACGCCATCTTCTATATGCACGCGGATTAAAAAAAAATGTAGAGCAATGAAATTTCGCATCCTGCTTAGTAATTATGTATTACAAATGAGTTGCAAAGTACTATTTAGAAAGAAAAACCGCACAGTAAGTTACACAAGCCTCTGCTTATTGCAAGCGATATATTTAGTACACCTGCTTTTTTCAGGTGTAAATCATCAAATGCTACTTAAGACCTTTCAGCCTTTGAAGCAAGAGTGAATAGGCATCTTCTAGGCACGCTCGTTCCATCGTTGATCTCATCTATCGCTTACAATCAGGCGAGAAAAGAGGTCTTAAAATGAGGTCAAGAGTGGGCTCATCTCATATAAAAAAAAAATAGATCTCTCTAGCTCTGAGTGGAGCAGAAGGGAGTGTTTTAATTCTACTGACTATAAACACACTCTGTTAAGAAACAGGGTGGATACGTGTCCTTGCGTTCCGGGGCTGCGGTGCCTCGTTATAACATTTTGGCAACCCCAGCAGGGTTGCAATCCCGGCTGGAGAAAGTGCTTAACCTTTTAGTTTCGTCGGCTTCCAGGCTAGAAGTTGCATTCGACTACCAGTATTTTTTTTCGGAGTAACTGCATTTTTGACCTCCAAAACCCAGGAACTGTATAAATACTATCGGTTTTCTATCGGTTACATTTCGGGGAGTGTGCGATGCACAGAAATCAAAAATTATTTTATCTATGGTGCGATGGCATTACACAATCTAATTCCGCCAAGCCCGTTCCATCATCAGACTACAAGACAAACGGCGATGCGCCATCGTTATATAGTGGACATCCCACCCATACGCACAAAACGTTTTGGGAATACTTTAATTGTGCGTACGGCTAAGGAGTGGAATTCCCTGCCGGAGTCTGTGTTTCCTGATCGCTATAACCTGGGAGTCTTTAAGTCAAGAGTGAATAGGTTACTTCTAGGCAAGCATGCTCCATCTTCGACCACATCGACACTTACCATCAGGTGAGATGGTGGTCAAACGCGAGCCTATTATCAATAAAAAAAAAGATAATCCGTGGAAACACTCCTGATACTGTTGTGCTCATAAATTGTTCACATATAACCACATAGTACAAATAACTCAAATGGAAAATATAATCTAATGGCTCATGTGTTGGGCTTGTGATCGTAGGAGAGGAGGCGGGTTCTACCTCTACCCATTACAATATTGCCGTGAACCTACTCCAGATACAAGCATATTTAGCTTAGCTGAAGGCGTTAACAAGATTGCTAAAAATGTTAATTTACTGACAAATTTTTATTTCTTTTTTAAAGAAAGAGTGTTACCCCGGATATTTGTCAAAATCACGGAACAGAAAAACAAAAATGCATACCTGAGACAGGAGATTTTTTTTTGTGTGGACAATGTTTTATTAAATGAAAAAGTTATATAAAAAATCTGAAGTCCCGACTGTTCAACTGAAATGCAGGTAAATCAGCAAACGATCCGAAAAACTTCCGTCCAATATCTTTGCTATGTCACACATATAAGCTATTCGAGAGACTGCTGCTGAACCGTCTTACGTCCGTTATTGACCCAAAATTAATTCCCGAGCAAGCTGGTTTTAGACCCGTGAAGTCTTGCAGCAACCAGACCCTCAAACACCTTTGAAGAAGTTGAGGTACACCTTTCTAGTGCTCTTGGTGATTTAGCCACTTATTACCTCGCTAACTCACTCAGGCCCAACCCTAACAAAACGCAGTCTTGTGTGTTCCATCTTCGCAACAGAGAGGCGCGGCTTAAACTCAATATCTTTTGGGGAGGAGTGTCTATCGAGCATAGTGACTACCCAAAATATCTTGGAATTTTCTTGGACAGATCATTAACATTTAGCAAAAACTGCAATACTATCCGGCAGAAAGTGCACTCTCGAAATAATCTTCTAAGGCGACTGGTCTCGTCAAAGTGGGGTGCTTCGCCTCACGTATTGCGGTCTACTGCGCTGGCACTATCTGTTTCTGCGGGTGAATTCGCATACCCCGTGTGGTATCGTTCAGCCCATACGGAGTTAGTGGATACAGCTCTTAATGAAACGTGTCGGATCATTACTGGTTGCCTTAAACCGACCCCGGTACAGATGTTGTATCCACTGGCAGGAATAGCGCCACCGGAAGTTCGCAGAGCGGTTGCAAGTTCCAATAAAAGAGCCAAAATGGTTAGAGACTCCCGACATCCAATGCATGGGTACACTTTAGTGCCACAAAGGCTGAAAAGTCGAAGAAGTTTCCTGAAGTGCGTCACTCCACTTACTGGCGAGCAGCCTAAGGAGCGCCTAAAGCTGTGGCTGGAAAGTACATCCCTTCCAAGCCCATTTGTACCACCAGCTGAGCATCTCCCGCCTGGACACGAACTGCCATGGCTGACCTGGAAGTCTTTAAACAGACTCCGCACCCAGGTTGGTCGCAGCAAAGAAAATCTGTTCAGGTGGAGATTTATCGATGCCTCTGCCTTGGGGTGTATATGTGGTTCTGTTCCACAAACCATGGCACACTTAATTTCCTGTCCTGCGTGCCCTGTCAACTGCTCACTGCAGGACTTGATGGAAGCTACCGAAAATGCCAAACTTGTTGCCCAGTTCTGGGCTGACTCCATCTAACTATTTGCCATCGACACGCTAAGAAGAAGAACTGAAATGCAAGAAATAAGCACATTTTTATTTGCATTCAGAGCAGTATGAGCAGTCGTGATTTTAGATTTTTAAATAACTATTTTATTTTCAGCTTTTTAGTTTAAATATTAACAATTTTATAGTCCTTCTATACGATTTAATTGTGTTGTAAAGCGTTATATAAAGTGTAACAGAATAAAAGCAATTCCTGAAAGTAGTTGGTTCAGAATCAGCTTCTGAATCCATTTCCGTCGTAAAAAATAGGTGTTAAATTTTGACGGAAAAATCTTTCATTTAACTTAAAAAAACTTTTTAACCGACTTCTGAAAAAGGAGGAGGTTCTCAATTCGAATGTTTGTTTGTTTTTTTTATGTTTGTTCGGGCATAGCTCCGTTGCTTGCCAACCGATTTGAAAAAATATTTTTTTGTTGAAAATAAAAAATAACTTTAATTTCGGTAGTCGGTGTCATTTGTTTTGTATTTTCTTTTTTTTTGACACCGCCTTCCGAAATTAAAGTTATTTTTGGCTTTGTAGTGTTTTGATATGGAAGTCGGTACTATTTTTTGCTAAAAAATTTTTTTCACGCTTTTTAGTGGGTCGGTTTGTAATTTATCTAGTTACCAGAGCCAAAATGTCAACTACTTATCACCTTTTACAAAATATTGCTTTTCCCGGTGCAGAGCCGTTAATTTTTGAGGAGTTCTCCTGGTACATCACCATCAATTCTACTTCACCACATGCATTGTGACGAGCATAAAGTGCTTAGCTTATATTCAAGTAATCTAATCGCAATCCACGAAATACTTATTATTGAGTAGTTTCGGTGGCCATCTGGGGTCTTCATCATCAGTCCTACTTCCTCAAATGATACTTATCGAGAACAACTGCAAAACTTACTATAAGAAATACCCAAAACGCTATAGGTGTGCCTATAATATTTGAAGAGTTCCTTCGATTTCTCCATGATTCCATCATCAGATCCAAACGTGACGACAATGGAACCAACTAGAAAGTATACCCTTTCAAACAAATAAAGAATTTTTCAAATCGGTCCAGCCATCTCCGAGTTATGAGGTAACATACATAAAAAAAAGTACTAGGCGAATTGTAAGCCTCCTTTTTTTGAAGTTGGTTAAAAATGGAAACACAGTATCATGACAAATTAATACAATCCTTAATTCAAGGAAATGCGCTCGTGTGCGTGTCGGCCGCTAACATTGCATGTATGTATGCGTCTGCGTAAGGATATTGTATGACGCACATGCGTTTTGCGTTTAGTAAAATAACTATTTTATTAAAAAAATCTAGGTTTGGATTCAATTTATTTAGTTACGCATGTTGTTTTAGACTTATAATTTTATATTCTAATTGGGGTGTCTGAGGTATTGCGCTTAATTTAATACCTGTAATCCTAAACGATTGCTAAAAATGAAAAATGGTGAAAGAAACCTCAAAATCATTTTTAAAGACCTATTTAACGTTACCCCATTTGACATAGTTTGCCGATTTTAGATATTGTATTTATGACAAAATGGCGTCTGTCTAAAAAATCACTACAACGACAAGTTGTGGTGATTTAAAAAAATATTAATGTATTCTGTAACACTTGTACCTTCCAGAAAAATCAAACGACGTATCATTTATCAAAATCCGTTCACTGGTTTAATAGTTACGAGGGAACAAAGGAACGGACATACATACATACATACGCGCTAAAAACATAATCCTCCTCATTTCTGGCTTCGCCGCAATCGGGTAAAAATAAGTTCGGGACCTTAAACCCTGACTACCGAAAAGTCTCGCTCTAAAAAGAATTAAACAAGAAAATAATCTCATTTGAAACTGTACAAATTCTTCACTATATATTGTCTATCATATAAACAATATACATAATATTACATTATAATACTCATAGTTATGTTTAAAGGACAGTCGTATTAGTATGATATTAGTTTTGTTTTGTTATACTGTCTTATGAAGATAAGTAATAATAACTAGCTGACAATTAAGATGCTACATCTCATTACTCAAATTATAGTTATGACAGAACAGATGAACATACAAACATACGGTTCAAAATCATAACCACCCTTGTTACATTAACACTAATAACCACTTACATCAAATCCGAAGCAAATCGTCAATAACAAAGGGACAGATTGAGATATAGCGAACTCAGACACACAAAAATATTTTATATAAATATTATAAACAAGCCTACATGGGCACTTATAACACGTCAAAAGCTAGTGCATAGTTTGAAATTAGTCGTCTCCTATTGAGAACAACTGGCAAGAAACTCCATGATTACTCTTTTCAAAACATCATTCATTACAACAATGCATCCATAACACAGGTCTACCTATGATAAATGTTTTACAGGCATCAATTTTAAGCAAAGTCTTCTATGGAGCAGAAACCTGGACAACGTTTGTGAAACAGGAATTTAAAATAACACCTAACGCCCACGCCTAGCTTAACCTCGCTTCTCAAACACTTGTGGTGCGGGCAAGTGCACAGGGTGAAACCCTTCCAGTTACCACGTCGTCTTTTGCTTGGCGAAACAGCTAATGCCAAAAGAAGCTTTGGAAGACCTCCGCTTCGTTACAAGGGCTGTGCTATGCATGATATGGCTTCCTTTAAAATTGGCCATTAGGACTCGGAGATGCTGGCTGACAAGCGGATGAACAAGTATGTGGTGGAGGGTCGCAAGCATTGTGACGATGCTTGGTTCACTTTTGGACACTCGCTGATAAAAGAGTAATACGATATCGAGGTGGTTTTTTTTATTTTATTTTTTTGTTTTATTTAGGGGCATTTATCTCCATGGACATGTGAGCCCCAGCGTTCCCTAACCTTAATCTCCATATGTAAAAACTTCTTCTTCTGTCTTCTCTTGTCAGGTCTGCGGTCAGTCGTACCGCTCGCGCTCCCGCATCGGTTAATATAGCTACCAAAACGTCACCTTACAGATATTGCCGCCAATGGTCCGCGATAGACGTAAAGCCCTATAAAACGTGTAATTTAAAGGGTATTTATACTTACCAAGTGCACGACTTCTTTGGATGATAACAAACGTTATGCCAAGGGTTTTGTAATCCCATGTCTACATATTGTGTGGAACTTATTAGAAATTTCAGTATGAAGATTCTGTGTGTCACCCGCTGGGTGCCAACTGAAAACCAGCGCTGGGTGTCTTTCGCCCAGCAAATGCTGAGTCGGTAACCCTTTCGGTGTAGACATGTTGTATGTTGATGTGTGTGTATTTATCCAAATAAATGCTTTTAATTCAATTCAATTCATAAGAGAATTGTCGTATTATTGGCAAGTGACGTCGAAACTTACCCATGACCCATGACTTGAATTGACCCATGTAGTGCTGTGACACGTTTGTTATGATTAGTATGCAAGAAACATATGAAACCGATAATTTGGTATACATTTTTGTACTCACTTATTTTGAGTTGGAACTGTGCATAGAGATTCCATACCAGATGTTGTCTTCAGCCCTTTTGGATAGGTATGGGGTTTCCGTTACACGTCGTGTATTTGGTAAATGTATGTCTTTGAGATCAGTGTTTAATATAGGTACTGAACAAATAAATGACTCTTATTATTATTAAACGGCGGAGGTGCTGGTGTGATCTTTTGAAGACTTCTTGGAAACTATTATTATACTCATTGGTATTACCAGTTCCATACGTGCAATATTAATCATCTAGGCTTCTGTGATGAGATAATAATAAGGAACTCCATTCAGAACTAAAGAGTAAACAATAACAATAAAATTATTAATAGACCGCACACTTAATGGTAGCCTATAAATAAAACAATGATTTATTCTTTTAAAACTACCTTAGGGCACGTGGGCAGGATATCTCGTGTCTAAGTTACAATAGCCACACACGTCCATCTTCAAGGTTAATAGGAGGCTCCGTAAATTGTATGTAACTTTGCATTAATATTTTGAAACAATCACGCATATAATCAAAATGGAACTTTAGTATATCTTTTGGATCTTTTTCTTTACATGTCTAGACCAGTTACGTAATTGGAACATTTTTGCTCGATTCTTTTTTGTTGTCTAAAATTAGTATTGACGGTAAGAAAATATAGTTTATTATCCAAATATAGGACATTTTTTCTCTATATCAATTATTACTTTAGTTATAAACGAAATAAGAATTGAGACTTACGACATTTAGTTTCGAAACCCAATATGGTAAAAGAGTGCACGCGATATTCAACTTTATTACTGCTGCGTTAGCGTTTAGCACACAACGGCAGTTTCGAAACCGAACATGGTGAATGAGCGCACGCAATATTCAACTTTATTACTGCTGCGTTAGCGTTTAGTATAAAACGGCCTAACCGGGGTGCATGAGGGTGGAGCTTGCGTGAAAATTATTTTGGACTGCCTGGTCTTAAGCAAAGATTGCCGAAGTCAACCCGTGGATGGGTAAGCGTCATATCATAATTCTTTCATGGGACACAGCGAACGTTAAGCCTTCGGTCGCGCCTGTGTTTTGTACATATCTTACAGTCATGACCAGTGATCGGAATAGGTAGAGCTATTTAGGTTCATTGACCGTAAACATTGATGTTAATATGGATATTCCACGGGGTTCTGACTGATACTACGGGATTTTATTGAATTTCATTATTTTTGTCAATATGTATAAAATGTGAATATGTTTATGTAAGCCAATAAGAGCATGAGCGACGTTGTAAATTTTACAACTGTACATTTTTTTGTACAACCTCAGAATAAAAATGTGGGATCGGAAAAAAAGACTACTGCTGACTAAAACCGCACGGAGTTTCTCTGCGTCATTTCATACTTGAGGGCTGGGGCACGTTCGCATTTTCCACAATCACCCCGGCAGCATTAGTTCGCAGTCACAAACCCCATCTCCAAAGAGGGAGAAGTGAGCAGCTCTTCAACCTGTCATAATTTCAAAGAAGCGCGCGAGCACATCTCACGGTAACCTAGGAGTCAGAAGTCAAGAATGAATAGGTTATTTCTAGATATGCCTGCTTCATCTTTAACCACATCATCGCTTATCAATAGGTGAAATGATGGCCAACAAACGACAACATATCATCAATAAAATCGGGCCTATATGTTAGGATTATAGACTTCCCTAAGTCCGTCGCCTGCGGGTCTCATCGAAATTTATCGTAATGGAGCCATCTCTTGATAACAAAAGTGTCAATCAATGATCTGTGATCTGTTCAACCGCTAATACGTGAAGAGGTAACATACAAACTGAGATGCAGAGGTTAGATTCCCATTTATAATATGGATTTTTTATGATAGCAACCGGTTAACGGTTTCAACACGGTTTAGCTAAAATTAACACCTTTATGAGAAAAGACAGACAGTGCAGATGTTTTCTCGTTTCTGTGACAAATATTTAAGAATCCATGACTGATAATGTTTAAGACAAGGGGGCGTCCCCTAGGCAGCCAGCCTTGAATATAAACTTGTGTAATGTTTTGTCTTTTAGCAATATTTACAACATTCGACCTTCTTAGCCGTATGAGGGGCTTGGTAATTGACGATGGCCAAGCTAGACATCATGTCTATGTTTCCTTGGAAGATGATAGGCCTTTAGTGTGCGATACTTTTTATGTCGATACTCTCGCGCCAATTCATTTTCCTAGCTCATCATGTTATCCTGGCACTGTCGCTTGTGCCTCAGAAAACCTCAATCGACGTAAATACACTGCGTGAAACCTTACTGGTAACTATATTTTCCAATCGTTTGGGGTCGAAACTTTCAGACCTTGGGGTCCTTGTTCTCATAGCCTTTTCAAAGATATTTCTAAAAGCTTGGTTGACACTAAATGTGATCCAAGAGCTAGGCTATTTCTTTAACCAAAACCATACAAAACGGAATTGCCGCCAGTTTCTTGGGTACATTATCAGCCGTTAACGATCAGTACAAATGTTTTATGATTTATTTTACTTTGATTTAGATTTAATAATTTTAAAAAATGTATGAATTATTATATATATTAATATAGTTTAAGAAAATTTTATCTTCGATGTGGCTGATAGCCTGTGTAACTAGTCTGGCACAGGTTTTTTTTTCGGGAACTAGTTAATTCAAGAATAATGAATTTAAATGCTGACTTAGCCCTAGATGAAAATATTCAGGGAAAAATGGGTTGATTTTAGTGAGTCACAGTTTGACAGGTCTCTCACCCACCAGCTTATTTCAGATGCTTTATATACTTGAATTTGATTATTAGAGAGAAATGACTCAACTGTCTTCGCAACCCATCCGGGCTTGAAACTAATCAGAAAATGACAGCTGATCAATTTAACACAATTTCCACTTCTTTACTAATTAAACAAGATACTAAACAGCACGAAAAGGGGCACCAAAGAACACAATAATATACATCTGGAATAAGCCCAGTTCCCAAGCACCAATAACTGTCAAACTGTTATCAATATGCATTTTTTTAATTCTAATTTTGAATTTGAGGCGTGTTTATAAAACATATATTATGATAAGTTTAAATATTGGTTTGGAGATTCTAAATTCAATATTTCTGAATTTAAATTTAAAATCTTCTTAGCAGTATTTACCTGACGATTTATTGTAGGTATTAAAATAATTCTAAACTTATTTCCTTACCTACTTTATGTCTGCAATTTTAATTGTTAATTTCATATTGGCATCAAGTGCAATCGCATGTCTTGGCCATTTCTTTGCCTTCAGAAGAAGGCAAAGTGCCCTCACATAGAGAACTATGTGAGGGCACTAATTCCCTACACAAGCCCAATGTGGGTTAGTGAATGTCACATACTTTCGGATTGTTCGGTCTTGGGTTTCTCACTATGATTTTCTTCACCATTTTAAGAACTGTGGTCATGATCATAAAATAATGTGCTTGCCTGGGTCTGAACCCACTACTTACAACCTGAATCTAAGTCGTGCCCGTAAACCAAAAGGTCACCGCACCACTTCTTAATCAAGTATGTATACACATAAGTTAATTAACTTATGATATAGTTATTTTGACCTCAGTTGGTGATGATGTAGAGCGAAGTGAAGCGGGAAGCTCAAGAGTCAAGACCAATCGCGCTGGAGGACTACTGTGCACACCCTATGCCGCGTTTAGGGTCATAGGAAATTAAGTAAGTCAAGTTGCTGATTAAATAAATAAAAGTGCAAATTGGTGACCTTACATATTTAACTAAAAACATGAATAGTCTAAACAACGATTCACAGTATCTAAATTCAAATTTAAAAAAATAATAGGGATCTGCTGATGAATATTTAAACAAATTTTATGGTGAGATTATATATTTAGTTTTTTTTAAAAGCCTTAATCATTTCCGTTGTCGTTTTCGTGAATGTCACTATGCTTTTCTAGATTCTTGTGATGCCTTTCAGAATTCATGTGCGTCACATTTATTTCGTATTTAAATATTTAGTTTGTTTACGTGATGCATCAAGAATATAGTTTTCAGACCTTGAAATTTAATGAAAGGTCATAATTATTATACATGCAATATTAATTGTTAATACGGGTTTTTCAAAATAAATTGCTTATCATACTTATTTTATTTTGTTTCAAATATCAGCAGAGAATCTTAATTTTAACTGTTAATTTATTATAATATTAGCTGACCCGCCACGACTTCGCGTGGTATCCTACCCGTACCCAACCGATACCACTACCCCTATCCTACCCTACCCTACCCTACCAATACCCTATCCCTACCCTACCCTACCGTACTGTACCCTACCCCTACCCTACCTCTACCCTACCCTAACCCTACCTTTGAGTCCTTTCCTCCTTTTTTTTTTTCATTTTCATTCGAACCTTCTCCTGACAAAACCAAACACGACAAAAAATGAATCAGCCAAATCGGTCCAGCCGTTTTCATGTTTTGCGCTAAGCAACACATTTAGCGATCTATTTTTATTATATAGACTTGCAACCCGACCTGGCTTCGGCCACAGTATCTCAGACATAAATAGAACAGTCCCGCATATCCGACAAGTGCCCTATCGGGTGCCATCATTAGACTTGACATGTCTCTGAGGCAAGCGAGTTACGGGGCGCCAGCGTCCCGGCCTGGTTCTTACCGGACGGTGATCTACCCCTGCTCACCGTCTTCAAACCCGCGCCTACGGTGGCCGGAGATTGGCCGGAGACCGCCCGACGCCCAGATACAGTTTATTTATTTAATTTTGTTATTTATTTATTTAATTTATTTTATTTATTCATAGGAAACTCAACAGCTTTTTTACAATGCTTATTATATGGTAACAATGTCACATGGGGTTCTGTAGCCTATTATAGAGTTAGGCTGGGGTAATTTGACCTTCACTTACAAAAGGACTTAAAATATTAGATATGCTTCTAACCTCAATTTTAAATTCAAGTTCTAGTGTAAGGCCAAGTTAATTAATCCTAATTTATATCTATTTGCAACCTTCAGTCAATGACCTTATCGTCAAAATTTTAATTGGATGTAATATTTCTCAATGATATTTAGAGAATAAATCGATTTCCGGTTCATTTACCAGTTTACCTTACTCCAATATTGCATAATACTGAAGTTGTAGAATAAGGAAAACAATACCGTTTTACCTTCCAACCAAGAACGAAATCTAAATACTCATACGTAAAGCAAAAACTCACAAGAATGTTCAAAGCCCAGAGCCTTGAACACGACGTGTTGCAAGCTTATCGGTTTTCTGTCGTTTACATTTTGGGGAGTGTGCGTGTGGAATTGAACAAATTAATTCCTCCATACCCGTTTCATCATTATACTACAAGGCAAACACGGATGCGCCATCGTCATCGCCATATGCGCAGCCATTTGGCCCCGAAGCTGGAGCGAGCTGGGGCTGCCTTCAAGCGGCTCCTGCCCGATCTGAGGGGGCCAATGGCCTCCAGCCGGAGACTCTACGCGGGGGCCGTACGGTCGATGGCCTCTATGGGTCCCCGTTGTGGACGCCAAGTCCGGGTGACAGTTATTGGATGATATCCCATCCTTAAAAAAACACATACGCACAAAGGTTTTGGGAATACTTTCATTGTGCGTACGTCTGAGGAGTGGAATTCCATGCCAGAGTCTGTGTTTCTTGATAGCTATGAGGGCCACTAAGTCAAGAGTGAAAAGGCAGGTATTACTTCTAGAAGTAGAAGTAAGATGAAGCACGCTTGCCTAGTATTAACCTATTCACTGTTGACTTAAAGCCCCAGGGAAACGATTATTTTCATAACTTAAACACTTACTTAATGTAAGACGCGGTCTAGGTTTTGAATTTTAAAATATTGCTTTTAGAATATGTGACAATGTTTTTCTACTTTTTCTTCATAAAAATACATCGGGTATTTTGATGAAGAAAAAGTAGAAAAACATTGTCTTTATCGTAGCTGTAATTTTTTTTGGTAAATGGTTTGTGTAAACTTTTAGTAAAATATTTATTTATTTATTATATATATGATACTAGTAGTAAAACTAGTGTACAATGGGCGGTCTTATAGCACAGAGAAATCTCTTACAGACAACCTTTGGATGGACGGAAATTTAAGGAGATAGATTTAGGGTTAAAATATTTGTTATTTTACATAAATGTCTTTAAAATTCAATTCAGTTTCAATTTTAATTTGATTTATTATTCATTTCATGCATTACCTACGTAATGCATATGGTGTACTAATTAGTAGTAAAATTCGTATTTAAACACACCTAGATAGTGATTAAACAAAAATTAACAAAATAACTACAGACATTTACGTCAATCGGAGGAGGATTGTTTGTTTTGGTTTATTATGCTACACAAAACCTTCCAAGGATTATCAAATAACAAACGAAGCTCACATAGTCTAATTTTAAACCACACTTTTTTTTTCAGCAATTATGTATTTTAAAATTTTGCAGAATAATAATTTTACTCAAATGCGGTCTTTTTCCAGGCTTCATTTGTACTTTATTTGTTTATCTTTCAAATATATCGATTGCGCATAATTTACGTAAATATTTATTAGATTCTAAAATTTTAACATAGTATATACACTTATACAGGCGAAAATAAAAATAAATTATAGGGCATCGAAAAATTCATCAACATCGCTATCAATGGGAAAAGTGTCCAGAACACTGCCTGCATTGCCACGTTGAATGGCAATGCTGACTCTCTGGCCAAAGAAAAGGCCAGCCCTCTGGTCACTTGAGGTCGCATAATTTTAACTTCATACACAGCTTTCGATGTTGGTTAAGCTGCTGAGGTTATTGCGAAAAAATATTAAAATGGGTCAACTGACAGCTGTCAATCATAGTCGTTTGAGTAGATTGCCTAATATTAAACCAGTTTAAATTCGGCCATAATATTCACGTAAACAGGTTTACGATTTCAGACAACGACTTACGTGTTGTCGTTTGTTCGATTTCAGGCAGGCATATTACTTCAACACAACTCTTTGAAGGGAAACGTGAAGAAACCGACATGTCTTAAGAACATAAAGTCCAATACTGAATAAACCCACCCCGTGTTCCTTCGTATACATGCGCCGGGGGCTGCGGGAACACATAATTATTCAACATCGCGGCCCCCGACTAGTGCCGGCCCGCCTCTGCGGGCCCCATCTTTTTTTTTTAAGTGGGTCGCCCCTTGTGACTTCTGAGAAGGGCGCGCGTGGAATAAAACGCGCCGCCACCTCGGGTCTCGTGTTATAGGGGACGGTGGGTATCCCCAAGCCCGCCGACCCTGGACCCATTTAGGGGGGCCGCCAGAGGGCATTGTCTGTCCTCTGTCGACGCCCGGTGCGCCTTCTGCGGGCTGGGAGAGCACTCGAGATCTCCCTCTCTCTTTCCGCAGCCTCCTTCTGCGACATGACACCTTCGCAGAAGGAAATCACCGCGTCCCAAGACGATGCGGCCATGGAACGAATCACAGCCGGCAGCGGCAGATCGTTTCCTACTTCTGAAATGAGGGCACAGCTAGATAGGCGACCTCCTTCAACCCATACTGGGCCCGCGGCCCTTTCTCTCCCATCGATAATAGGCATGTGTCAATATTCTTTCCGGTGGGAAAATTATTAAATGACTTCTCCCGTTCTGGGTGGATTGGAAGGGAGTGTCGTCTGACACTGATCTACTGACTGAAAACCAACCCTGCGTCTTCAGTTGCGCTTGTGTGCCAGGGACGCGGCATCTCGTTAGAACATTCCCGCGACCCAGGACGCATTTTTTCCTAGCAATAAGAATGTTACAGGCTTATTATGTTATACAATAAATTTTACCTTCAAAATGTCAACCAACTTTATAAAAAATATGGTTTCATAAAGAGTCTCAATAAGGAAATAGGTACCCAAAACAGGTATATACACAATGATCGCTTAAACGCTCTTAAGGTGATAAATGATTTCAAGCTACGAAAAAAAACTAACTTCGTGTTTTCTAAAAGCAGCAAAAAAGTGAACGCTTTGTATTAAAAGCAATATTAGATCCTAGACAAAATGGTATATAAAAAAAATTAAAGTCGCTCATTGCATTCAAGACAAAATCTTCTAATGATGATTTCCGTGACGCACGATTGACAAAAAAACCAGCCCAATGCGAGTCGGATTCGCGCACGAAGGGTTCCGTACCATTATCTATAAAAACACGGCATAAAATTCACGTATGTGGTATAAGAGCCCCCTAAAATATTTTTTTTATTCTGTTTTTAGTATTTGTTGTTATAGCGGTAATAGAATACATCATCTGTGAAAATTTCAACTGTCTAGCTATCACGGTTCATGAGATAGAGCCTGGTGACAGACAGATAGCGGAACCTTAGTAATAGGGTCCCGTTTTTACCCCTTGGGTACGAAACCCTAACAACGTAAAATCATTTTCATGGTACCTATATCTTAAACAACCTGCCATGTGAAAGGATTCAGTACCATAATCCGTAAAAATGGCTACAAAAAATACAATCTTACTGTTGAGGAACGGAACGTACATAGTATGATAGTTGTCATATATTTTAAAAAAGGAATAAAAAGAGTGACGTTCTCCTTCATAAAACGTCTCAAAAGGAAATAATATGTTTCATTAAAAAAATCCCTATAATAAGAACCTGAAAAATTTATAATAAAAACGTCCAGAGATTCGGCGACGGACCAACGTCCGTGAGCTTGCTGGACACCTATACTTTATTATGTTTGATACTTTATCAATTATGACATAATATTCACTTATTATTATGGGCTCAGCCGCACCGATCGATCATTAATGCATGGCGAGGTTGATCGATGGATGGGCCTACTAAAGATTTTGAAGTTCGTCCGTGCCTTGGAAAGTACGTTCGGTGATTGGCTATGGCTGTCATTTATTTGTATAGCTTTGACAGTCATTACAAGTAGTCAAAAGCCAGCAAATCTGACTCTATTCTTACCTAGGGGTATCATGTTACCCAACTAATGACTAGTGGAGGTTGGTATCTGACCTCCACAACCTAATGGGCTCCATATAAACAGGCCTCAGACAGACAGAGGAACAGTCAGTCTAGTTTAAGCAATAGGGTTTTGGTGGTGCGGGCAAGGAACCTTAATTTTTTTTTTCAAAGATTATGTCTTACTTCAACTGATGGATGAGACTGTCGCTGGTTCTTTAACCCAAGACGGAAATAAACGGACACCTTATACGTTCATCGAGCTACAGTCTCTTCTAGAACAGATCGTACTTAATAAATAAAATAAAATAAATAATATAAATGCGGAAGTTTGTGAGGATGGATGGATGGCCTCTTACACACAAAGTACTGAATGTATCTGAATGAAGTTCTACATAGAGATAGATTATAGTCTAAATTGGACAAAGGCTACTTTTATCCCGGACAAATGAGCGAAAATTTCACGCAAACGAAATCTAAGTTTGCAAACTAACTACTAAGTTAGTTTTCAAAAAACCGCTTAATGTGTTGCTGTGTTGCTAAGCGTAAAACTGGAGCAACGCTGGACCAATTCGGCTAATTTTATTTTCACACACATTTAGCGATCCATTTTTAGGGTTCCGTAGCCGGATGGCAAAAAATGGAACCCTTATAGTTTCGATATGTCTGTCCATCGGTCTGTCTGTCTATCTGTCCGTCTGTCCGTAAGTCACAGCCATTTTATTCCGAAACTATTAAGACTATACATGTGAAACTTAGTAGGTAGATGTATTCTGTGAACCGATTTCCGATTTTAAGAAAAAAATAAAAAAATATATAAAATAAAGGGGGGTCCCCCCATACATGGAACTAGAACTGAAAATATTTTGATTTTCATGAAACCTATGCGTGTGTGGTATTTATAGACAGGTCTTTAAAAACGATATAAGGGTTTGTATGACCACTTTTTCATAAAGTCAATCGTTTAAAAGATATAAGCTTCCTAATTGGTAAAATGTGTTCCCCCCCCCCCCCCTCTCACTTCTATAATAATGAAGTGAAAAATCTAAAAAAAAATATATTTTTGTAGATCTTAAAAACTTTCAACCAAAATTGGTTTGAACGAAATCGGGTCAGCAGTTTTTGAGATACAGTACATTTTCTAAAACCGCAAATATAACTTTGTAATTCATACAAACACTATGAAAAACAAAGTTATTTAGCGTAGTTGTAAAAATGTAAATAAGCTGGTTTTAAGAAATTTTTAAGGCTTTTTTTTTATTCGTCAAATAAATAAACATATTAGATTAAATTATTATAGTTACTACGGAACCCTTCATGGGCGAGTCTGACTCGCACTTGGCCAATTTTTTTTATAAAGAGAACTAGCAATTTGGGTAGAATTCACATTCCCAGCAATCTTGTTAAGCTTTAGCTTGGTTGGAGGGGTCCAACCAATTGCTAAACATGCTTGTGTCTGGAGTAGGTTCACGGTAATAATATAATGGGTGGGATTTGTACCCGCGACCCCTTGATCACTAGACCGACACCTTAGTCGTTAGGCTATTGACGCTTAGTTTATTATTATTTATACTACGTTTATAATAAATTATGTTTATAATCATAAACGTTTGGTTTTGATAATTCAACCATAGTCTATGAAAATATTCGCTGTCTGAACTCCTTTTTTTTGTTTTAATTGAAAATAGGTTCGCGTTTGACCACTATCTCACCTGATGGTAAGTGATGATGTGATCGAAGATGGAGTACGCTTACCAAAAAGTAACCTATTCACTCTGGATTTAAAGACTCCTAGGTTGTAGCTGTCGGAAAACACAGACTCCGGCAGGGAATTCCACTCCTTAGCCGTACGCACAATGAAGGTATTCCCAAAACGTTTTGTGCGTATAGGTGGGATGTCTACCATGTAACGATGGCGCTTCGCCGTTTATCTCGTAGTCCGTTGATAGGACGGGCTTGGCGGAATTAGACTGTCTCCTACTCCTAATAAACAAAAACTGTACATAATTTCGTATTTCCCGTCCACGTATTTTTCGCTAAAAGTTGTGCAAGGTTTTGCTTTACATATTAATATAAATATAGATAGGTACGTAGATGTCGATTTATTGTTAATCAAATCAGAAACATGATTTCTTACTATTTACGGCTGTTTGTGGGATATTGAAGGACGGTCACTCACAAAGAGAGAGATAGTGGTCAAACGCGAACCTATCTATACTAATATTATAAAGCTGAAGAGTTTGTTTGTTTGTTTGTTTGTTTGCTTGAACGCGCTAATCTCAGGAACTACCGTTCTGATTTGAAAAATTCTTTCAGTGTTAGATAGCCCATTTATCGAGGAAGGCTATAGGCTATATATCACCACGCTAACACCAATAGGAGCGGAGCAGTAATGAAGAATGTTTCAAAATCGGGGGATTTTTTTTTTCCACGGGGACGAAGTCGCGGGCGGAAGCTAGTTTTCAATAAAAACAAAACAGCAGTAGAGCTTGTTTCACCTTTCAACGCGTGCTCACAGACACGACAAGGTTTTTACCTTTTACAATCCTTTATTTTAGGCAACAGCTAGACCCATACAAAATAATAAACAAACACAAAATCTTTTAAATATCCTAAAACATAACAGATTTTTGTGAATGAGAGAACACTGTAGAGTCTTGTTTAATAATTTTTATTTGTAATTCCATTGTGCTGTATTAATTAGTCTATACTGTCCTCTCATACGTAATTAACCTGTATTATTGATACATTGTAAAAATGATATTTTGATTTGAAAATAGGACCGGTGGAGTTCCTTGCCGGTTCTTCTCCATACAAAACGACCAATTTCGAACCGTGCCCTAACTGCTGACGTGTTGTTAGTAAAACAGTTTGAGATTTTTTAGTTTTAGCTTTTTGAAATTCCGTAAATTTATTACGTCATTTTTTATTTTAGAGTTTATATAAATATGTACTTCTATAAATATATAATATATATATTGTATCTTTTATTCATACTCTAAAACATACTAAAATGACATAATTTATGTTATTACATAAATTATGCTACTTTTAAGAAATAAGCAACACTTTTGTGCTCTTTTATCTGTTTTTGTCTTTTGTTTTTAATAAACTAGCGACCCGCCCCGGCTTCGCACGGGTGCAATTATAGAATGTCTTTAGATACATCGTTGACAGCCTTTTTTTCATTCGACATCCATGTTCTCTTCAGTAATTACTCTTGAAAGTGAGACACATAATTTACCATGGGAAAAACATTCAACGCTCGTTTTTTTAAATTCATCAATTTAAATTATATTCTGTAAGGGGCAATATTGATTTATATTAAATGCACAATGTATTTATAGTACTTAATTGGATAAGGATTAATGCTGTATTGCTTAAAATCGCTTCGTAAAATATGCTCGTATTTCTCGTAAAAAGTAAAGGATAAAAAATGGTTGTTGTGGGTTATCTATAAGAGATAGACAGATGCCATTGAGGACTTTTTTGTTGACCTTTTTAAGGTGTACAATACTGTAGTACATTATTTTGATCTATCTCATAGGGTTCAGCCAGCGTTTGCAAAGTAAGCGCAAAAAATGTGTTTATTTGCGACATCACATTAAAAACCTCATAAATTATCAGTGTTCCTCTACTATATTATGCATGTTATATACTTAAAAACCTTCCTATTGAATCACTCTTTCTATTGAAAGAAACTGCATCAAAATCCGTTGCGTAGTTTTAAAGATTTAAGCATACATAGGGACAGACACAGGGAAGCGACTTTGCTTTATACTATGTTAAGTTGCACAATGTATTTATGGTACTTAATTGGATAAGGATTAATGCGGTATTGCTTAAAATCGCTTCGTAAAATATGCTCGTATTTCTCGTAAAAAGTAAAGGATAAAAAAATGGTTGTTGTAGGTTATCTATAAGAGATAGACAGATGCCATTTAGGATTTTTTTGTTGACCTTTTTAAGATGTACAATACTGTAGTACATTATTTTGATCTATCTCGTAGGGTTCAGCCAGCGTTTGCAAAGCAAGCGCAGAAAAATGTGTTTATTTGCGACATCAATAGAAACCTCAAAAATTATCAGTGTTCCTCTACTATATTATGCATTTTATATATTTAAAAATCTTCCTATTGAATCACTCTTTCTATTGAAAGAAACTGCATCAAAATCCGTTGCGTAGTTTTAAAGATTTAAGCATACATAGGGACAGACACAGGGAAGCGACTTTGCTTTATAATATGTTAAGATACACAACACTCTTCGACATAAATTCCTGCTTGAAAAATGTCTCCTAATTATTAAACCTACCTAAACGCGAATAAATAAAATGTCATGTTTTAAGACTCAGAGTGAATTTTTAGTGCTTGTCTTGTGTGTTATAGGTACTCCATATATACCATAACTACTAACTTCTGCCCGCAGTTTCGTTCGTGTGTATAGTTGGTTTCAGCAAAAATAAAGTAGCCTGTTACTTACAAGACCTTCAAGTATCTTCACGCCAAAAATCACATAGATCAGTTTCGACGTGAAAGAAGGACGAACAAACATACATAATTATAATACTAGCTTTTGCAGAATTCCGGGATAATAATAA
Source organism: Tholera decimalis (assembly GCA_943138885.2). Classification (NCBI taxonomy): domain Eukaryota; kingdom Metazoa; phylum Arthropoda; class Insecta; order Lepidoptera; family Noctuidae; genus Tholera; species Tholera decimalis. The sequence continues at coordinate 7,778,391 of OW964568.2, forward strand.
ATAATAAAATGTATTTTTTTACCACAAACACGCACACAGACAAACACATTATCAACATGGTTTCATTACAATTAAAAATGAAATATTTAAATATAACTAAGTAGAACATGGATGGTTGTTGCAGAAAATAAAAGTACCTATTACAAAATGTGTATGCATACAAAGGTTATGAACCCTGTCTCTTAAACTATGCCTACGCCTGTGTTTTAAGAGACAGTGATCGGCCAGAAAAAATATTTGAAATATTTGATAAAAAGTAACCTATGTGTTATTTCTGGACAATCTGGTCAAATTCAACGCTCTGAAAACGCAGGCTTGTCTTTTCAGCGCTAAAAGGAGCCCTTTTGAATTATCCCCTACTTTCCGAAGTAGATCTGTGCCAGTTCCTGTTCAGTTTCTGTGTGTCAGTCTTTTGGGCATGGAGTTGACGTCAGACCTCAACTTCGGCTCAACCATCGAGTCCAGAGCTCAGACTGCAGCAAAAAAAGCTGGGAATCCTAGACAAGATGAGGCGGTACTTTACGCCTGGACAGCTTCTAAATCTGTATAAAGCACAGGTCCTTTCCTGCGTGGAGTATTGGAGCCACTTGTGGGATGGCTCTGCAAAGTACCAACTTGCTGCATTGGACTCGATCGAGCGCAGAGCTAAAAGGCTTATAGGCGACGAGGTGCTGGTGGACAAGCTTCATAGGCTGGCTCATCGGCGAACCGTTGCTTGCCTGTCGGTTTTCTACAGATTCTACTTCGGGGAGCGTGCGCAGCTCCATGACCTGATTCCTCCATCTCCCTTTAACTACCGGTCTACCAGACGCACGGCTAGGTACTACCCACACTTGGTTGATATACCGTCTTGTTGTACCAAGCGCTTCTCCTCCACATTTATTGTGCGCACAGCCAAGCTGTGGAATTCTCTGCCGGCTTCTGTGTTCCCTGCCACTTATGACATTTTAGCCTTTAAAGCACGAGTGAATAGGCATCTTCTGGGCTCGCTCGTCCCATCTTAGACCTCATCTATCGCTTACTATCAGGCGAGATCGAGGTCAAGAGTGGGCCCATCAGTAATAAAAAAAGATGTCAACTATCTACTTACCAAATTTCATTCAGATCCGTTCAGTAGTTTTTGAGTAACAAACATCCATCCATCCATCCTCACTAACCTTCATGTTTTATAATATTAGTAAGATTAGCATGTTAATAAAGATTACATCAACTGTCTTGCCTTTTTCTTATACCACCATATCACAGGCCTAAAGTTACGAAAAGGAAAGCGCAAAAGAACGAGGTTGTACAACACGGAGAGGCACAAATCTACTCTGGCTCAAAGGCATTACTGGGTTTTTGGTTCACATGTTTATAATAAAATAAATGCGGTCTTGAATATCTGCCTACTTACGCGACATCAATGCAAAATCGCTGTTAGTGACTGGCTTAAGATTCTTAATTATAAGGAATCTAAGAGACTTATAAAATTGGGGTGACTCTTAGAATCATCATATGTTATACATACACAGTCGCACCCTATACATACAGTCGCACACCATATACACAGTTGCAGTCTGTCACACACACACTGTCACACACTCTACATACAGTCTCGCACTACACACACAGTCGCACACTTCACATACAGTCGTACACTATTCACACCAGTTTTGTCTTGTATAAGTTCAATGTTATTTCAATGTTATTTCACCTGATTGTATCGGCCGCCCGAAACACACCCTCTAAACTTTCCCGGATTCGTCGTCCGCGCCTTGTCCTTGACGAACCCGATGATCCCACCACTATCCGTCAAGAGAGCAGTAGGGAAACTAGCACTTTAATAAAAAACACTAACAAAACGCGTTCCGTATTCTGGCCTCGCCGACGAGGCCCATCGCGACGTCCGCGCTCTTGTAACGTTAACCCTCCCCAACCTTTGCCAAACGAGCAGTAGCAATAAATAACCCCATAAATAATATGACCGAGCCCGACCCTTTGCTGTCCACCACCAACGACCCCGCTAAGCCGAGGCTCGTACTCCACAGGGAGTGCCCTTAGCGAGCGGTTCTTTAAATGTAAATACTAGTTTGTAAGCCCTGGCTGGGGGCCTTTAAATTTTAGAGGTCACCACAGGATCGTCCGGTTAAGTAGTAACCAGCCTTAGCGAGCTGAACTACGAGTGGCCCTATAAAAAAAAAATATTTAATTTTTTTGTTTTTATATATAATAACTTTTATAAAGTGATATTATTTGGTCCGGAGGAGGGTGACGGCATTGGTGATACAGGGTAATCCTAGTACGAATGCCAAAGCACTCCTTTGTTAAGATACTATATTATTATTATTATTTTTTTTTTTTTTATTGATAATAGGTTCGCGTTTGACCACCATCTCACCTGATGGTAAGTGATGTTGTGGTCGAAGATGGAGCACAAATAAAATAAATAAATTTAATTCCATACTATGTTGGGGTCTACTTCAAGTCTTACCGGACTCAGCTCAGAAAGAATAAAACCTATCTAAATCTAACCTACATTTAGATAGGTTTAGATTGCTTTGTGAAATCGCAAAATATGCGATATGCAATAAATGGTCATATCATTTTGTCACTTTCACTTACAAGTTTTATTTGTTTTGTCAAGACCGTTAACCCAAGTATTAGATATAAATTTTAATTTGATGTCTTTACGGGTTCCTGAGAACGACAAACAGACGGACAGAGATTGAAGTAAACCCTATAAGGGTTCCTTTGTCGCTCTGTATGTACGAATGTGAATGCAATCTTGTTAGGTAATAGTTAATTTAAAAAATTCGCCTATAATATTTTTGGTTTTACTTCCATGTATCGGGAGCCCCCCCCCCCATTAATTTTTATTATATAATCTTACTTGCCTACATATTTTTTTATTATTGACTAAGAATCAGAAAGCGGTTCACATAATACACTACATACCAAGTTTCACATGTATAGTCCTAATAGTTTTGAAAAAAAAACTTTTCAGCAAAAAATAGAACCGACTTCCATATTATAAAAACACTACAAAGGCAAAAATAACTTTAATTCCGGTAGTCGGTGTCGTTTGTTTTGTATTTTCTTTTTTTTGTGACACCGCCTTCCGAAATTAAAGTTATTTTTGCCCTTGTAGTGTTTTTATATGGAAGTCGGTTCTATTTTTAACCGACTTCAAAAAAAGGAGGTTCTCAATTTGTCTTGAACTTTTTTTTTTTTTTTATGTATGGTTACCTCATTACTCGGAGCCGGCTAAACCGATTTGAAAAATTCTTTTTGCGTTTGAAAGGGTATTACTTTCTAGTTGGTTCCGTTGTCAAGAAATCAGGATTTGATGATGGGATCCTGGAGAAATCGAGGGAACTCTTCAAATATTATAGGCACACCTATAGCGTTTTGGGTATTTCTTATAGTACCTTGTGCAGTTGCTCTTGAAAAGTACCATTTGAGGAAGTGGAACTGATGATGAAGACCAAAGGTGGCCACTGAAACTACTCAATAATAAGTATTTCGTAGATTGCGATTCGATTACTTGAGTACGGATGTAAAACACTTTTATGCTCGTCGCAATACATACGAGTATGGTCATCTAGAACTGATGGTCAAGTACCAGGAGAACTCCTCAAAAATTAACGGCTATGCATCGGGAAAAGCAATATTTTGTAAAAGGTGATAAGTAGTTCCCTCGATTTCTCCATGATCCCATCATCAGATCCAAACGTGATGACAATGGGACCAACTAGAAAGTATACCCTTTCAAACAAAAAAAGAATTTTCCAAATCGGTTTAGCCATCTGCGAGTAATGAGGTAACATACTTAAAAAAAAAGTTCAAGAAGAATTGAGGAGGTATTCCTCGAAGCGCTACCATTTTGAAGCGCACCTAATGAAGCGCTCCTTTTTCATTCCTTATAGCGCTCCTTTTAGTAGCGCTCCCGATACCATGTTATCGGAAAAGGAGCGCTCCGAGGAGCGCTTCATTAGGTGCGCTTCAAAATAGTAGCGCTTCGAGGAATACCTCGAATTGAGAACCTCCTCCTTTTTTTTGAAGTCGGTTAAAAATGGCTGTGACATACGGACGGATGGACAGACAGACTGACGTGACGAAACTGTAAGGGTTCTGTTTTTTGCCATTCGGCTACGGAACCCTAAAAATGCGCACGTATACATTTTATATCTAAACTTGCTTATCGTTCTTTATGTTAATGAAAACTTAAACATACGAATTCTACAAGGCTGACATCAACTTTACATAATTCCACTATAACAAAATATATGACATAACATAACCAGTTTCCACTGCTGTGACACAACCTTCTTTATACGAGACGGAAAAGGACTTAATTAATATATCACACATTAGAAGATTTCGCATGTCTTCGGATTATTCGATCCTAGTAGGTATGCTTCTTTTTTAATTTTGCAAATTGGTTATTAAATAACACTTTTACACGTATTTTTTTTCCCGACTGCAAAGGAAGGGTTATGTTTTTCACGCGTATCTTGTATGTATGTATGTATGTATGTATGTAATATTCTTTATTACCTCATATCTCCAGAACCGCTGAACGGATTCACACAATTGACATATCGTTAGATTCGTCTTAGCAGCCCAAGTGTTCTTAGGTAGGTGACATTTGAAAAAATCAAACATGGCGGCTGTGCGAAGCCATTATACACAACAAAAAAAAAATTTTTTTTTAGAATACTGTAATATGTGTATCAAATTAAAGGGCTTAACACAAGGACTTCAAAAAGGTATATCATATTTATCATTAGTGTAATACTAGCAAAAATAATACAAAGAAAAAGTTTAAAAATATGGAGTTAGCTCTTTCACTTTCTGAATCCGGTGGGGTGCCATTGTGACACGACCAGGAAAACTATAAAAATGTTAATTAATAATTTAACTAAAAAGATGAAAAAAAAAGTTATTTAAAAAATCTAAAAAACCCGACTGCTCAACTGAAATGCAAGAGACAAGCAAATTTTTATTTTAAAAAGTGACAAGCAGGCGGACCCATCCCATTAATAAAAAAAGTTCAATTGGGTCTCGCCTGCTTGTCCCTTTTTAAAATAAAAATGTGCTTGTCTCTTGCATTTCAGTTGAGCAGTCGGGTTTTTTAGATTTTTTAAATAACTTTTTTTTGTAAATTTAAACTAGATTAGGCCGATGTTTCCTAACTGAATACCCTGAGAAGAAACACCGAAACAAACCTGAGTTTTTGTTTAGTTGGAAGGGTTAACAAGATTGCTACTAATGTGAATTCTACCCACATTGCTAGTTATCTTTTAAAGAAAAAAATAAAGAAAAAAAAGAAAAGATAATTTTATGACCAAAATGTATGAATAATGGATTAAATTAAAAAAAAAAGCAGGTAATGAATTACTACAATTGTTAATGTTTATTCTGCCATAAAATAAGTACATTCTTCTCCAAAACATATATAACATATATATAAACATATATTTATCATTTACAAAATTCTCTTTCTTCTTTTAAGTTCTTTCAGACAATCCAAAGGTTGTCTGTCTGTACCGATCAAGTTTGTATGAAATCAATAATTTATTTTGTAGTTTTTGTGTAGGGTTGTTTATCTATTTTAGGATGGAGATGGACCCCTGAGGGTCCGTCTCTTTTAAAGTCCATACAATCTTTACTGGTTAAAAATATATAGGAACCTTGTAGATTACCGTCTGAGGCGATCTTTTGAGGAAAGATGCTCACACATTTGAGTGGGCCTGTCCACACATTGCAAGCATTAATTTTCAGATGACGTATAGCTCAACTTAGAACAAGGAGCTTAACGATTTGACGAACAATACCAAGGTAAGGACGTTTGGGTCGGCGGTAAAAACCACTCAAACTGCCAGACAATCATGTTTAACTCGAATAAAACAACCTACTGTAGTTTACAATAAGTACACAATAGTTTATGAGGATTATGTAAATTGGTCTGACATATCCTTTTGAAGAAAGAACCACACAGATTTGAGTAGACCCGTCCTGTCAGTGTAAGACTTTGTCAGTTTGTAAGCTCAACTTTGGACTACTAAGGAGCTCAACGACTTGACGAAATATGTGCCGGTTTCCTCACGATATTTTCCATCGTTTTTGAGAGCAGTGTTGATGATAAAAATTACACAGAGAAATGTCCCTGCTAGAGTTCAAACCCATGACCCACAACTTGTTAGTCGTGCCTGTAACCGCTGGGTCATGACTGTTCTAATGTACAGTGTCGTATAGGGGTTAATAAAAACTCAGAAGTATACTTTTCCTTTTATTATATCCAATTATTCTATAAACATAAAAATAAAATACATATTGTTACATAATCACTAAATAACATTAAAAAAAGGTAATTCTTAATTCAAAATTAAATCGGGTGTATCTACATTCTAAAAAAAAGTTACAACAAATAAAATATAAAGACATTCCTTTAAACCCTTTTTTTAATATCCTCAAATCTCAATGCACACAAAAAAAAACACTTATATTAATTAATTAATTATCTAACTTCTAACTATCTTCTATCTAACTAATATCTAATCTAATCTATCTAACTATCTAATCTATCTAACTAATATTATAAATGCGAAAGTTTGTGAGGATGGATGGATGTTTGTTACTCTTTCACGCAAAAACTATTGAATGGATGTTAATGAAATTTGGTAAGTAGATAGTTGACATTCTGAAATAACACATAGGCTACTTTTTATCCCGAAATTCCCACGGAATCGGGGTTTGCGCAGGAAAACCTTCCCACGCGTACGAAGTCGCGGGTAGAAGCTAGTAATATATAATTATCTCAATTTTCGAAAGACAAATGTATTCACTGCGTCCCCAAAAGGGGTTGCGGCTAGCGGTGACTCACCTTCGCACCCTGCGCGGGCGTACTACCCGAGCCCTTTTAATTCTATTAATAAAAAAATAAAAATATAAATTTATTACCCGTGTTTTTGGTCCTATATATCTACGGCTTAGCGATTATAGGATGCATGCGCCTAAACCAAATTTATAGCACGCGCATAGTCCTATGTGAGTCGGTGCTTGTATGCGAGACTATTGGCGCGCACAGTGGCGTGATTCGGTACCGCTTCACGACATCTCTGTGGTCTGGACAAAACAGGTAAGTTAAAAATTAGTTGGGTCAATGATATTTATCATCGACGACACGATCGTGTATCACCGCAAGGAGCTCACTGAAACCGGTGCTCGGTATCTCTCGCTTAGCAAATTCTGAGACAGTAATCCTTTTGGTATTGGACATACTGAGCGCAATTTTTGGTTGTTATTTTTATGATGTTTCGAGTTGTTGTGTGTGTGTCTGTATTTGAATAAATCATATTCTATTGCCAAGCTAAAACGAAAATTACATCCTAATTCGGTACACTAATCTAATCTACGCATAAAGTCTTGAATGATCCAGGCATGCCTGAATACTCCTCGTTAAATTTACAAGATTGTCTACAGGACTCGTCCGTTGAAGAATTTTCCATGTTCTTAACCGTGGCTATATGTTCATCGGTGCTCACTTCTTTGAAGTCCATATCTGTGGAAAAAAATAATTTTGTGATTAGTTCACTGATTGCTTGTTAATTAGCTTCAGGCGTTTTGAAATTGTATCGAATGAATTATCACATAAGTGAACAGCTGTTTATAATAATACAAAATTGAATTGACTTTTACATTGTTGGTAGATGAATATAAACAATGGAGGATTAATTGATCTGTAGTTTCTATCGATTGTGAGAGATTATGTGATTTTATGAGTTATGCATACTGAGTGAAGACACAGTGAGAGTCTTGCAAAGGGGTATGGTATCGTGTTACCCAGCTACTCGGTTTTACAGGTCAGGCAGACAGTCGCTCCATGTAAAATACTAGTACTCAGCTCCACCTGGTTAAATTGGTAGACGACTCTAATATAGAACAAAAAATTGGCCAAGAGCGAGTCAGACTCGCCCATGAAGGGTACCGTAGTAACTATAATAATATAATATAATATGTATATTTATTTGAAAAAAAAAAACCCTACAAATTTCCTAAAACTAGCTTGTTTACATTTATTACAGCCAAATAAATTTGTTTTTTATAGTATTTCTATGAATTACAAAGTTATATTTGCGGTTTTATAAAATTTGCTGTATCTCAAAAACTGCTGAGCTGATCTCGTTCAAACCAATTTTAGGTGAAAGTTTACATTAAGATCTACAGACATACATTCTTTTTTTATTTTTTCACTCCATTATTATAGAATTTACAGGGAGGGGTACACATTTTACAACTTTGGAAGCGTATATCTTTTAAACGATTAACTTTATGAAAAAGTCTCTTTAGAAACCTCAATGTCATTTTTAAATGTTTTTTTTTTTAATTTTTTTTTCCACAGATATGGACTTCAAAGAAGTGAGCACCAATGAGGTGCTCACTTTTTTGAAGTCCATATCTGTGGAATGTCCATATTTTGTGATTAGTTCACTGATTGCTTGTTAATTAGCTTCAGGCGTTTTAAAACTGTATCGAAAGAATTATCACATAAGTGAACAGCTGTTTATTATAATACAAAATTGAATTGACTTTTACATTGTTGGTAGATGAATATAAACATTGGAGGATTAATTGATCTGTAGTTTCTATCGATTGTGAGAGATTATGTGATTTTATGAGTTATGCATACTGGGTGAAGACCCAGTGAGAGTCTTGCAAAGGGGTATGGTATCGTGTTACCCAGCTACTCGGTTTTACAGGTCAGACACACAGTCGCTCCATATAAAATACTAGTACTCAGCTCCACCTGGTTAAATTGGTAGACGACTCTAATATAGAACAAAAAAATTGGCCAAGAGCGAGTCAGAATCGCCCATGAAGGGTTCCGTAGTAACTATAATAATATAATATAACATGTATATTTATTTGAAAAAAAACACACTACAAATTTCCTAAAACTAGCTTGTTTACATTTATTACAGCCAAATAAATTTGTTTTTTATAGTATTTCTATGAATTACAAAGTTATATTTGCGGTTTTATAAAATTTGCTGTATCTCAAAAACTGCTGAGCTGATCTCGTTCAAACCAATTTTAGGTGAAAGTTTACATTAAGATCTACAGACATACATTCTTCTTTATTTTTCACTCCATTATTATAGAAGTTAGAGGGGGGACACACATTTTACCACTTTGGAAGCGTATATCTTTTAAACGATTAACTTTATGAAAAAGTCTCTTTAGAAACCTCAATGTCATTTTTAAAGACCTATCTATAGATACCACACACGCATAGGTTTTCTGAGAATAATATTTCAGTTTTAGTTCCATGGATGGGGAGCCCCCCTTTATTTAAAAAAATAAATAATTTGTTCTTAAAGTCGGAAAGCGGTTTACAGAATACATCTACCTACCAAGTTTCACATGCATGGTCCTAATATTTTCGGAATAAAATGGCTGTGACATAAGGACGGACGGACAGACGGACAGACAGACATGATGATCATCGTCCGTGATCATGGCGCTTGCAACAGTGCCGAAATATCGGAAACTCAAAACAATAAATACACACGGTAAATATCCCGTTTTAAGTTCTAATGATACTGTTAGTGACCATGTTAGCTTAAAACTTATAGACATGACGAAATTATAAGGCTTCCGTTTTTTTCCATTCGGCTACGGAACCCTAAAAAGGCTAAGCATTATGTTGAATCTGAGTAAAGATTGAAATAATTATTTATCCGCTAGTGCTAGGTACTTGGTTTCTGTATAGATGTACACAAATTCGTTTTTAACTGACTTCAAATAAGGAGATTCTCAGTTGAAGCCGCGAGCGCAAAACCGGCCTAAGTAAAATTTAATAAAAAAAATAGTTAGTGGGCCTATCGTCTTCAAAAATCTCTTTTTGATAAAAGCAAAATGGCCTAACACTGATTTCTTGAGCCAACAAGAGGTGGCGTTAGTAACACATTTATTGCATTAAAAAAAATATTCAAAATCTGTGTGTCTGAACGACTTAAGTTAGTTGGGTTATTTTTGGACTCTGGCTATACTAAGTGAACTTAGGCCTATGTCGTTTTTTGACGTTTGTGAATTTGACAAAATAAAATTGATGGTTTCGTGTTGTTTAAGTGTTTGTCATAGTCACGGTGGTCGTGAGGTGGAAGCAGCTCGGTTACATACGACATACATATATACGACATGTGTTTGTGAATTTAATTTATTACTACAGAAGATAATAACTGAAAATATAGCTATGGAGGTTAACGAAATGGAAAATACTGTGGAAAGTCAGTTACAAGGTCAGTTGTTGCCAAAGTTTTATTTGAAATCCTAAATAAACCTTCTGTTTATTGTAGATCTTTTCTCTGATGAAGAACCATTTCATGATTCTCGATCGGAGTATTTGACTGATAGTTTATCATCTGATGAGGTTGAGAGAATACTTGAAGACTCGGCAGGCAATGAAAATATACAAACAGAAGCGGATATTGTTCAAGAAAGGTCTCAAAAGCGGGTAAGAAAAGAACATTTATGGTCGAGAAATGTCCATAAGCATAAGAAATTAAAGGGAGAAGAATATAGTTACTAATACCAAAGAAAATACCGCTGCAGCCAAAACTTTTGTCCTATAATTTGTGTATGCCCTAATAAATGCCATGAAAAGATAGATATAGAGCGGTAAACAAAATTGTTTGATAACTATTGTAAAATACCAACTTATGACTTACAGACTTCATTTCTCTTTTCCTTGATAAAAGTTCAAGAAATTGCTCGCAAAGATACTCAATCAGTGATATCACGTCGGGGAAATACCAGGCACTACTTTTTATCTAATGGCATTGGTGCAGACATTTTTGTATGCTAAACTTTCCTTAAAAAAGTATTTCAAGTATCTGATGGAAGGTTAACTAAACTTTTGAAGAATAAACTGACAAATCCCATTGCTCCCACTGACCAACGGGGGATGAATTCTTCTGCAAACAAAACTAGTAAAGTTAAAGTTACTCGTGTTATAGATTTTTTGAGACAAAAATGGGAAAGAAAGTGGAAATGAATCAGTCATATGCTTCGACCTAATAATGTCTACATTGCCAACTCCAGCTTTATCCACTGGAATCATATATTATAAACGCCAGCAGCTATGGACTTATTGTTTTTGAATCCTTGTCTTGATTTCTAATGATGTTTACATGTATATGTGGAATGAGAGTGTGGCTTCTAGGGGGCCTCAAGAAATAGGGTCTTGCCTGTTAAATTTTATAAAAAACATATAATTAGTTCCCCACAGTATTCAGTCGAAGAAATAAACCATACATATTTTGTTACTCGTACCTTCCTTGTGATCAGGACTTTGGACTGATTACACGATAAAAAAATATTATGTAAATATTTTTGAACGTGCACATTGTAAACAAGTGGTTTTATCAGCAAGAAAGCGACATCCATTCAAAATAATTGAAATGACATCACAAGATTTTTATTCTCCTAAAATACTAGAACAAAATACTATCAACAGAAAGACTACTACGGATGGTAGTAAAATTTAATGGCTGAAAATTCAATGGTATATACCATACGAGACACTCCTATTCTGTATATTTTAAGTACTCAAACAATGACGAGGTTCTCTTTGCAGAAGGATATTTTTAACCGACTTCTGAAAAAGGAGGAGGTTCTCAATTCGGATGTTTGTTTGTTTTTTTTTTTTTTTTTTTTTTTTTATGTTTGTTCGGGCATAGCTCCGTCGCTCGCCAACCGATTTGAAAAATTCTTTTTTTGTTGGAAAGGGTATACTTCCCAAATGGTCCCATGAAAATTTTATCGACATCGAACAAGCCGTTTCTGAAAAATCAACAAAAGTCTAAAAAAAATATTTACATTGATGACCTTTTCGGTTACTCTATATTGTGTTTTTTGTTCGCGCGTTTTTAGTTTTTTGTAGTTGACATTTTGGCTTTTATAACTAGATTAATTACAAATTGACCCACTAAAAAGCGCGAAAATAAAAACTTTTTTGCAAAAACATAAAACCGACTTCCATATCAAAACACTACAAAGCCAAAAATAATTTTAATTTCGGAAGGCGGTGTGAAAAAAAAGAAAATACAAAACCAATAACACCGACTACCGAAATTAAAATTATTTTTGGCTTTGTAGTGTTTTGATATGGAAGTCGGTTTTATTTTTTTGCAAAAAAGTTTTTATAAGAAACGGACAAGCCTTGAATCTCTAGCTGATTGTGTTCTTCAAACTCTGTATCCTGATGGAAGAGCAATAACGAAAGAGAAGAAAAAAGATCTCATTACTTTATTTGGTTTCGTTCCACTCATCATACCTTTTACATGGATTTAAAAGTGATCTCCAGAGCAGAGCCAGATTTAATCGAAGTAAATACCGAAGATTAATAATTGGGTTTTATTTAATTTTTAACAAAATTTCATTACTTTGTATGTCATTTAGGGATAAATAAATACTATTTTAAATGTAAAAACGTGCATTTTAGTTACAAATTTCATTCAATGTTAATTTAAATTGTTAAACAATCATTTTCAATCCTTCAACATGAACATCAAGTTGAAGGCCTAATCTAGAGAGTATTCACTGTATGTTTAGTGCAAAAGTGGCCTAACCAATAAAAAAACAATAAAACAGGTCCAGATTATGATTATTATTTTCATGTTCTAAAGATGCCTGAACACAATTTACATAAATGTTAGTTGAAAACTGAAAGTCTATGGCAAAAAAATTAAATGAAGAGAAAAATTTTCAATTTTTATTTCATTGGTTATCTCTATAGGACAAATTAGTACATAGGCCGTTTTTGCGGTCTCGTTCATCGTAATATATATATATATATATATATATTTATAAAATGTAATTGTGTGATCGGGAATACAATCATAAACTTCCGCGAAGAACGCCTTACGTTTTATAGTAGCAAACATACTCTCTTCTTCTTCTTGTCTATTTTGGTCTTTTTTTGCATAATATCTACATGTGTGTAATACACAAATTAAATAAACAAATAAAATACATCTCAAGATCTCCTCCATAACTGAAAAATAGTTGCTCTTTTTGTCTAGCTTTGATCATGAACATAAGCACTAATTATTTCTCACCAGCCAACTCCTTCATGGTCCTCTCATTACCACCGAGTTCTTTAGGGAGATGTTCTCTTGGTATATGATCATACAATGACTCAACACTGTTGTGGACAACTAATCTTTGAGCCAGTTTTGCGCTGAGAGCTTGCTTGAACACCAGGAGAATTGTATCGAAGAATTTTGATCCGCTGATTAGATGGATTTTCTTCATTCTTTGGCCTAGAGCTTCCTAGAAAAAAAGAAAGAACTATTTTTAATATTTGTTTGAAGTCCAGTGATAACAGAGCTATGGTAGCCCAGAGGTTACAGTTTCGATTAACGAGTCATGAGTTGGAACCTAAGCAGCACATTGCTTTGTTTAATTTATATCTTCAACACTACTCTCAAAACAGTGACAGAAGGCATTACGAGAGGAAGAGGATTATGTCTTAGACCCAAATCTTCGAAGACATTTTTTTAAAGAGAACTAGCAGTAGTCTATGCTAGCAGTGTGGGTAGAAATCACATTACTAGCAATATTGTTAACCCCTCCAACAAAGCTAAATATGGTTGTATCTGGAGTAGGTTCACGGCAATTGCGTAATGGGTGGGGTTTGACTCGCGAGATCTCGATCACATCAAGTCCTAGACGTTCTCTCCGTATCACACTAGATGTCGCTGACTATGAAGCTTTTGGTATTAATTTAGTCCTCAATATTAATCTAAATATATATAACTCAAAGGTGACTAACATAGTGATCTATCAACGCACAGCCCAAACTTTAAAACATATAAAACTTAAATTTGGCATGCAGGTAGATGTTATGACGTAGGCATCCGCTAAGAAAGGATTTTGCGAAATTCCCACGGGATCGGGAGTTACACGGGAAAAACTTCCCACGCGGGCGAAGCCGCTGGCAAAAGCTAGTATTTATACAATAAGATTTTAAAGGAAAGGATCTTATAAAGATATTCAATTAATATAATCAAATAATATTGCATCAACCTCCTTCGTATTTTTAATAGCAAAAAATTGTTGTCGTGTGTCAGTTTGCATTATGAAAAGTTTTATAATTTTTACATTATCGGCTTTTTTGTAAGATTTTGTTTTGCGAGTAGTTTTTATTTTATTTTATGACAAATGGACTTTGTCTGAAATAATGTTTAATAATAAAGTTTGCCTTTCTTCGTTTTTCTTGAATATTTTCCTTCAATGTGCAAATTAATGATTTCTTATAAAAAAAAATTAAATTTGAGAGAAATATTTGTTAATACCATTTTATATTAGGTATGATGATTATGATCGTTATGAACGATTTTTCTTTTCCTAAAACCAAAAATTTTAAGCAACTCCATTGTCTTTTGGCCCAGTAATCAGATAAAGTATTAGTCATGGATGAATTACTCGTATAACTTACCCGGCTTTTCTCCCCTACAACCCATAAAATCAGTGGCGTAAGTCCACTAGAAAATAGCAGAAGCCTTCAAATTGGGCGAGATGAGGAAAAACAATACAGTAAAATCAATACTTACAATAATCAAAGTTAGAGCCTTGTGTATAGTGACAGGATTCAGTTTCTTCACTATTCCCATTGTTATGTTCCTGCTGTCACCCACTAGTTCATACCCGTTGCAGTAGTCATGTTGCAACATGTACTGACCCAGCTTGAAAATAAAGAAATACGCCACATAATTACAGGTTACGCTCGCTTGCATATCGGAAATTATCATTACCATCTGCTTAGTCTTTTCCGAAGAATGTTAAGATCTATCGTCCAGTCTAGCCTTATGCACCTGACTAATAATGTTTTAGATGAAGTCACTGCCCATCTGAAAACCTAGAAGCTCGGTAACACGATATGCTTTGGCAAGACTGTTGTCTTACTTTCAACCGACGAAAAAAACGGAAGAGGACATCAAGTCGACGCGTATATTTTATTTTAATTTTTTTTAATGTATGATCACATTGATCACCCATCTTAACCGATATGGAAAATTCTTTTGATTGAATCTGATGATGGGATCCTGGAGAAATCGAGGGAACCCTTCAAATATTATAAGCACACCTATAGTGATTTGAGTATTTTTTATAGTAACTTGTGTAGTTGCATTCGAAAAGTACTATTTGTGAAGTGGAACTGATGATGAAGACCACAGATGGCCACTGGAACTACTCAATATTTCATGGGTTCCGCTTCGATTACTTGAATATGGTTATTAAGCACAATATGCTCGTCACAATGCATATGGTGAAGTGAAGCTGATGGTGAAGTACCAGAAAAACTCTTCAACAATTAACGGCTCAGCATTGCGAAAAGCAATTATTTTTAATTTTGCTATGTTTTTTGGAAGTCGGTTTAATTTTTTTTTTATTGATAATTGGTTCACGTTTGACCACCATCTCACTTGATGGTAAGTGATGAGTAATTTTTTTAAGTGGTGATTAATTTTTTGTACAAAAGTTTTTTCTGTCGTACCGAAGTCGCCACGTAGATGTGTGACTATGTACGTGGCGACTTCGGTACGACTATAATAATCGACATTTCTCCGTACCCTGGAAAGCACGTTACGCTCGCAAAGGTGTTAAAATGACAGCTGGGACCAACAGCGCGCTGTTGTTTCATTTTAACATCTTTGACAGTAAGTTTCGGTACGATTACTCAGAAGCCAGAAAATCAGACATTGGTCTTGCCATAATTTATATAATAAAATACCCGATGAAATAAAATGTATGCCAGTGCAGAAGTTTAAAAAAAGTCTAATGAGTTACTACTAAAAAACTGTTATAATACTCTAGGTGAATTTCTTGATAACGAATCTCTGTAACTTTACAATACTGACATTTTTAATATATTTTTTTACTTATTTTATTTTTGATATTATTCTTCTGAATTAACCATACATTTTGACTTAAAATTAAAATTATGAATTTTAAATTTTACTTGTTTGCATAATAATATTGTGACGAATTTATATTTTATTTAACATAGCACACTACCTAATTTTTAAGATCTTGTATCTTGTGTAAACGAGCCAAAAGACTCATTGGCAACGATACACTGGTCGAATCAAAGCTCCAGAGCCTTGAACATGGACGACGAGTTGCAAGTCTATCGGTTTTCTGTCGGTTACATTTCGGGGAGTGTGCGACGGAATTACACAATCTAATTCCGCCAAGCCCGTTCCATCATCGGACTACAAGACAAACGGCGATGCGCCATCGTTACATGGTGGACATCCCACCCATACGCACGAAACGTTTTGGGAATACTTTCATTATGCGTACGGCTAAGGAGTGGAATTCCCTGCCTGTGTTTCCTGATCGCTATAACCTGGGAGTCTTTAAGTCAAGATTGAATAGGTTACTTCTAGGCAAGCGTGCTCCATATTCGACCACATCATCACTTACTATCAGGTGAGATGGTGGTCAAACACGAGCCTATTATCAATAAAAAAAAATGATTCTGATTCTGGCTCAAGGATTATCGTATTACCCAGGTACTGGTTGTGGAGCTCAGATAGGCAGACGCTCGATGAAAAACACTAATATATACTCAGCTACATCCGTTTAGATTCGAAGCTGGAACATGGATCGGAAAAGGCAAAGCCGATAATGATGAACCTTCATTGCAGATTGTTTTCTACTTACCACAATCAAATATCTGTAATAGGAAACAAGTTCGAACTTGTTGTCATCTACTCCTGTCACCGTCGTTACCACCACTCGGTAGTTGTCAGAAGATGGCTTTGGCAGAATACATGTATGACTGGAACAGTATACAGGGTTAAAGGAAAAGTCGTGCTAGATCCGTTAAGGGCGTGGAGTATATCCACTTTTATTTTTTTATTAAATATTGCCGTTTTATTAAAATCCTATTTATTAAAAATTCCACGGGAGTTAAGCCCCGCGCGATAGCTAGGAAACTGGATAAAACTAAGGTTTCACTAATTAAGTTTGTATTCAAATTATTATCTATAAACCAAAAACTTTAAACACATTTTTACGGATATTATGCAGACGGACATATGAAAGTCACAGAACAAGTTTATAATATCGAGAAGGAGAAAGCTAATCTTGATTTATATATCAGGTAAAAAATTACGAAAATAATACACGGATTATAAAGGACATTTCCAGACAGTGCAAGCATTGAATAATGATATAGCTGACTAGCTATCATGTAGCTTTACTTAGGACTTTAGCTCAAACGATTTGACGAACAATACGAAAGTAAGGTCGTATGAGTTGGCCGCATAAACTAGATACTCAAACTGCCATATAGAGATAAACAAATACTTAGGTAAAGTTGAAATTGAAAAACATTTATTCGGATAAAGAAACACAATAATATACAATACAAAATTAAAACCATTAATAAAAAGAAAACAAAAATATTCGCTGAGCACGTCCACACCGAAAGGCCGTGCGCGCACTGCCTTGCGGTGGCCGCAATTGCGGTAGTTCTACCGCACCGGTAGAATGACCAGGGCCACCGGTGACTCTACCGCACGCGTTTATTCCATCGCAGTGCGCGCACTTCTATGACACTCCATACTTCACAGATTTTGCGTTTCCAAAACGCAACGCAGTGCGCGCACGGCCTTATTCAGTTCAAGGGCCACACACTGACGTTTTAAAACGTGGGTTGTTCGAGCGAGAAAGAGGGATGAAGCTATGTACGCTATATAGCTCCATCCCTCTTTCTCGCTCGAACGACTCACGTTTTAACACGTCATGGTATGGCCCCAGGTAGCCGAATGACATATAATGTACAAGTACCCACACCATGCACAACACTTACGAAATATTAAATAGGGGTTGGAACTCGTTCCTTATGTCATAGTTCTGTAAGAACTCGGGCATCAGGCTGATGAAGGTACATAGCTTGTCGAATCGCTGCTTCGCCCGTTCAATAGATCCTTTACTGTAGATGAGGTATCGCTCCAAGAAGTCTCTATCTGTAAAATTATCTTTAAATAAATACGTGAAGAACTTTGCACCTATCCTTTCTGACGAAGATAATGATGAAATGGAGAATGACGTCACGGATGGCGCGATGGTTGAGCCATTGGCTGATGTATTGCATTTTGCGGGTTCAACTTTAAACAAATGTTTTAAAAGTCTTAAAAAGCTTTTCTGGTCTGGTAGTTTGTTACGTAGGTAATTCATTCGAGACTCAGGAGAATTTTCTAGTGTGAGGTTTAATAAAAAGGTTTAAAATTTGGCATAGTTTTGTTTATACAGCCTAAAATTTAAATGGTTGTTTTCCAGCGTTAGAACGGTTACCCATCAGTAGTAGTATCGAAACATACAGTTAAACTTTAAGAAAACGAATGATTTTTTTTTTATTATTAAAAAATTATTCATAAACTCGAAAGCGCGAGAATCGTTAGTAGTTCAGTAGACGTAACGTAGGTACATACACGAAACACGCACCGCCGCGCGCTGCCAACAAAGAAAAAGTGATTAATAAATGTTCAGAGCAGAATAAACTCTCACGCATGGTGATAATGCATTAACTACACTGCGCCATTTTTTGTTTCTAATATTTTATTTGTTTATAAAACGATTGTGTTACATAGATAAAGCCATTTCGCTGTGGTAAAACAACCATTAAAATTTCACGGTGTATAAATGTATATAGAGCACAGAGTATACAATTTTATATTATTATTGGGTGACCACTTTTTAATAAAAAAAAAACTTAAAAGGAATAAAATTCCGAGTGATAGAATGCGGACACTGTTTAATATCAGACATATTAATTCTATGTAATTTAACAGGTTTATTTTGATGGTTTTCAAAAAAAAAAAAAAAAACAACAAATCAACAATGTTTGCTCACAAAAGTGAACACAATCGGGTTGTGGGAATCAGATACAACAATTCTTCAAGATAAATGACGATACTATTATTGACACTTATTTTACCTACGTAAGTATTTATTTATAATGATAATTTTCATCAATACTATTAAAGAAGACACTTATCGTATTATTAATGATGATAATAAGATGCGTCTAGCTACAACTATTACGTCACGCTTATTAGTGATTGTTAGAATTATTATTTTAGGTAACCTTGAACTTGAAGAATGTGTGTGTTGTGAGATTTACCAAAAATTGGCCAAGTGCGAGTCGGACTCGCCCATGAAGGGTTCCGTAGTAACTATAACAAATATAATATACTTACTATATACACTTAAAAAAAAAAACCTTACAAACTTCTTAAAACTAGCTTATTTACAATTTTTACAACTACGCCAAATAACTTTGTTTTTCATAGTATTTGTATGAATTACAAAGTTATATTTGCGGTTTTATAAAATATACTGTATCTCAAAAACTGCTGACTCGATCTCATTTAAACCAATTTTGATTGAAAGTTTCCATTAAGATCTACAACATACGGTTTTTTTAAATTTTTCACTTCATTATTATAGAAGTTAGAGGGGGGACACACATTTTACCAATTTTGAAGCGTATATCTTTTAAACGATTAACTTTATGAAAAAGTCATTTTAGAAACCTTAATGTCATTTTTAAAGACCTGTCTATAAATACCACACACGTATAGATTTTATGAAAAAAAATATTTTCAGTTTCAGTTCCATGTATGCGGAGCCCCCTTTAATTTAAATATTTTTTTAAATTTTCTTTTAAAATCGGAAAGCGGTTTATAGAATACATTTACCTACCAAGTTTTACATGTATAGTCCTAATAGTTTCGGAATAAAATGGCTGTGACATACGGACAGACGGACAGACAGACAGACAGATAGACAGACAGACAGACGGACTGACATGTCGAAACTATAAGGGTTCCGTTTTTTGCCATTCGGCTACGGAACCCTAAAAAGGATATAAGCTAGAAGCGTTATGATAAATCATGGTCTGTTCAGTACCTAATTATGGCAAAATAGCCCACATCCTTTCTCAGATATTTCATCAGGTGCTTAGCCTTTTCTAAACTATATCGGGGTCAGCTTCCAGTCTAACCGGATGCAGCTAAATATTAATCTGACCTATCTGACCTCTACCACCCAGTAGCTGGGTAACATGATACCCCTTGGTCAGACCAGTGTCAAATTTATTGGCTTCTGACTTCCCGTAACGGCTGTTAAAGTTGTGCAAGCGGCGGATTTTGAAGATTACAAAAAATATATATCCAATACAACAATTATTAATTAAATAAAAAAAATCATGGTTTCGAGAGCCATCTGTGATGTTATATCTTAGATATAGCTACACATCTGATGTGGTTGTAATTGCTTTTTCCTTTTACTTATTAACCATTTTGCTTAGCTCCTAGACGTTGACTAAGTGTTGCTAAGTGGCAAATAACATACAACTAAGAAAAAATAAATAAATGAAGATTCTATAAAACAAGAGCAAAAAAGTTGGTGGTATCAAATTATTAATACCACCAACTAACTTTGAGCAATGACGTCAATGAAATTTTAAAATTCACACTCGTTTATTTGCTACTAAGGATAATTAGATTTTAAGATATAAAAATTGAACAAGTGCGAGTCAGACTCCCCCATGAAGGGTTCCGTAGTAACTACGCCAAATAACTTTGTTTTTCATAGTGTTTGTATGAATTACAAAGATATATTTGCGGTTTTAGAAAATATGTTGTATTTCAAAAACTACGGACTCGATCTCGTTCAAACTAATTTTGGTTGAAAGGTTACATTAAGATCTACAGCAGATACTATTTATAAAATTTTCACTCCATTATCATAGAAGTTAGAGAGGGACACACACACACATTTTACCACTTTGGAAGCGTATATCTTTTAAACGATTAACTTTATGAAAAAGTGGTTTTAGAAAACTCAATGTCATTTTTAAAGACCTGTCTATAAATACCACACACGCATAGGTTTCATGAAAAAAAATATTTTCAGTTTCAGTTCCATGTATGGGGAGCCCCCCTTTATTATAAATATTTTATATCTTAAAATCGGAAAGCAGTTTACAGAACACATCTACCTACCAAGTTTCACATGTATAGTCCTAATAGTTTCGGAATAAAATGGCTGTGACATACGGACGGACGGACAGACAGACAGACAGACAGGGTTGTTAGAAGGCTACGCTTCTGTAACGCAGAGTGTGCAACTAGAATCAAAGATTACTTGAGATCAAAATTAAAATATGTTTATTTTACGTAAGGACTTTTTATTATATTGTATTCAATCACCTTCAAAAGTGACTTTGTCACATCAATAGACAATCTTTCTAGCCAGCAGTTCAATTGATTACAACCTTCAACACGCCCCCTCAATTTAGCTGCTGCAGCCCTAAGCCTTCAGTACATTTATAATGCTTACATACAGGTAAAGCTTTCGTCAAAACATCAGCCAGCATGAAATCTGTCGACACATGTTTCAACTCAACGATGTTATCCTTGAGTACATCCCTAATAAAGTGATACTTTATGTCTATGTTTTTGCTACGAGCATGATAGACAGGATCTTTAGCAAGGTATATCGCCCCCTGGTTGTCAGCATATATAGTAGTTTTAGATAGCCCTGATAATCCTATCTCCCTCAATAAACTACTTAGGTAGAGAGCTTCCTTCATCGCTTCACTAGCACTAATATATTCTGCCTCAGTGGATGACGTGGCTACAGTTCTCTGTTTTTGAGATCGCCAAGAAATGGCTGCTCCTCCTAAAATGAAAGCATAACCGGAGTATGACCGCCTATCGATTAAACAATTACCCCAGTCGGCATCCGAGTAACCTATCAACGTTTTGCCTGTCTTACGAAACGTTGGACGATAGTCAATTGTTTTCTTCAAATATCGAAGAACCCTCCTAGCCGAAATTCAATGCGTATGGTTAGGACAAGTCGTGAACTGAGCTAATTTTGAAACAGTATTACAAATATCAGGTCTCGTACCCACACTTAGGTACATTAACGTGCCTATCAGTTCTCGATACGGCCACGTTACCTGTTCTTTGTGATCTTTATCACGATCTTTCTTCGGCTCTGCAAAATTCAGTCCAACTTCAAATGGAGTGGACACTGTTTTGCAATCTTCCATACCAAATTTATTTAAAGTATCTTTGATATAATTTCGCTGTGATAGACTTATAGCACCATCTTTTCTTTCAATTTCTATCCCTAGACAGTATTTGGCTGGTCCAAAGTCTTTCAGCTCAAAATCTTGAGCTAAATCTTTCTTAAATCATTCTGTGAAGCTACTAAAACATCATCTTCGTAAATTGTTACTATTAAAATTGTTCCATCTGCCCTCCGCTGTTGATAAAGACATGGTTCATTCTTAGTTGGCATTAAGCCCATTCGACGAAGCTTCTCATCTAATCTGAGATACCACTGTCGTCCGGCTTGCTTTAAACCATATAAAGATCGCCGTAGTAAACAGGCGTCTCCTCCAGCCTTGAGGTCTCGCAACATTTTTCTAGCGCGCACATGAATGTCTGAGTTCTTATCTTCTCTTCGAATCAACGTATTAAGACTCTCATAGAGAATTTTCGGTATTTGCATGTATACCTCTTCATCGAGTCGACCATTCAAATATGCTAAGTTGATATCCAATTGATATACTTCGAGGTTCAATTCTACAGCAAGTGCCATTAGTAATCTAATTGATTCAAGTCTTGCTACTGGTGCATACGTTTGATGGTAGTCTATTCCATAACGTTGAATAAAACCCTTTGCTACCAATCGAGCCTTCTTCTTCGTGCTCAAGTCGACATTCAATTTTGTTGTCAATACATAACGACAGCCCACGATGTCTCGGTCTTTAGGCTTCTTTACAATATCCCAAGTTTTATTCTTTATTAAGCTTGTTATCTCGGATAGGATTGCTTCTCGCCACCCTACATGGTCATCGCTTGATAACGCTTGTTCAAGAGATATTTCAGCCACTGCAGAAAAGAATTCTTCATCATTCTCTTCATGATTTTCATTGTTCAGCACTTCACCTTCAACTTGTGGATCTGTCTCATAAACATTACCTTGATGTTCTTCATTTCCTTCCGTTCGTTCTGTATCTCCTGAATGTATTTCTACCATGTTGTATACTTTCTTCGGACGTCCACGCTGCCCCTTAATGAGTTTAGGTCTTCCAGGAGCTCGCTTTAAAATTGGCTGTCTACGGCCATCCTCCGCAACTTCTTCAATTTGATCCATATCTTTATCACAATTGCAACGAGAGTTGTCTCTGTTGTCTTGAAAGTCACCACCTCCTGAGCGCTCTCTTACAGTGAGTTTTTGTTCTCTAGCAAAATCACCAGCACCTAAGGTAGGTTTTTGTGTGGCTTCATTTGGTACATCAAATTCTACAGTTCGAATTATAGGTTTCTCTCGTGTTGAAATATTATTATCAACTTTTATTTCAATATTCTTATCACTCTTCAAGGTTTTTACTTCTGTTTGAAATTTAACGTCTCTAGCTTTAATAACTTTCTGTTCAGCTGGAATCCAAATTCGGTATCCCCTCGTAGATCTCGGATATCCAACTAGGATTCCCTCGCGGGCACGTGCATGGAACTTGTCTTTCCCTGGTGTCTTATCCAAAACGTACGCTACAAAAATTTCGGATAATCGTTAAGTCCACAGCAGTTCCAGTCCATTTTTCAAAAGAAATGCCTCCATCTAAGCTGCTGGTTGGACAACGGTTACGTACATAGCATGCTGTCACAACCGCATCCGCCCAAAAGCCTACAGATATACCAGACGACAACAACATGCACCTAGCCATTTCCAACAAAGTTCTGTTCATGCGTTCGCTGACACCGTTCATCTGAGGAGTATGTGGTATTGTCAATCTTCGTCTGATACCTTCATTCTCTAAAAACTCATCAGACTCGCGATTGCAATATTCACCACCATTGTCAGTCTGAAGAAATTTTATTTTCTTTCCTGTCAACTTCTCAGCGTAATTTTTATAAAGTTTAAATGCACTAAATACTGCACTTTTCTTCCCTAGTAGATAAACTTCACACCACCGGGAACTGTCATCGATAAAGCTTACAAAATATTTCGCGCCTCCTATGGATTGCGTTTTCATCGGACCTACCACATCGGAGTGTACGATACGTAATAACTCATTACACGGTCCACTTGACTTAGAAAAAGGTAATGAACTCATTTTTCCCTTAGCACATATATCGCAATTGGATATATCACGTAAATCTGCCTCTTTTATGTTATGCCCGCAACGGTTCAGTAGTTTTACGAGATCTCTACCATTTAAATGACCCATACGCTCATGCCAAGCTAGGATGTCAATTGAATCTACAGCAGAATAAGCTTTTTCATTCAATTCCTTAACAAGGTAAAGATTTCCCTTTCGTACAGCTGTCATCACGGTCTTACCAGACGTCACATCATTTATACAGGCCCTATCATTAGTAAAATTAATCTCATACCCGTTATCTGCAATTTTGGCTACTGACAGTAAATTGCTACGAAGATCTGGTACGAACAAGGTATTTTTGAAGGTAATTCTCCTGTTTGATGCTGACAACCGTATATCACCTTTGCCCTTTACATCAGTCGACAGATTAGATGCTAAGTTGAGTTTATCCTGCAAAACACAAACGTTATCTGTAAATTTATCTAAATTATTACACAAATGCGATGTACATCCACTATCAAGTATCCAGTCATTCTTTGTAATTTGAAAAGAGTTCGAAAGATTTGTACAATTAAAAAGAATATCAAAAGTACTGTCCTCTTCCTCTTCTGGATCTGTTATATATTTAGCATCGTCATTGCTCCGCTTCATCTTACATTCTGAAGCTTTATGACCATATTTGTGACATTTAAAGCATTTGTAGGTAAATTTATAGGCCTTAGGTTTTTTTTTTCTTCCTGTTTTCCATTTTTCGGTACTATACGCTTCACATACATAGCACCCTCGATATTCTCAGTTTCCGTTGCATTTGAAATGCTAGCTTTTTCTAATATTTTAATTTTAAGCACTTCTGCTTTCGGTAATTCATCCCTACTTTCCATAGCGCATCTAAAATTCTCATAGCTTTTCGGTAAACTATACAGCAATAAAATCGACAACATGTCCTCGTGTATCTCAACACCCATATCATTTAACATGTTCGCTGCCTCAAAGAAATCACTTAAATGACGCTGTACATCATCGCCCTCCTTCGTATGGCTCAACGTAAGCTTCTTAAGTAGACTTGCTTTTCTTACCGTACCTTTCGATGCGTATACGGTCTCCAACTTCTTTCATATCTCGTGTGCAGTTACACACCCTCGAATATGTTTTAATTCACCAGGACTTATTGCCATAATCAGGTCGGCCTTCGCCATGTCATCCTTCTCTAACCATTCGCATACCGCCTCCGTGGCTGCCGGTTTTGTTAGGGAGCCGTTAACATACTTCCAGGCTTGATTTTTTATGAGTAAAGCCTGTACTTGTATTTTCCACGTATCGTAATTTTGATGATACAGTAACTCTATTTTTGGTGTTGCCATAACTTATTAAAAGCTATTAAACTCTTGGCTATTTTGGGCCAATAACCTGTTAGAAGGCTACGCTTCTGTAACGCAGAGTGTGCAACTAGAATCAAAGATTACTTGAGATCAAAATTAAAATATGTTTATTTTACTGTAGGACTTTTCATTATATTGTATTCAATCACCTGCAAAAGTGACTTTGTCACATCAATAGACAATCTTTCTAGCCAGCAGCTCGGCTTCGGAACCCTAAAAATAGAGCACTGTAGTTATTCAGGTTCCCCAGCCGAATGGCAAAACACGGAACCCTTATAGTTTCGTCATGTCTGTCTGTCTGTCTGTCCGTTCGTCCGTATGTCACAGCCTCACACTTAAACCTTAAATACACACATTTCAAGATCACCCATAAAGACTGCAATTTATACTTAATTGGACCTTGTGAACGAGAGGTCACGTACATTTTTCTTTTACTCTTTGTATCCTGATACAAATAAAATAGTCGTTGATATAATTGCTCGTTTTTCTGTGGAGTGAAGACCTGATAATCCGTATATTCCCTCGCGTGACTTCTAGTAATTATATCAAACGGCGATGCGCCATCGTTACATGGTGGACATCCCACCCACACGCACAAAACGTTTTATTTATTTATTTATTTACTTTATGGAGGACTTACAGCTAATAAAACCATAAAAAAAAAGGAATACATAGTCGCCAGAGAGCCAATAACAAGTCCTCACGTTTAGACTTATACTAAAATAAAGTTATAAGCAATAAACAAGCAATAATAAATCTAATTATAAATTAAAGATACAATTTACACAGTAAGAATACATAATATATAAAGATTTGCTTGCAATGAGTCAACAGCATAACATAACCACTAACGCTTGAAAAAGTTTAAGCTTAAGCACCTTCTGGCTGAGTTCACACTAGTTGTGAAAGGATCCAAATCATACTGCTTGCATATCTCATTAAAAGTTCTGCTTGCGCGCACAATATAGCTATTTTGCCTATAATTAGATGATGAATGAGGTATACATATAGGAGGATTAAAGCGCAATATTTTGTTAGGTACGTTAAAATAAAATTTAGAAAGTAGTTCTGGACTATCAATATTATTGTGGAGGATTTTCAATAAATACAAACAGTCTGCAATATTACGCCGATCTACCAGTGGCAACAGGTGGTACTTCTTACAGAGTTGATGATAACCTGCTGAATGATATGGAATCTTTTGATGTAAACAAAGATATTTGATGAACCGTTTCTGTATATTTTCAATCCGGTCGATGTATTTATGATACCTTGGATTCCATATCTGAGACGCATACTCGAGCTGACCTCTTACAAAAGTGCAATACAATATTTTGAGCGTTTTAGCATCTGTAAAGCATTTAGAAAGACGCATTATAAATCCCAGCAGTTTCGATGCTTTTTTGACTATGGCGTCAATGTGTGTATCAAAAACTAACTTACTATCTTGAAAAACGCCCAAGTCACGGATAGTATTGCACCTTGGCAAGCCTTTCATTGTGCGTACGGCTAAGGAGTGGAATACTCCGCCGGAGTCTGTGTTTCCCGATAGCTATAACCTGGGGGAAATTTAAGTCAAGAGTGAATAGATTACTTCTAGGTAAGCGTGCTCCATCTTCGACCACATCATCACGTACCATCAGGTGAGATGGTGGACAAACGCGAACCTATTCCGAATAAAAAAAAATCAACGGAAACCTGACCACCAAACATCACGAGGTTGGCTGATATGAATTTCTTTAAATTTACTTAGAAAATAAAACGTAAATTAACTTTTATATCAGCTAACGGTTTTATTGTAAAAAAGAAATGATGCAACAATACTCAAAACATTTATTGCATTCTACAATGCGAACTTAGGTGGTAGGTATATCGGGGTTGCGGGAATGTTTTGACGAGATACCACGTCCCTGGAGTGCAAGGGCAACTGAGGGAGGAGGGTGGGTTTTTAGTCAGTAAAAGTCTGACACTCCCTTCCACTGCAGCCACAGAGGGAGTAGTCATTTGATGATTTCCCCACCCAGAAAAAAAGGTGGTAGGTATATACAAAACTAGCAGTTGCTCGCGACTTCGTTCGCGTGGGCAATTTTTCCCGTGTAAATCCCGATCCCGTGGGAATTGCGGAAAATCCCGTTTTAGCGAGCATCTACGTACTAAAAGGAACCCCCATGCAAAATTTGAGAGCCCTACTACCTACTTGTAGTTTCTGAGTTTTCATGATTAATCAGTGAGTGGTATTTCGCTTTTATATACAGGTTTAATTGTAAAATACCGAAAACCTCTCAGGACTATGTTACTAACATCATAATCAATAACTTTTGTTCTATGACTTTTAAAAATTCGTCATATTTTATTTAGTTCACCAGATTTTCATGCAAAAATAAAAAATAAAAAAATTGAACGCCCTAAATGTTACGAAGTCTATGCGAAGCAAAAGAAAGCGATAGTATAAATCGCTTTCTTTTGCTTCGCATAGAATTATTGTGGACCTTGTCAGGCAGAGCAAATTGGGATAGAGGAAAAGGGCTATTATAAATATTATAAACTAGCACTTATTCGGGGCTTCGCTCCAGTTGACTTCATAACAATGAAAACATAACCCTGCTTCTTTTGTAGTCGGGTAAAAAGTAGCCTATAGCCTTCTACCAGCTTCAATCCACTACCATTCCAATTTCATCCAAATTCATCCAGTACTTTCAAAGAGTAGCCGAAATTAAACAAACAAACAAACTTTTCCGTTCTATAATATTAGTATAGATAAAATGTGTATAACTTTAATTTCTCCTACATTGGCAGTTCTAAAAGTTAAGAAATAATAGGTAGATACCGGTACCAGTGTTCACTCCGTTCATAAATCAAGGGTATTCTTTAATAGAAATAAAATCGTGCAACCAGTTTAATTCCTGTTTAAAAAAAACCGTGTCGCAACTGAAAAACGAACCTTGCTTGTAAGACCAACCGTGTTCTAAACTCAAAAAACAAATTCATCTTACCAAATTCCTTTCGGCGAAAATGTGGCTGTTTACTGATCCAATCTTGAAACTGATCAATATCTTGCTTCAATTTATTCAAATCGTCATAACCGAAACATTTTCTAACGATCATCAACTGATTTTCATTAAACTCCAATATTGGACACGGTTTAATTTCCTCCATACTTATGCTTCTATTATGTACTACCACAAAGACGTTTGATCACTGAATGAAATGAAAGGAAATGGCCAATGAGTTTTATAGTTAGTATATTAATATTCTAGGTATGTATGAAACAGCGTTGCCTACTTGCGATACTAGTGGATTCTTTTGACGACGCTTGAAGATTTATTTGCTACGATTCTAAAGTTGCCTGATTAGGTTAATTTCAGGGATCATCTGTAACGAATTATTTATTGTCACCTAGTCCCTTACAAGCCAGAAAATCTGGCATTAATCTTGCCAAAGAGTATTGTGCAACCACGCTTCTGAGTTGAGTACTTCAGATAGGCAGTGTCTCCATGTAAAATACAAGCACTCTACAGCATCTTGTTAGATTGGAACCCAGAAGTATTTAGGATAAAAACTTTTTTACAAAAAATTGAACCGACTTCAAAACTTCCAAAAAAAAAAACTACTGCACTACAAAGTGAAAAATAAACTTAAAGGTTGTTTCATTGGGTGTATAAACCATTCAAAATAAGGGTTAGGTACTTACTCACTGCTGTCGGTGCCAAGCCAATTAAGTTCGATAGACATAGTACGCTGCATTCTGGGGCACACACAAGGTGATCAAAACCTATTAATTTATCTTGCTGTTCTTAGTTGAAGAGTTTCATCGCTTATCTTTGAAGATCTTTATCAGAACCTGGTGTGCTGTATACTAACACCTTCCTTGTAAAATATGCTTTCAAACAACGAAAACCCGATCAAAATCGGATCAGCAGTTTCTGAGAAAATCGCGGAACAAACTGACATACATACATACTGGTTGAATATAGAACCTCCTTTTTTGGAGTCGGTTAAAAATTCCAAGCATATATTATGGTGATAAATGTAGTGTATTAAATGTAGTGTTTTAATTATGTTTAAAATTTCAAATTTTAAGATCCTACCTACCGCTATAGACTGTGTCAAAAATACCACAGCGGTAGAATATCTTTTTCTACATACAATTATTAATAATAACAGGTTTTACTACGAATTATACTTTTTATTTATATATCTGCCCCATATCGAGGACAGCATTAAAAGGGCACCTAGAATGTCAGGTTTTGTCATAAGGAATTCTAGAGAATTAAAAAGTAGCACGATTCCTTAGTGTATTACAGTCTTGTACGAAGTGTTCTGGATTACTATAGTGTTGTGTGGAGACCACACTGTGCGGTTTTATTATCGTTTATTATTTAAAACATGCGAGTACATTTTTTACAAACTTAAACATACCACCTAAACCTTCGAGGGTTTATCTGTGGTATGTCAGCCGCGGCAACTCGATGCCACACCACACATGCACACTTATCATTAAAACTAACACTTATTAACTATGAATCGAAACACTTTCTAGATCGCAGTACTTTCTAGAAAGTGTTTCTTTAGCACTTTACAGCACTTTACAGCAGTTCTTTGGAGTTAATTTTTTAATAACATTTACAGGCATG
Organism: Tholera decimalis; assembly: GCA_943138885.2. Classification (NCBI taxonomy): domain Eukaryota; kingdom Metazoa; phylum Arthropoda; class Insecta; order Lepidoptera; family Noctuidae; genus Tholera; species Tholera decimalis. The sequence continues at coordinate 7,808,588 of OW964568.2, forward strand.
TCATTTAAGAATGATGGTAGCATGCATTCCCACGTCCTTGCACCATACACTTTATACGTGGGTAAGTAGGACAAACAATGTAACGACTGCAACCTTTCGTATTTCTGGATATTACTAAGACTGTAGAAGTTATCGTTAATGACGCGTAAATGTATCTTGTCGAAAACATTTACAACTTGACAGTGCTTAAATAAACCCTTTTCGTTATTTTTAAATTGTTTTTTATGTAACTGGGAACAATAGTTTTCAAAATTCGCAACTGTAAATTATACATGTCATCAACGGAGGTTTTGTATGTACGTCTGTAGCTACTGAGGCCATAATCAATTGCAGAATCAGCCAGTGCATGGTACAAAGTTCTAAGTATTTTGTATAGTAACTTATACTTAATAATTGATAACTTTGATAATATAGACCTCAGCTTATTACACACATGATCAATGTGCGGCCGCCAGTGGAAATTATGATCTAGTATCAGACCAAGATACATATGATTAGTGACTAACTCCAATGTTTGGCAATTACACGGTTTGACTGGTTGGTGAAGACACAGGTGCTCGTGCGCAACGATCGCGGGCACAGTAGGCGTCGTCAGGTAGGGCGAATGTATGTGAAGGAGTTTGGTCCACATACTACGTATTAAGAGGGTACAAAAACGGTTTACGTGGCATCTTGCGTACTCCGTAGGTAAAGCCAAGCATGTTTTCTTCTACAATAGCCGGGTTCATTATTTCAGAATGCATTCACTGTCATCTCGTAGAGAAGCTTGTGATGCACCTTTTGTTTTCAAATTACTCAAGAACAAAATTGATTGCCCAGATTTGTTCAGTTTCTTAAGGTTCCTCGCTCCTTCAAGAAACCCCCGTCAACCAATAACGCCACTGTGTTCACCAGTACGTAGGACAATCTTGCGTGGTTTAGAAAGCCTAGGAATAAGAAATAACGCTCTAAACCTCTTCCGTGATTATCTCACAAACCGTTACCAACGAGTTAAGGTAGACAACTACATCAGTGACGATGTCAAGCTAACCTTTGGCTTACCACAAGGCAGCGTACTGGGGCCTGTTAACAGATTGTGTCAGCTGTCAATCCCACACTGCCAGATACTTGTATATGCAGATGACACTGCGCTTATCGTGAGTGGAAAAACATGGGAATCTACTCACCATGCAGCTGAAAATGCTCTTGCCATAGTAATGGATTGGCTTTCATTAAATCTACTAACGCTAAATGTCTCTAAAACACACTTTGTCCCTTTTTCAGCGAACACTGCTACACAACCTAGTATGCCAGACATTCGAGCCCATAGTTGTCACTCAACACGAACTCGTTGCAGTTGCCCTAGTATAAATAGAAGCTCTTGTGTTAAATATTTAGGCGTGCACATTGATAACACATTAAGTTGGCACAAACATATCAGCGTGACAGTTACGCGTGTTCGCAAACTATTGTTTCCCATGAAAAAACTAAGAAGTGTAGTTGACGACCGACTGCTTAAAACTGTTTATTTTGCCTTGGCTCAGTCACTTCTTACCTATTGTATATGTGTCTGGGGTGGTACATTTAAAACGTATTTACTTCGCCTTGAGAGGGCCCAAAGAGCTGTCTTGAAAGTCATGCTTCACAAACCTTACCTATACTCGACTACCCAGCTTTATAAAGATATATCTGTACTTACTGTCCGACAACTCTGTGTACTAAACATCACTCTACGTGTACACTCATCATTGACCTATGACCCAAAATTATTAAAGCAAATTAAACGGCGTAAAGATCCTGTATGCCCGCTTGCCACCGCCAAGATTGCTCTGGGGAGGAGAAGCTATCCGTATCTTAGCACTCGTCTTTATAATAGTATTAATGAAACCTACAACATATATTCTTTACCGAAATTTAAATTTAAAGCTATAGTTAGTTGTTTTCTTCAAAAGTTAACCTACAATGAAACTGAAGAATTTTTTACAAAAAAGGCCTATTAACATTCTATTAACATTCTATATGATGACATACAAAACATACATACACACCCCCTCACATACACCCACAGATCACCCACACCACAACAACACATTCACTCTCATCACACCCACACATACACCCATCCTTTCTTTGCTTTTTGTTTATTTTAGTTTAATAATATAAATTATAATATAAGTTAGTTGATTTGTAGTATTAAGTTAAACTTTGGTTGTATATTTAAAGAAACTGCCACAAAAATGTAAAAAACTGTAAAAGGAAGGCGCCTGTGTCTGTAACACAGTGTATACTAGCACAGACACAGACGTACACTCTGTCTCAAAAAATAGCATTGTTCCTTATAAAATGTCGATTTTGTTTTGTTTTTTCTATTTATTGTGATGGACCAACTGTATTTGGCTTTTTGGTAATAAAGTTTTTATTATTTATTATTATTTATTTATTATTTAATCTTAGTGCTAACATCGTAGTACCTAGACTGTGTAAAACTCTGAACAGCTACAGTGATGTGACAATGTGCACAATGATAGTGTTGTTCAATTTCTCGTTCAAAATCTTCTTGCTATATAGCATAAGGGTATAAAGTGTTTGTATTTTTACATATTTTACTGTGATATAGATATCTTATCTTATTTAGATAAGAAATTAATTTTATTTTTTGTAACTGAACCATATAATTCTATTCCCATTTAATATTATTTTGTTAATTATATGAATAAATATTTCATAATATAAATAAACAGAGCAAAATTGAATAAATCGATATAAATATATATTTAAATATATATAAATAGGTATTTTTACTCAATGTCGACCGTTTATGTTTGTAATTGCGTAGAGACGAAGCACGGGTTAGGATCAGAACAGAAACTGGGTAGATGCTGGTCGTGCCTTTTTGTTTTCTTGCTCGCTTATGTCCGGAGCTGCGGTTGTAGATGTGATTTCCATTGCCCCGGACTGGCGTCGGTCTATCGGCAGCAGACCTCGTATCGCTGCCTAGTCGTGCCTTTGGCAACAAGGCTCACACTGAACATTATAAAGTTTAAGTGATCTTCTGTGGTCAAATAATAAGAATTTTTCCCACTATAAATAATTGATATTACAAACCAACTTTTGTCGATTCAAGGGGAACTACATACGGTTGTTTACCGCGTCTATACTTTGTTCTTTATCGATAAGTTCATGCTACAGGATTCCAATATTGTAATTTTAAACGATTTAATAAAAAATATATGAACATTTAAAACAGTACGTTTTTTTTTTCATTTAGTAACGATTGTCGTATAAAACCAACAAACTATAATGATGAATTTTTAGTTTGTGAAGCATTATAATCAGTCAATCTATACTCAAGTATTTCAATTACTTTACGATACAAATAAGAATAGGAAAGTCAATGGCCTCATCTGTCGAATATCACTTGTAAAGTACGGTTTGCAAACCAAACAAATCGGGTAAGTAATAAATGATATAATTTACAAGATAAGAACTGAATCTATAATTTTATTTGATATAATGATCAGTTAATATAATAAACGATTGATATAATTTTAAAGCAACTAATTTTATAAGCATAACATACATAGAATATAAAATTGTTTGATATACACTCAAAAGACATAAAACCTATTTAGTATAATATGATATAAAGCTTAGTTTTTAGTTCCCTGTAAAAAATAATGCAAACAAGTATATTCCATGCATGCAGCAAGCATGCAAACAAGAATACACCATATATGCAGCATGCAAGCAAGCATGCAGCACGCAGGCAAGCATGCAACATGCAGCAGGCATGGTTTCTGTCACGGCTTCGGCGCTACAGGACTCCGGCGGCGGTCCCATGCGAGCTTATCGTCGCAGATGTGTTTCACGCTCACCACCGCATAAGGATGATACATTCACCATACACCACATACCTACACACACACACACACACACCAAGACACATTCATTTAATACTCCCCATGCACACTTCTTAATACTGTATAATAATGTTAATTTAAAAAAAATCCTACATGTTTGTTACTAGTGAATACATTGTAAATCCGTAATTGGCTGTAAGATTAGATATAAGTTACTATAAAACATTGTTTTAATAGCTGTGGATTTTGTTATAAATAAAAAAATAAATAAAAAAATAGATTTACTTTTGCATGCCGTGAGATAGAGTGTGATGGAACTATTATTTATTAAAATATAGACATCTTATTTTGTATAACCACATTCTTCGCAAAATAAATGATTTGATTTGATACAAAATACACAATCATTTCGGTAAAATAAAATACTCAGATAAAATACTCACACCTCTTTTTTTCTGGTTAGGAAAATCATCCAATGACTCCTCCAGCTGTGGGTGGAGAGGAAGGGAGTGTCAGACTTCTATTGACTAAAAACCCACCCTGCTCCATCAGTCACCCTTGCTTTCCGGGGCCACGGTATCTCATTAGAACATTCCCGCAACCTCTTAAGGATATATCACACTTAGTTACTGGGTTGTAGAGGTCAGATAGGTTGTTTCTTCGGCGAACCCAACATTATATTGAAAAAAAAAATTGCCAAGTGCGAATCTGACTCGCCCATGTAGGGTTCCGTAGTAACTACGCACAAAAACTTTGTTTTTCATAGTGTTTGTATGAAATACAAAGTTATATTTGCGGTTTTAGAAAATGCGCTATATCTCAGAAACTATTCAATTTATCTCGTTCAAACTAATTTTAATTGGAAGTTTACATTAAGGTCTAAAGCATATAGTTTTTTAAGATTTTTCACTCCGTTATTATAAAAGTAAAATGGGGGAGACACATATTTTACCACTTTGGAAGTGTATATCTTTTAAACGATTGACTTTACAAAAAAAATGGTTTTAAAACTTCAATGTCATTTTTAAAGACCTGTCTACAGAAATTCCACACGTATCGGTTTGATGAACAAACATTTTTAGCTTCAGTTCCATGTATGGGTAGCCCCGTTAATTTTTTATATTTTTTATTTTTGAATACAAATCATAAAGCGGTTAAAAGAATACATCTATCTACCAAGTTTCACATGTGTAGTCTTCATATTTTCGGAATAAATTGACTGGGACATACTGACAAACAGACATGTCGTAACTATAAGGGTTCCGTTTTTTAGGGTTCCGTAGCCGAATGGCAAAAAACGGAACCCTTATAGTTTCATCATGTCTGTCCGTCTGTCTGTCTGTCTGTCTATCTGTTTATCTGTCTGTTTGTCCGTCCGTCCGTCCGTACGTCACAGCCATTTTATTCCGAAACTATTAAGACTATACATGTGAAACTTGGTAGGTAGATGTATTCTGTGAACCACTGTTCGATTTTAAGAAAAAATATTAAAAAATATTTAAAATAAAGGGGGGCTCCCTATACATATGGAATCATCCCTATATACAACGTGTAATTTAAAGGGTATTCTTTGCATGATAACAAACGATATGGCAAGGGTTTTGTAATCCTAAGTCTACGTGTGTAGAACTTATTACAAATTCCAATACACTGATACCAGAGACAGAATTTTTCAAATTAAGAAGAACGAAAATAATTATCGTGTTATTGGCAAGTGACGTGGAAAGTTATTGACCCTCGTAGTTCTGTGACACGTTTGTTATGATTGATATTCAAGAAATATATGAAACCAATAATTTGGTATCAATTCTTTGAGTCAGTTATTTTGTGCTGAAACTGTGCAGAGAGACTCCATACCAGATGTTGTCTTCAGCCCTTTTGGATAGATATGGGGTTTCCGTTACACGTTGTATATGGAACTAACACTGAAAATATTATATATAATACATTGGGGTTTCTAAAATCATTTTTTCATAAAGGTAATCGTTTAAAAGGTATACGCTTCCAAAGTGGTAAAATGTGTCCCCCCCTCTAACGTCTATAATAATGGAGGGAAAAATCTAAAAAAGTATATGTCTGCAGATCTTAATGTAAACTTTCAATCAAAATGGTTTGAACGAGATCGGGTCAGCAGTTTTAGTGATACAGCATATTTTCTAATACCGCAAATATAACTTTGTAATTCATACAAACACTATGAAAAACTAACTTATTTGGCGTAGTTGTAAAAAAAGTAAATAAGCTAGTTTTAAGAAATTTGGAAGTTTTTTTTTGTCAAATAAATATACATATTATATTATATTATTATTGTTTATATTATTATATTATTATATTCATGGGCGAGTCTGACTCTTCCTTGGCCCATTTTTCCATTTATTTATACTTTATGCACATAGGTACAAAGGCGGACTTAATGCCGTAGGCATTCTCTACCAGTCAACCATGAGTGGTGAAGATATAGAGAATTTGGCTACAGAACCCTAAAAAGGTTACAAAGTTTGGTCCACAGACCGACCAGTATAAATATTTGCATATTTACATATAAAAATATGTTTAAAAAACTTAATAAATACATACTGACAGTTTATTACTTCTAGAAGCTACTGATGGAAATAAACCCTACGACACATAGTTTAACAAAAACTGAAACTGAACGTGTAAGGTCAGTCCGTGGATGGATCATCTTAACATGTCGAGTCTAAGTTCCAGAGCCTTGACCATCGACGAAGAGTTGCTAGTCTATCGGTTTTCTATCGGTTACATTTCGGAGAATGTGCGATGGAATTACACAATCTAATTCCGCCGACCCCGTCCCATCATCGGACTACAAGACAAATGGTGATGCACCATCGTTACATGGTGGACATCCCACACATACGCACAAAACGTTTTGGGAATGCTTTCATTGTGCGTACGGCTAAGGAATGGAATTCCCTGCCGGAGTCTGTGTTTCCCGATAGCGACATAGGGGTCTTCAAGTAAAGAGTGAATAGGTTATTTCTAGGTAAGCGTTCTCCATCTTCGACCACATCATCACTTACCATCAGGCAGGCGCGTGCACAGGATTATGACAGGGTATGCGGCGGAGTAATCGGTCACAAAAACTTTTTCTTTTATAGATTTTTAGCATAGCCACAGCCACGCATCGCCACCATGCTACGATGCATGGCTGTGGCTATGCTAAAAATCTATAAAAGAAAAAGTTTTTGTGACCGATTACTCCACCGCATACCCTGTCATAATCCTGTGCACGCGCCTGCCATCAGGTGAGCTGGTGGTCAAACGCGAAACTAGTATCAATAAAAAAAAAGTGGCAACGGGCAATCAGAAGCCAGAACATCTGACACCAGCCTTGCTGACGGGTATCGTGATACCCCGTTACTGGCTCCTGGAAGTCAGATAGGCAGTCACTTCATGTTAACTGCAATAAAGTAACTCCACGCTAAAATACCTTGTATTGCGGGATCTATTGTATCGTAAAAAAAGAATCGCATATTTTAACCATAGTAAAACTTTATTCATATAAAATAACTTGAGAATTATGTATTGTTAAAGTATCAAAAAGAAAACAAATCAATCGATACTAATTGTCTATGCACAGTCACATTTCCTCGTTCTAATCTCTTCCCATCCCTAATTCATTCACTTCCTCCCAATCCAAAACCATAGTCCAAAAGTCAGTCTGATACTAAACTCATCAAGAAAATGGCGCGGTAATTTTATCGGCTCTAAATCAAACATACTTCTACCTACCAAGACTAATACTTTATCAATCTACGTTGGTGATAAGTGGCAATTAATGGGGCGCCCCGGAGCAGTGTAGTGATCATTGGCCACGGATTCAACTCGCCGACGAAGACCCGTGAATTACCTTAATTTACTAACCCTGCTCTCATGTGTATGTGCACGGCTAAAATTCCCCTAAGGACGCAGTTCCACTTATCGAAGGTTTAATCAATCATCACAACAACATGTATTTTTAAAAGAAAATGTATGTTCCGTCCAACGTGAAACAGAACGCACCTTTTTGGTTGGCAACATTATTATCTATGGTCTTGTCTTAAAAAAAAATGACTTGACAGATAACCTTTCGCGCTTGAAAAAATGTCCACCCTTTGGGACCTTTGATTTTGTTGTAATTGAAAATATCCTGTTGAATCGCCCGTTATAACCGATAATTTGGTCGCGATTAACGATTAATTGAAATTGTAATCCCGAATTGACGAAAAACCTGGGATATTTTGAACAATAACGTCGAATGGCGTCAGCCCGTCTGACACGCGAACTTTGCTGAAAGTAATTGTGAATTGGTGATAAATAGCTGCTCCAATCTGGTGCGAAGTTTGTGCTACATCCCGGCCTGGACCACACATTGAAGCTTGCGTCCTTTGTGACCGCCGTGACACCACTTGCCCACATTACACGTTTCAATTACTCATTACATACCTAAACACATATCACGGACGTGGCCTGAGGAAGGTCGAAGCTTGTCGTCCCAGCTCAGAAGGTAAGTGGTTAGTATTAAGTATTGTAATCCCTAAGTCAAATTGTGTAAAGTTAACTATTTATTAGTAAGGCCGGAGAGCCTGTTGTTTGTTGAAAAGCAACGGTAAAGCTCCACGTACCGTGGACAGTTCGGACACACCAGTTACCGTTGGCTGGCTTATTGAAGGATCGAACAAAGTACGATATTGAAATCTCTCTCAGAGTAAACTTTATCAGATTACGCGAATAGACGGAAAATTAACTTATTTTCCTGTTATCACACTCGTGGGCTTGTCCGACGCCAAGGTTCAACGAGAAGCCGAAGTGGGTCAACGCTAATCAAATGCAACTTTACGCAAACAACGCAAAGTAAGCAAGTAGCAACCTCTTCATTGAGTCAAAATAAGTTTGATTAGAGATAGAGATTAAGATTTGGGAACGCAGGAGCTCGCATGTCCATGGATATACACGCCTCTAAATAAAATAAGAATAAAAAATAAGCCAATTAGAATTCACCAATTTTTATTCAACTCATCCAAGCTAATAAATTGCAGTTATTTTGAAATGAAGATATTATGTGAAAATGAGGCATAAGGTGTGTAAAAAAGTCATCATAATATATTTTTACACGTGCTAATAATATAATTTATAGGTTCTTAATCAAGGTTAGGCAGTCGATAATTGAAGAATGTTTGTGTAGGTAGCGTATCTAACTTAATCAATTAGAAAATTAATAACGTCAATATAATTGACCATTAAAAATTAACTGCAATCACATAGGTATTTATTGCCTTCAAGATATATTTTTCCTAATACTTGTAATAAAAATATATGAAAATTAACAATTATTTTAATAATAACATAACCACACATTAGTACCCAAAACAGGATATTATGATTATATAATTATTTCCCTAACATATCTCTCAAAAATTACTTTTTTAAATATTTTTCTATCAAAAAAGTGTCCATAAAGAACATTTTAAAATATAATAAAAACTTTTTACCAAAAAATTAAAGTGTTTTTGGAGTCGGTTTAATTTTTTGGTAAAAAGTTTTTATTTCACTCTTTTTAGTTGGTCGATTTTTTATTTACTTAGTTAAAAGAGCCCAAATGTCAATTACTTATAACCTTTTACAAAATATTGCTTTTCCCAATGCTGGGCCGTTAATTGTTGAGGAGTTCTCCTGGTACTTCACCATCAGCTCTACATCACCATATGCATTGTGACGAATAAAGTGCTTAACATCCATATTCAAGTAATCGAATCGCAATCCACGAAATACTTATTATTGAGTAGGTTCGGCGGCCACCTGTGGTCTTCATCATCAGTTCCACCTCCCCAAATGGTATTTTTTGAGAGCAACTGCACAAGTTACTATAAGAAATACCCAAAACGCCATAGGTGTGCCTATAATATTTGAAGTGTTCCCTCGATTTCTCCTCAGATCCTTTATTTATCATCAGATCCTGACCTGGTGACAATGGGACCAATTTCGAAGTATACCCTTTCAAACAAAAAAAAGAATTTTCCAAATCGGTTCAGCAGTCTTCGAGTAATCGGTGATCATACATTAAAAAAAAAAATATACGCGTAAATTGTTAACCTCCTCTTTTGGTCATCGGTTGAAAAATGGCAGTCCACTGGTATCGGGAACAGGGTCCAAGCTACTGATGGTTAGGTCTTCAGAGAAAGGAACCTCCTCACAATACGAGCTGTATCGAGAAGAACTGCCTTCTGTATCAGGCTCTTTATCCAGCTGTGCATACATTATTATTATTATTATCATGTGTATTTATTGTTTCGAGTTTCAGATATTTCGTTATTGTTGCAAGCGCCATGATCACGGATAAACTGAACTCATTGCATTTACATGGTAAATATCCCGTTTAAGGATATAATGATACCATGTCAGTTTAAAAACTTATAACATGTAATTAAATATATAAAATCATACTAGTGGTTTAAATGCCGTTACGTGTAATATCATTTTCATAATTATCGATGTCGTTAATATTTCAGGAAATTTTAAAGGTATACCTATGTCCAAATAAAAACAAATTAATCTTTGTGGTTCACTCGTATGTCTCTCCGTCCAATTGACTGTTACAACCTACTTGCCATGAAACTACCAAGTTGATTCTGCTGAAATTAAATACACTTTGGTTTTATGTTGTTGCCACCTAAATAATAGTAAGTTTAATGTATATTATGTGGGGGGGAGGGGGGGCTGGCTATTTCTTTGGTCAACGGCTAAGCATTGCCATACAACGAGGCAATGCCGCCAGTATCTTGGGTACGTTGCCAGCCGACAGCGTTGAGGATGAATTTTTTGATGCTTTATTGTAGTTTGTATTTTAGTACATAATTTTGTATATTTGTTGTAATTAATTGTTTAAATACAGTCATATTATGTACATAAAAGTAAAATAACATTGACACACTCATTTGAGATAAAGATAAGAAAAGATCAAATGAATATAAATATGTTTAAGATTGAATTAAAATAATTTTGGTAAGGTAAAAGTTGTGTCAATGGAGAATTTATAATTTCTGACGATAAAATAATTTCTCTTCTAATAAATTTTTCCTATAAATATATAAAATAGTTATTATTCTTGAGTCCATCGTCTTATCCAACACTGCATAAGAACACGAGATCTAAGCCAATAAAGTAATTACTTACTTATAGTTGTTTTCATGATTGTCTACAATTAAGTCGAGCATTGTTTATTAAACAATAATTATGAATTTTAATTGTATTCTGATATAAATAAAAGGAGGCTACCTTATAGTATTTACAGTGAACAGTTTTCGTTTAAAGAAACTTTATTGAAGAACAAAAATTGACCCAGTACGAGACTGACTCGCCCATGAAGGATTTCGTAGTAACTACGCGAAATAACTTTGTTTTTCATAGTGTTTGCATGAAATACAAATTTATATTTGCCGTTTTATAAAATGTGCTATATCTGAGAAACTAGTTCTAACTCTTTCTCGTTCAAACTCATTTTCATTGAAAGTTTTTATTGAGATCTACAGTTCTTATTTTTTTTAGATTTTTCACTCCATTATTATGAAAGTTAGAGGACACACACACATTTTGCCACTTTGGAAGTGTATATATTTAAACGATTGAGTTTAAAAAAAATGGTTTTAGCAACCTCCATGCCATTTTAAAGACCTTTGTATAGACACACGTATAGATTTAATTAAAAAAAAAAAATTTAGTTTCAGTTCTATGTATGAGTAGCCCCCCTTAATATTACATATTTTCTAATTTATTAATAAAATCGGAAAGCGGTTAACAGAATATATTTACTTATCAGGTTTCAGATGTGTATTCTTAATAGTTTCGGAATAAAATGGCTGTGACATACGGACAGACAGACAGACAGACATGACGAATCTACAAGGGTTCCGTTTTTTGCCATTCGGCTACGGAACCCTAAAAGTCTACTCTGGTATACATGGCTGTATATTAAGGTCAGTTGGGGCAAGTACGGTATAGTTTTTTAAACATTACTTTTAGTTGTAATTATTTTTATTTTTATGATACATAAAAAAGTTCAGTAGGTAGTACTGGATAGCTTTGTTTCTTCAGCTGTAAATTATCATTCCATCGAGCAATTACGTCTATGCGGCGTAAGTAAGTGCGGCTAAGCTTAATAAATAGCTTTTATTTAGTTATTATTAGAATAGGGTCTATTTTTCGAACAAAAGCTTATGAGCAGAATAAGTTTATGCAATCAGATATTTAGTACTCTTAAAATTATTGCTGTTGTCGCTCAAAAACAAAAACTGGGGTAAGTGCAACATACCTTTTTTCAGGGGTACTGAACATTTATTAAACGGAAAATGAAATCAATTAAATTGCAGAATTATGATTTTTACAAGACATTGGTGAGCAGAAAATAATAAAAACAATTTAAGGAACTAATGTTTTATTTATTTATTTATTATATATAATACACCTACAAATACACCATACATACATTACACACATACATACATTACACCTTACAATACACTTAAGGATAAAAATAATAAAAGTAGTTTACAATGGGCGGTCTTATCGCACAGGGCAATCTCTTACAGACAACCTTTGGATGGACAGAAATTATAGGAGATAGATTTAGGGCTGTCAGTGTACAACATCATACATAATACTAACCAAACATCATAATATAAAATACATACCACAAAATATGATATATAAATATATACTAATACATATCAAATTCATAATAGAGAAAGAAGGGGAAAAAATTATAGTGAGAGGTAATGCTCCTTCACCATTCTTTTGAACGTAGATAATGTTTGAGCACGCCTCACATCTATGGTTAATGCATTCCACAAGCGGGCCGCTTGTATAGTGAAAGATTTATCGAAGAAAGAAGTGGAATGCATACGGATACTTAACTCTAAATTTTCCGATGATCTCAAGGACCTTGAATGTGTGTCACAGAGAAACCGAAAACGATCTTTAAGATAAAAAGGAGTGAAAGGATTAAATAGCACATTATAAAGCAGAGAAAGTAAATGAAGATTCCGGCGAAACCTAACAGGAAGCCATTTGAGCTTAGTACGAAATACAGAAACATGGTCATACTTGCGCAAGCCAAATATAAACCTAATACAGAGATTTTGAAGTCGCTCTAGTTTGTCGAATTGTTCTTGGGTCAAATCAAGATAGCTGGCATCAGCATAGTCCAAGATAGGAAGAAGAAGAGATTGTGCAATTGTAATTTTTAGTGGTGATGGGAAGAAAATTACGCAGGCGTCTCAGGGAGCCTGCAGAGGCAAACAGTTTACGACTGACTTCCTGCAGTTGCTTCGTCCAAGACAGAGTTTTGTCGATGTATATCCCCAAGTTTTTCAGAGCGTGACTGAACGGAATAACGGTGTTATTAAAGGAAACTTGGGGAAGTGTCGACCAATCGATCTTAGAAATAGTCCGGGAACTACCAACAATAATGACTTTGGTTTTGGCAGGATTGATTTTCAGTCCGAACTCAGTGCTCCAATCACTAATTCGAGCGAGGTCCACATTAATTGTCCCAACGGCATCAGGTAAATCTACGAGGGGGGCTTGCGTGTAGATTTGCAAATCATCAGCATACAAGTGGTAGAAGGAAGATAGTCGTAGAGTGATAGCATTAATAAAAAGTACGAAAAGTAAAGGAGATAAAACGAAACCCTGCGGCACACCGGCAGAGGTGTCACACCAAGAAGAGAAAGAATCCTCAGTGCAAATACGCTGCCGGCGACCAAACAGGTAACTACGAAACCAGTCAATAACCGAAGGAGATATGTTAAAAGAGCATAGAATGCCAAGCAAAATGTTGAAGTCAACTGTATTAAAAGCATTGCTGAAGTCAAGAAGTGCGAGTACAGTTAACTTCCTCTTCTCCATGCCTGACCTTATATCATCTGTAATATGAACGAGTGCTGAGATAGTGCTGTGACCAGATCGAAAACCAGATTGGAAGGGATTTAAAAGATTATGTTTGGAAAGGAATGCACTGAGTTGTTGATGGACAAGTTTTTCAAGGACTTTGGATAGAAAAGGGAGAATGGAAATGGGTCGGTAGTCAGAAAAGGATGCAGGATGCAATTTCTTTGGTAACAGGATAACTTGAGCGTCTTTCCAGGCTTGTGGAAAGATACTACTAGAAATGGAGAAGTTAAGGATATAAAGGATGGCCGAAAGAATGTTGTCAAGGATAGGTATGATCATCTTACGACTGACACAGTCACTACCAACAGCATCGGACGTAATAGACACAATCTCAGTCTTAAAAAACAAATTAAATCAGTCTCAAAACAAAATCATGAAGTTAATTTAATAGCTGCACCACGATAATAAAACAGGGATCAATAAAAATATATTATACCTATAGATGCAACTAACCGGTTCCCACGACTTAGTATGCGTGGATTTAAGAACTTTTAAAATGATTTTACTTCAAAAATAACAAGTTTTCATAGAAACTTTCATATCCTGTTTCACCCCCTTATGGGAGGAATTCTCAAAACTCGTTTCTTAGCGGATGCCTACACCCTGGAACCTACATGCCAAATTCTAAGTTTGTAGCCTTTATAGTTCCTGAGATTTTGAGATTAGTCAGTGGGTGGTATTTCGCTTTTATATATTTAGATATACAACATGTAACATAATTAATGCACAGCCTGAAATTAGTTTGTTCAGAGTCGTTTACTGAATCGATTTTTATCGTTTATAATAAAACAAAAATTATTGACATTTTTATCCCAAAGCAATTAAATCTAAGTAAATTACAATTTACACTTGCGCTTAAAGTTTCAGGTAGATTAGCGCGATGGGCCTTAGCCATTCAAGAATGGGACTTCAATATTGTTCATTGTTCAGGTAAGAGCAACGGCGTAGCTGATTTTTTGAATAGGAACCCGTTAATAGAGGTCACGAGTAAGCGGACAGAGGAGATGGCTTCAGACTGTTTAGAAATTTTTAGCATAGATGTAAGTTCGTTATCATGGGATAGGTATTCTTATTATACACGGTGGGGCTCGTTGCTAATAATAACAGCCACTCGGATTGATCCTTAAGGTTAAGCAGCGCTTGCCGATGTTGGTTCGTAGATGGGTAACCACCTTAAAGCCTGCAATACATGTTGGCCGAGCGTTGTCGAGTGAAGGCCAATACCAAGATGTAGACGGTATATTTGCCTTTTCTTGCTATCGCTCGCGCCACTTGCCTAGTTGGCCGAGTGTAGGCCAGCGCCAACGTGTAAAGAGCTTGTTCTGTCCAACGTGAAACAGAACGCACCTTTTTGGTTGGCAAAATTATTTTCTATTGTCTTTGATCTTTTTTCTTCACTTTGACAGATATCCGTTCTTTGTAAAAACTAACTGCCTTGCTTGTTGAGATCGATTTAATGGTTTTAGTTGAAAATCGAGTTGAATCTGCGCAGTTAAAGACAGTTTAATCGTGATTAGTGATTAATTGAAATCTAGAATCCCGAATTGACTAAAACCCTGGGATATTTTGAACATAACGCCGTATTGAAGTCAGACTGACTGACCCGCGAGCTTGTTGAAAGTGAATTGGTGATAAATAGCTGCTCCAATCTGGTGCGAAGTTGTGCTAAGTCCCGGCCTGGACCACATATTGAAGCTTGCGTCCTTGTGACCGCCGTGACACCACTTCACAACATTACTCAATCATACACACTAACACATATCGCACGGTCGTGATCTACCAGGGTCGCACGCTGTCGTCAACCAGCCACAGGTAAGTGTGCATGTTGGAATATCTAATTGTGTAAAGTTTAATTATGTATTGGTAAGGCCTAAGAGCCCCTATTGTTTGTTTGCAAGCAACGGTGAGGCTCCACGTACCGTGGACTGTTCGACCATACCAGTTACCGTTGGCTGGCTTATTGTAGGACTGAACAAACTGGTAGCAGAAGCGTGGTCTTATAATATAAGATCCACTAAGTAAATTGGAGGTTTTGAACGTTGTTAAAAATAACTTAATAAGTTTGAATATATTGCTGTGTCACCCGGGCTCATGTTGTATTTGTAATTTGTACTGTAGTCCCTGTTGTATTGACAAGTAGGATTTATTTGTGAAATTAGGAATTATTAGGTTGTATTTGGTTCATAATTTGGTATATTTGTTGTGATTAATAATTGAATGTCACTAATCTGAAGTTAAAAGTTTATCTAAATAATAATCACACATTTGTTAACATAACAAGACTTGAATTGTGTATATTGATTTATTGTGTAGTGTGATTATTGGATTGTGGTCTGAATGGTCATCCATTTAAGCTCAGACCTGAAACTTGAGACATGGTCATATTTCCTTAAATTAAATATGAACTGAATGCAGTTATTGAGGAGACGATCAAGCTTATCGAGCAAGACCGCATTCAGGTCAAAGTAGCACACGTCACCATAGTCGATTAAAGGGAAAATTAAAGTCTGCACAAGCATGGTCTTCGTCTTAAAAGGCAAAAAGTTTCTCAGACGATACAAGGAACGCAAAGTGCCATTGGCCCTTTGGCTGACACTAGAAACTTGATTTTGCCAACCAAGTGTCGCGTCAAGATGCAAACCGAGATCTTTTACGCTAGGGCTGATGGGAATGACGGCACCATTAAAAATAATAGGTGGAAGAGAGTTAGCCACCACTCTACCCATCATGCGTGAGCTACCAATAATGATAGCCTGACATTTTGAGGGGTTTACTGACACCCCAAATTTGTCAGACCAGCTATTAATAGCATCCAAATCTCGGTTTACATCCCTTATAGCATCCGACAAACCTTCAACCCGCACAGCAGTATATAATTGTAGATCATCGGCGTAAAGATGATACGAACACCGAAGACAGTGAGTTATAAAGTTAATGAAGACAGAGAATAATAATGGAGAAAGAATACCGCCTTGTGGAACACCAGCATCCAGACCACGCCAATTTGAAGATCTCTCATCAACGCGGACCGACTGCTGACGTCCCCGAAGATAAGAAGTGAACCATTCCAGCGCCTCGGGTGAAACCATAAGATGGGAGAGGATAGCTAGGAGTATATCGTGACTGACGGTTAAAGGCATTGTAGAAATCAATTAATACTAATACAGTAACTTTAGTATCCTCCATAGCTTCTCTAATGTCGCCAGTCACTTTAAGAAGAGCAGAGGATGTACTGTGCCCGGGTCTGAATCCAGACTGGAATGAGCTTACAAGATTATTCCGGTAAACAAATCCAGAAAACTGTTTGTGAACACAGGCTTCGAGCACTTTTGACAGGAAAGGGAGAATGGATATAGGTCTAAAATGGTTAGGTAGTGAAGGATTTGATATTTTAGGAAGTGGACGGACATAGGCCATACGCCACAAGGATGGGAATTGTCCGGAATCGAGGGAATAATTGATGATGTGGGAAATTGGTGGGAGAAGACAGTCTAGGATCAAGGTAATCATACCCCGATTGATTTCATCGTGACCCACAGCCTTGGATTTGATGGATAGTATAATCTTTCTAATTTCATCCAAGGTCGCTGGTGAAAACTGAAATGGTTCAATGATTGGACCAGGTAAACAAGTGATGAAATCAACCGTCTGAGACAAAATAAGGGGGTCCAAATGACAAGTTGTAGTAAAATGATGGTTGATATCATCCAAAACGATCGCTTAAGGAAAATCTACATGACTTGACCTACCAATACCGAGAGTTCCAAGGAATTTCCAGATATCGGCAGGTGAGTAAGTTGAAATGTTTTCAAGAATATGGCGGCGTTTAGCGTTGCGTATCACCTGATTACACCGATTCCTTGCAGCTTTGTAGGCATTCTTTTTATCTTCACTGCGATCCTTTTTATACTTCCGAAAGGCTCGATCCCTGCACCTCATCGCTAAACGAACCCCTGGTGACATCCAAGGAGCTGGTAGTCGCCTTAGTTTAACCTTCCTAACAGGAGCATGTTCATCGTAGAGGGCAAGGACGGCCTGATTGAAGATACCAAGTTTGTCATCAATGGTCTTTGCCGCTGCAAGGTGGCCCCAATCAATTTCTGACGCATCTTTACGCAGCTTCTCAACATCCATGCGCGCATAACAACGCATGTGCAGAACTTTAGGGAGAGGTTTTGGTGGCTTTAAGATATAGGAGAAGAAAATGAGATCATGATGGGAAAAGCCAGGTGCAGGACATTGGCCATGAGATGCAACCAAAGAGGGAGTGGATGTTAGAATCAAGTCGAGCCACGTATCAACACCTGACACATTAAAATGAGTGGGCTGCAGTGGAAGAACATGAAGACTAACGGAATCAATAATGTGAAGGAGCTTTCGGGAGGAAGGGGTTGAGCGAGAAAGGTCCGTGTTAAAATCTCCCATGATGACGCAATGTGCATACTCAGAAACTATGGATTCAAGCGCCAATTCAAGGTCGGAAAAAAAGTCAACGGCAGGCGGGCAATAGACAACACCAAGTAGGGCCTTGACACCATTGACGTAAATTTCCAAAAAGAGGTATTCAGCGGAAGCGCTATATTGTGAAGGAGAACTGGCAACTATTTTATAAGAAAAATCACTGCGAAGATAGATAGCTACACCACCTCCTCCCTTTCAAATTCTATCATTCCGGATAAGAATGAAACCAGGAAGAGAGTACGTGGTAGAAAGGTGGGGTTTGAGCCAACTCTCAGAAACCAGAACGGCATGTACATTGGTGTCAGAAAAGGCGTCGTACAGATCGCTATAATGACTCGGAATACTCTGTGCATTTATATGGCAGACATTAAAAGAATTTTTATTTGGTTGGCTGAAGCTCCGATGCACAAAGTCAGTAAGAGTGTCAGTCAAGGAACTAAAACTAGCATTGCAAGAGTTTGCGGAATCAAAAGCAGAATGAAAAGAGTCATCAGAAGACATAAAGAAAAAAAAATATATAAATAAATATATTATGCTTAAACTACCTTACTACCTTCCGGTGATACACCACTATCTGTGCACCACCCACCAGCGACACTAGTTTCCAATTATACATATATAAACAAAATAGGAAAAAAAGTATTATAGTCAAAGCGAGGAACAAAACAAGATGAACAAAACCATATATACTAAATTACACAAAAAGAAAATTAAGAATTACAAGACAGGGATACTACAAAACGTGGAACAGAACTACATAAGATATCACATTATTACATTACCATTTGTTTGAATTATTCCTATTAGTCAAACAGTAGCGGCTCCTCCGCAAAAGCCACTTATCTAGAGTTGAACATTTAAAAATATTTACATGACTAAACAATAAATGACAAGTGATAGATTACGGTGACATTGACATTGACACATAGTGCTAAAATAAAACAACAAATTATACGTATACCTCGGTATACCTATTACTTAGATTTCACTTGTGCAAATACAACCAAAAACTTAAAATTGTGAAGTTAAAATAAGATATATATTGTAGGTAGCAGAAGTATACTAAAATTATATAACAATCCGTATAAAAACAAAAATGCCGCTATAAACATTGATGGACAGATTATGAAAAATGATATATAGTGATTAGTGATAACTGACGATTGACTGATGATTAGACTAATTACTAAGAGCCCCAGTACCTGGCTTGTTTCCTGTTGCAGCCATCTTCTTGGGATACTTCGCCAACAAAGAGTTTAGTTGATCCAACGTAGAAATTTTATGACGAGCTCCATCGTGGGATTTGACATGAATTATTCCATCCTGGGTCCAGCACGCCGACATCCCGAAATGCAACCGCGCCCGGCCGAAAACAGTCTGCCTAGACTTGGTCAAAAACTCCTTGACTGTGACCGCAGAGCCCTTCAGAGCAGATTTTGCCTTCCAAATAGCAGACCTACAGTCAATATGAGCAAACCTCACCAAAATAGGTCTGCTGCGTGTCGGCCCTTTGTTTGATGCTCCCAGCCTATGACATCCTTTAATTGACTGGTGTCCGGCTCAGCCCTCTCTGACGCCGTTTAGAGGTTTTGGGAGGTTGCAGAGCCCCCTCAGGTGGCCCGGTTGAATCCGGACCACGAAGAGTGCGAGTTGTTCTATCAGAACAACACCGGTCGGCTTCGCTCCGGTCGGCTTGAGACCCGGCTGCCTTTTGTTGCGGTGCGACCACCTCTCGGCCAATCCAGACCTACGGCTGACAAAAGATTGTTGGCAATGGAGCGCCGCATGGCCAGGGACCCGGTGCTGCGGCAAAAATATGTAGATTTTATGCGTGAGTATGCAGACTTGGGACACATGTCGGTGTCAGATTTGGATTGGCGCTCAGTAGAGCATTTCTTCTTACCACATCACGCGGTCCTCAAGCCATCCACTGGTAAACTGCGCACAGTGTTTGATGGGTCTGCGCGGACTTCTTCCGGCGTCTCCTTGAATGATTGCCTGCATTCCGGCCCCAAATTATTGAGGGATCTTTGTGACGTCATCACGTCTTTTCGTCGTCATCAAGTAGTCTTTGTGGCCGACATCAAAATGATGTTCTGGCAAACGGTTATTCACCGGGATGACAGACGTTATCAGTTGATCCTGTGGCGGGAACATCCCCAGGATCCCATGATTGTGTATGAGCTCAACACGAATACGTACGGCCTTCGATCAAGCCTTTTTGTTGCTATTCGTTCGCTTTGGGAGCTTATGGACCGGGAGCGTTTGAGGTTCCCTCGTGCGTCCGCCATCTTGAAAACGGACCTGTACGTCGATGATGTCTGTACTGGAGCTCCTACGGTTGAGGAAGCTATCCTGTTGCGTGACAAGTTGGTCCAGATTCTGGCTTCCGCTGGCTATGAGTTGCGTAAATGGGTGTCCAACTCGCCAGCGCTATTGGAAGGTGTGTTGGAGGATCATAAGCAGGATCCTCACTTGTTTGAAATCGTTGACAACACCGCCATGATGGCCGTCCTCGGCGTTCAGTACCGACCAGTTCAAGACACCTTTACGTACGATGTCGACTTGGAGTCACCTCCTACTTAGACTAAACGACTGGTGTTGTCTACTGTAGCGAGGACCTTTGACCCTAATGGTTGGATCTGCCCGGTATTGTTTTGGGCGAAATGCTTCCTTCAGCGCCTTTGGACCGCTGAATTTGGTTGGGACGAGCTACTTCGGGAAACCCTGTTGGAAGACTGGCTCCAATTTGTATCCGTTCTCCCTGTGGTCAATGAGGTCGCGCTGCCACGCGCCATCCTCCCCCCTGGGGTTTATACTGCCACCCTTCATGGGTTTTGTGACGCGTCCTCTCACGGTTATGCCGCCGCTGTTTATTTGCGCAGCGTCAGCGCAACGGACCAGGTGAAGTTGTCACTGGTCATGGCCAAGAGCAAGGTGGCCCCCCTCCGGACGGCATTGACCATCCCTAAGTTGGAGTTGTCAGGGGCGGTGCTTCTTGTGCGTCTCCTAAATCACGTTGCGCACACTTTGGGTGGAACTGTTGACATTCGGGCTTCTTACGCCTGGACGGACAGTCAAATTGTTTTGTGTTGGTTGAAGACGTCCGTCCACTCTTTGGAGGTCTTTGTTGCGAACCGAGTGTCTCAGATTCAAGGTTCTGAAACGCCTTTGATTTGGAGGCACGTGCCTGGTGACCTGAACCCGGGCGACGTAGCCTCACGCGGATGCATGGCCCCCCGCTTGATTGCTCACCCCCTCTGGTGGGGACCGGACTGGCTGACTCGCCCCGAGGACGATTGGCCTCAAACGCCAGTCTTGATGTCGGATCCTTTGCCCGGACTTAAGGTATTCGCTGTTGGGACGAAGGACCCTCCGTTTGATCCTGATTTTTTGTTGAATCGATACAGCTCCCTCGACAAATTGTTGAACGTCACCTCGTGGATCAGGCGTTTTGGCCATAATTCTAGGAATCCAGGGGACAAGCGCCTGTCACCAGTTCTCTCTCCTCAAGAGCGACAGGAGTCACTCCTCCTTTGGGTCCGCTCTGTGCAGGCTGCACACTTTGAGAAGGAGATCGAGGTCTTGAAGTCTGGTAGGGTAAAGTTGTCGGGAGCTGTTAGTAAGCTGAATCCCTTCTTGGATAAGACGGGTCTTTTGCGTGTTGGAGGACGATTGAGGCACTCTAGCCTTCCTTATGGGGCCCGTCACCCCCTTTTGTTGCCCAAGGAGGGCCACTTGGTTCAATTGTTGGTGACTGATCGTCACGTTAAAAACTCGCATGCCGGTTGCAATGCGCTGTTGGCCATTCTGCAGCGAGAATTTTGGATTTTGTCGGCTCGTCGTACTATTCGTAGCATTGTCTTCCGTTGTATGCCGTGTTATCGGACTAAGGTCTCCACTATGTAGCCCCTAATGTGAGATTTGCCGGCTGATCGTGTCAATGAGGCGAGGCCCTTTGCTGGCGTCGGAACGGACTTTGCAAGTCCCTTTTCGTTGAAGACGTCCACACTTCGAAATAGTAAGATTGTTAAGGCTTATTTGTGTGTTTTTGTCTGCCTGTCAACCGAGGCAGTCCATTTGGAGCTGGTAACCTCCCTCTATACAGAGGCCTTTGTGGCGACTTTGGACAGATTTGTGTCTCGCCGTGGGTTACCTTCTTTGATTAGGTCTGATTGCGATACGAACTACAAGGGTACAAGTAACTATTTGAAGGAGGTATACGCCTTCCTTAATGAGAGCCAGGTTGACATTGGTAATAGTTTGGCCCGCCGAGGGGTCACTTGGTTGTTTGACCCGCCAGCCTGCCCCCATTGGGGGGGTATTTTTGAGGCCGCGGTGAAAGCGGCAAAGGGATACTGGCGGAGATTGTTGGGAGACACCGTTCTCACCTTTGAGGGACTAGCTACGGTATTTTGCCGCATTGAAGCTGTATTGAATTCGCGCCCATTGTGCCCGCTCTCTTCGGACCCGAATGACTTGGAGGCTCTAACACCGGGCCATTTCTTGATTGGACAGCCACTTGTCGCCTTGCCGGAGTACCCCTTTGTTGATGTGAGCCAAAATCGGCTCTCGCGGTTTCAGTTGGTGCAACAGCTCGCTCAGAACTTTTGGA
Source organism: Tholera decimalis (assembly GCA_943138885.2). Lineage (NCBI taxonomy): Eukaryota > Metazoa > Arthropoda > Insecta > Lepidoptera > Noctuidae > Tholera > Tholera decimalis. The sequence continues at coordinate 7,831,451 of OW964568.2, forward strand.
AGCGTTGGAGCTTAGAGTATCTGCACATCCTCCAGCAACGCGTCAAGTGGACGGATAAAACTCATCCGCCCAAGATCGGAGACCTCGTCCTGATTAAGGATGCCAACCTTAAGCCTTTGTATTGGCGCAGGGGGCGCATTCTAAATTTGGTGGCTGGCACCGGATCCATCATAAAGAGAGCGGTCGCAACTTTGTCAAGGCTTCCAATTGATTAGCGGACGGGTAGGCCCGTCCGGGAGGGGGGGGGGGGGGGTAGATGTTCTGTCCAACGTGAAACAAAACGCATCTTTTTGGTTGGCAACATTATTTTCTATTGTCTTTGATTTTTTTTCTTCACTTTGACAGATATCCGTTCTTTGTAAGAACTAACTGCCTTGCTTGTTGAGATTGATTTATTGGTTTTAGTTGAAAATCGAGTTGAATCTGCGCAGTTAAAGACAGTTTAATCGTGATTAGTGATTAATTGAAATCTAGAATCCCGAATTGACTAAAACCCTGGGATATTTTGAACATAACGCCGTATTGAAGTCAGACTGACTGTCCCGCGAGTTTGTTGAAAGTGAATTGGTGATAAATAGCTGCTCCAATCTGGTGCGAAGTTGTGCTAAGTCCCGGCCTGGACCACATATTGAAGCTTGCGTCCTTGTGACCGCCGTGACACCACTTCACAACATTACACAATCATACACACTAACACATATCGCACGGTCGTGATCTACCAGGGTCGCACGCTGTCGTCAACCAGCCACAGGTAAGTGTGCATGTTGGATTATCTAATTGTGTAAAGTTTAATTATGTATTGGTAAGGCCTAAGAGCCCCTATTGTTTGTTTGCAAGCAACGGTAAGACTCCACGTACCGTGGACTGTTCGACCATACCAGTTACCGTTGGCTGGCTTATTGTAGGACTGAACAGAGCTCATTTGGTGCAACTTGTCTTCGCTCGCCGTTGCTCATGATCACTAGCCTCACTTCGGATCGGTGTTGGTTTTTGGTCACAAATCAAAGGCGCTCGCCTGCGCTCGGCCAACGTGTGGGCAGCTCTACAGACTCTCTTCTACATTGATCGTCTGCATTGGCGTTCGACGAACTTGTCGAACGTGTGGAAATTATTTCTTGCCTTGTACCTATTTGCCAACGCTCGCGTTGGCCTACGCTCGGCCAACATGTATTGCAGGCTTTACCGGCAGCTGGTTTATTTGGCAAATTAGTTATTAAATAATACTTTTGCACGTCATTTTGTTTCGTAAATTTTAACACCATGAGGCCAGTGTTTCGTAACTGACCTAACTGAAAGTCTCTTTTGAAGTCTAAACAATCTGTACTTGTCAAATTATATGAGAACCTTCCAGGTTAATGTTTGAGGCGATCTTTTGAGGAAAAATAGAGACAAAGTAACAAGCGAGCGGGTTCTATCCCATTTAAAAATATATAATTATGTTCAATTCGGTCCCGCCTGCTTGTGAATTTTAAAATGAAAATGCACAAAAAAAGGCTTTTTTTATTTTCAGCTTTTCAGTTTTAAATAGTCAATGGGTTTGATAGGAAAAACAGCCGCTCCCCTGAATATGGTCCTCCAAATCCGTTTTTAAACGTTGAATGTCCTAGAGGATTGATTAAAATGAAAAATGGTGAAAAGAATCTAAAATTATTTTTAAAGACCTATTCAACGATGTCAATTGACATAGTTTTTTTTTTCATTTTGACAGTATGGCGTGTGGTTGTCTTTGTGGTGGATTTTGATAATTGTTAAACTTCATGGCTTTACTGGCACTCGCAAGGTTAAGAGGAATCGATTGACCTAAGAATGATTAAACACAGGCCACGCGTTGTATGTATTTTTTGGCAGTATTTGTTCTTCATACTCGTATACGTCAGTGTTTCGTTCTTTTTTAATAGCTAAATATCTAAAGGTTACCTAAATATAATAATTAAAACAATAAATAATATAATTATGTTAGGTATAAGATAAACAAAAGTAAACAGAAAACGCAAATCGTTACGAATATATCGCACCCTTCCTGTAAGAAAGCGGTAAGTGAATTCGGACAACTTTTCAAGAGCTTAAAAAAAGTGTCCAACTTTGTTAAAAAAAAACCAGGAGTACCGTATAAAGAACAAAAGATGGCATTTAGCAGCGGCGAAATGATAGAGTTTCCGATTTTTCATTGTTTTATGTATACTGTGAGATAAGGTTGAATTATACGGTTACCTAAATAATCCCCGAAACTGTTACAAAAGATGCCGGTGTAAAAATGAATATTGCTTTGTTATGATCTTTGGTGTACCGCATCGGCTGCGTTAAGTGTAGTTATTCCATTATGCATGTTACAATTTTAGGCTAGTCTGAAAGTGTAAGTATCAATTACGTAGTTTTTACACGAAAAATTCATTTAAGTAAACAGAAATACATACTTTATGCATGCGAAAGTATCTACGTTTTGCTGGAGCTTCTGAATAAACTTGTTTTTGATTGGAAAAAATATTCAAATAATGAAGTGTATCATCGTAAACTTCTATTTTACTGTTCACAGCTTGTCATGTAAAAAATTGTATGTCAATAGAAAAAGTTAAATTGCTGCGTTTCAATCATACTAATCGATTTAAATTTTGTTTGTATGTGTGCGAAGAAAAAACGTGCTGTAGAAGCCTATAGTAGCCTATAGTCAAAAGTAGAAAAAAAAAACGGAAATCTTCTACCAATTACTCAAACACAGAAAAAAATACCTTTGTTAATGTTAAAACATTTTGACTCTACACTGAGAAAAAAAAAACAACCAGATTTCACGTTGCTTCAACAAGTTTTCGGGTTAAAATAGCGCCTACGTGCTGTTTGGTTGAAACTACGAGTTTGATCTTGTAAAGTGTAACTTATTGATTCTACAAGCTACGTATTATGTTATTTCTACGTTACGTCAGGTCGAATTTACGTTAACATTTTCCGATTGTTTTTACAAGTTTAGAAAGTAAATTTAACATGCACAGCACGTTGTTGTGACATGACTAGCTTGTTGAATCTCAAGCAGCTTGTTAATTTATCTTGTTACTTCTACGTGTTGGGCATATAGTTCCAACATGCTCGCCTTGTTGTTTCAACATGCTTGACATGTTTTTGTGACATGACTATTTTGTTGAATTTACAAGCAGCTTGTTAGTTTATCTTGTTACTCTTACGTGCTGGGCAGATAGTTCTGACATGCTCGCCTTGTTGTTTCCACATGCTTGACATGTTTCTGTGACATGACAAGCTTGTTGAATCTACAAGCAGCTTGTTAGTTTATCTTGTTACTCTTACGTGTTGGGCATATACGTCCGACATGCTCACCTTGTTGTTTCAACATGCTTGACATGTTGTGATATGACTAGCTTCTTGAATCTACAAGCAGCTTGTTAATTTATCTTGTTACTCCCACGTGTTGGGCATATAGTTCCAACATGCTCGCCTCGTTGTTTTTTTTTATTATAAAATAGGTTCGCGTTTGACCACCATCTCACCTGATGGTAAGTGATGATATGGTTGAAGATAGAGCACGCTTATCTAAAAGTAACCTATTCACTCTTGACTTAAAGACTCCTAGGTTATAGCTATCGGGAAACACAGACTCCGGCAGGGAATTCCACTCCTTAGCCGTACGCACAATGAAAGTATTCCCAAAACATTTTGTGCGTATGGGTGGGATGTCCACCATGTAACGATGGCGCTTCGCCGTTTGTCTCGTAGTCCGATGATGGAACGGGCTTGGCGGAATTAGACTGTGTAATTCATCGCGCACTCCCCGAAATTTATTCGATAGAAAACCGATAGACTTGCAACTCGTCGTCGATGTTCAAGGCTCTGGAGCTTTGACTCGACCAGTGCATCGTTGCCAATGAGTCTCTTAGCCCGCTTCTTGATAGACTCAAGCGCGTCCAGTTGGTATTTGGCAAATCCATCCCAAAGATGAGAGCAGTACTCCATACACGACTGAACCTAGGCTTGATAGAGATTGAGCAACTGTTCGGGTGTGAAGTACCGTCTCATCTTTGCTAGAATTCCCAACTTTTTTGATGCTAGTTGAGCCTTAGCCTCGATAAACGGGCCAAAATTGAGGGTAGAAGTTAGTGTTACCCCCAGAAGCTCGATACGGTCGGTTATCGGCACGGTTACACCCCGGAAAGTAGGAGCTGGTTTGAATTGACTCCTTTTTGCGAAGAAGAGACATGCCTGGGTCTTAGCTGCATTAAACTTGACCAAGTTGGCATCGCCCCATTCGGAGACAGCCTTCAAGGACAATTTCAAGCGCCCAACCATGTCCTCACGCAGAGACTGGATCTGTGATCCACCAGCTCGCGCGCTAGGCATATATCTCTCAGAAACTGTGCTGTCGTCTGCATACCCAAAGGTACCGGGAATCAGCAGATCGTTAATATGCAGCAAAAATAAAGTTGTTGAGAGAACAGACCCCTGAGGGACCCCGGCATTAATTGCCAATTGGCCAGACGAGCAGCCATCAATGAACACTCGAATGGACCGATCTCTCAGGAAGTCTTCAATCCAAACGCAAAGTTGAGTGGGTAAATCGAAGGAAGGAAGCTTAGCAATAAGGTTATCGTTCCAGATCCTGTCAAAGGCCTTGGAAATGTCAAGGGAAACAGCAAGTGCTTCCCCGTGCTTCTCAATGGCCTCACTACAGGTATGAATGGCATACGCTACTTATTATATATTAATGGTACACGCTCCATACTCTTACAAAGTATGGACGTGACTGAAATAAGCCTGTAGTTGGCCGGGTCAGCACGACTGCCCTTTTTGGGTACAGGCTGTACGTTAGCCAGCTTCCATGCTTTCGGCACCTTTCCAGTCTCTAGCGAAAGGCGAAACAGGCGTGTCAAGATTGGAGAAAGTTCAGGCGCACAAGTCGCCTTGTTGTTCCAGCATGCATTTTATCATGTTGTAGTTACAGTACGTGCTTGTTCTATCAACTTGTAGCTTATTATGTTACCTTGTTGAATCTGAATTATTGGTTTGTTCTATTCACAGTTGAGGACTGAGTGAAGCGGTCAGACTATAACTGTAAAAAGAACCAGTCTATAATGCAGATTCAACAAGGTAACATAACAAGCTACATAATTAGTTTTTTTTATGTAAACTTAAACAACCAAACATAAATAACGCACAGATAATAACAAAAATACTATATGCAATTACATTTAAATAAATCACTAGCGAACAAAAATTTTTTTTAGTTAAATGCATTACAGCCTTTAACCGCATCTTATTTTGAGGTACCTACGTCGTTGGGTCGCAAAGGAATAATCGTTATATAGATTTGTAAATAAATAACATATATTTTAAGGTCTTAATTATTTATTAATTTACAGTGTTACCACAATGGCGTTTAGAGGATAGAGAACAATGTTCTCTGTCCTAGAAGTTAAAACTACATACAGTTTTGCAAATGTATAGTTGACCAAGTGTTCCACTTTAAACCTTATAGACATATGTTTAGACTTGAAAGTGGTAAGGTAATATCTTGGTCAACTATGCCTTAATTTATGTATATACAAGTATTTTAAGGTCTTATTTATTACAATTTTTATTTTTTGACAATGTGCATCTTTGGTGTTTAAAAGGTTATAGAACAATGCTTCCCTGTCCTAAACTCAGACCAATTAAAAAAGAAGTGAAAACTACATACAGTTTTGCAAATTTATGGTCGACTTACTGAAAGAAGATTCACTTTTGTGACATAAATTATTAATTTGCTTTGATAGTGATTTTATAGAATGAAAATGCTGGAAACATCCTTCTTCTCCGCAATGAAACACGGTTTTTTCTAAGACAGCAAAACACAGAGAACGCAAATGGTTACAAAGAGATCTAGTATTAGAAAATTGAGCCTTACACGCAAAACAAGTTAACATTTTAATCCTTTAAATCACCCATTAAGGTATGAATAACACTAAGTGATTTATCAAATTTAGTGTTTATGTTATATAATGCTCTTTGTATAAACAGCCAAATGAGATAAGATTCGTCAGAGTATTCTGCTCCTGTCGCATGTATAATCTTAAATGCCAAATCCACTCCCTGGAGTAATGAATTTACTTTGTAAATAGTCTGACCAACAACGCCGTAAATTTTTAAAATATCACAAATTGTGCCCGTGTAGATTATCAAGGGCTGAAATGTTCGTCCGAGTTTCACCAATTTCGTTCTCTTACTTGATACTGCTGTTTGTAGATCATCAACGCCAGCTATTTGCAATATAAATCCATCCCGGATTTCACTACGCGATGGCTTCCTTGAGAGCTTTCCTTTTTTCTTTGATACTGTTGAAGGCACTAAATATGGCAGCAACAACAACGCTGCATTGATTTCCGACTCTGGTTTGGTATCTGTAACTATAATAAGTAATGTTCAAACTGCAATCTGCGTAAATTACGTACTCAATGAAAACAGTAGGGAAGAGCAAAAAAAGTCATGCAACGTCAATAGTATCACAAATCACACAGTAGGTAACCACAACATACTTACGTCCGGTTTGCTCGTGTGGAAACCTTACAAAATAAAACAAATTAATTATTGATGTTATCTCCAGTAAATTTCTGGTATGTATTTTAGGAGGTACCTATATTGGCACTTAGTAAAAAGTATTCTAGTTGAAAATAGCAGGGGAAACAACTCACCGTAATTAATGCTGTCCATATTAAGCATACGCCTGACCCGTGGGTTTCTTACCACCACACTCAGCGGACGATGTTTTTTTATCCTCGATTGCTTCCAAAATTTTAATTCGCCAAGTCAACATACACCTACACCACGATAGCGCTGACGCACGAATGCAATAATGCATGCAATGCGTCGACGTGACACCCCCGCGCCACCGCAGCCGCACGACCGCGCGCTCGCAAGCGCAGTTCCACACTTTGGTATTAAAATCTAACTCGTGTATAAGTAAGTTTTGAGGGTTTCCGATCTTAGATTGTCGTTCTAATATAACTTAAGTACAGGTACACCAAAAACTTTCACTTAATGTCTATGTGTATATGAAAAACAAGTGTTCATTATTACGATTTGTATAAAACTATTTTCTTCGTAGAGCAAAGAAGTAAGTGCAGCTACGCGTCAGGTATTTATGACAACTGCTTGGAGAAACTACGTAACGATAGTAACGCAAAACAATCCGGCAACAAGTTTCGTGCAATAAGTAAGTAAGTGGACTTGCAAGACACGCCTTCGCAATAGTATCCAAGAACAAATGCCTATGTTTATTTACTTTTATAAAGTTATGTTAATTCTTCGTGTTAGTTATGGGTATGTGTGTTTATGGCTTTATACCCAGGGAAATTTGTAAAATAAATAAATGTATGTATGTTTACATCTATATAAGAATGGAAAACTATTTTATTTTTTGTCGCAAAAATACTCATTTTTTGTGACAGTACCCTTATTTTTGGCGCTAGCTTCATGAAAATTTGTGAGAAGGTGTATTAGAGTACGCTCGATTTTTTGCAATAATAAAAAAAAATATGACGCAAGTTGAGTTACGCGACTCTTCCAGGAAGGGTGCGATATTTTTAACATCTTTTTATTATATTGCAAGATTAATTTAAGGGTTCCGTAGTAAAATACAGAACTCTTTTAGTTGTGATGTCTATCCGTCCGTTCACAGTTTTCCTCAGAGAAATTAATGCTGCGAAGCTGTAATGTAGAATGGTTATCACCATTCTGATGATATCATATTTTACTTTCGAAAAGGCTGGTTGACACTTCCGTGACCCAAGGTCTTGATTTTACTTTGGACAGAGGCTATTACAGGGGCATTGCCATACAACGTGGCAATGCCATCATGCACTTGGGATCATTATCAGCCGACAGCGTTGAGGGCAAACATTTTTATGCTTTATTTTAGTTTGTATGTTTAGTTACGATTGAATAATAATATTAATACCCAACGAGCACATTAGTGGAAATAGCAGCCTATTTTGTTACTTTGGGTTGTAAAATAGCGGTTTAAGGGTTCAAAAAGCAGTTCAGAGTTGCATATCTGCATCCGTAAACGTCTATAGTTATAAAAGTTACTTAAGGTGCTATAAGCTGAATCAAATACTACCCTAGCCTTCACAGTAGTCTACGGTAGAACTCATTTACCACTTACACCTTTATATGAGAGTTACGAAGGTCATTCTGCCACTCACAGGTGCACAGTAGTTTCCATTGTAACTTGTATAGGTTATAGTTATAGTAATCACTATTATATTACTATAAGTTTCATTATAGAAATAATAGAAACTCTTATGCATACTATAGTTACAAAAAAATCATCAGTGTAACTAAGGCCTTTAGTAGCAATAGTCATTCCTTGCAGGCTCAATCCATTCGCCATTTTACAGCAGCTTTTGTAACTATTATAAAACATTTAATAAAATGGATGCTAAACGAATAAGTACGTAACTAGATCTTATAACCTCAAAAACAGGAAAATAGGAGCTTTTTGTGGCTGTGAGTTGCACTAGGGGAACAAAAATCACTGGAAGCGTTAGAAGGGTGAAAATTAGCGCTATGATTCTCAAAAGGGAGTTATTAGAGCTCAAACTGCAGGTTATGACTACATTACAATGATGCCATGATTTTTTTAAGAAAACTTATAATTCACTTGCAAAATTGAGTTGATAAACATAGTTTTTCAGTTAAATGTGCATTAAATGTACCGGTAAGCAATCGGCCACTTGCGAATAGTAAGTTATCGACACGTAAAAATACGGAAATTATATTTATTCTGTATAACCAATAAAAATATCACATAACTTTTGTTAATTCTTTAAAAATCATAAAAGCGCGTTAAAATTACTCGAAAATTATCTTATATATCTACAGTAAACTGGACAGCGTTTAAAGTATCTTTATATATCTTGCTAATACAGAATACAAACATTTACTTCTTTTTGTTTTATTTTCATGATGGCGACGAAAACACTTTACCAAAATATTACAAATAATGTCAACTGAAGATATATGTACAATAAAGAACTATAATCAATTCATTCGTTCAAAATCATTCAAAAGTAGAGCTACGAGAGCTTTAGTATAGTGTTAATAAATCGTTATAGCTATTGTTCAAGACTATAATAAGGCCAGTGCAACGGTACTGGTGTGTCCGAACTGTCCATGGTTCGTGGAGCCCTACCGTTGCTTTCAACGAACAATAAACAAAAGGCTCTCCGGCCGACAACAATCCATAGCCTCTGAGGCTTTATAAATACCTTATTACCACTAACCTTCTGTGCTGGGTTCGCCAAGCTTCGACCTTCCTAGGTCACGCCCAAGTGTGGTATGTATGTAATTATGAGGTGAGTAATTGAAAAGTGTGATGTAAGTTACGTGTTCTAGAACGTTCACAAGGCGCCAGTCTCCAGATGGCGCGGTCCTGATCAGCATCACAGCCCAACTTACACCAGATTGAAGCTATTTATCACTACTTATTTCCAACAAATGCGCGTGCCACGAGGTGGCAACAACCCGGCGATAAATCCAAAAATATCCCGGGGTTTTCGTCAAATGGGGATTACAACTTCAAACAATAGTTAACTCGCGACCCAATTATGGGTTTCAACACGCGATTCCAAACGATATTTTACCAATTACAATTAAATCAACAGGTCCGACGCGGACATTTTTCTACAACGGAACCAAAGTCTATCTGTCAAGTGAAAAAGTTATGTCAAGTGTCAACATCAAAAAGACAATAGAATGTTGCCACACCAAAGATCGTTCAAAAATACATTTGGGACGCAACAGCTATTAAGGAACCTTTATGCAACCGTTGTGCAGGTTAAATGGAACTTTAGGTTGCATAAAATGGCGCCCAAATAGCGCTAAAGCGGCTGCTTTAAGTCTGCAGTAGACGCTCTAGCGCTTACGTATATTACCATAAGTAATAATCGGATACGCTCCAAAGCTCTAATGCAGCCCATTTGTGCTAGTTGGGTAATATGTACAACAGTTTACTTGAACATAAGTTACTCAATATAAAAAAAATGCCAATCATTTTAGACGTACCTTACAGGTAAAGAGGGTATACTTTTCTACCCGACTGCGCTATGTAAAGGAGGATAATGTGATTATGAGTCTATGTATGTATGTTTGCACCTACGTGGCATTGTAGAAGCCAAACGTATTTAGATTTAAATAATTCTTACGTTAAACGATTTATCTTAACCTTGCTTCCTTTTCATTCGTTATAGGCTCGCGTTTGACCACTATCTAAACTGATGGTAAGCGATGATGTGGTCGAACATGAAGCACGCTTGCCTAGAAGAGTAACCTGTTTACTCTTGACTTAAAGATCCCCAGGATATAGCCATCAGGAAATACAGACTGGCTGGGAATTCCACTACTTAGCTATACGCATAATCCGGCCCCGGTTCAATCCATGGTCCGGAGCGAGGAGGTATGGGTATTATAGTCACCTCCGTCTGCGAAGCAGTTATGCAAGCGAAAGAGGTGGTGGGACGTGCGAGGGAGAGGAGGCCGCAAGGCCCTCACAGCCCTTGCACCTCAGCCGCCGCAGGAGACGCTTCGGGTGTCGGGAGTCGCAGGGTGACTCCCGGCCACCGTAGGCGCGGCTCGCCTCTCTCATACACAAAAAGTGGAGAACGTTTAAATATATAAAGTATAAAAATTACTAGTTAATGTTTTAATTACAAATGTAGAAAAGAGCTTCTTAATTACCGTGTTTGCCTTCCAAACGATTGTAGTTAAACAATTATAACATTGACGTCATTTATATTGTTTGTGATATGAAAAATACATAAATAAAACAAGTTTTTCTCGAAATACCTAATTTTAGAACAGGATAATGTGCCAATAAGGTCACGCGCGAGCCGAACTCACGCATAAAGGGTTCCAAACGAGACCTTTTTCATTGAAATTTTATTAAACGACCTCGATATATATATATATATATATATATATATATATGGGCGTCGATAATAAATTAGTCGAATATTGAAAAGAGATTATGGTTGTTTTTAAAAATAAAAAATGTCGGATGTATGGTCGATAATCTGGGGTAAGGGGTCGATAGCGACGAGCGAGAGTGACGAGACTGGATCGAAGTGTGGCAAAATAATAAACTCAAGTTACTCCGGTGAATCAGTTTTATTTCTACGCCCAATTGAGCATTAAAAGACCCACATATATATTAATAAAAAGTTATAGAAAGGGGGTTATGAAAACTCTGCTTCCACAATTTGTTAAGAAAATGTATTAATTACACGTAGGTAGTTACCTAATTGTGTCATTATTATTTAGTCAGGCGTTGACGTAGAACTGTTAGATAAGATAAAAATAACCCAATTTAGTATTGAAGTAATGTGATTTGAACTTGAATCGTATTTATTTGATACCCTCCGGTTCTGAGATTCCATGGTTCTGAACTTACTTATCACCTACAGAAATCCTGGGCATCTGAATGGGAGAATATTTTCCTGACGACATCTAAAATTCTAATTCAAAGGCATGATCTGCTTTGAGGAACGACGATGACTTTCGACGTGCTTGGAAATTGTTGAATTGGATAAGGACGGGATTTGGGATCTGTACTCACTTATATCGTAAATGGAACTAGTGCGGACCACTAGTATGTGTTGCTACCGACACCGGGTCCTCTAACTCTAACGAGAATTTTGCAACATTAACCAAAAACTTGTAAGATCGTTTCCTACACACCAACTAACCAAGGGTAGATATCTGAAGATGAGACTTATGGGCTGAGTTCTTGCGCATGATGAGAGTACATTATAAATAAAACACTAGACTGGTTTGGTTGGTCATATCATTAAATATAATTATACGTTCTTCAGACACGTGTTGGTTGTTCCATTACTTCTAAATTTCACAGTTTAAGTTAAATAATTAAATACACTTACAGTCTGGGGTTTCTTAATTACCCTTGAACAATAGATTTCAGTTGATTCAATCATGGCACGGGTTCCGCCAGCGGTACCGCACCTGTGTGGTGTGCTTAATCAAAACGTGGCATTGTTTCTGCTCGGAACCGACTCACACCTTATGTTCTATGACGTATATGGTGAAGAACTCCCTTTATATATCTTCACAACATGACCATTTCTTCTTAATTAAGTTAAAATCTTACTAATTAACTATAATATGCAACCCGAGAACAAGAACAAGACAACGTGGTGTTAGCATAAATCGGATGCTTAACCTAATTTCAGACATGTGATAAACATTTTTACTCACGGACATTCTGCGATTGATCGATACATTGGTTTTATATTTCACCTTGGTGTCCTGCCTTTCCTTCGTCATTATTAATGGGCTTTTACGCCTAAGTAAATCTTTATATCTCTTAAAAGCTTGTGACCTTGCTTTGTCCGCAGACCAGAGAGCAAAAAAGAAAAATAACGGCTCTTGTCTTGACAGCTAACTAATCGTCTCTGACCATGACAACAGACAATTACTAATTGGGTCACCTCAGCATAGAATCTTACTAAATTAATTTCCCCGGGCATGCCGCAATTGCGGCGGTCCTCACTGGACACGAAAGTTTCAGGAGGTACCTGTATCTGATGAGGAAGGAAGAAACGCCTGGGTGTCACCACTGCGAGGATCGCCCTGAGGACACAGTAGAGCATACGGTGTAAGATTGCCACGCTTAGGCAGAGCATCGACGTGTCCTCACGGTGGCGATAGGCGGAGACCTCTCGCGCCCGGCATTGGTCGAGGACATGCTGCGGGGCGAGACGGAGTGGGAAGCGGTCGCCTCCTTCTGCGAAGCAGTCATGCTATCGAAGGAGGCCGCGTGAGGGAGAGGATAGCGTCCTCCCTTCAGCCCAGCCGCAGTGGCAGACGCCCACGGCATCGGACGTCGGCCGACGATCTCCGGCCACCGTAGGCGCAGGCATGCGGACAGCGAGTAAAGGGCAAGTCGCTGTCCGACCATGGACCATGCCCGGGTCGACGGCGCGTTGTGTTCCACGCGCGCCTCATAGAACGTCAGCAAGATGACGAGGCCCCCCCTGTAGAGGGCCGAAGCCTGCCGGGGTCGTGGGACTTATCTCATTACCGTGACCCCGGAAAGTAAAGGGCTATTGAAGGAATAACGTGGATTTTAGTCTGTTCAAGTTTGTCAGTCCCTCCGGCCCTGCCCGGGGTGGGAGGACTCATTTGATGATTTTACCACGAAAAAAAAAAAAAATTTACTTCCCACATTTTTTGCATAAGGAGAACCATTAATTTAATTCTTATTTATTATTATGTTTAAATATATTCATTAACTCAAATTCTAATACTGGATACACATTCGCCACGCCATCTATAACATCTTCCGAGAGTTACCATCCTACATGGAGTGAGTGCACATCATTGCCATCGGTAGATGGTGCCAGCATATTGCTTTTCCATAATTATGACTTTTTTAAACGTTACAAACTCAGTAGTGTACTTAAAAACTATATATATTTGAAGTAGATAAACATATTCAGCTCTCTACAACTTATTCTGTAAGTGCCCACTGCAGTAACAAATTGGGCGTAACCCAGTTTGGTCTTAATAAACTATAAATAATTTAATACTTTATTTCAGATCACACAAGAATACATAAACTACAGAAACTATCTGGAATTGGACGTCTCAAAAACCTCGTATCATGCAACTAGTGCATTCTCACAGAAGCATGAATTTCAACATTTCTAACCCTGTGCCATAATAATGGAGAGTTCTACCTACAGCACAATGTACTCGGCACTTTAAAATCACCGTTATTTTGAAATCACAGACTTCAATTTTATTAATATGTAGGTACATAGGAGATGTATAGATGTAATAATTGCAATGTCTATTTTGTATTTATTTACAATATTATAATCTTTGTTTAACCTCACCTAAGCACACCACCTCTACAATCAGTAAGTAACTTTCCCATTCCAATTGGTTTTAACAAGCTCCAGATCGTCAAATTGGATGAAAATGAATAAAATATCATAAAAAAAGTATTTTAACCCATTTAATCCAAGCTTAATGTCCTAAAACTACCAGGCATCCCCATGTATTGTTCATTGAATTTGTCTAATTGTCGCTTAGATTCATCCGTACATGCTCTGTTCATTTCCTTCATGAGCTCTTGATGTGACTCTGTTGCTAACGTATTGACTAGATTCCCTGAAAAATAATAAGTTGTAATTATTATAAGTACAGTGCGTTTCAACTGCTATTAGGAAAAGCTTAACGCTATACTGCGACGTCTTATCTGTCAAATCGAACCATTTGGGTAGAGAGAATAAAATTAAAATTATTTATTTACAAATATTGAGCGAAACAAAACTAGTGCCCTTTCCATATTTTGGTGCCCAAACGTGAGCCAATCATCAAAAATAATTTTCTTTTTAATAATTTTGTCATAACTTCTGGGCCTTTGCGCCATGCGATTTCTTTACTTTCGAGCGTGTTGGTGCCAACAATGAAAATAGAGAGAAGAGTGTGAAAAACTACGTATGACTTTAAATAATTAAATATTATATTTCAATTTGATGTGAGACCCGGTTAAACAGTGTTGCGTCAAGCAGCGCCACCTGTTAGTAAAATGAGAGGACGGCTCTTTTCAAGACAGATTTTATAAGTCGATCGGTCAAGACAAGCAGCGCCATCTACTACTCGACGGCGAAGACGTTTTTGTTCGAGGAGGATCTGCGAGCGCCGCGCCACCAGTGTGCTTTTTTTGAACTGAGGATAAAGTATACAACGTGTAATTTAAAGGGTATATACAATTATACATACCGAGTGCACGGCTTCTTTGGATGATAACAAACGATATGGCAAGGGTTTTCTAATCCTATGTCTACATGTGTGGAGCATATTAGAAATTAAATACATTGATACTAGAGGCCGAATTTTTCAAATTAAGAAGAACGAAGAGAATTATTGTTTTATTGGCAAGTGACGTGGAAAGTGATGACCCTCATAGTGCTGTGACACGTTTGTTATTACTGGTATTCAAGAAACATATGAAACCAATAATTTGGGGTTAATTCTGTGAGTCACTTATTTTGAGCTGAAACTTTGCATAGAGACTCCATACCAGATGTTGTCTTCAGTCCTTTTGGATAGCTATGGGGTTTCCGTAACACGTTGCATATACCCAAATCTTTTAAAATTGTAACAGTCAGAAATATATTCATTGTAATATTTATCTGAGCATGATTGAAGAAGCCCCTGCCTGCCTTGCCTGTCTTCATTGCCAAAACACAAAGTAAAATAAAAAGTTATTATTTTTCGCCATTAAGCTTTCTTTGCACACCGTACTTTTTGAGGGACATTTGGCAGAAAAAGGTTATTAACATTCTTAATAGCATTTGAAATGCATAAGAATGTTTATTGTTGATGGCCCGCGTTTGACCACCACCTCACTTGATGGTAAGCGACGATGTGGTCAAAGGTGAAGCACGCTTGCCTACAAGTAGGGAACCTATTTACTTAAAGACAATAAAACTCAATTGTATCCGGCTAGACTGAAAGCTGACCCCAACATAGTTGGAAAACGGCTGAGCAAATGATGATGATCGTCCTCTTGTTCTTAAACTAATTCTATCAGCGATTCAAAAAATCAACATTGAAAATGCCAATGCCAAAATAATTACTTGTTCACTGGGCCACCACTGCATGGTGGCCCAGTGAACAAGTAATGAGTTCTAACTGCATGGTGGCCCAGTGAACAAGTAATGAGTTCTAACTGCATGGTGGCCCAGTGAACAAGTAATGAGTTCTAACTGCATGGTGACCCAGTGAACAAGTAATGATTTTTAACCTAAGACTTTGTGAAATTTTCATAATCTCCGCTGCTCTAGAAACGGTGAAGAAAAACATTGATACAATACAATAGTGATACCTACATAACTCACGCATACACTCTACACCACTCCTAACACAACACATGCCCTCTCACTCAAACACCACAATTACAATTTCTTCTCTTTTTATTTGCATGATTGATCATCATAATAATATTGTTTGTTATCTTTATGGACCTTGTTACTGGTGGAAACTGATTTTTGATCTACCAAGACACAGGCTATAAACCTAGTTTGGGAGCCAGTATACAGTATGTTACTCCACTAATTTGTAAACAATTAAAGATGCTAGATATAAATAAAGGGCCAGGACCGGATCAGATACCTCCTTACTTTTTGAAATGCTCAGCGAACACAGTATGCAAACCATTATTCAGAATATTTAATCAATGCATGTGCAAGGGTTTGTTTCCAACTGTCTGCAAAATGGCTAATATAGTACCGGTCTATAAAGGCGGTGCCAGACAAAATATTGAGAATTATCGACCTATTTCTCTTCTCTGTACACTTGCTAAATTGTTTGAAAAGCTAGTTCACCATGAGATATATCCGCTTATTCAACATTGCATAATTCCGGAGCAACATGGTTTTGTGAAACAAAAATCGACTGTTATCAACTTAATGATTTTCACTTCCTGCTTATTCAATAATATGGACATCAGAGCCCAAACCGACGCAATTTACACTGACTTCAAAAAAGCCTTTGATAGAGTTGACCATGAAATACTTTTAAACAAAATTTCATTTAATGGCATCAAGGGTAATCTATTGCGCTGGTTTCAGTCTTATATTTGTAATCATAGTCAAACAATAGTAAGTAACGGGTACCATTCTAACACACTCTTGGCTACTTCCGGAGTTCCGCAGGGTTCAATTCTGGGTCCTTTGTTGTTTATTCTTTACATTAATGACATTAGTAAGTGCTTTCAAAACAGTAAATTTTTATTATACGCTGATGACTTAAAAGTTTTTAAGAAAATTTTATCGATCAATGATTGTTACCTACTACAAGACGATTTAAATAGATTATCTAATTACTGCGACAAGAATAAACTAAAATTAAGCATCTCCAAATGTAAATACCTCAACTTCACCAAAACCAAAAATATAATTGACTACAATTACTGTCTCTGCGATGAACTCCTTCTTAAAGAAACTCAAATTTGTGATCTGGGTGTACTTTTGGACTGCAAACTTCACCTTAATTTACACATTGAAAAAATTGTAGCCAAAGCTTTCCAAATGTATAATCTTGTAATGAGATCGTCATCTGATTTCAAACGCCCAGACACATATCTATATCTTTTCAACTCTTTAGTACGACCACAAGTAGAGTACGCGTGTATGATATGGGACCCTTACTATGCAAAATATGACAAAACAATTGAAATAATTCAGCGAAAATTTTTGAAAAGTTTGCAGTTTAAATGTCACTTGCAGCGTCTACCATATAAAGAGTCGTTACAGAAATTTAAACTACTTACACTACAATCAAGGCGTCTATTACTCCAAGCCATGATGCTCCGTGGACTAATACACAACAAATTTGATTGTCCTGAACTTGTGAATAATATATTTTATGTCGTGCCCAGAACCATAATAAGACGAGAGGCACGCGCTTACCCACTCTTTGCTACGACCTTTAGTCGTACAAATGCGGGTGAGCGGGCGCCTCTCCACAGATTAGTCAAAATATATAACCAATATTTTGTTAAAATAGACATATTCGCACTACCTCATAATTTATTTAAAAAATAATTGATTGATACACTTAAAACCTAATAGTATAAGTTTAAAATAAGCCCTAATATTATAAGTTATCAATACTGTATGTAAGTCAATAAAAATTAAAAAAAAAAAAAGAAATTGTAATTTGTGGAAACGTTGTGAATTGTACGTTTACCTATGTAATTATGTATATCTAGTTGTAAGACAAAATGTACAATTGTTGGTTTTCCCTAATAAAATAAAATAAATAAAAAAATAATGTTAACTTATAATCTTGTAATGAGATCGTCATCTGATTTCAAACGCCCAGACACATATCTATATCTTTTCAACTCTTTAGTACGACCACAAGTAGAGTACGCGTGTATGATATGGGACCCTTACTATGCAAAATATGACAAAACAATTGAAAGAATTCAGCGAAAATTTTTGAAAAGTTTGTAGTTTAAATGTCACTTGCAGCGTCTACCATATAAAGAGTCGTTACAGAAATTTAAACTACTTACACTACAATCAAGGCGTCTATTACTCCAAGCCATGATGCTCCGTGGACTAATACACAACAAATTTGATTGTCCTGAACTTGTGAATAATATATTTTATGTCGTGCCCAGAACCATAATAAGACGAGAGGCACGCGCTTACCCACTCTTTGCTACGACCTTTAGTCGTACAAATGCGGGTGAGCGGGCGCCTCTCCACAGATTAGTCAAAATATATAACCAATATTTTGTTAAAATAGACATATTCGCACTACCTCATAATTTATTTAAAAAAGAATTGATTGATACACTTAAAACCTAATAGTATAAGTTTAAAATAAGCCCTAATATTATAAGCTATCAATACTGTACGTAAGTCAATAAAAATTAAAAAAAAAAAGAAATTGTAATTTGTGGAAACGTTGTGAATTGTACGTTTACCTATGTAATTATGTATATCTAGTTGTAAGACAAAATGTACAATTGTTGGTTTTCCCTAATAAAATAAAATAAATAAAAATAAAAAAATAATGTTAACTAACAGAGGGCTTTCCCGTTAACCAGGGAGGACAAAATCATAATTGCTTAAACATAAGATCAATCAACTGGTAGAAGACACTGGCTCCTGTAACACAGGTAATAGGAGGAGGAGTCAGGGATTCACCGTAGTTGTAAAACCTTTTTGATGCTAATAAAGATTATTTATTTATTTATTTATGACATACGTTCTATACCTCCACGTAAATAAAAAAAAGCAACTTACTATGTAAAATCTCAATCGACTTTTCTTTCCCTCCATATTCTTCCGGTAAAATGTCTATCGGTAGAAACTCTTTCAAGCCGTCAATAGAACTAGCCACATGTATTCTACTGGCTATCTTCTCTGAGAAGAAAGGTTTCACCATTTTCACGAAGCCATCAATAAATTTTGAGCTGGTTAGAAATATAATGCCTTTTATTTTGGTGCCATAGCCTTCCTGTAAATTACAAAATATTATTATATTTACAAAATTTACAAAATATTTTCTAACTTTTTGTGTGTTTTGTTTTTGTGGCATAAATCAATTCTTTCTCTTTCCTTTTTTTTCATATATATATATATATATAAATCTGAGAGGGAATCCCCAGCCTAAGTGTGTTACACAAAAATAGATAAATGCAATCAGGTGCATTTCCTTTCATCTTATTCACTGTGTGATTTATGTTACTGAGCAGAAGAATATTCAAACTACATATGTTTTCGATTATGAAAAAATATGATATTTTATGAGTTTAAACACGTAGGTTGTTAAAGTTTACATTTAAAGGCATAATTATATATTTCTCATAAGAACATTCTGGTTCCCTTACAACACAAAATATAGCATGAAAATACCTGACAATAAATAGCATTCACTCTTGCAATTTTAGAGGTTTTCTGTTACACTATGCAAATGTACTTATTATGTTTGTTTTTAAAAATGCATTTGTAGTATAGTAGCTATAGTGTTGACCCTAAACTAGGTCTATATTTGCTTTTTTATGGTTCATAATAAGTTGAGAGACATTTAGAGTTGGTAAACCTTTCAATCGAACATGCACAGTACAATTTTTTTGTTCCTTTGATAATGTTTGTCACTTTCTATAGTAGTTATGTCTCCGTAGTCGAATAAATGTACTTCTATTATATTCTTAAGTGTTAAGAAACCCTTTATCATACATCACTCTTACCGTGATAACAGGTATAAACTGCTGCAACTCAACTAGGTTTAATTTTGACAAGACTTCTGCTGCGCTGGTGTCTAATATATCACAGATCAGAGTGAAGCCTCGACAGAAATCCGTGTTTTTTAAATACTCTGCCACCTGAAACAGATAAATGATGATAAAAATGTTAATTAAAAAGAACTTTTTCACCGTAAAATAAAACTTTGTGAGATAGATTTAATTTATGTACCCATATTTCATTAAAATCGGTTAAGTGATTTAGATGTGCAAGTATAAGAAAGACAGGCAGACAGAGTTTGACAGGCAAAATATTCATACTATACATACTTAAAAATTAGACTGCCTCGCTGCCCTTTTTTATGTTCCGAGGTGGAAATCCTCATGGATGTCCTCCGCCCTGGGGCGGGCGAAGTGGTCTATCAGACTCATACTGACTAAAACAACAAAGTGAAAAATGACCTTTTGTGGTTTAACAGCCTTTTAGTTAGTGCAGGGTATCAGTAGTCACAGGGGGAGCAAAACACCTCACTCCCCCCGCCTAAAGTGATAGGGCACTAGTCGGGAGCCGCGATGTTGAATACTTATGTGTTCCCGCAACCCCCGGCGCATGTGTACGAAGGAACACGGGGTGGTTTTAGTCAGTAAGTGTCTTGCAGACCCCTTCGCCTGCCCCAGGGCGGAGCACATCAATGAGGATTGCCACCTCGGAAAAAAAGCCAGCTCGTTGGTCTAGTATTCGTAATCGCGACTGCTGAACAGGTCTCGGGATCGGTCTGTGTGATACCCGCCTCGGAAAGCACGCAAAGCCGTAGATCACCCTTCATTTAAACATCTTTAACATTCGTTATGAGTAGTCAGACGCCATATAATCTGACCCTGTTCTGGCCAAGGGTATTGTGTTAGCTGCTCCATATAAAACACTAAGGCTGGAAACAGTGCTCGACCGACGGTCAGCGCTGACCGTCAGTCGGCGTAGTTATATCTATGCAAGCCTATGAATGCGCACTCAGCTACGCTGACGATTTTCACGACCGACGCGCGACGGTCAGCGCTGACGGTCAAAATGTACGGTCAGCGCTGACCGTCGGTCGAGCACTGTTTCCAGCCTAATACTCAACTGCATCTGGTTAGACTGGAAGCTGATCCCAACAAAAGGGAAAAGGCTAAGCCAAAAGACTTATTGGCAACGATCCACTGGTCGAACCAAAGCTCCAGAGCCTTGAACATCGACGTCGAGTTACTAGTCTATCGGTTTTCTATCGGTTACATTTCGGGGAGTGTGCGATGGAATTACACAATCTAATTCCGCCAAGCCCGTTCCATCATCGGACTACAAGACAAAGAGCGATGCGCCATCGTTACTTGGTGGACATCCCACCTATACGCACTAAACGTTTTGGGAATACCTACATTGTGCGTACGGCTAAGGAGTGGAATTCCCTGCCGGAGTCTGTGTTTCCCGATGGCTATATCCTAGGGGTCTTTAAGTCAAGAGTGAATAGGTTATTTTTAGGTAAGCGTGCTCCATCTTCGATCACATCATCACTTACCATCGGTGAGATGGTGGTCAAACGCGAGCCTATTATCAATAAAAAAAGCAGTTGATGACGTACTTAAAGATTAGATTATACCAACTTCTGCCCGCGACTTCCTTCGCGTGGTAGGATTTTCTCTCGTAAATGTTGATTCCGTGGGAATTGCGGGTTATCCATACATTAATATTATGCAAAAGTAACTCTGTTTGTCTGTCTGTCAGTCTATTACCTTTAAACCGCTGAACCGATTTAGATCAAATTTGGCCTGGGAATAGTTTAGGACTTTGAAAAGGACATAGGATAGTTTTTATCCCAAAATCCCTCCGTCGTCTCTTAGAAACATATAACACATACTTTTTCGATCTTGATATATTTTCATTATCTCAATCAAATTTTAAAAGGATGGCTATTCAATTGCTTGCACAATAATTATTACTTATTCTAACTAACTCAAATCGCCTCCAGATGCGTGATTTTGTTTTAAGTCTACTTAATAGATTATTCCGCGGACATTGGTGTGGGTTACATGTTTACTACTACACTAGTTTGATATTTACTAAAATTATAACATGTAACTGTTTTATGTCCCAATTAAAATTATTAACAAAAAAAATAATATGTAAATATTAAAAAAAAAATCCACGGGATCGGTATTTACGCGGGAAAAACTTCCCACGTGAACGAAGTCGCGTGCAAAAGATAGTAATCTATACATCCATCCGCACAAACTCACATTATAATATTAGTAAGACTTAAATGTTAGATACTCACAACTACAAAGAATTTGAAAAGTAAGGTATAATCGTTCTGTTTGACGTCTGAACTGGATCTGACTTTGACGATGATCACCCTGTGGTACTCCTCGGTAAGGGTTGGAACTAACGCGAAAATCCTTGAAAAGAAAAAAGATAACGTTGAGTATACATTACAATACCATCAGGTGTGATCGAGGTCAAGAGCGGGCTCAATCGTAATACAAAAATAAAATATAAAAAATAATTAATAGTTTAAAAAACCAGAAACACACTTTTAAGACTAATGTAATGAGCAGAAATTAGAAATGTTTACTAGTAGGCAGTCCAAGGTTCCATCAGCCACCTTCCAATTCCATCGTCAGACCAGTTCGATGGTACCATAATATTGTATTGTCGTCTAGTCTACACATAATTGCCAAGTTTCATGATGATACAACAATTAGATATACGTTTAATTCAGATTCTTAGATTTTATTGCATACTTAAATCGTTACAGATCGACCTAATAATAAATCTATGGATTACGCGGTAATTCAAAAAGGTTAAGAAAACCGATAACAGATTTTATTTTGGTTTGTTATAACCTTGAAACCTGATCGTGTTCAAAGTCCATTACGTGGCCTTTCTCACAAGTGCAAACACGACTATGATATTATATTCCATCATGGAATGCCAGTGCCTATCTTCCGGCTTCATCATCAGACCTTGAAACCTAATCGTGTTCAAAGTCCATTACAAGACTTTTCTAAGAAATCCAAAACTACTATGATACGATTTTCCATCATGAAGTTCCAGTTCATATCTTCCGGCTCCATCATCAGATCAGTTTGACAGTACCATATTATTGTATTATAAAACCACATACAGCTGCCAATTTTCATTACGCTACGACCCTTGGAAGATGGTTAAATTGGTTACCTTAGGTTTCATTACATGGTTAGTTACATACAGGTCGACCTAATAAAAGCGTGTTAAAAACAACCATTGTTTATATATTTACACTTCATGCACATAGATGGTAAAGGTGTACCAGTCAACCATGAGTGGTTAAGAGATAGCGTGGAAGGTGGTTAGGACTTGAAACGAGATAATACAGTTATATTTATTGTTTTAAGTATCTGATATTCGGCACTTTTGCAAGCGATCACGGATGAAGACTATACCAAGACTTTTAATTCGATGTAGTAGACTGACAGTTCCGGTGTTGTAAGATAATAACGTCTACGATATTGTGATGTAACTAAATTAATCGATTCGGGAATAAAATCGAATAACGAGGTAAACTATTTTTTTTTTTTTATAATTTTGTGTGAAATTAACAAAATATTAAATGTGATTATGAAGGGACGTAAAAAATAAAACGAATAGATCCAGATATTATTTTTTTTAGCCCTGTTACTGTACCTACACGTTCCAACGGGGTGGTACAGGGGCAGTCTTTTTAATAGTAATCTCGCACAATTTAACATGCAACACAGTTTATACTAGCACAGGTATTACAGATTCTGATTTTATTACGTAAAAACTTATTGTCAATAAATAAATTCATTATTATTATAATTTATTAAAATATTCATCACATGAAACAATTTGCAAAAGAGTGGTTTTTATCGTGTCTGGTTAGATATGAATATTTTTACTAAAAATAGATTTAACTATAATAAAATATAGTTTCATAATAATTAAAAATAAATAATAATAGTATAAATTTTATCATTTATTTATATTTCTCACGATTAAAAATCGCTCATTTATTGTTCGATTGATTGAATATATTAGGTAAAGTATATGATAATTATTTTAAAAAGTCACATTAGCTTATGTCAGTTTACTGCATCGAATTAAAAGTCCTGGTATAATACCAATTCATACTTAAATATGATAATTTTCTTTTGTCACTGAAATACTACTTCATATTTTAAACTGACTTGATCGTTGCAGGGTCTGTAGAACTGCCCTGTAAAGACCATGTCAGTATAAAAACTTATAAAACATAGCTTAAGGAAAAATAACTTATAAATTGCCTGTGTTTCATCTGTGGAAACGTTATTGGCTGACTATGTTAGGTTACTAGAACTTATTAGTATTTTATTGAGTGAAATATATTTTTATGTATAATCCCTGTTTAGAACCTAGTAAAAAGTTCCTCCATCGAGCGCCTAGTCGAACAGGGCCGAGTGAGAGCACGAGGCCCCGCGGAAGGTCACCGATGAGATGGACAGATCAGATAAGAGCTGCTACCGGTGACCTAGTGCACGAATGTACCAGGAAGGATGTTGCAAGAGACGAGTGGCGGTGCATAGTGAGGCGGGTCAGTCAACTAAAATAACGACCATGACGACTCTGCCAAGAGTGAAACAGCAAAGAAGAAGTAGAAAAAAGTAATTTACTCACCCTCTATCCAACATTTTTGCTATTTCCCCTTCGAGAACATTCGTCGTTTCAAAGTATTTCGGCATCAACGTTCTTAACGTACACAGCTTGTCTATTTGTTTCTTTGCTCTTTCCAGAGACCCCTTACATGTAATTAAAGATTTCTCTATATACGGTTTACCTGTAATTGATATAAGGAAAAACATCAGTTTGAATGACTAATTAAAACGTTATGTTCTAAGAAAACCTAAGAGATCAAAGGCTAGAAAAATAATTGAGACCATTAAAAGTATTATGCTATTATTTTGTTAATAATAATAATAGTTCAATATGTCATATATGTATGTATTTATGTATGTAGGGGTTCACGGAAGTGTCAAAAACAGCCACGTCTCCGTGTTGGCAGCAAATAAGCCAGAAATCCTGAGAACAGTCTTGCTAAGCTACTGGTTTGTGCAGTTTTCTTTTTTTTTATACGGCCACTCGTTGTTCAGCACACTAAGGCTGGTTACTACTTAACCGGACGACCCTGTGGTGACCTCTAAATTTAAAGGCCCCCAGCCAGGGTTTACATACTAATATTCAGATTTAAACAACCTCCTTGTAGAGTACGGGCCTCGGCATAGCGGGGTCGTTGGTGGAGGGCAGTAAAGGGTCAGGCTGGGTCATATTATTATTAATGGGGTTATTTATAGGTCAGGTAAGCAGTCGTTCTATGTAAAATAAGTACTGTTACTCAGCTGCATTTGTTAAAACTGGAAGACGGCCTCGACATTGTTAGAAAAAGGCTAAGCAATTATTGATGACGTTGCTAGCATGGCATCCATTCATACATTTATAATAGTATGTAAATTAAACGTGGTATCTCATAATACAATTTAAAATGATCCAAAGGGCTATGGAAATGTCTATGCTTATATTCCTTGCTTTATCGAAAGAGAAACGAAGATTGCCGCGCTGGAGCATAATAAAAACTTTAATTTAGTTTTAATAATTTTTCACAAGGTATATTTTAACGGAGTATCTACTACCACATGCAATTTGTGCGTAATCTAGTTATTTCTAGTTTTATAGTACATTATGGTACAAGTGTGTCATGTTGGTGATTACCGCTGAGGCGCCATTGAAACCCGAGCCGTCAGGTGAGGGTCTTAAGAGAGCCGAGGACAGTAATCATCAATACACACGTGTATCATACGACGTTTTTCAACACACTTGTGAAGAAAATAATACTAAAAAGCCATTTTATTTAGTGAGTAATAGATATTTGGCCTTGGAGTTTCCAGGTAGTAAACTTTCCATAACGTTAAGGGCTTCACATCTTATATCGGGTGGTGTACAACATAAATCATTTTCTTCATAGCTAGTACTTGTAGATATTTTAATTAATAAATAACTATAATTTCAACAGTGAAAGCGAGTTGTGAAAATTTTTTCGCAATGGCGGGAAAAATTAATCAGTTTTCCTATGCGCGCGCATGATCTAACAGATCGGCCATAGACTAAAAGAATGAGGTTTCTTTTTTTTAGCTTTTCTCGGATAGCGTTTTAGCCACGTACCAAATGGGTAATTCAAAGTTTTCTTTATCACTGAAAAAACAAATGTTATATTTGTGTGAAAGTTGTATTTATTAAAGACGTACAAGTTGAAATTTATCTATTTAAATACGAAGTTGCATGAAACTAGCAAGCAATAGGTAGGTACATTAATTTATTTGTACTATTGAACACGATCTTTTTTGTTTCTAAACTTTTTTAAAAACAAAGCAATTCAACCAATTAAAAAAAAAACCTATAACTCACTTGTGAATAATAGTAAAGAAAAGTCACAGTTTGATTACAGGGTTCATTATGTGCCTAATTGCGGTGAAATTAGAGCCATTTTATGAGCAAGTATGTTGAAAAAATTATTTCATAGGCCAGGCAAGACTTGTCTGCCAAGTCTATGACAAGATGTAGGCCTGTGAGATAAAAAATTGGTGAGGCGGAGGACACAGCTTTGCCCGCAAACGAGATAGCAAGTCAATCTGGATGGCCTCCTTTAAAATTAGAAAGAAGAAACGCAGTATGGAGATTGTTGGTAAGAAAGGACTTTGCCCACCAGTTGAACCGTAAAAGCTAGTAAATATTTTATAATCATAGGTAATATAGTTTGCACAATGTAATTCACAATCTGGTGGGTAATCTCCTTACAAACCCTTCTTCTCTTTGTGTAACGGATAGGAACTGTTATTTCTTAGATAGATAGATAGATATACTATTTATTGTACAATAAAGAGTATACCTAACTATCTATCTATAAAGAGGATATCTATCAAGAAAATAACATTTACACAATAACATAATAAAATAAGAATTTAAGAGCTACAAGGGGTATTAAAAAACTTTTTAGCAAAAAATAGAACCGACTTCCATATAAAAACACCACAAAGGCAAAAATAACTTAAATTTCGGAAGGCGGTGTCAAAAACGAAAATATATACAAAACTGAAGACACCGCCTACCGAAATTAAAGTTGTTTTTGCCTTTGTAGTGCGTTTATATGGAAGTCGGTTCTATTTTTTTGCAAAAAAGTTATTTTTCACGCTTTTTAGTGGGTCGGTTTGTAATTTATCTAGTTACAAAAGCCAAAATGTCAACTACTTATCACCTTTTACAAAATATTGCTTTTCCCGGTGCAGAGCCGTTAATTTTTGAGGAGTTCTCCTGATACATCACCATCAGCTCTACTTCACCGTATGCATTGTGATGAGCATAAAGTGCTTAACATCCATATTCAAGTAATCTAATTGCAATCAACGAAATACTTATTATTGAGTAGTTTCGGTGGCCATCTGGGGTCTTCATCATCAGTTCCACTCCCTCAAATGGTGCTTTTCGAGAGCAACTGCACAAGGTACTATAAGAAACACCCAAAATGCTATAGGTGTGCCTATAATATTTGAAGAGTTCCCTCGATTTCTCCATGATCCCATCATTAAATCCAAACGTGACGACAATGGGACCAACTAGAAAGTATACCCTTTCAAACAAAAAAGAATTTTACAAATCGGTCCAGCCATCTCCGATTTATGAGGTAACATACATAAAAAAAAAGTTCAAGACGAATTGTAAACCTCCTTTTTTGAAGTAGGTTAAAAATGGGCGGTCTTACCGCTTAATACGGGTTATATTACCTATAACCCAGCTATGGAAACAGGATTTCATCCACCAGATTGTGAATTTAATAAAAATGGCTAATGATGACTGAGCATTTTTTTTTCGTGGGGTAAATCATCTAATTACTGCTCCTGCGCTGGGTGGAGCGAACATGCTTCTTGTCAGAGTTGTGGGAATGTTTGTGGCCGAGCAGGGGTAGCTCGCCGCCCGGTAAGGACGAGGGGCCATACCATGACGTGTTAAAACGTGAGACGTTCGAGCGAGAAAGAGGGATGAAGCTATGCACGCTATATAGCTCCATCCCTCTTTCTCGCTCCAACGACCAGGGCCCCAGGCCCGGGCGACAGCGCGTCGTGTTACGCTCGCCTCAAAGAGCAGTCAGCAACACTGACGGGTACAACCCAGCAAAACCCCAGATCTCGTTAGAACATTTTAACGAGATACCGCGGTCCTGGACCACAAGGGCAACTGAAGGAGCAGGGTGGATTTTAAGGTCAGTAGAAGTCTGACACTCCCTTCCGCTGAACCCACAGCGAGAGGACTCATTTGATGATTTTCCCACCCAGAAAAAAAAGGTAATCTGACATAGACAGGCAATCAACACATCTGAGCTGTCATCTTTGGCAAGACTTAAGTAACGTTTACACCATTTTTTGGCGCAACAGTAAACAAAATTGACATCAAAATTATTATAATTATATTTAATACTGAGCATAATTTTTTGTACTTGTTAAAATCAAATTAAAATAAGTCACGTTTTTCAAGTTTGTGTTTAAATAAATCCTAAAGGAAGTAAATGACTGTGCGTTTATTTTTTATAAAGATAGTAAATGACTTGAAGTATGTGCGTGTATATTTAATTGGACATTATATAATTGGCTATATGACATATCGTTTTATTCAATTGACGGCAATTTTAATTTTAAATCTATTTGCTGTATAACATTTTGATTAAAATGTTGACAGTAATATTTATTTCCTAATTTATAATTTATTGAGTGGATAATTTAGGAAACCCACGAATGTATTTTAATTTAATATAGCGCAATTTTATGTGACTTATTAAGGCATTTCAGGAAAATAATATTTGCACGACTGATAAATCGGATAAAATGAGAACTAAATGTATATTTACCATGTAATTGTACCTATATTCTGGTAACTAAATCATTCATTAATTCATAGTATCATAGTAGATAGATAGGAAGACAGTATATACTTTATTGTACCCCAAAATTTAAACACACCTATTTAACATAATTTCTTAATTAAATGGATACAACGGCGGTCTTATCGCTAAAAGCGATATCTTCCAGACAATCGTTGGAAGGACTTTCAAAACATTAATTAAAGTGGGGAGTTAACGTACTTTAGCCTATTTAAACGTACTATCGTGTGGTTTAGTCCTATAATCACGTCATATTGCCTTGGAAAATGTTGTCAAAACACAGGCATATCTATATTTACAGGTTTATATTACAAGTTTCTAGGCAGTTTACCTAGTTAGTTGACTAGTATTTAGAAGTGTTAAAAGGAGTGGTGGCTAAGTGGTTACGGGCCCTACTTGCCAGTTGTAGGTCGCTTTTATGGTTCCGTACCCAAAGGGTAAAAACGAGACCCTATTACTACGACTTCGCTGTCTGTCCGTCCGTCTGTCTGTCACCAGGCTGTGTCTCAAGAACCGCGATAGCTAGACAGTTGAAATTTTCACAAATTATGTATTTCTGTTGCCGCTATAACAACAAATATTAAAAACAAAATAAAATAAATATTTAAGGGGGGCTCCCATACAACAGACATGATTTTTTGCCGTTTTGATAGAAAATGGTATGGAACCCATCATGCGCGAGTCCGACTCGCACTTGGCCGGTATTTTTTTCGAACAGAGTCACACGTATTACTTTAGGAAATTATAATAAATATATAATCAAAAGGAAACGTGTTCTAGGACCAAATACATCGAAGACAATTACCTACACGCACTAGGCCCGCGCGATAGGTTATGGGCCCATTCCTAGTGACGGGGTCCTAAAGTTATAGGCTGAATTATGTTGGTTTGTATTATGATACATACACACACAATACACTATACTATAATTAGGTATATAGGTACCCAGGTTTTATAGAAAAAACTTAATTATGGACCATACATTTTCGGAGAAAAAAAATGTACCATCTATGGACTGACCTCGGCATGCGTTGACTGTTATATTTTAACCACGATCTCCTCAACCAGCTGTTTAATGTTCCAGTTAAAACGAATGCCATTAAAATATTTGTAAAGTGGAATAGACCTCTATGCAAACTTAAGTTTGGCAGTCGTGCATTCTCTCACGTATATGACCATACTTTGTACTTTGTTTTTGTATGTATCTTCGGTTTTCTGACATTTGACATATGCCAAGAGTTATGTCAATTTCGCGTTTCGTTTACTTTTGTTTCGTAATTTGTTACATTTTGAGCATAGATTATCTATGGAAACATTATATAAATTTGATACCGCAATAATATGCAACATGGGAATTCTTTTTGTATTTTTTTTTTGTGTATGTATTTTATTTTATATGTTGCTCTAAGTGTAAGGTGAGCTTGTGCCCAAACTATGCACTATTATTTGATAAGATATTTTTGATTTAGGTTTTGTATTGTTATTCTTTTCTGTTAACGCATAACTGGCGGGTGGACTTTACGTTTTTAAGTACCGTTCGTCTTTATATATACATTTATATTTTATTTATATTCCCTTTTTAATTATTTATTGTGTTTTTTTTTTAATGATTGATAGTAACAATGATGATGAAAGTTTTGTAACTGCAAGCAGTGACAATGACAGCTTCACTAGTATTCCGAATCTTGCTGACACGCTTCAGTTTCAGTTTTCTGATGTTCCCAAAAATCTAAATGTAGTCCACATTAATGCTCAAAGTATTCCGGCTCACTATCATGATATGCTTGTGAGTTTGGACTGTAAGGACATCCATGCAATTCTTGTTTCCGAATCCTGGCTGAAACCTTGTCTTCCGTCTACATCCTATTCCCTCCCTGGGTTCAAGCTAATAAGGAATGACCGCACAAGCGGCGGCGGTGGTGGTGTTGCCATCTACCTGCGTGCACATATTCCCTTTTCCATTATTAACATTTCAGTGCAGCCACCACCGTCGAATGCTGGCGAGCATCTCTTTTTAGAAATTGACCTTAACCATGTGAAAGTTTTGCTGGGTGTCTATTATTGTCCCTCTCTGCGTATCGATTACTTCTCCTCATTTGAAAGCCTAATAGTCAACCTTGCGCCCTCTTACAGGCATACAATTGTTATGGGTGACTTTAACACCTGTCTCCTTAAAAATGATTCGCGCTCTTCCTCACTTCAATCTATTTCTCAATCCTGCAATTTATCTCTCCTTCCATTAAGCGCAACTCACCATTTTCCAAACTGTACTGCTTCACTTCTTGACCTCATCTTTGTTTCCTCCACACAACACGTCGCTAAGCATGGGCAATGTTCAGCTGACGCTTTCTCCTACCACGACTTGATTTTCCTTTCCAACAAAATTCGCCCTCCTAAGACTAAACCTAAAAGTATTCTTCAGCGCAGTTTTGGTGGAATGGACTTGGAAGGTCTTCGGGAAGTTGCTAGCAGTATTGACTGGTCTGAGCTTGTTCATGCAAACTCGATTGATGAAAAAATTAACCTCCTTAATTCCAATCTCATCGGGCTGTATGATGTGCATGCACCTGTTCGGTTGGTCAAGATGAAGCATCTGCCTGCTCCGTGGCTAACAGATGACGTGAAAGCAATTTTACAAAAAAAGGCAGCAGCAAAATCTAGGTATAAGTGCAGACCTAGCTCCTTAAATCGTGAAAAATACGTCGCTATCAGAAATCGCAGCAACTTGGTTTGTAGGGATGCCCAACGCCGCCACATTCATAAGTCCGTTGAAAACGGTGATCCAGCTAAAGTCTGGAAATTTCTTAGATCAATGGGAATTGGGAAGTCACGTCAAGAGTCTGTTCCTAAAGATATAGACCTTGAATTACTCAATCAACATTTTTCCACCTCTTGTAGTTTCAATGGGGCTGTTAAAACCAAAACTTTAGATAATCTTTCGTCTCTTCCCACTCCCGATTATTCTCCTTTTGTTTTTAATCAATTTGCTTGTTGTGATGTTAAGAAGAGTATTTTATCAATCACGTCAAATGCTGTTGGTAGTGACTGTGTAAGTCGCAAGATGATACTCCCTATTTTGGACGAAATCCTCTTTTGGATATCTGCCATATCCTTAATCATTCTGTATCCTCTGGTGTTTTTCCATCTGCATGGAAAGAAGCTCATGTAACCCCACTTCCAAAAAAATGTAATCCTGTTTCCTTCTCTGAATTCCGTCCCATTTCCATTTTACCGTTTCTGTCCAAAGTCCTAGAACGCCTTATTCATAGTCAGCTTAGTGCTTTCCTCTGTAGAAACAGACTCCTTAATTTTTACCAATCTGGATTTCGTCCGGGGCATAGCACTACTACACCTCTTGTTAACATTACGGATGATATAAGATTGGGTATGGACAATAGAAAATTGACTGTCCTTTCTTTACTTGATTTCAGTAATGCTTTTAACACTGTTGATTTTGATGTCTTGCTCGGGATACTATGCTCTCTTAACATATCTCCAACAGCTATTGATTGGTTTCGTAGTTACCTGTGTGGCTGCCGACAACGTATTTGCATTGAAGGTTTGTTGTCTTCATGGTGCAATACTACTGCTGGCGTACCACAGGGGGGCGTTCTCTCTCCTCTTCTTTTCGCCATATTTATAAATTCTATTTCAAATGAACTTCTCTCATCCTACCACCTTTATGCTGACGATCTGCAAATTTATTCGCAAGCTCCCGTTGAAGATTTATCTTAGGCGGTAAAGACGGTGAATAAAGATTTAGCGCGTATTTCCGATTGGAGTTTGGATCATGGTTTGAAGGTTAATCCTGCGAAGACTAAAGTCATTATTGTTGGCAGCCCTAGGCTACGTTCCAAAATTGACTGGACGACCCTTCCCCAAATAATTTTTGATGGAACTGTTATACCCTACTGTGACTCAGTAAAAGACCTTGGTATTTATATTGATAAGGATTTGTCTTGGGGTCCCCAGTTGCAGGAAGTGAGCCGCAAACTGTTTGCCTCTGCGGGGTCTTTACGCAGATTGCGCAATTTCCTACCGACTGCTACTAAAACTGCGCTTGCCCAATCTCTTCTACTCCCTATCCTTGACTATGCTGATGCAAGTTATCCAGATCTAACTGAAGTGCAGCTAGATAAGCTTGAGCGACTCCAAAATTTTTGTATCAGATTGATATTTGGTTTGCGCAAATATGATCATGTTTCTGAGTTTCGCACTAAACTCAAGTGGCTGCCTATCCGCCTTCGCCGGAATGCACATATTTTATCATTACTCTACAGTATTCTTTTCAATCCAACGACTCCCTTTTACCTCAAAGAACGTTTTAAGTTCCTTCATGACACACATGTTAGAGATTTGAGATCATCAGAGAATTTGAGACTTTTGATGCCTACGCATTCCACAAAATTTTACGACCAGTCGTTTACGGTGCAGGCCATTCGGTTGTGGAATGGATTGCCGGTGTCAGTAAGACAAGCTCAGTCACTTGCTGTTTTTAAAAGCTCGGTTGCCAATCATTTTATTTCAAACTTTTGATTATTCCTTTGCTTTCTCCACACGATGTTAAAGAACACATTATATATTTATTTATTTATTTTATGTACTTATGTATTTGTATATATATATTTTTGTTGTATTTTTATTAGTTTTCCGTTATTAATGAATATTTGTACAGTAGTACACTAATATAGCCCTCCCCATTTTAATTAAAGCTCATAAAGTCCTTCCAAAGGTTGTCTGGAAGATATCGCTCTCAGCGATAAGACCGCCATTGTAACCATTTTTTTTTACAATATTGTAATTTAAGTGTGATTCAATTATTGGTGTACAATAAAGTATATTCTATCTATCTATCTATCTATCATACTTATATGAGAAAGTCAATAGCCAACTGAACTTTGTCTTCATGACCAGGTTTGGCTGTAGGACACAGGTGAAGAAATGGCTGTTGGGTCTTAACTACATGGAAACAGAAAACCTTTTAATTATGAAGTCCTAACACACACACATTGCTCACATCAACTCACCCTCACATCATGCACACTAAATATATAGTTATCTACCTTAGCTTAATTAATTGATATCCTCCGAAGCATTTGTATCCCTAGATCTAAACCATTTATGTCGAGAGAGACTAGATCCTGTGATACAGGTCCAGTGTCATATTAACATTTTAACACTTTTTTTTTCAGTGATTGTTTCAAAGACTAGCGCGTTTAAACAAACTTTTCCGTTTTATAATATTTATTTATTTATTTATAAAAGGTAGCTATTAGTATAGATTTTGCTTTAAAATGAATAATACTTACTAAAATCTCTTTTAACTAAATGTTCCTGCGTTTTCAACCACTGGTCAATTATTGTGATAGCTTGTTCTCTATTCGCTTTGTTTTCAAAATTGTGTTCTTTTCTTATTTCTTCAACTACTTGTGGTCCAAATTTTATTAGTTGATTATCTGGTTCCCTTATAATATAATCCATTTTGAAGATTTTTATATTCCCTCTGTCCAAATAACTCTTCTGCATAAAAAATTTGATTAGGATTTCCTCACCAGGGCTGAAATTAACAAGAAAATTTTAAATTTAAATTATAGGACAGGAAAAGTTATCAACCAAAATAAATATAATATAATCTTCAGTTGACTGGAAAAAAGTTATTTTTAATTACATTTTAAACTCGGTAACCAATTAACTAACTTTTAAAAATGAAGTTAAAACATTATGTCTTATTTTTTATATAAACATGCATGATGAATCAGGAATTACAAATGAGCGAGATAGAATACATGTTTTTCAGAAAAACGATGTTTAATTATTAAAAAAAAAAAAAAAAGTTTTCTATTAAATTATCGTGGTTTTGTCAGTAAACGACACGTTTGTTTTTAATTACAACTAGTACTTCGCCCACGTGGATTTCGAAATAATGTATAACCAATAGCACTCTCAAATAATGCACCTTACTACCAATGAAAAAATATGAGTATTGGATCATTACTTCTGGAGATTACCCTCTACATAAAAACTTACAAACAAGTGTTACCTCTTTACAATATTAGATTACAATTTAACAAACAGCAAGCAAATTCAGCATAACTAATTGCAAATCCAAGCAAACCTACAATTTTAAACTGATTGATATTTTACATTTAAATGATTGTTACTTTACTTTTCAATGTGTTACACTGTTTATTTATTTTGCAAATAACACTTTCACACAACATTTTTCGGAAATCTTTGATCGAATTGAAATTAAAAATCGATTATTTTAATTTATTACACGCCTATTTTTAGTAACACAGCACTATTTAAAATAAGCCTGAGCTGTTTTATCACACTCTTATTCAATCGTAAACCAAAAAAAATAAAAGGTACTTGTTATAATTATTTACAACAAATGTACTAACCTTACAAAGATTACAGTCTTACTGGCTCAGCACTAGACTTACTAACGTATAACGATACATTACCTCTCTTATTAAATAAAAATAGGATACCTACAGACTGGGCGACAGTGGTGCGACTTTAAATCGCTCTCAGTGGCGTGACGTTTTTTAAGTTCCTTGCTATTACATTACACGATTACATTGCATTACAATATAAGAGGAGCTCATAATTACATAAAAACAGCCGCAAGGTTCAAATTTCAAAGTTAAGCAACGCTTGCCTAGGTGCCGACCTAGGCAAGCGTGGATGGGTATCATATCGAGGTTCCTAGATTAAGAGACAAATGAAAGCCGGCGGTACAACATTGACAGTCATTAACGTTATAGATCAGGGGTAGCCAACCGGTCGATCGCGATCGACTGGTTGATCGCGGCTATTAGTCGAGTCGATCGAGGCAAGGCAAAAAAAAATAAATTAAAAGTTGATATAAAAATTATTTTTATTTAATTAGCTACCACTGCATAATTCATCAACAATTATTGGCTAGGAAGATACTAACACAAAGCATGTGATGGATATTTTTTTCAAGATCGTAAATTCTATAAATGGAATATCTCTCCAAAGACAACTCATTAAACAACAATTAGATGAGACAGAACCTGAGTTACTATTGTACACTGATGTTAGGTGGTTGAGTCGGAGCAAATTTTTGCAAATATTTCGAGATCTATTCAACGAAATAATAAAATTTATTGAAGGGAGGGGTGATGATTATCAACAACTGCTTGATTTAGATTGGCAATGTGATTTAGCATTTTTAGCAGATTTTTCCGGAAAACTGAGAATATTAAATCTGAAATTACATTACAAGGAAAGAATAAAACACTAACAGAGATTATGAGTTCCGTTGCAGCATTTCAATGTCAAACAGTATCTATGATAGAAGACATCTAGATTTTTTTTTTTAACAATTTAGAAACATCAAGGATCATATGGAAAAGCATACTACCTATTATTTTATTCCTGACAAATACACGGCAGAAATTCAGGCAGTGTTATCAGACTTCGAAAATCGCTTTGAGGATTTAAAAAACTCCGTTGATCATGATAACATCTATGAAATAGCTATAAAATTTGCAGATATAGGTATTTCAAATAGATCACATGATATTGCAAAACGAAATTATTACTCTTCACTGCGACATATTTCTAAAAGCAAGGACATCATCAGGTTTAGACTTATGGGCATTAGTTTCCAATGAGAAATATCCCAATTTAAAGAAATGTGTTGATTAATTGCATTCAGGTCTTGGTTCAACATATTTATGTGAGTCAGCATTTTCTTATTTAAAACATATGAAAAGTAAACACCGTTTGCGCTTAATGGATGCTCATACGTTGGACTCTTTGAGATTGGCAATTTCCAACTACAAAACCTGACTTTTCAAAACTAGCGGAAGCAAGTAGCTCACATTAATATTATTAATGCGAGCTAATAATATTAGTGTAAGCATTATCATTACGCTATTATAATTAAGTAGTAGTAAAGTTGCTAATAATTAAATTTTATATTCTTCCGTTTAATAAAAAAAATACTATATAAAAAACTATAATTTTTCATTTAAAATTTCAAGAAGTATGTAATTGGTAAAGTCAATCTTAGCTCTGATAAAGTTGGCCACCCCTGGTATAGATTGTGAAAATCTATTATTTTAATAAAGAGTTACCGTGGAGTTTCTTGCTGGTTCTTCTCCATAGGGAATGACCAATTTCATTTCAACTACCTCTTAAGATATAGGATAGCTCCTAGTTTAAGAGGTAGAATTAAAATGTTTTGTTGTATTATCTGTGTAAATAAACGTCTTATTATTATTATTATCCAATAGGGGCCCAGTGCAAGCGACAAGTTTTTTTTTTATCGAACGACAATTCAATACAAGCACTAGCTTCTGACGTTTTATAAGTGCCCATGTGAAATAAAATATTTTTCATGTGATTTGTTGTGATTAGTCTTGTGTTACCCAGTTTCTGGGTTGTAGAGGTCAGATAGGCAGATTCAAAGTAAAATACTAGTACTCAGCTGCTTGCGGTTAGGTTGGAAGCTGAGCCGGATATAGTTGGCAAAATGGCTAAAGAGATAATGATTGGCTAGTTCTTCATTATCCTTGTAGGTAACCTATTGATATTAATGTATTCAGGGAGTTGATGGGTTGTTCCGGTTCTGCAGCGCATCTGGCCTGATAATGTAGTTATATCTTTCATTATTTTTCTCTATTGTTGATTATGCATGCTTCCACTGTCTGGCACCTATATTATATTTTATTGTATAAAATGCGAGGGGAATGGTAATTGATAGCCGAAATACAGGCTATGCCTAGTTCTAATACAGATGCTAAACTCCACGCCTTAACAGAAATTGTTGCCATAATGCGATTGTTAAGTACTTATAAGTTGTTTTTCAACCGACGACAAAAAGAGGAGGTTATCAATTCGACGCGTATATATTTTTTTTTTTTTTTTTTTTTTAATGTATGATCATCGATTACTCGAAGACGGCTGAACCGATTTGGAAAATTCTTTTTTTGATTGAAAGGGTATACTTCGATACTGGTCCCATTTTCATAAACGTCAGGATCTGATGATGGGATCCTGGAGAAATCGAGGGAACTCTTCAAATATTATAGGCACACCTATGTCGTTTTGGGTATTTATTATAGTAACTTGTGCAGTTGCTCTCAAAAAGTACCATTTGAGGAAGTGGAACTGATGATGAAGACCACAGATGGCCGCCGAAACTACTCAATAATAAGTATTGAGTGGATTGCGATTCGATTACTTGAATATGGATGTTACGCACTTTATGCTCGTCACAATGCATATGGTGATGTAGAGCTGATGGTGAAGTACCAGGAGAACTCCTCAACAATTAACGGCCCAGCATTGGGAAAAGCAATATTTTGTAAAAGGTTATAAGTAGTTGATAATTAGGCTCTTGTAACTAGGTAAATTAAAAATAGACCAACTAAAAAGAGTGAAATAAAAACTTTTTACCAAAAAATTAAACCGACTCCCAAAAAACACTGCAAAGTGAAAAATAACTTTAATTTCGGAAGTCGGTGCCAAAAACGAAAATACAAAACTAAAGACACCGACTACCGAAATTAAAGTTATTTTTCACTTTGCAGTGTTTTTTGGGAGTCGGTTTAATTTTTTGGTAAAAAGTTTTTACATGCCCAAGTCCATTCAACCTTTAAAGCGTGATTGATTAATTAACACTCTTTTAAACACAAAGACTCCCATGTTATGTACATAGTTATTATGTATTGATATTTAGTTAAAAAATTATCTCGTAAAACTTAAAACAGGATATTTACCATGTGTATTTATTGTTTCGAGTTTCCGATATTTCGGCACTGCTGCAAGTGTCATGATCACGGATGAACTAAAGTCATTGCGGGGACGTTTATGAGCAGACGAATCGTTCTACCCTCTTTTTCGTTACACCGCTACCACTGTCACACATGTCACCGCTATCACTCAAAACTCGATTGTGTTACCGACACACAAAACTTAATATAAATATCCCGTTTTGAGTTCTAACGATACCTACTGTTAGTGACCATTTTAGCTTAAAAACTTATGATTTCGCAGAATTTTTGTTTAAAATTAGTGATTCATTTTCTGCCGCACTTTTTCTTTTCTCTTAACCGCACAGTTGGGTATAGTATAAGACCCGCGCCATTTTGAAATGCGCGTATTGCTTATGTTTTTTGTGCGACGTTGCCACACTTCTCAGTAGCTGGAGCTAACCGTCGCGCGTCGTCCCTCCCCGCAGGATATCACCGTTTAGTCGTGTTGCAACTTAGATATTAGTATACTTGCTGTGGATAAACGCCTCTAAATACGAAAAAGATGAATATGACCCAACCTTACATTTCGTGTCGTAATTTCTCGCCATTCGTTAAAAAGTATATAATTTATTTATTTTCTTAATTTGATTGATATATATCCTATTAATTAATATTTTAGAAGAAAAGTCTATATTTGGTTAAAGTTTTGTATCTTTAAGACCGGTTGTTAATTTTATTAGTATTTTCCAACACTTTTATATAAAAAAAAAAAAAACATTAAGAAGATAGTTTCACAGCAATTTGTTTTTATTCAACCAAAATCTCTTATACAATAGTACTTTTATCCAATTATTAGAACATATTTAGTAAATTTCTTTTAATAATTATTTATTTTTGGCCTCCTAAACCTCCTATTATTTTATTAACCCTACTATTATTGTTACTAATTTCAACTGTACTGACGGTACTGGTAAGTTTAAATTAAATGTAATTCTTAGTATACATGTATTTAAATAAAGCATTCTGTAAAAGTCTGTAAGGTAACTTTATTATAGGAGATACCATCGGGAGAATATAGGTTTGAATATTTCGTAGGGACTAGGGATCAAGAAAATCAAAATATCTGCATGTAAATAAAGACTGTACTCTTGATTGGTCTCATTTTATCGATATAGAAGCATGTCAGGCCATAACTTGAGTACAAAAGATATTAAAGTGTGTGGTTCCAATAAAAACATTATTTTGCCATTCATTATGATTCTTTCTTATGTTTAATATATAATAATATTTATGTAGACCTTATATTTGATACCGTATCATTAAGGGTTTAAGTATTTTTAAGACATATTTTTTATATTATTTTCAGAAATATGTTTGAGTCGGTCTTCAGCATTACAGAATGTAATTTTTTGCCAGTATTTATACAATCAGAAACATCAAAAAATTAATAAAAGAAACCCTCAAACCAGACGTGATTACTTAGCAATAAAACAAACTCAGAAATAATGGCCACAATTATTTTAATTAAGCATCTACTAACATAATCAGAACAATAAAAACAAATGTTTGACAGCTGTCATTAAAATGTAATGATTTTAACGACGAACGAATTTTGAGAATAGTATATAAGAATTTTTTGTATGGCAACACCATAAAACTTGAGTATATTAATGTCATTACGACTTTATAATACTAATTTACTATGTACTGTTTTTTTTTTGTTGTGTAGTATCTTGCAGGTCAACCTCTGAGGTTGTCGGCTGCTTAACCGAAGTTGCCTATGGCTGCCTTAATTAATTATAGTTAAAGCCTCAAGCCAGTGCTTATTAAAAAACTTATAATCTAGGCGACTACACTACACGCTAAGGGCACCAGCTGTGGGGCATGGACTTCGGCTTAGGGCGTCGTCAGCGTTACGGCACAGATTACTAAATAGTTACTTCGTAACAGATACATCACTCTCATACAAAAGCGAAAATGCCTACGCTATAATAGCCTACAAAATCTTAATAATAATACCAGCTTTTTGCAGCGAGAAGAAATGTACCATAAGTCCGCACACAGAGAGTTGATATTGGTAATAAAACGAATATAGAAAAACAATAATTTTTTATTTGTTGATCAAATATGTTTCAGTTTTTTCATTTTTTCCTTCCCTGAATTCCCGCTTATTAAATTTTAGTGTCGAAAATATCCGAAACCGCGTAAATAATTTTAATTTTAATAACATTCTGCACAAATAAATAATCAAAAGGGAAACAGGAGCAAAGCTGAGGAAAATCAATTGTTTTTAGGTCGATCCATTATGACGTCCAAATTATTTAAAAAAGTTATTTAAAATATCTAAAAAACCCGACTGCTCAACTGAAATACAAGAAACAAGCACATTTTTATTTTAAAAAGTGACAAGCAGGCGAGACCCAATTGATTTTTTTTAATGAAATGGGTCCGCCTTCTTGTCACTTTTTAAAATAAAAATGTGTTTGTTTCTTGTATTTCAGTTGAGCAGTCGGGTTTTTTAGATTTCTTAAATAACTTTTTTTTCAACTTTTTAGTTAAAATATTAATTAACATTTTTATAGTTTTCCCGGTCGTATCACAATGGCACCCCACCAGATTCAGAAAGTGAAAGAGCTAAGTACATATTTTTAAACTTTCTCTTTGTATTATTTTTGCTAGTATTACACTAATGATAAACATGATGCACATTTTTGAAATCCTTGTGTTAAGCCCTTTATTTTGATACCCATATTGCAGTATTCGAAAGAATTTTTTTTTCATTATGTATAATGACTTCGCACAGCCGCCATGTTTGATTTTTTCAAATGTCACCTATCCAAGAACACTTGGGCTGCTAAGACGAATCTAACGATACCTCAATTATGTGAATTCGTTCAGCGATTCTGGAGATATGAGGTAATAAAGAATATTACATACATACAAGATACGTGCGAAAAACATAACCCTTCCTTTGCAGTCGGGTAAAAAGGCTCAGGCAGGCGTGCGGCAGCCCACTGTCGGATGTACCGACGGCGATACGCGAAGCGGTAGGCATATAACGCGTGGCCTTGAGCGAGTGACGGATGC
Source organism: Tholera decimalis (assembly GCA_943138885.2). Lineage (NCBI taxonomy): Eukaryota > Metazoa > Arthropoda > Insecta > Lepidoptera > Noctuidae > Tholera > Tholera decimalis. The sequence continues at coordinate 7,873,030 of OW964568.2, forward strand.
CTGGTAGCGGGCTGGTTTTACCAAAGTCCGGAGGGCAATTACAGGGACGTCGCAGCGGGCCTCTGCGGCGCGCGGCGGCGAGGACGGAAGGACGCCGGACGGACAATTTTTGTTTATCTATATTGTGCTTGTTTCCCTAAGGCTCTCTTGGTGCAGGGTGATTGCATCATCGGGTCTGACGACAGTATGCCTCAGTCGGTGAGTCTTAGAGATGCGGGATTCGGTCTCGACGGCGAGGACGGAAGTATATTATATCGGAAACTAGAAACAATTATATACGTGGTAAATATCTTGTTTTTAGTTCTGTTAGTGACCATGTTAATTTAATAATTTATAACATGACATGACTACATTTTATACAAAACCGTAGAAACTACATACATAATCTCATCTTACAATGGCTAGTAAAGGAGGAAGCTTTGGCTTGGACAATTCAAAAGAAACACATCATTGAGTATTTCATGTGGTACTTCATGTACATTCTGATACCTATGTAATATTTGCTAAATTTTATATACTTACAAACAGAGACCAGTGGTTACAGGGATGACATACAAACCGCAGGTCATGGGTTCGAAATCCTCCACTACTCTAAAAATGGAAAAGAAAACATCGTGAGGAAACTGAAATGTTCTTCTCGAACCAAAAATCCGTAAACATGCGACATAAATTAATCCACAGTGAGCCCGCGTGGTCGATCCCATCCCATCCCCTCTCATAGAGAGGGAACCTGTATCTCAGTAGTGGTAACGTTAAAGGCTGATTATGTGATGTTATATATACTTATGGCATATATAGCATTATGCTGAGCGATGGTCGTCTTATGCGTATGTGATGCATATTTTGAGTCTCGTTCAATTTTTAGGGTTCCATAGCCGAATGGCAAAAACAGAACCCTTCTAATTTCGTCATGTCTGTCTGTCTGTCCGTCTGTCCGTCTGTCCGTCCGTCTGTCCGTATGTCACAGCCATTTTATTCAGAAACTATTAGAACTATACATGTGAAACTTGGTAGGTAGATGTATTGTGTAAATCGCTTTCCGATTTTAAGAAAAAAATTAAAAAAAGTATTTAAAATGAAGGGGGCTCCCCATACATGGAACTAAAACTGATTTTTTTTTTCATGAAACCTTTGCGTGTGTGGTACTTATAGACAGGTCTTTAAAAATGATATTGAGGTTTCGATAACCACTTTTTCATAAAGTTAATCGTTTAAAAGATATACGCCAACAAAGTGGTAAAATGTGTGTCCCCCCACGCTAACTTCTATAATAATGGAGTGAAAAATAAAAAAAAAAATATATGTCTGTAGATCTTAATGTAAACTTTCAATTAAAATTGATTTGAACGAGATCGGGTTACCAGTTTTTTGAGATAGAGCATATTTTCTAAAACCGCAAATTTAACTTTGTGATTCATACAAACACTACGAAAAACAAAGTTATTTGGCGTAGTTGTACAAAATGTAAATAAGCTAGTTTTAAGAAATATGTAAGGTATTTTTTGTCAAATAAAAATACATATTATATTATATTATTATCTGGGGGTACGGTAGTGCCCCCGCCAAGTCGAGCAAAAAAGCGGCATGGCCGTACCATCCTTTTCTCGAAGCAGTTCAGGCCATTTTCGACCCCCTATAACTTCGTTGTGGATAAAACTAGAAGCCTGAATTTTCAGTAACCAAGCAGGCATTGTATAAACACGGTATATTTCAAATTTCATTCAATTTTAACCAGTAGTTTAAGAATTATAACGAGTCAAAGTTTCTTAATTTTGTCACTCACTGACTGACTGACCGATCATCAAAAGTCTAAGGCACTTCTAGCAGACAAAGAAGCTTCAAATTCAGAATACAATTACTGTTTAGTGTATGAATCAAGGAAAAACTAAAATATTATTCAATTTCGTTTTTTTTTTTATTATAATAGGCTCGCGTTTGACCACCATCTCACCTGATGGTAAGTGATGATGTGGTCAAAGATGGAGCACGCTTGCCTAGAAGCAGAACTATCTACAAAAAGAAATGAGATCCCATAAAAACAATACTTGTCAAAAAACCAAGTCTCGCAACTCAATTCTTCTACCGTAAAAAGTTGTGAGATCCATGTAATACCAAGTCGGTTATTCATTTATTCAGTTCCTTCTTAAGGCACCTTCTATCTTAAGTTCTTACGTAATTATCTAACCTAACAACATATTGTAGTGACCATATCAATATTAAAAATCTTTAAAGTTTTAAATAGATATATTGACTTGACAATCGCACCAAACAATCTAATTTATATGTTGCGTCCCGAATGTAATTTTGAACGCTCTTTTTGGTGTGGCAACATTCTATTGTCTTTGATGTTGACACTTGACATAACCTCTCTGACTTGACAGATTGTCTTTGCTTGCTTGGAAAAAATGCCGGTCATCGGGACCCTGTTGAGTTAATTATTTGGTAAAATATTGTTGGATTCGCCCGTCGAGACCGATAATTGGGTCGCGAATTATCTAATTGTTGAAGTGTATTCCCCATTTGCCGAAAAACCCCGGGATATTGTTGAATCGTACGCCGCCTTGTCGTCGGTTGGGCCGGCACGCGGAATTTATTGGAAATCAACTTGAATCTCACGTGAGAACAACAGATTAATTGTGTTCAGTGATTGATTGAACCTTGTAATCTCGGATTATCAAGAATCCAGTGATATTTCTCGGAACAAGTACGCCATATTGACGCCATACCAAGGCACGCGCGTTGTTGGAATTAAGTGTGCTGATTGAAGACGGACCGCATTGGGAGGACTGCATCTTGGAGAACCTTGTCCATCCACACTTGTCTTTCACTATACGTTCAATTACTCACCCCATTTTACATACAACCCACACTTAGGGCGTGACCTTTGAAGGTCGAACTTGGCGTCCCCAGCACTCAGGTTAGTGGTACATTTTGTTTTTATTGTTGTAGGCCGAAGCCTAGTAGAGGCAGGCCATTGTGTAACCTTGTTTATAGTATTGAAAACAACGGTAGTCTCCACGTATCGTGGAAAAGTTCCGGACACGTCCAGTTACCGTTGGCTGGCCTATTGTAGTCTTGAACAAAACTGGTAGCAGAAGCGTGGTCTTATAAGATCCACATAGTACATTGGAAGTTTTGAATATTGTTGAAAACTTAAAACTTGAGTTTAATTACTTAACACAACTTATAACTTGATAAGTTTTGAATATATTACCATGTCATCCGGGCTATCTAATTGAAGTTGAATCAATTGAAGTTGTATTTGTAATTTGTACTGTAGCCTCTTTCATTGCATTGACAGGTAGGATTTATTTGTGAAATTAGGAATTATTGGTATAATTTGGTATAATTTGGTACATAATTTGGTACATAAGTTGGTATATTGTTGTAAAAGTTGTTTGGTATTTGTTGCAATTAATAATTGAATGTCATTGATCTGAATTTGAAAGGTTATCTAAATAATAATTACACATAGTCTAACATAATAGGACTTGAATTGTGTGTATTGGTTATTGCATTTATAGTAATTATTGGATTGTTGATAGAGATTCTCCGGCTCAATATTATACTTCAATTGTTGTATTTAATTGTTGGTGTGATCCTGCACAATATATACATTGAATTGTTATTTATTTTGTAACTAGCCATCCTTAGCAAGCTAGATTCATACTTGGAATAAGTGCAGGGTCGGTTTTGGACTTGAAATAATTGAATTTGAATTTTTATTTTGTTGAGATTACTTGGCCGGCTAACAAGTCATTGCTGTTTGTTTAATATTTGATTGTTGGTTATTGATTGTTGTTTTGTATTAATATTTGATTGTTGCAATGGCCTCATTAAGGGCAGTCAGGGAGGCTGCTGCGGGATTGACCTCACAGTTGAGATGGTTCACATCGGCAGCTGCAACTGTTGAGCGTGTGGAATTGGAAGAGCTCACCCTTGCTCGGTATGGGCAAGTGATTGAGAGGATCAAGTCAGCTGATGCTGCGCTCACACGCTTCAACGAGTACATCATGGACGTGGATTTGGGGGTGATGGATCAGACAGCCCGCGATAAGATTTTGGGTGACTATGACCAGATTATCCACCTGGGGGATGTCATATGTCTACGAGCGCGGGAAATTTTGAAGAGCCGGGTGCCTGATGCGGCCAAGCCGCAGACCCCTGTTGTTGCAGGCCCTGGACTATTGAGTAGGCTGCCCACCCTGGAGCTGCCACATTTTGACGGTCGCTTGGACCACTGGCTGGGCTTCCTAGATCTCTTTGAGAGTCTTGTCGATGCACGCTTGGACCTCGGACCTGCCCAGAAGCTGGCCTATTTGTTGTCTGTCCTGGAGGGCGAAGCCAGAGCCTTGGTGCAGCACTTGCCGGTGACGGATTCCTCTTACCCGACCGCTCTGGAGCTTCTCTCCCGACGGTATCAGAACAAGCGCTGCCTGGCTGATGTGCACATCGACCAGATTTTGGGACTACCGGCCATTGTCAGCACGTCGACGTTGCGCACTGACTTGCTGAACCCGTTGGTTTCAGCGACCAACGCTTTGAGACGCTTGGAGTTACCGGTAGAACATTGGTCCTACTTGTTGGTGCACGTGGTGCTGCAGTTGCTCCCCGCGGAGCTGAGGTCACGTTTTGAGCAGGAGTATGGTGGGGATAGTGCCACGCATCTTCCCCCCTTTGACGACCTCCTCAAATTTTTGGAAGACGAGTGTCGGTTTGCGGATAACACTCGTGGCGCTACGGGGTCGCCCCCACTACCTTCTCAGCCCAGAGACCAGGGACGGACTAGGGCCCGGGGGCCTGTTGATGTTCCCCCCGCCCCCCGTTTTGCTGGCGCCCGGAGTCCTCGGGCTAGGGGGCCTGTTGATGATCGCCCCGCCCCTCGTTTTGCTGGCGCCCGGAGTCCTCGGGCTAGGGGGCCTGTTGATGTTCCCCCCGCCCCCCGTTTTGCTGGCGCCCGGAGTCCTCGGGCTAGGGGGCCTGTTGATGATCGCCCCACCCCCCGTTTGGCTGGCGCCCGGAGTCCTCGGGCTAGGGGGCCTGTTGATGTTCGCCCCGCCCCCCGTTTTGATGGTGCCCGGAGTCCTCATCATTGTGACTTTTGTAAGGCAACGGGGCATGTCATGGCGCGTTGCCCGGATTTTTTGAATTTGCACGTAAGTGCCCGCCGCCGTATTGTCAACGCACGCCGTTTGTGCTTTTCGTGCTTGGGGGCCCACTTCCATCGGGACTGCCCCGACCCCCGCCCGTGTAGAATTTGTGAAGGGTCCCACCTTGAGATTTTGTGCGCCAACGCGAACCGCTCCAGCAGACCAGCCTCTGAGGGGGGTTCGCGCAGGGGGGGGTACCCCGGAGACGAGCACCGGGCTGAGACCCGCGATTCTGTACGCCGCACTCCACCCCCCGCGCAAGTTGAACGGGAGCCCCACGAGCGCCATTTGGTCTTCCCTCGTCAGGGAGAACGCGCATTGGCTGCTAGGCAGCAGTGGCCGGGTCGGCGCCGCTGCCTTTCCCCTCCATTGGCGGAACGTCCCCGGCTGGAGTCGCGCCCTCCGCCATTCGGGCATTCGGTGGGATATGCCCCTCCAGTGATGGCGAGCGGCTTGGGACACCGCGCGGACGAATATTTGGATTGTTGGCCTCGTCGTGAACGAAGGCAGCCTGGAAGCGGCGATCGGTCGCCGCCCAGGCATCACTAAGAGATTGACGCCTGCCCGCTAAAGGACCCCCCCGATCAAGACGGTTTTGTTGCCAACGGCCTCGGTCACGGTCTGGGGACCCTTGGGTGACTCGATTGTGGTCTGTGCCATTTTGGAGACGGGAGTCCGGGGTTGCCTTTGTCTTCTTGGTTAGCGGGACAGGTTGGCCTGAAGGTGAACGACCTTTCAGGCAAGATTTGGGGAATTGGCGAACCGGCTGACACCACTGTTGAGGGAAGGACCTGGTTTGAGGTCACCCTTGTGAGTTGTCCTTACCCTAAAATTGGTGCTCCTGCCCTTGTTGTAACTGAACTTGGTACAATTGTTGGTGACTGATCGTCAAACTAAGAACTCGCATGCCGGTTGCAATGCGCTGTTGGCCATTCTGCAGCGAGAAATTTGGATTTTGTCGGCTGATCGCGTCAATGAGGCGAGGCCCTTTGCTGGCGTCGTAACGGATTTTGTTGGTCCCCCCTTGTTGAAGACGTCCACCCTTCGTAATAGCAAGATTGTTAGGGCTTATTTGTGTGTTTGTCTGCCTGTCAACCAAGGCAGTACATTTGGAGCTGGTAACCTCCCTCTCGACAGAGGCCTTTGAGGCGACTTTGGAAAGATTTGTGTCTCGCCGTGGGTTACCTTCGTTGATTAGGTCTGATTGCGGTACGAATTACAAGGGTACAAGTAACTATTTGAAGGAGGTATACGCCTTCCTTAATGAGAACCAGGTTGGCATTGGTAATAGTTTGGCCCGCCGAGGGGTCACTTGGTTGTTTGACCCGCCAGCCTGCCCCCCATTGGGGGGGGTATTTTTGGGGCCGCGGTGAAAGCGGCAAAGGGACGCTGGCGGAGATTGTTGGGAGACACCGTTCTCACCTTTAATGAACTAGCTACGGTATTTGGCCGCATTGAGGCTGTGTTGAATTTGCAACCTTGTCAAGACTTCCAATTGATTAGCGGACGGGTAGGCCCGTCCGGGGGGGGTAGATGTTGCGTCCCAAATGTAATTTTGAACGCTCTTTTTGGTGTGGCAACATTCTATTGTCTTTGATGTTGACACTTGACATAACCTCTCTGACTTGACAGATTGTCTTTGCTTGCTTGGAAAAAATGCCGGTCATCGGGACCCTGTTGAGTTAATTATTTGGTAAAATATTGTTGGATTCGCCCGTCGAGACCGATAATTGGGTCGCGAATTATCTAATTGTTGAAGTGTATTCCCCATTTGCCGAAAAACCCCGGGATATTGTTGAATCGTACGCCGCCTTGTCGTCGGTTGGGCCGGCACGCGGAATTTATTGGAAATCAACTTGAATCTCACGTGAGAACAACAGATTAATTGTGTTCAGTGATTGATTGAACCTTGTAATCTCGGATTATCAAGAATCCAGTGATATTTCTCGGAACAAGTACGCCATATTGACGCCATACCAAGGCACGCGCGTTGTTGGAATTAAGTGTGCTGATTGAAGACGGACCGCATTGGGAGGACTGCATCTTGGAGAACCTTGTCCATCCACACTTGTCTTTCACTATACGTTCAATTACTCACCCCATTTTACATACAACCCACACTTAGGGCGTGACCTTTGAAGGTCGAACTTGGCGTCCCCAGCACTCAGGTTAGTGGTACATTTTGTTTTTATTGTTGTAGGCCGAAGCCTAGTAGAGGCAGGCCATTGTGTAACCTTGTTTATAGTATTGAAAACAACGGTAGTCTCCACGTATCGTGGAAAAGTTCCGGACACGTCCAGTTACCGTTGGCTGGCCTATTGTAGTCTTGAACATTATATATGAATTACTTGCGAGATATATTGTGTTTTCATGCACTACATGCATGCATTTTTACGGGTTAATTACTACGGAACCCTTCACGGGCGAGTCTGACTCGCACTTGGTCAATTTTTGTTTTAAAGATAACTAGCAATGTAGGTAGAGTTTATAAAACAATTTTGTTAACCCCTCCAACTCCAACTATATTTGTGTCTGAAATACGTTCACGTCAATAATGTAATGGGTGGGGTTCGAACCCGGGACCTCTCGATCACAAGGACGTCTATTGCCGCTTAATTAGACCTGTGAGGAAATGATTAATAAAGCAGGTTGCAACTGAAATGCAATTAAAATAATATTGGCTATTATTATTTAACTATCCATTGATCGTGATTGCTTGCGACACCAACAGGATTCTAATTACACTAAGCTGAACTAGATTCAAGCCCGTGTTTAATTTCTTGCTTAACACGACAGCACTTTGGTGTTCTGAACAAAGTAAGGGTCGATTTCAGTATGTCGAGATTACAACTGTTTATTATCAAAGCGACTAGCGTTATTGTTAAATTGAATATAACAACGTAATGTTATTGTTATTTAAGAAGTGATTTACCAGTTCCAATGCATTGGTTACTCTAATGAGGTTAAGTGTACAACGTGTAACTTAAAGGGTATATACGTACCAAGTGCAAGGCTTCTTTGAATGATAACAAACGAAATGGCCAGGGTTTTGTAATCCTATGTCAACATGTATGGAACTTATAAGAAATTTCAAAACATTGATAACAGAAACCGAATTTTTCAAATTAAGAAGAACGAAGAGAATTTTTGTGTTGTTGGCAAGTGACGTGGAATGTCATTGACCCTGGTAGTGCTGTGACATGTGCTGTTTGTTATAATCGGTATTCAAGAAACATATGAAACCGATAATTTAGTATCAATTTTTGAGTTACGTATTTTGAGCTGAAACTGTGCATAGAGACTCCATACCAGATGTTGTCTTCAGCTCTTTTAGATAGATATGGGGTTTCCGTTACACGTTGTATATCAAAAACTCACTAATATAATTGACGGGGTTGTAGGAATGTTCTAACGAGATAGCGCAGCGACGGAACGCAAGGCCAACTGAATGTGTAGAGTGGGTCGCTATTAAAGTTCAGTACGGGAGATATTGTGACTGTTACTGGCGGACTTACATTTTAATATAATGTCAATAAGTATAGATAGATGAATAAGATTGGAATGGTAATGTGGGCGTGGCGAGCGCGCTACAACTATGATTCGAACATCATAGCTTGACCGATTAATACATTCACCGCGTTTAGTGCGCTTCGGACTACTTTGAAACACAGAGCTCTGCTTTAAAATGCCGTATTGTGCCATTACAATCTGTAAAACAAATATTCAAACCGCAAGTATAGAGCGAGGAGGTATATATTTCCATCGGTAAGTCGAAAATAACATTTAATTACAATTTTAATTGTAAAATATTAAAAATATTCTGATCACTATGAAATTCCAAACGTTGACAACATTATTGCAACAAGTTACAAAAAATATACATTGCCCGATATGTATTCGCTTAATCAACGCAATGACCAAGTCCGCTAACAATGTACTGCATGCGTCGCATTCTGAACACTTCAACCATTGACGTTTCGTCCTTAGCCCTGATTGGCCGTGATGCACGGCGTATGTTTATGGACAGTGAGTTACAATCAGTAGCAAGCTCTCGATTTAAGTGTGTGTAATTTATTTGTGTGCGTAATTCGCATACGTAACGGGCCTCTTGATTATAGTGGATGTAAAGAGTGGGCGACAAGCGGTGACGCGCGTTCTCATACAAATCAGGAACTATTTCCTTTCTAACCTCTTTTATCTGTTCTGTGATCGCCATGAACCCAGACACGAGCGTATTTAGCTTAGTTGGAGGGGTTCACAAGATTACTACTAATGTTAATTCTACCCACATTGCTAGTTATTTTTTATTTTACAGAAAGCTTACAGACTAATAACAAAGATAAAATACATTCGTGGGTAGGGAAATTTGCTAATTACAAGCTTCCACATATATGCTATCAAGTTACCTACATCTAATTTTCGTTGACATTTAACCGAACACAATATACAACGTGTAATTTAAAGGGTATATAGGTACATACCGAGTGCATGGCTTCTTTGGATGATAACAAATGATATAGCAAGGGTTTTCTAATCATATGTCTACATGTGTGGAGCTTATTAGAAATTTCAATACATTGATACTAGAGACCGAATTTTTCAAATTAAGAAGAACGAAGAGAATTATCGTGTTATTGGCTAGTGACGTGGAAAGTGATGACCATCATAGTGATGTGACACGTTTGTTATTATTGGTGTTCAAGAAACATATGAAACCGATAATTTGGGGTCAATTCTGTGAGTCACTTATTTTGAGCTGAAACTTTGCATAGAGACTCCATACCTACCAGATGTTGTCTTCAGTCCTTTTGGATAGATATGGGGTTTCCGTTACACGTTGTATAATAACATTATATTCTTATCACTAAGGTTACAAACTAAGAATTAAAGCTAAACCTTTTATTACCAAGAAGTTCATCAAATCATGCAACATAAAACTAATAAATTATAAACAAATTACATCTAATCATGAGTGTCACCAAAATATTAATTGTTGAGAATTTTTCAAATTTTCTATGCACTTGTGCAAAATAGGTGGATTTCCAGGTGCGAGGGTAAATTATTAAATGCAATAACACTGCGTATGGAGAAGGCTAGTTCTCTTTATAATAAAAAAAATATGCTGTAGTGCTGGTGTTCTATCAGTAACTATCGAAAAGTCTACAATGCAGAAGATCTACAAGCGTATCAATATTTTTTTAATAATAAAACTACCAATGTGGTTAGAATTCTCCTCCACATTTGTTGTGCGCACAGCCAAGTTGTGGAATTCTCTGCCGGCTTCTGTGCTCCCCGCCACTTATAACCTCTCAGCCTTTAAAGCAAGAGTAAATAGGCATCATCTGGGCTCGCTCGTCACATCGTAGACCTCATCTGTCGCTTACCATCAGGCAAGATCGAGGTCAAGAGCGGGCTCATCCGTAATAAAAAAAAAAAGAATTCACATTACTAGCAATATTGTTAACCTCTCCAACTAAGCTAAATATGCTTGTGTCTGGAGTGGGTTCACGGCAATAGTGTAATGGGTGGGATTCGAACTCGGGACCTCTCGATCACAAGTCCGACACCTTGTCCATTAGGCTACTGACGCTCTAAAAATGTCATGTGTTCTTCCTAAAACATTTTGACACTTCTGATATCCTTATTCTCAATAGAATGTCGTTTTGTGCCGTGTCAAAAACTAAACATAACCAGCCTGTAGCGTTCTCACTGTTGGAACACGGGCTACTATTCCATGAGAAGGAATTGGTCGCAATCCACCACTCAGTAAGTAGATGTCGCATGTCTTCGTATTTTTGGTTCGATCCATAAATAAAAAAATAAATAAAATTCATTTAATTCAAGTGACGTAACTCATATAAGATTAACATAATGAAAAACATACACACCAAATATTATTTTCAAAGAATCAATTAAAATGAACATGACAATTACAAAAAAAAAGAACTAAATGAAATAAAAATGTCAATAAAAAAATAAAAAAATAAAATAAATTATTGTCATAATATATTTTTATATAATTAAATAATGCTGAAATTGAATAGAAAAACATACACATTACACATAGAGCATTTTAAAATATTAGGTATTAAATTTCTAGTTATATGTAGATCTCCGCAATGTTTGACATACGGACAATCTACCCTGTGTTAGTGCTGCTTAATAGCTTTCAGGCAAGCGGTGATTATGTAAACTACACAAAGTAAAGGGCATTCCCTAGGTTCAAATCCCTAACTTACAAGTTGTAAGTCATGCCTTTAACCTCAGCCCCATCAAAAAATTTAATGATTAGGTACAAAAAAATGGATATACCACCTTACATTGTACCCATTTCAGTCTTACAACTCATGTAAGATATTTTAAACAGCTGATACTAATAATTTAGATTAACATTTGTCGTGATATATTTAATGACTTGGCTCACGATATTATTGTAGTCAATTTGGAGTTCAATGTTAAGTGTTATGAGGTTAAAAACGTTTAAGCGGTACGCTATTTCATAGTGATAGAGATGGATTTATATACATGACAAAAAGTACTATCCCTATCCGTCATATATATATATATATATATATCCATACACATACAGTAAACCTCCAGATTACCTTTGAGACGAAGTCCCCTTTGAAATTACCTTTGAAGTCGGTGCCAAAAACGAAAATAGAAAACTAAAGACACCGACTACCTAAATTAAAGTTATTTTTCACTTTGTGTTTTTTAGATGTCGGTTTAATTTTTTGGTAAAAAGTTTTTTGTACAGATATTTTTTATATATGGCAAAATGATTTATACATACAATATAACTTCGAACTTTTCAATTTGCTTAGTTTCATTCATTGATATACTAATAGTATATCAATGGTTTCATTACTGATTATTATTATCAGATTCTCAATTCAAATCTGCTAATCAAATGCCTATCGTGAAAAGGTTTTTTATGAATAGGGTCGTTAATCAATAATAAAAAATAAAAATCGGTCAATATAAACTGGGGGTCTTCAAGTCTAGAGTGAATTATTCAGGATAGGGTCGCATTTGATCACTATATCTTGTGATGGTACGCGATGATATAGTTGAAGATGAAGCACGCTTGCCTGGAAGTAACCTATTTATTCCCTCTTAACTTAAACACCCCCAGGTTATAGCTATCAGAAAATGCAGACTCTGGCAAGGAATTCCAGTCCGATAACATTGGTTCTGATAAGTTTGTAAAACTACACGCAACATTTGTTGCCACAAAAAGTTGCGTGCAGTTACCATCTGTGTACGTCTTGCAACCAAAGTCCATAAAAACAAAGTTACTCAAGCCACTTGACACTGTGACGTGACTATAATACATTTTGCAAAATAATCCACTTTAATTATTATGTACGCGGTTTTCTTGCAATGGCCTAAGCGCATGAGTTTACATTGTAATATAATAAGTTAGTAACCGGCATAATGGCGATCATACACGTATATTAAGTTGGTTGCAGACGGTACTTATTTTATCCGTCTAATGAATGTCACCAACTTTAATAAGCGTTAGTTCAGGAAATCGCCATAGAGATTGGCCACGGTGCACGGTGCGTTCACGGGGCAAACATGGTCCGAAATTGCACACAAAACAGAGGTATTGCTTGTGACATTGAGGTTTCTAAATCCACTTTTTCTTAAAGGCAATCGTTTAAACGATATACGCTTCCAAAGTGGTTAAATATCTCTAAAAATGTAGATATCTAACTTTTATAATAATGGAGTGAAAAATAAAAAAATATGCTGTAGGTCCTAAAACGAAAATTGGTTTGAACGAGATCGGGTCAGCAGTTTTTGAGAAATAGAACATTTTCTAAAACCGCAAATATAGCTTTTTATTTCATACAAACACATGAAAAATAAAGTTATTTAACGTCAACTTTAAAGTCTATAAAATTTGTACATGACTCTCATATGATTTGATATCATATGAGAGCCATGTAGGTTTATGTATGTGGCGCCCTTTAGAGGACAGAATCACACAGAATTGAGTAGGCCCGTCTTAACAGTGCAAGCATTTGTCAGTTATCGTGTAGCTCAACTTAGAACCTTAAGGAGCTCGTATGCAATAAAGAATTGAGCAGTCACTTATATCTCATCTGATGGTAAGTGATGACGACGGAGCATGCTTACTCAGAAGTAACCTATTCACTCTTGACTTAAAAACCCTGAATTAGTAACTATCAAGAAACAAAAATGTTTCGCATATTATACTGCTGATAAATAGGTAAAATAGCTGCAGATATTGTGGACTAAAGCTTTTCACTGCTTTTAAAAAATGTCAATGATTGATGTAAACAGTATGGCAGTTTTTCTCGTCTTTTATGTCAGGTTCAGTAGTTAACGAGGACTTACACTTTCACCATGACCGTCCGTTAGTCTGCGTTTTTGCTGAGAAACGCGTTTTCACTTCAGAGATCCGTTTGCAACATATAACTAGAATAACACCCATATTTTGGTTGAATCACACATCATTTAGGGTCATTTAGGATAAACAATGTATAGTAAGGTTTTTTTATTTTAGTCTACTATAAGAAAAGGTCCCAATTATTTGGGTGATTAGCCTCTCGCAGATCAATCAACCTCTGAGGTTATTGGCTGCTTGACCGAACTTGCCTTAATTATAATAATTAAAGCATCAGCTATTCAAGGTTTATATTATATTTAAAAAGAGGCGCCTATATGCTAACGGCACCCCCTGTGGGGTACGGACCTCGGCTTAGGGCGTCGCAGGGGGAGGGCAGCTAGGGACAGGCTGGAAAGGACAAGATATTAAAAGTTTGTTGCAAGACGTAAATTTACATACAGGGTGGCAGGGACATCCACATGCTACCGCTTACCATAGTCTCAGTATATGATTCTGGACCCCACTGCGTTGAAATTTTTCGTCGGCTTTTTCTTTTTTTTTAGCATATTCACAGTTCTCAATAGCATAGACCCAAAAAGTTATGTTAATTTAATTTTATCGAAGAGGCAGCCCCGCGATTGCTGTGGGATCGCGCGGTGCGAAAGCAATCACAACTGCACGCTTGAATATTTAGGCACATTTTAGCATGCAGCGGTTGCTGACGCGACGGAGTAGGCTATTATAGCAGTACGTATTATATTTTGTACTGAGTGAAGTATCTGTTACGTAGTAACTATTAAGTAATCTGTGACTAAACAGTCATCGGTACATTGAACAGTGTCTTGAGCCTCACGTGATGCCCTATGTTTCATATTCATGCATGACAATGCTAGGGCTCACACAGCGAGCATCGTACGAGATTATGATACCGAAGTCGATATCTCCATTATGGAATGGCCAACATGAAGCCCGGACATGAATCCGATTGAACATCTGTGGGAAGAATTAAAGAGACGAATTCGTAAACACTTAGCCAGATGCAAAATGCAATCCAAGAGGAATGGAATGCCACAACATTTGATCGTGACTCTCATCCGATCGATGAAGAACCGTATGGAAGCAGTAATAAGAGCTCAGGGAAAGAATACAAGTTATTATAGAAACGTTTCTTAGCTTTTTTTCATTTACGTGTGTTGTTTTACCAATTTCCTTCATTCTCCATACAGGCTAAAAGTCTTGTTAAACAAAATACAAAACCTTTGAAAATTTTATTTGAAAATACCAGACCTCATATTATTGACTATTCAACGACATTTGACATATTATATTCCTAAATATTCACATTTTTCTGATAATTTTTATAAAACATAAACTTGCAAAGTGTTTCGATTTTTCTGATAAGAACTGTATTAATAAACTAATTGGTACATGTAGAACACAATTTACTCTACTCTAACCACGAATAAGCCAGTAGAAGTAGACATCAGGCAGAGGTGGTGGCATCAAGTCTGAGATTGAACTAAAACAAAATAAACATTGATGAAGTTACTTTTTAGGGTTTCGTAGCTGAATAACAAAAAAGGGTACCCGTCTAGATTCATCATGTCTGTATGTCTGTCCGTCCATATGTCACAGCAATTTTATTTCGAAACTATTAGAACTACACATGTGAAACTTGGTTGGTAGATGTCTGTGAAACGCTTCCTGATTTAAAATAAAAATATATACAGGTAGGTAAGGGAGGCTAATATTTGTTTTTAGTTTCAGTTGCGTGTTTTCACCTATGCGTGCGTTTTGTCACGTGGTTTTGTCTATAGACTGGTCTTTAAAAATGAGGTTACTTAAACAATTTTTTCTTAACGTCAATTCTCGTCGTCTCTAAAACTTATATAATAGAGTGAAAACACAAAAAAAAAGATTTGCTGTATTTATAAATAATTTATAAAGTAGTTTTTATGATATCTTCATAAAAACTCAACAAAAAATTATTTGAACCGAAATGGATTGAATACATAGTAGATAGTTTTTGAGATTTAGCACATTTTATAAAACCGAAAATATAACTTTGTATTTCATAGAAACACTATGAAAAATAGTTTTGCTTATTTACTACGGAACCCTTCATGGGCGAGTCTGACTAGCACTTAGCGAATATTTTATGTTTAATTCTATCTTGCTTTTATCAACATATCGTATCTATAAAAATGAATCGCTAAATATGTTGCTAAGCGTAAAACTCGAGAACGGCGGAACCGATTTGGCTGATTTGTTTTTTTTTGTGTTTGATGAAGTCTTAGGAAGGTTTTTATGGAGAAAATAAAAGTAAAAAAAACGAGAAAAATAGTAAAAACACATTGGCATATATATTACTGCGTAAGGACTGGGCGGACTGCGTGTTATAATGACGCCTCGAACTTGGTCCCAAAGTGGTCTTTCCTTCATCGAATTGAACTATATCGCGATCGGCTATCTTCGGGAGCGGTCGTAAGTTTTACAAAAAAAAAAATGCCAAGTTGTGTCGTGAAGGGTTGCGCTTGCGTGAAATATGACAAAAAGCACAATAAAAAAAGATAACATTTCATATCACTGGTAAGTTAAAAATATGTCATTAAATCAACTTCTAACATTATTTAAAACAATTTTCTTTCTTATTTGCCTCAACCTTTGGCCAAGACGACGACGCGAAGCCACATAAAAGTGACATAACTTTGCAGCGGCGCGCGTTATAGCCGATGAAATGGAAGGATTGAATAATATTACTATAAGATTAAATTATGTACAAAATTAATTTTTATTGTTTGTTACAAGCAAATTAAAATGTATTTTTATGTACAACAAATATAAATTTCGAAAAATAAAAGGTTCTTTTTATTTCTTTGTACCTCGAAGAATACCACGCCCCGCTCTTATAAGATTACGTCTAGGAGCAGACCACGCCGATTGACATCTTAGTTATTATAGATGGTATTAGTGTGTTTTGTAGGGCGACCGCAGGGGGGTGAAACTCCCGAAGAAACTTCAGACACAAAATTTGCCAAAAAAACTAGTGACATCTTATGTCTGGGGTCAACTTAGTTTTGTACGTAATGCGTTTGTTTGGCTAATAGATGGCAGCAGCTACTATATATTTATACATATATGATAATCAAAATTAATAAAAAAATATTATTTGTATCGAAAAATTCATAAAACATTATTTAATGTATTTAGGCACCTAATTCACTAAATCACTAAATTAAATGGCATTATAATTTTACTGCATCATAGACTCTATACACCTCGCTTGTTTATGAAAAACAAAGAAAAAAGAAAAATATAAAACTGTCAAAAACAGTTTGACAAATTTCGATTAATTAATAAATTAACAGAAAAACACGTCATGAGTAATAAAATCCCTAAAATGAAGGTAAAATATGCAGCACAAGTGTTCAGCCAGAGGGTGTCTAGCGCTTTACGTTTTTTATCGAGTTAGTATGTTTATAATTTCACATATTTGCATCATTATTGTTACCTAGCAAATTTTGCAATATGTTATTAACCAACATTAATATTTTGTTTCAGAACACAACATTCTGCCCGAAGAGTGCAGAGATTTATTATTTGATAAGCTCATCGAATCATTTAAATCATTCTTACAAGGGGTCATCAAAAATATATAAGCAGTGCTTAAAAAATAACTCGCTCCATTTCCAATTGTGGTATGATTTGTTGCCTATTTTAGACTCAATTAAATTTGAATCAGTAGTTCGTTCGTTCGTTATGTTTCGTTGATTTATAATGAATACAAAAAATCACAAATATGAAAAATAATTAAATCCATCTTCACCGTGTTTTAATTTTTGCCAGCCACTAAAATCTAATCTTTAGGTTTTGGAAGTACTAGATTGATTGAAATAAATATTCTAAAATCAAAGATTTAATCTTTTGTCAATTAGAATATTTATTTCAATCAACCTAGTACTTCTAAAATCTTTAAAATAAGAAAATATTATTAACATGTCAGGTAGACGCCACCTATCGGATTTTTTCGGTATTAAACTACCGTTACGCTACCTGGCGATCAGGGTCAAAAACTCAATTTTCGAATCATAGAGTGGCGCATCTATCTCAGTATTTATATGTATCATCTATGGGCGACCGCGTCCGTCAAATGTTCTGACGACCGTATCTTTACAATTTAAATCAATGTAAAACCATTCATTTTCTTTTCCCATTCAAACCACTCTGTCTCCAGCTGTCAAACATTTGAAGTCAGTCAAAACAAAACAATGGCGCATTAGGATTACCTTTGGTATGCCTTTAAGTTGATTAGAGGTTTGTCATTAATGAAAAATAATATAATGAGTTTCCTCATAGCCTTTTTAACCTTTAGCTGCCGACCTGGTCTAAACGTAGCACTTACGCCGCCGACGTGACGACTGAGAGACGTCAAACTTTAAGTACTGAAATAAAATGTGTATTCGCATGCTACATTTTTCTATTTTATACATTAAAAAGTTTGGTGTTTGAGGTAACAAACTACAGAATTAAAAAAATACACGGTATTTTTCAGGTAAAATCAGCATTTATTCGACAGATCACAATTATTTGTCACTAAATTTTAAGGACTTACTTCAGTCTCGTTTTTCTCTAATATTAAGTAATGAACAACAAATGAACTTAAAATATGTTATCTTCCATAAACTATTATCAAAATAAAATATAAATCTTACTTCTTAGTTAAAAAATAAAAATAATGACAGCCCTCGAATATTTGGTACATTCACTACATACGTTTGCAGTCAATGCATATTTGTAGACAGCAAGTAAGGCACATTGGTTTCTTGCATTTGCAGCAACAGTACTTCGTTCGCCTTTTCAACCGACTGGGACAGATTGCACATGTCTTTCTAACATCTGAAAACAATAGCCCAATTAAAAAAGCCTTTATTTCTGTCTCATACGTTGAGCCTAGTTCAGATCTGCTACTGTCTTTATACTTAGCCCTATAGCTATCTAGTTTCTTGTTTGTATAAGTTACTATCATTTCAATCATGTGTTCACTAAACATCAGTTTCCATAATTCCGTGAAAGATTCGAATTTAATCGGACTTACTTGAGATGGTGCATTGACAATATTGTGCGCGCGTTCTCGACTTGTTTGGGATGGTTCCGCCGATGCCCATTTGTACCTATTCTTCCCGTAAAAGTAGCGCGCCAGCTCTCCTGTTGATTCTTCATTTGGCTCCTGGTCTGTTCTAAGATCTTCACTACCCTGGTCATTTTGCGTCTCTACTTCGCTATACTGCTCGGATATATATATACGGAGACGTGTGCACTCGCCGCGGGCGCAGCGCACAGCGTCGACTGGTACCTTGTGACGTGGAGGGAGGAAGGTAACGGGAAGGGCGACGCTGAAGGTGGCGTGATTTTAGAAATAATTCAAAATTAATAGTTATGTCGTCTGTGAGACGTATAGGTCGGTAGTTAAAGGTTAATTGTGTAAAATATTGTATTATTTTACTTGATAATAATCAGTAATCGCGAATAATATTAAGGAAAATAAGTGATAAAAACATAATTAAGCCTCGGTGCAGTTCCATTCAAAATGAATGGAAAGAGACTGCATGGACTTAGAACTTTTCTATTAAAAAAATTTAACAAGAAAAATATAACTGACGTACGCTTCATTGCTTCCTCGGTGCGTAGCATTTTCTTGGTTGTTATAAAATTTTCGCTTCTTTCGAAAACCAATTGTGGGTTTATTTGTTGAGTGCATTTACATTTAGACCCATGCCACCTATAAGACGCGGGCGCAGCAATTTGTGTTAAAATATCATCACATTAGATATTACTAAAGTCTTTCAATGTTATTTTATTTCTATTAGACTGCAACAGGTCAATAACTTTTGACAGAACGAAATCTGTCGGGGCAACTTTTATCATAACAAATCAATGTTACTTTGTTTTAGACAAATGGGGTAGAACAAGGTCTGCCGAGACAGCTAATTTTTCATAAAACGAGTCGCCATAATAATTTTGCTACGATATTATTATGTTATGGACTTCTAATATTCACAATGCGTATTTTTGCACTAAAATGTAGCCAAGTTAATCCAGCACCTGCAGATTTAATCTAAATTGATCTGCCTGACATTGAATTTCAATGTCACCGTGCTCTGTAATTGAAATAACTTTAAAACTTACGACTGACGAAACCTTTTTAATTAGACAGTTACATATAATATGTATACATAAATATATGTTTGACAAAACTGTTGGCGCAGTTTTTAGGGTTCCGTAGTCAACAAGGAACCCTTATAGTTTCGCCATGTCCGTCTGTCTGTCCGTCTGTCCGCGGTTTAGCTCAAAAACCATTGGTACTAGAAAGTTGTACTTTGGCATGAGTATACACGTTAATGACGCCAAAAAAGTGATAAAATAAAATTTTGAAAAAAACAATTATTTAGGGTACCTCCCATACATGTAAAGTGGGATGATATTTTTTTTCTTTCGGTCTTCCCATAGTGTGGGATATCGTTGGAGGTCAAAAATATTAGGGGTTTTGTAAGACTGTTTTTTGATTAAGTAAACCGTTCGTGACTTATCAAGCTTTAAAGTACCAATTTTCGTTAGAGTCAAGAGTCCCCCCTCTATCAACTAAACGGTTGTAGTTAGAAATTCTAATGTCACGGCAGTAGTACCTATATATAACGAAATTTAAAGGAAAACTATCACACATAAGTGGGCTTTACAAGTTTACGAGTAATAGTCGACCAATTGTATTTGACTCGAAAATTTCGAACAACTCTGTAGAAATGTCGATAGATGGCGCTAATCGCCAGTTGTATCGTGCTAGTTTCTTGTGACGATTGAGTAGTGTAGCTCTGTGTCCGTATTTAAATTCAAAACACCGGCTATGACAAGTTTTACACAGATCTCTAAAAAAAAAAAAAAACTTTCCCTGCAAAATTGTCGGATCAGGTGAGGATTTGTATAGGAAGTCAAATTAGTTAGGTAGTCATGTTTGGCTTTTACTTAGAGCATGGTACGAAACGATTAGTCAGCGAATACGACACGCACTTGGCTGTTATAAAAACTACGGAACCCTACACTGCGCGTGGTCCGACACGCACTTGACCGGTTTTTTTTAAGTTAACGGCTGAGCACCGCGGGTTTGATTCCTGCACCGGAACAAATGTTTGTATGGTCTTGTTCTTCTATTTGCCATCGATACGCGCCATCGTTACATGGTAGACATCCCACCCATACGCACAAAAGATTTTGGGAATACCTTCATTGTGCGTACGGCTAAGGAGTGGAATTCCCTGCCGGAGTCTGTGTTTCCCGATAGCTATAACCTAGGAGTCTTTAAGTCAAGAGTGAATAGGTTTCTTTTAGGTAAGCGTGCTCGTGCATCAGGTGACATGGTGATCAAACGCGAACCTATTTTTAATTAAAAAAAAATATATTTTCGGGCTGTCGCATTCCAAATTTAAGAAAAAAGCATCGCAATTATTAGCTACTTGTCATTAATTACTTGCCCTCCGCACCAGTTTAATTTGTTATAGTTTACACTTTGTTTCTCAATCATTTTTATTTTTCATATATGTATTTAATAGTACATTATGGTACAACCATTGAGCCGTTAGGTGAGGGTCTTAAGAGAGCCAAGGACGGTAATCATCAATACACACGTGTATCATACGACGTTTT
Organism: Tholera decimalis; assembly: GCA_943138885.2. Classification (NCBI taxonomy): domain Eukaryota; kingdom Metazoa; phylum Arthropoda; class Insecta; order Lepidoptera; family Noctuidae; genus Tholera; species Tholera decimalis. The sequence continues at coordinate 7,894,237 of OW964568.2, forward strand.
TCAACACACTTGTGAAGAAAATAATACTAAAAAGCCATTTTATTTAGTGAGTAATAGATATTTGGCCTTGGAGTTTCCAGGTAGTAAACTTTCCATAACGTTAATTAAGGGCTTCACATCTTATATCGGGTGGTGTACAATATAAATCGTTTTCTTCATAGCTAGTACTTGTAGACATTTTAATTAATAAATAACTATAGTTTCAACAGTGCAAACGAGTTGTGGAAATTTTTTCGCAATGGCGGGAAAAATTAATCAGTTTTCCTATGCGCGCGCATCTAACAAATCGGCCATAGTAAAGAATGAGGTTTCTTTTTTTTTGGCTTTTCTCGGATAGCGTTTTAGCCACGTACAAAATGGGTAATTCAAAGTTTTCTTTATCACAGACAAAACAAAAGTTATATTTGAGTGAAAGTTGTATTTAATAAAAACGTACAAGTTGAAATCTATCTATTTAAATACGAAGTTGCATGAAACTAGCAAGCAATAGGTAGGTACATTAATTTATTTGTACTATTGAACACGATCTTTTTTGTTTCGAAACTTTTTTAAAAACAAAGCAACTCAACCAATTTAAAAAAAAAAACCTATAACTCACTTGTGAATAATAGTAAAGAAAAAGTTACAGTTTGATTACAGGTGTCATTATGTGCCTAATTGCGGTGAAATTAGAGCCATTTTATGAGCAAGTGTGTTGAAAAATACCTGTACGCGTCCGCATCTTTACTCATAATGTCATTCGTGGACAATAGTGTCGATTACACGTTTTTAGATAACCACTTTTTGTAAAATACTTTAATGTATCTGTTTTTTGTCCCAAATAAATTAAATAAAATATTCTACACGCGCCTCAAAGTGCAGTCAGCACAAGTGACTGGGCCATTTATTTATTTATTTATAAAAATCCGTAGCTCTTTAACAATGTTTTTATAGTATCTTATATCTAATCTCATAGCCAATTACGGATTCACAATTTATTCACTAGATAGTAACAATCGTGTAAGTGAGTATTAGGGAATAATAAACGTAAACGTACAAAATTAAGAAGTGTGCATGGGGTGTATTAAATGAATGTGTCGGTGTGTATGGGCGTGTGTGTGTATTTCTTGCCGGGGTACGGGAATGTTCTGACCAAATGCCGCGGGCGTAAGGACAACAAAAGGATCAGGGTGGGTTTTGAGTGAGCACAAATATGATACTCTCTTTCTCTCCATCCAGCGCGGGAGGAGTCATTTAATGTTTTTTAGGGTTCCGTAGCCGAATGGCAAAAAACGGAACCCTTGTAGTTTCGTCATGTCTGTCTGTCCGTCCATTCGTATGTCACAGCTATTTTATTCCGAAACTATTAGGACTATACAAATGAAACTGAAAATATTTTTCTTTTTCATTAAACCTACGCGTGTGTGGTATTTATAGACAGGTCTTTAAAAATGACATTGAGGCTTCTAAAACAACCTTTTCATAAAGACAATCGTTTAAAAGATATACGCTCCCAAAGTAGTAAAATGTGTTCCCCTCCTGTAAATTCTATAATAATGGAGTAAAAAATCTAAAATAAAATTAGTTTGAACGAGATCGGGTCATCAGTTTTTAAGATATAGCATATTTTCTAAAACCGTAAATATAACTTTGTAATTCATACAAACACTATGAAAAACAAAGTTTTTTGGCGTAGTTACTACGGAACCCTTCATGGGCGAGTCTGACTCGCACTTGGCCAATTTTTACTCTTTCATTTCTAAAAAATGCAGGCAATGTTTAAACTTTCAACTTAAATCATATTTACTAGATTTAATTATGGTTTTAGTATGGTATTCTTTTAACAGATAGCAGTCAGTAATACAGGTTTTCTGTCTAATCGCCTGTTTCCGTCCTTAGATGTCGAAATGCCTACTAAGTAATTAACAATTATGTACTCGCACAGTTTCAAGTCTATACGTAGTTTTGTTCCACTAACACTGCGTTGAATGTGTGTCTAGTATTCTATTCTATCAGAAAATGCGATTTTTGTCGACATTATAGTGGTCTTAAAGTTAAGAGAGAAAAAATTACATTGCTTACGAGGTAGATATAATGAAATAATGATATTTATTTGCAAATTGGTTCTAAAATAGAGAAGATCGTGGCTAAATGATAACAGCCGCAGGGGTCGATCGTTGAGGTTAAGCAACGCTTGCTAAGGTGATTCTTTGGATGAGTGACCATAGAGATTCCTCCGTGCTTCGGAAAGCGCTTGAAATAGTTGATCCCGGCAGTCATGTACATCGTAGACAGTCTTTGGGGTAGTCAGAAGTTGGAAAATCTGATACTGGACTTGCCAAGTGGGATACCTGGGGGCTTACTCTTCAAACTAATTTTAAATCCAATCTAAGGCCAATACGATTCCAATGTAAATTTTGCAGTCACGTGATTCGCTACTCTTGAAAACAATATTGTCAACATTGGATTAGGATTAGAATCGCACCGTGATTGTTTTGTTTCGCGTGAAGTTGGCAATGTTACGGGCCGCAGTAGTGTTGGTCGACTAATTACAATAAACCGGTAATAGGGTTTTAAAATGCTTTATCTTTTAAATAACAAGGCCAATAAATAAATATTATATAAATAGTTGTTTAATTGATTAATTGTAACGTAGTAAATTCATTTTGGCGTAAGATTATTAAAAAAAATCATAAAGTGAATCATGACTGGCTGCATGCGGTAGGATCGTTGCCTAATTGCCTTCAATACTAAAAAAAATAAGATGTCAAAGTTCTCAAATTTCAATAATTAATATTCATGCGCTTTTAGAAGTAAATAGCTTTATATAATACAATTCGACAAAGTCCAAGTTTGTCTAAAGCATTTAAAGTATACTGTGTTACGATACTGTGCGAGTTTGGTTGTTTGGTTCCTTTTGAGCAATTATTAGTACCTATTTCGTGAAGTTATCTAACTAATATTACAGTTTTATAAAAGTGGTAAGTAAATATACAATCATATTTTATTCATTAAAGTAACGTTTTACTAAAGAGAAGGCTTATGTTTTGTTTATGTAGTTATTTTCGTGGTTTAAGCGGCTATGTTAAATTAGCTTTATGTTTGGTACCCTTTGTAACAACATCAAGTAAATAAATATGTCCATGTGCCCAGCGAGGCCCTCCAGAATTTGGGTTTCAGAACAAATAATATATAGATGTGGATATGGGCTGTGGTGAAAAATACATATAGTATAAGAAAAACTTAAAATAGACAAAACAAACTTAGCCAAAAACTATTAACAAATAATTGTTGTTTGGCAAGTAACATAATTATGTACCGCATTGGTTCCTCATACAACTTGCTAAATTTGAAAAATAAACCAATTTTAGATCATTCAGCACGGCCCTCTATAGTTGTCTTTATCTTTTTAAATATGACATGTTTGTTTACAAAATTCGACTTCCTGAATTATGTATAGGAGTACATTCTTTCCAAATAAATTGCGATTCTGCTGTATTAGTACTTTAAAAGATTAAATAGATCAAAAATATCATATTATCGTTTGACTTGTTTTATCTAGTCTTGTGTTTTTGTTCCTGAATAAACTATTTATGGTACAGCAATTTCATAAAATTAATGTGTGTTTTTAGTATTGGGCTGAGAATAAATGTGCTCTAAAGAAGCAGTATGCACAGCTCGCAGCTTCAATGGACAATGAGGCGCACTGCTGGTGGCACAGCAGACAACTTGCCGGCATTGTCTGCCTTAAAAAATATATTGGTGGTGGTGATGGGTGGACTGCAATTTGAAATAGGAGATTCATGATTGGCTGGCAATCTATTTTCTCAATTGGTACATAATTATATGTATTTTAATTTAATTATACCTATATTTAATTTTATATAATAATAATCATTTCTTTGTTTCAGAGTAGACCTACTGAGTCATTCAGTTTTATAGAGGCAGAGGAGGAGCATTCACACATGTGTACTAGTCCAAGAAGACACAGAAATCCATTCTTTGAATATTCAAGTGTCCCCTTATCCCCAGCACGTCACACAATGATGCAATAACGGCACCACGATTTGATTTGATTTTTGTCATAGTTTTATTACTAAGTAAATAAAAGTACATTTAAGCAGAATGAAACAATTCATTTATTTTATTTATTCATTAACAATTAGGAGTTAAATGCATGCAATGCAAAAAACAAAGGGCTTAATATTTTCATAAATTTCCTCAAACAAATCCTTGCTCACTCTATAATTCGCTTTAAATTCGTCTTCATTAATTGAAAATCCTTTATCCGTATATCGCATTAGCCGACGCTTATTTCGTCTTTGTTTTAATTATTTTTATGCAAATTACGTATAACACTGTGTACTACTGCTAATCGTGCCATATTAAACAGTTATTATTCTCTGAAAACCACTTAAAACGCAAAACGATTTCTAAAAAGTTTCACTTTTGCTATTGGAAAAATCACAATCAACAAACAATCCCAGTTCAATACGGGTGCAATAGACAGCTGTCAAACTACACTCAAGAGTAGCGTTTACCGCACATCAATCCCGATCTCAATGTGATTCCAATCCTAATTAGTTCCTCATAATAGACAGTCAATTTGGCGCTAGTGTCGAACTCAAGAGTACGAAACGTCACAATTCCAATGTCGATCGGTCGACATTGAATTCAAGAGTAAGCCCCCAGGGGGCTTCAACTCTGCTATTACAATAGTGTCAAAATAGTCTATCATTGATTTCAAAATTGTGGATCTTGACAAATTTGGTAATCTACTAATATAATGGCTTTCCAATGGTCAACCACTGACACTTCATTGAACGAAATAATATGTAAAATTAAATAGAAATAAAATCTGGCGTGAATAAATGTTCAAATTTAGGGGTAGTTTTTAGAAAATCATTATTACTAACGGGTTTTATAATAATGGCAATGCCATTCTTATACGAGACTACTGACCAACCATTATGAATTTAGTAGATTACGAACTATTAGCAAAATGACAATGGGATCGTGATGTAATGACAAATTTATAAAAATAGCAGACTTAGGGCCCAGGTATAACGGACAGTCCCCTGTGCAGGGCATGCATGGTGACGGAGGAAACGCTGGGACGCGTGCTCCTACAGTGCATGGAAATCACCAACATACGGAAACAAACCCTCGGGTCATTGAACTCCCTTACAGACATCCTGAATAGACCAAGAGACCTGATCTGTTTCTGGAGGGAGGTTGGCTGGATGGAGTGACGGCCGACACCGCTCACGCACAATGGTCTCGTGCAGAGACTAAGTGTGGAAACCAGACCAAACAAGAAGAAGAAGAAGAAGAAGTGGGATACCACAATCTTTTTGCCCGACCCACGAATCGAACCCGAGACCACATGCTCAGCAGTCGTGCTTACGACCACTAGACTAACGAGGAAATCAAATTATTTTACACTGAAAACAAAACAGTCTTATACAAAATGGCCAATTTCAAAAACAGATTTAGTAAGGAAATTAACAGGAGATTAGATTTGTCAACCTTTTCAATTGTGAATCAACTGATTTGATTAATTAATCGCTAAAGCGGACAAGATTAATCTTCACAAGGATGAATGACACTTCCTCTGATATTATTTTAATTAAATAAGATTTTAGAAGGACATTTAAGGAAATGCGCTAAACATAAACATCGCGTTGGTTATTATTATTGATTTTTGTGTCCGGTAAGGATGTAATAATTAGATTGTGAATATGATGCCTATGTAGGAACATAATTTTGATAATATTACCTACAGTTCTTGCTATTGCTCGTCAAATCGATCGAGCTTATTAAAGTTGTAAGTACCTAGAGATACGCGACGCCTAAGAAATACTTGCACTGTTTTGCCAAATCTCATCAAATCTATGAGATTGATTTGTGTTTTTTGAGTTTCCTCAAAAGAGCACCAGATACACAAAACTACATTATTCTCATATATTCCGACCAAGACGGATTGAACAAACTTCAAAACAGATTGACTACTAAGTTTGTTTCGGTGTTCTTCCCAGGGAAAGTGTGAATACACCGGCCTCATCTAGTTTATAGTTACGAAAGAAAATATTGTGTCAAAATTTTATTTAACCTGACTTGACAGTAGTGTGTCATCTTCTTACTTTTTCCAGGGCACGTCACAATAGCGGCGGTAAGTCCCCTCTTTGAGGAGTGGCTAATGAAGCGTCATGGCGCCCTCACCTTCCGCCTGACGCAGGTACGGTGAGTACCTGCGTCAGGCGGAAGCTGAGGACACGGTGGAACATACAGTGGAGGTTTGCCCTGCTTGGGCAGAGCTCCGCCTTGTCCTAGTAGGGGAGATAGGTGGTGACCTCTCGCTCCCGGTTCAATTCATGGTCCGTAACAAGGAAGCAGTCACCAATTTCTGCGAAGCAGTTATGCAAGCGAAGGAGCTGGCGGTACGCGCGAGGGAGAGGCGAGTCTCAAAGCCCTCACACAATCAACACCACCACACCAACAATCACAATTCCTAACTACTCTGTCTCTAATGTTCATAGTTCCGAAGCATTCAACTTCATAATGTCAGTAGCAATAAACATCTATTATACTTTTATTTGTTTTCCTATATTTTCTCAACATCTTTTACACTATTATTCAAAGTCATATCTTTTTTGTTTAGATTTCTTTCGTCTTCTTTAATTTTATTTAGCGGTGTGTACCTGCAAAGATATCTATAGGTTAGGTTAGGTTAGAATTGTGACCAACTATGTCGACATAATATATTTTTATTACACTTGGTAAATGTTTCTTTCTGAGTATGAGCGAAAATATTATGGTAATTATGTTTAAGGATAAAAGCGTTATGATAAAAAACAGTCGGAGTTTAAATATACCTACCCTCTTTCTCTGTCGTTTTCTGTTAGCGACACCGCTACCTCTGTCACATGTATCACTAAACACTCTATTCTGTTCCCGACACACAAAACACACTTTCGGTTTTTACACATTTAAACCACTGGATTCCAGGCCCTCGACAGTTGAAACCCATCCTCCCGGTTGAAATTGTCGTATTTGGTAATCTCAATCGCTTCCCATATCAGACTTGGTATATAGTGGCGTTCTCTCGAGATGACTTGAGGGTTATGTACAAAACGAACAGAAAACGAGCGAGAAAGAGGGTAGACCGATTTGTCTGCTCATAAACTTCCACCCGCAATTACTTCAGTTCATCCGTGATCATGGCGCTTGCAACAGTGCCGAAATATCGGAAACTCAAAACAAAAAATACACATACACAAATATCCCGTTTTAAGTTATAATGATACTGTTAGTGACCATGTTAGCTTAAAAACTTATTTCCCATGTATAGTTCTAATAGTTTCAGAATAAAATGGCTGTGAGATGCGGACGGACGCTGGACGGACAGACAGACATTATGAAACTATAAGGGTTCTATTTTTTTCCATTCGGCTACGGAACCCTAAAAATGGTGTCTTTCTGTTTGTTCCGACTAATCTCTGGAACGGTTGAATGGCTGATATAGGACTGGAAATTTTAATTGGGCTGATTTTAACAGATTTAATTGGAAGATATAGAAGGATATAATTATATAGGGTTTACATACATTTAATCCCAAAATCTGGGCGAGATCAGGATTCTCGTAGGAAAAATATATCATGCAAACGTGGTTGCGGGCAAAATGATAATGATAATATTAGTATGGCAAAGAAATTTGAATGCAAAATTATATCTTACGGTCTATAAAATGTAATGAACTGGTAATGGCTGGCTGGCATAATGGCATTGGCCCTGACACTCGAGCCACTGACTTATGTAGCTCGTAGGCTTGACCCAGTCATGTGCCCTTAACTTTCTGCAATTTATTTCAAAACCAAGACAGTTTCATTACCAACTCAGAGATCTCTGAAGCTCTGAGCATAAAAACTGTAATCTACATAACCTTTTCCCCTTCTAGGCGTCGCGTTTGATCACCATCTCATCTTCTTGTAAGTGATGATGTGGTCGAAGATGAAGTACGTTTACCTAGGTCTAACCTAATCACGCTTGACTTAAAGACCCGTCAGGTTATAGCTATGTATTAGGAAACACAGACTCCGGCAGGGAATTCCACTCCTTAGTAGTGCGCACAATGAAAGCTATCAATCCACTCTCATATCAATTAGTTATAATATTATAAATACTTTAATGTTATATATAATCCAGGCAGTTGTTTTTTTTTTCAAATCTAGCTTTATGTTTTGCATATAACATTTTTCTGAATATAGTGTTTAATTTTGTTGCATTAGTAATAAGTTTTTACAAGTTTACTTAATACTCTAACCTTATATAATGTTGTTGTGTTCAGGTAATATAGTCTGAAGTTTAAAATTAACTATCAAGTCTTTATTACAGAATCTGCATTAAAATGGCTAATACTTTTCAAACGTAAAAACTACGTTTGAGTTTAATAGTTTATAATAAATATAATATAAATTTAGTTATAAATTATTATACTTTTTATTTAATTTATAAATAATAGTTTTTTTTTACGAATGAGCCCGCTCTTGACCTCGATCACTCCTGATGGTAAGTGTAAGATGAGGTCTACAATCGTACGAGCGAGCCCAGAAAATGCCTATTCACTCTTGATTTAAAGGCTGAAGTATTTTTTTTGTTTAACATGAGTTAAAAAAAATACCAAAACTTACAACATACATACACAATAATATATCATTATGTAGTCTTCATTATAAAGGTAGGTTCCCATTTTTATTGTTATGTTTGACATTGAAGGTCACTTGATTATATCTAATTGCTCTGAATGACATTGGCATACTGCCAAAACATGGCTTAGGTAGATAGACGAGATTTTTCTGTTTTATTTTAAACGTTTTTAGGTTAATTATTCTCATTTTGGTTCTCATCTAAAAGTGAGAGTGTTATTTATAATACATGCAAATTCACGGAAATGCACTGCCGATAAATTGCTTTGTAGTTTGGCAGATGTTATGTTAAGTATATGTTAGTTCGGCATGGAAAACGCGGTTGTCGCAACCAAGGGCTGGGCACGTCACAATCGCGGCGATAAGTCCCCTCTTTGAGGAGTGGCTAGAGAGACGCCACGGCGTCCTCACCTTTCGCCTGACACATGTACCTACTGACCGGACATGGCTGTTTCGAGAGGTACCTGTTTCAGATACAGCGGGAGGATATGCCCACATGTCGTCATTGTGAGGACCATCCGGAGGATACGGTTGATTTTACAGTGGATCATACAGTGGAGGTGTGCCCTGCTTGGGCGGGTACCGCCGTGTCCTCGTGGAGTCGGAGGCTATCGACGGCGACGACCTCTCGCACCCAGGCCTTGGTTCAGACCATGGTGCGGAGCGAGGGGGAATGGGATGCAGTCGCAGGAGGCGAAGCAGTCATGCTAGTAAAGGAGGAGGCCGAACGTGCAGGTAGAGACAACTTTCTTCCTCACGCCAAAGCCGCCGCGGGATATGCCCCGGGCGTCACAGGATCGCGAGCCGATCTCCGGCCACCTTAGGTGCGGGCTTGCGGACGGTGAGCAGGGGTAGCTCACCGTCCGGTAAGGACAAGGCCCAGATCGGCGGCGCGTTGTGTTCCACGTGCGCCTCAAATAGCTGTCAGCACCAGTGACGGGGCCTCATAAGGCCATTGCCCACCGGGGTTGCGGAAATGTTCTAACAAGATACCGCGGCCCCGGAACTTAAGGGTAGCTGAAGGAACAGGGTGGGTTTATAGTCAGTAGAAGTCTGACACCCCCTTCCACTTAACCCAGAGCGGGAGAAGTCATTCGATGATTTTCCCACCCATAAAAAGTATTTATTAGTTAAGATTATAATAACCAATATCATTACATAAATCGATTAAAAAATAATATATTTTGTTCCATGACATTTGAAAGACATAAGTGAGGGAAACCTTAAAATATATTTGAACTCATAAAAAAAAAAATAACAAACCTGATATTAAAACACAGTTCACTTTTGAATATTATATGACCACTCGCTGGGTAATATCTAGTTTATACTATAAACGTATAAATATACATATACTATATGAAGTTAAACGATCACCTTGCACTAAAATATTAGAATATTGAACAAAAAACAGCTGTGCCTACACTGAACACTAGAAATGTTGTTATCTTATCTGATAAGAATGAGACGGGGCTATGGGAGATGATCAAGACATATATACCTACTAGTAGTTGCTCGCGACTTAGTTCGCGTGGGAAGTTTTTCCCCTGTAAATCCCGATCCCGTGGGAATTTCGCAAAACCCTCTTAGCGAGCATCTACGTACTAAAAGGAACCCCCATGCAAAATTTGAGAGCTCTACTACTTGTAGTTTCTGAGATTTCGTGATAAATCAGTGAGCGGTATTTCGCTTTTTTATATAACTAGCAGTTGCTCGCGACTGCGTTCGCGTGGGAAGTTTTTCCCGTAGAACCCGTGGGAATTTCGCTAAATCCTTTCTTAGCGGATGCCTATGTCATAACATCTACCTGCATGCCAAATTTCAGCCCGATCCGTCCAGTGGTTTGGGCTGTGCTCTGATAGATCACTATGTCAGTCAGTCAGTCAGTCACCTTTGAGTTATATATATTTAGACTAGCAGTTGCTCGCGACTGCGTTCGCGTGGGAAGTTTTTTCGCGTGTAAATCCCGATCCCGTGGGAATTTCGTAAAATCCTTTCTTAGCGGATGCCTACGTCATAACATCTACCTGCATGCCAAATTTCAGCCCGATCCATCTAGTGGTTTGGGCTGTGCGTTGATAGGTCACTATGTCAGTCAGTCACCTTTTGAGTTATATATATTTAGATATATAGATTAGTCTTACATAAAATTACTATATCCGTGACCGATAACGTTCCTACGGCTGTGACATAGAACTTCTATCTATGCGAGGGAAGAGACCTTAATCCATCACGCAGGCAGTGGGTGTCACGAATGTCTTCAAACTTTTGTTTTTTTATTTCCGGGTGGGCAAATCATCAAATGACTCCTGCCGCTGTGGGTGAAGCGGAAGGGAGTGTCAGACTTCTACTGAAAAAAAACCCACCCTGCTCCTTCAGCTGCCCTTAAATTCCGGGGCCGCGGTATCTCGTTAGAACATTCCCGCAACCAAACTTTTGCTCCAAGGACATGTTGGTTCCCTCAAGATGTTTTCTTTCGTCGTTTTTAGAGCAGTGATGGTGATGAAAATGTCTGGGTTCGAACCCACAACCTTAAACACGTAAGTCGTTCCTGTAGACGAAAAATCAGTGCTCTTTTAAACATATTTATTTATCATTAGAACTTAAAACGGGATATTTACCATGTGTATTTATTGTTTTGTGTTTCCGATATTTCGGCACTGTTGCAAGAGCCATCGACAGTTGAAACCAATCCTCCCGGCTATCGAGGGTTCTGAAATCCAGTGGTTCAAATGTGTAAAAACCGAAAAAGTTCCGTAGAAAGTTCGCGAGTCGACACGGTGAGTTTTGTGTGTCGGGAACAGAATCGAGTGTTTAGTGATACATGTGACAGTGGTAGCGGTGTCGCTAACAGAAAACGAACGAGAAAGAGGGTAGACCAATTTGTCTGCTCATAAACTTCCACCCGCAATTACTTCAGTTCATCGTTGATCATGGCGCTTGCAACAGTGCCGAAATATCGGAAACTCAAAACAATAAATGGTAAACATCCCGTTTGAAGTTCTAATGATACTGTTAGTGACCATGTTAGCTTAAAAACTTATATTTATTTATTAAAACTTTATGCAACACAAAAGTACAAAGGCGGACTTAATGCCATAGGCATTCTCTACCAGCCAACTAAGGGCGAGAGATAACATTGCAGGTCCATAAAAAAGAAACAAAGAAAATAATGTAGGTATTTAAGGCCACAACAGCACCCTATCTTATGACGATCGAGCCATAAACCAATATGACAAGCCCCTATACAAAAACGATGTCTTTTGACCTTGGGCTTTCAAACAAAAAAAACTACTTGTGTTGACTCTAAAACCTAATTTTCATACTTTAAAAGAAATTTTTGATTTCTTTTTTTTTGTCTTGTCGTACCAAGAGCTTCTCCTCCACATTTATTGTGCGCACTTCCAAGCTGTGGAATTCTCTGCCGGCTTATGTGTTCCCTGCCACTTATGACCTTTCAACCTATAAAGCAAGAGTAAACAGGCATCTTCTGGGCTCGCTCGTTCCATCGTAGACCTCATCTATCGCTAATAAAAAAAAAACACCACCTTCCAAAATTAAAGTTATTTCTGGCTTTGTAGTGTTTTGATTTGAAAGTCGGTTTTATTTTTTGCCTAATTTTTTTTTTCACGCTTTTTAGTGGGTCGGTTTGTAATTTATCTAGTTACAAAAGCCAAAATGTCAACTACTTATTACCTTTTACAAAATATTGCTTTTCCCGATGCAGAACCGTTAATTTTTGAGGTGTTCTCCTGGTACTTCACCATCAGCTCTACTTCACCATATATGCATTCAGACGAGCATAAAGTGCCTGCCCAAGTTACTATAAGAAATACCCAAAATGCTATAGGTGTGCCTATAATATTTGAAGAGTTCCCTCGATTCTCGAGTCTCCATGATTCCATCATCAGATCCTCACGTGATGACAATGGGACCAACTAGAAAGTATACCCTTTCAAACTAAAAAAGAATTTTCCAAATCGGTCCAGCCGTCTTCGGGATATGAGGTAACATACATAAAAAAGTTCAAGACGACCTGAGAACCTCCTTTTTTTGATGTCGGTTACAAATGAAAATATTGCTAGATTTAAATTAATTATTTCTCTAAATATACCTATACTAGCTCCCTTGGTGATTATACCAGCCGCGCGTTACCAGCGTTGCGTTGAGGAAGAATATTTTTATGTTCTTCTAAGTTTGTACTTAGTTAAGTTCAGAAATGTATGTTAATCAAGCTTCATGGAATAGGTATCTTCAAAGCTGGTTATAAAATAAATAACTTCAAGATAACTTTTAAACTATTTTTTTAATCTAAATATTTGTCTTAATTTATCAATGCGGTTAAGTTCTCACCTCATCAAAGTTCATATCAAGACGAACGAGAAAAACATAACACGCAGATATTTGTAATACTATTGAGAACTTTATAACATTGTAAGAAGCAATAAGGAAATCCAGGTAACGGATAGGTACCTACCTACTTGTCTTAAATGAACTGACAGATTATTTCTACACCACAAGAGTTCATGACAATTATTGAGGCTAGATACTTCTTACTATGGAGTTACTATAATGTAAGGAAATTGTAAATGGTTAAGTGTGAGATTAGTTTTTGCTGGGGATTCTGTACTAAAAGCGCCTAGACGAACTGGAAATGTAGAGATTGCGAAAACGTTTTTAAGAAAACGTTTTACGCTGACCCCATTTATTAAAAATAAGGGCAGGAAAATGATTATGATTTGACGGCCAATGAGATATACAGCGTGGCGATTAGGTTATCGCATTAATTGAAACCACGTTCTCTATATTAGGTATTTTATTATATACAATTAAAATAATTCAATATTAAACAATTTTATAGCCGTGGGACCTTTTTTCCATTTTAATATTTCACAACATCGTGGTGACGTCAGCGGAATGTTGTCGCTTTTCAGGATTTCGGCTTGACAGATAATTAGTACCCCAAAATGTGTAAATGTGCCCGAAATTTAGAATTTGTGCGTAAATTTAGAATAAAGCCAGCAAAGGCCAGATCACCATATCTTTAGCTTTATTCTCAATAGTAACTGCATTCAATTGATTATTTTATTTTAAAAAATAATATATACATATCAACATCAGTCGGTCTGCATATAAATAGAAATTGCTGTGTTTCACACACAAATAACTCGAAATAACTGTGTTTAAATACCTACTAATGACTTTCTCACTTATTTATTTGTATGCTTCAAAGGCAAAATATAATGAATCTTTTTTGATAATAAACAATCTGTATGTCTTCTCAGTATATTTTCCATAAGCTGACCTCGGCAGGTGCCCCTTAACCGGTTAGTTACACCCACTGTCATTTAAAAAAATGCTAACCGCTAAAGCCTACAAGTAACCTAGGCTAAGGCCATGAAGAAATCGTAAACAGTACTTCACTATCATTGATAACTAACCGGTGATGCTGTATCGTCTACGCAGCGTGTTATCAAATTGATAAGCACAAGATTGCGAAAAGAAATCATACGTTTCCTTATTTATAGTTTTATCCTTTTTTTTTTAAAGAAAGCATCATCGTTTTGCATCATTGCAAAGCTATTTTGTACTGTTAGCTTGTTCAAATTCATGTTTTAATTTCAAATAAATATTGTGCATTTTCTAGATATATTTGCTTCATTCATTAAAAACTAAGTTGTGAATTCGACTAAAACTTATCGATTATTACGGAGGTTTGGATTTAATTATAAAAATTGTATTATTTTAATACCCAAGCATAATATCCACTGTGGGTGTCAACTGTCAAAGAACAAATTATTATTAATTTAACAAACTTATAAATGTATTTATTATGGCAACTGAATATGTTATTTTTACTTTGGCAACACTCAGAAATGACGGTGAAGGCAATGTCGTTATTTCCATAGATACCATAGATGTCTATTTTTCTTATTATCTATGTTATTTCTGGGTGGGGTAAAAGTCATTTTTTAAAATTGTAAAATTAGTGATAAGATAGCGATAAGCAAGCCGGTTGAATGTCAGTATTTCGTGTGCGTAATAAAGTTATTTTATACAAGGAACATTGTTTGGACTTGAAAAAAATAGCAGCATTTAACAATTCAGAAGCAGGGATAACCCCAGGGAATTATGGTGTAGCTATTGCTACCACCCTGGTGTGATCATACGTCCACAGTAAGGTATGTAAATAGTTAATTAATTATTCTAAATGATTTGTGTTCGTGTGATTTTTATTGAAAGCGTGACAGTAGTTCTATCCATAGTGATATTACAATACTGCAGGTAGAACATATCAATAATGAATAAATCTTAATGAGACGTTATCTAGAATATCATATGGTAAGGTGTAATCTAGTAATCCTTACTGGCTGCGACCGTATTTTGCGGTGGGTAATCATAATAATGGATTACATGAAATGATCTTAGAAAAAAAAATGATCTCTGGCTGTGAATTGTGGTTGCGATTACGTGATTACTTTTTATAGCTACGTTTAACTTCAAACTATTTCGTTTTTTGTGTTTTACATGCAAACAATATTCTAGCTACAACAATATAGTATGATTATTTTCTATTAACAAATTTAAAATGAAATCGTTTATTTTCTATTACTTATTTGTTTAGATTGACATTTTTAAATTCGTTATATTTTTTTAATAGAATGTCCGATTTGAATCATTCCAAAATAAATAAATATACGTACACATCTAGGTCTTGTTCATATAAATAAATCGATAATAAAAATATAAAAAAAATAAAGATGGTTTTTCATACCGGTCCAGGTTTACAAATAATTTTGTGGGTATATAGAATTACATCAATTTGCTATTGATTAATTAACGAATACTTGTAAATATTAACTTTTGAATATATTTACTTACAAAACAAGATATTCTTAGATCTAAAGTGATCAGATTAACGATTACTTTATGTAACTAAATTGCTGGGGTTGGATTACATGTAATCATAGCTACTTGTAGTGAACTACTTTTAGTCGTAATTATTTTAGATTACAAAATAGTGGTTGGCTATGCCCTATACTGGTATTCACTGAAAGGTATCGGTGAACCCTGGTTTTGTGTTGTGTGATGTCCCCTCCAAAGGATAGTGAAATCAACTTTATTCCACTTATAGGTATAGAACAAACATGATTATATGGACGCGTATGATAGATATTTTTCTGCCCTCCCCTCAGACATAATTAATTTAATAAAACATAGGAGGCAAATAATAATTTCAATTATCATATTATTACCTGATTTTAACTTGATAACATGTTTACATTCAATGAAATAGGTACTCGTTGTTTTAATTGCTTTTTTCAGACCGTTGGACAGTGTAAATTGTACATTGTACAATTGGGTGAAGATGTCCAGTGACCGGTCAGAGAAGTCCACCGGGAGTCATCACAGCATGGTGCTGGGAGGGCCCTCGAGACGCAGCCGATATCGGACACGTGTTGAAGACTTGAAGCAAAGTCGTCGCTCGCCAACTGCGCCCAGGCGAAGCCGTCGCTCACCAGCATCGCCCCACACCGATGGTAGAGGCTCCGAGCGGCGCAGATCCAGAAGATCACCTCCAAGGGTTGAGTCGCACTCAAGAAGTCGAAGCTTGGTCCAGTCTGGTTAGTGGGTGAGACGGGTCGTGCTGTCTGCGCATGTGGTTGCTGGAACATGGCGTGGAACAATGTTCTCACCAACCGCCCACCGAAGATTTGTTCGTAAGGACTTTTCCCAGTTTGCCTAGAGGGCGAAGCTTTCTTTACTGTCTGGACGAATCGTTCAGCTTGACCGTTCGTTGCTGGGTGATATGGGGCCGAAGTTTTGTGAGTCACTCCGTTCTCATGTAAGAATGACAAAAATTCTTTTGAAGTAAACTGCCTCGCGTTGTCCGAGACCAGAACGTACGGTAAGCCAAAATCAACGAATAAATTTCTAAGTTTTGAGATACACCACGTACTTGTGGTAGTTTGAGTTGGAATTATTTCTACCCATTTTGACATAGCATCAACTATTATAAAGAGATAATAACCGCGTAATGGACCTGCGAAATCAATGTGTATGCGTTGCCAGGGCGCTGTCGGAGCTTCCCGGTGGTGTAATGGGGCTTTCTCTGGTTCGTTTTGTTTGAGACGACATTCACGACATTTGTTGACCAATGCCTCGATGTCTTTGTCAATATTTTTCCAATAAACATAGCTTCGCGCTAAAAGTTTCATTTTAAGTATACCAGTATGGCTTGTATGTAACTCCTTCAATATGTTATGTCGGAGATTTAGAGGAATCATAACTCTAGTTCGCTTAAAAAGACAGTCGTCTTCAATTGTAATTTCATTATCACCGTAGCCCAAGGTTCTTAGGGTCTGTCCATTCTTTAGTTTATGTATTATATTTTTGTATTCTGGATCGTTCATTGTTTCCTTCGCTATTACTTTGCGGTTAATTGTAAGTGCATTGAGTTGGTTCTGCTGAAATATACTGTGCTGGTCCATATGGTGTTCCGAAATTCGTTCCACTGGAAATCTTGAGATATAATCTGCATTACTGTTGTTAGCTGAATTTCTGTATTCAATATTGTAGTCGAATCCGGAAAGAAAGTGTGCATAGTGAAACAACCGCATCGTGCTCATTGCAGGTAAGGTTTTGTGTGGGTGGAATATTGTCGTTAAAGGCTTGTGATCCGTAATCAGTGTGAATTTCCTTCCTTAATAATAGTGAAAAAACTTCTTCACTCCCCAGTAAATTGCTGTTGCCTCCTTATCTATTTGGCTGTACTTCTTTTCGCTAGATGTTAGTGAACGCGATGCAAAAGCAATTGGTCTGTCGGTCCCATCAGCCATTCGATGAGAGAGCACGGCACCCAGGCCGGACGGTGAAGCATCTGTAGCGAGGACCAGGGGCTTCTTTTGGTCGAAATGGAGTAAGACTCGTTCACTAATCATTTCTTCTTTAATTTTCTTGAAACTATTTTCGCAGGCTTCTGACCACACAAATTTTGTGTTCTTTTGTAGTAATTGGTTGAGCGGATTGGAAATCGTCGCAAGGTTAGGTATGAATTTGTTATAGTAATTACTCATACCCAAAAATGTTCTTAGTTCATTTATGTCGTTGGGTTTCTTTGCATCAACTATGGCTCTAACTTTTTCTTTATTTTTGTGCAGTCCGTGCTTGTCGATTGTATGGCCTAAATAATTTATACTAGTTTTGAAGAAATTACATTTATCTTTATTCAATTTGAGATTATGTTCTTGTAATCTTTCTAACACTGTTTCTAATCTTTGTTGTAATTGTAGTTCTGTCGATCCTTGTATAATAATATCATCAAAGAAGCATTTCACACCCTGTATGTCTTGAAGAATTTTATCCATAAATTTTTGCCACAAACTTGGGGCCACTTTTACCCCAAACATCAAGCGAATCACCTTAAATGTGCCTCTGTGAGTGCTCAGTGTCTGTAGGATAGAGCTTTCTTCGTCCATTTGCATATTTAGGTACGCTCGACAAATGTCTAATGTGCAGTAAAATTCGCCACCGTTCATCTCTGAAAAGATGTCTTCTATGATAGGAATCGGATATTGTTCATCTTTAATTACTTTATTTAGGGTGACCTTATAATCAGCACATAGACGTATGCTTCCGTCAGGTTTAACAAATTTTAATTGGTACGACTGGAGTTCCCCATTCTGAGTTGTCCGTTTTTGTTATGACTCCTTCTTGACACAGACGATCTATTTCTTTATCAACCTTTTCTTTCAATGCGTAGGGAATACGTCTGGGCTTAATGTAAATTGGTGTAGTGTTTTCCTTTAAAGTTAAATGTCCCATGTAATTTGGAATGCATCCCAGTTTTTCATCAAAAACTGGTGAAAATTTTGAAATGATCTTGTCCAACTTTGAGCTGTCGACCCTTTCTAATGATATTTTCTTCATGTCTGATATATTAATATTGATTTCTCTAATCCAAGCTCTTCCGAATATGGCGTCGACGTCTTGTCTGATAATAAAGAGTTTTCCATGGAAATATTGGTTTTCGTAATTGCACTTGACGTATGTAACTCCAACTGGCGTAATCAGTTCACCTGTGTACGTTCTCATTCGTACTGCTGTTTTAAATATCTGTTTATTGAATTGTAAGCGTCTGAAGTCTCTCAACGAAATTGATGAAAGTGCTGCACCTGTGTCTAGTTCCATCTGTACCTTTTTGCCTTCAATAGTTACGTCAACCATAAACTTATCTAACCCAATAGTGTTGACGGCATTGATATCACAAATGTTTTCATCGTCAGCTGAGTTCGGTTCTTCCACCTGGTGAGCTGTATTCTGTTTTAATACCTGTAGGCAAACACGAGCTAAATGTCCTGTCTTTCCGCATTTAATGCAATCTGTGTTAACGTGTCTGCATTTATTGGCTTTGTGATTAGCATCCCCACAGCGGAAGCATCTTCCTTGCATATCTTTGAATGACGTGATATGGTTTGGTAGTGGTTTAACCGAGGTTTTGTATTTATTCTGAACTGAGTGTACTGGTACTTCGTTGCTTGGATCTTGTTTGTTTGTCATGAAATCGTTGTCAGCTTTAGCTATTTCTGTTGCTGTCGCCATGTGTAGTATTTCCTTAAATGTAGTTATTTTGTTGTCTTGCAATATTTTCGTTCTAATTTCGCCATCTCGGACTCCTCTGATGATTTGCAGTGATAAAAAGTTGTCATTTAGCGACTTTTGGCAATTATCACAGTTGAACTCGCAATCGTGTACTAAATGTTTCAATTCTGTACTGAAATTAGTTACGGTTTCATTCTCAGCTTGTGTACGCGTTATAAACTTATGGCGTCGTGCCCATATGCTGGGTTTAGGATCTATGTATTGTTCCAGCAAATCCACTAGTATCTGAAACTTAATTTGTGATGGGTCTTCCGGTGCACATAAGTCGCATGCCCGTTCATGTAACTCTGGGCTTAAGGAACTGAGTAGTACGCAAGTCATCATATAATCCTCATTACAATTTGTCATTTTAAAATATGTTTTCAGTCGTTACACGAAATTTTTGAAACTTTCCTTTTGTTGGAATGGTTGAAAGTTAATCTTAGGTACCTGGTACCGTGCGTTGTTCTCTGTAGTGCTCGCTATCGTGGTAGGTGGAACCGTATCATGAGTGCAAACAGTTGAAGTTCTTGGTGGCCGGAGATTGTGTAACAATATCTTTAAGTTTGTGATTTCTTGTGTTATTTCAAAGTGTAGGTCAATCTCTTCTTGGAGGTTTTGAGTGATAATTTCGATTTTCTCTTGTATGGTGTCGAATTTTTCCTCATTTTTTTGAAGTGACGTAAGTCGCGAATCGTATTCGACATCCGAAATTCCTTTCAAGGTTTGTAAGTAGTTGAATAGTTTTGTCAATTGACCTTTAATAACACTTCTTGAACGTTTGAGTGTACTCAAATCTTCTTCCATTGTCGCCATTATTAAATACAAGAAAATAGTTTTATGAAGTAAACCATTTTAATTTTAGTCAAACAATAATTGACAAATCACACATGACATTCCAATAAATTACTCTTCTTTGATGTGTCATACACTATGCTATCTATCAACAAAGGAAGAGGTAAGTATCCAATATTATGTGCCAAAAGTGTAAACGCATTGGTCATGATGATCCTAAATGCAATAGGAGCATTTGGGTAGATAGAGCCGAAGTTAAGACGTTATGACTAGATAATAGTATTGACTTAGGATTTTGGTAGTCAGTGTACTTTGATAAAAGAATCTGTCATGGAAATAATTGTACCACGTGAAAAATGGCAAGTGAATAATTTGCCATCTCTAAAAGGTTTTGGTAATACATACGTGAGTGTAGAGACAGAACTACTTGGAGTGCTATGTGCACGTAGTCATGTTAACCCATACATTGCTATGTGCGTGAGTGTAGAGACAGAACTACCTGAAGTGCTATGTGCACGTAGTCATGTTAACCCGTACACTGCTATGTGCGTGAGTGTAAAGACAGAACTACCTGAAGTGCTATGTGCACGTAGTCATGTTAATCCATACACTGCTATGTGCGTGAGTGTAGAGACAGAACTACCTGAAGTGCTATGTGCACGTAGTCATGTTAATCCATACACTGCTATGTGCGTGAGTGTAGAGACAGAACTACCTGAAGTGCTATGTGCACGTAGTCATGTTAATCCATACACTGCTATGTGCGTGAGTGTAGAGACAGAACTACCTGAAGTGCTATGTGCACGTAGTCATGTTAATCCATACACTGCTATGTGCGTGAGTGTAGAGACAGAACTACCTGAAGTGCTATGTGCACGTAGTCATGTTAATCCATACACTGCTATGTGCGTGAGTGTAGAGACAGAACTACCTGAAGTGCTATGTGCACGTAGTCATGTTAATCCATACACTGCTATGTGCGTGAGTGTAGAGACAGAACTACCTGAAGTGCTATGTGCACGTAGTCATGTTAATCCATACACTGCTATGTGCGTGAGTGTAGAAATGGAACTACTTGAAGTGCTATGTGCACGTAGTCATGTTAGTATATACACTGCTATGTGCGTAAGTGTAGGGAGAACTATTTTGAAGAGCTATGTGCACATAACGTTATAAGCCGCTATGTGCGAACACAATTTTTGGAGTGCTCAGTGCACAATAGCTGTAATAGCAACATGTAGAAAATACATATTATCTATGAAATACGATGTGTATTAAATGTTTCTGTAATTCTTATGCTACCTTTTTGCTAAATTGTATCGTTCGCGGGGACGCGACACTTATCAGGATGGACGAATTGTTAGCTTGTTCAAATTCATGTTTTAATTTCAAATAAATATTGTGCATTTTCTAGATATATTTGCTTCATTCATTAAAAACTAAGTTGTGAATTCGACTAAAACTTATCGATTATTACGGAGGTTTGGATTTAATTATAAAAATTGTATTATTTTAATACCCAAGCATAATATCCACTGTGGGTGTCAACTGTCAAAGAACAAATTATTATTAATTTAACAAACTTATAAATGTATTTATTATGGCAACTGAATATGTTATTTTTACTTTGGCAACACTCAGAAATGACGGTGAAGGCAATGTCGTTATTTCCATAGATACCATAGATGTCTATTTTTCTTATTATCTATGTTATTTCTGGGTGGGGTAAAAGTCATTTTTTAAAATTGTAAAATTAGTGATAAGATAGCGATAAGCAAGCCGGTTGAATGTCAGTATTTCGTGTGCGTAATAAAGTTATTTTATACAAGGAACATTGTTTGGACTTGAAAAAAATAGCAGCATTTAACAGTACTGAAATACTTACTGAAAAAAAAACCAAGTTGTTTCAAACTGGCCGTAGGCATGAAGACGAGCTGTTGACTCATTCAAATCAGCAAAATATACTCGTATATATACGCAGTTTCCCAAAACATTCCAAGACGATCTTGTATAATAAAATGAATGATCCCACCTCCATGGAACCTTATTATTCCGTAATAACGGTTCAATTATGAACTAAATAATTGCACGATTAACTCGTAGCTATGTAATTGTCAGTTGATAAAAATGAGTTTTTAACATAATGAGTTGTAACCAGTTAATTACGACAATGTTATTGAGATATATTGATCAGTCTTACGATACGTAAATACTGTGTGATGGCATAAAATTAGCTAAATTGAGGGGGTAAACTTATATAATTATGTATTTATCTATCAATACATATAAAAAAGTGTACGCCCAGAGGTCAAAATTCGACCATAATTTAAATTATTTCGATTGTATTATATGTATAACATATTAAAATTAGCTTTGTGCAGGTCGTCTCTATACAACGTGTAACAGAAACCCCATATCTATCCAAAAAGACTGAAGACAACATCTGGTATACAAAGTTTCAGCTAAAAATAAGTAACTCACAGAATTGGCACCAAATTATCGGTTTCATATGTTTCTTGAATACCAATAATAACAAACGTGTCACAGCACTATGAGGGTCACCACTTTCCACGTCACTAGCCAATAACACGATAATTCTCTTCGTTCTTCTTAATTTGAAAAATTCGGTCTCTGGTATCAATGTATTGAAATGTCTAATAAGCTCCACACATGTAGACATAGGATTACAAAACCCTTGCTATATCGTTTGTTATCATCCAAAGAAGCCGTGCACTCGGTATGTAGGTATATACCCTTTAAATTACATGTTGTATAAACCTTACTATGCTTTGTTTCATGTATTTCTAAAAAAGGGTTACAAAGTTTTTGGTTCACGTATTATAATATTTATAGATAAAATCGAAGTGTCTGTCTTTCATTTCAAAACAACTGTGTTTACTCAAGTGCTTAATTATAGTTTTTTACATGATACAAAAAAACAAACAAACATTTTTTTTGTTTAACTGTCTGTTTGTCTAAGATAGTTAGCGAGGTTATAGTTAATCATTATACAACGTGTAACGGAAAGGGTATACATACCAAGGGCACGGCTTCTTTGAGTGATATCAAACGATATTGGAAGGGTTTTTTAATCCTATCTCTACATGTTCGGAAGTAATGAAGTCACCGCCTGGACGGTAAGCTACTACAGTACTAGGCGCACAGAATTACGGAAGAGATTTATCGTGATATTTGCAAGTAACGTGGAAAGTTATTGACCTACGTAGTGCGGTGACACGATTGTTATGATTTCAATTTAAGAAACTTACGAAACCGAAAATTTGTTATCAATTTTTAGAGTATTTTATTTTGAGTTGAAACCCTTCCGATATCGTTTGATATCATCCAAAGAAGCCGTGCCCTTGGTATGTATATACTCTTTACACGTTGTATATAAGCTTATTCATACGGGAATCTGTCCACACATTAGATACAGCTAGAAGGTATATAAAAAAATGTCCAAGTGCGAGTCATACTCGCCCATGAAGGGTTCCGTAGTAACTTTTTTTTTATTGAAAATACCTTCGCGTTTGACCACTATCTCACCTGATGGTAAGTGATGATGTGATCGAAAATAGAGCACGCTTACGCAAAAGTAACCTATTGACTCTGGACTTAAAGACTCCTAGGTTATAGCTATCGGGAAACATAGACTCTGGCAGGGAATTCCACTCTTTAGCCGTACGCACAATGAAAGTATTCCGAAAACGGTTCGTGCGTATGGGTGGGCTGTCCACCATGTAACGATGGCGCATCGCCGTTTGTCTTGTAGTCCAATGATGGAACGGGCTTGGCGGAATTAGATTGTGTAATTTCATCGCACACTCCCCGAAATGTAACCGATAGAAAACCGATACTAAGTTATATTTGCGGTTTTAAAAAACGTGCTATATCTTCATCTATTCTTCATTGAGATCTACAGCATATATATATTTTTTTAATTTTTCACTCTATTATAATAAAAGTTAGAGGGGGTGGGCGATACATTTTATCACTTTGGAAGCATATAATTATCTTTTAAACGACTGACTTTAAGAAAAAATTGTTTTAGAAACCTCAATGTAATTTAGAAGACCTATAGGCTTGATAAAAAAAAAATTAGCGTCAGTTCTATGTATGGGTAGCCCCCTTAATTTTATATATTTTTTTTAATTTTTAATGTACATTGGAAAGCGGTTAATAGAATCCATCTACCCACTAAGTTTCACATGATTGTGTAGGCCTAATTGATTCAGAATAAAATGGCTGTGACATACGGACGGAAAGACAGACAGACAGACATGACAAATCTATAAGGAATCCGTTTTTTTGTTGTTCAGCTACGGAACCCTAAAAAAGTAGTATTAAACTGATTTATTAGGTAAGTCACTACTTACTTGTACGTGTAGCCTATAACTTCGACCGGCATTTCCATTTTGACACCCCATAAAATTCAACCTAGGGTGGGTACTCGGAAATGTATGTCCGAGAATCCATCCTGAGCCAGGGTGGATAAATGGATTCTGTGTCAAATAGATGTTCTGTTTTTCCACCCTAGGTAAAATGGAGCACACATCAACATACGCGAGTCTGACTCGCACTTAGCCAATTTTTGACAAGTACAATAGTAGTTTAATAGTACCGCTCTAAATAAATAATTAATAACGGCTTCCCGATTGTTTCCTTGTTGCTAGGTCAACGCGAAGGTTAGGTTTTGATTCGACATAAACGGTTATATTTTTTTATTCTTCGTAGATTTTGTTTCTGAAAAGGGTCTACGAAGTGATCTTGTAGGTTCCTAAGTCAGTTTCGTTATAAGCGTAATGTCAAAAGCAAAATATATACAACGTGTAACGGAAACCCCATATCTATCCAAAAGAACTGAAGACAACATCTGGTATGGAGTCTCTATGCAAAGTATCAACTCAAAATAAGTGACTCACAGAATTGACCCTAAATTATTGGTTTCATATGTTTCTTTAATAAACGTGTCACAGCACTATGAGGGTCATCACTTTCCACGTCACTTGCCAATAAAACGATAATTCTCTTCGTTCTTCTTAATTTGAAAAATTCGGCCTTTGGTATCAATGTATTGAAATTTCTAATATGCTCCACACATGTAGACATAGGATTAGAAAACCCTTGCCATATCGTTTGTTACACGTTTAAATTACACGTTGTATATACAATTTTATAAACAATAAGTTATTTGAAAATCTAAATTACACTCCAAGAACCTGTGGTTTTTCAATATAAGCTGTGTTATTCATTACTCATTACGAACGGATTGTCCTGTACGAGTAGCTTCATGGTTTTTTCTACAATTTTTGCATGTAAGAATATTTTTTATTAGTTTTTAACCTACAACTATCGTAAATAAAGTTCTAATTAAATTGTTTGAAAGAAATATGCAAAAATTTAACTTTATAATCCAATTATAATAAATTGTTCAAAATATATTTTTTAGATGTTTAGGTATGTAGTTTAATATCTTTTTTATTTGTCATCATTACGAACGGATTGTCCTGTACGAGTAGGATCATTGTTTTTTTTTCTACATTTGTTTTGCGTGTTTGTGTGTTGTATTGTGAATATTATTTATTCGTTTTTAACCTACAAATATCGTAAATAAAGTTCAAATTAAATTGTTTAAAAGAAATATGCAAAAAATTTACTTTATAATCCAGTCATAATAAATTGTACAAGATATATTTTTTTAGATTATATTTAGTTTAATATCTTTTTTATTATGTTATTAACCATTGCGATATTAAAAAAGAACACAAATCAAGACCAACTCAGGCAGTTTAAAAGACCTTTTGAAAGATTTTAAAATATAAAACCCAGAGGATTCTAGCCGTACTCTGTTCCATATAATTATGTATAAGCCATATGCAGCGAACTGTTGTTTGCGAAACGTGAATGCCAAAGGCGGTGCCGATATTACAACTAACTTATGTTATACCACGTACGATTTATATTTGTATGGGATATGGGAAGATTTGACACACGGGCTCCCTGAATCGATTCATTATTATTATACCATGAGATGAATTTAAAGCTTCTGGCTCAGCGGCGTGGGCTTGCTCTGGCAAGGGTCGGGGCGGGCAATTACGGGGATGTTGCGGTGAGCCTCGGTGGCGAGGATTTTTGTATTTTACATAGCTTATGTTATTAATACTTATATTGGAATGCTTCTCAGAAATGCACGTATGTCATATAACAACAATAAATTCGAAATACCTGCCAGAATTATGCTCACCAAATCCGCGTCGACGCCTGCTCTTCCCGAAACTCCTATTTCTGTACAAAGGGTCAAAAGTAATCTAACCCTGGACGATAACGGTGCACCGTTCGCTCGCTCCCTAGGCCCATTCATCTCATTCAGACCATACCTACTGTCTGCGTTGGAGTGCCCCTAATTCTATTTTGGTATCAAAGTTATTTTTAACCAACTTCAAAAAAAGGGCGGAGGTTCTCAGTTCGTCTTGAACTTTTTTTTAAATATATTTTGTTACCTCATAAAGTCGAAGACGGCTGACTGATTTGGAAAATTCTTTTTTCGTTTGAAAGGGTTTGTCCCATTGTTATGAAATCAGGATCTGATGAGGGGATCCTTGACAAAATCGAAGGAACTCTTCAAATATTATAGGCACACCTATAGCGTTTTGGGTATTTCTTACAGTACCTTGTGCAGTTACTCTTGAAAAGCAACATTTGGGGAAGTGGAACTGATGATGAAAACCACAGATGGCCACCGAAACTACTCAATAATAATTATTTCGTGGATTGCGATTCGATTACTTGAATATGGATGTTTAGCACTTTATGCTCGTCACAATGCATATGGTGAAGTAGAGCTGATGGTGATGTGCCAGGAGAACTCCTCAAAAATTAACGGCTCTGTACCGGGAAAAACAATATTTTGTAAAAGGTGATAAGTAGTTGACATTTTTTTGGCTTTTTTAACTAAATAAATTACAAACCGAATCACAAAAAAAAACTTTTTCTACTAAAAGTTTTTTAGTAAACACTTTTTTTACTAAAACGTTTTATTTTTAAGGAACATTTGTGAGCATTTATCCGCCTGCTCCGTTGCTCGACTCAAGGGCGAATGCTGGACATGACTTTTGATTCACGGGTCGGGTTTAAAGTGCCACTGGGACCGGAACTGTAGAAGATGGCTATTGGCAAAGCACGTTAAGCCATTGGTCCGGGTGTCATTTCGATATCTTTCACAGTTGTTACGGGTAGTCAGAAGCCGAAACATCTATCACTGCTGGCCAAGGGATGTCATGTTACCCCGCTACTGAGCTGTGGAGGTCAGTTTTATTTCGTTTAGTTTTTGTTCCGAAGTTCACACACATTATTTACATTTAAGTCGGTGCCAACATAAACTCATTAGAGTTCCATACCAAATTTCATCCAAATGCACCCAGTACTTTCGAAGATTATCGCATTCAAACAAACAAACGTACTTTTCCGCTTTATATAATATTAGTATAGATAGATAATTAATCAAATCCAGGAATCAGTTACTAATGCCATGAGTCAAATTGTAAGCAGTATGGTACATATTACAATTTACCGATAGATTACATTGGCTGAACAGGCTTAATATATATTTTTTTGATTAGTGATGACATGAACATTATTTAGCTAATTACATAACAAGTAACATTGAGAGCGCACGATTGCATTGGCGACGCGAATAACAGCTATGTATTCACATACATACATATATAACTACAATATACAACTATCGACTGCCTCTATAAACTCTTCTAATTTTTCTTGGACTTGTCTCACTTTCTTCAGTTCTTTAGCTAGCTCCACTCTTCTACCAGATAAAAGCTTTTTCTTCAGTTCAGGGTCAGCCGCCATCTCATCGAGAACCTCTCGTAGCTTGCGGTCCAGTCGTGCAGTCTCCCTGTTGCCGATCTGTTGTCTCAACGCGTTGGCTGTAGTACGTTGTGTTTGCTGCATTAATTTAACAGTCATAAGAAGGTACTTGGTTAATAAATTGGCTTAAAAATAACAGTTATTTATTACAACAAACGAGCAGACATGGGCTAAGTTAACATGGTTAAGCAGTCACTCTTGTAAAACACTGATACTCAGTTGAATTCGGTTAGACCTGGAAGCCGACCCCACCATACCTAGTTAGGAAAAGGCTGCAGATGATGGTGACGATTTATCTATTTCGATAAGCATTTATATAACAGCCTTAATATACCAGTGTTGTCTGTGAGAAACATGAACTTATGAGTATTTTAGTAGGCACTCTATTTTAGAGTTAACACCGCCGCATAGCCGTGATAGTTATGGTAGGTGCTTTATACAACGTGTAACGGAAACCCCATATCTATCCAAAAGACAACATCTGGTATCTTTTCTATGCAAAGTTTCAGCTCAAAGTAAGTGACTCACAGTATTGACCCCAAATTATTGGTTTCATATGTTTCTTGAATACCAGTAATAACAAACGTGTCACAGCACTATGAGGGTCATCACTTTCCACGTCACTTGCCAATGAAACGATAATTCTCTTCGTCCTTCTTAATTTGAAAAATTCGGTCTCTGGTATCAATGTATTGAAATTTCTAATATGCTCCACACATGTAGACATAGGATTAGAAAACCCTTGCCATATCGTTCATTATAATCCAAAGAAGCCGTGCATTTGGTATGTTACCCTTTAAATTACACGTTGTATAACTTTAATCAAATTGAGTTTAGTATCACCACTTTCTAGGACAGAAGAGAGTGGAGCACCAAATCTCCCATCAAAATCGATCAATATTATGGATAACGTCGTGAGCTACACATATACCAATACTTTTCTAATCACTTATAACATTAATTGTGTAACTGTTTGTGTTCCCAAATGAAACAACACTGAATTAAACATTGAATTTTGCTATTTGTATTCTTTTTCTATAATCCTTCTTTAGAGCAGTGGCGTCCCAGTGATTATAGGTACGACATATAAGTTGTAGTTCGTAGATACGAACCTAGACAGGCACCTTAAGGTCAACTATCAACTTGGAAAGGGATCGAGGCGAGCCGTCAACCAGCGGTCGGCGAGCTGTCAACCAGCGGCAGCGGTCGGCGAGCCGTAAGCGCG
This sequence comes from Tholera decimalis, assembly GCA_943138885.2. NCBI lineage: Eukaryota > Metazoa > Arthropoda > Insecta > Lepidoptera > Noctuidae > Tholera > Tholera decimalis. Next base: position 7,923,466 of record OW964568.2, read on the forward strand.
GCGTCGCCGTCGGTCGCCTAGCTGTAGCCGAGTCAACGTACCGGAGCTTCTGATCCGCTTACGTTACATAGTTACGTTGCGTGGACGGCTGTTTGATGCCAAGGGGAAAGGCGAGGCGGTGACGATCCGCTCCTGAGTTGATATGTGTGCTGTGACCCTTACTTTGTATATTTTTTGTCATCACAACTTTTTGTTTTTTTTTTTTACCGTTGTAAAATCATCCTATGAATTAGTGTCAGACTTCTACTGACTAAAAACCCACCCTGTTCCTTCAGTTGCCCTTGTGGTCCGGGGAACTCGGTATCTCGTCAGAACATTCTCGCAACCCTGGCAAGCGCCGTCAATGTTGGTGACTGCACTTTGAAGACACGTGATGCGCCGTTGACCCGAGCCTGGTCAGCACTGCTCCCAATACGGTGAAGAATAGCATCGTGAGGAAACTGGAAACTCCTAGGAACGAAAAATCCGAAACCACATCCTCCAACACACACCGGCCTGGCGTGATGGGTTACAACCCGTTCCCACTCATAGAGAGAAAGTCAGTGACCTAGCAGTGAAAAAGTAGTAGGCTGATTATATGTTACTTTATAATATTATATATACCTAATGTAATCTTTTTAGAATGAGGTTCGTAGAAATATAATATTTAGCTTATAATAAATCAGCAACAATGGTTCGTGCGAGAAAGAAGTGCGCAGAAGAATTAGCATGGCTAAGGGCGCTATGTCTCAGCTTGAGAAAATTTGGAGAGACCGCAACATTTCCGTCAAAACCAAAACCAAACTGGTAAGTACGGACTCTAGTCTTCTCGATCTTTACGTATGGCGCTGAGACATGGACACTGAAAGCTGCAGACCGCAAACGCATTGACGCCTTCAATATGTGGTGCTGGAGAAAAATGCTTCACATCCAGGACAGCAATTCGGACTAACGTCTTCAAACTGCGAAAACTCAAAGTCACCGCGCGGCTATCATCCATGTATTTACGCAGAGTCTTGTTGTAGTGGTAATATTAATATAATATTACCAGTACTGGAAGTACTGGTATTATTGTGTCCGGCGAAGTAGATGGCAAGAGGCCTCGAGGATGCGCCCCCATACGTTGGTCTGACCAGATCCGCACTGCTCTCGACTCTACGGTTCACAACGCCTTTCACATCGCCAGAGACAGAAACACCTGAAGGAAATAAATACGGGACAAAGTGATGCAGAAGGGAGGTTACGACCCTCAGTCATGACTCATGAGAAAACGACACAAGGAGGAATAAAATATAATCAGTCTGTCAAAGATACAGATGATTATTTTTTTTATGCATTTGGTTTCGAATGAGAGAAGTGCGCGCGACAATGGTCCAACAAACCTATAGATATATGTAGATATTTAGGTAAGATAGTCTTTAAATGCAGGCAGTGCTGTAGAAGATGAAATCCGTAATAAGTATTAATATTGTTTGCCCAACAATATAAGTTCATGGGAATGACTTTTTGTTTTTATACCTCAATACCTCGATAGTCAATAATAATGATCACACAGAGTAAAATTTGCTTTTAAAAAGCGTTAGGCGCTTAGTATTATGGAAGAGATTGGTTTCTAAATGGTCTAGTTATTTATGTCATGATTATGTAACAACTGGCAGTCACGCGGAGTTTCGCTCCCATAGACTTTATCACGATTAAAACATAATTCCCTTCCTTTACAATCGGGTAGAAAGTAGCCTGAACCCTTTCTTAAGCTCTAAGCTACTTCCACACCGTATTTCATCCAAATCCACCTAGTACTTTCAAGAATTAGCGCATTTAAACAAAAACGTCTTTCACTTTGTAATATTATATAGTATAAACAGTGTAGATAAATGCAATATGCACCCTTCCTATGTTAACTGTTAAATTAATTAAGTAAAAACGGGAAAAAAGGTTTTGATTCACGTTAATAGAAGACCGTCTTTTTTGCAGTGGGAAAATCATCAAACAACTCCTTTAGCACTGCGTGGAGCGGAAGGGGGTTTCACACTTTTACCAACGGCGAGCTACATTTGCTCGCCATCCGTAAAGGCGGCTTACGAAATGTAGCATGCAATGTAACACGCAATGAAAGAATTTGCCGTCCACACTGTTGTAATGTATCATGCAATGTAATAGAATTCCCATAGTGTGGACGCCTTGCGCGCACGAACCGTGCACGCTACGCGCACAAACAGAGCATTTCAAGTCGTCCGCACCGCGATACGCCATCTGTCGGTTTTTTTTGCCGTACACAAAGGAGCGCACAGTGTGCACTAGGGCTTTCATCCCGGGAATCTCGGTCTCGAAAATTTCGAGAGTCACGAGGATTTTTTAGTATTTTCGAGACTCGAGACTAACATCTTCGGTCACGGGAATAACGAGAGTTTTGAGACTTCAGTAACATAAAAACTGTATTAAGATCTTGTTGACATATAATTATGATTGCAATAAAGATTGAATTATGGAACTATACTGATTAAATTGAAAGGGGTTCGAACTTTTTTGTATGAAGACTGGCATGTCGACCCACCACCATTTTGTTTTTTTTTTTTAGAAATCGTGGCGTATACTGAAAGTGGCATATATGTAACAAAAAATATCAGTAACATACTACCCCAAAATGTCACATTACCGAGATATTTGAAGGTAAACATCGACATATGACTACTACGACAAAACTGTCTGTTCAGTTTTGTGGGACATTGTTGTAAATTATAAAAATACCTTGTACTTTGTAAACAATAATATAAAAATAAAAAAGTAGACTTATGACGTATCTATAAGCATTAGATTGTATCTAAATAATCGTTCCCAGGTTGATTATGATTACTAATGTTCATTGAAAGAGAGTAGGTACATTACACGCTACTAAGAGTACGAGAATACTACTATTAGTATATATATTAATTATATATAAACATATATATAATTAATATATATTTTTTGTAATTTCCGTTTGATTATGAAAGTAACTACTTGATTAAAATATCTTGATTTGACTCTCTAATTGCATAGCTTATAAATAAGAAACCTAGTTTTGAAATAGTCTTGAAAGTCTCGTTTTTCCCGGGAATTTCGAGACCACACTTAGTCTCGTTTTTTTTTTCCCGGGACTCAGTAATGCATCGAGACTGAAAGCCCTAGTGTGCACGGAGCGCCATCCACACTGGCGCTCCGTGCGTGGGTTATGTGTGTTTGTACTGCGGAACGACACGATCAATTCTCTTCGCGTGTTCTCGGCAGACTGAGTTATGTTCGCAGCGCGCATGCCGGAAACAGATGCGAGTAGGTACATGCTCGGTTAGTGCGCGCGCTGCGTCCACGCTTATGAAATGCTCCTTTCATGTTACATTGTATATTACGTTACAGCAGTCTCTACCCGCCTTTAGCCCATACCTAAGGTGCCCAGTGATCAGCTCATGATTTCCAACACTCGAGAAGAGAGTGCAAAATAATTTGAATACATGACTTTTGATTGTCTCTACCAAAAGTGTTTTTTTTTTAGTGATAATAATATAATGGCTTGCGTTTAGCCACCATCTCACCTGATGGTAAGTGGTGATGTGGTCGAAGATGGAGCACGCTTACCTAAAACCTATTCACTGTTGATTTAAACACGGACTGCGGGTTGAACAAAACACAAGACGTCTTTATGAAAATACAAGCGTGATATTATGTATAAAATGTGTCGTTAAAAAAATTATTTGCACGAACACAATTACTAAGACTGGAATGAGGTGTTGACCCTTGTCTTAAGGTCACACGCCACACGTAATTTTGCAAATGAGTTCTTCACGTGTACGTTTTTCCTATAAAACACAAAGAAAATATTATAACGATAACGAGGAGTTTAGAATTGCATTTTTAAGTTCATAAAATCTAATTCGAGACTTGATTGATTTTTGAGCAGAACATGAAAAAATAATAATGTAAATGAGTTATTTATTTAATAACATAATTATGTAATGCAGTTTTAAAGTATTTTTCCCTTTGGCCACCGATCGCAATAAATGTAAAAGCTTAATGCCGCTGGATGACGAATGGTGATCGTGATCTTCACACATGAAAGATCGACTGCAGAGTGTTGTTTATAAATAATCTTTTATTTCAGACTTTAGGTCCATTTGGGTTAGTAAACAAACAAATCTTAGATGCTAACATTGGTACTTACAACTACCAGAAACATAAAATTAAATACTAAATAACTACTACCCAATGTTTCAGTAAACGGCTGTCCCATCTGTCTGCTATCGAATTGCGGATCCTGTTGGGGCTGACACGTACCCTGCACATGATGGAGCGTGTTAGCCCCAACTGCATGTTCAATTCGATACAATTTGTATACATATCGCTACTTAAATTTAAAAGGGCCACAATCGAAATTATCAAAAATAATTTTTATTGCAAAAATCGTATAATTTCTCTTCATATTTGTATGAAGTTCCACAGCCAAGGTGTGGAACTCTCTGCCGGCTTCCGGGTTCCCTGCCACATAAGACTTGTCAGCCTTTAAAGCAAGAGTGAATAGGCATTTTCTGGGCTCGCTCGTTCGATCGTAGACCTCATCTTACACTTACCATCAGGTGTGATCAAGGTCAAGAGCGGGCTGATTCGTAATAAAAAACCCAGTTTTTTCGCGTTATAAATTCACCAATCAGATGGCTGCCCTCTTTGCATTTACACACACTGGTGGCTAACTTTAGACCTAAACCGCCATTTTGTTAATTGCGAACCGGCAATCTTCGTGACAGCACGATTTATTTTTAAAAAAGGGCCAGATTTCCGAAAATATCTCAGTTTGAATTACAGTTTATAGTAAAAAGTGCCATATTTTGGAATAACACTATATTGAAAATACATGTAAGTATTTTTTCACAATTATTTCATAAGCAAAAGTGCAGTGTTTTGTAATACGTCCATTTCGAATTAAAATAAAACGCAAATTAATGGTTTTGCGTGAAAAAAAATTGCAATATTTGGAATGCTTCTGTTTTGCATACAAGATTAAGTTGAATATGATAGTCTTTATCTAAACTAATATGCAATATTTATTTCATTTGTTTTTTTATTTTAAACATAAATTATAATAATTACAATTACAACCCATAGTGTATTCTCATAAATTTGAATACCAAATATTCGATGACGCTTCAGGTCAAATAAATTGAATATTCGGTCAAATTATGACTAAAACTAACTGTTGCCCGCGACTTCGTTCGTGTTGGAGGTTTTTTCCGCGTAAATTCCGTGTAGGAAATTCCAAAAATCCTTTCTTAGTGCTCCCCTACACACCCCAAGGAACATACATGCCAAATTTCAGCTTCTTGCGCCCAGTAGTTTCGGCTGTGCGTTGTCTGTCAGTTAGTTAGTAACGGAAGCGTTTTATATAATTACTAGCTTTTGCCCGCGACTTCGTTCGCGTGGGAGGTTTTCCCACGTAATTCCCGATCCCGTGGGAATTCCGGGATAAAAACTATTCTATATCCTTCCCAGGATCCTAAACTATTTCCATGCCAAATTGCATGTAAATCGGTTTAGCGGTTTAGGCGTAAAAAGGAACACACAGACAGACAAAGTTACTTTCGCGTTTATAATATTAGCATGGATACTGATTAGTTTCAAAGTTTTTCATAATTATATTCTATATATTAGATATATATATTAGAGGCTTTAAATGTACATCCAATGGTATATGAAACGTACCTATAATTATTAAAATAAAAAAAATCAGAAACCAAAAACTGCGGCCAATGTTTAGATAGGCTCTCCTGTAAAAAGTTATTTAAAAAATCTGAAAAACAAAGCAGGCGAGACCCAACTGATTTTTTTTTTTAAATGGGATGGGTTTCAGTTTAGCAGTCGGGTTTTTTTTAGATTTTTTAAATAACTTTTTAGTTAAAATATTAATTGTCAATTTTTTAGTCTTCCCGGTCGTGTCACAATGGCACCCCACCGGATTCAGAAAGTGAAAGAGCTGAGTCCATATTTTTAAACTTTCTCTTTGTATTATTTTTGCTAGTATTACACTAATGATAAACATGATATACCTTTTTGAAATCCTTGTGTTAAGTCCTTTAATTTGATACCCATATTGCCATATTCCATGCCAAATTTCATCTAAATCGGTTTAGCGGTTTAGGCGTGAAAAGGTAACATGCAGACAGACAGAGTTACTTTCGCGTTTATAATATTAGTAACTTATGAGTATTTTAGTAGGCACTCTATTTTAGAGTTAACGCCGCCGCATAGCCGTGATAGTTATGGTAGGCGCTTTATACAACGTGTAACGGAAACCCCATATCAATTCAAAAGACAACATCTGGTATGGAGTCTCTATGCAAAGTTTCAGCTCAAAATAACTGACTCACAGTATTGACCCCAAATTATTGGTTTCATATGTTTCTTGAATACCAGTAATAACAAACGTGGTAATACACGTGGTATAATAACAAAACTATGAGGGTCATCACTTTCCACGTCACTTGCCAATGAAACGATAATTCTCTTCGATTTTCTTAATTTGAAAAATTCGGTCTCTGCTAGCAATGTATTGATATTTCTAATATGCTCCATAGGATTAGAAAACCCTTGCCATATCGTTTATTATAATCCAAAGAAGCCACGCACTTGGTATGTTACCCTTTAAATTACACGTTGTATAACTTTAATCAAATTGAGTTTAGTATCACCACTTTCTAGGACAGAAGAGAGTGTAGCACCAAATCTCTCATCAAAATCGATATCAATATTATGGATAACGTCGTGAGCTACACACAGACCAATACTTTTGTAATCACTTATAATATTAATACAAATGAAACAACACTGAATTAAACATTGAATTTTGCTATTTGTATTCTGTTTCTATAATCCTTCTTTAGAGTAGTGGCGTCGCAGTGGTTATAGGTACGACTTATAAGTTGTAGTTCGTAGATACGAACCTAGATAGGCACCTTAAGGTCAACTGTCAACTTGGAAAGGGATCGAGGCGAGCCGTCAACCAGCGGTCGGTGAGCTGTCAACCAGCGGCAGCGGTCGGCGAGCCGTAAGCGCGGCGTCGCCGTCGGTCGCCTAGCTGTAGCCGAGTCAACGTACCGGAGCTTCTGATCCGCTTACGTTACGTAGTTACGTTGCGTGGACGCCTGTTTGACGCCAAGAGGAAAGGCGAGGCGGTGACGATCCGCTCCTGAGTTGATATGTGTGCTGTGACCCTTACTTTGTCTATTTTTTGTCATCACAACTTTTTTGTTTTTTTTTTACCGTGGGAAAATCATCCTATGAAGGAGTATCAGACTTCTACTGACTAAAAACCCACCCTGTTCTTTCAGTTGCCCTTGTGGTCCGGGGAACTCGGTATCTCGTCAGAACATTCTCGCAACCCTGGCAAGCGCCGTCAATGTTGGTGACTGCACTTTGAAGACACGTGATGCGCCGTTGACCCGAGCCTGGTCAGCACTGCTCCCAATACGGTGAAGAATAGCATCGTGAGGAAACTGGAAACTCCTAGGAACGTATTCCCTCCTTTTTATTTAAACGAAAAATATCTTTGATGTCCTGCCGTTCAATTGAAATGTCGAGAATGCATGCTGTTTCCGTAATAATCCGACGAAGATCCTCTTTAGTTTCTTTTTCTTGTTTTGGTATGTTTTTTACTTCCATTTTTGTGAGACATAGCGTTCGCTCTAGATTTTCTATCTTGTCTTCAAGCTGTTTTATATAACAATGTTCGGCTTTACGTTCTTTTTCAAGGTCGCTCATTTTTACTTTTAACTCATCGTATTGCTTGGAAACGAAATCTAGGGAAGTTTTTATGTCGGAATTCTGTGCTATTATTTCTGACATAGAGTTTTGCAGAGCCATAAACTTAGTTTCCGATTGGGCGTTAGACGACTGCAATAAATTGCGTATTTCTTCCATAAAAACAGACACGTCCTCTTCGCGTTTACGCTTGGATCGGTGATTCACGTTTCCTACATCAATGCTGCATAGGTTTGGAGCAGAACCAGATAGTGAGATAGTGGGGTGGCTCAGACTGGGTATTGTAGGTTCTTTATAATCAGACGACACAGGTTGACAGCTCTTGTAAGTCACTTGTAAGTTTGTTTTTCCTTATAAAAGTATCAGCAAGAGTTTTATAAGTTTGAAAATACACTTCGCGAGACCATTATAAGCCAATTGTAAGGGTGAGTATACTTATAAAGTGCGCCCAAATCCACACTTATATATGTCTATAAGTGTGATATAAGACTGAAAAAAATATGGTCTTGGGATATTTACAAGATTATTTTTTGCTAGTTGGGTAATTATATATAAACATATATATAATTAATATATATTTTTTTGTAATTTCCGTTTGTTTATGAAAGTAACTACTTGATTAAAATATCTTGATTTGACTCTCTAATTGCATAGCTTATAAATAAGAAACCTAGTTTTGAAATAGTCTTGAAAGTCTCGTTTTTCCCGGGAATTTCAAGACCACACTTAGTCTCGTTTTTTTTTTCCAGGACTCAGTAATGTATCGAGACTGAAAGCCCTAGTATGCACGGAGCGCCATCCACACTGGCGCTCCGTGCGTGGGTTGTGTGTGTTTGTACTGCGGAACGACACGATTAATTCTCTTCGCGTGTTCTCGGCAGACTGAGTTATGTTCGCAGCGCGCATGCCGGAAACAGATGCGAGTAGGTACATGCTCGGTTAGTGCGCGCGCTGCGTCCACGCTTATGAAATGCTCCTTTCATGTTACATTGTATATTACGTTACAGCAGTCTGTACCCGCCTTTAGCCCATACCAAAGGTGCCCAGTGATCAGCTCATGATTTCCAACACTCGAGAAGAGAGTGCAAAATAATTTGAATACATGACTTTTGATTGTCTCTACCAAAAGTGTTTTTTTTTTAGTGATAATAATATAATGGCTTGCGTTTAGCCACCATCTCACCTGATGGTAAGTGGTGATGTGGTCGAAGATGGAGCACGCTTACCTAAAACCTATTCACTGTTGATTTAAACACGGACTGCGGGTTGAACAAAACACTAGACGTCTTTATGAAAATACAAGCGTGATATTATGTATAAAATGTGTCGTTAAAAAAATTATTTGCACGAACACAATTACAAAGACTGGAATGAGGTGTTGACCCTTGTCTTAAGGTCACACGCCACACGTAATTTTGCAAATGAGTTCTTCACGTGTACGTTTTTCCTATAAAACACAAAGAAAATATTCTTCAACAGTTTGAAATGTTGGTTGCATTTGTGTGATAACGAGGAGTTTAGAATTGCATTTTTAAGTTCATAAAATCTAATTCGAGACTTGATTGATTTTTGAGCAGAACATGAAAAAATAATAATGTAAATGAGTTATTTATTTAATAACATAATTATGTAATGCAGTTTTAAAGTATTTTTCCCTTTGGCCACCGATCGCAATAAATGTAAAAGCTTAATGCCGCTGGATGACGAATGGTGATCGTGATCTTCACACATGAAAGATCGACTGCAGAGTGTTGTTTATAAATAATCTTTTATTTCAGACTTTAGGTCCATTTGGGTTAGTAAACAAACAAATCTTAGATGCTAACATTGGTACTTACAACTACCAGAAACATAAAATTAAATACTAAATAAGTACTACCCAATGTTTCAGTAAACGGCTGTCCCATCTATCTGCTGTCGAATTGCGGATCCTGTTGGGGCTGACACGTACCCTGCACATGATGGAGCGTGTTAGCCCCAAGCATCTTCAATTCGATACAATTTGTATACATATCGCTACTTAAATTCAAATGGGCCACAATCGAAATTATCAAAAATAATTTTTATTGCAAAAATCGTATAATTTCTCTTCATATTTGTATGAAGTTCCACAGCCAAGATGTGGAACTCTCTGCCGGCTTCCGGGTTCCCTGCAACATAATAATATGACTTGTCAGCCTTTAAAGCAAGAGTGAATAGGCATTTTCTGGGCTCGCTCGTTCGATCTTAGACCTCATCTTACACTTACCATCAGGTGTGATCAAGGTAGAGAGCGGGCTCATTCGTAATAAAAAACCCAGTTTTTTCGCATTATAAATTCACCAATCAGATGGCCGCCCTCTTTGCATTTACACACACTGGTGGCTAACTTTAGACCTAAACCGCCATTTTGTTAATTGCGAACCGGCAATCTTCGTGACAGCACGATTTATTTTTAAAAAAGGGCCAGATTTCCGAAAATATCTCAGTTTGAATTACAGTTTATAGTAAAAAGTGCCATATTTTGGAATAACACTATATTGAAAATACATGTAAGTATTTTTTCACAATTATTTCATAAGCAAAAGTGCAGTGTTTTGTAATACGTCCATTTCGAATTAAAATAAAACGCAAATTAATGGTTTTGCGTGAAAAAAATTGCAATATTTGGAATGCTTCTGTTTTGCATACAAGATTAAGTTGAATATGATAGTCTTTATCTAAACTAATATGCAATATTTATTTCATTTGTTTTTTTATTTTAAACATAAATTATAATAATTACAATTACAACCCATAGTGTATTCCCATAAATTTGAATACCAAATATTCGATGACGCTTCAGGTCAAATAAATTGAATATTCGGTCAAATTATGACTAAAACTAACTGTTGCCCGCGACTTCGTTCGTGTTGGAGGTTTTTTCCGTGTAAATTCCGTGTAGGAAATTCCAAAAATCCTTTCTTAGTGCTCCCCTACACACCCCAAGGAACATACATGCCAAATTTCAGCTTCTTGCGCCCAGTAGTTTCGGCTGTGCGTTGTCTGTCAGTTAGTCAGTAACGGAAGCGTTTTATATAATTACTAGCTTTTGCCCGCGACTTCGTTCACGTGGGAGGTTTTCCCACGTAATTCCCGATCCCGTGGGAATTCCGGGATAAAAACTATTCTATATCCTTCCCAGGATCCTAAACTATTTCCATGCCAAATTGCGTCTAAATCGGTTTAGCGGTTTAGGCGTAAAAAGGAACATACAGACAGACAGAGTTACTTTCGCGTTTATAATATTAGTATGGATACTGATTAGTTTCAAAGTTTTTCATAATTATATTCTATATATTAGATATTAGATATATATATTAGAGGCTTTAAATGTACATCCAATGGTATATGAAACGTACCTATAATTAATAAAATAAAAAAAATCAGAAACCAAAAACTGCGGCCAATGTTTAGATAGGCTCTCCTGTAAAAAGTTATTTAAAAAATCTGAAAAACCAAGCAGGCGAGACCCAACTGATTTTTTTTTTAAATGGGATGGGTTTCAGTTTAGCAGTCGGGTTTTTTTAGATTTTTTAAATAACTTTTCAGTTAAAATATTAATTGTCAATTTTTTAGTCTTCCCGGTCGTGTCACAATGGCACCCCACCGGATTCAGAAAGTGAAAGAGCTAAGTACATATTTTTAAACTTTCTCTTTGTATTATTTTTGCTAGTATTACACTAATGATAAACATGATATACCTTTTTGAAATCCTTGTGTTAAGCCCTTTAATTTGATACCCATATTGCCATATTCCATGCCAAATTTCATCTAAATTGGTTTAGCGGTTTAGGCGTGAAAAGGTAACATACAGACAGACAGAGTTACTTTCGCGTTTATAATATTAGTATGGATACTGATTAGTTTCAAAGTTTTTCATAATTTTATTCGCCCGTGATCACCATATTGTTTTACGATTGCATTGTGGCTGTAATCTATTTAGCTAAGATCTTTAATTGCCTGGTTTTGGAGATCCTGAGCAAATACCTAATTTTTTTGTTGAAGATAATTGATACTTCGTCTAAGAGCTCAGACTCAAGCAGCCTAAATTTTTTTATATATACAACGTGTAACGGAAATCCCATATCTATCCAAAAGAGCTGAAGATAACATCTGGTATGGAGTCTCTATGCACAGTTTCAGCACAAAATAACTGACTCAAAGAATTGATACCAAATTATTGCTTTCATATATTTCTTGATTACCAATTATAAAAAACGTGTCACAGCACTACGAGGGTCAATAACTTTCCACGTCACTTGCCAATAACACGATAATTCTTTTCGTTCTTCTTAATTTGAAAAATTCGGTCCTGGTATCAGTGTATTGGAATTTGTAATAAGTTCTACACAGTAGACTTAGGACTACAAAACCTTTGTCATATCGTTTGTTATCATCCAAAGAAGCCATGCACTTGGTATGTTTATACCCTTTAAATTACACGTTGTATAGCGTAAAGGATCTAGATTTTAAAATTGACGCGAGAACTGATTCAGGCTCAGATGAAGATAGAATTGCGTCGCCGTTCCAAAATAGACGTTCTTTTGTTGAACTCAACAAAGACCAGGCGATGCGCATTAAAGACCTAAAGGCTAAAGGCTCCCAATATTGAAAACCAGCCTAGCGTTGAGAACCAGTCCCCCCAGTTTTGTAATTCAGGCACTTCATCGCTTACCATCAGGTGAGATAGTGGTCAAACGCGAACAAATTTTCAATAAAAAAATCATTTCCGGCTTTAAATTCATAAACAATATGGTTGTTTCTTATATGCGAAAGGGACTTATGTGCTTCTTTACTTAACTCGGTAATCTTTATGGAAAATATTGGAATGTCTATTAGTAGACATTCCGATATTTTCCTTAAAGATTATTAGAGGCTTTAAATGTACATCCAATGGTATATGACACGTACCTATAATTAATAAAATAAAAAATTCAAAAACCAAAAACTGCGGCTAATATATAGATAGGCTCTCCTGTAAAAAGTTATTTAAAAAATCTGAAAAACCAAGCAGGCGAGACCCAACTGATTTCTTTTTTAAATGGGATGGGTTTCAGTTTAGCAGTCGGGTTTTTTTTTTATTTTTTAAATAACTTTTTAGTTAAAATATTAATTGTCAATTTTATAGTCTTCCCGGTCGTGTCACAATGGCACCCCACCGGATTCAGAAAGTGAAAGAGCTGAGTCCATATTTTTAAACTTTCTCTTTGTATTATTTTTGCTAGTATTACACTTATCATAAACATGATACTTTTTGAAATCCTTGTGTTCAGCCCTTTAATTTAATACCCATATTGCAGTTGCAGAAAAACAACTTTTTATATTATAACTCTTTTTTCATTATGTACAATGGCTTCGCACAGCCGACATGTTTGATTTTTTCAAATGAAACCTATCTAAGAACACTTGAACTGCTAAAAAAAATCTAACGATACCTCAATTATGTGAATCCGTTCAGCGCTTTTGGAGATATAAGGTAATAAAGAATATTACATACATACAAGATACGCGCGAAAAACATAACCTTTCCTTTGCAGTCGGGTAAAAGCATACTTTTCGACTTATGGCCCCTTTGAATTTAAGCAGCGATATGTATTTTTAAGTTTATTTATTTTACCCGTACTTCTAAATACCGAAACCGGTGTATATAATATGATATCGTAACAATCTTTGCGTTATAACGAGTAATATTGTTATTAGTACGAGTACATTTTTATTTTATTGACATTTAAATTCGAGTATGAATATTATCTACAACTTTTATTACACAGTTAGTAATCTCTTTTGATATGAGTTTATTAGGTACCACTTAAAACTGAGACCAAACATCTTGTATTTCGCAAAATAAATTGTTCATGCTGCCGTGTACATTTTTTTATATTTATTTTATATTTACCTGTATTTTTTACACATGTAATAGCAATTTTTATAATAACAACGGAACCTTGTGTCAAGTATCAAAAATAGTCATTCCATTTACGCTCACAGCTAATTTGCTAGTTTACCTTGTAACAAAAACAAACAACTGTTTTTTAAATCTTTTTAACCGACTTCTAAAAAAGGAGGAGGTTCTCAATTCGGATGTTAGTATTTTTTTTTTTTTTTTATGTTTGTCCACGCATAACTCCGTCGTTTGCCAACCGATTTGAAAAATTCTGATCTTGTTAGAAAGGGTATACTTCCCAAATGGTCCCATGAAAATTTTATCGAAATCGGACAAGCCGTTTCTGAAAAATCAACAAAAGTCTAAAAAAATGTTTACGTTGATGATCTTTTCGTTTACGCTGCATTGCGTTTTTTGTTCGCGCATAACTCCGTCATTTACGAACCGATTTGGAAAATTCACTGACCCACTAAAAAGCACGAAAATAAAAACTTTTTTGCAAAAAATAAAACCGACTTCCATATCAAAACACTACAAAGCCAAAAATAATTTTAATTTCGGAAGGCGGTGTGAAAAAAAAAAGAAAATACAAAACCAATAACACCGACTACCGAAATTAAAATTATTTTTGGCTTTGTAGTGTTTTGATATGGATGTCGGTTTTATTTTTTGCAAAAAAGTTTTTTATTATACTCTACAACGTGTAACGGAAAGGGTATATACGTACCAAGGGCACGGTTTCTTTGGGTGATATCAAACGATATTGGAAGCGTTTTTTAATCCTATCTCCTTTAGCGCCGACAAAAGAACACCGCCTTTATGCTAGGCTACTACAGTTTTAGGCGCACAGAATTCCGGAATTACGGAAGAGATTTATCGTGATATTTGCAAGTAACGTGGAAAGTTATTGACCTACGTAGTGCGGTGATGGTGACACGATTGTTATGATTTCAATTTAAGAAACTTACGAAACCGAAAATTTGGTATCAATTTTTAGAGTATTTTATTTTGAGTTGAAAGCCTTCCAATATCGTTTGATATCATCCAAAGAAGCCATGCCCTTGGTATGTATATACCCTTTCCGTTATACGTTGTATATTAGCAAAGCTTTGGTGGTCAACTGGTAACTAGCCTTGTGGAAATGTTTTAGCGAGATATTGCGGCCCCGAAACTCAAGGGCAACAAACTCACTGAGTTTTTTTATTGTATAAGTCTGAGACTTCCTTCTGCTCCACCCAGAGCAGGAGTATTCTATTTCTTCTTTTTTTAAATAACTTGATGTTCTTTTTTTTCTACCACCACTTTTAAAATATGTAACCTTCATTCCTAATCAATCTTCCTGCCGAAAATGTGTATACGGGCCCGACTTACGAATAGAGTAGATCTTGAGTTCTTTTTTCTTAACACGCTTTTATTAGGTCGACCTGTATGTAACTAACTATGTAATGGAATCTAAGATAACTAATTTAAACATCTTCCAAGGGTCGTAGCGTAATGAAAATTGGCAGCTAAATGTAGTTCTGATGACAATACAATAATATGGTACTATCGAACTGATCTGATCATGAAGCCGGAAGATATAAACTGGAACTTCATGATGGAAAATCGTATCATAGCTGTTTTGGATTTCTTAGAAAAGTCTTGCAATGAACTTTGACCACGATTAGGTTTCAAGGTCTGATGATGAAGCCGGAAGATAGGCACTGGCATTCCATGATGGAATATCGTATCATGGTCGTGTTTGCACTTGTGAGAAAGGCCACGTAATGGACTTTGAACACGATCAGGATTCAAGTTTCTAACAGACCTAAAGAAAATCCGTTATCCGGTAACATTTTTGTTGTTTTTACGTATGTTTATAAAAGCGTGTTTTTCTAGTGTTTTTTAAACTATTATAATTTATTATTTTCTTCTTTTTTAAATAACTTGATGTTTCTTTTTTTCTACCACCACTTTTAATATATTTAACCTTCATTCCTAATCAATCTTCCTGCCGAAAAAGTGTATACGGGCCCGACTTACGAATAGAGTAGATCGTGAGTTCTTTTTTTTATAGTTGATTTGATAGGCTTGCGTTTGACCATAATCTCACCTGATGTTAAGCGATGATGTGGTCGAAGGTGAAGCACGCTTAACTAGAAGTAACCTATTCACACTTGACTTAAGAGCGCGTATAAAGCAAAATTACCAATTTTCTATTTGATTTTACATGAAAAATTCCAGACCAAATCTTAAAATAAAAATATATGAATAACTACATCATATTTTCAAGGGCTCTCTCTGATCAAAAACATAAAATAATAACATTTCCTTGGTAGAAAAAAATCACGAAATAACCTCTAATTCTCATGTTTTTCCGTTTTGTACTCGATATGGTAATGCCTATTGCGACAAAAATTTGATAAATAATTATATTTAAACAAGAGTAAAGGCTTTGCTTAGGCATTTTATGTAATTCCTTTTAGTTTTGGATTTATTACGATAAAACACTTTTGGCGCATACTACGTTTTTATTCCGCGCAAGAAGTCATCTTCCGTCGCTCGTTGCGGGAGCTTCAAGCATATTTCTATTTCACACATCAGTCGCTACCGCTCTGTTGAGACGAGAGGACTACGCTCAAGTGTTTTAGCTGCGCCGAGTTATAATCATTTCAATCGTAATTGTTGTTGTTGTTCGAACTAAATAGTGAAATGGGAAACAAAAAAAAACATTGAAAGAGAACTAAAAAAGTTACAAATTGACAGGATGGCTAATTGTCGAAGGTAAGTTTGTGAGTTACTTGTTTGTTATATACTGAAAAAATAAAAATACATTTTATACTTTCGAGAAAGTTTATGCAGGTGATTTTAGATTTTATTTTGAGAGACACAAGATCTAAATTCGTTTACCTACGCACTTTCGTGGGCCGAGTAGGTAACTAGACATAATAATATGTGGGGACATTTCACACACGGCTGTCTGACCCCAAACTAGGAAGACCCTGTACTATGGGTGTCAGACAGCTGATATACATAGACAAATATATTTTTAAATACATACATAATAATATATAGATAAACAACACCCAGACACGACGATATCAAAAATTCGTGGTAGGTACTTTATTAGATTATTAGGATAATAGGTAATAAATTACATTCATAATAGGTAGCTAGGTATTTACTTTTGCTATTTTGTTATGTTATTCTTCACGATACAATTTTATGATCATTTTCCCATAATGTAGGTAGTTATGAGATCTTCTAAAAATCTAGATACACGGATGGACAACAATAATGATCTTGCGAGTATCCTATATAAAAAAAAATTATCTACCTATACCACTTCTTATTTAATATTTCTATGGTCACTCGTAGTCGTAGGTAACGCGGGCAGAATAGTATATGCAAAATAAACACAAGCTTTTAGTTGGTATCCGTGTTTGTTCGATGAAATATATTTATATCGATTACGAACCTATTTAAGTATGCCCATTAGGTATTTAAACCCTATTTTTGTAGATCAATTTATTGTGGACGTGATTGTATAACAAGGAATTTGTTTTGAAATAATATTTTATTTTCAGAATGTGGCCACCTCGCTCGCCAGATTTAAACCCATTGGACTTTTTTACTGGGGCTGTTTAAAGGAGGTAGTTTATAAAGAACAAATCACTTCAGTTGAACAGCTGCGACAACGCATACGTTCGGCTGCTGACGAAATATCGTCGGCAGGATTTGCGCACCGATTGAGACGGTCCTTCATAAGAAGGTGTAGAGCGTGTATAGCAGCTGAAGGAGCCCACTTCGAACATCTTGTATATTTTCTTTTTCAATAAATTTGTTTAATTACTAATGTCTTTTATGGTGTCAACAAACCCATAGTGATCAAATTTTAAGGAAATTCTCATTCTCTTTGAGTCTAAAATTAGTTACAGCAGTGTTAAAGTAATTTAATTTTGAAATCAAATTTGTATAAAAATTCTCCTTTAAGATTCGAACAGCAATAACTTTGTACTTTATCAAGATACTGGTTATTATTATACCATTTTAGAATTTGCATTAAATAGGCAATTATCTATACTTATAATAAATCTGTAGAGAGGTCAATTCTGTACATGAAATATATTTTTCAACAGTATTATAGATTGACATATTATATTTCCCTACTAAATTACGAAAGTTAATCTGTGTGTTACATCTAAATCACTGAACCGTGAGGAAGGACATAGGCTACTTTTTTTACGAAAAACGACGGAAACGTGGACGAAGTCGCGGGCAACAGCTATCTATGCTAATATATAAGGCTGAAGAGTTTGTTTGTTTGTTTGAACGCGATAATCTCAGGAACTACTGGTTCGAATTGAAAAAAATATTTTTAATTAAATACTCAATTTATAGAGAAAGGCTATAGGCTATATATATCATTACGCTAAGGCCAATAGGAGCGGAGCACCAATGAAGAATGCTTCAAAATCAGGCTTAAATTTAACGTTAGCCCAAAGTAACTATTCCACGCGGGACGAAGTCGCGGGCAAAAGCTAGTCTAAAATAATGAGCCACCGCAGTGTAGTACATTTTTTTTCGATATAGTCTGGCGGGAATAATTCCGAATCATTCCCGTCGTATACTTCGGAAGTATTCCGAAATATTCCGAAACTTTGGGAATATTTCAACTGCCAAAAGAAACCAGGAAAATCGACCTTTGAAGTCGGTTAAGATACCAAAACCTGCTCCTACCTAAGTATAACAAATACTTTTCTGAAAACCGCATCAAAACGTGTTTGCTTGCAAGGTTTGCCTTTAATTGTTTTTATTGGCTGGGCTATTAAACGCGTTAAGTAGGTAGGTAATGATTAATACCTACCTATGCGACTCGCGAATACTCGCGATGCCTACAGAGCTACATACAAACTAACCAAAACCATAGGTAACCCTTTTACAAAAAACAAATAAAATATGCTAGGCCTGGTTTTTTATTCAACTACTGACATTTATAAAAATAGCATTCAATTTCGAAATAAGTAGAGTACCTACCTAGAAACAAAAGAATAAAAATCCTGTTAATCGCAGGCTAACATATCTACCTATAAAAATATCAACATATACTTAATCAATCCCATTTATAATAAAACTAGTACTCACGCGGGGCTTCGCTCCCGTGGATTCTATCACGGTAAAAACATAACTCTCCTTTTTTGCAGTCGCGTAAAAAGTAGCCTAGATATAACCTTCCTCAAGCTTCAAGCTATTTCCATACCAAATTTCATCCAAATCCACCCAGTACTTTCGAAGATTAGCCCGTTCAAGCAAACAAACAAACAAACTTTTCCGCTTTATAATATTAGTATAGATAAACATTTATATTTTTACTCTTGTATCGTACGTAGTCTCGCACTGAACAATAATTAACCCACCCACCACACAACAAACAAACACGTTAATTTCGATTGAATTATTCGGGCGAAATATTCGGAAACATTCGATTGCGGGGTACGAATCTTTCTCGCGGGGGGAAAACTTCTCCGGGGAGCATCTCCCCTCTTACCGCACCCCTCACCGCCATCGCAGCGCGGCGGCAGCGGCCGGCGCACAGAGGGCTTTATTTAAATTCATTTTGAATAATTCTGATTTAAAGAAACTTTCCCAGAAGTATTCCGGATTTATTCCGAATTTTTCAGAAGTTTTGCAACTATAGATACAGGGGCCCAAAATTGCGTAATTCCGTAGAAAAAAATGTTAAAATTTAAGAATAACTATTTTTTGCAATATTGATTTAGAATGTAATAAAAAATCTTGATACTGATCTGATAATACAAATATTCAGGACTGATATAAAAAAAAAAACAAAATGAAAAAAATATCACCAATTTTAGAAATGGTACCTAATTTTGTAAGAGTAAGTACGATTTTTATTTAAAATATTAAAAATATCAATAATTTGGTCATCCATGGGCATATGACGATATAAGTGGGGTAAATGATAGATATTATCTGGCCAATCGACAGTTTCAGAGTATCCATTATTTACGCCACACCAAAATAATATTATATTATACATAATATAATATTACCTTTTGGTATTGATTTTATATTGATTCGTGTTCAGTATCAGTGGTATAGTCACCTCCTACTAACTTACTATTTACGTATTATTCGCGTACACATAATAACATTTCGTAATATTGTATAACGCAGTCATACTTTGAATACAGTTGTTTCATCTGAATATTATACGTATACTTACTACAGAAGATACGCGTCGAGCGAGCGCGTAGGTAGCTCTTAAGAGCGCGCCTAAAGCCAGCAAAATTTTAGAATTCACCCGCACTGTCCTACCCGCTCCTCACATCGAATACGATCGCGCGTGTACCTACGCGCTCGCTCGACGCGTATCTTCTGTAGTAAGTATACGTATAATATTCAGATGAAACAACTGTATTCAAAGTATGACTGCGTTATACAATATTACGAAATGTTATTATGTGTACGCGAATAATACGTAAATAGTTAGTTAGTAGGAGGTGACTATACCACTGATACTGAACACGAATCAATATAAAATCAATACCAAAAGGTAATATTATATTATGTATAATATAATATTATTTTGGCGCGTGATTTTGGTGTGGCGTAAATAATGGATAACTCTGAAACTGTCGATTGGCCAGATTATCATCTATCATTTACCCCACTTATATCGTCATATGCCCATGGATGACCAAATTATTGATATTTTTAATATTTTAAATAAAAATCGTACTTACTCTTACAAAATTAGGTACCATTTCTAAAATTGGTGATATTTTTTTCATTTTGTTTTTTTTATAACGGTCCTGAATATTTGTATTATCAGATCAGTATCAAGATTTTTTATTACATTCTAAACCAATATTGCAAAAAATACTTATTCTTAAATTTTAACATTTTTTTCTACGGAATTACGCAATTTTGGGCCCCTGTATTGTTAGTTGCAAAACTTCTGAAAAATTCGGAATAATTCCGGAATACTTCTGGGAAAGTTTCTTTAAATCAGAATTATTCAAAATGAATTTAAATAAAGCCCTCTGTGCGCCGGCCGCTGCCGCCGCGCTGCGATGGCGGTGCGGGGTGCGGTAAGAGGGGAGATGCTCCCCGGAGAAGTTTTCCCCCCGCGAGAAAGATTCGTACCCCGCAATCGAATGTTTCCGAATATTTCGCCCGAATAATTCAATCGAAATTAACGTGTTTGTTTGTTGTGTGGTGGGTGGGTTAATTATTGTTCAGTGCGAGACTACGTACGATACAAGAGTAAAATACAAATGTTTATCTATACTAATATTATAAAGCGGAAAAGTTTGTTTGTTTGTTTGCTTGAGCGCGTGGATTTGGATGAAATTTGGTATGGAAATAGCTTGAAGCTTGAGGAAGGTTATAGGCTACTTTTTACGCGACTGCAAAAAAGGAGAGTTATGTTTTTACCGTGATAGAATCCACGGGAGCGAAGCCCCGCGTGAGTACTAGTTTTATTATAAATGGGATTGATTAAGTATATGTTGATATTTTTATAGGTAGATATGTTAGCCTGCGATTAACAGGATTTTTATTCTTTTGTTTCTAGGTAGGTACTCTACTTATTTCGAAATTGAATGCTATTTTTATAAATGTCAGTAGTTGAATAAAAAACCAGGCCTAGCATATTTTATTTGTTTTTTGAAAAAGGGTTACCTATGTTTTTGGTTAGTTTGTATGTAGCTCTGTACGCATCGCGAGTCGCATAGGTACGTATTAATCATTACCTACCTACTTAACGCGTATAATAGCCCAGCCAATAAAATCAATTAAAAGCAAACCTTGCAAGCAAACACGTTTTGATGCGGTTTTCAGAAAAGTATTTGTTATACTTAGGTAGGAGTAGGTTTTGGTATATTAACCGACTTCAAAGGTCGATTTTCCTGGTTTCTTTTGGCAGTTGAAATATTCCCAAAGTTTCGAAATATTTCGGAATACTTCCGAAGTATACGACGGGAATGATTCGGAATTATTCCCGCCAGAATATATCGAAAAAAAATGTACTACACTGCGGTGGCTCATTATTTTAGACTAGCTTTTGCCCGCGACTTCGTCCGCGTGGAATAGTTACTTTGGGCTAACGTTAAATTTAAGCCCGATTTTGAAGCATTCTTCATTTGTGCTCCGCTCCTATTGGCCTTAGCGTAATGATATATATAGCCTATAGCCTTTCTCTATAAATTGACTATTTAATTAAAAATTTTTTTTTCAATTCGAACCAGTAGTTCCTGAGATTATCGCGTTCAAACAAACAAACAAACTCTTCAGCCTTATATATTAGCATAGATAGCTGTTGCCCGCGACTTCGTCCACGTTTCCGTCGTTTTTCGTAAAAAAAAAAGTAGCCTATGTCCTTCCTCACGGTTCAGTGATTTAGATGTAACACACAGATTAACTTTCGTAATTTAGTAGGGAAATATAATATGTCAATCTATAATACTGTTGAAAAATATCGCAATACCGAACCGCACAATATTATTGTTAATAGCTGTGCCCGCGACTCCGTCAGCGTGTAACTTCTTGTGTGTTATTAAGTTAATGTATTGGTAATATTGTTTAGATCACGTTCACATGAGGCTTAAGTACGTATAGAACGACAATACTTCAGCGCAAAGCTTCCGGGTAAACTATGTTGAAAGTTGACCCGACCGGCACGTGACCATAAAGATTTCTAGAACTGCTAACCCGGGAAAGCGCGACGTACAACTGACCATGCGTGAAACCACTGACACCGAGATCTACTCCAGCAACACGAAAAGTCTGCCCTTGAGTCTTATTAATTGTCATTGCATAACACACCGATACTGGGAATCGTGTTCTTCTATATTAGAATGGAAAATTATTTGGTATTATGGGAATTCTAGGAATAAATACGGTTTCTCCTGCACCGCAACCTATTAAAATTTGAGCCTCGATTATATTTTGTTGCAACTGGGTTACTTTTAGCCGAGTTCCATTGCAAAGTTGTGGTGATTTTAAATTTCGGAGCAGAATAATAATCAGAAAGCTTCGAACTGCTAAGCTATCGGGAGTTACACGTGTTATTGTGAGTCAACCATAAAAGATAGATATATGTTGTCGTGGGATATTTTTTATATAATTTTATGGAGAACATTTCCGTCATAATTGATTTCTGTGTAGCTTTAACCATTAAGGTTGCACACGCGACGGAAGCTTAAAAATGGAGTAACTTCTCCCGTTTTCCCAACATTTCCCTTCACTGCTCTGCTCCTATTGATTGTAGCGTGATGAAAAGTATACTATAACCAGCTCAGGAGTATGAAAAATATTTGTACCAAGTTTCGTTAAAATCCGTCGAGTAGTTTTTGTTTCTATAACGGTTATACAGACAGACAGACAGACAGACAAAAATTTTACTGATTGCATTTTTGGCATCAGTATCGATCCCTAATCACCCCCTGATAGTTATTTTGTAAAAATATTTCATGTACAGAATTGACCTCTCTACAGATTTATTATAAGTATAGATAATTGCCTATTTAATGCAAATTCTAAAATGGTATAATAATAACCAGTATCTTGATAAAGTAATTTTTATACAAATTTATTTCAAAATTAAATTACTTTAACACTGCTGTAACTAATTTTAGACTCAAAGAGAATGAGAATTTCCTTAAAATTTGATCACTATGGGTTTGTTGACACCATAAAAGACATTAGTAATTAAACAAATTTATTGAAAAAGAAAATATACAAGATGTTCGAAGTGGGCTCCTTCAGCTGCTATACACGCTCTACACCTTCTTATGAAGGACCGTCTCAATCGGCGCGCAAATCCTGCCGACGATATTTCGTCAGCAGCCGAACGTATGCGTTGTCGCAGCTGTTCAACTGAAGTGATTTCTTCTTTATAAACTACCTCCTTTAAACAGCCCCAGTAAAAAAGTCCAATGGGTTTAAATCTGGCGAGCGAGGTGGCCACATTCTGAAAATAAAATATTATTTCAAAACAAATTCCTTGTTATACAATACCGTCCACAATAAATTGATTTACAAAAATAGGGTTTAAATACCTAATGGGCATACTTAAATAGGTTCGTAATCGATATAAATATATTTCATCGAACAAACACGGATACCAACTAAAAGCTTGTGTTTATTTTGCATATACTATTCTGCCCGCGTTACCTACGACTACGAGTGACCATAGAAATATTAAATAATAAGTGGTATAGGTAGATAATTTTTTTTTATATAGGATACTCGCTAGATCATTATTGTTGTCCATCCGTGTATCTAGATTTTTGGAAGATCTCATAACTACATTATGGGAAAATGATCATAAAATTGTATCGTGAAGAATAACATAACAAAATAGCAAAAGTAAATAGCTACCTATTATGAATGTAATTTATTACCTATTATCCTAATAATCTAATAAAGTACCTACCACGAATTTTTGATATCGTCGTGTCTGGGTGTTGTTTATCTATATATGTATGTATTTAAAAATGTATTTGTCTATGTATATCAGCTGTCTGACACCCATAGTACAGGGTCTTCCTAGTTTGGGGTCAGATAGCCGTGTGTGAAATGTCCCCACATATTATTATGTCTAGTTACCTACTCGGCCCACGAAAGTGCGTAGGTAAACGAATTTAGATCTTGTGTCTCTCAAAATAAAATCTAAAATCACCTGCATAAACTTTCTCGAAAGTATAAAATGTATTTTTATTTTTTCAGTATATAACAAACAAGTAACTCACAAACTTACCTTCGACAATTAGCCATCCTGTCAATTTGTAACTTTTTTAGTTCTCTTTTCAATGTTTTTTTTTTGTTTCCCATTTCACTATTTAGTTCGAACAACAACAACAATTACGATTGAAATGATTATAACTCGGCGCAGCTAAAACACTTGAGCGTAGTCCTCTCGTCTCAACAGAGCGGTAGCGACTGATGTGTGAAATAGAAATATGCTTGAAGCTCCCGCAACGAGCGACGGAAGATGACTTCTTGCGCGGAATAAAAACGTAGTATGCGCCAAAAGTGTTTTATCGTAATAAATCCAAAACTAAAAGGAATTACATAAAATGCCTAAGCAAAGCCTTTACTCTTGTTTAAATATAATTATTTATCAAATTTTTGTCGCAATAGGCATTACCATATCGAGTACAAAACGGAAAAACATGAGAATTAGAGGTTATTTCGTGATTTTTTTCTACCAAGGAAATGTTATTATTTTATGTTTTTGATCAGAGAGAGCCCTTGAAAATATGATGTAGTTATTCATATATTTTTATTTTAAGATTTTGTCTGGAATTTTTCATGTAAAATCAAATAGAAAATTGGTAATTTTGCTTTATACGCGCTCTTAAAGACTCCCAGGTTATAACTATCAGGAAACACAGACTTCGGCAGGGCATTCCACTCCTTAGCCGTACGCACAATGAAAGTATTCCCAAAACGTTTCGTGCGTATGGGTGGGATGACCACGATGCAACGATGGCGCATCGCCGTTTGTCTCGTAGTCCGATGATGGAACGGGCTTGGCGGAATAAGGCTGTGCAATTCCATCGCACACTCCCCGAAATGTAACCGATAGAAAACTGATAGGCTTGCAACACGTCGCGTTCGAACCCAATTATTCATATTATTTCGAGTAATTTATGTATATCACAACTACTGCTTTCAAAACGGTGAAAAACGACATCCCAAGGATACCGGCATGTCCTAACTAGATGTTGGTTTAACTCGGGTGAAATAATTAATGTTAAAACTTATCTTTATAATAATTAAAGCCCATATAAACCGCAGCAACATTCACTTCTGTATTCATTTTGTATCATAATATGGATCTAATGACTGAACACTGTCTCCCAAAACAGAAGCGCTATACCCGGACTTTTAATTCGATGCAGTAGACTGACAGTTTTTGAGTTGTCAGATAATGACGACTACGAAATTATTGATTCAGGAATAAAATCGAATAACGATGTAAGCTAATTTTTTAAATAATATTATGTGAAAATAACAAAAAGCTTTATAAGGGGGTGATTTTAAGCACTATCGCCCCAAAGGGCCGTGAAAAATAAAACGAATAGATCATGACAATATTTTTTACTTATTGCAATAGCCCTATACCATTCCAACGGGGTTTAGGTAGCAGTAGTGTGGGGGCAGTCTTTTTAATAGTAATCTCACGCAATTTATTAAAATATTCATCACATGAAACAATTTCCAAAGGAGTGGCTTTTATCATGTCTGGTAAGATATGAATATTTTTAATAAAAATAGATTTATTTATAATAAATCTAGTAACTACATCAAAATAAAAGATAATAGTATACATTTTATAAATTATTTATATTGCTCACGAATAAAAATCGCTCATTTATTATTCGATTGATCACTATTAGTCACACACCATCACTATTAGTTTAAATAGGGTATCATTATATTAGTAAGTGACACTAGCTTATGTCAGCTTACTGACGGACCCTGGCAACCACAGACCGATTTCTCTCTTGCCTATATTATCAAAAATATTTGAAAAGATAATAAAGGATAGGCTCACAAAACACTTAGAGATGTACGGTGTATTAAATGATCAACAGTTTGGTTACCAACCATCATTAGGTACCACTGATGCTATTGAGGCATTAGTAGATGAGGTTATTTGTAGTTTAAATAAGCATTATAAGGTAGCTGGAATATTTCTAGACCTCTGTTCTGCCTTCGACACAGTGGATCATGATATTCTCCTAGCAAAGTTAGAATATTATGGTGTACGGGAGAATGTGTTGAAATTATTTAGCTCTTATCTACATAACAGACGGCAGTATGTAGAGATAAAATCAGTGGTAGGTGGAGAAGAAAAGTTTGTAGATCGAATCTAGTTACTGTATGCCGAGGTGTTCCTCAGGGACCCGTTTTAGGTCCAATCTTTTTTATAATATTTTTAAATGACATAATTTAGTATATAAAAAAAGACACATAATTAATAATTTTTGCTGACGATACAAATGCCATAGTTACTGCAGACGATATACTGGGACTAGAATTCAAGACCAATGCTCTCTTGGAAGTTTTTGAAAACTGGTTCAGTACAAATAATTTAAAACTGAATGTAAATAAAACAAAATGGGTCTTATTTAAGCCCACGATACGAAATAAAATCGAGTTGGAGATTGTATCTTGTGGCAACAATGTCGAAATAGTTGATAGTGTCAAGTTCCTGGGTGTGCATATTGACGCATTGTTAAATTGGAAGGTTGAGACATCGGCTATAACGAAATCTGTTAGCTCGGCATGCTATGCGATCAGAACTCTGAGGGAAGTATTAAATTTAAATCAACTTAGGAGTGTGTACTTCGCCTTAGTGGAGTCCAAACTCAGATACAGCATTCAGTTTTGGGGCAACAGCTACATGTACAACATACAAATGGCATTTGTAATTCAAAAAGAGCCCTGAGGACCATGCTCCGCATGAAACAGACCGAATCATGTAAAGATCATTTCATCAGATTGAAAATCTTGACTGTGCCATGCCTATATATTATAGTGTTACCAACCAGCTTTGTTAAGAATTTGAACAAAAATGAGACTGAGGAGCAGAGACAGACTAGAGCTAATACACGCAGGAAAGATTTGCCCGACACCATTCTACCGAAATTAAAAGTTGTCAATCATAGCCCAAGATATCAATCTGTATTTTTATAGAACAAGTTGCCAATAGAATTTAAAGGTATTTATGGTGTTAATTTATTTAAAAACAAATTGAGGACCCATTTATTGAGGAAAGTTTATTATAGTATAAATAAATTTATAGATAATTAATCATATTTATAGATAGACGCTCTACGAGCGCACAGAGCGGACGTGTTACTGTTTATTTTAATAAATTCAATAAAGGTCTTTAGCGAATTACGAACTTTAAGACAACTAATTACAACAACTTTTTGCAAAACCGAGCGCGAGTGACATACGCCATAACTGTTTTGAGCTTCGAGTACAGAACGCGGCACCGACGCGGTAACCGCTCTTCACCCCCCCCCCCCCCCCCCTGGGTAACAAGGACGGAATAACTGTCAAGAAATTTCTGCACCGTACGCACTTGACGGCGGCGCGCACGCAACTCCCACCTGAGTAATTTCGTACATAGATCTACAATGAGCACACCACGCTCACCGCCTCGAGGTGGCATATGTGCGGGATGCAGCGGATGTTATCAGAATTTGTCTGAGTCGCATAAAGAAACTACGCCACAGATTACTCTTCGTAATAAACGAAAATTACCCGACGATAATGAAGCTACCAAGTCTGAAATTGCTGAAATAAAAAAACAGATGTCTGAAATGCTGGAATTATTAAAATCCTCCAAGAATGAACAAACTGAAAGTATAAATAAACTCTCTG
This sequence comes from Tholera decimalis, assembly GCA_943138885.2. Lineage (NCBI taxonomy): Eukaryota > Metazoa > Arthropoda > Insecta > Lepidoptera > Noctuidae > Tholera > Tholera decimalis. The sequence goes on from OW964568.2 coordinate 7,951,541, forward strand.
TAAATATTGCTGCGATAAAAGCCGATGTCGGTAGTATTAGCAGAACTATGCAAAATATTGTCTTGGAAAATAAAAAAATTAAAGACCAACTCTCAAAATTATCTATTGCTGCTGAAAATACAGAAAAGAAAGTGAAAGTTCTTGAGGCCGATGTCAATAACTTAAAAAATATGCCACCTTCATCTTCTAACCAAACAACTACCACACATGATGAAATCTTCACCGAAATCGAAGAACGAAACCTCAGAGCCAAAAATATTATAGTTGTTGGAATTCCTGAATCCCAGAACGATTCTGCAACCAGTCGGCAAGATTACGATAAGGCAGAAATACTGCGAATAACTGAGTTAATACATAATAGCTGCCCTCAACCTACTGCAATATTTCGTCTTGGAAAATATAAATCAGGGAAAGCTCGTACAATAAAAGTATGTTTCTCATCTGAAGACACAGCAAAAAACATACTACGTAATAAGAATAAGATAGACAAGGAACACATCAAAATATTTTCGGATCAAACTCCATATCAACGAAAATACCTTCAAAATTTAAAAGAAGAGCTTCAGCAACGCACCTCAAATGGAGAAAGTGGTCTTAATATTAAGTATATCAAAGGCACACCCAAAATAGTCACACCTAAAGAAAAACAGGAAACAACAGCAAAGGAAACTCCAAAAAACTAACTTCGTCCAAAAACAAAATAACTTACCAAATAACCAATAATTACTCAGATGTTATTTTTACAAAAAAATCCCTGAAATTTTTCTATGCCAACGCTCGCAGTATTGTCAAACCTGGAAAATTCGATGAGCTTAGATGTATTATCGCTTCCCTACAAGTAACTGTACATATTATTATACTGTCGGAAACTTGGATTAAGAGTGAAGATGAGGCAAAAATGCTCCAGATACCATCCTATACCCATTACTATAATTATAGACAAAATAAAAGAGGAGGTGGCGTGTCAATATTTGTGCACAATAACCTCAAACATCACCTTGTTGAAGATCAATGCGTGGATGATACTCATTATCTCTGGGTATACGTAAAAAAAAATTCTCTAAATATCGGCGCTATCTATAAGCCCAATAAAATGAATATGGACAACTTTCTCGAGATATATTCACAACAGTTACACAAATTAAAACGAACAATAGTTTTTGGCGATTACAACCTAGACTTACTCAATCCGGACTTAGCGACACGCAAGTATAAGAACACCTTAAAGGAGAACAACTACAAAATCCTGAACAAAATAAGTTTAAAACACTGTACTCGCGAAACAACCTCAACCAAGACAATGTTAGACCATGTTTCTTGCAACTTAAGTGAAAATAATCTTCATTTTGTCACTATGGAATCTTCAATGTCTGACCACAAACAAATACTTTTAGAGATAAAGCAATACCAACCGCCACCTATCATAAAACAGAAATACAACGCAATAGACTTCAATAAACTTTATCGGTGCCTGGATGAATATCCTAAAAACTATGAAGACGTGGAATATAATACATTGGCAGACAAATTACAATCGTGTTTAAATAAGTGCAAAATTACAAATTGTAAACTTTTGAATCCTCCGCGGCAAGACTGGATTAAAAAAGAAATATTAGAAGAGATAAATAACAAAAACATACTATGGCAGAGATGTAAAACAAATGCGTTAGACACGGAATTAAAAGCAGAGTATAAAAATATAAAAGCCAGAGTATCACAAAACATAAGAAAAGCGAAAAGTGATTATTACCTAAAGAAGTTTGAAGAAAATTCAAGCAAACCACGAAAAATGTGGCAACTTATAAACGACTTGTCGAAAAATAAACTGCACGACAAAACTGGACCGGACAAACTTGAAACGGCAGCTGGTACTATTACGGACCAAAAAGAAATATGTGAAAGTTTTAACACATATTTTTCGACTATTGGCTCAACCCTAGCAAATATGATTACTGAAAAATCAAAAGTAAGTCAAATTTTAGAAGAGTGTAGACTAACTGATAAAACAGAATTGCAATTCCTAAAACCAGTAACTACAAAGGAAATTATTACCATAATTAAAAATTTGGATTGTAATACTCCATCTGGCATTGATGGTATTAGCACAAAATCAATTAAATGCATAAATGAAATTATTGCCAAAGAACTAACAGCTTGCATTAACTACCATTTGGCACGAGGTATTTTTCCCAATGAGTTAAAAGTTGCAAAAGTTGTACCAATTCATAAATCTGGAAGTAAATTTGATTCATGTAATTACCGCCCTATATCGGTTCTGCCGGTGATTTCCATAGTTTTTGAGAAAGTCCTTCATAACCGATTAGAGTCATTCCTTAATTCAAAAGATTTTTTTTACCGCAAACAGTATGGATTTAGAGCTCAATCAAATACTCTCGCTGCTACAATTGATCTCGTAACCAAAATTAAAAACAAAATTGATAAAAAACAAGTTGCCTTAGGTATATTTATTGATCTTAAGAAAGCCTTTGACACTATTAGTCATGACAAATTATTACACAAACTGGAACTATCTGGTGTTACAGGCAAAGCACTTGAAATTTTTAAATCTTATATGGAGAACCGTAAACAAATAGTAAAAATAGGTGAAAATGAAAGCAATCCCTGTGTCCTGAATTTCGGCGTACCCCAGGGATCAATTCTGGGGCCCCTCATGTTCCTTATTTATATTAACAGTATCAGTGAATTGGATCTCAAAGGAGACATCCCTCTTTATGCAGACGACACAAGTCTCTTTTACTTTGGACACTCAGTCGAAGCTATAATAGCCGACGCTCAAAATGATCTCAATCTTTTAAATGAATGGTTTCAGTCAAATCTATTAACTATTAATGTTACAAAAACAAATTATGTAATTTTTGCAGCAAAAAAATAAAAAATATAATGATAATTTTCAACTTAAAATAGACGGCCAGCTACTTGAACGAAAACCTAAAGAAAAATATCTCGGACTTATCTTAGATAGTAACTTAACTTGGAAGCCTCACCTAGAAAAAAATAAACTAAAACTAACTCCACTCACAGGGACACTACGCAATATAACAAATTGTCTGCCTCAAAAAGTGCGATATCTTATCTATAATTCTCTGGTGAAGCCTCATATCGACTACCTCATCGAAATCTGGGGTACTGCAGCGAAGACTAATATAGATCCAATTCAACGAGTTAAGAATAGATTAATTAAAATTTTGTTTAACTATAAATTTCGGACACCAACTGAAAGGATATACGAGGAAACAAAAATAATGAATATAAAACAAACGTACATATACTATACATGTATTTTAATACGTAAAATATTAAATAAGGAAATCCATTCCAATATAAAATTTGTAACAAAACAACAAACACGAAAGATAAACTTAAGACGTGCTAGTTACTTAGTGACCCGTCCTCCTAGAACTAACTATGGAAGAAGAAATTTAGAGTATGAGGGTGTTACAATTTATAATAAATTACCATCAGTAATAAAAGAAGAACAAAGTTATGCCCGGTTCAAAAAGCTACTAAAAACTCACACAATCAATACACACAAATAAATGAATAACAAAAAAAAATCAAATAAATATATATATATATACAACTGAAATGCATAGAAACTAATATACATATATATATATAAACTAAATAAAATATATGTCAATATTTATAAAACACACAAATTATATAGATTAAATAAAAACATACACTAGAAATTACTTAAATTAAATAAACACAAATCAAATCCAATACCATTATCAGTCTTGTGTGTATCGCGTTTAGAGGCAGACGTTGCGACACAGTTCGTAGTATTATAATTTATTATTATTGTACAGCGCGGCGCAAGCCGACGCTCGTAACTTTGTTGCCATGAGTGATAAACTTGTGCCAAATGAACTGCTGGCGTTCCTGCAGCAGAAACTGGACGTGATGGACGAGGTGTCCGCCATCCAGATCTGTGTCACGAACTTCAGCGAGGAAGACATTGCTGCTGCAAAGTTGCTGCTGTTCAGGTCGCTCGATAAAATCGACCAGATGGTGTCACGTCGGCGTGACGGGACGAAGAAAAGTGTGCAAGATATCATCACGCTTCTGAAGGCTACCGACCCTGACGACGTGCCGACGTTTGTGGCAAGGGATCTGTATAAGTTACCGCCAGTCACTTTCGACCATGTCGATGTTACAAGCCTATTGAAGGACATTGTGTCGTTAAAGGCTAGTCTATGTGATGTGCAGAGGAAGTTGGAGACATCCCATAAAACCGTCGCAGATCTGCGCACAGAGCTCGTCGAGTTGCGCAACACTGTGGCGTTAATTGGGTCACCGGCGCGTGTAAGTAATGTAAATACGCGCCGAGGTGTCGGCTACCTAGACACATCGGTCATGAGTTTTGCGTCAGCAGTTTTGTCGCCGGCGCCGATTGCTGAGACTGCGGTGCGCGCCGCAAGCGTGCCTCGTAGCCCCGTGCCTGTCCCCGCAGCTCCTCCCCGCAGCGCTGCCCGACTGACTACAACTTCTGACCCGTTGGTCACTGTGAGCAACCTATCTGCTCCCCCCGCAAAGCCCGAGCCTATAAAGGAAGTGGATCGGGCTGATGACGGCTTTGTGACGGTGCAGAGGAGGAAGCGTCGTCAGATTAGCTGTAAGAACCGCTGCGGCAAGGCCCCTACGGAGCCCAACGAGAAACTGCGTGCCGCGAAGCCGAATACTCCGATGTACATTTCTCGCCTTCACTACACCACTGACGCGGAAGACATCGTTACGTACGTGCGCCAAAGGCTGAAATACGCGCCGAGAGTGCAGTTGCTGGAGTCGCATCGCAATGTCAACTTCAAGGCATTTGTGGTGCGCATACCAACATGTTTCCTGCCTCAGGTGATGGAAGAAAGCTTTTGGCCGCAGGATGTGGTATTCCGCCGGTTTCGCGGACAAGTGCCACCAGAACGCACAAAGACCTAGTGCAATTTAGTGATACTAACATAGTAAGTATTAAGTTTTATTTACTAACACTATTGTTATTATATTATGTATACTTTAGGTTAAGGTATATATCTATGGGTCTTTGTAACCTGAAAATAAATAAATAATTATTATAATAAAAATTAAAAAAATTAATTAAAAATTAATTATAATTATTACAAGTACCTAAAATATATAAACGGAATAATAAACTAAATTAAATAGTGTTATAATAACAAACGTGCTAATAACAGACTGTGCCATCAATGCCACATCTAGTAAAAATCAAATCATACATCCATGTTGTGCTTAGTTAACTTACTTACGATCGAGTTAATGTTATCTGTTTACCCACATTTGTTTTTATTTTTTTTTTACTTTGCTATTATGTTTTGTTATTTTATATGTACGTACTCATCTGTGCGCTCTAATTGTTAATTTTAGTTTTAGATATTGTTTCTCAGTAAGTGAATTATGTATGCAATTCTTATGAGAAATAAAGTTATTCTTAAACCTATTTAAAGACAAATTTTATTAAATTGACATTTATTATTTCTGTACGTACTTGAATTTTTAATTGACTGTTATTGTTTTTATTAATTGACTTTTCTAAATGTATTTTAATTTAATTTAATTGCAATGTTTTTTTTTATTATTAATATTTTCAACACAATGTACATATATTGTTATGAAATAAATTACTTATGACTTACGACTGCATCGAATTAAAAGTCCGGGTATAGCTTAGTTTGGGAATCAGCTTCAATAGCTTGGATGAACATTTGAATGAGCCAATTCACTTGAATCAATACTAAATGTATTTGAAAGTGCCAATATTTTTTTTTATTTTATTAATTTAATTTTATCATAATATACAACAGACTGATAAAACGATTTTTAAAAGCGCCGCGGTACGCCTTGAGTAAATAATATGCAATTACTCTTATAGTTGCGTTGCTATTCACTTTAGGCAGGCGCGTGCCCACCACATAACAACAGGCCCTTATTTAAGAGGCATAATGTTGCAACCGCAGCCAGGAGGAATGGAGGAACGAATTCCCGTGATATCTCGTTAAGGCCCTTGGCTGGACCATAGTGACTTCTCAAACTAAACCTTTAGGGTATTTCTCTATGTCGGCAGCATTAACGGGGCCCGATAGAGCCATTGCCTTACTCGGTTGCGGGAATGTTCTGACAAGATACCGCGGCCTGGAACGGCCAAGGGCAGCTGAACGAGCAGGGTGGGTTTTTTAGTCAGTTGGGTTTTCTGAGACTCCCTTCCGCTCCACAACAACCAACACAACAACTTTTATCAATCAACCCACAACCGCGTGGTGGGTTATAGCCCACTCCCACTCCTAGAGAGGAAGCTTGTGTGTCAGCAAAGAGAACATTATAGGCTGATTATAATTTGAACTCATAAGTACATGTATTTTAAAAGCCTTCACATTTAAAATAATTATTTCCGTTTCCACTCTAGTCCAGACTTATTAAGCAATCTTATATGTTGTATAAAAATCAATTGCTGTTCGTTAGTCTCGCTTAAACTCGAGAATGGCTGAAAGATTTAAAAGGTGAGAAAAATATGGATACAAAAAATATGGCGGTACGAAGTTCCGCGGTTAGCTTCTTTAACATAAAAACGTTGCCCATTGCACTCATAAAGATATTATGAATATCGAATACTGTTTATGTTTATTTATTGAACTAATGTAACAAACACTTAATACCGATTTTTGCTGTGTCACATAGACTACGTAGTTGATGTAGACAATTAAAACTCGGTATGTAGATATCAATGTAAAAACTCATGGTGGGAAGGTCCACATACATGGAACCGATTCTAAAAAAATCGTTTGAAATATAGACATTTCTAAAGTAGTAAAATATGTTATTGGTAAAAGGACAAAAAGAAAAAAAAATAAAATTACTTACTTTATTGCAGGCACGCAGGCTCATATGAAACAAAACCCAAAGAAATACAATTAATGAACACTTTAACGGATATTGGTTTGAACAATATACATTCAGCAGTTCTTGACGTTTTCAAAAACCGCATTCCTTTAAATATTTTTGTCTTTTATACAAACATTATGAGAATCATAGTCAGGTTTCTTTAATCTATTCTACTACGGAACCCCTTAGGGGCGAGCCTGATACGCATTGGCCAGTTTTTAACGACGAATACTGATTTTATGACGTCCGGTCTGTTCATATAACGTGTTTGTCACTTTTTGATATCGTTATTATACAGAAAATTCTGTATGTTTAATATGTATGTATTTTAAGAAACTAGTTTTAATTTCCTTTTTTAGGGTTCGTAGACAAATGGCAAATAAGGGAACCGCCATGTCTGTCTGTTCGTGCGTATGCAATTAAATGTGTAAATACAAAAGTGCTTGGAGCTTCCCTTCAAGCAAGTAATGCCTGTGTTAGGAAGCCCCGCTCTTCCATACCAAAGCAATACAAGCTTGCTGAGTTTTTATATGTATAACAACAAAAATTACAGAATACATATATTACAGAAATAACGTAAAAGATATTTATATTTCTTTTAGTTCCAACTTCCACGGCTAACTTTGCCAATAATTATTTCAAAGTGTTATGTAACTAGAGAATAAAACGGTTAATTAATGCTTCACTTACCATGCAGCTGATGGGACGGGAATCAGACACGACTGAAGAGAGGTAAGGTGCAGGAACAACGCTTTAATATGCTTTCCGAGTCACGGGGATTATCACATCACCAGTTTCCAAACTCCGGGCTACTAACTTTCAGAGAAATTTCTAACAGAAAAAGCTAATAACACATTTTTTGCCCTACCCGGAAATCGAACCCGAGACCTCTTGCTTGGTAGTCGCACTTGCGAATACTAGGCCACTGAGGCAGTTTAGTAACTACCTCAGTGGCCTTTTTAGGGTTCCGTAGCCAAATGGCAAAAACGGAACCCTTATAGTTTCGATATGTCTGTCCGTCTGTCTGTCTGTCCGTCCGTCCGTATGTCACAGCCATTTTATTCCGAAACTATTGAGACTATACATGTGAAACTTAGTAGGTAGATGTATTCTATGAACCGCTTTCCGATTTTAAGAAAAATATAAAAAGATATTTAAAATAAAGGGGGTCCCCATACATGGAACTAGAACTGAAAATATATTTTTTCATGAAACCTATGCGTGTGTGGTATCTATAGACAGGCCTTTAAAAATGATATAAGGGTTTCTAAAACCACTTTTTCATAAAGTCAATCGTTTAAAAGATATAAGCTCCCAAAGTGGTAAAATGTGTGTCTCCCCCCTCTAACTTCTATAATAATAGAGTGAAAAATCTAAAAAAATATATGTCTGTAGATCTTAATGTAAACTTTCAACCAAAATTAGTTTGAACGAAATCGAGTCAGGAGTTTTTGAGATATAGCATATTTTCTAAAACCGCAAATATAACTTTGTAATTCATACAAACACTATGAAAAACAAAGTTATTTAGCGTAGTTGTAAAAATGTAAATAAGCTAGTTTTAAGAAATTTTGAAGGTTTTTTTTTAATCGTCAAATAAATATACATATAATATTATATTATTATAGTTACTACGGAACCCTTCATGGGCGATTCTGACTCGTACTTGGCCAATTTTTGTTTTAGGTAACCTAGTGGTTACCTCAAAAAAAGGTGTAAAAAAGCAGTCGCTTCATGTGACATACTGAAACTCAGTTACTTACAAATTATTTAAAGATCTATCCAGACGCCTAGTTGACACTTCGCGTGACCCAAGGGCTGGCTTTTACCTTGGACAGAGGTTAAGCATTGCCATAAAACGTGGCAATGCCGCCAGGCTTTTGGGCACATTACCAGTGGACAGCAATGAGCACGAATTTCTGGATGCCATATTTTAGCTAATTTGTTGAATTAATAATATACCATTACGATGGTTTTTGTTTGTTTTGAATTAAGAATACTGTGTAAATACAATAAAAACTTTTTACCAAATAAAAACTTTTTTGCAAAAAATAAAACCGACTTCCATATCAAAACACTACAAAGCCAAAAATAATTTTAATTTCGGTAGTCGGTGTTATTGGTTTTGTATATTTTTCTTTTTTTTCACACCGTCTTCCGAAATTAAAATTATTTTTGGCTTTGTAGTGTTTTGATATGGAAGTCGGTTTTATTTTTTGCAAAAAAGTTTTTGTTTTCGCGCTTTTTAGTGGGTCAGTTTGTAATTAATCTAGTTACAAAAGCCAAAATGTCAACTACTTATCACCTTCACCAGCAGAGTAAACGAAAAGGTCGTCAATGTAAATATTTTTTTCAGACTTTTGTCTATTTTTCAGAAACGGCTTGTCCGATTTCGATAAAATTTTAATGAGACCATTTGAAAAGTATACCCTTTCCAACAAAAAATAATTTTTCAAATCAGTTTGCAAGCGACGGAGCTATGCCCGAACAAATATATAAAAAAAAAAAAACAAAAACAAACAAACATCCGAATTGAGAACCTCCTCTTGTTTTAGAAGTCGGTTAAAAATTAAACCAACTCCCAAAAACACTGCAAAGTGAAAAATAACTTTAATTTCGGTAGTCGGTGTCTTTAGTTTTGTATTTTCGTTTTTGGCACCGACTTCCGAAATTAAAGTTACTTTTCACTTTGCAGTGTTTTTTGGGAGTCGGTTTAATTTTTTGGTAAAAAGCTTTTATTTCACACTTTTTAGTTGGTCGATTTTTAATTTACCTAGTTACAAGAGCCTAAATGTCAACTACTTATATTCATTTACAAAATATTGCTTTCCCCAATGTTGGACCGTTAATTGTTGAGAAGTTCTCCTGGTACTTCACCATCAGCTTCACTTCACCATATGCATTGTCCACTTCACAATTTATGGTGCTTTTCGAATGCAGACAGGACGTAACGGAATCACAATATTTAGCAAATCTCTTTTAATAATCAAAAATATTGTTTCGTTTTCTTATAATGAATAATGTATCTTGCTGTAGAATTAACTAACCTGTATGGTTCAATACATATCAAATTGAGGGTGATAGTAATTATTTGGTAAAATCATGATTACTTACCGGACAATCGGATAAGAAAACGAGGGATCGACTGTGTATGTTTTTGTTTTGTCAAATTGAAAAAATCGTTTATTTCGTATTTAGCGGGCTAACACTACTAGATATTATGTTATGTTAGTAATAATATAAATAATAAAAAATAAAAAATATTTTTGCGTTACTTCTAAAATGTCGAATGTGATCTCAACTTTACTGTGTCCTGTTTGTTACGGGTAGGTCAAGTAACGTTACTGTCCCTTACGAAAGTTTATTGTATTTGTTGATAATTTCCTATTTTTATTAAGATGTTTCAACTTATTTCTATATGTATAGAATTAATAGCTTAGTAAATACTACTAAACAATAAATGGGATTTTTACGTACAGTATTTGATTGAATACATTAAAGTGAAATATTGTGATCCAACGATAAGTAACGGTACGAACGCATTTATTTCAAAAATGTTAAATAAATATTTTGCTATAAAACAATTATTTATTATTAATTGACTAACATCATGGTTACAAATCATTGAAATAATTAAAATTTCAAACGAGAATTTCGTTTTATTTTATCAACAGTGCTTTTATGAGTAACGAACATGACAAAATTAAGTTAACTAAGTTCCTTTTAATTCAATTAAAATAAAAGTAACTGAAATTCATCAGAATTCTATGTTTTAAATCAAAGACTATAAAAGCGAGCATGCAAATTCATTAAATTTATATTGTTTACTAAAGTTTTGGTTCCCCATGCATTTTTTAAATTTTGTACATGTTCTGACGAAAATGCCCTTTAGTTTTGTATTTTCGATTTTGGCACCGACTTCCGAAATTAAAGTTATTTTTCACTTTGCAGTGTTTTTGGGAGTCGGTTTAATTTTTTGGTAAAAAGTTTTTATTTCACTCTTTTTAGTTGGTCGATTTTTAATTTACCTAGTTAAAAGAGTCTAAATGTCAACTACTTATAACCTTTTACAAAATATTGCTTTTCCCAATCAATCAATCAATCAATCAATCAATAATTTATTTGCACGAATGTAGGTACAATAAAAATACAGGTGGTAAATACAGTCAGAAGTGAGCCATGTACATTCTGCCTTGAGACAGGCACGCAAAATTTTATACAATTAGTTATAAACCAGATATAATACAAAAATGTCAACTTAGTAATAGTAATGAATACAATTATAATCTAAAAAATATTGCTGCATGTCAAATTATAATGTCACAGTAAATTGACATTAAGTATTAAAATTTAAATCAAATTAATGTTTTACATCTATTTAAAATGTCAGACAAAAATAGTACATTTATATATGTCAAAATTAACTTAGTTACAATTATATTAAAGGTAAGTCAAAAATAATACAATTAAATACATTAAATTAGATTCCTTTGATATTTTAGGACGTCAGAATGAATATTTATTTACAAATATTAAATATGGATGTTAAGCACTTTATGCTCGTCACAATGCATATGGTGAACTAGAACTGATGGTGATGTACCAGGAGAACTCCTCAAAAATTAACGGCTCTGCACCGGGAAAAGCAATATTTTGTAAAAGGTGATAAGTAGTTGACATTTTGGCTTTGGTAACTAGATAAATTACAAATCGAACCACAAAAAAAAGCGTGAAAAAAATATTTAGCAAAAAATTAAACAGACTTCCAAAAAACACTGCAAAGTGAAAAATAATTTTAATTTCGGAAGTCGGTGCCAAAAACGAAAATACAAAACTAAAGACACCTACTACCGAAATTTATGTTATTTTTCACTTTGCAGTGTTTTTTGGAAGTCGGTTTATTTTTTGGTAAAAAGTTTTTTATAGATCCTATTTAACACGCTTTTATTAGGTCAAGCTGTATCAAACTATGTAATAAAATCTAAGAATTAGAATTCCACGCACTTTAGTGTAGATTAGATGACAATACAATATTATGGTACCATCGAGCTGGTCTGATGATGGCACTGGAAGATGGCTGATGGAACATTGGACTGCCTACTAGTAAACATATCGAGTTTGTGCTCATTATATTATATCTTAATAGCGTGATTTTAGTTTTTTAAAGTATAAATTTATTGCAGTCACATTGAACTTAATGTTCATGGGTTTTTACTGTCCTCTCATATACCTATACAACCTGTATTTTAGATACATTGTGAAAATCAATAAATTTACGTTTATTACTCCGTGATACTATAATATACCGATATATATATTTGGCTATAAGATTAGTTTATAACTATTGTAAAAAATTCATTTAAGAGCTGTGGATTTTGTAATCTTTCTTTAAAAAAGCAATTTTGGTCTTCATTAAATTCTCAACGTATCTCACGTATGTAGTTGTATAAAAATAATACTGTATTGTTAAAAATAGCTTCGTAAATAACTCATCATTTTATTGTAATTTGTGAAAGAAAAAAAAGGGTATGGTAAAAGAAAAGGGTTATTGTGAGATATCCTTGGGAGCTAGACATATGCCATCGCACTTTTTTGTAGATCTATAAAAGAGGAACAATCCTCATACTTACTGTCACAGCCATTTTATTCCGAAACTATTAAGACTACACATGTAAAACTTGGTAGGTAGATGTATTCTGTGAGCTGCTTTCCGATTTTTAGACAAAAATATACAAAATTAAGGGAGGCTACACATATATAGAACTGAACTGAAAATATTTTTTGTCATCAAACTTATACGTGTATGCATGGTACCTATAAACAGTTCTTTAAAAAAAAAACTTTTTAGCAAAAAATAGAACCGACTTCCACATAAAAACACTACAAAGCCAAAAATAAATTTTATTTCTGTAGTCGGTGTCATTTGTTTTGTATTTTCTTTTTGTTTTGACACCGCCTTTTTCTTCTTCTTCTTCTATTTTTAAATTTCGGTGGTCTGTGTCCTTTGTTTTGTATTTTCTTGTTTTTAAACACCATCTTCCGAAATTTAAGTTACTTTTGCCTTTGTAGTGTTTTTATATGGAAGTCGGTTTTATTTTTTGCTAAAAAGTTTTTTTTCCACGCTTCTTAGTGGGTCCGTTTGTAATTTATTTAGTTACAAAAGCCAAACTGTCAACTACTAATCACCTTTTACAAAATATTTTTTCCCGGTGCAGAGCCGTTAATTTTTGAGGAGTTCTCCTGGTACATTCTCTTCAGCTCTACTTCACCATACGCATTGTGACAAGCATAAAGTGCTTAACATCTATATTCAAGTAATCTAATCGCAATCCACGAAATACTTATTTTCTTAGTTTTGGTGGCCATCTGTGGTCTTCATCATCAGTTCGACTTCTTCAAATGGTGCTTACCAAGAGCAACTGCACAAGGTACTATAAGAAATACCCAAAACGCTATAGGTGTGCCTATAATATTTGAAGATTTGCCTCGATTTCTCCGTGATTCCATCATCAAATCCAAACGTAACGAGCATGGGACCAACTAGCAAGTATATACTTTCAAACAAAAAAAGAATTTTTCAATTCGGTCCAGCCATCTGCGAGTTACGAGGTAACATACATAAAAAAAGGTTCAAGACGAATTGAGAACCTCCTTCTTTTTCTTGAAGTCGGTTAAAAAGCTTTATATTATATTAAACTTGGCAAGCGATAACATTTGACTTCACTAATAAAGGAAACTAAAGCATTGTAAAATGAATAATAAAAATGAAACAAAAAAGAAAATCAGTGAAATTGGAAGGATAAAGTGACATTGAACTGGTTGTTCCGGTCTGAAATATTTAGTAACATCCTGGAGTCTGAAGTGATAATAAACTGGGTTTTTCTGAGTAACTCGGCGTTTTAATATATGGCATGTTGATGGCAATAGCCTTGCCCTTCTTATAATGGACGTGACCGTAACTGACTCAGTGTGTGTGACACATAGATTTGCGAAACACTGCCTAACAGGTTATGTTAATATATTTTAATCATTTACGAGGTAACCAAAGGCCATGTTTACATTTTTTTCTCGGCTCATTTCCTCGAACATGCTACAATCTTAAATCTAATTAAATTCACAAGAAAGATGGAAAGCTTCAAAGTAAAGGAGAGGGGGCTGCAGACTTCACACATTGTTAAGAATTATACCGAGGTGTGACGTCACGCGAAATTTCAACTCACTGTATCGTCTTAATTTTTCAATTATATGAAAAAATATAAAAATATGTGTCCAATGTTTTTTGTTAAACTACGTGACGGACTAAATAAAATTTTTTACGAAACTACCCTATTGTAAAGTATCACACACAAACCCGAGAGGTTTATGTGGTACTAGATCAAAATAAAAATGTAAATAATAATTAAAAAAAATATCTGTCGGGTTTGGCTGAGACATCAGAAGTAATACTCAGATATAGGCAATACATGGATTTCTTTCTTGCACTACTTCCGTCATATCCTCTACTTCGACGTCTAAGTTTATTTTTGTTTTTATCTAGGTAGGTACATTTTTGGCCCCTGTCCCAGCTGTGGGCGCAAAACGGGCTGAATTATTATGGTAACTGAAAACTCAAAGTGATCTTATCTTCTTATTATGTACTTCTATGTTTCTGCCAGACTACTCTCGATCTGTTCATCGCCTTCAATATTTTGGAGCTCTTGGCCATAGTATAACAGCCATACGGTTCAATTTCAAATATTTAGAAACGCTTGCCTAATATGTCTTGATGATTGTTGGGTTACTGACCTTAACATACCGAGAGAATTCAAAGCCTCAGAAAAACAAGTGAAACCGTTGCCCCTTACCTAACCTTTGACAGTTGTATTAGATAAAATTAATCGACAAGTATATTAATATAAGTACATGAAGTAAAAACTTTGTACCCTTTTTTTCAGTAATTAAGCGGTCGGAACAGTATGATATTTTGCAGTTAAAGTTTATATGGAGTGCAGGAAGCTAATATTTTTTCCTCATTGGCTTACGTCCGGAATCCGTCTGCCCTGGATCCTTTTGTGATCCGATGCTCGTTGCGCCTGGTGAGATGGGAGAGCACAGGTGTTTCCAATATCTCTTTATTCAGAATTTTTATCATATTATGCTCTCTAAGAAAAGATCACCGCATTTCAGGATAGCTTTACCAATCATTGGGAGAACAGACTATGGTCTATCAAAGGTCTTCGTGTCTTGAAAACTATAACGTAGGAGTTATTTTGATTTCGAGAAAAAGTCTTCAAATAGGTCTTGCTAGTCTGAGTGGAGCGGAAAGTAGTGTCAGACTTTTATCTACTAAAACCCTGGAATGCAAGGTTAACTGAAGGAATCGGGTGGTTCCTTCAGTTAACCTGGAATGCAAGGGCATTCCAGGGCCGCAGTATCTCGTAAGAACATTCTCACATCCCAAGCAGATATCGGCGTTATTAGGCTTCGTCATTACTGCTGACTAGTATTTGGGGTGGGCGTGGAACACGACGTTGACTCAGGAAACTATGGGTCTTTAATGCGAGACTTAATAGGTTACTTCTATGGAAAATTACCAGCCCCATCATCTTACAACGCTAACGATTGCAAATAATGTGGTCCACGATAGAGCCACGATGTGTTTTCCGCCATGTCATTCAAACAGATCTTATCTTACAAACAACTACATACGTAGTGGTCAAACCACATAATTATACCATCATGGTTAACCTGTTGTAAAAAAAAGCTAATAACCCTATACCATAATATTACGAAGTGGAAAAGTTCGTTTGTTTGTTAGTTTGAATGCGCTAATCTTCGGCATTTGACCTGGTTGTCTACGACATTTTTTGGAACAAATTGAAAATACCGGATTGCCATTTGAACTTGTCAAAATCTTTAAGTCTGGTATGGTAACCAGGTCAATGCTATACAATGGACTGGGACTATGTCTCGTCCGTATGGGTTGAAGTGCGGGATGAGGCAGGGAGGCTTGACCTCATCAACACTCTTCAACTTTTATGTAAACGAGCTGATCAGCGAGCTCAGTAGCAACAGGGTCGGTTGTCACATAGACGGTACCTATACGCAAAGTATCACGGTTTGATCTATAATTGTAAAAAATATGAATTAATGGCGTTTGAGGCTAGGGGTAAAAAAACTACATGTGTGCCACCAGTTGTACTCTACGTCATACCATTGCAGAGAGTATATCGCTTAAAATATCTTGGGCATATTGACTCCTGACCGACAACGCCCTCCGTTCTCGTTCAATGTCCTCATAACATTGAACAAGAATGGAGGGCGTTGTCGGTTAGGGCGAATATGCTGGCTCGTAGGTTTGCACGCTGCTCACTTCAAGTTAAAATCACACTCTTTAGAGCCTGTTTCACTACCTTTTACACGTGCAGCCTATGGTTTATATATACGCAAAAATCGTACAAGGCACTCCGTGTTCAATATAATAATGCATTTAGGGTGCTGGTGGGCCTGCCTCGTTTCTGTAACTCATCTGGAATGTTTGCAGACGCCTATGTAGATTGCTTCTACGCAACAATGAGAAAGAGGTGTGCTTCTCTGTTGCGCAGGGTGCGGGACAGCTTGTTAGAGCTGATCTAAATATGATAGCGAGAAGACTAGACTACGCTTATATGGGTCGTTGTTGTGCCATATTGCATGGGATGAAGCAGTAGTGACCCATATTATGTATTACGTGTAAGCAATTGTTCCTAACATCGTTTTTAGGGTTCCGTACCCAAAGAGTAAAACAGGACCCTATTACTAAGACTCTGCTATCCGTCCCTCTGTCTGTCTATCCGTCTGTCTACAGGCTGTATCTCATAAAGCGTGACATTTAGACAGTGGTTGAAATTTTCACGGATGATGAACAACAAATAAGTAGTAAAAATACAGAATTAAATAAATATTTAAGGGGACTTCCATACAACAAACGTGATTTTTTGCCGTTTTCATAGATGGTAATGGTACGGAAACCTTCGGGCGCGACTCCGACTCGCACTTGGCCGGTTTTTTAAGTATGTTCTACTGGTTCTACTAACCATTTTTGTGAGTCAAAGTTACTTAAATAAATAAACATTCTATTCTATTCTATTAGGTGTTTTAGGGTGAAATTTGGTACGGGACTAGCTTGAAACTTGAGGGAGGTAATAGGTTACTTTTTGACCGACTACAAAAAATAGGGAGTTATGTTTTTACTACAAAAATAGAGAGTTATATTATTGATCAAGTCAATGGGAACGAAGCCCTGCGTGATGGCTGGTATCAATATACGTGAAGCAAAAGCTTTGTTTTCCACCTGATGGTAAAGCCATAAATGAGGTCTACTATGGAACGAGCAATTTCAGAAGATGCCTGTTCCTCCACCCAGTACTCTTGCTTAATAGAGAAAAAGTGCAGCAAAGTAATAGTTTTGATAATAATGTGTTTGAATAACTAAAAATAGTGCCGACTTCTACAAATACTTTTTTATGCAATCTACCTTAAATAGATAGATAGATTTACTTTTTATTGTACACCATAACAATTAGGTATATAATTTTCCGTTCAAGGGACAACTTTCTAATTTATTTAACCTATATTTTATTTCTAATTTAACGGTGTTTTTTTTAATTGGAATAAATGGAAGATAAGAGTTTGAGTTTACATCAAACATTTACTATGAGAATATACATACATAAACGAATCACAAAATAGTTCCGTCGAGCTCGATAGCTGGCGTTGCCCTGTTTAAATTCGCGCTATCGTTTGCTTCACTTGGTTCGTACATATAGTGCGTAGTTCTACTTAAGCCTGCGCCGAGTAAAATAACTCGAAACGGTCTTCACAACTAAAGGAATATAACCTATAATAGTACTTTAATTACCATACAAAAATATGTAATGAACACTAGAATAAATGTGTTAGCAAACATAGTTGGCAAAATTTAAAAATATTTTATAGTTTATTAAACAAAAATACATAAAGTTGGACAAAAATCCTTACAAAACATGCTCGTGCGTCGCTGAATTTTGATAGTAAACTATTGAATTTTTTCATAAACTTCAATTCATATTATTCTCTAATTATCATACTATCATTTACAGCTTTAACATTTCAAAAATGTCGCTTGGTTGTTTTAATTTTAATTTTTTCTTGTAATTTGCGCGCTATTTTGAACCATACGCAACGTACACCGGTCGAAAATTCAGTCGTCCACGGGAGCTCAGAGAGGGGTCACGTCTCATCGTGGAGCGTTTCGCCGGTAACGATAATTCGCGATCTATTGTGTACGTATGTATTGCAGCAATCCGTTGAATAACATAAGTCATATTTTTTGTTTTTTTGAGTACGATTTATTATGCATACCCAACAATTACTTTTTATTGTTCAATATATATTTCTTTAACATTTTTTTTTCAATATTTGTTTTATTATGGGAAAATGTAAAAAAAAATATTATTAGAAGAAAGTTGGCGTAAATTTTCGAAAAAAAGCTATTCTCATAAAAAGTACGTATTTCTATTTTGTGATGTTATTATTGCTTTTTAACCGACTTCAAAAAAAAGGAGAAGGTTCTCAGTTCGTCTTAAGCTTTATTTATGTATGTAACCTCAAACTCGAAGACGGCTGGACCGATTTGGAATTTTTTTTTCGTTTGAAAGGGTATACTTTCTAGTTGGTTCCATTGTTATGAAATCAGGATCTGATGATGGGATCCTGGAGAAAGCGAGGGAACTCTTTAAATATTATAGGCACACCTATAGCGTTTTGGGTATTTCTAATAGTACCTTGTGCAGTTGCTCCCGAAAAGCACCATTTGAGGAAGTGAAAGTGATGATGAAGACTTTTCTCAAACATTCGATATGGGTATCGTGTAATGGGTTTTTGGGGGTGGTGATTGCAAATCTGGAATTTATTTTTAAATTCAAGATGGCGTATGCAAATTTTTCTTACAAATTCGATATGGGTACCGTGTAATGGGTTTTTGGGGGTGGTGATTGCAAATCTGACATTCATTTTAAAATCCAAGATGGCGGATGCAACTTTTTCTCAAACATTCGATATGGGTATCGTGTAATGGGTTTTTGGGGGTGGTGATTGCAAATCTGGCATTCATTTTAAAATCCAAGATGGCGTATGCAACTTTTTCTCAAACATTCGATATAGGTATCGTGTAATGGGTTTTTGGGGGTGGTGATTGCAAATCTGGCATTCATTTTAAAATCCAAGATGGCGGATGCAACTTTTTCTCAAACATTCGATATGGGTATCGTGTAATGGGTTTTTGGGGGTGGTGATTGCAAATCTGGCATTCATTTTCAAATCCAAGATGGCGGATGCAACTTTTTCTCAAACATTTGATATGGGTACCGTGTAATGGGTTTTTGGGGGTGGTGATTGCAAATCTGGCATTCATTTTAAAATCCAAGATGGCGGATGCAACTTTTTCTCACACATTCGATATGGGTATCGTGTAATGGGTTTTTGGGGGTGGTGATTGCAAATCTGGCTTTCATTTTGAAATCCAATTTAAAACACATACGATATCCATATTGAATGTTGGAGAAAAAGTTGCATCCTTGGTGGATGCAACTTTTTCTCCAACATTTAATATGGATATCGTGTGTGTCTACTAAGTTAAATACACTGATAACCTTCAAGGGTTTATTGCTAAGTATAATTAACAAAGTAACGTAAGGGCTAAAATTATCGCTAAATGATGAAAATGAGTGCACCCGGTTGCTGTTCGAAATACACTAAGCTCGCGGCGAACTTAGTGCGACCGCATTATATCGCTTGCTCAGCAAACGTGGTCGATTGCAAAATATTGCATCAAACATCGTGTAATAGGTTTTTGGGCATACCGATTGCAATCCTGACATTCATTTTAGAAAGTTCATTGGCTACTTTGTTAGCTTACAATTTACACTGGGTTATTGACAATTTAACTGATCCTAGGTTAACTGACTATTCAGTATTATCTAGGGTATCTAATAATACTGAAATTAATTGTTTAAACCCTTAGATGTGACAAAGGAGAGTTATAATAACACAATTTTACTATATCATCAGAATATAAATCGTTTCTCCGGTAAAATATTAGATGAGGAAATTTTAATAGATAAATATGATATGTATATCTTATGTTTTTGTGAAACCTGGCTAAAACCAGACAGAATGTTGTTTAAAATTAATATTTTTCTGTTACCAGTGCATACAACAGGTCCTCAGTAGGAGGTGGTACTTTAATATTACGTAGTAATTCTCTTAGATATAAGGAACAAAAATATATCACCGCTTGCTCTGTTGATTGCTTGTGTGAGGTAGCATGTACAGAAGTTGAAGGCCAAACTTTCTTAAGTGTTTATAGACCACCAGCATCAAACTTGTCATCATTCTTAATGATAATGGGAGAAAATTTAAGTACCTAAGCTTATAAGAGATAATAAATTAGTTTTCGTTTGTGGTCACCTAAATATTGATTTGTTAGTAAATTCACCTGAACACTGCAAGCTTACTTCATTGTTTGGTTCATTTAACTTAAAATGCACATACAAGGAAGCAACAAGAATAACAGCAACATCAGCTCAATGCATAGATAATATTTATACTAATTGTGCCATAACTTACTCGTCTCAAATTAGTGGAGTTAGGTCTGACCATACAGGTCAACTAGTATCCTTTGAGTTGGTTAAAAAGCGGCAATTAAATAAGACTATTAAGTTTAGGCCACTAACTGAAAATAAATTAATGTTTTTAATGATAACATGTTAAGTAATCTTTCAATGGCCAATTTTGACTCCCATGACTCCAATGAAAATTACAGGATGTTATTTTCTTCACTATGCCACGAATTTAGTAAGGCATGTCCAGTTAAAAAATTTCAAATGAGTAATAAATCTAAATTTAATGAATGGGCCACTGCTGGGAACCGCTTTCCGATTTTAAGAAAAAATTAAAATATATTTAAATTAAATTAAAAAATATTTTCAGTTTTAGTTCCATGTATGGGAAGCCCCCCCCATACATGGAACTAAAACTGAAAATATTTTTTTTTTCATGAAACCTATGCATGTCTGGTATCTATATACAGGTCTTTAAAATGAGATTGAGGTTTCTAAAACCACTTTTTCATAAAATTAATCGTTTAAAAGATATACGCTTCCAAAGTGGTAAAATGTGTGCCCCCCTCTAATTTCTATAATAATGGAGTGAAAAATATAAATATATATATACAACGTGTAACGGAAACCCCATATCTAACCAAAAGGGCTGAAGACAACATATATGTAGGTATGGAGTCTCTATGCACAGTTTCAGCACAAAATAACTGACTTAAAGAATTGATACCAAATTATTGGTTTCACATATTTTTTGAATACCAATCATAACAAACGTGTCACAGCACTACGAGGGTCAATAACTTTCCACGTCACTTGCCAATAACACGATAAATCTTTTCGTTTTTCTTAATTTGAAAAATTCGGTCTCTGGTATCAGTGTACTGGAATTTGTAATAAGTTCTACACATGTAGACTTAGGATTACAAAACCCATGCCATATCGTTTGTTATCATCCAAAGAAGCCATGCACTTGGTATGTATATACCCTTTAAATTACACGTTGTATATATATATCTATAGATCTTAATGTAAACTTTCAATCAAAATTGGTTTTAAAGAGATCGAGTCAGCAGTTTTTGAGATACAGCATATTTTCTAAAACCGCAAATATAACTTTGTAATTCATACAAATACTATGAAAAACAAAGTTATTTGGCGTAGTTGCAAAAAATGTAAATAAGCTAGTTTTAAGAAATTTGTATGTTTTAGTTTTTTGTCAAGTAAATATACATATTATATTATATTATTATAGTTACTACGGAACCCTTCATGGGCGAGTCTGACTCGCACTTGGCCAATTTTTGTAAAATGTTATAATAAGCAATATAACATTAGATTTATAGATTTCTTTTATTTTTTTTTCTTTTAAATTAAGTTACACTTGATACATATATTGTTATGAAATAAATTACGCTTATATTTTCTGCGAAGTAAGTTCGCTAGACAGCATTAATGAAAAAATGTTTTTGGTATGGCCCCACGTATATATAATAAAGTACCGAATGTTATCAAAAATATGACAGTACATCAGAATTTAAACGAGCACTAAATGAAATTTTAATAAACAAAACTTATTTCAGTCTGGTTTTATTATGACATTACATAATTATATCTTTTTATTTCATACTGGTTTTATTATTCAAATAAGTACTGCATACCCATCTACCCTAACTTGCTACTTACCCAGTTTCGAAGCGTCAATAGCCTAATGGATAAGGTGTCGGACTTGTGATCGAGAGGTCGCAGGTTCGAACCCCACCCATTACACTATTGACGTGAACCCACTCCAGACACAAGCATATTTAGCTTAGTTGGAGGGGTTAACAAGATTGCTAGTAATGTGAAATGTACCCACATTGCTAGTATTCTTTAAAAAAAATCTGAGGAGTTTAATATATAAAATCAAAATTTTATTGCAATAGGATGAATAGTGAGGGAACGGATAATGTATTAGTACAGTAAAAACAAACGTTAATTTTTATATAATAGGTATAATTTATTAAATTTATTTTTGTGATTTATTTACGTACCTACTTGCTTCATTTAGTTCCATCCAGCCGTTTGAGCGTGAAGAAGTAACAAACATGCAAACAGACACATTCATTCACAAACTTTCGCCTTTATAATATTAGTGTAATAAATAAAACCATCTAAATAATTAATATTCGTTTTTCAAGTTTATTCAACATAACGACAAAAAATTCAAAAATGCAAAGTTAGGAAATTTCGTCGTGCAACGGCAAGCGGGCCTCGAGCGAACTTGTCATTGTGTGTGTGACAACGCACACGACTAGCCCGCTGCAGTAAATACCTATTTTCCGCGCGTCTCGTAGGCTCGACACCCTCTTAAAAGACCAGTGCCTTAAATACGACCCAGCCTGTCCCTTTGCTGCCCTCCCCAAATGACCCCGCTATGCCGAGGCCCGTATTCCACAGGGAGTGCCCTTAGCGTGCGGTCATTAGATGTAAGTGTATTTTAGTTTGTAAGCCCTGGCTGGGGGCCTTTAATTTATTAGAGGTCACCACAGGACAGACCGGTTAAGTAGACGCACAGACTTAGTGAGCTGATCTACGAGTGGCCCTACCTAAAAAAAAAAAAAACTTAAAAGACCAACAGACCAACGACCCCGCTATGCCGAGGCCTGTACTCCACAAGGAGGGCCCTTAGCGTGCGGGTCGTCTAAATGTAGCCCTGGCTGTGGGGGCCTTTAAACTTAGAGGTCACCGCAGGATCGCCCGGTTAAGTAGTAACCAGCCTTAGTGTGCTGAACTACGAGTGGCCCTACAAAAAAAAGCTACAAAAAAACAGGTTTCGATATAAAAATTTCATCACAACAACATGTCAATCATGTTAAATCTACTTGCTAAACTTGTAAAAACAATCTGAAAATGTTAGCGTAAATTCGACCTGATATAACGTAGAAATAACATGATACGTAGCTAGTAGGATCAACAAGTTACACTTTACAAGATCAAACTTATAGTTTCAACCAAACAGCACGTAGGCGCTATTTTAACCCGAAAACTTGTTGAAGCAACGTGAAATCTGGCTGTTTTTTTGTTTTCAGTGTAGTGTATTTCTATTAAAAGAACTGCACTAATGCAATACGAAGAAGACTGTGTAAATGATTTCATCGAAGATTAGCCATCTACGCAGGTGATATTATAGTGCAAGTTTGTGAGTATCTACAGGTGCATTCTTTGTTCTTTTAGGGCGAGGCCCCATTAGTGCGCTGTGCTGCGTTGCATCGTCGTAACGTCGTCGCTGCGTAGTTTTTCATATATTTTTTATGAGATGCCCCATCAGACCGTTGCATCGTCGCGCGCGATGTTTCAACGGATCGACGGACAAGAGACGAAGCGGGAGGGAGGGTGATGCGATGCGTGAGCTGCGACGGCGAGCATACCATCTTGCGTTGCATCCGTGCCTCGGAAAACGTATTAGACCATTAATCCCGGCTGTAACTTGTACATATTTGACAATCATTACGGGAACTCAAACGCCACAAAACCTAACACCAGCCTTGTCAAGGCGTATCACGTATATAGTCGCTCCTAGTACTCAGCTGGACTCGGTTAGACTGGAACCTGACTCCAAAATTAGTTAGACGGAAAAGTCTGAACAGACGATGATTGTTTCAATATTGTAGGTAATTGTTTAAAAGTTGTGTATGTTATATTTAATTGCTTAGATCCATTTGGAACACTTCTTGAAATCTGTGCTGTAGAGGGCTTTTGTTGTTAGTAGATTTATGACCTCTATTCGCGTGTAGCTCTAAAAGATATTAATTCAAAGCCTCTAAAAAATAGTGACGTCACAGTATCAAGCGGTGAGGGCAAGGGGCTTTGATTTTATTGACGCAAGCTTACACAGGTGGCAACTGCGCGTCACTAATTGTGGCAACGATTTTAGAAATAAAGAACACTAACATAGATAGGCACACCACAATCACGGCGGTAAATCCCCTCTTTGAGGACTGGCTTGAGAGACGCCACGGCGTCCTCACCTTCCGCCTGACGCATATGCTAACCGGACACGGCTGTTTCGGGAGGTACCTGTTTCGGATACAGCGGCAGGACACGCCCGGGTTTCTTCATGGTGAGGACCACCCGGAGGACACGGTGGAGCACACGGTCAAGGTGTTCCCTGCTTGGGAGGAGCACCGGACGGGGTCCTATAGGGCCACTGGCCGGGGTTGCGGGAATGTTCTAACGAGATATCATGGCCCCGGAACTGAAGGGCAGCTGAAGGAACAGGGTGGGTTTTTAGTCAGTAGAAGTCTCACAAGACACTCGCTTCTACTACACCCAGAGTGGGAGAAGTCATTCGATGATTTTCCCACCCAGAGACAAAAAAAGGTATGTAGTTTTTATGAATCATTTTCGTTGGATCCCAGTTAGTTCATTGTTTTAGTTTGTAATTAATAAATGTGATTGATGTCTTGAATCGAAATAAGGAAATATGTTTTTTTTTTTATAAATTATGTCTGCCATGTGGAATAAAGCTTGCCAAAAAGAAAACTGCCGGTAAAAGCTTATTTCATAATACATATATGAATAACAGTACACAAGTAGGTATATTTTCTACTTAGACAACCAAATAATTCTTCGCACTTGATGATAAGAATTAGGGAATGCACTGTTTTCCTGAGATAAAACCTATGCCTTGTCTATGACCTATGTTGTCAGGAAACATAGCTCGATTGTATTATGACATTTTTGGTGGATAAAGATAATAATTATTATCATAATTATATGAAAGTTATAAAACAATCACTTTAAATTTTGAAAAATAAAACCACGGGCCACCAATGGCGATTAAAAGTTGCCTCACGGTCGCCCAGTCTGTATTTATCCCGCTTTGTTTAACAATATATGTAACGTATCGTTATAGTGAGTCAGTTACTTGACTGTTTCGTAGGACGAACAACATCGTTACAAGGTTGGTATATTTTTAGAAATATTTTTTTTATTTTTGTGTACTGTTCAAAAAGAGTGTGATTAAAAAGTGATTATAAATGAGAAGTTTGTCATCAATGAAGTGCTCAAATTATCGAATATAAAGAGGTATTTATATATTTATGGTCGTCCAGTGGTGAGAATCCTACAATAATCAATAATAAATTTTAAGTTTGAACCCCTAATAAAAAGTCACCTAACTGTGGAAAATATATCGTTCGTTTTCGTAATTTTCGTAAAAAGGTACACAAAGTTTTTGCTTCGTGTTATAATTGTATAAATAATTATCTTTTTTTCTAAATAAGGACTTTTTTTCAGTAAGGTCATTCAACTCATTTAGAGGTTGGTTTATAAAAATATGCCACACTGGCAACGAATCAAAAATAATTAAAACAAAAATCATTTATTGTCACACACAATCCATAGCAGAAATAATAAGCAAATATTAAAATATACAGTTTATTACTTCTATCGGGTTTCATATTCCAGAGTTTTTCGAATTATAGCAAAAGTTCGAATTCCATTGGAAGTTTTTCTATAATTATGACAATAATTGACACTCGATACTCGATAAACAATATTTTTATTCAGTGCAAGATTACAAAAAAGTGAATAATAAGGAGGGTCATAAGGAGGTTTATAATTCTGATTAGGTTCTACCATGTTCACAAATCTTAATCAAACTTTTTGCGCCTTACTTTGTTGCGGATCAGTCTACCATCGAGCTAAGCTTTTTGTCATCAATGTGTTCCCTTAATTATTATTTCCAATACGTACATTTTATACGTATTGTAAATAATATTCTCAAGGTGCTAATTTCACACGTGCAGCGATATATATTTTGGGCTAGAAACTTTTTCGGGCGTCATAAGAACACCCTGTTAAAGTTTAATCACAGTCTGATCGATGATTTAAGAACGCATACAAGACAAACACACGTTTATTTTTATTTATTATTATTTATTTCTTATATATTTTATTGTAAACCTTACAATATTTCTATGGATACAAAAAGTAAAACTAGTGTACAATGGGCTACTTACTTTTCTGTAATTTTTTGTAAGGATACAAATAAAACTAGGTCTTTTCGCACAGGGCCATCTCTTATACTGATAACTTTTGGAAGGACACAACTTAACCCGATAATGAAAAACTTATTTAAAAATACTAAAAAACCCGACTGCTCAACTGAAATGGTAGAAACGAGCACATTTTTAACCGACTTCAAAAAAAGGAGGTTAACAATTCGTCTTGAACTTTTTTTTTTATGTATGTTACCTCATAACTCGGAGACGGCTGGACCGATTTGGAACATTCTTTTTGCGTTTGAAAGGGTATACCTTCTAGTTGGTATGTTTGTAACATATTGCATGAAATATAAGAATAATCAGTGTAACAATTGTAGATAGGCCAATAAATAAATAAAGAAATAAAATCAGGATCTGATGATGGAATCCTGGAGAAATCGAGGGAACTCTTCAAATATTATAGGTACACCTATAGCGTTTTGGGTATTTCTTATAGTACCTTGAGCAGTTGCTTTTGAAAAATACCATTTGGGTAAGTTGAACTGATGATGAAGACCACAGATGGCCACTGAAACTACTCAATAATAGGTATTTCGTGGATTGCGATTAGATTACTTGAATATAGACTGATGTTAAGCACTTTATGCTCGTGACAATGCATATTGTGAAGTAGAGCTGGTGGTGATGTACCAGGAGAACTCCTCAAAAATTAACGGCTCTGCACCGCGAAAAGCAATATTTTGTAAAAGGTAATAATTAGTTGACATTTTGGCCTTTGTAACTAGATAAATTACAAACCGATCCACTAAAAAGCGTGAAAAATTTTTTTTTTGTATAAAATAGAACCGACTTCTATATAAAAACACTACAAAGGCAAAAGTAACTTTAATTTCGGAAGGCGGTGTCAAAAAAAAAAGAAAATACAAAACAAATGACACCGACTACCGAAATTAAAGTTATTTTTGCCTTTGTAGTGTTCTTATATACAACGTGTAAAGGAAACCCCATATCTATCCAAAAGGGCTGAAGACATCTGGTATGGAGTCTCTATGCACAGTTTCAGCACAAAATAACTGACTCAAAGAATTGATACCAAATTATTGGTTTCATATATTTCTTGAATACCAATCATAACAAACGTGTCACAGCACTACGAGGGTCAATAACTTTCCACTTCACTTATACATGTAGTCTTTAAGTCAAGAGTGAATAGGTTACTTTTAGGTAAGCGTGCTCCATCTTCGACCACATCATTACTTACCATCAGGTGAGATGGTGGTCAAACGCGAACCTATTCTAAATAAATAAAAAAAAAAAAAACCCTGTCCAATCCTTAAGAGTATTCATCGGCATCGTACTGCGTACACATATACGTAGCCATTTAATGGATTTAAGATTATTATTTTTCCCCAGTGAACATAATTAAATTTAAATAAAAAAATAAAACTGACCAAAGGCAACACTGATCGCTCGACGTTTACATGTTACTACCTACAGTTTTGTATCAAAGATGGCGCCTGAGCGGGTGGAGTGTTGTCAACTTATGAAAATTTGCCATATTCAGTGTTAAATGTTGCATGGATAATAAAAAAAAAATCAATAAGTTTTGGATTTTATGAGTTACATTTTTAAAACATTTTTTTCTAGTACGTATGTTGAACCAGGAATACGCCTTTATTGGATCGGACAGGGTTTTTGTTATATACTGTATATGTAAAAGTCTGTCCCCAGAACCAGTATGATATTATTTACTTACTTACACACGGAAACCTTCACATATTTTACTTTGAACTATCAAACTAAACTTATAGTGGCTAAACTTTCCTTTATAGCCCGTTGAGTTGGAAGTTCATAGTTTTACTGTAAATAGTACTCATAAATAGAAAGCTTTTTACAAATTGTTAATTTGCGCAAATTCACTGTTTATGAGATATAAGTTTTTAAAGTTTCGTTTAATACTGAAAAATAGCACGCCATTTGCAAATTTTTAGGTTGTTTATTGTCATGGTAGATGTCAAAGTTGACATTTCACGTTCCATTGACAGCAGAAGTGTATTTTGTTCAATTTTATGTCATATTTTTACTTAAAAATAATTTTATTTTCACATATTCACGTATTAAATTTGGTGTGTTATTAGTGGGCACTATAATAAATAATTACGTTGACGTTTTTACACAAAAATATTACGATTTTTTGTTTACACTGTGGAAAGGAATGTGAACGTTGATTTGGACGTTCGTATACTCATAAATACATAGAAATCTATTACAAATTTTAAAGTTGCAGAAATTCACGGCTTACGAGATATAATATTTAAAGTTTCCATACAAATTGGGAAATAGCACGCAATATATGATAAATAATAATCATGGTAGTTCCAACTGTTACTAGGAGAAGTTAGGATGCAATAGCGAGCGAAGCGAGCTCAGGACTTGGGGCAACCCGACTCGGACAGGTTAGGTTAGAAGGGGATGACCGGGTCTAGCGAGCGAGCGTAGCGAGCAAACAGATCCGGCCATCACCTTCGTGGTTATTTTTTTTTAAACCATGCCGGGGAGGAGAGGAGCACCCCCCTTCCCCGTCACTCCACCCCCACTGTCTTCCTCCTGCCAAACGATACTAAATTTTTCCGAAGTTTTTATTCTAACCTAAAAACTTTAACCATGGATATCACCATAACCATGGGGTTGCGCAGGGGGCATTGTACAGGGGGGTATCACTACTCCCCCCCACCCCTCCCCTCCCACGCCGACCCAAAAAACGACGGGCCATAAAGGAAAGTTTTACTCTTATAGTTATATACAGTACGTGCCTAGCTGTAAAATAGAACCAGTTGAGAATGAACAAAACAAGAATGTATGTATTAAAATATTTGACTAAAAATATTGAGAAAAAAAATTAGTCCCATTCCTTTATTTTGATGGTCAAATCAGTAAAAAGTTTAAAATAAATCTTTAGTAATTTTGCCATGGCTTCTGGGCGTTTGCGCCATGCGCTCTCTTTAATTTCAGGCGGACTCTTACCAACAATGAACATAAGAGAGAGAAAAGTATGGTTTAAAAACGAATTATGACTTTAAATAATTAAATATTATAGATAGTTATTTAAATTTCATGCCGGACACAGCTAAGCAAAGAAAAATAAGCCATTATCAATTTTCGCAATTAAGTTTTCTTTGCAGATTGTACTTTTCTAGCAATATTTGACAGATAGAGGTCATTGACGTTCTTATTCTTATTTGAGTTGCATAGTACCACTTTCTTATTATAATAAGACGGGGATAATACCGCGAAACGTGGGGTTTTTACACCACAATAAAACCTAACCGGTGGTCGCCATCTTCATCTCGTAAGAGATCGCTTCATAGCCATGTGAAAGCATGAGGCGTATACTAGCTGGTTCGAAATTGGTTGTTTCCTCCAATCTCGACGTATCGGTAATAGAAAGCGTTAAATTGCAATATTTTGCAAGAACTCACAGACTCGAAGTAAAGGGACTTGACATAAATGTAATTAATCCACATTTCAAGTCTCTATAATTCACAAAAACCGGTAACGTGATTTTGAAAGTCAAGTGCCACGTTGTATTTTCATGCGTGCGTTATTGTTAAACTTATGGTATGAAATACAATGTATTAAGGAATGTATTCTTTTAATTAAATAATTTGAATATAGTACAGTAATTATGGCTGGCACAGTGATTCAGCGATGGGCTGCATTACATGTCGCGGGTTCTATACCCGCATCGGAACAAATTTTCATATGGCATACAAATGTTGGTTTCGGATCTGAGTGTTTGTGAAAATGAATTTAAATATTTATAAACGCATCTAGGACACCGTAAAATAATCACACACAAGTTTGATCCACAAATCCTTGTGTGGAGAAACGCTTTAATTTTCATTGTTCATAGACTCACGTCTGACCACCATCTCACCTGATGGTAAGCCTTGAAGGCTTAATGCTATAGCTATTAAAAAGAAAAGAAAGCGTTTATAACAGCATCTTTTTTAATTTCAGCCTTAGCGACAATATTGACGAAAAAAAAAATAAAGAATTACAAAATGGATTACATCATGTCAGAACCAGAGAATAAATTAATAAAATTTGGACCAAATGTAGTAGAAGAAATAAGAAAAGAATATAATATCGATAATAAGGCAAATAGAGAACAAGCAATCACAATGATACAGGAATGGGTGAAATCGCAGGAACATTTTGTGAAAAAAGATTTTAGTAAGTATTGTTTTTGTGACCAACGAGCTGTTTCCCGCTGCCGTTGCGTCTGCAAGTGGGGCAAACACTGTAACCATTCTGTTTTTAGGGTTCTGTAGCCGAATGGCAAAAAACGGAACCCTTATAGTTTCGGCATGTCTGTCCGTCTGTCTGTCTGTCTGTCCGGCCGTCCGTATGTCACAGCCATTTTATTCCGAAACTATTAAGACTATACATGTGAAACTTGGTAAGTAGATGTATTCTGTAAACCGCTTTCTGATTTTAAGAAAACAATTAATAAATATTTAAAATAAAGGGGGGCTCCCCATACATGGAACTAAAACTGAAATTATTTTTTTTGATGAAACCTATGCGTGTATGGTATCTATAGACAGGTCTTTAAAAATGGCATAGGAGTTTCTAAAATCACCTTTTCATAAAGTTAATTGTCTAAAAGATATACGCTTCCAAAGTGGTAAAATGTGTCCCCCCCTCTAGCTTCTATATAATAATGGAGTGAAAAATCTAAAAAAAAACATGTCTATAGATCTTAATGTAAACTTTCAACCAAAATTGGTTTGAACGAGATCGAGTCAGCAGTTTTTGTGATACAGCATATTTTCTAAAACCTATAACTTTGTAATTCATAAAAACACTATGAAAAGCAAAGTTATTTGGCGTAGTTGTAAAAAATGTAAATGAGCTATGTAGTTCTAAGAACTTTGTAAGGTTTTTTTTTCGTCACATAAATATACATATAATATTATATTATATTATTATAGTTACTACGGAACCCTTCACGGGCAAGTCTCACTCGCACTTGGCCATTTTTTTTTTTTTAAATGAACTAGCAATATGGGTAGAATTCACATAACTAGCAATCTTGTTAACCCCTGAAGATATAGAGAAGAGAAAGCTTGCTTGTGTTTGGAGGTTCACGGAAATAATGTAGGGTAGCGTTCCCGTGAGCTCTCGATCTCAATTCCGACACCTTATCCATTAAGTTATTGATGCTTAATATGCATAGTTTTTAGAAATTCGGGATCGAAATCAATTTTGGCCTCAATGGCGCGTCTCCTAACGTAAGAACGTTTTTCGCCGGCTGATTGATTCCTTGCGTCACCAGAGGGCTGGCTTGTTCTTTGCCCAAAGAATAAGCATTGGTATATAAAGTGGCAATGCTGCCATTCTTCTGGCCACTATTCTGGATGACAGCGGTGTGGAGTACTTCGATGCCTTCTACGCCTTGGTTTCAATTTTTTTTTTAATTGTAAATAGGCTCGCGTTTGATCATCATCTCACCTGATGGTAAGTGATGATGTGATCGAAGATGGAGCACGCTTACCTAAAAGTAACCTATTCACTCTTGACTCAAAGACTCCCAAGTCGTAGCGATCAGGAAACATAGACTCCATTATTATGAATGCAGTATACTTACTAAAATCATGGATTTGTGTTGTCCGAATTTAATAAATAAATTAAATTTACTGGCTAATATTTCACGATATACTTAGTTGGTTAGTAAGTAAAAAAAATATACTGAAAAGTAGCTTCTTTAATTGATTATAAAAGTTTTGTTTCATTTTGAACTATGAAGAATTTATTTGAATTAATAAAATGTTTCTCTTTCATTACTTTCAGGTAAAGATTACATAGAGAGATTTTTAGTTACCAGCAAGGGATCTTTGGAGCTAACTAAGAAAAAACTTGATAAGTTATGTACACTTAAAACATTGATGCCAAAATACTTTGAAACAACGAATATACTTGAAAGTGATATTGCAAATCTATTGGATAGAGAGTGAGTATACTTATTGGGCATGTTTTCTGCCTAGTTTCGGAAAGAGAGTATAACTCATCTGAATTTTCTATATGATTTTATACTATGTTAAAATATAAGTATAAGGCAACTCTGTATGTCATGTACGAACTACTAGTTAATAATTAAATTATTTATTATATACTAAACTTTTAAATAATAATTTTTTGCGAACATAAGAACGTTAATTTTAAGTTTATTATGTATCTATAAAACAAGTTGTGCCCGCCACTTCGTATGCGTGAGAGATTTTTTCTGTATAAATACCTATGCCATGGAATTTTTTTCGACCATTTGCTATTTTCTTATTGAATTTCTGTTTTAAGTAATTTATTCAAAATTAGAAGCCATTTAAAAGCAAGAAGTCATCTCAACGTATCAAGATTCCTCCGTGACTCGAAAAATACGTTACACTGTTAGTCCCGGCAGGCGTTTCTACATCTTAACGGGGCACCGAGCTTTTTATACACAAAAACGCGTTTTTATAACGGTTGTTTGAAGTAGTAAACAATTAAATTAAAGTCTAAGGAAATAAACTTGTACTATTGGGCATATATACTACGCGGTATACACGATGGAAATATGATTTGATAAAGTTAACTTGATATAATAAATTCACAAAGTTACCTCTAAAAAACACAACAAACGCTTAGTACAGCGTGAATACTTCGCGGAAGGTCATAAATTTTTGAATAATAACAAAACTACATGTTTTACACAACGTATACATTTTACATTTTCAAAATGTTGATTTGTTTAACAATAAGAAGGAAATACATAAATTCGCGCGAGTTTCGCCCATTTTATCCAGAGCCGCCGCGCCGCCTTGTCCGCTTTAGTCCTGCGTCGGCCATCGGACGGGGAGCTTGTGTCGCTTGCGCTTACGCACGGATTTAGTAACATAACGATGAAAATTGAATGAAAATTCATTGTAGCGTATTTGAAATGGGGAACAAAGTAAAGAAATCAAGACAGGGGGTTGGCGGAAAACCAGAAATCTCAGTTGACCGGCGTGCGATCCCCGCCGTGTTTTTATCTGTCTAGCCTAGCAAGCTCACGCACACATACACGGAGCGCATAGAATAGGTAGGTACCTACAATCGATTAGCGCAAGAAACTCGGTGCGCCCTTAACAATCGTAACAAAGCCGGGAAATATTGCAATAGTTTTGCCAGAGTGTATCGTGCTACCCAGTTACTGGGTCATGGACGTCAGATAGGCAGTCACTCCATGTTAAATATTAGCACTCAGCTACATCCGGTTAGACTGAAAACTGACCCCAACATGGTTTTTTTTTTTTACTTTGCGCCACACTAGGAATTTCTTCCTGTATCGTGGGTGCGTTTACAAACATAGAAAGTAACACCCAGACCAGATCATACAAATATTTGTTCCCTGTGGGGATTGAACCCGTTTCGATCGAATCGAGATCACTCGGCCATTAAAGGTGATGAAAATATAAGCCATTTGTCTAATAATTGAAAGTAGGACTACTGAGTGGGTAAAACCATACGGTGTTTCACCTCGTCCTTTCTTGCTGGGGTGCGGGGACATTTTTTAATTCTCTACAATCACTCCAGCAGTGACAGATTGTGACTTCTGAGAGAAGACGTGATAACTATGATGAGAGAAAGAATGAGAAGCTCCTCACAATTTCATAATTTTTGAGAGTAGCGCGGAAACACGTCCGGTCATGGCGTTCAAAAACATCGCGTCGTCAAAAAATCCTGAATAAACTTATTATTCAGTATATCCAAGAATTACGTAGTATAGTTTCAATTGCTGACATCTTAAAGATGAATGCTCTGCGAGTCCAATACAACAATGCCTTCAGGGTAATGTTGGGGCTACCGCGCTTTTGCAGTGCGTCGGGGTTGTTTGAGGAGGCAGGTGTACTTGATTTTTTTTGCATTAATACGGTCGCGTATATAGCTCCAACAGCCTAATAGCTATCGTCGCCGACAGGATGAATAGTCCAATAATGTGGCACTGGATGACGACTCACAGAGCGTCATTCACATACATTAGATAATTACTTTTTTAAGTGTATTTTATAATATTTTGTCTAATTTGTCTTATTAATATTGTATTTTATATTTATTTTGAATTTGTGTTTATATTTTGTTTGTGTGAAAATGTGTTTCTATATGGACTTTGGTCTGAAAATAAAGTATTTTATTTTTATTTATTATTATTTCACTCACTAACCTAAGATTTCTTGTTATCGTTTTGGGAATACTTTCATTGTGCGTACGGCTAAGGAGTGGAATTCCCTGCCGGAGTCTGTGTTTCCTAATCGCTATAACCTGGGAGACTTTAAGGCGTTACCCCTAGCAAAACGCCGCGCTAGCCGCTTTTTATGCAGTTTTTAGGAGCTATCTCCTTGTTATTTAAAAAGAAATATTAAATAATAAAAATACATTAAATTTCTTCACAATCTTGACTCCAAAAGTGTACATTTCTTTTTTTTTTTTGTTAAAGGTGTTTATGTTTCATTAATCTACTTCTAACGAAACCACAAAAATTGAGAAATAATTATTAATAATCTGTAAGTCAAGAGTGAATAGGTTACTTCTAGGCAAGCGTGCTCCATCTTCGACCACATCATCGCTTACCATCAGGTGAGATGGTGGTCAAACGCGAGCCTATTATCAATAAAAAAAAAACATTTCTGGATCATGGTAATTATAATATTTCGAGTTTAAAATGATCATAATATTATTTCTCTCGCTCTAGATGGAGCGGAAGGGAGTTTAAAAACCCACCTTCAGCCGCCCTTGCTCGTCCTGCAACCCCAACAGAGTGTATCTATTTTTAGGGTTCCGTAGCCGAATGGCAAAAAACGGAACCCTTATACAACGTGTTATTTAAAGGGTATATACTCGTACATACCAAGTGCATGGCTTCTTTTGATGATAACAAATGATGTGGCAATGGTTTTGTAATCCTAAGTCTACGTGTGTAGAACTTATTACAAATTGCAATACACTGATACCAGAGACCGAATTTTTCAAATTAAGAAGAACGAAAAGAATTATCGTGTTATTGGCAAGTGACGTAGAAAGTTATTGACCCTCGTAGTGCTGTGACACGTGTGTTATGATTGGTATTCAAGAAATATATGAAACCAATAATTTGGTATCAATACTTTGAGTCAGTTATTTTGTGCTGAAACTGTGTATAGAGACTCCATACCAGATGTTGTCTTCAGCCCTTTTGAATAGATATGGGGTTTCCGTTACACGTTGTAGTTTCATCATATCTGTCTGTCTGTCCGTCCGTCTGTATGTCACAGCCATTTTATTCCGAAACTATTAGGACTATTATACACATGAAACTATTTACTCTTGACTTAAAGACCCCCAGGTTATAGCTATCAGTAAACCCAGACTCCGGCAGGGAATTCCACTCTTCAACTGTACAAACAATGAAAGTATTCCCAAAACGTTTTGTGCAGACGGGTAGGATTTTCACCATATCTTGCGTAAATTAATAACTAATGTATTGTAAACTCAAGGTTTGTGTATTTCTAGGCTTTACGCAGTCCTGCCAACTCTTACTGAAGAACACCATAGGGTGGTCATCATCAAGGTCAAACCCACAGCAGATACCAAAAATGTCAACTTTACTGCTTTTTTCAAATTCCTCGTAGTTGTGAGTACACATTTATTTATTTATTAAAAGCTAATGTTATCAGATATATCAAAAACATCATCATCAGATATATAAAGAAAAGTATCAGTTTGTATTCCTATTTTTTTTTACTTTTTATTGATGGTAGTCTCGCGTTTCACCACTATCTCACCTTATGTTAAGCGACGATATGGTCACACCATGCCTAGAAGTAACCTAGTCACTCTTGACTTAATGACTCCCAGGTGATAGCTATCAGGAAACACAGACTTCGGCTGGGAATTCCACTCCTTAGCTGTATGCACAATGAAACTATTTCCAAAATGTTTTGTGCGTATTGGTGGGATGTACACCATGTAACGATTGTCTTGTATTCCAATAATAGAACGGGATTGGTAGAATTATACTGTGCAATTCCATCGCACACTCACACCGAAATGTAACCGAAAGAAAACTGATAGGCTTGCAACACGTCGCCGATGTTTATTAGTGATATTATAAAAACTCTTAACTCATTGGATGTTAGAAAGACTGCAGACCTATGGCGTAATTTAGTTTACCAAGTCTTTTTATTATCCAGATTGTAGCATTTTTTTCAATAATTATGTTGACGGTGGTGAGTTTCTTAATCTAATGAAATATAGTAAAATAATGCCTTTATTTAAATCAGGTAGTACCTTAGATGTCACAAATTACAGGTCTATATCAGTGCTACCTACTTTTAGTAAAGTTGATGAAAAGCTTTACTAAAAACAAAAATTGCTGCATCATAAACACTTTTATTTTACACAACGACTGATTGGTTGCCGGTGTTAAACTTTTAGATCATGGTTATTTTCATTTTATTATTTGGGAATATGTTACGATTTGGCGAAGGCATTCGATTGTGTCATCCATGAAACATAGATCAGGATACTACAATACTATGGAATCTGAGAAGCCTCTCTTCTGGATATTCTCACATCATACTTATATTGGATTCAGAGAATTGATAAAAGCGGTAAAAGAGATCCAGGATCTATAGACAAGTAGGAAAAAATCTTTACTCTTCAAGAGGGTTCAATGTTTACTTTTTGTTTCCTATTTAAAATGGTATCATCCACTATGTCGTTACGTATTATTTATGAACCAATTTATTTTATAGATATAATTTTAAGGTTGCATGTAGATCACTAATAACTCATTTCATAATAATGATAACTTAGCGGGCAGCTCGATACAAGGCAATTAACGCGCCTTTTGTACGATCAAATATGTTTTGTTTTTGCGCATACGATATTGCTTTGCTCAATATTATTTTATTTATGTTTTTAAAACACTACACACTCTTTAACATTTATTTAATTTACTTACCCTCGTCCGTGTGTCACTGCTGGGTGCCAACTGAAAACCAGCGCTGGGTGTCTTCCGCCCAGCAAATGCTGAGTTGGTGTCCCTTTCGGTGTGGACATGCTCAACAATTATTTTTATCCTTTTTTTATAATATTTGTAATTTTGTATGTAATTTGTCTTCGTCCGAAAAAATGTTTTTCAATTTCAATTTCAATCAGTGACTTGTCGATCGTCATAAAAGATAACCATGATATGGCTAATGACACTTTCACTTGACAAGCGTCAATAGCCTGGTGGCTAAGATGTCGGACTTGTGATCGAGGGGTCACGGGTTTGAACCCCACCTATTGCAATATTCGCGTGGACCACTCAAGTCACAAGAATATTTAGTTTAGTTGTGGGGGTTAACGAGATTGTTAGGAATGTTAATTCTACTCACATTGCTAGTTCCCTTTAAAAAAGGCAAACCATAATTAACATTTTTTTAAACCCATTTATATTTAAATGAGATGGTTACTAACGATGTTGTTAATTAATTGTTTGATGTCAAGAAACTAACCTTTATGGAGTAAAAAACAAAGTGCATAAAGTTTAAATTACTGGCCTACACGCTAGACAAGTGAACACGAGTGAGTTAATAGAGGGTGATAGCTTGAAACCCGAAGATATGATAACTGTGTGTTTAGGCATTACTTTGAATGCAAAGCTCCAGTGGGGCCATATCTACAACGTGTAACGAAAACCCCATATCTATCCAAAAGGGCTGAAGACAACACCTGGTATGGAGTCTCTATGCACAGTTTCAGCACAAAATAACTGACTCAAAGAATTGAAACAAAATTATTGGTTTCATATATTTCTTGAATACTAATCATAACAAACGGGTCACAGCACTACGAGGGTCAATAACTTTCCACGTCACTTGCCAATAACACGATAATTCTTTTCCTTCTTCTTAATTTGAAAAATTTCGGTCTCTGGTATTATGTATTGGAATTTGTAATAAGTTCTACACACGTAGACTTAGAATTACAAAACCCTTGCCATATCGTTTGTTATCATCCAAGGAAGCTATGCACTTGGTATGTATATACCCTTTAAATTACACGTTGTATATAGGAAAGCTAAATTGCTATAATTAATATTGTATCTAAATATAATGTAGTGAATATAATTACTGGCCTCTACTGAGAATGAAGTCAGTCATTAAAGTAATTTATTGTATTTTCAAAGCGATTAAATCCATAGCGTAAATACTCGTACTACATAGAAACAAACACAACTTTGTCATCAAAATAGGTACTTCGTTTAAATTAACCTGCATACGTTTTTATACTAAATTTTCGTACCATTTACAAGAACTAGCCATTAATTTATTAATGTTTAGTTTTTGTAAATGGCAATTAGATTATCGATCAAGTATGAATTCGCTATGCTGGGAAGCATTTTACAAAGATTGTTTTTGTTCTAGATTTATATATTATTATTTATTTATAAACATTAATTACAAATAACTTATAAACTAAGCCCCACAAAACCGTGGTAGTGGTTTGACTGTGGGATCGATAAGTCTCTATAATATACTATACATTTAAAACTTAAAAACTAGTAATTATTTATTTATTGATAAACTTATTTTAAAATCAGTTTTAAAATAAGTTTATCAATAAATAAATAATTACTAGTTTTTAAGTTATTAAAATATTAAAAAAATATTACTTAGAAATATGTTAAAGTGCTATCATTAAATAAATTATTATTCGCTTTGTAAGAAAAGTTTTAACAATCAATTGTTAAAACTTTTCTTACAAAGCGAATAATAATTTATTTAATGATAGCACTTTAACATATTTCTAAGTAATATTTTTTTAAATTATTTTTAATCTTGTTTTTGTCCTTTTCACTCCTTATGTCCGCTGGCAGACTATTTAAAAGATATGGTATTCGTTTTTTTAAGGTTCTGTCACCATAGTAATTCGTGACTCTGGGTACTATGAATTTGCCAGCAGCCATAGATCGTGTGTTATGGTTGTTGATTACATGAGTCAGTTTATGCTCTTGGGTACCATGATGGTTCACTGCTAAAACATACTTTTGTTTATAACTAATAGGTAAAATTTTACATATTTTAAATAGTTTTCTATAATCTCCTTTACATTTTTTTTTAGTTTTTTGAGTAACAAGTAGTTTTAAGAAACGAATTTGAAGAGCTTCTACTTTATCCAAGTTACTTTTGAATGTTAATCCATAGCTGTCAAGAGCATAACTCATAATTGAATATACTAATGACATGTATATACATCTTAATATGTTTAAAGGAACATTAAAGCTTAGGTGGTACATTTTACTTAATAATATTCTTAATTTACTACAAACATAGTTTACATGTTGGGACCAGGAAAAGTTCTCATCTATTTTCATGCCAAGGTAAGTTACACAGTTAACCTTTTCAATAGGCTTACATTTACAGTCCAGTAAGTTATTATGGTGGCAAATATAATCATGTGTAAATAAAGGTGGAGTCGCACTATGAGGTCGCAAATATGGCGAATGAATTAGCATAGATTTGGTTTTGTCAGCGTTTAACATAATGCCATTGTCATGCGACCACTTAACAACATTGTCTATATCTTGCTGAACGCGCTGACAGGTATCGTCTATGTTAGTACCGGAGCGAAGTATGCACAAGTCATCTGCAAACATATACGCTGAACAATGCTGAACCACCCGGCACAAGCTGTTAACATGCATAAGATAGCAAATAGGTCCACATCCCGAGCCCTGTGCCACGCCACTCCGCACCTCGACTCTGTCACTAAGCGTGTCCTCTACCCTCACACGGTAAGAGCGCGCTGTGAGGTAATCACAGAACCATGGATTCAGTGGTTCTCTCACCCCGCACTCCCCCATTGCATTGAGGATGGTATCAAATTGCAAAGTGTCAAATGCTTTTTTATAATCGAAAAATATCGCAATAACAAATTGTTTATTATCTAAATAACTATTAATTTCGTCTGTGAATTTTGCAAGCAATGTATTTGTGCTTTTCCCTTTTAAAAAACCGTGTTGACACTCGTTAATTATGTTATTTTTTTGTAGATAATTACTCAACTGGTTGACTATACACTTTTCTATAATTTTATCTATACTAGATAAAATTGATATAGGTCTAAAGTTTGATAAATTTTTGCGATCACCTTTTTTGTGGATTGGCCGGACTATTACTTCTTTAAGTTTATTTGGAAATTTGTAGCTCTTGACAGTTAAGTTTATTAGTTTAGCTAACACGGGGCTCACTTTATCCATAATTATTTTAAGGTCGGACATTCGCACAAGGTCGCTACCTGGTGATTTATTTGTATTCATGTTTTTTATTATGTTTTTGACATATTCTGAGCTTACTGGTTGCCACCTCATAGATAGGTCCGTGATTTTTACATAGGTCTGTCTGTCCAACCAAGTCTCACGACACGTATGTTTTATATCTTCTATTTATTTATCGAACGTTAACGCAAATTTATTACTTATATCTATAATACTTCCATGTCCGTCCATGTTTGCTAGAATTAATTTATCCACCGATTGTTTATTATTTCCCATCATAATATTTATCCTTTCCCATATTTTTTAATGTTTTTATTACATTCTAATATACTATTTTTGTTATAAATATTTTTACTTTTAATAATAGCTTTTTGACATTTATTCCTAAATTAAGTCTCTTTAGCATATTCTTTGGCTCATTGCTCCATACCTCAAATAATCTGTCTTTTCTTTTATCATAGACTTTAACTTATTATCAACCCATTTTTTGTTGTTCCTGTTACTGGTAAAAATGCGTTTATTGACGTAGCAGTCACAATATATATCCACGAATATTTGTTTAAATTCATTATATAATTGAAGAGGACATTCTAATGACATAAGATGGTCAAAATCCGTGCTTAATAATTTTTCTCGGACTTTGTTATTGTCGAGTACACGCTTAGTGGTCTCAACGGTGCGCGTCTCCACAGGACATTGGCAGAAACAAAGTAATGATCTGATATTTTTTGTTTTATTACAGTTGCATGCATGACAGCATCATTTGCTCGAATATAAATATGATCGAGACAAGATTGAACTACTTTTCCTAATACAATTTCCTTTCTAGTAACATCATTTATGCATTTTGTGAATCCATGCTCAGATAACAAATTTTCGTACGATATTACAAACTTATCATGACAATTTAACAGGTTTATGTTTATGTCCCCGCAGAATATGACTTTAGAATTTATAGGTATTTTTTCAATAAGGTTCCGAAATTCTTCCATAAATTGGTTTAATTTTGTCTGTTTATTTATTCGCGGTGGTCTGTATAATGCTATTAAATATACTTTCTCATCATTGACGTGTAGTGTTATGGAGACGCACTCCGCCGAACGCATTTCTGTGGACTGTGTCAACTCACAAACACGTGCGCTCAGCCTTGCGCGCGTGTACACCAAAACTCCTCCACCGCTTCGGTCCG
Source organism: Tholera decimalis (assembly GCA_943138885.2). Taxonomy (NCBI): domain Eukaryota; kingdom Metazoa; phylum Arthropoda; class Insecta; order Lepidoptera; family Noctuidae; genus Tholera; species Tholera decimalis. The sequence goes on from OW964568.2 coordinate 7,993,571, forward strand.
CTCGCGTATACGTATTTATATTAAAACCCTTTATTGGAAATAAAGACACTAAAGCGTGGTTAATATTAGGTTCAGTTAGTACTATTATATCAAGCTTATCTATGCAGGAATTTATACTTAAAAGTAGTTCACTGTAGTGTTTTTTTAGTGAGCGAATATTTACATGCAGAATACATAGTCCTTTATTGTATGGAATACTTGGCAAATGCTTACGATTTATGATTACTTTTTAGATGGCTGAGTACTTTGCAAATACGGATTACTGCCGAGGCTTCACGCTAATCAATGATGTATATGACACTAGCACTGCAGAAATTTTGACAAAAGTAAATCTCTATGATTTGCAACAGTTCGTACCTATTCTGACGGTAAGTAAGGAGATGGGTTATCCTAATACCTGGCTTATCATCAGCGAAAGAAAATCATGACGCACCGGTCATGGGTACTGTGAACAATTTTGGATCACTCTCAATTCTAAATAACTTCGAACCTATTTCAACCTTTGTCTAACCAAATTAAATTATTATTTTTACCACATAATCATCATTGAAAATTTAACGTATAAATTGCTACCTGATAATGTAGGCTCAATAGTAATTTAACATTAACGCTTAAGGCCCTCGTGGCTAAATAATAGCAACAGTGGATCTTCATGGTTAGGGAATGGTTTCTTGCCAGGCTCGGCCCGTGGATGCGTGACTATCTCAATATTTCAAGCTTCCTCCTTGCCTCTGCGGCTGTCATTTGCAAATCTTTGACAGTTTGTACAGCACAAATAGTCACACAATATCCTTTAAATAACATTATGTCTTATACCTATATACTTACTACCACGGAATAGATGAATAAGGTTGGAATGGTAATGTGGGCGTGGCGAGCGCGCCACATTTATGATACGGGAATCATAGCTGGACCGATTAAGTCATTCACCGCGTTTAGTGCGCTTCAGATTACTTCGCAACACAGAGCTCTGCTTTAAAATGCCATGTTGTGCAATTATAACCTGTAAAACAAAAAGTTTGACCGCAAGTATAGAGCGAGGAGGTATATCTTTCCATCAGTACCTAAGTCGAAAATAATATTTAATTACAATTTTATTTGTAAAAAAAAAAACAAAAAAATATTCTGATCACTATGAAATTCCGAACATTAACAACATCATTGCAACAAGTTAGAAAAAATATACATTGCCTGATGTGTAATTTATTTGTGTTCATAATTCGCATACGTAACGTGCCTCTTGCTTGTAGTGGAGCGTTCTTATACAAATCAGGAACTATTTCCTTTCTAACCTATTTTATCTGTTCTGTGCTCTACACGATGCCAAGAACAGGCATAAATGGCGGAACGACATAAAGGAAAGCTATTTCCACGTGTCATTAGGTACAGGACCAATAGCGTAACGTGTTTTCTGAGGCTCGGGGCTATCTCAAAACCAACTTCCAAACTTCAGTCTACTACTGAGAAATTTCTTATATAAAAACCCAATAGCACTTTTTTCCCGACCCGGGAATCAAATCTGAGACCTATTGCTCAGCACTCACACTTACAACCACTAGACCAACGAAGCCCTTAGTCTCTGATCTTGTCGGATTGCCGTCCCACTGGGCTGTAAAAGTAAAGGAACAGAGAGTGCATCAGTATTTGCGCACATTGTCTCCTGCGCCTGGCCGCATCTGTTTGGCCGCCGCGCCGTGGCCGAAATCGGTAATGAGGACTATCATAACATATTTTTTTTATTTTTTAGGAAGGCTACGGCTGCAAAATAAAAGGATTGATATTTCTAACCAGATCAAAACTGATTGATGGCTTTATCAAGTTGGTAAAACCTTTGTTCTCAGAGAAGATAGGCTCTAGATTACATGTGGCTACTTCTGTTGAAGGCTTGAAAGAGTTTCTGCCGGTAGAGATTTTACCAGAAGAATATGGAGGGAAGGAGCAGTCCATCCAGATTTTACATAGTAAGTTGATATTATTTTGTAGGAGGGATAAAACGTAAGGTTTTAGTCACACGCGTCCCATCGTTGCGAGAATACTTAATATTAAAAACTAGCTGACCCGCCACGACTTCGTTCGCGTGGTATCCTACCCCTACACAAGCGATACAACTACCCCTATCCTACCGATACCCTAACCATACATTACTCTATCCCTACCCTACCCAAACCCTACACTACCCCTACCCTACCAATACCCTACCCCTACTCTACCAATACCCTACCCCTACCCTACCCTACCCCTACCCTACCCTACCATACCGTACCGTACCCTACCCTTTTTTTTTCCCACCCGTGGGGGACGGGAGGGGTATGTGGGACTCCCCGGTAAATCCGGTATACCCACTAAACCACCCAGCAGTGTTCACACTGTGCCAAGATGGGAGGGCCATGGGAATCTAGACATCCACAGCCCCCGCACTCCCGCCCGCCGACCCGCACCGCGGGCTACGGGAATGGCCAAGGACAACTGGCCATTCCCGTCCGACACTGGTGGAGGCCTGTGCAATACAGGCAAGGGTGCCCCCGCACCCGTTGCCTGCTGGCCTCCACCTGGGAAGAGTCGGAGATGACTATCAAACTGACATCTTCTCCGACCCCTCCTCCAGAGCGGCGCCGCGTGAGGATCATCCTTCCGCGCGCACTCCGCTGCCTCCTTCTGGGACGTGCTCGCAGAAGGAGGCGACTGCTGCCCAGGACCCCTCGTCCCCCAGCATGGCGTTAACCAAGACGGGAAGCGAAAGGTCCGGTCCGATCACCGCGATGAGACTACGGCGCGGCTTGGACCAAGTTGGGCACACCTCGAGGGTGTGCTGCACCGTGTCTTCCACCGCGCCGCAGTCGTGGCAGGACGGCGTCTCCTCCCGTCCACCGTACCCTACCCTACCTGTACCCTACCCTACCCCTACCCTTGAGACCTTTCCTACTTTTTTTTATTTATTTTTTCATTAGAACCTTCTTCTGACAAAACCAAACACAACAAAAAAAGAATCAGCCAAATCGGTCCAGCCGTTTTCGTGTTTTGCGCTTAGCAACACATTTAGCGATTCATTTATATTATACTATAGATGCAAAAGTTTGTGAGGATGGATGGAAAGATAGATGAATGTTTGTAACTGTTTGACGCAAAAACTTCTAAATGAGGTCAAGAGTGGGCTCATCCTTAATAAAAAAAAAACAGATTTAGATGAAACTACCGTTAGCTTAGCTTTTATACACCAGAATAATATGAATATGCTACTTTTTACCGGGAAAATGTGCAAAATTTCCATGGGAAAAAGTCGTAAGCAATACGAGTAGCCAGTAAATGACATACTGTCAATAGCGTTCGACGGAATCGTAAAAATTTATAGAATTGACATGAGCAGAAGGCACAAGAGGACACTGATTACCAATTATATACTCAATACATTTATTGCATTCCACAATGTGAGCTTAGGTGGTAGGTACAGACGCCAGCACATCAAGCTAATACAATCTGTCAAATTTCTTTAATAGATTTTCAACATTATTGTTAAAGAAATTAAGTTCAAGATTGATTGGGAAAATTTGACAGTTTCCGGTAGCTTCATGTGCTGGCGTCTGTACATATAAAATTTACATAGCTTTAGATCATTGGTGGACCCTGTCAGGCACAGCAATCTAGGATAGAGGAAGAGGGCTATTATATTTATAAATAGAATGTGTGTAACTCTAAATACTTTTATTTATTATTTATTTTTTACATACTATACCTATATTTTATATAATACAACCTTTCCTTTACAGATAATCTAGTCCAAACTTTAACTTCAAAGTCACATCAAGAGCTCATGAAGGAGATGAACAGAGCCCGCACGGATGAATCTAAGCGACGATTAGACAAATTCAATGAACAATGTATGGGGATGCCTGGTAGTTTTAGAACTTTAAGCTTAGATTAAATGAGGTAGAATTGCATTTGTCGGGATATTGTTATTTCTTTCCATCCTCATGTTCTGGTCAATGACTTAATGAAGCTTGTGAAGATCAGAAGAAAAGTGACAAAATGATTGTTTAACCCCAACGCTGTGTCGAACTCGTAATCGAGAGATCGCGGGTTCGAATCTCACCCATTTACACTATTGCCGTGAACCTACTCCAGACTCAAGCATATATAGTTTAGTTGGAGGGGTTAACAAGATTGCTAGTAATGTGAATTCTACACACATTGTTACTTCTCTTTAAAAAAACTAAGATTGTAGCAAATCCCTTCTAATTCATTATCATCCGTTTAACCTTTTTCTAACTATACAACGTGTAACAGAATAAATGCAATTCCTGAAAGTAGTTGGTTCAGAATCGGCTGTTGAATCGATTTCCGTCATAAAAAATTGGTGTTAAATTTTGACGGAAAAATCTTTCATTTAACTTAAAAAAAAAATTAACAAAAAATAGAACCGACTTCCATATCAAAACACTACAAAGCTAAAAATAACTTTAATTTCGGTAGTCGGTGTTATTGGTTTTTTATTTTCTGTTTTTTTCACACCGCCTTCCGAAATTAAAGTTATTTTTAGCTTTGTAGTGTTTTGATATGGAAGTCGGTTCTATTTTTTGTTAAAAAAATTTTTTTCATGCTTTTTAGTGGGTCGGCTTGTAATTTATCTAGTTACAAAAGCCATAATGTCAACAACTTATCACCTTTTACAAAATGTTTCTTTTCCCGATGCATAGCTGTTAATTTTTGAGGAGTTTTCCTGGTACTTGACCATCAGCTCTACATCACCATACTCGTATGTATTCCGACGAGCATTAAGTGTTTAACATCCGTACTCAAGTAATCGAATCGCAATCCACGAAATACTTATTATTGAGTAGTTTCAGTGGCCATCTGTGGTCTTCATCATCAGTTCAACTTCCCAAATAGTACTTTTCGAAAGCAACTGCTCAAGGTACTATAAGAAATACCCAAAACGCTATAGGTGTGCCTATAATATTTGAAGAGTTCCCTCGATTTCTCCAGGATCCCATCATCAGATCCTGATTTCACCCTTTCGAACAAAAAAAAAATTTTCCAAATCGGTCCAGCCATCTCCGAGTTATGAGGTAAATATATAAAAAAAAAAAAACAAGTTCAACACGAATTGTAAACCTCCTTTTTTTCAAGTCGGTTAAAAATGGAAACACAGTATCATGACAAATGAATACAATCCTTAATTCAAGGAATTGCGCTCGTGTGCGTGTTGGCCGCTAATATTGCATGCGTGTATGCGTCTGCGTAAGGATATTGTATGACGCACATACGTTTTGCATTCAGTAAGGATAACTATTTTATAAAAAAAAGTTCAAGACGAATTGAGAACCTCCTTTTTTTGAAGTCGATTAAAAATATCTAGGTCTGGTTTCAATTTATTTAGTTACGGATGTTGTTTTAGACTTATAATTTAATATTCTAAAGGGGGTGTCTGAGGTATTACGCTTAATCTGTTACACCTTGTACAACGTGTAATTTAAAGGGTATATACATACCAAGTGCATGGCTTCTTTGGATTATAACAAACGATATGGCAAGGGTTTTATAATCCTAAGTCTACGTGTGTAGAACTTATTACAAATTCCAATACACTGATACCAGAGACCGTATTTTTCAAATTGAGAACGAAAAGAATTATCGTGTTATTGGCAAGTGACGTGGAAAGTTATTGACCCTCGTAGTGCTGTGACACGTTTGTTATGATTTGTATTCAAGAAATATATGAAACCGATAATTTGGTATCAATTCTTTGAGTCAGTTATTTTTAGCTGAAACTGTGCATAGAGACTCCATACCAGATGTTGTCTTCAGCCCTTTTGGATAGATATGGGGTTTCCGTTACACGTTGTATATGTTGGAGTCGGTTTCCAGTGTTACTGGATGTAGCTGAATATTAGTGTTAACAGTTTTGCATTTAACTCTTGAATGATATAGTCATTGAATCGAAAATCAGAATAATTTCTTTATTCTAGATAGGCTTGTGTTTGACCACCATCTTACCTGAGGGCTAGCAATGAAGTGGTCGAAGATGAAGCACGCTTACCTAGAAGTAATGTTTATTATACATATCTTCTTTTTAACCCCTCGAGTGTCGCATGTTGAATTTCCTTATGATTTTTGGGTAGGACTTCAGAAAAAATGATAAATCGGCAATTTATGGCCATAATCATGGTATATATTATACCTTCCTGGATTCGTTATGAGTTTATCTAACTATTTATATCATTCAATAAGCAAATCAAACTGACCTTATCTCGCAGTGATGTGATATGTTTACACTTTTATAATTTTCACTGACATACGAAAAAAAAAAAAAAATGTGCCTACACATTTATTTAATTTTTAATTTTTATTTTATTTTAACACATATTATTCCAAAAAAATAATAAAAAACTATTATAAAAAGTAATAAAAACTATTTGATAACACAACGAAAAAGTCTGCGGCGTCACAACAAAAACCACAGATGCATATTGTAATTTTTTTTTCGTTCATTTTAGCGGTGTATGCAGAACGTATTGCTACTTGCAACACAACCACAGATATTTATCGACCAATCCTGACCAAGCCCTTAAGTGTAACTGTCCGACTTAAGACATTTGGAGCATTTTTTTCTTATGTCGCACTGTCTAACATAAGACACGCGAGAGGTTAACCCAAAGTAATTAAAAAAATAATTGTTTGTGCGATAGTATATTACAGTATAAAATGTAATTTAGAGCTTATGGTTTACTTACCTAATGTAAAAAGGTGTTTAAGTTTAATTATACTTCGCACCCTTAGTAATATAAGGGCACAACTCAAAAAAGTAGATTTATGAGAAATCGCGTTTCAAGATTCTGGATTCCTACATTACAGATATTTTTTTTATATCACATGCTTATTATTTAAGTTAGCCAACCGGTTTGTTAGTTAACCGGTTAGTTAAGCGGTAGCGAATTTCATTTTGTGCCCTTAGCATTTAAAACCTCAGTTTGCAAAAATTTTGACTTGATTCCTTATATTACTGAGGGTGCGACTTGTACTTACCAACATAATTAATAATGTACACAATTATACCGTGGAAATGTTCTAGATTGTACATTTACGCATATTTTGTTATAATTTTTTTGTGATATTTATTGTACAATTGTTCGTTGCCCAAATAAATAAATAAAATAAAAGAAAAAATATCGAATGGTCCTGTGCGTTTCAGATCCAGCAGATTTCCAAAGTTTTCACCACCTCATGGTTTTACCTAATGGCAGCACTTTAACACTACGTCTTCCGAAAAAAAGAGACATGTCAATTCATACGTCCGAGAGTTTATGCTGTTAATATTATGTCAGGCGCTAAGTATGTTTACGGGGTTGCGGGAATGTTCTAACGAGTTACCGTGGCCCCGAAACGCAATAGCAACTGAAGAAGCAGGCTGAGTTTTGGTCAGTAGAACATGACATAAGCCTCACATTCCCCTTCCGTTCCACCTTCAGTGGGAGGAGTCATTTGATAATATTCCCAACCAGAACAAAAAAAGGCTTTGAATACGTTACTATTATGTACTGAAGTTAAGTGTCTAATAGTGCATAACTGTAAAATTTAGAATATAGACCACAGTTCAGTCTTCAAGGTCTTATTGTGGCTGCCACGCAACCCAAAGATCAGGAATTCAGTTTTTTTTGCAAATAATAATGGAAGGAAAGTAAAGAGACTTTTTCTCAGCACGAAATAAATATGTCCTAGCATTATAGAATCTCAGTAAGAATTATCATGAATTATTTTACAAGGTGTAACAGATTAAGCACAATACCTCAAACACCCCAATTAGAATATTAAATTATAAGTCTAAAACAACATCCGTAACTAAATAAATTGAAACCAAACCTTCACATTTTTATAAAAGAGTTATCCTTACTAAACGCAAAACGTATGTGCGTTATACAATATCCTTACGCAGACGCATACACTCATGCAATATTAGCGGCCGACACGCACACGAGCGCATTTCCTGAATTAAGGATTGTATTAATTTGTCATGATACTGTTTCCATTTTAAGTTTAATGAAAGATTTTTCCATCAAAATTTAACACCATTTTTTTATGATGGTAATCGATTCAGAAGCCGATTCTAAACCAACTACTGCGAGGAATTGCGTTTATTCTGTTTTACATGCTGGTAAATATCCTAGCTTCGGACTGTATGATGAGGCATGTAAATAGCCTCTACCTTATTTTGCGTTGTTTTTAAAAACAACAAGTATGGCGGTACAAAAAAAAATTGAATCTCTATCGATGGAATCCCTGATACACCAACATTAATTCAACTATTTGCTGTAAAAAGCCCATGTACCTACCTTGTCTGTTCCTGAGACCGTAATTTAGTCCCAGGAAGATGAGTCCGCGCGGCAGCTACAGCTGGTAATGTTGGTGCACCGGCCAGTGCGAAGAATCTTGAATAATCCACCGGTGGAACGGTTGAAACTCCAAAAATCAACACTGCACTATAAGTTCACAATATCTCACAGATACAGGGCCATTTATTTTATGGGAATCTTCAGATTTACAACAGAAAAAGAATTTTCAAAAGCGGGAATGCGAATACTCGATATGTCGCATGCGGCTTGCGGTAGCGGAAATATTACTGACTATTGTAGCGCGAACGCCCTCTGCTCGTTCCAAAGATATTCAGTACCACTGGGCACTGCGGAATAAAATAATGTTGGAAAAGATTCATCAATAGCTACTCAATTATGTAACCTTTTTTACAAAGGATAGGCTAAGTATATAGTAAATTCTACAGAAAAATCCTACTTTATTTTATATGCTATTTTAATTTTAATTAATGTTGAAAGATGCAATTGACGCTTCACCACTACACGTAATCACTGTCAAAGATGTGCAAATAGCTGCTGGGACCAACACCATAACGTGCTTTTCGAGTTACGGAGGAATCTCGTTATGTTAGAAAGGGTCACCCATTGTTAAATTTACGATTTTGTCCCTCTAGAGGTAACGGAACTAAATCCCAGATGCAAGGTGGTTGGTATCGAAACAATAAACGGTTTCAAACAACATTAGTTTATTCAAACCAGGTAAAGTTAAGTACATAAAAAAGTTAAGTAAAATACAAAACAGGTTATTGCCAGCCAGCTTAAACTTCAGTCGGTGGATCTTCGGGTTATGGGGGGTTGAAGGTTTTACCAGTACTGTTCTATTCTTTTAAAGTTTAAATTAAATTTATTCTTAAATTACTAAGTAAGTAAGTACTTAATTGAATTAAATTTCAAGGTAAAACCTTCCAGTTTTGGTGAAATTTAATTATTACTAAATGGGCGCCAGGGACTTTAATAGTCCCGGATCCCTGAGCCGACGTAGATTTCAATATTCTCCCAGTTAAGCATAGGTGTCGACCCTAGGGTCCTTCAATTAAATTGATTGTAGACCGGCTTCTTTATTTGAAAACCGGACCGGTGATAAGCAGGTTACTTCATGAACCGGTAGAATATGTGTGCGTAGTAAACTTATCCATATAAAAATTAATAAAAAAGATAAGAGAAAAATAAAAGAAAAATAAGAAAAACCGCCCCGCCTGCGCTAAAACGCTAGGCGGCCACTGTCACCGCACAGCCGTCTCCGCAGGAGGCTTTTGGAAGGGCTCGAGGAACGGGTCTCGCGTCCAGGCTCCAGAGGTGCCTCTAGGTCCTGGCGGCGAGACGAATCTCTCGAGCTGCCTCACCTGGAATTGGCAATCAAGGACCCTATTATATAAGGCTAAACTAATGTACTTTCCTCAAGAAGGGAGTTAGGTGAACGTCTGATTGAGCTAGGAAATCTAAAGGTTCAAATCTTGGCCGGTTAACATGGCCCTTTGCAAAGACAATACAATGAGACATGACCTCTGTTTGCCTAATCCCACGTGGTGGGACAATATGAAACAAAATTTCTCATAGGGTAACATGTAGTAATACTCACGGATGATCAATGGCGAAAACACATCGCGGCAGGCTACGACGCGGAACAAGGTGTGCGCCAATCTTTTCGGTTAATCATTATAAAACGTGGAGTCCTGTAATGAATATCCAGGTATCACAATAATATCCTATTAACGACCCGGGGAAGGACTCATAGGTCACCTCCAAACACTATTCCACCAAATTCCTTACCTTTTAAAACGTGGGCTTAATTTTCGTAGCGTGGTCTTGTGTCAAATGCTCGGTAGACATTATATTCTCTGCTCGTTGACCGAAAAACCACAGACTAAATATAGACTATGTTCCTTTCGAAACTTCTGGACTAATGTCTGTAATGAGAAAATTAATTTCACTTCCGTTTACTAAGTATTTTAACCAAAAGCTGAAAACTATTAAGGATTGTTCTTTTCGATATTAGTTCGGGCTTCCAATCAATTTGCTATAATTAATTAATATCGATCAGAACTAAAACTGCAAATCGGCTACCGCCAGATGTCACCACCAACTGTCAGAAACTGACCTACAATTGAATGTCATTTAGAATGTAAACATAACCACCACTTGATTACGATTTAATCCCTATAATTTATTGTGATAGCTTATAAGAGAAGTGATTCAACGTCAGAAAGTGTTACCCACGAATTCTAAAGTGCATTGTACAAACTATAGGGAACAGTTCACTTGGAAACCTTACAATTAACAACGCAGGTAAGCTAGATCGACCTCAGCTAGATTTTTTTTTTACGAATGAGCCCGCTCTGGACCTCGATCACACCTGATGGTAAGTGTAAGATGAGGTCTACGATCGAACGAGCGAGCCCAGAAAATGCCTATTCACTCTTGTTTTAAAGGCTGACGGGTCATATGTGGCAGGGAACACAGAAGCCGGCAGAGAGTTCCATACCTTGGCTGTGCGCACAATGAATGTTGAAGAATAGCGCTTCGTACGACAAGACGGTATATCGACCAAGTGTGGATGGTATCCTGCGGTACGTCTGGTAGACCGGTAGTAAAAGGGGGACGAAGGGATTAGGTCGTGGAGCTCCTGCGCACACTCTCCGAAATACAATGTGTAGAAGATAGACAGGCAAGCAACGTTTCGCCGGTGAGCCAGGCTGTGAATCTTGTCTGCCAGAACCTCGTCACCTTTGAGCCTTTTAGCTCTGCGTTCAATCGAGTCAAGTGCAGCTAGCTGGTATTTGGCTGAGCCATCCCACAAGTGACTGCAATACTCCATACAGGAACCTTACAGGAAGTTTAACCTCGAAGATCGCCGCATTCAGCTGTTATTATTTAGCCTCTATCACGCATTAATTATGGGTACTCGTTTTAAACTTTGATAGCAAAGCATAAAATAATCTAGTATCCGTTCCATTGTTTTATTTTAGTCGATAACTCTGATTTAGTTTCCATTACTTGCGGAGGTTGCGGGAATATTCTAACGAGATATCGCAGCTCTGGAAGACTGGGGCAACTGAAGGAGGAGGGTGGGTTTTTAGTCAGTAAAAGTCTGACACAAATCAATTCAAAACATTTATTTCTGACTTTAAGTCCATAAAGTGTTAGTAATACATTGAAAGAAAACATAAAGTTATGTTAGTAAGTTATACACGCAAACATGACAATAAGAAAACAAAAAGTGTAAAAAAAAGTCAAAGTTCACAGTTTTTATCAAAACACAGTCGCGTTTGTCTTTCCTGAGTTTAAGTTCCGACTCTGTAGCAGAGCCACAATCAATGTCTATTTTATCATTACCTAATGCACGTACAGTAATGACGGTATGCGTACATTATGTTCGTTACACGTACATCATTTTAAGATAGGTATAATTGATAGACTTCTAATATGGTGGCTCTGTGGCAGAGCATGACACGTTGAGACTGTCCTTTACACTTCGTATCAGCGAAGGTTTAGTATACCCTGAGTTACCTTAAATAAATAATATATTATATTATACTTTGAGTTTTAAATTTCATGTCTATGACTAAAATCGATTAGTATGACTATAGTATGACTATATTTAGGTTAGGTACGTCTGCTTTATGGCAGACCCTCCAACACTGCGTCTTTCAGTATTCATTCGAGAAACTATACCTTATATCTATATTAATTACTATATTAATTAGTAGGTAGTAAAGACGCGTGACTTTATCACCGCGCATGTGTCTCGTAGAACACAAGTGCGCATAGATCGTTTGTTGCGGTAACTTGTGTTGTTTGGAACGCGGAAAGATAAACATGGTATTTTCCAACAACGAAAATTCTTCCCAAATATCTAACTTTCTAATAAAAGATTAATTTTAAGGCATTTCATATGCAAGTACTTAATTTTTAAAATAATGTATTATTAAGATTTCTGTGGTAGGAGCCTATATTAATTCGACGTAATACGAGTTTGTACTATTAATAATATGTTAGGCGCTAAGTATGTGAGTACGAGTATTGACTTTTGCGTTCCATTTTTATGACATCTATTAGTATTAGTATATTCGGATGAAAAAAACCGATCCGAGACTGTAGCACAGCTTATAAAAGACCTTGGTACTGAATTTTACCTTAGACAAAGGTTATGCATTGTCATACAACGTAGCAATGCCGCCAATATTTTGGACACAGTATCAATATCACCCAAGTGAACAAAGGTGAACCTGGGTGAACTTTATAGTGTCCATTTTTCACCTTGGAATCATTTCACCTAGGTGATATGATTCGACATACGCAGTCGCCTCGCCTTTGTTTACCACGGAATTAATTCACGCAGGGGAATAAAGGTGAATTTTTTATTCATTTTGTGGACTTTCCATGGAGAGATCAGGCGGGAGACTTTGTATAATAAGTTAAGGATAGTGACTTAGGACCAGGGCCCGAGCCGATGGCGCGTCCTGCTCTACGCGCATCTCTAAGGCTCTAGACGATCAATAAAATCCGCAATATTACGATTTGTGCAATATTATTGACTGTTTAGGGTTAATATTAAAGATTGCGCAATGATTGAACCGAAGTTTGAGCGAGTTTAATTTTTATTGCACTATTCTTTTCTATTAGCTTGTGTAGGGTCAGTATTGTGCAATATGTTTAGTATGTGTTTCGTCTTGACGAAGAGTGAAGATTGCGCATTTCGTTTACTATGCAATATAATTAGATATTAGCGCTTTGTAGGTGATAAGAGTCCACAAGATGAATAAAAAAGTCGCTTTCTTCATCTGGATGAATTAATTCCGAAGGTGAATGAACCTACCAGCAGTTATAAAATTAGCAATGTAAAATTTATTTAGTTAAGACTTTGTGTCAGTGTATACAATTTTATTATTTTTTTAATTTACTAAAATTTGACTTTATATGACATATAAAGCCAAATTAATTCATCAAAGGTTGAATATTAGTTAATATTATTAAAAAAAATATAGGTATGATTAAAAAGACTTATAAAAGACTGTTAAGCATACAACGTGAAAAAAGGTTCATGTTGTATGCTTAACAGTCTTGTAATTATATTTTACATCAAGTCAGCAGCTTAGTCTACACTCAAACATCTGAAGGAACCAGGCATGCCCATGTATTCCTCATTGAATTTCTCTGCATTTCTTTTAGTTTCGTCTGTACAAGCCTTGAACATTACTTTTAAATACTCTATATGTTTTTGAGAACTCATTTCTTGAATCACTTCCGCTGTAAAGAAAAAAACGTATGTTAGTTATTTATACAGTAAATTCTGTCTACCAACCTAACAAAAGGCAATAGTTGGCCCAGTAACTGGGTTGTGAAGGCCAGACAGGAAGTCATTTCATGTACAAACTTGACAAATAAAAGAAAAAGGACACTTCCAGTAAGACTGGAAAGTGACTCCAAGAAACTTGGGAAAAGGCTAGACAGGTCATTTGAAAAAAAAAAGTTATTTAACAAATCTAAAAAAAACCCGACTGCTCGACTGAAATGCAAGGAACAAGTACATTTTTATTTTTAAATTTGACAAGCAGGCGGGACCCAATAGAACGTATTTTTTTTTATTTGACGGGTACCGCCTGCTTGTCAAATTTAAAAATTAAAACCGGTCAAGTGCGTGTCGGGCCACGCGCAGTGAAGGGTTCCGTAGTTTTTATAACAGCCAAGTGCGTGTCGTATTCATTGACTGATCGTTTCGTACCATGCTCTAACTAAAAGCCAAACATGACTACCTAATTAATTTGATTTTCTATATAAATCCTCACCTGATCCGACAATTTTGCCCCGAAAGTTTTAATTTTTTTTAGAGATTTGTATAAATAAAACTTGTCATAGCAGGTGTTTTGAATTTAAATATATTCTATTACTAGCGAACCGCCCCGGCTTCGCACGGGTGCAATGTTTATATTAAATATAGGCAGCGTTCGCGAGAATCGTTAACGTACGGCAGTTTTTTCGACGCCTTACTCCACAATTTTCACTACCACGAAAAATCCTATCTATTTTCCGGGATAAAATATAGCCTATACGGATTCGGAAGAATCCCTCTAAGTAATGGTAAAAGAAATTTTGAAATCGGTCCAGTAGTTTTTGAGCCTATTCAATACAAACATACAAAAATACAAAGGTTTCCTCTTTATAATATTAGTATAGATTACTATTTTAATCTCCAAATTCCTACACTCAACGAGACTTGATTATGAATTTCACAATTCAACTATTTCAATTTTATCTCTAGCCTCTACACACAATCTCAAGAACTTACTTTTTTTTCTACACACAATCTCAAAAACTTAATTTTTTTAGGTAGGGCCACTCGTAGTTCAGCAACTACGAGTGGCCCTACCTACGCACTAAGGCTGCAGCCTTAGTGCGTAGGTAGGGCCACTACTTAACCGGGCTATCAACAAAAACTCAATTTTTTTTTGATAGGGCTACTCGTATTTCGTCACACTAAGGCTAGTCACTACTCAACCGGGCGATCCTGTGGTGACCTCTAAAATTAAAGGCCCTCAGCCAGGGCTTACAAACTAGAATTACATTTTAAACAACCGTACGCTAAGGGCACTCCCTGTGGAGTACGGGCCTCGGCATAGCGTGGTCGTTGGTGGAGGGCAGCAAAGGGACAGGCTGGGTCCATAATTATTATTTAAGGGGTTATTTATCGCTACTGGCTCAGCATCGCGGGCTGGCTCGTTTCCCAAGCAGCAAAATTCTCCTATAGCAATTGACTTATAAGATTACACGTCTTATAGAAATCTAGTAGACGCATTAACTCAGTCCACTGATCCTGCCAAAGCATCTTCCAAGATGATTTGAACTACAAATACTTTTGACCCTATCATTTAGTTTTATAAATGTTAATACGATTATTTTACACAACTCTTACTAGAGCGGTCAGTCAAGTTCAGTCTTATAAGTGCAAGTTATAAAAGTAATTAGCAAAGTGTGACTTTTGATCTGATAATCGCATTTAGTAAGATCGTTTTATCTTGTTAACGTCTTGTTTCATTCTTCTATAAGACATGAACTTCCTATAAATGCCACACATATAGCTGCTAGAGGTAAAGATATTATAGAACAAATTTAACTTAGTCGTGACCCTTAACGGATTTTTAGCACCAAGCTAGCATAGCCTCTGATTTTTATAAGTAAGATTCTACTTAAATGTGTTCTACATTTGCTATTATTAGAGTAGTCGGCCATCTTGTGATTTGTTAGAGAAAGCTGGAACAATATAAATATGGATTTAAAATGGAGACGATTTAAGCGTAGTGGCGGTTATCGAAAAAGAGTTTCGAAAAAGTACTTTGAAATGAAGTTGGTATCGGAGTTCGGGTCAAGCGGATCAAAAGAAAAGTTCTTAAATAAAGAAGAGCCTGGTGAAGTTTGTGATGGTTCCGTACACCGTAAAATGGAAATAGACTTAGACAACTGGGAGGATAATTTTACAGAGAGTTGTAATGATCAAGAAGATACGGAAAATGCTAGCGGAAGCATTAATAGTGAATTTAATCATACTGAGTTTGCTAAAAATTATGATGGATATAAAACAGTGGGCTATTAGGAATAATATATCACATTCAGCTTTAAATGAACTTTCTGCGATTTTAAATAAAAGGATAAAATATGCTTTATCTAGGGATGCCCGCACTATCCTTAAAACTAACAATAAAACAATAGACGTTACTACTGTGGGCACAGAACATTATTGGCATGTGAAAAATCAGGTGTGCTATAAAATATGTTTTAGTATTGAATATCTACTCTGAACAATGGAACAGTTAAATATTTCGTATAAAAATACTCAACAGCTTTAAACACGTCAATTAAGAAATAAAGAAAATTCCTATAAAAACTTACTAACAGCAAATTTCACACTCATCGGTAGGGAAATGATCATAAATCGCAAAATGCTTGCAATTTTAACACCAAAAAAAAATCATAGTATAACAGTTTTGTCATCTTCCCTTGAGCCACAGTGAAGTGTACCGGCCTATTGATTGTGTCATTTGAAATATTATAGTCACAACCATAATATTTTTTTACTTTCAAAAAGTGTGTAAATTTCCACGGCCATTTGGCATACTTCAGCTTATGGAAATCCTTTTTAGTTAAAAAAATATCGTCATCCATTAATACAACCATTTCCAGTCTAAACTAAAATAAGCTGCATGCTGAAAATGTTTAAGAACTTTATAATTACGTATTTAGAAAAAAAGGCAATGAAAATTTAATTTAATTGACACTGCCACAAAATGTATGTATTTATAATCAATTTTCCTGACATCCTTGTTATTTTTTTTTTATGGAGTTTGTCTACTGTTTCACTGAATGCTGTAATTTTAATCTAAGTCTGCTTTAAATTTCGTTAATTTACTTTGTATTTGTACACCATCGAATGGTAGGACATAGTGATTCTTATATATTATATGAGTGTAACATCTATTGTACACCTATGCTCACAAATAAATAAATGAAATGAAATTGATTTTGTTTGGACACTAGTCTAGGGGTGCAAAATTGCGACCTCTCGTGCCCTGCTCTGGTTCAGACTATGGTTTGGAGCGAGAGGGAATGGGATGCGGTCGCCTCCTTCTGCGAAGCAGTCATGCTAGCGAAGAAGGAGGCCGAACGCGCGAGGGAGAGGCAACTCTCTTCCTCGCGCCCCAGCCGCCGCGGGAGTCGGGGATCACGAGCCGATTTCCAGACACCGTAGGCGCGGGCCTGCGGACGGCGAGCAGGGGTCGCTCACCGTCCGGTAAGGACCAGGCCCGGGTCGGCGGCGTGTCGTGTTCCACGCGCGCCTCAAAGAGCTGTCAACACCAGTGACGGGGCCTCATAGGGCCATTGCCTGCCGGGGTTTGCGGGAAAGTCCTACCGAGTTACCGCGGCCCCGGAAATTTAGGGCAGCCGAAGGAAAAGGGTGGGTTTTAGTCAGTAGAAATCTGACACACCCTTCCGCTTGACCCAGAACGGAAGAAGTCATTCGATGATTTTCCCACCCCAAAAAAAGGGGGTACAAAATTACGTAATAACAACATTACCTACACACCATAACATAGCGAAATTTTAAGATAATTCATAATTGAATGTATTTTATTTTGATATTTAAACAATTAATTACAACAAATTATGTACTAAAATACAAACTACAATAAAGCATCAAAAAATTCATCCTCAACGCTGTCGGCTGGCAACGTACCCAAGATACTGGCGGCATTGCCTCGTTGTATGGCAATGCTTAGCCGTTGACCAAAGAAATAGCCAGCCCTTGGGTCGCGGGAAGCGTCAACAAGCCTTTTCGATATTTCTTTAAAAAGGCTGTGAGCACACGGGCCCCATGGTCCGAGAGTTTCGACCCCAAACGGCTCGAAAATATAGTTATCACCGAGATGACTATATTTACGCCGCTTGAGGTTTTCCGCAGCCGCAGCGGGAGCGCCAGCACAACATGATGAACTGGGAAGATGGGATGGCGCATTCATAATTAGGTTAGTATCGGTGACCTGTGGCGATATTTGATATAAGTATAAGTATTTGCAACAACTTACAAGATTTGCACATTACCATATAGTCTACTCACATTACCCACAGAACCCTAAAACTTAAATATGGTGGCGTAGGTATGTCATGTAAACGTCTTAACTTTGATTAAAAAGTCCTTTAAAGGTTCTGATAAATGCAATGTAATGGCACGTGTTTCGACCCTATGTCGGATAGGTATATATTAATTTATTACTGAATTAACAAATAATGAAAATGTAAAATTTTGAAGGCGCATCAAGATATGTTTATTATCATCTAACACTTCATCAATGAAATGATTTTCGCAAGTTGAGTAGGCACTCTTTACAAAACAGTTACATGGAAAAAGTTACTGTATTATAATGACAGACATTATTATAATGTGACATTACTTAGCTTTTGAAAAAAAAAAGTAATCAATGTCACACACCAGCACAGTACAATGAATTAACGAAAAAAGAACGAATGATCGACTGAATGAATCTACTAATGGTATTACGCTGATCACTGTAGGATCAATTACTCTAGTAGCGGCACGCGCCCGATCATAAGAGGACCAATCGCTCTTTTTAGATGCATTTACTGGATTTTTATAGGACAACTATATTTTGTTAAAGCACTTAATAAGGTAATTATAAAATCAAATAGCACTTTACCGGATTATAAAAAAGCGACTATAGGGCGTAATAATCCTATAAACTGCGCCCAAATGCAGCTCTATAAACGTTTACAGGATTTCTATAGGATTAAAAAATACGTGCTCCTAGGATAATTACAGGGCCACATTTTGCTACTTGGGTTGGCAAAGGTCGGGGAGAGTTTCCGTTACAAGTACGCGGACGTCGCGATGGGCCTCGTCGGTGAGGCCGGAATACGGAACGCGTTTTATTTCTGTATTTTCTAAGAGTGCTAGTTTCCCTACTGCTCTCTTGTCGGATGGTGGTGGGGTCGTCGGGCTCGTCTAGGACGTTACGCGGGCGACGAACCTGAGAAATATTGGAGGGTCGGTATCGGGCGGCCGATACGATCAGGGGGTTTGTGTGGTTTTCAGCAGAGGTGAAGTAACGCACTGAATGGCGTTTCAGCACTTGCTTTATGGTCGGGGCAAAAACTTAATAATTTTCATAACTACCTACTTATAGTTTTGGCGGTAATGAAACGATTGTGAGATATGATTCGACGACAACGCCATCTAGTTAGAAAATAAGTACTAATTGTTACACAAAACTGAAAAAGGACACTGGTTTGACACAATCCTCAACTAATTTAATTACTTAAACACAACTAACCATAATTTTACTGGACAGAAACTGTTTTTTAACCGACTTCTAAAGAAGGAGTAGGTTATCAATTCGTCACGTATATATAATATTTCTTTTTTATGTATGTGCACTGATTACTCCGTTAATTGTAGATCGATTTAGAAAATTATTTTTTCGTTTGGAATGGTATGCTCTCGAGGTAGTACCATTGTCACCAAATTAGAATTTGATGAAGGGATCTCATGGAAATCGAAGGAAATTCTCAAATTTTAAAGGCAATTGTATAGCGATTTTGGTATTTTTTATAGTACTTGTGCATTTGCTCTCAGAAAGCACCATTTGGTGAAGCGGAACTGATGAAGAAGATCACAGATAGCCACAGGAACTACTCAATAATATATTATATATTTCACGAGTTGCGGTTCGATTACTTTAAAATGGTTGCTAAGCAATTTATGGTCGTCACAAGGTGAATGGTGAAATGGAGCTGATGGTGAAATACCAGGAGAACTCCTCAACAATTAACGCCCCTGCATCGGGAAAAGCAATATTTTGTAAAAGGTGATGAGCAAGTTGACATTAGGCTATTGTAACTTAGATAAATTATAAACAGATCCAAAGACACCATCTTCTGAAATTAAAGTTATTTTCACATTGTACCTAGTGGTTTTTTGGAAGTCAGTATTTTTTTGTTAAAAAGTTTTTTTTTTTATAAAACTTATTTAAATATGAAACTAGCGTGATACAACGGACGCTTAGCGCCATCTATCGACATTTCTATGGAGTTGTTCGAAATTTTCGAGTGAAATACAATTGGTCGACTATTACTCGTAAACTTGTAAAGCCCACTCATGTGTGATAGTTTTCCTTTAAACTTCGTTATATATAGGTACTACTGCCATAACATTTAAATTTCTAACTAAAACCGTTTAGTTGATAGAGGGGGGACACTTGACTCTAACGAAAATTGGTACTTTAAAGCTTGATTAAGTCACGAGCGGTTTACTTAATCAGAAAACGGTCTTCCTAAACCCCTAATATTTTTGTAAGACCTATCCAACGATTAGTGTTGCCCAAACGAGAGTCTCGCAAGAGTCTTCAACAACAACAGAGTCTGTTACATTGTTCTGAGATCTCAACTACCGTTTAATAAATAGCAATAGAATAATCGCTAATTGCAAGACTCTTGCGAGACTCTCGTTTGGGCAACACTACCAACGATATCCCACACTATGGGAAGGACGAAAAAAAAAAATTATCATCTCACTTTACATGTAGGGGAGGTACCCTAAATAATTGTTTTTTTTTTCAAAATTTTATTTTACCACTTTTTTGGTGTTATTAACGTGTATACTCATGCCAAATTACAAATTGCTAGTACCAATAGTTTTTGAGCTAAACCGCGGACAGACGGACAGACAGACGGACATGGCGAAACTATAAGGGTTCCTTGTTGACTACGGAACCCTAAAAATGTGCTTGTTCCTTGCATTTCAGTTGAGCAGTCGGGTTTTTTTAGATTTTTTAAATAACTTTTTTTTTCAACTTTTCAGTTAAAATATTAATTAATATTTTTTTAATTTTCCCGGTCGTGTCACATTGGCACCCCACCGGATTCAGAAAGTGAAAGAGCTCAAGTCCATATTTTTAAACTTTCTCTTTGTATTATTTTTGCTAGTATTACACTAATGATGAATATGATATACCTTTTTGAAATCCTTGTGATAAGCCCATTAATTTGATACCCATATTGTGGTATTCGAAAAAAATTTTTTTTTTACTTTGTATGATGACTTCGCACAGCCGGCATGTTTGATTTTTTCAAATGTCACCTATCTAAGAACACTTGGGCTGCCAAGACCAATCTAACGATATCTCAATTATGTGAATCCGTTCAGTGGTTCTGGAGATATGACGTAATAAATAATATTACAAACATACATACATACAAGATAGGCGCGAAAAACATAACCCTTCCTTTGCAGTCGGGTAAAAATACACGGTTATATTTTTTCAAATAACCTGAGTCTAGTCTTACTGGGTGCAGTTGAGTACTAGTATTACATGAAACGACTATCTCTATATGTCTACTACAACCCTGTTAAAACTAAATTAGAAGTTCATTCCCTTTGAATACAAAATACGGTCTCTAACCTTCGGCATACAAGGTGAAAAAAAACCCTCACCTATACAACGTGGGGTTAAATTTACCCTACAAGAGATTGTATCTACTTTATGTGTGTAGTATATCACTAAGTTAATGAATAAGATACAAAAAAGTATCAAATTAAATATTAATTATAAAAAAAAAATCCTTAAAATCACATCTCCGTGAATTCAACAAAATGTTATGAGGTCAAAATAAAAAATCAATATTTTTTTTTTCTTAATGTTTCACTATTATTTTTTTTATTAAATAAAATTACATAGATTTGGCATCATGAAAGTAATCACAATTAGCACTGTATGGCTATTTGAGCGAGATCATTTGTTATCTAAATCAGTCCAATTTTGACACATCAAATTCACATGTTCCATACATATAACGCGGCATTCCATTTGAAATAACCGTTCAGTCTTCTTATCTTTTGGACTTGGACAGAAAGAACATCTCTGAGACCTTCTTGGTTGCTTTTGTGGTAGTTCATAAAACATTTCATGCAAGCGTCTCTTATATCGCAAACCCAGGCCAATAAAGGCGTAAGAGGAATTCACTAACTTTCCAGGGTAGAAAAAAAACTGTTTAACCAGGTATAACTATTTTTTTTTACTCTATGATCTTTTGTTATATATCAAAAAATAGTACAAAAAAAAACAACCTTTTTTTGTTTATATTCGAAACACCTTAAATTATCTTGGTAATCAATATTTAATGTTTAATGTTTTACAGACGTGTTCCTTATTTATTTAGGACCAATCCTCAAATGTAATGATTTTTATTCCAATCATCGCTTTCTAAATATTTTTATACTGTATCTACTTATGCTTATGTCTGTTACGAAGTTCTATACTATGATAAAACACAGAGGATAAGTACTGTTTAAGGCCTTTTTTGCTTAATTTTATTTTACATATCGAATTGTATGACGCTTTTACAGTTTTGTTTGTTAAAACATAAAACTAAAATATAGTGTTAAGTCTAAATACGGGCTTTTTTTACAGTATGTTCAATTAAACCATAACCGTAAGTAATATTAAGTTTCAAGGTAAAATATATATTTCAGTGGTGTAATAATAAGGTTTTTATAAAATTGCACTTTATTACAATAATAGTCATAACAGAGCCCGATAAAAGGTAATGAAAGTAACAGTGAATTATAATCTTTCTGATAAGTTTGACTCAGAACGGTAACTAAATACAAATTCTTAGCAAGACCTCAAAAGCTGGTACCTATCAATAAAAATCTTAAATTTATTTATTATACCAATTACTAAACACACAAAAGAATAATAGTATTGAAACAAAAATATTAATCTTCATTTATATTAATCATAATGATTGGTGTTTACGTACTTCTTATAGGTAGGTACTTACTAAAGTTATTAAAATGTTTTTTTTTTTAGTATGAGATTATTTTTTATGACTTTTTATTTTAGTCAATCAAGTATGAAGTATTTTTTAAGTACCTATTGTAAAAATGGTTAGTAATCCCTCTAATAATAATTAACTCGTTGTTAAAACTTGAGTACCGACATTATTGGTAATAATAGTTATTAGATTAAACCTTTTAACCAGGGTTAACAAATTTTTAACTTAATAACTGACAATAATTAATACCGAAGTTTAAGTACTCGTACAATAAAGTAAAAAGCCTAATTGGTATTTTCTAACTTTGTGCTTGAAAACACACATACAATCATCGATATTACAATCAACATGCTACTATAAAAATCAATGTTTTTAAACTATAATTACTAACACAGTTATAATAATAATTTAGTCTTCATCTGAATAATCGCTTGGCAAAAAGTTATGGGTATCGTTTTCACTTGATTCCTATAAAAACCTTGATAATGTAACCGAATATTATTTGAGTCCCAAAGACTTTTTAAATCTTTGTACAGTGCACTTGACACTGGTAATAATTGGTCATAAGCAGTTTTGAGCTCAGGATCCGATCGAATTGGTTTGGATTTACGCGTTCTAGATGAACTTTAATTTATAGTATCTAACACAAAGTGATCAGGTTGCTCAAAATCATATTTGTGAAATAATTTATCAGGAGTTTCAGAAATAATTTTAACTTCTTTTAGTTTCGAAAAATATATTTTTTTGCCTCTTGTATCTTTCAGCCCATTTTTGTTCAAAGTCGCTAGTGATTTAAAATCATAAAACTAATTCTGGGTCATCTCAGTTATAACAAATTTCTTATGGACCTTAGCGTTCATAATAATTTCGTATAATTGGTGTGTATAATTGGTCAGGTGTATAATAGACTTTATTTTTAAATTCTTCTCTATGCAGGCATGCATAGAGTCCCCTTCATATTGTATATGACCTGTTTGTAAAAATCTATGAACTATATCCAAATTTAGAGTACGAGAAGCATGCATGTACATCGCAAATATAAAGCGATTTCTATTCTCACCCGAACAATTATCAGAATATAAAGACACTGATTTGACACCATCGAGAGCTTCTTTTTTGAAGAAAAGAGGGGCTATCGAAATCTCAAGCTGTCTCTACAACGTGTAATTTAAAGGGTATGTACGTACTCATACCAAGTGCATGGCTTCTTTGGATGATAAAAAAACTTTTTAACAAAAAATTAAACCGACTCCAAAAAAACACTGCAAAGTGAAAAATAACTTTAATTTCGGTAGTCGGTGTCTTTAGTTTTGTTTTTTCGTTTTTGGCACTGACTTCCGAAATTAAAGTTATTTTTCACTTTGCAGTGTTTTTTGGAGTCGGTTTAATTTTTTGTTAAAAAGTTTTTATTTCACTCTTTTTAGTTGGATGATTTTTAATTTACCTAGTTTCAAGAGCCTAAATGTCAACTACTTATAACCTTTTACAAAATATTGCTTTTCCCAATGCTGGGCCGTTAATCATAATCATAAATCATTTATTTGCTGGTCAAGGGTATACACAGTGGTGTTAATATTACATTGTATTTCGTTCTCCTTGATCTACCTTACTGGCATGCAAATTTTACAATCAATCAATCAATCAAAATCATAATATTTCATTCACATTCATTTACATAATCATATGTTTTATATAAAAGTTGAGGAGTTCTCCTGGTACTTCACCATCAGCTCTACATCACCATATGCATTGTGACGAGCATAAAGTGCTTAACATCCATATTCAAGTAATCGAATCGCAATCCACTCAATACTTATTATTGAGTAGTTTCAGCAGCCATCTGTGGTCTTCATCATCAGTTCCACTTACCCAAATGGTACTTTTTGAGAGCAACTGCACAAGTTACTATAAGAAAAACCCAAAACGCCATAGGTGTGCCTATAATATTTGAAGAGTTCCCTCGATTTCTCCAGGATCCCGTCATCAGATCCTGACTTTGGTGATAATGGTACCAATTTCAAAGTATACCCATTCGAACAAAAAAAGAATTTTCCAAATCGGTTCAGCCGTCTTCGAGTACTCGATCATCATACATTAAAAAAAAATATATATATATACGCGTCGAATTGATAACCTCCTCTTTTTGTCGTCGGTTGAAAAACGATATGGCAAGGGTTTTGTAACCCTAAGTCTACGTGTGTAGAACTTATTACAAATTCCAATACACTGATATCAGAGACCGGATTTTTCAAATTAAGAAGAACGAAAAGAATTATCGTGTTATTGGCAAGTGACGTGGAAAGTTTTTGACCCTCGTAGTGCTGTGACACGTTTGTTATGATTGGTATTCAAGAAATATATGAAACCAATAATTTGGTATCAATTCTTTGAGTCAGTTATTTTGTGCTGAAACTGTGCATAGAGACTCCATACCAGATGTTGTCTTCAGCCCTTTTGGATAGATATGGGGTTTCCGTTACACGTTGTATAACTTGAGATTATCGTTAGCCCCTCTTTAGGCTATCTGTGCGTGCCACAAATAACAGTATCCTTGTAAAGATAATAAATTGTATACCGTGAAATTATAGACTGGATATTTCCTTTTATAATGAAAAATACCCACATTGGATTGTGGCAAGTTTAGTACCAGTTCCAAGTCAAACACTGCGACAGTTTTAGTCTCAGGATTTGATGAACATTTTTCGTCATCCTTAATTTTGCGTATCAGGGATTTATTTTTCAAATGGCTTTCGTAATTGTCCTTTAGTTCAATTTTACGGTCAACATCAGCATTTTCATAAAGACTACATATCTTTCTTTGGTTTAAAAAATGAAAGATTAAATTAGGAATTTAAAATATTTCTATATTTGTATAAACTTGCTACTTTTACTGCGTTTTCCGACATCCGAACTACATACAATCGATGCATTTTAGCCAAGTTTAAATCAGAGGCGAGATATTGACGGCTATTTTGCTTTCTTAAATAGTGTGATTCGATACATGGGAATGATTTTATGTGATGTATTATATTTTACTCAGTTTCATAACTTGTTTTGTGGGAACGGTTAGCATGTTTGCCCCGTAAATTTGTTATTTGCAAGTTATTTACATATATTTATTCATAGCAGAGTAAACAGTTTTTTCTTTGATACCTAAAGTATTTAAAAACATTTTGCATACTATAAGTTTTGTAAGTTTACCATCTTTATTTAATGGTAGATAGTAAATTAGTGTACGAGACCTATCACGCTTTCTTTGAACTTTGATAACTTTAGACTGTTCAACTTCTGTATTGTTCAGGATGTAAAGTTATTGTTTTTCATGATCTGCTATATTCCAACAATATTGAAATGGCTCAGAACGACCTGCTTGAGTAAATTTGTCAAAGCTTTCATCTTACATACGCAAGGGTTACCTAATTCTCTACATTGTGAGTGTTAACACTATGATATTCAAGACCATTGTTATTTAATTTTTTATTTTTACATTTAGCCCATTCATTTATGTTTCTTGCCCTCTTTCTAGATTTAACATTACTTTCTGACGACAGCAAAACACGAGAAGACCCAGCAGTAATATTAGCATTATGATTATTACAATAGGATATTTCAGAAGCAATACTAGTACTAAGTTGCGTAATTTCTGTAGGGTATTTTTCACTTCTGATGACGAAAACAAAAAAAAATGCTTTGATCAACTTTACGTGAAATAGCTGTAAATATCAATAATTTAAGTCATAACCTACTACAAAAAAATATGTACCAAGCTTACAACTTTTTAGTTTTACTAGAAATACGCAATGAAATTTCGAACGTCCATGGTACTGACACTGAATCCAGGGAAGTGACTTTCCATACAGTTTTTTTAACCATGGAAATAACTTCAAATCATGGACGTGAAATTCTACATATTTTATATAAAAGATGAAGTCACAAATCAATAAATAATTAAAACACTGGATTTATCAAATAAAACAAATGTTTGGAAAATCAGCTATAATTGCTTTGAATTTTTAACGTTAACTTAAATCACATGTTTTATCTTAGGAATTATGGTATCAACCATATTTTGTAATAAATATGAAACATATTATATATTTTTAAAAGTAACTGCTAAAGAGATCAAAAACATTGTGCTTATAGCACTTTCTAATTTCAGTCTCAATAAAATCTTAATATATATTAAAACCTTCAAGTTATTTTATAACTTTAGAAATATTTCTTAATTCAAATATTTCGAGGTCATCATCGCTCTCACTGTCAAAGATCCTCATCCTCTCTTTTCATCGTGTTCCTTATCTTCCTGTTCTTCAGTCTCACTATCAAGCTCGTTATCTTCTTCTTTAGTCTGATCATCAAGTTCTCTATCCTCCCGTTCTTCAGTATCACTATCAAGCTCGTTATCTTCTTCGTCTTCAGTCTGATTATCAAGTTCTCTATCCTCCAGTTCTTTAATCTCACTGTTTAGTTCCTTATCCTCCTATTCTGCAGTCTCACTATCCAGTTCCACGTCTTCCTGTCCTTTCATCTCACTGTCAAGTACCACATTCTCCTGTTCTTTAGTTTCACTATCCGGTTCCTTATTCTCCTGTTTTTCGCTATCTCTGTCATACAGTATATTAACTAACAGAGGGCTTTCCCGTTAACCCGCAATAGTATAGCATCCATACATGCTAAATAAATATTGACATTCGAAAAACAATTTTTTTTTTATATTATATTCACTAAAAATTTTAAATTGACTGGCTTCATATAAGTCGGGGTTATTCGTTTTCGTTCGCATTCTCTTTTTTGTTTACGAATTTCTTTTGCTGTCTTTGGTCTTTTATTTTTCGCCATCCAAAAAAAAAGTAAAACATGTATTTGTATTAGTGATGTGTCAACTTGGAATAAACACAACTCGAGTTAACTGGAGTTGAAATTCACGTAACTCGAGTTCAACTCGAGTTAACTGGGTGAAATGAAACTGAGTAAATGATTTGTTTTCGTAACAATATTTAAATAAATTGAACAGATTCAGTTCAGCATAAAGATTTATGGGGAATTAAAGTAAGTAGAATTTAAATAAAAAAAGAAATGTATTTATTTATCATTTATTTATGTATTTAGGATTAAATTTTCGTAACATAAATAAAGTAAGTATTTCTATTAATTAACAACAAAACTATATTTGTATGAATCTGAACACTGTTTGCACTTAGCATGTCCATTCACTGGCGATTCAAATACATCTCAAACAACAGATTTCCTTTTAGGTCCCGGCATTTTTTCTATACAGTACCAAATAATTCGAAAAACTAACACCAATAAAAACCAGTACTCCAAAATAACCTCAAATCTGCAACAATGCAATGTTGTGTTGTTGTGACATTGACATAATTGACATTTGTAGCGAATGAAATGAATGAATATAGTCATAAATGATCGGCAAACTTCGCGCTATCTCAGTGTCTGTCATTCGGCTTACGCGCTAGGGCGGGAGTATTCAAATCGACTAAATCCAGTTAAAGATAATTCAATTCGAGTTGACTCGATTTAAGCCCAACTCGAGTTAACTCGAGTTAGTAAATCGAGTTGACACATCGCTAATTTGTATGTAAAAGCGTTTTGTGTATCTATGTATGTGGCAGTAATTAAACAAACAAAATAATTGGAATGATCCAAGTTAAAGTTCACATCCCTGGACCTGTGGTCACGTCCATGGAGGAAAAATATCCACGTAATCAATGGAAGTGACATCCATGGAAAGGACATTTTTTGGTTAAAATACGGAAAACTAATCTAAAAAATCTCGTCTTTGCAACCTATTTCGGCAATCGTAATTTGACCATCAAACCTACAAAACAGCAAAACAAATGTAAATTTAACATTATATACTTACTTGGCAAAACAACCACAGTAGTGACCACGTATGCTTGACGAGTTTTAATTAGGTAATCTTATTGTTTTTTCACGACAAAAGTATTGCAGCCAGTAAGAAATTGACATCTCATTATGGTTATAACAGTTGACGGCTTGTCAATGCTCACATAAATTCGGACACACGCAGTTATTTTTCTCAGTAAAAAGTTATTGTGACCTTTGTCCATGGAAATGACCAAAATTTAAGTCACATATTTTAATTAGGTTTTTTGTTCTCTTTTTTATCAATTGAATATTAAGTTATAAGCTGATATGGGTCAGTATTTGTTAAAGTTTAAGATAATATCCTTATATATTAGAAATATCATGCTAAAGACTGGGAAAAAATTATTATATCTGTAAATTTTCTTCAGTCACATCCACGGAAAAGACATTTTGTCGATTATTTTTTAATATTTAAAATAATGTGATCAATAAATTTAGTATATTTTCATGTAGTCTTCACCAGACATGGTAGCACTACCTTGATAAACATATCAAGACCGCGTGCCCTTTGTTATTAAAGAAAAAAATCTCTGTCACAGATAATTTTACTGAAAATGAGAAATACCCTGTAGTACTAGATATTTGTGTGTTAATATTATTTTCTACGTTGTCAATTTGATTCGCCACAGTTAAATTTAAATAAACTCTATGTTCATCATCATCACTAATATTGTTAATCTCTGCTAGGTCATTGTTAATTTCAACTGGTTCTATTGGTATGTAGGTCTCAGTTAGATTTGCCATAGAAATGGTTTCATCGCGGCGTATACACATAGGGTTTGATGGCAAACTGTTTGGAGGATTAGGTAATTGTAAAGATTGATGGTTAAAGTTATCATTATAAAAATCGCGCGTGAGTTATGAAAACTAAATAAACAATCCCCAACCACGCATGCGTTGTAAGGGTAAGTACTCAGATCTTTCAACTTGCTTATGTGATAAGTTCGTTATTACTTCCGCCAACCAGATCAAATCGTGAATGACAAAAAGGCGTAAGCATGATTATTTCGAAACTGTGTGCGAGTGCTGCCGTAAACATGGAAATACGGCTTTTTTTGTTTGATTATTTTATATTCTGATGGGATGTAATCGGTATTATTTTAAGAAAATCGTTTTTTTATTAGGCATTAAAAAGCATAATGCGAGATATAATTATACATTTTTGCTTTATTTAATGAAACAAAGACCTAAGCATGATTAGGTGTATTTTAATGAAATTTTACGTGCTTATGTTGGTTTATCGACTTCATTAATTGAAAAAATATTGAACTTAATTGACGCCAAGATTTTTTTTCTGGAATAAAGCCTTCATTTTAAGTCGAAATGTAATGGAAAAAATTGAGCGCATGTATCTTTACTTAAACTATTGAAAACTACAATAAAAAATATTGACGTATCAGCACTTACGTCTTTGTTGACCTGGGTGTGCGATATGTCGTGGAACATGTGGATTGACTTTTCTTTTCCTAATCTGGTCTTCGAGCAAAGACAGTCTCAATTGCTTGATAAAGTTCTTCCTTAGAGTCGTTTTGTTCCTTTCAATGCCGTTATTCAACATACATTGCACAATAAAAGCATTTATACTAGCATGATTCATCAAGAAAAATAGGGTAAGAAGAGGCCAGCGTTTACAGTTGCGGGAAACACCGTATGTTCTTGCAAGTTTACAAAAATAAGATAGATAGACATATTCTTTATTCTTCACCATAACAGTAAAACAAAATTATGAACTTAACAATTAAAAAGGGCGATACAATGGGCGGTCTTATCGCTAAAAGCGATCTTTTACAGACAACCTTTGGATGGATTTGACACAGAAGGACAAAATAATTACGCGAGTAGTCCACGGTGTACTATTTATCTATATAAAA
Source organism: Tholera decimalis (assembly GCA_943138885.2). NCBI lineage: Eukaryota > Metazoa > Arthropoda > Insecta > Lepidoptera > Noctuidae > Tholera > Tholera decimalis. Next base: position 8,024,052 of record OW964568.2, read on the forward strand.
TACAAAACAATAAATAACGTTCTCAAAACACATATATACATATAAATGTTTAAAAAAAAAGAAAGAAACATAGACATACATAATAACAACAATTTAAGGGGAGAGATAAAGATCTTTTACAAAGTTTTTGAAAGAAGATAGGGTTTGTGCTTGTCTTACTGACACGGTTAGAGCATTCCACAGCCGTACAGCTTGAGCTGCGAACGACTTACCATAGAAATTGGTGGCATGACTCGGTACCGCAAGCCTTAAGTTTTCTGATGACCTCAGAGATTTTGCATGTGTGTCATGAAGGAATTTAAATCGTTCTTTAAGATAAGTGGGGGTTTTAGGATTAAACAGCACACTGTAAAGTAGAGACAAAATTTGTAAGTTCCGGCGAAGAAGTATTGGAAGCCACTTGAGTTTCGTACGAAATTCGGATACGTGATCATATCGACGCTGGAAAGGAAAAATTATCCAAGCGACATCAGACTAACTTTACAGTAGAGCTGTTCAAAGTTTGAATTTTCAAAACAAAAATCGTGTAAATTCCTTGTTATGGTCCAAAAAGCCTAATTCTTAGAAATTTAGTTGGATATTTTTTTATCTACATTATATTATACGTAACTATTAAAAATAATGCTTAGTTTTAAAGTTAGTGTCGCTTAGTAAAATTTTCCCTAAAAGTAGAAACGGGAAAAATTGACTAACTGACAAGCTTTGATTAAGGAAGGTACGGTAAAAATGTAATATATATCTTTTTTTAGAATTTATATCAGAGTAAAAAGTGCCTTAGCAAAATAAAAAACATGTGGAAGTTGAGGCAAAACAACCTAAATATTAATTTAATATAAACTTATTTCCTAAATAAAAACTTCGTACGGAAAAGGTTCTTTTCTGCCATATTATGGCAGGATATGTTGAAACTAATTTACTGTAACACCTTATGTACCATATTCTATCAAATAAATATTTTGATTGATTGATTGATTCTTGCCGTAGCAAATACAGTGTACCAAGGCGCATGAATTATAGCTTTTTTAAGGTTGTTCTTTACACTGTCAACAGGCATATATGTGTGTCCTGTTAGTAAATAATTAATTTGTATCGTTTCAAGATTATTACACTCCTGCAAAGTAGAATGTATCATGGCTAGGACAGTGCGATTTATATTCTGCCCAGGGTAACAGTCGCAGTATAGAAGAAGGTGTTTTATATTTTCTCTTTCATCCACAGATTTTATGTAACTGTGGAGAATACTTGCGATTTCATTTGCACCCCTTTCAACTAAACGCCATGTAGGAAAAAAACCAAATAAGTCAAAATTAAGTGATAAAAGAACAAATCCTTTCTGAGGAAAAAATTTACTATGTTGCCAGATACTGGAAAGATTAACTAAGTGGAGTAATTACCGTACGAACAGAAATGTCAAACTTGATCAAAGGCAAATTTAGCATTTCACAATTACGACAACCACCAAATTTTCAAAAATGCTCGAAAATTTTGTCGTTTAATAAGGAAAAAAAGTGAACTCTCGCGAACTTCAAAATATCGAAGCGACATCAAAAGTCGTCGTAGAAGGACGTGAGTAAGACGAAACGACGCAGAAAAATCAGGCTATTCCAACAATGTATATAACTCAAATAGCCAAAAAAATGTCGCTTGGATAATTTTTCCTTTCCAGCGTCGATATTTGCGCAAGCCAAATATAAATCTAGTGCAAACATTTTGGTGTCGCTCTAGTTTATCAAATTGTGCCTCAGTAAGATCAAGATAACTGACATCAGCGTAGTCTAGGAAGGGGAGCAAAAGAGACTGTGCTAGCGCAATTTTAGTAGCAGTTGGCAGAAAGTTACGCAACCGTCTTAGGGAATGGGCAGAAGCAAATAATTTGCGACTGACTTCTTGTAATAGGGGACCCCAAGAAAGATGTTTGTCAACCCAAACCCCAAGGTTCTTAACTTTCTCGCTTAGCTTATAGCAGTGCCGTTGAAAATAACCTGAAGAAGCTGCGACCATTTTTCCTTAGGTGCCAACCTAGAACTGCCAACCACAATGACCTGGGTCTTTGACGGGTTAACCTGCAAACCATGTGCATCACTCTATTCGCAAACAGAAGCCAAGTCCTGGTTCATGATATCAATAGCAGTACGTAATATAGGGAGCTTGTCTATAAATCTGCAAATCATCAGCATAAAGATGGCAGGAGGACTGAAGTTTTTTAGAAATAGAATTTATGAATATTGCGAAGAGTAAAGGAGATAAAACGCCACCCTGAGAAACACCAGCTGAAGTACTACACCAACAAAAGCAGGACTCATCTATGCAAATACATTGCTGGCGGCCAAACAGGTAACTACGAAACCAGTCAATCGCTGTTGGAGATATGTTAATAGAGCGAAGTATGTTGAGCATGACGGTATTAAAAGCGTTGCTAAAATCTAGCAAGCAGAGAATCGTCATATTTCCTTTATCCATGCCCAACCTTATCTCATCCGTAACGCTTACTAAGGCGGAAGTGGTACTATGACCAGGACGAAAGCCGGATTGGAAAGGATTCAGCAGACTATTCTTACAAAGAAAAGAACTAAGTTGATTGTGGACAAGGCGTTCAAATAAACGCATATATATTAATATAAACGCATAATATATTAATAGTTTATCGACAAGTTTCCGAAATTAAAAGATTGAAGTGTTGATGTTGTATCGCTAAATAAGGTTCAATGTTTATTTCAGCATCTTCCACGTCCATATTACTATGAACTTTAGAAGCCTCGCTGATATGATCTGCTTCGTCGTCACAACGGGGAAGAAAACTTTCATCGTCCTACGAAGTTTCGTTTTCTTCCAATAAGGCAGCCGCAATACGGTCGTCCTGCAGGTTATTAGACATTTTCACTATCTGTATATATAGTAAAAATGAAAAGAGAATAAATGATACACTAATTTTAAGTGTAAATAACGAAAAAATACAAAAGTAGGCACAAACTTTTTACGACGTCCCATTAATACAACGTGGGGTTAGAAATGCCCGGGAACCACTTTGCGTGTATGCACAGACGCTGGTGCATGCAGTACAAATCTAACTCTATGTTTCGATGCAGCACTATTTAATCTGAAGCTACTGTGAAAGTCAAGTTATTTGATTGCGTCTTAATATACAATCAACTCGATTTAAAAGTGTTGGGGTTAAAATAAGCCCACCTTGTATGCCGAAGTTTGTCAAGAGTGAATAGGTTACTTCTAGGTAAGCGTGATCCATGTTTGACCACATCATTACGTGAGATGGAGGTACATCGCGAGCCTATAATCAATAAAAAATAAACAATATTACAAACCATACAAGGAGTCCAAAGGTTTCTGTTTTCCTCCGTAATCTTCAGGTAGCAATTCTTTGGCTATTACTTTATGTAAATCTTCTACGGATTGTTGTACGTATATTCTGTTAGCAATCTTCTCGCTAACAAATTGTTTGACGATATTGATAAGCAATCCAACGGTTTTTGACTCTGTCATCATGTTAATGCTTTTTAGTCTAGTTCCGTAGCCTTCCTGTAAACATATAGTTAGTTAAAAATGAGTTTGGATAGAGCAGTGGTGACCCAGTGATGTTGTTGTGGTCGCAGGTTATTATCTAGTCAATCAAATTACTTTCTGTAATTTATATCAATATCGCTCTCCAAACGGTGAAAAAAAACTGACATGTTTTAGGAACCAATAGTCGATGACATGTATGACCCATTCCTTGTCATAGAGGAGGCTTGTGTTTCAGCAGTACGAACTTTACATGCTGATTTTTATGATGTTACGATAGTTATACTCTTTAAGGTTTTCCGCAGTTCGCAGTTGCAGCGGCAGTACCAACACAACATGATGAACTGGGAAGATGGGATAGCTCAAAATTAATATTGTTAATTAGTTGTGTTTAATTTTCTGGTGTACAATAAAGTATATTCTATCTATCTATATACAGGGTTAATTGTAAAACACTGAAAACCTCTCAGGACTATTCGATTTCTAACATCATAATCAACAACTTTTGTTTTTCTTGACTTTTAGAAATTCGTCATATTATGTTCACCAGATATTCATACAAAAATAAAAATATTTAAATTGAACGGCCTAAATGTTACGAAGTCCATGCCAAGCAAAAGAAAGCGATAGTATAAATCGCTTAGAACAAAAGTTGGTGATTATGATGTTAGTAACATAGTCCTGAGAGGTTTTCGGTGTTTTACAATTAACCCTGTATATCTATTTATCTATCTATCTATGATACAACAATTTGAGATGAATTGAGAAGATGAGTCGAGATAAGATGCATTTCACACCAGATCTACCTGTTTTAAATTTAGTTACGTTACGGTAATCGAGGTAGTGAATGTTAATCGAATCAGAGAAAAATAAAACTTAATCAAGGAAAATAATGTGATGGTATGATTCTATGAAGCAACTAGCGGACTAAACTAAACTACTACTTCGACTAAACGGAACCCTTATATACTCGTCCTGTCTGTTTGATCATCCGTTTGTCACAGACGGACCATCTTCAATTTCAAATTTACCATTTTATTCCAAAACTATTTAGACTACATAACGGGTGGTTAAATTTTAAGGGTCGATGTTGAATGTGAATCACACCTAAACGTCAAGTTTTTTTCTGCATTTCATTTGACATTTCTCAATTTCAGACTAAATCAATTTGAACCATGGAAAGATACACAACTGAGCAACGCGTTAAAGTTATTCAGGCTTATTGTGAAAATGGGCGTTCAAATCAATTCGGATTTTTTTTCTTTCGATTTTTTCGATTTCGATTCGGATTCGTCAATAAGCAGAATTGACGCATTTGGGCGAATGATAATCCAAGAGTGATTGTCGAAAAATCAATGCACCCACAAAGAGTGACTGTTTGATGCAGTTTATGGGCTGGCCGCCAAGATCATGTGATTTGACACCGTTGGACTTCTTTCTTTGGGGTTATTTGAATGAAAAGGTGTACGTCGATAAGCCAGCAACAATTCAAGAGCTAAAGGATGAGATAATTCGGCACATTAACGGCATAGAACCTCAATTATGCCTCAGCGTCATCGAAAATTTAACCATCGGATGGAGGTGTGCCGCCGAAGTAGCGGCGGCCATTTGGCCGATATTTTGTTTCATTCATAATTGAACCATACCATATTATCATAATAAAAAGAAAAGACAATAACTTCCTAAATAATTTGTGTTTTATTCAAAATCAACATCAGCCCTTAAAATTTAACCACCTTTTAGTTGAAACTTGGTAAGTAGATGTATTTTGTGAACTCACACTTGGCAATTTTTTTGATCCTGTGTATTACTTTATTACTGATTATTAAATATCTTTCTATAAATAGAAATCAATTTAAAATGTTCATTAGTCTCGCTAAAACTTGAGATCGGCCTGAACAATTTCATTCACTCTTTTTCTATTATGTTCCATCTAATACAGGAGAGATTTTAATTTGCCGTGTCAGCTACTATCTAATAAAAGTCGTTTGACCTGTATACTCAACTAGTACTCACGCGGGGCTTCGCTCCCGTGGATTCTATCACGGTAAATACATAACTCTCCTTTTCTGCAGTCGCGTAAAGTATTCGCCTATAACCTTTCTCAAGCTTCAAGCTACTTCCATACCAAATTACATGCAAATCTACTCAGTACTTTCGAAGATTAGCGCGTTCAAGCAAACAAACAAACAAACAAACTTTTCCGCTTTATAATATAAGTATAGATTCCTTTTCCAATGAGTGGCTTATTTTATTTTAGATTCAAATAATTTGTTTCATTTACTGAAAAAAAAAAACAGAGATATCTTAAAATGGAATACTCACAATTAATATTGAAACAATTTGTTGCAGTTCCACGGTGTCTATTTTTGTAATTAAATCAAGAAAATTCATCTTTCTGCAGTCGTATATTATTATACTACCATCAGCGTAATCGTTAGCTTTTAAGTATTCAGCCAACTGAAAATTATATGTTTTAATTTCATTAGAAAAAAAAATTAAGGTCTATATTGAAGTAGAAGGAGAATATCTATTTCGGAAACGAAAGAAACTGCTACTATTCACGGAACTTTTAGGATAGTAACTTTAAATAGTTATTTTTAAAATAACTCTTTAAATTAATAAATAGCAGCAATAACCTCATGGCTAAGGTGTTGGCTTTGTGAGATCACGGGTTTGAATCCAACCCATTACACTATCGCTATGAACACATTCCAGACACAAGCATATTTAGTATAGTTTTAGGTGTTAGCAAGATTGCTAGTACCTAATGTGTATGCTATTCACATTGTTAATTCTCTTTAAAAAATATGATGAAAGACTAATTTAATAGATCCGGTATATGTAGATGTTCATACTTTACGTAATGAAAATGTTAATAGGTATGCCAAATCGGTTGAAAGTTTGTTACAGTAAAGCTAATAGAAACTACACTAGTTATAAACTACTACACTAGTAATACACTAGTTTTTGTTGTAGTAAAAAATACCGTTTTTTACAGGCATTTAAACTTACGATAAATATCGAGTCCCGCTAACAGTCACGTGACCGCATGTGACGTCAATTTACAACGCTCCGCTTAGTAGCAAGTCGCCATTGGTATTTGTACATTTCGACACAACACATGATTTCCTAGTTGTTGCGTCCCAAATGTATTTTTGAACGATCTTTGGTGTGGCAACATTCTATTGTCTTTTTGATGTTGACACTTGACATAACTTTTTACTTGACAGATAGACTTTGGTTCCGTTGTTGAAAAATGTCCGTCGGACCTGTTGATTTAATTGTAATTGGTAAAAATATCGTTTGGAATCGCCGTTTGCAACCGATAATTGGGTCGCGATTAACTATTGTTTGAAGTTGTAATCCCGGATTGACGAAAACCCAGGGATATTTCTCGGAAGTTATCGCCGGTTTGTTGCACCACATGGCACGCGCATTTGTTGGGAAAAAGTAGTGATAAATAGCTTCAATCCGGTGCGAGTTAGGGCTGTGATGCTGATCTGAACCGCGCCATCTGGAGACTGACGCCTTGTGACCGTTCAGAACACTTGACTAACATCACACTTTCATTTACTCACCTCATATTAACATACATACCACACTTGGGCGTGACCTAGGAAGGTCGAAGCTTGGCGAACCCAGCACAGAAGGTTAGTGGTACCGATTAGTTATTTGTATATATGGTTGTAGGCCGAGGAGCCTGTAGTTTTGTTTATTGTTGTAGAAAGCAACGGTAGGGCTCCACGAATCGTGGACAAGTTCAGACAGTCCAGTTACCGTTGCACTGGCTTCTTGTAGTCTTGAACACTAGTATTTGAATTGGACATTTTTGAAAGAATTTATAATTTCTAATGAAACGTAAGACACCGTGCGGACAGAGCGTGATCGGACTGAGCGAGTGTTGTGAAATGACGTCACACCGTCATACGCATCGGGTACAAGTCCGCGTCACACGTTTACTTCTATAAATCGGAAACTAATTGACGTATCGAAGTAATTCTTTCACTTGTATTTTTTATTTTTGACAGAGAATATGGAGAGCTAACATTCAAAATTAGTTAACATTCTTCATTATATACTTACAATTGTGATGCTTTTGTAATGGTCCATTAAAGATTTATCCGTCAATGGCTCGCCAGTCACATTAAACAAAATTATTCTGTAGAAATCGTCTGTTAAATTGGGCATTAGAGCTAGCTTTCTGCAAGTAAGAAAAAACCATTTCAATAAAGTAGGTGTGACCTTCTGCGGGAGACGCCCCGGGCGTTGGAGATAGCGATCACCGGCTACCCTAGGCGCTGGCTCGTGGGCGGCGAGCAGGGGTAGCTCATCGTTCCGGGGTTGCGGAAATGTTCTATCAAGGTACTGAGGCCCTGAAAACTAAGGGCAGTGAAGGAACAGGGGGTAAAATTGGCAGCACCTTTGTTTACATTTTTGATCTCCAATTCAATTTCTGGGTTTAGACCCATATCTACACTTGATTCAGTACAATTAGATCAAAAACTACTACTTAACTCAATCTCCTTTTCACTACCAGTCTACCAGACGAAATACTGGGTAACATCTACACTTGGTTGATATAACCGTCTTGTCGTACCGAAGTAGTAGTGATTTGCCGGTTCTGGCGCACCAATCCCGTGGCTCACCGGTTCTGGCGCACCAATCCCGTGGCTCACCGGTTCTAGCGCAATCGCGGTCCAGGGGGTTTCAAAAGTAAAAAAGAAAAAAAAAAGGTTTTGCCATGCTCTGATCACGTTTCTGCGATCCGTTTTTGCGTAGGATGCGCGGTTCCAGAGATACAGAAATCAACTAACAACAATCTACTTCATTTCCGGTGAGACCTGAGCCCTCATTATCGACTCTCATTGTTCACCTTTTCTTATCTATTGTCCGTGCGTCCGACCGCGCACCCTCATTAGGATTGCATTGGCGTTTCTATGTATTACTCATTGTTACTGCTACTGCTATTGTATGCTTTTATTGTTCATAAACCATTGCTTACTTTGCTATTCGGGATCATCAAAACGGAATCAATAAAACATATGCGTCATTCACAAATTTTATTTTTATCTACAAAATATGAGTGGAACATCTCATCCACTAAAATATCATTGTACAGAGATATGTTTGTAACACTATGCATTGAACATCCCTGAAACTTATATAGAAAATACATTAAGCAATATTCACCACAAACTGAAGTCCAATCATTCTGAATCCTATCAACACTCCAGCCCCATCTTTTACAATTCCTTTTCAAAAACTCGAGATGATATCGCGCAGGTGATTGCCCATATGAATCAAAATATTGACCGATGCCATTCGTATCGATATGTACAGCTACCCAGTGTGAACCTGGTTTATCATCCGCATCCAAATTGCATATTATATACGTTGGTGCATGGGTATACATAGGAAGTCTATTAGCAGCATAAACATTATTTTCTAGACTGGGATGAATCTTTTTCAGATGTTTTTGTACTTCTAGTGTATCCATGACATAGCAGATTATTACACTACCAATCTATTCAATGGTTGTCATAGGAATGTTCAATTATAGTGATTTGTAAATATTAAATCGTATTAATTTGTAGCACTCACAAAACAGGTTGATGCCAGCATTGTGAGGTAAGTTTGTTAACTCATAGAGTTACTATCAGTTTCGTTTTGTAAATATTAAATCGCATTTTTTTGTGTGAGTCACAAAACAGATTGATGCCTGTTGCGAAGGAACGTGAGATAATTTTGGTGATTCATAGAGTTACAATCAGTTTCGTTGTATTTAGAAATTTGTTTCAGATAAGAATGGTGCTATATAAGATCGTACCATTGCAGTCATGCAGTCAGTCTATGGTCGTTTGACCGCAGTGGATTGTATACGTCTACCAATACTACGTTTGTGTTACTTCAACGCATCAATGACCATGGAGGTAAGTGTTTATTCTATTGACAAACTTACTTGTATTCTTGTTGTTGTTTCCTAACGTGTGTGATTAAGTGTAAACAAATTGATATTAACATGATAACTGTCTTGTTGCAGAAATCATTCAATTTCGATGAAAATACCTATAAACAGTATTACTACTCACCGCTCTTCCCTCAACATGAAGAAGAGAACGATGACATCGGTATTAATAACACATGCGATGGTGGAAAAAGGAAATCATAACCGATTGATCATTTTTTTGAAGTGGCACCAAAAATAAAAAAGAAGAAACTGTTATCGTCAACCGTGGCACGAGCCGCTAGAGATGGTGTATCATACATTTCTAGTAATTCTGACGACGGAGACCAAGCGACGCATCTCATAAAAATTGAAATGTACGATATGAAGAAGCTATGTAAGATTCCAACTACTGATCATTGGAAACACGCTACCACGAGGATTAAATATTATGTAAAGAATAATAAGGATAGCATCTACGACAGCACAAGCGGCCTCGTATACAATATTACAAAGACAATAGCAGAAAGTGAAAAAGTTAAAAAATACTTTTTTAACAATGACACCCATTAGTTGATTAGTGAATGTGATTCTGTTTACTTAAATTACTTCTGTGTACTCATTAGATTCTACCTGACTTTCTAATCCTTTGCTAGACTCTATATAATGAACATTATTTGAAATCTTGAACATTATTTGAAATTGGGTATCAGTTGGTCTACCAACACTTAACTGTTACTTACTGTGCTACCTAATTTTTTCTTTGCTATAAAGATGGAAAACTTCAGTGAAGTGTGTACCAGTGCTTTCTTTTTCGCACCCATGGAAGAGAATATGCAACTATTCATCAACGTATTCGATCAGGAGCTGCCTAAAGTTTGTGATGAAATGGAGAAGTGTGAACTGTTTGATTCATCGTCTATGATGATGAGTTGTATAATCACTGTGCGATGTTTGAAACAGCGTTGATGTAAGTAATAGAAGTAAAAACTCAATAAGAAATGTTATTGTTCTAATGTTTTATTTTAAGATTTGTCTAATAATTTTCTTGCTGTTTTGTTACAGTCAACCACAAGTTGGAAGAGGTATCAAACGAGGTATCACTACTGACGAAAATAAGGTTCCCAAGAAAGCAAAATTTGATGAAGGAGCTTCTACATCATCGACTGAAACCAATAACGTAGACAACAATAAGGTGGAATGTGACACATGTCATGTTTTTATTAATAAAAGGTATCTAAATAACCATTTAAAAAGCAATGTTCACAAAAATAATCTTTTAAAATCACATAATTAACTAGCAAATGTTACAGTTGTTGAAGCCGCTTTTGGCAACCGAATTTCTACATATATATAATTAATAGTAAAACAATTCAATCGGGGCAATATTTTGAAACACCGGAATCGTTTTTAAATTCATTAAAAATCGATATCTTATTTTTAATCAATGAATGTATTCAACAACATACAATTTTTTAAAATAAACTTCATATTGCATGCTGATTTCATACAACAAACTAAAGATATTAAAAATACATTTGATTTTCAAACGTTTAATTACATAATTTGTCAGGGTGATGACTTAAATATTTTTTTTCATCATTAATAGACACTGTTGTTGGTAAAATTTGTCAATTTGAAAAAAAAAGATAGTGGTTGGAGTCTTAATCAAATTAAATACATAGATATGAATTTTAACAAATTCAACCCATTACGTGGTAGTTCATATATCGATCTTCCTCAAGATATTAAATTAAAAAAGCTGTAATCAATGTTAAAAATAATGATAATATGTGTTTCAAATGGGCATTACTCTCCGGTTTATATCCTGTATGTAAAAGTGTAGATCGCGTAACATCATACGCAATTCATGAAAATAAACTAAAATTTACTGGTATTTTTCTTATTCTTTTCCGGTTAAAATTTTAGATATATCAAAAGTAGAGAAATTAAACAATATTAGTATAAATGTTTTTGGTTTAGAGTATAATAAAGAAAAAAAGTGTAATTCAGTTGTAGGTCCTTTATATTTAACAAAATGTCGTACACCTAATCATATCAACCTACTATATTTATCGAATGGTACTAACAATCATTACTGTTATATTAAAAAGTTATCGCAGTTAGTTAGCTCACAAATCTCAAGTAATCATCACGCAGTTTATATATGCGATTCATGTTTACTTCATTTCCCATCAGAGGAAAGACTTAATAACCATCAACAATATGATTGCGCTCACATTTGTACGGAATTACCAAACGGTAAAGATTCCAAAAAGGATAGGTTCGGTAAAGCAACATCAAATAATAAAATAAAATTTGATAAATTCGTGAAAAAGTTGGAAATGCCCTTTGTGGTTTATGCAGTCTTTGAAGCATTTTTGAACCCGATAGAATCATGTAGTAACGATCCATCCAAGCCTAGTACAATTAATATTCAAAAACATGAAGTGTATAGTTTCGGATATTACATTAAATGTTCATATGATGACAGATTATCAAAATATGAGACGTATAGTGGGCCAAACTGTGCACAAGTGTTTATGAATCGCCTTTGTGAAGATGTGAAAACAATAGTTAAAAAAAATGTTTCCAAAAATGCCCCGTTCCATTATCAGATGAAGATAAAATTAAAGTTTCAAATTCAAACATTTGTCATATTTGTGAAACTCAGTTAAATGAAGATCCTTTTTACGATTTTGATTGGTACACTGGCAGTTTTAGGGGTGTTGCACATTAAGTGTGTAGTTCTAAGTACAGAACCCCTCGTTATGTTCCAATATTTTTACATAACCTCGGTCACTACGATGCTCATTTTATTGTCCATGCATTAAACCTCGATGATGGCAAAGTTGAAGTTATTCCACAAAATAAAGAACGATTCATATCATTTTCAAAACAGTTAACAATAAATAATCAACCTGTAAGTTTAAGATTCGTAGATTCATTGAAATTTTTATCATGTGGTTTAGATCAGCTAGCTAAAAATCTTAATGATGATCAGTTTAAAGAACTAAAAAGAAACTATCCTAATAATGAAGATTTTTTACGTTTAAGACGGAAAGGTATTTATCCTTATAAATTTATGCGTAATAGTGATTGCTTAAAACATCCGTCACTTCCTGATCAACACCAGTTTTATAGTTCACTCACAGATTCAAATATTTCAAATGATGATTATAATCATGCAAAAGATATTTGGCAACATTTTAAGTATAGTAGTATGTCTGATTATTCCGATTTGTATTTAAAAACTGATGTTTTACTTTTGACCGATGTATTCGAAAACTTTAAAAAGCTTTGTATTAAAACTTATGGATTAGATCCTGCCCATTACTATACTGCTTCAGGTTTAAGTTGGGATGTAATGTTAAAATTTAAGAAAATAGAATTAGAATTGTTAACGGACTATGACAAAATTGCTTTTTTTAAAGCTGGTATTAGAGGGGGTGTATCTCAGTGTAGCAATCGTTTTGCTAGAGTAAATAATAAATTCATGGAGGATTATGATGGTGAAAAACCTAATTCATATCTAACATATTTTGATGCGAATAATTTATATGGTTGGGCAATGTCCCAATCCCTTCCTGTTGGTGGTTACGAATGGATAAATTGTAATACAGATTATAATGCGTTGGATAAGTCTGATTTTGGTTATGTATTAGAAGTTGATTTGGAATATCCTGATGAACTTCATAATTTGCATTCTGACTTTCCATTATGTCCTGAAAACATATGTGTGTGTTTCTAAAGAAACTAAATTAGTTCCTAATTTAAATAATAAAAATAAATACATCATTCACTACAGGAATTTAAAACATGCATTGAAATGGGGATTAAATTAATTAAAGTACATAGAATTTTAAAATTTAAACAGAGTTCTTGGCTAAAGAAATACATAGACTTAAATACTAGTTTGAGAACGTTAGCTAAATCAAACTTTGAAAAAGACTTTTTTAAATTAATGAACAATTCTGTCTTCGGTATGACAATGGAAAATATTGAAAAAAGAGTAAACGTTAGACTACTAACTCACTGGGATAATCGTGGTAAAGTTTTAGGTGCTCAGGAATTGATTGCAAAACCAAAATTCCATAGTTTATCAATATTTTCAGAACATTTAGTCGCAATACAATTACGAAAAACAAAATTGATTTATGATAAGCCAATTTATTTAGGATTTTGTATTTTAGATATATCTAAGACCCTTATGTACGAATTTCATTGTAAATTAATGGTTAAAAAGTTTAATAACAACATTAAGTTATTGTACACCGATACCGATAGTTTGATATATCAAATTTTTACAGATAATTTGTATGACATTTGACAGGCCCGTTGGTATAGTGGTCAGTGGCCCTGACTGCTATGCGCAAGGTCGTGGGTTCGATTCCCACCTAGGACAAATGTTTGTGTGATGAGCACGGTCATTTGTTCTTTGTCTGGGTGTAATTTATCTATAATATGTATGTATTTAGAAATATATATGTATGTTTATCAGTTGTCTAGTACCCATACCACAAGCTCTGCTTAGTTTGGGACTAGATGGCGTTGTGTGAAAAAGTTGTGGAATATATATGAGGAAATAAAACCCGACCTACTTCACTATTTTGATACATCAGACTATCCAAAAAATAATATTTACGATTAACCAAAAATAAATAAAAAGAAGTTAGGTTTTTTTAAAGACGAGAATAATGGTAAAGTGTTGAAGGAATTTGTAGGGTTGCGATCAAAAATGTATGCCTTGGAAGTAGAAGATAAATTTATAGCAAAGGCAAAAGGGGTTAACAAAAGTGTTACCAAAAAAATGAATATGGAAAATCACACAAATCGTGTTTGTTTAATAAAAATGTACAATATTGTAGTATGCTTCGGTTTAAGTCAATCAAACACACTATTTTTACACAAAAAATAAATAAAGCATCTTTATCATAAATAATGATAGCAAACGATGTATTATGGACAACAACATTGATACATTGGCTTGGGGACATTATAAATTACGTTAAGTGTTGATACTTTTTACTTTTACTTCTGTACCTATACAAAATTTATATTGATTGTAAAATTATGATATTACTATAATGTTATATAATAGTTTATTACATATTTAAAATTTATTGTTTGATTGTAAAGTTCTGATAAGTAATAATTGTGTTAGAATTAGTATACAGATCATTCTGTTTTTCATCAGTTATATGTTTTTTGTAATTTTAGCAATATATATATTTAATCTTTACAAGATAATTTTCATTTTTTATATCATCCCTTTGAACTCTAGACGTGTGAAATGTTTCACTTTATCCATCCGTTTACTGCTATTGTAGTAGTGGATGTGGGAAGTCAAATTTTGTAACAAATTTCATAAAATCAGTTAAAGAAATATGTAATTGTGATTTTAATCAGATCACATGGTGCTTTGATGAAATGCAACTTTTATACAATTTACCAAATGTTAACTATTATCAAGGAATTCCAAATCTTAATATGTTTGATGGTGAAAACCCACATCTTGTTATTATTGATGATCTAATGAGAGAGTCTGATGGAAGAATTGTGGATATATTTACAAAAGGTAGTCATCACAGGAATCTGAGTGTATTTTATTTCACACAAAATTTATTTCATCAGGGTAAAGGTCAAAGAGACATTTCTTTAAACTCAAGTTATATAATATATTTTAAAAACCTTCGAGATAAAACTCAAATAAGATATTTAGCACGACAAGTGTCACCAAACATCCCAAAATTCATTGAAGATGCCTATAGGGATGCAATTTTAGAAGCGCATGGATATTTAATGGTTGATTTAAAACAGAATACCAATGATTTTTGTCGTATCAAGACAAATGTCTTCCCATTTAATGGACACTGTACAGTCTACGTCCCCACAAAAGAGTTTAAATACACCAAGAATCAAACAATTCAAATAATTTCTAAATGATGCATTGTCGACTCACAACGCATAAACATTTGCAAAGCGCTTTGCATACGCTTAAACCAAAATATCAAAGAGCGTTACTTAAAACATGTGATGAAGAAGAAATAAACTGTATTTGTGAATGTATTCATAACGTTTTACAAGGAAAGGTACCTCTTAAAGATCAAGATAAACAAACATTGAATAAACACAAAAATATACTCCGTAAACTGGTGCATAAGTGTAAACATAAACTAAGAAAAATTATAATCATACAAAAAGGAGGGGCTTTCTTACCAATAATATTAGGTGCAATATTGAGTGGATTAGTGAGTGGACTAGCCAGTTAACATGGAAAATGCAAAGAAAATGATACTTATTGAACCTGGATTGATTGAAAAATTAAAACAAGAAAAAAAGGTTAATAGTAATTTGTCTCGATTAGATATTGAAATGCAAAATATTATGAATAGTAAGACGGAAGACCGCAAGAAGTGGATGTTATATTTACAAACACTACAAAGATACCTTCACTTTACCGAAGAGGATCGTCAACCACTCAGATTACCAATTTATTCTGATACATCTAATGAAGATTCAAATGTATCTAAAATTTGTTTTAAAAATAAAGATAGAGATCTAAAAAGTTCAGTTGATGCTGAATCTTTGTTGGATGAGAAAGAATCCATTAAAAGTAAAGAAAATGACACAAATCCACTTTACACACCAACTCATTTGAGTTACTTTGAGTTAGTTTGAGGAACTGAGTAAATACTACTAGTTAATACCGAAAACTTATAATAAAAAGGTGAGTCATTATTAAACTTAATTGGAACAAGTAAAAGTAAAATACATTGGGATAATGAAGGCACAGTCATGATTGATAATGAAAAAATTCCTGGAAGTAATATTGTTGATTTAATAAATGATTCACTAAGACCCTTAAAAAGAAGTGATCCGATAGGGTGGGATAGATTTGCTAAAGCATTAAAAGATATTAAAGTATCACTTACTTATATTGGAAATCCAAAGAGATGTGAGTTTATTAACCAACTTCAAGCAAATGATCTGAACAAAACCTCTGAGATTGAATTTCAAGAGTTTTCTACACCGAGCAGTAGAGATAAAAGATCTATAACTAAAATACGTAAAAAGCTCGATTGGGAAAAATGGACCCCGTACTAGAAGAAATTAACAGGATTTATTATGATCCATCTAACCCCACTGGTTTTGGTAGTATTGATAAATTATGAAAAGCCATGAAGGGTAAAATGGATAAAAAGCAAGTAAAGGAATGGTTACAATCACAAGAAACATATACATTACATAAACCCAGTCGGAAAAAAATTCCACGTAATAGGTACATTCTATCAAATATTAATGAACTGTGGCAAGCTGATTTAAGTGATATGCGAACTTATTCTCAATATAATGATGGTTTCAACTATATACTTTGTGTTATTGATGTATTTAGTAAATATGCTTTTGCAAGACCAATGAAAAAGAAAAACTCAGAAACTACTAAAGAACGTTTTGAAAGTATATTTATTGAAAGTAATTCCACACCTACTCACATACAATCTGATAAAGGTACAGAATTTGTTTCAAAAGATGTACAAAAATACTTTAAATCCAAAAAGATAAATTACTATACCACTAACAATCCTGATATTAAGGCTAGTATTGTTGAACGATTTCAAAGAACTCTAAAAATGAAAATGTGGCGTTATTTCACTCATAACAATACTTATAGATATATAGATGTTTTACAGGATTTAATAAACTCTTATAATCACAGCATTCACTCTAGTATTAAGATGTGCCCATGTGATGTAAGTTCCGCCAATATTATGACAGTTTGGACTAATCTTTATAATAGAGGATCAAACAAACTTTCTTTAGAAAATCCAAAACCAAATTTCAATGTGGGTGATTATGTTCGAATAACTAAATATAAACATGTTTTCCAAAAAGGATATGAATCAAATTGGAGTGATGAAATATTTATTGTATCTTCAATAATTGATAGATCTCCATGGGTTGTTTATACAATAACAGATTTACAAGATGAAGCAATAGTTGGTACTTTTTATGAAATGACAGAAGGTCACTTACAACCCCACCTCACAATATAAAATAGATAAAATAATTGGTACTCGTTATTCGGGTAACAGAAAAGAAGTATTAGTGAAGTGGAAAGGTTATCCAGATAAATTTAACAGTTGGATTTTAGCTTCTAGTTTAAAAGAAATATGAATAAAGAAAGTTTTTATTTAACTTTGCTCAGCAATAGTTCAATGGAATACTTTCCTGATAACAAGACCACAAATTTTTCAACAAAATTACCAAAAGCTATGAAATTAGGGTGTATTCCCGTTCGCCCCCTCGACTTCGTCCCCCTAGGGTGACGAACGGGAATTCACAAAAATAATATTTAATTTGTTCCCGATCGTCCCCCTAATGTTTTTGGGGGGACGAATGGGAATATGTTCTTTGATTAGTGCCATTCGTCCCACTAAAAGATTTGTGCATAATATGTTTATTTGTTATTTCGTAGTTTACTTTTAAATTAGTTGCTTCGTTAGATTTAATCATTATAGAAGGTGAATGGTCAGTTGGAGTTGTCGAGTTTCAATATCCATGCACCATATTTACTGTTCAAGATCATGAAAATGTTGTGTATATTACAAAAACCATGTTAATGCCTAATGTAGATAAACCATCAACAGTGTACTACAAAAAACATATTCCGGCTACCAACTATGATAACGATGAACATATTTTAAGAGCGTTAAATGGTATCAGAGAGAACTTGAAATTTCGTTATGATGAAATAACAAAATTTGTGTCTATTTCTGTTTTGGATAAAAATATAACATCCATAACATTATCACCCAAATTAAGTTTACAACTAGGTAATGAACCAAATACAAATTTTCTAGACAAATTTTGGGAAGTGTCCTGCTAATTTACACTTAGGGTTACCATCTCAACTATTTCTATATTGCGACATTATCGATCCTCAGATTGTGGGTGATGTTATGACTCCGCTATTAAGAGTCATTTCATTAGATCCTTCAAAATACATTTATGGTGCGAATAAAATGCACGTTTTCTCTCCACCTCACTACTTACCTGTTATGCGAAGAGAGTTCGATACGCTGGAAATAGATATAAGATCGAGCACAGGACAAAAAATACCATTCCAGTTTGGAACCGTGTGTATTAAACTACATTTCCACAAATTATAATAATGTATTCTCCTCATGATCATCATAAATGTCCATATGAAAATTATTATTCACATCAAGCTGGATCAGGAGTTGGTGTAATTTATAAGGGTTGACCATACCAACGCAGTCATGGTATTGGGAGCTTCTTAGGAGGGTTATTTAGATCAGTTTTACCTTTACTTTCAAGTGGTGTTCGAGTGGTTGGTAAGGAGGCATTAAACGCTGGAGTAGGACTTTTATCGGATATGGTTCAAGCGCGTCCTATGGAAGCCTCAATAAAAGATCGTCTTAAACAAGTTAGTATAAACTTAAAATGAAAGGCTGATAACAAAATTGATCGATTTAACATGACAGGATCTGGATATATAACTAAAAGAAAACGATTAGCATTGTTCATTCCACCACTAACTGCTAAAGTGAAAGCTACGAAAAAACTTGGTCTAAAACCAAAAAACATCGAAGATATATTTTCAAATTAAATATGTCTTTCCTTCATAATCATTCTTGTGAGTGCGTTAAGTCAGAATTAGATTTATTTGCATTACCGTCTACACAAACAAGCATTGAAAATGGATTGTGGATTCACTATAAACCAATTTCATCTCTTGCTGATGATAGACCTATCGAGTTTCAAGTTCCTGGAACAGGCGATGACTACATAGATTTGTCTCATACATTACTCCAGATAAAGGCAAAAGTCTTAAATCAAGATTCATCAAACTTGATATCAGTTGCAGCAGTAGCACCTGTAAATAATTGGCTGCATTCACTTTTTAGTCAGCTTGCTGTTTATTTAAACCAAAAACTTGTATCACCACCTAATAATACCTATGCCTATCGAGCATACATGGAAACTCTTTTAAACTATGCTCCTGCTGCTAAACAATCTCATCTTACTAGTAGCCTTTGGTATAAGGATACAGCAGGAAAAATGGATTCCACAGATGGTAAAAACATAGGATTTGTTAAAAGACAGGAATTAGTTAATGAAAGTAGGGAAATAGAAATGATTGGTCATCTTCATGGTGACATTTTCAATCAAGATAAATTTTTAATGAATGGCGTTGA
The DNA here is from genome assembly GCA_943138885.2 of Tholera decimalis. NCBI lineage: Eukaryota > Metazoa > Arthropoda > Insecta > Lepidoptera > Noctuidae > Tholera > Tholera decimalis. Next base: position 8,043,738 of record OW964568.2, read on the forward strand.
AATGAGTGTAAAATTAGTTCGATCAAGAGAGAGTTTTAATTTAATTGCTGGGTCAAATGATGTAAAGTTTAAAGTTTGCCTTACAGACGCAACTCTTATTGTTCGAAGAGCACAAATTAATCCAAGTGTATTACTCGCACATCAGAAAGTTTTAGCTTCTACCACTGCTAAATATCCTATTACTCGTGCTGAAGTTAAAGTTTTAACAATTCCATCAGGTGTTCAAGGAAAAACTCTTGATAATATATTCTTAGGACAGGTACCCAAAAGATGTATTATTGGAGTTGTAAACAATTCTGCATTTAATGGTTCGCTTACTAAAAATCCATTTAACTTTGAAAACTATGGTATTAACTCTTTCAGCTTATATATTGATGGTCAACAAATACCTTCAGAAGCTTTGCAACCATCTTTTAATAATAATTTTACATCAGCATATCATACTCTATTCTCGGGGACTGGTATTCACTTTCTAAATGAAGGAAATGCAATCTCTCGTGAACAGTATGCTAAAGGTTACTGTCTTTTAGCATTTGATTTAACTCCTGATTTATCAGCTAACTCATCAGCTCATTGGAATCTCATAAAGCATGGTAGTATAAGATTGGAAGTACGATTTGAATTCTCACTAATACAAACAATTAACTGTATTGTTTATGCTGAGTTTGATAATATTATTGAAATAGATAAAAAAACTTTTAAAAAAAAAATAAAACCGACTTCCATATAAAAACACTGCAAAGGCAAAAATAACTTTAATTTCGGAAGGCGGTGTCTAAAACGAAAATATATACAAAACTAAAGACACCGCCTTCCGAAATTAAAGTTATTTTTGCCTTTGCAGTGTTTTTATATGGAAGTCGGTTCTATTTTTTGTTAAAAAGTTTTTTTTCACGCTTTTTAGTGGGTCGGTTTGTAATTTATCTAGTGACAAAAGCCAAAATGTCAACTACTTATCACCTTTTACAAAATATTGCTTTTCCCGGTGCAGAGCCGTTAATTTTTGAGGAGTTCTCCTGGTACATCACCATCAGCTCTACTTCACCATATGCATTGTGACGAGCATAAAGTGCTTAACATCCATATTCAAGTAATCTAATCGCAATCAACGAAATGCTTACTATTGAGTAGTTTCGGTGGCCATCTGTGGTCTTCATCATCAGTTCCACTTCCTCAAATGGTGCTTTTCGAGAGCAACTGCACAAGGTACTATAAGAAATACCCAAAACGCTATAGGTGTGCCTATAATATTTGAAGAGTTCCCACGATTTCTCCAGGATCCCATTATCAAGTCCTGATTTCGTAACAATGGGACCAACTAGAAAGTATACCCATTCAAATGCAAAAAGAATTTTTCAAATCGGTCCAGCCGTCTCCGAGTTATGAGGTAACATACATAAAAAAAAAAAAAAGTTCAAGACGAATTGTAAACCTCCTTTTTTTGAAGTCGGTTAAAAATAGAAATGTTACTGTAGACTATAGTAGTTAAGGTTATGTGTATGTAACTAAAGGAAACATTATAAAATTAAATAAAACAAATTGTATGATTGCATACAATTTGTTTTATTTAATTTTATAATGTAGATAAATAGTATATTGATACTATTTTTTTATTTCTTTACTAGCGACCCGCCCCGGCTTCGCACGGGTGCAATGTTTATATTAAATATAGGCAGCGTTTGCGAGAATCGTTAACGTACGGCAGTTTTTTCGACGCCTTACTCCACAATTTTCACTACCACGAAAAATCCTATCTATTTTCCGGGATAAAATATAGCCTATACGGATTCGAAAGAATCCTTCTAAGTAATGGTAAAAGAAATTTTGAAATCGGTCCAGTAGTTTTTGAGCCTATTCAATACAAACATGCAAAAATACAAAGGTTTCCTCTTTATAATATTAGTATAGATAAACACCCTATTCAATCTTATACAGAACACTGATCGAGTTTAAACTTTACATAACCACACTGACTAAACTATTGAACATGCTGCTGCCAAGGATCATCATCATCTTCCCAGTCTTTTAAACCGCCACCACAATGGAAACACTTGGTCCTGTCTTCATGACTAGTATAAAAGAAACCGGCTTCTGTAAGATCTTCAGGCTTCTGTTTCATAACGACAGTCTCCGAAACTGAACAACCGTCTAGATTTTGAACTGATAAATGGATATTCAGCTCTTGGGTACTGCATATTCTTCACTTTTTCTTCTCCAATCAGTTGTGTAGTTTTGCTTTTCAATGAAGTGTTCTGTTCACGTATGCCACACTCATCTCATCCTTCTAATCTTGTTTTTCTCTCAGCACCACAAGACGACACCTCCTTGGATCTAATGAATACACAGAAGTAATTTAAGTAAACAGAATCACATTCACTAATCGACTAATGAGTGTCATTGTTAAAAAAGTATTTTTAACTTTTCCACTTTTTGCTTTTGTCTTTGTAATATTGTATACGAGGCCGTTTGTGCTGTCATAGATGCTATCCTTACTATTCTTTACATAATATTTAATCCTCGTGGTAGCGTGATTCCAATGATCAGTGGTTGGAATCTTACATAGCTTCTTCATATCGTACATTTCAATTTTTATGAGATGCGTCGCTTAGTCTCCGTAGTCAGAATTAGTAGAAATGTATGATACACCATCTCTAGCGGCTTGTGCCAAGGTTGACGATAACAGTTTCTTCTTTTTTATTTTTTGGTGCCACTTCAAAAAAAAAAATGATTAATCGGTTGTGACTTCCTTTTTCCACCATCGCATGTGTTATTAATGACGAGTCAGGTAGAATCTAATGAGTACACAGAAGTAACTTAAGTAAACAGAATCACATTCACTAATCAACTAATGGGTATCATTGTTAAAAAAGTATTTTTTAACTTTTTCACTTTCTGCTATTTTCTTTGTAATATTGTATACGAGGCCGTTTGTGCTGTCGTAGATGCTATCCTTATTATTCTTTACATAATATTTAATCCTCGTGGTAGCGTGTTTCCAATGATCAGTAGTTGGAATCTTACATAGCTTCTTCATATCGTACATTTCAATTTTTATGAGATGCGTCGCTTGGTCTCCGTCATCAGAATTACTAGAAATGTATGATACACCATCTCTAGCGGCTCGTGCCACGGTTGACGATAACAGTTTCTTCTTTTTTATTTTTGGTGCCATTTCAAAAAAATTATCAATCGGTAGTGATTTCCTTTTTCCACCATCGCATGTGTTATTAATAACGATGTCATCGTTCTCTTCTTCATGTTGAGGGAAGAGCGGTGAGTAGTAATACTGTTTATAAGTATTTTCATCGAAATTGAATAATTTCTGCAACAAGACAGTTATCATGTTAATATCAATTTGTTTACACTTAATCACACACGTTAGGAAACAACAACAAGAATACAAGTAAGTTTGTCAATAGAATAAACACTTACCTCCATGGCCATTGATGCGTTGAAGTAACACAAACGTAGTATTGGTAGACGTATACAATCCACTGCGCTCAAACGACCATAGACTAACTGCAATGGTACGATCTTATATAGCACCATTCTTATCTAAAACAAATTCCTAAATACAACGAAACTGATTGTAACTCTATGAATCACCAAAATTATCTCACGTTCCTTCGCAACAGGCATCAATCTGTTTTGTGACTCACACAAAAGAATGCGATTTAATATTTACAAAACGAAACTGATAGTAACTCTATGAGTCAACAAACTTATCTCACATTGCTGGCATCAACCTGTTTTGTGAGTGCTACAAAGTAATGCGATTTAATATTTACAAATCACTATAATTGTACATTCCTATGACAACCATTGAATAGATTGGTAGTGTAATAATCTGCTATATCATGGATACACTAGAAGTACAAAAACAACTGAAAAAGATTCATCCCAGTCTAGAAAATAATGTTTATGCTGCTAATAGACTCCCTATGTATACCCATGCACCAACGTATATAATATGCAATTTAGATGCGGATGAAAAACCAGGTTCACACTGGGTAGCTGTACATATCGATACGAATGGCATCGGTCAATATTTTGATTCATATGGGCGAACACCCGCACGATATCATCTCGAGTTTTTGAAAAGGAATTGTAAAAGATGGGGCTGGAGTGTTGATAGGATTCAGAATGATTGGACTTCAGTTTGTGGTGAATATTGCTTAATATATTTGCTACATAAGTTTCAGGGATGTTCAATGCATAGTTTTACAAACATATTTACAGGGAACACACTGTACAATGATATTTTAGTGGATGAGATGTTCCACTCATATTTTGTAGATAAAAATAAAATTTGTGAATGACGCATGTGTTTTATTGATTCCGTTTTGATGATCCCGAATAGCAAAGTAAGCAATGGTTTATGAACAATAAAAGCATACAATAGCAGTAGCAGTAACAATGAGTAATACATAGAAACGCCAATGCAATCCTAATGAGGGTGCGCGGTCGGACGCACGGACAATAGATAAGAAAAGGTGAACAATGAGAGTCGATAATGAGGGTTCAGGTCTCACCGAAAATGAAGCAGATTGTTGTTAATTGATTTCTGTATCTCTGGAAACGCGCATCCTACGCAAAAACGGCTTTCTTTTATTTTTTATTTTAGTTTTGAAACCGAAAGTTTGAAAGTTTTGAACCGGTGAGCCACGGGATTGGTGCGCCAGAACCGGCAAATCACTACTACTTACCGAGCGCTTCTCCTCCACATTTATTGTGCGCACTTCCAAGCTGTGGAATTCAAAATTTGTGGAAATTCTGTGGAATTTAAATCAAGAGTGAGGCATCTTCTGGGCTCGCTTGTTCCATCTGAGACCTCATCTATCGCTTACCATCTGGTGAGAACGAGGTAAAGAGTGGGCTCATCCTGAATAAAAAAGTAATTATATGTAAAACTCACCCAACTTTTAAAACCTCTTGCAGCTCCACTATGTTGGTCGTCGAAAAGAACTTGGGTAACAGCGTCTTCATAGTACACAATCGGTCTATCTGCTTCTTTGATTTTTCTAAGGAACCTTTGCAAGATATGATCGTTCTTTCTAAGTATTCCTTGCCTGAAAAGGTGAAATTTATTCCAATGACCAATTATTTTTCTTCTAAATCAATAATTATTCCATATAGATCTATGTATAGTACATATAATTCAGTAAGAAACTCTCTTCCGCACGCCCTAGCCGTTGCGGGTGACATTCCTTCGAGGATCGCAAGCCGATCTCCGGTCACCGTATCGTGATCTTGCGGACGGTGAGCGGCGTTAGCTCACCTCACCATTACAGTTAGGGACAGGCCCGGGTCGGTGGCGCGTCGTGATCCACGCGTGCCTCAAAGAGCATTGACGTGGCCATACAAGGCCATTACCTGTTGGATCGTGGTAATGTTCTAAAGAGATACCGCATCTCCGCAATGTAAAGGCAGTGAAAGAAAAGTTTAGGTTTTTAGTAAGTAGAAGTTTGTCACTCCCTTCCTCTCTAGCAAGAGCGGGAGAAGTCATCCGATGTTTTTTCCCTCGCATTCTTTTAATACAAAATGGTTCCCTTAGTATTCATTAATAATGCAAAAACGATGAAATTCTAGGAATTTGAAAACAGATTAAGTACTCAAAATCTAGAGCTAATAGACATGTAGTTCCTTACAAGTTTCTTGTTTCAAAATCTTCAGTCGCAAAATTTTACTCCCACGAAGCCTACAAGTGACATGCTAGTGCCAGATATCCTTGAGTCAGAAGTAAGAACCGCTATACAACACCTTAAGTACGGCAAAGCCACAGGGACAGATGAGATCACAGTTGAAACCATTAGGGCATTGGAACACCGTGGCATTCATATTTTCCACACCATACGCAACAAGAAGTGCAAGTACGAAGAAGTGTAACAACTTCAGACTTATTGCACTGATAACTTACGCTAGCAAAATAATGCAACACATCATAAATGAGCGATTTAAAGCATATTTGTCTAAAGAAATTGCGCCAGAATAAGCTGGATTAGTAAAAGGTAAAGGAACCCGTGAACAAATCCTCATCGTACGTCAAATATTTGTGAAGGCTCCAAAGTTCAACAAACCAACATACATATGCTTTGTTGATTTCTCCAAAGCGTTTAACTCGGTGAAATGGCTAACGTTGTGGAAAGCACTACTGGACGTGGGTACATCACAACAACTTGTGCACCTGTTCAGGGAGCTCTACGAGGGGCAACAGCTTCAGTGCGGACAGACGACATCCTCTCGGATAATTTCCATCCAAGTGCAGGCGTGCGACAAGGATGTATAATATCACCATTGTTATTCAACATTTAAACCGAGCTTGTATTGCGAATCACTCTCGAAGATTGAGCAGATGGTGTTGTGATTGGTGGGTACAAATTTGCAAACTTGCGGTACGCAGACGAAACCACCTTGTTTGTTGCACGTCTCAAAATTGAGCGCGTGAGCCTAACGTTTGTGTTGAATATAAACCAATCTAAGAACAAGATTATGATCGTGGATCGCGTCACCAACAACTCACCCGAAGTAATCCAGATTGCGAACTGCGACGTGGTTCAGACCACCTACAATTTGCAGCTTTAATCTCAAACAACGGCGATTGCGTAGATGAAGTGAAGCGACGTATGGCCATAACTAGGACTGCGATGGAGAAATTTCGGAAAGTGTTAAGGAATCTTACAATTACCAAAACCACCAAAGTCAGGCTCGTTCGAACACTAATTTTCCCCATATTTAAATACGCGGCGGAGACGTGAACAGTGCGCGAGTTGGAAAAGGGGAAGATAGATGCTCTGGAGATTTGGTGCTGGAGGAATATGCTTGGAATATCGTGGACAAATTCCGCACCAACGTGTCCATACTTCAGGTCCTCGGCATCATGCAGCGTCTGTCGGCCGTAGTACAGTCACGCATACTGCAGTACTTTGGTCACGTCTCTAGGCGGGGAAACGACTCCATAGAGCCGCTAATTGTTCAACGAAAGGTGGAGGAAACCAGGTCAGGGGCAGGTCACCAATGCGCTAGACTGACAAGGTGAAATCAGCACTGTGAAGCGGCATGTCTGAGTGCGCATGGCACTCTGCCTACAGGGACAGATTGTGCGGAGAGCTGTTGCCGCTCCTACCACCAATACGGACGTGACCACGATCGCTCTGTCAAGAACAAAGCGACAAAGAAGAAGACAATATTATACACGCTGTGTATAATATTGTCTTCTTCTTAAAAATCAATAAAAAAATATCTTAAAGAACATAGTTCTTTATGAAACTAACATTATTTTAGCTGTATTGACACAAAAGTCGACGGCGCGTTGTTTTCCACGCGCACCTCAAAGAGCGTCAGCAATATGACGAGGCCCCCCTGTAGAGGGCCGAAGCCTGCCGGGGTCGTGGCACTTATCCCATTACCGTGACCCCGGAACGTAAAGGGCTATTGAAGGAACACCGTGGATTTTAGTCAGTACAAGTCTGACAGTCCCTCCGGCCCTGCCTGGGGTGGGAGGACTTATTTGATGATTTTACCACGTAAAAAAAAAGTAATATTATAAATGCGAAAGTTTGTGAGGATAGGTAATGTTTTAACGAATAGATGTTGTATGTATGTTTGTTACTTTTTCATGCAAAAACTACTGAACATGTAGTTGCGGACAGGAGCTAGTATAATAATATTTTTTTTTCCATATACACTCATTTTAATTTATAACATCTTAAGATTGAATATGAATATTTGAATATTTTAAACGTGATATTTAAGGAAAATAAGTCATATTAACAATTAAATTATTTAATATTTAAATACTTCTTATTAAATATAAACTTTGAACATAGATAATAAATATAGATGACTTGTATTTTTCTTTTAAACCGGTTAATTTTTTATGATACATAAACTAGCTCAAAGAATAGAACTCCTATTATTAGACTCTCCTAAGACGCTTGATTGCGTGCGGCATTCATGCGCCAGGCCCTAAGGATAGTAGAGGACTGGTGCCGAGAGCATCAACTCTCAGTGAACCCCACAAAAACCGAACTAATACTCTTTACCAAAAAGAGGAAGCTAGCGGAGCTGGAGCTGCCAAGTTTCTTTGGCACCACCTTAAGCCTCTCAGCTGACACCAAATATTTGGGCATCTTCTTGGATAAGCAACTGAATTGGGCAAAACACATTGAACACACCACCAAGAAAGCTAGCATCTGCATGTGGCAGTGCAAACGTATGCTGAACAGGAACTGGGGCATCAGCCCCAGAACAACCCACTGGCTATACACAACAGTTATAAGACCAATCATCACGTACGGCTCCCTTGTCTGGTGGCCCAGAACAGACTTAGGTACAGCACAAAAAGACCTCGAAAAGCTGCAACGACTCGCATGTGTGGCGATCACCAGCAGCATGAGAACTGCACCCACTGCCGCTCTACAGGCCATGCTGGGACTACCACCATTGCATCTCATAGTACGAGAAGAGGCTGCCCTGGCAGCCTTCAGACTCGCCATATCCGGAGCACTCTTGAGGGACTCCAGGATCAAGCACACACGCATCATGGAGGACTCTGTCAAACGACAACCTCTGATGACTGCACCCTATGATAAGATTACAAAGACACACCACATCCAAAAAAATTACCAAATACAGCTCATGCCGGAGCCAGAGGACAACTCAGGACCCAAGGAGCTTAGAATCTACACTGACGGCTCAAAGACAGACACTGGAACTGGAGTTGGAGTCTTCTCCAACGATCTCAACATAAAGATATCCAGACCGCTAGGCAAGCTCAACACCGTATACCAGGCGGAATGTGTGGGTATTATCCAAGCGATCCATGCCTTGGAAGCCAGGAGAGTTACGGATAGCCACATCCGTATACTTTCCGACAGTGCCTCAGTACTACAATCCCTAGGGAAAAACTATATCACATCTAAACTCATACTAGAATGTCACAACGCGCTGCAACGCTCGGCGGTCGAGAACCGCAACACTGTGACACGACAATGGATAAAGGGGCACAGCGGATCACTCGGTAATGATGCGGCGGATGAACTGGCCAGGAGGGGGTCCAACACGAAGGTTTTCGGACCAGAGCCCATCGTGCCGCTCCCCCCCACCCAGCTGCGCACATGGTTAAAAGAACACACACACGTTCAAGCCCAGAAATGTTGGTCCTCGGCACCAGGCTGCAGGCAGTCCAAGGAGGCGATGCCAAACCTAGACAAAAAACTAAGCAGGCGCCACATGCTACACATGGACAGGAAAAGCCTGCGAATGGTGGCGGGGACCATCACCGGGCATTGCTCACTGAACAAACACTACCACACAATAGGTGTAACGGACAGTCCCTTATGCAGGGCCTGCATGGGGACGGAGGAAACGGTGGCACACGTGCTCCTAGAGTGCACGGAAATCACTGACATACGAAAGCAAACCCTCGGGTCTTTGAATTCCCTTAAAGACATCCTGAACAAACCGAGAGACCTGATCTGCTTCTGGAAGGAGGTTGGCTGGATGGAGTGACGGCCGACACGGCTCACGCACAATGGTCTCGTGCAGAGACTAAGTGCGGAAACCAAACCGAGAAGAAGAAGAAGAAGAAGACGCTTGATTAGATGCCAAACTCGACCTTGTCTACATGTATTTAAAAGCTAAACAAAGATAAAATTTTAATTCTGGTGTCATTTTGATCTTGAAATGGACTATACAATTATGCATTTATATTTTTATTTGCACTTTGCTTACTACCTGGAACCCGTGAAGGTTAAAGTGTCACAATTAATTAGTATGAATTGCATACACTTAATTGTAGCAAATGCCAACAATTATGCTCATCCGCACAGTCTTTGTTTTTCTGATATGCAACAATGTGAATCTGCTTTCAAGGAGGAATTACCTGGATGCCGATCATTTTACCGATAGGTACTTAATAGTGATAGTTGAGAAACTGGGTTTTGAATATATATATATATTTTTTATACAATAAAATCTTTTCAACTTGTAAACTCTTGTCTGGTATTTAATAATTTAGTAATATGTGAATCAGTTGAGGATTTATTTATGTTATTTTTATTCGTTATTGGTCCCTAAACAAATAATGAAAAATAAATTTATTTAGGACCATAAATACATAAAATGTTAGTAACTTATACCTATTAGCCAATTATCTAGTGTTATTACCCATCACCCTCCGCACAAACTGCTTCATAATAGGAAAGGACACACTCACTCACCCTTCTCAGGATGCTGTTACGACTTTCCTTTATTCTTATCAGAAGTGAAGCCGTTTTCTTTGGTAAAATCGTATATTTTTACTAATAAAATAAAATACCGTTACCGAATAATAGTTATTAAATTACTGTTTATGCCCACGACTTCGTTCGCGTGGGAAGGTTTTCCCGCGTATATCCCGATACCGTGGGAATTCCCGGATAAAATGTAGTCTATATGTTATTCCAGGATTTCAACTATCTACACTTACCAAATTTCATTCAGATCCGTTCCATAGTTTTTGCGTGAAAGAGTAACAAACATCTATCCATCCATCCATCCGTCCTCACAAACTTTCACATTTATAATATTAAGTAGTATAAGTAAGATAAAATGCTATTTTAAATCCGTGTAAAAAACGTATTATGTTTTTTTATTACATAAAAAAGAAAATTTATAAATTTTGTGTCATATACCTATATTGAATTTGAGAAATAATTAATTATCCCCGGTTTTCTAAAATACAGGTCACGGCACACAAGTAAACATAGTGATAATGATTATTTTATTTTGTATTACCATTTTTAAGCATTATTTCTGGAAGAAAATAAACATTTTATTTACCATTATATTATAAACATTTCTATTTGTAAAACATTACTGAATTTATAAATATGGGCTAAGCTGTTTGATTGCGGTTGGGTTGATTTTATTAAATTGCAAAATCATAATTAGGGTGATCAGAATTAGCTGTGGGAACATGATATCTATTAAGTTCCTTCAGCTCCCCTTTGTGTTGCGGGGCCGCGGTATCTTGTTAGACAATTCCCTCAACCCCGGTAGGCAAGGTATGGGGCCCCGTCACTACCGCTGACGACTCTTAGAGGTGCGTGTGGAACACAACGTACAGCTGCGGCGATCCGGTGGATCGTCACAGCCTGGTCATGTTATGTCAATGTCATGTTAGTTTTTTTTTTATTAAGTACTTATTAAGTAGTGTAATGGGTGGGGTTCGAACTCGTGACCTCTCGATCACAAGTCCGACACCTTATCCATTAAGCTATTTACGTTAGTAGGTATCTAACCCATGTATTATTATTATCTAGGAAAAACCTTCAAAAGGCCACACATCAACGGATCTAACCTCAGCAAGCGTTAATTTTTTTTTAATTAATGATAATAAGTTCGCCTTGGACCACCATCTTACGTGATAGAAAGTGATAAGATGGTCGAAGATGAAGCACGCTTACCTAAAAGTAACCTATTCACTCATGAGTTAAACTTGAAGATCCCTCCGAATGCTTGTTATTAGCCACGAGCTCCCCAAAGAATAATAATAATCACTACTGCTACTTACTAAAATCTTTCTTGAGAATGTGGTCCTGTTTTAATAACCAGGTCTCCAAAATGTTGATAGCTTCTTCCATCCTTCCTGGTTTCTCCAAATTATGGATTTTTCTTATTCCGTAAATGATACCCGGAGTCACTTTCAAAACAGGATTTTCTGGTACCGATTCCATGTTTTTAGCTAACTTAAAACTTAAAAAAAAAATGTTCTTTTTTAAGAAACACTCGTCCAATTTTAATTTGTAAGTATTATACAAAAGTGTTCACAGATATGGAAGTTCAGTGTCTAACTGGATTAGATACAAAGTTGATGCTATACTTATAACCAGTTTATTGTTTGTTGCACCAATGTTAGTGTACAGTCATCTGCAAAATAATGCTTGAACTATTTTGCAAATATATAATACTAGACTCACGCGGGGCTTCGCGCCCGTGGAATCTATCACGGTAAAAACATAACTATCCTTTTTTGCAGTAGCGCAAAAAGTAGCCTATAAGCTTCCTCAAGCTTCAAGCTACTTCCTTACCAAATTGCATCCGAATCCACCCAGTACTTTCGAAGATTAGCGCGTTCAAGCAAACAAACAAACAAACTTTTCCGCTTTATAATATTAGTATAGATTATAGATTACTGCTGGGACTTACCGAAATCTTTTCGATGATATCGATACCGGAAATTTCAATTGTCGTAAAGGACATTTTGCCGAAAATGAGTTATATATATATTTGGAATCAGCGTCGCAGGCTCTATCGATTGGTAGTTATAAAAAAATTCTATCTTAAAAAAAAAGCCCCTTACGACCTGGCTTTCCTGGCTTGGCTAGCGCGATTATTTTTACTATTTGTGATGTATCGTAAAAATATTTTTCAATAGGGAGCGTAAAGTCATGTTTTAATTATTTAAGAGGTCGTAATCCTCATTTTTGCATTAAACTTTTTATACGACATTATAAATAATAATTATTATAACAAATCAAAAGGTCGTAAACATGTTATTTGATAAACGAAACCCTTACGACCAAATCTATGCTTTGTTTTAACTTACGTAATTAGGGCGTAAAGGACGTTTGTTTTATTTATTGTCCTTTACGACCCTAATTTTAACAATAACACAATTAAAGTTATTGTTTCGTTCTTATTGACGACGGCGCAAAGAAGTGTGCGACAGGTTGACTTGATTACATTATAAACGAAGGTGAAGGATCTAGACCAGTCCTTCCGGGGTTGCGGGAATGTGCTAATGAGATATCGCGGCCCCGGAACTTAAGGCCACCTGAAGGAACAGGGTGGGTTTTTAGTCAGTAAAATTCTGACACTCCCTTCCGCTCCACCCAGAGCGGGAGAAGTCATTCGATGATTTTCCCACCCAGAAAAAAAAAAGACCAGTATGTCAAAAGTTTTTGATGAACACATTAGATATTCCCAAAAGTTTATTTTATATACAGTAAAAAATGCACACGAAAATATGGCAAGCGTAGAAAAGAGAACATGCCATGCACAGAAGTATAGTGATGAAGATAAAGCATACGCAAAAGCTTTTATCGAAAGCCTTCCAGTCGTTCCTTCCCATTATTGTCGTAAAAAGAGTTCATATCTGTATTTACCTCAGGAATTTAAAAATGCTACAATCAGGATTTATCTCAAACACTGCCAAAAAGATTCTAAATTACACTTGAGTGAAAAAGTTCTTTTTAAAATATTTAACGATGATTACAATATTCGATTTTATACACCAAAAAAAGACAAAAGTGCCACATGTACAAAAGCTGAAAATACAGAATTATTATCAGAAAAAGAAATCAAGGACATGGCTGTTCATCTCAAGGAAAAGAAGGCTAGCTAGCTACCAAAGATTTAAAATTCATCAGTAATTAACTTTCAACGTTACGCTCATAGTTAGCTTTGACCTGCAAAAAGTGCTTAATACTCCTCATGGAGAGAGTATGTTGTTATATTACTCTAGGAAATACGCCGTTTATAACTGTACACTCTATGAAAGCCAAACCAAAAAAGGACACTGTTTTATATGGGTAGAAAGCGATAGAAAAAGGGGTGGCAATGAAATTGCTACTTGTATTTATACATTCCTACTAGAAATTGATAAACGTCCTGGTAAAAATGTTTTACTTTATTGCGACTCTTGCCTGAGGCAGAACAAAAATAAGATAGTTCTCACAGCCCTACACTAATTTTACAGAATTCCAAAAACGTTGAAGGAGTACAAATCAATTATTTACTACCTGGGCATACTTATATGCCCATTGATTCAATGCATGCAATCATTGAACGCGAGGTTAGATGAATTATTGTTTGGAGTCCGAGTCAATGGGCGACGTACATAGAATCTGCAAGAAAACGTCCTGAACCATACAATATTTTCTCAATTGGGACAGCTTGGTGTCTGAAAAATTTACCAATATTTCTCAAAGACAAATACAACTAAAAGCAATGTGCATTGTCACATTCAAGAAAAAATAAAACGGTAAAAGTATGGAAGGAAAATATTCAATGAAAGAAAACGAAGACGCTCAAGTAGTAACAATATATGATGAATGTAAAGGAAGAGAATGAAAAGGAAAAGGCAAAGGGAAAACATCAAGAAAACAAAACCAAGATCTAACAGGTGGCGACAAAGTAGAAGATGATACTTCTAATATTGGTTTATCAACGATTTATAACAAACCTAACCCTATACCGGTCGCCAAGTATAACGATTTAAAGCGTTTATGTACTAACGGAACTATACCAAACCGATTTCATAAGGAGTATTTAGATCTACCGTCCTTAGGGACTGTTAAACACAGTCTTCCTGAAACTGACGAGGAAGACGATATCAACACAAATAATCTCTAAGATTTTACTGTTTAAGGCCCAGTTTTTTGAAAACTGAACCAATGGTTAAATATTCCTAATTGTATCCCTAATCTCTATCCTCAATTGTTAGTCTTACAAATTTAATGGTCTAATAATTAACTATCCAACTTATTTGACCATTTGTGAGACTAACAAATGAAGAAACATGGTATTTTACCGTTTGCAAATATTTGTTAAAATATGTAACCATTGGTTGAGTTAACTACGGATCAAAAAGCTAGGCCTAAGTTTCATTACTATAATTTTAAAGACTGAAATTTCTTGTCATTTAATTAATAGTTTAGAATGTCATTTGTTTGAGTTTTGAGCTCTGGTGGTGGTGGGCAAAATTTGTTATTATTTTTGTTATTTTAACTTTATTATTATGTTTAAGTACGTTCTGCTGTTTGAGTTGCATTAATTGTGAAAAAAAAACTAGTTAGGTAGTAGATTAGTTTATTAGCTGATTATTCTAAAACTTGAGTTGTTTTTCAGCATCGCAACGATTACTGGCGATTTAAATTTAAAAAAGTTGCATAACATTTTGTTTAAATTTTGAATTCCTATTAGAATAAAATTTGTGATACTTTTTTTTTACAAATATTTAAATAATAAATAAAACATAATAAAAATACTATTTTTCACTTGGTTTTACTACCTATTGTAGAGGAATTTCTATTTAGAACTTAAGGTTTTTTGTTCCTTTTACCCCCTTAGTCTCTGATTTAATTGACTTGTACTACCCATTGATGATCAAGATTAGTCCTTTACGACATATCTGACTTTATCATAACCAATTTTTCGTGGTTGTAAAGTACTTCAGTTACATTTTTTTGGGCTGTAAAGGACTCTCATTTACGTCAATAAATAAGTTTGGTTTATTTTGATAATTTATATGGATAGAACACGAAAAAATAGTTAAGGTTTCTTTTGACATCATAAATACCTAGTACTTTGTTTGAAAATTATTCAAGAAAAACACATTTTATTTTTGTTTTTTGGCTCTACTGAAAACTCATGTTTTGTCCTTTACGACAATTGAAATTTCCGATTATGATCCTGCTTCTGAATCCAGTCATTCAATATAATATATGTCGGAGTTAGTTGTCAATTACAATTAGTTATTGTGGGTATTCATAATATTTTGTTAAAAGTTAATTTTCTTGTTATGAATTTAAGGGATCTTTTAGTATCAATTACTGTCGGTTTATTTGGTACAGCGCTGCTGTATATTTACAATAGCTGTATAACTCTGCTAATAGCAAGCGGATACACTTTGTAATTGGGTGGTTTGACCACTATATGAACTGTGACCTTGAGAGGGTCTGTTCGCCTAACTGTATTCTTTCTTTGTAATTTGCTTTATCTTATACCTAGATTGTATGGACTTTAAAAGAGACTTTGACTTCTGAGTTTGTTTCAGTGTTTCTTCTCAGAGTAGTCAGTTAGGAAACACTGGCCTCATCTAGTTTGCAAAATAAACATCATTATTTCATTATTAGTAAACTCAGTAAATAAATATCAGACTTTGCTTATACCCGCGTATTTATTCCAATAAAAAGGGGACTCCAAACCCTGATGCTGTACCTCTCGGCACTCCTCCCGCTCCCCTTGATCCTACATATATATATATATATATTATTTTTATTTTATTGAAAATAGGTTCGCGTTTGACCACCATCTCATCTGATGGTAAGTGATGATGTGGTCGAAGATAGAGCACGCTTACCTAAAAGTAACCAATTCACTCTTGACTTAACGACTGCTTTTTTAGCTTCTTCGAGTCTTCCCGGTTTATCCAAATTATAAATTTTTCTTATACTTTCAACAGCATTTAAAGGTATTTTTAAGACGGTTTTTTTTATTGATAATAGGGTAGTTTCCTAAAATATTTTATTTAGTCCGTCATGTAGTTTAACAAAAAAAAAATTGGACACGTATTTTTTATTTTTTCACGTAATTTAAAAATTAAGACGATACAGTGAGTTGAAATTTCACGTGACGTCGCACCTCGGTATAATTCTTAGCAATGTGTGACATCAGCAGCCTCCACTCCTGTACTTTGAAGCTTTCCATCTTTGTGAATTTTTCTTGATTTGAAAAAGCAAAACATACGTGACCAATATTTTTTGAAAACCTACCTAATGGAATAAATAAAATAATTATTTTGTAACACTGGAAACTACCCTATTGTACGGTACGTTGAACGAGTAACTTCTGTTCATATTTGCTCCGCGAAGAAATATTTTAAATACATGTCAAAAGTGAGTTTAAGTGCCCCTAAAAGTGCAGACCGATTAGATAATCCTCAATATAACAAGCCTGTGACAATAACTCAGAGTGTTGGTGCGTGATTTATCTAATCTTGAACTATGAAAGTTAAAAATATAATACTATCTACCGCCAGCAGTAAGAAAAAAAAAAACTATTTACCGCCAGCAGTAAGAAATCGTTTGCATCGAGTTAAAACGCGTAAGCGCCTCACATCTCATGATCTCATGGCACTTACGACATTATGTGCGCGAGCCTATTAAGGCCTGCCGCAGACGTCCGGTTTCCTGATCAGGTTTCCTGATCAGGAATTCAGATTCGGAATTCCGTGAGACTAGCGCATACGTCCGGTTTTTTTCATTCGGAATTTTACGTATAGAGACCAGTGTTACCAACTTAGTTCGACCCCCCTTTTAGTGGCGAAATGATGCTGTTAGTGGTTGGTGGTTTTTTCTAGTGGTCAAGTAGAATTCAGTTTCAATTACTGAAAGTGCTATTACTCAACTACTAAGCCACTAAAACTTTACGAAATATATTATTTTTACTTCATTAATGTACTTAATTTACTTTTACTGCGTAGGCACAATAAAAGTGCAGAACTTATGGCAAGAGTTGATGATCTATGGCGACAAATCTGTTCACTCTCAAGTTTTTATCGGTATGACATGATGAAAATCTGTATGGATACCGAGAAATCTGTCTGGCAACACTAATCTGAAATGAAATTTCCGTGCGTGTGCGGCGGCCGAACCAAAATGTACGCCAGCGCTGCGTTCGGAATGACGTCATCAGGTTTTTTCCGTTCTTACATTCCGGAACGCATCGAACCGAACGTCAGGTTTTTTCCGTCCGGAAAAAATAAGAATAGTGTGCGCCTTGTTGAACATTTTGTATGTAAGTAGAGCATTCAGGTTTCCTGATCAGGTTTCCTGATCAGGAAACCTGATCAGGAAACCGGACGTCTGCGGCCTGCCTAAGGCTCCTCCAGACGCGAAAATAGGTTTAAACGCGAGTTTTATAATGCGTTAAAGTATATGATTCACTGCAGTTAACACAATCAGAAAAATATATGATATTCTTCAGGATATAATCTAGTTAAATAGTGTGTTGAAAACATAATACAACAAATTTTAATTCATAGAAAAAAATCACAAAGATACCTCTAAAAAAATCTTTTAACGAATAAAAACCATATTAAAATACATACGATCATTCTGATTTTTTGACAAATTATTCAACAAGAAACGTACTAACGAAATAGTGTTTTATTTTTTTAATCCAATCAATACATTTTCTGTAAATCGCGTATTATTATTTCGCAATATAATACGTACGCATGTGTGCGTAAACGCCTGTGTACCGACAGTGCCGGCCAACGCCTGTTGCTATATGGACGTGTCGCTTTTCTCGCCGATTTATTTCGACTCAGAATTGTTTGTAGTTATTGTAAAGTTTCGTCTGTAAATTCATTATTTTATTTATAAATTCATTTTTTATATCAATTTTCTATAAATAATCTTCTTTCTTGTAAATATAAAATACTTTAGGTTAAAATAGCGTAACTTGATTTCAATTTTATTTTATAAATATCGGAAATAAAGTGAAGCCAGTTAAATGGACTAAAAAACGTTCATATAAATCAAACGCCGTACATATGAACGATGTTAAAAGGTAAGAATATTTTAGATTACTAAATTATTTCTAAAATATTATGACACATTATTGGAACCGTCTCAGTATTGAGCACTTTATTTTACTCGAATACGGTCAGTTATTTCATTGAATTTCCTAATTTCTATTAGCGTGTATAGTAGTGAATCGGATTGGCAACCGCCAGTGTCCTGGATCAATCCTAGGGTCTAATTTTGTCTTTTTGTCACTTCTATTTTATTGAAAGTAATTTTATATTATATTTAGATATTTTTGTAAATATTTTGTTGAATAAAAAAAGAAACGTTTTCATTTTTTATAGGAGAAAGAAAGTCGAAAATGTCAACGCCGAAGTTATTTTCAATGAGTAAGTATTGACACATTATCTAGGCTATAATAAAGAATAAAACAAAGTAAGAAACATTTTGTTTCAAGACCGCGGTTTATTGATATGGGCAGTAATGTGCATGACAAAATATCTGATTGATCTGAAAATTCAGATGTTGCTTATTGTCATACATAACTAAGTAAGAGAATAGGTAGGTACCTAACTATGAATGTTAGTTGCCTAATCTTTTATTTGTAGCTCAACAATTTTACGAAATGAATACAAAAAATTGGCCAAGTGCGAGTCAGACTCGCCCATGAAGGGTTCCGTAGTAACTATAATAATATAATATAATATGTATATTTATTTGACGAATAAAAAAAACCTTAAAAATTTCTTAAAACTAGTTTATTTACATTTTTACAACTACGCTAAATAACTTTGTTTTTCATAGTGTTTGTATGAACTACAAAGTTATATTTGCGGTTTTAGAAAATATGCTGTATCTCAAAAACTGCTGAACCGATTTCGTTCAAACCAGATTTTCTTGAAAGTTTACATTAAGATCTACACACAAATTTTTTTTTTAAATTTTTCTCTCCATTATTATAGAAGTTAGAGGGGGGGGGGACACATTTTACCACTTTGGAAGCTTATATCTTTTAAACGATTGACTTTATGAAAAAGCGGTCTTAGAAAACCTCATAGCATTTTTAAAGACCTGTCCATAGATACCACACACACATAGGTTTCATGAAAAAAAAAAATCATTTCTAGTTCCATGTATGGGGGACCCCCCTTTATTTTAAATATTTTTTATTATTTTTTTTCTTAAAATCGGAAAGCGGTATAGTCTTAATAGTTTCGGAATAAAATGGCTGTGACATACGGACGGACGGACAGACAGACACACAGACAGACGGACAGACATATCGAAACTATAAGGGTTCCGTTTTTTGCCATTCAGCTACGGAACCCTAAAAATGAAATCTAAAATGTACCAACTTCTGAACCACAGAACTAGAAAATTTAGAATTGACATTTTCACGCAGTTTTAAAATTGACATGGTCACTAAATCTGTCTTAAAACGGGATATTATACTATATAAAGCTAAATTACCACTCACTCACTGACTCATTGACATAATTGTTCTCCCAGATGGTGGATGGGGAGGTGGGTATATTTTGACAGATTCGTAAACAAGTAACTCTCAAACCTACGGGAAAAGTGCCAAAACTCCCCTTTTCACCCCCCTTCTCAACCCTCCCTATCGTATCTCGGAAACTACGAGACCCGTATTTTTCTTTTTTTACGGATTCGTATAGAGGAGGCTCGGTAAAGTAAAAACCATTTTTCAAAGTCGCCCCCTTGCCCCCCTTCTCACCTCTTTTGGCGGATCTCGGAAATTAAGAGACTTCGAAATTTTTTTTTTCAGATTCATTTAGAGGGGCAATGCTTTAGTCCAAATAATTGTGCAAACCCCCCCCCCCCCATCACCTCCCCTTTTTTTTTTTTTTTTCACAAGCACGCGAGGTGCTTGCACCTCGCGCAACACGCAAATACTAAACTCCCCCCATCTCCCCCCATCACCCCCCCCCATTTTTTTTTTTTCACAAGCACGCGAGGTGCTTGCACTTCGCGAATTATATTATATAAAGCTAAATTACCACTCACTCACTCACTGACTGACTGACTCATTGACATAATTGTTCTCCCAGATGGTGGATGGGGAGGTGGGTATATTTTGACAGATTCGTAAACAAGTAACTCTCAAACCTACGAGAAAAGTGCCAAACCTCCCCTTTCCCCCCCCCCCCTTCTCCCCCCCCTATCGTATCTCGGAAACTACGAGACCCGTATTTTTTTCTTTTTACGGATTCGTATAGAGGAGGCTCGGTAAAGTAAAAACCATTTTTCAAAGTCCCCCCCCCCGCCCCCCTTCTCCTCCCCTTTAGGCGGATCTCGGAATCTAAGAGACTTGGAACATTTTTTTTTTGAGATTCATTTAGAGGGGCAATGCTTTAGTCGAAATACTTGTGCAACACCCAAATACTAAACCCCCCCATCTCCCCCCATCACCCCCCCACTTTTTTTTTTTTTCACAAGCACGCGAGGTGCTTGCACCTCGCGCAACACGCAAATACTTGATTTAGAGGGGCAATGTTTTAGTTTTTTTCACAAGCACGCGAGGTGCTTGCACCTCGCGCAACACGCAAATACTAGTTATACTATATAAAGTTAGATTACCACTGACTGACTCACTCACTCACTCATTGACATGGGGAGGTGGGTATATTTTGACAGATTCGTAAACAAGTAAGTCTCAAACCTACGGGAAAAGTGCCAAACCTCCCCTTTTCCCCCCCTTCTCCCCCCCCCCCTATCGTATCTCGGAAACTACGAGACCCGTATTTTTTTCTTTTTACGGATTCGTATAGAGGAGGCTCTGTAAAGTAAAAACCATTTTTCAAAGTCGCCCCCCTTGCCCCCCTTCTCACCCCCCTTAGGCGGATCTCGGAAACTAAGAGACTTGGAACATTTTTTTTTTCAGATTGATATAGAGGGGCAATGTTTTAGTCGAAATACTTGTGCAACGCTCCCCCCCCCCCATCAAGCCCCCTCTTTTTTTTTTTTTGTTTTTTTTTCACAAGCACGCGAGGTGCTTGCACCTCGCGCAACACGCAAATACTAAACCCCCCCCATCACGCGCCCCCTTTTTTTTTTTTTCACAAGCACGCGAGGTGCTTGCACTTCGCGCAACACGCAAATACTTTTTTTTTTTTCACAAGCACGCGAGGTGCTTGCACCTCGCGCAACACGTAAATACTAAACCCCCCCATCTCCCCCCATCACCCCCCCATTTTTTTTTCACAAGCACGCGAGGTGCTTGCACCTCGCGCAACACGCAAATACTAGTTATACTATATAAAGCTAGATTACCACTGACTGACTCACTCACTCACTCACTCATTGACATAATTGTTCTCCCAGATGGTGGATCGGGAGGTGGGTATATTTTGACAGATTCGTAAACAAGTAACTCTCAAACCTACAGGAAAAGTGCCAAACCTCCCCTTTTTCCCCCCCTTCTCCCCCCCCCCCCCCTATCGTATCTCGGAAACTACGAGACCCGTATTTTTTTCGTTTTACGGATTCGTATAGAGGAGGCTCGGAAAAGTAAAAACCATTTTTCAGAGTCCCCCCCCCCGCTCCCCTTCTCCCCCCTTTAGGCAGATCTCGGAATCTAAGAGACTTGGAACATTTTTTTTTTGAGATTCATTTAGAGGGGCAATGCTTTAGTCGAAATACTTGTGCAACACCCAAATACTAAACCCCCCCATCTCCCCCCATCACCCCCCCACTTTTTTTTTTTTCACAAGCACGCGAGGTGCTTGCACCTCGCGCAACACGCAAATACTTGATTTAGAGGGGCAATGCTTTAGTTTTTTTCACAAGCACGCGAGGTGCTTGCACCTCGCGCAACACGCAAATACTAGTTATACTATATAAAGTTAGATTACCACTGACTGACTCACTCACTCACTCATTGACATGGGGAGGTGGGTATATTTTGACAGATTCGTAAACAAGTAAGTCTCAAACCTACGGGAAAAGTGCCAAACCTCCCCTTTTCCCCCCCTTCTCCCCCCCCCCCCTATCGTATCTCGGAAACTACGAGACCCGTATTTTTTTCTTTTTACGGATTCGTATAGAGGAGGCTCTGTAAAGTAAAAACCATTTTTCAAAGTCGCCCCCCTTGCCCCCCTTCTCACCCCCCTTAGGCGGATCTCGGAAACTAAGAGACGTGGAACATTTTTTTTTTCAGATTCATATAGAGGGGCAATGTTTTAGTCGAAATACTTGTGCAACCCTCCCCCCCCCCATCAAGCCCCCTCTTTTTTTTTTTTTGTTTTTTTTTCACAAGCACGCGAGGTGCTTGCACCTCGCGCAACACGCAAATACTAAACCCCCCCCATCACGCGCCCCCTTTTTTTTTTTTTCACAAGCACGCGAGGTGCTTGCACTTCGCGCAACACGCAAATACTTTTTTTTTTCACAAGCACGCGAGGTGCTTGCACCTCGCGCAACGCGTAAATACTAAACCCCCCCATCTCCCCCCATCACCCCCCCATTTTTTTTTCACAAGCACGCGAGGTGCTTGCACCTCGCGCAACACGCAAATACTAGTTATACTATATAAAGCTAGATTACCACTGACTGACTCACTCACTCACTCACTCATTGACATAATTGTTCTCCCAGATGGTGGATGGGGAGGTGGGTATATTTTGACAGATTCGTAAACAAGTAACTCTCAAACCTACGGGAAAAGTGCCAAACCTCCCCTTTTCCCCCCCTTCTCCCCCCCCCCCCCTATCGTATCTCGGAAACTACGAGACCCGTATTTTTTTCGTTTTACGGATTCGTATAGAGGAGGCTCGGAAAAGTAAAAACCCTTTTTCAAAGTCCCCCCCCCCGCTCCCCTTCTCCCCCCTTTAGGCAGATCTCGGAATCTAAGAGACTTGGAACATTTTTTTTTTCAGATTCATTTAGAGGGGCAATGCTTTAGTCAAAATATCCCATCCCCCCCCTTTTTTTTTTTTACTAGCACGCGAGGTGCTTGCACCTCGCGCAACACGCAAATACTAAACCCCCCCCCATCACCCCCGCCCCCCCCACTTTTTTTTTTCACAAGCACGCGAGGTGCTTGCACCTCGCGCAACACGCAAATACTAGTTATTATACTATATAAAGCTAAATTACCACTCACTGACTGACTGACTCACTCACTCACTCATTGACATAATTGTTCTCCCAGATGGTGGATGGGGAGGTGGGTATATTTTGACAGATTCGTAAACAAGTAACTCTCAAACCTACGGGAAAAGTGCCAAACCTCCCCTTTTCACCCCCCTTCTCCCCCCTCCCTATCGTATCTCGGAAACTACGAGACCCGTATTTTTTGTTTTTTACGGATTCGTATAGAGGAGGCTCGGTAAAGTTAAAAAACATTTTTCAAAGTCCCCCCCCCGCCCCCCTTCTCCCCCCCTTTAGGCATATCTCGGAATCTAAGAGACTTGGAACATTTTTTTTGTCAGATTCATTTAGAGGGGCAATGCTTTAGTCGAAATACTTGTGCAACCCCCCCCCCCATCACCCCCCCCCCATTTTTATTTTTTATTTTTTTATAAAAAGCACGCGAGGTGCTTGCACTTCGCGCAACACGCAAATACTAAACCCCCCCATCACCCCCCCCACTCTTTTTTTCACAAGCACGCGAGGTGCTTGCACCTCGCGCAACACGCAAATACTAGTTTACTACTATATTTTGGCACAAGTAATATACAGGGTGGCAGGGACATCGACGCACAAACGCTTACCAGGGATTCGGTACATGATTCTGGACCCCCTGCGTTGGAATTTTTTGTCATTTTTTTAATTTTTCAGGATTTTTCAGTATTTTTTTACTGAAAACTGTATAAAATAATTGTTAATTAAAATATAAAATTCACTTGTTTCACTTGAAACAGCAATGTAAGTAAAATTCGAAAGAGCTACCTGATCAGCTGTTTTGCTAGGGTTAATTTGCGAGATCAACATAACTAATCAGGTAGCCTTTTCGAGTTTTGTTTACATTACTGTTTGAAATAAGTGAATTTACTGTTTTGTTATTGCGTCGGATTTTTCGTAATTTTATGAAATTAAGAAAAAGCCGACGAAAACTATCAACGCAGGGGGGTCCAGAATCATGTACAGAATCCATGGTAAGCGGTTGCGCGTAGATGTCCCTGCCACCCTGTATTTGTTGTTTATAGTTTCGTCATGTCTGTCTGTCTGTCTGTCTGTTTCTGTCTGTCCGTCCGTCCGTCCGTCTTCCGATAAACCGCTTTCCGACTTTGAGAAAAAAAAAATTAAAAATAATTAAAATACATGGAACCACCCCATACATGGAAGGCTCCCCATATATGGAACTAAAAACTGAAAATATTTCTTAACATGAAACCTATGCGTGTGTGATATCTATAGACAGGTCTTTAAAAAATGAGATTGAAGTTTCTAAAACCACTTTTTCATAAAGTAAATCGTTTCCAAAGTGGTAAAATTTGTCTCTCCCTCCCCCCCCCCCCCCCCCCCCCCTCTAACTTCTATAATAATGGAGTGAAAAATCTAAAAAAATATATATGTCTGTAGATATACACTTTCAACCAAAATCGGTTTGAACTAGATCGGGTTAGCAGTTTTTGTATTACAGCATATTTTCTAAAACCGCAAATATAACTTTATTTTGTCTTTGTGATTCATACAAACACTATGAAAAACAAAGTTATTTAGCGTAGTTGTAAAAGTGTAAATAAGCTAGTTTTAAGAAATTTGTAAGGTCTTTTTTGTCAAATTAATATACATGTTATATTATATTATTATAGTTACTACGGAACCCTTCATGGGTGAGTCTGACTTGCACTTGGCCAATTTTTTTCAGTTGTTTCACAATCGAAACTCGAAACAAATAACAAACATGGTAAATAATGTCCCGCTTTAATTTGTAATGAATTTCATTACCACAAACTTTTTGTATTTTTAGATTGGAAACTGTGGCATCACAGAATGAAGTTATTGATAAAAGTACATATTCATCTGAGCAAGTACTAGAAGAAACCTTTAATACACAGGTAATATTCAAAACAACAACCGCACGTTACAGTAACATAATTTTGCGAGTTGTGTAGAATTAGTTTTATAAATAAAAATGGTATAATTCAATTTTAGGTGGCTAGTGCTACTGAAGAAAGTCATTGTGATGTCCAACCTGAAAACCAAGAAACTGATGGGTTAAATTATAGTGCAGAAGTAAGTTATTCCGTGAAAACATACTTATTTAAAATTATTTTAAGTTAAAACAATGTTTTATGGTATAAAAAAAATATATTCATTTATTTTTACAGACGGAAAACTATACTCCTAAAAAGAACATACAAATTGGACGCAGGATTATTAATGTTTCCTATTTTTTTTAAAGTTGTGTGAGATCTCAAATCACGGACCATTAGACTGCGGGCTATCTTCTCTTGAGTTAGTTGTCGAAAAGCTTCACGGCTTATCTTCCAAATTTACTTTTTTATGTAAAATGTGTAAACAACAATTTGTTATCATTAACGACAATGATAATTGTTTATCAATAAATACATGTGCTGTAGCTGGTGCAATTTCTATTGGTTGTGGTCATTCTCAGCTACAAGAATTTTCACCAGCCATGAATTTGCCAATGATTTCCCAAAAAACATACCAAAAGAACCACAAATTACAGTCGGAAAACTGACAGCAACTGGCACAACAGTCCATGGATCAAGCAGCTGAGGAAGAGAAAATTATGGCTATAGCAGAAGGCAGGGTCACAAAGAATGGTACGCCTATCATAGATGTGATAGCAGATGGTGTGTACGGTAAAAGGTCGTACAAAAAAAAATTATTCAGCTTTATCCGGCGCTGCTGCAATCATAGGTAGAAAAACAGGCAAACTTTTATATTTGGGAGTCCGAAATAAATATTGCTACCATTGTGATCGTGCCGAAAAGAAAAAAACAACAGTGCCTGAACATTTATGTTCGAAAAACTATTCCCGTCCGCCCACAGGAATGGAGAGCGAAATTATAGTGGAAAGTTTTAAGCAGTCATTAGCTACCCACGGTTTGATTTACGGACGACTAATATCTGATGACGACTCAAGTACTTATTCCAAAATTTTGCAGGCAAGACCTTACCTTGATATTACCGTCGAAAAAGTAGAATGCAGAAATCATTTACTGAGGAATTTTTGTAACAAAATGATGACATTGCAAACTGAAACCAAATATTTAAAAAGTCACAGAAAATTATTGACCATATCGCGAGTTTTGAGCATGCGATCCTGCATAACCAAAGCAATACAAAAAAATAAAAATGATCCCTGCCCAGAAGAGCAAAAATTATTTGAGGACATTTTACTAGCACATCATCACGCTTTTGGAAACCACCTTGAATTCAAAACACATTTCTGCAAAAAAACGGGAGATTTGGAGCAACATGATGTTCCAAGTGACTTTCAGCTAAGTTCTCTGTGGCAGAGAATTAGTATAATGATACAAAGTATTGCTGGCCATGCTCGAAGTTTACTTCATGACGTGGACAGTAACGTTGTAGAACGCTATCATAGCATCATAGCAAAATATGTAGGAGGAAAAAGAGTTAATTTTTCCCTCAAAAACTCATATCAGACGCGATGCATTGCGTCAGCAGTGTCGTTCAATGAAGAAAATCCACTTTCAAAGCTTTATAAAAAAATTACCAATAAGACCCCAAGAGGCAAACTGAAACTGTGGGAAGAAAGAAAGAAGAAACAAAAACTCCTTAGTAAAAGATATATAAAAAGAAAAAGAAGGCTTGTTTTCAGTAAAAAACAAGACGATAAGGATTATGGCCAGTCCTGTGAAAAGCCCGATATGCCGGTAGAAATACTGGATAAACTGAAAAACGAGTTTATGAAAAAAATTAAAAAGTCTGATTTGGAACGAGCAACAATTGAAAGAAAAACTGTATTACAAAGTGATAGTGGAGAATGGCTAGAGATGAGAAGATCGTTATTGACTGCATCCAATTTCGGCAGAGTTATAAAAAGGCGTATTAATACACCATGTGCTAATTTAGTCAAAGATATTCTTTATCGGAACAAAATTGACCACGTGGAATCTATTAGACATGGCCAATTGAATGAAAAAATCGCACTTGCACAATTGGCTGTACAAGAGCGCAAAACGATTAGACCCTGTGGTTTATTTATAGACCAAGAACTATGTTTCTTGGGTGCAACGCCTGATGGATTAATTGGAGAAAATACTGTTGTTGAAGTAAAGTGTCCTTTGACAGCCCACAAAATGGGCCTAGCAGCAGCAATTGAAAATAAAAAAGTAAACTTCTGGCAAAAAACAAAAACTAGTGAACTAGCCATCAACAAAAAACATGCTTGGTATTACCAAGTTCAAGGACACACACGGACTACACATAACCCAAAAAAAATATTGTTTGTTTGCCGTATGGGAGAATGAAAAAGAAAAGCTGAAGACGGAAATCATTCAAAGAGATGATACATTTTGGGAAAGAGAAATGAAAGAAAAATTGAAAAAGTTCTATTTAGACTGTATTTTACCTGAGATACTTGATCCCCGAATTTCAAGAAATATGAAAATTCGTGAACCATACGTAAAAATAGAGATGAAAATACAGATAGAGATAAAAGTGACAAAAAAGACAAAAGCGAAATGGAATGAAAGCAAGCTGTTCCGGTGCAGCAGTTTGTTTTTTCTCTGCACGAGCACATACAAAGCAGTATTTGTTTTGGATGCCTAAAAACAAAACTTGTTGTAGTAGAAAACTAAATTTTGAAGATTTGTGACTTGAGTAATTTTTTTCCAAAATTTGTGTATTAACATTGCGCTCCGTATGCGTAAATACGTCAAAAAATCACAAAATAAAATTATAATAATTAGCTTGTTTAATTTTTATGTATCCTTCCTGTTCGTTCACCTGTCCATCCATCCACCCAGTCCGTATCCCACCCTTTCATTCGTCTCTCCTCGCATCCGTAGGTATGTTCACTTCACACGCTGTATTCTTATAAACCGTATATTGCTAAAATAAAAATGACGAAAATAAACTGCTATTTTATACAAAAAGTTTATTCACTTGGAAAAAAATAATTGAAACAGCTGTTTTTATTGCGATTTCAGAGCTGGTGCCATAGTAAAACTTGTTCATAATTATGAGTACAATAACCTCCTTTGGTATTACTTAAACTCTTTTGTAACATCCTGTATATTATTTTTCTTCAGAATCCACCATCAAACTTTTTGGATGTTTTTTTTTTTCATTTTATTATTCTTGATTCTGAAATAAAATATCTATAGGAATAAAAATTATTGTTTTTAACCGACTTCAAAAAAAAAGGAGGAGGTTCTCAATACGTCTTGAACTTTTTTTTTCATCATAACTCGGAGACGGCTGGACCGGTTTGAAAAATTCTTTTTGCGTTTGAAAGGGTATACGTTCTAGTTGGTCCCATTGTTACGAAATCATGATCTGATGTTGGGATCCCAGGATCCCAACATCGGATCATGATTTCTCCAGAAATTTCTCCAGAGAAATCGAGGGAACTCTTCAAATATTATAGGCACACCTATAGCGTTTTGGGTATTTCTTATAGTACCTTGAGCAGTTGCTTTTGAAAATTACCATTTGGGGAAGTTGAACTGATGATGAAGACCACAGATGGCCACTGAAACTACTCAATAATAAGTATTTCGTGGATTGCGATTCGATTACTTGAGTACGGATGTTAAGTATTTTATGCTCATCACAATGCATATGGTGATGTAGAGCTGATGTTGATGTACCAGAAGAACTCCTCAAAAATTAACAGCTCTGCACCAGAAAAAGCAATATTTTGTAAAAGGTGATAAGTAGTTGACATTTTGGCTTTTGTAACTAGATAAATTACAAACAGTCCCACTAAAAAACATGAAAAAAATTCTTAGCAAAAAACTAGAACCGACTTCCATATAAAAACACTACAAAGGCAAAAATAACTTTAATTTCGGAAGGCGGTGTCAAAAATATAAAAGAAACTACAAAACAAATGACACCGACTACCGAAATTAAAGTTATTTTTGCCTGTGTATTGTTTTATATGGAAGTCGGTTCTATTTTTTTGCTAAAAATTTTTTGATAACCTAATTAATTAAATAAAAAATAAGAGAACAAAACTATGCACATATTTTAAAATAATAACAACACGAAAATATGTAAATATCTATATCTATATGTTGGGATCCTGGGATCCCAACATCGGATCATGATTTCTCCAGAAATTTCTCCAGAGAAATCTAGGGAACTCTTCAAATATTATAGGCACACCTATAGCGTTTTGGGTATTTCTTATAGTACCTTGAGCAGTTGCTTTTGAAAATTACCATTTGGGGAAGTTCAACTGATGATGAAGACCACAGATGGCCACTGAAACTACTCAATAATAAGTATTTCGTGGATTGCGATTCGATAACTTGAGTACGGATGTTAAGTATTTTATGCTCATAACAATGCATATGGTGATGTGGAGCTGATGGTGATGTACCAGAAGAACTCCTCAAAAATTAACAGCTCTGCACCAGAAAAAGCAATATTTTGTAAAAGGTGATAATTAGTTGACATTTTGGCTTTTGTAACTAGATAAATTACAAACAGTCCCACTAAAAAACATGAAAAAAAATCTTAGCAAAAAACTAGAACCGACTTCCATATAAAAACACTACAAAGGCAAAAATAACTTTAATTTCGGAAGGCGGTGTCAAAAATATAAAAGAAACTACAAAACAAATGACACCGACTACCGAAATTAAAGTTATTTTTGCCTGTGTATTGTTTTATATGGAAGTCGGTTCTATTTTTTTGCTAAAATTTTTTTTGATAACCTAATTAATTAAATAAAAAATAAGAGAACAAAACTATGCACATATTTTAAAATAATAACAACACGAAAATATGTAAATATCTAATATTCGCGTGGTGCACTCCGCAGTAGGCGGGACTACTCGTGTCCCACTTCATCTGCTTCACCCCCTCAAATGAGGGGGTGCGTGGGGCATTCTCTGTGATGTGTCTGTGACCTTGTCTGTGACCTGTTGTGAGCAAGGTCAACGGGATTATATTGCGTCTTAAGGCGAAAGGATACGTCAAACTACGAAATAGACCTCTCTTTGAAGGACTACTACTACTAGACGGATGGACCAAATAGATAAAAAAAAATATCTAATACGCGTAACATATTTGACTTTAAATTTTAAATTTAATTTTTTTGTTATTGTTCATACTTTTCTCGGAAAGAAATCGAATATATCCTCTTTATTTTTGCAATAATTTGCTTACTGCTTTCAAATAACTGGACCGATTTAAATATTTCTTTCACATTATTATAGAGAATTTATTGCTTTATAAAATTTAAATTCAAAATTTTACAAAATTATTACTTACGTGCCGTTAAATCAATAATACTATATTATTACATTCGCGCTCGGCGCGCGCGCTCACTCATACGCAAGGACCAGTCTCACCCTAGCGTTCGCACGGGGAGGCTGTGTCGCATGTTAGCGCGCCCCGCTCTTTAAACTTTGCGTCAAAGAGTAAACAGCGTAGATGGTACGTTTGGTACAGTGGTACGGTTGAGCTATTTAAAAATGGGACATTTCGTTTGCGCTTGGACGTATGTGAATATTTAGTTTTAGTGTTGATTGCGAGTGGACTAAACTTAATGTTAAGTAAATAAAGATAGATAGATTTTATATTTTAGTTTTTATTGTTTCGTAGCCAAATGATACAAACCATTTTTCTCCAAGTCAAGTGTTTGAAATATTATTATTATTTAGCCTGCACTGTCCCACTGCTGGGCAAAGGCCTCCCTTCATTCCTTCCAATGGTCCCGGTTGTGCGGAAATTCTTTCCAATTCTCAAGGAAGACATCAAGTTCGTCCCGCCATCTCCTTCGTGGTCTGCCGCGACCTTGTGTCCCTGTTTCAGGGCACTAATCTTGAGGTTTACGGGCCCACAGCTCGTTCGGCATGCATATCGTTTGTATGAAATATATTTATTTATTTTATTAACACTATGAAAAACAAAGTTGAAAGCAAAACTGCTTGCTAATATGGAACTCTTCATGGGCGAGTCCGACTCGCCCTCGGACAGTTTTTTATTAGGGCTCCGTAGCAGAATGACTTGAATAACAAAAAACGGAACCCTTATAGTTTCGATATGTCTGTCCGTTTGTCTGTCTGTCTGTCTGTCCGTCCGTCCGTATATATTTTATTCCGAAACTATTAAGAATATACATGTTAAACTTAGTAGATAGATGTATTCTGTAAACCGCTTTCTTATTTTAAGAAAAAAATTAAAATATATTTAAAATAAAGGGGGGTCCCCATACATGGAACTAGAACTGAAAATATTTTTTTTCATGAAACCTATGCGTGTGTGGTATCCATAGACAGGTCTTTAAAAATGATATAAGGGTTTCTAAAACCACTTTTTCATAAAGTCAATAGTTTAAAAGATATAAGCTTCCAAAGTGGTAAAATGTGAGTGTCTCCCCTCTAACTTCTATAATAATGGAGTGAAAAATCTAAATAAAATATTACTCTGTAGACCTTAATGTAAACTTTCAACCAAAATTAGTTTGAATGAAATCGGGTCAGCAATTTTTGAGATACAGCATATTTTCTAAAACCGCAAATATAACTTTGTAATTCATACAAACACTATGAAAAACCAAGTTATTTAGCGTAGTTGTAAAAATGTAAATAAGCTAGTTTTAAAAAAAAATTGTAGGTTTTTTTTTATTCGTCAAATAAATAAACATAATTATTATATTATTATAGTTACTACGGAACCCTTCATGGGTGAGTCTGACTCGCACTTGGCCAATTTTTTTTGTACATTAAAAAAAAATTTACCAAAAATTAAACCGACTCCCAAAAAACACTGCAAAGTGAAAAATAACTAACCACATTCAAGTAATCCAAGCGCAACACATGAAATACTTATTATTTCTACTTATATATTGAGTAGTTCCAGTGGCCATCTGTTGTATTCATCATCAGGTCCACTTCACAAATTGTGCTTTTCGAATGCAACTACACAAATTACTATAAAAAATACTCAAATCACTATAGCTGTGCCTATAATATTTGAAGAGTTTCCTCGATTTCTCCAGGATTCCATCATCAGATCCTGACTAAGTGACAATGGGACCAATTTCGAAGTATACCCTTTCAAACAAAAAAAGAATTTTCCAAATCGGTTCAGCCGTCTTTGAGTAATCGGTGAAAATACATTACAAAAAATATCTAAGCGTCAAATTGATAACCTCCTCCTTTTTTGTCGTCGGTTGATAAAAG
Organism: Tholera decimalis; assembly: GCA_943138885.2. Lineage (NCBI taxonomy): Eukaryota > Metazoa > Arthropoda > Insecta > Lepidoptera > Noctuidae > Tholera > Tholera decimalis. Next base: position 8,076,358 of record OW964568.2, read on the forward strand.
CGTTATTATTTATTTTCACAAAAACAAATTGATATTTTTTATATTTTGATTCACTCTAACTACAATAACTGTACTCACTAAAGAATATTTTGTTCTCAAAACAAGCATTGCAAATGTTCTGAGTCCGACTATATTCAATCGATTTCATGATGATAAAAGCTAATAGGTAGCGACAAAAATGCTTCGAACGTATCTGCGTCCGGTGATACCTATGACGTTCGGGGGAGCACGCGGGCTCTCGGGGTGGTCAGCACTGGCCGCTTGTTTCACGTTCAATGCTCAAGGACGTTGGGCTATCCTTTCACCTTAAGAGTGGCTATTGCTTGAACTGCGGGCCCTTATTAGTGTGCCCTTTTGCAATTGAAATATAAATATTAATAAGGTGGACCTTTATCATTGTGCTATTTTAAGGAGGAAAAATTGGACATAAGTACATTACAAAAGCAATTGCTTGGTGTTTGAATTTGTTTTATATGTCGCTGGCTGCTTTTGTTGACATGCCTTTGTCAACGACAACGGTGGGCTGCTGTACTGACGATAGCGCTGAAGATAACAAACAATTTATTAATTGCATCACGTTTAATCAACTGTTCCATTTTGTTTGCCTGTCGATCCTGGAAATCGACGCTGAGTCCGATGCCTATCGTAAATGGAAATTTCCGAGTTGTGTGAGTCACATAGCGAGCTCTTCAAAGAAAGCAAATACTCCAAGTCTTAACGCCAGCACTACAAGAGGAAACAAGAGGCTGGCTTTAAACTCGCCACCTCAGGCCATGCCTGTAACGACTGAAGACGTGCGATCCAAGAAGTAGTAAAGGCTGAGTTAGCTTCTATGCTCCAACAGATAAACAGCACCATACTTAACGTCGTTAACAAGGAGCTTGAACCTATTAGACAAGAAATCAGAGAGCTGACCGCATCATTAAGTTATCATACAAAAAAGTTCGAAGAGTATCAATGTGAACATAAAGCATTAAAATATCTGTGAAAGGTTTGGAAAAAGAAAATAATTAATTGAAAAACTCTGTTATTGATTTAAGCCTGCGAGTAAATTATTTAGAACAACATATATTTAGATAAACCTTGAAATCCAAGGCTTACTCGAACATAAACAAGTGAACCTATATACAGTCCTGGGGCCTGGGTCCTGGGGCCCCCATTATTTATTTTATATATAAATGACTTACCAAAAGTAACCACTCATCCTATGACTTTGTTTGCGGATGACAGTACCGTTGCTATAAAATGTAAAAATAAAAATGAATACGAAGCTGACATAAATAATACATTATTGAATATTATAAACTGGCTAGATAATAATAATTTGAAGATAAATATAAATAAAACGAAACTAATGCAATTTACCCAAAGAATGCCAAAATTTAAAGATTTGAGAATTGACCATAATGATACTGAAATTAGCGAGGATACAAAAACAAAATTTTTAGGACTAACTATTGACGACAATATGAATTGGAAAGCACATACAGAGGAACTATGTAAAAAAATCAGTAGTACAGCGTATGCGCTATTTAAACTTGCACCAGTACTTAATATTGATGCCTTACTCACAGCATATCATGGAGCAACTGCTTCATACCTCAGATATGGTATAATATTTTGGGGCAATTCGACAAATAAAGAACTAGTATTCAAATCCCAGAAAAGGTGTATACGAGCGATGTTTAATCTTAAAATTGAAGATAGCTGTGAACCATATTTTAGAAAATATAAAATCATGACGTTATCTTGTCTGTACATTTTTGAAATCGCGACTTTTATAAAAGCAAATCCTGAACTTTTTGAGACTCTAACAGATACAGTCACTCGTAGCAGGAGGAAAAACACACAAAATATATTGCGATTACATAAAGCAAATACGGCGCTACTACGTAAGAGTATATACGGCATGGCACCAAAAATTTATAATAGGTTACCAGATGAATTAAGAAGCTTAGATGGTAATTCTTTCAAAAAACGTTTACATGATTTTCTAGTCAGTAAAACCTATTATAAAATTAGTGATTTTCTTGAAGGTAAATAATGTGACTAGAAAATACAAATTCAATAAAACTGACATTCTTTTATTTTATTATTTTACACATTATTGATATTTTGACATTTTTTTTTTCTTTGTATTGTAATGGCCATGATGAAATGGATTTAATTTAACATTTTTTAATAGCTTACACAATGATTTATATCGTGACATTTTAATTTTTCGTATTGACATGGCCCTGATCAAATGAATTTAATTTTGAAATTTTTTTAATAGTTTACACAATGACTTATAGTGATATTTTTATTTTCTGTATTGACAATTCAACAAAACGGACATTCTTTTATTTTATTATTTTACACATTATTGATATTTTGACATATTTTTGTATTGTAATGGCCCTGATAAAATGAATTTAATAATTTTACTTATATTCTAAAATGCTTAATTGTTTTGTTTGTATTATAAAATTGTTGCTATTCTTTGTTAATTAAATTATCATAGGAGCTAACTACTCTAATAATTTTATGTTAATAATTTTATGTTGATGCATGTACCTATTTAAATTTTAAATAAAACATATTATTATGTAAAATTTGCATGCCAGTAAGGTAGATCAAGGAGAACGAAATCCAATGTAATGTTAACACCACTGTGTATACCCTTGACCAGCAAATAAATGATTTATGATTATGATTATGATTACAGTGGTAAAGAAGCTGGGATCGCTTTTCGGGTGCAAGTTGACTGACGGCGAGATTCATCATTGCACTCGTGTAGCCAAACTACAAGTGAATAATACTCGCCCGTGCTCCGTTGTTGTCCAGCTGTATTCTCCAAGAGTTCGCGACCAGCTGCTGGCTTCTGTTATAAATTACAATAAGATAAAAATAATTCCAATAAGCTTATAAGTACAGATCTTGGACTGGCAGAAAAGAAGAGTCCAGTATTTATTCTTGAACATTTGTCCCCTTCTAATAAAACCCCACTCCATGCTGCTACCAGACAAAAAGCTAAGGATAAAGGATATAAATTCGTTTGGGTAAGAAAGGGTAGAATTTTGAGAAAAAGACTGAAGTAACAGACCATATCCTTATAAAAATCTTGCACTCTTTAAATAAGTTAGTATAATGCCTTGACCCTTTTTTTTTGGGTTGTAAATTCATCGAATGACTTCTTCCGCACTGGGATAAACGGAAGGGTGTGTCAGATTTCTACTGACTGAAGTGATGGCCCATAAAATTGATTGCCCACAGATACTGAGCCTCTTTATCTTCCCTGCCCCTTTCAGAATACCTCGGTAGCCAATAACGCCACTCTGCCCACCACATAGTAGAACAGTTTTAGGTGCCAATTCTCCTGTGGCGAGGTTATGTAGGGTTGTGAACAGTTACGGTGACCACATTGATCTGCAATTTGATTCCTTGATCAAGCTAAAAGCCAAAATTTATAAATGTATTGACACGGAGTAGTCATTATTATTGTTAATATCAGTGTTAAAGGATTGATTAGAATATTAAGCCAATATTAGATCTTGTTGTGTGTACTTAAATTATCGATAGATTAATGCTATTTATAATTATAGTATAGATATAAATATAACTAATGCATGCAGAGCTTACCTTTAAGTGATTGTTACACTTTAGACTGCTTTTAACCATAAAACTAGTGTAAGCAATTGTTGGTGAAACTATTTAAATAAATAGATTATAGGTTTGGTTTGATATCACGCCCATTTTGAATGCCAGAGAATTTTGACACAAAATTTATTTTAATAGACCTTGACCTACTCTTTTTTCTTAATAGAGCTCCAATGGCGATCGAAAAAACCAACTGAATTAATTTCTCAACAAACTAGTTTTTATAAAGTTTGTTTTATCAACAGACTGACATACTACGTACTAGATATATAAATAGAATGCAGTCTTGACTAATTATCAAGGTTAATAGAGTATCTATCTAGATATATTGATGTATATTCAGTTTTTTTTACCCGACTGCACCAGAAGGAGGGTTATATTTTTCGAGAGTATGTATGTATGTATGTATAATTGTTAGGCACGCTCTGTGGCCTGAACGGCTCCACGGATTTTAGCTTGAGAGGTATCGTTAGATTCGTATTGACTGTGAAAGTGACATTGGGTATATCAAAATAAAAAAAAAACCAAAATGGCGGATTTTTGGCGCCATATTATGCCTTCAAAAAAGTTTTTTTTTTCTCAAAACCTATTGAGTGGGGTATCAAAATAAAGGGTTTTAAAAGGTGATTACAAACATATATACAACTTATATGGTTAAATGTAATTCAAAGTGACAAGTCGTAAAAAAACACGTATCAAGAACTAAATCGTCTGCGAAATCTTTCGTAAACTAAAAAGCTGGAAATAAAAAAAGTAATTAAAAAAATTAAACAACCTGACTGCAACCTTATACTAAAACGAACTGAAAAGCTAATAAAAACAAGCCCATTTTAAATTAAATAAAAGTTGGAAGCAGGCGGGACCCATATGAGTTTGAAACTATAATAATGGTATGGGCCCCGCCTGCTTCCAACTTTTATTTAATTTAAATGGGCTTGTTTTTATTAGCTTTTCAGTTAGTTTTAGTATAAGGTTGCAGTCAGGTTTTTTAATTTTTTTAATTACTTTTTTTATGATCGTATCGGTAGGCGAGTAGCAGGATTCCCAACCGTGAAAAATATCCCTCGTACATATGCAGCTAAAAATCTCGTATTTTGACTTTTAAACCTCGTACACTTAGGTATTATGCATCGAATACGTGCTAAACCAAAATTAAAGCCTACTGAACTACTGGATTTAAAACTTTTTACTCAATGAAATAAACAATTGCAAGTTTCCTATTAAATAAAACATCACTATGTGTTGTATTTCATTGTATGTGTTTTATTATTACTCAAGTAAAATCACAAAAAACTAAATGTGCCTATATTATTTATTTTGAAAATTTGCAAGGTAACGTAATTGACATCTCCTCTCCAAATAATAATATGTCAGGAATATCCTTATTGTCATCGTTTTTTCTGCCGTATATTTTTTTTAATTTATTTTAATTCATGAATAAGGTTGGAATAATGTGGGCGTGACGAGCGTGCCACAACCATGATTCGAAAATCATAGCTCGACCAATTAATTCATTCACCTCGTTTAGTGCGCTTCGGACTACTTCGGAACACAGAGCTCTGCTTTAAAATGCCGTGTTGTGCAATTATAACCTGTAAAACAAAAAGTCAGACCACAAGTATAGAGCAAGGAGGTATATCTTTCCATCGGTCAGTAGAAAAATAACATTTAATTACAATTTTATTTGTAAAAAGCATAAAAATATTCTGATAACTATGAAATTCCAAACATTTACAACATTATTGCAACAAGTTATAAAAACTATACATTGCCCGATGTGTACTCGCTTAGTCTATTTTTTTTTTTTTTTTTTGTTTCAACTACCCCATTTAGTGAATAGTGATTTATTGTTTTATAATAGTGAAATAAAATTATTGGACTAATAAAATGTGAACATGAGTGAGACAAATGAACTAACAAGCGATTCTCCAACAATGGGGATGGACTTTACGAATACTTTTAAGGAAAAAATAGACATTAGAAACAGTAACGGAGTGTTATGTGAAACCCGTAAAGATCTCTTCAATAATGAGGACGGCTCCTTCTCGGTTGATTGCAACAACTGTAACTTTGTTAACAAGGTAAAGAACTTCGTGGAGTTTAATAATGGGCAATCAAAAATAAAGACACTTAAGTGCAAAAACTGCAATAAGCAAAGTGCCGTGAAAATTTACGTAAATACTACACAGAAGCTATTGGACAATAAATTTGTGACCGAAGTATCGTTTAAAAAAAAATATCGTATAATTTAGCTGTGCAAACACGATGTGCAAAAGCTTATTTCACAACTGCCAGAGCTGTAATAAGCAATTGATAGTGAGAGCCATCCCACAGGACGAATTTCTCGCTAGTGAAACAATTGTATGCAATTGTAAAAAAGTTAATACGGTGTACGTGCACAGTGATGAACTAAACCTACGACGCAATAATAAACTTTGTGAACGGTCGATAAAAGATGTTACAAACTCAACGGGTACAAATGCACCGAATAAACAATGTAAACACGCCGAAGTACCGACAAGCGTCGGCGCACGCGCACCGGCGATTAATACCTCAAACCGGTTTGAACTACTTCGCTGTAAGGCAAATGCTCGCACAGTTTGTCACGCAAGCGTACACTACCCGAGGGTGGAGATACCAACACCCCGAAAGCAAAGAGGACAGCCGCGCAAAAGAAAAGTCCCCTATTGACGCGCAAGGAAAACACAATAGTAAACAAGATTGGATACGTTCCCCCGATACTTATCAACGATTCGCGGTACAAATTCAGCAACGCGAAGGACATTAAGAAAACGATATCAGACAAACTTATCAGTGACCTATCGCGCATCCTGGCAACACATAAAGCAAGAGTCAGCCGTAACGAGAAAAGTAAGAATATTCTCATCACGGTAACGGACCTTGACAAACGCAGCATTTGCATCGAAGAAATAAAGAAATTTAAACCAGATCTAGCTTTCATAGCTCCCAAACCTCGTTCAGAGCAAGTACGAACTACCAAAGTGATAATCAGGAATATGACACACGACTACACTCACGACGAACAACTAGATGAAATGGAGAGGTGCATCGGCATTCGCCCGTTGAGTCAAACGCATCACGTCTGATGTGCGACTATGTATTTTCGACGGCTCTTTCTCATATGTGGATCTGGCGGAAAAAATGAAGAATGCCACTGAGGCCTTTTTCTGCGCCCACAGAATTAAACCTGAGCGCTACACTACGAGTAGTGACAGGATATTGCAGTGCAAGAACTGTCTTCTTTTTAACCACGCAAAAAGTGCCTGCTACGCTCAAAAGCGCAACCCGACAGTCGATATCGTGAACAGTCACGGTGAAACGATCAAAGTGTGCGCGAACTGTAGAGACGTGAAACGCGAACAACATACGGCGACACAGCGCAAATGCCCGCGATTTCAACGCGAGATGAACAAGCAAAAAACAAAACGTGAAGAGGCAATCCTCCGTGAGGAGGAGAAACATTATAACAAGCATCAACAGCAGCCTCCCAAACAGGAGACACCACGCGAACATCAATCCCGCGCTCGCGAGAGACTAATAAGAGGTGAACGTAACTATGCTAACGTCACCGCTAACACCCAACAACAAGAGACAACAAGATCGAGTTGTAAACTCTCAAAACAAGAATTCCTCGAGATATTCGAGCGTTGCTTCAGAGAACTGCGTGATGCTATCCTTAACCGCAACTGGGACTAAGAAACAAGTGCGTATAATGCACATCAACGTGCAAGGCTTACGTAGCAAATTCACCGAAGTCAAGCATATTGTGAACAAGTATAACGTCGACATTCTTATACTCAACGAGATAAAAATTAACCTGGACGAGCAAAGGTACAACATACCCGGCTACGACAAAATTCACGAAAGAAAAGAGCAACATCTAGGCACCGTAATGTACATCAAACGGGGCCTAAGATGGACTCAAACCCGTCTTATAGATAGTATCGACGACACGGACAGACGCATCGAGGGATGCAGTATCAATCTCATTTGTCATTTTTCTCTCATTTGGGCTCCGCATGAATCTAAATATAGGCTCATGCTGGAGCGAGTACAAAATAAATTTGTAAGGCATTTATATTTACGCTTGTATGGAGTATATCCCTTTTACCCATTAATGTACCCAACTTTATTTATTTTGGGTATGGTAGGATATAACGAGCTGAGCGTCAGGAGGGAACTCGCACTCATCTCGTACATATTCAAAATATTTAGAGGGAAGGTGCATAATGCGGACGTATTAGGGCAAATTAGTTTGTGTGTTCCGGACAAGTACGTGTGGCGACGTCGGCAGCCACGGCTGCTGGTGGAGCCGCGCGGGCGTACCAATCTGTTGGGGGAGGCACCACTAACGCGTGCACTCCGCACTCTCAACATCATTGCGACCGAGTTAGACTTATTCTGTTGTTCACTGGGTGAATTCACTAGGAGTGCTTTATTTGTAATTTGTTATAAAAAAAAAAAATTAAATAGTTGAAATACTAGAATAAGTACACTATCGCATTAGGTTACCCTGTAATGATAGATGTAAAGTGGATAATAAATAAATAAAAAAAAAAAAAAAAAAAAATAAAATCTTTACACCAATCACAAAAACAGTGACAAGATCACAATTAAGGGCATCTACATACCGATACCGAGACAGGGAGACCTCGTCGACGAGTTCGAGACGCTGATACTGGGTGAAAGCGCCATCATCATAGGTGACTCGAACCTACGCACGAGACAACTAAATCACACCAGAGACGTGGGCCTGGGCATCGTACTCCGCGACACAATTCAACGCGGCTCCGTCAGACTCGTTAACACAGGTCAACCATCTCGGCCTACGAGTCCAGGAAACAGTATACTCGACACAGCAATCGTGAACCACGATCACACACTATTGGAATTTAAGTGTCAGCAGAGGGAGTGTATTTCCTCGGACCACCTCCCATGGACTTTGGATGTAATAATCGATAGCGATTACGAACAACCGATGAGTCGCGATCTCATGCAGATAAAAAGTACCCGAGAAGGCAGACAAGCTTTTGAGGAACTACTTGCTAACAATATGGTTTCAGAAGTGCAGATCGCCTCAAACGACGACTGCGAAATGTACATCGTGGAAGTAGAAAAGGCCGTCGTGAAAACAGTTGACGAGTTGGCCCCGCGGAGAATCGTTGACTCTAAAGAGAGACTTCCAACACACATAAGAGACAGAATAGCCGAGCGTAACACCAAGAAGCATCGCGCCTGGCGACTTAGATACACTGGTCTTAGGACAGTGGCAAGAAGGCAATACAATGCCTGTAAGCATCAATTGTCTAAAGAAATAATCCAACATAAAGAAGCCGAGTGGATCAAGCTACTCGAAAACACTAAAGATAATAGGAAACGTATGTGGGCCGTGCAAAGAGCAATGAAAAAGCCCATCATGAAACTGCCTCACTTCAGAGATTGCACCAATGAATTAGAAATCATCGATAGAATGGTCGATACAGCCATAGTCAAGGAATCTACTATCGATGCAAGTGACGAATGTACGAAAATTACAACACCGTTCGCACCACTCGATCGAACTTCAAAACACGAGCTTAAATTAGCTCTCAGACGCTTCACGAACAGCAAAGCCCCCGGACCTGATGGCATCAAAGCCGACATACTCAAACTAGGCGGCGACACCATGATTGCAATATTCAAACGTATCATGTATTACATCAAACAGTATCTTTCTGTACAATAGGTCGAGTTTTACGACCCTAGTAATTAGGCTTAAGTAGCCTCTAACATCGTCTACGGGACTGGAGAGCACGAGGTTGAAGTTCGATCCCGACATAACGTTGACATCGCTTTTTGTAAGTTGTTTCGATCTCTTTACATCTCATAATGAATGACTTTGAAAATATTACCGAAAGACGACAAAAATATCAGGCTAAAAACAAAAATATGACGTTTAGTGATAGCGAAGTTGACATGGACGTTTCATACCAAAGTTTACCTAACATTGTAGGAAATAATGATGACATTTCAATGTTAAGGGAGGAGATAAATAACTTGAAACAGGAGTTGCTATCCGCCAACTCCGAAATTGATAAGTTAAGCCTAGAAAATAACACGCTAAAGAATAAGTTACTAGACTGTGATAAAAAAATTAAATTACTTAAATCAATAGGAATACAAGACGAAAATTCTAATAAAGAAAACCTTCCTAGGCAGTTTTTTTCGCCTAATTATCAGCGGAGAGTACGGGCATTACAAATGAAAACTGGGATACCAAGGACTTGTTCTAGAGAATACACAATACAGGCCTTAAATTTGATAAGCCCAAAAGCTGTTGCATTAAACAATGCTGTGGCTGACAAAAATAGGTCACCTCGAGTCAATGATCGGCTTTCTTTTGAATATATGACGCGTACAGCTGCAAATTCACAGGACAGTTTATTAAACAAAACAATCCTTAACTTTTCCAAAGAGGAAAGTTGTGAAAATATTGACAGTGTTAAAACAGCGCAGTCACCAAAACCTGAACATAAGATATGTTTACTCAGTAGTAATAATAAACTTAACGAACTATCAACTGCTGAACGTACGTTCCAAAGTAATTACAACTTATGTCATTACTTAGTATCCCACGGAAATACAAAACAGCTTCTAGGCGGATTGAAGACTAAGTTACTAAATTATAATATGAATGACTTCTGCATTATATTACTCGGGGAAGAAGACTTCAAGAGGACTAATGACTATTACGACATGATTTGCCATATACGTGAGGTACTTCAAACAGTGAAACATACTAATATCATTATTTGTATGCCGACATATCAGTATCCATTTGACACAAGTTTATTTAACTGTCGAGTGGAGATGTTTAATAACCTCTTATACTTAGATATAATGACGCATAAACACGCATACCTTTTGGACAGTAACCTAAATCTGGAATATGACTGCAGCATGTTTAATAAGTACACAGGCAGGATAAATAGACTGGGACTGCGTAAAAATTATTAATTTAACTCAACGAGCTCAAAATACTCATATAATACAGAATTCAAATAACAAAGCCAAAACAACATGGCAAATTATAAATCAAAATAAGTTAAATATACCTAAAAATAATATTAATAAACTCAGAATAAATAATAATGTAATCTCCGATCCAAAATGTATATCTGATATATTTAATAATTGTTTTATAGATAAAATTAGACCTATTGTTAATTCGGGAGAAAGAGTCACACAACATATCTTAAATCGAAAAGATTCTATGTTTATGGCCCCAAGTTTACCAGGCGACGTATTCAAAATTATATTGACTCTTAATAATACAAATAGTGTAGGTTACGATGGTATTTGTACAAAAGTATTGAAAGCAGTTGCTGGGGTTATTTGTTTCCCTTTGAGATATATTATAAATTTATGTATAAGCGAAGGTGTTTTCCCAGATGCACTGAAAAAATCAGTAATTAAGCCCTTATTTAAAAAACAAGATAGAGAGTTAATGGAATACTACAGACCAATTTCTTTGATACCTATATTCTCTAAAATAATTGAAAAATATATTTATAAAGAACTGAACTCATATCTAGAAGCTAAAAGTATTCTTTGTAATGAACAGAAGGGGTTTAGAAAAAATAAATCAATAAACGTTGCCATTTATGACTTTTTGCATACTGTGATGACAAATATGGATAAAAACAATCCAGTGTGCGCAATATTTTGTGACATGACTCAAGCGTTTGATTATGTCCAACATAATATTTTACTGAAAAAGCTTGAGGCTTACGGTATAAGAGGTAATATCCTTGAACTCCTAAAATCATACCTACAGGATAGGAAACAGATAACAGAAATTAAAAGAATAAATATTAACACCAAAAGAGAAGAAATTTTTCTATCAGAGGAACGTAACGTTATTTACGGAGTTCCGCAAGGAATTATACTAGGAGCACCGCTTTTTACATTATACATTAATGATTTTCCAAGGGCAATAAAATATCCTATGACACTGTTTGCTGATGACAGTACGATAACTATTCCTTGTAATCAAAGAAATTTATATAAAGAAGAGATAAATAATACATTAAAGGACACTATTATGTGGTTAGACAATAATAATTTAAAAATAAACTTACAAAAGACTGTAATTATGCATTTTAGCCAGCGTGCATTGACATTTCCCAATCTTGACATAACATATAATAATATCAAAATTGACACAGTTAATACCACTAAGTTTTTAGGAGTAACAATAGACCAGAGCTTAAATTGGAAGGCGCATGTAGAGGCTCTGACTAAAAGAGTAAGTAGTAGTGCAGCGTTGTACATATTGTCACGTAAGGTTAAAATAGATGCTTTATTAACTGCCTACTACGGACTAACTGAATCGGTTCTTAGATACGGAATTATATTTTGGGGTAACTCAACTAACAAAGAGGATGCTTTTAAGGCACAGAAGAGATGTCTCAGAGCCATGTTTAATTTGAGTACCACTACTAGTTGTAAGCCTTATTTCATACAATATAAAATACTGACACTAACTTCCCTGTACATTCTGGAAACAGTCATGTTCATCAGAAATAATAACGCCTTATTTTCGCGAATGGCAGAAAAATTTCCCAGAAATATGCGTGATCAAAATCAGCTCTGTCAGCATAGGAGTAGGACTGCACTTATGCGCAAAAGTGTTTTCTGCATGGCTCCCGTGATTTATAATAAGTTACCTAAAAGTTGGAGGGAGCTTAATAATATTGAACTGAAAAAACAACTTAAAACATTCCTACCCGATAAAGCTTATTATCATATTAATGAATATCTTGCAGAACAATTTACTGTGACATAGATTTATTGAATCAATATTGTATGTTATTAATCTTGACATGTATACTTCTGATATTAAAATTTTTATTTTTAGTTTTGACATGTACAATTTGACTTTATTTTATTTTTTTACATTTGACATATGATATTTTTTTTTACTTTTGTTTCGTTTTGTTATGTATAATTTGACATTTAATATTTTTATTTTTGTGATGTATAGTTTTGAAATTTATTTTTTTAATTATTGCTAATCTGTATCAATTTATATTATTGGGTTTAAATTAAAATTGTCATATTAATTATTTAAAACATTTGCACGCCATCGTATAGGCAAACATGTCTGAACTTTATTTTCATTTTTATGTTATCTCACATGCATTTTTATTCTGTATGTGTACACATGTTTGGAGCAAATAAAGAAATCTTATCTTATCTTATCTTACATTCTCGAGACGGGTTACTTCCCTAAGCGCTGGAAAACCAGTACCTGTATTTTTCTGCATAAGGCGGGTAAGGATCACAGTGATCCCAAATCGTATAGACCCATCAGCCTACTCAACATCATGGGCAAATGGGCCGAGAGAATAATACTCAACCGCATCGAGACAGAGTTAAGCGAAATAATACCCAGCCACCAGCATGGGTTCACGAGGAACAGAGGCACCGCCACCCAAACCCTTCGTACTGGCAAATACATCGCCGACGCGCTGGATAAGGGCCATAGCGTCGCCATGATATCGACTGACCTCAGCAAAGCCTTCGATTCAATCAACCATAAAGGGCTCTGTCGAAAACTGATCGACGCTGGAGCACGCAACAACATCATAAAGATGATCGAGAACTATCTAAGCAACAGGACAACAAGAGGAAGCTTCAGAACCACTTTGGGAACTGAGCAACGTGTGCCACATGGGGTGCCCCAGGGATCGATACTCGTTCCGGCGATCTTCAACCTCTATGTGGCTGACCTACCAAACGGAAGAATAGCAGGCCAGATGCTGTCACAGTACGCCGATGACCTATGTATACTCAACGCAGCTGAAAGACCAGACCACGCTACGCGCCGAGCAGAGTGGGCTGCTATCGACATAATCGACTACTACAAAAAATGGGGCCTCAAATGCAATGTCGATAAGACAGAATGCATAATGTTCTCGCACAAGAGACCAAGACTCAACAATTTGAACACGGTGTATCGGAATTATGTTCAAATACGTGACGAACGCATCGTATTCAAACAAGAAATAAAATACCTCGGAGTCTGGCTGGACAAAAGGCTTTCGATGAATAAACATGCCAAGGAAAACATTGAAAAGGCCAAGAGAGTCAGAGGAGCGCTGTATCCAATCATCGGCTACCGCTCCAAGTTAAGTGTCGACATCAAGCTACTTGTTATCCAAGCATGCTTACTGCCAGTGATAGACTACGGAGTAATACAACTGCTACCGAGGTTCAGTAAAACAAACCTGCTCAAGCTTGAGAGGCAGTATAAAATGGCATTGAAGAGCGCCGCACATTTACCCAGACGCACTGACACCGATCTACTCTGGAAAATCTTGCAACAAGACCCGTGGCACATTCGTGCGCATGATCTCCACGGCGACATGATAGAACGTCTCAAATCTCTGTCGATCGAGGGTCTACAAGAACAAGGCCCGGCGTACACGCGCTATGGACAACACAACCCCTTTCTTTTCGCAACTAGAGTAGGTGAAATTGAATACATTAATAAAAAAGAGAGGGACAAGCCGCTCTTCAAACGACTGGCCCCCTTCCGACAGCGTAGGCTCTGACTGTAGAGTTACTCAATAAAGTAATAAGCGGCCCGCCGCTGGGGCTATTCCCCACTGCTTTATCGTTATCCTCACGTTAAATTATATAAGCACTAGTAATAGAGGAAACGACCAGGATAGGTTTCAAAAGCTCCTGCTCTACGGACAAAATGAAACACGCAATTTGTAAAATGATATTTTTTAAATGAAATGTACTTACACACTACACTTACAATAAGTGGACCAGGTCATTTCGTTGATTAAGCGAGTATCAGAATCAGAATCAGAATTTATTTATTTCTCTAGTTTTAATATTACATTTCATTTAAAAATATCATTTTACAAATTGCGTGTTTCATTTTGTCCGTAGAGCAGGAGCTTTTGAAACCTATCCTGGTCTTGCATGCGTTACGTGTCCTCAATACTTCAACCATTGACGTGGCGCATGTTTATCGAGAGTGAGTTACAATCAGCAGCAAGCTCTCGATTTAAGTGTGTGTAGGTAATTTATTTGTGTGCGTAATTCGCATACGTAACGGGCCTCTCGATTGTAGTGGAGCTAAAGAGTGGGAGACAAGCGGCGACACGCGTTCTCATACAAATCGGGAACTATTTCCTTTCTAACCTCTTTTATCTGTTCTGTGGTTTTTAGTCAGTAGAAGTCTTACACTCCACCCACATGTCATTAATTTCATTAATATGATGATATTGCCACGGAAAAATAACTGATTTAGTTTGCTTATTCAATTCAAATCAATTCAAAAATTTATTTCTGACTTTAAGTCCATAAAGTGTTAGTAATACATTGAAAGAAAATATAAAGCTATGTTAGTAAATTATACACGCACACATGACAATAAGAAAACAAAAAATGTAAAAAAGGAGAGTCAAAGACAGCCTATAATTTTATATATCGGACTATGGATATCTCTCAGGTTGCTGTTTGGACTGATCTTTACCCTTCGCATCAGCGAAGGGTTAGTATACCCAGAGTTACCTTAAATATGTTTGTACTTTGAGTTTTAAATTTCATATCTATGACTAAATTCGATTAGTATGACTGGAGATATTTAGGTTAGGTACGTCTTATGGCAGACCCTCCAACACTGCGTCTTTCAGTATTCATTCGAGAAACTATAACTTATTGTTATAAGTTTCATAAGTTCATTTCTCAAGACGACTTCTTTTCAATTAGTAGGAACCACAGAAATCTTAATAATAAGGCAATAGAAGTCGCAAAGACGCGTGACCTTATCATTGCGCATGAGCAGGGCCACGCCAACCTAAGACGGCGCCTGTGTGCAAAATCTATGAAGCGCCTATGATTTTTGTCGTCTTGTTTCGAAATAAATATATTTTAATATTCAAGATTTGACTGAAATATGTTTCAAATCGGATTTTCTATCAAATATTGCATCAAAGTAACATCATCATCAAAGGGTCGATGACAATGATTGTCTTGGTGGTGACAATGGCGTATCAGTATCAGGCACCGTAGTAACTTCAGCGGCATCATCCTAAATTGCAAATAGACAAACAAATACATAGGTATATAAATATTGCTCGTTTAATAGTATGTATAATACATATCCAACACAATACAATAATTCATTTATTTTCTCTCACAAATTTATTACAATTGTTGTTCTTAGTCTAAAACTCAAGAAAAAGGACATTATCTTTTGAGAGACTGGTGCCTGAAGTAGGTTTCAAAAAAACTTGTATGATAAAAATGATCTTATTTTCACTCATATATTACAGGTTTATCTCTTCTGATACCAATGGTTACTTGTGTAAAATAAAAGTAGTATAGGTTACTCTTTATCATGTCAGCTTTTCGCCAGTCTAAGCCTAGTAAAATCAGTGCAATCGTTTCGAAGATTAAGAAACACACAGACAAAAATAATGATGAAATGATTTTCTGTCATCTATCTAAGTACCTCATATACATTCATAATGCATTAACTGATATGGCTGTTATTTTGAAACTAGAAAAAGATGCTTTTAATTATTTATAAAGGAAATTATATGAAAAGCACATACCACTTCAATAAGCGTTTTCTTAATCAGTTTTAACATCTTCATCGATAAATTGACTGATTTCTGTCTCCAAACACTTAAAAGATTCGCGGACTCGGCGATTAGTGCCATGAATTGTGATTTGGAGAATATTAGTCAGTGGGCAATCATACGGATTCCAGATTAATCCGTCCAAGTCCCAGGCTATATTATCTTAGGAAGTCGATACTATCGCTCTGCACTGCACTTGACACTTTCTCTTTGAGGCCATTATCCCTTAACGGCTTGGTCATTGCGGATATGGCAAAGAATCTTGGTGTTTTTTACTTGACAACAATCTTTCTTGGCGACCGCAAGTAAATGAAGTTAGTTGAAAGGTGCACTTTTCCTACCACTCTTTAAAATTCCCTCAAAGCTTTTGCCTTTCAAAACTAAAATCTCTTTAGCACAAAATTTAATCCAGTTGATTATTGATTATGCCGATGCCTGCTATTTGGATGCCACTAAGGAGCTCTTATGTAACATTGAGCGCTTGCAAAACTTGTGTATTCGCTTTGTTTTTGGTACTGAGAAAATACGATCATGTCTCTCAGTTTCGCAAGGATCTCAAGTGGCTCCCTATCCGTCTTCGTAGGAACACTCGAATATTATTCTTTTTGTACAACATCCTTTTCAACCCTGCATATCCAGCTACCTGCGTGATCGTTATTCGTTCACTCGTCCTACTGATGCCCTTTGTAGATCCTACCTTAAACTCCATCTCCATTTGCCATCCCATAAAAGCCGTTTCTTCCACTCCTTCCCCTTTCATGCAGTACGATTGTGCAACTCCCTTCCCGCTAAAATCTGCGAAGCTAAATCCATTAGTATTTTCAAAAAGCTTGTCAAAGATCATTCATTACTTATCTAACATCCCGTAATTTTATATTATATTTATGATAGGTATACATTTTTATAGCATTAATAAAAATATGTATTTTGATTATTATAAGTATGTATATATTTGTTTATTATTAGCTAAGTATGTTTCAGTTATCATAATTAGTATTTATACACATTGTGTCTACGTGGTGTCTATCATCTCTTCTTCAACTTTCCTGTCACAGGTCTGCTGGAAGAAATTTCTCAGAAAATAAGCAGCACCTTCTTGCTCTTTTGTCTGTAGGTATTTACATTTTTTTCTTTTGTAAGTGCTATGTGTGTACGTAAATAAATTAATAAATCTTATTTATTTATTTACGTTGGAAGGAAAAAGAAATAAAATAAAAAATATTTATCACGTTCTTCTCGTGTTCTTTTTCTCATTAGATTTTGGTACCCAGATAATTTCTCTTTTTATTCTGATCACTATCACACAAGACATTAAAAGAATCACTAGCACACAAACTAGGTAAGTAATGTAGCGTGAGCGTGAAAAAGTAGGGTAAACCTTGCACCTCGTTTCAATAAAATGTTTGATTTGAATTATTTTGACTCTCTTCCTCGTTAAAATCAGGGAAATCGGGGATTCCCCGATTATAGCCTCACCCATCGCGTCGCGTCACATCTGGGCCCCAAGTCTACTATTTTTATAAATTTGTCATTCCATCACGATCCCATTGTCATTTTGCTAATAGGTAGTTCGTAATCTACTAAATTCATAATGGTCGGTCAGTCTCTTAATAGAATTATGGTAGAAAAACTACTACTAAATTTGAACATTTATTCATGCCAGATTTACGTATGCCAGGTTACATTCAAAAACTCTGGCGCTTGCTTTACCATTTTACCATTTTTCAACAAAAAGCTCATTAACATTGGGGTCAAAATTCAAATAGTGTAAAGTTAAACCACAGGCGTGACTATTGTATTAGGAGACTTGTACCTACTCAGTTATAAAAAATATGTTGTAGGTTTACAAAAATAATTTATTAAAATTATTTTTGTAAACGCTGGCATTACATCCGGCGCCCCTTCTACCTTGGCGCCTGTGTGCGTCGTACACTTCGGACACACGGACGGCTCGGCCCTCCGCATGAGACTCATAGAACACAAGTGTGCGTAGATCGTTTGTTGCGGTAACTTGTGTTGTTTGGAACGCGGAGAGGTAAACATGGTGTTTTCCAACAGCGAAAATTCTTCCCAAATATGTAACTTTTCTAATAAAAGATTAATTTTAAGACATTTCATATGCAAGTACCTAATTTTTAAAATGATTTCTGTGTTAGGAACCTATATTAATTCAACTTAATAGTAGTTTGTGCTATTAATAATATGTTAGGCCCTAAGTATGTTAGTATTGACTTTTGCGTTCCATTTTCATGACTCAAATCCATTATAGTATTACTATATTCGGATGAAAAAAACCAATCCGAGACTGTAGCACAGCCTATAAAAGACCTTAGTACTGGATTTTACCTTTGACAAAGTGTAACACTAATAAAAAAAAATTATAGGGAAGCAATATGCTGGCGCCATCTACCGATGGCAATGATATGCACTCTCTCAATATAAGATAGTAACTCTTGGAAGATGTCATAGATGGCGTGGTGTATGTATATCCAGTATTAGAATTTGAGTAAATGAATATATTTAAACAATAATAAATGAAAATTAAAATAAAGGTGTTCTCCTTATGCATAGAATGTGTGAAAATAATTTAGTAAGATTCTGTACTGAGGTAATCCAATTAGTAATTGTCTTTTGTCATGGTCAGAGACAATTAGTTGGCTGTCAGGACGGACGCCGTTCTTTTTCTACTGGTCTATGACGAGCAAGGTCGCAAGCATTTAAGATAAGGAGATTTTCTTAGGCGTAATAGCCCATTAATGATGACGAAGGAAAGGCAGGGTACGAGGGTGAAATATAAAACCCACGTGAAACGACCGGAAAATGTCCGGTCGCATATTATAGTTAATTCATAAGATTTTAAATTAATTAAAGAAGAAATGGTCATGTTGTGAAGATATATAAAGGGAGTTCTTCACCAAATACGTCGTTGAACATATGATGTGATTCGGTTCCGAACAAATCAATGCCACGTTTTGATTAAGCATACCACAAGGATGCGATGCTGCTGGCGGAACCCGTGCCATGATTTAATCAACTGAAATCTATTGTTCAAGGGTAATTAAGAAACCCCAGACTGTAAGTATATTTATTTATTTAATTTAAACTGTGAAATTCAGAAATAATGAAACAACCATCACGTGTTTGAAGACTGTTAATTATATTGAATGACTAGCTGTGCCCGCGACTTCGTCCGCGTGGAATAGTGACATTTCGGGCAGCATATTGTGAATTACATATACCGTCGTTTGGGTAGCTAAAAATTTACATTACAGTAATGCTTCTCTGTATACGATATTTGACGTATGGCCATCGGGGACGAAAGCATACAGGCTCCTAGGATTGCTAACCCGTAACAGAGCCACATACAACTGACCTTTTATTGAAATTCCACCAACATATTGAAATGGTCGCTGCTAGAGTGCGTAAATTGATGGTGATTTTCAAAGCCCTTAGATATGTTGCACAAATGGACGTTGTTAAGACCGTTTATTACGCGCTCTGTCAATCACAATTAACTTACTGTATCACCTCGTGGGGTGGTGCTTGTAAAACTACTTTTTTTAAAGTAGAAAGAGCGCAAAGAGCTCTACTAAAAGTTAGTTCATTCTTACCGTTCTACCATCCCACAATAGAGTTATATAGAAAATGGGAAGTATTAACCGTCCGACAGCTTTTTATCTATTATACAGTGATTAAGCAACATTCTCTGATAATATATGAACCAGATAAATGTATAAATTCGCGACGTAAAGACAGAGTCTGCACTTCAAATTTATTTAAAACCAGTCTAGCACATAGATTTTTCTGCTACCAAGGTTCACATTTGTACAATAAATTAAATAAAGTATTATGCGTATATCCATTACCAATATCAAAATGCAGATCTGTACTTAAGGAATGGTTACAAAAATTAGATTATAATCTTACAGAAAAAATACTTCAATCATACTAAACAACACATTCAAATATCCTCATACGCCCCATAACGTAGAAACCAATAAACTCACACTAGCAAACGCACAAAATACATACACAAATCCTCACACACACACACACACTCACATACACACACTCACACACCCACCCACCCACACCCAAAACACACACACACACACATGAAAATCATTCGATAAATATTCTTTTTAATATGTCTAATTTCACTTTGCACATATTCAATTAGGCTCTTTTAGTTTTATAGTATAATGGGGCGTGCAAGTGAAAGCTAATCGCAGATGGCGCCACCACCGTAAGAACCTTTATCACTGTCAGTGTTAGTTAGACTGTGAGATATTATATAGTTATCTGTATCATCTATGGTTATATGTGGTAAAATTTTTTATTTTTATTTCATTGATATCAATTGATTTCTGTACAATTTTCCGATTAAAGAACATGTATTATGTTCTTTAATCGGAAAATTGTACAGAAATCAATTGATATCAATGAAAAATTCTCAATAACTGTCTCCAATTTAGGAATTCATTACTGTTCCATAGAGAAACTGCTATGATATTGGTAAGTGTGCTACTAGCGCCACTTTGACAGTTGCACGCCCCATTGTTTTTAACCGAATACAAACTTGTCTTCTCCTTATAATTTCACTAGAGCATATGTAAATATAATATTACTGATACTTTCTGTTTCCGTTGGGTGGGGACCTGGTGATTTGTAATACAGGCATTTTCTATGCCTAACACAGCTACTCACAAGTTGTAGTGTAAGATGTGGATTCATGATTAACTGTTGTGTTTGTAATTTGTGAGGAGAAATGAATAAATATATTATTATTATATTATTATTATAATAGGCTCGCGTTTGACCACCATCTCACCTGATGGTAATTGACGTTGTGGTCGAAGATGGAGCACGCTTGCCTAGAAGTAACCTATTCACTCTTGACTTAAAGACTCCCAGGTTATAGCGATCAAGAAACACAGACTCCGGCAGGGAATTCCACTCCTTAGCCGTACGCACAATGAAAGTATTCCCAAAATGTTTTGTGCGTATGTGTGGGATGTCCATCATGTAACGACGGCGCATCGCCGTTTGTCTTGATCATGGAACGGGCTTGGCGGAATTAGATTGTGTAATTCCATCGCACACTCCCCAAAATGTAACCGATAGAAAACCGATAGACTTGCAACTCGTCGTCGATGTTCAAGGCTCTGGAGCGTTGATTCGAACAGTGAATTGTTGCCAATGAGTCTCTTGACCCTTTTCTCGATAGACTCAAGCGCGTCCAGTTGGTATTTGGCAGATCCATCCTAAAGATGAGAGCAGATACTTATTGCTACTGATTCTTAGATCTACACCCACAACTTACAACGTCTGACTTTGGGCTTTATTAATTGCCATCGCAAAACATAGGCTGACTGGAAACTGGACTCGTTTAAAACTAAATGGAAAATTGTTTGGAATGACATGAATCCGAGGAATGAAAACACTTTCACCTTTCCACGCCCTGTTAAAATCTCTGCTTCTATCAGATTTTGTTGTAAATTGGACACTTTTAACCTGTTGCCATTGCAAAGTTTTGGGTGCTTTTTCTAAGAAACATTATGGGTACCGGTGCCTCCTTTTAATTTAATTTTATGTGCTGGTAGTCCAGGAGCATTGAGGGATTCTAAAAATTCTACTGGGTAGCTTGTAGATTCTCCTTCTTCCATGACTCTGTTAATGGAGATATGCTCAACATAATCCCCCGGAACATAGCTCAAAATTTCAGCGTTTATTTTTGCTGCTTGGTTGTTTCGTGGCGTCAAAATAGCTCTTTCGCAAAGCCAGAAATTTTCGCAAGTTGGTATTTGCGTTGCGTTTTCATACACAGATGATAATTATGAGGTCTTGCATTGATGAAACTATGTTACATAGGGTTTCATTAAGAAAAACTTTTCCTTGTTCCTGCGGATACACACCGTTACCGATCTCAAGTAGCAAATCTGTAAATTCTTGAGCATTTTCGTTGCCTCCAATTTGCGCATGACTATTTAATGTCAAATGCAAAGGGATAATGTAATTCGTTTGGCCATTGTGGACTCATCCCATATAATAAGGCTACAATCACGAAGAACCTTAGCTTTATCGCTGCGATCGACAGATAAACGTGCCTTTCGTTTTCCCTATTTCGAGTTGTCATCATTCGAGAACGGTTTGAACTCAGTCGAGATTCTCGCTGAGTCGAAGTTTCTGCAGCACGAAACCAAGCATGATGTTCCCGAGTTGCAGAGAGCCTTGCCTCACGACCTTCCTCAAATTCCTGTGATCGAACTAATCTCATCCTTTTAGCATTCCTGCTACATTGGGAGAGGTTCGATCTTCTTCGAGGCATTCTTACAATAAAATAGTACTTACTACTTAACACACAGTTATTTAGTAAACACGTACTATCGTAAACAATTAAATTATAAATACTTACAGATTATTATACAGACTAAGATTATCACAGTTTAAGTAATAAGTGTTGAGACGTTTAAACCAAACGTACTAACTTTATAAAACAAAATAATTGCTAGAAAAATTAATTACTAATCTGAGCTAATGAACTTATACTTAATAAAGAAAATCAAGAAAAGAAATGCCTAACCTATACCAAATACTTAAAATATTTATATACAAACCCTAAATACAAATTAAGATAAGTAAATACCCAAAAATCAAGGAAAGAACCGCCTAACCTATACCAAATACTTACAATATTTATTTACAGAATTTTAAAGAAAATTAAGAAAATGATCCTTTTTTTTTTTTTTTTTTTTTTTTTTTTTTTTTTTTTTTTTTTGGGGTGGTAAAATCATCAAATGACTTCTTCCGCTCTGGGTCAAGCGGAAGGGTGTGTCAGATTTGTACTGACTAAAAACCCACCCTGTTCCTTCGGCTGCCCTAAATTTCCGGGGCTGCGGTAACTCGGTAGAACTTTCCCGCAAAAGAAAATGAACCTAACCTACAAACCCTAAAATATAAATAAATGAAATATGCAAACAGTCAGTATTCAAGTGAATCGCAATAATCGAATGCAACTATTCGCCTATGCTCTCCAGGATACGTGCATTCGCTACCAATAACTAAATCCTTTTTTTTTTAGGTAGGGCCACTCGTAGTTCAGCACACTAAGGCTGGGTATTACTTAACCGGACTGTCCTGTGGTGACCTCTAATAAATTAAAGGCCCCCAGCCAGCTTTATATAGACACGGACGCGCAGGCGCGAGGCGTGTACGTACTCTGATAGAATACCTTAACAAATGTTCGCCATGATTCTTTAAATTGACATAACTTTTTTATTTATGAACCGATTGACATAAATTAAACAATATATGTTAAGTGAAGCTTACTAAAATATATAACTGAAAACCGCATCTAAATCGAATAAGCCGTTTCTGATATTAGCGTGCACAAACACACAGACAAAGAGACAAAAAAAAATAATTACTATTTTGGGTTCGACATCGATATAATAACAACCCCTGCTACTTCTTTTTTATATATTTCCATTGTACAGACACCACTTTTCTACAATTTTATTATATGTATAGATGTAGATAAATATGACCAACCAAACTTGTCTTGTGTTTTATTTCTAACTAGTACTTACGCGGGGCTTCGCTCACGTGGATTCTATCACAGTAAAAACATGACTCTCCTTTTTTGCAGTCGCGTAAAAAGTAGCCTATTCCTCAAGCTTCAAGCTACTTCCATACCAAGTTGCATCCAAATCCACCCAGTACTTTCGAAGATTAGCGCGTTCAAGCAAACAAACAAACAAACAAACAAACTTTTCCGCTTTATATAATATTATAAGTATAGATGTAATCTCATCATGCGCAAGAACTCAGCCCATAAGTCTCATCTTCAGATATCTACCCTTGGTTAGCTGGTGTGTAGGGAACGATCTTACAAAAGGATATGACTTTATATGACATATAAAGTCAAATTAATTCATCAAAGGTTGAATACGAGGTAATTTTATTAAAAAAAATATATATAAATAAAAAGACTTATAAAAGACTGTTAAGCATACAACGTGATAAAAACTTTTTTGCAAAAAATAAAACCGACTTCCATATCAAAACACTACAAAGCCAAAAATAATTTTAATTTCGGTAGTCGGTGTTATTGGTTTTGTATTTTCTTTTTTTTCACACCGCCTTCCGAAATTAAAATTATTTTTGGCTTTGTAGTGTTTTGATATGGAAGTCGGTTTTAATTTTTTGTAAAAAGGTTTTTATTTTCGTGCTTTTTAGTGGGTTAGTGAATTTTCCAAATCGGTTCGTAAATGACGGAGTTATGCGCGAACAAAAAACGCAATGCAGTGTAAACGAAAAGATCATCAACATAAATGTTTTTTTAGACTTTTGTTGATTTTTCGGAAACGGCTTGTCCGATTTCGATAAAATTTTCATGGGACCATTTAAGAAGTATACCCTTTCTAACAAGATAAGAATTTTTCAAATCGGTTCGCAAGCGATGGAGTTATGCGCGGACAAACATAAAAAAAAAAAAAATACAAACATCCGAATTGACAACCTTCTCCTTTTTTAGAAATCGGTTAAAAAAAGGTTCATGTTGTATGCTTAACAGTCTTGTAAGTATATTTTACATCAAGTCAGCAGCTTAGTCTACACTCAAACATCTGAAGGAACCAGGCATGCCCATGTATTCCTCATTGAATTTCTCTGCATTTCTTTTAGTTTCGTCTGTACAAGCCTTGAACATTACTTTGAAATACTCCATATATTTTTGAGAACTTATTTCTTGAAACACTTCCGCTGTAAAGAAAAAAAAGTATGTTAGTTATTTATGCAGTAAATTCTGTCTTTCAAACTAACCAAAGGCAATAGTTGTCCCAGTAACTGGATTGTGAAGGCCAGATAGGAAGTCATTACATGTACAAACTTGACAAATAAAAGAAAAAGGACACTTCCAGTAAGACTGGAAAGTGACTCCAACAAACTTGGGAAAAGGCTAGACACAGGTTATTTGAAAAAATACACGGTTGATTTTTTCAAATAACCTGAGTCTAGTCTTACTGGGTGCAGTTGAGTACTAGTATTTTACATGGAACGACTATCTCTATATGGCTACTACAACCCTGTTAAAACTAAATTAGAAGTTCATTCCCTTTGAATACAAAATGCGGTCTCTAACCTTCGGCATACAAGGTGAAAAAAAATCCTGACATATAGGTACAGGTCGGTATAGGTTAAATTAACCCTACAAGAGATTGTCTCTACTTTGTGTGTGTAGTATATCACTAAGTTAATGAATAAGATACAAAAAGTATCAAATTAAATATTTATCATAAAAAACTTTTTTGCAAAAAATAAAACCGACTTCCATATCAAAACACTACAAAGTCAAAAATAATTTTAATTTCGGTAGTCGGTGTTATTGGTGTTTGGTATTTTGAAATAAAACCACGAACTGATTGTTACACAAACACTATATAATGAGACAAGCACTTTAATAACACTGTTTACATAGGTTGCAGACTTTTGTATTAGGTTTAGACAATTAAATTGATGATATTTAAGTAAGAGGTAAGCGTGCTGCTTTGAGACACAGACGGAAGAGAGATAGATTATGTAAGAGTGAGACAACAATACAGTAGTAGGAATAGTTACTAAACATTCTCGCACCTTATTTTTAAAGTAAAGCTACATACTATAATATAAGAGTATTAAGTAAGTTTATACAATCATCAAAATTGAATAACTGATTTTTTAACAAAAGCAACTATAGATGTAAGATGTATAGGTATTACATACATACATAGTATAATAAGATTTAAAGTTAGTTTTACTATTACAGATATTTTGACACACAAGTTTACATACTTAATAGTAACAAAGAAAAATCTTAATAGTAACGAAGAAGTACAACTTAATTATAGTAGCTTAATTCTAATTAATTTAGAACAAGTTTATTAGGTAATAAAATTAATTTATGAATAGGTCTAGTATATTCACTCTTAGAAGTGCGAATCACTGCTGATCTAACTAAACCATCAGTTTTATTTTTATTGGTAGAAATAACTCTGCCTAAGGGCCAAAAGGTGGGTGGTGTATTCTCATCTTTAATTATAATAAGATCACCAGTCTTTAAGTTATTTTGTACCTGTAACCATTTATTTCTAGATTGCAGTTCCGACAAGTAATTACAATAAAATTGCTTCCAAAACTTTTGTTTAATTTGTATAATTTTCTGATAGATATTAATTCTAGATTCGTTTAGGTCTAATAAATTGGGTTCAGGTAGGTCAGTCAAGGCTGTACCTATGATAAAATGAGCTGGAGTTAAACAATTTAAATCATAAGGTAAGTCTGTTAATGGATATAAAGGTCTTGAGTTAAGAATACTTTCAATTTGTGTTAATATGGTATAAAAAAACTCATATGTCAACTTAGTGCTAAACAAGTGTTTCTTAAGTAAAGATTTTACTGATTTTATACCAGCTTCGTATATGCCACCCATGTGACTAGCTAGTGGAATTGTAAACTTATATTCTATACAGTTTGCAGATGCATAGTCCAGTATATTACTATAACAAGTTTCATTTTTAAACATTTTGTACAGATCATGTAATTCGGTTTTGGAACCTTTAAAGTTAGTTGCATTATCTGTGTATAGACAAGTTGGTATACCTCTCCTGGAGACAAATCTTTTTAGAGCACAAATAAATGATCGAGATGACATATCAGTCACCAATTCAAGGTGAATGGCACGAGTAGACAGACACACAAATAAACATATGTATCCCTTTGAATACTTGCAATTTCTAGTCATAGAATTTCTAATAGATATAGCACCACTGAAATCGATTCCTACATGAGTGAAGGCACGTGTTAAATTCACTCTAGGTGCTGGGAGACTTGCCATTTGCTGTCCACAGACCTTGCCCTGGTATCTAATGCATCGGACACAGGAGTGAATACATTTTTTCACCTCACATCTGCCATTAATAGGCCAATATTTCAATCTCATGTTATAAAGAGTGCATTGAATACCTGCATGTAATAATTTAGTGTGATAATGTTGTACAATGATAGACGTTATATGATCTTTTGCAGGTAATATAATAGGGTGTGCCTGATTGTAAGGTATATCTGCGTGTTGTATACGACCTCCTACTCTTAGAAGATTGAAGTCATCTAAGAAGGGGTTCAATTTCTTAAGTGGACTTGATGTAAATGTATATGACTTTACCTTGTTTGTGTTTATGTGTTGAGAGACGTTTGTGTGAGTGGACTGTATTTCATGAATTTCCTTTGAAAATGAATTATATTGACATGTTTTTATTATAAAGTCATGTGCATTTTTAAGCTCAGAAATAGATAGATAAGATGTGAGTTTGTTTTTATTTTTTATATTATGTATGAATCTAAATAAGTAGGCCATAGATCTGATCAAACTTGTGAAATTTGAATGTTTGCAAAAGCTCTCATAGAATGAACTATAATTTATATGGGGTGTTACCGAAGCAGTAAACACACCACTTTGATAAGGTGAGGATTTTCCTGGTTGAGCCTGAGTGAACTCAGTTGGCTGTGGTGTATGTGTTATAGGCCATGATGTAATATCTTGACACAACCATGATGGACCATGCCACCATAAGGTACATGACTGTAAGGCAGTTGGCATCACTCCCCTACTGATTAAGTCAGCGGGATTTTGTTTAGTGTTGACGTAATACCAATCACGACTTTGAGTAGTTTCAATAATTTGCATAAGGCGGTGTGTGACATAAGTATCATGTTTAGATTTGTATGGTGATCTAATCCAGTTGAGTACGATGGATGAGTCTGTAAAGAGATGTATTTGATTTATGGTAATTATATCTTTTGTTAGAGCAATAAATCTATTGGTAAGTTGAGCCAAAAGAAGTGCTCCACATAATTCCAATCTAGGGATTGATTGTTGTTTTTTAATAGGGGAGACTTTAGATTTGGCGGTAACCAAAGTACAAGTAGGCTGTTTGTTGGGATAAGTAGCCCGTAAGTACAAACAAGCACCATATGCTTTACTTGAAGAGTCACAAAAACCTATTAAAATAATATTGTTAGGATTATCTGTAAAATAATATCTAGGTATTTGAATATTTATTAAATTATGCAATTGATTAATAAAATTCTGCCAAGTGGTTTGTATCTCCTGTGAAACAAGAGAATCCCAGTCAGTGTTCTGTTTCCAAATATCTTGCATCAGAATTTTAGCTAATATAGTGACAGGTGCTAAGAGTCCTATAGGGTCGAAAATTTGAGCTATTTGGGACAAAATATTCCTTTTTGTGCAAGGGATATTGGTAAGATGTGGGATAAAGACTTGAAGTGTATCTTCAGCAGGCAACCAGGTAATACCTAAGGTTTTCACTGAGGTAGGTGGTATAAAGTTATAAGTAGAAGTAGTTGAAACATCTATGTCTTTATCTTTCTGTGAAGTTTGTAAGGGTAGGTTTTTGAACGAAGGGTCTATGCTTGCTAAATAATTGTTTAAATCTGGATGATTAGATGTCCACTTGTGTAATTTGAATCCAGCTTTGCTTAACAAGTCAATAAGTTCTGAACATAATTGAAAAAGCTTTTCTTTAGATTTTTCTCCACATAAATAATCATCCATATATGAACTATTTTTTATACAGTTAACTGCCAATTTATGTGACTTTGTGTATTTTTCGGCTAAATATAACATTGTACGACATGCTAAGTAGGGTGCACTTTTTGTGCCATAAGTAACTGTGTCTAATTCAATACACTTAAGTTTCTCATTTGGAGAGTCTCTCCATAATATTCTTTGTAGTCTAGTTTGTTGCGGATTAATAAAAATACCACGAAACATTTTAACTATATTGCAAGAAAATGCATATTTATATGTCCTAAATCTGATAATAATTTCAAATAAATCATTGTATATATTGGGACCTTCATACAAGATATCATTAAGAGATATTCCAGATGACGTTTTTGCACTAGCATTAAATACAGTGCGTAACTTTGTTGAAACACTATCAGGTTTCAAGATAGCAAAGTGTGGCATATAGTATGTATTTAGTTCTGTAGGTGAGAAATGATTAATATAATGAGCATGGCCAAGATCTATAAATTCGTGAATAAATGCCTTATATTGTTTATATAGTTCAGGGTCCTTACTCATTTTGGATTCAAGTTGAAGTAATAATTTGTAAGCAATATTGAATGAATTACCTAATTCTTTAATCCTGTGTGTTTGAATAGGTAAGTTAACTATGTAATGTCCTAATTTGTTTTGTATAGTTGTGGAACTGAAGAGCTGCTCACAGTATTTATCCATGGGTGAGAGCATCTTTTTCTTAGAAACAGGTTCCTCCTGCTCCCAAAAAGATTGTAGCAATTGATCTGTTGAGTTAGAGGACTCAGAGGTAACACACATGCTAACATGAGCACTGAGCAAGGTAGCTAAGCTGCTGTCCATGGCAACTGGACCAGAAACAACCCACCCGAAAGCAGTGTCTATAAGATATGGCAGATTAGGACCAAGCTTCATGCGTCCAGATTGCATAATAGAATAAAATAGTTCAGCACCAATGAGTATGTCTATTGTACTTGGAATATAAAAGGTTGGGTCGGCGAGTGTTTGCGCTTGTTTGTAAGGAATAGGCCAAGTGTGCGTAGCTATGAATGTATGTGGTAGTGGCACAGTAATTTTATCCATAATAATCAATGAGAGATTGGCAGTGTAGTCATTATAGCGAGATGAAATAATGGCATTAGCACTCACTTGTGTTGGCTTTTGGCTGTTGCCAATACCTTGTATGAGACAAGCATTGTTTGTTAGTTCAAGCTGCAGTTGCGTAGCAAGTCTGTGGGTAGCAATGTTTACTTCGCTTCCAGCATCCAGTAGAGCACGAGCATTCACCCACTTTCCTGATGGGCCTTGTATGCGTATGATAGCTGTGGAGAGTAGAATTTGATTTTTATTAACACTGGACACTAGCACAGTTGAAGTTGAGGGATTGTTATGAGAATTGTTAGTGTGTAATAACTGTGTACAGTCGAGCTGAGAAGTTGTAGAAGACTTCTGTGTTTGCGGTGAAATATTATTATGTAGTAGCACTTGCGGGTGTTCATTTAATGTAGTAGTAGGTAATATGTTTTGTGATGATTGGGGTATGTCTTGTAATGTAGTAGATGTATGACTGACCTGTAGTTGGTTCTTATCCATATGTATGCTTGTGTGGTGTCTACCGTGACACTTTAAGCATTTATATTTTGAGCACTTATGCTTAGATTCATAAGGCTGTAGACAATTATAACACAAGAGTTTAGCTTTAATAAGCTGTATACGATTAGGTATAGTTAGTTCTAGGTATTGAGGACACTTAGACAAGGTATGTTTGCTTTGACATAATATACAAGATAAATTAGATGTTGCTGATGATAAATGACTTGTTTTTACATTTGAATTATCGTTGGTTTTGTTATCATTTAACATCTCAAATGCTGTACGCCGTAAATTTAAAAATTCCAATAGTTCAGCTAATGTTGCTATGGTGTTTTCTTTTCTATTTATTTCCCATGCAGCACGTAAAGAGTTATCCAATTTTTGACAAAT
The DNA here is from genome assembly GCA_943138885.2 of Tholera decimalis. Lineage (NCBI taxonomy): Eukaryota > Metazoa > Arthropoda > Insecta > Lepidoptera > Noctuidae > Tholera > Tholera decimalis. The sequence continues at coordinate 8,107,246 of OW964568.2, forward strand.
TAAAAATACAAGTAAAGCATCCCAGCTTTCTACAGGCAAGTTAATTGACTTTAATGAGTCTAGACTTTGCTGCAAGGTAACTAAAAAGTCTTTTAAGTTAGTTTTTGTAATTAAATTGAGCTTCGTTAACATAGCTTTGAAATGAAAGTTAACAACAATAGATTTGTTTTCATACCTTTTTGATAGGATATTCAATGCTTTTTCGTAATTCTCCTCTGTGATTAACAATGACGAGATAAGACCGGCGGCTTCTCCAGCGAGGGCAGACTTCAAATATTGCATTTTATTCACCACAGGTAAGTCCGCGTTGTCCACTGATGCGTAAAATATGTTTTTGAAGGTTGACCATTGTCTGATGTCGCCATCGAACCTCGGTAGTTCAAGCTGCGGTAACCTGACACGTGGTTTTTTATTGTTGCACTCATGCACAGTTGTAGAATTATGTCCAATGGATAGATTTGCCGATTGTTGTTGTGAATTATTTGTCAATTCCTCGAGTTTAGCCATTGTGCTGTAGTATCGTTCTTCAAAGGTTTCTCGTTCCAGTTCATGTGCTGACTGATGGTCAGGGTCAATGTCCGCTATTTCTATTTCCAACTGTATGTCTTTAAAGCGCTGAATCATGGAGCCGAGTTCCAATTTCCTGACCTCAAGATCGCGATTAGTGTTGCGGTCTTCACTGTAGCCATCGACGAAGTTCATGATTCTTGTTAGTTTTCCTTTTAGAGCACCTCTCTGGACCTTCAGTTTGTTGAGGGGCATTTTCTTGAAAATTATGAGAAATTGTAATGCACGTAGTACTTTTCAATATTGTAATGTATTTGTAGTAGATATTTAGATATGATTCACACTGATTTTCCACGATTTCTTTTTGCGGAGCGTGTTGTCGACTTGTTGTTTTTAGAGATGGCGGGGCAAATAGGAGCAGCGCAGCCGCGCTAGCGCATACGAGTGAAAGAGAAAAACGATGTCCGGTGTACCGGGGCGACCACGGTCGCGCGCCTGTGAGGCTATTTTGTTGTCTTCTAGCTCCGTTGGTGGCGCTAGACGTTGAGAGCTCGTTCCGTCGCGTCGGTAAAACAGTCGGGTTTTACGTTGTATGATGTTGGCTTGGCGCTGGCAAATATGGCGGCTTATAGACGGCTCGAAGAACCAATTTTATGTTTGGTATTTTGAAATAAAACCACGAACTGATTGTTACACAAACACTATATAATGAGACAAGCACTTTAATAACACTGTTTACATAGGTTGCAGACTTTTGTATTAGGTTTAGACAATTAAATTGATGATATTTAAGTAAGAGGTAAGCGTGCTGCTTTGAGACACAGACGGAAGAGAGATAGATTATGTAAGAGTGAGACAACAATACAGTAGTAGGAATAGTTACTAAACAATTGGTTTTGTATTTTCTTTTTTTTCACACCGCCTTCCGAAATTAAAATTATTTTTGACTTTGTAGTGTTTTGATATGGAAGTCGGTTTTATTTTTTTGCAAAAAAGTTTTTATTTTCGTGCTTTTTAGTGGGTCAGTGAATTTTCCAAATCGGTTCGTAAATGACGGAGTTATGCGCGAACAAAAAACGCAATGCAGCGTAAACGAAAAGATCATCAACGTAAACATTTTTTTAGACTTTTGTTGATTTTTCAGAAACGGCTTGTCCGATTTCGATAAAATTTTCATAGGACCATTTGGAAAGTATACCCTTTCTAACAAGATCAGAATTTTTCAAAGCGGTTGGCAAACGACGGAGTTATGCGTGGACAAACATAAAAAAAAAAATACATACATCCGAATTGAGAACCTCCTCCTTTTTTAGAAGTCGGTTAAAAAAAATACTTAAAATCACATACTCTCTCCGTGAATTCAACAAAATATTATCATTAATTTCATTCCTTTATTTATTTCATAAACAATTTTAACATTGTGTTGAAATTATCGCTCTAAAGACACACAAACATAAAAAAAAAAATTGGTGATTATGTCAAATATAAACAAAGTAAAAATTAAAAATAAATACAAATTCAACCGTTACAAGTCAGAAGTAAAAAATAATAATAATAATCAAAATTTAAATAATAATATCAATTAAATTAGCAAGTCCACTATATTACGATGTCCAAATTATGTCAAATAGATATTGTAAAACGAACACCAAAAGGGTTACCTACAGATCAACCATTGAAAATGTCAAAATAAAAATAAAAAATACGCAATTAAATAGGGACAATAAGTTAATACAGTCTAGTTGTATGTGTCACAGGTAAACTCTTCAAGTGTGTAATAGCATTTTTCTACAAGAAACGATTTCAGTTGTTGTTTAAATTGAGTAATATTATATAAGGTCTTAAATTCAACAGGGAGTTTATTAAAACACTTGACAGCTTGAAAGCCTGCAGCATGACTTACTACTTTAATGTGTGGATGAATGTCATACTGCAAATCCTTACGCCTTGTGGCTTCTCGCTTTTTCCGTACTTCGGTAGTTTCAACCGTGTTAAGCTTTTTCATGAGGTCGGTAAGTATAATTAACAAATATAGGCAAGGGACAGTTAATATCTGCAGATCTTTGAAGTACTGCTTACATGATTCCCACTGTGGAATTCTCACCATAGTGCGCAAAGCCCTTTTTTGAACGACAAACGCAGTGTTCACATTGTACGCATAACTACCTCCCCATAAAGAAATACTATACCTAAGTCTGGACTCGACTAGTGAATAATATACCGCTTTTAAGTGTTCCATAGATACCTCATCGCGAAGACTTCTGAGGGCATAGCAATCCGAGCTAATAGAACTTTCTACTACTGACAGTTCTTTTTTCCAGTTTAACCTTTCGTCAATGTGAATACTCAAAAATTTAACGCTGTCTACTAAGTCTATATTCTTATTATTCAAAGCTATGTCAATCATGTCCTTATTTCTCGAAGTCGTCCTAAATAACATGGCATTCATCTTACTTGTGTTTAGGTTCAGAGTATTAATAGTGAACCATGAATTAAAGAGTTCTAGTGCCATATTTACTTTATTACTTAAAGTTGCTATATCACCAGCAGACAGTATAGCATTTGTGTCATCAGCAAAAAGAACAAGTTCTGTATCAATATGGTTTTGCATGTAATTGATCAAATCATTGATGAATAAAATGAAAAAGATTGGCCCCAATATTGAACCTTGCGGGACTCCTTTTCGTAATATTTTAAGACCTGATTTATAAACTCTTTCGCAATTATCCTCAACTACTTTAATTTCCACGTATTGCTTACGATTTTCTAAGTAAGATTTGAATAGATTTAAAACCGACCCTCTCACACCGTAATATTCCATTTTTGCTAATAGAAGCTTGTGATCGACTGTGTCAAAAGCAGAGCTTAGGTCCAGAAATAATCCTACAACTTTTAATTTCTTATTTATCTTGTCAACTACTTCCTCCATTAATGCAACAATTGCATCATTTGTTCCCACATATTTTTGATAGCCGAATTGTCTGAAATTGAGTATTTTATTGCGATATAGATGTCGTTGCAGTCAGTTTTTAAGAATTTTCTCAAAAATTTTCGATGTTATAGGTAAGAAGGATATAGGTCTGTAATTGTTGGGATCTAATTTGGAACCTTTTTTATAAATAGGTAAGACTCTTGCTATTTTTAGTTGTTCAGGGAATATACTACTCTTCATACACATATTAACAAAATGTGCCAGAGGTTCTGCTAATAATACGATATGATCTTTAATTACACGTATTGGTATTTCATCATAACCATAAGATCTCTTGTTTGCCATTGTATTGACAATTTTTGTTATTTCACATGCTGTCACTTGTTGACACGTCATTTCTTCATCAACTCTGAACCGATTATCTTGCAATGTTTTCATGGCTTGTTCAAAAGTACTAGAATCTCTAACTTTCTCAGCTTTATCAAAAGATTTTGAGAAAATATCAACTATTTCCTGGGGATTTGTAACAATTTTATCATTAACTTTGAGCCGCATGTTTTTATAGTCATCCCTTTTAGGATCTTTATTCCTGTGTCTATTTATAATTCGCCATATAGCTTTTGAGGAATAATTTGCTTTATTAATCTCCGTCCTGACCGCCAGCCGCCTGGCTTTTTTTAAGACTTGTCTATATATTTTAATGTAATTTTTTGAATATGTCCGTATTTCCTCAGTGCAAGTTTTAGTTTTATTTATGTTTTGAAGTAGAAATCGTTTCATTTTACTAGAGACTTTAATTCCCTTTGTTATCCAGGGTAGCTTGTGACTCCTTTCAATATTCACACGTTTTTTCTTCTTTTTAAAACTATCACGGAATATCTGATCAAATTTCTTTAAGAAGCCATTTATATCTTCTTCCATCCAGTTAACATTCAATATATTTTGCCTAAAAGATTTTGAGTTTACTGCACTGAAATGTCTGATCTCAATATTTAGAAAATTTTTACTCTCATCGACTGAAACTTTCTCTGTATGTAATCCACAAAACAAAGCTGCATGTCCGTCAGCTAAGCAATTATGGTCAATATGGTGTTCGTTGAAACTATTATCCGGAAGATTCGTCAAAAAATTATCCAAACAAGATTGTGCATTATTCCGTCTATACGTAACTTCGTTAATAATAATAGGTCTAAAGTTATATGAAGTCAGTAGTGTTAAAAAATTGATAGATTTTTTGTCTGTCTTAAGTAAATCAATGTTAAAATCTCCGCAGATTATGCATTTTTTATTAAAAAAGTGTTCAAGCAACTGTTCTAACTTAGATAAAAATGTTTCATAATTCTCACCGACCGGATTTCTATAACAACAGAAGATGTAGATGTTAGAGGTAACATCTTTAACGCCACATATTTCAAAACATTCAATTTTGTACAATTTTTTACAGAAAGCGACCTCTTCACATGCCATATAATTGCTCGCCAGTATAAGACTACCACCCCTTTTTTTATTTTTTCGTGCAGTAAATGAAACCGTTTTATAGTCATCTATACTAAAACTTGAAGCTGACTCTATCGTCAAAAAATGTTCCGTTATGCACACATACAAATTTTTTAGTTTTATATCTTGTAAATATACCTCTAATTCATTTTTTTACTACTTATACCACACACATTCTAGAGATAAATATTAAGGAAGCTATTTTTACTAAGAGGATAAGATATAGCTATTGAGCTTTGGGACTTTTCAGGTAATTTAGGGACGAATGCCGATGGTTTTTTTAATTACTAGGTGAAGCTTTGATTGAGTTTCGCTCTCTGTTTGTGTTTATTTATTATTGTAACACTTATGCTGTCTATCATTAATTGCAATGTAGTTTAAGTAATCATTTCTGTAGGTACTTCAATTTTAGTATTTCCTTATGAATGAGCCTACTTGCTTGCCTTGTATTTATATATTTTGAAAATAATTTAATATTTGTATGATCCTGATCCAATGGTAAAAATATTGAATGAATGAAATTACTACATACTAGTTGCAATGAGCTATTGAGCATATTAACATTTAGAAATTTGTTTTTATAGAGTTTGCCAACCAAGACGTTTGTATGTTTTACTTGACTCAAGATATTATACAAGTTTGATTGACATTCCAAAGGATTTAAATCGTTAGACCCCGCTAGTAATAAAATATAGTCGTAGTTGGTAAAATCTTTACACTCATTTACACATGAACTTATGACTTCAGCCATACGGGCTCCTGGCTTAATTACCATGTCACTTGGAACGCGTTTCCCAGTAGCTCTTGTAGCAACCTTCTCATATTAAGTCCTGCTTGGTCAGCAAAGATTTTCAAATTATGTTTTCTTGGCTCTCATGTTTTTGTGTGCGATTCTACATATTTTTGTAAACTTAAATGTTTATAGCTATGATCTGAATCCAGTCTCTTACGTTTATTCAGTGTTTCTGTAGTCTCTGTGTCCACTATCCTGCCCATTTCAACGATACCTTTACCTGCAATAGGTCAATATGATGGCTGGTTGCCTATTGTCGTATTCTTTAAATCGCGTTCTGCTGATAAAGGTTGCTCGAAAAATTTACTTAAATTGTTCATGTCGTCACATTTATGGGTATTTCCAATATCTAGTTCTTTGGAAGATGTCCTAGTTAAGCCTTCTCTTATGTTGCATGTCCTATATCGCTTCCGATATTGTGGAGAATAGAACTTGTTGGGGGAGGCAATCGATTTGTTGGTGTTATTTACTTGTATAGCGCCTACCGATTTGTATAGATTTATTTTACGCTGCGCTGTTGATAATTATTTTTTCAAGGCACTATTCTCAATGTTTAAACCTTCATAGTTAGCGCTTTGCAGTTCCTGATATAATTCGTCAATTTTATCTTTAAGTTCTGTCATTTCGTCTCTGTTGTTATGACAGTTTGGTAAACTTTGGTATGAAATATCTAATTCATACTTACTGTCTTGGAAATCCAAACTTTGCCTGCGATGCCTTCTTTTTGTGTTAACGTTTTGAATCTCTTCCATATTCGCTATAGTTATGATAATTACCCTTACATAACCTACAAAAAGTATCTGGTATATGTTGGGCTCGAACTCGGAGTTTGCCGGTTAGTTATGTCAGTCGGTAACTTCAGCAGTGTACCACTGACGCTGTTGTCTTACATTCGAAAATTAGCTTCACTATTAATGGTACCACCCACTGTTTTACCGATCTTTTAGTTCTCTTTGACTAAACTAGATGTCACTATTTACAAGTATTATTGCTGTTTATGTTTGAATAAAAAACGATATTTTTATGAATCCAGTTCTAGTTTTCAAGTGTAATTAAGAAATTTCTAGTTGTTGAGCGATCACTTAGCGTAAATATGCACTATTCTGCTTGTTTGCACTACATTATTTGTTCCAAACTTCACTTTTTTGTCTTTCTTTCGTCTTTTCGACAAACACACAAATTGTTTTTTTTTTTTTTCAATTGTATGAGTTCTTCTTATTATTTTGTCCGTATAACACTAACACCCATTAATTGTCCACATTTATTTAATTTTTCATCAGTTTCAAGGTAAAATAAAAACTTTTACAATTTTTATGTGATATTTAAATACAGAGCCGATGTTTACTTCATGGCAGCGCCATCAATACAATCAGGTCAAATAAAAAATGAATATTTTTTTTCTTAATGTAACACAATTATTTTACTTATAAAATAAAACTAGATTGATTTGGCATCATAAAAATAATCACAATTAGCATTGTATGGCTATTTGAGTGAGATAATTTGTTATCTAAATCAGTCCAATTTGACACATGAAATTCACATGTTCCATACATATATCGCGGCATTACATTTGAAATAACCGTTCAGAGTCTTCTCATCTTTTGGACTTGGACAGAAAAAACATGTCTGAGACCTTCTTGGTTGCTTTTGCATGCGTCTCTTATGTCGTGGAATATGTGGATTGACTTTTCTTTGCCTAATGTGGTCTTCGAGCAAAGACAGTCTCTATTGCTTGATGAAGTTCTTCCTTAGGGTCGTTTTGTTCCTTTCAATGCCATTATTCAACATAAATTGCACAATAAAAGCATTTATACTAGCATAGTTCATCATGAAAAAATACGGTAAGAGGCCAGCGTTTACAGTTGCGGGATACACCGTATGTTCTTGCAAGTTTACGGAAATAAACGCATATATTAATAGTTTATCGACAGGTTTCCGAGATAAAAAGATTGAGGTGTTGATGTTGTATCGCTAAATTAGGTTCAAGGTTTATTTTAGCATCTTCCACGTCCGTATTACTTTGAACTTTAGAAGCCTCGCTGATATGATCTGCTTCGTCGTCACAATGGGGAAGAAAATTTTTCGTTATCTTACGAAATTTCGTTTCCTTCCAATAAGGCAGCCGCAATACGGTCGTCTTGCAGGTTGTTAGACATATTCACAATCTGTACATATAATACAAATGAAAAGAGAATATATAATTCATTAATTGTAAGTGTAAATAACGAAAAAACACAGAAGTAGGCACAAACTTTTTTACGACGTCAATACACCGTGGGGTTAAAAGCGCCCAGGAACCACTTTGAGTGTATGCATAGACGACGCTGGTGCGTGCAGTACAAATATAACTCTATGCTTCGATGCAGCCCTATTTAATCTCCAGCTACTGTGAAAGTCAAGTTATTTGATTGCGTTTTAATATACAATCAACTCGATTTAAAAGTGTTGGGGTTAAAATAAGCCCACCTTGTACGGCGAAGATTAAGTCAAGAGTGAATAGGTCCGGCGGCGCAGCGTCGTGGGACGCGGTGATTTCCTTCTGCGAAGTTGTCATGTCGCAGAAGGAGGCTGTGGAAAGGGAGACGGAGATCTTGAGTGCTCTCCTGGCCTGCAGAAGGCACACCGGGCGTCAACGGAGGGCAGACAATGCCCTCTAGCGGCCCCCCTAAATGGGTCGAAGGACGGTGCGATTGGAGATGTCCGTAGTCCTCTATAATACTAGACACGAGGTAGTTGGCAGCGCATTTTGTTCCACGCGCGCCCTTCTCAGAAGTCGCAGGCGGAGCTAAACACCTCACCTCCTTTAAAGATGACCGGCACTGGTCGGGGGCCGCGTTGAAGAATACATATGTGTTACCGCAGCCCCCGGCGCATGTGTATGAGGGAACACGGGGTGGTTTTAGTCAGTAAGAATCTGACAGACCCCTTCGCACGCCCCAGAGCGGAGAAAATGCATGAGGATTTCCAACCCGAAGAAGAAATAGAGGTTACTTCTAGGTAAGCGTGATCCATCTTCTATCACATCATTAGGTGAGATGTAGGTACAACGCGAGCCTATAATTAGTAAAATATAAATAATATTAGGTACATACTATACAAGGAGTCCAAAGGTTTCTGTTTTCCCCCGTAATCTGCAGGTAGCAATTCCTTTGGTATTACTTTATGTAAATCTTCTACGGATTGTTGTACATATATTCTGTTAGCAATCTTCTCGCTAACAAATTGTTTGAAGATATTGATGAGCAATCCAACGGCTTTTGACTCTGTCATTATGTTAATGCTTTTTAGTCTAGTTCCGTAGCCTTCCTGTAAATATATAGTTAGTTAAAAATTTGTTTGAATAGAGCAGTGGTAACCCAGTGCTGTTGTTGTGGTCGCAGGTTATAATCTAGTGTTACTACTGCTCTCCAAACGGTGAAAAACACTGACATATTTTAGGAACCGAAAGTCGATGACATGTTCATACCCGTCATCGACTTTCAGTTCCTCCATTCCCTGACATAGAGGAGGCTTATGTTCCAGCAGTAACTTTACACGCTGATGTTTATGATGTTACGATAGTTACAGTTTGAGGTTTTCTGCAGGTCGCAGTTGCACTGGCAGTACCAACACAAGATGAACTGGGAAGATGGGATAGCTAAAAATTAATATTGTTAATTAGGTGTGTTTACATTTTTGGTGTACAATAAAGTATATTCTTTCTATCTACCTCTCTGTTTATCTATAATATAAATATATATCTATCTATCTATGATACAACAATTTGAGATGATTTGAGAAGATGAGTCGAGGTAAGATGCATTTCACACCAGATCTAGCAGTTTTAAATTTAGTTACGATACGTTGATCGAGGTATAGATGTCGCCAAATAACTTGGCAAGGTTTGTGGCGTAGTGGGGGTAAGTTCGCGCATCGTGCACTTAGTGGAAGAAAAATGTGGTCACTTTTACTGCTTGCCATTATTCTATGATTATTGCCATCATTTATTTTTAATCATATCTGTTCAGAAGAATGTTAAAGAAAGAAGAGGAATTTATTCGTTAATTCGGTATTATAAATAAAACATATATAATTCATAAATACATTTAAAAGTGATAAAAATGTATTTAAAAAAACATTAAAAATAATATGTTCTCGTTGGCACAATTAGTTAATAAAACTGCTACAAGGGGTAGCAGTTTTATTAACTAATTATGCCAACGCCTATTCTTCTTTTTTTCCGGTGTCCTAAAGACAGTGACGAATTCGGAATTTCAACCTTCCTTAACTATTGTGTCTAAATGTTCTTTCTGACGTTATAATAGTCTGCGTAAAACGGTATTTGGTCCTGGCATTGTAATCAAGGTAACAAAAAATAAATTTAAAACAACAACTCGTAACAAAAACAAAGGATACAACTTTCGTGTACGCAAGTGTATTCGGGAGCAAATTGAACGAGAACTACTGGCGCACCAATCGCACGCTCGGAGCGGCGCTACGTCATACCCCGCGTCCCGCTGACAACCGCTGACACCTAAAAATCGACTTCTGCGCATTGAACGACTCTTGCCAAGTTATTTGGCGTTACCTATAGTGAATGTTAATCGAATCAGAAAGTGGCACTAAAATAAAACTTAATCAAGGAAAATAATGTGATGGTAGATTCTATGAAGCATCTAGTGGACTAGACTAAACTACTACTTCGACTAAACGGAACCCTTATATACTCGTCCTGTCTGTCTGTTCATCCGTATGTCACGGACGGACCATCTTCAATTTCAAATTCACCATTTTATTCTAAAACTATTAGGTTGTTCACACCAAACATGTGGTAAGAAAAAGATACTTTATTTCAAATGTTAGAGTCTTTTAATTTATTAAATATATATAATTTATATATAATCTCCTTCGCTTTCCATTACCGCCTGCCAGCGCTCTGGAAGACTTTGAATACTTTTAAACTTTTTATTTTTCTTGCACTGTCTGAAAATGTCTTCTAATGAACTAGTGAGCTGATCCCAACTATCAAACGTGTTACCTCGCAACATTCTCTTCAATTCCCCAAAACAGCCATAGTCCAGGGGGTTTAAATCTGGTGAGTAAGGAGGATGTGTCCAAAGAGCTATATTTTTTTCTTCAAAAAAATCTGTAACAATCTTGGCTCTGTGCGGGCGAGCATTGTCCTGGAGAAGTACAGGTCGAGTACATTTTGTTTTATTCATCCATTCCAGGATTTCTTCATTGAGGATAGAAATATACACTGAAGCCGTCATTGCTTGATCTTGGTCTAGAAGCCTATAAAATGCGATGCCGTCGAAATCTAATGCCACCAGTAGCATCCTCTTCCTCTCGTGAATGTTGAACGCCACAACATCGGGCGGATTCTCATGGGGATAAGTACAGGGACACCCAAATTTCGTCAATTGCGAGAGTTCTCCTGAGTATGTCAGGGTTCTTTTTGTATTCTGTTAAGTTACACTTAACAGCTAACAATCGATGATCGTTTTGGTCTTGACTCAGAACATGTGGTATCCACCTACCAAGTTTCTTGGACAAAATTTTTTTTTATTTTTTTTATTTAAAATAGGTTCGTGTTTGACCACCATCTCACCTGATGGTAAGTGATGATGTGGTCGAAGATGGAGCACGTTTACCTAAAAGTAACCTATTCACTCTTGACTTAAAGACTCCTAGGTTATAGCTATCGGGAAACACAGACTCCGGCAGGGAATTCCACTCCTTAGCCGTACGCATAATGAAGGTATTCCCAAAACGCTTTGTGCGTATGGGTGGGATGTCCACCATGTAACGATGGCGCTTCGCCGTTTGTCTTTTTTTTTTGTTTTTTTTTTTTCATATTTTAAATGAAGAATTTCATATAAAATATGCCAAACTGAAGATATTGGTAAGTTCAAGTGCTGGGAAATTTAGCGCACTGAATAGCCTTTATTATTCTTCAATAACTCCTCTACATCATGCGTTCTCTGCTTCCAATCAGTTGGTTCTCTATGGTCACCTCCTCTCCTTTCTTCCACTTCAAACTGGTTCTTCCTGATTCGAGTCACCCACGATTCTACTGTGCGTTGACTGTAGGCTTGTCCACCTAACAGTAGCACTAGCTGTTTATGGATTTGCTTTGCAGTCCAGCCGAGACCCACTACAAACTTGATGAAAACACTTTGCTGATAATCATCGATTGAGTTTTTTAATTGTGTTTGATCCATTTCTCACAATAACTAAAATCAAAATTCAACAACAAACAGTCTGTTCTTTGTTTACGCAATCGCACTACTACAAGTCGTAACAAGCATCTGTTAAAAAAATAGAGCGCGACAAATCACCACACGTTTGGTATCAACAACCTAATATTTAGACTACACAGTTGAAACTTGGTAAGTAGATGTATTCTGTGAACTCGCACTTGGCAATTTTTTTGATCCTGTGAATTACTTTATTACTGATTATTAAATATCTTTTTATAAATAGAAATCAATTTAAAATGTTCATTAGTCTCGCTAAAACTCGAGATCGGCTGGAACGATTTCATTCACTCTTTTTAACACGCTTTTATTAGGTTGACCTGTATGTAACTATGTAATGGAATCTAAGGTAACTAATTTAACCATCTTCCAAGGGTCGTAGCGTAATGAAAATTGCAGTTGTATGTAGTTCTGATGACAATCTTATCTTATCTTACTATCTTTCTTACTATACTAATATTATAAATGCGAAAGTTTGTGAGGATGAATAGATGTTTGTTACTCTTTCACGCAAAAACTACTGAACGGATCTGAATGAAATTTGGTAAGTAGATAGTTGACATCCTGGAATAACACACAGGCTACTTTTTATCCAGAAATTCCCACGGGATCGGGATTTTCGCGGGAAAAGCTTCCCACGCATATGAAGTCGCGGGTGGAAGCTAGTATAATAAATGCGAAAGTTTGTGAGGATGGATGGATGTTTGTTACTCTTTCACGCAAAAACTGCTGAACGGATTTGAATGAAATTTGGTAAGTAGATAGTGGTCATTCTGGAATAACACATAGGCTTCTTTTTATCTCGAAATTCCCACGGGATCAGGATTTGTGCGGGAAAACCTTCCCACGCGTACGAAGTCGCGGGCAGAAGCTAGTATAACAATATGATACTGTCGAACTGATCTGATGATGGAACCGGAAGATATAAACTGGAACTTCATGATGGAATATCGTATCATAGCTGTTTTGGATTTCTTAGAAAAGTCTTGTAATGAACTTTGACCACGATTAGGTTTCAAGGTCTGATGATGAAGCCGGAAGATAGGCACTGGCATTCCATGATGAAATATCGTATCATAGTCGTGTTTGCACTTGTGAGAAAGGCCACGTAATAGACTTTGAACACGATCAGGTATCAAGGAAACAAACCTAAAGAAAATGCGTTATCGGTTTTCTTAACCTTTTTGAATTACCGCGTACTCCATAGATTTATTTTTTTATAGATATCACTTTCAAATCCTCTGGGGGATCTACCGTTTAATTATTGTTCACTACTCGTGGGAATAATATGGCAAAAACTACAAAAAGAGAAACAGCAACACAAAGAAAACGGAGACCAAAAAAAAGGAAAAGCGCGAACAATTTTTTTGTTTTAGCGTGCATTTATAAAAGCGTGTTGTTCCAGTGATTTTTAAACTATTAATTTATTCTATTTAATTCCTTCTAATACAGGTGAGATTTTAATTAACCGTGTCAGCTATTATCTAATAAAAGACGTTTGACCTGTAAACTCAATTCCTTTTCCAATGAGTGGCTTATTTTGTTTTAGATTCAAATAATTTGTTTCCTTTACTGAAAAAAAAAAAAACATAGAGAAGTCTTAAAATCGAATACTCACAATTAATATTGAAACAATTTGTTGCAGTTCCACGGTGTTTATTTTTTTAATAAAATCAAGAAAATTCATCCTTCTGCAGTCGTATATTATTATTTTACCATCAGCGTAATCCTTAGCTTTTAAGTATTCAGCCAACTGAAAATTATATATATTTATTTCGGTAGAAAAAAAAATTAAGGTCTATATTGAAGTAGAAGGAGAATATCTATTTCGGAAACGAAAGAAACTACTACTCTTCACGGAACTTTTAGGATAGTAACTTTAAATAGATATTTAAAATAACTCTTTAAAATAATAAATAGCTGCAATAACTCTGTTAAAATTTCTGATCGTGAGATCACGGGTTTGAACCCAACCCATTACACTATTGCCATGAACACATTCCAAACACAAGCATATTTTGCATAGTTTTAGGTGTTAGCAAGATTGCTATAAAAAAATTATATATATAGTACCTAATATGTACGCTATTCCATTGTTAATTCTTTTTAAAAAATATGATGATAGACTAATTTAATAAATCCGGTATATGTAGATGTTCATACATATTTAAGTAATGAAGAATGTTAATAGGTATGCTAAATCGGCTAGTATGTATAGAAATACACTAGTTTTTGTTGTAGTCAAAAATACCGTTTTGATTTTACAGGCATTTAAACTTACGATAAATATCAAGTCCCGCTAACAGTCACGTGACCGCATGTGACGTCAATTTACAACGCTCCGCTTAGTAGCAGGTCGCCATTGGTGGTTGTATTTGTAAATTTCGTCACAACACATGATTTCCTATTATTTGGATTGGACATTTTTGAAAGAATCTAATGAAACGTAAGACGACACCGTGCAAACAGAGCGCGGTCGGACAGAGCGAGTGTTGTGAAATGACGTCACATCGTCATACGCATCGAGTACGAGTCCGCGTCACACGTTTACTTCTATAAATCGGAAACTAATTGACGTATCGAAGTAATTCTTTAACTTGAATTTTTTATTTTTGACAGAGAATATAGAGAGCTAATATTCAAAATAAGTTAACATTCTTCATTATATACTTACAATTGTGAGAAACTTGTAATGGCCCATTAAAGTCTTATCCGTTAATGGCTCGTCAGTCACATTAAACAAAATTATTCTGTAGAAATCGTCTGTTAAATTGGGCATTAGAGCTACCTTTCTGCAAGTAAGAAAAAAACATTTGAATATAGTAGGTGTGACCTTCTGCGGGAGACGCCCCGGGCGTTGGAGATCGTAATCACCGGCTACCCTAGGCGCTGGCTCGTGGGCGGCGAGCAGGGGTAGCTCATCGTCCGGTAAAGACCTGCCGGGGTTGCGGGAATGTTCTAACGAGGTACCGAGGCCCTGGAACGTAAGGGCAGTGAAGGAACAGGGGGTAAAATTGGCAGCACCTTTGTTTACTTCTCGAATTCTCTGCCGGCTTCTGTGTTCCCTGCCACTTATGACCTTTCAACATTTAAATCAAGAGTGAGGCATCTTCTGGGCTCGCTCGTTCCATCTTAGACGTCATCTATCGCTTACCATCTGGTGAGATCGAGGTAAAGAGTGGGCTCATACTGAATAAAAAAAAATATATAAAACTCACCCAACTTTAAAAATGTCTTGCAGCTCCACTATGTTGGTCGTCGAAAAGAACTTGGGTAACAGCGTCTTCATAGTGCACAATCGGTCTATCTGCTTCTTTGATTTTTCTAAGGAACCTTTGCAAGATATGATTGTTTTTTCTAAGTATTCCTTGCCTGAAAAGGTGAAATTTATTCCAATGAACAATTATTTTTCTTCTAAATCAATAACTATTCCATAAAGACCAATGTATAGTGTATATAATTCTGTAAGAAACTCTCTACCGCACGCCCTAGCCGTCGCGCGTGACATTCCGGGTGTCGGGGATCGCAAGCCGATCTCCGGCCACCGTAGCCGTGATTTTGTGGACGGTGAGCAGCGTTAGCTTACCGTCACAGTTAGGACCAGGCCCGGGTCGGCGGCAGTAGTGTATAATTGGGGGTTCTGGATCACTTGCTCTTGCGTTCGCTCGAGCGCGTGATCCAGAACTCCCCAATTATACACTACTATCGTGATCTGCAATATAGTTCAGCCACCAATTACACCCTGATCATCGTTCATCAAGTGAATATCATATTCTGTCTGTAACTGCTCATTTATAACGAATCCGCTCCGCTAGAAACGTAGTGGAATGCAATGTAGTTACGAACTGTTGTTCATATGCATTTCATTGCTAACAGAGTTATTGCCATCTGTTTTTTGAAACATGATGACGTCACGAAATCCTGCATCGCGCAAGTAAAGTTTTCCGACTAATTAGCATATATACAATCGCCAAATGATAATTGTCAATAACACCCACCTAGTCGTACAATCCTTCCATTTGTATGAAGAAACTCAGGACAGGAACCAGTATAGAAGATTATTACGTAATGAACGAACGTAAAATATACTTCTGATTCTGATGTGATATGGCGATACAAAAATATAGTGTTCCTCCCATACAAATGGGTGGATTCTCCCACTTGGTGAGTGTTATTATGATAATTAAAGACACTACTTGTTTTTTAATTTGCCATACTTCTACTAGATGATTTATAAAAATCATAGGTAAGTTTTAAATGTAATTATAAAACAAGAAAATATTTATTGAAAAATTTTATTATCTAAACACCATTTTTTCAAACACAAAACATTTTTTAAAGCACATATTGAGTCATGATAAATACATTTCATGAGAATGATCATATTTTTCATACAAGCTTACCAAACTAGGACAACCATTATCTTCTAAATTATTTACATTATTATTATTTGAAATACTTTTCAACCATAAAACTTTTTCGGAACCTTTGGTAAAAACATTTGTTTCGTAAAATATTTACAATCAGATCCTGATGGTTTGAGTAAGACACAAATCCTTCACCCCAGCTTATCTTTCTATTTCGTTCAATCCAATTAACTTCTCGTCTTTCTCGTTTCGACAAATTGTAAAAAGGAAATGGTGACTTAATTAAAAACACCTGAATTTTGTTTTTACATAATATAGCAATTTCTTTTACGATAAATTCATTTGCTTCTGTTTTAAAACCTTGAACATCTACGATAGCAGTCATGACAATTTTCGCACTATGTTACTCAAAGGTTTATATTCCACAAGCCGATCGTTAATTATTAAACGGATATAGTTGTATTATCTGGTATCGGGGCAGAACATTCAATTTCCAACCGCACATCTACGGGACCAGTTTTTAAACTATCGTTTTGTCTTGAACAGTCTATGATAAAGAGAGGAGCCTTTTCCTTGAAATTGGCTATATCAAGCAACGGGTCCGCAGGACAGTTATAATACGACTGACGAAATTTCACATACATCTCGTATAATATATTATATTTGTTCTCGGTAAACCTTAAGCCTAAAGGCTCCTACGGATAATCTTGTGAATTCAAAAATAGTGTTATATTTGTTACTCCACAATGATCGAACAACGAACTGTCTTTGGTTTTATTATTTTTTTCTATTAGTTTGTAAGCAAAAAATTACATATCGCGGTTTCTCTAATTGAGATGCAGTTTTAACTGACCAAGAATGCTAAGTAGTTTTAGGAAGTAATGGATACTCTTACAAATCCCAATTTCTAAACGCCATCTGAATAGATTTATCTCTTTCTAAATGTTTTAAAAGTGTCAGTCGTTCCCGGTCTGACACTTTAATGTGTGGTACACGCCATTGTATTCTTTGTACACCTATTTGAAAATGAGCTACATCATCAGTTAATATGATGCTGTTTAAGTTAGAGTTACTTCTATTTAGTATAAGTTCATGTTTACAATTTATCACAATTTTATTGTAATCCTCTGCAAACCCTAAAATCTTATTTAGAGGTATGATAGCACTAAAATGACCATCACTTTTAAATCCATCCATATCCCAACCCCATAAGGCGGCAACTTTATTTTCTCCTTCATTCATTGACACATATGACTTTATTGTTGATGTTATTCCAGAATTTTTAATACGATCTATTTCAATGCCATTTACTTCGTATCTGATATCTTGAAACAAGAACATAACAGGGTTATTACTGAACGTAACAGTTTTCTTAATTGCGTTTCCATCTTTACCGAAGAGTTTTGCTTGACCTTCGATGTAAATTGAACTGGCCGACGGTAGCACGTATATGTCTTGCTGGTGTATGGAAATTCTGATTTCATCATTTTCTCTGAAGCTGTTGTTGTAGGGATTGTAAATGGACTTCATAACTTTCAATCGAAGTATCAAAGTGTGGTGATTCAGTAATATGTAGTATATTCATATTTTAAAACCTAGAGCTTTAAGGAAATCTTTATTTATTTTAGTCAATTTCTTAACTTTTTTCTTACGTCCTTGCACTTTAGCGGCTTTAGAAGAAATAGAGCGCTTTATATTGTCTGCAGGGTTTTTATAATATAATATTATGTTGTTTTTTTAAATGAAGTTGTAGTTGAATATGTGCTTCTTTAAAGTTAATGCAGTAACCAAATTGATCAACAATCTTAATAGATATAGATGGTATTATACTCTCTCCTTGTCCGAGACGGTTTACAGTGTAGTGACGGCCTTATTTGCCGGCACTGCCACATATTTTAAAGCTAATCAAAGCAAAAAATACTCTCTGCATGTTTCTGAACGAACCTGACAAACTCATTACGGTTTTTGTGCACGGCGCTGTCACAACGCCTCCGTAAATAAAATAGATTTTTTGTGTAATTACGTGAGCTTTAGCATTAAAATAGATATTTATAACGTCAAAATTAGCCTATTCAACTTTACATTTATTCATGACTAGCGACCCGCCCCGGCTTCGCACGGGTAGACATTTATTTTTTAAGCTCTCTGAAAAAGAATTCTATAGAAGTCAACCATACATCTCTAACCATTTAGGCAGCGTTCGCGAGAATCGTTAACGTACGGCAGTTTTTTCGACGCCTTACTCCACAATTTTCACTACCACGAAAAATCCTATCTATTTTCCGGGATAATATATAGGCTATACGGATTCGGAAGAATCCCTCTAAGTAATGGTAAAAGAAATTTTGAAATCGGTCCAGTAGTTTTTGAGCCTATTCAATACAAACATACAAAAATACAAATATACAAAGGTTTCCTCTTTATAATATTAGTATAGATAGTATTTTAACGACATAAAAGTCGCTAAAAGTGAATTTGGAAACGGTAAGTTAGATGAACAATTGTGTATCTACAACAAAAACAACGATGAATATGTTTGGCAGTTCCGGTGAGTTTTTATTACTTATTCATTTAAAATGCGAAGATAAGTATTAGATTATTAGGAAAGACGTAGAACGAAGAAATGAGGCTTTTTTGTTGAGAAAATACGAAGAATTGAGGTTTTTTTGTTGAGAAGGTTGAATAATGGTTAATGCAAAAGCATTTCATGAGCTTATTAAATTTATTATTATAAAATTCTGTTCGATTATCAGTTTGTAGATTCTTAGGCACTCGACCTTTATCCAGCAATATCTTAAAAGTTTCACACACACTATCCTTGGATTTGGTTTTAAGAGGAAAGACCCAACCGTATTTTGAAAATGTATCGATAATGACGAGAATAAACCTAAAATTCTTATTTTCTGGGGCAACAGATTGCATATCTATTAAATCTGCTTGCCATAAATCATCTATGTCTCTCATAATAACACGTCTTCGAGGAAAGTTCTTTCTAACGTTTTTATGAATTTCATTTACCACATCTGATTTGCTCATATTGATATTTTTGTAAGTCTTATTTTTTGCAATCTCTTAGGCTTGCGTGTGTTACATAAAAGTACAAATGCTGCGTTTTTAAGCTGATTCAGTAACGAGCTTTGACAATGCTCATGATGAATAAGTTTGTAATACTGAATCAAAATCTTGTCAGTGCCACTATTTATTATTATTTAATTATATCAGCTTCATTTAATTCTTCAATTATAGATAAAATTTCATTATCATGATTTGTATTGCCAGCATCTCTCGAAGCTACTAATAATTTTAATCTATCAACCAATTCATTGGGATCATCCCAATAAACTAAATCAATGTTGGTTTTATATTTTTTTAGTTTTGGTAAGTTACCTCCAAGTTTGATCTCACTTTCATCATTTAAAGTTTCAGAAAATAATGGTTTGATTATCTCACGATATTTTATCCCCTTATCGCCTCTTATTTGAGCTTTACAGTTAAAATCTCTTTTATGTGCATTTGTATAATGTGACATTTCCTTATAAACAAGTTTATCTTTGTTCGATATTAACTTTAAATCAGGTTTTCTTCGTAGTAAAAGTTCTTTCAGGCCAGGGGTCAAATTATACGAATTTTCACCGATTTTAATCAAAATTATATTATCATTATTTAAACTATCAATTTTAGAAAATGATACAATTGAATTACCCATAAGTAAATTTTTGCGTTCACTTCTTATTCCAAACGGTATATTAACACCATCATAAATACCATGGATGTCATCACCTTCTAATGAAATTTCTAAATTATCTGTCAATCCTCTTTTAGGATTTTGTTTTGACAATTGTGCAGAGTAAAATTTTGGTTCATAACAATCACTGAACTTTGTAGATGAGCTAGCATTATCATCCGATTCAATTTCTTCCGAAGTACTCAGACTTGTATTTTCTTTAGTTTTTACGTTTTCTATAGAACTATTTGAATTAACTAGAGTTTTAAGAGGATCTGTCACCGGTTTTAGCATTTTATCAAGTGACAAGCTCATTGTATGTTCCTGAGTTTTCATTTGTTTTATTTTATTTTTTATGGAGTCAACAGACTTCATTAATTCCATTTTAATATTTTTCTCCATCTTATGTAACCACAACTGTGTCCAACTAAGAAAGAAATAACACTAGCAATGTTTTTGTATAGAATTCATTTATATGTAGTACCATGTATCTGCTTTCAGTAAAATTTAAAAAATATGTCAAAATTCTGTCTGTACCTTCCATTATTTATTGATGACTCTTTGTTAATAAGAAGAAAGTTATAAGGGTTACTCCAAACAGTTTTACAAATATCTTTGAACTGATTCTACGGTAGATCGGAGTTGACATGTTCGTCATAGATATGGTTTAAGTTCACATCATCTTGTTTAAATATTATAAGAAAGTTAGCATTGTCGCGTAACAACTTTTTCGGGATTTTTGAGTAGGTTTGCGATAAGTAAAAGCAATCCCACGAAAAACATAAATGTGAAATGAGAGCCAAGATCAATATTATCATAAATACCTTGGTTGTTGACTTCAACGACAAAAGAAGTGAAATCTAAATGGGTGCCAAGTTCAATGGTCAGTCCTGAAATTTATTTATAACAACATAAAATATCATTTATTCTTATAACTTAGGAGAATATATTGTAGCCTAAGGTTTGACCTGGCTAGTTCTTATATACACTATAAACTGGGTTTTGATCTATAGGTCAGTCATAAAAATGACGATTTTTGGACGTTAATATCTAAATAACCGTTTGAGATATGTTTATAAAATTTAGAACACATATGTATCTCGCCAGTCTCAATATATGAGCCAAATTTGACAAGTTTAGGTGAAATAGTTTTTGAGTTATGAGGGGCTCAAAAGTGGCTCCAAATGGTTCGTGTAATACAGGGTGGGCCATGAATTAGTTAACATTTGAAAAAATCGTATAAAAAAACCATTTAACATATTTTAGAAATCGTTTATTTACGAGAAAGCTAATTAGTTGTAATTTATTTTTTAAAAATTATTTTGTCTAAATGACCACCGTTTCGGTTTTTGCACTCATCTAAGCGAGTCCTAAAGTTTTCGAATACTCTTCTGCAAAGAGACCGCGAGATCGCCGACCTCTCTTCGATGATTTTTTCTTTAGTAAGTAAGAGTTAAGTTGACGCAGTGTATTCGGTTTATCAATGTAGACACGACTCTTTAAATAACCCCATAAAAAGAAGTCTGCTGGTGATAGATCTGGACTTCTGGGTGGCCATGGGATGTCACCCCGTCTGGATATCAGCTTTTCCGGAAACATGTCTTTGACTACCGGCAAGGACTCGTTCGTTGTGTGACATGTGGCTCCATCTTGTTGAAACCATGTGTTACGATTATAGCCAGCAAATTCCAGTAGCATCGGTGCTAAGAACTCCCGTAACATTTTCACATACTCGGCAGAATTAACAGTAACTGAACGGCCTCGAGAATCTTCAAAAAAGTAAGGTCCAATGATTCCTTTTGCTGAAATTGCAGCCCATACAGTTACCTTAGGAGAGTGAAGTGGCCTCTCATGTTTAGCTTTAGGATTTTCGCTGCTCCAATACCTGCAATTCTGTTTGTTTACATGTCCATTTAGGTGGAAATGGGCTTCGTCAGAGAATAAGATGTTGTGAAAATTACTGAATCGAGTTGACATTGTTTCGGCATATGACTTACGCAAATTTAAATCATTAGGGTTTAGTTCTTGCACTAGCTGGATCTTATATGGATGTAATTTCAAATCTAATTTCAAAATACGGCGTAATGATGTGCGGGATAATCCTAATTCAGCCGAACGTTTGCGTGTCGATAAATCTGGATCACGTCGAACAGAAGCGGAAACTTGCTGCACGTTCTCTTCGCTCCGAGAAGTCCGCGGGCCGCCGGTTTGTTTCACATTTAGTGTAGATCCCGTCTCTTCGAACTTCTTCACCCATTTCTTTATTAAAGGAGCACTTGGACACTGACTTAAGTCGTGTAAACCATATTCAACGCGAAATAAGCGTCTCACAGTAATGAGCGAAAAGTTGTTTAAATAAAACTGTTTCACGCAGTAAGCGCGTTGCGGCCCCGTGAAGCGATCCATTGCGACTAAATTTCCAAGAAGCGAGCTAGTGCCCCAGACCGCGCCCGCGCCCCGCGCGGCAATAGTTTGCGCGGTAAGTTACATTTAAATGTTAACTAATTCATGGCCCACCCTGTATTACACACGGTGAGCTGCGCGCCAGTTCTTGGCTTGACACGCTCCCGCGTGTCTAGATCAATTTGCTTATGTCTACCCATACAGAAATAATTACGGATATTTATTTGATTTTCACATACGACATCATCAAATATAAATCAGAATTCGGTAAAGCTTCAGTCGGAGATATGACATCTTTATCGTCATTGAACTCATTGAATTTTGTCTGAGGTACTCTTCGTAATACTTCTCGTAAATAACAATATTTTGGCTGAAAATTTATCTTCGAGTAAAGGTAAAGGTTTTGAAATTTGAGACCATTTTCATGCAACAACAAACAACGTTTTAATTACAACGTTTGTTTTACCACAATTTGAGGGACCACAAATTATACAACGAATCGTATTTGGCAACAAAGCGCTAGGCTTAATCTCTTGAGGAGACTCACCAAGATTTATATTTTTAACGTTTAATGATATGGGTTGTTTGATCAACTTCATCTTGTCAATTAATTTTAATATTGCCTAACATAGACATATATACTTTATTTTGGACTATCTTTAGACTTGTCGCTACAGGAACGGTCCTATTCTCATCTTACAAGATAGGAATGTATAAATATGAGCTAGGCCGAGCTTCAAATAATAAAATAAGCGATCACTTCGCAGACGTTCTTTGCGTAAGCAGGTCATTTTGTTAACGATTTTATATTTTCAAGGTAAGTTTTTTATTTAATTCATTATTTAAAGTAGTAATTATAATGCATCCTTTTTTTTACAGAATCATGTCACTCTCACCATCCTACAGCCCCGTTTTAGATATCAACAATCCACAATATTTAGGGGTATGTAACTATTAGGATTATCTTAAATCAAATATTAAATCCATAGTTCATGCTGTTTAGTTATAATATTCTTGGTATTCTTTCAGAATGTGATAGAAGACGCAGACCCAGTTACCAATCCTTTTTACTATGCTCAAGATAAGGAGAGCTTTTATATGGAAGAAGCAGCTAAAGCATGTGAGGAGAGTCGACAACATAAAATACAGACGCAAAAATTGAAGAAGA
This sequence comes from Tholera decimalis, assembly GCA_943138885.2. NCBI lineage: Eukaryota > Metazoa > Arthropoda > Insecta > Lepidoptera > Noctuidae > Tholera > Tholera decimalis. The sequence goes on from OW964568.2 coordinate 8,130,879, forward strand.
AAAAAGTAAATCAATTAAAAACTCATCTTTTATCATACGAAAGGAGCAAGGGCGTGTACGTCACCTAATAAAAATTATGGTCTATGATTTTGATGGTCATAATATAGATGAAAAAGATGTTGAAACTGATAATGCGAATGTGAATGTAAAGTATATAGTGACAAGTGATTACGATGATACCATCGACAAAACTGATCATTTAGTTAGTAAAATAGTGCAAAAGTTAAGCAAATCAAATGTCTAATGTCTTATTATTGATATTATTGTAAAAAGTTAATTAAATTATTATTTGAATGTAGAATATCTCATCAGTAAAATCGTTGAAAATTAAGTTACTACTTAAAGACTTTAATGGAAACTTATTAGTTAATGTATTTACATTAACTAATAAGTTTCCATTAAGGTCTTTAAGTAGTAACTTTAATTTTAATTTTATTGTTATACATTTGTATAACAATAAAATTAAAATTGATTCTACATAATTTGTTTTTTAATGACCTAATAAATTAGTATAGATTATACTAACGTTATTCACGACATAATCTCATATTACACTGTGTTTATAGAGGTAAAAAACTTTCGGAAAGGGAAAAAAACAAATAAATATAGATTATACATTTATTGATTATAGTTACATTCATTTATTACATTTTTTTATTTGATTATATATATATATATACATATATATATATTTATTTATTATACATTTCATTATTAAGCATTAAAATGTAATTAGATTTTATATCTTATAATGTAGTTTTAGCACAGTAGAACAAATAGAGTAATCCTACAAGTACTAAAGTATTGAACTATAATGTCCCCAAGGTAATGTGTTGAAACAATCTTCAATTCTCTGCCTTTTATCGTCATCACTATTAAGTATGAGCTTATTTATTTTTTGTGTAATAACTTGATGATTTTTAGATCTTATAACATACAGTCATATCATCTCGCATGTTATCATTAAACATTAATGCCCTTTTATATTTTTCAATGTCCAATTTTTTCGTTACCGGCTTTGTTACTCCCTTTGCTTTCTTTATAGTTTTATTTTCAGTGCGTACACAATACAACTTAGCTCGTAATCCTACAAATTCTGAAATAATCTCTCCGCCTAATTCGTCTTTGAAATAGCCTGGCATTTGCATGTTCGCTTTAGGTAACCCATATATATTGTTATATCCTCAAAATTGCTTGTGTCAAAATAACAAATATTGTTTTTCATATCCTCATAAAAATTATCAGTTTTTACAAAATAAAGTAAACTCTCAGTATCAGTATAACATAAAATTACATTATTTCCATACTTTTTTTTAATTACAGAATAATGAAAATTATATAAATGTGTTTTAGAAATTTCTAGAATAGAAAATCCGATATAAATAGGACGATCTAATATAACTTTTGTCTTATTTAATTGAATATTCATGTCTTATTTAAACTTTTGGATATAATTGACAAAACTTTAAAATGCGGTGCGCTAATATACCTTTCAGCACCAAACAATTTGTTGGTAGTATTTAACTTATCTTTCCATAATTTTACGAGCCTAACATCAACTTGCTTCCGCTTGTTTTCAATTGTTTTTCCGAAAATAGAATTGTTTTGTTTCTTAAAAAAATCTTTTTCAAAATCTGATTTAGCTTTTTGCCTGAGAGAAGTATTTAATAAAATATATGGTTTTAAAAAGTTATCTTGATAAAATGATAATATTCTATATATTTTTAACAATATTAAACCATTTTCTAAGCACTCTTGTAAATGTATATAATGGATAACAAATTTAAAATTTCTCAGTTTTTAATTTCAGAAATTCTTATTTCGGGTTTTTTAAATATCTTATTTTTCAATTTTCGATATTACATTGAAGCTCTGAAAAAGTACATGTAAAATATAAAATAATTATTTTAAATCAAATTAATGTTATCAGTTATTCAATTTTTATTTAACAGTTGATAAATTCTCCTTTTTAATTTCCTCAGTTTTTATTTCAGAATATCTTATTTCGGGTTTTTTAAATATCATATTTTTCAATTTTCGATATTACATCGAAACTCTGAAAAAGTACATGTAAAATATAAAATAATTAATTAGTTAAAATCAAATTAATATTATCAATTATTCAATTTTTATTTTGTTGAAGGTTGTATTCAATTGAGCTGCTGGCTAGAAAGATTGTCTATTGACGTGACAAAGTCACTTTTGAAGATGATTGTTTTTTCTGAGTATGAATATGATATAATGAAAAGTCAAGGAACTTGTACCTAAACTGGAATGCGGACGCGAAGCTCAAATCCGTTCCGAAGAGTATACCCTCGAAGGACCTAGCTATCTCTTTCTAGTAGTGTGGATATCAATTCGCGATAAACGTAAGGACAATTTTATTTGAAGCAATATTTGCAGGTTTTTTTAAGACACTTATTGTTAACCTTACAAATGATGTATTTCTGTTACCACTATAACAAAAAATACTCAAAATTAATTAAAATAAATATTTAAGGGAGACTCCCATACAACAGTTGTGATTTTTTTGGCGCTTTTTATAGGTAATGGTTCCGTACCATTCATTACCTACCTATAAAAATACCCTTCATGCGCGAGTCTGACTCGTATTTGGCCGGTTTTTTTCTTAACAACGTATTAAATAGAAAGAAAGAAATTATAAATACAAAGGTCTGTATCGGTCTGTTACGCTTTCACGGTTAAATCACAGAGCCGTTTTCGAAAAAAATTGGCATGGAGATAGTTTAAAACCCTGGGAACTATATAGGGTTCTTTCTATCTCAGATTTTTGAACAGTTGCTCGGTAGCGCGATATAACAGAATTCCACGCGGGCGAAAAGCTAGTTCTCAATATATATCTGAGGAAATTATATTGAGCGCGCTAATTTCTATAATAAACCCTTCCTTATGCGGGCTGAATGCAAAATTGGTTTTGTTAAGCAGACTTTATTGCGTTGAATTATAAACTTTCAAAGTGGTTAAGACCCGTGATACAAATACAATTATTGCAGATACAGAATTAATAACAGAATCACCAGCTGGCAATTGTTCGAAGGCTTGGCCTTGATAGGCAGTGGTATAGACGCCCAAACAAACGTGCATTAATTGGTAATCTACGTTTATTCGACACTTGTACGGTTGACTAAAAATAAAATGATGCAATGTTTATATATAATTAAAACTACTAAATGATAAATGATAAATGATCTTTATTTTGCAAATTGGTTATTAAATAACTCTTTTACACGTCATTTTTTTCCTTAAATATTAACTAGATGAGGCTGGTGTTTCCTAACTGACTACCCTGAGAAGAAACACCGAAACAAAGTCAGGGGTCCGTCTCTTTTAAAGTCCATACAATCTACACTGAATTAATTATATGGGAACCTTGTAGGTTTCAGTCTGAGGCGGTCTTTTGAAGAAAGATGCTCACAGATTTGAGTGGGCCTGTCCATACAGTGCAAGCATTTGTCAAATGACGTATAGCTCAACTTAGAACAAGGAGCTTAACGATTTGACGAACAATACCAAGGTAAGGACCTTTAGGTAGGCCGCAAAAAGCACTCAAACTGCCAGACAATTTATTATGTTTAACTCGAATAAATAAATAAAAAAAAAACCTACATAGTGCACATATTCACAATCGTTTATGAGGATTATGTAGATTAGTCTGAAATGGCCTTTTGAGGAAAGACCAAACAGATTTGAGTAGACCCGTCCCGTCAGTGCAAGCCTTTGTCAGTTAGTCTGTAAGCTCAACTTTGGACTACTAAGGAGCTCAACGACCTGACGAACAATGCCAAAGACGGTACATTTGAGTAGGTCACTAAAATACTCAAACTGTCAGACAACGTCGTAATAAAGAGAGAGAAAAAAAAATGTAAATGGAAATTTAAAAAAAAAAGAATACCACATAATCCTCGCATTTAAGTACATAATTAAGTAAATATTCAAAAAAATACATATATTATACTTTACAAAGTAAATATTCATGTCAAATTAAAATAAAATATTATACTTTAAAAAGTAAATATCCATGTCAAAATAAATATTAAAAAACAAAAAAGAATGTCAATTTGTATAAAAAAATAAAATACAAGAAATTGTGATTGTAAACAACACTAGTGCTCCCTGTATATCATTGGAGCAGCTCAATCCCAAGCCTTTTTATCCTCAACATAGTCTTTAACTGTGTAAAAAGCCTTCTGGCAAAGCTTGCGTCTTATGACTAATTTAAATTTGTTGAGGCTCAGTTCTTGCAAATGGCAAGGTAGTTTATTATAAAAACGTATGCACTGGCATTTAAAAGAACCACCTATTTTCTTGAGCCTTGTTTTTGGAATGACAAAGTTGTGTTTATTTCTAGTATTTACGTTATGGATATCACTGTGTTTTTTAAAGAGATTAATATTTTTATGTGCATACAAGAGGTTCTCATAAATATACTGAGAAGGCACAGTCATTATATTAATCTCTTTAAATTTATCTCTGAGGGAGTGCCGTGGACTTAATTTATAAATAGCACGAATGGCTCTTTTTTGTAACACAAATATTGTATTTATATCGGCGGCATTCCCCCATAGTAAAATGCCGTATGACATTACACTATGAAAATAACTAAAATACACTAAACGGGCCGTCTCTAAATCAGTTAGGCCACGAATTTTTCGAACGGCAAATGCTGCAGAGCTAAGTTTTTTGGACAATTTATCTATATGGGGGCCCCACTGAAGCTTCGCATCTAAAGTAATGCCTAAGAACACTGTGGTGTCTTCGGGTTTAACTAAAACCCTTCATGAAAAACGATGATTATAATAGAAAGAATAACAGGAGAGATATAATTTATTTGTGTATATATTTATTTAGGTTAACCTACAATTGTTTACACAATACACTTGTATGAAACAGTCATATTACATTTATAAGTGTAACAATTAATTACAGGCTAACACCACATGTGCTATTTAAGGTTAGAAATCAATATTATTAACATACATAATTCTAAACATAAAGGAGGCAGATCGAATGACAATTATAAGGTTATTATTATTAGGTTGGTTCTATATTTTCTAGTTCCTCATATGTTGCAGCTGCAGGTTTGTTACAAGATTGGCTTGACACACAACCCTAAAAAATGTATTACACTATTATTAGTTAAAAGTATGGAAATAATCTTTAAATTATGAATTATTATTTGTCGACATTAACTAACTGCAATGGATAAAAGTTAAGTAACTAAGTTATAAGTAATTATTAATATAATAAACTACACTTGTAAGCAAGTTTGCGTAGCAGAGTTTTTGGGCAAAATCAACTAAAATGTCGACTTTTATGCTTATTAATTTGACTCCTTTCATAACTTTCACTTACCAGATCTTTGAATGTGCCCAGTACAGGTTGTATATTCTTTTCTTTAGTGGGTTTCAATATTATAGTACTTAAAACATTTATTTCTTTCGCTTTAACAGGAATCTAAAATAATAATAGATTGATGAGAACAAAATTTTAGTATTTATGGTTAAGATAGATTCAAAATGAAAATTCATCTTGTTATGCTCATATTCTATATCGAAACGGTGATCTTTATGTCATTTGTAAAGATTGATAACTTACTTTAGGGAAAATGGATGGAATTGCATCATTTGATCTTGTTTCGAAATGCAATATTTCTTCGGGCTTGAAATGGCGGCTACAAATTTTGGAACCGTTTCTGACCTTTTTCTGTGTAGAACACTGAGCCACCGGTCTCGAAGATCATCATTTTTAGGAAAGCTTAAAATAATAAATAATGAGTAGAAAGAAAAATAATAAATAAGAAGAATAAAGAGAAGAACATCCACTTTTACATTGAAAACATAGTCACCCTAAATGCAATTTGTAAACAAAGTCCCAAAACTTACTTAAAAAAGGAAATTCCAGACCCGGGGTACCCTTCACTCTTGCAATTAACCACAAAACACGTTCTTACCATGGTTACAGTATCTTGCACTTTAATATTACGAAAACTCACAAAATTAAATATAATGCAAATTTACAAACATACAGATGTCAAATAAACGTCAGACGGCAACATAGTAATTGCCAGGTATAGTATAATATATCACTACTAATTGTTACAAATTCCATTTTTTTTTTGTTTTAAACATCTTGTGTTTGCATGGTAAAATAACTTTAATTTTCATTAATATGCATACAGTAATAATGGTAATTCATTTTAAAGATAGAATTCCAAAGAAGTTTAAAACTAGGTGTTATTACTACAACAGACAGGTCGAAAAAATTACCATTGAAATAAATATTTTTAATCTGACACACAGAAGAAAGGGACACAGTCCACACACGCACTGTCTCGCTCGGAACGAATAATTCCTTTAGTTTTATGCGTGCAAGTTTATACTCTATTGTTTAACAGCTAAGAAAGACTTTCTGTATTCTTTGAATCATTCGTAAGCAATCCAGTTAGTAGGTAGAAGATCCTTGTGAAAAGTCCTTACGTAAAATAAACATATTTTAATTTTGATCTCAAGTAATCTTTGATTCTAGTTGCACACTCTGCGTTATAGAAGCGTAGCCTTCTAACAGGTTATTGGCCCAGAATAGCCAAGAGTTTAATAGCTTTTAATAAGTTATGGCGACACAAAAAATAGAGTTACTGAATCATCAAAATTATGATACGTGGAAAATACAAGTACAGGCTTTACTCATAAAAAATCAAGCCTGGAAGTATGTTAACGGCTCCCTAACGAAACCGGCAGCCACGGAGGCGGTATGCGAATGGTCCAAGAAGGATGACATGGCGAAGGCCGACCTGATTATGGCAAAAAGTCCTGGTGAGTTAAAACATATTCGAGGGTGTGTAACTGCACACGAGATATGGAAGAAGTTGGAGAGCGTATACGCATCGAAAGGTACGGTAAGAAAAGCAAGTCTACTTAAAAAGCTTACGTTGAGCCGTATGAAGGAGGGCGATGACGTACAGCGTCATTTAAGTGATTTCTTTGAGGCAGCGAGCATGTTAAATGATATGGGTGTTGAGATACACGAAGACATGTTGTCGATTTTATTGCTGTATAGTTTACCGAAAAGCTATGAGAATTTTAGATGCGCTATGGAAAGTAGGGACGAATTACCGAAAGCAGAAGTGCTTAAAATTAAGATATTAGAAAAAGCTAGCATTTCAAATTCAACGGAAGCTGAGAATATCGAAGGTGCTATGTACGTGAAGCGTAGAGTACCGAAAAATGCAAAACAGGAAGAACAAAAACCTAAGACCTATAAATTTACCTACAAATGCTTTAAATGTCATAAATATGGTCATAAAGCTTCAGAATGTAAGATGAAGCGGAGCAATGACGATGTTAAATATATAACAGATCCAGAAGAGGAAGAGGACAGTACTTTTGATATTCTTTTTAATTGTACAAATCTTTCGAACTCTTTTCAAATTACAAAGAATGACTGGATACTTGATAGTGGATGTACATCGCATTTGTGTAACAATTTAGATAAATTTACAGATAATTTTTGTGTTTTGCAGGATAAACTCAACTTAGCATCTAATCTGTCGACTGATGTAAAGGGCAAAGGTGATATACGGTTGTCAGCATCAAACAGGAGAATTACCTTCAAAAATACCTTGTTCGTACCAGATCTTCGTAGCAATTTACTGTCAGTAGCCAAAATTGCAGATAACGGGTATGAGATTAATTTTAATAATGATAGGGCCTGTATAAATGATGTGACGTCTGGTAAGACCGTGATGACAGCTGTACGAAAGGGAAATCTTTACCTTGTTAAGGAATTGAATGAAAAAGCTTATTCTGCTGTAGATTTAATTGATATCCTAGCTTGGCATGAGCGTATGGGTCATTTAAATGGTAGAGATCTCGTAAAACTACTGAACCGTTGCGGGCATAACATAAAAGAGGCAGATTTACGTGATATATCCAATTGCGATATATGTGCTAAGGGAAAAATGAGTTCATTACCTTTTTCTAAGTCAAGTGGACCGTGTAATGAGTTATTACGTATCGTACACTCCGATGTGGTAGGTCCGATGAAAACGCAATCCATAGGAGGCGCGAAATATTTTGTAAGCTTTATCGATGACAGTTCCCGGTGGTGTGAAGTTTATCTACTAGGGAAGAAAAGTGCAGTATTTAGTGCATTTAAACTTTATAAAAATTACGCTGAGAAGTTGACAGGAAAGAAAATGAAATTTCTTCAGACTGACAATGGTGGTGAATATTGTAATCGCGAGTTTGATGAGTTTTTAGAGAATGAAGGTATCAGACGAAGATTGACAATACCACATACTCCTCAGATGAACGGTGTCAGCGAACGCATGAACAGAACTTTGTTGGAAATGGCTAGGTGCATGTTGTTGTCGTCTGGTCTATCTGTAGGCTTTTGGGCGGATGCGGTTGTGACAGCATGCTACGTACGTAACCGTTGTCCAACCAGCAGTTTAGATGGAGGCATTCCTTTTGAAAAATGGACTGGAACTGCTGTGGACTTAACGATTATCCGAAGTTTTGGTACCAAAGCGTACGTTTTGGATAAGACATCAGGGAAGGACAAGTTCGATGCACGTGCCCGCGAGGGAATCCTTGTTGGATATCCGAGATCTACGAGGGGATACCGAATTTGGATTCCAGCTGAACAGAAAGTTATTGAAGCTAGAGACGTTAAATTTCAAACAGAAGTAAAACCCTTGAAGAGTGATAAGAATATTGAAATAAAAGTTGATAATAATATTCAAACACGAGAGAAACCTATAATTCGAACTGTAGAATTTGAAGTACCAAATGAAGCCACACAAAAACCTACCTTAGGTGCTGGTGATTTTGCTAGAGAACAAGAACTCACTGTAAGAGAGCGCTCAGGAGGTGGTGACTTTCAAGACAACAGAAACAACTCTCGTTGCAATTGTGATAAAGATATGGATCAAATTGAAGAAATTGCGGAGGATTGTCGTAGACAGCCAATTTTAAAGCGAGCTCCTGGAAGACCTAAACTCATTAAGGGGCAGCGTGGACGTCCGAAGAACGTACACAACATGGTAGAAGTACATTCAGGAGATACAGAACGAACGGAAGGAAATGAAGAACATCAAGGTAATGTTAATGAGACAGATCCACAAGTTGAAGGTGAAGTGCTGAACAATGAAAATCATGAAGAAAATGATGAAGAATTCTTTTCTGCAGTGGCTGAAATATCTCTTGAAGAAGCGTTATCAAGCGATGATCATGTGGGGTGGCGAGAAGCATTCCTATCCGAGATAACAAGCTTAATAAAGAATGAAACTTGGGATATTGTAAAGAAGCCTAAAGACCGAGAGATCGTAGGTTGTCGTTATGTATTGACAACAAAATTGAATGTCGACTTGAGCACGAAGAAGAAGGCTCGATTGGTAGCAAAGGGTTTTAGTCAACGTTATGGAATAGACTACCATCAAACGTATGCACCAGTAGCAAGACTCGAATCAATTAGATTACTAATGGCACTTGCTGTAGAATTGAACCTCGAAGTACATCAATTGGATATCAACACAGCATATTTGAATGGTCGACTTGATGAAGAGGTATACATGCAAATACCAAAAATTCTTTATGAGAGTCTTAATACGTTGATTCGAAGAGAAGATAAGAACTCAGTCATTCATGTGCGCGCTAGAAAAATGTTACGAAACCTCAAAGCTGGAGGAGATGCCTGTTTACTAAGGCGATCTTTATATGGTTTAAAGCAAGCCGGACGACAGTGGTATCTCAGATTAGATGAGAAGCTCCGTCGAATGGGCTTAATGCCAACTAAGAATGAACCATGTCTTTATCAACAGCGGAGGGCAGATGGAACAATTTTAATAGTAACAATTTACGTTGATGATGTTTTAGTAGCTTCACAGAATGTTAAATGGATAGAACATTTTAAGAAAAACTTAGCTGAAGATTTTGAGCTGAAAGACTTTGGACCAGCCAAATACTGTCTAGGGATAGAAATTGAAAGAAAAGATGGTGCTATAAGTCTGTCACAGCGAAATTATATCAAAGATACCTTAAAGAAATTTGGTATGGAAGATTGCAAAACAGTGTCCACTCCATTTGAAGTTGGACTGAATTTTGCAGAGCCGAAGACAGATCGTGATAAAGATCACAAAGAACAGGTAACGTGGCCGTATCGAGAACTGATAGGCACGTTAATGTACCTAAGCGTGGGTACGAGACCTGATATTTGTAATACTGTTTCAAAATTAGCTCAGTTCACGACTTGTCCTAACCATATGCATTGGATTTCGTCTAAGAGGGTTCTTCGATATTTGAAGAAAACAATCGACTATCGTCTAACGTTTCGTAAGACAGGCAAAACGTTGATAGGTTACTCGGATGCCGACTGGGGTAATTGTTTAATCGATAGGCGGTCATACTCCGGTTATGCTTTTATTTTAGGAGGTGCAGCCATTTCTTGGCGATCTCAAAAACAAAGAACTGTAGCCACGTCATCCACTGATGCAGAATATATTAGTGCTAGTGAAGCGATGAAGGAAGCTCTCTACCTAAGTAGTTTATTGAGGGAGATAGGATTATCAGGGCTATCTAAAACTACTGTATATGCTGACAACCAGGGGGCGATATACCTTGCTAATGATCCTGTCTATCATGCTCGCAGCAAACACATAGACATAAAGTATCACTTTATTAGGGATGTACTCAAGGATAACATCGTTGAGTTGAAACATGTGTCGACAGATTTCATGCTGGTTGATGTTTTGACGAAAGCTTTACCTGTATGTAAGCATTATAAATGTACTGAAGGCTTAGGGCTGCAGCAGCTAAATTGAGGGGGCGTGTTGAAGGTTGTATTCAATTGAGCTGCTGGCTAGAAAGATTGTCTATTGACGTGACAAAGTCACTTTTGAAGATGATTGTTTTTTCTGAGTATGAATATGATATAATGAAAAGTCCTTACGTAAAATAAACATATTTTAATTTTGATCTCAAGTAATCTTTGATTCTAGTTGCACACTCTGCGTTATAGAAGCGTAGCCTTCTAACATATTTAACAGTTGATAAATTCTCATTTTAAAATTTCTCACTTTTTTATTTCAAAATATCTTATTTCGGGTTTTTTAAATATCTTATTTTTCAATTTTCGATATTACATCGAAACTCTGAAAAAACCATGTAAAATATAAAATAATTATTTTAAATCAAATTAATGTTATCAGTTGTCCAATTTTTATTTAACAGTTGATAAATTCTCATTTTAAAATTCCTCAGTGTTTATTTCAGAATATCTTATTTCGGGTTTTTTAACTATCTTATTTTTCAATTTTCGATTTTACATCGAAACTCTGAAAAAGTACATGTAAAATAATTATTTTAAATCAAATAAATATCATCGCTTATTCAATTTTTATTTAACAGTTGGTAAATTCTCATTTTAAAATTTATCAGTTTATAGTTTTAGAATTTCTTATTTCGGGTTTTTTAAATTTCTTATTTTTCAATTTCAATTTTTCATCGAAACTCTGAAAAAGTACATGTAAAATAATTATTTTAAATCAAATAAATATCATCGCTTATTCAATTTTTATTTAACAGTTGGTAAATTCTCATTTTAAAATTTATCAGTTTTCATTTCAGAATTTCTTATTTCGGGTTTTTAAATTTCTTATTTTTCAATTTCAATTTTATATCGAAACTCTGAAAAAGTACATGTAAAATAATTATTTTAAATCAAATAAATATCAACGCTTATTCAATTTTTATTTAACAGTTGGTAAATTCTCATTTTAAAATTTATCAGTTTATAGTTTTAGAATTTCTTATTTCGGGTTTTTTTAATTTCTTATTTTTCAATTTCGATTTTGCATCGAAACTCTGAAAAAGTACATGTAAAATATAAAATAATTAATTTAAATCAAATAAATATCATCACTTATTCAATTTTTATTTAACAGTTGGTAAATTCTCATTTTAAAATTTATCAGTTTTTAGTTAAAACTAAAAAATGGTAAATTTTAAAATGAGAATTTAAAAAAACCCGAAATAAGAAATTCTATAGAATTTCTTATTTCGGGTTTTTTAAATTTCTTATTTTTCAATTTTAATTTTTCATCAAAACTGAAATAGAACTTGCATAATTATTAAAGTTGTACACAAATTAGAAAAAATTGCACATAAAGAAATGAATTTTAATTACATTTAAGAAGGTTTACTGTATAGAACAGGCTGAATATCTTCAAATTCAGCCTTTCCAGTATTAACAAGGTGTGTTAAAGCCTTCCACACAACATTATCTTTATCGGTTGATAATTTTAAAGTTACAAGAGATTGTTTCCAACGCTCGTTTTGTGCAAGTTTTTCGACTTCATCCGTATTATAAATTCTTAATTCAAAATAATATTTTCCAAGCCTGCCCGGGTCTGATTGGAAGGTATAACCATCAGCCACTCGCTGAGTGAAGCAGCTCTTCAGAGTGGCAGCACGGATCAGCGGTCGAGCCGACTCATCCTGAAATGCATAAGAAAGGTTGTTTTAATTAAAAATAATAAACCGCAAGGCAAATAATAAAAAAAGTTTTTTTTTTATTAAAAATAGGTTCGCGTTTGACCACTATCTCACCTGATTACCACCAATTTAGAATTTTTGTATCACCTATTATACCTACCATGTTTTTAGCAAATAAATATTATTATTATTATGATGTGATTGAAGATGGAGCACGCTTACCTAAAAGTAACCTATTCGCTCTGGACTTAAAGACTCCTAGGTAAATAAAAAAATTAGAGACTTCCACGTTGTTTAATCTACCGTTACCATAATTATAAGTAATTATGATAACGCTATTAGAAAAGCTATTTAAACTCTTATGTCCTCAAACACGTATAATTTTGATGGAGAAAACCACACACTATAAAACACTAATACTTTGTGAATGCTTTTAAATGAAATGGGAATTTAAAATGTTTGAAAATAAAAAAACTTACCTCAGAATCTGAAACGACGGTATTCCGTTTTCTTTTCGGAGCTGGTGTTGTAACAACTGGCAGCCCGTCGCTATCAGACTCTGATTCTGAAGCGAAAGGGCTTTTAGAAAGCAAAGCCTTCTTCTTCTGAGACACTTTTTTATCTCTCTTCACAGCAATTTTTTTTGAGCTGGCGTTCCTTTTTTCTTTTATTGGTCGAGATGTTGAAGGCGTGAAGTCCTCTTCTTCAACCGAAAAAGGAATATTCATTGACTGAGCCCTGAAGACATGATTAAAATGTAATACATTTTATTATTACCAACATTCCTAGCAAAAAATGAAATAACAGCACTCATATTCTTAAAAGGGCTAGGTAGAGGTGTGTTATTAGCCTCCCGTCTTACTTTTCACAGGAACTTTTTGAGTTCTCATCAAATAGGACATAAATACATTTACAATATCAGAAAAATCGATTCTTGAATTATTATCGGTGCTTACAACATTGAATAAGTCATTATTTGGTTCTAGAACTCAACGTCAATACTTCATGTTGTGCAATAGTAGAATGGTTATTAAACCACTGCGTGAGGAGAAGCAAGTGAAATAGCTCATTAATACATTTTAATTAAATCTGGATTCAAACCCAAAACTTGCATTCGACAGTTATCCTGATGTTAGCTGGGCTACAGGGAACGTAAGAAAGAAAAAGTGTTATTATAGTTTACGTATATTATTCTCAGAAGTCTTTTAAGCGAATTAGGAATCGAACCCAAAACATTATGTTCTACAGCCTGGCTTGCTGCCATAGGAACCAGTCCCTTATAAAATATTTAATAATATATAGTGAAAATAAATACATACTTACTGCTGGAAAACACAATTTTACACAACACAACACAACTTACTATGATAATGTACTATGAAGGAATGACATGGATTTCTGGACAAACTATTTATACGCTATAAAATAAGGTAGGGTTTATATTAACTGTTGCAAACACAGTATTAATATTTTTTCATGAAATACTTTCGTATGTCAATCTTATGCACTCATTAAATAAAGTCTACTTTCATTTATCCATGTATCGGCACTATGCACACAGCCATCGATTCCCTTTTTGGGACGACGGCGACACGAAGACTCGGTTACCTGAGACGAAATTCTAAAAAGGAAGTTGTATGTACTTTAACCATCTAATACTGATCTGTAAGAGTGTCACATTGGTTATCACTGGATCTTAAAACGAAAGCTAAAATAATATGACCTCTGATATTTTTCTTTATTTGAAATAAAAATATATATTTAAATTGCATTTTAAAATATGCCAAACATTAAAAACTGTATTAAATCACATTCACATTGTAGGATCTCTCAGAACAATAGTGGCGAATAACTGCCGCAGAATTATTTTATTGTGGTAATGAAATCAAAGATAGAACTGTATTTATAATTTATATTAAATTAAACAATGACAAAAAATAAAACATGAAATCAAAATCCAGACAGGAACAAATATTTTTTATATTTTGTTCTGTGCGGGAATCGAACCCGCGACACTTGGCTCATTTAGTAGCTATTATACTTTACTACTATTTTACTACTTTTATAAACTAATATTTACATTGTGATGCATCGAGACGAGCTCTTATTCAATGCGCCAAACGTGTTGTCGAAAATGTGATGAAATACTGGATCGCTTTAAAGATTGGGAGATTTACGATGATCCTTGGGTGGCTCATAAATAGAATCCAATTCCTACATTTCCCCAAGTTACTAAACGGTGTCACACCGTCGTTCCGGATACCTGAGATAAAATTCTTAAAAAAAATGAAGTTGTATGTATTTATGACATCGCTGCTATTGAAATATATAAAATGTATCCGTATCCAAGACACCGATGACATCAATTTGTAGTTTTATTAGCATGATCAACTACAGGTAATAGATGTATCAGCTTGTAATCGTTGTAGATAAATTATGTCTTAAAAGATTCTATAACCGTCTATCATCTTTTAGCCATGTACAGACGCCAATCGTCTATAAACATGAATAAGCTAATTTAGAAACTTCAACATCGTAGAATGTAATACAATATTGAATCTGTATCACTGTTGCTCACTGGAAATAATCAAACTCAAAATATCAAACAAGTCTGATCAAACGAGTCGAACTTGATATTGTTGTTTATAAACCTTATGAACACAACGTGCCGTTGATTATTGTGGCGTTCTGCATAACGCTTGTTCTCGATAAATATTGAGATAATATGCAATTACCGTTTAGAAGAAATGATCGTTTCGTTGATATCTGAGATACCCGATGAATCGCGAGCAATACACTCGGTCGGCATTCGCCGGTGTATGTACGAACACTATTAGGACACTTTGTAATACAATCGTGACATTGTTTATAATACTCGCTAAAATCAACTTGCATCGTATGGCTGAACTATATTGCAGATCACGATAGTAGCGTATAATTGGGGAGTTCTAGCAAGTGATCCAGAACCCCCAATTATACACTACTGGCGGCGTGTCGTGATCCACGCGTGCCTCAAAGAGCATTGACGGGGCCATACAAGGCCATAACCTGCCGGATCGTGCGAATGTTCTAAAGATATACCGCGTCCCCGGAACGTAAAGGCAGTGAAGGAAAAGAGTAGGTTTTTAGTAAGTAGAAATTTGACACTCCCTTCCGCTCTAGCAAGAGCGGGAGAAGTCATGTCTATCAGCTCTAGATTTTGAGTGTTTAATCTGTTTTCAAAGTCTTAGAATTTCATAGTTTTTGCATAATTAAGAACGGCAACACGGAAACCTGAGAAAGCCACAGGGAAATATGAGATCACAATTGAAATCAATAGGGCATTGGGACACCGTGGTGTTCATATTTTCCACACCATATGCAACAAGAAGTGCAAGTACGAAGAAGTGTAACTACTTTAGACTTATTGCACTGATAACTTACGCAAGCAAAATAATGCTACACATCATACATGAGCATATCAATATTAAAAATCTTTAACGTTTTAAATAAGTAGATTGACTTGACAATCGCACTAAACAATCTAACTTATATATGTATTACTTGTGAGATATATTGTGTTTTCATGCGATGGCCGAGTCTGTCTATTTATTTAAAACGTTAAAGATTTTTAATATTGATATGATCACTATAAGTTACTGTTAGGTTAGATAATTACGTAACAACTTAATACAGAATGTCCCTTAAGAGCCATTTTTCAAAATTTGAACGATCGAGTTTAGATAAAAATCGGCATGTGTGCGTGGCGATGCACACATAAACAACACTAATAGTGTATAGCGAGTGTCGAGTCGGACTAAACAATCTTGAGCTGTTATAATCGTCTTTATAAGAAAGAGATTTGATTAATTAAATGACTTAAGATTTAAAAAATGAAAGACATGTATTTTTTGTATAAAATATATATTTAAAAGAAAAATGGAAGTTATCGGACAACCGACTTCAACAAAATTAAACTCAAAAGTGTAAAATTGGTGTTACTTAACTAAGAAAAATCACACTTTTTGTATCGTACGTTATGAGTTGTAGTTTCCGATATTTATTTTTTAATAGACTGTTTTAGAAGGAAGGTTATTTTTACGTTAAATTGTAAATGATATTTATTTCTACAAATAGGTACAAGTAAGAAAAGGTGTTGGTGTGTCTATACAAAAATATATATATTCCTGTCATAATTGAACCATATACCGCGCCTTGATAAAGTTTAGATTTTTCAGTTGTGTTGGAGTCTGAAGTTTTCAGAATAAAGCTAGATACACACATCTTACATTTCAAGTAAAATTTGGATATGAGACCCATCTGTTTCTCTTTTTCTATTTTTAGATAGCTCATATTGTAGCCGAACTTTTCACTGTGTTTGCTTATATTGATTAATTGACTCCAAAAGTACTGAAAATCTATTATTCGCCTTCCATGCACTTTATAATTATTCTATTAAATAAAAAAGTTATTTAAAAAATCTAAAAAACCCGACTGCTCAACTGAAATGCAAGAGACAAGCACATTTTTATTTTAAAAAGTGACAAGCAGGCGAGACCCAATTGAACTTTTTCTAGTAATAGGATAGGTCCGCCTGCTTGTCACTTTTTATAATAAAAATGTGCTTGTCTCTTGCATTTCAGTTGAGCGGTCGGGTTTTTTAGGATTTTATAAATAACTTTTTTTTTCAACTTTTTAGTTAAAATATTAATTAACATTTTTATAGTTTTCCTGGTCGTATCACAATGGTACTCCACCGGATTCAGAAAGTGAAAGAGCTAAGTCCATATTTTTAAACTTTCTCTTTGTATTATTTTTGCTAGTATTACACTAATGATAAATATAATATACTTTTTTGAAATTCTTGGGTTAAGTCCTTTAATTTGATACCCATATTGCAGTATTGGATTTTTTTTTTCATTGTGTATAATGGCCTCGCACAGCCGCCATGTTTGATTTTTTCAAATGTCACCTATCTAAGAACACTTAGGCTGCTAAAACGAATCTAACGATACCTCAATTATGTGAACCCGTTTAGCGGTTCTGGAGATATGAGGTAATAAAGAATATTACATACATACATACATACAAGATACGCGTGAAAAACATAACCCTTCCTTTGCAGTCGGGTAAAAATAAGCATTTGAGAAATTTTAACTTTGATTACAATCTACATAGTATAGACACACATACAGTGTAATGAAATTGTTTAGTACCGTACGTGTTTCCGAACGCACCTTTTTTGACATAAGGAATTGTCATTTGAATTTGACACTTGACTTAACCTTTTGTGTGTTGGACTTGAACCTCGTTTTGAAAGATTGATTTTCTTAATTATTGAGTGAAATCGTGAATCCAGTTGAATCCTAGTTGCTATCGACAAGTTGTTCGTAATATAATAAATATTGAACTCTAGAGTCGCGCTTTGAGTGAGACACTGGGATATTTTGAACAATAACGCTGAATTGAGGTTAGATTGAACCGGCCCGTGAATATTGCTGATAAGTAGCTGCCACTGGTGCGAAATTGTGCTACACCCCGGCCTGTACCACGCTGTGGAAACCTGCGTCTCTCGTAACCGCCGTGAACACCACTTGACAACATTACACACTTAAACACACTGACACACATACAGACCGACGTGATCTGAGAACAGGTCGTCGCCGCCGTCTTCAGCCCTGGGTAAGTGTACAACTATTGAAATGAGGCCTAAGAGCCTAAATAATAAGTTAAGGCTCCGCGTAGCTGCGGACAGTTTGGCCATCCAGTTTCATTGCACTGGTTGCGGGACCGAACAGAAATATTATACATACGTAAAAATGGAAAAGAGGTTATTGTAATCATTATTATGAATATCTTTTATTATGGGATCAACCTTAAAATTGCTAAAAAGAATAGACGACCTCGTTCATTTATAAGTGTGCATAACTGGACAAAATTTACTAAACAGCTGATTATTTTTCACGTTCATAATAATGAGTACAATTACCCCTCTTAAGGGTTTATGTATATTCCGTTATACCCTGTATAACATGTTCAAAAATATAGTACCCTAAAGTTAGTTAGTTTATCTTCGGACAAGTAGTTGTTACTGCTACATATCTGAAGATTTTTGTACGTTAAAAATTTTCTACCTATGCAATATTCAGTGCATAATCATGTATATATGATTACATAAACATGATTATGTACTGGTGCCTAATGCTGATTTGTATATAGTTTTAGACTATCGCCGTTATTTACATATCTTAAATGTTTCGGCTTTTTTACCAGGTACCTTTTATTGTAGCTCTGATAACTTCCTACCTACTTTATCTTTCTGTGATTATGTCGTTTTCAATATTACCGAAATACCGGGTCCCAAACAAAAGGCACGCTGTAGAAGGCCCTATTTATATAAGTAATGCTGTTTCGTATTAACTAAATTCAGAACTAAAGAAATATAGAAAGTCCAAAAAGTATTTACTATTGAGTCCTAAACTTCCACTGAATCGTCAAGTCTTATGTCTAATGCAACGGGTGGTTTTTCCTATAAAATTTAAGATAAGATAGAATAATTTACCGCTAAATAAACTAGATACTACACAGTCACCCTGAAGGGTAACTGAAAAGACAATGCTTGATGACGCCCATTCGGTTCAACACCTCAATTGAAGTAACTACATAAATAAATATGTATCCCAAAAAATATTTACGTTTGCGTTCGAAAGTTCCATTGCATCATCAAGCCCAAGGTCTAAAGCTGCAGGATTAATGCGATTGCAATACAATTTATTTTATCTTTTATTTTGGGGTGGACAAAACAACAAATAACTTCTCCCGCTCTGAGTGGAGGAAGGGAGTGCTAGGCTTCTACTGACTAAAAACCCACCCTGTTCCATCAGCAGCTCTTAAGTTCCGGGGCCGCGGTATCTCGTTATTTATTTATTTTATCTAAAATGAAATAAAAAAAAACTTTGTATTAAAAATAAACCAGACTTACAAAAAACACTGCAAAGAGAAAAATAACTTTCATTTCGGAATTCGTTGTCAAAAACGAACCAAAGACACCGACTCACGAAATTAAAGTTATTTTACACTTTGCAGTGTTTTTTTAAGGTTTGATTATATCTCGCTTTTTAGTGGGTCGGTTTGTAATTTACCTAGTTTAAAAGCCTAAACGTCAAGTTTTTATCACCTTTTGCAAAATATTTCTTTTTCCGATGCAGAGACGATAATTGTTGAGTTCTCTTGGTACCTCACAATCAGCTCCACTTCACCATATGCAGTGTGACGGGCATAAAGTGTTTAAAAAATTTATTTAAGTAATCGAATCGCAACCCACGAAATACTTATTATAGGTGTGCCTATAATATTTGAAGAGTTCTCTCGATTTCTTCGTAATTCCGTCATCAGATGCTAACTTGATGACAATGGAACTAACCTTGCAGTAAACACTTTCAAATAAAAAAAAAAAATTCCAAATCGGTCTAGCTATCTACTAAAACTACTAAAAAAATATAGTCGAATTGAGAACCTCCTCCTTTTTTTGAAATAGGTTTAAAAACAAATCAGTAAAGAAATATGACATTCATTAAATTGTATTTATAGTTCTACAGTACTGAACAACAGTTAGAGTTTAATTTATTTAAAAGTGCCTCTATCTTCAGTGATTTGTGACTTTTTTTTTTTCTTAAAACGTTGGTAGCCCTAAATTTAGACCACATCAGAGTATTACTTTATATTATAAATGCAAAAAAACTTTTAAACAAAAAATAAAACCGACTTTACTTTCGTTCGTCGGTGTTTTTGTTTTTTTTTTTTACTCGACTGCAAAGGAAGGGTTATAAAGGGTTTTTGTACTTTCGTGTTTGGACACCGACTTCCAAAAAGTTAGTTAAAAAGTATTTATTACGCTTTTTAGTTTGTAATTTATCAAGTTACAAAAGCCAAAATGTCAACCACTTATCACCTTTTACAAAATATTGCTTTTACCGATGCAGAGCCGTTCATTTTTTAGGAGTTCTCCTGATACTTCACCATCAGCTTTACTTCACTATAATTATGCATTGTGACAAGCATAACGTGCTTAACCATATTCAAGTAAACGAATCGCAACCCACAAAATACTTATTATTGAGTAGTTCCGGTGGCCATCTGTGATCTTCATCATCAGTTCCACTTCACCAAATGGTGCTTTTCAAGACCCGAAATAACAACAATAACCAAATCGTTATAGGTGTGTCTATAATATTTGAAGAGTTCCCTCGATTTCTCCATGATTCCGTCATCAGATCCTGACGTGATGATAATGGGACCAATAAGAAAGTATACCCTTTCAAACAAAAAATATTTTTTTTAAATTGGTCCAGCCGTCTTCGAGTAATCGGGGAAACATACATAAAAATATCCGACGAACTGAGAACCTCCTCCTTTTTTTGAAATCGGTTAAAAACATATGTACCTTGCTTCATGTGCATTCTTTAAACACTCTTTACACTGTACGTGTTCTCCATAGCTAAAACAATTTCGTATAAAGAACAAAAAATATTTCTTACAAAAAAAAAAACTTCGAGTATCAAAACCCGCGTATTCGTAGTATAGTAATGCGTTCTCGATACGAGCGCTCGTCTGTTGGGTCGCGGAAAAAATTGTCACACGTCCTGCTCCGGTGGGCGCTTGCGCCGTGCTTGCGCCGTACTAAATACTAAATGGAGCTAGCTTGGGAAACGTAGTATATAGTAATTTAGAGCGTTCTTAAAATCATGTTATTACAAAATTACATGATCACATTGTCATAAAAACTATTTATTTGAATTCTTCACAGAACAAAGTTTATTTTGACATATTTTTTTTTATCGGAATTACGCCTTATTAAATGCGAATAATCGCAATAAAATTGCGCTATAGCACTTAAAAATAGACAACCGGTTTGAATATTAAAAATCATTTGACAAATCAAGTATATGTCTTACACTATCCATATTTTTTCACATGAATTTGTGAACATTAGTCATAGATTCCGGAATCTGAAGTTGACTCTACGATGATTTTTCAGTAAACTACTTTTGGGAGATTACTCACCACAAAGCGATGCAGATGCTTTCAGTAAATGTTAAACGACGAAATACTTCATTAATAATTGATCTATTTTAGACATGTATTTTAAAAATTCAAAGTATGACGTAAGATGGCAAAGCAGGCGATTGAAATCTTAGAAATTTGCGAAAATACGTCTAATGGCTCTTAAGTAGGGACTGAATAAATTAATAACCGACTTGGTATTACATGGATCTCACAACTTTTTACGGTAGAAGAATTGAGTTGCGAGACTTGGTTTTTTGACAGGTATTGCTTTTTATGGGATAATGTTTAAACGAATAGATGTAGTATGTATGTTTGTTACTTTTTCACGCAAAACTACTGAATATGTAGTAAATTTAAAAACATCTTAAGATTGAATAAATATTTTAACGTGACATTTAAGAAAAAGAAGTCATATTAACAATTACATTATTTAATATTTAATTACTTATTATTAAATCTAAACAGTGAACTTTGATAAAATGTAGATGACTTGTATTTTTCTTTTAAACCGGTTAATTTTTTATGATACATAAACTAGCTCAAAGAATAGAACTCCTATTATTAGACTCTCCTAAGACGCTTGATTAGATGCCAAACTCGACCTTGACTACATGTATTTAAAAGCTAAATGAAGATAAAATTGTAATTCAGGTGTTATTTTGATCTTGAAATGGACTACATAATTATGCATTTATATTTTTATCTGCACTTGGCTTACTACCTGGAACCCGTGAAGGTTAAAGTATCAGAATTAATTTGTATGAAGTTGCATACATTTAATAGTAGCAAAGGCCAACAATAGGGTAGTTTCCTGTGTTACAAAATAATTATTTTATTTGGTCCATTAGGTAGATTTTCAAAAAATATTGGTCACGTATTTTTTTTTTTTCAAGTCAAGAAAAATTCACAAAGATGGAAAGCTTCAAAGTACAGGAGTGGGGGCTGCTGCCGTTACACATTGCTAAGAATTATACCGAGGTGTGACGTCACGCGAAATTTCGACTCTCTGTATCGTCTTAATTTTTCAATTACGTGAAATAATAAAAAAATTGAGTCAAATGTTTTTTGTTGAACTACGTGACGTACCAAATAAAATATTTTAGGAAATTACCTATTATGCTCATCTGCACAGTCTTTGCTTTTCTGATATGCAACACTGTGAATCTGCTTTCAAGGAGGAATTACCTAGATGCCGATCATTTTATCGGTTTTGATCATATGTATTTTTTTTATAATAAAATGTTTTTAATTGGTGAACTCTTGTCTGGGATTTAATAATTTAGTAATATCTTAATCAGTTGAGGATTTATTCATTTTATTTTTATTCGTTATTTGTCCGTAAAGAAATAAATAAGAATATATTTATTTAGGACCATTAATACATAAAATGTTAGTAACTTATACCTATTAGCTAGTTATCTAGTGTCATCACCCATCACCATCCACACAAACTGCTTCATAATAGGAGAGGACACACTCTCACTCACCGTTCTCAGGATGCTGTTACGACTTTCCCTTACTCTTATCAGAAGTGAAGCTGTTTTCTTTCATAAAATCGCATATTTTTACTTATAAAATAAAATACCGTTACCGAATAATAGTTATTAAATTCCTGTTTATGCCTGCAACTTCGTTCGCGTGGGAAGGTTTTCCCGCGATATCCCGATCCCGTGGGAATTCCAGGATAAAATGTAGTATACAATGTGTAACGGAAACCCCATCTATCAAAAGGACTGAAGACAGCATCTCGTATGGAGTATCTAGGCAAAGTTTCAGCTCAAAATAACTGACTCAAAAAATTGGTACCAAATTATCGATTTCATATATTTCTTGTATACCAATCATAACAAACGTGTCACAGCACTACGAGGATCAATAAATTTCCACGTCAATTGCCAATAACACGATAATTCTTTTCGTTGTTCTTAACACTCCAATAGTCGCGCGTTCTACCATTGTAGAACGCGTGTACATTTTGTTGAATTTTGTCGCAAGTTGAAGGTCACTCACGCACACATTCTTAGTATTCCTCTATTACTAGGCAATAAACAATAGTAGTGTCCTTGCGGCGACAGACGCGGCCGCATATCTGTGAAATTTGGCGCCAAAAGTGAATTTCTACGATTGTAGAGCGCGCGACCACTCGCGTGACATTTTTCTCGTAAGTTGCCGTTCATGTTTTTTGTTGTAATAATGTTTATTACCTTTTTATTTATTGTTATGTTTATTTATTTTTATTGTTATGCCATGTACAACTTATTGTAAGGTTAGTAGTAACAAGAGTGGTCCTTTTTATCAGAGAAATGGCTTCCCGCAGTGAAGAAGAGAGAATTAGTAGATTAGGCTGGAGGGAGTAGATCAGTGTCTACTCCCTCCAGCCATCTACTAATTCTCTAATTCAGTCATCTACTAATCCTAGTGATATAGCAGAGAGTGACCCTGAAGATCGATTATTAGAAGAGGACTGGTTGGAAGAATCTCAGCACGATATGAACATTGGATACGGATATTGTGGACAAAATGTGCGGTTCTTACGACGTTTCCAGAAACTCTAAACGTTGGCCGCTCATTGTATTCTTTGATATGATGAATATAAGTGCCATAAACGGATGTGTTGTGTATACAATAAACAAGGGCTACAGTAACAAGCCACGAAAATATTATTTGTACGAAATTGGTTTTCACCTTGTCGCTCCATGCATAAAGCGCAGAATAACTATCGAAAGCATTCCGAAATCCCTGAAAATAAAAGGAAAACTTCTTTTGGGTCTAAATAATCCCTCTTAGTTCAACCAAGGCCCAGCACAACCCTCAAACACCGGACGTGTTGGTAAATGTTCTTTATGTGGCAGAGCCAGCAACAAGTCCACCAGGAAGCTTTGTTATATATGTAACAAGTGGATTTGTCCCGACCATCAGGTTCTTCTTTGTCTCGACTGTGCCAAAAACGAAGAAATGGAGGTGAAAGACAAGACTGATTAAGAAATATGAGACTTATAATGTTAGGAGCAAAAATTTTGCGTTTTTTTTTGTTATTTTCAAAAAGGCTGTTTTTTAGTTCCTAATATGTTTAAATATGATTATGTTTTGTTTGTTTTAGCTTTATAATAATAAAGTTTATCTTAATATTTTTTTATTTATGAAACTTTGCTTTAAAACTCCATCATTAAATATGTTCTACAAATGTAGAGCGCGCGACTACTAACGTCCCAAATAGAGGCGCGCCTACTGGAGTGTTAATTTGAAAAATTCGGTCTCTGGTATCAGTGGTTTGGTAATTGTAATAAGTTCTACACACGTAGACTTAGGATTACAAAACCCTTGTCATATCGTTTGTTATCATCCAAAGAAGCAATGCACTTGGTATGTATATACCCTTTAAATTACACGTTGTATATGTTATTCCAGGATGTCAACTATCTACTCTTACCAAATTTCATTCAGTTCCGTTCCATAGTTTTTGCGTGAAAGAGTAACAAACATCTATCCATCCATCCATCCATCCTCACGAACTTTCACATTTATAATATTAAGTAGTATAAATAAGATAAAATGCTATTTTACATCCGTGTAAAAAAACGTAAGCATTATTTTCTTGTAATACATAAAAAAGAAAACGTATACCTTCTTTTGTCATATACCTATATTGAATTTAGAAATAATTAATTATCCCCGGTTTTCTAAAATACAAGTCACGGCAAACAAGTAAACATAGTGATAATGATTATTTTCTTTTGTATTACCATTTTAAAGCGTTATTTCTGGAAGAAAATAAACATTTTATTTATTTCTATTTGCAAAACATTACTGGATTTATAAATATGGGCTAAGATGTTTGATTGTGGTTGGATTGATTTCATTAAATTGCAAAATCATAATTAGGGTGATCAGAATTAGCTGTGGGAACATGAGAGCCATTAAGTTCCTTCAGCTGCCCTTGCGTGCCGGGGCCGCGGTAACTAGTTAGACAATTCCCGCAACCCCAGTAGGCAAGGAATGGGGCCCCGTCACTACTGCTGACGACTCTTAGAGGCGCGTGTGGAACACAAAGTACAGCTGTGACGATCCGGTGGAACGTCACAGCCTGGTCATGTTATGTCAATGTCATGTTAGTTTTTTTTATTTTTTATTAAGTACTTATTAAGTAGTGTAATGGGTGGGGTTCGAACTCGTGACCTCTCGATCACAAGTCCGACACCTTACCCATTACGCTATTGACGTTAGTAGGTATCTAACCCATATATTATTATTATCTGGGAAAAACCTTCAAAAGTCCACACATCAACGGATCTAACCTCAGCAAGCGTCATTTTTTTTAAATTAATGATAATAAGGTCGCCTTTGACCACCATCTTCGTGATAGAAAATGATAATGTGGTCGAATATAGCACGATTACCTAAAAGTAACATTTCACTCATGAGTTAAACTTGAAGATCCCTCCGTATGCTTGTTATTAGCCACAAACTCCCTAAAGAATAATAATAATCACTACTGCTACTTACTAAAATCTTTCTTGAGAATGTGGTCCTGTTTTAATAACCAGGTCTCCAAAATGTTGATAGCTTCTTCCATCCTTCCTGGTTTCTCCAAATTATGGATTTTTCTTATTCCGTAAATTATACCCGGAGTCACTTTCAAAACAGGATTTTCTGATACCGATTCCATGTTTTAGCTAACTTGAAACTTAAAAAAAATAAATGTTCTTTTTTAAGAAACACTCGTCCAATTTTAATTTGTAAGTATTATACAAAAGTGTTCACAGATATGGAAGTTCAGTGTCTAACTGGATTAGATACAAAGTTGATGCTATACTTATAACCAGTTTATTTTTTGTTGCACCAATGTTAGTGTACAGTCATCAGCAAAATAATGCTTGAACTATTTTGCAAATATTGTATAATACTGGTACTCACGCGCGGCTTCGCTCCCGTGGAATCTATCACGGTAAAAACATAACTATCCTTTTTTGCAGTCACGCAAAAAGTCTAGTAGTAAGCCATTAACCTTCCTCAAGCTTCAAGCTACATCCATACCAAATTGTATCCAAATCCACCCAGTACTTTCGAAGATTAGCGCGTTCAAGCAAACAAACAAACTTTTCCGCTTTATAATATTAGTATAGATTACTGCTGGGACTTACCGAAATCTTTTTTGATGATATGATCCTGCTTCTGAATCCAGTCATTCAATTTAGATATATTATTTTTATTTTATTGACAATAGGTTCGCGTTTGATCACCATCTCACCTGATGGTAAGTGATGATGTGGTCGAAGATAGAGCACGCTTACCTAAAAGTAACCTATTCACTCTTGACCTAAAAAATGCTTTTTTAACTTCTTTGAGTCTTCCCGGTTTATCCAAATTATAGATTTTTTTTATATTTTCAACAGCATTTAAAGGTATTTTTAAGAAGGTTTTTTTTATTGATAATAGGGTAGTTTCCTAAAATATTTTATTTAGTCCGTCACGTAGTTTAACAAAAAAAATTGGACACGTATTTTTAATTTTTTCACATAATTGAAAAATTAAGACGATACAGTGAGTTGAAATTTCGCGTGACGTCGCACCTCGGTATAATTCTTAGCAATGTGTGACGTCAGCCTCAGCAGCCTCCACTCCTGTACTTTGAAGCTTTCCATCTTTGTGAATTTTTCTTGATTTGAAAAAGCAAAACATACGTGACCAATAGTTTTTGAAAACCTACCTACTGGACTAAATAAAATAATTATTTTGTAACACTAGAAACTACCCTATTGTACGGTACGTTGAACGAGTAACTTCTGTTCATAATTGCTCCGCGAAGAAATATTATAAATACATGTTAAAAGTGAGTTTAAGTGCCCCTAAAAGTGCAGACCGATTAGAATGATAATCCTCAATATAACAAGCCTGTGACAATAACTCAGTGTTTTGGTGCGTGATTTATCTAATCTTGAACTATGAAAGTTAAAAATATAAAACTATCTACCGCCAGCAGTAAGAAATCGTTTGCATCGCGTTAAAATGCGTAAGCGCCCCTCATCTCATGATCTCATGGCGCTTACGACATTATGTTTGCCTATCGATCAGGGTTGGATTTTGTACTATAATTATAGTATATATACTATAATTTCGCCCTTTGTACTATATACTACCCACATCTAAGGATAGTACGCTAACATACTATAATTTAAAGTTTGCTCCCGAATGCTTAGTTTTACGTTATAATTATGAATATTCCGACTGAATTCCGATCTTTCAACGTTTTCTGTGTTGATGGCAGGGAATCCCTGATTATCTTCCGAAGTACACTTCTCTCTTTCCCAGGGTTGGATTTTGTACTATAATAATTTGTATTTAAAATGCCATTTTATTGTCTTGTGACGCTATCAAAAGCGGTAGCAAAAGTGGGAATTTTACTGATTTTATTCCTACTGAGGATTTGTTGATGTGATTAAATGCTAATTTTATATTTGTTGATGAGATTAATAGAACTAAATACTAATAGCAATATTCAAGAACTGATAAACTTAAAGGAAGAGTAAATTTTGCCTTAACGGGTGTTGATTTTAATGACTATTATATGTTAAATTAAAAAAATGAAAGTGTACTATATTTTTTTTATAAATACTATCCTTTTCATTTGTTTGTACTATCTTTTTCAACATACATAAATCCAACCCTGCTATCGATCCAGAAAATCGACGCTGGACGTAAATGGAAATGTCCGAGTTGTGTGAGTCACATAGCGAGCTCTTCGAAGAAAGCGAATACTCCAAGTCGTAACGTCAGCACTACAAGAGGAAACAAGAGGCTGGCTTTAAACTCGCCACCTCAGGCCATGCCTGTAACGACTGAAGACTTGCGATCCAAGAAGTAGTAAAGGCTGAGTTAGCTTTTATGCTCCAACAGATAAACAGCACCATACTTAGCGTCATTAACAGGGAGCTTGAACCTATTAGACAAGAAATCAGAGAGCTGACCGCATCATTAAGTTATCATACAAAGAAGTTCGAAGAGTATCAATGTGAACATAAAGCATTAAAATATCTGTGAAAGGTTTGGAAAAAGAAAATAATTAATTGAAAAACTCTGTTATTGATGTAAGCCTGCGAGTAAATTATTTAGAACAACATATATTTAGATCAACCTTGAAATCCAAGGCTTACTCGAAAAACAACAACAACAAGTGAACCTATATACAGTGGTAAAGAAGCTGGGATCGCTTTTCGGGTGCAAGTTGACTGACGGCGAGATTCATCATTGCACTCGTGTAGCCAAACTACAAGTGAATAATACTCGCCCGTGCTCCGTTGTTGTCCAGCTGTATTCTCCAAGAGTTCGCGACCAGCTGCTGGCTTCTGTTATAAATTACAATAAGATAAAAATAACTCCAATAAGCTTATAAGTACAGATTTTGGACTGGCAGGAAAGAAGAGTCCAGTATTTGTTCTGGAACATTTGTCCCCTTCTAATAAAACCCCACTCCATGCTGCTACCAGACAAAAAGCTAAGGATAAAGGATATAAATTCGTTTGGGTAAGAAATGGTAGAATTTTGAGAGAAAGACTGAAGTAACAGACCATATCCTTATAAAAAACTTGGACTCTTTAAATAAGTTAGTATAATGCCTTGACCCTTTTTTTTTGGGTGGGAAAATCATCAAAAAAATAGCTAATAACGCCACTCTGCCCACCACATAGTAGAACAGTTTTAGGTGCCAATTCTTCTGTGGCGAGGTTATGTAGGGTTGTGAACAGTTACGGTGACCAAATTGATCTGCAATTTGATTTCTTGATCAAGCTAAAAGCCAAAATTTATAAATGTATTGACACGGAGTAGTCATTATTATTGTTAATATCAGTGTTAAAGGATTGATTAGAATATTAAGCCAATATTAGATCTTGGTGTACTTAAATTATCGATAGATTAATGCTATTTATAATTATAGTATAGATATAAATATAACTAATGCATGCAGAGCTTACCTTTAAGTGATTGTTACACTTTAGACTGCTTTTAAACATGTTGTGTTAGCCATAAAACTAGTGTAAGCAATTGTTGGTGAAACTATTTAAATAAATAGATTATAGGTTTGTTTTGATATCACGCCCATTTTGAATGCCAGAGAATTTTGACACAAAATTTACTTTAATAGACCTTGACCTACTCTTTTTTCTTAATAGAGCTCCAATGGCGATCGAAAAAACCAATTCAATTAATTTCTCAACAAAATAGTTTTTATTAAGTTTGTTTTATCCACAGACTGACATACTACATACTACATACTAGATATATAAATAGAATGCAGTCTTGACTAATTATCAAGGTTAGTAGAGTATCTATCTAGATATATTGATGTATATTCAGTTTTTTTTACCCGACTGCGCCAGAAGGAGGGTTATATTTTTCGAGAGTATGTATGTATGTATGTATAATTGTTAGGCACGCTCTGTGGCCTGAACGGCTCCACGGATTTTAGCTTGAGAGGTATCGTTAGACTCGTATTGACTGTGAAAGTGACACTGGGTATATCAAAATAATAAAAAAACAAAAATGGCGGATTTTTGGCGCCATATTATGCCTTCAAAAAAGTTTTTTTTTCTCAAAATGGGGGGGGGGTATCAAAATAAAGGGTTTTAAAAGGCGATTACAAACATATATACAATTTATATGGTTAAAAGTAATTCAAAGTGACAAGTCGTAAAAAAACACGTATCAAGAACTAAATCGTCCGCGAAATCTTTCACATTTGTAAACTAAAAACCTGGAAATAAAAAAAGTAATTAAAAAAATTAAAAAAAACCTGACTGCAACCTTATACTAAAACTAACTGAAAAGCTAATAAAAACAAGCCCATTTTAAATTAAATAAAAGTTGGAAGCAGGCGGGACCCAGTTGTGTTTGAAACTATAATAATGGTATGGGCCCCGCCTGCTTCCAACTTTTATTTAATTTAAAATGGGCTTGTTTTTATTAGCTTTTCAGTTAGTTTGAGTATAAGGTTGCAGTCAGGTTTTTTAATTTTTTTAATTACTTTTTTATGATCGTATCGGTAGGCGAGTAGTGGGCAGGATTCCCAACCGTGAAAAATATCCCTCGTACATATGCAGCTAAAAATCTCGTATTTTGACTTTTAAACCTCGTACACTTAGGTATTATGCATCGAATACGTGCTAAAACCAAAATTAAAGCCTACTGAACTACTGGATTTAAAACTTTTTACTCAATGAAATAAACAATTGCAAGTTTCCTATTAAATAAAACATCACTATGTGTTGTATTTCATTGTATGTGTTTTATTATTACTCAAGTAAAATCACAAAAAACTAAATGTGCCTATATTATTTATTTTGAAAATTTGCAAGGTAACGTAATTGACATCTCCTCTCCAAATAATAATATGTCAGGAATATCCTTACTGTCATCGTTTTTTCTGCCGTATATTTTTTTTATTTATTTTAATTCATGAATAAGGTTGGAATAATGTGGGCGTGACGAGCGTGCCACAACCATGATTCGAAAATCATAGCTCGACCAATTAATTCATTAACCTCGTTTAGTGCGCTTCGGACTACGGAACACAGAGCTCTGCTTTAAAATGCCGTGTTGTGCAATTATAACCTGTAAAACAAAAAGTCAGACCACAAGTATAGAGCAAGGAGGTATATCTTTCCATCGGTCAGTAGAAAAATAACATTTAATTACAATTTTATTTGTAAAAAGCATAAAAATATTCTGATCACTATGAAATTCCAAACATTAACAACATTATTGCAACAAGTCACAAAAACTATACATTGCCCGATGTGTACTCGCTTAATCAACGAAATGACCAGGTCCACTTACAATGTATTGCATGCGTTGCGTGTCCTCAATACTTCAACCATTGACGTGGCGCATGTTTATCGAGAGTGAGTTACAATCAGCAGCAAGCTCTCTATTTAAGTGTGTGTAGGTAATTTATTTGTGTGCGTAATTCGCATACGTAACGGGCCTCTCGCTTGTAGTGGAGCTAAAGAGTGGGAGACAAGCGGCGACACGCGTTCTCATACAAATCAGGAACTATTTCCTTTCTAACCTCTTTTATCTGTTCTGTGGTTTTTAGTCAGTAGAAGTCTTACACTCCACCCACCATGGTGATATTGCCACGGAAAAATAACTGATTTAGTTTGCTTATTCAATTCAAATCAATTCAAAAATTTATTTCTGACTTTAAGTCCATAAAGTGTTAGTAATACATTGAAAGAAAATATAAAGCTATGTTAGTAAATTATACACGCACACATGACAATAAGAAAACAAAAAATGTAAAAAAGGAGAGTCAAAGACAGCCTATAATTTTATATATCGGACTATGGATATCTCCCAGGTTGCTGTTTGGACTGATCTTTACCCTTCGCATCAGCGAAGGGTTAGTATACCCTGAGTTACCTTAAATATGTTATACTTTGAGTTTTAAATTTCATATCTATGACTAAAGTCGATTAGTATGACTGGAGATATTTAGGTTAGGTACGTCTTATGGCAGACCCTCCAACACTGCGTCTTTCAGTATTCATTCGAGAAACTATAACTTATAACATTTCTCAAGACGACTTCTTTTCAATTAGTAGGAACCACAGAAATCTTAATAATAAGGCAATAGAAGTCGCAAAGACGCGTGACCTTATCATTGCGCATGAACAGGGCCACGCCAACCTAAGACGGCACCTGTGTGCAAAATCTATGAAGCGCCTATGATTTTTGTCGTCTTGTTTCGAAATAAATATATTTTAATATTCAAGATTTGACTGAAATATGTTTAAAATCGGATTTTCTATCAAATATTGCATTACAGTAACATCATCATCAAAGGGTCATCTTTGCAAAAACTAGGTATCGATGACGATGATTGTCTTGGTGGTGACAATGGCGTATCAGTATCAGGCACCGAAGTAACTTCAGCGGCATCATCCTAAATTGCAAATAGACAAACAAATACATAGATATCTAAATATTGCTCGTTTAATAGTATGTATAATACATATCCAACACAATACAATAATTCATTTATTTTCTCTCACAAATTTATTACAATAATTGTTGTTCTTAGTCTAAAACTCAAGAAAAAGGACATTATCTTTTGAGAGACTGGTGCCTGAAGTAGGTTTCAAAAAAACCTGCATGATGACAATGATCTGGGGGCACGGCAGTGCCCCCGCCAAGTCGAGCAAAAAAGCGGCACGGCCGTACCATTCTTTTCTCGAAGCAACTCAGGCCATTTTCGACCCCCTATAACTTCGTTCTGGATAAAACTAGAAGCCTGAATTTTCAGTAACCAAACAGGCATTGTATAAACACGGTATATTTCAAATTTCATTCAATTTGAACCAGTAGTTTAAGAATTATAACGATCAAAGTTCCTTAATTTTGTAAATTTTGTCACTCACTGACTGACCGATCATCAAAAGTCTAAAGCACTTCTAGCAGACATAGAAGCTTCAAATTTAGAATACAATTAGTGTTTAGTATATGAATCAAGGAAAAGCTATAATATTTTTCAATTTCGTTCTAGTTTTCTAGATACATCAACTGCATAAATAACATTGTAATCCCATATAAAT
Source organism: Tholera decimalis (assembly GCA_943138885.2). Classification (NCBI taxonomy): domain Eukaryota; kingdom Metazoa; phylum Arthropoda; class Insecta; order Lepidoptera; family Noctuidae; genus Tholera; species Tholera decimalis. The sequence goes on from OW964568.2 coordinate 8,164,024, forward strand.
ATATAGGATTACAAAGTTACATTTGCAGTTAATTAATCAGTGTACCCGTATAATATAATGAAATAATAGATGTAGATGGGTACTTTTTTTTTTGTGAAAAATATCATCGAATGACTTCTTCCGCTCGGGTGTATCAGAATTCTACTGACTAAAAACCCACCCTGTTCCTTCGTAAGCCCTAAAGTTCCGGAACTTTCCCATAAACCCCGACAGGCAATTGCCCTATGAGGTCCCGTCACTGGTATTAACAGCTTTTTGAGGCGCGCGTGGAACACAACGCGCCGCCGACCCGGGCCTGGTCCTTACCGGACGGTGAGCGACCCCTGCTCGCCATCAACAGGCCCGCGCCTATGGTGGCCCGAAATCGACTCGCGATCCACGACGCCCGGGGCGTCTCCCCCGGCGGCTGGGGCGCGAGGAAGAGAGTTGCCTCTTCCTCGCACGTTAAGCCTCCTCCTTCGCTAGCATGACTGCTTCGCAGCAGGAGGTGACTGCATCCCATTCCCTCTCGCTTCGCACCATGGTCTAAACCAGAGCAGGGCGCGAGAAATTCGCCGCCGCCGATCGCCTCTATGAGGATACGACGGTGCTCCACCCATGCAGGGCACACCTCGACCATATGCTCCACTATGTCTTCCAGTGTAGATAGGTACCTAGATATAATAATTATGCTCAAAGGTAACTTGTTAAATGGTCAACGGAATAAAAAAGCAAGAAGTATTAAGAGTATTGGGGAGTATTAAGTAGAGTAAATTGCCCGAAATTGCATAATTACTTACTTATGGATTAACTTTAACCGAGACGTTTGACGAGTGCGGCATTAATTATTACTAACTAATGTAAAAGACGTACGTGCGTATCCATATGTGCGTATCAAAGCCTCCGAAAAAAACCCATAGAGACAGGGAGTGGGCTTTGAAAAAAACTTTAGCTGAAGTTCAAGAAGTAGTACCGGAAAATAAAAAAAATTTGGCCAAGTGCGAGTCGGACTCATCCATGAAGGGTTCCGTAGTAACTATAATAAATATAACATACTAAATATATTTATTTAAAAAAAAAAACCTTACAATTTCTTAAAACTAGCTTATTTACAATTTTTACAATTACGCCAAATAACTTTGTTTTTCACAGTATTGGTATGAATTACAAAGTTATATTTGCGGTTTTTGAAAATATACTGTATCTCAAAAACTGCTGACTCGATCTCGTTCAAACCAATTTTGGTTGAAAGTTTGCATTAAGATCTACAACATATGGTTTCTTTAGATTTTTCACTTCATTATTATAGAAGTTAGAGGGGGTGGACACACATTTTACCACTTTGGAAGCGTATATCTTTTAAACGATTAACTTTGTGAAAAAGTCATTTAAGAAACCTTAATGTCCTTTTTAAAGACCTGTCTATAAATACCAAACACGTATAGGTTTCGTGAAAAAAAAAAAATTCAGTTTCAGTTCCATGTATGGGGAGCCCCCTCTATTTTAAATATTTTTTAAATTTTCTCAAAATCGGAAAGCGGTTTGCAGAATACATCTACTTATTAAGTTTTACATGTATAGTCTTAATAGTTTCGGAATAAAATGGCTGTGACATACGTACGGACGGACAGACAGACAGACGGACAGACATGTCGAAACTATAAGGGTTCCGTTTTTTGCCATTCGGCTACGGAACCCTAAAAAGGAAGGCTACCTACAAAAATAAGAAAAGCTCATAAGACAGAGAGAGGGCTTTAAGAAAACTCGTTGTTGGTATACAAGAAGTAGAAGGTACCGGAAAGGAAAAAAGTAGGACTTTCTACAAAAATCAATGAGATCCCATAAAAAACAATACTTGTCAAAAACCCAAGTCTTGCAACTTAGTTGTTCTACCGTAAAAAGTTGTGAGATCCATGTAATACCAAGTCGGTTATTAATTTATTCAGTCCCTACTTAAGGGACCTTCTGTCTTAAGTTGTTACGTAATCATCTAACCTAACGACATCTTATAGTGACTATATCTATATTAAAAATCTTTACCATTTTAAATAAATAGATTGACTTGGCAATCGGAATAAACAATTTAATTTATATATGTATTACTTGTGAGATATATTGTGTTTTCATGCGATGGCCGAGTCAATCTATTTATTTAAAACGGTAAAGATTTTTAATATTGATATGGTCACTCTAAGATGTCGTTAGGTTAGATAATTACGTAACAACTTAAGACAGAAGGTCCCTTAAGTAGGGACTGAATGAATTAATAACCGACTTGGTATTACATGGATCTCACAACTTTTTACGGTAGAACAACTAAGTTGCGAGACTTGGGTTTTTGACAAGTATTGTTTTTTATGGGATCTTATTTTCACTCATATATTACAGGTTTACCTCTTCTGATACCAACGGTTACTTTTGTAAAATAAAAGTAGTATAGGTTACTCTTTATCATGTCAGCTTTTCGCCAGTCTAAGCCTAGTAAAATCAGCGCAATCGTTTCGAAGATTAAGAAACAGACAGACAAAAATAATGATGAAATGATTTTTTGTCATCTATCTAAGTACCTCATATACATTCATAATGCATTAATTGATAAGGCTGTTATTTTGAAATTAGAAAAAGATGCTTTTAATTATGTATAAAGGAAATTATATGAAAAGCACATACCACTTCATAAAGCGTTTTCTTAATCAGTTTTAGCATCTTCATCGATAAATTGACTGATTTCTGTCTCCAAACACTCAAAAGATTCGCGGACTCGGCGATTAGTGCCATGAATTGTGATTTGGAGAATATTAGTCAGTGGGCAATCATACGGATTCCAGATTAATCCGTCCAAGTCCCAGGCTATATTATCTTAGGCAGTCGATACTATCGCTCTGCACATAGGCACACGAAAAAAGTATCGATACTTTGTGGTATCGAGTACGTTTCGTTTCGATGCCGATACTTTTGTACTCGATACTTTTTATTTGATACTTTTACTCAATGAGTACTTTTTGACAGGTATCGTATCGAATAAATCTTGGACTGCAACGCCATCTGGTTCAATTAGGCTGAACCTTCTAAGTCATTACATTGAGCTCGAAATCGTTCCTTCAGTCTTTCTCTTCACAGTTCAGATTCTTTCCTTCACCAATCAATCACTCAATCGTTCGCCGTTAGAAAATTCTTTTATTATTATTATTTATTTATTGTTTATAAGGTACAATGTAGTTCTTATAATGTACAATGATATCCCACAAAACCGTATTATTTGTATTATTCTTCGTGTTCGTCTCGCGATTTGTTTTCTCCGGTTGATCGTTATTGTGCTTGACTATTATTTGACCTATTAAATATGAATGTGTGCCATCTAAAAGTACATATTGATCCGTGCTGTGTATCTACTCGTATTAGCGATTGTACGGAGGAGGATTGGGTACTATAATATGTGTCTAAAGGAATAAATAATATAATTGTTTAAATAATTTGTAAAATCACAGTTGTCTTTTTTATAGTATGTACTATTATTACACTAGTGAACCAATACCATTAGTGCTGATGTTCTGTCCTTCTGTCCTGAAGCTAAATTGATGTTACTATGAAAAGTACTCGATATTTTGAAGAATCGATACTTTTGATTCGATACATTTATGAGTACGATACTTTTTTTCGATATTACTCATGAGTACAATATCGATGCTTTCTTATCGATATCGTGTCCCTATCTGCACATGACACTTTTTCTTTGAAGACATTAATCCTTAACGGCTCGGTCATTGCGTACACGGATATGGCAAAGAATCTTGGTGTTTTTTACTTGACAACAATCTTTCTTGGCGACCGCAAGTAAATGAGGTTAGTCGAAAGGTGCACTTTTCCTACCACTCTTTAAAATTCCCTCAAAGTTTTTTGCCTTTCAAAACTAAAATCTCTTTAGCACAAACTTTAATCCAGTCGATTATTGATTATGCCGATGCCTGCTATTTGGATGCCACTAAGGAGCTCTTATGTAAGATTAAGCGCTTGCAAAACTTGTGTATTCGCTTTGTTTTTGGTACTGAGGAAATACGATCATGTCTCTCAGTTTCGCAAGGATCTCAAGTGGCTCCCTATCCGTCTTCGTAGGACCACTCGTACAACATCCTTTTCAACCCTGCATATCCAGCTACCTACGTGATCGTTTTTCGTTCACTCGTCCTACTGATGCCCTTTGTAGATCCTACCTTAAACTCCATCTCCATTTGCCATCCCATAAAAGCCGTTTCTTTCACTCCTTCCCCTTTCATGCAGTACGATTGTGCAACTCCCTTCCCGCTAAAATCTGCGAAGCTAAATCCATTAGTATTTTCAAAAAGCTTGTCAAAGATCATTCATTACTTATCTGACATCCCGTAATTTTATATTATATTTATGATAGGTATATATTTTTATAGCATTAATAAAAATATGTATTTTGATTATTATAAGTATGTATATATTTGCTTATTATTAGCTAAGTATGTTTCAGTTATCATAATTAGTATTTATACACACTGTGTCTATGTGGTGTCTATCATCTTTTCTTCAACTCTCCTGTCACAGGTCTGCTGGAAGAAATTTCTCAGGAAATAAGCAGCACCTTCTTGCTCTTTTGTCTGTAGGTATTTACATTTTTTTCTTTTGTAAGTGCTATGTGTGTACGTAAATAAATAAATAAGATTCATTGGAAGGAAAAAGAAATAAAATAAAAAATATTTATCACGTTCTTCTCGTGTTCTTTTTCTAATTAGATTTTGGTACCCAGATAATTTCTCTTTTTATTCTGATCACTATCACACAAGACATTAAAAGAATCACTAGCACACAAACTAGGTAAGTAATGTAGCGTGAGCGTGAAAAAGTAGGGTAAACCTTGCACCTCGTTTTAATAAAATATTTGATTTGAATTATTTTGACTCTCTTCCTCGTTAAAATCAGGGAAATCGGGGATTGCCCCAATTATAGCCTCACCCATCGCGTCGCGTCACATCTGGGCCCCAAGTCTACTATTTTTATAAATTTGTCATTCCATCACGATCCCATTGTCATTTTGCTAATAGTTCGTAATCTACTAAATTCATAATGGTCGGCCAAAGTCTCTTAATAGAATTATGGTAGAATGAAATTGCCGTAGTGCCATTCTTATAAAACCCTTTAGTAGAAATTATTTTAGAAAAACTACTACTAAATTTGAAAATTTATTCATGCCAGATTTACGTATGCCAGGTTACATTCAAAAACTCTGGCGCTTGCTTTACCATTTTACCATTTTTCAACAAAAAGCTCATTAACATTGGGGTAAAAATTCAAATAGTGTAAAGTTAAACCACAGGCGTGGCTATTGTATTAGGAGACTTGTACCTACTCAGTTATAAAGAATATGTTGTAGGTTTACAAAAATAATTTATTAAAATTATTTTTGTAAACGCTGGCATTACATCCAGCGCCCCTTCTACCTTGGCGCCTGTGTGCGTCGCACACTTCGCACACACGGACGGCTCGGCCCTCCGCATGAGACTCATAGAACACAAGTGTGCGTAGATCGTTTGTTGCGGTAACTTGTGTTGTTTGGAACGCTGAGAGGTAAACATGGTGTTTTCCAACAGGGAAAATTCTTCCCAAATATGTAACTTTTCTAATAAAAGATTAATTTTAAGACATTTCATATGCAAGTACCTAATTTTTAAAATAATTTCTGTGTTAGGAACCTATATTAATTCAACGTAATAGTAGTTTGTGCTATTAATAATATGTTAGTTAGGCCCTAAGTATGTTAGTATTGACTTTTGCGTTCCATTTTCATGACTCAAATCTATTATAGTATTAGTATATTCGGATGAAAAAAACCAATCCGAGACAATGTAGCACAGCCTATAAAAGACCTTAGCACTGGATTTTACCTTTGACAAAGTGTAACACTTATAAAAAATAAAATGATAGGGAAGCAATATGCTGGCGCCATCTACCGATGGCAATGATATGCACTCTCTCAATATAAGATAGTAACTCTTGGAAGATGTCATAGATGGCGTGGTGTATGTATATCCAGTATTAGAATTTGAGTAAATGAATATATTTAAACAATAATAAATGAAAATTAAAATAAAGGTGTTCTCCTTATGCATAGAATGTGTGAAAATAATTTAGTAAGATGCTATGCTGAGGTAATCCAATTAGTAATTGTCTTTTGTCATGGTCAGAGACAATTAGTTGGCTGTCAGGACGGAGGCCGTTCTTTTTCTTCTGGTCTATGACGAGCAAGGTCGCAAGCATTTAAGATAAGGAGATTTTCTTAGGCGTAATAGCCCATTAATTATGACGAAGGAAAGGCAGGGTACGAGGGTGAAATATAAAACTCACGTGAAACGACCGGAAAATATCCGGTCGCATATTATAGTTAATTCATTCGATTTTAAATTAATTAAAGAAGAAATGGTCATGTTGTGAAGATATATAAAGGGAGTTCTTCACCAAATACGTCGTTGAACATATGATGTGATTCGGTTCCGAACAAATCAATGCCACGTTTTGATTAAGCATACCACAAGGATGCGATGCTGCTGGCGGAACCCGTGCCATGATTTAATCAACTGAAATCCATTGTTCAAGGGTAATTAAGAAACCCCAGACTGTAAGTATATTTATTTATTTAATTTAAACTGTGAAATTCAGAAATAATGAAACAACCATCACGTGTTTGAAGACTGTTAATTATATTTAATGATATGACCAACCAAACCTGTCTTGTGTTTTATTTCTAACTAGTACTCACGCAGGGCTTCGCTCCCGTGGATGCTATCACAGTAAAAACATAACTCTCCTTTTTGCAGTCGCGTAAATAGCCTATTACCTTCCTCAAGCTTCAAGCTACTTTCATACCAAATTGCATCCAAATCCACCCAGTACTTTCGAAGATTAACGCGTTCAAGCAAACAAACAAACAAACTTTTCCGCTTTATAATATTATTAAGTATAGATGTAATCTCATCATGCGCAAGAACTCAGCCCATAAGTCTCATCTTCAGATATCTACCCTTGGTTAGCTGGTGTGTAGGGAACGATCTTACAAAAGGATATGACTTTATATCACATATAAAGTCAAATTAATTCATCAAAGGTTGAATACGAGGTAATTTTATTAAAAAAAAAATATATGAATAACAAGACTTATAAAATACTGTTAAGCATACAACGTGAAAAAAGGTTCATCTTGTATGCTTAACAGTCTTGTAAGTATATTTTACATCAAGTCAGCAGTTTAGTCTACACTCAAATATCTGAAGGAACCAGGCATGCCCATGTATTCCTCATTGAATTTCTCTGCATTTCTTTTAGTTTCGTCTGTACAAGCCTTGAACATTACTTTTAAATACTCTATATGTTTTTGAGAACTTATTTCTTGAAAAACTTCCGCTGTAAAAAAAAAGTATTTTTGTTATTTATACAGTAAATTCTGTCTACCAACCTAACCAAAGGCAATAGTTGGCCCAGTAACTGGATTGTGAAGGCCAGATAGGAAGTCATTTCATGTGCAAACTTGACAAATAAAAGAAAAAGGACACTTCCAGTAAGACTGGAAAGTGACTCCAAGAAACTTGGGAAAAGGCTAGACAAAGGTTATTTGAAAAAATACACGGTTGTATTTTTTCAAATAACCTGAGTCTAGTCTTACTGGGTGCAGTTGAGTACTAGTATTTTACATGGAACGACTATCTCTATATGGCTACTACAACCCAGTTATAACTAAATTAGAAGTTCATTCCCTTTGAATACAAAATACGGTCTCTAACCTTCGGCATACAAGGTGAAAAAAAAACCCTCACCTATACAACGTGGGGTTAAATATACCCCACAAGAGATTGTCTCTACTTTATGTGTGTAGTATATCACTAAGTTAATGAATAAGATACAAAAAAGTATCAAATTAAATATTTATTATAAAAAATACTAAAAATCACATAAGTACTCTCTCCGTGAATTCAACAAAATGTTATCAGGTCAACATAAAAAAACCAATAATTTTTTTTCTTAATGTAACACAATTATTTTACTTATTAAATAAAACTAGATAGATTTGGCATCATAATAATAATCACAATTAACAACACTGTATGGCTATTTGAGCGAGATCATTTTATTATCTAATTCAGTCCAATTTTGACTCATCAAATTCACATGTTCCATACATATAACGCGGCATTACATTTGAAATAACCGTTCAGAGTCTTCCTATCTTTTGGACTTGGACAGAAAGAACATGTCTGAGACATTCTTGGTTGCTTTTGCATTCGTCTCTTATATGTCGTGGAATATGTGGATTGACTTTTCTTTTCCTAATGTGGTCTTCGAGCAAAGACAGTCTCTATTGCTTGATGAAGTTCTTCCTTAGGGTCGTTTTGTTCCTTTCAATGCCATTGTTCAACATAAATTGCACAATAAAAACACTTATATATATTAATAGTTTATCTACAGGTTTCCGAGATAAAAAGATTGAGGTGTTGATGTTGTATCGCTAAATAAGGTTCAAGGAACTTTAGAAGCGTCGCTGATATGATCTGCTTCGTCGTCACAATGGGGAAGAAAATTTTCGTCTTCCTACGAAATTTCGTTTTGTTCCATTAAGGCATCCGCAATAAGGTCGTCCTACAGGTTGTTAGACATATTCACTATATGTACATATAATACAAATGAAAAGAGAATAAATGATACACTAAAATACATGCATACATTACATGTATGTGTAAATAACTAAAAAACACAAAAGTAGGCACAAACTTTTTTGCGACGATAGATCTAACTCTATGTTTCGATGCAGCACTATTTAATCTCCAGCTGCTGTGAAGTCAAGTTATTTGATTGAGTTTTAATACACAATGAACTCGATTTAAAAGTGTTGGGGTTAAAATAAGCCCACCATGTATGCCAAAGGTTAAGTCAAGAGTCAATAGTTTGCGGCGGTGCAGCGTCGTGGGACGCCGTGATTTCCTTCTGCGAAGTTGTCATGTCGCAAATGGAGACTGCGGAAAGGGAGAGGGAGATCTCGAGCAATCTCTCCCGGCCCGCAGAAGGCGCACCGGGCGTCGACAGAGAGCAGACAATGCCCTCTGGCGGCCCCCCTAAATGGGTCCAAGGACGATGGGACTTGGGATGCCCGTCGTCCTCTATTACACTAGACCCGAGGTGAGTGGCGGCGCATTTTGTTCCAAGCGCGCCCTTCTCAGAAGTCGCAGGGGGAGCCAAACACCTCACTCCTCCTGCTTAAAAAGATGGGGCCCGCAGTTGAAGAATACATATGTGTTTCCGCAGCCCCCGGCGCATGTGTATGAGGGAACACGGGGTGGTTTTAGTCAGTAAGGATCTGACAGACCCCTTCGCCCGCCCCAGAGCGGAGGACATGCATGAGAATTACCAACCCAAAAAAAAATAGTGAATAGGTTACTTCTAGGTAAGCGTGATCCATTTTCGACCACATCATTCGGTGAGATGTAGGTACAACGCGAGCTTATAATTAGTAAAAAAAAATATAATATTACATACCATACAAGGAGTCCAAAGGTTTCTGTTTTCCCCCGTAATCTTCAGGTAGCAATTCTTTGGTTATTACTCTACATAAATCTTCTACGGATTGTTGTACATATATTCTGCTAGCAATCTTCTCGCTAACAAATTGTTTGACGATATTGACAAACAATTCAACGGCTTTTGACTCTGTTATTACGTTAATGCTTTTTAGTCTAGTTCCGTAGCCTTCCTGTAAATATAGTTAGTTAAAAATGAGTTCGAATAAAGCAGTGGTGACCCAGTGCTGTTGTTGTGGTCGTAGGTTATAATCTAGTGTTACAACTGCTCTCCAAACGGTGAAAAAATCTGACATGTTTTAGGAACCAAAAGTCGATGACGTGTTCATACATGTCATCGACTTTCGGTTCCTCCATTCCCTCTTATAGAGGAGGCTTATGCTCCAGCTTAAGCTTAAGCTTAAGTTACACTGTTTGAGGTTTTCTGCAGTTCGCAGTTGCAGCGGCAGTACCAACATAAGATGAACTGGGAAAAACTTTTTACCAAAAAATTAAACCGACTCCCAAAAAACACTGCAAAGTGAAAAATAACTTTAATTTCGGAAGTCGGTGTCTTAGTTTTGTATTTTCGTTTTTGGCACCGACTTCCGAAATTAAAGTTATTTTTCACTTTGCAGTGTTTTTTGGGAGTCGGTTTAATTTTTTGGTAAAAAGTTTTTATTTCACTCTTTTTAGTTGGTCTATTTTTAATTTACCTAGTTACAAGAGCCTAATTATCAACTACTTATAACCTTTTACAAAATATTGCTTTTCCCAATGCTGGGCCGTTAATTGTTGAGGAGTTCTCCTGGTACTTCACCATCAGCTCTACATCACCATATGCATTGTGACGAGCATAAAGTGCGTAACATCCATATTCAAGTAATCGTATCGCAATCCACTCAATACTTATTATTGAGTAGTTTCGGCGGCCATCTGTGGTCTTCATCATCAGTTCCACTTCCTCAAATGGTACTTTTTGAGAGCAACTGCACAAGTTACTATAATAAATACCCAAAACGACATAGGTGTGCCTATAATATTTGAAGAGTTCCCTCGATTTCTCCAGGATCCCATCATCAGATCCTGACGTTTATGAAAATGGGACCAGTATCGAAGTATACCCTTTCAATCAAAAAAAGAATTTTCCAAATCGGTTCAGCCGTCTTCGAGTAATCGATGATAATACATTAAAAAAAAAAAAAAAAAAAAAAAAAATATACGCGTCGAATTGATAACCTCCTCTTTTTGTCGTCGGTTGAAAATGGGATAGCTCAAAATTAATATTGTTAATTAGGTGTGTTTAAATTTTTGGTGTATAATAAAGTTTATTATTCTTTTTATCTACCTACCTATCTATCTATCTAAATATACAGGAGACCAGCGCTGTATTACAGGCTGACTTTGATAATATTACTCGGTGGGCGCACGATAACGGCATCATTCTGAATCTGAGCAAGACAAAAGTGATGCATGTGCACTCACCGCACAACCTAGTTGCAAGGAATGTCGATAGTGATGATATCGGTATCATGGGCAATGTCAACTGCGTATGTCAAAGGCTGGAGTATGTCGATAAAGGGGAATGCCAGGCCGCCATAGTGATTTAGGCCCTGAGTGCCTACATGTAAGACCGAATGCTTATATTAGTATACACCACAAATAATTTATTGACAAAAGAAACTTATTGAAAAAAGTCAGAGTTTCCAAATTATAAGGTTTTTTAATGTGCCGTACACACGTGTTAAAAAGTTATTGCAAACTCTTCCTACATAACATAATTATTATAGTATTTAAGATTTTAGATGGTTGAAAATAAGACACCATATTACTAGTCAACATTTTATTCACCCAATGTATCATCAATCATCATACACTATTAATACATCGTCCAAAAACTGAGTGCACAAGCGTTAAAGTTCGCAGAGCCTAACTTCACACTCGCCAAGTTAGAACGGCCATACTGTATTAATTATAATGGTCCCCATACATAGTTATGCTGAATCTGTTCAATTCTTTTAAATATTGTTACAATAACAAATCATTTCCTCAGTTTTATTTCACCCAGTTAACTCGAGTTGAACTCGATTTACGCGAATTTCAACTCGAGTTACGCGAATTTCAACTCAAGTTAACTCGAGTTGTGTTTATTCCGAGTTGGCACATCACTAATAACTATTGACACTTCTATTGTCAACTGACAAGTTTTAGTGCTGCCATTACATAAAAAAAGTAACGATTGGCGTATTATGTAGATCATTCAATTAATTATAATGAATATTCTAAGTCGATTATAAATCGCTATTATGATTTAAGATTATATTTAAATGAAACAGTGATTTTCTATTTACATAAAAAACGTAATTCCACTTTATTCAGTACAGCCACAGATACATAATGAGACAGATAATATCAAAATCGTAGATAAGATTCACAGGTAATAGACGTGAGCTTGACTAATTAACTTTTTAACATAATAGTTACTTTTATTTATTTTTTAATGTTTCCAACTTCTATTGTGTCGTGAATAGCAGAGTTAATTACGTAAAATTTTTATAAGTTTTTTTAATAAAACGAATTTCGTAGGCAGTCTTGGGCCTACAATCGGCATTATCATTTAGGTATCTAGGTCTGTGGGTGGACCGCAACATGAACTGGAAGACACAGGTTGACACAGTGTGTGTAAAGCTTAGGTCAGTGTTGGGTAAGTTCTATATCCTGAAGGCACCGCTGCGTAGGAAAACGCTGCGTGTAATTTATTTTGCCCTCACCGAGTCACTGCTTAGTTATGGTTTATACACGTATGGTCGTACATTTAAAACCTATCTAAACAGTATAAAATCATTGCAATTGCGTTTTATGAAATATGTTGTGAACCCAAAAATTAAACGTGAATGTAAAGAAAATTATGAGAAACTTTTTGTTGCGTGTAAACTGCTTCCTGTACACGAGAAGGTCAAGTACTTGGTGGTTCTTGAGCATTTCTATAACGACCAGTATAAAGTGCATGTGCAAAATTCTTATAAGTGTTAGGGAACGTAAATTCGTGCGACCACTAGTAAAAAAATACTACGGCAAGAGAACCAACAAGTATTTGACCCCTACACTGTTCAATAATAACGACTGGTTAAGAAAAGGTAACAATATAGTAAACAAACATTAAAGAATAAACTTAAAACTGTACTGCTGAATGAAGTAGTCGCAAGTTATGATTCTAATGTCTCTAAATAAGTTGTAATATACATGTTGTTGAGCTTCGCGTTCGCGCGACAACAATAAGTTCCGAATGGTTGTGTTGAAAAAAAATAATTATATAGGTACATTGTTTTCAACGAAAGCATGTTGCAAAATTATTTTTCCTTTTTTCGATTTTAGAGGTCAACTTAAGCTGGTTTTTTGTGGCCGCCGGCGGCCACCCGTGATTCGAAGAGGCGCCCGGCGCCGGCGCCGCCGCGCTTCATAATAGGTAAATAGTGGTCTGTCGCAACTGCACGTGTGCCGGCGACGACGCGACGGCCTGCGCTGTCACAACTGTCTGTACCTACTTAGTTTTATTGTATGTTAGTACCTCAGAGCCAAAAGATTGTAAAAACAAGCGCCAATCCCACCGACAAACTGCTACGCAGTTTGGTGGGTTTTTAAATTAAGTCTCATGTTTGATTTCAAATAAATATATATATATATATATCGCACCTCCGCTCAAATAGTGTCACAACTCAAAAAAATTGAAAATCTTTTTTATTGTACTATTGGTTTCAGAAAACTTAAAAATGTTATCTCAAATAATGTCATGTAAATAGTTTGATTATTTATCCCTAGATGATGCTAGTGACATTATATCGCTAAGTAAAAGAACTGTCTTACCAAACATAAACAGTGTCACATCACTGCTTGCGCAAGGTGGTTGTCTGTCTGGATATTGTATAGAATGTTGTTTGTCGATTTATGTCGGTACATGTGATGAGCCATTTGGAAATAATCTGTATGTTTATTCGATAAAAGTGAAGTGTGTCGACATATGACAGTTTATTGAATTAAGTTAAGTCAAAAGTCACAATATTTATCGAAATTAAGTGATCTGTATCGAGTTAAGACATTATATGTGAAAAAAGTTATTTTATTAACTTTAAATTTTATTTCGATAAAGCGTTTTTTTATATATAAATTATTATTTTTTTGTCCTTAGATGGTTGTATCTACAAATATATACTATGTCCAGATCAAGCAAAATATTGTCTTTATGCCTAGAGCCGAATGGGCAGCATGTTCTAGAAATAAATGAATCGACCTGTGTACCAGATGGTACTCAAAAAAATAATTTAGAAGCAATGCCTGACAGCTTAAAGAAAGGAAATATTTATTTGAGTGTAATTTCCGAAAATGAGTCTTTTTTGCCACCTAAGGCGATGAATTCTAATGAAAATGAAGAATCTATGCAAGATTTGTGGAATATAATGTTAATAACAACGAAGCACGCATTCAAGATAGCTCTACTGAGGAGGAAAAACATGATTCTTTAACTGAATCATGTTTCTTCTAATTCACTCTCACGAAATAAGACATTAACTGTTCCTGATACAAAGCCAGCTTATACTTCTAAAATAAAAATTAAGAAGATTAAAAAAAAATTGAGAAAATTAAGAATTAAGGAGAATAAAAAGACTGATTTAATGACTTTAGTACAAAATAATTACAATCCAAGTTTTTATGCTGAATTTTTCAATAATTTGTAAATTAGATTTAAGTTAATCAATATGAATAAGAGTTTTAATATTAAACTACTTTTTTGATTGATGTTAACTATTACTAACAACTGTTGATTATTACTAATAACATTGTTTTTTTATCAATTATGTTTTAACCTCCTGAGTACCAGAGATACTTTTTTTGGTATTGTATTCTGAAACTCTCATATTTCACTATTAGACTGTTACTGATAATGGGAAAAATGGTAAAAAAAATCATGAACCGGAAAAACTGGTTTTTCATTATGTCCTACATAAAGTACAAGGGAACGTAGCTAGTATGTGATTTATAAAGAACATAACCAATTTTTTTCTTAAAGTAATAGCAAAAAATCAAAAATGGATATCAACTAATAGATTTCAGGTACGTATTAATAATCAGTTTTATTAAATTCTTCAAAATTAACAAAATTTGGTTATATAAAAAAAAAAAATATAGTAATTCAATAGTAGGAACATTAGAGATCAATCAGTTATGCTTATAACAAAGTATTGTAAAAGCTATATTTAACAGTCTTCATGAAAATTAGTAAAATAGTTACGATTAGGCATAATACATAAATAAATTATTTTTTTTAACAAAATACGGTAGTCTTTTTGTCGCAACCAGTATTTCTACAGCGGCATTGTTTCCTACCATATTCTAGTAAATGCGCAGCACTTTTGGTACGATTTTCTTTTGAAGGAACTGGCTTGATGAGAGCCTTGCGCTTTTTATGCTTTAGTTCAAATTCTTCATATTCAACTTCACCTTCATCATCGTCACATTCTTCTTCACCTTCATTGATGAGTTTGGAACCCAAATTCAGTTTGTATTCTCTCATTTGTACTATATTTTTCTTTGGTGTACCCTTCTCCGTTTCTACAATCCAATACTGCAACCAAGCGTTTACCACGCATAGGTCAAACAGATGAGAAATCACGCGAATTGTCCAGTTTTTGTACGATGGGTAAACAGAAAGCATCCGATCAGCGAGATCAACGACACCCATATATTCATTATACTTTTTGATTACGACTGGTCTCCTCAGTTTTACATAAACTCTGTCTTTTTTTGACCATCGCTTGCATTTATCGTGATCTTGATCGTAATAACAAGTAGACATCATTATGCCAGGCTTATTATCAAGCCACATTGTTACAGCAAGTTTACGGTCTTCTCTAACTTTCACTTCGCTACTGCTTCTCGCTTTTATTTAAACATTTTTTCATCAGTGAGTACGCAGTTTTTAGGGACTCTGTTTTTCATAATAGTACCTGTGCCATGAAATCCAAGTCTTAGTAATTCGTCATAAAGTTTAACCGTGGTGAAGAAGCGATCAAAAAACAGTAAATGTCCTGGCACTAAACTCCTTGTCATAATATGAATTACGGCAGCTTCTCCCAGACTAAATCCTCTGACTAAGTCTGACATAGTAGGAGAAGCCACAGGGGTATCCAAGTGAGTGTCATCTTCATCCGAGCTACCACTTCATCCGAGCTACGACTCGATATTGCGGTGCTCACGGGCTATTTCTTTAAATTCAGGTGGTATAAACGCTTCTTCATCGGATCTTCATCTGAATCATCTCCGGAATAATCGAACTCGAAGTCGTCCAAAGCAGCAATGATATCATCGTTTGTTACCGCGATAAAAATATATAAAACATGATGAAAACGTCAACGTACTTTACATAGTACTCGGGAAGACACTTGTAAAAATTATTGATTGCATACTTTTGTACTATGCAAAGGACATCGAAAAAATCTCAAGGTTACAGAATATATAATTCATTTTTTGACAAAAATAATACGCTAAACTGTTAGTTTGATCTACCATTACGTTGTTTTCACAAAAAAACATCGAATCACACAAAGAATTTACGGATGAATACAAATTTACTTACTTTTGCGCAAACGTACGCTCGTGGGTTTACCTTCCGACGCCATTTTAAAAAGAATAACTGATGAAATTTGACGTTGTAATTTTTTTGACGTAAATCAAGAACATACTGGATATCGTTAGTAAAATATTTTTGTGCTGCCAATTAAAATAAAGTCCACCGATTTTTAAATCTCTTACGTACTATGAGTAGTACAAATGTACGCAGGAGGTTAAGGAAGAAAGTTTAATATTATGTTTGAGTTATAACGTTTATATTTTTGTTTTATTTCTTAATAAGTTTTTTTTAAACCTCTTTAATTAAACAAAATTTTGTAAATTATTAGTTTTTATGATCCATAAAGTGTCACAACTCAGAAAAAAAAATTTTTTTTTTTCTTCTTTTCATGATACTTACTACACTATTTTGTAGACCTTCAAAAACTATTTTAACTTACTTAAAAACATATTGCAGTAATTTTATTAGTTTTTGAGTTATGACTAGAGATGTAAGTGCTGTATTATACCATTTGTATTGAAATGTATTAAACGAAAAATACCGTATAATACGGTATTATACCATTTGCTACGGTATTTTATGTATAAATCGATTGTTTCTATATTTTTTATGTAAATTATCTGAGTAATCATTAAAATACCTAAGTACTGATTACGGTGGAAAAGCACAAAAAAAATGAAAATATTAAAGGAAAAAGAAGAAGCCAATTAGAAAATCACGTCAATGCGACGACATTAACACGGCGCTAACGCAGCGCGGTGGTGTCGACGGCGACGAATATCTGTGAAGTTTAATTACTAAGTAATCATTAAATTAGAATTAGTCATTCTAAAATATAGAATACAATCGAAACTTAAAATATATTTAATTTATTAAACTAAAACTCTTCGTAATATTGCAAGATCTTAAAAAGTGAATCAAAATATAAAATACATAAAATACCAATAATACCGTAAGTTATAATAAAATACCTGTTTAATACATAGCCTTTTGGTATTATACGGTATTTTTACAACACTAGTTATGACCCGAAAAGTGAAAAATAAATATAGTATAAATTTCAAATCCTATTTACTCGACAATTTGGTTTTTTGACTTATGACACTATTTGAGCGGAGGTGCGATATATGTTACAACAATTTGAGATGAATTGAGAAGATGAGTCGAGGTAAGATGCATTTCACACCAGATCTAGCAGTTTTAAATTTAGTTACGTTACGTTGATCGAGGTAGTGAATGTTAATCGAATCAAAGAGTGGCACTAAAATAAAATTTAATCAAGGAAAATAATGTGACGGTAGATTCTATGAAGCATCTAGCGGACTAGACTAAACAAACTACTGAACTATTAACTCATTTTTTTTTAATTTTTTTTTAGGTAGGGCCTCTCGTAGTTTAGCTCGCTAAGGCTAATGTACTACTTAACCGGTGTATACTATTAACTCAACTAAACGGAACCCTTATATACTCGTCCTGTCTGTCTGTTCATCCGTCTGTCACGGACGGACCATCTTCAATTTCAAATTTACCATTTTATTCTAAAACTATTTAGTTTACACAGTTGAAACTTGGTAAGTAGATGTATTCTGTAAACTCGCAATTGGCAATTTTTTGATACTGTATATTACTTGATTAAGTACTGATTATTAATATCTTCTTATAAATAGAAATCAATTTAATATATTCGTTAGTCTCGCTAAAACTCGAGATCAGCTTGAACGTTCATTCACTCTTTTTCTATTATGTTCCTTCTAATACAGGAGAGAATTCAATTTGCCGTGTCAGCTACTATCTAACAAAAGACGTTAAAGTTTGACTGTGTACTCAATTCCTTTTCCAATGAGTGACTTAATTTGTTTATGATTAAAATAATAGTTTCCTTTCTGAAAAAAAAAAAAACACATAAAGATATCTTCAAATGGAATACTCACAGTTAATATTGAAACAATTTGTTGCAGTTCCACGGTGTCTGTTTTTGTAATTAAATCAAGAAAATTCATCCTTCTGCAGTCGTATATTATTATAAAACCATCAGCGTAATCGTTAGCTTTTAAGTATTCAGCCAACTGAAAATTATATGTTTTTATTGCATTAGAACAATAATTTAAGATCTATTATTGAAGTAGAAGGAGAATGTCTATCTCGGAAAGAAAAGAAACTGGTACTGTTCACGGAACTTTTAGGATAGTAGCTTTAAATAGTTATTTAAAATAACTTTTTAAATTAAATAATAGCGGTGATATCCTAATGGCTAAGTTGTCGGCTTTGTGATCGAGAGATCGCGGGTTTGAACCCCACTCATTACACTATTATCCCGAACACATTCCAGACACAAGCATGTTTAGCATAGCTTTAGGTGTAAGCAAGATTGCTAGTACTTAATGTGTATGCTATCCACATTGCTAATTCTCTTTAAAAAATATGATGAAAGACTAATTAAATAGATCCGGTATATGTAGATGTTCATACATATTTACGGAATTATGTACTTACGATTGTGAGACATTTGTAATAGTCTATTAAAGATTTATCCGTCAATGGCTCGTCAGTCACATTTACCAAAATTATTCTGTAGAAATCCTCTGTTAAATGGGGCATTAGAGCTAGCTTTCTGCAAGTAAGAAAAACTATTTCAATATAGTAGGTGTGACCTTCTGCGGGGGATGCCCCGGGCGTTGGAGGTCGTGATCACCGGCCACCCTAGGCGCTGACTCGTGGGCGGCAATCAGGGGTAGCTCATCGTCCGTATAAGACCTACCGGGGTTGTGGGAATATTCTAACGAGGTACCGAGGCCCTGGGACGTAAGGGCAGTGAAAGAACAGGGGGTAAAATTGGCAGCACCTTTGTTTAAATTTTTGATCTTGAATTCGTTTTCTGGGTTTAGACACATATCTATACTTGATTCGGTACAATTAGATCAAAAACCTGATAACTCCATCTCCCTTCCACTACCGGCCTACCAGACGAACTACTGGGTACCAGCTATATTTGGTTGATATTACCATCTTGTCGTACCAAGCGCTTCCCCTCCACATTTATTGTGCGCACTTCCAAGTTGTGGAATTCTCTGCCGGCTTCTATGTTCCCTGCCACTTATGACCTTTCAACCTTTAAAACAAGAGTGAACAGGCATCTTCTGGGCTCGTTCGTACCATCTTAGACCTCATCTCGCTTACCGTCCGGTGAGATCGAGGCAAAAAGTGATATTATCCTGAATAATATATATAAATAACTCACCCAACTTTTAAAATGTCTTGCAGCTCCACTATGTTGGTCGTCGAAAAGAACTTGGGTAACAGCGTCTTCATAGTGCACAATCGGTCTATCTGCTTCTTTGATTTTTCTAAGGAACCTTTGCAAGATACGATCGTTCTTTCTAAGTATTCCTTGCCTGGAAAGGTGAAATTTATTCCAATGACCAATTATTTTTCTTCCAAATCAATAATTATTCCATAAAGACCTATGTATAGTGTATATAATTATGTAAGAAACTCTCTTCCGCACGCCCTAGCCGTCGCGAATGACATTCCGGGTGTCGAGGATAGCAAGCCGATCTCCGGCCACCGTAGC
The DNA here is from genome assembly GCA_943138885.2 of Tholera decimalis. Classification (NCBI taxonomy): domain Eukaryota; kingdom Metazoa; phylum Arthropoda; class Insecta; order Lepidoptera; family Noctuidae; genus Tholera; species Tholera decimalis. The sequence continues at coordinate 8,183,762 of OW964568.2, forward strand.
CGTGATCTTGCGGACGTTGAGCGGCGTTAGCTCACCGTCACAGTTAGGACCAGGCCCGGGTCGGAGGCGCGTCGTGATCCACGCGTGCCTCAAAGAGCACTGACGGGGCCATACAAGGCCATTACCTGCCGGATCGTGTAATGTTCTAAAGAGATACCGCGTCCCCGCAATGTAAAAGCAGTGAAGGAAAAGAGTAGGTTTTTAGTAAGTAGAAAGGGAAACGTCTATTCTTGGCCATGTTTTGCCCATCAATGTGATAAATACAAAAAAAAACATTTAGTAACTAAAATATTGCTATTATTTATTGGTAATGAAAACTCCGGAATTAAAAGCCGATTTATTCAAGAAACTCAATCGTTTATTGCCTAATTTGCGCTTCCGGTCGCTGGTCAATCCTGTCAAAGTAGAGATGGAAAATTTTACTAAAAAAAAAAATCGATACATTACTACCAGTTTCCAAAAATCGATTTATGAAAAATCTATTTTAATTATGTAGTTGTTTCGCTTTTATTATTTTATTTAGAGACGAAAAAAAGGTTTGTCCTAGTGTTGCCCAAAATCGGTCTTGGTCTTGCGGTCTTGGTCTTGTTCTTGAATTTTCGCAAGACCAAGACCGCCTTATTGTAGCAAGACCAAGACCAAGACTGAACCCTGCAAGACTTGAGCAAGACAATACTTAAGCCTGCAAGACTCTTGCGTCTTGCAGTTAAGACACACTGAGATTTGGGCGTTATTAAGTAGGCATTTGGTTTCAATCCCGATTTTGAGAGACTTTGCCCAGTATCAAAACCGTAGGTATCATCATAACACTAAACTAAGGGCTGCAGTTGTATCTGCAGTTGGCAACGTGCCGCTCGTCTGAAAGAACCCTAAAAGGTATTGAATTGATTAGGTAGGTAAGTACTTCTTATATTTCAACTATTTATTAAGTAAGTAGCGTGTTAATACTCACAAATCTGTTCCCATCATCCCATATGATAAAATGTACCTACCTAGAATAACTTTCTAGCAAAGTTCATACCTTGTAAGTATCTACCTATAATAATACACGGTTACTGTTAGATCATTCTGGAACCGAAAGCCATGAACTCGATCATCGAATTCGAAATGATTGGTACTATTTTTTTTCAAAAAAGAACAATAAAAAAAACACGTAAAATTAAATTTATTGTTTTTTTTGTGAAATAATGAGAACTCGAAGTAACGCTTTCTTGCAGTAAATGCATATGTCGCACCCTTCCTGTAAGAAAGCGGTAAGTGAATTCGGACAACTTTTCGGAGCTTAAAAAATAGTGTCCAACATTGTTAAAAAAATCCTAGGAGTACCTTATAAATAACAAAAGATGGCATTTAGCAGCGGCGAAATGATAAAGTTTCCGATTTTTCATTGTGTTATGTATACTGTGAGATAAGGTTGAATTATACGGTTACCTAAATAATCCCCGAAACTGTTACAAAAGATGCCGGTGTAAAAATGAATATCGCTTTGTTATGATCTATGGTGTACCGCATCGGCTGCGTTAAGTGTAGTTATTCCATTATTCATGTTACAATTTTAGTCTAGTCTGAAAGTGTAAGTATGAATTACGTAGTTTTAACACGAAAAATTCATTTAAGTAAACAGAAATACATATTTTATGCATGCGAAAGTATCTACGTTTTGCTGGAGCTTCTGAATATACTTGTTCATTTATTGGAAAAATATTCAAATAATGAAGTGTATCATCGTAAACTTCTATTTTACTGTTCACAGCTTGTCATGTACAAAAATTGTATGTCAATACTATATAGATTTATAGTAACTAAAGAAAAAGTTAAATTACTGTGTTTCAATCTTATTAATCGATTTAGATTATGTTTGTATGTGTGCTAAGAAAAAACGTGCTGTAGAAGTGTAGAAGTATGTAAAATGAAGTGCCCAAAAGTAAAAAAATTGGAAACCTTCTATCAATTACTCAAACACAGAAAAAATTACCTTTGTTAATGTTAAAACATTTTGACTCTACACTGAGAAAAAAAAAACAACCAGATTTCACGTTGCTTCAACAAGTTTTCGGGTTAAATAGCGCCTACGTGCTGTTTGGTTGAAACTACAAGTTTAAAATGAAATGAAATGAAATGAAATATTTATTTTGTAAATTGGTTATAAATAACACTTTTACACGTCATGTTTTTTTGCGTGTTAAGGTTAGCTAGATGAGGCCGGTATTTCCTGACTGACTACTCTGAGAAGAAACACCGAAACAAACTCAGAAGTCATAGTCTCTTTTAAAGTCCAGACAATTTGTATTTTTATATGAGAAGCATGTAGGTTCATGTCTGTGGTATTCTTTTGAGGAAATAACCACGAAAATTTGAGCGGACCTGTCCAGACAGTGCAAGCATTTTTCAGTTATCGTGTAGCTCAACTTAGAACTTAAGGAGCTCAACAATTTGACAAAAAATACCAACGGACATTTGGGTAGGCCACACAAGTACTCAAACTGCTTTGCATTGCAAACTTTGATCTTGTAACCGTGCATCCACACCGCTGTTACTTTTTGTAGATCAACGTTTCCAAGTGTTACTCAGCAACATCCGACAGCAAAAAGTTATTTATTGTTAATATGTATTGCTGTTTTAGTATAAGTCAAGCAACGTTGCTCTACAATCGATAACATTGTTAGATAATGTTACCTCAAAAATGCAACAAAAAATATCACTGTCGATTAGTGTCGAAAGTTATTCATTGTTATATTTTGTTAATTTATGTTGTTGGCGGTATGGACGCGTAAGTAACAATCATCAAATAGTAACAAGGAGCCACATAAGTTACAGATAGTTACCTAATGTTACCGTGTTGCATTTTGTTGCTCCACAAAAGTTAACTGCGGTGTGGATGCACGGTAAAGTGTAACTTGTTGATCCTACAAGTTACGTATCATGTTATTTCTACGTTACATCAGGTCTAATTTACGTTAACATTTTCCGATTGTTTTTACAAGTTTAGCAAGTAGATTCAACATGCTCAGCACGTTGTTGTAACATGACTAGCTTGTTGAATCTACAAGCAGCTTGTTAATTTATCTTGTTACTCTTACGTGCTGGGCATATAGTTCCAACATGCTCGACTTGTTGTTTCAACATGCTTGATATGTTGTTGTGACATGACTAGCTTCTTGAATCTACAAGCAGCTTGTTAATTTATCTTGTTACTCCTACGTGTTGGGCATATAGTTCCAACATGCTCGCCTCGTTGTTTTTTTTTTTTTCATTAAAAAATAGGTTCGCGTTTGACCACCATCGCACCTGATGGTAAGTGATGATGTGGTCGAAGATGGAGCACGCTTACCTAAAAGTAACCTATTCACTCTTGACTTAAAGACTCCTAGGTTATAGCCTCCACTCCGAATTCCACTCCTTAAACGTACGCACAATGAAGGTATTCCCAAAACGTTTTGTGCGTATGGGTGGGATGTCCACCATGTAACGATGGCGCTTCGCCGTTTGTCTCGTAGTCCGATGATGGAACGGGCTGGCGGAATTTGACTGTGTAATTTCATCGTGCACTCCTCGAAATGTAACCGATAGAAAACCGATAGACTTGCAACTCGTCGTCGATATTCAAGGCTCTGGAGCTTTGACTCGACCAGTGCATCGTTGCCAATGAGTCTCTTGGCCCACTTCTCGATAGACTCAAGCGCGTCCAGTTGGTATTTAGCAGATCCATCACAAAGATGAGAGCAGTACTCCATATACGACCGAACCTGGGCATGATAGCGATTCGGGTGTGAAGTACCGTCTCATCATTGCTAGGATTCCCAACTTTTTTGATGCTAGTTGAGCCTTAGCCTCGATAAACGGGCCAAAATTGAGGGTAGAAGTTAGTGTTACCCCCAGAAGCTACGGTCGGTTATCGGCACTGTTACACCCCGGAAAGTAGGAGCCGGTTCGAATTGACTCTTTTTTGTGGAGAAAAGACACGCCTAGGTCTTAGCTGCATTAAACTTGACCAAGTTGGCATCGCTCCATTCAGAGACAGCCTTCAGGGACAAAGTTCAAGCGCCCAACCATGTCCTCACGGAGAGACTGGATCTGTGACCCACCAGCTCGCTCGCTGGACACATATCTCTCAGCAAGTGTGCTGTCGTCTGCATACCCAAAGGTACCGGGAATCAGCAGATAGTTAATATGCAGCAAAAACAAAGTTGCTGAGAGAACAGACCCCTGAGGGACCCTGGTATTCATTGCCAATAGGCCAGATGAGCAGAAAACCGTTTTATTTATGCTTTTTAGTGTCACCATTGTTTACTTAACTTGAGATACCTATATACCGTTTGCACTTAATTTTTTAAAAGAGAGTTTGCTGTACACCTCTTTTTCACTCAATTAAACCATATTTCAGACGTGATTCAAAAGGTCTGTGCCTCAGCTGTGGTGATATTAATAACTAGGCTGATTATGCTAAAACATCTATGTAATGTACGAGGGCAGCAATCGTGAGAGATTTGCTGTTCTTAGTTGAAGAGTTCCATCGCTTATCTTCGAAGATCTTCATCAGAACCTGATGTGATATACTTACACACTATATTTTTCTCTAACCTACATGGTTGGGTGCTTGAACTTGTGGAGCGAGCTGGTGGGTCACAGATCCAGTCTCTCCAGACTGGATCTGTGACCCACCATCTCACGCGCTGGTCACATATCTCTCAGAAACTGTGCTGTCGTCTGCATACCCAAAGGTACCGAGAATCAGCAGATCGTTAATGTGCAGCAAAAATAAAGTTGCTGAGAGAACAGACCCCTGAGGGACCCCGGCATTAATTGCCAATTGGCCAAATGAGCAGCCATCAATGACCACTCGAATGGACCGATCTCTTAGGAAGTCTTCAATCCAAACGCAAAGTTGAGTGGGTAAACTGAAGGAAGGAAGCTTAGCAATAAGGCTATCGTGCCAGACCCTGTCAGAGGCTTTGGAGATGTCAAGGGAAACAGCAAGTGCTTCCCCGAGCTTCTCAATGGCCTCACTACAGGTATGAATGGCATACGCTAGAAGGTCCCCAGTTGACCGGTTTTTGCGAAAGCCGTATTGTCGGTCGCAGAGGATGTCGTTAGCTTCTAGGTATGCCAGGAGCTTTCTATTTAGTACACGCTCCATACGAGCGTGTACTTAATAGTAAGCTGGACGTTACTGAAATAGGCCTGTAGTTGGCCGGGTCAGCACGACTGCCCTTTTTGGGTACAGGCTGTACGTTAGCCAGCTTCCATGCTTTCGGCACCTTTCCAGTCTCTAGCGAAAGACGAAACAGGCGTGTCGTGCGCGTAAAGAAGTAGGTGCAGCTACGCGTCAGGTATTTATGACAACTGCTTGGAGAAACTACGTAACGATGGTAACGCAAAACAATCCCGCAACAAGTTTTGTGCAATAAGTAAGTAAGTGGACTTGCAAGACACGCCTTTGCAATAGTATCCAAGAACAAATGCCTATGTTAATTTACTTTTATAAAGTTGTGTTAATTCTTCGTGTTAGTTATGGGTATGTGTATTTATGGCTTTATACCCAGGGAAATTTGTAAAATAAATAAATGGATGTATTTTTACATCTATTTAAGAATGTAAAACTATATTATTTTTTGTCGCAAAAATACACATTTTTTGTGACAGTACCCTTATTTTTGGCGCTAGCTTCATGAAAATTTGTGAGAAGGTGTATTAGAGTACGCTCGATTTTTTGCAATAATAAAAAAATATGACGGAAGTTGAGTTACGCGACTCTTCCAGGAAGGGTGCGATGTGTGTGTAAACGTAAGTATCCACAATTCCACACCATTCATAAGGATACCTTTATTTCATAGACATATTAGATAAAAATACATTCGTGATCTAAATACGTACACAAATAAGTATACGAAAAGCAAATTTAGAATTTATTTCTAAACAGTTAACGGTGAAAAATAGAAATTTTACCATTTAGAAGATGATGACGAAGATGCACAACCGAATCACACGGTTATCTGTATAAAATTAAGGTCTTAATTCGGTTCAATAATTTCTTAAAAAGGGCACCGCTGCTAAATAAAAATGAACACTATTCGACAAGACGAAACGATTCATTTTTCTGTTTGAATTGCCTGCCTTTGTAGAAGCCGCCCAACTGCCGCCAAAAAATGTTGTAGGTTTTATGCAATATTATTATTTTTCCGTCGTCCATTGACTCCCTCAACTGACCCGCAGGTGCACAGCGGTTCCGCGCTACGTCATTACTAAGTAGTTCGCGTACCATATTGCATTTATGAATGAAATAGTGGAACCGCTACTAAGATTTAACTCGAATGACAGAAAAAAATTGATACTTTTCTAACTACTATATTAGATGTCTTAAAAAAAATAACAACGCCAATAGTAATTATTACTCGACTGGAGTTAGGTAGGTACTATGTTTCGGCTCCAGAACGATGTAAAAGTAAGCGTAGGTATATTATGCTTGTTTATGTCTAATGTGCAGATCTAACGTTAGTACTCGTAGGTTGGTATGTGCTTAAAATTGTAGCCTACAAAATTATAATTATAAACATTATGTTGGTACCTACTTATGTTTCAAAGTTTATATTATTCTTCTATTCAGCCAAATTTAAAACTAACAGCGAGTCGAGTAGGTCTAGTAACAGTTTCTACGGCAGCCAATGTTATGGTACAGACGCCAGCACATCAATCTCCTACAATCTGTCAAATTTCTTAACAGATTTTCAACTTTATCGCTAAAGAATGAAGGTTCAAGGTTGGTTGGGAAAATGTAACGTTCTGCTAATAAACTGTTGGTCGGTCGGTGTATTATATACCTACTTATTTGATAATTACCGACAAAGACGCCGTGGTTTGCAACAAGTGTATCACAGCATTTGACACTGTTTGAGCGCCGCATTCGCCGACAACGGACAGAGGCACACAAAATTGTTACCTATTTTGGTAGGGTTGGTACAGGAGAATAAAATTAAGTGACCTTGAAGATGTCTCAGCAGTAGGTAGGTATAAATTGAATGCTCTGAGTTTCTTGTATAAATACATTCTCACACTGGTTTGAATTCGAACACTGCTTTCCATAAGTTTATTTTTAAAAAAGCTCTCAAGTAAGATTTAGAGTTTACCATTCAATTACACACAACAAATTATTGAAAACCAATAATTATGAAAAATATATTTAGACTGAGTAGGTACCTACTTAGGAAATTAGTAGAAAAAATATTCTATAGTGGATCTACCCAGTTATTAAAAAGTTGATAAACGTGTTTACTTAAATTTATTTTTCTGTGCTAATGCCGACATTGACAACCCTACCAAAATAGGTAAAAATTTAGTCTGCTCCTAGACTTTGTGTCGCCGCCGCGTCGCTTTCATTTCATGTCAAAGGTCGCCGCCACTGCCCATGTTCCAAAGAATAAAATAAGTTTCCGGGTGCTCAGAACGGACACAAATAGATTATGTTGTCCTCGCAAGGAAGATTGTAGTCGTAAGGATAGGGAGATATTATAAAAATTGTAGTAAGTAATAATAATATACCTAGTTTATATTATTATTATTACCTATTATACCTTTTTAAAGGACATTGCACTGCAAATTTGGAAGTGGATGATTTTAACAAAATGGAAACATGGAAAAACTCCAAATATGAGCGACGTCATATTGCTTTACGCATTTTGTTTTAAAATCACACACTTTCAAAAATCGAGATTTGCAGTGTCGGTTTATCAACTTCTATCTCTAGTAGCGAGTAGCCTCCATAAAAACAGCAGGCAACGTACCGAAGCGGAACTTGCCTAGTTCCAATAAAAGAGGAACATAATAAACAATATTATTTGCATAATTATCTACACTTTATTTTTGCGTAGGCACAAAACCTATCTGATTCTGATACTTATGTTTTTTAATCTTTCAAAGATGTATTCTATCTATCAAAGAATGCCACATTTTCCTTTGTCGGTCTTCGGCTTGTGCTTATAAATATGAGTTTTTAATTCAATTTCAGTCATTTCCAATTGAGCTTCGCTTCGAGTCTATCTTATTTATTGTTCTCGCCCATTTACCTAGCTAGGTACTCTAAATCCTTATTGATTTCGGAGTGATTGTTTACAATTTGACATGAGTGATGAAGATTCAAATAGCTGTAGTCGGAGTAGCGAGAGTTGCAGAATTAGATCTAAAAGACCTAAAAGCAAATTTGACGAGTTTTTCGAAATAATTCATGCGTCCCAAATTGGTATGTGTAAATTGTGCCAACATAAAAAAGTTGAAATAAAAATGAAAAACAGAAACACTTCAGGCTTAAGGAAGCATCTACTATCTTTTCACGAGAAGGAATCGCAAATATTTCTTCCTGTAAGAAAACCAACATTAAGTCAAAGTCAAAGTGGAGATATCACAAGCTTTTTAACAACTACTGCAAAAAAAAGACAGAAAAATATGTTACGTAAATACTAGGTAGGTACTCAGTTAATAATTACAGTACCTAATTTACCAAAGTAAAGTACCTAGCTGTTTCTCGTAGGTACTTTATTTTTGTAAATTGATGAAAAAAACAATGCAAATAAGGGTGTTTCATAAATACCTACATTAAAATTTATGAGTTTACTTAGGTATCTACTTTACTTTTTATAGGTTTATATTTTTTTTATAAATTATTTAGTAGTACCTACGTAGTCCTCCGATTGCCGCCAAACCTGCCCAGCTTGGCAATTATGGGCAACTACCCCCCGAGTGGGATGGCCTTTGTCCAGCAGTGGACGTTCTACGGCTGATTATGCAGCTATGATAATGATGAGTAGTACGTAGTTATTAAATTGTTTTACGATTTTAATCTCTATTTCTACCAACGGGTGTTTGTATAGGTACCTACCCTTGTATTACGTGTTACAGAAAGGGTAGGGTATATCCATTCAAACGGGGTGAAGAGTGTAGGTAGGTATCTGGTTTAGAATCTGCATTCATTTGAACCGTCAGCTAAATAAAGTACCTACTCTACTTAAGTAGGTACATAGTTACTTAATTACTGAGGCAGCCGGAGCAGTAGGTACCTACTTAAGTTCTTTTTACTACAAACAAAAAACAATTTTCCAAGCTACAATACCTACTTAGATTTTGTACTAACTAATTTGTGTTCAAGTATTTGTTATTTTGTGGCATAAAACTATCAATATAATAATAAAAAGACCAGAAAAACAAATCTTTTACGGAGTTGTTTCTTGGATGAATAATTGATTGACACTATTTGACACCGATCAGCTGACGTAGGTACCTATGTAATGAATGATTTGTGTAGAATTCACTTACAAACATTTATAATAATTATGTAGGTAATTATAGGTATTAAAAAATGTTGCCTTATTGGTTTGTTATCACTTATCACCAGAGGAATCCGTGCCCTTGATATGTATGTACATTATTCCTTTCCGTAACACGATTTTAATCTGTACCTACCTAGGTAATTTATTCAAATGCGAAGCTAGTTTAGGTATTGATTTATAGAAACGCATTATCTACGACAGTAAAGCCGCCGCTGGTTTGCTAGTAGGTACCTATAGTATATTTTTATAGATATCATGCTATGCTCATAGTTTTAAAATCTAATAGGTACCTATTATTACTATTATTAACACATGTTTTAATATTTTATTACAGTCAGTATCTGAAAACCGCAGTGACAACTTCATGACAGCTACAGTTGATTGGATTGTAAAAAAAAATATCTACCTTTCTCATTTTTCGATGATGAAGATACACAGGAATATTTTCGATCGATTTGCCCGAATACGATATTTCCTAAAAGGTCGACACTAAGAAGGAAAGTCAAGGAGCGATTTGAAGAACTACAATCGAATGTTAAAAATCAACTACAACAATATTCATGTAAAATGTCATTTACCATTGATGGATGGACGTCCATTGCTGGTAGGAGTTACTACGGGATCACTATTCATTATATAGACAATGAATGGAAGTATTGATCTGTAGTCCTTGATTTTATACCATCGCACGGTCGACATACTGGGTTAGATATTGCGACGATTTTCCACGAATGTTTATTGGAATATGGCATAATTGATAAAATACAGGGTATCACGGTGGACAACGCAACTGCAAATACCGAACTTCGCAAACAACTGCTGCATTTTGATTCAGACAATCAACATTTCCGGTGCTTTGCTCACATTTTGAACCTTGGTGTACAAGATTTACTAAAGACCTTAGCATTACACAGTGAAACTGATAATAAAGAACAAGAACAGCAGTATGAAGACTATGAAGACGAAACTGAGGAAGATGAAGAATATGCGCCAAATATTGCTGACTCACGTACAGGTATTACAAAATTACGCAGTATTTCCAGTAAAATAAAAAGAAGTGAGATATTGAAGAGGAAGTTCCAGTCTGCTTGTGAAGCAGTTGGCGTGCCATCAAATCTGAATCCTATACTCGACTGTCCAACAAGATGGAATTCCACACATGATATGATTGGATTTGGTTTAGAAGTGAGAACTGGCATTAACATCCCAACGAGCATATTAGTGGAAATAGCAGCCTATTTTGTTACTTTGGGCTGTAAAATAGCGCTTTAAGGGTTCAAAAAGCAGTTCAGAGTTGCATATCTGCATCCGTAAACGTCTATAGTTATAAAAGTTACTTAAGGTGCTATAAGCTGAATCAAATACTACCCTAGCCTTCACAGTAGTCCACGGTAGAACTCATTTACCACTTACAATTTTATATGAGAGTTACGAAGGTCATTCTGCCACTCACAGCTGCATAGTAGTTTCCATTGTAACTTGTATAGGTTATAGTTATAGTAACCACTATTATACTACTATAAGTTTCATTATAGAAATAATAGAAACTCTTATGCATACTATAGTTACAAAAAAATCATCAGTGTAACTAAGGCCTTTAGTAGCAATAGTCATTCCTTGCAGGCTCAATCTAATCGCCATTTTACAGCCGCTTTTGGAACTATTATAAAACATTTAATAAAATGGATGCTAAACGAATAAGTACGTAACTAGATCTTATTTATTTATTATATACTTTATTGTACACCTTACAATACACTTAAGGATACAAATAATTAATCTTATAACCTCAAAAACAGGAAAATAGGAGCTTTTTGTGGCTGTGAGTTGCACTAGGGGAACAAAAATCACTGGAAGCGTTAGAAGGGTAAAAATTAGCGCTATGATTCTCAAAAGGGAGTTATTAGAGCTCAAACTGCAGATTATGACTACAGTACAATGACGCCATGATTTTTTAAGAAAACTTATAATTCACTTGCAAAATTGAGTTGATATACATTGGTTTTTCAGTTAAATGTGCATTAAATGTACAGGTAAACAATCGGCCACTTGCAAATAGTAAGTTATCGACACGTAAAAATACGGAAATAACATTTATTTTGTATAAAAAATAAAAAATATCACATATCTTTTGTTATTTTTTTAAATATCATAAAAGCGCGTTAAAATTACTCGAAAATTATCTTATATATCTACAGTAAACTGGACAGCGTTTTAAGTATCTTTATATATCTTGCTAATACAGAATACAAACATTTACTTCTTTTTGTTTTATTTTCATGATGGCGTCGAAAACACTTTACCAAAATATTACAAACAATGTCAACTGAAGATATACAATAAAGAACTATAATCAATTCATTTGTTCAAAATAGTTCAAAATCATTCAAAAGTAGCGCTACGAGAGCTTTAGTTTAGTGTTAATAAATCGTTATAGCTATTAAGGAACCTTTATGCAACCGTTGTGCAGGTTAAATGGAACTTTCGGTTGCATAAAATGGCGCCCAAATAGCGCTAAAGCGGCTGCTTTAAGTCTGCAGTAGACGCTCTAGCGCTTACATCTATTACCATAAGTAATAATCGGATACGCTCCAAAGCTCTAATGCAGCCCATTTGTGCTAGTTGGGATATTATGCGTTTCAGTTACCGAATTGAATGATTTTAAAATAACAGAAACTGAATGGCAAATACTCGAAAAAATACATAAGTTTTTAATAAACTTTTATAAACGAAACTTGGTGGACAAAAATATGTTACATTACCGCTAGTCATTGTATCATTCAATCTATTGCTTGATAAAATTGAATCCATGGTAAAACAATTAGATGAGAAACCTAATCGAACTGAAGTGGATGAAAGGCTCATTTTAGGTTTCCAAGCAGCCCGAGATAAAATGCTTAAACATTATAAGAAGAGCAACTGGATTTACTGTACCACTTTAATTTTAGACCCAAGGCACAAAGCTCAGACTTTTGATATGACATTATGGGGGAAGCAAATTAAAACAGAAAGCCTGCGCAAATTTAATGAACTTTATAAAGAATATAATAGTCTACACGTACAGCAACACTCGGTGTCTAAATCTCCAGAATTACCAAGAAATGAAAACAAAGTATGTGAGGATGAAGAATATGAAGATGTAATAGACTTTGAGAAACTGTATGCATGTCCCTACGTCGTCATCTGGATCTGGATCTTGTCTTCAAGGCTTAGTTATTGACGAGTTGGAGGAGTACCTAAGTAAACCGAGAGCCGCCAGCTCAGAAGACATTTTAGAGTGGTGGAGGATGCATGAGACGGTATATCCGATTTTATCCAAGATGGCTCGTGATTTTCTTTCGATACCTGCAACTTCAGTACCTGCTGAGAGATTATTTTCTAAAGCATCGTTAGTAATTAGAAAACATAGAAATAGATTAAGTGATGAGTCAGCCAGGTGGTTACTTTGTATTAATTCTTGGTCAAAATAATTAATATAAAGTAACCAATTTTATTAAATTCTAAAACAACGATATTCACATTTAGTTTTAGCCACACAACGAAAACCTCTCTTTATATCTGCATGTTGGCGAGCCGTTCATATCTTTTTTTTACCAATTTATAGGTAGATACAATAATACATAGGTACTTACATAGGTACATTAGGAGAATTTTTGTGTAAGGAAACGCTTTGATTTGTACTTATAACTTTTTTTAATTATGTCAATGCTATTGTGTACTGTACTGCAATTTTTTTATTTGTGTTCAATTTTTTATTTAAATAAATGTTAAATTGCATAAATTGCCTTTATTCTACAACTCTTCCATCCCATTCCATTAAACAAACTAATTATTATTAGTTAGTAAATCATCGCTGAAGACAATAGTCTTCAGCGATGATTTACTAAGTAAATAAAAATAATCGTCGTGTAGGTACGACGATTATTTTTCTAAGGAATACAATTTTGTTGTAGTAGGTTCCTACATTGTTTCTTACTTACACATACTTACGACAGTACCTACGTAGCAAAGCGCGCCAGTCACGAGTACGACAAATTGCCTAAAAAATGTACCTACGCACACTGTAACACTGTAATGAAATCTGCTAATCTCAACACACACGCACTTCCTTATTTTGGCCGCATAGGTAGGCTTTGCTGTAGTCTTCTATTATTGGTTGATTAACATTGTACATTGATGAATGCTCCAGGATAGCCCGCAAAATTCAAATTTTCTTATTTTTTTTTGCAATTTGCAGGCCAGTGCTAGATTGTTTGTTGATTAAAATATTATTCGCGCTGTAAGACGTATGTAGTTACAGAATCATAATCATCAAAATCATCAATACAACCCTCCAAGTTCAAAGGTCGAGGAATGAGTTTGACCTTGAATAAGTCTTTTTTTTTAATAATTACTCGACCTTTATGAACTTGGAGGGTTGTATTGATGATTTTGATGATTATAATTCTGCAACTACATACGTCTTACAGCACGAATCATAATCCAAAATCTAAACTAACGTGTTCAATAAATAGCAATACCTAGGCTAATAGGTATTTGCAAGACTTGCAAGACTTGCGAGACTCTTGCTGCAAGACCAAGACCAAGACCAAGACTGAGAGCGCAATACTAAGACCAAGACCAAGACCAGGTGTATTGACGCAAGACCAAGACCAAGACTGGCCTAAGTCTCGTCTTGGTCTTGCATTTGGGCAACACTAGTTTGTCCATTATCGAGCTTCTTGTTTTGTTTTATAAAGTTCTTTATTAACGTAAAAGGTTTACATAATAATTGTAGGACTTAAATACTAAGCAACAATTAATAAATCTAAATAATTACACTTTTACAGACTATAGGCGCCTTTTTAAGTATTTAAATAAGCAAGAATATAAACTATTTACAACATAAATCATCATACTACTAAATCTATAATGTTGAGCATATGAAATCATTGAATTGATTTCACTTACATAATTAGGGGGTAGGAGAATTTAAATACGCGCAAGCGTAAGTGCTACTAGATACTGTGACTCAGGCCAAAGCGACCGTACGGCCGTGGCCACCAACATCGGTCGAGCTACCGCGCCCCGCGCTCTGTCACATGCAAGCGGCGAGAGCGGGGGAGCGCCTGCGCATCGCACGGCTCGTGTTACGACGCGTTATCAGTATTATGCGCGAACAATACGTAGTGATGTGGGAGCTTGTATGTACCGTATCGATCGATATTTCGCAAGTCTGTTTGTCCTAGGTCGGCAATCAATGTATTTTTATGACTTTTATTTTTAATGTAAAATTTGCGTGTTAATTTTAAAATATATTGTGTAATGCTAGGTAATTTGATGTTAGCGTGAAGAACTTTAAGGTTAGTTTTAAATGGAGTATTATATGCAATTTTAACTGCTTTATTTTGGAGAATTTGTAACAGGTTGTAGTTTGATTGACAAGTACTGCTCCATACCGGACAAGAATAGGTGATGCAAGGTCTAATTAGTGTTGTATATAACCTTATTTTTGTGTTAGGACTGAGTTTACTTTTGCGGTTAAGTATAGGATTTATGGAGCCTAGTGCTTGCGCTCCCTTAACACGTAATTTAGCTATATGTTTTGTCCAGTTGAGCTTGTTATCCAACACAACACCTAGATAGCGAACTGCTGTGCTCCAAGGAATTGACTGTCCAGCAATCTTTAAAGTTCTCTTAGGGATGCTACGTTGACGTGTAAAGAGTATCGCTTCAGTCTTAGATTCATTCAACTTAAGCTTCCATTTATTGAAGTAAGACTGGAGCAATTCGAGGGATAGCTGAAGTCGGCTAATGATTATGTTAACGTCATCATCTGTTGTGTAAGACGCTGTATCATCAGCGAAACAGGCCAAGTGAGTACGGACTTGTACAGGCATGTCATTCACAAAAAGGATGAAGAGGTAAGGACCGAGCACGGAGCCTTGGGGCACCCCTGCCGACACCGTCCGGGGTGAAGACCTATTAGAGCCAACGTGTACCACAAACTTGCGGTTACTAAGGTAAGACTGGATCAATTTTACCAAATCAATTGGAACTCCGTACGAGATAAGCTTGTATAACAGGCCTTCGTGCCAAACGGTATCAAAAGCTTTCTCGATATCAAGAAGAAACATACCGGTAGACTGCTTGTGATTGAGATGATAGGATATGTGTTCGGAGACCCTAACCAATTGTTGTACCGTGGAGTGAGATGATCGAAAGCCAAATTGCTCATTCCTGATAATCTGCTCAGTGCAACGTCGCAACCGATTATAAATAATCACTTCAAACACCTTGCCCAAGACCGGGAGAAGGCTGATGGGCCTATAATTGACTGGCAAAGTGGCGTCCTTTCCAGGCTTTTTAAGTGCAATAACTTTAGCAGTTTTCCACATACGGTGAAAATAGCCTAACTTGATGCAACCATTGAATATTTTGGTTACATACACAACAGACTTTTGTGAAAGATTTTTAAGCATAATGTTGTGTATGCCATCGTCACCTGGGGCCTTCCTGGTCTTAAGTTTACACAAAACTTTCCAGACTTCAGCAGGCCGAACAGGTTGCTGCAAATCACCGGTGACGTGATTATTCAAGAGGGCTGAGGCTGACTGGACATCCGCCTCGACACCATCACTAACCCAATCACGAGTTAGAGTCATGTTCATCGCAAAGCTATCTGCTAGAACATTACATTGCTCTGGAGTGGTTGCCGTTAATGTGCCATTGGTTGTTTTAAGTGGGGGTATCGCGTCAGATCTGGGTTTTAGAGATTTTGCCAGTCGCCATACATCATTGCCAGGGTTATCAATTTTTGGAAGTTTTAGTTCCATATTTTATCGTGATATTTGGTTATGGTTAAATTAATTAGTTTTTGTAATTTGTTGATAGCTGATCTTAACTGTCTTTTCTCTATGAGCATTACTTTTTGTTCCTTACGCCGTAATTGATTTTTATAGGTAATTAATTATTTAATGTAGTTAGGTAGCGCACTGCTGGTGTTTACATGTACCTTCGCAGTAATAAATTTGTCTCTGGCTTTGGTAAGGCATTGATGTAAGTGACTTACGGCGTCGTCAATTTCTGACTCAGTCTTAAATACCTTAGAGCTTAAAAATATTTGTTGATCAAGAAAAGATCGGTATTTCTTCCAGTCAGTGTCACAGTAACGATAGATTTTGGGGATTGGTTTGTGAGGGCAAAAACCACTGACTGTAAACAGCAAAGGAAAGTGGTTAGATGATAGGGCAGGTAAAGCCCGAATCTCATGAATACTATTGACATTCAATGACAATACCAAATCAGGATTGGTGGGAGTACGATCAGCTCGATAGTTGACTTGAGTAGGTGTGTCCGGGTAATGTATAACGTAGTCATGGTTCAACATGTGATGGAACAGTATATTTCCTCGAGTGTTAACATAACTACTATTCCAGTACCCATGGTTGGCATTAAAGTCACCCATTATTACCACATGGGGCCCTAGCGAAAATAAAATATCTAAATCATTGCATTCAAGTTGCAAATTGGGAGATTGGTAAGCCGAGACAAAAACATAGTCTTTACCACTTATTTCCAGTCTTATAGCAATAGCTTCAATATGTTTGGTTTTGGGAATAGCGATTTGTCTAGCGTAGAGCCTATCATTGACCAATATGGCCACTCCTTGCCCTCGACCACTATGGTGTTTATCTTGTCGATAGCAGATGTAACCTGGTGTACTTAGGGAAGTATTACAAGTAAGTTTTCTTTCACAAACAGCTATTATATCGATGGATAGGGTACATACTGCCAAATCAAGTAATTCACTTATTTTAGAACGTACTCCGTCGGAGTTCCAGGTATCGAGCTTCTAAATACGAACCAATTAACCAATTCCGTGTTTCCAGTTTCTCAAAAATATAGATTTTTCGATAAATTGATTTCCTAGCGTCATCCCTAGGGCACGCCGCAATTGCGGCGGTAAGACCCCTCTTTGAGGAGTGGCTAGATCGGCGTCACGGCGTCCTGACCTACCGCATGACGCAGGTCCTCACCGGACACGGAAGTTTCGGGAGGTACCTGTGTCTGATGGGTAAGGAAGAGACGCCTGGGTGTCACCACTGCGAGGGTCGCCCTGAGGACACAGTCGAGCACACGGTGCAGGACTGCCCAGCTTGGGCAGAGCACCGACGTGTCCTCACGGCGACAATAAGCGGAGACCTCTCGCGCCCGGCCTTGGTCGAGGCCATGCTGCGGGGCGAGAGGGAGTGGGAAGCGGTCGCCTCCTTCTGCGAAGCAGTCATGCTTCCGAAGGAGGAGGCGGGCCGCGTGAGGGAGAGGATGGCGTCCTCCCTCCAGCCCAGCCGCAGTGGTAGACGCCCACGGCGTCGGACGTCGGCCGACGATCTCCGGCCACCGTAGGCGCGGGCATGCGGACAGCGAGTAAAGGGCAACTCGCTGTCCGACCATGGACCATGCCCGGGTCGACGGCGCGTCGTGTTCCACGCGCGCCTCAAAGAGCGTCAGCAACATGACGAGGCCCCCTCTGCCTCTGCAGAGGATGAGTCCCACGACCCCGACAGGCTTCGGCCCTCTGGCCGAAGCCTGTCGGGGTCGTGGGACTCATCCCGTTACCGTGGCCACGGTACGTAAAGGGCTATTGAAGGAACACCGTGGATTTTAGTCAGTAAAAGTCTGACAGTCCCTCCCACCCTGCCCGGAGTGGGAGGACTTATTTGATAATTTTACCACGTTAAAAAAAATAAAAAAAGCGTCATCCCTACGTCAAAAATATCGTAATTGACAACTGACTGACATTTAACATTTCGTTTGGTTCTGTTTCTTTGTGAACCGTGATTTCTTTTCTACTTCACTTTTCTATTTGATATTCCGACGACTTTGATTACGATTATGGACCCAGTAATCGTTCCCGATGATGACCTTGGCTTTACATTGGGTTCTGTTACCACTTTTTACGACGACACCGGCCTGCCAATGCAGACCATACCTGTTTTTCACGAAGGGTTTGACACGATTATGGAACCTGATTTACACAAACTTACCAGTTTACCACGGAGTCATCTCCGTGTCAATTGTGGCGTGGATACACGAAGACTTAAAAGATTTACTTTGAGCAATGTGGAAGTTCCGTCTATATTTCAGCAATAGATTGCACCACAGCAAGTAAGTTAATTATAAAAACATACAAGTTACATACTCAACAACTTATATTGCGTAGTGTAATGTTTCCTTTTTATAGGGCTTTGATACTTACGTTATAACATCATTATTAGTTTAGAATTTCATAACTTTGTATGTTTACGTTTCTGTAAAGTAATTAGTGACAGGACTAGTTATTCTTCTTAATTCATTGCTAGGACAAAGGGTAAATATGCGACCTAACCTAGCTGGTTAGGTCGCATATTTAACTGATATTGTACTTCGTGATAAATTACTTTTATTTCTCTTTTCATTCTAGAACCTCATTCAAATGCGTAAAAGTCGATTTAACTATGACTGAGGAGAGGACTCTACGCCTGGATGCCTGGAGCTCAAACAGAGTAGAAGTCAGCAAGAATACTGTTGATAGCCATCGAAGTGAGATGGTCATCTTCTAATATACGATCCGTGGCCTGGATTTATACGATCCGTGGCCCAGATCTCCAGACATGCTGACATTCTCCGAATTCTCCACCATCACCATCCGACTGCTGCATTGACGGAGCCTGATCATTACATTTCCCTCTACCCAGGGAAACTGTAACGTTACAGTAGCTACTAAAATCTACAAAAATGTTTTTTGTTAAAATTTAATTTTTATATTATGATTTATAAAAGTTCAACCGAGGTCTATGTAAAAAATAGTGTTTGTTTTTTTATGTATGATGTCAACCCTTATGCCTGCAATTTGTTTCTTTCGTGGGCGTCACTTGGCCAAAACTTGTTTTTCAAATGGACATTTCCCTTTGACACTTTTTCTTTCCTTCCGCTCTAGCAAGAGCAGGAGAAGTCATCCTATGATTTTTCAGGTAGCTCTACGAGGGGCGAACAGCTTCAGTGCGGACAGACAGCATCCTCTCAGATAATTTCCATCCAAGTGCAGGCGTGCGACAAGGATTTATAATATCACCATTGTTATTCAACATTTACACCGACCTTGTATTGCGAATCACTCTCAAAGACTGGGCAAAGGTTGCTGTGATTAGTGGGTACAAATTTGCAAACTTGCGGTCCGCAGATGAAACCACCTTGTTTGTTGCACGTCTCAAAATGGAGCGCGTGAGCCTAACGTTTGTGTTGAAGATAAACCGATCTAAGAACAAGATTATGATCGTGGATCGAATCACCAACAACTCCCCCGAAGATACCCTGATTGCGAACTGCGACGTGGTTCAAAAAACCTACAACTTGCAGCTTTAATTTCAAACAACGACGATTGCGTAGATGAAGTGAAGCGACGTATGGCCATAACTAGGACTGCGATGGAGAAATTACGGAAAGTGTGGAGGAATCGTACTATTACTCATTCGAACACTAATTTTCCCCATATTTCTTTATGCGGCGGAGACGTGAACAGTGCGCGAGTTGGAAAAAGGGAAGATAGATGCTCTGGAGATTTAGTGCTGGAGGAAGATGCTTGGAATGTCGTGGACAGAATTCCGCACCAACGTGTCCATACTTCAGGAGCTCGGCATCACGCAGCGTCTGTCGGCCGTAGTACAGTCACGCATACTGCAGTACTTTGGTTACGTCTCTAGGCGGCAGAACGACTCCATAGAGCGGCTAACTGTTCAAGGAAACGTGGAGGAAACCAGGTCGCGTGGCAGGTTACCAATGCGCTAGACTGACCAGGTGAAATCAGTACTGGAAAACGGCTCGTGTCAGAGTGCGCCAGGCACTCTGCCAACAAAGACAGATGGCGGGAGATCATGCGGAGTGCTGTTTCCGCCCCTACCAGCAACGCGGACCTGACGGCGACCGCTCTGTCAAGAGCGAAGCGACAAAGAAGACAAGATTATATACGCTGGGCATAGTTCTTTATGATACTAACATTATTTTAGCTGTATTAACACAAAAGTTTTTACTGGCCAGTTATTAATTCGTCCCTAATATTTCAGCTGAAAGTCGTCCACTGCTGGACATAGACTTTTTTTCTTGAGGCGGGAATAGTAATGGATGTCCTCCACCCTGTGGTAGGCTAAGGGATCCTGTCAGACTTTAACTGACTACAACCACATTATGTTCCCTCGTACACTTATGCCGGCGGCTACAGGAACATGGTCCAGTTCGAAATAAAAGAAAGTTATTTTTATATAATAACAAAAATCTAGCTAAAAGTGATTAACATCATTAATAAAACTTAATTAATGAAGTTTGGTTCGTGTATAAAAATTATGTGTTACTAATATACAACGTGTAACGGAAAACCCATATCAATCCAAAAGGGCTGAAGACAACATCTGGAATGGAGTCTCTATGCCAAGTTTCAGCACAAAATAAGTGACTCAAAGAATTGATACGAAATTATCGGTTTCATATGTTTCTTGAATCATAACAAACGTGTCACAGCACTACGAGGGTCAATAACTTTCCACGTGACTTGCCTATAACCAGGGACCGTACAACCCCGATTAAGAGTTAAGTCTTTGAAAGGGTAAGCCATTTATAAGGTTACCTTTATCATGATGTAACTCCATGAATGGCTTGTAGGCTTGAACCCATTAAAAGGGTTATCTATTCAATATGGATAACTCATTGAATGGGTTCTATACTTGAACCCCAGTAAAAGGGTTACACCAACATTATGATAACCCATTGAATGGGTTCTATACTTAAAACCCAATGAAAGGGTTACCCCTACATTAAGATAACCTATAAAGTATAGGTAAGGGTTTTCTTCGGGTTACCATATTATTATGGTTATTCAATAGACTTGTGCTAAGTAGGTGCTGGATGGAGCACCACACACACCATCGCTAGCGCACTGACTTTATTTCACTAGACATTGCAGACATGTGGACGAAACACGTGTTACGTATACACATATTTAGATTTTAGATACTCTCATATTAAGGTGTGTGTCCTGAACTCCCGCATTTGCGAAAAGTGTTATCTTGTATCAGTCATACAAGACAACAATTATATATAGATGCAGACTGATATCCTCTAAAGTAACGCAAAACATATTTTTTAACGCGTTGTAAATACGTACAGTAAACATTTGAGTAAAAAATACCAAAAAAGAACTTAAAAACGATAACTACGTTAAAAGAGAACTAAACTTACGGAAACTAAATCTATAATTGCTTTCATAATGACAACAATAACAAAGAGAATACATACTTAAACATTCGCGATTTATTTACCAAAATTTAAACATATATGAGTTTATAGAAAAATAACTTTAATTCCTACATAATAAAGTTCAATTTACGCTACAACGTCAGACATTTCTATAACTTTTTTAATAGTGCTAGTCACTCTAAAATCAACTTGATCACCATTAAAATAAAGTTGATATTTGTGTAACTTAAAATAACATCAATTTGATACATTAGTTTGAATATAAAGGGCCTTTTAAATAGGGCTGGTAGATGTTGACAGTTTGTGGCGGCCATGTTGTTTTGGCGGCATCTGTCAAATTCGTTGTTATTTCTTCAGTTACAGATGCCAAATCACCATGGTAAGTTACACGATTGAGTAGCACGTCCAAATGATAAAACTTTATTATCAAAATGAGTGTTTGTTAGTGCAAACGTTGCGCGCATTACGTTTATTTTACGGCAGATGTGGTGGTCTTTCAAAGTTGACTCTCCAACGTTTGGTGACCAAATTTGAAATGACTGGTTCGGTAAACAACCAACCAATACCCTTACGTCAAAGGAATGCCAGATCGGCCAAGAACATCGCTGCTGTCCGTGAGAGTGTGCAGGAGACTCCGAGGCAGTCGATTTCTCGCCGTGAACAAGAACTCGGCCTTTCGCAGACTTCATTTTGGTGAATTTTGCGTCGGAACTTAGGCCTACACTCGTACAAGATCCGACTGACCTAGGAACTCAAAGTGAATGACCACAGATAGCGCCGTTTGTTCGCTGACTGGGCTTACAGAATGTTTTGAATAGGACCCCGATTTTGGCCGAAAAAACATCTTTAGTGACGAGGCGCATTTTTGGATGAATGGTTTTGTTAATAAGAAAAATTGCCGTATATAGGTCGACCACAACCCACATGAGGTTCACCAGGTGGTAATGCATCCACAAAAAGTTGCTGTTTGGTGCGGATTTTGGTCCAGCGGCGTCATTGATCTGTACTTCTACGAAAACGATGATGGCGAGGCCATTACTGTCAACGGCGGGCGCTCTACAGATCAATGAAAATGATTAACAATTTCTTTTGGCCTGAATTAAAACAATATGGACGTGGACAACATGTGGTTTCAACAAGACGGCACATGTCACATACACCTTGTTTTTTTTTTAATTTCAACATCGACCCGTCTTTGTTGAAAGACCTCTTACGAACACTTGGGTTCGCACTGTACTAGTACAGTCCGAATAATGCACTAGTAAACCTTATTAGTAGCTACATTAGTACCTAGTAGTACACAAAAATGTAGCCATTATCGTATAAAAAACTCACTATTACTAGTGTTTTTATTAAGTTATGAAATGAGAATTTGGCGGATTTTGGTCGCATGGTGTGACTATGAAAAAAAGGTGTACATATTTAATTGATTTTCCTTCATACTTTAACAGGCTTAGTTAACGAAGAGACATTCAATCACATACGTACACTAAATCAAAGATAACATAACTGTAAAAAAAAACAACGGAACATCATTTGACATAAATAAATAGGGGTTGACATTTTAACAATGTTAAACCAGCTACAAGCTTTTAGCTTGTAGCTAAGATCTCATCATAATAAACAAAATGAACTCAAACTCGGCACATCTAGCTCTAGTCATCTAGAAGTTCCAGTAGCAGTCACCGAAGTAGACCATCAGGTTACACCACCCAGTCCGAAGGTAAGATCTCATCAAAACTAACAAAATGAGCTCATACTTGGTACATCTAGCTCTAGTCATTCAGAAGTTCCAGTAGCAATCTCTAAAGTAGGTAGGTACTTATACCTAACTACGTAGTTGAAAACATCAGACAACACAACAAATATGAATGTTTACATAGGTACCTACTATAAAAAAGAATTAAAAATAATCTAAAAATAAATCATTATACTTTCTACAAGCTCACAAGACTATTCGTGTCGAGAATTAGCGATTCTATACTTCAATTTTGTAATATTTTTAAACAATGAAAAGTGATTTTATTAAAGTAAAACAATAATATTAAAATTTTTGCAAATTTTACGTTTAGTGATCAATATTCTATCTGTGACACAAATCACAAATTAATGATCAATCAATCAATAATCAAGGGATAGCTTTATACCTACTTACATCATTGCGCATTGTACGGTGTAACCTACCTACCTAATTGCCAATTTACTAAACTATCATTAGAACTTAAAACGGGATATTTACCATGTGTATTTATTGTTTTGAGTTTGCGATATTTCGGCACTGTTGCAAGCGCCATGATCACGGATGAACTGAGGTAATTGCGGGTGGAAGTTTATGAGCAGACAAATCGGTCTACTCTCTTTCTCGTTCGTTTTCTGTTAGCGACACCGCTACCACTGTGTATAAATGCGAAAGTTTGTGAGGATAGATAATATTTTAACGAATAGATGTAGTAGGTATGTATGTTTGTTACTTTTTCACGCAAAAACTAATGAACATATAGTAAATTTAAAAACATCTTAAGATTGAATAAATATTTTAACGTAACATTTAAGAAAACTAAAAAATAAATCATATTAACAATTACATTATTTTATATTTAACTAGCTGACCCGCCACGACTTCGTTCGCGTGGTATCCTACCCCTACCCAACCGATACCCTACCCCTATCCTACCCCTACCCTACCCTACCCCTACCCTACCCTACCCTACCCCTACCCTACCCGTACCCTACCCCTACCCTACCCCTACCCTACCCCTACCCTACCCCTACCCTACCCCTACCCTACCCCTACCCTACCCCTACCCTACCCCTACCCTACCCCTACCCTACCCCTACCCTACCCCTACCCTACCCCTACCCTACCCCTACCCTACACCTACCCTACCCCTACCCTACCCCTACCCTACCCCTACCCTACCCCTACCCTACCCCTACCCTACCCCTACCCTACCCCTACCCTACCCCTACCCTACCCCTACCCTACCCCTACCCTACCCCTACCCTACCCCTACCCTACCCCTACCCTGCCCCTACCCTACCCCTACCCTACCCCTACCCTACCCCTACCCTACCCCTACCCTACCACTACCCTACCCCTACCCTACCCCTACCCTACCCCTACCCTACCCCTACCCTACCCCTATCCTAACCCTACCCTACCCCTACACTATCCCTACCCTACCCCTACCCTACCCCTACACTACCCCTACCCTAACCTTACCCTACCCCTACCCTACCCCTACCCTACCCCTACCCTACTTTTACCCTACGCCTACCCTACCCCTACCCTACCCATACCCTACCCCTACCCTAACCCTACCCCTACCCTAACCCTACCCTACCCCTACCCCACCCCAACCCTACCCCTACCCTACCCCTACCCTACCCCTACCCTAATCCTACCCCACCCTACCCCAACCCTACCCCTACCCTTCCCCTACCATAACACAACCCTACCCTACCCCTACCCTAATCCTACCCCACCTTACCCCTACCCTACCCATACCCTAACCTTACCCTACCCCTTCCCCTACCCTACCCCTACCATACCACTTCCCTAATCCTACCCCACCCTACCCCTACCCTAACCCTACCCTTCCCCTACCCTACCCCTACACTAATCCTACCCCACCCTACCCTACCCTACCCCTACCCTACCCCTACCCTACCCATACCATACCCCAGCCCTACCCTGCCCCTACCCTACCCCTACCCTACCCTACCCCTACCCTAACCCTACCCTACCCTACCACTACCCTCACCTACACTACCCCTACCCTACCCCTACCCTACCCCTACCCTACGCCTACCCTAAACCTACCCTACCCCTACCCTACCCCAACCCTACCCCTACCCCACCTCTACCCTACCACTACCCTACCCCTACCCTACCCCTACCCTACACCTACCATACCCCAACACTACCCTACCCCTATCCTACCACTACCCTACCCCTACCCCTACCCTACCCCTACCCTACCCTACCCCTACCCTACCCCTACCCTAACCCTACCCTACACCTACCCTACCCCTACTCTACCCCTACCCTACCCCTACCCTACCCTTCCCTAACCCTACCCTACCCCTACCCTACCCCTACCCTACCCCTACCCTACCCCTACCCTACCCCTACCCTACCCCTTCCCCTACACTACCCCTACCCTACACCAACCCTACCCCTACCCTACTCTCCATTTCTTCTTCGTTCGCGTGGGATGTTTTTCCCGCTTAAATCCCGAACCCGTGGGAATTCCGGGATAAAAAATATCCTATATCCGTCTCCTGGTTTTAAGCTACCTCCCTACCAATTTTCAGCCAAATCAGTTCAGCCGTTCTCGAGTTATAAATAGTGTAACTAACACGACTTTCTTTTATATATAGATTACTTATTATTAAATCTAAACAGTGAACTTTGATAAAATGTAGATGACTTGTATTTTTCTTTTAAACCGGTTAATTTTTTATGATACATAAACCAGCTCAAAGAATAGAACTCTTATTGTAAGACTCCTAAGACGCTTGATTAGATGCCAAACTCGACCTTGTCTACATGTATTTAATAGCTTAACAAAGATAAAATTGTAATTCATGTGTCATTTTGATCTTGAAATGGACTACACAATCATGCATTTATATTTTTATCTGCACTTGGCTTACTACCTGCAACCCGTGAAGGTTAAAGTGTCACAATTAATTAGTATGTAGTTGCATACACTTAATTGTAGCAAAGGCCAACAATTATGCTCATCCGCACAGTCTTTGATTGTAGCAAAGGCCAACAATTATGCTCATCCGCACAGTCTTTGTTTTTCTGATATACAACATTGTGAATCTTCATCAAAGCTTTCAAGGGTGACGATCATCTCACTGATACTTAATAGTGATAGTTGAGAAGCTGGGTTTTGAACATATGTATAGATAGATAGATAGATATACTCTTTATTGTACACTATAACAGAATTAAATGAGGACATAAAACTACAAACGGTGTTACAATGGGCGATCTTATCGCTAAAAGCGATCTTTTACAGGCAAGTTTTGGATGGATTTGACATAGCAGGAGAAAATAAATACGCGAGTAGTCCATGGTGTACTATTCACTTATATACTAAAGTAATAACCTACATACTCAATACACATATACATTTAAATTAAAAAAAAAAACAAAGCTGAGATATATAATAAATAGTAACAAATCAAAGAATGAGATAGAGATCTTTTATTTTTTTATATAATAAAATCTTTTCAACAGGTAAACTCTTGTCTAGGATTTAAGAATTTAGTAATATGTTAACCCATCAAAAACATAAATGTGAAATGAGAGCCAAGTTCAATATTATGATATATGCCTTGGCTGTTGACTTCAACGACAAAAGAAGTGAAATCTAAATGGGTGCCAAGTTCAATCGTCAGTCCTGAAATTTATTTATAACAACTAAATACCATTTTTTCTTAACTTACGAGAATATATTGTAGCCTAAGGTCTGACCTGGCTAGTTCTCATATACGAATTATTATGTTCTATGGTTAGTTTTTACCAGCAAGCCAAATTTAGCCAGCAAGCATAATATTGAACTTGGCTCTCATTTCACATTTATGTTTTTGATGGGATATCATTACTTTTTGAACATAAATTGGTAGTACCGGGTACTTATTTATGACAAAATATTAATTTGTTTTTTTGCTAAATGGTTTTTTGTTAAACCAGTATATTTTCCTACGTTTACGGGGTATAATTGTCTTTTTTGTGTTATTTTTTACATTTTCTTGTACCTTTGAAATGTTCGAGTTAATTGCTCATTCAGTATCCGGAATCGGAATTATTTTTACGCGTTTTCTGTTTATAGTTAACTGGGTACTCTGGGAAAAACCTTCAAAAGACTAAGCGACTGTAGTGCAACTTTGTTCGCGTGGAACTGGCACAGTTTTATTTATTTATTTTATTTTTGGAAGGCTTACAGACCAATAACAATAATATGTATATAAATACTTTTCGCGATTATTCTCAAGCCTGTTCACAAATTTTGTACAATTCGTTAAAAAATGTCAAAGATATACGAATGGTAGACGTGACCAAGGTCTTAACGTGCTTCTCGAGGCACGAAGGAATCGTGAATTATTTAGATGGTCACACATCCATGGATCCTCAGCAAGCGTTATTTTTTTTTAAATTATTGATAATAAGGTCGCCTTTGACCACCATATTCGTGATAGAAAGTAATAATGTGGTCGAAGATGAAGCACGCTTACCTAAAAGTAATCTATTCACTCATGAGTTAAACTTGAAGATCTCTCCGTGTGCTTGTTATTAGCCACGAGCTCCCCAAAGAATAATAATAATTACTACTGCAAGTCTGCTACTTACTAAAATCTTTCTTGAGAATGTGGTCCTGTTTTAATAACCAGGTCTCCAAAACGTTGATAGCTTCTTCCATCCTTCCTGGTTTCTCCAAATTATGGATTTTTCTAATTTCGTAAATGATACCCGGAGTAACTTTCAAAACAGGATTTTCTGGTACCGATTCCATGTTTTTAGCGAACTTGAGTATTACAAAAAGTGATTGTTCTTTTTTAAAAACACTCACGTTCACACATATGGAAGTTCGGTGGCTCACTGGACTACATACAAAGTTGATGCTATTCTTATAACCGGTTTATTGTTTGTTGCACCAATGTTAGTGTACAGTCATCAGCAAAATAATGCTTGAACTATTTTGCAAATATATAATATTACTGCTGGGACTTACCGAAATATTTTTTTTATGATATGATCCTGCTTCTGAATCCAGTCATTCAATATATAGGTATATATAAAGATATATATATTTTATTTTATTGAAAATAGGTTCGCGTTTGACCACCATCTCACCTGATGGTAAGTGATGATATGGTCGAAGATGGAGCACGCTTACCTAAAAGTAACCTGTTCACTGTTGACACACACTGACTTAAAGACGACTCCTTTTATAGCTTCTTCGAGTCTTCCCGGCTTATCCAGATTATAATTTTTTCTTATATTTTCAACAGCATTTGGAGGTATTTTCAAGAAGGTTTTTTTATTGATACTTGTACGTTACGTTGAACGAGTAACTTCTGTTCATAATTGCTCCGCGAAGAAATATTGTAAATAAGCCAAAAGTGAGTTTAAGTGTCCCTAAAAGTCGGGCACGCCGCAATTGCGGCGGTAAGACCCCTCTTTGATGAGTGGCTAGATCGGCGTCACGGCGTCCTGACCTACCGCATGACGCAGGTCCTCACCGGACACGGAAGTTTCGGGAGGTACCTGTGTCTGATGGGTAAGGAAGAGACGCCTGGGTGTCACCACTGCGAGGGTCGCCCTGAGGACACAGTCGAGCACACGGTGCAGGACTGCCCAGCTTGGGCAGAGCACCGACGTGTCCTCACGGTGACAATAGGCGGAGACCTCTCGCGCCCGGCCTTGGTCGAGGCCATGCTGCGGGGCGAGAGGGAGTGGGAAGCGGTCGCCTCCTTCTGCGAAGCAGTCATGCTTCCGAAGGAGGAGTCGGGCCGCGTGAGGGAGAGGATGGCGTCCTCCCTCCAGCCCAGCCGCAGTGGTAGACGCCCACGGCGTCGGACGTCGGCCGACGATCTCCGGCCACCGTAGGCGCGGGCATGCGGACAGCGAGTAAAGGGCAACTCGCTGTCCGACCATGGACCATGCCCGGGTCGACGGCGCGTCGTGTTCCACGCGCGCCTCAAAGAGCGTCAGCAACATGACGAGGCCCCCTCTGCAGAGGGCCGAAGCCCGCCGGGGTCGTGGGACTCATCCCGTTACCGTGGCCCCGGTATGTAAAGGGTTATTGAAGGAACACCGTGGATTTTAGTCAGTAAAAGTCTGACAGTCCCTCCCACCCTGCCCGGAGTGGGAGGACTTATTTGATAATTTTACCACGTTAAAAAAAAAAAAAAAAGTGTCCCTAAAAGTGCAGACCGATTAGATAATCCTCAATACAACAAGCCTGTGACAATAACTCAGTGTTTTGGTGCGTGATTTATCTAATCTTGAACTATTCAAGTTAAATTTATAAAACTATCGACCGCCAGAAGTAAGAAAAAAACTATGTACCTATCTATCTATCGTAAATGGAAATGTCCGAGTTGTGTGAGTTACATAGCGAGCTCTTCGAAGAAAGCGAATACTCCTAGTCGTAACGTCAGCACTACAAGAGGAAACAAGAGGCTTGCTTTAAACTCGCCACCTCAGGCCATGCCTGTAACGACTGAAGACGTGCGATCTATTATCCAAGAAGTAGTAAAGGCTGAGTTAGCTTCTATGCTCCAACAGATAAACAGCACCATACTTAGCATTGTTAACAAGGAACTTGAATCTATTGGACAAGAAATCAGAGAGCTGACCGCATCATTAAGTTATCATACAAAGGAGTTCGAAGAGTATCAATGTGAACATAAAGCATTAAAAATATCAGTGAAAGGTTTAGAAAAAGAAAATAATTAATTGCAAAACTCTGTTATTGATTTTAGCCTGCGAGTAAATTATTTAGAACAACATACATGGTCGAGCAACCTAGAAATCCAATGCTTACCCGAACATAAACAAGTGAACCTATATAGAGTGGTAAAGAAGCTGGGATTGCTTGTCGGGTGCAAGTTGACCGACGGCGAGTTTCATGATTGCACTCGTGTAGCCAAACTACAAGTGAATAATAGTCGCCCGTGCTCCGTTGTCGTCCAGCTGTCTTCTCCGAGAGTTCGCGACCAGCTGCTGGCTTCTGTTATAAATTACAATAAAAACAAAAATAACTCCGATAAACTTAACAGTACAGATCTTGGACTGGCAGGAAAGAAGAGTCCAGTATTTGTTCTTGAACATTTGTCCCCTCCTAATGATGAGTTCATTAGTGCATGCTTTTATAATCTTCGTATTAATTTCGTCTTAGCCTGCCGAGTTTGTGTTTCTTACTGATGTCATCATTGCTCTGACTTCATTCTCGGACACAGGTTGAATGAATTAGTAAACTGTCATCACAGTTCAGCTTTGTACCTGTGCTTGAAGAGTGCATTGTGTTGATATAATGGTTATTAAATGCAGTGGCCATTTTTACGGGATCTGTAAGTACTGTATTGTCATTTTGTTTATTATCTATATCATTTTTAAAGTTATTGCCCATTATTTCATCCCTAATTACTTTCCATACCACTTTGCATTTTTTATCACTTTTGTTAATAAACTTGATGCATTCCTTTTTAAGTTATATAAGCATTTCTGTAAAATTTTTGAGTATTGAATGTAATTAATTTCGTTTTTTTTTAGTTTTTTTTTTATAATATTGGTAACGTAATAACCGTTTCGTTTTACAACTTTTCTTAAGTCCTTTACTTTTCCAATTCTGTCTTTTTTATTTTTTGTGTTTACCTTTACCCTTATTTTCGGAAAGCATAAATTAAAGAATAGACACAGTGTATCATGAAAATAACTAAATTCTTTATTTATGTCCTTCTCTACATACATTTCCGACCGAGACAAATTCTGCAAGCACTTTTTGAACTTCTGAATGTTATCTGAACTAAAAACTCTTTTGTAGACATAGTACGTCGCTCGGTTTTGTGTATTACATTCCACGAGGAAGCTCAACATTTGTGCCGTGTCGTGGTCTGATAAATAGAGTGGCAGTATTGTGCATCTCCTCATACACATCACATATCCTCAGTATTATTCCTGATTATAGCATCAGGAATAATAATACTGAGGATATGTTCGATGCATGAAGACTTACGAGTTGGTTCATTAATGTGCAGTTTAAGATTATAATTGTCTGCTAGATCTTGTAACTGGGTTGTAATATTGCCTTTTTTTAAGAGTGTTAATGTTAAAGTCACCTGTTAGGACCACATTTGTTTTCGAGTTATATTTTTGAGATACTTGGTACAAAAGACTGTTTAACTTGATCAAGAATTGGGTAGAGTCCGATTGGGGTGTCCTACAGATACATACATTTTTTCTAATTATTTTAATGTTATTAACAGGAGCACAAATCAATGTTTTGTTTACTTGTCAGCGCCACCTAGCGGAATCACCCTATATTATATACTGTATTGCATGGTTATATAAATAGATCCCTGTAAACAAGGTTAGCCTAACGAAAATGCAAGTCCTCCCTCTTTGTGTTTCCCTGGAGTAGCAACTCTCAAACCTACGGGAAAAGTGCCAAACCTCCCCTTTTCGACCCCCTTCTCCCCCCCCCCTATCGTATCTCGGAAACTACGAGACCTGTATTTTTTTTTTTACGGATTCGTATAGAGGAGGCTCGGCAAAGTAAAAACCATTTTTCAAAGTCCCCCCCCGCCCCCTTGCCCCCCCCCCCCTTTAGGCGGATCTCGGAATCTAAGAGACTTGGATCATTTTTTTTTTCAGATTCATTTAGAGGGGCAATGCTTTAGTCGAAATACTTGTGCAACCCTCCCCCCCCATCACCCCCCCCCCTCTTTTTTTGTTTGTTTGTTTTTTTTCACAAGCACGCCAGGTGCTTGCACCTCGCGCAACACGCAAATACTAAACCCCCCCCCATCTCCCCCCATCACCCCCCCCCCGTTTTTTTTTTCACAAGCACGCGAGGTGCTTGCACCTCGCGCAACACGCAAATACTAAACCCCCCCATCTCCCCCCGTCACTCTCCCTCCTTTTTTTTTTTTTCACAAGCACGCGAGGTGCTTGCGCCTCGCGCAACACGCAAATACTAAACCCCCCCCATCACCCCCCCCCACTTTTTTTTTCACAAGCACGCGAGGTGCTTGCACCTCGCGCAACACGCAAATACTAGTTATTCTATTATATAAAGCTAAATTACCACTGACTGACTGACTCACTCACTCACTCACTCATTGACATAATTGTTCTCCCAGATGGTGGATGGGGAGGTGGGTATATTTTGACAGATTCGTAAACAAGTAACTCTCAAACCTACGGGAAAAGTGCCAAACCTCCCCTTTTCCCCCCCCTTCTCCCACCCCCCCCCCTATCGTATCTCGGAAACTACGAGACCCGTATTTTTTTCTTTTTACGGATTCGTATAGAGGAGGCTCGGTAAAGTACAAACCCTTTTCAAAGTCCCCCCCCCCCCGCCCCCCTTCTCCTCCCCTTTAGGCGGATCTCGGAATTTAAGAGACTTGGAACATTTTTTTTTTCAGATTCATTTAGAGGGGCAATGCTTTAGTCGAAATAATTCTGCAATCCCCCCCCCCCCCCCCTATCACCCCCTACCCCCTATTTTTTTTTTTCACAAGCACGCGAGGTGCAAGCACCTCGCGCAACACGCAAATACTAAACCCCCCCATCTCCCCCCATCACCCTCCCCTTTTTTTTTTTTTTTTCACAAGCACGCGAGGTGCTTGCACCCCGCGCAACACGCAAATACTAGTTATACTATATAAAGCTAAATTACCACTCACTCACTCACTGACTGACTGACTCCTTGACATAATTGTTCTCCCAGATGGTGGATGGGGAGGTGGGTATATTTTGACAGATTCGTAAACAAGTAACTCTCAAACCTACGGGAAAAGTGCCAAGCCTCCCTTTTTCACCCCCCTTCTCCCCCCTCCCTATCGTATCTCGGAAACTACGAGACCCGTATTTTTTCTTTTTTACGGATTCGTATAGAGGAGGCTCGG
The DNA here is from genome assembly GCA_943138885.2 of Tholera decimalis. Taxonomy (NCBI): domain Eukaryota; kingdom Metazoa; phylum Arthropoda; class Insecta; order Lepidoptera; family Noctuidae; genus Tholera; species Tholera decimalis. Next base: position 8,216,998 of record OW964568.2, read on the forward strand.
TAAAGTAAAACCATTTTCCAACGTCGCCCCTTTGCCCCCCTTCTTACCCCCTTTAGGCGGATCTCGGAAATTAAGAGACTTGGAACATTTTGTTTTTTCAGATTCATTTAGAGGGGCAATGCTTTAATCGAAATAATTGTGCAACCACCCCCCCATCACCCCCCCCGCTTTTTTTTTTTCACAAGTACGCGAGGTACTTGCACCTCGCGCAATAATGTATTAGTAAGATTTCTGTGGTAGGAACCTGTATTAATTCAACTTAATACGAGTTTGTGCCATTAATATTATTTCAGGCACTAAGTATGTCCGTACTGACTTTTGCGTTCTATTTCCATGACTGAAATCTATGAGTAGGTACCTCTAAAAAATAACTAAAGTAGGTACCTATGACTACAGATATCGTGATTAGGTACGTCCATGTTTTCGGCGGTAAAATCATCAAATGATTTGGGTGGAGCTGGAGGGAGCGAGTCTCAGACTTCTACTGACTTAAAAAACTACTTGCTTTTAGCGGTAGAGATTGAAAAGAGGTGGCTTATTTAATTTGTCCTACTTTGTATGAGTTTTGTATTCTTTTGTTTTGTAAATCTACCAAAATTAAAAGGCTAAATAAATAAATACACCAACAATATAAGAAAAATATTTATTTACCACCACAGTGACTGACATAATAAAAAGGAATTAACTAATATTATCAGAATCAAATTAATGAAATCTATATAATTATAATATTCGGATGAAAGAGTCCGACCCGAAACTGTAACACAGGTAATTATTATAAAATACCTTAGTACTGACGCAAGCACCACGGCCCCTCCTCTCTTGCGTTTTTATGATCTGTGTTTTTACCCGACTGCGGCACAGCCGGAAAGGAAGAGGGTTATGTTTTTAGCGCGTATGTATGTATGTGCGCTCCTTTATTCCCTCGTAACTATAAAACCAGTGGACCGATTGCGATAAGTGATACGTCATTGGATTTGCCTTGATCGTTGGAGTGTGAGTACTGGATATATTAAAATAAAATAAAATACCACGACGACAATCAGACCCCATATTGTCAAATATAAAAATCTAAAATCGACAAAGTAAGTAAAGTATCGTTAAATAGGTATTTAAAAATGATTTTCAGGTTTTTTTCACCATTTTTCATTTTAAGCAACCGTTTATGATATATAACGTTTTAAAATGGAATTAAATCGTATAAAAGGACCGAAAATTGTTAATTAATATTTAAACTACATAGCTGAAATTTAAAAAAAAAAGTAATTAAAAAATCTAAATATCCGACTGCTCAACTGAAATGCAAGAAACAAGCAAGAAACAAGCTTTTCAGTTGAGCAGTCCGGTTGTTTCGGGTCGGAATCGTTTAACCAGGATAGTATCGGTGATATATGAAGACTAGAATGTATACTTTTTTCATCTGAGTGATAGTAGCCATGTGAACAAAATGGAATAAACCTACCAATGCTTAGGATATTTTTGATGCCAAATTTATTTAGTTAAGACTTTTATGTCAGTGTATACACATACAAAGTTAAATTAGTTCATCAAAGTTAAAAATATTAAATACAAGGTAATTTTATTTAAAAAAAAAATACAAAGACATATAAAACCCCTTGTTCACGTTGTATGCTTAACAGTCTGGTAGGTATATTTTACTTCAAGTCAGCAGATTAGTCTACACTCAAACATCTGAAAGAACCAGGCATGCCCATGTATTCCTCATTGAATTTCTCTGCATTTCTTTTAGTTTCATCTGTACAAGCTTTGAACATAATTTTTAAATAATCTATATGTTTTTGAGAACTTACTTCTCGAAACACTTCCTCTGTAAAGAAAAAAAATATGTTAGTTATTTATACAGTAAATTCTGTCTACCAACCCAACCAAAGGCAGTAATGCCCAGTAACTTTGTAGTGAAGGCCAGATAGGAAGTCATTCCATGTGCAAACTCGACGAATAAAGGAAAAGAAACGGTTTTATGTTTTCAAGTAACTATAGAGTATAGTGAATAGGTTACTCTATGTAAGCGTGATCCATCTTCGACCACATCATTAGATGAGATGGAGGTACAACGCGAGCCTATAATATCAGTAAAAAATAAATAATATTACAAACTATAAAAGGAGTCCAAAGGTTTCTGTTTTCCTCCGTAATCTTCAGGTAGCAATTCTTTGGGTACTACTTTATGTAAATCTTCTACGGATTGTTGTACATATATCCTGTTAGCAATCTTCTCGCTAGCAAATTTTTTGACGATATTGATAAGCAATCCAACGGCTTTTGACTCTGTCATTATGTTAATGCTTTTTAGTCTAGTTCCGTAGCCTTCCTGTAAACATATAGTTAGTTAAAAATGAGTTTGGATAGAGCAGTGGTGACCCAGTGGTGTCCGCCAAGTGCTGTTTTGTGGTCGCAGGTTAGAATCTAGTCAGTCAAATTACTTTCTGTAATTCATATCAATACTACTGCTCTCCAAACGGTGAAAAAAAAAAAAAGAAGTGACATGTTTTAGGAACCGAAAGTCGAAGACATGTATGACCCATTCCCTCTCATAGAGGAGGCTTGTGTTTCAGCAGTAGGAACTTTATAGCCTGATGTTTATGATATTACGATAGTTACACTGTTTGACGTTTTCCGCAGTTCGCAGTTGCAGTGGCAGTACCAACACAACATGATGAACTGGGAAAATGGGATAGCTCAAAATTAATATTGTTAATTAGGTGTGTTTAAATTTTTATTGTACATTAAAGTCTATTTTCCACCTAGCAAAGGTGAGACGGAACTTCACACCGAAACAGTTGCTCGATCTCTATCAAGCCCAAGTTCGGTCGTGTATGGAGTACTGCTCCCATCTTTGGGATGGATCTGCTAAATACCAACTGGACGCGCTTGAGTTTATCGAGAAGCGGGCCAAGAGACTCATTGGCAACGATGCACTGGTCGAGTCAAAGCTCCAGAGCCTTGATCATCGACGACGAGTTGCAAGTCTATCGGTTTTCTATCGGTTACATTTCGGGGAGTGTGCTATGGAATTATACAATGTAATTCCGCCAAACCCGTTCCATCATTGGACTACAAGACAAACGGCGAAGCGCCATCGTTACATTGTGGACCTCCCACCCATACGCACAAAAAGTTTAGGGCATACCTACATTGTGCGTACGGCTAAGGAGTGGAATTCCCTGCCGGAGTCTGTGTTTCCCGATAGCTATAACCTTCCTGTCTTTAAGACCAGAGTGAATAGGTTACTTTTAGGTAAGCGTGCTCCATCTTCGACCACATCATCACTTACCATCAGGTGAGATGGTGGTCAAGCGCGAACATATTTTCAATAAAAAAACCTACCTATCTATCTATCTATATATATATATATCTATGATACAACAATTTGAGATGAATTGGGAAGATGAATCGAGATAAGATGCATTTCACTCCAGATCGACCAGTTTTAAATTTAGTTACGTTAAGATAATCGAGGTGGTGTATGTTAATCGAATCACATTATTTTCCTTGATTAAGTTTTATTTTAGTGTCACTCTCTGCACTAAAATAAAACTTAATCAAGGAAAACAATGTGACGGTAGATTCTATGAAGCGTCTAGTGGACTAGACTAAACTACTACTTCGACTAAACGGAACCCTTATAAATAAATAAAATAAAATTCATTTATTGCAGGTCCATGACCCATATAAAATTAAATTAAAATAATCATGTTACTATTGCTTACAGTCATAAATTCCAAATGTCAAATAATATAACTATACGAGTAAACAGAGTTAAAAGAAAAATACAAAGGTGATTGAGTGAGAACAACTTATCCTGTTATACAATGTCAAATTATCAAACTAAATATCAACATAAAAAAAAATATACTCGTCCTGTCTGTCTGTCCATCCGTATATCACGGACGGACCGGCGTGAGTTTTGATTACATGACCTAAATCAATGTCCGAAGGAAAGTGTGATTCGATCGTGGGTCAGAAAGTTCGAAGCCCCTGGTTCGACTCTCAAACAGAAGCCTGCGGGACGCCCAAGGTCAAGAAGAACGGAAGACATAATTGATCAAGTTAGAGCTTCAGTTCAACGTAATCCTGCTCAATCGACTCGAAAGCGTTCAGCCAAACTTTTGGTATCCAGAACATCTTTGCGTCGCATTTTGTTGAAAGATTTGAAATTGCACCCATATAAAATTCAACTTGTTTCGGAATCACAGCCGAATGCTCAAATTTTATGATAAGCTTTTGTGTAAACAATATCGGAACGCTTTCGGAGTTTCAACAATATTCTGTTCTCCGACGAAGCCCATTTTAACATAAATGGGCATCACATGCCCATTTATGTTAAAATAAACAGAATTTCCCTTACTAGGCTGCTGAGAACCCACGTGCAAAACAGCAAAAGCCTCTGCATTCGCCGAAAGTAACCATTTGGGCGGCCATGTCAGCGAACGGTATTATCGGACCCTACTTCTTCGAAAATCGACAAGGTCAATCTGTCACTGTAAATTTTGACCGATACATAGCCATGTTAAGGGATTTTTTCTTTCCACAACTGCCACAATTTGAAGCCTATAATCGTGTGACATGGTTTCAACAAGATGGCACGACATGGCATACAGCTAATGACTCTTTGGCGGTCGTAAACGAGATGTTTGCTGGGAAACTGATATCACGCCAAGGATCACATTGGATGGCCTCCTAGAAGCCTGGATCTAACGCCACTGGACTTTTTTTTGTGGGGATACCTAAAAAGTTGAGTCTACTCCAATAATCCAGCCACGATTAACCTGTTGAACTCCAATATCCGGGAAGAAATGACAGCTATTACCCGTGCAATCTGCCAGCGAGTTTTTACCAATTTGAGGTTCAGATTCGAAGAATGTTTGCAGCGCGATTGTGCACACCTGTATAACGTTATTTTTGAGAAATAAATTTTCCAGATGTCAATTTTTTTAGAACTAAAAATTTGTAAATGAATTGTACTTAGTTTTTTTAATGATTTTTTCAAATTCGCAATCTTTCTGGTCCACCCTGCACTATATAATAAAAAACCGGTCAAGTGCGTGTCGGGCCACGCGCAGTGTAGGGTTCCGTAGTTTTTATAACAGCCAAGTGCGTATCGTATTCGCTGACTGATCGTTTCGTACCATGCTCTAACTAAAAGCCAAACATGACTACCTAACTAATTTGACTTCCTATACAAATCCTCACCTGATCCGACAATTTTGCACGGAACGTTTCAATTTTTTTTAGAGATTTGTATAAAACTTGTCATAGTCAGTGTTTTGAATTTAAATACGGACACAGAGCTACACTACTCAATCGTCACAAGAAGCTAGCACGATACAACTGGCGCTTAGCGCCATCTATCGACATTTCTATAGAGTTGTTCGAAATTTTCGAGTCAAATACAATTGGTCGACTATTACTCGTAAACTTGTAAAGCCCACTTATGTGTGATAGTTTTCCTTAAAATTTCGTTATATATAGGTACTACTGCCGTGACATTTGAATTTCTAACTATAACCGTTTAGTTGATAGAGGAGGGGGGACACTTGACTCTAACGAAAATTGGTATTTTAAAGCTTGATAAGTCACGAACGGTTTACTTAATCAAAAAACGGTCTTACCAAACACCTAATATTTTTGAAAGACCTATCCAACGATATCCCACACTATGGGAAGAACGAAAAAAAAAAAATTATTATCCCACTTTACATGTATGGGAGGTACCCTAAATAATTGTTTCTTTTTTATTTTATTTTACCACTTTTTCGGCGTTATTAACATGTATACTCATGCCAAAGTACAACTTTCTAGTACCAATAGTTTTTGAGCTAAACCGCGGACAGACGGACAGACAGACGGACATGGCGAAACTATAAGGGTTCCTTGTTAACTACGGAACCCTAAAAAACGTTTGACCTGTATGCTCGATTCCTTTTTCCAATGAGTGGTTTAATTTGTTTTTGATTCAAATAATTTGTTTCCTTTTCTGAAAAAAAAAAAACCTTTAAAGATATCTTAAAATGAATACTCACAACTAGTAGGTAGGGTAGGGGTAGGGTAGGTGTAGGGTAGGGGTAGTGTAGGGGTAGGGTAGGGTTAGGGTAGGCGTAGGGTATTGGTAGTGTAGGGTAGGGGATTTGTAGGGTTTGGGTAGGGTAGGGGTAGGAAAAGGGTAGTGGTATCGGTTGGGTAGGGGTAGGATACCACGCGAACAAAGTCGTGGCGGGTCAGCTAGTAATATATAATAAATACTCAATTCGTTTTCCAAAGAGTGACTTATTTTGTTTTTGATTCAAATATTTTTTTTCCAAAAGGAAACCAATTTCAGAAAACTGAAAAAAAAAACATTTAAAGTTATTTTTAAATAGAATACTCACAATTAATATTGAAACAATTTGTTGCAGTTCCACGGTGTCTATTTTGGTAATAAAATCAAGAAAATTCATCCTTCTGCAGTCGTATATTATTATAAAACCATCTGCGTAATCGTTAGCTTTTAAGTATTCAAACAACTGAAAATTATAAATTTTATTGCATTAGAAAAAAAATTATAAGATCTATATTGAAGTAGAAGGAGAATATCTATCTCTAAAAAACTGAAAACCAGCGCTGGGGGTCTTTCGCCCAGCAAATGCTGAGTTGGTAACCCTTTCGGTGTAGACATGCTCAGCGAAATTCTTAGTATTTTATTTATGTTTGTAATTTTCTGTTGTTGTGTGTGTTTATTACCGAATAAATGGTTTTCAATTTCAATTTCAATTACTGTTCACGGAACTTTTAGGACAGTAACTTTAAATAGTTGTTTAAAATAACGTTTTAAACTAATTAATGGCTAAGGTGTCGGCTTTGTGATCGAGAGATCGGGAGTTTGAACCTCACCCATTATACTATTGCCGTGAACAAATTCCAGACACAAGCATATTTAGTATAGTTTTAGGTGTTAGCAAGATTGCTAGTACCTAATGTGTATGCTATTCACATTCCTAATTCTCTTTAAAAAAAATATGATGATAGACTAAATTAATAGATCCGGTATATGTAGATGTTCATATATATTTACTTAATTATGTACTTACAATTGTGAGACATTTGTAATAGTCCATTAAAGACGTATCCGTCAATGGCTCATCAGTCACATTAACCATAATTATTCTGTAGAAATCGTCTGTTAAATTGGGCATTAGTGCTAGCATTCTGCAAGTAAGAAAAAACCATTTCAATATGGTAGGTGTGAGACGCTTACCATCCGGCGAGATCGAGGTAAAGTGTGGTCTTATCCTAAATTAAAAAATATATATATATATATAACTCACCCAACTTTCGAAATGTCTTGCAGCTCCACTATGTTGGTCGTCGAAAAGAACTTGGGTAACAGCGTCTTCATAGTACACAATCGGTCTATCTGCTTCTTTGATTTTTCTAAGGAACCTTTGCAAGATATAATCGTTTTTTCTAAGTATTCCTTGCCTGAAAAGGTGAAATTCATTCCAATTACCAATTATTTTTCTTCTAAATCAATAATTATTCCATATAGATCTATGTATACATATAATTCAGTAAGAAACTCTCTTTCGCATGCCTTAGCCGTCGCGGGTAACATTCCGGGCGTCGAGGATCGCAAGCCGATCTCCGGCCACCGTAGCCGTAATCTTGCGGACGTTGAGCGGCGTTAGCTCACCGTCACAGTTAGGACTAGGCCCGGGTAAGAGGCGCGTCGTGATCCACGCGTGCCTCAAAGAGCATTGACGGGGCCATACAAGGCCATTACCTGTTGGATCGTGGTAATTTTCTAAAGAGATGCCGCGTCCCCGAATGTAAAGACAGTGAAGCAAAAGAGTAGGTTTTTAGTAAGTAGAAACTTGACACTCCTTTCCGCACTGGCAAGAGCGGGAAAAGTCATCCGATGATTTTTCCCTCGCATTTTTTTAATAAAAAATGGTTCCCTTAGTATTCATTAATAATGCAAAAACGATGAAATTCTAGGACTTTGAAAACAGATTAAGAACTCAAAATCTAGAGCTGATAGACATGTAGTTCCTTACAAGTTCCTTGTTTCAGAATCATCAGTCGGAAAATTTTGCCCCCACGAATCCTACAAGTGACATGCTAGAGCCAGATATCCTCGAGTCAGAAGTAAGAGCCACTATACAACACCTTAAGAACGGCAAAGCCACAGGGACAGATGAGATCACAGTTGAAACCATTAGGGCATTGGGACACCGTGGCATTCATATTTTCCACACCATATGCAACAAGAAGTGCAAGTACGAAGAAGTGTAACAACTTCAGACTTATTGCACTGATAACTCACGCTAGCAAAATAATGCAACACATCATAATTGAGCGATTGAAAACATATTTGTCCAAATAAATTGCGTCAGAACAAGCCGGATTTGTAAAAAGTAAAGGAACCCGTGAACAAATCCTCATCGTACGTCAAATCATTGCGAAGGCTCGAGAGTTCAACAAGCCGACATACATATGCTTTGTTGATTTCTCGAAAGCGTTTAGCCTTTACAAGGGGCGAGCAGCTTCAGTGCGGACAGACGACATCCTCTCAGATAATTTCCATCGAAATGCAGGCGTGCGACAAGGATGTATAATATCACCATTGTTATTCAACATTTAAACCGAGCTTGTATTGCGAATCACTCTCGAAGACTGGGCAGATGGTGTTGTGATTGTGGTGGGTACAAATTTGCAAACTTGCGGTACGCAGATGAAACCCCCTTGTTTGTTGTACGTCTCAAAATGGAGCGCGTGAGCCTAACGTTTGTGTTGAAGATAAACCGATCTAAGAACAAAATTGGATCGTGGATCCCGTAAACAACAACTCGCCTGAAATAACCCAGACTGCGAACTGCGACGTGGTTCAGACAACCTACAACTAGCTATATAATTGTTTTCTATCATGTAAGGTATTTACACGCTGGACCAGAACTATTGATGTCGCTTCTTTAACAGAAGTTCTGGATTTTGTACGCACGTCGCGTTGTGAGACAGCGTGTCCACATGTGTAATATGTGTTTTCGTTTAAAACCGCGTCCAACCTATCCGCTGATGGCCGACTTACCTGACTATCGCACGCGTCAGGTCACTAAAGCTTTCACGCACGTAGGCTGTGACTATTCAGATCCTCTTCCGTACGTTCCTGTGCGCCGTCGTGGCGTCCACAGTGCGAAGGCCTATCTGTGCATTTTCACATGTCTTACGACTCGTTCTGTGCATGTCGAAGTCGCCATGGACCTCAGCACTCCCAGTTTCCTTGCCGCGCTGAAGAGGTTTCTCGCCCGTCGAGGATCGATTCAGATCCTGTACTCGGATAATGGTGCATGTTTTAAGGGGGCTAACTCTTACCTCCGCGATTTGTACAAGTTTCTCAATACTGTGTATCGTCCAAAGTTGGAAGAAGAGTACGCTGAGAGCCGGATAACTTGGAAATTTATCTGTCCCAATTGTCCGCACTTTGGAGGCGCTTGGGAAAGTGTCGTGAAGGTTGTGAAAATGCATCTGTTCCGAGTCGTCGGACAGCAGCTTCTATCATACGAAGAACTCTGTACTGTTCTCACTCAAATTGAGTGTCTCCTAAACTCACGCCCGCTGACAGTACTGAGTTCCGATCCCGCAGAGCCCACGGCCCTTACGCCGAGCCATTTCTTACATACCGCGCCTCTATTTTCTTTACCCACGCTTGAAATCAACTCTGACCCTGTCAGTTTACTTCACCGACACTCGCTACTGGACAAATTGGTCCAGTCGTTTTGGAGTCGTTGGAAGATGGAATATCTACACGGGCTACAGATTAGGCAGAAGTGGAACACGCCGTCGTTTCCTATCACAGCAGGAACCGTGGTTGTTGTGATGAATGATAACTCGCCACCCTTATCCTGGCCGTTAGCTATTGTGGAGAACGTCCACCCGTCTAAAGACGGCGTCGTGCGCGTCTGTACAGTTAGAACCGCCAAGGGAACTTACCTGCGCCCGGTCGTTCGTTTGTGTCCTCTTCCAAGACAATAATTAATAAACCGCACTTCGCATTAGTTTAAGTTAGTTAGTAATTCCGCATCGCTTTAGTTTGTAACGTAAGTTAATAGCTTAACCCGCTTCGCCATGACTCTACGGAACTATTTATCTCACCGCGCGCATTGAGCGCTCCTAGAGTCATAGTAATGTTTTTCTCTTTCGTCTTATTATCGCTTTTTAATGGTGACCCATTAAGGGGGGGTGGAAATGGTAACGCCAACACTGATAATATAGATTTACTCTTATACTATGAGGCAGTTTGTATTTCCCGGTCCTTTTCCCACCTGTACATGCAGCGCTTTAGCATCATTCAAAAGGTGAACATGAGAGCGAGAGAACGAGGACTGACAGCTGTCAGTTCGACGAAGAAATTGCACATGAAAGCACGTGTGTAACGGATCTCTCGAATCACCCCCGCACCGCATGACGAGCCCTTTCGTCTGACCCCGCGAAGAGACGAGGATCTTCTCGGGCCTTTCTCTGCAGTTTTCAATACATTCCCGCTCCGCCAAACGCATCCTTGTGTTTGATTACCCAGTGTAATAAGAAGAAAAAGTATATTCAAATATTGGTCACGCGACCCGCGTAGTGATACTCTGCTGTGTGCTGGTCGAAGGAGATTGGATCCCGCTGGCCTGCCCCTGGTAAGTGCTGCATGTCCCTTCTCGTCCTCTCTTCTCCGCCTCGACTTTTGCCACTGCCGCTTCACTTTAATTAACACGTCCACCGTATCGAAGGTTGGTTCTGATACCTTTCAGGACTGAATTATTGTTGGCGTGACCAGGAGCTATTATAATAATATTTTTTTCCACATAAACCCATTTTAATTTAAAAACACCTTAAGATTGAATAAATATTTTAAACGTGACATTTAAGAAAAAAACCTTTTTTGCAAAAAATAAAACCGACTTCCATATCAAAACACTACAAAGCCAAAAATAACTTTAATTTCGGTAGTCGGTGTAATTGGTTTTGTATTGTCTTTTTTTTCACACCGCCTTCCGAAATTAAAGCTATGTTTGACTTTGTAGTCACGGTAATATTATATACATAATATTACCGTGTTGTAGTGTTTTGATATGGTAGTCCTTTTTATTTTTTGCTTAATAGTTTTTTTTTCGCGCTTTTTAGTGGGTCGTTTTGTAATTTATCTAGTTACAAAAGCCAAAATGTCAACTACTTATCACCTTTTACAAAATATTGCTTTTCCCAATGCCGAGCCATTAATTTTGAGAAGTTCTCTTGGTACTTCACCATCATTGTGACGAGCATAAAGTGCTTATGCATATTCAAGTAAGCAATCCACGAAATACTTATTATTGAATAGTTTCGGTGGCCATCTGTGGTCTTCGTCATCAGTTCAACTTCCCCAAATGGTACTTTTCGAGAGCAACTGCTCAAGTTACTATAAGAAATACCCAAAACGCTATAGATGTGCCTATAATATTTAAAGAGTTTCCTCGATTGCTCCATGATTCCATCATCAGATCCTAACGTGATGACAATGAGACCAACTAGAAAGTATACCCTTTCAAACTAAAAAAAATATTTTCCAAATCAGTCCAGCCGTCTTCGAGATATGAGACATAAAAAAAAAAGAAAAAAGTTCAGGACGAATTGAGGACCTCCTCCTTTTTTGAAGTCAGTTAAAAAAAGAATTTTCAAATCGGTTCGTAAGTGAAGGAGTTATGCGCGGACAAAAAACGCAATGCAGAGTAAATGAAAAGATCGTCAATGAAGATGTTTTTTTTTAGACTTTTGTTAATATCTCGGAAACGGCTCGTTTGATTTCCATAAAATTTTCATGGGACTATTTGGAAAGTATATCCTTTCCAAAAAAAAAAAGAATTTTTCAAATCGGTTCGCAAGCGACGGAGCTATGCCCGAACCAATAAAAAAAAACAAACAAACATCCGAATTGAAAACCTCCTCCTTTTTTAGAAGTCGGTTAAAAATAAGTCATATTAACAATTATATTATTTAATATTTAATTACTTCTTATTAAATCTAAACATTGAACTTTGATAAAATGTAGATGACTTGTATTTTTCTTTTAAACCGGTTAATTTTTAATGATACATAAACTAGCTCAACGAATAGAACTCCTATTATTAGACTCTCCTAAGACGCTTGATTAGATGCCAAACTCGACCTTGTTTACATGTATTTAAAAGACAAAATTGTAATTCAGGTATCATTTTGATTATGATAGTACCCATCACCCTCCGCACAAACTGCTTCATAATAAGAGAGGACACACTCACTCACCGTTCTCAGGATGCTGTTACGACTTTCCCTTACTCTTATCAGAAGTGAAGCAGTTTTCTTTCGTAAAATCGCATATTTTTACTTATAAAATAAAATACTGTTACCGAACAATAGTTATTAAATTACCGTTTATGCCCGCGACTTCGTTCGCGTGGGAAGGTTTTCCCGCGTATATCCCGATCTCGTGGGAATTCGGGGATAAAATGTAGTTTATATGTTATTTCAGGATGTCAACTATCTACACTTACCAAATTTCATTCAGATCCGTTCCATAGTTTTTGCGTGAAAGAGTAAAATACATCCATCCATCCATCCATCTATCCTCACAAACTTTCACATTTATAATATTATAAGTAGTATAAGTAAAATAAAATGCTATTTTAAATCCGTGTAAAAAAATACGTATTATTTTTTTGTAATACATAAAAAAGAAAATTTATAAATTTTGTGTCATATACCATTTTTACCATATATTGAATTTGAGAAATAATTATCCCCGGTTTTCTAAAATACAAGTCACGGTACACAAGTAAACATAGTGATTATGATTATTTTATTTTGTATTACCATTTTAAAGCGTTATTTCTGGAAGAAAATAAACATTTTATTTATTTCTATTTGTAAAACATTACTGAATTTATAAATATGGGCTAAGATGTTTGATTGTGGTTGGGTTGATTTTATTAAATTGCAAAATCATAATTAGGGTGATCAGAATTAGCTGTGGGAACATGATATCCATTAAGTTCCTTCAGCTGCCCTTGTGTTGCGGGGCCGCGGTAGCTCGTTTGAAATTTCTCGCATCCCCGGTAGTCAAGGTATGGGGCCCCATCACTACCGCTGACGACTCTAAAGCCTGCAATACATGTTGGCCGAGCGTAGGCCAACGCGAGTGTTGGAAAACAAGTACAAGGCAAGAAATAATCTCCACACGTTCGACAAGTTCGTCGAACGCCAATGCAGACGACCAATGTAGAAGAGGGTCTGTAGAGCTGCCCACACGTTGGCCGAGCGCAGGCGAGCGCCTTTGATTTGTGACCAAAAACCGACAGCGCTCCGAAGTGAGGCCGAGTCGAGCGAAGACAAGTTGCACCAAATGAGCTCTATACACGTTGGCGCTGGCCTTCACTCGGCCAACTAGGCAAGTGACACCGAGCGATAGCAAGACGAGGCAAATATACCGTCTACATGTTGGTATTGGCCTTCACTCGACTACGCTCGGCCAACATGTATTGCAGGCTTTAGAGGCGCGTGTGGAACACAACGTACAGCTGCGGCGATCCGGTGGAACGTCACATGTTATGTCAATGTCATGTTAATTTCTATTTTATTTTTTTATTAAGTAGTGTAATGGGTGAGGTTCGAACTCGTGACCTCTCGATCACAAGTCTTACCCCTTATCCATTAGGCTATTGACGTTAGTAGATATCTAATCCATGTATTGTTATTATCTGGGAAAAACCTTCAAAAGGCCAAGCGATTGTAGTGCAACTTTGTTCGCGTGGAACTGGAATATTTTTCCCGGTTATTCTCATGCGTGACAAATTTTGTACAATTCGTTAAAATCTGTCAACAATATACCAATGGTGGACGTGACCAAGGTCTTAATGTGCTTCCCGAGGCACGAAGGAATCGTGAGATGTGAAGATTGTCACACATCCACGGATCTAACCTCGGCAAGCGTAATTTTTTTTATAATTATTGATAATAAGGTCACCTTTGACCACCATCTTCGTGATACAAAGTGATAATGTGGTCGAAGATGAAGCACGCTTACCTAAAAATAATCTATTCACTCATGACTGAAACTTGAAGATCCCTCCGTGTGCTTGTTTGTGTGTGATAAAGTGTTCACACATATGGAAGTTCGGTGGCTCACTGGATTAGATACAAAGTTGATGCTATTCTTATAACCGGTTTATTGTTTGTCGCACCAATGTCAGAGTACGTCATCAGCAAAATAATGCTTGAACTATTTTGCAAATATATAATATTACTTACAAAATCTTTTTTGATGATATGATCCTGCTTCTGAATCCAGTCATTCAATATACAGAGTTAATTGTAAAACACCGTTAACCTGTCAGGACTATGTTACTTATATCATAATCAAAAACTTTTGTTCTATTACTTTTAAGAATTCGTCATATTTAATTCACCAGATTTTCAACAAAAATAAAAATATGTAAATTGAACGCCCTAAATGTTACGAAGTCTATGCGAAGCAAAAGAAAGCGATAATATAAATCGCTTTCTTTTGCTTCGCATAGACTTGCTAGCTAGACTAGCGTTCAATTTAAATATTTTTATTGCCCTTTTGCAATTGAACTATAAATATTAATAAAGTGGGCCTTTAACAGTGTGCTATTTTAAGGAGGAAAAATTGGACATACATTACAAAAGCAATTGCTTGGTGTTTGAATTTGTTTTATATGTTGCTGGCTGCTTTTGTTGACATGGCTTTGTCAACGACAACGGTGGGCTGCTGTACTGACGATAGCGCTGAAGATAACAAACAATTTATTCATTGCATCACGTGCAATCAACTGTTCCATTTTGTTTGCCTATCGATCCAGGAAATCGACGTTGAGTCCGATGCCTATCGTAAATGGAAATGGCCGAGTTGTGTGAGTCACATAATAAGCTCTTCGAAGAAAGCGAATACTCCAAGTCGTAGCGTCAGCACTACCAGAGGAAACAAGAGGCTGGCTTTAAACTCGCCACCTCAGGCCATGCCTGTAACGACTGAAGACGTGCGATCTATTATCCAAGAATTAGTAAAGGTTGAGTTAGCTTCTATGCTCCAACAGATAAACAGTACCATACTTAGCATTGTTAACAAGGAGCTTGAATCTATTGGACAAGAAATCAGAGAGCTGACCGCATCATTAAGTTATCATACATAGGAGTTCGAAGAGTATCAATATGAACATAAAGCATTAAAAATATCAGTGAAAGGCTTTCAAAAAGAAAATAATGAATTGAAAAACTCTGTTATTGATTTAAGCCTGCGAGTAAATTATTTAGAACAATGCTTACCCGAACATAAACAAGTGAACAATATATATATATATATATATATATATATATATAAGAATATAAATATATATATAGATATATATATATATAAGAAGCTGGGATCGCTTGTCGGGTGCAAGTTGACCGACGGCGAGATTCATCTTTGCACTCGTGTAGCCAAACTACAAGTGAATAATACTCGCCCGCGCTCCGTTGTCGTCCAGCTGTCTTCTCCAAGAGTTCGCGACCAGCTGCTGGCTTCTGTTATAAATTACAATAAGAACAAAAATAACTGCGATAAGCTTAACAGTACAGATCTTGGACTGGCAGGAAAGAAGAGTCCAGTATTTGTTCTTGAACATTTGTCCCTCTGTCCTCTAATGAAGCGCTGCATCCTGCATTCCTGCTACCAGACAATAAGCTAAGGATAGAGGATAAAAATTCGTTTGGGTAAGAAATGGTAGAATTTTTGCGAGGAAGACTGAAATAACAGACCATATCCTTATAAAAAACCTGGACTCTTTAAATAAGTTAGTTTAATACCTTGACCCAAAAACTTAAAAGCATGCTTTTAAAACTATTATTCATGACAAAATTCAATACTCTTAAAATATTTTATTAAAATTGTAGAGGCTTAAGAACAAAAACACATTTGGTTTATCGAAGTGTATGTTGTAATAATTATGATGTTATTATTATTTCGGAGACTTAGCTCAATGATTCTGTACTGAGCAGTGAGCTATTCGACGACAGATTTTTGGTTCATAGAAGGGATAGAGAAAGTTCTAGTCAACAAAATGGCAAAGAAGGAGGCGGGGTTTTAATAGCTGTCAAAAAATCTATAAATTCTAAACGAGCTGTGTATCTGGAAAGTAATTGTGACCTTTGGATGAATTTGGAATTGCCTGTGGCTCGATCTGTATGTCGAGTAGCTCTCTGTGCAGCATATTTGCCACCTTCTGTACGCATCTCTTATTTGGATCACTTTTTAGACAAATGTAACGCAGCTGTCGAACAGCTTAATGATTCATAAGTGTGTATGGTAAGTGACTTCAATTTAGGTAATATGAACTGGGATACAGTTAATGAGTCAAAGAACAACCATAAGTTACCTAAAACCAGTGAGGTTTTGTTTGATTTCATGTACGGTAATGAGTTCAGTTAATTTAACAACGTAACGTGCTGGATCTTGTTTTGTGTAATAATTCACTATGTAAGGTGAGCCAAAGTATTAACCCAATCAGTAACATTGATCAACATCACCTACCCCTTCATGTAGTGATTTCTCTGAATAAGGAAGCTAAACTTCCTTATAACCAAACCAGTTCAAGACCAAATTTTCGTAAAACATGTTACATACCAATTAGAAAATTCTTAAAAGAACTTAACTAGGAGGAGCTATTTCGGGCATACCACGGCGTCGATGAGATGTTGGAGGTGTTTTATGATATTGTTAATGTAGGTATTCAAAAATATATATCTACTCGAAAATCAAAAAAAATAATAAATTTCCACCGTGCTTTTACCGGAATCTAATTAAAATGTTGAATTGCAAAAATAAGATCAGGAAACGCTACAATATTTACAAGAACCCCTTAGATAAAATTGAATTAAAAATTGTTAGTAAGCGATGTGCTGACCTTGCAACTGTCTGCTACAACAATTATATAAAGCGATTGGAGGACGGAATAAGAACTAACCCAAAATTTTGTAGGTCTTACGTAAAAAGCAAAAGGAGTAGTTCTAGCGCCTATCCTATTAACACGACAGATGGCATTGCCACGTCATCTGATTGTTCAGAAGTATGTGAATTCTTTGCATCTTACTTTTCATCTGTGTATAGTCCCGTTGAGGACCGAAGCAATACAACGACTTTGTCAAATACTATTCAAAATAATAGTTTATGTTTATGAAATCATATTACAACTAAGGAGGCTCTATACAAGAAACTAAAAAAATTTGATTGCAATAAGGGCGCTGGGCCTGACGGATTATCACCTATTTTTATTTATGAGTGTGTGGCTGAGTTTATCGTCCCTCTTTCATTATTTTTCAATAAATCTTTAAGTTCTGGCGTATTTCCTTCAAAATGGAAGGTGGCAAAGGTGGAATCAATCCATAAATCAAGCAACGACTATCTACACTTGCAAAAATTTTTGAATCGCTGATCTGTCCATTGATCCAAAACTACCTGATACTGTACTTGAGTGACGAGCAGCATGGCTTTGTAGAATCCAGATCCAGCGGTTCTAATCTTATATTATTTACCGAGTTATTAAGGAAAGCAATTGACTCAGGTTATCAAGCTGACGTCATATATACTGACTTGAAGGCTTTCGATAAAGTATCACATAAAATACTGATTCAGAAACTCTTAGTAGTAACAGGTTTAGAACTTGCAAAGGCTATAATATAATTCGTATATGAAAACTAGCCAAGTCAGACCTTAGGCTACAATATATTCTCCTAAGTTATAAGAATAAATGATATTTTATGTTGTTATAAATAAATTTCAGGACTGACCATTGAACTCGGCACCCATTTAGATTTCACTTCTTTTGTCGTTGAAGTCAACAACCAAGGCATTTATGATAATATTGAACTTGGCTCTCATTTCACATTTATGTTTTTCATGGGATATCATTACTTTTTGTACATAAATTAGTAGTAGGTACTTACTTATAACAAAATTAATACTAAATGGTTTTTTGTTAAACTACTGTATTTTCCTACGTTTACGTGGTATAATTGTCCTTTTTATGTTATTTTCTATATTTTCTTGTACCTTTGAAATGTTCGAATGAATTGCCCATCCAGTATCCGGAATTATTTTTACGCGTTTTGCCTCCATGGTGTAGTGACCCTCTAAGACTAGGTGGCGCTAGTGGTTGTAGAATACGGTTAGTTACGCGTAATAAATACGAAAATTTACTATATTCTTATTTATAAGTATAAAAACGGAAATATTTGGATTAAAAAAAAATAAGGGTGGTATTTAACTCGTTATATATTCACGTAAAGATCTTAAAATCCACATATAGAGATTTACAGGCACTAATTATAAGTTAAGTGAAAATTATAATAAAATGATAAAAAATTACCAGTTTCTGATTTTTCCTTTGTAATACCTAATTACCTATCTTCGTGCCAAATTTGAACTTTCTAGGTCATCTGGAACTGGGTTATAGTTTTGATCTATAGGTCAGTCATAAAAATGACGATTTTTGGACATTAATATCTAAATAACCGTTTGAGATACGTTTATAAAATTTGGAACACATATGTATCTCGCCAGTCTCAATATTTGAGCCAAATTTGACAAGTTTAGGTAAAATAGTTTTTGAGTTATGAGGGGCTCAAAAGTGGCTCCAAATGGTTCGTGTAATATTACACACGGTGAGCTGCGCGCCAGTTCTTGGCTTGACACGCTCCCGCGTGTCTAGATAAGCTCATTCAGTGGTGTGAACTCAATGCCATGCACCTCAATTCGGGCAAATGTTACCACGTAAAATTCACGAGAAAGTTAAATATTATAGAACACGATTATTGTATCAATACAGTTAAAATTAATGAATTAGACATAATTAAAGACTTTTACCCCACATGTAGACTCTATTATAAAAAAATCCGCTACGATGCTTGGATTCGTAATAAGAAATTCCAAACAGTTTAAGCGTTCTAAAACTAAAATTATGCTATTCAATAGCTTGATTCGGGGTCCAATGGAATATTGCAACGTGGTCTGGCGGCCTCACTATACTTCACACACATTGTGACTTGAACATATTCAAAAGCGTTTTCTATGGCACTTGGCATTTGCGAGCGGAATAGTTATAAGAATTCGTTCCTACAACAATAGACTGAGACATTTTAAAATAATATCACTAGAAAAGCGTCGCCGCCTTATGGACGCAATGTTTATGTGCAAAGTGATGGCCCATAAAATTGATTACCCACAGATATTGAGCCTTCGTGCCCCTTCCAGAATACATCGGCAGCCAATAACGCCACTCTGCCCACTACAGAGTAGAACAGTTTTGGGTGCCAATTCTCCTGTGGCGAGGTTATGTAGGGTTGCGGTGACCAAATTGATCTGCAATTTGCTTCCTTGATCAAGCTAAAAGCCAAAATTTATAAATGTATCGACACGGAGTAGTCATTATTATTGTTAATATCAGTGTTAAAGGATTGATTACAATATTAAGCCAATATTAGATCTTGTTGTGTGTACTTAAATTATCGATAGATTAATGTTATTTACAATTATAGTAATAAATATAACTACTGCATGCAGAGTTTACCTTTAAGTGATTGTTACACTTAAGTCTGCTTTTAAACATGTTGTGTTAGCCATAAAACCAGTATAAGCAATTGTTGGTGAACCTATTTAAATAAATAAATTATAGGTTTGATTTGATATCACGTCCATTTTGAATGCCAGAGAATTTTGACACAAAATTTATTTTAATAGACCTTGAAGCAGGTGCATGTACTCTTTTTTCTTAATGGAGCTCCAGTGGCGATCGAAAAAACCAACTCAATTAATTTCTCAACAAACTAGTTTTTATAAAGTTTGTTTTATCAAAAGACTGACTTAATGCGTACTAGATATATAAATAGAATGTAGTTTAGACTAATTATCAAGGATAAATAATAGAGTATCTATCTAGATATATTAGTGTATATTCTAAGTTTTTTTTAATGATCGTATCGGTAGGCGAGTAGGCGCATAGGCGAGTAGTGTGCAGGGTTCCCAACCGTGAAAAAAATCCCTCGTACATATGCAGCTAAAAATCTTGTATTTTGACGTTCAAACCTCGTACATTTAGGTATTATGCATCGAAAACGTGCTAAAACCAAAATTAAGGCATATTGAACTACTGGATTTAGGACTTTTTACTCAATGAAATAAACTATTGCAAGTTTCCTATTAAATAAAACATCACTATGTGCTGTATATCAAAAAATCTTTATTGTTCATTTACTCAAGTAAAGTCACAAAAAACCAAATATTATTATGAAAATTTGCAAGGTACAGACGCCAGCACATGAAGCTACCCGAAACTGTTAAATTTTCCCAATCAACCTAGAACCTAATGTCTTTAACAATAAAGTTGAAAGTCTATTAAAGAAATTTGACAGATTGTTGTAGCTTCATGTGCTGGCGTCCGTACCTTAATTTACATCTCCTCTCCAAATATTATGTCAGGAATATCCTTACTGTCCTTGTTTTTTCTGCCGTAGGTATATTTTATCTGTTGTGATGCAGCTATACATTCGTTTTTAATCGACTTCTAAAAAAGGAGGAGGTTCTCAATTCGGATATTTATTTGTTTTTTTTTATGTTTGTTCGGGCATATCTCCGTCGCTTGCCAACCGATTTGAAAAATTCTTTTTTTGTTGAAAAGGGTATACTTTCCAAATGGTTCCATGAAAAATTTATCGAAATCGGACAAGCCGTTTCTGAAAAATAGACAAAAGTCTGAAAAAAATATTTACATATACGATCTTTTCGTTTACTCTGCTGGTGAAGGTGATAAGTAGTCGACATTTTGGCTTTTGTAACTAGATTAATTAAAACTAATCCACTAAAAAGCGCGAAAATAAAAACTTTTTTTTGCAAAAGTTAAAACCGACTTCCATATCAAAACACTACAAAGCCAAAAATAATTTTAATTTCGGAAGGCGGTGTGAAAAAAAAGAAAATACAAAACCAATAACACCGAATACCGAAATTAAAATTATTTTTGGCTTTGTAGTGTTTTGATATGGAAGTTGGTTTTATGTTTTGCAAAATAGTTTTTTGTGCGTTCAAAATTGACTCAGTTTCCAGTACGAATTGAACCTTTTGCGCTCTCTGCAGCAAGAAGTGTGCCGTTCACTGTTTCCACGGTTTCTTATCTCTGTCTTTATTAAATTGACTTTACTATTATAAAATGGTGACGCAAAATGTTCGTATGGCCTTGAAGATCGCCGCGTTCAGCTGTTATTATTTAGCCCGCATGTTATTATTTTATCACGCATTAATTATGGGTACTCATTTTAAACTTTGATAGCAAAGCATAAAATAATCTAGTATCCATTCTATTGTGTTATTTAAGTCCATAACTCTGATTTAGTTTTCATTACCTGCCCGGGTTGCGGGAATATTCCAACGAGATATCGTGGCTCTAGAAGACTGGGGCAACTGAAGGAGAAGAAGGGGTTTTTAGCACGAAATAAATGAATAAGGTTGGAATGGTAATGTGGGCGTGGTGAACGTGCCACAACTATGATTCGAAAATCATAGCTCGACCGATTAATTCATTCACCGCGTTTAGTGTGCTTCAGACTACTTCGGAATACAGAGCTCTGCTTTAAAATGCCGTGTTGTGCAATTAGGTATAACCTGTAAAACAAAAAGTCAGAACGCAAGTATAGAGCAAGCAGGTATATCTTTTCATCGGTAAGTAGAAAATAACATTTAATTACAATTATATTTGTAAAAACAAAAAAATATTCTGATCACTATGAAATTCCAAACATTAACAACATTATTGCAACTAGTTACAAAAAATATACATTGCCCGATGTGTACTCGCTTAATCAACGAAATGACCAAGTCCGCTTATAATGTCTTGCATACGTTGCGTCCTCAATACTTTAACCATTGACGTGGTGCATGTTTATCGATAGTGAGTTACAATCAGTAGCAAGTTCTCGATTTAAGTGTGTGTAATTTATTTGTGTGCGTCATGTTACGAGCTGGGGTTCGGGATAGAAATTATTAACGCCAATTAAACCAAAAATAACACTTTAATTAATTAAACACAAAATAAAAATTTAACACAATTATTCATACCACAACACTTGTCACTTAACACTTAAATCGCACTGAAATTCACTCGTATAGCTTCGGTTGTATCGCCTCGGATTATTAGAAAAACAGACTGACAGTCCGCGTTCCTTTGCGATCTATTTATACCCCGGTCTATGAAGTCTAGAACATTCTTATAAAATCGACTCACTATTTATACTACCCAGAATATTCCAGAAAGCTACTCGAGATACACAGTATCGCTATTCGCCGCTAGATGGCGCTAGTGTCTCGACTAGATATACACAGTACCGCTATTCGCCACTAGATGGCGTTAGTGTCTCGAACATTCTAGATTTATGTCGAAGTTTCTCGACGTACTTCACTAATCGACTGACGTAACACTGCCCCCTCCTAAGACATGCTGGACCCGAGCATCATTAGACCCGTAGTAACGCGCCATTCGATCAACATGAACAATCTTTGGCGCAGCTCGTGGACCTTTCTGGATCTGATAAGTGACGTCATTAATCTTAGTCACAACGCGATATGGTCCGTTCCATTTTGCCTGCAATTTCGGCGACTTTCCTTTGCTGCGCACCGGATTATGCAACCAGACGAATGAGCCTTCATCAAATCCTTGATTTTTCATCTTTCGGTCGTAACGAGTCTTCACCTTCTGAGACATTTGTTGACCGGATTGTCTGACATGTTCGTATATGTCGTTCATTCTGTTTCGCAATTCATTCGCGTAGTCTGTTACACTACAAGGTGCATCCGGCGGTATTTCAGTGATTAGGTCTGCAGGCAACCTAAGCTCTCGTCCGAAGTTCACGAAAGCAGGTGTAACAGCTGTATTCTCATGAACTGCACTTCGGTATGACAGAAGGAACGGCTGAATGTGTTTGTCCCAATTCTTTTGCTGGCTTTCTCTAACTTTAGCCAGATATCTCTCCAATGTCTGGTTGAAACGTTCCACCATTCCGTCAGATTTTGGATGATAAGAGGTGGTCCTGGTTTTATGAGTACCCATTACTCGATATGTCTCCTGAAATACCTGAGACTCAAAATTCCTTCCTTGATCGCTGTGATTTTCAAAGGGTACTCTGTAGCGACAAAATACTTCGTCAACCAGTTTATCTGCCACTGTGGTAGTTTCTTGGTTAGGAATGGCAAAAACTTCTGGCCACTTTGTGAAATAATCTATTACGACAATAAAGTACCTGTTCCCACTCTCGCTCTCAGGAAATGGTCCCGCAACATCCAGCGCTATCCGTTCCCATGGGGCTCCCACATTATAGATCTTTAAAGCTCCACTACTGCGTGTTTGAGGTCCCTTAACTGCTGCACAACTAGTGCATTTGCGGCACCAGTCTTCTACGTGGTCTCGGTAAAGGTTCCAGTAAAATCTCTCTCGTATCTTTAACAGAGTCCTTTTTCCTCCCATATGACCTCCTGAACATCCATCGTGGTAAATCTTCGTGGAACTTCAGGTAACTTCGCCTTTGGTACGACCATTTGTAGGTGACAATGGTCTCCTCGAGCATTTCCCATTTGCGGCACAATACTCCCTCGTGGATAGCCAAACTGTCCCACTGTGCCCAATAACTTTTTGTTGTGGTACTCATTCCAGCAACGTCATGCCAACTAGGCTTTGGAGCAGCGGCCTTCTTCCATTCCAGAATGGGTTTGATATCTGAATCATCCTGCTGAGCACGCTGTAGCACTTCTTTCCACTCATTGCTAAGGTCTGTTCTCAGCATCTTGACGGGTACTACTTCTTTTTCTTCTTGTCTAACACAGTGCTTACGTTCTTTTGGATTAGGTTTTGAAAGCGCGATCACGTTATCGTGGCATCTTCCAATATTTCGCTTCGGGCAACTGGATCTCACATGGCCCTTCTCTCCACACCCATAGCATCTTGGGCTAAACTTTGGTCGACTACTGCAGGTTGGTGATGACACGACTTTTCTGATGCGGCTCTCTTCCCTTCCAAAGTTTCGCTTCGGGTAACTTAATCTCAGATGGCCCTTCTCTCCACACCCGTAGCATCTAGGGCTAAACGTTGGTCGAATGCCACGGGTGGATGATGACACCACTTCCTTGATGCGGTATGCTCGATGTTCCTGTCGTGCGGCTTCCACCTCTAAAGCATGGACCAGGGCGTAACAGTAATAATAATAATAAAAATCAAGAAATAAAGAAATAATAATAATAATAACATTTATTTGCATAAAGACACGGTATAATACATGGTACAAAGATTGAATACAGAGCATACATGTTTCTGCTTAACATTATAAGCGTGAAAATTATTGTGCATATTATTCATCAATGGTTTTTGTCAAAAAATCTCTTTAAGACTATAAAAATTATTATTAGACAACCAATCATACAATTTACTTTTTTAATCTGGTATTGAGAATTTTTAGATAACTCGGTATCTTATTAAATATTTCTACACACATATACAAACAGCTTTTATTATATTTAGCTAGCCTTGGCATGACATCCAGCACGAGCCTGTGAGGGTCGCGCTGGATTTGAGGATGTACATTGTCTACTTTTGTAAATAATTCCTTATTCTTCCACACAAACATACATATCTCATATATATAAAGAGACGGTAGCGGTAACAAACCAAGTTTCTGAAATACAAGCCGACAAGAATCGTCGATTTGTTTTGTGCAACAAATGCTCTATTTTGATCAATGCTATTGCCCTACATTATTAACCCTAGAAAGATAACCTACGTCGCAGAGGCACCGGCGCAGCAAAAATATTGCAATATTTTTCCACTCGGCGGGCGCGCAAATTTACTTGTCGTTTTCAGCCAACTCAGTCGTCAGTCTACCCTATCACGGGACAGCTGTATCTCTACGGTAGGTATCACGTTTACGTTGTTACGACTACTTGATGCGCTCGCGAGGCGTATGGTTATCTTTTGTGCAACTTTTGTGAATATGAGTATTTTTATATTTTTTTTTATTCAAATTTTATATACTTTGTTTTTGTTTTGTTTTAACATAAAATACATTACATTATTATTATGGCGCGCAGAAAAGCATTGAAGGAGGATGAAATATATAAAATAATATGTTGAGAAGAACCGAATGACAGTAATGAACGACAGCAGAGTGACAGCGAGATAAATGATCACCTGAGGGAAGATGACGTGCAGAGCGACTAGAAGCATGAGTATATTTATTAGTCAACACAAGAATCTAATGACGTATCTAAAGAAGAAGATTTACCTCAGCCTGTATCGTCAGAGTCAGCAGAAAGTTCAGCACTTGATTACCGTATTATTGTTCCTAGTAGAAGAGAACTAAGAGAGGAAAAGAGTTATTGTCAGTCATTTTTAAATAAGAAAAACTCTTGACTTGGCACTTGAAACCCTTGAAAGATTTTTCTGCGCTCTCTACATGTAAAAATAAGGAACTCAGTTGACTGCACCATGAACGTCACAAAGGCTGGAAGTCCGCACTTTGCCAAGGCATATGCGAAATAATATGAAAAATATTATTCCAAAACCTGATGCTCAGGTTTTCCAAGATGATGAAGATAAACCTTCAGTTAAAAAAGGCCTTACTATAGCTGCTGTTTATCCAAACAGAAGCGAATTTCAAAGATGACCTGTACTAAATGCATAAAAACAAATGCAAGAAAGACGCTTGTCACTACTGTCTTTAGAGTGAATTTATTAAATTAAATTTACTTTTTTTAACTGATTATATTACTAACTACGTAATTCTAAGAAAAAAAAGACTTCTAATTTTTGCTAATATTTCCTAGAAGTCTAATGATAATTATGTGTTTAAATTTATTAAAATAGAACAATTTATATTAAAAAACGTATTTTATTCTTAAAATAATACTAGTTCTTTAAAATGACTAGTACAGTTATAATAAATATTTATAATTAACACAAAATACACGCATATAAAAAACATGCGCCTCTGAGGCGTATGGTTATCTTTTAAGTACATTAGCATAAGGTTATCTTTCTAGGGTTAATCCATACCGTAACACCGATTCAACATAATTATGCACGATATGATGTTATTGCCGTTTGGACATTTGTAATGTTCCTAATTTTTCTTATTATTTTTCTTTTTCTTCTTAATACAAACTTATTTATTTATTTTGCGACATTATCGACATGGGTTTTCCAATTCATGTCTTGATCCAAAGTAACGCCCAAAAACTTAGTTTTCTTTTCTTCACCAATTTTATTTATATTTTTAGTTTGTTAGTATATTTAGAATTGTATGATCGATTAAATTGTATATATACAGACTTTGAAAGATGTAATGATAAAATATTTTTATTTAGCCATTCAATTAATATGTCAATTGTGTTATTAATGTCAGTTTCATGATCATCAATATTGTATTAGTCTTTTTGTCAGATGTAACAATAATGGAAATGTCATCAGCAAATAGTATGCATTTATGATTAGTTAATTAGTAATTGAATTAATATGCAATATGAATAAAATTTGGCCTAACACACTTCCTTGTGGAACGCCATATTTGTTGCTTTTAAGTTCAGAAGAGTGTGGTGTCATATCGTTATGTCGATTTACTTTTGTAATTATAACACACTGTTGTCTGTTAGTTAGATATGTCGATATCCATTGAAGTGAACCTCTAATACCAATTGCCTCCAATTTTCGTAGTAACAGGTCGTGAGAAACTAAGTCAAAAGCTTTAGATAAGTAAAAAAATAGCCCTGTTGTAAAGTGATTTCGGTTAATACTGGTCAATATGGTTCTTACAAGAGTGAAAATCGCTAGTATTGTGGACTTGTTTTTTTGAAAGCCAAATTGCTCTTTTTTAATAATGTCAAATTTATCACAGTAGTCAATTAATGTCTTATACATACACTTCTCAAAATTTCTCGATACATTAGTATCAATGTTATTGGGCGATAATTATTAATATCAGATTTATCACCTTTTTTAAAGAGTGGCTTAACAATTAACACCTTTAATGATTCTGGAAAAGTGCCTTGTGAAAATGACAGATTCATTATATATGTCATAATAATAATAAGTTCATTAGTGCATGCTTTTATAATCTTCGTATTAATTTCGTCATAGCCTGCCGAGTTTGTGTTTCTTAATGATGTCATCAGCGCTCTGACTTTATTCTCGGACACAGGTTTTAGAAACATTGAATGAATTAGTGAACTGTCATCACAGTTCAGCTTTGTACCTGTGCTAGAAGAGTGCATTGTGTTGATATAATGGTTATTAAATGCAGTGGCCATTTTTACGGAATCTGTAAGTACTGTATTGTCAATTTGTATATTGTCTATATCATTTTTAAAGTTATTGCCCATTATTTCATCCTTAATTACTTTCCATACCGCTTTGGATTTGTTATCACTTTTGTTAATAAACTTGATGTTTGCATTCTTTTTTGAGTTATATAAGCATTTCTGTAAAAGTTTTGAGTATTGATGATAATTAATTTTGTTTTTTATAGTTTTATTTTTATAATATTGATAACGTAAGAACCGTTTCGTTTTACAACTTTTCTTAAGTCCTTTACTTATCCAATTCTGTCTTTTTTTTATTTTTTGTGTTTACTATTACCCTTATTTTCGGAAAGCATAAATTAAAGAATAGACACAATGTATCATGAAACGAACTAACTGCTTTATTTATGTCCTTCTCTACATAAGTTTCCGACCAAGACAAATTCTGCAAGCACTTTTTGAACTTCTGAATGTTATCTGAACTAAAAACTCTTTTGTAGGCATAGTACGTCGCTCGGTTTTGTGTATTACATTCCACGGGGAAGCTCAACATTTGTGCCGTGTCGTGGTCTGATAAATGGAGTGGCAGTATTGTGCCAATAACATCAGGAATATTACTGAGAATATGGTCGATGCATGAAGACTTACGAGTTGGTTCATTAATGTGCAGTTTATGATTATAATTGTCTGCTAGATCTTGTAACTGAGTTGTAATATTGCCTTTTTTAATAGTGTTAATGATAAAGTCACCTGTAAGAACCACATTTGTTTTCGAGTTATATTTTTGAGATACTTGGTATAAAAGTCTGTTTAACTTGATCAAGAATTGGGTAGGGTCCGATTAGGGTGTCCTATAGATACATATAATTATTAACTTATGATAGGTAAGTTCTATGCCCCATACTTCGAACGTCTTTTGTATTGCATGGTTATATTATAAAAAAAGGTAGATCCCTGTAAGCAAGGTTACGCCTAACGATGCAAGTCCCCCCTCTTGGTTTTTCCCTGGAGTAGCTGGCAGCCAACTCGTAATCATGAATCCGAATACAAGCTTCATTGCCCTTTTTTATAAAGGTTTCAAAGAGGCATATTACATCTGGGCTATTTTGTGCTTCATTTAGTTCTTGTAAAGTTAATTCAAGGAGTTCTTTTTTATTGATTCAAAGTTACATGTCACCGAAGATGGAGTCTTAGGTCCGAAAAAACGTCAAATTCTTTTGTGTCAGAGGAAATTAATATGGAATAATTCCCCTGAGTGCTTTTTCTGTAGGATTTATAAGGTCATTAGTTTTTTGTGTTTTCAATTTCATGCGATTGAAATAGAAGGGAATTGTGCCTCTCTTGGGTTCATTACTATTCTTAAATAACTTTAAACTTGATTTGTTACTCGCTATATGCTTTACAAGTTCTCTTGGATTTATATAGTTCTCATTATAATCATTGCAATCAATGAGATAATTTATTTTAGTGCACAGTTCAAATATTTTCAACGTTTCGCATTCTAGAAATTTACATTTTTTATAAGTCATACACACATCTTTTATACGATAGTTAAGGTTATTCACATCTAGATAATAATTTTTAAACACATTTAATACTATAATCATGTTATTATAAAATGTATCAAGAAGAATTTGCAATTGGGATAAAATATATTTTAAATTATGATCATTCTATCCTATACAAATTACAAGTTTATCGTTCAAGTTTAACTCAGCATGACGGCAACTCGTAACTATTTGGTTATTGAGTGCATTTGGTTTAGTATCTGCGACAGTGTCATACTTTGCATACCTTGTATTTCTTCTTGAATCTATCATGGCTGCTGTCAGGCCAACACATTGTTGAGAGCCAAAAATAAGTATCCTACTTTTCAGTTTGTGTTTTTGCTGTTTTGTATAAGCAGGCGTTTGTGTGCAGATTTTTGATACCGGTGAATGTTTAGGTAAACTGTAATCACGTTTTAACGTATCCATTTTCTTTGTTAAAGCTTCAATCTTCTGCTGGGAGTCTCTCAGTTCGCGTTGCAGTTCCGTATTTTTTTGTTGATGGCACATTATTTCAATGCTTATATTACCATTGTTTACAATTGACTTGCTCATCAAAGGAGTAGAAGGCGTGGAAAATGCGTTTTGCTCAAGTTAAGAATGTCGTTTCCTTTTCCTTTTATTTGCAGGACTGCTTGCTAAGGTTGTTGAAGAATGACACAATGATTTCAATAATTTTAATTTCGAATTTTATTTATTTATTTGATGACTGAGGTTGTTATTTTCTAGTATCATATTCTCCAACTCATTTTCTGTACTTTCTAGCTTATGTTTGAGCTCTCTTATGGTTTCTTTCATCTCTAGCACCGTTAATGTTTCTGATATTGTGCCGTCTACACTCTGGGATAATTTGCTGGTAGTATTATATGATTCATCTGAATTTCCGTATTCAGATAATATGTGAGAGTCTAAAATATCAGAAGATTTTTTAATGGCGGTTGTCGCTGTTTCGAGGTTTTTATCTTCAAGGATATCTCCACTTGGTTCTGGAGAGGAGCAGTTTCGGTGCAGATTTGCTTTTTTCCTCGTTGTAATATGAGATACATACCTACTAGTGTTTGAGTATTTCTTACTTTTGCATGTCTTACATCTCCACTTGCTTTTTGAATCCTGGTCCTTTAGTCGGTATGTTTGTTCGGGGAAACCGTCGCAATCTGGTTCGTACCGATTATTACATATTGAACATAAAGCTGTTTTTTTAATATTTACGAATCTCTTGCATTTAAAGCACACAACTTGCTCTGACGTTTTGCGGTCGCTTTTTGTACCAGTTTTAGAAGACATCTTAATATCGACGATGAAGTGACAAGAACTCCTAGCTGACATTTTTGCGATTTTACTTTTTTTTACGTAGATAGACTTTAAATAATTGTTTGCGTGAGCAGGCAATAGCAGCTAACTTCGTACTAAATAAGATATGAAGTTAGCTGATATTGCCTGCTCACGCAAACAATTATTTAAAGTCTATCTACGTAAAAAACTAAAATCACAAAAATGTCAGTTAGGAGTTCTTGTCACTTCATCGTCGATATTCTATTTGATCTTATAATTTCAGTTATTAGCTTACTAATGCCCTCTTTTTGTCGTTTAGTAGTTACTGATATTGATTATGCTGCCCTCTGTACAACATTTAATTTAGTAGTCGTTATTGACATCGGCTTTTCGATGAAATATTTTAATCATGCAATAGATGTCACTATTTAAGTTAAGTAGTAGGAATATTGATGAAGATCCATACACTGTGCTGACATCTATTGGATAGAATTAAATAGGAACCTACGAAATACAAGTTCGACTATTTACTAGTAGATGTTGCCTCTTATGTTTGTTTCTACTTGGCAAAGAAAGTGGAGTCATCTATGTAACATATGTGACTTTTTTACAGATGTGACATGCGGCTTACCAATTCGGCTATTCTCTGATAGATGTCGCTATTTATGTCTACTGGCTTTTATCAAAGTGCTGTCATCTGTACTGCCGTCGTACGAGAGAAGGGCACATCTATCATTTGGTCAAACTTAGATAATTGGGATTAAAGTTTTTACCATATTTCATAGTGTGGAAACCTATTGCTTAAAAGAAAAAAAAAATACTGATGATATATGCGTGAAGGTTAGGTCTATTATATTTTTTACTTTTTAGTTCTTATATATGTTTCATTATTAAATAAATACAAATTATTCCTTTCAACTTAAAAAATAATATATTTTACATAGTACCTTACTACAAAGAAAAGGCATAGTTAACCAAATGTGACCTTTCTTTTTAATATTTCAAGCAAATTGGTCATTGAGTCTAAAAGAAAGGGCACGTTTGTGTAATTGCGCCTTTTTAATGTAAATTGACTTAACTTTTTCTATAAAAAAAAAACAAATAATCATGTTTAATAAACTATAAAAACATATTTATTGTTATGCCATTTCTGGTTAGCTTATCCAAATAACTAAAACAAAACTTAACAAATCTTCTTCTAGGATACCAACATTTAAACAAAAAAAAAGTTCTTAATATTCAATAATTATTTATAAATTATTAGGGATAAGCATCTACCTACAATTTTGGTTAACAAATAGAACTTCTGAATTAGAAACAAAAGTGCTTATACTTAAACTCAATTACACTTTTTAGTTAGTTAGATACCCAAGGAAAGTAAAATTAAATATTTTTATTCTTTTTACTAATAGGTTGGAACCCTAACTTAAAAATCTATAAAAAAATAGGTACACTAAATCACAATATGAAAAATAAATCAAAATATTCTTAATACAGGCAGTAATGGGAGCATAAATTTTGGTTTTGAACCTTTATTAAGCTACTCTATTATAGCTTATTCTAATTATTTATTGTTCATCTACAGGAAATAGCTTATATCCGTAATTATTAAAGGCACTCGTAGTTTAATATTTAAAAAAATATTATTATTTCATTTATTTAATCTATGTACATATCAATTACATTTTTAAATATTAATATAAAAAATAAAAACATTTAAAAATATAAAAAATAGTAGCCCACCGGTATCGGGAACAGGGTCCAAGCTACCGGTGGTCAGGGCTCCATGGAGAGGAACCTCCTCACAATACGCGCCGTTTCCAGGAGTACTGCTCTCTGTATCAAGCCCTTGATCCAGCTGCCCAACGAGAGCCTCCTTAGATGTTGGTCGAGGCTCTTGGCTATTATGCCATTGGCTGAGACGACTATCGGCACAATGATTGCTGTCTCCACATCCCACATGTCGACAACCTCGCGCGCCAGGTCAAGATACTTATTTTTTTTATCTATCTCAGCTTTCACGAGGTTCTCATCATGGGGGACTGCTATATCAACAATCATTGTGCGACGCTCTAATCGGTCTATCACCACTATATCAGGCTTATTGGCAACAATAGTCCTGTCAGTGATGATAGACCGATCCCAATACAGTGTAATATTGCCATTATCGAGAACTGGGTCGGGCACATACCTATAGTATGGTACTTCTGATTCCACAAGATTGTATTTAAGAGCAAGTTGCTGGTGAATAATCCTGGCTACGAGGTTGTGTCTATGCAAGTATTCTCCGTTAGCCAAACGAGAACAACCGGAGATAATGTGACGAATGGATTCTCCCGGTTTGTGACATGCCCGACATATGTCTACCGTACCATCCATCACAATATATCTCCGATAGTTATTCGTCATCATAACTTCGTCCATAATCGCACAGACAAAACCTTCGGTTTCCCCGAAGAGGTCACCAAAACGTAGCCAGGCTACGGACGCTAATGTGTCTACGTCAGACCCATGAAGGGCCCGGTAATAGCGCCCGTGAAGCTCCTTGCTCTGCCATACTTCTCTGCGGTCATTAGTATCTAACACTACAATATTATTATTATTATTATAAAAACTAAATGTAACTATAACAAACATAACATGGCACTTGGTTGAATTATCACAATGCAATATATTGGTAATAACTATAAAAAAGTTTAAAGAAAATTAAATAATCAGTTTTGCTTAAAATATCAATTAAAAAGTTGTCTTTAATTTCAGTCTTCATAAATTTCTGTGAGATCAGCTGAACTGTCGTTAACGGGTAGGGTTTCCCAAAAACCTATTATGTTTTCAGACATGAGTGGCCCAAGCTTGGAAAGTATAGCTGACTTCCTCTTAGATGTTATACCTCGTGGAGAAAGCTTCTGCTTAAAATTGGAAAAAATCTTAAAATTGAACCGATTTTAAGATTTTTAGCTCTCAAGAAATCAAATTTTATTTGCACTTCAGTGTCATTTTTTTATTTTATTTTATTGGGACATAAAACAGTTACATGTTATAATTTTAGTAAATATCAAACTAGTGTAATAGAGGTAAACATGTAACCCACACCAATGTCCGCGGAATAATCTATTAAGTAGACTTAGAACAAAATCACGCATCTGGAGGCGATTTGGGTTAGTAAAATAAGTAGTAATTATTGTGCAGCCATCTTTTTAAATTTTGATTGAGATAATGAAAATATATCAAGATCGAAAAAGTGTGTGTTATATGTTTCTAAGAGACGACGGAGGGGCGCCCTTGCGCCAGCATTGGTTCTGCACTTTACAGTGTGAAACAGCCGGGGCACGCGCGCCTCCCGCCGTAATACAGTTCTGGGTACATAACAAAGTTTATTGGTGATTTCAGAGCAGTCAAAGTTGTTATTACATATGCCATGCACCATCACAGCCATGAGTAGGGTACGCCTGGACTCCAAGCCTAGGAGTTTGTATTGTTTTAGTAATTGTGGGTACGGTAGTTTTGAAAGGTAACATTTATAGTGAATGGAGCGTAATTTTTTTTTTTTTACCATTTCAATCCTTTTCTTATATTTATCATATAGAGGACACCATATTGGGGTTGAGTATTTCAATTGGGAGCGTATTAAGGTTGTGTATAAAATTATGAACGAACGCGGTCGTTTGAAATCAACCGAGGATAGCATAACGAAACCGTACATTCTGTAGGCTTTTTATTATCGATGTGATGGTTAAAATGTAATTTTGAGTCAAGTGTGACTCCTAAGTCACGAATATGATCGACTTTTTTAAGAGTAGTGCCTTGTAAAGTATAGCAGTATTTAATTTTATTTTTATTTTTTGTAAATGATGTAACATTGCACTTAGGTAAGCTAAGGTGAAGTTTATTATGTGAACAATAGTTAGAAAGTCTGTCGAAGTATTCCTGAAGCAATGATCAGTCTTGTGTGTTTTTGCACGACCTATAGATTTTAATTTCGTCGGCATACATTAAGAAATAGGAGTTAATAAAGCAGCGTTTTATGTCGTTCACGAACAGAATGAAAAGCAAAGGGCCTAAAATGGAGCCCTGAGGCACCCCAGAAGTAACGACAATGGAGTCCGATTCGAAGCCATAGCTACTTTTTGGGTTCTGTTGTAAATATAGGACATGAACCACCGCAGTAAATTACCCCGAATGCCATTATAGGCGATATTATCCAAGAAGCAACTTGTGGTCCACCTTGTCAAACGCTCTTTGAAAGTCGGTGTACACAGCATCAACTTGGGTTCATGGCTGTTCTTGTAGAACATCAAATTGCTCCCTCACCGAAAAGTGATTTCAAACTTGTTTTTTAAATAAGCTCGCGGTACAGAATGTTGTAATTTATACGACTCAGTATTGATATTTGAACCAGTATCAGCGACAGCTTTGCAAAAATCTTCAAACTCGCTTGTTCTTCTTAAGTGATTGCTCCACTCTATGGTGAAATTCATCGGCAGCCATAAAAGTATGACCAACTTCCAGATAACGCAGCACAACACTTTCAATATTTACGCCCTTGAAATTGACTAAATAGACTAAGTAGGAAAAAAAGGCACCCATTTTTTTTGGGCCGTGCAGTTATCCTGCCACAAAATCACATGTTTGCAGTCCCGGTTTTCAAGGAAAAATGCTTGAAAGCAGCTAACAATGTCTTCCTTTTTTCTCCCTGCAATAGCTTCGTGCCATAACTCCCAGTGTTTTGCCAACTCCATGTAACCTTTTGTCACCTTCAGGAACAAAACTGATTGAAAACGATAAGCCTTGTCGCAGGCACAACTGGGGCATTTCAGTCAAACCCTGCCCTCCTTTCCTCACCCCTAATCGTAAATAATTTAAAGAAAAGGCACAACTGGTTATTTGTGCCTTTTATACGTAAATTGATTGAGACATGCATGGATCATTAATTAAGTAGACAGGGCACATCTGGCTTTTCTTTATGTTATGTTGTAGGTGTGCCTTTTCAAAGTAGTTTTTAGTAAAAATCTGTATGAAGTAATAGTCACATCTGAGAAAGAGTAAATAAATGTGCCTTTTCATTCAATAAAACATGAATATTAGTCTCATTTGTGCCTTTTAAGCCTACTGTATCTCCGAATTCCTTGAAGATAAAATTCTACAAAAAAATTGAGCAGATGCGCCTTTTTTTTCTGATTCTATGTATATAACTCAATTTTGATAAAAATGTTAGTTGTGCCCTTTTTTCTTACGACGGCAGTGTAGTTGTGTTTAGAACAAGTCTTAGGTAACGGTTGTTAATTTTATTCAAATCCGAGTTTTCACTATTGGTCACTGGGAGTTTTTTATATTGTTCGTTTTATTTATCACTTTTCATAAAAATTCACTTTATTATGAAGCTCAGCAAACACATCCAATGTTGTCTGCACACTAATGCTCGTCATATAGAAAGAACAAGCAGTAAACTGTGTTATAAAGTTATTTTAGTGAATAATGCCACTTCACGTTCACTTAGGTCACAATGCTATTTCAATGTTAATAACACTTCAACTGAAACTTTCCTTCATAATGATTGTTTTAATTGTTCACAATCTGAAATCGCTGCACAAATATATATTTTTAATGATTTTCAAAAATTACTCGACATGAGCTAATGTCTAGGCGAGCAGCGCCATCTCTTGTTCCAATTCGTATACGTAACGAGCCTCTTGCTTGGAGTGGAGCTAAAGAGTGGGAGACAAGCGGCGACACGCGTTCTCATACAAATCAGGAACTATTTCCTTTCTAACCTCTTTTATCTGTTCTGTGGTTTTTAGTCAGTAGAAGTCTTACACTCCACCCGCATGTCATCAATATAATTAATTTGATGATATTGTCACGAATAAAAAACTGATTTAGCTTGCTTACCTATTCAATTTAAATTAATGCAAAACATTTATTTCTGACTTAAAGTCCATAAAGTGTAAGTAATACATTGAAAGAAAACATAAAGCTATTTTAATAAATT
This sequence comes from Tholera decimalis, assembly GCA_943138885.2. Classification (NCBI taxonomy): domain Eukaryota; kingdom Metazoa; phylum Arthropoda; class Insecta; order Lepidoptera; family Noctuidae; genus Tholera; species Tholera decimalis. The sequence continues at coordinate 8,253,188 of OW964568.2, forward strand.
AATTATACACGCACACATGACAATACCAAAACAAATTATGTAAAAAAAGAGATTCAAAGACAGCCAATACATATATATATATATATATCGGCTGTCTTTGAATCTCTTTTTTTTCTCTTTTCATATCGGACTATGGATATCCCCCAGGTTGCTGTTGGGACCGTCCTTTACCCTTCGTATCAGCGAAGGGTTAGTATACCCTGAGTGTTGCGTCCCAAATGTAATTTTGAACGCTCTTTTTGGTGTGGCAACATTCTATTGTCTTTGACGTTGCACTTGACATAACCTCTCTTGACTTGACAGATAGACCTTTTGCTTGGAAAAAATGCCGGTCATGGGAACCGCTGTTGAGTTAATTAATTGGTAAAATATTGTTGGATTCGCCTGTCGAGACCGATAATTGGGTCGCGAATTATCTAATTGTTGAAGTGTATTCCCCATTTGCCAAAAACCCCGGGATATTGTTGAATCGTACGCCGCCTTGTCGCCGGTTGGTCTGGCACGCGGAATTTGTTGAAAATCGAATTGGATCTCACGAGATATGAACAGATTAATTGTGTTCAGTGATTGATTGAACTTTGTAATCTCGGATTAACAAGAATCCAGTGATATTTCTCGGAACACATCGCCTTATTGTCTACCACGCGTAGCGCGCGCTTGCTGGAAACGAGTTGGGTGTGATGCTGAGTTGGAACCGCGCCATCTGGAGTTGCCGGCGCCTTGTGAACGTTCTACAACACTTGACTTACATCACACCTTTCAATTACTCACCCTCATATTACATACAAACCACACTTGGAGCGTGACCTTGAAGGTCGAACTTGGCGTCCCCAGCACTCAGGTTAGTGGTACATTTTGTTTATTGAAATAAGGCCTAAGAGCCTACCACAACGTAGGGCTCCGCGTAATCGCGGACAGTTCGACATACCAGTTACCGTTGGCTGGGCTTGGGGTCGAACAAATTGGTAGCAGAGCGTGGTTTTAATATAAAATTGGTAGCAGAAGCGCGGCTCTTATAATAATAAGATCCACTGGTTTAATTGGAAGTTTTGAATATTGTTGAAAACTTAAAACTTGAGTTTAATTACTTAACATAACTTGTAACTTAATAAGTTTTGAATATATTACCATGTCATCCGGGCTATCTATTTGAAGTTGTATTTGTAATTTGTATTGTAGCCTCTTTCATTGCATTGACAGGTAGGATTTATTTGTGAAATTAGGAATTATTGGTATAATTTGGTATAATTGGTACATAATTTGGTACATAAGTTGGTATATTGTTGTAAAAGTTGTTTGGTATTTGTGGCAATTAATAATTGAATGTCATTGATCTGAATTTGAAAGGTTATCTAAATAATAATTACACATAGTCTAACATAATAGGACTTGAATTGTGTGTATTGGTTATTGCATTTATAGTAATTATTGGATTGTTGATAGACATTCTCCGGCTCAATATTATACAGACAATTGTTGTGCTTATTGATGTTTAATTTGAGGTTGATCCAGCATTGTATTATACATTCAATTGTTATTTATTTGTAACTAGCCATCCTTAGCAAGCTAGATTCATACTTGGAATAAGTACAGGGTCGGATTGGGACTTGAAATAATTGAATTTGAATTTTTATTTTGTTGAAACTATTTGTTAGGATACGACGATACGATACGAGAGACGAACAGAGACGATAGGATTTTGGGTGACTATGACCAGATTATCCACCTGGGGGATGTCATATGTCTGCGAGCGCGGGAAATTTTGAAGAGCCGGGTGCCTGATGCGGCCAAGCCGCAGACCCCTGTTGTTGCAGGCCCTGGACTATTGAGTAGGCTGCCCACCCTGGAGCTGCCACGTTTTGACGGTCGCTTGGACCACTGGCTGGGCTTCCTAGATCTCTTTGAGAGTCTTGTCGATGCACGTTTGGACCTCGGACCTGCCCAGAAGCTGGCCTATTTGTTGTCTGTCCTGGAGGGCGAAGCCAGAGCCTTGGTGCAGCACTTGCCGGTGACGGATTCCTCTTACCCGACCGCTCTGGAGCTTCTCTCCCGACGGTATCAGAACAAGCGCTGCCTGGCTGAGGTGCACATCGACCAAATTTTGGGGCTACCGGCCATTGTCAGCACGTCGACGTTGCGCACTGACTTGCTGAACCCGTTGGTTTCAGCGACCAACGCTTTGAGACGCTTGGAGTTACCGGTAGAACATTGGTCCTACTTGTTGGTGCACATAGTGCTGCAGTTGCTCCCCGCGGAGTTGAGGTCACGTTTTGAGCAGAAGTATGGTGGGGATAGTGCCACCCATCTTCCCCCCTTTGACGACCTCCTCAAATTTTTGGAAGACGAGTGTCGGTTTGCGGATAACACTCGTGGCGCCACGGGGTCACCCCCACTACCTTCTCAGCCCAGAGACCAGGGACGGACTAGGGCCCGGGGGCCTGTTGATGTCCCCCCCGCCCCCCGTATTGCTGGCGCCCGGAGTCCTCGGGCTAGGGGGCCTGTTGATGTTCGCCCCGCCCCCCGTTTTGCTGGCGCCCGGAGTCCTCGGGCTAGGGGGCCTGTTGATGATCGCCCCGCCCCCCGTTTTGCTGGCGCCCGGAGTCCTCGGGCTAGAGGGCCTGTTGATGATCGCCCCGCCCCCCGTTTGGCTGGCACCCGGAGTCCTCGGGCTAGGGGGCCTGTTGATGATCGCCCCGCCCCCCGTTTTGCTGGCGCCCGGAGTCCTCGGGCTAGGGGGCCTGTTGATGATCGCCTCGCCCCCCGTTTGGCTGGCGCCCGGAGTCCTCGGGCTAGGGGGCCTGTTGATGTTCGCCCCGCCCCCCGTTTTGATGGTGCCCGGAGTCCTCATCATTGTGACTTTTGTAAGGCAACGGGGCATGTCATGGTGCGTTGCCGGGACTTTTTGAATTTGCACGTAAGTTCCCGCCGCCGCATTGTCAACGCACGCCGTTTGTGCTTTTCGTGCTTGGGGGCCCACTTCCATCGGGACTGCCCCGACCCCCGCCCGTGTAGAATTTGTGAAGGGTCCCACTTGGAGATTTTGTGCGCCAACGCGAACCGCTCCAGCAGACCAGCTTCTAAGGGGGGTTCGCGCATGGGGGGGTACCCCGGAGACGAGCACCGGGCTGAGACCCGCGATTCTGTACGCCGCACTCCACCCCCCGCGCAAGTTGAATGGGAGCCCCACGAGCGCCATTTGGTCTTCCCTCGTCAGGGAGAACGCGCATTGGCTGCTAGGCAGCAGTGGCCGGGTCGGCGCCGCTCCCTTTCCCCTCCGTTGGCGGAACGTCCCCGGCTGGAGTCGCGCCCTCCGCCATTCGGGCATCCGGTGGGATATGCCCCTCCAGTGATGGCGAGCGGCTTGGGACACCGCGCGGACGAATGGTTTGATTGTTGGCCTTGTCGTGAACGAAGGCAGCCTGGAAGCGGCGATCGGTCGCCGCCCAGGCATCACTAAGAGATTGACGCCTGCCCGCTAAAGGACCCCCCCGATCAAGACGGTTTTGTTGCCAACGGCCTCGGTCACGGTCTGGGGACCCTTGGGTGACTCGATTGTGGTCTGTGCCATTTTGGAGACGGGAGTCCGGGGTTGCCTTTTGTCTTCTTGGTTAGCGGGACAGGTTGGCCTGAAGGTGAACGACCTTTCAGGTAAGATTTGGGGAATTGGCGAACCGGCTGACACCACTGTTGAGGGAAGGACCTGGTTTGAGGTCACCCTTGTGAGTTGTCCTTACCCTAAAATTGGTGCTCCTGCCCTTGTTGTAACTGAACTTGGTACAATTGTTGGTGACTGATCGTCACACTAAGAACTCGCATGCCGGTTGCAATGCGCTGTTGGCCATTCTGCAGCGAGAATTTTGGATTTTGTCGGCTGATCGCGTCAATGAGGCGAGGCCCTTTGCTGGCGTCGTAACGGATTTTGTTGGTCCCCCTTTGTTGAAGACGTCCACCCTTCGTAATAGCAAGATTGTTGGGGCTTATTTGTGTGTTTGTCTGCCTGTCAACCAAGGCAGTACATTTGGAGCTGGTAACCTCCCTCTCTACAGAGGCCTTTGAGGCGACTTGGGAAAGATTTGTGTCTCGCCGTGGGTTACCTTCGTTGATTAGGTCTGATTGCGGTACGAATTACAAGGGTACAAGTAACTATTTGAAGGAGCTATACGCATTCCTTAATGAGAGCCAGGTTGATATTGGTAATAGTTTGGCCCGCCGAGGGGTCACTTGGTTGTTTGACCCGCCAGCCTGCCCCCCATTGGGGGGGTATTTTTGGGGCCGCGGTGAAAGCGGCAAAGGGACGCTGGCGGAGATTGTTGGGAGACACCGTTCTCACCTTTAATGAACTAGCTACGGTATTTGGCCGCATTGAAGCTGTGTTGAATTTGCAACCTTGTCAAGACTTCCAATTGATTAGCGGACGGGTAGGCCCGTCCGGGGGGGGTAGATGTTGCGTCCCAAATGTAATTTTGAACGCTCTTTTTGGTGTGGCAACATTCTATTGTCTTTGACGTTGCACTTGACATAACCTCTCTTGACTTGACAGATAGACCTTTTGCTTGGAAAAAATGCCGGTCATGGGAACCGCTGTTGAGTTAATTAATTGGTAAAATATTGTTGGATTCGCCTGTCGAGACCGATAATTGGGTCGCGAATTATCTAATTGCAATCACGTTTGAATGTGCATCATCATTCGCTCGAGTTCGAATCCGCTCCGTAACTAAATTAACTAAAAATAGTGAAAGTGACTTTTTGTTGACTTTTAGTAGCTAAATTGGTTTATATAGCAACCATCAATAAGTGAAAGTGTTATCTCGAAAAATTAATGTTAATATCCATTATAAAAAGCAAAGATAAATAACTCTCGACAAACATAAGAGAAAACAAAATGACAATAATTGAAAATAGAGTGCAGTGACCAGTAACTCAGAAAACAGTGACTTTTTTAATATTAAGTGAAAAAATAAATCCAAAATATACTTTAAAACAAAAGAAAACATTGACTTTATTAAAACAAAAAAGTGTATGAAACTATGATTAATGTAGGTGCCATCATCTAATAGTGCTATAAAGTAACTCGTAAACAATTTCCAATAAGCATATATAAAAAGAAGTTCAAAAAAGTGTATAATTTCAAAACTTTTAAAACAAAGACAAAGTGACTTAAGTGTTCAACATTGCAAAACATTCCAAGTTAATGAGTCATTTCTAACCGTTTTCCCTCGTTTAAATATTATATCTGCTCAATGTGATCAACAATTTGACAATAAAACACTAAGTACGTTTGGACGAGTGGCGACAAGTGTGGCATCGTTGGAAGATTCTAACAGAAGCAAGTTCGATCCTAGGCATAGTTAAGTTCTTTTTGAGGATTCTAAAATTGTATATTTGTATTATAACTTATGATCACCATTTGCTACTAACAAGTTCACATAAAAAATAAAAGAACTGTGAACGTTAAAAAGGTTGTGACTTACCCACTTCTGCTCGGCGATCGGCAGATAGAATATATGACGTAACCGGCAGTGGTCAGTCAATTGTTAGACAACGAAGCAAAGTGGTTAAACGAGCTTCGTGCTGCGGATCGCAAGTTCGGAACCAGTTACGAAAAATTCCTGCGTTGCGTTACATGACAGAATAATGAGTACATCAGAGTTAGAAAACGTAACTTTTAGAAAGCCACAAAAGTCTAGTTCACTAGACAATCTTTACTATAATAATTCAAATTTACTGGATACTACTATGATGAGTGTACCAAATACGTCAATAAATGAAAGCGACACTATTATGAATCTAAATGATACCATCAACAAGTTAACAGCAGAATTACAAACTGCACACACGGAAATTGAGAACTTAAATAGTGAAAATTTCAGATTAAAGATGGATCTGGGTAAATGCCTAAATACTATTAATGCATACAAAAAAGTAACGGTATCTGAAAGAAAGAGCATGACACCTAGATCTCTTCGTAGGAATAACCTACCAAATAACGGTTTCTCCACGCCAACGAAATTAAAACAATCCCAGTCACAGATCATAGTTCAATTGGATAATTTTCAAGAATCAGAGATGATAAATGAAAAAACTGATATTTCAACGACAACTGATAAATCGATATCACTTGAATCCTATGGTAATAATGAAATAAGACCTACCTGTACTTCTGAAGTCTTTTTAGTATCAAATTTAAGCCCCAAAAAAAGTACAGATAAAACTGGAAATAATGATTGCGAAGGAATAAAATCAGTTAGCGCCTGCAGTACTACACTGAGCAAAAATACTCATAGTGAAGATTTGTATGTATCAACTTTGAGTCCTAGAAGGGGTAATGAAGTTGGAAATAGTGCTGATATTGTAAATGTTGTGGATGTGCACCCTGGGCATACCCGGTGTAGAGACAACATAACGAAAATGCAACAAAACAATTCGAATATTTTTTACAAGAAGAGGCATAAAGTCACAATTTTTGCAGACCAAACAGCATATGGGTTCAGACAAATACTGCAGGATTACTTGGGTGACTCCTTTTTGGTAACTTCATTTATAAAATCTTTCGCAACAATGGACGAAGTACTGAAATCGTGTATATCTACGTGCCGTGATTACACAAAATCTGACTTTGTACTTATACTTGCGGGTTCCAATGACAAAAATCCCTTAATGATACAAACATATTTGCACTATACTTTGTGTCAATTACTGAGAACAAACGTAATAGTAGGTAAAACTTATAATAATGACTATGTAAACGTGGATGTCTTGAATAATACACTTAAACTTGTATGTAATAATTGTAAAAATTCAACTTTTATTTCTCTGGATTCAAATTATTACAGTAGGCTGAATAAATTGCATGCATGTAGACTAATTCATAGACAAATTTTGCAGACAAATTACATAGTTAATTACCAAAATTACGTGAATAAATTTACCAAATATAACAAATTTAGTAGTATTAAGTATCATATACATGTTGCCACCCAAACAAATTGTATTGCCACATGTACTGAACAAAGTAACCCCTCGCAAATTAAAATTGTAAATTCTGGGACACAGACTGAAGATGTCATACAACAGTCAGATTTTTTTCGTGAGTGATTCAGATAAAATAATACCATTACGTAGTGCTGTAAATCAAGATTCTCAGTCTAAAATGTGTATTTGCCATCAGAATGTCTGTGGAATTACCAATAAGAAAAATGATTTCGAAGTTTATTTACAAACGCTTAAAAAGAAGGTCGATTATATATGTTTAAGCGAGCATTTTTTGAACGATCAAACTGCACTTTTACTTAATCTAGAGAATTATAATCTGGTATCCTATAATACTAGAAAACAGAAGAAAAGAGGTGGTACTTTAATTTTGGGATATACTGACAGAAAAGTTGAGAATGTTGATGTAATAAATAAGCTGTATAGGGTGGATAGCTTTGAAGTTTGTTGTGTAAAGGATCTTAGTACTAATCTCTATCTGTGTTGTTGTTACCGAGTTCCTAATGATAAGAATTTTGATATTTTTTTAAACAGTTTCGAAAAGCTTTTGGAACATTTGTTTAATAAGAAGTGTATAATTTGTGGAGACTTTAACATTGACCTACTTACAGAGAGCAAAAAACGAACTGAGTTTATTAGCCTGTTAGCTTGCTATAACTTTAGACACCTGATTGATACTTACACTTTTGTTCGTAATAACTCTTTTTCCTGTATAGATAATATTTTAACAAATTTGCCTGATGACTGTGTAGAGCGATGTGAGGTGGATCACAATGGTTTAGCGGATGGACACGGGGCTCAACTGGGTGAGTTTTTAATGAAAAATGTTATTGAGAATTTTAATAGCAATAATGTAATCACTATAAATAGGAGAGTTTTTAATAGTAAAAATGGTTTAACTTTTAGGCAACGAATACTTGAACTTGGCTGGGATGATATGGGAATCAACACTTTTCTTAAGACTTTTAATAAGATTTTTCATTGTAGTTTTAAGAGACGGGAGCAAAAAATTAATCAAAAAAACTGTTTTCAACTAAAATGGGTTACAAAAGGTGTAAAAACTTCGAGTAAAATGAAACGTTTATTATGTACTGGTGGAAATAAAATTGATTCTAGTGTTCTCAACTATAGAAATAAATACGTTAGAATTTATAGAAGGGTTATTTCGAAGGCAAAAAAACTTGTTATAAGTGAAAGTATTTGTAAATCTAGAAATTCAAGTAGGGAAATTTGGAAAGTAATAAACAAAAGTACGAACAGGGTTAAAGCTAGGAAAACGGAAATTAGACTAAAAGTAAACAACCAAATCATAGACAATCCGGAGGAAGTGGCTGACCTTCTGGTAAAACAATTTGATCACAAATATGTAACGACTAAACGCCATAGCCAAGATGCCGTAACTTTTCTTCAGCAAAGTACGGCAAGAGTGAATAATGATATGGATATTAAACTTACTACTCCTATTGAAATTTCGAAGATCGTTACCAGTATGCAAAATAAGAAATCTTGTGGGTACGATGAAATTCCGATTTCAGTTATTAAAGACAATTTGCAAATTTTATCAGGGCCACTTTCCACGTTTTATAATAAGTGCATAGTGGAAGGTATATTTCCGGAACAATTAAAAGTAGCTAAGATCATTCCTATTCATAAAAAGGGTCCAAAAACGGATGCAAAAAACTACAGGCCCATTTCCTTATTACCCACGCTATCAAAAATTTTTGAAAAAGTCTTAAAGGATCGTTTAAGTAAACATCTTAATTTAAACAAAGTGATAAGTGATAGACAGTATGGATACCAGAAGAGTGTTGGCACTGGAGATGCTATTTATACATTAATAAATGATGTAGTTGACCAAATTAATCGTAAAATGAAGGCAGCTGGTATTTTTCTAGATTTAAGCTCTGCTTTCGATACTATTGACTTTGAACTACTCATCGCTAAACTTGAGCACTATGGTGTAAGAGGTAAAGCTTTACAACTCTTCTCTTCATATTTGAAAAATAGGAAAATGTTTGTCGAAGTCGAAAACACGCGATTTAATGGGTGTAAAAAAAGTTATAAGTCATCCTTGCTCAATATTACAGCTGGTGTGCCTCAAGGATCGATCTTAGGACCTTTATTATTTATTATATTTACCAACGATCTCATAAATTATTTTAATAAAATATTACCTGACATAAAACTAATAGTTTTTGCGGATGACACAAATGCAGTAGTATCAGCAAATGACATTCAAACGCTAAGCGATGCAGTTAATGTAGCTCTAGCTGTTTTTCATTCTTGGTTTACTGCGAATAAACTTATAATTAACGTGAAAAAAACGAATATAATGTTATTTAAAACGACTGCACGTAATAAAGATAGTATGGATATTGAACTAAATAAGGTTAAAATTCAGCTTGTCAGGGAAGTAAAGTTTCTAGGAATATATATAGATGATTTATTAAATTGGAAAAAAGAATTAGTAGCACTTGATTCATCCATATCATCGGCGTGTTATGCTCTACGAATTCTTAGGGATGAAGTAAGTTTAGAAGCTCTAAAACTAGTTTACTACGCGCTAATAGAGTCTAGATTACGGTACAGCATACAGTTTTGGGGTAACAGCTACAATTATAATTTTCAAAGGGCGTTCATTCTCCAGAAAAGAGCAATTAGAACCATTGTTCGTACTTCGCAACGGGAAAGCTGTCAACCCTATTTTAAAGAACTTGGCATCCTCACAGTGCCTGCATTGTATATATTGGTACTTTTATCCACGTTAAAGAAATACATTTACTACTTTGAAACTCATGAAGAAAGACTGGTAAGGGAAAAAACACGTAGAAAAGATTTAGATAGCAAACTCATTCCGACACTTAACATTGTTAAACACAGTCCACTGTACCAGGCAGTTAAAATATTTAATAGGTTGCCGCTTGAATTAAAAAGCATATTATATACAAGCTCGTTCAAAGCAAGGCTCAAGGGATTCCTGTTGGAGAAATGCCCCTACTCTGTAAAGGATTTGTAAAATACTAGATTAAAATTATTTATTATTTGTTGACATTGTTATTACTTATTTATTAAAACTATTAATAATAATTTTAATTTTTTGAAATGTATTGACATTGTTTGTTTTCAAGATTTCAGTATTTTTATTTTAAATTCTTGTTGTATAATTCTATTTTTTTTTTTTTTGACATTACTATTACCATTATTTTCTTATATTTTTTATTGTTATCAGTCCCATTATAAGCAATTCAATTATTAGTTTTTACTGCATGTGTACCTAGTTGTTAAGCTTTTATATTCGCACACAATGTAAATTGTTTTTGAATAAATGAAATGAAATGAAATGAAATAATTGTTGAAGTGTATTCCCCATTTGCCAAAAACCCCGGGATATTGTTGAATCGTACGCCGCCTTGTCGCCGGTTGGTCTGGCACGCGGAATTTGTTGAAAATCGAATTGGATCTCACGAGATATGAACAGATTAATTGTGTTCAGTGATTGATTGAACTTTGTAATCTCGGATTAACAAGAATCCAGTGATATTTCTCGGAACACATCGCCTTATTGTCTACCACGCGTAGCGCGCGCTTGCTGGAAACGAGTTGGGTGTGATGCTGAGTTGGAACCGCGCCATCTGGAGTTGCCGGCGCCTTGTGAACGTTCTACAACACTTGACTTACATCACACCTTTCAATTACTCACCCTCATATTACATACAAACCACACTTGGAGCGTGACCTTGAAGGTCGAACTTGGCGTCCCCAGCACTCAGGTTAGTGGTACATTTTGTTTATTGAAATAAGGCCTAAGAGCCTACCACAACGTAGGGCTCCGCGTAATCGCGGACAGTTCGACATACCAGTTACCGTTGGCTGGGCTTGGGGTCGAACACTGAGTTACCTTAAATTCAACGTAATACGAGTTTGTACTTTGAGTTTTAAATTTCATGTCTATGACTAAAATCGATTAGTATGACTATACATATTTAGGTTAGGTACATCTGCTTATGGCAGACCCTCCAACACTGCGTCTTCCAGTATTCATTCAATAAATTACTAACATTTCTCAAGACGTTTCAATTAGTAGGAACCACAGAAATCTTAATAATAAGGCAATAGAAGTCGCAAAGACGCGTGACCTTGTCACCACGCATGAGACTCATAGAACACAAGTGCGCGTAGATCGTTTGTTGCGGTAACTTGTGTTGTTTGGAACGCGGAGAGGTAAACATGGTGTTTTCCAACAGCGAAATTTCTTTCCAAATATGTATCTTTTCTAATAAAATACTTTTTAGCAAAAAATAAAACCGACCTCCATATCAAAACACTACAAAGTAAAAACAATTTTAATTTCGGTAGTCGGTGTATTTTGTATTAATTTCATCTTTTTCACAACACCTTCCGAAATTAAAGTTATTTCATCATCAGTAATTCCACTTCACCAAATGGAGCTTTTCAAGAGCAACTGCGCAAGTTACTATAAAAAATACCCAAATTGCTATAGGTGTGCCTATAATATTTTTGGAGAGTTCCCTTGATTTCTCCATGATTCCATCATCAGATCCTAACGTGATGACAATGGACCAACTAGAAAGTGAGAAGATTAATTTTAAGATATTTCATATGCAAGTACCTACTTAATTTTTTTAATAATGTAATATTAAGATTTCTGTGGTAGGAACCTGTATTAATTCAACGTAATACGAGTTCGTGCTATTAATATTAGGCACTAAATATGTTCGTATTGACTTTTGCGTTCTATTTCCATGACCGAAATCTATTAGAAGGTACCTATAACTACAGATATCGTGATTAGGTACGTCCATTTTTTCGACGGTAAAATCATCAAATGATTTGGGTGGAGCTGGAGGGAGCGAGTGTCAGACTTCTACTGACTTAAAAAACCACTTGCTTTTAGTGGTAGAGATTGAAAAGAGGTGGCTTATTTAATTTGTCCTACTTTGTATGAGTTGTGTATTTTTTTTTGTAAATCAACCAAAATTAAAAAGCTAAATAAATAAATACACCAAGAATATAAGAAAAAATATTTATTTACCACCACAGTCACTAACATAATAAAAAGAAATTAACTAATAATATCATAATCAAATTAATGTAATCTATATAATTATAATATTCGGATGAAAGAGGTTGATCCAAGACTCTAGCGCAGCTAATTATTATAAAATACCTTAGTACTGGTTTTTACTTTAGACAAAGTATGCATTGCCATACAACGTAGCAATAATAATATTAATAAATAATAATATTTTGTTCACAGTACCAATACCACCCAGGTGAAATGATTCGACATATATACAGTCGCCTTTGTTCATTTCGGAATTAATTTACCCATGGGGACAAAGGCTGCTTTTTACCCACGGATCATATAAACAGAGATATGATTTGTCAAGAAATATTTCGTGTTCCGATGTCTCCACGTTTCTCCCACTCAATTTACTAACACAAAAGCAAAAACTATAAGAACGGCACACGAGCTCATATTTCTCCCGCACACAAGGAAACTGACAGCAACACTAAGAAACTCGCTAATAGAATACATTCAAAATAGGGAGCGGCGCTTCTACCTGTAACTACGGACTCGAGAATAAACACACATATGCAAGTTACGCAAATAGTGAAGTTGAATGTGGTTGTGAAGTAGAAAAGTATCGATGAAATTCAGGTACATTTTATGGACTGTGAAAATAAAACGATACAGGATTTTCTGTCGAACATAGCTACAAGTAGAAAAGTTACATACATAAATGTGTCATAACTGGCACCCTTGCTAAGTTAATTAAATAACTTGTATTAAAGTCACCAGTCCCAACCCTGGCGCACTTAAATTACAAAAAAAAAAAGCCGGAAAGGAGGAGGGTTATGTTTTTAGCGCGTATGTATGTATGTATGTGCGCTTCTTTATTCCCTCGTAACTATAAAACCAGTGGAATGGAAATGATACGTTGTTGGATTTGCCTTGATGGCTCGACTGTGTGTACTGGATATATTAAACTAAAATAACATACCACGACGGCAACCAGACGCCATATTGTCAAATATAAAAATCTAAAATCGACAAAGTATGCCAAGTATCGTTAAATATCTATTTAAAAATGATTTTGAGATTTCTTTCACCATTTTTCATTTTAAGCAACCGTTTAGAGTATATAACGTTTTCAAATGGAATTAAATCGTACAAAAGGACTGAAAATTGTTAATTAATATTTAAACTAAAGAGCTGAAAATAAAAAAAAAAGTATTAAAAAATCTAAAAACCCGACTGCTCAACTGAAATGCAAGAAACAAGCAAGCAAGCAAGAAACAAGCTTTTCAGTTGAGCAGTCGGGTTGTTTCGGGTCGGAATCGTTTAACCAGGATGGTATCGGTGATATATGGAGACTAGAATGTATACTTTTTTCATCTGAGTGATAGCAGCCATGTGAACAAAGTGGAATAAACCTACCAATGCTTAGGACATTTTTGATGCCAAATTTATTTAGTCAGTGTATATGACAAAGTAAAATTAGTTCATCAAAGTTAAAACTATTAAATACAAGGTAATTTTATTTTTAAAAATACAAAGACTTATAAAACCCCTTGTTCACGTTGTATGCTTAACAGTCTGGTAGGTATATTTTACTTCAAGTCAGCAGACTAGTCTACACTTAAACATCTAAAAGAACCAGGCATGCCCATGTATTCCTCATTGAATTTCTCTGCATTTCTTTTAGTTTCATCTGTACAAGCTTTGAACATAATTTTTAAATAATCTATATGTTTTTGAGAACTTACTTCTCGAAACACTTCCTCTGTAAAGAAAAAAAATATGTTAGTTATTTATATAGTAAATTCTGTCTACCAACCTAACCAAACGCAGTATTAGGCCCAGTAACTGGGTAGTGAAGGCCAGATAGGAAGTCATTTCATGTGCAAACTCGATGAATAAAGGAAAAGAGACGGTTTTATATTTTCAAGTAACTATAGAGTATAGTGAATAGGTTACTCTAAGTAAGCGTGATCCATCTTCGACCACATCATTAGGTGAGATACAACGCGAGCCTATAATCAGTAAAAAATAAATAATATTACAAACCATGCAAGGAGTCCAAAGGTTTCTGCTTTCCTCCGTAATCTTCAGGTAGCAATTCTTTGGCTATTACTTTATGTAAATCTTCTACGGTTTGTTGTACATATATTCTGTTAGCAATCTTCTCGCTAACAAATTGTTTGACGATATTGATAAGCAATCCAACGGCTTTTGACTCTGTCATTATGTTAATGCTTTTTAGTCTAGTTCCGTAGCCTTCCTGTAAACATATAGTTGGTTAAAAATGAGTTTGGATGGAAGTAATAAAAGTGCTGTTGTTGTTGTCGCAGGTTAGAATTTAGTCAGTCAAATTACTTTCTGTAATTCATATCAATACTGCTGCTCTCCAAACTGTGAAAAAAGTGACATGTTTTAGGAACTGAAAGCTTGTGTTTCAGCAGTAGGAACATTATACCCTGATATTTATGATGTTATGATAGTTACACTGTTTGAGGTTTTCCGCAGTTCGCAGTTGCAATGGCAGCACCAACACAACATGATGAACTGGGAAGATGGGATAGCTCAAAATTAATAGTGTTAATTAGGTGTGTTTAATTTTTTTTTGTACAACAAAGTATATTTTATCTACCTACCTATCTATCTATCTATGATACAATAATTTGAGATGAATTGAGAAGATGAGTCGGGATAAGATGCATTTCACACCAGATCTAGCAGTTTTAAATTTAGTTACGTAATGGTAATCGAGGTGGTGTATGTCAATCGAATCACATTATTTTCCTTGATTAAGTTTTATTTTAGTGCCACTCTCTGCACGAAAATTAAACTTAATCAAGGAAAACAATGTGACTGTAGATTCTATGAAGAAACTAGCGGACTAGACTAAACTACAACTTCGACTAAATGAAACCCTTATTTGCTCGTCCTGTCTTTCTGTTCATCCGTATGTCACAGATGAACCATCTTCAAATTCTAATTTACCATTTTATTCTAAAACTATTTAGACTACACAATTGAAATTAGGTAAGTAGTATTCTGTGAACTCGCAATTCGCAATTTTTTGATACTGTATATTACTTTATTACTTATTATTAATATCTTCTTATAAATAGAAATCAATTTAATATATTCGTTAGTATCGCTAAAACTCGAGATGGGCTTAAATGATTTCATTCACTCTTTTTCTATTACGTATCTTCTAATACAGGAGAAATCTGTATTATATACGAGGTGGGTTTCTGGCCCACCCTGTATGTCATACAGATTTCTCCGGCGTACAATTTTAAAAACACTCTTGCGTTTGAAGCTTTAGAGAGGGGACTGCACGAGTTTAGTAGTAGCACGAAATTTAGTCTTACTTCACCGGAGCGCAACGTGCATTCTGCGTTAATCATTATTACCAAAATCGTGATTCGTGTGCTATTGTTCGGCGTTTATTTCGGCGTGAGTTTCGATTACATGACCTAAATCAGTGTCTGAAGGAAAGTGTGATTCAATCGTGTAGCAAAAACTTCGAAGCCCCTGGTTCGGCTCTCAAACAGAAGCCTGCGGGACGCCCAAGGTCAACAAGAACGGAAGACACAATGGAACAAGTTAGAGCTTCAGTTCAACGTAATCCTGCTCTATCGACTCGAAAGCGTTAAGCTGAACTTGTGGTATCCAGAACATCTTTGCGTCGCATTTTGTTGAAAGATCTGAAATTGCACCCGTATAAAATTCAACTTGTGCAGGAATTATAGCTGAATGCTCCAATTTTACGACGAGCTTTTGTTGAAACAATGTTAGGACGGTTTCGGAGTTTAAACAATATTCTGTTCTCCGACGAAGCCTATTTTAACATAAATGGGCATGTGAATAAACAGAATTGCCGTTACTGGGCTGCAGAGAACCCACGTGCAAAACATCAAAAACTTCTGCATTCGCCGAAAGTAACCGTTTGGGCGGCCATGTCAGCGCACAGAATTATTGGACCCTACTTCTTCGAAAATCGACAAGGCCAATCTATCACTGTAAATTCTGACCGATACATAGCCATGTCAAGGGATTTTTTCTTGCAACAATTTGAAGTCTATAATCGTGCGACATGATTTCAACAAGATGGCACGATATGCCATACCGCTAATGCCTCTTTGGCGGTCGTAACCGAGATGTTTGCTGGGAAACTGATATCACGCCGAGGTGACATTGGATGGCCTCCTAGAAATCCGGATCTAACGCCACTAAACTTTTTTGTGGGAATACCTAAAACGTAGAGTCTGCTCCAATAATCCAGCCACGATTAGCCAGTTGAAGTCCAATATCTGGGAAGAAATGGCAGCTATTACCCGTGCAATGTGCCAGCGGGTTTTTACCAATTTGAGGTTCAGATTCGAAGAATGTTTGCAGCGTGATGGTGCACACCTGTATAACGTTATTTTTAAGACATACATTTCCTAGATGTCAATTTTTATAGAAATAAAAATTTGTATGTGAATTGTACTTAGTTTTTTTTAATGATTTATTCAAATTTTCAATATTTCTAGCCCACCCTATACTATATAATAAAAACCTCAATAATAAATACTCCATATATATAATATTTATTATAATATTAATTAATTAATTATTGAGTATTTATTATAATATATAATATATAATTAATACTCAATTCCTTTTCCAATGAGTGCCTTATTTTGTTTTTGATTCAAATAGTTTGTTTCCTTTTCTGAAAAAAAAAAGAACATTTAAAGATATCTTAAAATGGAATACTCACAACAAATATTGAAACAAATTGTTGCATTTCCACGGTGTCTATTTTTGTAATTAAATCAAGAAAATTCATCCTTCTGCAGTCGTATATTATTATAAAACCATCAGCGTAATCGTTAGCTTTTAAGTATTCAGCTATCTGAAAATTATACATGTTTTTATTGCATTAGAAAAATAATTTAAGATCTATTATTGAAGTAGAAGGAGAATGTCTATCTCGGAAAGAAAAGAAACTGGTACTGTTCACGGAACTTTTAGGATAGTAACTTTAAATAGTTATTTAAAATAACTTTTTAAATTAAATAATAGCGGTTATATCCTAATGGCTAAGTTGTCGGCTTTGTGATCGAGAGATCGCGGGTTTGAACCCCACCCATTACACTATTATCGTGAACACATTCCAGACACAAGCATGTTTAACATAGTTTTAGGTGTAAGCAAGATTGCTAGTACATAATGTGTATGCTATCCACATTGCTAATTCTCTTTAAAAAATATGATGAAAGACTAATTATATAGATCCGGTATATGTAGATGTTCATACATATTTACGGAATTATATACTTACGATTGTGAGACATTTGTAATAGTCTATTAAAGATTTATCCGTCAATGGCTCGTCAGTCACATTTACCAAAATTATTCTGTAGAAATCCTCTGTTAAATGGGGCATTAGAGCTAGCTTTCTGCAAGTAAGAAAAAACTATTTCAATATAAGTAGGTGTGACCTTCTGCGGGGGACGCCCCGGGCGTTGGAGGTCGTGATCAACGGCCACCCTAGGCGCTGACTCGTGGGCGGCGGTCAGGGTAGCTCATCGTCCGGTAAAGACCTGCCGGGGTTGTGGGAATATTCTAACGAGGTACCGAGGCCCTGGAACGTAAGGGCAGTGAAAGAACAAGGGGTAAAATTGGCAGTACCTTTGTTTAAATTTTTGATCTTGAATTCGATTTCTGCGTTTAGACACATATCTATACTTGATTCGGTACAATTAGATCAAAAACCTGATAACTCCATCTCCCTTTCGCTAGCGGTCTACCAGACGAACTACTGGGTACCAGCTACACTTGGTTGATATTACCGTCTTGTCGTACCAAGCGCTTCCCCTCCACATTTATTGTGCGCACTTCCAAGTTGTGGAATTCTCTGCCGGTTTCTATGTTCCCTGCCACTTATGACCTTTCAACCTTTAAAACAAGAGTGATCAGGCATCTTCTGGGCTCGTTCGTACCATCTTAGACCTCATCTTGCTTACCGTCCGGTGAGATCGAGGTAAAGAGTGGTCTAATCCTGAATGAAAAAAAAAATACATATATAACTCACCCAACTTTTAAAATGTCTTGCAGCTCCAATATGTTGGTCGTCGAAAAGAACTTGGGTAACAGCGTCTTCATAGTGCACAATCGGTCTATCTGCTTCTTTGATTTTTCTAAGGAACCTTTGCAAGATACGATCGTTTTTTCTAAGTATTCCTTGCCTGAAAAGGTGAAATTTATTCCAACGACCAATTATTTTTCTTCTAAATCAATAATTATTCCATATAAATCCTTGTATAGTACATATAATTCAGTAAGAAACTCTCTTCCGCACGCCCTAGTCGTCGCGGGTGTCATTCCGGGCGTCGAGGATCGCAAGCCGATTCTCCGGCCACCGTAGCCGTAATCTTGCGGACGTTGAGCGGTGATAGCTCACCGTCACAGTTAGAACTAGTCCCGGGTAAGAGGCGCGTCGTGATCCACGCGTGCCTCAAAGAGCATTGACGGGGCCATACAAGGCCATTACCTGTTGGATCGTGGTAATTTTCTAAAGAGATACCGCGTCCCCGAATGTAAAGGCAGTGAAGCAAAAGAGTAGGTTTTTAGTAAGTAGAAATTTGACACTCCCTTCCGCACTGGCAAGAGCGGGAGAAGTCATCCGATGATTTTTATCTCGCATTTTTTTATACAAAATGGTTCCCTTAGTATTCATTAATAATGCAAAAACGATAAAATTCTAGGACTTTGAAAACAGAACAAGTACTCAAAATCTAGAGCTGATAGACATGTAGTTCCTTACAAGTTCCGTGTTTCAGAATCATCGGGACACCGTGGCATTCATATTTTCCACATCATATGCAACAAGAAGTGCAAGTACGAAGAAGTGTAACAACTTCAGACTTATTGCACTGATAACTCACGCTAGCAAAATAATGCAACACATGATAAATGAGCAATTGAAAGCATATTTTTCCAAATAAATTGCGTCAGAACAAGCCGGATATGTAAAAGTAAAGGAACCCGTGAACAAATCCTCATCGTACGTCAAATCATTGAGAAGGCTCGAGAGTTCAACAAGCCGACATACATATGCTTTGTTGATTTCTCCAAAGCGTTTAGCCTTTACAAGGGGCGAGCAGCTTCAGTGCGGACAGACGACATCCTCTCAGATAATTTCCATCCAAATGCAGGCGTGCGACAAGGATGTATAATATCACCATTGTTATTCAACATTTAAACCGAGCTTGTATTGCTAATCACTCTCGAAGACTGGGCAGATGGTGTTGTGATTGTGGTGGGTACAAATTTGCAAACTTGCGGTACGCAGATGAAACCCCCTTGTTTGTTGTACGTCTCAAAATGGAGCGCGTGAGTCTAACGTTTGTGTTGAAGATAAACCGATCTAATAACAAGATTATGATCGTGGATCGCGTCAACAACAACTCGCCTGAAATAACCCAGATTGCGAACTGCGACGTGGTTCAGACAACCTACAACTTGGAGCTTTAATCTCAAATAACGGCGATTGCGTAGATGAAGTGAAGCGGCGTATGGCCACAACTAGGACTGCGATGGAGAAATTACGGAAAGTGTGGAGGAATCGTACCAAAGCCACCAAAGTCAGGCTCGTTCGAACACTCATTTTCCCCATATTTCTTTACGCGGCGGAGACGTGAACAGTGCGCGAGTTGGAAAAGAGGAAGATAGATGCTCTGGAGATTTGGTGCTGGAGGAAGATGCTTGGAGTATCGTGGACAGAATTCCGCACCAACGTGTCCATACTTCAGGAGTTCGGCATCACGCAGCGTCTGTCGGCCGTAGTACAGTCACGCATACTGCAGTACTTTCGTCACGTCTCTAGGCGGGGGAACGACTCCATAGAGCGGCTAGTTGTTGAAGGAAAGTTGGAGGAAACCAGGTCGTGTGGCAGGTCACCAATGCGCTAGACTGACCAGGTGAAATCAGTACTAGAAAGCGGCTCGTGTCTGAGTGCGCCAGGCACTCTGCCAACAGACACAGATGGCGGGAGATCATGCGGAGTGCTGTTTCCGTCCCTACCAGCAACGCAGACGTGATGACGACCGCTCTATCAAGAGCGAAGCGACAAAGAAGAAGACTAGGTATATACGCTGGGCATAGTTCTTTATGAAACTAACATTATTAAAAGAGCATTACCTTTCCTCTTAACTGTGTTAATTATTTATGTATATATTTATATTATATGTTTATATATTCTTACATTATGTATTTATTTAAGTATATGATATTTTTATTGCATTATAAGTATGTGTAGGTATATTTAATATTTTAGTTTTAGTTTTAGACTTCACATATTAAATTTTATTTCTCTTCTTGTTCTCACACACTATTGTCTACATTTCTTTTTCACTTCTCCTTTCGCAGGTCTGCTGGAAGAAATTTCTTAAGAAATAAGCAGTACCTTTGTACTCAAATATTATAATTATGTTGTCCTATTAGTACTTTACTGTGTGTACATAAATAATAAAATAAATAAATAAATTATTTTAGCTGTATTAACACAAAAGTTTTTATTGACCAGTTATTAATTCGTCACTAACATTCAGCTGAAAGTCGTCGACTGCTGGACATAGACCTTTTCTTGAGGTGAGAATAGTATTTGATGTCCTCCACCCTGTGGTAGGCTAAGGGGTCCTGTCAGACTTTAACTGACTACAATCACACCGTGTTCCCTCGTACACTTGTGCCGAGGGCTACAGGAACATGGTCCAGTTCGAAATAAAACAAAGTTATCGTTATATAATAACAAACATCTAGCTAAAAGTGATTACCATCATCAATAAAACTTAATGAATGAAATTTGGTTCGTGTATAAAAATTATATGTTACTAATATTATAAATGCGAAAGTTTGAGTGGATAGATAATGTTTTAACGAATAGATCTAGTATGTATGTTTGTTACTTTTTCACGCAAAAACTACTGAACTTGTAGTAAATTTAAAAACATCTTAAGATTGATTAAATATTGAACGTGACATTTAAGAAAAATAAGTCATATTAACAATTACATTCTTTAATATTTAAATACTTCTTATTAAATCTAAACATTGAACATAGATAAAATGTAGATGACTTGTATTTCGACCCTCCCAATCAATAACTCGGTAATCTGCTATTATGGGTTTTATGCTGTTATGTCAAATTCGGCATCTAATCTAACGATATTTACGAACATATTGTAATACACGTGTTTATTGTTGGGAATTTAGACAGAAATAAATATATATATATATATATAACCTGTTATAGAACTTTACGAAAAAGAAAAAATATTTTAGTAAGTTGCGTTTAGCGGGTTATTGGCGTAAATAATTTTCATGAAGTTTTTGGTAAACGTGAGTACGTA
The DNA here is from genome assembly GCA_943138885.2 of Tholera decimalis. NCBI lineage: Eukaryota > Metazoa > Arthropoda > Insecta > Lepidoptera > Noctuidae > Tholera > Tholera decimalis. Next base: position 8,274,614 of record OW964568.2, read on the forward strand.
GTTTTTGTTGCATTCATTTTAATATATGTATTCCGTAATACACAATAACAATGTTATTTAAGATTGGTATTGCCTCATTAATGTACGTAATATTTCAATGATTATATTATTTATCAATACCGTCTCTAAAATTATTGGATATTACCACAATAACTCCGTAAAAGCACGGTATGTATCAGCCCTACGATAAAAAGTTAACACCGTAAAAGTCCATCATATAATGTTACGAAATATTTTATGAGATAAAATTACTGCAATAACCCCGTAAGTACTATTACTGTAATATTTTATGTATTTTTTTAAGTATTATTCATTTTCATAAATTACCAGGTTTTTAATAAAAGGAATTTCATTTTAACGTCACAGTCATATTCCGCGTAGAAATAGCTTTCATTTAATACACCAATGACTTCAATAGTCCTACTCCTTGAAAAGATATTTGATAAAATCAGTAAATCTTTTCTCCTGTCCGATTTTGATTTTTCGGTTACCGAGTCGAGGGTCGATTAAACCGGTTATTTTTTTTATGATACATAAACTAGCTTAAAGAATATAACTCGTATTATTAGACTCTCCTAAGACGCTTGATTGGATGCCAAACTCGACCTTGTTTACATGTATGTAAAAGCTAAACAAAGATAAAATTGTAATTCATATGTCATTTTGATCTTGAAATCGACTACACAATTATGCATTTATATTTTTATCTGCACTTTGCTTACTACCTGGAACCCGTGAAGGTTAAAGTGTCACAATTACTTAGTATGAAGTTGCATACACTTAATTGTAGCAAAGGCCAACAATTATGCTCATCCACGCTAGGGTCTTCATCCCGGGAATCTCGGTCTCGAAAATTTCGAGTCTCGACCATTTTTTAGTATTTTCGAGATTCGAGACTAACATTTTCGGTCACGGGAATAACGAGACTTTTGATGCTTCAGTAACATAAAAACTGTATTAAATACTCGTAATTTATTAAACCAACAATCAATTTTTATTATTTTTATTATGGATGAATGATTTTCGTTAAAGTTATATGTCGATGTTTACCTTCAAAAGTTTATGTGACACTTTGAGGTACCATGTTACTGGACATCTTTTGTTCCTCTAGCCATGCATACCACACTTTCATCATGCACCGCGATTTAAAAAAAATAGTAACGTCGATACGCCAGATAGGTTTTATCCCCTTTTATTGTAAAAGCGCGAAGTGGTACTAAGTAGTAGTCCCTCTAGCGTACAAGCAGAAAGAGCTTTTTCTAATGCGGGTTACTTTTGTAACAAAATTAGGGATAAATGCCCTTTGTTTCTTACGTGCCCAATACAACAAGGTAAAAAAAAATGAGACATTTTTTTTAATTTGCGTTTGTTTATGAAAGTAACTACTTGATTAAAATATCTTGATTTGACTCACTAATTGCATAGCATATAAATAAGAAACCTAGTTTTGAAATAGTCTCGAAAGTTTCATAAGTCTCATTTTTACCGGGAATTTCGAGACCACACCTAGTCTCGTTTTGTTTTGTCCCGGGACTCAGTAATGCATCGCGACTGAAAGCCCTAATCCGCTAATCCGCACAGTCTTTGTTTTTCTGATATGCAACATTGTGAATTTGCTTTCAAGGAGGAATTACCTGGATGCCGATCATTTTACTAATACTTAATGGTGATAGTTGAGAAGCTGGATTTTGAACATAATATATGTAGATAGATATATAGATAGATAGATAGATATACTCTTTATTGTACACCATAACAGAATTAAATGAGGACTTAAAAACTACAAAGGGTGTTACAATGGGCGGTCTTATCGCTAAAAGCGATCTTTTACAGACAAGCTTTCGATGGATTTGACACAGCAGGAGAAAATAAATACGCGAGTAGTCCATGGTGTACTATTCACTTATATACTAAAGTAATAACCTACATACTCAATACACATAATACATATATATTCATTAAAAATAACAAAGCTGAGATATATAATAAATAGGAACAAATTAAAGAGAGAGATAGAGATCTTTTATTTTTTTGTATAATAAAATATTTTCAACAGGTGAACTCTTGTCTGGGATTTAATTATTTAGTAATATCTTGATCAGTTGAGGATTTATTAATTTTATTTTTTTCGTTATTGGTCCCTAAAGAAATAAATAAAAATAAATTTATTTAGGACCATAAATACATAAAATGTTAGTAACTTATACCTATTAGTTAATTATCTAGTGTTAGTACCCATCACCCTCCGCACAAACTGCTTCATAATAGGAGAGGACACATTCACTCACTGTTCTCAGGATGCTGTTACGACTTTCCTTTACTCTTATCAGAATTGAAGCCGTTTTCTTTCGTAAAATCGCAAGTTTTAAATAAAATACCGTTACCGAATAATAGTTATTAAATTACCGTTTATGCTTCCGACTTCATTCGCGTGGAAAGGTTTTCCGACGTATATCCCGATCCCGTAGGAATTTCAGGATAAAATGTAGTCTATAATTATGTTATTCCAGAAGGTGAACTATCTACACTTACCAAATTTCATTCAGATCCGTTCCATAGTTTTTGCATGAAAGAGTAACAAACATCTATCCATCCATCCTCACAAACTTTCATATTTGTAAAGCCTGCAATACATGTTGGCCGAGCGTAGGCCAACGCGAGCGTTGGAAAATAGGTACAAGGCAAGAAATAATGTCCACACGTTCGACAAGTTCATCGAACGCCAATGCAGGCGACCAATGTAGAAGAGGGTCCGTAGAGCTGCCCACACGTTGGCCGAGCGCAGGCGAGTGCCTTTGATTTGTGACCAAAAACTGACACCGATCCGAAGTGAGGCAAGTGATCACGAGCAACGGCGAGCGAAGACAAGTTGCTCCAAATGAGCTCTATACACGTTGGCGCTGGCCTACACTCGGCCAACTAGGCAAGTGACACCAAGCGATAGCAAGACAAGGCAAATATACCGTCTACATGTTGGTATTGGCCTTCACTCGACAACGCTCGGCCAACATGTATTGCAGGCTTTATATTAAGTAGTATAAGTAAGATGAAATGCTATTTTACATCCGTGTAAAAAACGTATTATTTTCTTGTTAATAAAGAAAATTAATAAATTTTGTGTCATATACCTATATTGAATTTGAGAAATAATTAATTATCCCCGGTTTTCTAAAATACAAGTCACGGCACACAGGTAAACATAGTGATAATGATTATTTTATTTTGTACTAGCTTGTGCCAGCGGCTTCGCCCGCGTGGGAAGTTTTTCCCGTGTAAATCCCGATCCCGTAGATATTTCGCAAAATCCTTTCTTAGCGGATGCCTACGTCATAACATCTACTTGCATGCCAAATTTCAGCCCGATCCGTCCAGTGGTTTGGGCTGTGCGTTGATAGATCACTATGTTAGTCAGTCAGTCAGTCAGTCACCTTTGAGTTATATATATATAGATTACCATTTTTAAGCGTTATTTCTGGAAGAAAATAAATATTTTATTTATTTCTATTTGCAAAATATGACTGAATTTATAAATAGTGGCTAAAATGTTTGTTTGTAGTTGGGTTGATCCGTTGGAACGTCACAGCCTGGTCATGTTATGTCAATGTCATGTTATTTTTTATGTTTATTTTTATTAAGTATTAAGTAGTGTAATGGGTGGTGTTCGAACGCGTGACCTCTCGATCACAAGTTCGATACCTTATCTATTAGGCTGTTGACGTTAGTAGGTATCTAATCCATGTATTATTATTATCTGGGAAAAACCTTCAAAAGGCCAAGCGACTGTAGTGCAACTTTGTTCGCGTGGAACTGGAATATTTTCTAATACTGGGATGGATCTGCCAAATACCAGCTTGATGCACTTGAGTCTATAGAGAAACGGGCCAAAAGGCTCATCGGCAACGAGAAACTGGTCGAGACAAGGCTCCAGAGCCTAGAACATCGGCGACGTGTTGCAAGCCTGTCAGTTTTCTATCGGTTACATTTCGGGGAGTGTGCGATTGAATTGCACAGTCTTATTCCGCCAAGCCCGTTCCATCATCGGATTACAAGACAAACGGCGATGCGCCATCGTTACATGGTGGACATCCCACCCATACGCACGAAACGTTTTGGGAATACTTTCATTGTGCGTACGGCTAAGGAGTGGAATTCCCTGCCGGAGTCTGTGTTTCCTGATAGTTATAACCTGGGAGTCTTTAAGTCAAGAGTGAATAGGTTACTTCTAGGCAAGCGTGCTTCCTCTTCGACCACATCATCGCTTAACATCAGGTGAGATTATGGTCAAACGCAAGCCTATCAATTATTAAAAAAAAATCCCGGTTATACTCATGCGTGACAAATTTTGTAAAATTCTTAAAAAGTGTCAAAGATATACCAATGGTAGACGTGACCAAGGTCATAACTTGCTTCCCGAGCCACGAAGGAATCGTGAAATGTTAAGATGTTCACTCATCCACAGACCTAACCTCGCCAAGCGTTAATTTTTTAGGGTTCTGTAGCCGAATGGCAAAAAACGGAACCCTTATAGTTTCGACATGTCCGTCCGTCTGTCTGTATGTCCGTCCGTCCGTATATCACAGCCATTTTACTCCGAAACTATTAAGACTATACATGTAAAACTTGGTAGGTAGATGTATTCTGTGAACCGCTTTCCGATTTTAAGAGAAAATTTAAAAAATATTTAAAATAAAGAGGGCTCCCCGTACATGGAACTGAAACTGAAAATATATTTTTTCATGAAACCTATACGTGTGTGGTATCTATAGACAGGTCTTTAAAAATGACATTATGGTTTCTAAAATGACATTTTCATAAAGTTAATGGTTTAAAAGATATACGCTTCCAAAGTGGTAAAATGTGTGTCCCCCCTCTAACTTCTATAATAATGAAGTGAAAAATCTAAAAAAACCATATGTTGTAGATCTTCATGTAAACTTTTGAACAAAATTAGTTTGAACGAGATTGAGTCAGCAGTTTTTGAGATACAGTATATTTTCGAAAACCGCAAATATAACTTTGTAATTCATACAAATACTATCAAAAACAAAGTTATTTGGCGTAGTTGTAAAAATTGTAAATAAGCTAATTTTAAGAAATTTGTAAGGTTTTTTGTTTTTTTTTTTTCATATAAATATATTAAGTATGTTATATTTATTATAGTTACTACGGAACCCTTCATGGGCGAGTCCGACTCGCACTTGGCCAATTTTTAATGATTATTGATAATAAGGTAGCCTTTGACCACCATCTTACGTGATAGAAAGTATATAATGTAGTCAAAGATGAAGCACGCTTACCTAAAAGTAACCTATTCACCCGTGACTTAAACTAGAAGATTCTTCCGTGTGCTTGTTATTAGCCACAAGCTCCTCAAACAATAAAAATATAATCACTACTGCTACTTACTAAAATCTTTTTTGAGAATGTGGTCCTGTTTTAATAACCAGGTCTCCAAAATGTTGATAGCTTCTTCCATCCTTCCTGGTTTCTCCAAATTATGGATTTTTCTTATTTCGTAAATGATACCCGGAGTCACCTTCAAAACTGGATTTTCTGGTACCGATTCCATGTTTTTAGCGAACTTGAATATTACAAAAATTGATTGTTCTTTTTTAAGAAACACTCGTCCAGTTTTAATTTGTATTATACAAAAGTGTTCACACATATGGAAGTTCGGTGGCTCACTGGATTAGATATAAAGTTGATGCTATTCTTATAACCGGTTTATTGTTTGTCGCACCAATGTCAGAGTACAGTCATCAGCAAAATAATGCTTGAACTATTTTGCAAATATATAATATTACTGCTGGGACTTACAAAATCTTTTTTGATGATATGATCCCGCTTCTGAATCCAGTCATTCATGTTTCATCATTGTAAAACACCGTTAACCTGTTAGGACTATGTTACTTACATCATAATCAAAAACTTTTGTTCTATGACTTTTAAGAATTCGTCATATTTAATTCACCAGATTTTCATACAAAAATAAAAATAATAAAAAAAAAGTGATTTATACTATCGCTTTCTTTTTCTTCGCATAGACTTGCTAGCTAGACTAGCGTTCAATTTAAATATTTTTATTTTTGTATAAAAATCTGGTGAACTAAAATATGACGAATTTTTAAAAGTCATAGAACAAAAGTTGTTGATTATGATGTTAGTAACATAGTCCTGAGAGGTTTTCAGTGTTTTACAATTAACCCTGTATATATATAAATTTGTTTTATTTTATTGAAAATAGGTTCGCGTTTGACCACCATCTCACCTGATGATAAGTGGTGATGTAGTCGAAGATGGAGCACGCTTACCTAAAAGTAACCTATTCACTCTTGACTTAAAGACTCCTTTTATAGCTTCTTCGAGTCTTCCCGGTTTATCCAGATGATAAATTTTTCTTATATTTTCAACAGCATAGGAGGAGGTATTTTGAAGAAGGTTTTTTTTATTGACAATTGTACGGTACCTACGTTGAACGAGTAACTTCTGTTCATAATTGCTCCGCGAAGAAATATTGTAAATATATGTCAAAAGTAAGTTTAGGTGCCGCTAAAAGTGCAGACCGATTAGATAATCTTCAATACAACAAGCCTGTGACAATAACTCAGTGTTTTGGTGCGTGATTTATCTAATCTTGAAATATTAAAGTTAAAAATATAAAACTGTTTACCGCCAGCAGTAAGAAAAAAAAACTATCTAACGCCAGCAGTAAGAAATCGTTTGCATCGCGTTTAAACGCGTAAGCGCCCCACATCTCATGATCTCATGGCGCTTACGACATTATGTGCGCGAGCCTATTAGGAGTGGCTATTGCTTAAACTGTGGGCCCTTATTAGTGTGCCCTTTTGCAATTGAACTATAAATATTAATAAAGTGGGCCTTTAACAGTGTGCTATTTTAAGGAGGAAAAATTGGACATATATTACAAAAGCAATTGCTTGGTTTTTGAATTTGTTTTATTTGTTGCTGGCTGCTTTTGTTGACATGGCTTTGTCAACGACAATGGTGGGCTGCTGTACTAACGATAGCGCTGAAGATAACAAACAATTTATTCATATCATCACGTGCAATCAACTGTTCCATTTTGTTTGCCTATCGATCCAGGAAATCGACGTTGAGTCCGATGCCTATCGTAAATGGAAATGTCCGAGTTGTTTGAGTCACATAACAAGCTCTTAGAAGAAAGCGAATACTCCAAGTCGTAACGTCAGCACTACCAGAGGAAACAAGAGGCTGGCTTTAAACTCGCCACCTCAGGCCATGCCTGTAACGACTGAAGACGTGCGATCTATTATCCAAGAAGTAGTAAAGGTTGAGTTAGCTTCTATGCTCCAACAGATAAACAGCACCATACTTAGCATCGTTAACAAGGAGCTTGAATCTATTGAACAAGAAATCAGAGAGCTGACCGCATTATTAAGTTATCATACAAAGGAGTTCGAAGAGTATTAATATGAACATAAAGCATTAAAAATATCAGTGAAAGGCTTTCAAAAAAAAAAAAATGAATTGAAAAACTCTGTTATTGATTTAAGCCTGCGAGTAAATTATTTAGAACAACATACACGATCGAGCAACCTTGAAATCCAATGCTTACCCGAACATAAACAAGTGAACAATATATTATATACAGTGGTAAACAAGCTGGGATCGCTTGTCGGGTTCAAGTTGACCGACCGTCGCGACGCTGACGGCGAGATTCATCTTTGCACTCGAGTAGCCAAAATACAAGTGAATAATACTCGCCCGCGCTCCGTTGTCGTCCAGCTGTCTTCTCCAAGAGTTCGCGACCAGCTGCTGGCTTCTGTTATAAATTACAATAAGAACAAAAATAACTCCGATAAGCTTAACAGTACAGATCTTGGACTGGCAGGAAAGAAGAGTCCAGTATTTGTTCTTGAACATTTGTCCCTCTGTCCTCTAATGAAGCGCTGCATCCTGCTACCAGACAAAAAGCTAAGGATAAAGGATATAAATTCATTTGGGTAAGAAATGGTAGAATTTTTGCGAGGAAGACTGAAGTAACAGACCATATCCTTATAAAAAAACCTGGACTCTTTAAATAAGTTAGTTTAATACCTTGACCCACACACGTAAAAGCATGCTTTTAAAACTTATTGATTACAAAATTCAATACTCTTAAAATATTTTATCAAAATTGTAGAGGCTTAATAACAAAAACACATTTGGTTTATCGAAGTGTATGTTGTAATAATTATGATGTTATTATTATTTCGGAGACTTAGCTCAATGATTCTGTGCTGAGCAGTGAGCTATTCGACGACAGATTTGTGATTCATAGAAGGGATAGGGAAAGTTCTAGTCTACAAAATCGCAAAGAAAGAGGCGGGGTTTTAATAGCTGTCAAAAAATCTATAAATTCTAAACGAGCTGTGTATCTGGAAAGTAATTGTGACCTTTGGATAAATTTGGAATTGCCTGTGGCTCGATCTGTATGTTGAGTAGCTCTCTGTGCAGCATATTTGCCACCTCCTGTACGCATCTCTTATTTTGATCACTTTTTAGACAAATGTAACGCAGCTGTCGAACAGCTTAATGATTCATAAGTGTGTATGGTAAGTGACTTCAATTTAGGTAATATGAACTGGGATACAGTTAATGAGTCAAATAACAACCATAAGTTACCTAAAACCAGTGAGGTTTTGTTTGATTTCATGTACGGTAATGAGTTCAGTTAATTTAACAACGTAACGTGCTGGATCTTGTTTTGTGTAATAATTCACTATGTAAGGTGAGCCAAAGTATTAACCCAATCAGTAACATTGATCAACATCACCTACCCCTTGATGTAGTGATTTCTCTGAATAAGGAAGCTAAACTTCCTTATAACCAAACCAGTTGGAGACCAAATTTTCGTAAAACACGTTACATACCAATTAGAAAATACTTAAAAGAACTTAACTAGGAGGAGCTATTTCGGGCACACCACGGCGTTGATGAGATGTTGGAGGTGTTTTATGATATTGTTAATGTAGGTATTCAAAAATATATATATACTCGAAAATCAAAAAAATTATAAATTTCCACCGTGGTTTAACCGGAATCTAATTAAAATGTTGAATTGCAAAAATAAGATCAGGAATCGCTTCAATATTTACAAGAACCCCTTAGATAAAATTAAATAAAAAATTATTGGTAAGCGATGTGCTAACCTTGCAACTGTCTGCTACAACAATTATATAAAGCGATTGGAGGACGGAATAAGAACTAACCCAAAATTATGTTGGTCTTACGTAAAAAGCAAAAGGATTAGTTCTTGCGCCTATCCTATTAACATGACAGATGGCATTGCCACGTCATCTGATTATTCAGAAATATGTGAATTCTTTGCATCTTACTTTTCATCTGTGTATAGCCCCGTTGAGGACCGAAGCAATACAACAACTTTGTCAAATACTATTCAAAATAATAGTTTATGTTTATGAAATCATATTATAACTAAGGAAGCTCTATACAAGAAACTAAAAAAATTTGATTGCAATAAGGGCGCTGGGCCTGACGGATTACCACCTATTTTTATTTATGAGTGTGTGGCTGAGTTTATCGTCCCTCTTTCGTTAATTTTCAATAAATCTTTAAGTTCTGGCGTATTTCCTTCAAAATGGAAGGTGGCAAAGGTGGAATCAATCCATAAATCAAGCAATGACGATTTGGTCTCAAATTATAGACCCATATCTATCCTATTTACACTTGCAAAAATTTTTGAATCGCTGATCTGTCCATTGATCCAAAACTACCTGATACTGTACTTGAGTGACGAGCAGCATGGCTTTGTAGAATCCAGATCCACCGGTTCTAATCTTATATTATTTACCGAGTTATTAAGGAAAGCAATTGACTCAGGTTATCAAGCTGACGTCATATATACTGACTTCAAGGCTTTCGATAAAGTATCACATAAAATACTGATTCAGAAACTACAAGCGTATGGCATCACTGGATCATTGCTTTCGTAGCTGAGCTCGTACCTTGTGAAAAGGTCTTTCTTTGTCGTGATCAATGGGTACCAATCAACTACACGAGATATTTCTTCTGGTGTGCCTCAATGATCTCGGCAAATACCTCGGCAGCCAATAACGCCACTCTGCCCGCTACAGAGTAGAACAGTTTTGGGTGCCATTTCTCCTATGGCGAGGTTATGTAGGGTTGTGAACAGTTGCGGTGACCAAATTGATCTGCAATTTGATTCCTTGATCAAGCTAAAAGCCAAAATTTATAAATGTATCGACACGGAGTAGTCATTATTATTGTTAATATCAGTGTTAAAGGATTGATTAAAATATTAAGCCAATATCAGATCTTGTTGTGTGTACTTTAATTATCGATAGATTAATGTTATTTACAATTATAGTATAGATATAAATATAACTACTGCATGCAGAGTTTACATTTAAGTGATTGTTACACTTAAGTCTGCTTTTAAACATGTTGTGTTAGCCATAAAACCAGTGTAAGCAATTGTTGGTGAACCTATTTAAATAAATAAATTATAGGTTTGGTTTGATATCACGTCCATTTTGAATGCCAGAGAATTTTGACACAGAATTTATTTTAATATACCTTGAAGCAGATGCATGTACTCTTTTTTCTTAATAGAGCTCCAATGGCAATCGAAAAAACCAACTCAATTAATTTCTCAACAAACTAGTTTTCATAAATATTTTTTTATCAACGGACTGACATACTGCGTACTAGATATATAAATAGAATGTAGTTTAGACTAATTATCAAGGATAAATAATAAAGTATCTATCTTGATATTATATTAGTGTATATTCAAAGTTTTTTTTTTATATAATCGTATCGGTAGGCGAGTAGGCGTATAGGCGAATAGTGTGCAGGGTTCCTAACCGTGAAAAAATCCCTCGTACATATGCAGCTAAAAATCTCGTATTTTGACGTTCAAACCTCGTACATTTAGGTATTATGCATCGAAAACGTGCTAAAACCAAAATTAAGGCATATTGAACTACTGGATTTAGGACTTTATACGCAATGAAATAAACTATTGCAAGTTTCCTATTAAAACATCACTATGTGCTATATATCAAAAAATCTTTATTATTCATTTACTCAAGTAAAATCACAAAAAACCAAATATTATTATGAAAATTTGCAAGGTACAGACGCCAGCACATGAAGCTACCCGAAACTGTTAAATTTTCCCAATCAACCTTGAACCTAATGTCTTTAACAATAAAGTTGAAAGTCTATTAAAGAAATTTGACAGATTGTTGTAGCTTGATGTGCTGGCGTCCGTACCTTAATTTACATCTCCTCTCCAAATATTATGTCAGGAATATCCTTACTGTCCTCGTTTCTTCAGCCGTATATTTTATCTGTTGTGATGCAGCTATACATTCCTTTTTAATCGACTTCTAAAAAAGGAGGAGTTTCTCAATTCGGATGTTTGTTTGTTTTTTTTTATGTTTGTTCGGGCATATCTCCGTCGCTTGCCAACCGATTTGAAAAATTCTTTTTAGTTGAAAATGGTATACTTTTTAAATAGTTCCATGAAAATTTTATCGAAATCGGACAAGCCGTTTCTGAAAAATAGACAAAAGTCTGAAAAAAATATTTACATATACGATCTTTTCGTTTCCATTACCTGCCCGGGTTGCGGGAATATTCCAACGAGATATCGTGGCTCTGATAGACTGGGGCAACTGAAGGAGAAGAAGGGGTTTTTAGCACGGAATAAATAAATAAGGTTGGAATGGTAATGTGGGAGTGGTGAACGTGCCACAACTATGATTCGAAAATCATAGCTCGACCGATTAATTCATTCACCGCGTTTAGTGCGCTTCGGACTACTTCGGAATACAGAGCTCTGCTTTAAAATGCCGTGTTGTGCAATTATAACCTGTAAAACAAAAAGTCAGAACGCAAGTATAGAGCAAGGAGGTATATCTTTTCATCGGTAAGTAGAAAATAACATTTAATTACAATTTTATTTGTAAAAAGCATAAAAATATTCTGATCACTATGAAATTCCAAACATTAACAACATTATTGCAACTAATTACAAAAAATATACATTGCCCGATGTGTACTCGCTTAATCAACGAAATGACCAAGTCCGCTTATAATGTCTTGCATACGTTGCGTCTTCAATACTTTAACCATTGACGTAGTGCATGTTTATCGACAGTGAGTTACAATCAGTAGCAAGTTCTCGATTTACGTGTGTGTAATTTATTTGTGTGCGTCATGTTACGAGCTGGGGTTCAGGATAGAAATAAATAACGCCAATTAAACCAAAATTAACACTTTAATTAATTAAACACAAAATAAAAATTTAACACAATTATTAGTACCACAACACTTGTCACTTAACACTTAAATCGCACTGAAATTCACTCGTATAGCTTCGATTGTATCGCCTCGGATCTTCTAATAAGACTGACAGTCCGCGATCCTTTGCGATCTATTTATACCCCGGTCTATGAAGTCTAGAACATTCTTATAAAATCGACTCACTGTTTATACTACCCAGAATATTCCAGAAAGCTACTCGAGATACACAGTATCGCTATTCGCCGCTAGATGGCGCTAGTGTCTCGACTAGATATACACAGTACCGCTATTCGCCGCTAGATGGCGTTAGTGTCTCGAACATTCTAGATTTATGTCGAAGTTTCTCGAAATACTTCACTAAGCGACTGGCATAACACTGCCCCCTCCTAAGACATGCTCGACCCGAGCATCATTAGACCCGTAGTCGATCAACATGAACAATCTTTGGCGCAGCTCGTGGACCTTTCTTGATCTGATAAGTGACGTCATTAATCTTAGTCACAACGCGATATGGTCCATTCCATTTTGCCTGCAATTTCGGCGACTTTCCTTTGATACGCAACGGATTATGCAACCAGATGAATGAGCCTTCATCAAATCCTTGATTTTTCATCTTTCGGTCGTAACGAGTCTTCACCTTCTGAGACATTTGTTGACCGGATTGTCTGACATGTTCGTATATGTCGTTCATTCTGTTTCGCAATTACACTACAAGGTGCATCCGGCGGTATTTCAGTGATTAGGTCTGCAGGCAACCTAAGCTCTCGTCCGAAGTTCACGAAAGCAGGTGTAACAGCTGTACTCTCATGAACTGCACTTCGGTATGACAGAAGGAACGGCTGAATGTGTTTGTTCCAATTCTTTTGCTGGCTTTCTATAACCTTTCTATAACCATATATCTCTCCAATGTCTGGTTGAAACGTTCCACCATTCCGTCAGATTGTGGATGATAAGAGGTGGTCCTTGTTTTATGAGTACCCATTACTCGATATGTCTCCTGAAATACCTGAGACTCAAAATTCCTTCCTTGATCGCTGTGATTTTCAAAGGGTACTCCGTAGCGACAAAATACTTCGTTAACCAGTTTATCTGCCACTGAGGTAGTTTATTGGTTAGGAATGGCAAAAACTTCTGGCCACTTTGTGAAATAATTTATTACGACCATAAAGTATCTGTTTCCACTCTCGCTCTCAGGAAATGGTCCCGCAACATCCAGCGCTATCCGTTCCCATGGGGCTCCCACATTATAGATCGTTAAAGCTCCTCTACTGCGTGTTTGAAGTCCCTTAACTGCTGCACAACTAGTGCATTTGCGGAACCAGTCTTCTACGTCGTCTCGGTAGTGGTTCCAGTAAAATCTCTCCCGTATCTTTAACAGAGTCCTTTTTACTCCCATATGACCTCCTGAACATCCATCGTGGTAAAGCTTCGTGGAACTTCAGGTACCTTCGCCTTTGGTACGACCATTTGTAGGTGACAATGGTCTCCTCGAGCATTTTACCATTTGCGGCACAATACTCCCTCGTGGATAGCCAAACTGTCCCACTGTGCCCAATAACTTTTTGTTGTGGTACTCATTCCAGCAACGTCATGCCAACTAGGCTTTGGAGCAGCGGCCTTCTTCCATTCCAGAATGGGTTTGATGTCTGAATCATCCTGCTGAGCACGCTGTAGCACTTCTTTCCACTCATTGCTAAGGTCTGTTCTCAGCATCTTGACGGGTACTACTTCTTTTTCTTCTTGTCTAACACAGTGCTTACGTTCTTTTGGGTTAGGTTTTGAATGCGCGTTCACGTTATCGTGGCATCTTCCAATATTGCGCTTTGGGCAACTGGATCTCACATGGCCCTTCTCTCCACACCCATAGCATCTTGGGCTAAACTTTGGTCGACTACTGCAGGTTGGTGATGACACGACTTTTCTGATGCGGCTCTCTTCCCTTCCAAAGTTTCGCTTCGGGCAACTTAATCTCAGATGGCCCTTCTCTCCACACTCGTAGCATCTAGGGCTAAACGTTGGTCGAATGCCACGGGTGGATGATGACACCACTTCCTTGATGCGGTATGCTCGATGTTCCTGTCGTGCGGCTTCCACCTCTTAAGCATGGGCCAGGGCGTAACAGTAATAATAATAATAAAAATCAAGAAATAAAGAAATAATAATAATAATAATATTTATTTGCATAAAAACACGGTATAAAAGATGTTACATATATTGAATACAGAGAATACATGTTTCTGCTTAACATTATAAGTGTGCAAATTTTTGTGCATACAATTCATCAATGTTTTTCGGTAAAAAAATCTCTTTAAGAATATAAAAACTATTATTAGACAACCAATCATAAAATTTACTTTTTTAATTTGGTATTGAGAATTTTTAGATAACTCGGTATCCTATTAAATATTTCTACACACATATACAAACAGCTTTTATTATATTTAGCTAGCCTTGGTATGACATCCAGCACGAGCCTGTGACGGTCGCGCCGGATTCGAGGATGTACATTGTCTGCTTTTGTAAATAATTCCTTATTCTTCCACACAAACATACATATCTCATATATATAAAGAGACGGTAGCGGTAACACGTTTAAATTTAGAATATTGCATCAAAATATCGCGAGTATACTATCTAAACAAGAACTACTAGAGATTACACTACAGGAGCTAGGACAGGAACATGAGCCTGATGTAATATGTCTTTCCGAAACTTTCATTAAAAAAGGTCATGAATCCCATGTAAAAATTCATAACTACACTTTAGCTGACAGTTTTTGTAGGGATAAGCAACGACGAGGAACTTGTATTCTAGTAAAAAATACGTGTACATGTACAGAAATACCACTAATAAAAAACCTTTCCTCGCAAAACACATTTGAAGCATGTGGCATAGAGATCCCATCAAATAATTTAATAGTTATCTGCATATATAGAACACCTCAATCTGACCCAACTCAATTCTTAAACAAACTAAATGACCTCTTACATTCATTACTTAAAAAATATAAAACAAAAAAACATATAGTCTTATCGGGGGATTTTAATATCAACACGTTAAGAAAAAACAATGTAACATCTGAATTACGAGACATATGCAGCAATAATAACATGAAAATACACATAAATGTACCTACCCGCAAATTATAATGCATTGACCATATCCTGAGTAACATAACGGATGCAACTGCAACAGTCCTACCACTCTATCTCTCGGATCATGATACGGCTCAGATGCTTAGTTTCCCCATTAAGTACAAATCTCAAAAACCAGCAATATACTACACTTTCAAAAGAAATCATAACCCAGAGAATATCTGTAAGTTTAAAGAATGCCTGCAAAATTTATCATGGTCGGAAATATATAATGAGGGTGATGCGAATATGGCATTCAGTAAGTTTCATGAAACCATATACCTATTGTATAAATTATGTTTTTCTGAAAACAAAATAAAAATTAACTTATGTAACCAAATAAAACAAAACTGGATTACTAAAGGTCTAAGACTAAGTTGTATGACGAAAAGAAAATTACGGTTTAAATATTATAAAAATAAAAATATAGCTAATAAAACTAAATACCTAAACTACACGAAAATTCTACAAAAATGTATATATAATTAAAAAAAAAAGTCTAATATTAAATTTATAACTAAAAATGACAATAAATGTAAAGCCACATGGAGGGTTATTAACAACAAAGTTAATGACACCACTCCAAAACATAATATTGACTTCATAAAAATTAACGACCAAATCATAAAAGAACCGACAAATATAGCATCCACATTTAATAATTTTTATATTAATAAAACTCATGACAAAACACAAAAATTTACGAATGAAAACTGTAGTAAAACAGTAATACCCAACTCAATTTTCCTCAACCCAATGCTGGAGAGCGAGGTTAAACAAGAAATAATGTCACTAAGAAATACAAATTCGGTGGGCTATGATGAAATCAATACTAAAATCATAAAAGCATGCACTGATGAAGTAACTGGAATACTTACACACTTAATTAATTTGTCATTTGAATAAGGCATTTTCCCAGACGCATTAAAATTATCCATAGTTAAACCACTGTTTAAAAAAGGAGAACGAAGCGATGTAAGTAATTATCGTCCAATAACGCTAGTACCTATTTTATCAAAGATATATGAAAAGTGTATTAAGAAAAAAATTGTTAATTTCTGTGACAAATATAATATTATACGAAAAGAACAGCATGGTTTCCAAAAATATAAATCAACGACTCACGCTATTTACGATACCGTGAATTCAATTTTAACTAACATCAATAGTAATCACCTGACCACCGGTCTATTCTTTGACTTATCTAAAGCCTTTGACCTCGTTTCACACGATATATTGCTTCAAAAGATAGAAAGGAACAGGATAAGAGGTCCTGTATATAAATGGATATCGTCATATCTCAGCAACAGACAGCAATGCACTGTGATATCTAGAATAAATGGGAAAAAGGTACTTAGAACGTACAAGTCTAAATACAAACAATGCATACGCGGCGTTCCACAAGGAAGCGTGCTGGGACCGATCTTATTCCTATTGTATATTAATAATATCGTAGAAGTTACCAACCATAAATGTATACTATTTGCTGACGACATTTCAATAATAGTAACAACAGATAAAATCTATATACAGTTAAAGACCACGAAAATGATATAAATAACACAATAGATAAATTGATTAATTGGTTAGACATAAATGAACTTAAAATAAATCACGATAAATCTGTATTCATTCAATTTAATAAATCTAATAATAAAAGACATAATATTAATCTTGACATACCAAAAATAAAGGCTGTAACACATACGAAGTTTCTAGGAATAATAATAGACGAAGACTTAAACTGGAAATTACAGACAGAAAGTGTATCCAAAAGGCTAAATAAATTTGTTTACGCATTAAGACAAGTTAAGTACGTTACTAATTTAAAAACAGCTATTATGACGTATCATGCCCATGTACAATCAATACTACGCTATGGACTTGTAATGTGGGGAAACGGCACAGAGCAACACAAAGCTTTTGTTGCACAAAAAAAAATGCATAAGAGCAATGTACGGGATGCAACCAGATCAATCGTGCCAACAAATTTTTAAGAAGCTTGGTTTGTTACCTCTGCCGTCATTTTATATATATGAAACATGTATATTCGTATCAAATAACAAAGATTTATTTAAAACTGCTAATGAGGTGTATCAAAGAAATCGCAGAGATCCATTTAGACTTGTGTTACATGTAATTCCTAGGTCTACAAAATACAATAAGAACTGTTTGGCAATGTGTGTACGTATATATAATAATATACCCAGTAATTTTAAAACATTGACATGTAAAGCATTCAAGTATAAATTGTATAACTGGCTAAAGACACAAAACTTTTATTCTATTAAAGACTTTTTAGAGACTAAACATGCTCCAATAATAATGTAATAATACAAATATGATGTGATGTAACGCATACCTATAAGTTTGCATGCTATGTATCCTTAGCAAAACATGTACGCACTTATTTTGATGTAAGAACTTTAATACCATGTTTGATGCAAATAAAATGAATTTGAATTTGAACAAACGAAGTTTCTGAAATACAGGCCGACAAGAATCGTCGAATTGAAGTCGATAGATTGCTCGAATGCATTTTTTTTGTGTAAAAAATGCTCTATTTTGATCAATGCTATTGCCCCACATTATTAACCCTAGAAACATAACCTACGTCGCAGAGGCACCCGCGCAGCAAAAATATTGCAATATTTTTCCACTCGGCGGGCGCGCAAATTTATGTGTCGTTTTCAGCCAACTCAGTCGTCGGTCTACCCTATCACGGGACGGCTGTATCTCTACGGTAGGTATCACGTTTACGTTGTTACGACTACTTGATGCGCTCGCGAGGCGTATGGTTATCTTTTGTGCAACTTTTGTGAATATGAGTATTTTCATATTTTTTTTTATTCAAATTTTATATACTTTGTTTTTGTTTTGTTTTAACATAAAATACAGTACATTATTATTATGGCGCGCAGAAAAGCATTGAAGGAGGATGAAATATATAAAATAATATGTTGAGAAGAACCGAATGACAGTAATGAACGACAGCAGAGTGACAGCGAGATAAATGACCACCTAAGGGAAGATGACGCGCAGAGCGACTAGAAGCATGAGTATATTGATTAGTCAACACAAGAGTCTAATGATGTTACAATGTGTAATTATATTACATCTGGGCAATAGCCCAGATGTAATATGCCTCTTTGAAACCTTTTTGAAAACTTTACAAGAACTAAATGAAGCACAAAATATTGTGCTTCATTTAGTTCTTGTAAAGTTAATTCAAGGAGTTCTTTTTTATTGATAAAATACTAGCAATATTCTGATGGAGTATTTTAAAGTTACATGTCACCGAAGGTGGAGTCTTAGGTCCGAAAAAACGTCAAATTCTTTTGTGTCAGAGGAAAGTAATATGGAATAATTCCCCTGAGTGCTTTTTCTGAAGGATTTATAAGGTCATTAATTTTTTGTGTTTTCATTTTCATGCGATCAAAATAGAAGGGAATTATGCCTCTCTTGGGTTCATTACTATTCTTAAATAACTTTAAACTTGATCTGTTACTCGCTATATGCTTTACAAGTTCTCTTGGATTTATATAGTTCTCGTTATAATCATTGCAATCAATGAGATAATTTATTTTAGTGCACAGTTCAGATATTTTCAACGTTTCGCATTCTAGAAATTTACATTTTTTATAAGTCATACACACATCTCTTATACGATAGTTAAGGTTATTTACATCTAGATAATAATTTTTAAACATATTTAATACTATAATCATGTTATTATAAAATGTATCAAGAAGAATTTGCAATTGGGATAAAATATATTTTAAATTATGATCATTCTATCCTATACAAATTACAAGTTTATCGTTCAAGTTTAACTTAGCATGACGGCAACTCGTAACAATTTGGTTATTGAGTGCATTTGGTTTAGTATCTGCAACAGAGTCATACTTTGCATACCTTGTATTTCTTCTTGAATCTATCATGGCTGCTGTCAGGCCAACACATTGTTGAGAGCCAAAAATAAGTATCCTACTTTTCGGTTTGTGTTTTTGCTCTTTTGTATAAGCAGGCGTTTGTGTGCAGATTTTTGATACCGGTGAATGTTTAGGTAAACTGTAATCACGTTTTAACGTATCCATTTTCTTTGTTAAAGCTTCAATCTTCTGCTGGGAGTCTCTCAGTTCGCGTTGCAGTTCCATATTTTTTTGTTGAAGACACATTATTTCAATGCTTAAATTACCATTGTTTACAATCGACTTGCTCATCAAAGGAGTAGAAGGCGTGGAAAATGCGTTTTGCTCAAGTTAAGAATGTCGTTTCCTTTTCCATTTATTTGCAGGACTGCTTGCTAAGGTTGCTGAAGAATGACACAATGATTTCAATAATTTCAATTTCGAATTTTATTTATTTATTTGATGACTGAGGTTGTTATTTTCTAGTCTCATATTCTCCAACTCATTTTCTGTACTTTCTAGCTTATGTGTGAGCTCTCTTATGGTTTCTTTCATCTCCAGCACCGTTAATATTTCTGATATTGTGCCGTCTACACTCTGGGATAATTTGCTGGTAGTATTATATGATTGATCCGAATTTCCGTATTTGGATAATATGTGAGAGTCTAAAATATCAGAAGATTTATTAATGGCGGTTGTCGCTGTTTCGAGGTTTTTATCTTCCAGGATATCTCCACTTGGTTCTGAAGAGGAGCAGTTTCGGTGCAGATTTGCTTTTTTCCTCGTTGTAATATGAGATACATACTAGTGTTTGAGTATTTCTTACTTTTGCATGTCTTACATCTCCACTTGCTTTTTGAATCCTGGTACATTAGTCGGTATGTTTGTTCGGGGAAACCGTCGCAATCTGGTTCGTACATATTGAACATAAAGCTGTTTTTTAATGTCCACTAATCTCTTGCATTTAAAGCATACAACTTTCTCTGACGTTTTGCGGTCGCTTTTTGTACCAGTTTTAGAAGACATCTTAATTATTTTATTTGATCTTATAATTAGAGTTATTATCCTACTAATGCCCTCTATTTGTCGTTTAGTAGTTACTGATATTGATTTTGCTGCCCTCTGTACAACATTTAATTTAGTAGTCGGTATTGACATCGGCTTTTCGATGAAATATTTTAATCATGCAATAGATGTCACTATTTAAGTTAAGTAGCCTATTCCTCACCAGGTGTCACTGCAGGGAATATTGATGAAGATCCATACACTGTGCTGACATCTATTGGATAGAATTAAATAGGAACCTACGAAATACAAGTTCGACTATTTACTAGTAGATGTCGCCTCTTATGTTTGTTTCTACTTGGCAAAGAAAGTGGAGTCATCTATGTAACATACGTGACTTTTTTACAGATGTGACATGCGGCTTACCAATTCGGCTATTCTCTGATAGATGTCGCTATTTATGTCCACTGGCTTTTATCAAAGTGCTGTCATCTGTACTGCCGTCGTACGAGAGAAGGGCACATCTATCATCTGGTCAAACTGAGATAATTGGGATTAAAGTTTTTACCATATTCTGCTTCATAGTGTGGAAACCTATTGCTTAAAAGAAAAAAAAAATTCTGATGATATATGCGTGAAGGTTAGTACTATTATATTTTTTACTTTTTAGTTCTTATATATGTTTAATTATTAAATAAATACAAATTATTCCTTTCAACTTACAAAATAATATATTTTACATAGTACCTTACTACAAAGAAAAGGCATAGTTAACCAAATGTGACCTTTCTTTTTAATATTTCAAGCAAATTGGTCATTGAGTCTAAAAGAAAGGGCACGTTTGTGTAATTGCGCCTTTTTAATGTAAATTGACTGAACTTTTTCTATACAAAAAAAACAAATAATCATATTTAATAAACTATAAAAACATATTTATTGTTATGCCATTTCTGGTTAGCTTATCCAAATAACTAAAACAAAACTTAACTAATCTTCTTCTAGGACACTGTTATATAGGAAGTCTACGAAGGTGTTAACTCAAAGACGGAATGATTCGCACTGATGTATTCGTCACTCACTCTTACTGTGTGGCGCAGCCACACCTACTTATAACTAGATACATAACACTTTTCCCCCTTCTTAAAGCAAGGAAACTAAATATGAAACGGACTTAATACAAAATTAAAACCTAAAAGAACTTCTTATAATCTACGTTTGGTCTATTCCTACGAGCTCGGTCTGGTAAGGGCAAGTGGGAGTTATCATCGCCGACTGATGAAGACTGTGGAGTACCGAATTCAATGCTTCTATCTGCTGCGGAGAAACTTGACGGCGTATCAGGCGTTACAGGTGTTTTGGGTGTCTCAGAAATATCTGGCGATGTTGCTGAGATCTCTGTTGTTCTGTCGCTACTTGTAACGTCCTGATTTAGAGTGACACTGGCACGAGTGTCTGTGTATGGAATGTGTGAATTTTCTCCTGCCGATGAGATACTACTTGTCTCATTAAAGCTGCTCTCTGGATTCTCTTCTTGAGGTAAAGTTACATCCCACACATCAGAGATACCGTTTGCCTTATAAGAACGGAGCTGATTTCTATGCCTCATTATGTATTTGTTATTTTTAAACACTTTAATCTTGTACATCACTTTTCCGAATCTATTTACAATTGTTCCTTTAGACCAATTATATTTCTTTTTATTTAAAAATTGTTTGTACCACACATTTTCATCAATCGTGAAATCTTTCTGTGGTTTACCACCGTAATTCTTAGCCTGTGAACACTGTTTGCGCTTAATTAACGCCGATAAATCTGATGACAAGGAAAGATTAAATCCCGATTTTGAAATTAAATCCAAACGTGAACGTAACTTGCGGCCAAAAACTAACTGAGCTGGAGAGGTCTCGGTAGTACAGTTAACCGAATTACGGTAGTCGAACAGGTACTGTGATAATCGATTTTGAAAATCATCCTTACAACTAGATGCTAAAATGGAGTTTATGCCTTTTTTAATTATATTTACAAATGACTCTGCTTGACCATTGTTCATTGCATGGTGAACAGGTGAAAATAAATGTGATATATCGTTCAACTTGCAAAACTTAGCAAAGTCCTGTGATGCGAATGAAGTTCCGTTATCAGTCACTATAACATTAGGTATTCCGAACCTTGATATGTAATTACTAAGCTTGATTATGACTGCCCTAGTCGTTATATTATTATTCATTACATAGCACTCAACCCACTTGGAATACGCATCCACTATTATTAAAAACATTTTATTGCATATGGGGCCTAAAAAGTCCATGTGAATCCTGTGAAATGCGTGCGGCGGGTGAGGCCAAGGTGCAAGCGGCGCGCGTGGCGGAGAAGGCCGTAATTGAGCACAAATTTTACAAGTATGCGCCAAACTTTCTAACGCTCCATCAATGCCCGGAAACCAAAAACGAGCCCTAGCCTCAGCTTTCATTTTGACTATACCAAAATGTGAACTATGAAGCTCGTTCAATATTTTATTACGCAAGATTTGTGGAATAATGACTTTATGACCTCGCAATAAAATTCCATTTTCAAAAGATATTTGCATACGACATAAAAAATATGGCTCGAGTGAATTATCTGTCACTTTGCGAGGCGAACCATTTTGAACGTAGTTGATAACCAATTTTAATACCAAATCCTTTTCAGTCTCAATCTTTAACTCCCGCGCAGTAACAGGTAAGGAACCATCAATGGCAAAGTTCACATACGCAGCTGTCTCCGTCGCACTGAGCGCGCGCACCTGGCGGCACTCTGAGTCACAGTTGTTTACCGATACGGCTCGTGACAAAAAATCAGCTGTGTTTTGACCGCTGCTAACGAACTCGATTTCATAATTATAAGCACTTAAGAAAATGGATATGGATATGTATCTTCAGTGTTGCGTTATGGTCTTGTCATATGGGGTAATTCAGTGGATGTGAACAGAGCATTCATTGCACAAAAGAAATGTGTCAGAGCAGTTTATGGAGCAGAATATTTAGATCATTGTAAGCCATTATTTAAATCACTTAAGATACTACCACTTCCTTGCCTATATATTCTTGAAGTTTGTTTGTTCATTAAAAGATATTCTTATTTGTTTCCTTTGTATGATCACAAGTCCAAAAGAGTTGAGAGCCGAAATCCGGGACAATTACTTATGCCCAGCCAAAGACTACATTTGTATAGCAGAAATTCAAATTGTATGGCAATCAAAATATTTAATAAATTACCACCACAAATCAGAGTATTGCCTACTTATAAATTTAAGAAAATCATATTTGCTTGGCTTCTTGACAAATGTTTCTACTCAGTTAATGAATTTTTTAATCATAAATTTTGATGTTATTTGACATACATGAATAAATCTGACATACATGAATAAATTTTAACATTATTTTACACAATTTTGACATGTACCTATTTTTATTATGATTTTTTTTTTTTTACTCAATACAATTTTTAATGCGTTTCCTTCTTTTTTTAATTTATATAATAATAAATCTCAATTATCTCAATTTATTTTAAGTTTTGTATAAGTAAATGAAAATTCAACATTTTTAAATGTAATTCACTGAATATTTCTACACCGGTAACGGTAGTGTATGTGAAACTATGTTAATATTAAGATCTCAATGTACCATATACTTAGAAATAAATGATATTCTATTCTATTCTATTCTATTCTATGGCATAACGTTGTAATCGGTTTGCCGATACTTCGGGAATGCCATGATTTAGCTTAAATATGATCGTTAGTGGCTTATGATCTGTCCGTAAGGTGAAAGGTATAGATCTGCCATAAAGATATTGGTGGTATTTTCTAACTCCAAAAATTATTGCTGTCGCTTCCTTTTGTATTTGAGAATATTTTTTCTCGGCTACAGTAAGCGAGCGCGACGCGTATGAAACTGGTTGTTCAATGCCATTGCTACCTATTTGTGATAAAATTGCACCCAAACCAACTGGTGACGCATCAACTGTTAAAATAA
Organism: Tholera decimalis; assembly: GCA_943138885.2. Classification (NCBI taxonomy): domain Eukaryota; kingdom Metazoa; phylum Arthropoda; class Insecta; order Lepidoptera; family Noctuidae; genus Tholera; species Tholera decimalis. The sequence continues at coordinate 8,298,995 of OW964568.2, forward strand.
TCTTAGCATTGTTATCAAAGTGTGCGAGAACCTTATCAGAAGACATTATATTTTTAATGCTATTAAAAGCAGAACTGTGCTTAGGTTCCCAGCGCCATTTACTGCCTTTTTTAATAGGTCATGTAATGGACTCAATATAGAGGATGCGTTCGGAGTAAAATTGCGATAATAATTGATCAGACCCAAAAATGATTGCAGTTCAGATACATTTTTGGGTATGGTTGCTTGCAAAATTGCATCTACTTTAAGTGGGTTCTTTCTAATACCATTTTTAGGGTTCCGTAGTCAACAAGGAACCCTTATAGTTTTGCCATGTCCGTCCGTCTGTCCGTCTGTCCGCGGTTCAGCTCAAAAACTATTGGTACTAGAAAGTTGTACTTTGGCATGAGTATACACGTTAACAACGCCGAAAAAGTGGTAAAATAAAATTTTGAAATAAATAATTATTTAGGGTACCTCCCATACATGTAAAGTGGGATGATAATTTTTTTTTTTCGTTCTGCCCATAGTGTGGGATATCGTTGGATAGGTCTTTTAAAAATATTAGGGGTTTGGTACAACCATTTTTTGATTACGTAAACCGTTCGTGACTTATCAAGCTTTAAAGTACCAATTTTCGTTAGAGTCAAGTGTCCCCCCCTCTATCAACTAAACGGTTATAGTTAGAAATTCAAATGTCACGGCAGTAGTACCTATATATAACGAAATTTAAAGGAAAACTATCACACATAAGTGGGCTTTACAAGTTTACGAGTAATAGTCGACCAATTGTATTTGACTCGAAAATTTCGAACAACTCTATAGAAATGTCGATAGATGGCGCTAAGCGCCAGTTGTATCATGCTAGCTTCTTGTGACGATTGAGTAGTGTAGCTCTGTGTCCGTATTTAAATTCAAAACACCGGCTATGGCAAGTTTTATGCAAATCTCTAAAGAAAATTAAAACTTTCCGTGCAAAATTGTCGGATCAGGTGAGGATTTGTATAGGAAGTCAAATTAGTTAGGTATTCATGTTTGGCTTTTAGTTAGAGCATGGTACGAAACGATCAGTCAGCGAATACGACACGCACTTGGCTGTTATAAAAACTACGGAACCCTACACTGCGCGTGGCCCGACACGCACTTGACCGGTTTTTTTTATCTATAATGTAACCTAAATAAGATATTTCTTTTTTGAAAGAAGACGCATTTTTCCTTTTTTAAAGTAAATCCGCATTCCTGCAAACGTTTTAAAACGTCTTTAAGGCGATTTAAGTGCTCAAACCTATTTGAGCCAGTAATGCAGATATCATCTTGGAAAACTAAAACTCCTTCCATATGAAAGGAAACCACTCGATTAATTCTCAGATATTTTTATTTGGTATCACAGTAGCATAAATGAAATAATTTACATTATCTGTATCTCATGCCTTTTAAAAACAGACTAATTTATTGGTATCGTTACATATACTACATTTTACAAACTTTAGAGTAATTACACATTTGTATATACCTTAGTTAACTAATAGGTACAATACTACTATCACTACCGTATTCTTATTCCTCTGACCGTTCACTTCAGCTCTCGTTGCAATACTGAGTCTGTGCTGGTGCTACGTCAACCCTTTTGACAATCGTATGTCATTGTGGGGGGAGAGTAGCACCAGCGCAGCCAACATTATAATTATGAATGAAGGAAGTGACGTGTTAGCTTATTTCTTAATAAGTAAGATTTGATATTAAAATGATCTTTAACATTATAAAATGAGATCAATTATAAATAGGCATTTAACATATATTTGGATACTTATTACCTAGTTCCTAACAGCTCGGCCATCCTGATGTTTGAGCGAGTCCCTTCGCTCGAGTTTAATTTGTACAGTTGTACAGTGTACTGAGAACGATTAGTTGAAGGGGCTTGCTGAAACCTCAATTTATGAATAATAGAATATAAGTACAATTTTTAACTCATTAAGAAATTTAGTAAATCATTCTATTTATACATAACATTTATGTGTATACAATATAAATGTAGGCAATTACATATTTTACCAGCTTACATAATTATTTCATTTAACATTTCACACACAGGACGTTAAAAATCGATACAATAGTAAATATTTTAATCATTTAATAAAGCACTTAAATAAGGGTCAGTTTCATGTTCGCTTTCATAATCCAAATCTAATCTTGAGTCATAGTTTTTATTAAATACTAACCAAGTCTTGAATAAATTCAAGTCAATGATATTACATTCTCAATTATTTAAGCATTTATTGCGCACAAAGGACAAATATAGTTGGGAATATAGACAAGAAACAATTGTGGACCCTGTCGGGCTCAGCGAATTTGAAATGAGTAGGAAAAAGGAAGAGCATTGTTATAGATTTTCCATAATGCTAAACTTTATTTAAAATTAAATGATTATCTTCTATGAAAATATTCTATATATGTTTTAAATTTAATTATATACGTATTAATATTGCATATTTATCAATATCAGTCATATGTTTTCATAAGGCTTGCAAGTCAAGGGCTTTTATTAAAAATCTGCTGTTAGGGAGTAACTTATAATAAGTAAACGGCAAAGGCCCTGGTATTTATTTCTTAGCTTAGTTAATTTTACCGTCGCTAGGAATTTCCCGTTTTAAGTACCAAAGTCAGATCAGCAACTGGTTTAAAACTAAAAGCCACAAAGGTGAAAGTTTAGATGTATTTAAAGAAGATGCAAGTATGGATTTTTGTTACTCAATCATGTCCAAATAGGTGAACGTATTTAAATGGGATTTTGCATAGATATAGATTATACTGATAAAATATACAAATTCTGTGATATCAGGCGGGCAGGTTTCATATAGAGTACACGTCTACATTTTCCACGCGAACGAAGGCTCAGGCAACAACTAGCAAGTTATAGTATGTTATTTCTTTTTCTTAATATAGGTAATTATCATATGCTAGTCTATTTTTGTTTTATAATATACATACATTTCTTATGTTCATTATTTTATGTATGCCATGATATCCTTTTACTACTTTTAGATGGACAAAACCTTCACGCATACAAGCTGAACACAGTTCTATATTAAATGAAACACTGTTTGATGTGTTTGTTGAATTACATTTACATTGCGTTATAATTTACTACAAGTCACGCGGGGCCTTGCTCCCGTCGACTTTATTGCTCCTTTTTTTCAGTCGGGTTAAAAAGTAGCCAATAACGTTCGTCAACTTTCAAGCTACTTCCAAACCGAATACCATTTAAAATCCTTCTGCCATTATTAATTTAACTTCAATAACATTGGACTTTCATACAAACTACCATTCGCCGTTTTAACCCCAAAAGCGGGTTGATTTCTAAATATATATTATTAGTACACCTCCACACCCTCTATAGAGCATACATTTTAAATTTCCAGTCTCTTACTTCCAAAAAAATAGGACTTTTATACAAACTTCCAACCCTCGGTTTACCTCCTTAGGGGTGAAGTTTCGTAAAATCCGTTCTCAATGGATGTCTACAACCTACAAGGACCCTATAAGGAAACTACATGCCAAAATTCGTAATTAATCAGTGAGTGGTATTTCGCGTTTATATATATAGATTTGTATTATTGATCCGGGAAGTCACCATTTTTCAGGAAAAGAAATAATGTTATATGGATGAGAATATCAATTTCATTTATTGGGACACGAATCAGTTAAATTTTATGTGCATTTAAAGCCTGTGTTAATTCTATGAAATAACTAGAGAGATATGAGATACTCGTAAGTTAGGATTTATATAAAGTGATGAATGTATAGTTTATTACACTCCGTTCACCTGAGCAAACTCAACTTCTTTCAAGTGTATATCCTAAGCATGTTGGAGCATTTCCTTTATGTGGTGCTTGACATCTTAATTAAACTCTGTAATTTGATTTAAATATTTTATTATGCAGGCAAAAACACTTCAAGTTAATTAATTCAACAAAAAAAAGGGAACAAAAATAAAAACACAATAATAAACGATTATTCAACAAGATATTTAAAAAGAGTACAAAATAAGTTAAGGAAAAATAATAAACGATAAAAGTAACAACAATAAAAACTCAGAGCGTCTACGACGCAGAAGCGTTCCGTCTCACACGGCGACTCGCTTACTTCTGAGCTTCAAAGGTTTTTTTTTTTTTTAGGTAGGGCCACTCGTAGATCAGCTCAGTAAGGCTGTGCGTCTACTTAACCGGTCTGTCCTGTGGTGACCTCTAATAAATTAAAGACCTCCAGCCAGGGCTTACAAACTAAAATATACTTACAAGCTAATGACCGCACGCTAAGGGCACTCCCTGTGGAGTACGGGCCTCGGCATAGCGGGGTCATTTTGGGAGGGCAGCAAAGGGACAGGCTGGGTCATATTATTATTTACGGGAGTATTTATTGCTACTGGCTCAGCATCGCGGGCTGGCTCGTTTGGCAAAGGTCGGGGAGGATTTCCATTACAAGTACGCGGACGTCGCGATGGGCCTCGTCGGCGAGGCCGGAATACGGAACGCGTTTTGTATATGTATTTTCTAAGAGTGCTGGTTTCCCTACTGCGCTCTTGTCGGATGGTGCTGGGGTCGTCGGGCTCGTCTAGGACGTTACGCGGGCGACGAACCCGAGAAATCTTGGAGGGTCTGTATCGGGCGGCCGATACGATCAGGGGAGCTTCAAAGGTGGAGGCACGCTCTTTTATAGCAATTTCGTTTTGTTTTCCAAAGTCTGGAGCAGCTCGTAGATTTTCATGAGCGATCTCTCTTGGTCTTCCACGTCCCGTTATTTCCCTGTTCGGTCATCCTTTCATAAACTACTTTTGTAAAGCTTCAGGATGAAAAGTTCCGGGGAACACTTTCCCCTTTTTTCTGTCAGTAGTTCAATTGGTGTTTTTCCTATTGCTTTAGAAATTGTACAGTTGCAAGTTGTAACACTCCTTAAACACATTCCCAGTGATCTTTTTGAAATAAATGAAATATTTACTTTATAAATAACACTTTTACACGTCATGTTTTTTTTGCGTTTTATGTTCAGCCAGACTAGGCCGGTGCCTCCCAACTAAATACTCTGAAAAGAAACACTGAAACAACTCAAAGCTTAAACTTCTTTTAAAGTCCAAACAATTTTCAATTGTTCAATCACATGAAAAGCATATAGTTTCACGTCTGTGGTGCTCTTCTGAGAAAACAAGCCTACAAATCTAAGCGGACAATCCAAACAGCGCAAGCATCCACCAGTCATCACGTACCTCAACCTAGAACCTAAGGAACCCAAAGATTTGACGAACAGTACCAAAGCAAGGACGCTTGGGCAGGCCACACAGGCACCCAAACTGCCAGACATCATTAAATAAGTATGTTGCTAATTATGGTGAGAAGATCCTTAATAATAATAATAATAATCCTTCCACCACTACATCTCATAGTGCGAGAGGAGGCTGCCCTGGCAGCCTTCATACTTGCCATATCCGGGGCACTCTTGAGAGACTCCAGGATCAAACACACACGCATCATGGAGGACTCAGTCAAACGACAACCCCTGATGAATGCAGCCTATGGTAAGACTGCGAAGTAGCACCATTTCCAAAAAACTACCAAATACGTCAGAGGACAACTCAGGGCCCAAGTAGCTAAGGATCTACACCGACGGCTCAAAGACAAACACTGGAACTGGAGTTGGAGTTTTCTCCAAAAATCTCAACAAAAATATCCAAACCGCTGGAAAAGCTCAACACCGTCTACCAGGCGGAATTCGTGTGCATTATCCAAGTGATCCATGCCCTAGAAGCCAGGAGAGTTACGGATAGTCACATCCGTATACTTTTCGTCAGCGCTTCAGTACTTCAATTCCTAGGGAAAAAATATATTGCGTTCAAGCTTATAGTAGAATGTCACAACGCGTTGCAACGCTCGATGGTCAAAAACCGCAACGCTGTAACACTACAATGGATAAAGGGGCTCAGCGGATCACTAGGCAATGATGCGGCGGACGAACTGGCTAGGAGGGGTTCCGGCACGATGGTTTTCGGACCCGAGTCTATCGTGCCACTTCCCTTCACCCAGCTGCACACTCGGCTAAAAGAACACACACACGATCAAGCCCAGAAATGGTGTCACGGCACCAAGCTGCAGCAATCCAAGGAGGTGATACGAAATCTCGATAAAAATTAACCAGGCGCCTTCTACACCTGGACAGAAGAAGCTTGCGAATGGTGGCGGGGACCGTCACTGGGCACTGCTCACTAAACAAACACTGCCACACAATAGGCATAATAGACAGTCCCCTGTGCAGGGCATGCGTGGAGACGGAGGAAACGATGGGACACGTGCTCCTAGAGTGCACAGGAATCACCGACATACGGAAGCAAAACTTCGGGTCATTGAATTCCCTTACAGACATCAAGATGTATTCAGGAATAGACCCGAGAGACCTGATCTGCTTCTGGAGGGAGGTAAGCTGGATTGAGTGACGGCCAACATAGGTCACTCATAATGGACTAAGTGCAGAAACCAACATCGAAGAAGAAGAGGCTGCTGTCAGTCCAAGTTTTCGCACATCCTTTTAGAACACTAGCTGCTTTTAATCTTACTTCATGATCTTGACTGACGTCAGTTCCGGTATCGGGGTCATAAGCTGGAAAGTATAGTCAGAAATATGCACACGTTTTTTTCCCTCCGTATTCATGATACTCCTCATTTCGGCCAACGTAGTGCGATGATCGTGAGATAATTGGGCCATCATATCATTCATTGTTGTTTTGAATACGTTAGCCATAACTTGAATAACGTCGTTCGACCGTTGCTCATCGCGTGGTGTCCCAACTTCTGATGTTGGAGCATTTCCTTTATGTGGTGCTTGACATCTTAATTAAACTCTGTAATTTGATTTAAATATTTTATTATGCAGGCAAAAACACTTCAAGTTAATTAATTAAAAAAAAAAGGAAAAGAAAATAAAAACACAATAATAAACGATTATTCAACAAGATATTTAAAAAGAGTACAAAATAAGTTAAGGAAAAATAATAAACGATAAAAGTAACAATAATAAAAACTCAGAGCGTCTACGACGCAGAAGCGTTCCGTCTCACACGGCGACTCGCTTACTTCTGAGCTTCAAAGGTTTTTTTTTTTTTTTTTTTAATTTTTTTTTTTTAGGTAGGGCCACTCGTAGATCAGCTCAGTAAGGCTGTGCGTCTACTTAACCGGTCTTTCCTGTGGTGACCTCTAATAATTAAATTAAAGGCCCCCAGCCAGGGCTTACAAACTAAAATTTTACGTACAACTAATGACCGCACGCTAAGGGCACTCCCTGTGGAGTACGGGCCTCGGCATAGCGGGGTCATTTTGGGAGGGCAGCAAAGGGACAGGCTGGGTCATATTATTTACGGGAGTATTTATTGCTAACTGGCTCAGCATCGCGGGCTGGCTCGTTTGGCAAAGGTCGGGGAGGATTTTCATTACAAGTACGCGGACGTCGCGATGGGCCTCGTCGGCGAGGCCGGAATGCGTAACGCGTTTTGTATTTGTATTTTCTAAGAGTGCTGGTTTCCCTACTGCTCTCTTGTCGGATGGTGCTGGGGTCGTCGGGCTCGTCTAGGACGTTACGCGGGCGACGAACCCGAGAAATCTTGGAGGGTCTGTATCGGGCGGCCGATACGATCAGGGGGTGGAGCTTCAAAGGTGGAGGCACGCTCTTTTATAGCCTGTTCGTCGCAGGTGGGAGGTGAATCATTTTTGTTTATGCGCTCGCACCGACATTCTTTCCGTCGCAGGTGGGAGATGAATCACGTTTATGCGCTCGCCTTGTGAACTCGTGAATCATTTTTTTTTTAAATCTTTATTCATTTTAAAGAGGGTTTGATCAGACATGATCATGCCACCCTCATAGGCCTCACAATAACAACTTACTCTCTACACTTAATTCTAGTCTAAGTCTAATCTAGGTCTACGCTTAATTGCAAAATTTACTAATCTATAGACTCTGTTTGCGTTTTGATGCATTTTTTTTTGCACCTATTAATTTCTCCCCGAACCAATAGTAAATTTGGAGGAGAAAAGTTACCTACTACTTACAGCATTAATCATTAATTATTTAGCAAAATTTTACAGTAAGTAGATGGAAAAGATAATCTACATACATTTGTCACAGTATCATTTCAATTACAGTACATCTACAAAATTAAAAATATTTGGCGATATAAGATGGTAACTAGTTAAGTTCGTTATACGAATAATTAAAGCACTAATCAGATACAGTACTAGTATACTAATTTGAGCTAACGGCTTTACTTTTAAGATATTTAATTATCGCTGCAATAGAAAGTGATAGTGATTCTTTTTCTGAGCAGCTTCATTAAATACTAAGATTTTGATCCACCCTTCAACTTTGATTACAGTTTGGTCTTTAGATATCGGGTCAATTCTGGGAGCATATATGTCAAAGAAAGATTATAGAACGATTGTCCCTTTTTACGTTACCGAGTATGTCTTAAAACTTATCTGATGTTCTTTTATCCCGTGTTTTCCGATTTCCTTAAAGGTGCCAAGTTTGGTTTTGGTACTACTTTTGTTTAAAGGTGCCAAGTTTTATTGTCGTTACTATTCTCTAAAGGAATATCTCTTCTTTATAATGGACATGGACACTTATTTGGTCGTTCATTTATTTTTGACCTTTTAAATACGATATTTGTTCTATTATTTGACTACTATTGTTGACAACGATTTGACGTACATAGATTATTGTTATTATCGTGACCGTTGCGTGATATTTAACCCTGAATATGATATTCCACATTTGAATTTTATATATATTTGACATTGATTATGTCATTTTTTTTCATCTATTATGCATTTTACTTCTAACTATGACGAATTATGTAACTTCATTTTTATTTTTTTCTCTTACATTATACTTATTTTGCTTTGTATACTATTGTCATATCATACTATTATAATTAATTTGTAACTCAAATTCATAATAATATTTTCACACCATATTATGTGGCAAATATAATTGTACCTTATTTTTATTACGTCACCCTGCATACGCTTTTTTTTTAAGAAAATCTTATATGTATGCACTTGTTTACGCAAATAAATAAATCTAAAACTACATTTGATGATGCGACTCCCCGTGATTACCACGTTGCACGTTGCCACAATACATCCTTACTCGGACTTCGTGATTTAGAATCGTTAAAGGTGCCGAGGTTTGATGAAGCGACTCTCCGTGATACACACGTTGCCGCAACACCTCCCTACTCGGACTTGGTGATTTCAGATTATAAGAGTACTTGTGGACTTGCCTGTCTCGCAGACAACCATCCACTCCTTTACTCTGTGCTTGGTCAGATTAAAAGAGTACTTGTGGACTTGCCTGTCTCGCAGACCTTCATCCACTCCCTTACTCTGTGCTTGGTCTAGACGTTTGTGGACTTGCCTTACTTTCTGGCCCCCATCCACTCCCTCGTCTTGATCTGATCTTGATCTTGATCTTGATCCTGCATTCTAGAGGCTACCTTGTGCCACCTTCGTTATTGCGGTTAAGGCTCACTCTCTGATGCAAGGTTCGATTCGGCATCATCCATAACTCTGAAACTTAACAAACAGTGTGAGATCCGAAATAATATAATAAAAATTAAGCTCGTTCGATCGTTAAGCTGAGCTATACGTCATCTGACAAATGGTCGCACTGTATGGACAGGCCCACTCAAATCTGTGAGCATCTTCCCTCAAAAGATTTGCCTGAGACAGCAACCTACAAGGTTCCATGGTTAACCTTCAAGGTTGTAAAGACTTTAGAGACGGACCCCTGAGCTTATTTCGGTGTTTCTTCTCAAGGTAGATAGATAGATAGAATACTCATTATATAGTTTAAACACACACTTGATTTACAATGTTGCAAAATATGGTTACAACGGCGGTCTTATCGCTGATGACGATTGATTGAGAATCCCTTTTATACTATACAAGAATTCCTCCAGTTCAAATTTAATTAATCTAATACCTATCTAATTAATTTTACCTTTAATTAATTTCAACAAAAATTTGCATGTCATAATATTATCCTCACTAATATTATAAATGCGAAAGTAACTCTGTCTGTCTGTGTGTTACGCAATCACGCCTAAACTACTGAACCGATTTAAATTAAATTTGTTACGGACGTAGTCTAGAGCCTGAGAGAGGACATAGGGTGCTTTTTAATGCGAAAAAATGACGGTAAGGGATTGAAATAGGGGATGAAAGTATGTATGGAAATTACGTCATTTTTAAAGCTTGAAGCTTGAAACTTATTTTTTTGACTTTTGATTACAAAATATTGTAAACAGCTTATTTATCTAATAGTCTTTTTTTTAATAATTGGTCTAAAAAAATTAAATATGCTGCCGAAAGTCACTATTCCACGCGGACGTAGTCGCGGGTACAGCTAGTGATTAAATATGTTAAGCTACTATTATACCATTGTAAGAACTTTGTAACCATATTCATTTGCAAATAAATCTTTGACTTTATCTTTGACTTTGACTTTGAACGATATCTTCCAGACAAAAACCAGAAACACCGGCCTCATCTAGTTTAAATTGAAAAATTATAAGTCCAGCCACAGATTTCCTTATGGGCCGTGATCAAACTTCACATTTTATAACTAAGCAACGAGAAAATTAGTCTTTTTCTTTTTTACATCGCCAACTAAATATTATACAGAAAGAGACAAGCACAGACCAACAAATATCTTAACTTGTCCTTATTTGAATATTGCCAACCAATTTACTAATTCAGCCACGGATTCCACCATTTTACGGTTTACAGCATCAACACAAGGTCCTCATAGGTTAAGTTAGGTTTTTTTATTTAATCTACTACCTCATTCATCGATTGATGGAGACCTTATCTATCTAAATCTCATGTATTCCAGTTCTTGCAGTTATTGCTCTTGCATTTATATACTTTATAAAAGCATAAAATAAACGTTAGGTTTGGTTAGGTTCCCTTTTTTAATGTCAGATATTATTATTTTAGAAATTTACTGCTTGAATGCATGTTATTAATTAAGATGCTAAAAAAATAACCACCATTGCCGAGTTGTATTTGTGTGGTGAGTGCTTAATGACACTGAGTCAGCAATTTAGAAGGCAATCTAGATTTTAAGAGGCGGATGATGCTATTTTTGTTATTTAATAACCAATTTGCAAAAAGAAGATTATTTATCATTTACTTATTTATCATTAGAAAGTATTTATATTTATGATTTCATATCGACTCGTTATAAAATCATTCCTGGCTTATTGGGAAACCAATGAGCAAGTAAATGAACTCTTGTTATGTATGTATGTGTAAAATACTTAGTGTACCTTAGACATAAGTATAATCCTGCACCCTCATGTTTGGCCAATATGGTCAAGACCATAGATAAAATAAATAAGTAGATGTGGTCAACAGACGAAATTATATCGTAACCGTGTGTCTCCAGTTAGGCGCTGGGCGGGGCAACAACTACACATGCAGTTTAATAAAATCAATAGATACGCACTCGCGCACACACCCGCATTTCTTAAATCAGAACGTACTATACAATCAATAATAAACCTTATTCCGTCAAACACAGCGTGTATTTACCATGCACCGTAGAACTTACCCACACAAAAACATCGGTCGCTATCGTTGTGCTGTGCAAAAGCAATTTATTTTACATATACGCTAGTGATTGACTAAATCGGAAAGTTATCGATTCTTCCATTTATTATTGTATAATTTTTTTTGGGCACCTTAAAATGAACCAAATAAAAAATGGCATGTCCAGAAAATATTATAATAACATATATATACATATATATATAATAGTATAGGTTGTATAGAATCCTGAAAAGTTGAATGACTGATTTTATGAATGCCCTTTTTTTTAATTCTTTATTTATTTAGGGGGTTTTTTCATAAATGAATATTTCACCCCCATTATTGAAAACAAAAATTTCACTTAATATTTAACTTAAATAAACTTACAAAAACTAAGAAACAAGAAAACACTACTCTGACCTTAACTTTAAACCTACCATCACCATCCTAACCAGCATTTTGGCTTCATCAGACAATGGTGAAGCCAAAATACTATTAAAGAAACCTACATTGCAGTACCTATTATTAAACATAGATCGCCTTTGACGCTCAAGCCGACAACACTCCGTTAAAATGTGGTGCGCGTCCTCCAAAATTCCACACACTGTACAATTAGGTGATTCTACTTTGCGCATCATGTAAGCAAAACTATTGAGCGGAATATGACCAGATCGGAGCCTCAAAGCCGTCACCAGTTCCTGCCTGTGTATCCCACCCACATCGAACCACAATGAACGACAAAGAGAGGGCTGAATAGTCCTGTACCAAGTACCCTTCGTCAAGGACCTTTTATCGAAATATTCTGACCAGAACTCAAGACACGAATGTCTCACTGTAGGAATTAGTTCCGTATAAAAAGGTAAACAGGAATATTCATAACCATCGGATGCAGCTTCGTTTGCAAGACGGTCGACTACCTCATTACTCTCCAGTCCAATGTGCGAAGGAATCCACTGCAGTACAACTGTTCGGTTTTTAGTTACATTTTCATAAATACGTTTTAAAATAGTGTAAGCTATTGGGAGGCCTCTAACAGATAATGTACATTTAATCAAGTGTAGAAGGGCACTTTTAGAGTCGGTGTAGATGACAAAACGATCCCCGGGTAAAGAATGAATATATGAGAGGGCCTCCGCGATGGCAATCAGTTCCAAATGCATTATAGAAACACTACAAGAAATTTTAAATTTCATAAATGTACCTGCTTGTATATCTAAAAATGCGGCGCCGGAATGATTATCTTTGTGTAAAGAACCATCTGTATAGATAGAATAAAATTCGTGATATTGTTCATTAAGTGATTTGCAACATAGGGATTTTAAATTTAGCTGGCAATAAAATTGTTTTGGTTTATCAATACTACTTAAACTAGGTCTTACTATATAAGTCCACATTGCTGACCCAAGTGTCCATGGAGAACATATCCATCTGATTACTGCAGTGAATAAGATGCTCTTTTAATAAATTATGAGTTAATATTAACAAAGGCTTTTTCTTGTGAATCCAATAAAGATTATTACAGAGTCCGTTTAGATTTTCAAGAATATTAATTATAGGGAAACTGTTAGACTTAGATTTCAAATAAAATTTACCAGCTAAATATCGACGTCGCACAGACAAAGGGGGCAGCATTAATTCGGATTCCATCACATGAATCGGGGTACTTTTGATGAACCCACCGATCACACGTAAACAAATATTTTGTAACCGATCAAGTTTAGATAAGTGAATGTCTGCACTGTTATCAAATAGGAAACTGGCAAAGTCTATTCGACTACGAACAAGGGCGATATATAGTCGTCGTAGGTGTATCGGATGGACACCCCACCCAGGGCCTACCAAGACTCTAAAAATGTTAATGAATTTAACAATTTTTTCACAAATCTCGTTAATATGCTTTTTCCAGCGAAGACATCTGTCTAGCCACACTCCTAAATATCTAACATTGTCCACGAGTTCTAATGATAAACCGTTCAAGCGGACATCTATAGCAAGCCTACGGTAACCTCTACTGAATAAGCATATTTTACTTTTAGACGGAGAGATGTCCATACCAACATTTATTAACAAAGAATTGATTAAGTTCAGAGCTGACTGAATCTTGGACTGGCCCTCTAATATCGATGTACATTGTACATAAATTGCAAAGTCATCCGCATATTGGGAGATATTAACATATTTTTCCACACGTTTGCAAATTTCTAAGGTTATCACATTAAAAAGTAATGGTGATAATGGATCACCCTGAGCTAAACCGCGACCTGAATGTCTGCTAAGGTACCTATTACCTGTTTTAATTGTTAACACTCTTTTGTGAAGAAAGTTCCAAACATATTTACAAATGTAGAATCCAACTTCTAGTTTATCTAAAATATGAATTAAAGTATTATTATCTAAATTGTTATAAGCACTATTTATATCTAAAAAGCAACCTAATGTCGAAAGACCCTCGGAAAAACCTGTTTGTATAGTGGAGACAAGACAACTTAAACTATCTAGAGAGGACCTGCATCTGCGGAATCCTACTGTATTTACTGAGAACACACAATTTTTTTCAAAATACCATTCAAGTCTGCGACACAGGATAAAGTGAAATATTTTGCAAATACAGGATAATAAAGATATAGGTCTAAGGGAGGAGACGTCACTGGGGTCACGTCCAGGTTTTGGGATGGGAATTATAGAAATATCGCGCCACTGCGAGGGTACAAAGCCATGAGTTAAAAATAAATTATATAACGTTAACAAAATACGTTTGCCTACATCAGGTAAATGTTTGATCATAGAATATGATATGTCGTCGCATCCAGGAGATGTATCCTTGGATTTAATACATTTATCGAGCTCCTGTATGGAGATCTCACATTCTAAGATAGGGTTTTTTTTTGGATGGTTGGAGATGCTGGGGAGACATAATCTGGTGTAAGAGAATGCAACAAATCCTCAGCACTTTGGGAATCCACGTAACGTCTGGGTGAACGGTATCCTTTCTGCCATTTCATTTTACGCCACATATCACTGGACGTAGTGGACTCGTTCAACTGAAGAACAATAATTATGAAAATCTTCTCCTTAAGCCTGTCGGATCAGTCTCTGTGATGTGTTTATGCGGTCTATTAGAACATCTAAGTTTTGAGGAGTTGGATTACGCCTAAAAGTAGCTAAAGCTAGTCTACGCCGGGCTACAGCTTGCGAAAGATTAGTGGACCAGTAAGGTTTTGGACAGAATGTTGAGGAAGGGTTTTGGTTAAATTTGTATATCGGAATGAATTTATCGGCAGCCTCGTTAAGAGTATCTAAAAATAAATCATAGGCTTCTTGAAGGTCACTTGGTAAACTAACTGTGTGAAATTTTTGATTTAAATATTTGGTATATGAAGCCCAATCAGCTTTGCGGAAATTTCTTTTTGTGACGGGGGGATGAGAATAATTAATCAATGTTGATATTTTAATGATTAAGTGGTCACTGCCTAAATTTTCGTTTAAAACAGCCCAGTTGCATTGAAGTGCAATATCCATGGATGCAAAAGAAATATCCGGGGAAGACTGTTGTGGAATTGAGTTAACTAAACGGATCCGTGTATGTGTCCCATCATTCAATGAAAGAAAGTTGCTTTCCATGAGTGCATCGTAGATATAAGTACCTCTTTGATCAGTTTTATAGGACCAACTGATATGATGGGCATTAAAATCGCCTAAAATTAGGGTTTTGGATGGCCACAATGCAAAAATATAATCCCAGTCTTGCTGAGTTGTGGTGGTAGTAGAGGTACAATAGATGGACACAATGTTTTCTATTGGATGACAATTAAATAATTGGACACATATTATCTCAATACCTTTGTTGTGGGGTGTTATTCGTCTCCGTTGAGCCTGAACAGATCTATGAACTACCACAGCCACACCGCCGTAAGAGTCGTGACGGTCTGCCCGAAAAACTTCGTAGCAACTAAGTTTAAATAAAGATTCTGGATCGAGCCATGTTTCACTAAGAGCAGCAATGTGGACCTTTTCTTGGCGTAGTAATTCTAAAAAACAAGCTTTCTTGGGTCGAATACTCTGAGCATTCCATTGAAGTATATTTAGCTTATTGAAAGTTGTAACTGTCATTGTGATTGGATTAAATTAAACAATGCTTTCATCCACGACCATTCTGAAATAAAGCCTACCACCACCAACGTAAACCATTCTAGGCACAATTTAATAACTGAGCTAATTTTTTCTGACATGCTGAATTGCCGGAGGAAAATAATTTCCTTTATGCGAGTCAATAATATAATTCGTTAAAAGGCGGACACTGATTTTCTTGTTCCTTATTATCCTGGGGTGTAAATTCTTCCTCATTATTGGTGTTCAGAAATAACCAGTCATCTTGATCACGGCGATTTATGTTCCTTGGAACCTTCGAAGGATTTTTCGCTGGATGCTGTTGTTGAGTCTTTTCCTTATGTATTGTAGCCTTTGTCTTAACGCTTTGTGCATATGACGGGCGAATCGAGTGTTCAAACGGGGGGGTTATAGAACTTGAAGGCTCATGGGAAAACGGGGGAAATAAATCTCGATTATTGGTTATTATTGGATCTTGTTGGGCGGTACAATCGGGGGGATTTGTAGATTCCGGGGGTACATAGCATTCTAGGGCTTTTCTGTACGTGCACCTAAACTCAGCCATAATTTCTCGCAGCTTTCTTTCCTTCTTATAAATAGGGCAGGATTTGCTCATAGATATGTGGTCGCCACTACAGTTAACGCAAGTAAAAGATTCGGTGTCACATCTTTCATGAGGTCCCCCACATCTAGGGCATTTCGTTTTTTTTTCCGGGCACATCTTCCGTGTATGCCCCAATCTCCAACATTGAGAGCATTGAGACACTTGGTGAATATATGGCAGAACCTTAACCTCTATGCCACACACACGTACGAACGCTGGTACAAAGTTGCCATCAAAGCATAACCGAATAGTTTCACTCGGACACCATCCAGAAACTCCTTCATCCCTATTGAGACGGTTTAACCTTTTAAATGATAACAGCTTAGCAGGAGAGGGGCATGAATCCATCCACAAGCATCCATGATTTCTTCATCTTTGAGGTCTAGATCTACGTATTTTATAAGACCATAGCATGTTGAAATTTCCAGGGCTTTTTGAAACCTCCAGCCTTTCGTTATGAGACTTTCACAATCGAATAGGGTCAGCATATAATAAGCATCGCAATTATTACGTAACACACTATAAATCAAGATCTGAATTATTTTGACGAATTTTGCTAATCCATTGCTTCATATGTTCGAAATATTGGTCTGCTCAACAACGTAAATACCGCAGTGAGTGTTGTTGATTTAGCATAATGAATCCGATTCCTACTGTAAGTGTGTTACGCAATTACCCCGCAGGTAATAGTTTAGTAGGTTATAATAGGTTTTTGTTATCAGAAAAATCCTAGTTAGTAGAGAAATTGTTAAATATATGAAAACAAACACACATCCATGCATAACAAATAAATAGCATGAATATATTGACGTATTTATAAGGCATAACATACGATAATTCTAAACCGAAAAACACCACCGATTATTAATCTAAAATTAAAGTAACTTACTTTACGAATATTGGTTACGCATTTATCTACTACTCTGTAAAAAAATCAAAATAAGTTAAAAAACATTATTTACATCGATCTTCCAACCGGGCTAAAACGGTTGACAGATTGAAAAATAAACTATTGTAGCGACGGCGACGATTATTTTTTTTTTACTTTTTTGTACACTTGACTTTTCAACGTATTTTTATTTCTGTCATCTCATGTAAAATAAAAGTTAAACATATTTTCTTAGAGGTTTCCGTATGTTATAAAAAACTTTTTACCAAAAAATTAAACAGAATCCCAAAAAACACTGCAAAGTGAAAAATAACTTTAATTTCGGTAGTCGGTGTCTTTAGTTTTGTATTTTCGTTTTTGGCACCGACTTCCGAAATTAAAATTGTTTTTCACTTTGCAATGTTTTTTGGGAGTCGGTTTAATTTTTTGGTAAAAAGTTTTTATTTCACTCTTTTTAGTTGGTCGATTTTTAATTTACCTAGTTACAAGAGCCTAAATGTCAACTACTTATATTCATTTACAAAATATTGCTTTTCTCAATGTTGGGCTGTTATTTGTTGAGGAGTTCTCCTGGTAGTTCACCATCAGCTTCACTTCACCATATGCATTGTGACGAGCATATTGTGCTTAATAACCACATTCAAGTAATCGAAGCGGAACACATGAACTACTTATTATTCCTACTTATATATTGAGTAGTTCCAGTGGCCATCGGTGGTCTTTATCATCAGGTCGACTTCAAAGGTTTTCGAATGCAACTACACAAGTTACTATAAAAAATACTCAAATCACTATAGGTGTGCCTATAATATTTGAAGAGTTTCCTCGATTTCTCCAGGATTCCATCATCAGATCCTGACCTGGTGACAATGGGACCAATTTCAAAGTATACCCTTTCAAACAAAAAAAGAATTTTTCAAATCGATTCAGTCGTCTCCGAGTAATCGGTGATCATACATAAAAAATATTAATAATATACGCGTCGAATTGATAACCTCTTCCTTTTTTTGTCGTCGGTTGAAAAACCCCTAAACTATAATAGGAATATTTCATTCGTCAATCGAAATTGCTGTCGATAGCCTACGTTAGTGGATCTACACAAGCACATCACTAATTCGTCGCAAGAAGTGGCGGCCTCACTACGCGATGAATCCGCATAATACAGTTTCGTATGTTATTTTTACATTGCTTGTCCAGTTACTTAGTGACGAACTCAGGTAGTGGTTAAGGAGCAATGTATTTATAGCACAAGTAGTACAGTCGCTCTGATATTTGAAAACAAAAATAACATAGTAAAACCAAGAAATATTTTACGATTTATTGTTTTTCATGATTATAAAGACAAATATTGTAAAATACTTGTACTTACATATGGTAAGTGATTCCATGATTCACATAGATTTGATTTTGGCTTCAGTTTTTACAAGATACCACAGAACAACTCGGCATTCATATATGTTATCACGATCGCCGTCGAAAGCGCACTAGTTCGCGGAGACGGCCACTTGCCTGTGACATGAGCCCTGTGGCCATGTCGCGCGGACAGCGATACGCCCCCTTACCACTTCTCCTATATTTTTTATTTCTGTGGTCACGACATTTCCGTTTATTTGCGATACTGCTCTCTCGCACTCCGTCTTGATCCTTCATACTTAGAGACTACGCTATCTCGCCTCCACTATTGCAGTCTAAGATTGCAGTTAAGACTCGCTGTCTGATATGCGGGGCCTGATTCAGTATTATCCATTGCTCTGAAACTTAAAGAAAAGTGTGAGATCCGATATAAAATAATAGCAATAATCATTAATGATCCGTTACGAAATGACGCCTGGCCGATTAGGAAGCCAATGAATAAGTAGGCAAACTCTGTTATGTATGTATGCGTTTAAGAATTCTTAACGTACCCTGTTCAAAATATCCCAGGTTGTTACTCAATTCGGGATTCTAGATTTCAATTAACCACTAATCACAACCAATTTGTCTTTAATTAACTGAGATTCAACAGGATTTTTAATTATAAACAATAAATCGATCTCAACAAACGAGGCGGTTAGCTCTAGCAGGAAGTAAGGTTACATGTTAAGTGTCAAGTCAAGTTATGTCAAGTGAAGTCAAAGACAAGACCATAGATAATTAATTGCCATACCAAAAAAATGCGTTCTGATATTCTCGTTGGACGGAACATACCCTCATTTGCCCATTTGGTTGAAAGATTTCCATATATTTGCGATAATAGGTACTAAGAGAAATAAACGATAATAAGGTGCATTGCGACATTTTATGAGTGTTTTGATGTCGTATAAAGTAAACTAATAATGAAAAACCCTAGTAGAATACTCCTGAAGCAGAGAGAAGAACTATCGGAGCAAGCCCCGATCAAATTCCTCCCTAACTTGTATGCGCGGTGTTGTACAATTCAATTTCGCATTCCCTATAGCTCTGGCAGAATACGCCACATACAGAGAGTAGAATTATCAGCGAGCGCCCCGATTAAATTTAACTCACACTTACATAAGTGTGAGTTAAATCAAGTTAACTAAATCAAGGATGAAAATGAAATAACAATAATAACTTTGTAACGTATTCCCAGGGAGTAGCCCTGGCAGAGAATACATTATGCACAGAGAGAAGAATTACCGGAGAGTGCCCCGGCCAAATTCAATGCTCATGGTTTTATTATGTCATTCATATGAGAGGTCATTGTGCACTTAATTGTCTCATTTCCAAGGAGTAGCCTTGGCAAACTGCGCCACAAACAAAGGGATGAATTACCGGGGAGTGCCCCGGCCGAATTCAGGCCTTAGTATCAAAATGTACAATATCCAAATAACACCACAGAATGTCAGCGAGCGCTCCGATTAAATTTAACTCACAATTATGTACTAAAAAACCAAGGATGAAAATGAAATAACAATAATAACTTTGCAGCGTATTCCCAAGGAGTAGCCCTGGCAGAATACGTTACGCACAGAGAGAAGAATTACCGGAGAGTGCCCCGGCCAAATTCAACACTCATTGTTTTATTATGTCATTCATATGAGAGGTCATTGTACACTTAAGTGTTGCATTTCCAAGGAGTAGCCTTGGCAAAATGCGCCACAAACCAAAGGGATGAATTACCGAGGAGTACCTCGGCCGAATTCAGGCCTCAGTATCAAAATGTACAATGTCCAAATAACACCACAGAACATACGCCGCTGCCATAGTTAAGTTTCTTTTGTATCTCCTTAAATAAAGTAAAAATATCGCAACATAAAAATTGCATAATTCTATTTCTAAATTAACACCAAAGAGATGAAATGGTTCATCAAGTACCTACTCACATGATTCACCAGGTGAGGGTACCTATGTAAACAATTTTACACTTCTGAGAATCGATCGAGTATTGTGAAAAAGTGGGTAATTACTATGGAATAACACTAGAGAAAAAAACTAAATAAAATCGAATGGGCAAAGATTAACGAGTAGTTTGTAAAAACAAAAACTCGCCAATCCCACTTCTGAACTGAAAGGAAACCACTCGATTAATTCTCAGATATTTTTATTTGGTATCACAGTAGCATAAATGATTTACATTATCTGTATCTCATGCCTTTTAAAAACAGACTAATTTATTGGTATCGTTACAGATACTACATTTTACAAACTTTAGAGTAATTACACATTTGTACATACCTTAGTTAACTAATAGGTACAATACTACTATCACTACCGTATTCTTATTCCTCTGACCGTTCACTTCAGCTCTCGTTGCAATACTGTGTCTGTGCTGGTGCTACGTCAACCCTTTTGACAATCGTATGTCATTGTGGGGGGAAGGTAGCACCAGCGCAGCCAACATTAGAATTATGAATGAAGGAAGTGCCGTGTGTTAGAATCTATATATTAAATCATACCTACATGTTAATAAATGTGAATAAGTAGCTACAGTCCTATTAAATTCCGTCAGATGGTCTTTCCGGTTTTAGATTTGTATACATAAAATATCTATTAATTATATTTATTAAGTAAATATTGTTAATTAATCTAAAATAATTAAATATACATTTTTATAAAATATTGTACTAGCACAGACACTACTTCCGGAATTATTGTCAACTTCCTTTATTTGTTTGTTCCGGTTTAAAACCGTTGGTGGGAAGTAGTGCGTGTGCTAATTGGGAGTGAACTCTCAACTGTAAAAGTGTGAACACGTATCACTAGAATATTGTGTTAAGTGAAATAAATTGATTTAAAACTTTAAACGTGTCTTCATTTCTGGTCGCTCATAGATCAGAAGTGGGATATAATCGTGACAAGCGATTAAAATCGCCCTCGGTGAAAGGACTTACCGCCCATAAAAGTGAGTACATTAACATGTTTCTTTCTTTTGCCCTGCCATGCCTTGTTATTGTAAACAGCTTCAAATTATTTAGATAATTAGAATGGAAATAGAATTGTGATAAATATATACAGTGAATGATAGTTACATATAAAAGTCGTTATTTTAAATATAAAGTGATTAAATGGCCTTGAGGAACTGTTCAGTTGTCATAAGTTTATTAGGTTAACAATTACGATATAGCTAACATATACATGCAACCGTATCCCGATTTTTTTTTCTGTGTTCTCTCATAAAATGTTTCAGGAAAACAATGGGTCGGAAAAGACGATTTAGTCAGCGTACAAGGAAGTCGGATGACTCGACGCCCAAAGAATCCGAGTCTCCAGTACGTAGACGGCATAAGTCTCGACGGGGCCGCCATGTGTCGCGTGGCCGCGATGTGTCACGAGGTCGCGATGAGTCGCGTGGCCGCGATGTGAAGCAAGGCCGCGATATGTCGCGTGGCCGCGATGTGTCGCATGGCTGCGATGTGTCGCGAGGCTGCGGTGAGTCGCGTGGCCGCGATGTATCGCAGGGCCGTGGCGTGTCGCGTGGTCGCGATGTGTCGCGTGGCCGCGATGTGTCGCGTAGCCGCGATGTGTCCCGAGGCCGCGGCGTGTCGCGTGGACGCGATGTGTCGCGAGGCCACGGCGTGTCGCGTGGCCGCGATGTGTCGCAAGGCCATGACGTGTCGCGTGGCCGCGATGTGTCGCGAGGCCGCGGCGTGTGGCTTGGCCGCGATGTGTCACGAGGCCGCGGCGTGTCACAGGGTCGCGAGGCGCCACGAAGCCATGACGTCTCGGGAAACAGCGGTTTACCCCGGGAATGTACACCAAACGCGTCGCACCCTGGGGTTACACACGCATCTAAATCAACCGTGAGTACCCCTAATATTCAAATTAATACAGACTCTAGTGCTTTTGTTTTGGTTTCTGCGTTTAAAGAACTTATTCAGAACATGAAAACAGATGGGATTAGTTAACGGTATCCGGTTATGAATGTTATTCCAGACTTTGATCCTGCCAAACGAAACCAAATCATTGAAACCTGGCTAGTTAAGGTGAACGAGTTTGCCAAAATCTATAATTGGACTGAGAGACAAATAATTCATTATGCTCTTCCAAAATTAGTGGGTTTAGCGCAAAAATGGTACCAGGGTTTACCTAGCTTACTGTTTTCATGAACTGAATGGCAGAATAAATTAAAAATGGCATTTCGAAGCGACGAAAATTACGGTCAATTGTTAACTGACATGCTTGCTTGCAAAGCTAGATTTGGTGACTCGTTAGAAGAATACTTTTATCAAAAGATAGTATTACTAAATCGTTGCAATATTACTGGCAAGAGTGCAATAGATTGTATCTTATTTGGCATCGAAGATAGATCTGTAAGGACTAGTGCGGAAGCAACACAGTTTACGGAACCTGATAAGTTATTAGTTTATTTAAGGAATGTGAGAACAACAAAGAGATCTGAGAAACCAAATCTACCAGTGCAACAAAGCAACGTCGAAAATAAACATTTTCGATTACGTACTAAATGCTATAATTGCGGAGAAGAAGGACATCCATACTTTGGATGTAAATAACCAATTAAACGCTGTAATAGTTGTCAAAGAGTAGGTCATTCAACCAACGATTGTCCGGGTAAATCAGACTCTAGAAATATTGACAGCAATAGTAAAACAGTCTCACGAATTTCAAAAGAACCGGACAATGATTCTTAATATTTTAAAGTAGCCACTTTTAAAGGACAAATTCTTAATTATTTCATTGACTTCGAAAACCAACGCATGGTGCATTGGTTAGTACAGCAATCTACTGCAAGAAATTAGTTCGATTCTTAGTCAAAATCTAATTTATCATAGGTACTAAGGGCTTTTGGAGACAGTGTTGTCAATTGTTTGAGTAAATTGAATGTTGTTGTAGAAATAGATTTGGTAAAAGGTTCCGTGGTAACTAAAATTCCATCCTGTCCAATACAGTAGAGTTTAGAGTGAGACATATTGATAACCAGCAGTTGCTCGCGATTTCGTTCGCATGGGAAGTTTTCCCGTGTAAATCCCGATCCCGTAGGAATTATGCAAAATCCCGTCTTAGCGAGCATCTACATACTAAAAGAAACCCCATGCTAATTTAAGAGCCCTACTACTCGTAGTTTCTGAGATTTCGTGATTAATCAGTGAGTGGTATTTCGCTTTTATATATACAATGTGTAACAGAATAAACGCAATTCCTGACAGTAGTTGGTTCAGAATCGGCTTACGAATCGATTTCCGTAAAAAAAAAATAGGTGTTACATTTTGACGGAAAAATCTTTCATTTAACCTAAAATGGAAACGGTATCATGACAAATTAATACAATCCTTAATTTAATTAATTCCTATTAAATTAATTATTAATTCCTTAATTTAAATGGGCTCGTGTGCGTGTCAGCCCCTAATGTTGCCTGAGTATATGCATCTGCGTAAGGATATATTATGACGCATATACGTTTTGCGTTTAGTAAGGATGACTATTTTATTAAAAAAAAAGTCAATTATTTGGTTTTCAATTTATTTAGTTACGGATGTTGTTTTAGATTTATAATTTAATATTCTAATTGGGGTATCTGAAGTGTTGCGCTTGATCTGTTACACCTTGTATAGATAATTGGGTATTTACGGTACAACAAAATGATCCAGAATTACAAAGAAATATTTCCATATTAAATGATAACAAAAATAACAATGTTATAGAAATCAAGAATACTTTTGTTGAAAAGGACTGTTGTTTACGAAAACGGATGACTGTGATCGTTGGGTTGTACCAAACAGTGCCCGATGGTAGGTGTTGAAGTCAAATCACGATAAAATTGAACGCTATATATATACTGGTAAAAAAAAACGAGTAAAAAAAAATAAATAAAAATAATATATGAACAGTCCTGTTTAGAATGTGCCCATGCTAAAGTAACCTCTAAAAAAGCAGGGAAGTTATATCCAATTGTAAAGATTGATCAGCCGTTTCATACCTTACACGTAGATCTTCTGGGCCCTTTTGTTCGAAACAAAAGCAAGAATACTTATCTTCTACTAATTATTGGCGCATTTATAAAGTTTGTCATAGTTGTACTAGTTAAAAGTACCAAATCCATTCATTCCATCTTAACATTGAAAATTACTTTCACACTTTGTGTCCAGACATGGTTATTTTCTGATCGTGGAACATAGTTCACATCTAAGAACTTTCAAAAATTAATTAAATAAATTCGTTGGGTATAAAACATGTCATAAACGCTTCGGTGACACCATGTGCCAACGATCAAGTTGAGCGATATAATTACACAGATTTAGCAGCTCTAACAGCTACAAATCATGTCATCTGAGATTCAGTGGAGTCTTAATAATAATCAAAATAAGGGAACTAGGAAAAGTCCCGCCTAGGCACTGTATGGTCTTGACTTGGCGGGTGTCTCAAGCTCTTTACTAGAACTTAGTGTTATAGATGAAACAGTAAATATTAATCCTTCTTTACGAGTTATTAGGAAATTGATCCCGAAACTAACCCCTTATCATATAGTAGAAGTTCTTGATAATGATCGATACGTAATTGAAAATACCCCGTTATCCAGGAAAGGTAATAGAAAATTTAGTGACATTTTCTCGGTAGATAAAATCCATCCTTGGTTGGTATTTAATAGAGCAGATACAGAGTCCGAGATTTCAAAAATGATGACACTGATTGACACGTTTGATTGAGTTGTGGTCTTATTAAGAGAATATTATATACGCATAAAGATGGCATATTGTTATAGTCATGAACAATGTAATTATAAACACTTCCAATGATTAGGTATCTTGTTATTACCCTGTTAAAAATAATTTAAATGTGTGGCCTGACTGAGAATATGTCGGAGGTCTCAGTTAGGACAGATATTTAAGGATATGAATGAGGCCTTAATGTCTTAGTTTTAGGATAAGGTAAAAATAGCGGTGTAATTAATTAACGGCCTGACTGAGAATATGTTGGAAGTCTCAGTTAGGACAGATATTTAAGGATATGAATGAGGCCTTAATGTCTTAGTTTTAGGATGAGATAAAAATAGAGGTAATTAATAAGTGGTCTAACTGGGAATATGTCGGAGGTCTCAGTTAGGACAGATATTTAAGGATATGAATGAGGCCTTAATGTCTTAGTATTTAAGTGGCCTGACTGGGAATATGTCGGAGGTCTCAGTTAGGACAGATATTTAAGGATATGAATGAGGCCTTAATGTCTTAGCATTTAAGTGGCCTGACTGGGAATATGTCGGAGGTCTCAGTTAGGACAGATATTTAAGGATATGAATGAGGCCTTAATGTCTTAGTATTAGGATGAGATAAAAAAGTAGTGTAATTAAGAAGTGGCGTAACTGAAAATATGTATGATGACTCGAGAACTAATACTCCAATGTAATAAAGCGTGAAACTATTGTATTTAATTTACCATTATAAAAACGCAATCAAAATAAATTAAATTTCCCGGGACGGGAAATTTATCAGGAAAGGCCGACTGTTAGAATCTATATATTAAATCATACCTACATGTTAATAAATATGAATAAGTAGCTACAGTCCTATTAAATTCCGACAGATGGTCTTTCTGGTTTTAGATTTGTATACATAAAATATCTATTAATTATATTTATTAAGTAAATAATGTTAATTAATCTAAAATAAATAAATATACATTTTTATAAAATATTGTACTAGCACAGACACTACTTCCGGAATTATTGTCAACTTCCTTTATTTGTTTGTTCCGGTTTAAAACCGTTGGTGGGAAGTAGTGCGTGTGCTAATTGGGAGTGAACTCTCAACTGTAAAAGTGTGAACACGTATCACTAGAATATTGTGTTAAGTGAAATAAATTGATTTAAAACTTTAAACGTGTCTTCATTTCTGGTCGCTCATACGTGTTAGCTTATTTCTTAATAAGTAAGATTTGATATTAAAATGATCTTTAACATTATAAAATGAGATCAATTATAAATAGGCATTTAACATATATTTGGATATTTATTACCTAGTTCCTAACACATATTACCCACAATTGATTCAATACCCCTTGGAAAAATCGAAGGAGCGCTAGCTAAACCAAAAATAAGTCGAGTGTGATTAAACAAACCCCGGGGAGTATTTATGCAAGTGATGTTTTGTGAGTTTTCATGAATCCTTAACTGTGTATATGCCATTGAAAGGTCCAGTTTACTAAATTCTTCGCCACCATGAAGTTTGGTAAACAGTTCTTGCGTGGTTGGAAAAGGATATTTTTCCACCAACAGTTGTTTGTTAATTGATACCGAGTAACCAGCACAAATGCGAACACTACCATCACGCTTAAGAACGGACACAATCGGCGACGCATACTTTGAATAAGAAACTAGTATCAAAATACCTAACCCGACCAATCTGTCCAACTCTTTGTTTACCTGGTCTCTTAAGGCAAAAGGCACTGGGCCAGACTTGAAAAACACAGGTTTTGCATCTGACTTAAGGGGTAACGTAATTTCAAATTTAGTAAAACACCCTAAGTTATCGGAAAATACTCTCGGGTATGCTTTCACTAGATCTTGCAATAAACTATCAGCATCGGTTATATTATTACAATTGCCGATCGTGGATATGAGACGTAATTCAAATGCACGTATAAAATCACGGCCTAGAAGTGGAGGGCCGCCATCACGAATAACATAAACAGGCAATCTGACGGTACGACCTAAGTATGAAATGTTTAACATTATACACCCTGTAACTACTACTTTAGTGCTAGTGTAAGTGAACAAGGTTTTATTAGGTTTTGATAACGGAATTACTGAGAAAGTACTGTTATATAAATTTTCTGAAATGACACAAACTGGTGAGCCGCTGTCTATTTCACATTTAATACTTTGACCTTCCAGGCATACAGTTTCAGTCATTGGTACTTCATTCGAACAGTTAATGTTTAAAAGTAACTCACCATCATCTCCCTCGTCATCAGAATTACCTTGCACAATATGATTCACTTTATTTTTAGTACATATTTTACGTAAATGTCCTTTTCGATTGCACAATTTACACGTATAGTTTACGAACCGACACTCCGACGATTTGTGATTCTTGTAACCACATACAAAACATTTTTCACTGTGTTGATCCTTACGCGATCCGTTCGATACTTTGGTACCTTGATCTATCTTGAACACAGAGTCATGATTTGCATCGATATTTCCCGTTGGTGCCAACGCGGCGCCTGCGCGTGCACAGCGGGTACTTTCCGCTAAATCTACCGCCTTACTCAGCGTTAAGTCGTCGATATTTCTAGCAAAGAGCTGATCTCGTTCATGACCCGGTAACATGCCCATGACGAACTCGTCTAGAAGGTATTCTTCCAACTTATTGAACGCACAGTACTTGGCTAGGCCTCGTAACCTTGCAGCCTACTGCGAGTGCGTCTCACTCGGCTGCTGCACCGCTGTGTAAAACTTGTACCTCTCCGCAAACCCACAGCGCTTCGGTACAAAATGGTCGTCCAAGATTTTCAAAATATCCTCGTAGCTCTTCGTATCCAAATCTTCTGGCAAGACCAGGTTACACGCCAGTTGATACGTGTTCTCCGTGAGTGCACTTAACAATACCGCTTTTCTCCTTACTCCAGCTTTATCGTTGTCCACGCCAATGCTGTTGGCAATGCACCATTGCTGAAGCCGCCCCTTGTAAAGCTTCCAGTCTTGATTATGGTGATTAGAATTGGATATAGCTCCCAATACAGAATTTACACCGAACATTTTTATATATTATTAATGTGGGTACTCGTCGCCAATGTTATATAAGAAGTCTACGGTGTTAACTCAAAGACGGAATGATTCGCACTGATGTATTCGTCACTCGCTCTTACTGTGTGGCGCAGACACACCTACTTATAACTAGATACATAACAGACACCAACATTTAACAAAAAAAAAAAGTTCTTAATATTCAATAATTATTTATAAATTATTAGGGATAAGCATCTACCTACAATTTTGGTTAACAAATAGAACTTATGAATTAGAAACAAAAGTGCTTATACTTAAACTCAATTACACTTTTTAGTTAGTTAGATACCCAAGGAAAGTAAAATTAAATATTTTTATTCTTTTTACTAATAGGTTGGAACCCTAACTTAAAAATCTATAAAAAAATAGTTACACTAAATCACAATATGAAAAATAAATCAAAATATTCTTAATAGAGGCAGTAATAGGAGCATAAATTTTGGTTTTGAACCTTTATTAAGCTACTCTATTAGAGCTTATTCTAATTATTTATTGTTCATCTACAGGAAATAGCTTATACCCGTAATTATTAAAGGCACTCGTAGTTTAATATTTAAAAAACTACTATTATTATTATTATAAAAATTAAATGTAACTATAACAAACATAACATGGCACTTGGTTGAATTATCACAATGCAATATATTGGTAATAACTATAAAAAAGTTTAAAGAAAATTAAATAATCAGTTTTGCTTAAAATATTAATTTAAAAAGTTGTCTTTAATTTCAGTCTTCATAAATCTCTGTGAGATCAGCTGAACTGTCGTTAACGGGTAGGGTTTCCCAAAAACCTATTATGTTTTCAGACATGAGTGGCCCAAGCTTGAAAAGTATAGCTGAGTTCCTCTTAGATGTTATACCTCGTGGAGAAAGCCTCTGCTTAGGCAATGGAATGCCAATTTTATGATTTTTAACTCTCAAGAAATCAAATTTTATTTGCACTTCAGTGTAATTTTCTATTTTATTTTATTAGGACATAAAACAGTTACATGTTATAATTTTAGTAAATATCAAACTAGTATAATAGAGGTAAACATGTAACCCACACCAATGTCCGCGGAATAATCAATTAAGTAGACTTAGAACAAAATCACGCATCTGGAGGCGATTTGGGTTAGTAAAATAAGTAGTAATTATTGTGCAAGCATATATAATAGCCATATTTTTAAATTTTGATTGAGATAATGAAAATATATCAAGATCGAAAAAGTGTGTAACAAGAAAAAAGGGCACAACTAACTATGTTATTTTAGTGAATAATGCCACTTCAAGTTCACTTTGGTCACAATGCTATTTCAATGTTAATAACACTTCAACTGAAACTTTCCTTCATACTGATTGTTTTAATTGTTCACAATCTGAAATCGCTGCAAAAATATATATTTTTAATGATTTTCAAAAATTACTCGACATGAGCTCATGTCTAGGCGAGCAGCGCCATCTCTTGTTCCAATTCGTATACGTAACGAGCCTCTTGCTTGGAGTGGAGCTAAAGAGTGGCAGACAAGCGGCGACACGCGTTCTCATACAAATCAGGAACTATTTCCTTTCTAACCTCTTTTATCTGTTCTGTGGTTTTTAGTCAGTAGAAGTCTTACACTCCACCCGCATGTCATCAATATAATTAATTTGATGATATTGTCACGAATAAAAAACTGATTTAGCTTGCTTACCTATTCAATTTAAATTAATGCAAAACATTTATTTCTGACTTAAAGTCCATAAAGTGTAAGTAATACATTGAAAGAAAACATAAAGCTATTTTAATAAATTAATTATACACGCACACATGACAATAACAAAACAAATTATGATAAAAAAAGAGATTCAAAGACAGCCGATATATATATATATATATATATATATATATCGGCTGTCTTTGAATCTCTTTTTTTTTTCTCTTTTCATATCGGACTATGGATATCCCCCAGGTTGCTGTTGGGACCGTCCTTTACCCTTCGTATCAGCGAAGGGTTAGTATACCCTGAGTTACCTTAAATTCAACGTAATACGAGTTTGTACTTTGAGTTTTAAATTTCATGTCTATGACTAAAATCGATTAGTATGACTATAGATATTTAGGTTAGGTACATCTGCTTTATGGCAGACCCTCCAACACTGCGTCTTCCAGTATTCATTCAAGAAACTACTAACATTTCTCAAGACGTTTCAATTAGTAGGAACCACAGAAATCTTAATAATAAGGCAATAGAAGTCGCAAAGACGCGTGACCTTGTCACCACGCATGAGACTCATAGAACACAAGTGCGCGTAGATCGTTTGTTGCGGTAACTTGTGTTGTTTGGAACGCGGAGAGGTAAACATGGTGTTTTCCAACAGCGAAATTTCTTTCCAAATATGTATCTTTTCTAATAAAAAAACTTTTTAGCAAAAAATATAACCGACTTCCATATCAAAACACTACAAAGTCAAAAACAATTTTAATTTCGGTAGTCGGTATATTTTGTATTAATTTCATCTTTTTCACACCGCCTTCTGAAATTAAAGTTATTTCATCATCAGTTCCACTTCATCAAATGGAGCTTTTCAAGAGCAATTGCGCAAGTTACTATAAAAAATACCCAAATTGCTATAGGTGTGCCTATAATATTTTTGGAGAGTTCCCTTGATTTCTCCATGATTCCATCATCAGATCCTAACGTGATGACAATGGACCAACTAGAAAGTGAGAAGATTAATTTTAAGATATTTCATATGCAAGTACTTAATTTTTTTAATAATGTAATATTAAGATTTCTGTGGTAGGAACCTGTATTAATTCAACGTAATACGAGTTCGTGCTATTGATATTATGTCAGGCACTAAGTATGTTCGTATTGACTTTTGCGTTCTTTTTCCATGACTGAAATCTATTAGAAGGTACCTATGACTACAGATATCGTGATTAGGTACGTCCATTTTTTCGACGGTAAAATCATCAAATGATTTGGGTGGAGCTGGAAGGAGCAAGTGTCAGACTTCTAATGAATTAAAAAACCACTTGCTTTTAGTGGTAGAGATTGAAAAGAGGTGCCTTATTTAATTTGTCCTACTTTGTATGAGTTGTGTATTTTTTTTGTAAATCAACCAAAATTAAAAAGCTAAATAAATAAATACACCAAGAATATAAGAAAAAATATTTATTTACCACCACAGTCACTGACATAATAAAAAGAAATTAACTAATAATATCAGAATCAAATTAATGGAATCTATATAATTATAATATTCGGATGAAAGAGTCCGACCCGAAACTGTAACACAGCTAATTATTATAAAATACCTTAGTACTGACGCAAGCACCACGCCCCCTTACCATATCTCTTGCGTTTTTATGATCTGTGTTTTTACCCGACTGCGGCAAAGCCGGAAAGGAGGAGGGTTATGTTTTTAGCGCGTATGTATGTATGTGCGCTCCTTTATTCCCTCGTAACTATAAAACCAGTGGACCGATTGTGATAAGTGATACGTTGCTGGATTTGCCTTGATTGTTGGAGTGTGAGTACTGGATATATTAAAATAAAATACCACGACGACAATCAGACCCCATATTGTCAAATATAAAAATCTAAAATCGACAAAGTAAGTAAAGTATCGTTAAATAGGTATTTAAAAATGATTTTCAGGTTTTTTTACCATTTTTCATTTTAAGCAACCGTTTATGATATATAACGTTTTAAAATGGAATTAAATCGTATAAAAGGACCGAAAATTGTTAATTACTATTTAAACTACTGAGCTGAAATTAAAAAAAAAGTAATTAAAAAATCTAAATATCCGACTGCTCAACTGAAATGCAAGAAACAAGCAAGCAAGAAACAAGCTTTTCAGTTGAGCAGTCGGGTTGTTTCGGGTCGGAATCGTTTAACCAGGATAGTATCGGTGATATATGAAGACTAGAATGTATACTTTTTTCATCTGAGTGATAGCAGTCATGTGAACAAAATGGAATAAACCTGCCAATGCTTAGGACCTTTTTGATGCCAAATTTATTTAGTTAAGACTTTTATGTCAGTGTATACACATACAAAGTAAAATTAGTTCATCAAAGTTAAAAATATTAAATACAAAATAATTTTATTTAAAAAAAAAATACAAAGACTTATAAAACCCCTTGTTCACGTTGTATGCTTAACAGTCTGGTAGGTATATTTTACTTCGCGTCAGCAGATTAGTCTACACTCAAACATCTGAAAGAACCAGGCATGCCCATGTATTCCTCATTGAATTTCTCTGCATTTCTTTTAGTTTCATCTGTACAAGCTTTGAACATAATTTTTAAATAATCTATATGTTTTTGGGAACTTACTTCTCGAAACACTTCCTCTGTAAAGAAAAAAATATGTTAGTTATTTATACAGTAAATTCTGTCTACCAACCTAACCAAAGGCAGTAATGCCCAGTAACTTTGTAGTGAAGGCCAGATAGGAAGTCATTTCATGTGCAAACTCGACGAATAAAGGAAAAGAAACGGTTTTATGTTTTCAAGTTACTATAGAGTATAGTGAATAGGTTACTCTACGTAAGCGTGATCCATCTTCGACAACATCATTGGGTGAGATGGAGGTACAACGCGAGCCTATAATCAGTAAAAAATAAACAATATTACAAACCATACAAGGAGTCCAAAGGTTTCTGTTTTCCTCCGTAATCTTCAGGTAGAAATTCTTTGGGTACTACTTTATGTAAATCTTCTACGGATTGTTGTACATATATTCTGTTAGCAATCTTCTCGCTAACAAATTGTTTGACGATATTGATAAGCATTCCAACAGCTTTTGACTCTGTCATTATGTTAATGCTTTTTAGTCTAGTTCCGTAGCCTTCCTGTAAACATATAGGTAGTTAGTTAAAAATGAATTTGGATACAGCAGTGGTGAGAGTGACCCAGTGGTGTCCGCCAAGTGCTGTTGTTGTGGTCGCAGGTTAGAATCTAGTCAGTCAAATTACTTTCTGTAATTCATATCAATACTACTGCTTTGCAAACGGTGAAAAAAAGAAGTGACATGTTTTAGGAACTGAAAGACGAAGACATGTATGATCCATTCCCTCTCATAGAGGAGGATCGTGTTTCAGCAGTAGGAACTTTATACCCTGATGTTTATGATGTTACGATAGTTACACTGTTTGAGGTTTTCCACAGTTCGCAGTTCCAGTGGCACTACCAACACAACATGATGAACTGGGAAGATGGGATAGCTCAAAATTAATATTGTTAATTAAGTGTGTTTAAATTTTTATGGTACAATAAAGTAGTATATTTTATCTACCTACCTATCTATCTATCTATATCTATCTATCTATGATACAACAATTTGAGATGTATTGAGAAGATGAGTCGAGATGAGATGCATTTCACACCAGATCTACCAGTTTTAAATTTAGTTACGTTACGGTAATCGAGGTGGTGTATGTTAATCGAATACATTCTTTTCCTTGATTAAGTTTTATTTTAGTGCCACTCTCTGCACTAAAATAAAACTTAATGAAGTAAAACAATGTGACGGTAGATTCTATGAAGCATCTAGCGGACTAAACTACTACTTCGACTAAATGGAAACCTTGTATACTCGTCTTGTCTATCTGTTCATCCGTATGTCACGGACGGACCATCTTCAAATTCTAATTTACCATTTTATTCGAAAACTATTTAGACTACACAATTGAAACTTGGTAAGTAGTATTCTGTGCACTCGCAATTGGCAATTTTTTGATACTGTATATTACTTAATTACTGATTATTAATCTCTTCTTATAAATAGAAATCAATTTAATATGTTCATTAGTCTCGCTAAAACTCGAGATCGGCTTGAACGGTTTCATTCACTATTATTCTATTATGTATCTTCTAATAGAGGACAAATCTGTATTATATACAGGTTGAGCCAGAAACGCGTACGATTTTAAAAACACTCTTGCGTTTGAAGCTTTTGAGAGGGGACTGCACGGGTGGTAGGGTTAAGTAGCTCGGTTCTCGCAAATTTAGTCGCACTACACCGGAGCGCAACGTGCATTCTGCGTTAAACATTATTACAAAAATCGAGACTCTTGCGCTATTGTTCGGCGTTTATTTCGGCGTGAGTTTGGATTACATGACCTAAATTAGTGTCCGAAGGAAAGTGTGATTCGATCGTGGGTCAGAAAATTCGAAGCCCCTGGTTCGACTCTCAAACAGAAGCCTGCGGGACGCCCAAGGTCAACAAGAACGGAAGACACAATTGAACAATTTAGAGCTTCAGTTCAACGTAATCCTGCTCTATCGACTCGAAAGCGTTCAGCTGAACTTGTGGTATCCAGAACATCTTTGCGTCGCATTTTGTTGAAAGATCTGAAATTGCCCCCTATAAAATTCAACTTGTGCAGGAATTACAGCCGAATGCTCCAATTTTACGACCAGCTTTTGTTGAAGCAATATTGGAACGCTTTCGGAGTTTTAATAATATTCTGTTCTCCGACGAAGCCCATTTTAACATAAATGGGCATATGAATAAACAGAATTGCCGTTACCGGGCTGCAGAGAACCTACGTACAAAACATCAAAAGCCTCTGCATTCGCCGAAAGTAACCGCCATGTCAGCGCACGGAATTATCGGACCCTACTTTTTCGAAAATCGACAAGGCCTATCTGTCACTGTAAATTCTGACCGATACATAGCCATATTAAGGGATTTTTTTTCCACAACACCAACAATTTGAAGGCTATAATCGTGCGACATGGTTTCAACAAGATGGCACGACATGCCATACAGCTAATGCCACTTTGGCGGTCGTAAACGAGATGTTTGCTGGAAAACTGATATCACGCCGAGGTGACATTGGATGGCCTCCTAGAAGTCCGGATGTAACGCCACTGGACTTTTTTTGTGGGGTTACCTAAAATGTAGAGTCTACTCCAATAATCCAGCCACGATTAACCAGTTGAAGTCCAATATCCGGGAAGAAATGACAGCTATTACCCATGCAATGTGCCAGCGAGTTTTTACCAATTTGAGGTTCAGATTCGAAGAATGTTTGCAGCGCGATGTTGCACACCTGTATGACGCTATTTTTAAGAAATGAATTTCCCAGATGCCTATTTTTATAGAAATAAAAATTTGTATGTGAATTGTACTTAGTTTTTTTAACGACTTTTTCAAATTCGCAATCTTTCTGGTCCACCCTGTACTATATAATAAAAGACGTTTGACCTGTATACTCAATTCCTTTTCCAATGAGTGGCTTATTTTGTTTTTGATTCAAATAATTTGTTTCCTTTACTGAAAAAAAAAACATTTAAAGATATCTTAAAATTGAATACTCACCACTAATATTGAAACAAATTGTTGCAGTTCCACGGTGTCTATTTTTGTAAGAAAATCAAGAAAATTCATCCTTCTGCAGTCGTATATTATTATAAATCCATCAGCGTAATCGTTAGCTTTTAAGTATTCAGCCAACTGAAAATTATATATTTTTATTGCATTAGAAAAAAAATATAAGATCTACATTGAAGTAGAAGGAGAATATCTATCTCGGAAATGAAAGAAACTGCTACTCTTCACG
Organism: Tholera decimalis; assembly: GCA_943138885.2. Lineage (NCBI taxonomy): Eukaryota > Metazoa > Arthropoda > Insecta > Lepidoptera > Noctuidae > Tholera > Tholera decimalis. The sequence goes on from OW964568.2 coordinate 8,334,930, forward strand.
GAACTTTTAGGATAGTAACTTTAAATAGTTATTTAAAATAACTTTTTAAATTAATTAATGGCTAAGGTGTCGGTTTTGTGATCGAGAGATTGGGAGTATGAACCTCACCCATTATACTATTGCCGTGAACAAATTCCAGACACAAGCATATTTAGTATAGTTTTAGGTGTTAGCAAGATTGCTAGTACCTAATGTGTATGCTATTCACATCACTAATTCTCTTTAAAAAAATATGATGATAGACTAATTTAATAGATCCGATCTTACTAACACCTAAAACTATACTATAGTTTTAGGTGTTAATGTGATAATTCTCTTCGTTCTTCTTAATTTGAAAAATTCGGTCTCTGGTATCAATGTATTGAAATTTCTAATAAGTTCCACACATGAAGACATAGGATTACAAAACCCTTGCTATATCGTTTATTATCATCCAAATAAGCCGTGCACTTGGTATGCATATACCCTTTAAATTACATGTTGTATATTTACGTAATTATGTACTTACAATTGTGACGCATTTGAAGTAGTCCATTAAAGATGTATCCGTCAATGGTTCGTCATTCACATTAATTAAAACTATTCTGTAGAAATCGTCTGTTAAATTGGGCATTGGAGCTAGCTTTCTGCAAGTAAGAAAAAAAAACCATTTCAATATGGGCGGCGAGCAGGGGTAGCACATCGTCCGGTAAAGTCCAGGCCCGGGTTGACGGCGCATCATGGTCCACGCGCGCCTCAAAGAGCAGTCAGTAGCATTGACGGGGCCCGAAAGGGCCATTGCCTTCCGGGGTTGCGGGAATGTTCTAACGAGCTACCGAGGTCCCGGAACGTAAGGGCAGTGAACGAACAGGGGGTAAAATTGGCAGCACCTTTGGTTAAATTTTTGATGTCAAATTCGATTTCTGAGTTTAGACACATATCTACACTTCATCCAGTACAATTAGATCAAAAACCTGATAACTGCATCTCCCTTTCACTACTGGTCTACCAGACGAACTACTGGGTACCATCCATTCTTGGTTGATATTACCATCTTGTCGTACCAAGTGCTTCTCCTCCACATTTATTGTGCGCACTTCCAAGTTGTGGAATTCTCTGCCAGCTTCTGTGTTTCCTGCCACTTATGACCTTTCAACCTTTAAAGCACAGGCATCTTCTGGCTTCGCTCGTTCCATCTTAGACCTCATCTATCGCTTACCATCCGGTGAAATCGAGGTAAAGAGTAGGCTCATCCTGAATAAAAAAAAATATAACTCACCCAACTTTTAAAATGTCTTGCAGCTCCACTATGTTGGTCGTCGAAAAGAACTTGGGTAATAGCGTCTTCATAGTGCACAATCGGTCTATCTGCTTCTTTGATTTTTCTAAGGAACCTTTGCAAGATATGATCGTTCTTTCTAAGTATTCCTTGCCTGAAAAGGTGAAATTTATTCCAATGATCAATTATTTTTCTTCTATATCAATAATTATTCCATAAAGACCTATGTACAGTGTATATAATTCTGTAAGAAACTCTCTTCCGCACGCCCTAGCCGTCGCGAGTGACATTCCGGGCATCGAGGATCGCAAGCCGATCTCCGGCCACCGTAGCCGTGATCTTGCTGACGGTGAGCGGCGTTAGCTCACCGTCACAGTTAGGACCAGGCCCGGGTCGGTAGCGTGACGCGTGCCTCAAAGAGCATTGACGGGGCCATACAGGGCCATTACCTGTCGGATCGTGGTAATGTTCTAAAGAGATACGGTGTCCCCGCAACGTAAAGGCAGTGAAGGAAAAGAGTAGGTTTTTATTAAGTAGAAGTTTGACACTCCCTTCCGCTCTAGCAAGAGCGGGAGAAGTCATCCGATAAGATAAGATAAGATAAATTTTATTTCCAAGATATATGTACATTGTTTCTTAAAAATAATACAGTGCTTAATGATAGTGCTTAATAATTGTACACAAAAGTTGTAGAACTTGAGGCCGAACTAGGCAAAACCTTTATTTCGGCTCTCAAGGCCATTCCCCTTGAGTAACCGATACAATGGACGACTAATAGCAACTTAACATAAAATAAGTAAATTAAACAATGACAAAGAAGAAAGTATATGTGTAGTATGTCCTCTTTTTGTGTGATATATGGGTTGGAGTGTATGAGTGTAAGAGGATGTGTGCTTGTTAGATAGAAGCGTGATTGTTGCACGTATAGCGTATTGATATTAGATGGAATTAATCAAATAAAAATAAAAAAGTTTATAGTTTATACCGGTATTTCTAGCAGTTCTTCTGTCTCCTCATACGTAAGTTTCTGAAGATAAGTACTTACTATAGTTTTACAGAACTTACTGGTCAATGGATATATATTTAGAATTTTATTTATCTTGTTGTAAATGTAGGGGCCAATGAAGGTAATAAATTTAGTACTAAATTTTGTTTTGAATGATTTTTTTTGTGGACGTACTAAGTGTTTTTTTTTTCGTTTATTTAGAATTGCAGTGTTAAAAATTAATGTTTTGTGTTGTTTCATTATAATATTTAGGGTGAAGAGCTGTCTGACAGTTAATACATCACAAAACTCATATAAGAGTGTGAGACGTGGGAAACAATCTCGGTTTAAAAGTGCAATTCTTCAGTGTGGCACGCTGGGCAATCTCAACATGCTTTATTATGGTTTTTGAGGATCCACCCCAAGATGTTATACAAAATGTAATAAGGGACTGGCAGAGAGCAAAGTATATTCGCTTCAGTATATGGGGTTCGGTGACATATCGCAGAGTTTTAAAGACGTAAATTAGTTTCCTGATTCTACCACAAATAATCTTTATATAGTCTTTAAAGTTTAGATTATTGTCTAGGGTAACGACAAGGTATTTTATAGTATTGACAGGTTCTAGTTTTGGACAAGAGCAATTTTCTATAGATAAACATTCATGTGGTATGATACTATGAATATCTAAGTTAGGTTTTATGCTAGACCTTATACTGAAGCAAACACTTAGTTTTGACCACATTTAAGGTCAAAACATTGTCCTCAAGCCATTCTCGCACGTCATCAAAACCAGATTGAGCTGCATTGAAGACCTCTTCCCATGTACTGGCAGAAAACGTGAGAGCAGTATCATCCGCAAATGAGATTATTTCGCCATGGGGGAGCTTTTGAGTTGTGAAATCGTTAATATAAACGAGAAAAAGTGAGGGTCCCAGGATACTTCCTTGCGGAACGCCGTGTGTAGTTGGAAGGTCGCCACTCGATGATTTTTCCCTCGCATTTTTTTTAATACAAAATGGTTCCCTTAGTATTCATTAATAATGCAAAAACGATGAAATTCTAGGACTTTGAAAACAGATTAAGAACTCAAAATCTAGTGCTGATAGACATGTAGTTCCTTACAAGTTCCTTGTTTCAAAATCCTCAGTCGCAAAATTTGCCCCCGCGAAGCCTACAAGTGACATGCTAGAGCCAGATCCTTGAGTCAGAAGTAAGAGCCGCTATACAACACCTTAAGTACGGCAAAGCCACAGGGAAAGATGAGATTCCAATTGAAACTATAAGGGAAATGGGAGACCGTGGCGTTCATATTTTCCACACCATATGCAACAAGAAGTGCAAGCACGAAGAAGTGTAACAACATCAGACTTATTCTACTCTACACATAATAAATGAGCGATTGAAAGCATATTTGTCCAAAGAAATTGCGCCAGAACAAGCCGGATTTGTAAAAGGTAAAGGAACCCGTGAACAAATCCTCATCGTACGTCAAATCATTGAGAAGGCTCGAGAGTTCAACAAGCCGAAATACATATGCTTTGTTGATTTCTCCAAAGCGTTTGACTCGGTGAAATGGCCAACGTGGTGGAAAACATTACTGGACATGGGTACACCACAACACCTGGTGCACTTGCTCAGGGAGCTCTACGAGGGGGGAACAGCTTCAGTGCGGACAGACGACATTCTCTCAGATAGTTTCCATCCAAGTGCAGGCGTGCGACAAGGATGTGTAATATCACCATTGTTATTCAAGACTGGGTAGATGGTGCTGTGATTGGTGAGTACGTAATTGCAAACTTGCGATACGCAGATGTCACCTTGTTTGGGACTAACCGGCCTTACGGAGGAATTACTTCTCAAAATGCAGCGCGTAAGCCTAACGTTTGGGTTGAAGATAAATTGATCTAAGAACCCGACAACTCGCCCGAAGTAACCCAGATTACGAACTGCGAGTTGGTTTAGACCAACGTATATCTTAGAGTTTTAATCTCAAACAACGGCGGTTGCATAGATGAAGTGAAGCGACGTATGGCCATAACTAGGACTGCGACGGAGATATACCTTGTGCCGGGGGCAACGGGAACATGGCAAGTTCGAAATAAAACAAAGTTATTGTTATGTAATAACAAACATCTAGCTAAAAGTGATTATTATCATAATTAAACTTAATGTGTGAAATTTAGTTCGTGTATAAAAATTATATCTTACTAATATCATAAATGTGAAAGTTTGTGAGGATAGGTAATGTTTTAACGAATAGATGTAGTATGTATGATTGTCACTTTTTCACGCAAAATCTACTAAACATGTAGTTGGGGACAGGAGCTAGTGTAATAAAATATTTTTATTTATTTATGTACACACGTGACACTTACGAAAGAAAAAAAATATAAATACAGACAAAAGAGCACAAAGTTGCTGCATATTTCCTAAGAAATTTCTTCCAGCAGACCTTTTTAGGGTTCCGTAACCGTATGGATAAAACGGAACCCTTGTAGTTTCGTAATGTCTGTCCGTCTGTTTGTCTGTCTGTCTGTCTGTCTGTCCGTCCGTCCGTATATCACAGCTATTTTATTCCGAAACTCTTAGGACTATGCATTTAAAACTTGGTAGGCAGATGTATGCTATGAACCGCTTTTCGATTTTAAGACAAAAAATATTTAAAATAAAGGGGGCTCCCCAAACATAGAACTAAAACTGAATTTTTTTTTCATGAATCCTATGCTTGTGTGGTATTTATAGACAGGTCTTTAAAAATGGCCATTGGGGTTTCTAAAACTACTTTTCATAAAGTAAATCGTTTAAAAGATATACGCTTGCAAAGTGGTAAAATGTGTCCCCCCCTCTAACTTCTATAATAATGGAGTGAAAAATAAAAAATAAAATATATGTCTGTAAAAAAGATAATTTAAAAAGATCAGCAGTTTGGTATTTTTCAGCGAGTTGCTCAATCTCGCTGCAGATGTTCTCGAATTGTAAATTTTTATCTCTTCTTCTCAGTTTCTAGATTCACTTTGTGAGCCTTGAATATTATTTTTCAAAATTGGCCACTTTTCCACCGGCTTTGAGTTCTTTCTTCAGTTTTATATCAGACCACACTTCATCTGACATCCAGTCTTTTCTGATGTCAGTCTTTTTGGTCATCGTAGCTAAAGCTTCATTGAGTATAGACTTAAACTTTTGCCACTCTTTCTCTGGGCTTGTTACATTTCCAGTACAGGCTAGTTTTGGTTCCGTGATCTCTTGATAATGGTCGTATGAACGTGGCGTTAGTCTGACTGTGTGTTTACGTTTCTTGCGATCTGACTTTAGGCGCACGCTCAGATCCGTAACTAAAAGTTGATGGTTTGAACCACAGTCTGGTTCTGGGAAGGTGCATTTAAAAGCCAAATAAATATAAAATTGTAATTCAGGTGTCATTTTGATCTTGAAATCGACTACACAAATTATGCATTTACATTTTTATCTGCACTTTGCTTACTATCTGGAATCCGTGAAGGTTAAAGTGTCACAATTAATTAGTATGGAGTTGTATGCACTTAATTGTAGCAAAGGCCAACAATTATGCTTATCCGTAGTCTTTGTTTTTCTGATATGCAACACTGTGAATCTGCGTTCAAGATTTTTCAACTAGATGCCGATCATTTTACCGAAACTTAATAGTGATAATTGAGAAGCTGGGTTTTTAACTGGTTAACACTTGTCTGGGATTTTATAATTTAGTAATATTATGTTAATCAGTTGAGGATTTATTATGGTTATTTTTACTCGTTATTGGTCCCTAAAGAAATAAATAAAAATAAATTTATTTAGGACCATAAATACATAAAATGTTAGTAACTTATACCTATTAGCTAATCATCTAGTGTACCCATCACCCTCCGCACAAACTGCTTCATAATAGGTGAGGACACACATAACAGCATCCTGAGAACGGCGAGTGAGACTCACCATTCTCAGGTTGCTGTTACGACTTTCCCTTACTCTTATCAGAAGTGAATTCGTTTTCTTTCGTAAAATCGCATATTTTTATTCATAAAATAAAATACCGTTACCGAATAATAGTTATTAAATTACCGTTTATGCCCGCGACTTCGTTCGCGTGGGAAGGTTTTCCCGCGTATATCCCGATCCCATGGGAATTCCGGGATAAAATGTAGTCTATATGTTATTCCAAGACGTGAACTATCTACACTTACCAAATTTCATTCTAGCCTTTGTTTAGTTTTTGCGTGAAAGAGTAACAAACATCTATCCATCCATCCATCCATTCTCACAAACTTTCACATTTACAATAATAAGTAGTATAAGTAAGATAAAATGTTATTTGACATCCGTGTAAAAAAAAAACGTATTATTTTCTTGTAATAAAATACAAAAAAAATAATTAAATTTATAAAATTTTATGTCATTATTTCTCAAATTCAATATAGTTATATTGAATTAGAGAAATAATTAATTATCCCCGGTTTTCTAAAATACAAGTCACGGCATAAATTAGGCACCAGTCTTCCACAAATAAACATAGTGTTAATGATTATTTTATTTTGTATTAATATTTTTAAACGTTATTTCTAGAAGAAAATAAACATTTTATTTATTTCTATTTGCTAAACATTACTGAGGATTTGAATTTATAAATATGGGCTAAGATGTTTGATTGTGGTTGGGTTGATTTTATTAAATAGCAAAATCATAATTAGGGTGATCAGAATGATTAGCTGTGGGAACATGATAGCCATTAAGTTCCTTGAGCTGATCTTGTGTTCCGGGGCCGCGGTATCTCGTTAAAAAACACAATAACCCGGTGGAACGTGACAGCCTAGTCATGTTATGTCAATGTCATGTTAATTAGTAGGTATCTAATCCGTGTATTGTTATTATCTGGGAAAAACCTTCAAAACGCCAAGCGACTGTAGTGCAACTTCGTTCGCGTGGAACTTTGGTATATTTTTCCCGGGATGTATTAACATAGGCTACTTCTTATTTGTAAGAATTTGTCACGCATGTCTTACTACCTAGAATAATTTCTAGGTAGTAAGACATGCGTGCATAACGTGCTTCCCGAGGCACGAAGGAATCGTGAAATATTAAGATGGTTACACATCCATGGACCTAACCTCGGCAAGCGTTAATTTTTTAATAATTATCGATAATAAGGTCACCTTTGACCACCATCTTACGTGATAGAAAGTGATAATGTGGTCGAAGATGAAGTACGCTTACCTAAAAGTAACCTATTCACTCATGACTTAAATTTGAAGATCCCTCCGTGTGCTTCTAATTAGCCACGAGCTCCTCATACAATAATAATATAATCACTACTGCTACTTACTAAAATCTTTCTTGAGAATGTGGTCCTGTTTTAATAACCACGTCTCCAAAATGTTGATAGCTTCTTCCATCCTTCCTGGTTTCTCCAAATTGTGGATTTTTCTAATTTTGTAAATGATACCCGGAGTCAGTTTCAAAACTGGATTTTCTGGTACCGATTCCATGTTTTCAGCAAACTTGAATATTACAAAAAGTGATTAAAACACTCGTCCAATTTTAATTTGTATAATACAAAAGTGTTCACAGATATGGACGTTCAGTGGCTCACTGGATTAGATACAAAGTTAATGCTATTCTTATAACCAGTTTACTGTTTGTTGGACCAATGTTAATGTACAGTCATCAGCAAAATAATGCTTGAACTGTTTTGCTAATGAATACTTTGGCAATGAACGATTTATCATGGAGCAATGAATATTATATTATCTTGTAGTGTTCCAAAGGTGGGCAAAAGCCTCCCTCCATTTCTTCCAGCATTTACTTTTCTGAGCCTCATCGTTCCAATTTCTAGGAAGCCATCCAGTTCGTTCCACCACCACCTGCGTGGTTTACTCAGGACATGTGTTGCAGTCCCAGGTCACGACACTGTTTTTGTCTTATTCAGGGTAATAATTAAATAAAATCAAGTTAATATAATCAGCATTTTTAATCTTTTACATCATAAGAAAAAATCATAATATTTTATACAAACTAAAACGTAGCTTCTTCTTTGACGTTAATTTCAATAATAAAAAAGTAATTAAACCTTTCTTATGTAATATAATCTTCTTCGATATTCAAATAAGCCGAAAAAATACATATTATCTAAAAATTGCTAGTTCTCTTTAAGAAAAAGTGAATTTCACAACAAAGTTAGTACTTACTTCCTTTTTTGACGTGGGGTCTGTGGGACTCTAGCACACTTTGGAAACGTATGTTTGCTGTGTCAGTGACGCAAATACTAAACCATTGTTGTACGAGTCTCGCACCAAGCGGTGAGGTAACGTCGCAGCTCCAGCTACTCCGAGGGTCAAAAAAGCATCTGAAACCAGTTTTTTTTTGACATGACAACGTCTTATAATTCGATGAAGCTGGCTGCACGCACGAAAATACATGACTCATGCGGCGTTACCTCGCTCTGAGGCATTCCATCGCTCTGAGGCGTTCCAAAGCAAATCAAATTGGATCAACAAGTTAACATTTATGTATGACTCAACGAGTCAAGTACTAGGCTATCATAAAACGGTAAGAGATGACGTCACTGTGTAGGGATTCTTTGACATTTATGTATGACTCAATAAGTCAAGTACTAGGCTATCATAAAATACTAAGAGATGACGTCACTGTGTAGGGATTCTTCCATTGTCATGAGAAGTGCAGTAATAGTGATGTAAAATTAAAATTTTCTTTTGAAAAATGCAACCATTCCATAAGTATTTTCTTATGACGTTGTCACGTTCAACTATCGTCAGTAAACCGACTTTACAGACAACCGATTTTTTAAGTTATAACGATTCTTGTGTGACTGGGGTATATCAAACCCGACATAGTTCACGGAAAGTTAACAGCATACGCTTTTAGAACCAGTTACCAAAGTCTGTCACAGAACTTTCAAACCCACATCAAAGGTGTCTTTATCAAAAAAGTTAATTAAAAGATTAAAAAGTTTGTCATGTTTATGATCAATATTATGTTGTGAGACATATGAGCTTCACAACCTATAACGATGGGTTTACAGCTAGTGGATTCAACATTTAATATTCCCTCAGTTGTGGTGTAGATGTTTTTTGGAGTGTAATTTCAGCCAATTACATAAAACAAAGCAAGAACCAACCGACATTATGTGAGAGTAAACTCGGATGGTTAGTTTCTGGCACAGTAAACTGTCACTCACGTCAGGTACGTCTCATTCACTTATTTGTAATTTTGCTGAAAGTAAGACAAGTACAGATTTATCCAAATTTTGGGAACTGGATTCAGTTCCTGAAGAGCATTGCCTTTCCTCAGAAGAACGGGCATGCGAAGATAGTTTTTATAAGAATACAAAACGTAGAGATGATGGTCGTTTTGTGGTTACAATAAGCTTTAAATTGATCTTTCTGCACTATGGGATTCATGAATTATCGCTAAACGTTGGTTTCTATCTTTAGAGGAAAGATTCGAATGTGATTCTAATTTTATGTCTGAATACGAAACTTTAGGTCATATGACGAAAAATCCTACCTTAAAAGCCAGAAGGCAAGGTGTAATATTTTTTTAGCCCCTCGTGGAGTCATGCGCGACAAAGCTGTGATGCATCTGCAAAAACTACAACAGGAATATCTCTCAACGATTTGCAATTTGTAGGACCGACCGTTCAAGACGTTTTGTTTTCTATTTTGATGCGTATTCGACAGCATAAACTTGTGATCTCAGCAGATATAGAAAAAATGTATCGCGCTACTGAAATCAATCCGGTTTAACGATCATTTTTGCATTTTTGTATGCACGGCTACAAAAGCTGTGCACCTTGAGCTTGTCACGGACCTTTCTAAATAAGCCTATAAGGCTGCCTTAAGTCGTTTTGTCGCTCGTCGCGTCGCAAGTCTCGTACTGTCTTGTTCGATAATGGCACAAACTTTGTCGGAGCAGGTGTATCCTAGCAGCGACGGCGTCCCGAGGGTCATAGAGCTGAAAACGAAGGTAGGGACAATTCGGCGCGGCTTCAATAACATCTGTCCGTTTCCTCTTTGAAGTATCCTTCAACCCATGGAGCATGTCTACGCAAGATCCTTTGTCTACAGACTGGAGGTGTGAGGTGGGGAAACGTGCGCGGGTGGAAGGCAGTGTGCAGGTAGTGGCTAGATCAGCGTCACGGCGTCCTGACCTACCGCATGACGCAGGTCCTCACCGGACATGGAAGTTTCGGGAGGTACCTGTGTCTGATGAGGAAGGAAGAAACGCTTGGGTGTCACCACTGCGAGGATCGCCCTGAGGACACAGTAGAGCATACGGTGCAAGACAACCCCGCTTGGGCAGAGCACCGACGTGTCCTCACGGTGGCGATAGGCGGAGACCTCTCGCGCCCGGCGTTGGTCGAGGCCATGCTGCGGGGCGAGACGGAGTGGGAAGCGGTCGCCTCCTTCTGCGAAGCAGTCATGCTATCGAAGGAGGAGGCGGGCCGCGTGAGGGAGAGGATAGCGCCCTCCCTCCAGCCCAGCCACAGTGGTAGTCGCCCACGGCGTCGGACGTCGGCCCACGATCTCCGGCCACCGTAGGCGCGGGCATGCGGACAGCGAGTAAAGGGCAACTCGCTGTCCGACCACGGACCATGCCCGGGTCGACGGCGCGTTGTGTTCCACGCGCGCCTCAAAGAGCTTAAGCAACATGACGAGGCCTCTCTGCAGAGGGCCGAAGCCTGCCGGGGTCGTGGGACTTATCTCATCACCGTGACCCCGGAACGTAAAGGGCTATTGAAGGAATACCGTGAGGGCAACTCGCTGTCCGACCATGGACCATGCCCGGGTCGACGGCGCGTTGTGTTCGATCGTTAAGATGACGAGGCCCCCCCTGTAGAGTGCCCAAGCCTGCCGGGGCCGCGGGACTTATCTCATCACCGTGACCCCGGAACGTAAAGGGCTATTGAAGGAATACCGTGGATTTTAGTCAGTTGAAGTCTGACAGTCCCTCCGGCCTTGCCTGGGGTGGGAGGACTCATTTGACGATTTTACCACGTTAAAAAAAAAAAAAAAAACAAGGGGCGGTGGGGGGAGGATTCTCGTATTCTAAGAATTATGTCAATTTATTTTTTAGATTTATTGGCAAGATAGCATTATTCCCTCAGTGTCTGAATTCTGTTTATTTATGTTTTTTCTTAACGATTTTTTTATTAGAGATACAGTTATTTTAGAAGTTCTAAAACAACTGTATCTCTCAATATTAAAATGTCTTCCTAAAATTCAGGATCTTATTAAGAGTCAGTTTAAAATTTGTTTAAAATTTCATAATTGCTTAAACTTGAGTTAATTAGGGGTCAGGGCTTCACCATATCTGTAAAACCTTTTTGATGCTAATTAAGATTATTTATTTATAAAAAATCAAATAATTGATTCCTCAAAGTAATAAACATAATTAAAAATAAAGCAGCAACATTGCATTAGAACACCTAAAACACATTCAGTTGACTGTACTAGCATACAAAAAATCTACTACTTAGTTCTTTTAGTTTTCATGTTATTTATATCTCTATGCCCAAACCAGAAACTTTTTTATTGACTTTATGTAATGGATAATATGTTAATCTCATAACCGGCAAGAATTTCAGGGTTCTGCACGTACGGATAAAAACGGAAACTTAAAAATCGTGTGTCTGTATAAATTAATACAAATAAGTACAAATGAATGATGTACGCACATACACTTCTATGAACCAAACAAGTTTTAAAATAATATAATTAATGTTAGGTTTAGAAAAAATTCAATAATAATGTGTTTTGTTTCGTGATGTGTGAAATTTCAAGTAAAAGAGCTAAATGTTAAAAAACGTATTATTTTTGATACAACAAACATAATTCGTGTTGCAACATGACGCCGTCAACATTGCGTGTGAAGACAAGTGATAGTTATTGATATGTAATAATAAATTAATACATATATTAATAATAAAATAATAGTATTAGATTATTTTGTTTAACTTAGCATTCGTTTTAATTAAGTTATATATATTAGCATATATATAGTTATTGTTATATTATGTACGTATTTTACGTAAAAAAGGAATAAAACTGATTGATTGTTTGAGGGAAAATATTTTCAAATTCTTAGATGATGAAAATTAATTATGATACTTTGGGAACCCTTTTAGCCCGAGACCGACTCGCATTTGTCGTATTTAAATAGACATTTTTTTTCTGATTATTTATATAATTTGCTGCTGGGCGCTAGAAATATGTATATATATGTTACCGTCAAAACCCCTTTTTCGTTAGAACTCGTTTTCCCTAAAAACTAGTTTTTACTAAAGGACTTTGTTAAAACTAGAAATACCTAGTCAAAAATAAAATTTACCACTGATATATGTATTTAATTTTCAGATAAAACTAGTTATCACTCTGACCTTTGGTTAAAACTATACCCACTTGAGAAACTAATTTTGGATTTAAAACAAGATATAGTTTTGAAAATATTTATTAATACATTTTTTACGAATAGTCTATTTTTCACTATGCAGTGTCTTTTTTTTAAATTGTTGTAAGAAAGTTTTTATTTCTCTCTTTTCAGTTGGCCGGTTTGTAGTTTACCTAGTTATAAAAGCCTAAATGAACTACCTATAACCTATTACAAATGTTTTGTATTCCCGGTGCAGGGCCGTTAATTGTTGAGGATTTCTCCTGGTATTTCACCATCAGCTTCACTCCTCTATATTATGTATTGTGACGAGCATATTGAAATACTTATTATTGAGTAGTTCCGGTGGCCATCTATGGTCTCCATCGTCAGTTCCACTTCACTAAATGGTGCTTTTCGAATGCATATTACTATAAAAAATACTCCAGTCGCTATTTTATTTTTATCAGGTGGAACAACAAACAGTCGAAAGCCTGCGAAAAATCAAGCAGAACAAGAAGTGACCAGTGACCCTTATCTTGGGCTGCCAAAATACTATATCTAAAAGTGCTGTAGCAGTACAACGCTGTTTGCGAAAGCCTGACTGTAGTTCAGGCAGTATTTTATTTACTTCCAAGTATTGGGACAACTGCTGGCACACGGCCTTTTCGACAATTTTGGATAGGCAAGGCAGAATGCTAATGGCCCTGAAATCTTTTAGGTCTATTGGATTCATAATCTTGGGCAAAGGTCTAACAAGTGCAATTTTCCAGATGTCAGGGAACGTCGCCGATTCGATCGAACTGTTCACAATATCAGTGATCGCTTTTAGTGTATGGGGGAGGAGTTAATAAATGCATATTCAAAGTAACTCTATCACAGCCTTCTGCATTAGATTTAAGCTCGCGAAAGTATCTCATAATCTGCGAAAATCTTTAACGTTTTAAATAAATAGATTGACTTGGCAATCGCAAAAACAATGTAATTTATATATGTATGTATTACTAGTGAGATATATTGTGTTTTCATGCGATGGCCGAGTCAATCTATTTATTTAAAACGTTAAAGATTTTTAATATTGATATGGTCACTATAAGATGTTGTTAGGTTAGATAATTACGTAACAACTTAAGACTGAAGGTCCCTTAAGTAGGGACTGAATAATCGAATAACCGACTTGGTATTACATGGATCTCACAACTTTTTTCGGTAGAAGAACTGAGTTACGAGACTTGGTTTTTTTGACAAGTATTGTTTTTTATGGGATTTGACTTTCCGTTACTGATTGTAATGCGAACGTATTGCTATCAGTTCTGAATCGATCAGATTCGAAGAAATTACGTTGCGCATCATTGCAGATAGCGCTGCGAGGAACATTCAAAAAATGATTATTTATACGGTCCGGATCTCTAAGGTGAGTAGGAAGGTCATCAATTTCTTTATTTGGCAGTACGGTGTTCTTTAAATTATTCCATAACACTTTAAGGTTTTTAATGTTGTTATTAATATTACAGACTACGCAGCCGCTGCGAGATGGGGTCAGCAGAGATGGAGCTGTTGGAAGTTTGGACTCAATTACGGCGCGTGGATCCAACTCGCTCAGCGTTAACAATATCCCTCTCAATTCTCATCAATGGCGACGCCTAGCTTCATGGCAAGAACTTTCACTAGGTGCAGGGCCTTCTCGTCCCTGCATTCAGGAATTTCGGCCACCTCGACGTTGAGCAAAAGTTCCTGCTCTCGATCGTTCAGTTGCCAATTAATCTCTCTAATGGTGTCCTCTACTGGATCCCGGTCCGGCTGAACTTTTTCCTCCAAATTCAGTTCAAGGGTGCCTACTCGCGCTTTTAAACTGTCCATCCTCTCCACAGAAGTTCTTAGCGAATCCTTGATGTCAGCAATTTCCGTTCGCAATTGCTGGAACTCAGTGTGCATAAGGCGAAATTCTTTACGCAGCTCTTCCTTAAACAGCCGAAGCTCGTCCGACAAGTATGGAGAAGAGTTAATGGTTGTGTCCAGTGTCGCGCAGTACAAAGTGCTGGTGTTCATAAGCTCCTCAGGGCGTCTGACCTCCTCTACCTGGGCAGCCCTAGCTCGAACTGGTGTCTCCGTCTTGTTGTCCCTGACCCGGTTCTTATCACACTCGGGGCAGCGCCAAGTTGGTTTAATAAAACCAATGCCAGGAAGACAAACACATGCGTGGTTGGTAAAAACCATTCCATTGGTTGCATTTAGCGGCATCTACCGGCGACAGAAATTTAGCGCAACCACCACACTTCGCCGCAGGAATGTTTTGTTTGTAACTTCGTTTCGCTCCTCGTTGATCTATTACATAGTCATTCAAAGTTTGTACATAATATGTCACAACATTAAGAAAATACACTCATTATGGGACATATTGTAATACTAGTACTCACGCGGGGCTTCGCTCCCGTGGATTCTATCACGGTAAAAACATAACTCTCCTTTTTTGCAGTCGCGTAAATTGTAGCCTATAACCTTCCTCAAGCTTCAAGCTACTTCCATACCAAATTGCATCCAAATGCCCCCAGTACTTTGGAAGATTAGCGCGTTCAAGCAAACAAACAAACAAACTTTTCCGCTTTATAATATTAGTATAGATTTCGCTAGTTAATCTAAACCTTGATTGCCGTTGTATCATGACATCTGGCAAGAAGCACGTTTTGACAGCACAAATAAATAGAGAAATTCCGGAAACCGTCAATTTTTAGATTTATAATATCAAAAATATGTTTACTATTACATACATATTGTAATAGTTGGCGAAGTAACTGTGACGTATATCAATGTATGCGAGAACATTTTTTCAGGTACAAAGATAAGTTTGTTCTCTAAACCGACTTGTAATTTTTCACAGAATTGTTCTATGTGAAACGAAGTTTTGGGCGTCGTTACATATCAAGCCATAATTAATTAATTTATTTACACTTTATGCACATAGGAACAGAGGTGGACTTAATGCCGTAGAGGTGCTGAAGAGATGGCGTAGCAACAACTGTATACTAGAAACGACAGTTAAAAACAAACGTATAAAAAAATCTGACTCATCGGTTGCTTGCCTGTCGGTTTTCTACAAATTGTAACTTCGGTGAGTAAGTGCTTCATGACCTGATCCATCCATCTCCCTTTCACTACCGGTCTACCAGACACACTGCTGGGTACCATTCACACTTGGTTGATATACTGTCTTATAACCAAGTACTTCTTCTCCACATTAATTATTGTGCTTACAGCCAAAGTGTGGAACTCTGCCTACTTCTGTTTTTCCTGTCACATATGACTTCACTTCTCACCCTTTAAAGCAAGAGTGAACGATCAGATGCCTGTTCACTTCTGGGTTCACTCGTTCCATCGTAGATAGATAGATAATATGTTCTTTATTGTACACTATAACAGAATCATTAGAACTTAAAACGGGATATTTAACATGTGTATCTTTTGTTTCGAGTTTCCGATATTTTGGCACTGTTGTAAGCGCCATGATCACGGATGAACTGATACAATTGCGGGTGGACGTTTATGAGCAGACGAATCGGTCTACCCTCTTTCTCGTTCGTTTTTTGTGATCTACTCTGCTACCACTGTCATATTATGTATCACTAAATACTCGATTCTGTTCCCGAAACACAAAACTCACTGAGTCGACTCGCGAACTTTTTAATGAAATTTTTCAGTTTTTACACATTTAAACCACTGGATTCCAGGCCCTCGACAGTTGAGACCCATCCTCCCGGTTGAAATTGTCGTATTTGCCTTAACAGTCTAGGTATATAGTGGCGTTCTGTCGAGATGACCTGTGTGTTACGTAACTTTTTTTTTATTAATGTGCATAACAAACAATAAAAAAAAAATTTTTAAGTACCATCTCACCTGATGTTAAGCGATGATGTGGCCGAAGATGAAGCACGCTTGCCTAGAAGCAACCTATTCACTCTTGACTTAAATACTCCCAACTCAATCCAATGGTTCGATCCCGCGTCTGAAAGATGTTGTGCTATTGCCGATTTTAAACAACATTATTTTTCACCGCCCACGAAATTCTGCAAGCTACGGTACGTTTTGTCTGACCGATGTAAGACATTCCATAGCTGCAGTCCACTTTATAGACACCGGGTTTTTCCAGAGGGTATCCCGTTTTAAGTTATAATTTATTTTGTTTTATTTTATTTTATTATGTTTGGACAACTTACAGCTAGACAGAGAAAATAACAAGGATAATAAATACAATATGGCCAATTACAAGTTTTCACTAATAACTAGATATACAATATAATAATACAGACAGGTTAGCTGAGATACAGAGAGAAAAAAAAAACTTAAATATTTTCAAAGAAATGCCTACATAGAGTCTTCTTCAACTTAGACACGCTAGTATTAAAGATGTCGATATCAACCTCCTGACAAGTCGCATTGTACACACGGCTCGACCTACTGATGATACTGTCAGTGACTATGTTAGCTTAAAAACTTATACTGTAACAGAATCGGATAAAATCCTAACACCTAAAAAAGGTGACATAATGGGCGGTCTTACCGTTTTTATCGTAGACCTCATCTATCGCTTACTATGCCTGATCGAGGTCAAGAACGGGCTGTTCCGGAATAAACCAAATAAACAGGAAAAACTAGTAGCTTAAAATAGAAAAATATAATTGGATAAGAATATAAAAACAAGTTTCTGAAAACTGCTCATTTGATAAGTAATGTTGTTTTTGTTCTAAGGCACGAATTGTTCATATTTTGTCAGACATTATTAATTATATTTAATTATTATTACTTTTTGCAGCTGGACGGTTGTCTGTGTTACCTCACTCAACACTAAATCCAACAAGGTGGTTTTCTAAAGTTAACTCTATTTTTAACCGTCTTCAAAAAAGGAGGAGGTTCTCAGTTCGTCCGAACCTTTTCTTTTTTATGTATGTTCTCCGATTTCTCAAAGACGGCTGGACCGATTTGGAAAATTCTTTTTTTTGTTTGAAAAGGTGTACTTTTTAGTTGGTTCATTGTCATCACCTTAGGATCTGATGATGGAATCATGGAGAAGTCGAGAGAATTCCTCAAATATTATAGGCGCACCTATAGCGTTCTTCGGGAAGTGGAACTGATGATGGAGACCACAGATGGCCACCGAAACTACTCAATAATAAGTATTTCGTGGATTGTTATTCGATTGCTTGAATATATATGTTAAGCACTTTATGCTCGTCACAATGCATATGGTGAAGTAGAGCTGATGGTGATGTACCAGGAGAACTCCTCAAAAATTAACGACTCTGCATCGGCCAAAGCAATATTTTGTAATAGGTGTTTTATATAGCCAAAATGTTAACTACTTTTGTAGTTAACATTTTAGCTTTGGTAACTAGATAAATTACAAACTGACCCACTAAAAAGCGTAAAAAAAAACTTTTTATCAAAAAATAAACCCGACTTCCATATCAAAACACTACAAAGCCAAAAATAATTTTAATTTCAGAAAGCGGTGTCAAATAAAAGAAAATACAAAACCAATAACACCGACTACCGAAACTAAAGTTATTTTTGGCTTTGTAGTGTTTTGATATGGAAGTCGGATTTATTTTGTGCTAAAAAGTTTTTGTTATATTAAGTTTTAAACGATTGAACTGCCAACTATTTGTAGTAGGTACACTAATATAGACCTCCCCGTTTTAAATAAAACTCGTAAAGTCCTTCCAAAGGTTGTCTAGAAGATATCGCTCTCAGCGATAAGAGCGCCATTATAACCAAACTTTTATAGTGTTATTTTAGTGTGTTTTAATTATTGGTGTACAATAAATTGTATTCTATCTAGGGTTACCTAGGGTTAGGGCAACCGTACTCTAAAATAGAGTATTGTACTCTATGTCATGCAGGTGTACTCTGTGATCTATAACACTAATTAGGGGACGCTAATATACTCTTTTATATAATGTTTACTATACTAGTGCCAGTCACGTATATTAAACTTAAATTAAAACGAAATTTATTAAAAATGAGCTCCTGATCTATGTAAACTGATGAATGTTTGGAGTCGTACAATTCTTTTAAAATAAATGAAAATTTGTTATGTGCTGCAAAAAGTACCAAAATGCGTCTTTAGTAAATGGTTCTCTTTGTTACAAATCCGTACTCTTTATTTACCTCCTTTGAAATCAGATATACTCTATTTCTTCTAATAAAAGTTGACAACCCTAATTCTATATCTATTATTCTGTATCTATGTTTTTCTTTTAATATGTAAATTACAATTATTTAAATCATCTCTGCCAAAACCCTACATGACTTCGATCTAAATTAAATCAAATCTCAATATGTTATCGCATCGATATTACAAACATGTAGAGGTGGTAAATACAAATACTCATCAAAATGGAAAACTGACTAAAATATATAAATATGATGTGTTCTTTAACATCGTGTGGAGAAAAACAAAGGGATAATCATAAGTTTGAAAGAAAATTATAATGAAAATATAAATTATGTAACCAAAAACATGTTTCTCAATTTGAGATATTTAATCCTTGTTTATCTTTAGTGATACTCGCAAGATCATCGGTTAACAACCAATTAAAATTGGCCCATGAGTTTTATTACTAAAGCGTCAAAAAGAAAAACAACCAATACTCATGTAATGTTTGTCTCTGTGTGTTCATATTGGTGTTTGGTGTGTTGTGATGAATCTTTTGCATCGCACAAATAGATAAAATAAACTTGCGTATTTAAAATTCATTTCTGTAGAATTTGACCCAGACCCACTTACCAACCAAGGAACCAACGTGGCAAGTTATTCATAATTAAGCTTGTAAAGAGACGATATCTAAAATAAAATAACCTAAACAATGGTTTAAAAAATTCCTCAACAAATATCAACTCATCGATGATAATCAGTATGGTTATCGCACGGGAATTTCAACTGAAGATGCAGTTTCACTGGCTGAAAAGTTATGCAGGAGCACAATGTCTCAAACATGGATTCCCCAACGCCATCTAGTCTCAAACTAAGCAGAGCTTGTGCTATGAGTACTAGACAACTGATAAACATATATATATGTCGAAGCGTCGACGCATATCAATCAATCTGGATATCAACGCCATCTATCTCTCACTGGAGGAACTATGTAGTTAGATTTGACAGCTAACGTTTGGGAACGTCAAGTAATAACTTGGGGATGGTTAGCGCGGAGTAATGGCAACACCGAGCGATTAGTCGAGTCAAATATCGATCCAGAAGTATAATCAGCTATTTGACATTGACAGGTAGGTTGGCTAACCTGTAACTGGGGTAGGCGCCACGCGTGCGTTGACAATTGAGTGGACTTTGAATCGGTCCGGCGGTCTGAGTGGACATTCGTTACTCCGCACTAAACTTCCCGCGTTCCTAAGTTCTTAATCGAGCCATATCTTAGGCATCCTTGATTATTTTGTATTCTGTGCGTATTAGCAAGTAATTAAAAGTGTTAACGAAGATTTTGTGAGTAATATTTCCGATGTCGCGACCCACTGACAACGACTCCCCGTTATCAGAAGTGGGATTGGACCACGACGAATCACGCGTTCAAAATGAAGACGCTAGCGACGAAAAATGGATGCGTTTGTTGGAACAACAGAACCGCAATTTTCTGATGCTGATTCAAGCCATGAAAACACCTACTACGTTGCCACATAGCTTTCATTTACCGGATTTTGATCCTGAGAAACAAGATATGGATGCACGTGCATGGGTGACGACTGCAGAGATGTGCTTAACGGACCAAGACCAACATGGCGTTCCGCTTATGGTCGCTCTAAGCCGTGCCTTGAAGGCAGGAGCTTCCACCTGGCTATCTAATGTGTCGTTTCCTGGGATGACGTGGACCGATTTTAAGCGGCTTTTTATTGCAAGGTACGATAATTCCACTACTATTGCTTCGTTTCTGATTGATTTGCAAAGTAGCAGGCCTAAAGAAAACGAGTGTCTTGCTTCCTACGCTGCTAGTTTAATGACGTCGATCATGGCGAGATGGAATGGCGTTAGTACCGAACGCTTGACTATTGCTACTATATTGGCTCACATTTCTCAATTCGATCGCCATGTGCAACGCCTATCTTTCACGACCGATATTCAGACACGTGCCCAGCTACAACAAGAGCTGCAAGCGATTTCTTTTATGAAGAGAAAGCTACCTAGCGATGACCGCGATGCCCCTGAAAAGCGGTACAAAGCGAATAGTACTGTGAAGCCTCTGAAGTGTTTTATCTGCGGCAAGCCGGGTCACAAATCCATGCACTGCTACCGTAAGGACGTGAGACAGGATACTCAAGCTACGCCGAAGCACCACAACCACAGCAATGGCGACGGGAGGGGTTCATCGACAACTGCGAAGCCTCATGCATCTGGGATCACCTGCTTCCACTGCCACGCGCAAGGCTACTACGCGTCGAGCTGCCCACGGCGCAATGAGAGGAGCAGCGCCGGCTCCGGGTCATCTAAGCCTGTCAATGAAAAGAGGGTTGACCTGTGCCTCCTGAACGCGCCGACTGGGACTTTACATCACTCCGGTGAGCAATTTTCATTTCATTACGACTCTGGTGCCGAGTGTTCTTTAATTAAAGAATCTGTAGCCTGTAAATTTAAAGGAAAGCGTATTGATGAGACCGTGACTATGACTGGGATAGGACAGACTTCCATTAACTCTACGATACAGATTTCGACTTTGGTAGAGATCGATAACATTAGTATTGAGATTTGTTTTCATGTATTGCCTGATCATTTTCTACGTTATGGTATTATGATTGGACTTGAGATTCTAGAACATGGTTTGACTGTTCAGATAACTACTGACCGAATTAAGATCTTTAGGTATCCTTTTATTGCTTCTTGTGAGGTAGAGCGAACTCCTGAAATTGACTGGAACTCTATTGATACTGACGTACCGGCGGATCATAGAGCAGAGTTAGTGAGTATTTTGCAGTCCTTTGAGAAGTCTTTCACTACAGGTACGGCAATTTATCGGTTTGGCATCCTACTTTCGCCAGTTCGTGGTACGGTTCTCACAGGTGATGGCGCCGTTATATGCTCTGACTTCTGGGAATGGTAAGTTGACCTGGAAGCCGGAACACGAGGAAGTTAGGCAGAAGATTGTAGCCGCTCTCACAAATGAGCCTGTGCTCATGATTTACGACCCCGATGCTGAAACTGAAGTCCACACGGATGCCAGTGCCATTGGCTACGGTGCGGTCTTACTGCAAAGAAAAGAAGGTAAGCTACATCCAGTCGCCTACCGTAAGATGGGGTTATTTAGAACTCACGAGGCTATTTGAAATTTACGAAAAAAAGTTTTGATCATGTGGATATTTATATCTGAGAACAGTAGGAATTATATTTTACCATTTGGCAATACAGTGACAACTAATGTCATTGTCACAAAGGAATTTTGACAGATAACGGCTTTCTAAGCGGTTCAAATCGTAATTTTAAAAAGTGTTGTATTTTTGGTGTATTTCGTGCCTGGTTAACTTTCGTCTGATACACAAAATCTAGACATGTATGTAAGAAATTTAATAAACTAAGTAATAGTGTGTTTTATGCGCTTTCCAGTGTTTCTATTTGCTAGTTTCTACCTTTTTCGAGCTGGCATATATTTAGATTTTTCTAAATGGGGCTATTTGGTTTCAGTTTTGGGGTTAATTGGAACAAAGTTTCAAATAGCCCCTTTTAAAGCATGTTAAACAATGTCAAGGAATTTAATTATAGTTCCAAATAGTCCCAATTGCGCATTTTGAGCATGTTAAGGGCAAGATATTTCTCCGCATACTCACAAAATAATTTACCGAAACTGCACTGTATAAAATTAAAGAACATTTCCTGCATGGTTGATTGTCGCACCTGAATGATCAATAGTTATTCTTTAGATTCCTCTTCTTTTCGTTATAAGTACTTATATTTATTTACGAATTTATTTAATGGAAAAATGCGCCGTAATTACAAAGGATTTTTTTATTTATTTATAAAGTTTATTTATTTGCTACAGATATCAACTTTAAAACAAACAAAAACAAGAAAAGTGGTTGGTTCGACTCTGCATGCTTCGAAGACTGGTTTAATACTGTCATAGTACCATATGCAAGAACAAAAACTGGCCGAAAATTGATAATTGGTGAAAATTTATCTTCACATTTTTCCGAATTCGTATTACAAACTTGTCAGGAGCTTAATGTTATATTCCTCCTAAAACCACTCATTTACTCCAGCCATTAGATGTTGCATTTAACGCGCCTTTAAAAAAATATTGTCGCGATGTATTGACACACTGGAAGAGGACTGAAGGACTTAAAAAATAAAACTTTAGTAAAAAGTTCATTTCCTATGTTATTGTATAGATTGCAGAATAAAATGAGAGAAAAGGGTTCAGAATCCAACAATATAATTGCCGGGTTTAACAAATACGGCTTATAGCCTGTTAATTCTGAGCGACCAATATCTCGATTGCCACACACAAATTTTATTTCAGAGGAACTAATTGAAGACAAATAAAATTGCGAAATCGGTTCAGCCGTTCTCGAGTTTTGCGCTTAGCTACACATTTAGCGGTTCATTTTTATTTACATAAATAGATCATGCTTGCCCTTAAATATTCCAAATATAGCTTCACTTTCATTAAGAATACCTCTGATATATTAACATTACATTCCAAATAACCCTAAAGAAGCATTAGATATCTTAGTGAATAAATGTTCAGTTGTAATTTTTGGCTTGTCTCTGGCATATAGAGAGTGAAATTAAGGTGAAATGAAGGCTACTTCTCACCCTATAACTTTTCCAAATACAGCTTACTGACTTTTATTTGACACAGCTAAAAAAATTAAGAAAAACCAATGCAAAAAAGTGAGATTACAAATAACCCCATTGATACGATATTTGGAATAGCAACGGTAAAGTAATATATCTTCAAACAGAAGTTATACTACGATCATTACTATTTATAGTTTATTGTGTAATCTACTAAAAAAATAATATTCCATATCATTTGAGTTATTACAATTTTTATAAACACCTGTTTTACGAAAATAGTGTTTTAATTAGCCCCATTTTACGGTATTACAGTAAGCGCACGTCTGACGCTGAATCGAGGTACCACTCATATGAACTTGAGACCCTCGCGGTGGTCAATGCCGTAAAACATTTCAGGCGCTATCACCATGGTCGCAAGTTCAGAGTAGTCACCGATTGTAATTCTCTGCAGTCCACGCGCAAAAAGTTGGACCTGACGCCGCGTGTTCATAGATGGTGGGCCTTTCTGCAAGGGTTCGATTTTGACATCGTCCATCGTGAAGGTAAGCACATGTGCCACGCTGACTTCTTCTCCAGGAACCCGTTACCGCAACCTGATACTAAAAATAAGGTTAGTAAGAAGGTAGTACAAAAGGAGATAAACCTTGCAGAGCTTTCACAAAATTGGCTGATGATGGAACAGCAACGGGACCCCGAAATTTTAAAGCTCTTGACCGACATCGATAACAATGAGCTCCCTGCTGATGTTGCCAAAACTTATGAACGACGATCTGGTGTCCTGCACCGAAAAGTGCAACGTAGTGGTAAGAATCGTTGGTTACCTATTGTTCCCCGTTCATTTCGCTGGTCCGTAGTTAACGTCCACGAGGGATTGCTGCATTTGGGATGGGAGAAAACGCTGGAAAAACTCTACGACCTCTACTGGTTCGAGAACATGTCGAAGTTTGTGAGGAAATTCGTAGAGAACTGCGTGACCTGTAAGATCTCAAAGTCACACACAGGTAAGATCCAGGCGGAGCTGCACCCAATTCCAAAGGTAGCTATACCATGGCACACACTGCACGTCGATGCTACCGGGAAGCTGAGTGGCAAAAACGACAAAAAGGAGTACGTTTTTGTTCTGATAGACGCCTTCACCAAGTTCGTTATGCTGCATCACACCCTGCACATTGATACAGCAAGCAGCATCAAAGTGCTGAAGGCTAGTGTCGCTATCTTCGGTGCTTCATCGCGCTTGATCGCCGACCAAGGACGCTGCTTTGCCAGCAAGGAGTTCAGGGAGTACTGCGCCTCAGTTAATATCAAGCTGCACTTGATCGCCACAGGTAGTTCTCGTGCCAACGGACAGGTTGAGCGAGTAATGAGCATGCTCACTGCTGTAGAGACAAGCAATCGTTCGTGGCAAGATGCGTTGCCCGACGTTCAGCTTGCTCTCAACTGCACTGTAAGTAGAGTCACGAAAGCTAGTCCTCTTGAGCTGCTGATTGGTAAGGCTGCTAGGCCCATTGATATTATGACGGCAAATGATGAAGACCCTCATGTTGACATCGTTGAGGTGAGGAAGATGGCTGTAGAGAACATGGAGAAAGCTTCTGCCTATGAAAAGAAACGTTTTGACTCTACAAAGGCTAAGGTACAATCGTTCTCTGTAGGTGACTTTGTTTTGCTGCAAAATGAGGAGCAAAACCAGACGAAACTTGACCCGAAATACAGGGGACCATTTAGGGTGATCGAGGTTCTTGATGGTGACCGTTATGTTTTGAAGTCCCTTTCTTCCGCCCGGACGTACAAGTACGCACATGATCGACTGCGAAAAATAACTGACGTTGACATACACGTAGGTGACGAGACTAGTCAAGACTAGTTGAATACTAAGTAGTCAACGTAATATTTAGAGTACCTAGCATAGTAAGAGTTTTCTTATAATTTGTAACGTTATAGGAAAAATAAAGTAACATGTTGAACAAGCCTACTTTAAGAATTATTTTGATAAAGGCTCGAAATGATTATCTTGATGGTGTTGTGTTTGTAACCGGATGGAGGTTACATGTGGAGGTGACCGGATAGAGGTTGCCTGTTGTGTTTGTAACTTGATGGAGGTTACATGTGGAGGGGACGGGATAGACGTTGCCTGATTGTGTTAGTAACCGAATAGAGGTTACGTGTTGAAGACCGGATGGAGGTCGATTGGTTTGATGCTTATGGCCGGATGGAGGTTATAAGTGTGATGATGAAGACCAGATGGAGGTCAGAGTATGAGCACTATAATATTTTAATGAGTTTCCTATTATTTGAATGAGTATGGGTATTGTTCGACATGTCAGCTTTGAGAGAAAGAGTTTGTTATGATTTTCATTAGAACCTGTAATGATTTTGATCAAAACGCCTTATAATCCCCACCCACTTGGGCCAGGAATGGCCGAACGACTAGTACGAGTACTGTTCGAGAATTTTCTTTCATTCCAGGTACTCCACACGAGGGCGTGTGATCATCAGGACGGCCGTGTCGAAGCGTCGACGCATATCAATCAATCTGGATATCAACGCCATCTATCTCTCACTGGAGGAACTATGTAGTTAGATTTGACAGCTAACGTTTGGGAACGTCAAGTAATAACTTGGGGATGGTTAGCGCGGAGTAATGGTACCGTGTCAATCCAAAACACTGTAACTACAAAAAACAAAATTTGAGAAATTGAGCAACATAGTTTTTTTCTGTTTTTTGAAGATTACTCCAAAAGTTACTTTGGAAAGTATTCAGTGTTTGATATCAAATTGAAGGTAATTTTATAAGTAATCTAGCCTGCTAGGTTTCATATACAAGTAGAATATACACAACAAATAATCGAGAATAACTTGTTTTGCCATAATAGTCGTCAGAAGCAAATGAATAAATTGTTATGACAATACACTGTATGTGTTAGAGTTACAGTGTATTGACTTGATAAAACAGGGCCTAGAAATATATCATAAGAATTTGCAGTCGGATTTTTTATTAGATGGAGTCTATCATATGTATTTAAAAATAAAATATCGAGTTAAAAAGACTCGTAGGTGCACAATTAGGTATATAGATATTTTACAAAAAGTTTGTAAAATATTTTTTTAATTATTATGGCAACAGAATCAGTCTTACAGTTTCATATAAAAACTGGAAGATAAGAAAACTAATAAGACAATAAAATTGTATGAACTTACATAATAATTAATCATCAAAATTAATTTAGCGTCAAGAACACCAAAATTAGTAGGTAATGAATGAGTAGATTGGTTTGCCATTTGCAATTTCACTAAAAGGTTTTGTGCATCCTTTCTTTTCAAGAAATGTATTTGTTTATATTCTCCTTCCATAATCATTAGCAAATATAGAAACCTTCTAGATTTATTTATTTATTAAAACTTTATGTACCTAACATTAAATGTACAAAGGCGGACTTAATGCCTTAGGCATTCTCTACCAGTCAGCCATGGGTGATAAAGGGATAACATGGAAGGTGCATAAAAAAATTAACTGTGTAAGTAGATTATATATTCAAAGCAAAAGACAAGGTTTTGAAAAGACGATCATATCTTTTTGAGTAAGTCACAGCCACTTCCGTGTTTTGTAGCTACGTCTTTATATATTGTACAAGATCGAAAGAATTATAAGGAAGTGGCTTTGACTTATGAGTTAATTCGTAATAATTTTTACATTTTGTACATGTCATGCACTAGCTCTACAGAAGAAATTTTCATTTCTTTAACCATCTTATGGAAATGAGACCAACTACACGGTTTCATATATTCTTCTACACAATAACTTGAAAGTCTTGGAAAATAAAGAAAACAGTCTCTGTCTCTACACAAAAAAATATTACAGCTGATCCCCGCTTCCGGCAGTCGTCCGTTCGTTCTCTGTCAAATCATCCAATAACCATTGAGATCGCCGCCGATTCTCGCTCCTGATTGGCGCGCCCGCAACACGCAAGCATGCTACTTTGTTTTGACAAAACACTGTATCTTGCAACGCGCGAAAATTATTTTGGCAGTACACGGTATCTTAAGTTGCCGTGTTTTGTTATAGTAAAACTGTATTTTTAAGTAAATACAGTGTTATTAGCATAGTCATATCTCAGAACTTTTCATATAAAGTAAAAAATGTGTGAATGCAGAACGATAGAATAGGGTAAAAGAAATCTAATGAGCGTTATTAATCCAAAACACTGTATCTTAAGATACAGTGTTTTGGATTTACACGGTACAATGGCAACACCGAGCGATTAGTCGAGTCAAATATCGATCCAGAAGTATCATCAGCTATTTGACATTGACAGGTAAGTTGGCTAACCTGTAACTGGGGTAGGCGCCACGCGTGCGTTGACAATTGAGTGGACTTTGAATCGGTCCGGCGGTCTGAGTGGACATTCGTTACTCTGCGCTAAACTTCCCGCTTTCCTAAGTTCTTAATCGAGCCATATCTTAGGCATCCTTGATTATTTTGTATTCTGTGCGTATTAGCAAGTAATTAAAAGTGTTAACGAAGATTTTGTGAGTGTTATTTTCGATGTCGCGACCCACTGACAACGACTCCCCGTTATATATATTTCTAAATACATACATATTATAGATAAATTACACCCAGACAAAGAACAAATGATCGTGCTCATCACACAAATATTTGTCCTGGGTGGGAATCGATCCCACGATCTTGAGCATAGCAGTCAGGGCCACTGACCACTAGACCAACAGGCCTGTCAAATAGCCTGTCTTCTATCGATACTATGGACAAATCTCCTAGACACTCTTTCTTTTTGGAGGATACGTCTGAAGAAGAGGTTGAATTCCTCATAAACGGACCTAGAACTGAGTGTATGGTGGGTTGGGACAACATTTCTAATAAACTTCTAAGGCAATTCAAAAACTTCTTTGTCCCCCCTCTTACGATAATTTTTAACACATGTCTCGAAGCTGGTACATTTCCTCAGGCTTTTAAGAGATCGGTTGTGCGACCAATATATAAAGGCGGAGACAGAGGTCATTTCAGCAATTACAGGCCTATTTCGATTCTGCCCTCAGTATCTAAAATGTTGGAAAAAAATATTAACATCCGGTTAGTTAAATATCTCGAGAAAAATAAATATCTTTCGGACAATTAATTTGACTTCCGTGCGGGCAAATCAACGGATAAGGCTGTTCGTAAGCTGACAACCTACATCAGTTCGAAACTAGACAAGGGTCAGAAGTGTCTTTCGGTCTTTCTAGACCTAACAAAGGCGTAGGACAGAGACAGAGATCGTATCAAAAGCCTTTGTTCCTAACAAAGGCTTTTGATACGATCTCTGTCTCTGTCCTACTACAAAAGATGGAACACCTTGGTATAAGAGGGTCACAGCTTGAACTCTTTGAGAGCTACTCGTCTGGACGCTGTCAGTGTGTACAAGTGGGTGGCTACTACAGCGGTGACCTTCCTATATCCTACTGTGTGCCACAAGGCAGCATACTGGGACCTACCTTGTTTATTGTTTATATTAACAACCTCACGAACTTGAATATACCCAAAGGCGAAATAATCTCCTATGCAGATGATACTGCTCTCATCTTCTCTGCTGAAAAGTGGGTAGAAGTCTTTGGTGCTGCCCAATATGGTTTCAACATGGTTCACAAGTGGTTACACAAAAATATTTTCACACTGAATCTTGACAAAACCAAATATATAACTTTCTCGATCCGCAACAAAACTGAAATTGATGACAGGCTGCATATTACTCCGCATCAATGTGTCTCTAGAGCAAACTGTTGTTGCAAACCATTAGAACGCGTTAGTAATATAAAATACCTGAGCATCACAGTGGAGAGTCAACTTAGCTTTAAGGTTTCTATTACCTGACATTATTCTTGCCAAAGAATATTGTATTTCTCAGCTACTGGATTGTGGCGGTCAGACTGGCAGTCGATCCATGTTAAAGTGGTTTTTTATAACTAGGTGAACGGTTTCAACATTGTTAATTCAGATTTGTAAGGGAAGAAGATAGGCAGCCCCAAGACTTCTGTAAATGGAGCTGTCTTAATTAGGTTATGAAATGATTTTATGTTCAAGATGAAAAGAAAAGCATTTTATTTATTTATTTAAACTCAGCACACGGTTAGATTAGAAGGCGACACCATCGTAGTTAGCAAAAGGCTGAGTAGGTAACAATAATGATAAGGCATAAAAATAAAGAAAGCAATACAAAGACGGCATATCCTATCCAATCTTTATATAGATTGCTTACCATAGATAAACTGCTTCATAGAAAATAAATAAAGGGGATTTCAGAGACGTTTAGTGTACTGCTATCAGCAGCCCAAATAACAGTTGATTGATTCTCCTATTGCAGGAAATAATCAAACGATAACCCAGAGTGTCTTATATAGTTAAAGTAAAAAAAATTCAGTGCTGTCGGTGATAAGAAATATATGAAGCCATTTTGCTGCTTCTGAGCTGAAAAATCATAGAATTATTAACCATTATATTCACATTATTTTTATCGGAAATTTAATTTGTGTTTTATGTCGTTCAATTTGAGTAAATAGGATTCGATGGTTTAGTTTTGGACTTAGACCATGTTTTTTCGGGGGTAAAATATATCCTCCCACTCTGGGTGGAGTGAAAGAGTGTGTCAGACTTCTATTGACTAAAAACTGTCTCTATTGTTTCAGTTAACCTTGTATTCCGAAGCCATGGAATCTCTTTAGAATATTCCTGTGACACTGCCAGGTAATGGCCCCATCGCTCATTATTGCTGACTACTCTTTGAACCCTAAGCTGGTCTTTAATAGTTGGTTAGCTACCCCTATTCTTCGTACACAAGCCAGTGCCTATGGTGACTGTAAATAGACTATGTACTGTTTGAAATAATGATGTGTATAGTAAAGCGCCTAAGCTTTTGTAGCAGACACTACACACAAGCATGTCTTAGGTTGGGGGCACACGATGCGTTGCGGCGCCGCACCGCAAAGATTTCACCGTGTCAGTGGGCACACGAGCGGTGCGGCGCCGTAACGTTGTCGCAGTGGCGCCGTAGCAGCGTTGGACAGTCTGTTGACAGACAATCGAAACGAGCGAGCGTGTGTCCTTCCTTGTGACGCAAAACAACTGAGCGGTGCCGCTCCGACGTCGCAACGCATTCACCCCTCCCCGCCTCGTCTTGGTGGTTGCAAGTCCGGTGCGGCGCCGGAGCGCATCGTGTGCATGCCACAGATATTTCTATGTAAGATGACGCAGCGTCACCGCTCCGGCGCCGCACCGCCGCCGCAACGCATCGTGTGCCCCGGCTCTTACTGCATACATGAGTTATTAAGATTTTTATAATCACCTATTACTTAGTAAAATTTCTAGGTTCCGTAGCTGAAGTAAAAACCGGAACCCTTATACATAGATTCACCATCATGTCTGTCTGTCCTTACGTATGTCACAGCGACTTTATTCTGAAACTATTAGGACTACAGCGGTAAAACTTGTTAAAAATGGAAGATGTATTCTGTGAACCACTTTATAAAAAAAATTGCGTGCTCCCCATACATGACATTTTTATTACAGTTCCATTGTAATAAAAATGTCATCAAACAGACCTACGTGTCTGTACTATAAATAGTCTTATAGTCTTTAAACATGCCTTTAGGTTTCTAATGTTTTTTGTTTCCCGTTCAATCATCGGACTACAAGACAAACGGCAATGCGCCATCGTTACATAGTGGACATCCCACACATACGCACAAAACATTTTGGGAATACCTTCATTGTGCGTACGGCTAAGGAGTGGAATTCCCTGCCGGAGTCTGTGTTTCCCGGTAGCTATAACCAAGGAGTCTTTAAGTCAAGAGTGAATAGGTAACTTCTAGGTAAACATGCTCCATCTTCGACCACATCATCACTTACCATCAAGTAAGATGGTGGTCAAACGCGAACCTATTATCAATAAAAAATAAATTTAAAAAAATTGACCAAGTGCGAGTCGGACTCGCACGTGAAGGGTTCCGTAGTAACTATAATAAATATAATATCCTTAATATATTCATTTGAAAAAAAAAAAACTCAAAAACTGCTGACTCGATCTCGTTCAAACCAATTTTGGTTGAAAGTTTACATTAAGATCTACAACATATGGTTTTTTTTAGATTTTTCACTTCATTATTATAGAAGTTAGAGGGGGAGGGACACACATTTTACCACTTTGGAAGCATATATCTTTTAAACGATTAACTTTATGAAAAAGTCATTTTAAAAACCTTAATGTCATTTTTAAAGACCTGTCTATAGATACCACACACGTATAGGTTTCATGAAAGAAAATATTTTCAGTTTCAGTTCCATGTATGGGGAGCCCCCTTTATTTTAAATATTTTTTTTAAATTTCCTCTTAAATTCGGAAAGCGGTTCACAGAATACATCTACCTATCAAGTTTTACATGTATAGTCCTAATAGTTTCGGAATAAAATGGCTGTGACTTACGGACGGACGGACAGACAGACGGACAGACATGTCGAAACTATAAGGGTTCCGTTTTTTGCCATTCGGCTACGGAACCCTAAAAATAGTCAGTCGTTTGAAAGATCGGGTCGGTCCCTATGCTTCCGATCCCAACATTGCCACTCGTAGTTGGAAAAAGACCAAGCAGATGATGGCAGGACCGATTTAGCTAACTTTGGTTTTAGAATATTTGTAGAAACTAGACTTCCACAAATATTTTTAAAAGGTTTAAAAAGTGAGAAAATATGAAGTCTAGTCATTAATCCGGGGTTGCGGGAATGTTCTAACGAGATACCGTGGCCCCATAAAGCAAGGGTTACTAAAGGAGCAGGGTGGGTTTTTAGTCAGTAGAAGTCTGACACTCCCTCCCGCTCCACCCACAGCAGGAGGAGTTATTTGATGATTTTCCCATGCAAAAAAAAGCTAGTAATTAATAGAAAAAAGTCTCACGACCAACAAAGTAGATACAGTATAGGGTGAAGGACCCAATTATCAGCACTTTAAGAGTTAGTCCTAACTTAAGTCCGATTATCACATTGAAAAATACTTTTTCACACGTTATGACGAGTTTTCTAGTTTCGATATTCAATCAGTAAGATGATATTAAAAAAAATAGTTTATCTGTATTCATGTTTTTTTTTTTTAGATAGGCAAGAGTAAAAAATGACCATTTCACCATTTACTAGCACCATCATCACCAATTAATAGCATAGAATGAGCCAATTAACAGCACTGTGATAGTGGTATTGAAATTATATCAAATAAAAAAATGTTTGTTTACTTATAAACTCTTTTATTGAATTTTTTAATTGTAGGTAAGTACCCTGTAATGAAAATCATAAAAAATATATTTTACTTATAGTCTAATACTATTTATAACTTGACAAAGTTTAACATTTTTATAGTTATATAGGTATTTAAATAATTTGTGTAGACTTAGCTAAATCTCACTAGAAAGTGTCTTACTTAATAATATGGTAAGTAGGTATTATTAAGGAACATAAAATTGCAATTAATAAAGTATAGCAGTAAGAAAATTAAATAGAAAAGAATAATTCTTGCTCTACATCTTCAATCAATCAATCCTCAGAAAGTATCTTCTCTAGTTCTAGTAAAGAGTAATTTCTCTTTCTTTTATTGTTGATTATTTTGTCCAGAGGGTCACTAATTGGGTTGTCATCTCTTTGAACAACTTGTGAAGTTCTAGATATGTTTGGTATATTCAGTTTAATGTCGGAAAGAACTTGTATTTTTTTATTTGGTGGAAACTTTAATTCCTGCTCTTCAGCTTTTATTTTCTTAATGTTAGATGGGTGCTCATTTTCAGGAGAGGATGGTATATTGTTATCATGAATCATAACTTGGTGATTAATAACTGTATGGTGGTGATTAATAAATGTCTCTTGTGTTTTGTTAGCTTCTGTTTCTTGTATTTGGTTAGCTTTTGTTTCTTTTATTTTGTTATCATTTGTCACTTGTAGTTTGTTTTCTTTTCTCTCCTGTATTTTATTAGCTTTTATGTCTTGTTTTTTCGTAGCTATTGTCTGTTTCGCTCTTTTGTTTACCTTATTTCTGGTGGTTTCTACTTTTGCTTTATTTTTTTCTTCTTGTTTCAGTAATCTGTTCTTCTTACGAATCTCCTGTTCTTCTTCTTTAAGTTGCTTAGCTTTTAATTTGTCGTTTTCAGTCTTCTGCCATGCAGCTGAAGTAAGAACGAATGATGATCTCTCTACATTCTTAACACCTTTTCGTTCAGGCGTTTTTTCCGTAACCAATACGTCCTGTAATTTGACTGGAGTTAGTAAATATTGTTGATTCTCAAGATATACCAATTGCGCACTCCCAAGACAATCTTCAGTATTGTTATCAGATGGTTCACTCGTTAACGCAGTGTTCATACCTTGCATTTCATCTACAAAATCTTCTGCTAATACTACTGGAAATTGATCGATATGGAGAAATTCAACTGCTTTGTAATTTTCAATCTCAACAACAGCTTCATGGGATGTGGATGCATCAGTTTGATGATTTTCAAAATAACAACAAATCTTCTTCAAAATCCTTTCTGTTTCTGTTAGACTTTCAAGCGGCGTTCTTTGAAGAAATGTAAATTTTTCTTGCCCTACAATCTTTTTTAAAGTTTCATGTGTCATAACTCTATTAGAATTTTCTGGTACTTTTGATTTATCTTCCTTTGGTTCTTCATCTTGTTTACTTCCTTTACCCAGACATTTTTTGTAGTTGATAGCTTCAGAGTTCCAGGGACATAAGCCAGTAGTCCTGAATCCATTTATCACCGTTGTATCTTTGACGCCAACCTCTAAAGCCTCCTTAAGGACAGGTACAAAATTGTTCTTTGTGAGAGTCTCCAAAGGGTGATCTCTTCTCCATTTCAGGACACTTTCCTTCCATGCATTTTTGAGAGGTCTAAAGGCTGATACGTCGGCTGGCTGTAGTATTCGTGTGGCGTTGGGGTATAGAGCAATCAAAACTATCTCCAACTTGCTGCACAATTCACTCACTTCAAGACTAAGATGTGTTTTGTGCCCATCTACAAATAGTATCACGGGAAATGTTACTTTTCTTTTGGTAAGGTATGGATGAAATACATTCTTGATATAATCATAGAAAAGTTCAGATTTCATCCAACCGGTATCGCTCAAACCGATGCCCCACTCATTTGGAACTGATGATGTTATATCCTTGGGAAGCCTCTTGTTGGGAAACACAACTAGTGGAGGTGTAATATCTCCGTTGGCGCAAAATGTAAACAGTACAGTAAGGGCTGTTTTAGCTGCAGCTTGATCAACTTCATACACGTCTCTTTCTCCTCGTAATGAAATAACTTTGCCACTTTTGGGACATAACTGAAAATTAGATTCGTCCCCATTAAAAACACGAGACGGGTCCTGTAAGATGTCAAAGTAGTTATTTTCCTTAAGATAAAGCTCAATTTTGTGGAACCACCCTTTGATGTCCTTTTCTGATACATTAGCACTGGCTGATGTTACAGCTTCGGCAGTGCGTTCGCTGAGTTCTGGATGACGGCGCATAAAGAGTTCATACCATTTTTTACCAGGTATGTCATCTTTAAAGGGATTTTTTCTTCCTGTCTTCTTTAAGAAATTTGCTACACTCAATTGTAAATCAGACTTTCTTTTTGGGAATCCTTTCCGACAGCAATCTACAATCCACTTTACTAAAACTTCCTCTTCTTCATTTGACAATATTGGATCAGGGCCTGGTAGATTCTTGCACGGTTTTCTTAATCGTGACTGGATAGTTCCTCTAGGTACACTGAATGTTTTTGAGGCCAGTTTTTTGGACATGCCCTTTTTTACTGCATCCAAAGCTTGTAGTAGATTTTCGTTTATGTATTTTTTTCTTTTATTTGGTTTATTTACTTCCTTTGGTTTCATAGTAGGTGGGTCTGAAAAAAGGAAAGATGATGAAATGCTAGGAGAACCAAATTATCAGCATGCTTTTGATCCAATTATCAGCACTATGCTGACAAATGGCAAATGCAGTTTCAGCACCATGCTGAGATTTAGATTCCAAAGGTATAAACAACTTTTACCAAAGAAATTGAATTCTATGCCTAAAATAAACACGGTATACAATAAAAAATATAGAATACGTATTTACGTACTATTTTCCATTTATCAGCACCAGTGCTGATAATTTGGAATTCGCAAAATATTAGATCCATATATCAGCACCACATTTTTTACCAGTATTTCACCTTAACCTCAAATTCTTCTTTTCAGATTATCCTCATAAACTATCTTAGAAATCAGAGAATTCAAAAGTCTCAGTATATAATATCTAAAAGATCTAATATAGTACAATATGTAAACACATGAACTTACCTTCGATCACAAGGAACAGGCAAAATCAGGAATAACGGCAGCACACAAACGTTTGTTCACAAAGTTTTCGCCATTTTGAAGTTGGAAGTATAGTATTGCCAGGAGTAAGATTCCAAAAACATCAATTTATTTATTTTTCAAACCAGTAACCCAAATTAGTTAGTGAAAACCTTATAATTTTACTATTTATTTGGAGTGCTGATTATTTGGTGTAGTGCTAGCATTTGGGTCAGTCACTATAATAACTGTTTTACGTCCATGCTTTACCTCAAAACACTGTTTTAATATCATTTTTATGTAAATATTATTTATTTATAGCAAAATCAAGGTTAAAGAGGTGAACACGTGTAGGTACGTAGTGTTGCAGATTTGTATAAATTATATCGTCTATGATGATGCAAATAATTATATACCTACTGATCCTAAATCACTAAAGTAATACGTAATAGACGTTAATTCCATTAACTTTACAGCCTTTGTCATTCTCAATCTTCAAGTCGGTAAATGGTATTTAAGCATAAATAAGGTGATAACAGTAACATGGGACAATGTTTTGTTTTTCGTTGGGAACATCATCAGAAGACCTCTCTGGATTAAGGTGAAAAGAGTTTTAGACTTGTACCCACTAAAAACCTACCTTGTTCTTCAGTTGCCTTTCCATAGGGCAGCAGTATCTCGAGAAACGTTTTTGCAAGATTGGTACATAATGGTCCTATCGGGACCTATCATTAGCGCTGAATGCTCTTTGAGAGACGCGTGGAATACGACGCGCCGCGCCGTTGACTCGGGGATTTAGATCCTCCTAATTTTAAACATTTTAAAGCGCAAACAAAAAAAAATACCTTTAACTTAACGACATTCCTTTTCTACCAATCAGTGTCAGTATTTTTACTCTAGATGCGGAATTGCTCATGTATCTTCGGCTTAGAGTCGGTAGAGGGCGACCATTAAATATTGACATGTAACAAATGACTGCCCACACGCTAAGAAGAAGAATAAGTTCACAATTGACATCTGATCCGAAGAATTTCATTTATCTAGTAATATCCAAAACCAAGTTATGAAGGTTCCAACAAACGAAGCGCTTCGAGAAAAGTTAGGTAGTGCCGTTGCGCTCCTCTTCACTCGTCTTGGCGGGAGCCCTACCGTTCCCCAGATTAATCTTAATTATACTATTTTCGCCTTATAATGTTAATGCCTGTATTAAGAATAATCCTGTTTCATAGGCAGAACGAGCAAACCAAAAAATAATAATAACATTTTGGTCAACAGATTGTTTTAAACAATATTTCATATAGTGGTAAAAATGAAATTATATTGTCATTATGAACCTAAATAAGTAAATACTTTAAAACTTACTACACGGGAAGTTTTTCCCGTGTAAATCCCGATCCCGTGGGAATTTCGCAAAATCCCGTTTTAGCGAGCATCTACTTATAAAAGGAACCCCCATACGAAATTTGAGAACCATACCATACCATAATCAGTGAGTGGTATTACGCTTTTATATATTTATATAGATAACTAGCTAACTCTTGGTTTGTGGTGCCATAATTGACTTGAAGAGATCAGAAAGGTAGTTACTCCGTATAAATGTTCCGGGTAATTAGTTACATCCATTCTAACTGAAACCCGACCCCAATGACAATTTAACAGTGACATCTATTGTCAAAGAGTGTGACTAGGAGACATTTTGCTGGCGCACGTCAGAGGTATTCCTCGAAGCGCTACCATTTTGAATCGCACCTAATGAAGCGCTCCTTTTTTATTCCTCGGAGCGCTCCTTTTCCGATAACATGGTATCGGGAGCGCTACTAAAAGGAGCGCTCCGAGGAATAAAAAAGGAGCGCTTCATTAGGTGCGCTTCAAAATGGTAGCGCTTCGAGGAATACCTCGCACGTCAAACCTTAATTTTATTTTTATGTAGTTGCTTACTCATAGTATTTTTTTAAATTAAGATTGATAACGATAATTTTATTTATTTATTTAAAGTTTTATGTACAATAGTGGTACATGGGCGGACTTAATGCAACAAGGCATTCTCTACCAGTCAACCTTTGGGTATAAAAGACCACAATGTGTACAAGTAAACAAAGGTGTACAAGTAAAATAAATGTTATTATCGAAAGAATATATGCATAAATATATAATAGACTAATAAATACGGTGCTTTATAATAATATTTCTGACTAAGAGAACTCACAATAATTATATTAATTGCGAAAACCAAACTAAGACTGACAGGCTTTTAAGTAGTGGTTTCTCATTTTACTCTTAAAAGAGAATTTAGACTCGGTTCACTTGATCATAATACAATTCAATGATTTCCTCTGTACCGTTTGCTAAGTTCTGTAACTTGGCACCCATAAAAATCGCACGTACCTACTTTTTTCAGGGAAGCAGACAACCAAGCCATAATTATCATAATATTGAACTACCCTCCTATACCCTCGCTCAAGCGATTTTACTATACATATTATTGGAATCAAAGGTTTGCTAACAAAATAGGACACATTAATATGTTTATTTTTTTAAATAATTATATGCATTATTATGCAATTATTATAAACATTATATGCTTGTCAAGGAGTGGAATTCGCTGCCGGAGTCTGTGTTTTTCGATAGCTATAACCTAGGAGTCTTTAACTCAAGAGTGAATAGGGTACTTTTAGATAAGCATGCTCCATCTTCGACCACATCATCACTTACCTTATCAGGTGAGATGGTGGTAAAACGCGAAACTATTTTTAATAAAAAAAAAATATAAAAAAAACGGACTCCACAGTCATTGTAAATGTCATTTGATGCCTATTGGTCTAGCCTTATATTATCTCTTGCTTCATAAGGAGATATTTTTTTAAACTGACATTTCTTATTAATTATTATTATTTATTTATTTTATCCAATTATTTTCTCTATTGTTTATTTTCTCTTTATGTTGATAGGCTCGCGTTTGACCACACTCTTACCTGATAGTGAGCGATGATGTGGTCGAATATGAAGAAATAAAGCACGGTTACCTACCAACACCTATCCTATTCACTCTGACCTCAAAGACCCCCAATTATATCAGGAAAGACTCCGGCAGGGAATTCCACTCTTGAATGAAATGGTATTGGGATCAAGACAGTTGCATAGCTTATTTTTGTCACGTTTGTGTTGATTTTGGCTCTTAGGAGTGGCTGTATGTATTGTTAGTATTATGTGTGTATTGTATATAAGTAAATAGTACACCATGCACTACCCGCGTATTTATTTTCTTCTTCTTTGTCAAATCCATCCAAAGGTTGCCTGTAAAAGATAGCTTTTATCATATTTAGCTCAGTTGGTGGGCGAAATTGCTAGTAATGTGAATGTCACCCACATTAATAGTTCCCCTTTAAAAAAAAAGACTGCACTTTGCATCATCTTTCACCCTTCTCCACTACCATTTTACTTGTTAAGTCCTTATATTTGATTCTCTTATGGTGGAAAAATAAGAGTGTCATCTGCTTAAGATGATAAGTTAGACTAACCTTGATAAAAACTACTTTATGGGGCTTATATAACTACGTAAACTAATTCTTTGGGAAAATATCTAGTATTAATTCCTTCATAAACTAGATTATCAGTCTTGCATGCAGTATGCAGCACTACCCTCCCGTCCGCAAATATATGCACATGCAGAAGTTATGCATACCACATGCAAACAAATCACACTAGACACGTGTTTCGCCCATCCTCATGAAGAAACTATTTAGTAATCTGTGCCTCCATGGAACATTCTCGGGAGATGTTGACTCTTCGACTGCTGCGCCGCGAAAGTTAGTGACCATTTAGTTATTATAAAAATATGTATTAGTATTTCTAGCTAGTTATTGTTATTATTCATGTTGGTATACTTTTTTATGAATCTTCGTTGCCTAAAATAAATTAATAAAAAAAATAATAAATAATAACATAACCAGTAGGAAATCCGGCTCGGAGCCTGAAAGTTGGTTTCAGTCAATTAAATACACTAAACGCAAATAAACCTGACAGAACTGATTTGCTAACAGTATAGCAGAAGGCGTTAAATTAGGAACGAATATTATGAAAAAGAAATAAAACTAAATGCTCAACATTTATCTCAGGGTTTTATTCAGGTCTACAAATTCATATTTAAAATCTTTAATTATAATTACTGTTATTTATGCGTAAACGTAAGTTACATTAACAATAATTCCAACACCCCCATATTATGTAGCTTTATTCAATTTTCCTTAATTAATTATGATAAAACCCTTTGAAATGAGTTCGGGAAAACAAAAAGAAGATACTTGACTATAAAAAAAAATATGGGCAATATAAATAGGGGTTGAATTTATTATAAATAAATGTAACTAATAGTCGCCCAGTGGTTGAAATTCAAGCATAGGTCATTAACAAATTAATAAACTTTTATATCCATAAAAAGGGGTGAGTACAAGGTTTATACTTCACGTATCCATGTAATAGATTTACATTCCAGAGAGTTTTAGATAAAGAACTTTATTTTTTAATATCCCATTGTTCGAGAACATATTAGAAACATTATCTAAGAGGGTAGTTTCACATAATATAACGCTTATGAATGTTAGCGGTAATATTCTCAAAATAACTTAATCTACGCTTAATGCCCTGAAGGATCCAGGCATCCCCACATATTGCTCGTTAAAATTGTTTGCTTGTCTGCATGATTCGTCCGTCTTCGCCCGGTACATCTCATCGAAGTATTCCACAAATTCTTCGGAAGTCACCGTTTCCCGCAATACATCTGAAAACAATTAAAGAATAGTTTAAATTTTTTATTTTATTTTCATTGTGATTTTTATTTTAATATTTTTTTGCTGTCTCGTCAATGGTCGCAAGTGCGACTACCGAGCACAAGGTTTTGAGTTTGATTCCCAGGTCGAGCAAAAAAGGCTATTTATTGGGTTTTTCTCAGTAGTAGCCCGGCATTTGGACTTAACAGACGTTATGGGTAGTTAGAAGCCAGTAAATCTAACACTGGTCTATCCAAGGGATATCGTTTTACCTAGTTATTCAGTTGTGGGGAACCCGACCCCAACATAATTAAAAAAAAAGGCCTAATTCAATTATTATCTGTTTTTAATGAATATTGTGTTTTTTGTTTTTATTTCTTAGTCGAGTTAAATGACGTGCATGTGAGTAAACCACGATGTTATCCACATATTAAATACAAAAAAAAAATTAATAAATGGGAAATGTTGTACCTACTTTCTTATTTTCAACCGATGACAAAAAGAGGAGGTTATCAATTCGACGCGTATATTTTTTTTTTTTTTTTTTTTTAATGTATGATCATCGATTACTGGAAGACGGCTGAACCGATTTGGAAAATTCTTTTTTTGATTGAAAGGGTATACTTCCATATTGGTCCCATTTTCATAAACCTCAGAATCTGATGATGGGATCCTGGAGGAATCGAGGGAACTCTTCAAATATTATAGGCACACC
Source organism: Tholera decimalis (assembly GCA_943138885.2). Taxonomy (NCBI): domain Eukaryota; kingdom Metazoa; phylum Arthropoda; class Insecta; order Lepidoptera; family Noctuidae; genus Tholera; species Tholera decimalis. Next base: position 8,376,202 of record OW964568.2, read on the forward strand.
TATGTCGTTTTGGGTATTTATTATAGTAACTTGTGCAGTTGCTCTCAAAAAGTACCATTTGAGGAAGTGGAACTGATGATGAAGACCACAGATGGCCGCCGAAACTACTCAATAATAAGTATTGAGTGGATTGCGATTCGATTACTTGAATATGGATGTTACGCACTTTATGCTCGTCACAATGCATATGGTGATGTAGAGCTGATGGTGAAGTACCAGGAGAACTCCTCAACAATTAACGGCTCAGCATTGGGAAAAGCAATATTTTGTAAAAGGTTATAAGTAGTTGATAATTAGGCTCTTGTAACTAGGTAAATTAAAAATAGACCAACTAAAAAGAGTGAAATAAAAACTTTTTACCAAAAAATTAAACCGACTCCCAAAAAACACTGCAAAGTGAAAAATAACTTTAATTTCGGAAGTCGGTGCCAAAAACGAAAATATAAAACTAAAGACACCGACTACCGAAATTAAAGTTATTTTTCACTTTGCAGTGTTTTTTGGGAGTCGGTTTAATTTTTTGGTAAAAAGTTTTTTGTTGAATTTAATCTATGTATATAAAAAAGAAAGTGGTGTTAGTTTCACTATTTATAACTCAAGAACGGCTGAACCGATTTAGCTGAAAATTGGTATGGAGGTAGCTTAGAACCAGGAAACGGACATAGGATACTTTTTATCCTGAAATTCTAACGGGATCGGGATTCACGTGAGAAAAACCTCCCACGCGAACGAAGTTGCGGGCAAAAGCTAGTATTATATATATTTATTTACATATTATGTACGTCATTTTATGTCATGAGAATACTCGTGAATATGTAATTATGTGTAAATGTTTGTTTGTTTCCCCGACAACAAAACTGTATCCAAAACAGTCAAGAGGAGTTTTATGCTCAGCTTTAGACTAGTAGATCGGGTTCTACAGGTCGAAAGGTCTGTACCTCACAATGGTTGAAGTCAGGCTATGGAAGACGACGATCCTAAACATCATACGTACCACTCAATGTCTGTAAAGATTTCTCCTTGCCTCCATATTCTTCAGGTAGAATTTCTTTAGGTACAAAATCATAAAAAGTATCAATAGTCTTATGCAGATGTATTCTTCCTACCAGTTTTGAGCTTAGAACTTGTTTTAGCAAACTGAGAAGAGCGTCAACCATTTTGGATTCTGTTATTAGATGAATCTGCTTTATTCTCATGCCGTAGCCTTCCTGGAATTTAAATAGGGAATTATTAGTTATTTTGTGATAGTAAACATAATTGCTCAGCGAAAAACAACATGAAGATTTTTTTTAAACTGCCTGTATTTGCCCTGTATCGTGAGTTAATTTTTATATATACTCAGACCCAAAAGTCAGAACAACTCCCCATTAAATTTTTGATTCATTCGCCAATCATGGCAAACTCCAATATTTTGGAGATATTGCTAGAAATACTTAAGGAAAACCCTGCTATTTCCGCCAAATATGGCGGAAAAATCCAGCGTGAAATCGCTAACTGTCCTCCGGCTACCGAAGCCAACGTCGCTGATTATATTGACGCGCTTGACAGCCCATTATCTCCCCCGCTTGCTGATCAAGGCATTTCGGTTGGTCAATTCACGGTAGTGTTTATCAACTCCGATCCCATTGTTCATCGAACAACGAACGACTTCCAGGTAGATAGCCCTCTATCGCTCCCGCCCGCCGATAATGTCGTGCCAACCGCCCAATTCCCGAAATCATCCATTGTTTCCGGCCCACCTACTAATCCTATTGTTCATAGAACAATGGACGCCGCGCAGGTGTGCGCTGCAGTTGAATTCCGTGAAATGGACACCACCGAACCTGTGTCCAATAACAACTCTGACAATGATTTGTCATCATGCCCCTCGTCCTCGGAAGATGACTTTCAAGTCGTTACCGGCGGCAAGAGGAAGATAGGGAAAACCTCCCAGGCCAGCAAGGCCAAAAAGACCACCGTGTCGCCCCCGTCCCCAACTCAAACGCCCGTTCGACCCGCTAGCCCCGTCCCAACTACCTCTGCTCGCGCGCAGAATAGTCGTCCCCCCAGCCCGATAGCCCAAACTTCCTCAGCCCAAAGGAAGCAACGCCCTCCGCCCCCCTTTTACATCCAGGACAAGGGTAAATGGACTGATGTGTCCAAGATGTGTGTTGATCGAAAGATCAACTACACAAACGCCCGTGCCTGCCAAAATGGCATTAAAGTCACCGTCCCTACGTCGAACGACTATAGGGAACTATATCGCGCCCTCCGTGAAAGGAATATTTCCTTTCACACTTTCTCCTTCCCCGAGGACACGCCCACTCGTGTTATTATTAAACGTGTCCCTAAAGAAATCATATTACAGGATATTAAAGACGACCTTGCCGATCAAGGTATACCAGTGATCGCCGTCCATCGCTTACATAAAGCGAGAGGCGGTGAATTGTACGACATGGTTCTTGTCATTTGTGAACCAACCGAAGGTCATCACCCGATTTTCAAGATTAAGTCCAGTTGCTCCCTATCCGGTATCTCAATTGAAAAGCCCTACAAAACCGCAACAGTGGGACAATGCCACCGTTGCCAACTGTATGGCCATGCGCAGAGCAACTGCTATGCGACTCCCAGATGCGTCAAGTGTCTGGGCGAGCACAGCACTGCGGACTGCCCTCGGCCCAAAGACCGAACCCTCTGTTCGGAACCACCCAGCTGCGTTCTCTGCGGCCAGACCGGTCACCCGGCAAACTACCGCGGCTGTCCCAAAGCCCCCAAACTCGCTCCTAAATTAGCGAAGCGCGCCAACGCCCGCCAACAAAGAGAGGCACCTTCCTCTCAAATTCCCCAACGTCTCGCTCCTCAGAGACCATCCCCGTGGAACAGGCTAAACCACGAAAAAGCCTTTCCCTCCTTGGCCACTGCCAAACCTTTGCAGGCACTGATGGATATACCCATCGCAGCGCAGATCCTGCCTATAGCCGTGGCTCCAGAGGCCACAGCCAGTCCCCAACCCGAGCCTCAAACCACTGCTGCTCCTGCAGCCAAACAACCGCCCAATCCCTCACCGGTCGCGCACGGCGAGTCTTGCGGCCAGACTCTACTGCGCCACTATAGAATATTAATGACCCGCCAAGCCAGGTCTCTCCGCGATGCCCTTCTGTCTGCCGAGCAGCAGAATAACGGCAAAATTACGACGGCAATGTACAGCCAAATATTCAGCACATACAGTGATGTCGTGCTAGGCCTCGACCAGATGGATGCGATGGACTGATCCAATGGATTCCCAACGCACAAACCACACTAGGCCTCGATCCCTCAAATTAGGTTTTTTCAACGCCAATGGCATTTTCAACCAACGCGCCGAAATAACTAAATTCCTCCGCGACCACCAATTAGACGTCCTCCTTATACAGGAGACTCTTTTGAAACCCCACCGCGCTGACCCCAAAATTGCAAATTACCGTCTAGTTCGCAATGACAGAACACGCTGCCACGGCGGCGGTACCCTTATTTATTATAGGAAGGAGTTATACTGCATCCCTCTGACCCCACCCGCGCCTCTCTCTCACCTAGAGTACTCTGCCTGTCGACTAGGCATGACTGGTCATCCTCCGATAACCATCATCTCTGCCTACCATCCCCCACCATCGGTCGCGTCTCTTGCTTCAGACGATCCTATCGCGCTCACCAGCGATCTCACGACTCTCTTTGGCCTGAGTGACTCCGTCTTACTAGCGGGCGATCTCAACGCCAAACACCCCGCTTGGAACAGCAACACGACAAATGCCAGAGGCAGATACGTGTATAACCTAGGCGCGTCCCTAAACTATGACGTCATCGCTCCGATGACTCCCACCCACTACCCACACGACCACAACCATAGGCCCGATGTCCTCGATGTGGCGCTCCTAAAGAATGTAAACCTCCATTTACACTCCATAGAAGCGCTTCACGAACTCAACTCGGATCACCGTCCCGTTATCCTACACCTAGGTTCCCGCTCGGGTAACCATGATCTTACCCAACCTCCTCCGACCCAATTGATCACCGACTGGAGGAAAGTAAGTGAAAAACTGAAATCCACCACGTCGCCTCACTTGGACACCATTCCTGACCACATAGTCTCAGTCGCTGACACGACGGTGGCGATCGACTCGCTTACAGATCACGTACAATCCATCCTGAACGATTGTTCAAGGGAAGTTCCAGTAGCGGTAGACCACACCTGGAAACTCCCGGACGATGTACGGAATCTGATAACCGAGAAGAACGCAGCCATCCGTGCATACAGCGCTTTTCCCTGCGCCGCAAACAAAGCTCACATGCGCAACTTACAGCGTGCTGTAACGAAACGCATTGCCGAGCAGCGTAATGCGAGCTGGGACAAGATGCTGAGCGAACTTGAGCCCACCCATCTTGCCTTCTGGCAGCTTCAGAGGAAGTTACGATCCACTGAAGAGGCCACAATGCCTCCTCTCATTCGTCCCGATAAGAGTGTCGCCTTCGATAACTCTGAAAAATCAGAATGCCTAGCCAGCCTAGAGTCCCAGTGTTCTCCCAGCTCTCAACCAGTAGACCAAGCCCACCTCGATATGGTGAACGCCGAAGTCGAACGTAGAACTCCCCTTCCGCCCGTCGAAGATCCCGATAATCCATTGGCCCCCATCACTCCTGATGAGGTCCAGGATATCATTAAAAGTCTCCAACCGCGAAAAGCCCCTGGCTCCGACGGCATCACCAGTAGGGTTTTCAAACTTTTCCCCGCCCAGCTTATAGTGCTAATGACTGCCATCTTCAATGGCGCATTGAGCAATAATATGTTCCCCGCAACCTGGAAACAGGCCACCGTCATAGGTATTCCCAAACCAGGCAAGCCCAAGTCTGACCCGTCTAGCTACCGTCCCATTAGCTTACTCAACGTCCTCGGTAAAATCTATGAAAGGCTTATATATAAGCGGCTCAAAGATTTTGCCGAAGCAAAGAGTCTTATACCCAATGAGCAGTTTGGATTTAGAACCGAACACTCATGTATCCAACAAGTCCACCGCATCATAGAACACGTCAGCGCCGGCTTCCAACGGGGCGCAATAACGGGAGCCTTATTCTTCGACATAGCGAAAGCGTTCGACAAAGTCTGGCACAATGGCTTAATCTATAAGCTATACCAACTCAGCGTGCCTGACCGTCTCGTGCTCATCCTACGGGACTTTTTATCGAATCGCACCTTTCGTTACCGAATTGGGGGGGAGCTTTCCTCCCCCCATCCCATTCGCGCAGGAGTTCCTCAAGGCTCCGTACTATCCCCCCTCGTTTTCACGCTATTCACTAGCGATATCCCCAAGCATAAAAATACTCAGCTAGCCCTATTTGCCGACGATACGGCTATCTATTACACCGGTCTTAAACCCGATGCCATCGCTCGCACTCTCCAAACTTCCGCAAACACTCTGGCCAAGTGGTTCCGGAAATGGAGAATCGAAGTCAATCCAGACAAAAGCCAGGCAGTCCTCTTTTCTAAGCCGCGGATAAACCCACCCTCCCCCCGTCCGATTACCATGTACGGCAAGCCGATCCCCTGGGAAAAGCAAGCCAAATACTTAGGCGTGGTCCTCGATAAACACCTTTCCTTCGCTGAGCACATAAAGCAGGCACGTTCGCGCGCCACTTTCGCTCTAGGTAGGCTCCACTTCATTCTTAGCTCCCGCAGCAAGTTATCACTCAGGTGCAAGCTGCGTATTTTCACCGCGGTCATCCGACCCATTATGACCTACGCCTGCGTTGTTTTCGCACACGCAAAGCCCTACCTCCTCCATAAGATGCAGACCCTTCAAAACCGATTCCTCCGTAGAGTCACGGGATCCCCCTTTTATGTTCAAAATGAGCTTCTTCACTTAGACCTCAAGAAGCCCACCATCCAGCAGTTCATGAAACGTGTCTCCAAGCGTTTCTTTGATACTGCAATCCAACATAGAAATCCCCTTATCGTATCGGCCGCCCAATACGAACCCTCGTGTATCTCTAAGATTCGCCGACCAAGGCATACCCTAGTCACTCCCGATGACGCACTCACCCTGCTCCAAGAGAGCCGTAAGGAAACCAGCACAGTTTACAAAAACAAAAATCGACCGTCTTTCCGTCCTCGCCGCCGAGACCCGCCGCGACGACCCCGTAATAGTCCGCCCCAACCCTTGCCAGAGCCAGCCCGCGACGCTGAGCCAGTAGCTTTAAATTCCCTTATTAATAATAATAAGATCCAGCCTGTCCCTAGCTGCCCTCCCCCTGCGACGCCCTAAGCCGAGGTCCGTACCCCACAGGGGGTGCCTTTAGCATGTAGTCGCCTAGTTTGTAAGTTTTTAATAAGCCCTGGCTGGAGGCTTTAATTAATTTATTAATTAAGGCAACCACAGGCAAGCCCGGTTAAGCAGCCGCAGAGGTTGACCTGCGAGATGCCACTCACAAAAAAAAAAGTAAGAACAACTGTGGGAATTAAACCAGCGACACGCAGCACAGTTGCCAATTGCTCAACCATTGCGCCAACCATTATCATCTTCATTACTGTTATCAACTAAGTCAGCTTGCTAAGTCTAACTATTATCGCTACTAAATTGTGTCAACCTGCCCTAATCTAATTCACGTAACTGTTCTTCAAGACATACGATGTTCTTAGTTTGAATAACAGAGGTCTTAATTAAGTCTCTAACATCACATCTGTAACCACAACATTTATGCAACCAAATTATGACAGGCCTATTGGTCTAGTGGTCAGTGGCCCTGACTGCTATGCTCAAGGTCGTGGGTTCGATTCCCACCCAGGACAAATGTTTGTGTGATGAGCACGATCATTTGTTCTTTGTCTGTGTGTAATTTATCTATAATATGTAGATAGATAGATAGATAGAATATACTTTATTGTACACCAATAATTGAATCACACTTAAATAACAATATTGTAAAAAAAAATTGGTTACAATGGCGGTCTTATCGCTGAGAGCGATATCTTCCAGACAACCTTTGGAAGGACTTTATGAGCTTTATTTAAAATGGGGAGGGCTATATTAGTGTACTACTGTACAAATACTCATTAATAACGGAAAAACTAATAAAAATACAACAAAAAAAAATATATATATATATACAAATACATAAGTACATAAAATAAATAAATATATAATGTGTTCTTTAACATCGTGTGGAGAAAGCAAAGGAATAATCATAAGTTTGAAATAAAATGATTGGCAACCGAGCTTTTAAAAACAGCAAGTGACTGAGCTTGTCTTACTGACACCGGCAATCCATTCCACAACCGAATGGCCTGCACCGTAAACGACTGGTCGTAAAATTTTGTGGAATGGGTAGGCATCAAAAGTCTCAAATTCTCTGATGATCTCAAATCTCTAACATGTGTGTCATGAAGGAACTTAAAACGTTCTTTGAGGTAAAAGGGAGTCATTGGATTGAAAAGAATACTGTAGAGTAATGATAAAATATGTGCATTCCGGCGAAGGCGGATAGGCAGCCACTTGAGTTTAGTGCGAAACTCAGAAACATGATCATATTTGCGCAAACCAAATATGAATCTGATACAAAAATTTTGGAGTCGCTCAAGCTTATCTAGCTGCATATGTATGTATTTAGAAATATATATGTATGTTTATCAGTTGTCTAGTACTCATAGCACAAGCTCTGCTTAGTTTGGGACTAGATGGCGTTGTGTTAAAGTTGTGGAATATTATTAGAATATTATTATTATTAACCTTATGTAATCTTATGTGAGAAGAAATAAACATTATTATTATTATTTCGAGGTCAGCTTCCAGTATACCCGGATGCAGTTGAGAATGAGTCTTTTACATGGAGCGACAGCCTATTTGACCTATACAACCCAGTATCTGGGTAATATGATACGCCTTGGCAATAATCAAATCTTGACGCAGTGGCTGCTAACTACCCGTATCATCTGTACAAGATCTCTAGTTGTTATGTCAATCAAACTATATAATAAGCTACCCGAAGAAATTAAGAACATAAATAACTATAACACTTTTACAAATTAACTAAAACTATTTCTACTGAACAAAATACACTATAACATACTTGTACACCTACTTGTTTGTAACTGATCTTAATAATTATAAGGAAATATTGTTTTCCTTTTTAAGTAATTAAAAGAAAAAAAATATTTAAACAATATATTTTAATAATGTTATGTTTTAGTTTTAAGTTCTAGTTTCTATTTTATATTATTGCTGTGCCCTAACAGGGTCCACAATTGTTCCTTTTATCTTTAAGACTAAACATCTACTGTAGCTATACAGGGTTAATTGTAAAACACCGAAAACCTCTCAGGACTATGTTACTAACATCATAATCAACAACTTTTGTTCTATGACTTTTAAAAATTCGTCATATTTTAGTTCACAAGATTTTCATACAAAAATAAATATATTTTAATTAAACGCCCTAAATGTTACGAAGTCTATGCGAAGCAAAAGAGAGTGATAGTATAAATCGTTTTATTTTGCTTCGCATAGACTTCGTAACATTTAGGGCGTTCAATTTTAAATATTTTTATTTTTGAATGTAAATCTGGTGAACTAAAATATGACGAATTTTTAAAAGTCATAGAACAAAAGTTGTTGATTATGATGTTAGTAACATAGTCCTGAGAGGTTTTCGGTGTTTTACAATTAACCCTGTATACATTGTGGAAAGCAAATAAATGAATATGAATATGAAGATATACAAATGACAGCGACCCAGCCGCTAACGTCCAGCGAGGCAAGGGGGAATCCCGACATTTTAATATATTCACCCATCCACGGGCTGAACTTGACAAGCGTTGCTTAAACTTGAAGATCGATCAGTGTGACTGTTATCATTTAGCCACATAGGACAATTGATTTTGTTTCAATAAATATAAAGAAAATTAATTTACAAAACATTTGGCCGGACAGAGGCGATGATATACGAAGGCCATATTACACCAAATCGCTTAGCACTACATTAAATTCTGTTCTATCAAAAGTGTGCAGATAAGCTATATTGGTTGCAATTAATTTTTATTATTGGTTGGAAGAGCAGCCTAAATTGGTTGATGTTGTGGAAAGTTGGTCGGTAATGTACAGACGCCAGCACATCATGCTACAACAATCTGTCAAATTACTTTAATAGATTTTCAACTTTATTTGTAAAAGAAATGCGGTTCAAGGTTGATTGGGAAAATTTGACAGATTCGGGTAGCTTCATGTGCTGGCGTCTGTACGTTAAAGCCGTATTTGGAAGTTTTGAGCAATCGTGACTGTACATGTTTTCACGATAATATTAAACAGCATATCGGTCGGCACGTCAGCATCACGTGAGGATATTCCGTGGAGAGGCGAAACACGATGTCAACTTGCATGCTTTTTTTAAATTGTGGATAGGCTTGCGTTTGACCACAATCTCACCTGATGTTAAGCGATGATGTGGTCGAAGATGAAGCACGCTTGTCTAGAAGCAACCTATTCACTCTTGACTTAAAGACTCCCAGGTTATAGCTATCAGGAAACAGACTCCGGCAGAGAATTCAACTCCTTAGCTGTACGCACAAGGAAACTATTCCCAAAACGTTTTGTGCGTATGGGTGGGATGTCCACCATGTAACGATGGCGTATCACCGTTTGTCTTGTAGTCCGATGATGGAACGGGCTTGGCGGAATTAGACTGTGCAATTTCATCGCACACTCCCCGAAATGTAACCGATAGAAAACTGATAGGCTTGCAACACGTCACCGATGTTCAAGGCTCTGAGGCTTTGTTTTTACCAGTTTTTCGTTGCTTATTGCATTTCATGACTTTCTGTACGAGTATAGAAGTACTTACGGAGGGTGCTGCATACTGCATGCAAGCAAGAACAACTGTTTCTTAGCGGATTAATTAATTACATGGTAGAGCTCGTGGCTAAATTCTACGGAAATATGCCGTAAAAGCTATCTTCACTCCGTTCAAGAAAGTCTCTCAGATGCTGCGTTCACCGAAGGACAACTTCCCTCTGGAAAAACCCGGTGTCTACAAACAGGACTGCGACTGTGGAAAGTCGTACATCAGTCAGGCAAAGCATACCGTAGCTCTTACCGCCCTAATGGCGGTGAAAAATAATGATGTTCAAAAATCAGCAAAAGCACAACATCTTTTAAACGCAGGATCGAACCATTGGATTGAGTTACATAATCCTCAAGTCATCTCGACAGTACGCCACTAATTTACCAAGACTGGTAAGGGAAGCGATTGAGATTACCAAATACGACAATTTCAACCGGAAGGATGGGTTTCAACTGTCGAGGGCCTGGAAACCAGTGGTTCAAATGTGTAAAAACTGAAAAAGTTCCATAGAAAGTTCACGAGTCGACACGGTGAGTTTTGTGTGTCGGGAACAGAATCGAGTGTTTAGTGATATATGTGACAGTGGTAGCGGTGTCGCTAACAGAAAACGAACGAGAAAGAGGGTAGACCGATTTGTCTGCTCATAAACTTCCACCCGCAATTACTTCAGTTCATCCGTGATCATGGCGCTTGCAACAGTGCCGAAATATCGTAAACTCAAAACAAAAATATACATGGTAAATATCCCATTTTAAGTTGTAATCATAAATAATAACCGCCATAAGAGTCGATCTACGAGGTTAAGCAACGCTTGCCAGGGTCGGCCTGTAGACAGGTGACCGTCTCAACATCAAGATTCTGTCGTGCCTCAGAAGGCGAGTTTAGTCGTTGAACCCGGCTTTCTTCATCGTATATCTTTGACAGTCGTGACCACCCAGTCAGAAGCCAGAAAATCTGACATTGGTCTTACCAGTTATCCCGATTATTCCCAATAGTCCCCTCTAGCCCTGTCCTCCGGGTCGACAGCTGGGAATTGTCTTCCCGTCTTCCCAGTTGTCACCGGGATGACAATTTGTGCCGACTGTTTCCTTTGAAAACTGACTAGAGGGGACAAATGGGAAGTCTGTTTCTCAGTTATCACCGTGGGGGGGGGGGGGCAACTATTGAGTTATAAAGGTCAGATTAGCAGTCGCTCCATCGCAGTGATAGACGCCCACGGCGTCGGACGTCGGCCGACGATCTCCGGCCACCGTAGGCGCGGGCATGCGGACAGCGAGTAAAGGGCAACTCGCTGTCCGACCATGGACCATGCCCGGGTCGACGGCGCGTTGTGTTCCACGCGCGCCTCTAAGAGCATCAGCAATATGACGAGGCCCCCCCCTGTAGAGGGCCGAAGCCTGCCGGGGTCGGGGGACTTATCCCATTACCGTGACCCTGGAACGTAAAGGGCTATTGAAGGAACACCGTGGATTTTAGTCAGTATAAGTCTGACAGTCCCTCCGGCTCTGCCCGGGGTGGGAGGACTTATTTGATAATTTTTCCATGTAAAAAAAAAATAAAAAACAGTCGCTCCATGTAAAACACTAGGACCCAGTTGATTAGCATCCGATTAGAATGGAAGAAGATGATGACGAAGAAAGTTGGCCTTTCACAGCAACACTGTATCAGGAAGCTAAGGTCTTAACTGTTAGACAAATCTACATTCTATTTATGATAATCCAACAAAACTCAGATGCATCCTAATTCCACCTTTCGAAATTAACGTCTAGGAGGCAGTATGCAATATGTCAAACCTGTCACTCTAAAACAGGCTTTGCTATAAAATTCTATACATTTCGAGGACCTAGACTTTACAATAACTTAAACAAACAATTAAGTATTTTCAATACCAAAAAATCAAAATGTAAATTAATAACAACAAACTGGCCATTAAAATTAGACTACAATCTACAATCAAACTAATTAGATATAGGGCATTATGCCCTAAACAAAAAACAACTTCTACCTTCACACACACATACCTCCTCACCTTCACCAAGGCACACACACAGCTGTTCACCTTCACCAACACACACATGCATCCTTACGTATACACACATGCATATACCCAACTCGCATTACACTTCACTTTCTATTTTCTTCCGGATATTTTCACGAACACAAAAAAATGCATGTTTTATGTATTAAAGCTAGTAAATAATTTATAAATGATAAAAAATTAAATATTAAGAACTTTGCCTCAGTTCCTGCAGTGTGGAGCCCTGGTGTCCTAAAATACAGGTCTTGGCTTAGTTTAGGCACCAGTCTCCCACAAATAATAATATTATAATTATAATAATGTCATTTTTGTAAAATAGTTCATAAGTTTTTATTTGTGGAAGAAATTAAAATTATTCTTATAATAGGTTACTACATGCGTTTTGTCACCGTTAGGCTCGCAATGGCCTTTTATTGTGAACTTATAAAAGTAATAATACATTTCGGCTACTCACCGTCATCAATGTGATTATCTGTCTAAGTTCCATAGGAGTGCATTTGGTAACGAAAGTCATTATGTTTGCATTCCTATAGTCCAACACAATAACGAGGCCATTGTTGTAATCATTTATTTTAATATACTCGCATATCTGAAAAGAAATATAGGTAGGGTCAAAAATTAATATAAAGTAAAAATCGTTAGATAATATAATCTATACTAATATTATAAAGCGGAAAAGTTTATTTGTTTGTCTGTTTGAACGCGCTAATATTCGAAAGTACTGGCTAGATTTCAAAAATTCATAGTTGCTATAGTTTTCACTGGACTAGCGGTATTAGTGCCGTTTGTCTAAACGGCACTAATACCTCGAATCTTTATGGTACCTACAGATTTACCTTTTAGTTTTAAAAAGATACAATTTCCTGCAAAGATATATTCCGAAGTCACAATATATAAAGCCGGACTTGCGGGAATGTGCTAACGAGATACCGCGACCCCGGAACGCAAAGGCAGCTGAAGGAACAGGGTGGGTTTTTTGTCAGTAGAAGTCTGACACTCCTTTCTGCTCCACTTAGAGCGAGAGAAGTTATTCGATGATTGCGATGTTGTTAGATTTTCATAGCCGAATGGCAAAAACGGAACCCTTAAAGATTCGTCATATCTGTCTGTCCGTCTGTCTGTCCAAAACTATTAAGATTACCGAGTTGAATCTTGGTGTATAGATGTAATCTGCAAACCGATTTGCTTTCCGATTAAAATAAAAAATATATAAAAAAAAAAACATTAAGGGGAAGTTCCCTCAAACATGGAACTGGAACTAAAAAATATTTGGTTCATCAAACCTGTACGTGCGGTTGTTTATAGATAGATTTTTAAAAATGAAATTAAGTTTCCTAAAACAATTTTTCCTCAAATCCAGTAATTTGGAACATACCTATACACTTCCAAAGTAGTAAAATGTGTCCCTGTCTAACTTTTAAAATAATAAAGTCTAAAATAAAAATAAAATAATGATGTACTGTAAATTTTAATGAAATATTTTAACTAAAATTGGTTTGAACAGTAAGTAGGTAGTTTTTGAGATATAGCAAATTTTCAGAAACTGCAAATATATGTATTTCTTTATAAGCACATAAGATTTAAAAGAGAAAAACAAATACAGACAAAAGAGCACAAAGGTGCTGCTTACTTCATAAGAAATTTTATCCAGCAGACCTGTGACAGGTGAGTTCGATAAGAGATGATGGACAAAGTGTGAATAAATATTAATTACCAAAATTACTAAAAAAAACATATTTAACTAATAAAATGAATTATAAAGATACAATAAACAAATACAAACATACATAGAAGTAAAATACGTATTTATATGTAGGTATTAATATTTATACTGTAAAAATATATACAAATAAAATATTAAATTACGGGATGATGGAGAAGTAGTGTTATTAGACCAATTTTTTGAAAATATGGATCGCGTGAACTTTGTTATTCATACAAACACTATAAATAAGATGAGATGCTCCAGTGATATACGTGTGCCTTTTTTTATTTATTTTTAAAATTTTGATTGATGATTTATTTTTGATTGATTAAAATTTGGCTTTCTCAAGTATTGTATATTAATTTTGCTTTTGTTTGTTGTTATTTTTTTTATATAATTATTTCATTATTGTAAATGTGAGGACAATGTAGGTTATTCTATCTTCGTTGTTTTTACTTTCACTATAATTTATTTAATGATGTCAAGCAGTTTTAGTACTTGTGTGACCTACCCAAAGGTCCTTACTTTGGTATTGTTCGTCAAATTGTTGAGCTCCTTAAGTTCTAAGTTGAGCTACACGATAACTGACAAATGCTTGCACTGTCTGGACACGTCCGCTCAAATCTGCGTGGTTATTCCCTCAAAGAATACCATAGTCATGAACCTACATGCTTCTCATATACAAATACAAATTGTCTGGACTTTAAAAGAGACTTTGACCTCTGAGTTTGTTTCGGTGTTTCTTCTCAGAGTAGTCAGTTAGGAAATACCGGCCTCATCTAGCTAAACTAAACTTAACACGTAAAAAACATGACGTGTAAAAGTGTTATTTATAACCAATTTACAAAATAAATATTTCATTTCATTTCAATAAACAAAGTTATTTGGCCACTACGGTACGCATCATGGGCGAGTCTGACTCGCACTTGGCCAATTTATTTTTTCATATGGCCAATTATATGTTGCTTTATTTATGTAGATCCGGACGCAGGGAAAACCAAAACATACTTATACCACAAGAAAGTAGGACTAAAATATTGTATATACCGAAATACTGTAAATCTATTCTTAACAATTAACAACTATCTTTACTTCGCGATTCTCCCTGGAATTCGCACTGGATAAGTGCCAATTAGATAGGTATACGTAAATTTTAACATTTATTCATTAATATTCAGAAATCATCGAGTTAATAACAGTAGTAGGATTATACGCAGGTGAAACCGTGGCCCGTGAGGCACAGCTAGTTTAATAATATACAGGATGTGAATTAAAACATATTAAATTTTTAAGCCGTTTCGTAAGCTGTCATAACATAAAATCGCTTTTAATTTTTAATTATAAGCTTCTAAAAGAAAAATAAGTTCATCTGTATTTTTAACCAAAATCCTATTGTCTCACTCAAATTCAGGTGCGTTTTTCATTAAAATGGATTACACTGTCAGAGCCCATGCATTTAAAAATATACCTATAAAATACCGATTACAAAATGGTATAATAATGCTGTTTCCAATGTGTGTAATGTGTATGTGTGCATTGTGTGTGTGACGGAATAGATGAGCTTCCACCATCTCTTATTAGACAATGTGCAAAAGAATTAGCTATTCCATTTTGTGTATTAATTAATCAGTCCTTTGATGAAGGAGTTTTTCCTGACAAACTTAAAAAATCTATAATAAAACCATTATTTAAAAAAAACTCAAAATCTGACCCCAATAATTACCGGCCTATAGCTCTTCTACCCACGGCTTCAAAAATTTTTGAAAAAGCAATGTGTAACCGGGTATATAGTTTCTGTGAAAGATTTAAAATATTTGATGAAGATAGATAGATAGATATACTCTTTATTGTACACCATAACAGAATTAAATAAGGACTTATAAACTACAAAGGGTGTTACAATGGGCGGTCTTATCGCTAAAAGCGATCTTTTACAGACAACCTTTAGATGGATTTGACACAGCAGGAGAAAATAAATTCACGGGTAGTCCATGGTGTACTATTTACTTATATACAATAAATAAGTAATAACCTACATACTCAATACACATATACATATACATACATAAAATAACAAAGCTGAGATATATAAAAAATAGTAACATATTAAAGAGAGAGATAGAGATCTTTTACCATGTTTTTGAAAGAAGGAAGGGTTTGTGCTTGTCTTACTGACACGGGAAGAGTATTCCACAGTCGTACTGCTGAACTGCAAAACGGTTTCCGTAAACAGCGGTCCACGACCCTAGCAGTTTATAAATATATGCAAGAAGTAATCAATATTATTAATGATAAAAAATATGCGGTTGGTATCCTTCTTGACATGACGAAGGCATACGACAAAGTACAGTTTAAAATCTTACTTAAAAAACTATACGGAATAGGAATACGCGGAACTGCTCATAAGTGGTTTGCGTCATATTTAAAAGATAGGGAGCAGTACGTAGAAATTGAACATTTTGACCATGACCGAAAATTAATTGTACAAGTAAGATCCGACAAAAAAATAATAAATGCATCAATTCCCCAGGGTAGTGTCATTGGATGTCTTTTATTCATTATTTATATAAATGACCTTCCCAAAATCATGTCAGAACCATGTGTGCTATTCGCAGATGATATATCTCTGCTTACCACATGCCAATCAAACAGTAACGTAAATGAACAACTCGAGGCGATCTTAAACAAAACAACTAATTGGATGAATGACCACAATCTCGAGATAAATTACAAAAAAACAAAATTAATGGCTTTCTACCCTCAGCAAAAATCCCCATTACCCGTCAACTTCGCGATAAACGGTACTAAAATTGAAGTTGTTAATGATTTTTCTTTATTAGGACTTACAATAGACACACATGTTTCTTGGAAGGCCCATATAACAAAAATACGATCGAAACTTTCAACGTTTAGTTATGCACTTCGAGAAATAAAAATATCTACTGATCTGCAAACATCACTCGTTACCTATTACGCCTACGCTCACTCATGGCTCAGCTACGGAGTTGTTTTATGGGGTTATAGTACAGACGCGCCTAAGCTCTTTATAATGCAAAAGAAATTGATCCGAATAATCGTAAACATAGAACAGACCGATAGCTGTAAGCCGTACTTTATTCAATTGAAAATTCTCACTCTCCCTTCTATCTATATCCTAGAGATATGCAAATTTGTACGTAAAAACATACACTTTTTTACAACCCGCGGTGACAAACATATTCACAGATCTATTAGATATAAAAATATGCTAATGTTACCCTCTTCACGCATGAAACTACATTCAAAAAGTCCGTATGTTATGTCCATCAAAATTTATAATAAACTACCAGAACCATTAAAAAATGAAACCAACTATGACAAATTTGTAAAGAACCTCAAACAAATATTAGCTAATAAAGCATACTACACTGTAAACGAGTACTTAAATGACAAAACAATAATGATGCATAAATAAATACATTATATAATAATATATGATTTGAAATTACAAACTGATCTCACTGAATTTGATAATGTATTTAATTTAATTAATATTTCCTAAAATTGTTTATTGTTAATTTGTGTTGTTTTTTATTATTATTAAATAATATCTCCTATAATTATAGTTTGTTAATATGTTTTGTTAATTTTTTCTTATCTTCTAAATTGTCTATAAAATGATTAAGTTAATAGTATAAAGTATTTTATTGAAAATTATTTAATTTATAGTAAATGAGTATTGTGATATAACTTTGGAATAAAATCAAATAAGAATATAATATAATTTAATTTTAAGTAATTTGCTGTGCCCGACCGGGTCCATGATGATCATATTTTGTAAACCTACCACCTAAGTTCACATTGTGGAATGCAATAAATAATTGAGTATTGAGTATTGAGTATTGACCAAGGTTTGGACCTCTCTGCCGGCTTTGGTGTTCCCTTTCACACATGACCCGTCTCCTTTAAAGCAAGAGTGAAAAGGCAATTTCTGGACTCGCTCGTTCAATCGTAGACCTCGTCTATAGCTTACCAACAGGCGTAATCGACGTCAAGAGTGGGCTTATCAGTAATAAAAATGATTGTCCGTTGGCTTAATGGCTTCACAGAGTTTTCAAGTTGATTGGCCAATCAAACAGTCTTGTCCTATCCACGATTCGAAGCCGTCTCAAACTAGCTATGTATCACCGTGTATCCAAGTTTGCAAGCAAGCCTCAATGAGCAGCCAGCAGGAATGATAGGCCCTAATAGCGCCATTGATTGCCAAGTTTGCGGGACGTTCAACTGGATACCGTGGCCCCGGATCACAAGGGTAACTGAAGGAACAGTTTTAAGTCAGTAGAAGTCTGACACTCCCTTCCGCTTTACTCGAAACGGAGCATTTGATGAATTTCCTATCAGAAAAAATCCTAAGTTCGTTTCGAAGGTCGAGCTTCCTCACTTTTTAATAAGAGATTAATTCAAAATTTAATATAATTCAAAACTTTTTAGCAAAAAATAAAACCGACTTCTATATCAAAACACTACAAAGCCAAAGAAGTCGGTGTTGTTGGTTTTGTATTTTCTTTTTGTTTGATACCGCCATCCGAAATTAAAATTGTTTTTGGTTTACTCTGTTAAAATAAGGGCTAGGTACCTACTCACATTGAAGTCGGTACCTACCAAGATAAATGAAGAGATTTGATCAATTCGGATGGCATAGTGGGTTCTGTCTAGCTTGATTTACGTACGATGTTCAATCGTAGGGAGGGTCTGTGCCTCAGTATATTAATATAGTATTATTAATTAATTAATATTATATATAATAAGTATTATTCATAGTATATTAATATAGTACTATTAAGTAATTATTAATTAGTAGTATATTAATAGGTTGATTCTGCTAAACAGTACATAGGTGTACGAGGGACGCAATCGCGGGATTTTTTAATTGAAGAGTTCCATCACCTATCTCCGAAGATCTTCATTAAAACCTGATGTGTTACATACTAAAGCCTTCCTTATAAAATATGCTATCAAACAACGATCGAAATCGGATCAGTATTTTTTGAGAAAATCGCGGACATACATACATAGATACACACTGGTCGAATACAGAACCACCTTTTCGTCGGTTAAAAATTGTAGAGCATTAGTGTTTTATATGGAACGAATACCTATCTGATTACCACAACTCAGTAACTGGGTACGCGACACACCTTGACCAGACTAGTGCTAGCAGACTTTCTTTTTTCTGGCTTTGTATGTTGTAACGAAGTTCAAAGATATACAAATGACAGCGAATGGACCAACGGTTTAACGTGCTTCCCGACTAGGGTTGCCATACGACCGGAATTTTCCGGACATGTCCGGTAATATATGTCTGTCCGGAATGCGGAGGGAATCCCAAACCGTCTGGAATTTCTACAATTAAATGAAGGAGTGGAACATAAAAAATATAATTAAAAAATATAGTATAGGTATATATTAAAAATATAGTTTTTATTTCAAATTAAAGAAAGTCACGAATTTTCATCAAATGTCCGGAATTTACTCCGGATTTTCGATTTTTTTATCTGGCAACCCTATTCCCGAGGCACGGGGGTATCACATCGCCAACTTCCAAACTCCGAAACACTACAGAGAAATGTCTTATAGAAAACTTAATAGCACTTTTTTCACGTCTCGGGAATCGAACGCAGTTGCACTTGCGAACACTAGACCTAGATTTTTTAACTATTTGCTTAATAAAGACTGTAAACACAACCGCTCAATGGCGTATTGGTTCCTAGCTTTAGGCCGCAAATTCAGAACAGCGGGGCGTGCAGCGGAGCGTTCCAGCGTGTATTGTCGAGTACAGCGTCGCGTTCAGCGTGCACGCAACTAGTTTTCGCTAGAGCGTGCGTGCAAGAAAGGGCGTCCAAGTACGATGGAACTTTCAATGCCATTTAGTATATAATCAAAGCACTTTATAGACATTCTTGTATAATCAAAAAATTCGATTCAGATTGTCATAATGTTTCATATAATGTAGCAAATTCTCCTAAAGAATCTCTTTGTTCAGTTGTCTTACTTTTAGTTTTCCCTTAATTAAATAATTCACATCTTAAAAATTAGTTTTCTTCTAATAATACGTCAATATCTTTCCATTCCATATTTTATTTATGAACACACCACTTCTTTTACTGACAAATCTTGACAGACTGAACAAAATATCACTTGTAAACGCTCGTTAAAATGCCAATACACAGATAACGCCACTTAACTACACGCTAAAAACGCTGTTACGAATACGAGTACACTATACAAGGTGGCAGATAAACGTGAAATAAAGTACATTGACCTTTATCTAATATCTCTGCTTAGATACCCGAAAAACAAGCAATTAACTGTTTTTCATTACTATAAAATGTAAAGGGTCGCGATAGATGTGGATTCAAGACAGATTTGTCTTTATTTCCGTTTTTGAAATAAATTAGTCAACAAAAATGTAGGAGGGTCAATGACTTTTATTCCAAGTTTATGTGGCGTTTGGTTATAAGAGAGAAATCCATACGTTCAGTAGTCGAGGGTGCACGCTCAAAATAACGCACCGCTGCGCGCGCCGCCGCGGTGCCGTTCCGAATTTGCGGCCTTAAGGCGAGGTTATTCGAAAAAACGTCGTTTTCAATTGTGTTTTATTCGTAGATATCACTGATTTAAATTTAAAAAAAAACATATTACATAATTCATACTTTGATCTTTCTATTTCGGTCATTCGATACATGATTACTTGCATTTCACTGCATCTAATTAAATCGCAAAGACAAGTCTAAATTACGGTCTTATTCTTATTTTATTTGAGTTTTATTAAGCTTTGAGTAATAAAACTTATACCATAATAAAGGTCGTAAAAAATGTCATATATGTCGGTCGTCATAATGTGAAATTTGAAAATATAATACCACTAATTTCAAAAATAAGTGTTTTCCTATTATTTTCATGCGCGCGGCCGCGCGCCCCGCGTCCTTTAGTCCCGAGCGGAACGTGTTGGAGGTCGGACGTATGCCAATTTTTAGCGCACCTGCCGCCCCCGCTAAGTTTGGTTCCGGTCGAGCCAAAAAATCATTATAAAATATTAATTCCTATCGTTTAGATTTAAATAGTTGTAATATAAATTGTTTTTATTAGGTACTTAATTTTGGTCAGTAAAACAAATGGACAAAATTAACAAAAAGAAGTTGTCACCACTGGCTCTACGAAGGCTGAATAAACATAAACAAAAAAAGTAAGAAGGCTTTGACAATATAAATATTTAGACCTATATAAATATTTTTCTTTACTAACTAGGTTCTTTCTGTATTCAGAGGTACCTATCTAGCTACGCGGAATAGATTTCGAAACCACAAAATAATATGTGTGTAAATAAAGACGCCACGCGCGCAAAAGCTATAATAGTTTATTTTTCTCGCAGAATAGATTTGCCAACCGCAAAAAGTGTGTGAAACAATTGAATTTGAACCCTATGTCAAAGAGCATAAAGCCGCCACGTGCGCAAATGTTATAATGCTCTTTTCAAATGTCAGACTCAAAGGATTTTTGACAATATTATTATAGGTACCTACCTATAATTATACAAATTAATATTTTACTTTACTAAGTAGATAAGTACCTACGCCAAATAGATTTACAAACCGCAAATATGTGTGTACAGCTAAAACATTTTTGACTTTCTTTCTCCTATAAAAAAATGAAAATGTTTCTTATTTTATTCAACAAAATATTTAGAAAAATATCTAAATATAATATAAAAGTACTTTCAATAAAAAAAGAAATCACAAAAAGATACGATGAGATCCTGGGTTTGATCCAGAATACTGACGGCTATCAATCCGATTCTTTACTAAACGCGCTAATAGAACGATAGTACCCGAATTGAAATAACTGACCGTATTTGACTGTATTAGGTTTTATTTTCGTAAATGTAATAATGGTTATATGATACAGTTGATCATTCGTCGCTATGACCACAGTATAAAGATCATACAGTAGGTCGACGCCTTTGATCTTGTGGAAAATGTCGATAACATCTAGACAGTATCGCAACGGCCAGGGTTGTCACAAGTCAACAATATTTATTACGCGCAGCACACTCGTGCCATAGTGTAGAAATATACAGCATGACCATTTCCTACGAAAATATCATTTATTATTTTTGGTAAACTTCGGTTAACTTTATAACTCTCTGTCTTCGGTGTTCGTATCAACTTTACGCTGATGATCTGCAGTTGTATGCATCTACGCGGGTGGATGTTTGTCAGACGCTATAGGAGATGTAAACCGAGATTTAGATGCTATCAAAACTGGTCTGATTGATTTAGGGTGACTGTAAGCCCCTCAAAGTGTCAGGCCATTGTGATCGGAAGCTCACGTATGATCGTTAGAGTGGCAACTAGTTCCTCCTATCATTTTCAATTAAAGATCTCGGTTTGCATCTTGACTTTGCTTGGCTGGCAAAATCAGGTATGCAGTGTACTGTGTAAGCCAAAGAGTCAACGGGACTATGCGATGCCTGTATCGTCTGTACGGCACGGCTACTTTTTTGAGTACTGGTTGCACATTACCTGGCTTCCAGGACACTGGAACCACTCCGGTTTTAATAGAACGCGATACAGGAGACAAATCCGGGGTACAACTCTTTAAGACTCGAGCAGGTATTCCTTCCGGTTCACTGGCTTTGTTCACATCTTGACTGGAAAGGGCTTTGCGGACTTCCTTAACATGAAATGCAGTTTCCTGCATTACGGAGCCAAAGTGAGGTATTTTAGGTGGTATAAGTTAGACACCGTGTGGAGACGTAAACTTACCGCAAAGACGGAGGCATTTAAATTTGCCTTTTCTTGTGCGGTGTGAGCCAGTGTTCCATCCAGTTTTATCATAACTAAGAGGCAGCGAAGAACGGTAAATGTTCGAGTTTCGCTTCGCAGTTTCGGAGTCTACTGACCCATACTTCCATACATGCCTTATGCCCCTGGGGCATTTATCCGGAGGAGAAAGGTAGATACTGTTTTCACCAGAAAGTGGTCATACGATCCGAGCGAGGCCCAGACCGATACTGAAAGTCTCTGGCTACGCAACGTTTGTGAGCACTAGGTCCAAACCATTGGGCGTGTGGCCGTCGATTTCTGGAATGCAGGTTGCTTGGTGAACCAGCTGGTCGTGATCTAGCGATAAAAAATCCTGCGGGCCTCTCTACCAGCGTGCTCTGTTCGTTGGTACGGGAAAAAATCATTCTTTATGGTGGGCATTGAAATCTCTTAGAAAAACAAGCTTTGCCATCGATATTTGTGCTGGGCCAGTTCAGCTCCTGCAGCTGCCTCCGTAAGGTGGTCGAAGAGCCTAGTTGTCTCCCTGCGACTGCTCCGTTATGTGACCAGTAAACAACACCAACAACGAGTACAGATGGTCTTGAGAAAATGCTTACATATCTTTTTCATGAAAATGATTAATCAGAAAAAGTTTCACATATTTGTGTATGTCTACTTTTTTAAGAGTTTTCCAATAAAGTATTCATGTACCAAAGGGAAACAGATAATATGTTGTAAAATGTCAATAATGTGACATATCGTGTCAGGATGTCATCTATGGCTTTTTACTGCATTTCGAATCACGCGCACCCTCTAATGTTCCCCGTCCAACCTCCATTAAATGCCTTCTTCCTCTTGTATTTACTCGATTTGTTTATGATCTATGTAGGTTCATTGAGATAATAAATAAAATAAAGCTGTAGCGTACTGTATTATCGTTTTAACAGTTCTATACCATATTTCTAATTTTCTCTTTTCATACTCATTTTATTCCTGCTGCCACTGGTAAACTGGTAACACATTGAGTGATAACACTTTTGATATTGCAAAAGCTGTCATGTCATGTTGGCGTACAAAATAATTTTAGTTTTTTACTTCAATTTTAATACTTTTCATCATCCAAAATACTTTACCAAACAACCTCCAGCGTTTTTGAAATTGTGGTGGGTCCTCCACAAAAGCCGCAAGAGTTGAAGTTGAAGTCGCATTAGCCAGTTGTGCATAAATGATTGTAGTTTTTAGAGAAAAAAAAGTGTGCGGTTGAGGGACCCTCGTCGTCTCTCTCGTCAGAAGACAGTCGTAAGTATTAACATGTGTTTGTGTTAAAATTTCTGCTATTTTAAAAGCCGCGTATAATAAATTCATTCCAAAAAGTGTTTCTGTGTTGCTATTATTGGTATAACTATTTGATTGAAAAATATTTATATTTTTTATTTAAAAACATAATATTTCACACAGAATACCTCTAAGCCCTCTTTCAATATAACAATAATTGAATTGTAATAATAATGTAAGTGTGCCTACCTAATACTTGATTTTTTATACTGTGCCATGAAGATTTCGCACCCTTTGGGAAAGTCGAATAGCATGCGGCGTGTAATTTTGAATCTTACCCGTATTCATGATCTACGTGTCAGTCAGATTTTTTATTCACCTTATTCACAAAAATAAATAAATGTACTTATTTTTATTTGTTACTAATTAGGTTCAAGTTTATACAATACGTACCTATTCTATCTATAAACTTGAAAATACTTACGAGTAAAACAAAACAAAATAAACATAAACTAATCAATTCAAGTTCATCTACTGCATTGCTCTATTCTGTGACGCATCTCAGTACCTACAAATTTGTACTTGAGTTCGTGAACTCATGAGCGGTGCGCTTGGCGCGCGCGTCTCCCGCGCGTCGTAATTTGTTACGTATTGCTATTCGTTGCGGGGGCTGGGGTAAGCGTCAAATACCTACGGCGCTCGAGATAACCCGGCCTTAAGCTTTATATTATTTTGTGTGTTTTATGAATTATAGTGAATTTTGGTCTCGGGTACTAGGCCGTGATTCCAAAAAGAAACAAGCATTAGCTTAGTTGGAGGGCTTAACAGGATTGCTAGTAATATGAATTCTACCCACATTGGTAGTAATCTTTTTAAAGAAAAAAATTATGAGTCATATGTAACGAAGTAATTAAAAATTAGCCGTGAACTCATTATTACAGCGGATAACAGGGTAACTAAACTCGAAACTATGAGATAATAATATTATAATTATCTGGTACAACGGTTTATTCGATATGTTTAATGGATGGATATATGGGTCATATCTTTTAAAGCCGTTATCCTCAACTCGTTAAGCTGAAAATTTGCATGGACGTTTGGTTTGAATGACAATATATGGTTAGCTAAGTGTTCGTTCTTTATTCGTCTTAAAGTTCGAGTTCCGCAAAGTTCTAAGATGAGGTACGCGATAGATAACAAATGCTTGCACTGTTTGGACGGGCCTGCTCAAAACTGTATGAGTCTGTCCTCTAAAGAGCATTACAGACATAAGACTACATAGTTCTCATATGATTTGATCACTACGGATTGTATGGACTTCATGTTCAAAAGAAACGTTGATATCTGAATTTGGTATTTTTTCTCAGGGTAGTTATGAAACACCGGCCTCATCTTGATTACTATTTCAAAAAAATGATGTGTAAAAGTATCATCTATTAGCTGTTTGTAAAATAAACATCATTATTTCATTAATCCAATTTGTCGGGTTAATTTACTACTAGATTTTGCCCGCGGCGTCGCTAAGTACAATGAAATGTTTTTTGTTCAAAAAGTAACCTATGGCCTTCCCCAAAATCTAATCTAGGTGTATATATACAGGGTAATTGTAAAATACCGAAAACCTCTCAGGACTATGTTACTAACATCGTAATCAACAACTTTTTTCTATGTCTTTTAAAAATTCGTCATATTTTAGTTCACCAGATTTTCATACAAAAATAAAAATATTTAAATTGAACGCACTAAATGGTACGAAGTCTATGCGAAGCAAAAGAAAGCGATTTATACTATCGCTATTGAAAATCTGGTGAACTAAAATATGACGAATGTTTAAAAGTCAAAAGTTGTTGATTATGATGTTAGTAACATAGTCCTGGGAGGTTTTCGGTGTTTTACAATAAACCCTGTATAATGTATATAAGTTTCATGAAAATTGGTTACGTGGTTAAGACATGAGAGTGTAACAGACTGTTTTAATTATTTAGTCTGTAAAATTCATTGTTTGTTTTATGATTATAACATATTATGTTTCTTATTGTCACCTTTGAGGGTGTGCGTTAATTACGATACCAGTTGTATAGCTGCAAGCCTTGTGTTGGACAATCGTTACTAGAGGTCTTGGAAGCGTCGGGTGGATCTCTGTTTTTTTGACTGAGTTAATGACTCCTGAGTGTAAGACTTTTACTGGACTGTAACTTACCCTGTTTAATCAGTTATACAACGTCTCTTAAACCCAGCTGGTAATGGGCCCCGTCGTTTGCTAACGATGACTGCTCTTTTAGGCTCGTGTGGATCATGCCATAACAACTGTCTTAGCACTGAATTAGGGAGAGTACTACGGCGGTCAATAATCAGTCATTACGGCAAAAAGACACGTCATTTAGGGCCTTTCAGCAATCAGGTAGAAAAATATCAGTGAATTTATAAAACTTACCACGGTAATATACCTGTAGAAATTATGAATGTCCGAAGATTTGTAATCGTCTGATTTTACGTTAAATAGCGACACCCTGTAGTGATCCTTTGTCATTTTAGGTAGAAAGCCATACCGTCTGAAAAGTAACATTTTAATTTAATTTAAGTACAATAGTGGTATATAAACGGAATAACCAACACCATGACAGGTACAGAACGCCTTGCATCTTATACCAGTCAACCTGCTGTTTTTTTTTTAATGTTAATTATTAGTGATGTGGGTAGAATTCACATTAGGTACTAGCAATCTTGTTAACCCCTCTAACTAAGCTAAATATGCTTGTGTCTGGAGTGGGTTCACGCCAATTGTATAACGGGTGGGGTTCGAACCTACGAGCTCTCGATCACAAGTCCAACGCCTTAGTCATTAGGCCATTGACGCTTCGATGCCAGCTTTAAACATAAAAAATGTCACTTTAGTTAGAGCCTAAATATTACAATTATCATTATTTCAACCAAAAGATAGATATACTCTTTATTGTATAGACGCCAGCACATCAAGCTACAGCAATCCTTCAAATTTCTTTAATAGATTTTCAACTTTATTGTTAAAGAAATTAGATTCAAGGTTGATTGGGAAAACTTGACAGTTTCGGGTAGCTTCATGTGCTGGCGTCTGTACATCATAACAGAATTAAATGAGAACTTAAAAACTAAAGGGTGTTCAATGGGCGGTCTTTTCGTTAAAAGCGATGTTTTACAGACAACCTTTGGATGGATTTGACACAGCAGGAGAAAATAAATTCGCGGGTTGTCCATGGTGTACTATTCACTTATTATATACAATACATAAGTAATAACCTACATACACAAAACACAAGAGGCTGCTGAATGATTTCCCTAAGTGTCCCAAATGGGGCCGGTGGAGACAGGCCAGCACCAGCGTAGTCACTTTGAAGACTATTTAATTCAAAGCGTTTCATGCGAACTAAGTGTACAGTGTTGGTGTTATATCATGTTAGTACTAATAACTCAGCAGACTTGCAAGCACTGTTATTTTTATCCTAAATTAGCATGCATTAGGCTCAAGGCGGAATGAAACTGAAGCGACTTGTTGCAAAGAAATTGTACATAGCATAATTAACTTTATGTCAATTGTGTAACATACAAACTAAATAGGAGCCAAAAATTCTCGAGAATGCACGAGTATTCCCCGGAAGACGCACGACCTTTTTTGGCTCCTATTTAGTTTGTATGTTATACAATTGACATAAAGTTCATTATGCTATGTACAAATAAAGTCGCTTCCATTCCGGTGTAAACTGAGCATTAAACAATATTATTATTTTTTTCTTTAATATTACTAATATTAAAGAAAATAATTAAATAAAAAGTTGAGAAATTATAGTTATGTCAAAATTAAATTATAATAATGACGATTTTAATACAATTATTCAGCAACATTAATGTAGATATTCCTTTTCAGGTAATACAAAGCAACCTTCACTCCCCCGCACGTGCAACACGGGATGGTTTCAGTCAATACGTGTATGAGAAACCCATCTCCTCGTCCCAGGGCAGAGACCATCCTGGAGAATGTCCACCTCAAAAACATACAACGCCACATAGGAACAAACATACATAGACTGTTAAATGCACGCATTTACCAACTGGACGCGTTTGAGTCTGTCGAGAAGCGGGCCAAGAGACTCATTGGCAATGATGCACCGGTCGAGTCAAAGCTCCAGAGCCTTGAACACCGACGACGAGTTGCAAGTCTATCGGTTTTCTATCGGTTACATTTCGGGGAGTGTACGATGGAATTACACAATCTAATTCCACCAAGCCCGTTCCATCATCTGACTACGCGACAAACGGCGAAGCGCAATCGTTACATGGTGGACATCCCACCCATACGCACAAAACGTTTTGGGAATACCTTCATTGTGCGTACGGCTAAGGAGTGGAATTCCCTGCCGGAGTCTGTGTTTCCCGATAGCTATAACCTAGGAGTTTTTTAAGTCAAGAGTGAATAGGTTACTTTTAGGTAAGCGTGCTCCATCTTCGACCACATCATCACTTACCATCAGGTGAGATAGTGGTCAAACGCGAACGTATTTTCAATTTAAAAAAAATTAAACCAGAACTAGAAATGTTTGTTGAATTCACATTACTAGCAATCTTGTTAACCCCTCCAACTAAGCTAAATATGCTTGTGTTTGGAGTGGGTTCACGGCAATAGTGTAATGAGTGGGGTTCGAACTCGTGACCTCTCGCTCACAAGTCCAACACCTTAGTCATTAGGCTCCATTTGCATCGCAAGGCCAGTTAGAAAAATTGGCCAAGTGCGAGTCAGACTCGCCCATGAAGGGTTCCGTAGTAACTATAATAATATAATATAATATGTATATTTATTTGACGAATAAAAAAAAACCTTAAAAAGTTCTTAAAACTAGCTTATTTACATTTTTACAACTACACTAAATAACTTTGTTTTTCATAGTGTTTGTATGAATTACAAAGTTATATTTGCGGTTTTAGAAAATATGCTGTATCTCAAAAACTGCTGACCAGATTTCGTTCAAACTAATTTTGGTTGAAAGTTTACATTAAGATCTACAGACTTATATTTTTTTTAGATTTTTCACTCCATTATTATAGAAGTTAGAGGGGGGGGACACACATTTTACCACTTTGGAAGCTTATATCTTTTAAACGATTGACTTTATGAAAAAGTGGTTTAAAAACCCTTATATCATTTTTAAGGACCTGTCTATAGATACCACACACGAATAGGTTTCATGAAAAAAATATTTTCAGTTCTAGTTCCATGTATGGGGACCCCCTTTATTTTAATTTTTTTTTATTTTTTTCTTAAAATCGGAAAGCGGTTCACAGAAGACATCTACCTACTATGTTTCAGATGTATAGTCTTAATAGTTTCGGAATAAAATGGCTGTGATATACGGACGGATTGACAGACAGACAGACAGACAGACAGACAGACGGACAGACATATCGAAACTATAAGGGTTCCGTTTTTTGCCATTCGGCTACGGAACCCTAAAAAGTGGCCAAGTGCAAGTTAAACTCGGTCATGAAGGGTTCTCTACTAGCAAGCATACATTAGCGAAAAATATCTTTGATACCCTTGTGTGTATTAATGACCAAGTTATATTTGCGGTTGTTGAAAAAGTTAGCTCAACATGAGGTATCCCTTAATTTATTTTTGTTATTTTTGTATAAATATCGTATATGTAATAGTTTGGAAATTAAGTGACTGTGACATACGGATGGACGGACAGATAGAAAAACTGACAGACTGACGTGACAAGGGGCGCAACGGCCTAACCCATTCTCGTTTGAACACCTATGCATTGAGTACCAAAATTTCAAACGAGAATACTCTTGGTGTTCAAACGGGAATACTCCCGTGACAAATCTGTAGAGTTCAGTTTTTTGCCATTCGGCAACAGATCCCTAAAAATGGCAAGGCCTATTATTATGTATATAACCTTTCTTTTGTGTGTTGTGTTTTTTGTATAATAAATATTTTATCTATAAATACTTACATATATTTGTCTAATGAGTCGAACTGTGCCCTGGACACTGGCCCAGGGTATAAGTCAGGCATCAAAGTCTTGAAGGTACACAGTTTATCCATTCTCTGCTTGGCTCGTTCAACCATCCCTTTGGCATTGATAAGTGTCCTCTCAAGGTAGTCTCGGGCTGAAATGGTTATAAATAAGTTGTTGATAAAGCTTAAAACATAAAGGAAAAATCTATACTAGTTAGTATTACAAATTATTAGTTTAAAAAACGAAAAATAAAAGCCAAAAATTAAGACGATCTAATGGGCCCAAACTCGATAATTTTACTAGTAGGCAGTCCAAGGTTCCATCAGCCACCTTCCAATTCCATCATCAGACCAGCTCTATGGTACCATAATATTGTATTGTCATCTAATCTACATAGAATTGCCAAGTTTCATGATGATACAACAATTATAAGCACGTGTAATTCAGATAGACAAAGCCATCTGGGCTTTTTCCCATCGACAGCGATTTTGACGAGTTTTTCGATAAGTTATTTAGTGTTGATCAAGTATTCTTCATAATGGTGATGTGACAAAAGCCAATAAAATCTCCTAAACAAGTCACTTTTAAAAAGGCCGACACTGTTGGTGGCGTCAATGAGACCTCATTATTGTAATTGATAACAATTTTTTATTGATTTTATTGTTATGATTATGTTTTTATTGTATTTATTTTTTATTTTGATTTTTTTTTTTAAATTATGATGTTATTATTTTATTTATTGGTCAGTGGGTTGTCTTAGGGGCCTTTTTTTGTATTTGTGTTATGAATATAAGCGCGAAAAAAAAATCATTAGACTGCTTGAAAAATTTTACTTCAAACCTTTGCCCAAAATATTTTTTTTATTTACTACATTGTAGTGGGTTACACTTATGGAATCATCTCGTCGAATCCTTTATGTTGATACCGTAACGCAACTATTTCACGAAGTATTCTATGTGACAATAGGTGCTAACAACAAAAACTTTAAAAGCGTTTACTCCGCATGGTGTTTCATACAAACTTTCAAAGTTTTATCCTTGGATTTAAAATGATTAACCATCGGATTTTAATGTTATTTGTAATATATGCACAGAATACCTAGATCTAAATATAAGAACTTTTTGGTCAGAGAAAGATATAGGGCCATACAATTAAGCTTACCTACATGGTCACTAACAGTATCATTAGAACTTAAAACAGGATATTTACCATAGTATGTACTTATTGTTTAGAGTTTCCGATATTTCGGCACTCTTGCAAGCGCTATGATCACGGATGAACTGAAGTCATTGCGGGTAAACGTTTATGAGCAGAAAAATCAGTCTACCCTCTTTTTCGTTCGTTTTTGTGATCGACACCACTTCCACTATCACAACGTATCACTCGAAACTCGATTCTGTTCCCAAAACATAAAACTCACCGTGTCAATTCGCTTTCCCCTTTTCACTTTTTTGGGCAGTTTTACGGTATTTAATATACATGGTAAAACCCCATTTTAAATTCTAATGACATTAAGCTTACTGTTTAGTACCAAACGTTTCCGAACGCACCCTTTTGACATAAAGAAATTTGATCTTGACATTACTCTGACTTGACAGATAGACTTTGGTTCGTTGTTGAAAAATGCCGGTCGTCGAGGGACCCTCTTCTAATTGTAATTGTAATTGAAATATCGTTTGGAATCGCGTTTTGAAACCGATAATTGGGTCGCGAATTATCAATTGTTTGAAGTTGTAATCCCCATTTGATGAAAAACCCGGGACATTTTGGGATTCCTCGCCGGTTGGATGCCATCGCGTGGCACGCGCTTTTGCTGGAAACGAGTTGTGCTGTGATTGCTGTTGGAACCGCGCCATCTGGAGACTGGCGCCTTGTGAACGTCCACACACTTGACTTACATCACACTTGGGGCGTGGCCTTGGGAAGGTCGAAGTTGGCGAACCCAGCACAGAAGGTTAGTGGTTAGACCTGTTATTTGTATTCATAAAGCTTCAGAGCCTGTAGATTATTGTGTAACCTTGTTTATTGTAAGCAACGTTTATAGCTCCACGTACCGTGGACAAGTTCAGACCGTCCAGTTAACGTTGCGCTGGCCAATTGTAGTTCTGAATAAAGTGGTAGCAGGCGTGGCTCTTGTAAGATCCACTGATTCATTCTGGTAGTAGGCGTGGCTCTTATAATGTAAGATCCACTGGTTTAATTGGAAGTTTTGAAAATAACTTTGGTTTGATTACTTAACACAACTTATAACTTAATAAGTTTTGAATATATTACCATGTCATCCGGGCTATCTAATTGAAGTTGAATCAATTGAAGTTGTATTTGTAATTTGTACTGTAGCCCCTTTTATTGCATTGACAGGTAAGATTTATTTGTGAAATTGGGAATTATTAGGTTGTATTTTGGTACATAATTTGGTATTTGTTGCAATTAATAATTGAATGTCATTGATCTGAGTTTGAAAGGTTATCTAAATAATAATTACACATAGTCTAACATAATTGGACTTGAATGGTGTGGATTGACTTATTGCATTTATTTGTTTATTGGATTGTTGTTAGAGATTCTCCGGCTCAATATTATACAGTCAATTGTTGTGTTTATTGATGGTTATTGGTGTTGATCCTGCACAATATATACATTGAATTGTTATTTATTTTGTAACTAGCCATCTGTACCAAGCTAGATTAATACTTGGAATAAGTACAGGGTCGGATTTGGACTTGAAATAATTGAATTTGAGTTTTTATTTTGGTGAAATTATTTGGTCGGCTAACAAGTTATTGTTGTTTGTTTAGTTAATTTTAGCCTGTTGTATTAATATTTGTTGTTGCAATGGCCTCATTAAGGGCAGTCAGGGAGGCTGCTGCCGGATTGACCTCACAGTTGAGATGGTTCACATCGGCAGCTGCAACGGTTGAGCGTGTAAAATTGGAAGAGCTCACCCTTGCTCGGTATGGGCAAGTGATTGAGAGGATCAAGTCAGCTGATGCTGCGCTCACACGCTTCAACGAGTACATCATGGACGTGGATTTGGGGGTGATGGATCAGACGGCCCGCGATAGGATTTTGGGTGACTATGACCAGATTGTCCACCTGGGGGATGTCATATGTCTACGAGCGCGGGAAATTTTGAAGAGCCGGGTGCCTGATGCGGCCAAGCCGCAGACCCCCGTTGTTGCAGGCCCTGGACTATTGAGTAGGCTGCCCACCCTGGAGCTGCCACATTTTGACGGTCGCTTGGACCACTGGCTGGGCTTCCTGAATCTGTTTGATAGTCTTGTCGATGCACGCTCGGACCTCGGACCTGCCCAGAAGCTGGCCTATTTATTGTCTGTCCTGGAGGGCGAAGCCAGAGCCTTGGTGCAGCACTTGCCGGTGACGGATTCCTCTTACCCGACCGCTCTGGAGCTTCTCTCCCGACGGTATCAGAACAAGCGCTGCCTGGCTGATGTGCACATCGGCCAGATTTTGGGGTTACCGGCCATTGTCAGCACGTCGACGTTGCGCACTGACTTGCTGAACCCGTTGGTCTCAGCGACCAACGCCTTGAGACGTTTGGAGTTACCGGTAGAACATTGGTCCTACTTGTTGGTGCACATAGTGCTGCAGTTGCTCCCCGCGGAGTTGAGGTCACGTTTTGAGCAGAAGTATGGTGGGGATAGTGCCACCCATCTTCCCCCCTTTGACGACCTCCTCAAATTTTTGGAAGACGAGTGTCGGTTTTCGGATAACACTCATGGCGCCACGGGGTCACCCCCACTACCTTCTCAGCCCAGAGACCAGGGACGGACTAGGGCTCGGGGGCCTGTTGATGTTCCCCCCGCCCCCCGTTTTGTTGGCGCCCGGAGTCCTCGGGCTAGGGGGCCTGTTGATGTTCCCCCCGCCCCCCGTTTTGCTGGCGCCCGGAGTCCTCGGGCTAGGGGGCCTGTTGATGATCGCCCCGCCCCCCGTTTTGCTGGCGCCCGGAGTCCTCGGGCTAGGGGGCCTGTTGATGTTCGCCCCGCCCCCCGTGTTGCTGGTGCCCGGAGTCCTCATCATTGTGACTTTTGTAAGGCAACGGGGCATGCCATGGCGCGTTGCCCGGCCTTTTTGAATTTCAATTCAATTAATTCAATTATTTATTTGCATCAAAAAGGATTACAATATTACTTAAAAACTAGCACATAGAAAAAAGTATCAGTAAAAATAATATAGGATCATCTGCAGCCGAACTAGGTAAACACCTGTATCTCGGCATACAGCGCCAATCCTCTCAGTCTATGACATTGAAATTTTATTAAATCAGCAAGTACAGTCTTTCTTTACTTCGTGTGTGTATGAGTATGGATGTAAGGGTGAGTGTATGTGTGTGAGTCAGTGTACGTGTGAGGGTGTATGTGCATGTGTAGTGTGTGTGAGAGTGTTTGTATTCTTACATTGTGCCAAAGAGTAACAATCTTTCGAGTTAACTATAGAAAAAAAGAAATAATAAAAAAATTAGGACTCCTGATTATTCAGTAACTTCCATAAGCTTTTCTGTCTCATCATAGGTTAGTGTTAGTAAGTAATTTTTTACCCTAGTTTTGCATTGGGTCTTATTCAGAGAGTAGATATTAATTGAAGTATTGATTTTGTTATATATATAAGGGCCTAAAAAGGCAAAATATTTACGAATAAAGGACGTATGAGGGTGGTGATTGCGAGTACACACTGTCCTGTTCCTTCGCCTATATTTTAGATTAGGGTCATATTCTAAAACTGTATGTTGCTTTAAAACAATACCTTGTAAAAACAGCTGTCGTACACTAAGTACTTCGCAATATTGGTACAACAGGGTGGTAGGAAAAAGACGCGGTTTAAAAGTGCAGATCTTAAGAATAGCACGTTGTGCAATCTCAATCGGTTTGATTATTGTTTTTGGAGCTCCTCCCCATGATGTGATGCAGTATGATATTACAGATTGGCACAAGGCAAAGTAGATTTGTTTCAATAATACAGCATCCACAACGTGTCTCAGTTTTTTGAAAACGAACATGAGTTTTCTGACCCGGGTACTGAGTAATTTTATATGTTCTCTAAAGCTAAGGTTACTGTCTATAATGACCCCCAAATATTTTATGTTGTCTACATGTTCAATTGGTTTACAGCTACAGTTTATATCTAAGCAACATACATGCGGGACTATTTTGTAGTTGCTCCTAATTAATTTTGACTGGCGAATACTAAAAGTTAGATATTTGGTTTTATCAGTGTTGAGTGTTAAAAGGTGGAGTCGAAGCCAGTTGTTTACGATGTTAAATCCCGTTTGCGCTGCATTAAAGACCTCATCCCATGTGTCAGCCGAGAATAGGAGAGCTGTGTCGTCAGCATACGATATTATATCTCCTTTTGGGATGTTTATGGATGTGAGATCATTAATATAAATGAGAAAGAGGCTAGGGCCTAAAATACTGCCCTGAGGAATGCCGTAGGAGACTACGCCGTCAGTGCTCACATGACAACCAATTCGGACACATTGATTCCGTCCGCTAAGATAGCTTTCAAAGAGACGGAGTTGCGTTCCTCTAATACCAAGTTTGAAAAGCTTCGTAATCAAGATGGGAATTGAAATAGTATCAAATGCTTTTTTTAAATCTATGAATATAGACAAATATTTTTATACATATATATTATATTATTTTATACATAAACATAATTTGCACGTAAGTGCCCGCCGCCGCATTGTCAACGCACGCCGTTTGTGCTTCTCGTGCTTGGGGGCCCACTTTCATCGGGACTGCCCCGACCCCCGCCCGTGTAGAATTTGTGAAGGGTCCCACCTTGAGATTTTGTGCGCCAACGCGAACCGCTCCAGCAGACCAGCTTCTGAGGGGGGTTCGCGCAGGGGGGGTACCCCGGAGACGAGCACCGGGCTGAGACCTGCGATTCTGTACGCCGCACTCCACTCCCCGCGCAAGTTGAACGGGAGCCCCACGAGCGCCATTTGGTCTCCCCTCGTCAGGGAGAACGCGCATTGGCTGCTAGGCAGCAGTGGCCGGGTCGGTGCCGCTGCCTTTCCCCTCCGTTGGCGGAACGTCCCCGGCTGGAGTCGCGCCCTCCGCCATTCGGGCATCCGGTGGGATATGCCCCTCCAGTGATGGCGAGCGGCTCGGGACACCGCGCGGACGAATGTTTTGATTGTTGGCCTCGTCGTGAACGAAGGCAGCCTGGAAGCGGCGATCGGTCGCCGCCCAGGCATCATTAAGAGATTGACACCTGCCCCGCTAAAGGACCCCCCCCCCGATCAAGACGGTTTTGTTGCCAACGGTCTCGGTCAAGGTCTGGGGAGCCTTGGGTGACTCGATTGTGGTCTGTGCCATTTTGGACACGGGAGTCCAGGGTTGCCTTTTGTCGTCTTGGTTAGCGGGACAGGTTGGCCTGAAGGTGAATGACCTGTCAGGCAAGATTTGGGGAATTGGCGAACCGGCTGACACCACTGTTGAGGGAAGGACCTGGTTTGAAATCACCCTTGTGAGTTGTCCGTACCCTAAAAATTGGTGCTCCTGCCCTTGTTATAACTGAACTTGGTTGGGACGGGCCACTTCGGGAAACCTTGTTGGAGGACGGTTGAGGCACTCAAGCCTTCCTTATGGGGCTCGTCACCCCCTTTGTTGCCCAAGGAGGGCCACTTGGTTCAATTGTTGGTGACTGATCGTCACACTAAGAACTCACATGCCGGTTGCAATGCGCTGTTGGCCATTCTGCAGCGAGAATTTTGGATTTTGTCGTCTGATCGCGTCAATGAGACGAGGCCCTTTGCTGGCGTCGTAACGGACTTTGTTGGTCCCCCTTTGTTGAAGACGTCCACCCTTTGTAATAGTAAGATTGTTAAGGCCTATTTGTGTGTTTGTCTGCCTGTCAACCAAGGCAGTACATTTGGAGCTGGTAAATTCTCTCTCGACAGAGGCCTTTGAGGCGACTTTGGAAAGATTTGTGTCTCGCCGTGGTTACCTTCTTTGATTAGGTCTGATTGCGGTACGAATTACAAGGGTACAAGTAACTATTTGAAGGAGGTATACGCCTTCCTTAATGAGAGCCAGGTTGATATTGGTAATAGTTTGGCCCGCCGAGGGGTCACTTGGTTGTTTGACCCGCCAGCCTCCCCCCATTGGGGGGGTATTTTTGGGGCCGCGGTGAAAGCGGCAAAGGGACGCTGGCGGAGATTGTTGGGAGACACCATTCTCACCTTTGAGTAACTAGCTACGGTATTTGGCCGCATTGAAGCTGTGTTAAATTTGCAACCTTGTCAAGACTTCCAATTGATTAGCGGACGGGTAGGCCCGTCCGGGGGTGGTAGATGTTTAGTACCAAACGTTTCCGAACGCACCCTTTTGACATAAAGAAATTTGATCTTGACATTACTCTGACTTGACAGATAGACTTTGGTTCGTTGTTGAAAAATGCCGGTCGTAGGGACCCTCTTGTAATTGTAATTGTAATTGAAATATCGTTTGGAATCGCGTTTTGAAACCGATAATTGGGTCGCGAATTATCAATTGTTTGAAGTTGTAATCCCCATTTGATGAAAAACCCGGGATATTTTGGGATTCCTCGCCGGTTGGTTGCCATCGCGTGGCACGCGCTTTTGCTGGAAACGAGTTGTGCTGTGATTGCTGTTGGAACCGCGCCATCTGGAGACTGGTGCCTTGTGAACGTCCACACACTTGACTTACATCACACTTTCACTTACTCACCTCATATTACATACATACCACACTTGGGGCGTGGCCTTGGGAAGGTCGAAGTTGGCGAACCCAGCACAGAAGGTTAGTGGTTAGACCTGTTATTTGTATTCATAAAGCCTCAGAGCCTGTAGATTATTGTGTAACCTTGTTTATTGTAAGCAACGTTTATAGCTCCGCGTACCGTGGACAAGTTCAGACCGTCCAGTTAACGTTGCGCTGGCCAATTGTAGTTCTGAACACTTACTATAAAAAATCATTTAAAACGAACATGCCGAATGCTCATGATGACCAAGAGTAGGGTAGGCGAACCATTATGTATCAATGTGCTATTTTTTCTAAAGAAATGTTTGATGAGTTCATAGTCGTGCCAACAAATAATTTTGACTTTGTGATTGTTGGAAAATAATAATAGTTTTTCTTCGAACACTCTGTAGCGTAGGGTCACTCGCGTTCGCTCGTCGTAAAATATCTACATCAGACTTTTTTCTTAGTGTATAATGAATTTCGTGATCAGTGACGTGCCCAAAATATTATGTCGCGTGCCATCAGTAGCACGCGTGCCATTGGGCCGTCATCCCTGATCTAGAGGGACCTGTCACCAGCGACAGAGATCGCCGAACAGTCACAATGAAATATAATTCAATGTAAAAAGTGAACGCCGACATATGAGACCAATCGTGGCCTGTAGTGGACACTGATAAATTTATATATTATGTAATTATAGCTTAAGCTTTATAAATATTTTTTAGTCCTTAGTTAAGAAATTAAGTGACTATTTGGAAATAAACCAGTTTTAACAATGACGTATTACAATAAAGACGTGTCATAGTCCCACAAAGCGGCTCTCAAAAATAGCAAAAACACACTAAGTAACTTTCTATCTTATACGGTTTTTAGTATATCAATGCTTATACGTCTACAGAAAGAGAAAGAAAATAAATGCCACCTTAAGGTGATGTTAGAGAAAGATGAATGTACATCTTTACTTATAGCTATATTAAACGGTTCAATTCTGCCTTTCAATTTGATTCATGCAAATGAATTGAACAATGTAAACGTAAAAGTGAATCATTCAATGTCAAAGTTCAATGGCATTGAACGAAAGTTCAACGTGTAAACATAAGAATTGAATGATTCAATAGATTTTCATTCTCAATGTCGCAGTGTCAAGAAAAGAAGTCAATAGTGTTCTGTATATTATTTTTGTACGAATGGAGTAATCCTTTTAAGTTCTTCAAATTTAGCTTCATTCATACAAAGGTTCTGCCAATTCTCTCAATAGACAATTTGAAGTGCCCAAGGTCTTTTGTCGTAGTTTGAATGGAGTAGTTTGAGGATTTACCTACCCAATAGATTTTTCTCATTGTTTTTGTTAGAGAGAGAATATTATAGTAAAAAATGTATAAAGCTTATATGTTTTAGGGTGTCCGGGGAAAGAAATAATTTTACCCAGAAGTCTGAGGCTTTTCAAGTCCTTGTCTAGGTCCAGCAATTTACGTGATGGCAAATTTAACAAGCCTGTCTTCATATTATCCACCCAAAAAAGAGAAAAAAACAGACGGCGTTGATGGATGCGTCTGTTTCTTCGCTTCTTTCTTGTCAATTCTTCAATTAATTAATCTCAAATTAGATTGATTCCCATCCGTACTACCTGATTCGTAGACATTTTTATGAGAAATGCGCATTAAATAGTTCAATATTCAATTTTGATAGTTGTACGTGTAAACAAAAGTATCTTTCAATTCTGAGCCTTTCAATAAAATTGAATCAATGTGATTGAATCGTTTAATATCGCCATTACATTCCAACGATTAGTACTGTCGATTAGCGCGCCAATTAGTACTTTCATACTGTCAAAATGTTAAATCCATCATCTTTGACAGGATAATGTTAGGTGCTGCCATATTTTGAAATAATTATAATTATTAGTTGCATCGATTATTATTGGTCGTAATCAATTTATTTTTTAGCTAACTACGGCAAGGCCATAAAGAATATAGTTTTTTTATTAAAAAATATTACTATCAGTGTGAGTAGAATTTACATAGTGATTTTAACATCTATGTTTAAGTATATGCGGCCTATTTTATTGATTTATCATATTATGATCTCTGGTCTGAAGTATTTATAAACATAGTTGACATTATAATTATTTATGAATCTGTAATCAATTAGCTTTTGTAAATATTCGAATTGAAATTAAATTGATCATATTATTATAATGGCAACCCAAAACTTCGCCGAACAGTGAAATTCGAATTGACAATATGTTTAATTACTTATTAATTTGTTATGATTATGGCGTGTTAATTAGCGATGGAACTTAACGAATAGTAACTATTATTTTGAAATAGATATTTTTACTATCTTTTAAAATTTGTCCGAGGTTGGCCATATCTAGGCATTGTCTTTCGGTAAGTCGTGACATGCCACATATTTTTTTTCTTTCCGCTAGTCAGTTTAATCATCTCGAGAAAATACTTCTAAAGTCCAGTTCCTTACGATTTGTCTCCACATAAGTATTTATTAATCATTACATTACGCACGACAGTACCCTTGATTCACGAGCTGGCTATTACTTGGGCCAAAGTCTAAGCATTGCCAGATAAATTGGCAATGTCTTCAGTGTCTTGGGTATATTACCAACCGATAGCGTGACTCATACCATGACGAGCCAAGCGAAGCGCATGGGCTCTACCAACCATTTTACCCGACTACGCGAGGCAGAAAAGGGTACCTAATATGTTTATTTTCGAAAAACTTTGTCGTTATTTTGAAGTCTGGATTATACCAGATAAAAAACCTCACCTTTCGCTTCGGTTACATGGGCGTAAGGTAAAAAAGAAACATTTTTCATTACTTTTCTGTTATACGTAATTAGTTCTTGAAGTAACAAAACGGCCAAGCCACATAATCTGAATAAGGTGTGATTAGTAATGGAAGCTTGGCTATACAACGTGTAATTTAAAGGGTATATACATACCAAGTGCATTGCTTCTTTGGATGATAACAAACGTTATAGCAAGGGTTTTGTAATCCTATGTCTACATGTGTGGAACTTATTAGAAATTTCATTGCATTGATACCAGAGACCGAATTTTTCAAATTAAGAAGAACAAAGAGAATTATCGTTTTATTGGCAAGTGACGTGGAAAGTGATGACCCTCATAGTACTGTGACACGTTTGTTATTATTGGTATTCAAGAAACATACGACACCAACAATTTAGGTTGAATTCTGTGAGTCTCTTATTTTGAGCTGAAACTTTGCATAGAGACTCCATACCAGATGTTGTCTTCAGTCCTTTTGGATAGATATAGGGTTTCCGTTACACGTTGTATACGATCTGATAACATTTTGACACTGCAAGCTATAAGTATTAAGGTCTCATCTTTGCAATATTTTATATGAAAATGTTTATTGGTGATATTTGATGATTTCTGTTTTCACTTTGAAATTTTAATTTTTTTTTTTTTTTATTATATACCTATAGACGGTATATCAATCAAGTGTGGTTGGTATCCAGCAGTACGTCTGGTAGAACTGTAGTGAAATGTAATGCAGGTCATGGAACTTCTGCGCAACAATCTTTAGAAGGCCGACAATAGCTTATAAAGTGTTGATAATGTAATATTTATGATGTTGTTGTAGTTTGCTGATATTGTATATATTTATAGTGTAGTTTGTACCTATAAAAGTGAACATCAAATAAGTACCAGTCTTATCCATTATGCATGTTCACAACAATATGCATTAAACCGTGTCGGGTTAAAGATTACAGATACTATAAAATATGCAGTCATGTGCTTTATAATAGGCTCTTAATTTCTTTATTAGACAGACAATCGTTAAATGGATATTTAAACCCTTGGCTTGGCCTACCCGAAGGTCCTTACTTTGGTATTGTCCGTCAAATTGTTGAGCTCCTTAAGTTCTAAGTTGAGCTACACGATAACTGACTAATGCTTGCACTGTCTGGACAGGTCCGCTCAAATTTGCGTGGTTATTTCCTCAAAAGAATACCACAGACATGAACCTACATGCTTCTCATATACAAATACAAATTGTCTGGACTTTAAAACAGACTTTGACCTCTGAGTTTGTTTCGGTGCTTCTTCTCAGAGTAGTCAGTTAGGAAATACCGGCCTCATCTAGCTTAACTAAACTTAACACGCAAAAAAGCATGTCGTGTAAAAGTGTTATTTATAACCAATTTACAAAATAAATATTTCATTTCAAATAAATATTTAATATCATTTAATTTCATTTCGTTTCATTGGCTAATGGAAGTGACAAGTTCAAATTCGCGTCAGAATTTATTTATGCCTGTATTGTTCCTACTGCTGAATTTAAAATTTCTTCACTCGAGTCGATTTTCAAGGTTAAGCAACGCCGGCCGCGGTTGGATCGTGGATGGGTGACCGTCTCAACATATCGAGATTTCTATAAGCCTCAAAAATCACGTTAATCAGCTGGTTTCAGCTGTTATTTGAACATCTTTGTTGGTCATTAGGGGTCAAAGACTTGGTTATACAACGTGTAACGGAAACCCCATATCTATCCAAAAGGGCTGAAGAAAACATCTGGTATGGAGTCTCTATGCACAGTTTAAGCATAAAATAACTGACTCAAAGAATTGAGACCAAATTATTGGTTTCATATATTTCTTGAACACTAATCATAACCGGTGATCGGAATAGGTAGAGCTATTTAGATTCATTGACTGCAACCATTGATGTTAATATGGATATTCCACGGGATTCCGACTGATACTACAGGATTTTATTGAATTTCATTATTTTTGTCAATAGGTATGTATAAAAATGGTTTATGTAAGCCAATAAGCGCATGAGCAACGTTGTAAATTTTACAACTGTAAATGTTTTTGTATAACTTCAGTACAAAAATGTTTAAATGATTGTTGTTGAGCGTGCTCCATCTTCGACCACATCATCACTTACCATCAGGTGAGATGGTGGTCAAACGCGAGCCTATTATCAATAAAAAAAGAAATGGTTACGTAAAAAAATATATGTGGTTTAATGAATCAAGTTTATCTATTTATTATACTATCCTTAATCCCGTCCTTCTTATATTTACCCGTCAGAAAGGAAGTGTAATCTTTCATTAGTCCCGAAGGCGAGTATAGTATTTTTATGATTTTACTACTTAAAAACCAAATCCCGGGACTCGGGGTCCATATTATTCTAACCTATGGCAAGTACATAAAACAGCTCTACCTATTCCGATCTCTGATCATAAAAAAACGTGTCACAGCACTACGAGGGTCAATAACTTTCCACGTCACTTGCCAATAACACGATCATTCTTTTCGTTTTTCTTAATTTGAAAAATTCGGTCTCTGGTATCAGTGTATTAGAATTTGTAATAAGTTCTACACGCGTAGACTTAGGATTACAAAACCGTTGCCATATCGTTTGTTATCATCCAAAGAAGCCATGCACTTGGTATGTATATACCCTTTAAATTACACGTTGTATACTTTATGTTACGGGTAGTCAGGAACCAGAAAGTCTGACTTGTTGGCCAATTAGGGATATCGTATTATCCAGTTACTGGATTGTGGAGGACAGATGTCGGAGTCAGGTCAGCAGTCGCTTTGTGTAAAACACCAGTACGCAGCTGCATCCAGTTAGACTTGAACATCAAATACCGACATAGTTGGGAAAAGGCTAAGCAGATAATGAATGTTTGGATGTTTAGATGATCGATTTCAAACACAAAATCTACACTGAAAAAAAAAATCGGTAAACCCAATCGATTTTTCGGTTATATTCACCACTTTTGTCAGTAAAAATAGAGCCTTTTGTCCAAAGACGTAAAACTAACAGAAAAAAAAACAGTTCAGTTATAACAGTAGATTTTACTGTGCATCTGCAACTGTTTCCTGGTCGGCTATTCTTAGTCTTACTGTTTGTAAGACAGTAAATCAACACGGAAATACTTAAAAAAACTGCTTGGTTTAGTTAACTTTAATGTTCAAACAATTGAAATAACTGTTTAGCTCTTTACTGTATGCTACAATAACGGTTTAGCTCTGTACAGTATGCTACCATAACTGTTCAGAAGTAGTAAAAATAACTGCTACGATATCAGTAAAGCTCTGAAAACGGCAATACTTAGAAGGAACTGTTTGTTTCAGTAAACTTTAATGTTCATCCAATTGAAATATTTCTTTACTGTTCGTGCCCATTTCAGTGCACTGTCAGTAATCAATTATTTTAACATAAAAATAAGTTTTCTGAACCTTTTTTTTAAAGTCTCGTTTTATTGTATCCATAAGTCGG
Source organism: Tholera decimalis (assembly GCA_943138885.2). Classification (NCBI taxonomy): domain Eukaryota; kingdom Metazoa; phylum Arthropoda; class Insecta; order Lepidoptera; family Noctuidae; genus Tholera; species Tholera decimalis. The sequence goes on from OW964568.2 coordinate 8,419,871, forward strand.
ACCCATAAACAGTATGCACTTCGTTCGTGCGACTTCGTCCCGTAGGAGGTTTTCCCCGCTGTAATACTGATTGGTAAAAGGCTATGTAGGTAGATCTGTTGCCCTATACCGAACCTCCTGGGTCATTCCCAGTTGTCCCCACCGTCGACGCCACCACTGGTGACAAATGGGAATTTGTTCCGAATAATATCCATTTTCCACCAGTGGTGTCAATTGGGACTGGCCACTCTTTTTGTTGCCAGTTGCCACCGTAAATAACTATAAGATACACTTGACAAACAGTGTTATTTTGAAATCACAGAGTATGTCTGTGACTTCAGTTTTATTTATATGTATCTATAGAGAATAGGTATAATTCATAAATTCAAAATTAGTATTGTTACGCCAGTCGCTTAGTGAAGTGCGTCGGGAAACTTAGACATAAATCTGGAATGTTCGAGACGCTAACGCCATCTAGCGGCGAGTAGCAGGAATGAGCATATCTAGTCGAGACACTAACGCCATCTAGCGTCGAATAGCGGTACTATGTATTTCGAGTATTTTCCAGGCAGTATAAACAGTGAGTCGATTTTATAAGAATGTTCCCGAACTCATAGACTCTATTTATAGAGCGCAAAGGGGCGCAGAGAGTCAGTCTTATTACGAGGCGAATACGAGATATAATCGAAGCTTTATCAGTGAATTTCAGTGCGATTTAAGTGTGATCTAAGTGTTAAGTGACAAAGTGTTGTGGTGCGAATAATTGTGTTAAATTTTTATTTTGTGCTTAATTAATTAAAGTGTTAATTTTGGTTTAATTGGCGTTAATTATTCTATCCCGAACCCCAGCTCGTAACAATTTGGTGTCAGAAGTGGGATAGAAAAATGCCGGTTTTACCGAAAGACGACATGGAGGGTGTAAGAACAAGGAATCAACGGCAGCAAGAGATCGACCAGAGGCGGTTTGAAGGTTCACCGTCGCCAGCACAGGGTGGAAATCAGTCGACGATGGAGGCGTCTGCGAGTACTTCCGGAGTTGCTCCAGTGACTACGTCTCCGGCTGCATTTGACATGGCTGCATTGATGGCTATGCTGCAGGAACAAGCCCGACGCCAGGAAGAACAGGCTGCTCGTCTCCAGGAAGAGCAAGCCCGCCGCCAGGAAGAGCAGGCTGCTCGTCTCCAGGAAGAGCTAGCTGCTCGCCTTCAGGAAGAGCTAGCCCGCCGTCATGAAGAGGAAGCCCGCCACCGGGAAGAACAAGCCCGCCGCCAGGAAGAGCTGATGCTACTCACTAAGGAAATGAATGCGAATCTTTGCAAGGACCTTAGTGCTGTAAAGTAACGAGTACACCAGCAAGAGGAAAGGATTACTGAAGCTGAGAATCGTATCTCTGGAGCTGAGAACCGTATCTCCGGAGCTGAGAATCGTATCTCCAGAGCTGAAATCGAGATCGCTGACATAAAAAAAGCTCTAGGTGTACTGAAGTCTGGGGATTTGACTACAGTTCCTGTGGCCGCTGCTCCTTCGGTGCGAGGCTTCAATGTACCTCCGTTTGATGGAAGCTCTTCATGGTCAGCCTATAAGATTCAGTTTGAAGCTGTTGTCAAGGCGAACGGATGGAGCAAAGCGCAGGCTATGACGGCGCTTACACTGGGCATTCGTGACCAGGCCTTAACCATTCTAGAGGCCCTCGGGAAGGAGGTCACCTACGAACAGTTGCTAGAGGCGTTAGAGTCTCGCTATGGTGACGCACATCTGGAACACGTATTCCGTGCTCAGTTGAAAGACCGGGTACAACGAAGTACTGAAAATCTACAGCAGTGGGCCCTCGAAATAGAAAAGCTGGTCCGAAAAGCTTACTAATCATCGCCTGCACTCATCGACGGTAATTTGGTCCAGGCGTTTGTCGATGGGATTCGTGACTTGGAAGTGAGGGCTGCTGTGAGACTCGGGCATCATAAATCTCTGAAGAATGCCCTGGTCCATGCTTTAGAGGTGGAAGCCGCACGACAGGAACATCGAGCATACCGCATCAGGGAAGTGGTGTCATCACCCACCAGTGGCATTCGACCAACTTTTAGCCCTAGATGCTACGAGTGTGGAGAAAAGGGCCATCTGAGATCCAGTTGCCCGAGGCGAAACTTTAGAAAGGAAGAGAGTCGCACCAGGAAAGTGGTGTCATCATCCACCTGTAGTAGTCGACCAAAGTTCAGCCCTAGATGCTATGAGTGTGGAGAGAAGGGCCATGTGAGATCCAGTTGCCCGAAGCAAAATATTAGAAGATGCCGTGATAACTTGAATGTGCTTTCAAGAAAATCTGAACCGGAAAAACGTAAGCACTGTGTCATATAAGAGGAAAAAGTAATAGTACCCGTCAAGATGCTGAGAACAGACCTTAGCGATGAGTGGAAAGAAGTGCTACAGCGTGCTCAGCAGGATGATTCAGACGTCAAACCCATTCTGGAATGGAAAAAGGCCGCTGCTACAAAGCCTAAATGGAGTGAAGTTGCTGGAATGAGCACTACAATAAAAAGTTATTGGGCACAGTGGGACAGTTTGGTGATCCACGAGGGAGTACTGTGCCGCAAATGGGAAAATACTCGAGGAGACCATTGTCACCTACAAATGGTCGTACCAAAAGCGAAGGTACCTGAAGTTCTACGGTTTTACCACGATGGATGTTCAGGAGGTCATATGGGAGTAAAACGGACTCTGTTAAAGATACGAGGGAGGTTTTACTGGAACCACTGCCGAGACGACGTAGAAGACTGGTGCCGCAAATGCACTAGTTGTGCAGCAGTTAAGGGACCTCAAACACGCAGTAGAGGAGCTTTAAAGATGTATAATGTGGGAGCCCCATGGGAACGGCTAGCGCTGGATGTTGCAGGACCATTTCCTGAGAGCGAGAGCGGGAACAGGTACTTTATGGTCGTAATGGATTATTTCACAAAGTGGCCAGAAGTTTTTGCCATTCCTAATCAGGAAGCTACCACGGTTGCAGATAAATTGGTTAACGAAGTATTTTGTCGCTACGGAGTACCCCTGGAAATTCACAGCGATCAAGGAAGGAATTTTGAGTCACAGGTATTTCAGGAGACATGTAGAGTAATGGGTACTCATAAAACCAGGACCACTTCGTATCACCCACAATCTGATGGAATGGTGGAACGTTTCAACCAGACATTGGAGAGATACCTGGCTAAAGTTGTGGAAGGCAGGCAAAAGGATTGGGACAAACACATTCAGTCGTTCCTTCTGTCATACCGAAGTGCAGTTCATGAGAGTACAGCTGTTACACCTGCTTTCGTGAACTTCGGACGAGAGTTTAGGTTGCCTGCAGATCTAATCACTGGAATACCGCCGGATGCACCTTGTAGTGTAACAGATTACGCGAGTGAATTGCGAAACAGAATGAACGACATATACGAGCATGTCAGACAATCCGGTCAACAAATGTCTCAGAAGGTGAAGACTCGTTACGACCGAAAGATGAAAATCAAGGATTTGATGAAGGCTCATTCGTCTGGTTGCATAATCCAGTGCGCAGCAAAGGAAAGTCACCGAAATCACAGGCAAAATGGGATGGACCATATCGCGTTGTGACTAAGATTAATGACGTCACTTATCGGATCCAGAAAGGTCCACGAGCTGCGCCAAAGATTGTTCATGTTGATCGACTGACGCGTTACTACGGGTCTAATGATGCTCGGGTCGAGCATGTCTTAGGAGGGGGCAGTGTTACGCCAGTCACTTAGTGAAATCGTCGGGAAACTTCGACATAAATCTGGAATGTTCGAGACGCTAACGCCATCTAGCGGCGAGTAGCAGGAATGAGCATATCTAGTCGAGACACTAACGCCATCTAGCGTCGAATAGCGGTACTATGTATTTCGAGTATTTTCTAGGCAGTATAAACAGTGAGTCAATTTTATAAGAATGTTCTCGAACTCATAGACTGGGGTATAAATAGAGCGCAAAGAGGCGCAGAGAGTCAGTCTTATTACGAGGCGAATACGTGATATAATCGAAGCTTTATCAGTGAATTTCAGTGCGATTTAAGTGTGATCTAAGTGTTAAGTGACAAAGTGTTGTGGTGCGAATAATTGTGTTAAATTTTTATTTTGTGCTTAATTAATTAAAGTGTTAATTTTGGTTTAATTGGCGTTAATTATTCTATCCCGAACCCCAGCTCGTAACAGTATTCATTTAATTATAATAATTATAACGACCCACTCCACGAGATTTTGGAAACCGACCACAAAAATTATGACATTTAAAAGACTCGTCTATTTTTTACAAAAAAACAATGATGCACAAAAACGCTATTTATAACCAACGCGTAGCAGTATTAGAAATTATGTATTAAGTAATAAACATAACATATTACCATAACGTATCAATTTTGAATCCACGGGAATCACACATTTTCCCGGGATTATAAGGATTCATGTACTATTACTATCTTATTATTTGTGTCAAATTTCATTTAATTATGTTAGGGTCGGTTTCCAATCTAAACGGATGCAAGTGAGTAGTATTTTATATCCCGTGTCGGTGGCGCGTTATATTCCAGAGACGTCAGCACAGCCTGCCGGGGTTGCGGGAATGTTTAAACGAGATACCGCGGCCCCGGCAAGCAAGGGCAGTTGAAGGAACGGGGTGGGTTTTTAGTCAGTAGAAGTCTGTCACTCCCTGCTGATTCACCCAGAGCGGGAGTAGTCATTCGATGATTTACCCACCCGGAAAAAACAAATTACATGGACGACTATCTAACCTCCACTGACAGCCCAGTAGTTGGGTAACTGTGTTCCTTTGTAAATTAATATATAGGTATTTGCATCCCCGATAATAGACTGCTGCGACTAACAGATTTGTTTTTTCTTTATGATAAATGATCTTTATTTTGCAAATTGGTTATTAAATAATACTTTTACACGCCTTTTTTTTCGTAAATGTTAACTAGATGAGGCCGGTGTTTCCTAGCTGACTACTTTGAGAAGAAACACCGAAACAAACTCAGGGGTCCGTCTCTTTTAAAGTCCATAAGATCTATACTGGTTTAATTACATGGGAACCTTGTAGTTTTCAGTCTGAGGCGATTTTTTGAAGAAAGATGCTTACAGATTTGAGTGGGCCTGTCCATACAGTGCAAGCATTTGTCAGATGACGTATAGCTCAACTTAGAACAAGTTTGTGACTTTGTCTTTATAACATGTTCTCCAGATCATCAGAAATGAGCCAGCAAATACATACATATTTATGTACAGACGCCAGCACATGAAGCACGGAATAGATGAATAAGGTTGGAATGGTAATGTGGGCGTGGCGAGCGCGCCACATTTATGGTACGAAAATCATAGCTCGACCGATTAATTCATTCACCGCGTTTAGTGCGCTTCGGAATACTTTGGAACACAGAGATCTGCTTTAAAATGCCGTATTGTGCAATATAGAGCGAGGAGGTATATCTTTCCATCAGTAAGTCGAAAATAACATTTAATTACAATTTTATCTGTAAAAAACATAAAAATATTCTGATCACTATGAAATTCCGAACATTAACAACATTATTGCAACAAGTTACAAAAAATCTACATTGCCCGATGTATACTCGCTTAATCAACGCAATGAGCAAGTTCATTTACAATGTATTGCATCCTCTCACTTTAACCATTGACGTTTCGTCCTTTGCCCTGATTGGCCGTGATGCACGGCGCATGTTTATTGACAGTGAGTTACAATCAGTAGCAAGCTCTCGATTTAAATGTGTGTAATTTATTTGTGTGCGTAATTCGCATACGTAACGGGCCTCTTGCCTGTAGTTGAGCTGTGGGAGTGGGAGACAAGCGGCGACACGTGTTCTCATAGAAATCAGGAACTATTTCCTTTCTAACCTCTTTTATCTGTTCTGTGACATGAAGCTACCCGAAACTGTCAAATTTTCCCAATCAACCTTAAACCTAATTTCTTTAACAATAAAGTTGAAAATCTATTAAAGCAATTTGACAGATTGTTGTTGATGTGCTGGCGTCTGTACACAGGCTGGTTCACACCTGGGGATATGAGAATTTTCTAACGGGATACCGCGGCACCAGAATGCAAGGCAACTGAATAAACTGGGTGAGTTTTTAGTTAGTAGAAGTCTCGCATTTCCTTCAACTCCACCGAGAGCGGAGTTATTTGATGTAATAATATACTATGGAAACATTTTGAAATTCAATCATGTTTTGAAAAGGGTACCTTCCCATAGAGTATCTTGCTGGTTCTTCTCTCCATAGGAAATGCTCAATTTCAAACCATGCACTAGTTTCTAACGTTTTATAAGTGCCCAAAAAGGTTTACGTGAAATAAATACTTTTTTTGATTGATAAATGATTTTTCTTAAAAAAAAATCCAAGTGCGAGTCAGACTCGCCCATGAAGGGTTCCGTAGTAACTATGCCCAACAACTTTGTTTTTCATAGTGTTTGTATGAAATACAAAGTAATATTTGCGGTTTTATAAAATGTGCTATATCTCAAAAACTACTGACCAGATCTCGTTCAACCCAATTTTAATTGAAATTTTTTAGTAAGATCTATAGCATTTTTTTCTTTTTTTAGATTTTTCCCTCTATTATTATAGAAGTAAGAGGGAGACACACATTTTACTTATTTATTTATTTAAACTTTATGTACAATTGTGATACATGGGCGGACTTAATGCAGCAAGGCATTCTCTACCAGTCAACCTCTGGGTTAAAAAAAACACATTGTGGTAGGTGTACGAGAAAATGGAATGAAAAAGCATATTTAACACTAATAAATATATAATACTCATAAAATACATATATGTGCTAAAATAATAAACTAATAAATACGGTGCTTTATAATAATCTTTCTGAATAAGAGAGCTCATAAGAATTATGACGAAGACCAAACTAAGAATAACAGCCCCTTAAGTAGTGGTTTTTCATTTTACGCATAAAAGAAAATTTTGACTCTGCCTTCTTATTAAATTCTTTAATATTGTTTTATTTTAAATTAGGCATTTGTTTTACTTTATGACCATTGCATTCATATATTTGTTCAGAATAGTTATTTTTATCCTTAGAATAACAACGCATAGAAGAGGCGTCTAGAACAAAACACGAGTGATTTCGTGTGTCCACTTTATTTTCTTTGTGTGCGTGAGCCGAATGTGTCTACGTTCTTCAAACGCACACAAATATAGCTTTCAGTGATACCATTACCAGTACCATTACCACAAAAATGGGAAAACGCACTATTATGTTGCTGGATCAAATCAAGTATTTTATGTTATGAAACTAAATAAGATGATGTTTTTTCATGTAATATGACTTATATGATATATATTTACGGAAGGTAAACGAAATGAGATATCGTTTATTGCGTTTAGAATGTTTGATGTGTAATGTGTTATAATGATATTATAGAAATGTATTAATTGCTTGAAAAATGTCGTTTGATATCAATTAAAAGTATGTGTTGTATTTATGAAATAGAAAAATATTATTGAGAACATTACTTAAATGAAAAAAATCTTAATCAATAAAATTGTCATCTTTATGATTCCACTCTTCGAACTAACAGTAACTTTTAGTTATAAAACACTGTAGGTAGTAACTGTAAATAAATATAGTTTAGTTTGACGCATACATAATTGCCGCCAAAACTATATTTTTTTTTAAACAAAAATAAGCACAAAAGAAATCAATATGGGTATTTTTTTCCTCACGGATAGCAACATTGAATTGTGATAAGTTAGGTTATTAGAATTTTTGTTTGATGGTCGATTTACTTAAATATAATGTATAAAATGTAAGTATTTACTTGTGAAATGTAATTTGATTACACGTTTTTTGTTTTCCTGAAGGACTATGACATCCCTTTACGCTACAAACGGTCGTTTTAAATTATTTACTCGCGAGCTCTGTTCGGCAGAATGTGACCTTGAATACTGACGGCTCGTCGAGCAAAGTTAGCCAAAAATGGCTAAGTTTTAGTTGCCTCACTTTTTGCACTCGTACTATACTTCTATGCGTTGTTATTCTAAGTTTTTATCTTTTGTTAACGCAACTCTAGTCTCCAAGATACAGGCACCGCCTAGTTTGGAGGCCGCTGACATTCTCTTTAATAAAACAAAGTTTAGTTACAGACAAAATTTTATACTCGTAATGCTAATTGTATAGGTTAAGAAAATTACTGTAACTCTGGTCCAATAAATTTATTCTTATTCTTATTTTTATCGCAGTGTTGCAGTGACCATTTTGGAAGCGTATATCTTTTAAAAGATTGACTTTAAGATAAAGTGGTTTTAGAAACCTCAATTATTTTCAAAGACCTATCTATATATACCACACACGTATAGGTTTGATGAAAAAAAATATTTTAGTTTCAGTTCTATGTATGGGGAGCCCCACTTCATTTTAAATATTTTTTAAATGTTTAATAAAAATCGGAAAGCGGTTAACAGAATACATCTAACTATCAAGTTTTACATGTGTAGTCCTAATAGTTTTGGAATAAAATGGCTGTGACATACGGACGGACAGACAGATATGACGAAACTATAAGGGTTCCGTTTTTTTCCATTCGGCTACGGAACCCTAAAAAATGATAGACACACTACAATTCCTTATATCACAGTAAGGTAAAACGTGGGTCACAGTTGTACTCAATTCTTGTATCTCATTTGAACTTTATTGAGATAAACCTTGGTTTATTTTGTCTTTTTTTCCTTATTACACTGATAAATCTTCATTGTTAAGATATTATAAATTGTGTATTATACTTTGCACGGATGCAATGTCAGGTAGCAATTTTTTTTAATAAAATGGTTTTAGTAATTAGGCTTGTTCACATGGTTAACCACTTTCAAATTACCTTTTAAAAATTTTTTTAACAATTAATAGAACAGAATTCCATATCAAAACACTACAAAGCCAAAAATAACTTTAATTTCGGTAGTCGGTGTTATTCGTTTTGGATTTTCTTTTTTTTCACACCGCCTTCCGAAATTAAAGTTATTTTTGGCTTTGTAGTGTTTTGATATGGAAGTCGGTTCTATTTTTTGTTAAAAATTTTTTTTCACGCTTTAATATTGCTTTTCCCGATGCATAGCCGTTAATTTTTGAGGAGTTCTCCTGGTACTTGACCATCAGCGCTACATCACCATACTCATATGTATTGCGACGAGCATAAAGTATTCATCATCCGTACTCAAGTAATCGAATCGCAATTCACGAAATACTTATTATTGAGTAGTTTCTGTGGCCATCTGTGGTTTTCATCATCAATTCAACTTCCCCAAATGGTACTTTTCGAAAACAACTGCTCAAGGTACTATAAGAAATACCCAAAACGCTATAAGTGTGCCTATAATATTTGAAGAGTTCCCTCGATTTCTCCAGGATCCCATCATCAGATCCTGATTTTGTAACAATGGGACCAACTAGAAAGTATACACTTCCAAACGCGAAAAGAATTTTCCAAATCGGTTCAGCCGTCTCCGAGTTATGAGGTAACATACATAAAATATAAAAATAAAAAGTTCAAGACGAATTAAGAACCTCCTTTTTTTGAAGTCGGTTAATAAATCAGAATTGCCGTACGGCACTTCACTCCACCTATGTGCCCGAACCAGTTCTCGGCAATATCAAATTGTACTAAGATCTGTCTATTATCAGCACTGACAGGGCGATTGTTGCCAATAATTCTGACAAAGCGGTGGTGGAACGAATAGAGAGGCATGTAGTGGTTGTAGACTAAATTGTTTGCATGACGAGAACCTAGCTAAAGTCGAAGTTTATTGACTCAGCTCGCGAGGTTATCAACATGTGAGATCTGGACTCAGCAATCATCGTTAGTATATTCTGGGTCAGGCAATTTCTTGGCCCATTTATTATTTATTTATTTATTACTAGCTTTTGTCCGCGACTTCGTTCGCGTGGGAGGTAGTTCCCGCATAAATCCTGATCCCGTGGGAATTCCGGGATAAAAACTATCTTCTTAAACTATTCCCATGCCAAATTTCATCTAAATCGGTTCAGCGGTTTAGGCGTGAAAAGGTAACAGACAGACAGACAGATTGATAGACAGACGGACAGAGTTACTTTCGCATTTATAATATTATAGTATAGAAGTATGGACATACTTTATTGTACACCTTACAATACACTTAAGGATACAAATAATAAAACTAGTGTGCAATGGGCGGTACACTAGTTCCCACGAGAGGAGTCAATCACTTCTCTCTCCTAGCGTGACTAGACGGGGCAAACAGAGGCGCTGCGGCTGCTAGAGTATCTAAGTGGTCTCGCAGACTACAGCACAAGTTAAGATTCGAACTAACCTGTCCCTAGCTGTTCTCCCCCAGCGACGCCCTAACCCATAGTCGCCTAGTTTGTAAGTTTTTGATAAACCCAGGCTGGAGACTTTAACTATGTTTAATTAAGGCAGGTACAGGCAAGTCCAGTTTCAGAAAACAAAGGTCCAGGTCAAGGTCAACAAAGGTCAAGGTCCAGCAAAACAGAAAGTTTAAAAATATGAATTTTGTTCTTTCACTTTCTTAATCCGGTGGTATACCTATGTGACAGGACCGGGGAAAAATGTTAATTTATATTTGTAAAAAAAATGTTAATTAATATTTGAACAAAAAAGCTGAAAATAAGAAAGTTATTCAAAAAGTCTAAAAAACCTGACTGCTCAACTGACAAGCAGGCGGGACCCATCCCATTTAAAAAATATATTATTATCAATTGGGTCCTGCTTGTCACTTTTTAAAATAAAAATGTGCTTGTTTCTTGCATTTCAGTTGAGCGATCGGGTTTTTTAGAATTTAATGTACAGCGTGTAACAGAATAAACGCAATTCCTGGAAGTAGTTGGTTCAGAATCGGCTTCTGAATTGATTTCCCTCTCATAGAGAGAAAGTCTGTGTGTCATTCCCAGCTGTGGAAATATAATAGGCTGGGTTATTATTATTAAAACAGCCTCTTAGCCTCTTAGCTCTTTACTAACACAAACATTATCAACTCAACCGGAAAAAAACTAATCTCATAAATAAATAAAACATTTTTTTGAAATATATACATATACATACATATATTATACATATACTCCAAAATTATAAACAAAATGACATAAATATTACATAGATAATACATTAGCTTATTACGAGTACAATAATTGACTAAATTCCGAGGTCATTGACTTTGACATTGATAACAAAAACTGATAACTTTTAATAACTGTAACGCACACGTTTGATGACTATACCCAGCCTATCATATTCCAACTGCTGGGAATGAGGCCTTATCTTTATGATAATAGTCTACTATCCAAATCGGAGAGCCAGTGTAGGTTAGTTTATTTATGAACATAGTTCGAACTGAACTTGGACATCCCACCCATACGCAAAAACGTTTTAGGAATATGTTCATTGTGCGTACAGTAAAAGATATTAAAGTATTTTTAGAATTGATATTGTATGATAAAATAACCGACTAATAGATTTTTTATTACTGTCCATGTTTTACTGTCGCAATAATTAATCAACCGCCATTAAATTAAATAACTGCTCAATATGTTTTTCAACTGATCATAATAATTACACAGTCTAATTCCACCAAGCCCGTTCCATCATCGGACTACGAGACAAACGGCGAAGCGCCATCGTTACATGGTGGAATTGTGCGTACGGCTAAGGAGTGGAATTCCCTGCCGGAGTCTGTGTTTCCCGATAGCTATCTATAACCGAGTCTTTAAGTCAAGAGTGAATAGGTTAATTTTAGGCACTGATTTGAAAACCACACTCTCTGCTTTTAAGTAAGCGTGCTCCATCTTCGACCACATCATCACTTACCATCAGGTGAGATGGAGGTCAAACGCGAACCTATTATTAAAAAAAAAAAAATAACATCTTGAATATTTAAATAACAGTTCAAGAAATTAGTTCCCTTAAAGTATTAAGTACCAACCTATAACACAATTAAAACGAAGCGGAAGAGAGTGTCACTTCTACACAGAAACGGTATAGTCCTCCTGAACGATTTCAGCCACAGTAGCCAATCTCAGCACAGATTAGCGAACTGCGCAGGAGATATTATCGTGCACAGGTATGTGCGCAGGTATAGATACAAATTCTGTTCCTTTTACTCTCATAAAATCCCAATAGCACTTTCTAAAAAAACGTACTAAAAGTATCACGACGAAACATTCCTCAAACGTTAACTATTGTCAATAATCGTATATCCATAGATAGAATTAACCCCTCAGTGTCAATGATACAGCGTATGTACATAACGTCACGGCTCGCATTGGACGATGGTATTTTTTTATTTAAACTTTATGTACAATAGTGGTACATGGGCGGACTTAATGCAACAAGGCATTCTCTACCACTCAACCTCTGGGTTAAAAAGACCACAACGTGGTAGGTGTACAAGTAAAAAAAAAATGTCATTATCGAAAAAAAAATGTATGTATAAATATATATATATATATATAATAATAAAATACATTTATATGCTAAAATAATAGACTAATAAATACAGTGCTTTATAATAATCTTTCTAACTAAGAGAACTCACAATAATTATAATTATTGCGAAAACCAAACTAAGAATGACAGGCCTTTAAGTAGTGGTTTCTCATTTTACGCTTAAAAGAGAATTTAGACTCGGCCTTCTTGATGTCAAGGGGTAGCATGTTCCAGAGTTTAAAGGTAGAAATAGCATAGGAATTAGCCATAAACCCGGTTCGGTGAGAAGGAATGTGTAGAAGTAAGTTTTTGGATGCGCGAAGGTTAAGGCAATGAGAACTGCCTAGCACTTTAAAATTTTGTTTTAAGTAATCAGGATGCAAGTAACACGATGTGGCTGTATCATTCGACTAATCGATTCATACTTGACCGGTTTTAGTAACATTTTAAAGGGAACACCACTCAAATGAACGAAAAAAAATGTTTACAAAATGCATCCGTGGTTTTTGTTGTGACGCCGCAGACTTTTTCGTTGTGTTATCAAATAGTTTTTATCACTGTTTACAGTGTCTAAGTAGAATAATTTGTATTAACATTGCCTACACATTATTGTGTTATCGTGTGTCTTTTTTCGTGAATATGTGTTTTTTCGTGTGTATGACTTCGAATGTGAGTGAAAATTATAAAAGTGAAAACATATCGCATCACTGCGAGATAAGGTCAGTTTGATTTGCTTATTGAATGATATAAATCTATACTAATATTATAAAGCGGAAAAGTTTGTTTGTTTGTTTGCTTGCTTGAACGCGCTAATCTTCGAAAGTACTGGGTGGATTTGGATGCAATTTGGTATGTAAGTAGATTGAAGCTTGAGGAAGGTTATAGGCTACTTTTTACGCGACTGCAAAAAAGGAGAGTTATGTTTTTACCGTGATAGAATCCACGGAAGCGAAGCCCCGCGTGAGTACTAGTAGTTAGATAAACTCATAACAAACCCAGGAAGGTATAATATATATACCATGATAATGGCCATAAATTGCCGATTTATCATGTTTTCTGAAGTCCTACCCAAAAATCAAAAAGTACATTCGACATGCGACACGCGACATTAATACACTAATTTAAGCAGTTTACTGTGAAAGAATTCAGTTGTGTATATTCGCAGTTCAAGACCAGTTTATCTAATAGTTAAATATCTCCCATGCTTAGGGACTGATCAACTTTATCAACATCTTATTCAACTTATCGACATCACATTCAATTTATATTTCCTTTTAAATCTTTATAGATTACGAAGAGGTCAGTGGTGTATCATAAATAAATTTCATTGTTTATCTACGGATCTTTATCACATCTTCACTCAACAGGGCCTTCTTCTAAAATAGTCTTTCAAACATAATCAGTTATCATCAAATCATCTATGAGATGAATTGGGCCGTAATGTACCACACCGGCCCAGTACGTGTTGGGACATACCCAAAGTAATTATTCTGACAGGGTTCGAATTTGCGATCACTGAGCTACCTCTCTCAAACAAAACAAATCATCAAAATTGGCGTTGATATCCCTAAAAATATCAAATTATATCTAACACATAATTTGGACTGAAAAGGCAATATAATCATGCTAGTTCATTGCTTTTGGGCACGCCGCAATCGCGGCGATAAGTCCCCTCTTTGAGGAGTGGCTTGAGAAACGCCACGGTATCCTCACCCGCCTGACGCGGGTACTGACCGGACATGGCTGTTTCGGGAGGTACTTGTTTCGGATAAAGCGGGAGGACACGCCCTTGTGTCGTCATTGTGAGGACCACCCGGAGGACACGGTGGAGTATACAGTCGAGGTGTGCCCTGCTTGGGCGGAGCACTGACGCGACGTGTCCTCGTGGAGGCGATCGGTGGCGGCGACCTTTCGCTACCGGCCTTGGTTCAGACCATGGTAATATTTAAAAGTAACTGAGAATGTTGATTGTTTGATTTAAATTATAGTTCCTACTTTTAAAACCCATTTGATTCTTCAGAGTCGGCTGCAAAACTATTTATAAATCCAGTATTTTCCTTATGGATTTATAAATAGATTTGAAAAAAAAAAAATCTTGTGTAGTCGAACAAAACGCTTCTGTCTAATTTATATTCTGCTAGTTTAGTTTTTTTTTAAACGTAGTATTTATTACATACAAAGAGAATGTTGAACTATGCTCACCAACGACAAAACAAAAGACCGAAGAAGGCGCGTTGAATTTATTTTTCATAAATTTTATTCAGTTTGTAATTCTTTTTTGGAATATTTCTACTCATACTCTTTTCTGTGCATCATAAAAGCTATAAGGTAATTTAATAATGTAAATTGAATATTTCTTATATTCAATAACTAATTATATCATTGTACAATAAACATTAAACTTACTCCTATTTGATCATTGTTTAGATATTTTGAAACATATAGGGAAAACAATTTACTGCATCACTGTACAACAACGTCATCAGGTGGAGCACGGGACCCATATAGTACCCGTGCTCCAACCAGGTGGAGATTCTAGGTGGAGCACGGGTCCTGCCCCGTATTTATCTATGACGGCTCGTAATAATTAGCAACATAGTTTTAATTTATTATTGTTATATTGTTATTAGTCAGTAAGCCTTTCGAAAATAAAATAAATAAATAAATATAAAAACATAGTATTTTGGTTTATTTGACATATTTTCCTAATTTTGTTTTTGTTCATCTTGTAAACAACAACTATATAGGCTTCTCCCTACCCTTAACGACCGCGAGATATCTACAACAGATAGCCAATTCTAGTTATTATTGTCAGCGTAGCCCTTTCCTAACCGTGTTCGGCTCTACTACCAGTCTAAATGGATGCAGCTGAGTACAACTGGTTTTCGTGGTGGCTATGGCTATCTAACTTCCACAGCCCCGTAGTTGGGTAACACGATACCCTTTTTTACCCACGTAACCTGTAACGAATAATAATAATAATAATATTCCACAACTTTCACACAACGCCATCTAGTCCCAAACTAAGCAGAGCTTGTGGTATGAGTACTAGACAACTGATAAACGTACATATATATTTCTAAATACATACATATTATAGATAAATTACACCCAGACAAAGAACAAAATGATCGTGCTCATCATACAAACATTTGTCCTAGGTGGGAACCGAACCCACGACCTTGCGCATAGCAGTCAGGGCCACTGACCACTATACCAACGGGCCATTCAAACGAATGTCAAAGATGTAGAAGGGATAGGTGGAACCAACGTTGTAGCGTGCTTTCCAAGGAACAGAGGATCTCGATATGTGGTTACCCATCACACGGCCTAACTTAGGCAAGTGTTACTTAACCATGAAGATCGAACCATGCGATTGTTGTTATTTAATCAAGAGTTTTACGTCTGCATTGTAGTGATAATTAATCTATTTAAATATAAATGAAACGCCGAAATCTATAATACTAATATTATAAAGCGGAAAAGTTTGTTTGTTTGTTTGCTTGAACGCGTTAATATTCGAAAGTACTGGGTGGATTTAGATGAAATTTGGTATGAAAGCAGCTTGAGGAAGGTTATAGGTTACTTTTTACGCGACTGCAAAAAAGGAGAGTTATGTTTTTACCGTGATAGAATCCACGGGAGCGAAGCCCCGCGTAGTACTAGTGTTTTATATGTCTAACCCTTCAGACATCAAACGTCGAGTTTATATAAATACGTTCGCGTGGGTATTTTTTTTTTATTTATTATTTTATTATGGATGAGCCCGCTCTTGACCTCGATTTCACCTGATGGTAAGCAATAGATGAGGTTTACGATGTGACGAGCGAGCCCAGAAGATGCCTATTTACTCTTGCTCTAAAGGCTGAAAGGTCATAAGTGGCAGGGAACACAGAAGCCGGCAGAGAATTCCACAACTTGGCCGTGCGCACAATAAATTTGGAGGACAAGCGCTTGGTACGACTAGACGGTACTTATATCAACCAAGTGTGGATGGTACCCAGCCGTGCGTCTGGTAGACCGGTAGTGAAATGGAGATGGAGGAATCAGGTCATGGAGTTTGTCCCGTGTAAATCCCGATCCCGTGGGAACTTCGCGAAATCCCCTCTTAGCGAGCACCTACTTCCTAAAAGAAACCCTCTTGCAAAATTTAAGACCCCTAGCACTTACAGTTTCTTCCTGATGAGTGAGTAAATCAGTGAGCTTTTGCTTTTATATGTATCTATAGATTTCTCTTTTATTCGTTACTCAGCTTTATATTGCACCAGACTGTGTTGCATAAACATACTAGAGCCTAATAAGCTTACAGCGCAGCAGGCTCACACACGCATGCACGAACAGACACACACACAGCCGTCCACTTCAAATTTTAAAATGATTTTGCTTATTTAAAAAAATATGTATTGTATCCTTAACCAGTGCATCGAATGTCAAAATAATTGAATTTATTTAATTAAAAAATGCTGGTACCTATAACATGAATCAATATAAAAATATTAAGTATATGTATATTTATTACAGTGCATGCACGTAAAATATGGCGGAACAAACGCCGCGTCAGTTAGTAATAACTTAAATTTCGGTAGTCGGTGTCTTTAGTTTTGTACATAATTTCGTTTTTGACACTGCCTTCCGAAATTTAAGTTATTTTTCCCTTTGCAGTGTTTTTTTTTGGAAGTTGGTTTTATTTTTTGTTAAAAGTTTCTTTTCGCTATATAGTGGGTCGGTTTGTAGTTTACCTAGTTACAAAAGCCTAAATGTCGCGTTTTTATCACCTTTTGCAAAATATTTCTCTTTCCTATGTCAAGCTGTTAATTTTTGAGGAGTACTCCTGGTACTCACCATCAGGTTCTCATCACCATATGCATTCTGACGAGCATAAAGTGTTTTACAACCATATCCAAGTAATCAAATCGCAACCATTTAAATACTTATTATTGAGTTGTTCTAGTAGTCATCTGTGGTCTTCATCATCAGTTCCAGTTCACCAAATGGTGCTTTTCGAGAGCAACTGCACAAGTTACTACGAAATATACCCAAATCGCTATAGGTGTGCCTATAATATTTGAAGAGTTTCCTCGATTTCTCAAGGTTTCCATTATCAGATCCTGATTTCATGACAATGAGACCAACTAGAAAGTATACCCTCTCAAACAAAAAAAAAGAATTTTCCAAATCAGTTCAGCCATCTTCAAGTTATGAGGTAACATACATAAAAAAAGTTCAAGCCAAACTAAGAACCTCCTCCTTTTTTGAAGTCGGTTAAAAATAATAGAAAAAACTTACAGAAATCCTTCTTTATGAAATGCTGCTGTTTCTTCACCCATTTATCCAGAATATCTACTGCTTCTTCAATCCTGCGCTCGTTCTCCAGATTCACATCTTTCCTAACATATTCCAGAGTGTCTGGATGGAATTCCAGAATCCTATCTTGGAGCACTGATACCATTTTGTGCACGCACTTGGGTGGGTGTCGACACTGGACTGAGGAGATAAACATCGTTTTATGGATTTTATTTAAATAAAATTCTCGTTTTAAGTTGCCTGTACACTTGTTCGATTCCATCGATGGGTTTTGATCGCTAACTTTATTTAAAAAAAAATGTTATAATACGAGGTGAACATGTGCAAGTATAGCTTTCTCGATTTACTGAAAAACCATACAACAATAAAACTTTAATTTTGGTTTTGAAAATAGATACCAATACCAAAAGATAGAATAGAAACCAATACCTTATTTTTTTTTTAATTAAACAATTCAAAAATGTGAAAAATAAACTGAAAATAATTAATTAAGTATCTTTTTTATTACTTATTACCTTAAAATTATTTATTACCTCATGCCATCCAAGCAACTGAAACTATTTATAAAATTAAGATATCGCCCACCTACGTCATATTCGATCGCCCCAAGCGATCAGACTCCAACAAGTGTGTAAGGAACTTAACTTATTAAAAACATAACATTGTGAATAATTCATGTGCGTGTTTGTAATTTAGGTTCCGTAGCCGAGTGGCGAAAAATGGAACACTTATAAATTCGTCATGTCTGTATGTCGGTCGAGTGTCCGTCCGTATGTCACAGCCATTCCATTCCGATACTACTACACAGTCGAAACTTGGTAAGTAGATGTATTCTGTAAACCGCTAAGTGGGCTCCTCATACATGGAACTGGAACTAAACATTTTTTTTTCATCTAACCTATACGTGCGGTTGACTACGTCAGTCATGAATAGGATTGCCACCTTTTTTGTTTGCAGTTAAAGTACATTGGTTAAAATAGGTAAGAAAAAAAAGTACATAGCATCAAAATAAAGTACAATTTATTTTCAAAGTCGCTTTCCGCTGTCTGTCCATATGTATGCTTAGATCTTAAAAACTACGCAACGGATTTTGATGCCGTTTTTTTGACGTGACAACGTCTTATAATTCGATGAAGCTGGCTGCACGCACGAAAATACATGACTCATGCGGCGTTACCTCGCTCTGAGGCGTTCCATTTAAGGCTTGAAGTGCAAGCGAGAGCGCGGAACGAGCGACAAAGTGGCATAATCGGCCTCCGCGTTCGGCAGCGTTCGACATCTGTCTCCCTCCTACTTGGGTGAGCGATGCGTCCGCGTGGACAGCTGCTATACAATAATACATTTACATGTTTTCGTCAAGTATGAAGTGCAGTGAAAAGTGAATGTGGTGTCAAACAATTGACACCACATTTTTTGAAAAAGAAATTTTGTAAATAAATTGTACTTTATTTTGATGCTATGTACTTTTTTTTCTTACCTATTTTAACCAATGTACTTTAACTGCAAACAAAAAAGGTGGCAACCCTATTCATGACTGACGTAGTCAACCGCACGTATAGGTTAGATGAAAAAAAAATGTTTAGTTCCAGTTCCATGTATGAGGAGCCCACTTAGCGGTTTACAGAATACATCTACTTACCAAGTTTCGACTGTGTAGTAGTATCGGAATGGAATGGCTGTGACATACGGACGGACACTCGACCGACATACAGACATGACGAATTTATAAGTGTTCCATTTTTCGCCACTCGGCTACGGAACCTAAATTACAAACACGCACATGAATTATTCACAATGTTATGTTTTTAATAAGTTAAGTTCCTTACACACTTGTTGGAGTCTGATCGCTTGGGGCGATCGAATATGACGTAGGTGGGCGATATCTTAATTTTATAAATAGTTTCAGTTGCTTGGATGGCATGAGGTAATAAATAATTTTAAGGTAATAAGTAATAAAAAAGATACTTAATTAATTATTTTCAGTTTATTTTTCACATTTTTGAATTGTTTAATTAAAAAAAAAATAAGGTATTGGTTTCTATTCTATCTTTTGGTATTGGTATCTATTTTCAAAACCAAAATTAAAGTTTTATTACACTTGTTCGATTCCATCGATGGGTTTTGATCGCTAACTTTATTTAAAAAAAAATGTTATAATACGAGGTGAACATGTGCAAGTATAGCTTTCTCGATTTACTGAAAAACCATACAACAATAAAACTTTAATTTTGGTTTTGAAAATAGATACCAATACCAAAAGATAGAATTGAAACCAATACCTTATTTTTTTTTTAATTAAACAATTCAAAAATGTGAAAAATAAACTGAAAATAATTAATTAAGTATCTTTTTTATTACTTATTACCTTAAAATTATTTATTACCTCATGCCATCCAAGCAACTGAAACTATTTATAAAATTAAGATATCGCCCACCTACGTCATATTCGATCGCCCCAAGCGATCAGACTCCAACAAGTGTGTAAGGAACTTAACTTATTAAAAACATAACATTGTGAATAATTCATGTGCGTGTTTGTAATTTAGGTTCCGTAGCCGAGTGGCGAAAAATGGAACACTTATAAATTCGTCATGTCTGTATGTCGGTCGAGTGTCCGTCCGTATGTCACAGCCATTCCATTCCGATACTACTACACAGTCGAAACTTGGTAAGTAGATGTATTCTGTAAACCGCTAAGTGGGCTCCTCATACATGGAACTGGAACTAAACATTTTTTTTTCATCTAACCTATACGTGCGGTTGACTACGTCAGTCATGAATAGGGTTGCCACCTTTTTTGTTTGCAGTTAAAGTACATTGGTTAAAATAGGTAAGAAAAAAAAGTACATAGCATCAAAATAAAGTACAATTTATTTTCAAAGTCGCTTTCCGCTGTCTGTCCATATGTATGCTTAGATCTTAAAAACTACGCAACGGATTTTGATGCCGTTTTTTTGACGTGACAACGTCTTATAATTCGATGAAGCTGGCTGCACGCACGAAAATACATGACTCATGCGGCGTTACCTCGCTCTGAGGCGTTCCATTTAAGGCTTGAAGTGCAAGCGAGAGCGCGGAACGAGCGACAAAGTGGCATAATCGGCCTCCGCGTTCGGCAGCGTTCGACATCTGTCTCCCTCCTACTTGAGTGAGCGATGCGTCCGCGTGGACAGCTGCTATACAATAATACATTTACATGTTTTCGTCAAGTATGAAGTGCAGTGAAAAGTGAATGTGGTGTCAATTGTTTATAGCAACCAACCATTCCATCAGTATTTTCTTATGACGTTGTCACGTTCAACTATCGTCAGTAAACCGACTTTACAGACAACCGATTTTTTTTTAATAGATAGAATGATTCAAGACGAAGGTATTATATGTATAATACATGCATAATATAGTAGGGAAACAATGATAATTTTAGAGGTTTCGAATGTGATGTCTTAATAAACAATTTTTTTTTGCGCTTACATTGCAAACGCTGGCTGAACCGTATTAGATAGATCAAAATAATGTACTGTAGTACTGTACACCTTAAGAAGGTCTACAAAAAAAGTCCACAATAGCATAAGCCTATCTCTTACGGATAACATACAATATATTCATTTTAATACTTTAAAAAATGGGCAATAGGGTAGTTTCCAGTATTACAAAATAATTATTTTATTTAGCCCATTAGGTAGATTTTCAAATAATATTGGTCACATATGTTTTGCTTTTTCAAATCAAGAAACATTCACAAAGATGGAAAGCTTCATAGTACAGGAGTGGGGGCTGCTGACGTCACACATTGCTAAGAATTATACCGAGGTGTGACGTCACACGAAATTTCAACTCACTTTATCGTCTTAATTTTTCAATTACGTGAAAAAATAAAAAATACGTGTTCAATGTTTTTGTTAAACTACGTGACGGACTAAATAAAATATTTTAGGAAACTACCCTATTATAAAGCGGTAATGTAAAAGGTATTTACACAAATACGGTATTAATCCTAATCATCTAAATTAATATTATGTATAACGAGGAAAGTTGATTGATTTTTTGTTTGTTACGATTTAACTTAAAAACTACTCAACCAATTTTACCGAAAGCTACATCTCCTCGGAGTAACGTTAGCAATTTTATATTTTCTGTAAAGAACCCGTGTGAAGCCAGGGCGGGATGCTTACTAAAATTTAATTGCCGCATTTATTTGACTATTTTTTGTGTTCGTAATTGTCTGGATAGGGTTTGGAAAGAAAACTGTATGATACCGAAAGAAAAATTGCACGCGGGCGAAGCCAAGGTGGGCAGCTAAACATATTTCTTATTACTTTTTGCGGTTTGTATCAAATTAGTATCTCTACTAAACAATTGCACAGCATCTTTACAGTCTATATTTAAATTAAAGTAAATAAGTAATTCATTTTTTATCAAATTCAGAGACGCTTTGTTTATTACGACTAAACTTTTCAAAATCCCAAAGAAATAAAAGTAAATAAAGTATTTTCGTGTACTTTATTGTTATCATAAGGTATAGGGTACTATTACCTGAAATAACGTACAATACTTTATAATAAAGTACGAGTGGCAACCCTAGTCATGAAGCACGCTTACCTGCAAATATAACTTTGTCATTCATACAAAATCAAAATGTATATTTGCAAGAAATACATTGTTTATAAGGAAAGATCTTATATCCTAAAAGTCACTGTATTTTGCCTGCAAGCAAGCGTGAAAATTATTTATATTTATGTCATTAAATGATTATTACTGCAACATACTTACATGCAATTAAATTATTATTATCCTATACAGTTTTCATAAATTAGATAAATATAATTATTAAATACAATTTTATCGTCACATTATTTTACTAAATAAATTATTAATTTTTATTTCCGAATTCCATAAATTCCCTAATACGCTATTAAAACTAAAGTTATTTTGCGGACCTACTATGGAACCTTTATGGGCGAGTCCAACTCCCACGTCCCAGCAGTAGGAACTTTATGGTCTGAATAATTATTATGTTATTTATTTGCAAATTCCTTAAAATCACCTTAAATTCGTAGGTTCTATACATGTTTTCAGTAGACTGTTATCAAATTTAACAATATATCTTATTCGCATTTTAATGTAGGTGCGATAAAATAACTAAAAATAAAATCCTTATCTTAAAAGCTAAAGGGCAGTGTGCCCAATGCCGCATGATTCGATTAAATTCTACTTTCCACGTAGGTTAGCATCTGAACGCGGCTTCGCTCACCTAAAATATTTTTTTCAGGTAACAAATTATCATACGTCCTTCTAGAAGGTCTAATCAATTTCTGTACCAATTTAATCAAAAACTTTGAAGTGGTTTAGACGTGAAAGTGTTACAGACAGAGTTACTTCCATTTTATCTTTATAGGTACAATGTTCTTTCTTTCAAACTAAAGGCAATTAAATAATTTAAGTGTCAATTGTCTAATGGCTAAGATGTCGAACTTGTCATTGAGAGGTCATTGGTTTGAACTCACTTTTACCGATGTCCAGCAAGCTCACGGATGTTTGTCCGCCGCCGAATCTCTAGACGTTTTAATTATATATTTTTCAGGGTTAAAAGATTAAATGCTTAGGAATCAATTTATAAATGAAGTACTAAGCACTCCAATTTAAAGCGATTAACGTAATGACTGTGCTATCTCAGTATATTTATGAGAATCTCCTTTATGCACACAAAAATATTAATATGTATTGAAAATATAGTGATATTCATAGTGTAAATACGAGGAACAAAGACACAAATGACATTCCAAAAACAAGGTTAAAAAAAATAGATGGTTCGTTTAGATGCTAATGTATACGTTTTTATAATAAAATTCCTAGCCATATTCAAGAACTAAGTATTAATAAATTCAAATTATTTATAAAACGTGAGCTACGTCGGAAAGCTTTTTACATAGTTAAAGATTATATCGAGGACAAAAAGGCTTGGGAATGAGCTGCTCCAGTGGTATACGTGAGTAATTATTATTTTTTAAATTTTGATTGTTGATTTATTTTTTATTGATTAAAATATTTGCTTTGTCAAGTATTGTATATACCTATTTATTTATTTTTGTTTTTTTTTTATGTATATAATATTTCATTATTGTAAATGTGAGGACTATGTAGGTTATCTTTCTTCGTTGTTTTTACTTTCATTATAATTTATTTAATGATGTCAATCAGTTTGAGTACTTGTGTGGCCTACCCAAATGTAAGGACATTTGGGTAGGCCACACAAGTACTTTGGTATTGTTCGTCAAATTATTGGACAGGTCCGCTCAAAATTTCGTGGTTATTTCCTCAAAAGAACACCACAGACATGAATCTACATGCTTCTCATATACAAATACAAATTGTGTGGACTTTAAAAGAGACTATAACCTTTAAGTTTGTTTCGGTTTTTCTGTAGTGTGTAGAACCTAAGTAAAGTAGTCGTAATAAACGATTCGTAGCGTTTACACGTGTTTTGATTGTCTTCCCGCAACCCATACACTTCATGGCGACCCTGCCATGCGCGAGCGCCGCGTCAGCGTCTGGCTCGTTGCTGGGTATCGAGTAGCGGGCGAATAGTGCAACTCAGCGCATTCCTGTGTGCCTCGGTGCACTGAATTAGAACGCTTTGAATATACTGACACGTACTTCGGTCGACAAACGAACTTATATTAAAATATATAATGGGCAAATCTTATTCAAAAACGGAAGAAAAGGAAGTAATAATTGCACAAAATGCGTCGGCAGGAAATATTACGGCTGTAGAAAACCACGTTCAGCTAAATAATATATTATTAGCGTCGGTCTTGATAATTATCGCCGTTGCAGCAATCATAATTATTTGGAAGAAGCTAAAGAACAAGCAGAAGAAATGGATTGGAAAACATGTAGAAAACGAGTTGATAAGAAAAATGCGTTTGCGGTTGTCGGGAAGGCGAGAACGTGAAGAAAGAAATGAAAATGTGTACATATCATATTAGTGCGTAGTGAAAAGTATAAAAGTGTATTTAGGGAGTGATTAAAATAATCCAACTGACTTTTAACATCCACCGTGGACATTAAAGAAAATTTCGCAGACCAGTTCAAGAAGAACCTTATTAATGGACGATTAAGTACCTATAAAAATACGACCTTTTTATTTTTACTTATGTTAAAATTTTGTGTTACTTTGTATTTTACAGCAACTTACAGCTAGATTATATCGGAATGTCACGTGGAAATTATAAAAAAAAGGGGATATATCATAAACTACTCGTACAAAGGCCAACCTACCAGCACGGAACCACTCAGAGTTGAAAGATGCGGTGCGTGCAGCAGAGGACGAGGAGCTGGGGCAGCCATCAACTACCAACGGTATTTTCAGCGCAAGGGGTAAGCCAAATAACAGGTTTAATAATAATTTCAATAGAGGAGGCCGGAATAATTATTATAATCAAGGTTTTAAATTTCCACGATACCGGCGTGGAAATTATAGTTCGGGTTCAATATATCCTAATAACAATTATTATCAGCAAAGGTTTAATGGGGCACTATTCCATCCCCGTGGTGAATATACACGCGGAAGAGGTACGCATTATTCAAACTTTGGAAATAACCATAATTCTAAATATTATCGTGGTAGGGGTACTCGAGATAGAAATAATCAACGAGGAATGTTTCCAGCTCAAGTGAGCGAGGACCCCCAAACAGAAAATGCGAAAACAGAAAACGTAAATCAGTTTTTTCGTTCCTAAATCATATAATATTTTAACGTGTAACAAAAATGTTAGGTACGTTCATTTTAACATTAACAATGCCAGGTGTTCATGGTTACTTGACACCGGCGCGTCCATTTCCGTTATTTCTAAGAAGGTGTTATCGGAACACACTCCTTTGTATGAAGATAGTATTGTAATAAATGGTTTCGGTGGCAAAACCTTTTCACAAGGTTATGTTAATCTTATATTGCGTACTCAAAATAGTACTTTTAATCACAAATTTTATTTGTTCAATAATTTGCCATTCAAGTCGGATGGAATTCTCGGATTAGATTTTTTAACGAAATTTAATGCACATATTAACTTGGAAAATGACACATTAATTCTGCATAATGAATGCGAAAATATTATACCACTTTATGCGTCACCTACTATTCCTCATAGTTACTTAACTATTCCTGCAAGAAGTGAGTCCATTCATTACATACCGCTATTGAATAATAAAATAAATGATGATTGTGTTATATTACCAAAACAATTACAGGAAGATTTATTTTTAGCAGCGTTAATAGTAAAGCCAATAAATAATGTTGTTCCCATTAAAATATTGAACACTAAAGAAGAACCAATTACTATACCTACTTTTCAACCAGAGATACATTTATTAAATGATTACCAAATATGTCAGTTTAATAAATGTAAGTCAAACGCAGAGAGAGCTAATACCTTGTTAGGATTAATAAAATTAGATCACTTACATCCAACTGAGCGTGAGACGATAGAAGCGATTTGTACTAAGTATAATGATATCTTTTACCTACCAGGTGATAAGCTTACAACTACTACATCATATGAACATAATATTCATTTAAAGCCAAATAAATACAAGTCCTGTTTATACAAAACCGTATAGATTACCAAACAGTCAAAAACCAGAAATAGATAAACAAATTAGACAAATGTTACAGGATGATATTATAGAGGAAGCTCAAAGCGAGTGGTCTAGCCCTATTTTACTCGTGCCCAAAAAATCAAATGACGGTAGCAAAAAATGGAGATTAGTAATAGATTACCGTAAATTAAATAACGTCATACAGGACGACAAATTCCCTTTACCAAATATCACTGATATTCTAGAATCACTTTCAGGTGCTATTTATTTTACTCACTTAGACCTTAGCCAGTCATATTACCAAGTGACCTTGAACACAGAGTCACGAAAACTAACTGCCTTTACAACTACTACTGGGCAATACCAGATGAAACGGATGCCAATGGGACTTAAAACCAGTCCGAGTTCTTTTTCAAGGGTAATGACAATTGCCATGTTAGGTTTAACGTATGAGAAGTGTTTCGTGTATCTCGATGACCTTGTAATTTTTGGACGTAATTTCGAAAGTCACAATAAAAACTTAATAGATGTTTTCGAGAGAATTAGAAAAGTTAACCTAAAATTGAACCCCAATAAATGTAACTTTTTAAAAAAGGAACTGCTATATTTAGGACACACAGTGTCAGCAGAAGGAATAAGTCCAGATAAAGCTAAAATAAAAGTTGTAGAAAACTATCCAACACCAAAAAGCACAGAAGAAGTAAAACGCTTTGTCGCTTTTTGCAACTATTACAGAAAATGTATTAATAAGTTCGCAGAAATAACAATTCCTTTAAATTACTTATGTCGTAAAGATGTTCCTTTTATATGGTCTGAACAATGCGAAAATTCGTTTACATTGTTGAAAACAGCATTAACATCACCACCTGTTTTACAATACCCAGACTTTTCAGATGAAAACGAATTCATTTTACAAACTGATGCTTCAGGTATTGCTGTAGGAGCAGTACTTTGTAATAATGACATGCGGCCAGTCGCTTATGCAAGCTGACCACTAAATAAAGCTGAAAAAAATTACCCAACTATACAAAAGGAGTTAGTAGCAATAGTATGGGGAATAAAATATTTTAGGCCATATCTTCTAGGTAAGAAATTTACAATCATGACAGACCACAAACCATTGCTGTATTTATTCGGAATGAAAGATCCATCAAGTAGATTACTAAAGTTTCGGTCAACATTAGAAGAATACGACTTTAACATTATATACATAAAAGGAAAAGAAAATGCCGTAGCAGATGCATTGTCTGGAATTACAATAAATTCCAATGAATTAAAACGTATTAATGAGCAAATAATCAATGTTATGACTAGAGCAAAGAAAAGACAATTGGAAGAGATAAAAGACAAAAGTGCCACTCCAATCACCAATAATGACACAGACTATCGGCCTGATCAACCGAGAATCGTGGAATTATTGCGGATGCCGAGTAGAGCAGTAGAAATAATTTTAATAGAGGGAAAAGAGTTACATAAGATTAGAAAACAAGTGGGTATAGATTTAGAAACCGAGTGTTTTGCATATTCCCAAAATAAGAGAGTATTATACATAAATCTTGATTTCAAGGAACAATATACGCGAGCCGTTTTTGTTGAGAAATTAAGTCAATTAAGTAAAAATATAAATGTCGACGAAATATGTATAATAAAAGGTAAAAATAACGCGTTATTCATAAAAGAACTAATAGAAGAGATTAAGAGTAGGAAAAAGTGGACCGGTCCACGGATATGTATTTTACGAGGAGTAGAAAAAATAGATGATGAGAAAGACAAAAGATTTATTATTCATGATTATCACTTACTTCCCACCAGCGCAGCGGTCACGCAGGTGTGCGAAGAATGATGAACAACATTAAGAGGAAATATTTCTGGCCAGGTATGGAAGCAGACGTCAAAGACTTTGTAAATAAATGCGAAAAATGTCAAAAATCAAAATATTCGCGAAAAACCAAGGAGCCGATGGTAATAACTACCACAGCTTCATATGCTTTCCAGAAAGTGTTTTTAGACCTAATGGGACCCTTAGATAACGATATAGATGGTAATAATTATATACTTACACTGCAATGTGAATTAAGTAAATTTGTTCAGGCATATCTTCTTAAAAATAAGGAAACGGTCACCGTTGCAAAGACATTTGTAAACCAATTTATTTTAAGGTTCGGAATACCAAAAACAATAGCCACAGATAGAGGCACAGAGTTTATGTCATCTACTATGACAGAAGTCTGTACACTTTTAGGAATTGAAAAATTAAACTCAACTTCATATCACCACGAGACAATCGGTTCACTCGAAAATACGCATAAACATTTGGCCTCATTCTTAAGAATACTATGCGATAATTTCCCTGAAACGTGGAGCCATTGGCTACCTTTTCGGTGTTTTACTTATAATAACACTATACATTCTTCTACAAAATATGCTCCGTTTGAATTAGTTTTTGGTAAACCCAGTGACATTCCGAGTAGAATAAGCAGTAGTATAGAACCTTTATATAATCCAGATAATTATAGTTTAGAATTAAGATATCGTTTACAAGTAGCGCACAGAGATGCGCGCGATAATTTGTTAAAAAGTAAACAGATACGAAAAACTATGTATGATAAAAATGTAAACCAAGTGCGATATAACAAAGGTGATTTAATATTGTTAAAAAATGAAACTGCAAGTAAACTGGATACGTTGTATAATGGTCCATTTATTGTTATTGAAGACATAGACCCTAATGTAAAAATTATGAAAAACAATAAAACAGAAATTGTACACAAAAACCGCACAAAATTGTTTAAGAAATAATGTATTGTTTAAAAACTATGTTATTGAAAATATAATTTTAGATTTATGTTATTAATTTCATATTCATAGTAATAATTGTGTTTATTAGTTTAAGAAAAAAAAAAGAAGATATATTTTTTTTCTTCTTGTACCCCTGTGGTGTAGTGTGTAGAACCTAAGTAAAGTAGTCGTAATAAACGATTCGTAGCGTTTACACGTGTTTTGATTGTCTTCCCGCAAACTTTTTGGCTACTGGCAACACTGGTTACAGGTCGTGAAAAAACGATCTCTTAGATAAATTTTTATTAAATATTCATTAATTGTGTATGGATTAGCTTTAAATGTGTTATTTATCTTAGAATCAATGTATAAAGTGACCCAGTCAGTGTTTTTGTTGTAATAACGTCTAAATTCTATAAAACAATAAGTTTTGGACCGGCTGTCAGTTTGGACTGCGGATTTGAAATCGCCAAACCCGGGGAGTATATTTTTTCATATTATTACCTATTACACACTTCACAACACCTATAAATACTGCTCAGGCTCAGATTTCTGAGCTACGTCCAGCACACATTGGCACCGTTTATGTCTCCTTTTGCTTGACAAACTGTGGAAGCAAAATCGATGACGAAAACATTCGCCCCAGACAAAAGTTACACTGCATATTTACAATACACA
Organism: Tholera decimalis; assembly: GCA_943138885.2. Lineage (NCBI taxonomy): Eukaryota > Metazoa > Arthropoda > Insecta > Lepidoptera > Noctuidae > Tholera > Tholera decimalis. The sequence continues at coordinate 8,449,686 of OW964568.2, forward strand.
TACATTATTACTATTAAATTCTTCTTAATCATCTATTAACTTCATTTAAACTAGTAGTTAACTGTTTATTGTAAAAGCAAGAAACCCATATAATTTAACATTAGGTAAATACTATTTATCAACTAAGCTAGGCCAAAAACTTTGAGCAAATGAATTTCTGATAAGTATTAGAAAATCAATAAATAATGTGTTAGATACACAATACACTTAAATGAGAAGTTAATAGTAGAATCATTTTCTCTTTTTCTGCTACCTACTTTCTTATTAATTGTAATTTTAAAAATTTTTGTCTGTTGTTCTTTACTTTTTTTCATTTAATTCTAATATTTATATATTTTCCTTCTACCTACTGCTGTTCTAAACTTCCTTAGTATATCCCCAAATACTCAGTTGATTCTTGTCATATTCCAGGAGCGGTTTCATCAACTTTTTCAATATGATGACCCGCGGAGCAACTGTACGTGACATGAATATCAAACTGAATGCCGCACTGAAGGAGCTTGAGGTCTCAAAGAAGACCTGCAGTGACCTGCTGCATGAACGAGAGGAAAGCGAGGTGGAAGTCAGGAAGTTAGTTGACAAAAACACGGAACTCAAGAGACAGCTTGTGGAACTGCACACCCAGCACATGGACATACTCGACCAGCATCACCGTCTCCGTAATCTGGTGTCTGGGTTTCAAGAATGCAGCGACACACATGACCAAGCACTCAAACGTATATCGGGACTGGAAGCGGAATTAAACAAGGCTCATAACACAATCTCTACTATAGAAACCTTGAGAGTCAGTGAACAAGTGGCCAATACAAACAGTCTTTTTGACGAGCTGGTGGGTAGTGGATCCGGACTAGTATGTAAGAAGCCCACCTATACCATAGACTTAACTGGGGACGATACATTAACAAATGGTCCTGTTTTAGGTAGTCACAACAAAATAAAGAAGTATATTAAAATTAATAAAAACATTAATAAGTACAAGAAACTATTAAAATCAAGAAGTGTGTATAAATATAACATTGAACTTAGGAAGCAGCGTGTTATCCTAAACAACCAATTAAAGGAATGTAATTGCATGCTGGATAGTCAAAGAATAATGTATGATCTTGACATAAATAACCTTCAGAAGGAATTATTGAGTAGGGAAAATACACTAAGGGATATTTTTTGTAAGTATGAGTCTAGCCAGAAAATGTTAAATGAGCGCATGCAGGAGGCCTGTGACCTGGTGGACTTAGTTAAGCACAATGCAGAGAGGTATGAGTCATTGACTAATGACCTCACCTGTAGTTGTGCTTCAAATCACCCGGCCATCATGTTACCACAGATTATTCCTGCATCCTCACCCATTTTGCCTCATACTTTGGAAACCACAAGCCCAGCTCAAAGTAACATTTTAGTGTATTCAGACAGATTAGGCACAGGTTTTGGCTCACTTTTAAATAATTATTGTGATCATACCATAGTAAGTCATTGTTACTATAACCTGCATTTCACTGAGCTTATTCATAAAATTAAACAATCAAAATTGAATGAGCAGTCCACAGTCATTCTTTTATTTGGAAATAGCCTTAATGTGACAAAAAAGGACATTGTTAATGGTATTGGCACCCTCCTTAAATTAAAATTAGGCAAATTAATTTTATGTGCATTGCCTTATTCTAATAATTTGACATGTATAGAAAATGAATATATTTTTAGCCTTAATAATTTGATGCATATGTTAGTATGCCGTCAAATCTTGGCACTTTGTTCGACGACACCACTTTCCGCATCGCTGCTTCACTACGCCTAGGAGCCCCTTGTTGTTCCCCTCATCGCTGTAATTGTGGGGAAGCGGTCAACAGCCTCGGGCACCATGGTCTCTCTTGCAGCCGTAGTGCGGGTCGTTTTGCACGACATGCCAACTTAAATGACATTATCCGGCGAGCCCTTGTCACCGTCGGCGTTCCAGCCGTATTGGAACCCATTGGACTGGCGCGTGACGATGGCAAGAGACCGGACGGCATGTCATTGTTTCCTTGGAAGATGGGTAGGCCTTTAGTGTGGGACGCAACTTGTGTCGATACTGTCGCGCCATCCCATCTTCCCAGTTCATCATGTTGTGCTGGCGCTCCCGCTGCGGCTGCGGAAAACCTCAAGCGGCGTAAATATAGTCATCTCGGTGATAACTATATTTTCGAGCCGTTTGGGGTCGAAATTCTCGGACCGTGGGGCCCGTGTGCTCACAGCCTTTTTAAAGAAATATCGAAAAGGCTCGTTGACGCTTCCCGCGACCCAAGGGCTGGCTATTTCTTTGGTCAACGGCTAAGCATTGCCATACAACGAGGCAATGCCGCCAGTATCTTAGGTACGTTGCCAGCCGACAGCGTTGAGGACGAATTTTTTGATGCTTTATTGTAGTTTGTATTTTAGTACATAATTTTGTATATTTGTTGTAATTAATTGTTTAAATATATCCATATGCCGTCATAGTGACCATTTATTGTATTTTGATACTAACAATTTTGTTAGAGATTTTGTTTTGATTCGGGAATATATGTATCTTCCCAAAAAAAGTCGACATTTATTGGCTACTTTGTTAGCATACAATATACACTCATTTATTGATAATTTTACTGATCCTAGGTTAAGTGAATATTCAGTATTATCTAGGGTATCTAATAATACTGAAATTAATTATTGCATTGACAGTTTACATAACTCAACCAATTGCTTGGTTGCAAACAATTTTACTACTGAGAATTTAAATTAGAAATTTTGACAACAGATGGAATCTCTAGCAGTAATGAACTTTTAAACTGCAAAGAGGACACAAATATAGTTTTAAAATCAATAAATACTATTAACCTGGTACATCAAAATATTCAAGGATTTTTAAACAAAGAGTTGGAAGTAGAGTTTTTTCTTAATTTTAACCATATTGATATTCTTTGCCTAACTGAACATTGGCTTCAAAGCCATCAATTTATTTTCAATTATAATAATTACCAGGTTGGTAGTTCTTTCAGCAGAGTCAATGCTATACATGGTGGCTCTTTAATTTTAATAAGTAATAATCTTAAATTCAAGAACAGAATGGATATTGTGAGCCTCTCTGTTGAACGATCTATTGAAATAGCCTGTATTGAATTGGAGCAGTTTATTATATTAAGTGTGTACTGACCACCTTCAGGATTGTACGATTGCTTTGAAAAAGTAATGGATGAAGTTTTGCATAAAATCTGTAACTCAAGTAAATATGTCATTGTTTGTGGTGATTTTAATGTTAATTTGTTAGAAAATTCGGGTTTGAGCTCTAACATTATTAGTTTATTCCAATCATACAATCTTGTAAACCTATTTATGGAGCCTACTAGAATAACTCCGACTAGTGCCACTTGCTTAGATAATATTTTTACGGATGTTGTACCGACTCACAAAAAAAATAATTAATTTAATAGACTCTGATCATTGTGGGCAATTAATTACTTTACCAAAAAAGGTCAATAAAATGTTAAAAAAGAATATCACTGTAAATCCAAAAACTAAATATCGCCTGGAAGCATTCAAAACTAAACTTTTAAATAAAATGCCCTGTTTGTTAACTAATGAGGACCCTAATAAACATTATAATGATTTTTTCAAAATAGATTGCCAACAATTTGATAACACATTTATTCCCAAAATTGCTTCAGTAAATAGTAACACTTCTTTCAGTGACTGGGCCACTGCTGGTATTTATAAAAGTAGAATTCGGCTTTATGAACTCTATGAGGAGCGGACTTACTCTAACTCGGTAGAATTCAATTTATATGTCAAGAACTACTCTAAATTATTTAAAAAAGTCTGTTATATTGCCAAGTCTCGCTACCTGAGTTATAAAATTAAAAATAGTAGTAATGTAATTAAAACGACTTGGGATATTATAAAAAGCGAAACGGGAAGGACTTGCAACCGAAATAGTGATTACACCCTCACTATTGATGATAATATAATAACATTAGATTCGCAAGTCGCCACAGAATTTGAAAATTTTTTCACTGACATTCCCGTATCGACAACCAAGTCGCTAAAATCATGTCCAATTGCTGCAGAAACATTACTTAAAAAAAATGTTCCAGTTTGTAGTTCAGAGTTTAAATTCCAATATGTTACTTCTAATGACATCATTAAAACTTTTAATTCTTTGAATATGAAAAAGACTGCAGACCTGTGGGGTAATTCTGTTGAAGTTACTAAGTCAACTATACACATTATTGCTCCTACATTAGCTGTTATATTTAATAATTGTATTGATTGCGGTGAGTTTCCTGATCTAATGAAATATAGTAAAATAATCCCACTATTTAAATCGGGTAGTACATCTGACCCTACTAATTACAGACCTATTTCTGTACTGCCCACTTTCAGTAAAATTTTTGAGAAAATTATTTTAATGCAGATGCAAAGATATTTTAATAAACACAAATTGCTACATAATAAACAATTTGGTTTTACAAAGGGTCGTTCAACAACTGATGCTGGTGTTGAACTTTTAGGACACATTTGTAATGCATGGGAAGATAAGTGCGATGCGTTGGGCATTTTTTGCGATTTGTCTAAGGCATTTGACTGTGTTCCCCATGAGACATTAATCAGGAAACTGCACCACTACGGATTCCGGGACTCCTCTCTGAATCTTTTAACCTCATACTTGAGTGAAAGGATTCAGAGAGTCGATGTGAACGGCAAAAGATCGCCGGGATCTGTGGTCAAGATGGGAGTCCCCCAAGGCTCAATTTTAGGTCCATTTTTGTTTCTTATTTATATAAATGATTTGCCGTACCTGATCAAAAATCATGACATAGTGTTATTCGCTGACGATACTTCTCTTTTATTTAAAATTAAACGTCAACAGCAGGTTACTGAAGAAGTAAATAGAGCCCTTGCAACTGTAGTTAGCTGATTTAATGTTAATAATCTTCTTCTTAATGAGAAAAAAACCAAATGCCTAAAATTTACATTACCTCATGTTAGACAAGTGAATACTAGTGTATCAATAAAGGGCGAAATATTGAAACCCGAAGATACCACAGTATTCTTTGGCATAACTTTGGATGCAAAGCTTCAGTGGGGCCCCCATATAGATAAATTGTCAAAAAAGTTAAGTTCTGCAGCATATGCCGTTAGAAAAATACGTGGATTAACTGATATCGAAACAGCACGTTTAGTCTACTTTAGTTACTTTCACAGTGTGATGTCATACGGCATTTTACTTTGGGGAAATGCAGCCGACATTCACACAATATTTGTATTACAAAAAAGGGCCATTCGTGCAATTTATAAATTAAGTCCCAAGCACTCCTTAAGAGACAAATTTAAAGAGATTAATATTATGACTGTGCCATCTCAGTATATTTATGAGAATCTCTTGTATGCACACAAAAATATTAATCTGTTTAAAAAATACAGTGATATTCATAGTGTAAATACAAGGAACAAAGACACATATGTCATTCCTAAAACAAGGTTAAAAAAAATAGGTGGTTCGTTTAGATGCCAATGTATACGTTTTTATAATAAAATTCCTAGCCATATTCAAGAACTAAGTATTAATAAATTCAAATTATTTATAAAACGTAAGCTATGTCAGAAAGCGTTTTACACTGTTAAAGATTATATTGAGGACAAGAAGGCTTGGGAATGAGCTGCTCCAGTGACATACGTGAGCCTTTTTTATTTTTAAAATTTTGATAGTTGATTTATTTTTTATTGATTAATACCTTAGGCGCCATGTGTATCTTTTTGTCACACAGTGTCTGGAACACTGTGTATTCAAAAGTATACACATCTTTCTACTTAGTAAACGCGCCGTGTATCCTTTAGGAACACGTTTTCTATTCATTTATTACGCAAAAATGAAAGCCCTGGCCTGTGGCATTTTTCAGATATAAATGGTCTGGGAATCGGTTATTATTTCAAAAAATTTATAGACTTTTTAATTTTAGGTTGCTATTTCTACGATAGGAGGTAAGTAATCAATAAAACCATTTATATTTTGTTGTGTTTTTATTTTATGATCTATCTTTATTATGGCACTGGAAAAGACTAAATAGTAAAAAAGTTATTATAACTGAACATGAAATAAAAAATTAGTGACAATCATTGAAACAACTTTTACAAAAGTTCACATCACAAACAGAACATTTGGTTACCACTTGGGAAGCTTTTCGTAGTTTTCCGTCGATCGTTTTTCCTTGTCGCCCGTATTTCTTATAACATTCAGAGCAACGACCTTTCTTTTTCATTCCATCTTTCATATTCGGGACCAGGTAATGTTTAGTACTGACCGAGCTAGGTGTAGCAGTCACTGATGTGTGACTGGATCTTTCAAGCATACCTGTAATAACTTGTTCACGAAACTCTGTGATTGTTAGTTTCTTTTTATGGGTATATTGGTTATACAAGAAATGGGCGTTCACCAAGCTGGTGCCCCATATAATTTCAAACATCAGTTTCCGATACCATTTGGTGCATCTACGTAAAGCTGACCCATAAGTCGCCATCTGGTCACTCACATCTATTGATGATTTGCCTAGATTATAATCTTCAATACATGCAGGTTTTCTTATACTTTCACCCCTTCTGTTTCTTTTGGTGACCGTTTTTAGACCAGATTGCTTTGTGGAAAGTATAAGCACATTTCGCTTGTCACGCCATTTCAAAGCTACTATTCCTTCACTTGATTGTTGAGCTGCTATTTCGCCTCTTTTTAGTTTCGTGTTGGTAACTTCCTTAGGCAAATATTTTCTGTTACTTCTCAATGTCCCTACTAAATGTGTCTTTCTTTTACGCATTCGCAGTGCAAGTGGAACACTTGTGTAATAATTGTCTGTGTACATGGTCCTGCCCTCGTTGAAAAGACCATCTGCCAAAGATAGTACTACCTTTTCTGAGACTTCTGTGTCAGGTTCCTTCGATTTACCACAATATACAATCAGATTCCATGTATATCCTTTCTCAGTACACAATTTGAAGAGTTTTATTCCATATTTGGCTCTTTTGTTTGGAATATATTGGCGGAAAATAAGTCTGCCGCGCCAAGCGACCAACGACTCATCGACACAAATTTTTTCCCCTGGTGTGTAGACATTTTGATAGTTTTTTATAAACATATTGAGTACGTCTTTTATTTTACACAGTCTGTCATCAGTATCAGCAGTTTGGTTGTTTGCAAAATGAACAAATTTCAGAATCAGCTCGAATCTATTCCGAGGCATAACAGTACGAGCTAGGGGTATACCATAGAGTTTGTGGTTTCTCCAGTAATCTTTGATACTTGGTAATTTCACCAAACCCATCCATCCAACAAGAGCCAAAAATTTCAACATATCGTCTCTGGTTACTGGAGTCCATAGATGGTTTCTTGATCCAGCAGAAGAATCAGAAGATAAGAGACACTGTGTTGCGTATAAGTTGGTTTGATCTGTGATATAGTCCAGAATATTAGAGGTCAGAAACAAGTCATAGTAGTCTATTGGATTCGCATTGGCTAAAATTCCGACATAAATATCCTTCATACCGGAACTTGGTGCAGTATAATGTATGGCAGGAGGATCATCATGACTTGGCATTTCCCATTGTATATTGGACAATTTTTCTTTCACCCACTCTTGTTCAGAAATTTGAGCATCAGTAGTACCAGAAGTACTAGGCACGTTTGGTGGCTGCAGTTCTAAATCAACTAGAGCTGTCCGTAATGATCTACGCCATTCTATTTCAGGCAGTGGAGGTATATCACTATCCGAAAATGTTGACAAACGCCTTGAAAACCTAGGAGGGTTCCAAATCTGACTGTCATTGTCGTTACTTGTACTTGTGTCACTAAAGTCTTCATCAGGTATAAAATTGGGGTCCTGAACGGAATCATCACTTGAATACTCCATAGTCAATCACTTATTTGAACTTTTCAACACTAACACTGTTTAGCGCTAATTCGTAGCACTATCTTAGAGATTATTTATAAGGTAGCGGAGATTTACTTTAGACAGCACTTTGGAGAATAAGTTAGGGAGAGCAATGACAAGGCGTGAAGTCGCAGTAATGAATGTGGAATGAATGTTCTTTATTAAAATAGAATTGTGTATATATAATTGTAGTGTTTACATTAGTTAAACAGTGGTCACTGTGTGAGAGCACGGCCCTCCACCCGCGTCTCACATAACTGTTGATATTATATTTAATTTATAGCACTTAGAATAATATTCCTTTGTGCATTGTATGAGCGATTGGTTATCAAAGTGAAGGGTGTGCTGGTATGCTACAACTGTAACAATAGATAAAAAATATAAGAAAAAACATGAATCAGAATTCATGTCGTTTCTTATATTTTCTTCCAAAACGCGTTCTTGAGTCCTGAAACAAAAAAAGAAATACGTGTGCGTGATTTTTACCCGTGTATCTTTTCGGATACACATGGCCTGTCAGGTATGAATTTCAAATGAACTATTTCACAGGCCACGTGTATCCAAATGTCACACAGGTGAAAATCCCGGAAAAACAAGGGAAAAAGGGGGGATGAAAAACAAAATATAATTATAAAGTAGTTTTAAACACGTCCGTACAAAAAAAATCAATTCGTATTTTTTTTAAAAACGGCCTCTTATGGTCTGGCGCTGAGGGTGTTAAAATATTTTTTTGTTAAGTATTGTATATACCTATTTATTTTGTTTTTGTTTTTTTTTTAACATAATTATTTCATTATTGTTAATGTGAGGACAATGTAGGTTATTCTTTCTTCGTTGTTTTTACTTTAACTATAATTTATTTAATGATGTCAAGCAGTTTGAGTACTTGTGTGGCCTACCCAAATGTCCGTTGGTAGTTGTCAAATTGTTGAGCTCCTTAAGTTCTAAGTTGAGCTACATGATAACTGACAAATGCTTGCACTGTCTGGACAGGTCCGCTCAAATTTGCGTGGTTATTTCCTCAAAAGAATACCACAGACATGAACCTACATGCTTCTCATATAAAAATACAAATTGTCTGGACTTTAAAAGAGACTATGACCTCTGAGTTTGTTTCGGTGTTTCTTCTCAGAGTAGTCAGTTAGGAAATACCGGCCTCATCTAGCTAAACTTAACACGCAAAAAAACATGACGTGTAAAACTGTTATTTATAACCAATTTACAAAATAAATATTTCATTTCATTTCATTTCATTTCATTTCATTTCATTTCATTTCAACCCATACACTTCATTCTCCTCAGAGTAGTCAGTTAGGAAATACCGGCCTCATCTAGCTTAACTAAACGAGAAGGCGAGATCGACAAGAGTGGGCCCATCAGTAATAAAAAAAAACTAAACTTAACACGCAAAAAAACATGACGTGTAAAAGTGTTATTTATAGCCAATTTACAAAATAAATATTTCATTTCATTTCTTAGGGATTTTTCAATGAAACATGTTAGTTCCTTTTGGAGACGTTTGAAAAGGAGAACGTCAGTCTTTTTATTTTTTAAAATAATAATAATAATAATATTCCACAACTTTTTCACACAACGCCATCTAGTCCCAAACTAAGCAGAGCTTGTGGTATGGGTACTAGACAACTGATAAACATACATATATATTTCTAAATACATACATATTATAGATAAATTACACCCAGACAAAGAACAAATGACCGTGCTCATCACACAAACATTTGTCCTAGGTGGGAATCGAACCCACGACCTTGCGCACAGCAGTCAGGGCCACTGACCACTATACCAACGGGCCTGTCAAAAATATAACAACTACGTTTCGTTCCTCAACATCCTTCGAACACAGAAAGGAAAATAATATAGGTACTTAGTAGAATGAAACGTTATTACAAAGTCATTTCTATAGGTTCCAAAAATTTAGAATCATATATTAAACTTAACACTCGTCTAACATAATAACATAATACTTCTTTTGAAAAGTTGGTAATCAACAATTACAAAAAATATTTAAATTGATCTAATGACTAAAACTAATTAATTGCTCTTGATATCTGAATCATTTTTGAAACCATCTCTCCTCTCTACTCAGTACTCACTCCCCGGCTTCGTCTTGATCCGCAATGATAGGACTGACAAAGGTGGAGGAGGCGTTGCTATATACCTGCGTGCTGATTTACCCTACAGGGTGGTCAGCTCATCTCCATGATGGTATTCTGAGTCGGCTGAATATTTGTTTCCTGAAATTACTGTTCATCACACAAAGGTTTTACCTGCAGTGCTCTACAGTCCTAACCTTCACATAGACTACTTTAATTCTCTCGACTCCACTCTCAGTGATCTTTGCCCCATGTATGAGCATGTCATTTTAATGGGTGATTTTAATACTTGCTTGATTAAAAATTATTCTCGCTCCCTTAACCTCCTTTCACTGTTGTCTTCTTTCAATCTGCAAGTTTTGCCTCTTTCTGCAACTCACTATTTTCCTAATTGTACACCATCTTTTCTAGATCTTATGATTGTCTCCTCCGTCTAGTAATGTTTCTTACCATGGCCAACTTATGGCTACTTTTTCTTACCATGATCTCATTTATCTATCGTATCGTATTCGTGTTCCCAAGCGTAAGCCCCAGCTTTTATATCTCCGTAACTTCATGGGCATAGATCTGGAGGCTTTGCAGCGTGATGCCGGCGATCTCGACTGGACCCCTCTGGTTGAGAACGATGACATCAACGATAAGGTGAAATATTTTAATGCAACCATTTTTGACTTATGTGATCGGCATGCCCCTATCAGACGTGTCAAAGTTAGACATAACCCTGCACCATGGATAACGCAACAAATTAAAGAGTTTATGGCTCGCAGGGATAAAGCTAAGTGCAGACCTTCAGAGCTGAATCTCTCTTATTACAAATCATTACGTAATCGCTGCAGTCATCTGTGTCAAGATGCTAAGAGACGCTATTTTCACGACCAACTCAATAATCGTAGTTCTTCCGTTGTATGGAAATTTCTCAAATCTGTAGGCATAGGTAAGTCACCTACCAACCAGTGTAAGGATGTCAACCTCAATGATCTAAATAAGCATTTCTCTTTCCTTCCCTTTTCTCTTGATCCGTCTGTTAAAGCTGCGACACTAGAGAGTCTTTCTAGGTTGCCGTTACCACTTTGTCCTCTCTTTAAGCTTAGCGATGTTACTGAGGATGACGTTAAGAAGTCTATTCTTGCGATTACTTCTTCATCAGTCGGTAATGATAAGTTGTGTTCAAGAATGATAACTCTTATCCTTTCCTCGTTACTTCCTGTTCTCACTCACATCTTCAACCACTCATTTTCCTCTTGCTCCTTTCCGTATGTTTGGAAACAGGCTCACATAATACCTTTACCTAAAACTAACAATCCTACTTTATTAACCCACTTTAGACCCATTTCTATCCTCCCTTTTCTCTCTAAAGTTTTTGAGCACAAAGTTCATAGACAATTATCATTTTTCTTGGCGTCAAACTCGATAATATCCCCTTTTCAATCCGGTTTTCGCTCGGGTCACAGTACTGTAACCGCGCTTTTAAAAGTAACTGATGACATCCGCTGGGCAATGGAGAATAAGTCCCTTACAGTTCTTGTATTGCTGGACTTCAGTAGCGCATTCAACTCAGTGGATTTCGACATATTACTAGGTATCCTCAAATCTATCAATTTCTCTCCTTCCACTTTAGCCTGGTTCGGTTCTTATCTTCGGGGACGCTCTCAGTGTGTTCGCCTGGAGGAGTCCTTCTCTGATTGGTGTAGCCTCACTGAGGGTGTTCCTCAGGGTAGCGTTCTCTCTCCTCTTCTTTTTTCAATTTTCATAAACTTTATTACCAGAGTAATCTCCTCTAGTTTTCATCTCTACGCAGATGACTTGCAGCATATCCGACATTTTACTGTAGCTGATGCGGCTTCTGCAATTGTTGCAATGAATCATGACCTGGCTTGCATCAGCGTTTGGGCTAAGTCATTTGGTTTGCAAATTAACCCAACTAAATCCCAGGCCATAATCATTGGCAGCAGATTCGTTCGCAGTGCGGCTGTTGTTGCATCTCTGATGCCTTTATGTCTCGATGGTGTTTGCATTGAATATACCGAAACCGCTAAAGATCTGGGTGTAGTTATTGACTCCAATTTCTCGTGGCGTGCTCAGGTCAATGAGGTCAGCCGAAAGGTAAATTTTTTCCTTTCATTCGCTGAAATGCCTTCAAAGTCTTCTTCCTTGAAGACTAAAATTTCTTTGGCACAAACACTTATTCAGCCGATTATAGATTATGCCGATGCCTGCTATTTGGATGCTACCGAGGAGCTATTAAACAAGCTTGAGCGCTTGCAAAATCTATGCATTCGCTTTGTTTTCGGTCTTCGAAAGTATGACCATGTTTCTCACCTTCGCAAGCAACTCAAGTGGCTCCCAATCCGTCTTCGCAGGAACACTAGGATCTTGTGTCTCCTCTTCAAAATTTTACACAACCCGTCTTACCCTTCCTAGCTGCGTGAGCGTTTTTCTTACGCTCCTTCTAGCGACGTACCGTGTAGAGCACACCTTAGATCCCTCCTTAAATCTCATCCTCATAAAACAAGCTGCTACTCTTATTCCTTCTCTGTCCATGCTGTAAAATTGTGGAACTCACTTCCGCCTAGCATTCGTGATTTAAAAACTATATCTCTATTCAAATGTCGATTAAAAGAGCATTACATTTCCTCTTAACTGTGTTAATTATTTATTTATATATTTATATTATATGTTTATTACATTATGTATTTATTTAAGTATATGTTATTTTTATTGCATTGTAAGTATGTGTAAGTATATTTAATATTTTAGTTTTAGTTTTAGACTTCACATATTCATATTTATTTCTCTTCTTTTTCTTACACACTATTGTCTACATTTCTTTTTCACTTCTTCTTTCGCAGGTCTGCTGGATGAAATTTCTTACGAAATAAGCAGTACCTTTGTACTCAGATATTATAATTATGTATTTTACTGTGTGTACATAAATAATAAATAAATAAATAAATAAATTACATTAGACATTAGTCAGTACGAGTATCCCTTCTGTACTATTGCAAGTTTTAAACAATAATCTTACATACTAAATAATAACAATAGCGTATCCCTCCTAACACATAGAGAGGATAAAAAACGTGTCACGGTCGCCAAATATCTCCAGCAAGCTCACGGATGTTGCTCCGTCGCCGAATCTCGAGACGTTTTTGTTATGTATTTTTCAGATTCATTATTATAGGAATTTTTTAATGAAACATGTTAGTCCCTTTTAGAGACGTTTGAAAAGGAGGACGTCACTCTTTCTATTTAAAAAAATATAACAACTACGTTTCGTTCCTCAACAACCGTGAACCCGGAGTGGGTTCACGGTTGTTGAAGAAAAACACGCGTACGCATTCATAAATAAATTGCGACGTTGCCGTCCTTCAATTACGCGTGTACAGAGTGTTTCTTTTACGTATCAATTTAACATTTTTATTTATTTATTTTATTTTATTATTTATGTACACACAGTAAAATACATTAGGATACAACATAATTATAATATTTGAGTACAAAGGTACTGCTTATTTCTTAAGAAAAATCTTCCAGTAGACCTGCGAAAGAAGAAGTGAAAAAGAAATGTAGACAATAGTGTGTGAGAACAAGAAGAGAAATAAATATGAATATGAGAAGACTAATACTAAAACTTAAATATTAAATATACCTACACATACTTATAATGCAACAAAAATAACATATACTTAAATAAATACATAATGCTAGAATATATAAACGTATAATATTAATATATACATAAATAATTAACACAGTTAAGAGGGAAGGTAATGCTCTTTTAATCGACATTGGAATAAAGATATTGTCTTTAAATCACGAATGCTAGGCGGAAGTGAGTTCCACAATTTTACAGCATGGTCAGAGAAGGAATAAGAGTAGCAGCTTGTTTTATGAGGATGAGATTTAAGGAGGGATCTAAGGTGTGCTCTACACGGTACGTCGCTAGAAGGAGCGTAAGAAAAACGCTTACGCAGCTAGGAAGGGTAAGACGGGTTGTGTAAAATTTTGAAGAGGAGACACAAGATCCTAGTGTTCCTGCGCAGACGGATTGGGAGTCACTTGAGTTCCTTGCGAAGGTGAGAAACATGGTCATACTTTCGAAGACCGAAAATAAAGCGAATGCACAGATTTTTCAAGCGGTCAAGCTTGTTTAATAGCTTCTCAGTAGCATCCAAGTAGCAGGCATTATCTATAATCTATAATCGGCTGAATAAGAGTCTGTGCCAAACAAACTTTAGTCTTCAAGGGCAGGAGACTTTGAAGGCATTTCAGTGAATGAAAGGAGAAATTTACCTTTCGGCTGACCTAATTGAACTGAACACGCCACGAGAGATTGGAGTCAATAACTATACCCAGATCTTTAGTGGTTTCGGTATAGTCAATGCGAATACCATCAAGATATAAAGGCATCAGAGATGCAACAACAGCCGCACTGCGAACGAATCTGCTGCCAATGATCATGGCCTGGGATTTAGTTGGGTTAATTTGCAAACCAAATGACTTAGTCCAAACGCTGATGCAAGCAAGGTCATGATTCATTGCAGCAATTGCAGAACCCGCGTCAGCTACAGTAAAATGTCGGTAAAGCTGCAAGTCATCTGCGTAGAGATGACAACTAGAGGAGATTACTCTGGTAACAAAGTTTATGAAAATTGAAAAAAGTAGAGGATAGAACGCTACCCTGAGGAACACCCTCAGTGAGGCTACACTAATTAGAGAAGGACTCCTCCAGACGAACACACTGAGAGCGTCCCCGATGATAAGAACCGAACCAGGCTAAAGTGGATAGAGAGAAATTGATAGATTTGAGGATAGCTAGTAAAATTTCGAAATCCACTGAGTAGAATGCGCTACTAAAGTCCAGCAATACAAGAACTGTAAGGGACTTATTCTCCATTGCCCAGCGGATGTCATCAGTCACTTTTAAAAGCGCGGTTACAGTACTGTGATCCAATCGAAAACCGGATTGAAAAGGGGATGTTATCGAGTTTGACGCCAAGAAAAATGATAATTGTCTATGAACTATGTGCTCAAAAACTTTAGAGAGAAAAGGGAAGATAGAAATAGTTTTTAACCGACTTCAAAAAAAAGGAGGAGGTTCTCAATTCCAGATGGCTGGATCAATTTTGAAAATTCTTTTTTTTTGTTTGAAAGGATATATTTTCTAGTTGCTCCCATTGTCGTCACGTTTGGATCTGATGATGGGATCATGGAGAAATCGAGGGATCTCTTCAAATATTATAGGCACACCTATAGCGTTTCGAGTATTTCTTATAGTAACTTATGCAGTTGCTCTCTAAAAGCACCATTTGAGGAAGTGGAACTGACGATGAAGACCCCAGGTGGCCACCGAAACTACTCAATAATAAGTATTTCGTGGATTGCGATTAGATTACTTGAATATAGATGTTAAGCACTCTATGCTCGTCACAATGCATATAGCGAAGTAGAGCTGATGGTGATGTACCAGGTGAACTCCTCAAAAATTAACGGCTCTGCACCGGGAAAAGCAATATTTTGTAAAAGGTGATAAGTAGTTGATATTTTGGCTTTTGTAACTAGATAAATTACAAACCGACCCACTAAAAAGCGTGAAAAAAATAACTTTAATTTTGGAAGGCGGTGTCTTTAGTTTTGTATATATTTTCGTTTTTGACACCGCCTTCCAAAATTAAAGTTATTTTTGCCTTTGTAGTGTTTTTATATGGAAGTCGGTTCTATTTTTTGCTAAAAAGTTTTTTAGGTAAAGATATTATGTGAGCCTGTTTCCAAACATACGGAAAGGAGCAAGAGGAAAAAGAGTGGTTGAAGATGTGAGTGAGAACAGGAAGTAACGAGGAAAGGATAAGATTTATCATTCTTGAACACAACTTATCATTACCGACTGCATGGTTTTAGTGAATGTTTCAATATTAAAAAAAAAAAACATTTTGTTTACGAAAGGTAATATTTTTTTAGCATGTATGGATGCTATATTATTGCGGGTTAACGGGAACACCCTCCGTTAGTTAACATACTGTATATAATATATATTAATATAAAGGGGGTTATGAAAATTCTGCTTCCACGATTTGTTTTGAAAATAATCCTTTTCCCAACTACATTAGGTTCGGCTTCCAGTCAAACTAGATGCTCATGAGTACTAGCGTTTATATTGAGCAACTGCTTATCTGGCCTCTATAACACTGTAGCTGGGTAACCCGTAACGGCTGTTAAAGATGTACAAATGACAGCAGGGACCAACCAACAGCCAAGACTAAGCATTTCCATATTTCTTAATTAATTAAGGAACAGACGCTTTTATTTTTCATGTTATTATAGGGGATTCATATTTCATGTTATTAAGTAATACTTCAAAAAGTAAAGTAATATTCATTGACAATAAACCGGAATAGATGAATAAGGTTGGAATGGTAATGTGGGCGTGGCGAGCGCGCCACATCTATGATTCGAAAATCATAGCTCGACCGATTAATTCATTCATCGCGTTTAGTGCGCTTCGGATTACTTTGGAATACAGAGCTCTGCTTTAAAATGCCGTGTTGTACAATTATATAACCTGTAAAACAAAAAGTCAGACCGCAAGTCTATACTTGAAGCGACGAGGTATATCTTTCCATCGGTAAGTCGAAAATAACATTTAATTACAACTTTACTTGTAAAAATCATAAAAATATTCTGATCATTATAAAATTCCGAACATTAAAAACATTATTGCAAAAAGTTATAAAAAATATACATTGCCTGATGCGTACTCGCTCAATCAACGCAATGAGCAAGTCCGCTTACAATTTACTGCATGCATCGCGTCCTCCACACTTCAACCATTGACGTTTCGTCCTTTGCCCTGATTGGCCGTGATGCACGGCGCATATTTATCGACAGTGAGTTACAATTAGTAGCAGGCTCTCGATTTAAGTGTGTGTAATTTATTTGTGTGCGTAATTCGCATACGTAACGAGCCTCTTGCTTGTAGTGGAGCTAAAGAGTGGGAGACAAGCGGCGACACGTGTTCTCATACAAATCAGGAACTATTTCCTTTCTAACCTCTTTTATCTGTTCTGAGTCAATAAACATTACTTTACCAGGCACCACACCCTTTCCAAGGCTCGGAGGTATCACAATATGTTAAGATGGTCAATTGGTCACTCATCTATAGACTGACCTCGACCTTGACCTCAGCGTTTCCCTCCACCCTTAACCTAGAATTGATGGGTAAACCAATTGAAAGAGTTTTCGAAGCGCGCAATCTTGGTCTCATAATGGACAAGGACCTCCGGTTTGAAAAACATGTAGCCGACTCTGTACGAAACTGTTTCTACCGACTGAAGGTTTTATACAAGATGAGGCCCTACTTGTCTGTTACACTACGCGAGCAGCTTGTCGAGACTCTGGTATTGTCTAAGTTAAACTACGCGGATACAGTTTACGGCCCTCGCCTATTAGCCCGCACAGACCGTCTTATTCAAAGGGTGCAAAATGCCTGTACCCGATTCTGTTACACAATCCCCCCTAGGAGCCACGTAACGCCCGTACTTAATAAACACTTCACACTCAAAATGAAATCGAGACGCAAGTTGCACTTAGCCTCCCTTCTGTTCGGTGTGCTAAAGCATGAAAAGCCAGAGTACCTGTACAACAAGCTAAGTTGGCTGACTAGTACACGAGGGTGCGAAAGAAGGCAATGCTCACAGCAGCTTGCGTTTCGATCTCACCGCACGGCAGCATTCAGGGGCAGTTTCCGTTATGCGGCATCAAAAATCTGGAATAATCTGCCGCCTCCGATTAGAATATCCAACTCGTCTAATTCCTTCAGAAAACGTTTGCGACAGTATTTGATAGACGCACAACGGAGACTGGACATGGTACATTTAAATGTTTCTTTGATAGGATGCTGTGCCATTTTGAGTGGAATGTGGTGGGTTTGTGGTGTACGGGTAGTGCGCGTACAACTACAGGGAATACACATATATGTATTGTATATATATTTATCTATTAGATTATTAAATACTTTATTATTATTTCTATTCTGTTTATATTTTATGTTTATCATTATTATATTATATATCATAGAAATGATTGACATCCGTACACTCAGCATTAGGACCAGTTGAAAACCAGCGTCGGGCACTAGTTGTCCGGCATTTTGCTGAACTGGGCCTATTTGGCGCAGCCGTGAGTCACACAGTATTATTAATAGTCCTAGATGTGTTGAATTCTATTATTTTTAATGTATAATTTCTTGTAATAATAATAAGATGTTGTTTTTTTTTTTTTTTTTTTACTGTTTGTACTTGTGGCATGTGTCAATAAACGTTTTTTCTTTCTTTCTTTGTTTCTTTCGTTGCTTAGCCTCGAAGATAGACCTATGCAGCTGTTATTATTTAGCTATGAGCTCCTTATTTCGCTTGTGCTTCCCATCTGTATGGATTGTAAAACGGTGGAGAAGCCTATCGACAAATGTGTTTCGGGAATTATAGATCAGGGAACTGCTCAGACTGTCTGTATTTGGGCAAGATAGACCCTGGTAATAGTTTTTTAAATTATATTCTTTTAAAAACAAAGGGTACAGCATGCGTTGTATTACTTGAATCTGACATCACTGATCACCTGCCTGTAATTTTGTGCCTAAAGATCAAAGCAATTACAAAAACGGTGCCCAGACATCCTGTCGATATAATTATGTAGCAATCAAAAACGAAATAGATAGCACCGATTTTGATCAGATTTTAGAAGAACCGGATCCGGATCTTGCTGCTGAATTACTATTTAATAAGATTCAAGAAGTCGCTTTAAAGCATTCACAATGAAATGAAATGAAATGAAATTAAGAGAAGCGTCCGTGATATCAAACCATAGATGACACAAGGTCTAGTCCGCTGCATAGGAAACTGGGACATGATGCATAAAAAGGTAACCAGTAATCCACACAATGATATCCTTAAGGTCACCTACAAGCGTTATCGTAACTTCTTAAATTCATTACTAAAAAATATTAAGCGTACCCATGATAAAAATCAGCTAGTTAAGTCGAAGAATAATGTAAAAGCCACATAGAGGGCTATAAAGGAAATAACAAGCACCGGTTTCAAACTGCAGTCTACAGTTATTACCTTTAGACCCTAAAATCCTGTTGAGACGCAGAGGCATTCCTGTTTTTAAGCCTATCAGGTTTCGTTAAATAAATATTGTCTATTTATATCTGTACGAAATATGAGTTAAAAATATACTTTCCAAGTGATTGCAATGTTTATCATATGATGAAACTGAAAGCCTACTCAAAGTATTTTTTTAATGTTTAATAATACTGTAACTATGTATATAATTTCTTATTTTTTTATATTTGTTATTAACACGTGAGAATTACTAGTACGATTATTATTGTTTAAATTGTTCGTATTTGAAATCTTGGGGAACTTCGGTATCTAAGACAAAGGCTTGTTGACTAGTTTAGGAGCCAGTATTTTCGCCTTTACCTGTGGCATTGTTGTACAATTTAATGTTAAGACCATACCTTACTTTTATTCTGTACTTTGTTCTTGTGTACAAAATAAATAATTTATTATTTAAAAAAAATATATGAGAGAGAGGAAAGTATAATTAACGTTGTCACAAATTACAATACACTTCTCCTGCTGTGTCAAATCCAACCAAAGATTTTTTGACAAAGATCGCGCTTAGCGATAAGACCACCCATTTTAACACCCTTTGTAGTTGTTAAGCTCTTATTTAATTATTTTATGGTATGCAATAAAGAGTATATCTATCTATATCCAAAAAAAATAGCTTTTAAGTTCTAAATTAAGAATTATTTATTAAATTTAACTACCTTGTATAATCTATCTATCTATCGTGTGACCAGGCTTCGTTTCACACGGTTTCATTCTACAAATTCTCTCAAAGCCTTAATTAATGATATATTAAAATCTTCCTTACGAATCACTTGATCCATTGGTAAAAACCTCATGAATTATTATAGGAAGAAAGAGCACAATCAAATAGTACTACGAGTGTAAAGATCTCTAAAACATCCGCTGACAGATACTGTGAAACTCTGAGAGTCGAAAACTTGCGCCAAAAGTTCTGCTACGGAACGGGCCGATATCTGGACCTTTACAAAAAACTAAGTAGTAATGACATGCATTGTCCAGGCTGCCATTAAAATTTTTAGACCATGAACGAACACGGAAGGCAAAAAACGTTGTTTTATCGTTTTATTCGTTATAGGCTTGCGTTTGAACGCCATCTAACCTGATGGTAGGCGATGATGTGGTCGAAGGTAAAGCGCGCTTGCCTAGAAGTAACCTATTCACTCTTGAATGAAAGAACCCCACATTATAGCCATCAGGAAACACAGACTCCGGCAGAGAATTTCACCCTTTAGCTGTACTCTCAATGAAAGTATACCCAAAACTTTTAGTGTAGATTGGTCCACCATTTGACGATGGTGCATCGCCGTTTGTCTTGTAGTCCGATGATGGAACGAGCTTGGTGGAATAAGATTGTGCAATCATCGCAAAACCGATAGACTTACAACACGTCGCCGATGTTCAAGACGGATAAATTGTGTGAAGAATGATAATGAAATTGAAAGGAGTAGATGATGCTTTGACGTCTCGCAGGGGAGAATGGATGACGAAAATGTGTTGCACTGATCCCTAAGTAAATAACATAAGGGCAGGAAGATGGTGATGATGTCAATCGTTACCGCTGCCCGCTAATGGAATGAAACAATCTAGATTAGTGACAAAATGTTTAGTAAAACTTACCAAGGAGCACTGTGTTACCCAGTAACTGAGTTGTATGTACTAGATATGTTGTTTTGTATAGTATTCAGGTATAGTACTAGTATTCAGTTGTAATTGGTTTCACTGGAAATTAGTCACATGGTTGTGAGAAGGTGGTGATATGGAGTCAGACTGTGACCGATTGGTGTTTTACGACTAGCGTCTTTATTTTTATTTTTTTAATCAAAATATTATGTGTATAATACTTAAGTGCCTTATGAGTCCATAACATATTACTATGGTATTGTCTTAGATGGAATAATTTCAATGCTATGACTATAAATTAAACAATCTAGGAGAATCATAATGTTTTTATTGAAGACGAGTAGTTTCTTCGTGAAAAGTATTTTACTATCTGAAAGGAAATGTACGGAATTAAAATAGTCTATCCGCGATCTAAGTTCTTATCAGACTGAGAAACTTCTCCAGCATTCACACTGTTATACTATCACATATACAAAAACACCCCCTCCCCTCTCTCTCACATATACGAACATACCCGTATGCGCAACGCCACAGCCCTAGACTTTTTAATTGACTAATGTATTAATAACTTCTTTATAAATATAATGTTTAATAATATTGGTGCGGAAGTTTCTCGAAGGACCGTGGCGGGAAAATAATTTTGGCGGTGAAATATCGACCACACAGTAATGAGCTGACCAGGATGGGAAGTAGATGATGCAGGACTTACTTGGATATCTTCTGGACGAAGCGCGTGGATGTATGGACAGCTTGTGTAGATGCTGCACGCGTGATGAATCTCTCCTTCTTAGTTGCTGAACACTTTCACTTTGGTCTTTATTTTGTCACACTTGTGTGGCCAACACGGATAGTTGATAGTTTTTTTTAGATTTATAGATATATTAGTGGTTAATTATCTCGGCGCGGCGTGGGTTGATAACTTGTCTTGGCGTGGTAACTTCACGACGGTTTTTTGATGAAGACTCAGAGACACACCATGGTGGAAGTAATTATACTTTCTCGAATCACAGAATCTGAGCGACGATTGGTTAGCGATGAATGCGCCAATCAGTGGCGCGTGTGGTGAACATCTCTTCTCTGATTTGTGGGAATTGGATACGAGGGAAGGAGTTATTGGTCAGCTCAAAAACCGCGGTCAAATAGGAATCTGTATTCTAATATGTAAGATGCGTTCGGAAATATGATGATAATAACATAATTATACCATTAGGGGCGCGTTCCGAAATGTGACAGTAGAAAATTATAAAATAAATAAAACTTGCGCAAGCATCCTGCCCGGCTGTGAGGATATGTAATATTCTCAAAAGGAGAGAAATATAATAATATATTAAAGCGTACTCAGAAAAGAAAATATTTTAAGTATGTTAACTACAGCTAAATTTGGTTTATTACGCGGGGATGTTATTGAGAAGGTAAAGGACATAGTTTTACAACAGGTCCCTTGAAAGAGCCACTGCATATCTTCACCATAGCAACGCGGGTTGTCCCATCCTTGCCGGGAAAAACTTCGGTGATTACACCCATTGGCCAACGTAAAGGATCATCATCATCCTGATGTATGAGAACCACTGTACCAATCTTAATATTGTCTGCGGCATTCAACCATTTTTGCCTAACTTGAAGATTATGTAAATATTCTATGCGCCATCTCCTCCAGAAACTACAAATCATCTGGTCAAGCAATTTTTTGCGGCAAGTTAGAGACTTCGTCGTTTCGGGAACATTCATGACAGGCAACGAAGTCAACGGAGGAGCTATTATAAAATGAGCGGGAGTAAGCGGTTATGGGTACGGATCCTCATTCAGGACACAAAGCGGTCTGGAATTTAGAACTGCCTCAATTTCAGTGAGAACAGTCGAAAGCTCCTCATAGGTAAGAAGTTGAGAACCGATAACACGGTATAAATGCGTTTTAATAGCTTTAATATTTGATTCCCACAGCCCTTAAAAGTGGGGAGCGCGGGGTGGAATCATTTTCCACTCTATGCGGTAGCGGTTAGCAAGTAGTTCTTGCAACTGAGCCTTGGCTCCAACGAAATTGGTTCCGTTATCGGAATATAAATAAGAGACGGGTCCTCTGCGGGAAATAAATCTTATAAAAGCGGAAATAAAAGTGTCCGAAAGACACGTCGGTAACCAACTCAATATGAACTGCTTTGGTAACGAAACAAATGAATAAACATATGTAAGCCTTCTGACTTCTTTGACCTCGGCGTCTACATAATGTTACTTTAATGGGACCAGCGTAGTCCACACCCGTATGAACGAAAGCTTTAGTCTCCTGTACGCGACACGCGGGTAAATCAGCCATCTTTGGGCTAGGGTGAGAAGGAAAAACTTTAAAACAAAAGTTACAAGCATGTAATCTTTGTCTGATTACACCTCTAGAAGAGAGGATCCAATATTTTTGGCGCAACAGAGAACTAAGAAGGCTTACACCGGCATGACAATAAATGCGATGATAATAATCTATTAGAACATGTGTAATATTATCATGTTTAGGTAAAAGAGCGGGATGCTGAGCTTCATAAGGAAGGTTCGCATTTGACAATCTGCCGCCGATTCTAATTATATTATGCTCGTCTATGAAGAGATCGAGTTTTTTAAATTGTAAGCGAAGCTTTTTACTTTCGTCATAAATATCTTTAAAATGAAATTGTTGAATACAACGAATTAAATAAATTTCAGCGGTAGCTAATTCACGGACAGTAATTGTTTTGTGTAATTTATCATAAGGAATAATCCGCTAAAATCTCAGAATGTATACAATTATGCGCAATATTTTATTTAATGATGCAAATTTTTGAGAAAGACTATATATTAAATTAAGTTCTAATGCGGTAGATACCAATGTTAGAGATTTATTATTAAATTCAGGAAATTGTTCGTTGCATGAAGAAACAAAATGAGTGATAGGCCACTCAGCAGTTGGGCGCAGAAGCCACTCAGGGCCATGCCACCATAAATCGTGGTTTAGTAACTGTTCAGGTAGGAGACCTCGAGACAGACAATCACTAGGATTTTCCTTTCCGTTAATATGATAAAAATGCTTAGGATCAAGATTTTCTTGACATTTAGCGACGCGGTTACTAACAAAAATGTTCCATTTGTGTGGTGAGGAATGAATCCATGAAAGCGTAATTGTAGAATCGGAAAAGGCAAATATATTATTAATAGCGGTACGAGAGCGGTAAGTGTCATAAACTATACTACGGCCGTTCAGAGAATGCGTTCCTGACACGTCGCGATTGAACTGACGACGTAACTTTGTAATGGCGTTGCAGTTACGATAAAAATATTTTTGCTGGTTGTTTACCGTTTTAACAATTGATGAGCATTAAAACAACATTATTATATCAATAATCAATGAATGTTATAATTTTGTACCAAACTGAGTGTCAAATAACTTGGTAAACAATATTTTTCTAAATCTATACTGCGCTATTACAAGGTTATGTCAGCGCTTTATATTTGTAGTGCTGTGCTAAAAATAACAGTTAAGTATCGTAATCTGTTCTTATACAGTTATACTTATAATATAAAATAATACGCTTTGTTTTTCTTTTCAAGAATTTGAAAATAATGGACTATAAGATAACTTTTATGAAATATAAAAATAAAACTATGACCAAACCGAACGCGCGAAAGAAAGTAGCATTTTTATATTTAGGTTGAAAATGGTAACCCCAAATGGCGTTGGACCACCATTTTGTGACGCTAAAACAGTCGTCTGTTGTCGTTTCGTGCGCATAGACCACGTTCTTCAAGTGTTTTCGATCTGTTTTTATTTGATTACCCGGCTTTCGTTTAATGGACTGTTTCTGCTTTTCAAACTGACATCGGCGCTAAATCGGACTTCGATTGTGTTTTGTATTGCGTTCTTTTTACTTTTGGTGCATAATAATGCCTAAACGTGGACAAACATTGAAAAGTGGAGCCCGTGAGTTAATCATCAAGCTGCAAGATTACTTTGAGCGGGAGCGGCAAAATTGCGGACCCCTGGTACCTGTCAAACAAGTACAAGAACGCGTCTCTCAGGCGCTTGGAGTTAGCAAACGAACGATAACAAATATTAATAAAAAAAGTTCGGCTCTACTGGCATGGAAGATAATATTTTACGTACTCCGAAGAAGATACGTAGAACTAAACCCGTGACAGATATTGACACCTCTGACGCCGATGCAATCAGAAATCATATATATGGTTACTATTCCAGAAATGAATATCTCAACAGGAAGAAGCTTTTGGCATCGTTAAGAGAAGCTGGACTGTTTAGCGGGGGTAAAACTGCTTTAACCAAAATCTTAAAAGATATTGGTTTTTCGTATAAAAAAAACAGACAAAAGAATAATTTTATTAGAACGATACGACATAATATTAAAACGGATAAGTTTTTTGAGAGAAGCAAAAAAAAAAATTGATAACTGGGATAATGTCGTGTTCATTGACGAGACATGGCTAAACGCCAATCACACGGTTTCCCGTTCTTGGACGGATGATACACAAGCGTCGACGTCAAAAGTACCAATGGGTAAGGGGGCTCGTCTGATAATATGCCACGCAGGTTCTGCAAAATACGGCTTTGTGGAGAACGCGTTACTGGCATTTCAATCAAAAACCAAAAATGACTACCACGAGGAAATGAATGCCACTACATTTAAAGAGTGGTTCCAGAACGTGCTTTTGCCTAGCCTAGCAGAGCCTTCTGTAATATTCATGGATAATGCCTCCTATCACTCGGTTCAAATACAGAAACCACCTACCCAAGCTAATAAAAAAGAAGAAATGGTGGCTTGGTTACAAGCAAAAGGCATTGACGCAAATATGCAGATGCTAAAAGCAGAGCTAATTAAATTAGTTAAAGAAAATAAAGCGGCAAATGTGCGATACGAAATCGATGAACTGGCTCTGGAGTACGGTCATCGCGTTCTAAGAATTCCACCGTATCATTGCCAATATAACGCGATCGAGCTAATCTGGGCTCAACTAAAAGGTTACACCGCCCGCCACAATACTTCCCCGCCATTCAGCACGAAAAAGATGATGACCCTATTAAAAGAAGTCTGCGGGGAAGTCACAAGACATGACTGGGCAAAGGTTGTTGAGAAGACTAAAAACCTGATTTTGGAACATTTTGACCGAGATATGAGGATTGATTCTGTTATTGATAATAATATAATTATACATGTAGGCGAAGATGATGAAGACACCACCTCCTCAAGCGAATCGGAGTCTGATTAATATTCTGTACGGACATTCAATTCAATGTCCTTACTTTATTGCATAGAAATACAGATTGTAACTTTGTAACAAAGAATAAATAAAACAATTTTATTATATGAATATTACCTTTTTTTGGTTTCCACTTAAATAACTAAAATATAAATTTAAAATGATTCCGCCAATTTAAAACGAAAATAATCTTAAAAGAATGCGGCGGTTCATTTTGGAGGAACGGTAACGAACTCAGTGTTATGTTGTGCCCATCACTAGTCGTGACTAACTGATAGGTGTCAGGAACGCATTCTCTGAACGGCCGAACTTTAGTTTAATTAATTTAGACAAAAGAACAGCGGCACAGAGCTCTAGACGAGCTAGAGATACGACCTTAACAGGTGCAACTTTGAATTTAGCACACACCAAATTAACTTGTGTGTTACCATTTGTATCAGTGACATGTAAGTATATGACGCAGCCATATGCATTCAAGCTGGCATCAGCGAAACCTACTATATTTGTCACGCAACCCATAGAAATGGCTACATGACGAGGTAATTTTGTTTTGTGTAATTTATCATAAAGAATAATCCGCAAAAATCTCAGAATATATACAATTATGCGCAATACTTTATTTAATGATAGCCGGCGCACAGTGCGCATGGCTAGCAAGGGACTGGACTTGAGACCAAATGCAACTCGGTTAAATTGAAATTCGCGAATAGGTTCAGCTGTATTAAATCGAAACAATATTTTTTGGTATTTTCGATGCTCATCAATAACAGCAATTCGAAGATACATCTGTTTTATGTCAGCTGTAACTGCAATAGGGAACAAACGGAATTTTAAAAGTAATAAAAATATATCGGCCTATAAATTCGGCCCTATGTGTAACAAGTCATTCAATGACACGCCAGTATGAGACTTAGCGCTCGCGTCAAGAACGATGCGAACTTTAGTGGTTTGTTTATCATTCCTAATAACAGGGTGATGCGGTATGTACCTACAGTCTGTTCAACAGAACTAGGCGTAATTTCAGTTAAATAATTTTTATCGATATACTCTTGGATTATTTCATTATAACTAGCGCGCACAGCAGAGTCGCGAAGCTTAGTTTTTTCCAAACTGATTAGACGTCGATAAGCGACAGCATAAGAATTTTCAATTGAATCTGGATTTTTACAGAATGGTAACGCGGTACAATACCTACCACTGGAGTCACGTGACACAGTAGAAGCGTACAGCTGTTCACACTCCAGTTCCGCAGGGCTCATAAAAGATTTTGAAGGTATTTCTTCGATATTCCAAAATTTGTGTAAAGATTCGTCTAAAGACAGAAAACAATGAGAATTATCTATATTTAGCGCGGTAGAAAAATATGAAGCGGTATTTAATTCAGCGGGACTATAATTATTATTAGTTAAACTAGCGGGTACCTCACCCATAAGAATGTAACCAAACACGGTTTCAATAGCGGACGAAGCGGTAGGTGAGATAATTTTATTGTGAAGTAATAAATACGGGAACAGTTTTGCCCCTAGAAGCAATTCGACCTCACCAGGTACATACCATAGTGGGTCTGCGAGCGGTAAATCAAACAAATGTTGCACTGCAGAAGTGTCAACAAGGTGAGATGGCAAGTTGTCCGTGATGCAATCGACAACAAGAGCGGTAATTTTAAAAGAATAAATTTTATTGTTAGCAGTAACTGTAATCTCAACGTAACCTATGATAGGCCGCGAAGAGGTTCCGACACCCTTTATGAACGAGTTTGAAAGCGGTATAATGTTTAATTGTAGTTTTTTACAACAGGCGGAAGTAATTATATTATTCTGTGAAGCGTTATCTATTAAACATCTCACAGAAACGTGTTTACAATATTTGTTATCAACGTAGACTCTCGCAGTTGCTAACGTATGTGTATTGTATATATGCAGTGTAACTTTTGTCTGGGGCGAATGTTTTCGTCATCGATTTTGCTTCCACAGTTTGTCAAGCAAAAGGAGACATAAACGGTGCCAATGTGTGCTGGACGTGGCTCAGAAAACTGAGCAGAATTTGTAGGTGTTCTGAAGTGTGTAATAGGCAATAATATGAAAAAATATACTCCCCGGGTTTGGTGATTTCAAATCCGCAGTCCAAACTGATAGCCGGTCCAAAACTTATTGTTTTATAGAATTTAGACGTTATGACAACAAAAACACTGACTGGGTCACTTTATACATTGATTCTAAGGTAAATATGAAGCGGTAACACATTTAAAACTAATTTATACACAATTAATGAATATTTAATAAAAAATTATCTACGAGATCGTTTTTTCACGACCTGTCACCAGTGTTGCCAGTAGCCAAAAAAAAGTATATATGTATAATGTGCATAATATAAGGCTTTTAAAAATACATATACTTTTTGTGTAACTACACATACAAGCGGTGAAGTGGTGAGGTGCGATGAAGACCCTCGCCGTATTTACGTGCGCGCTCCTCTATAACATACAGTGGCGAGACGCCACTAAACCGAAGCGAAACCGCGCGCACCGAACAATTCGGCACCGCTCGCTGATTGGTCAAACGCCTCGAGTATGGGCGCTCCCTGATACTAAAAGCCAAAGTTAAAACTAGACTTAATGTGATCAAAATAATAAATCATTGACGAATCTTTTTGACGAGCTGGTGGGTAGTGGATCCGGACTAGTATGTAAGAAGCCCACCTATACCATAGACTTAACTGGGGACGATACATTAACAAACTGTCCTGTTTTAGGTAGCCACAATAAAATAAAGAAATACATTAAAATTAATAGAAACATTCAAAAGTACAAGAAACTTTTAAAATCAAAAAGTGTTTATAAATATAATACTGAACTTAGAAAGCAACGTGTTATCCTAAATAGCCAATTAAAAGGATGTAATTTAAAGTTAGATAATCAGAGAAAGATGTATGATGTTGATATACAAAATCTAGAGCAGGAATTATTGAGTAGGGAAAATACACTTAGGGATATTTTTTGTAAGTATGAGTCGAGCCAGAAATTGTTAAGTGAGCGCATGCAGCAGGCCTGTGACTTGGTGGACTTGGTAAAGTTTAATGCGGAGAGGTATGAGTCATTGACAAATGACCTCACCTGTAGTTGTGCTTCAAATCACCCGGCCATCATGTTACCACAGATTACTCCTGCATCCTCACCCATTTTGCCTCATACTTTGGAAACCACAAACCCAGCTCAAAGTAACATTTTAGTGTATTCAGATAGATTAGGCACAGGTTTTGGCTCACTATTAAATAATTATTGTGATCATACCGTAGTAAGTCATTGTTACCACAACCTGCATTTCACTGAGCTCATTCATAAAATCAAACAATCAAAATTGAATGAGCAGACCACAGTCATTCTTTTATTTGGAAACAGCCTTAATGTGACAAAAAAGGACATTGTTAATGGTATTGGCACCCTCCTTAAATTAAAATTAGGCAAATTAATTTTATGTGCATTGCCTTATTCTAATAATTTGACATGTATAGAAAATGAATATATTTATAGCCTTAATAATTAGATGCATATGTTAGTATGCCGTCATAGTGACCATTTATTGTATTTTGATACTAACAATTTTGTTTTGATTCGGGAATATATGTATCTTCCCAAAAAAAGTCGACATTTATTGGCTACTTTGTTAGCGTACAATATACACTCATTTATTGATAATTTTACTGATCCTAGGTTAAGTGAATATTCAGTATTATCTAGGGTATCTAATAATACTGAAATTAATTATTGCATTGATAGTTTACATAACTCAACCAATTGCTTGGTTGCAAACAATTTTACTACTGAGAATTTAAATTAGAAATTTTGACAACAGAGGGAATCTCTAGCAGTAATGAACTTTTAAACTGCAAAGAGGACACAAATATAGTTTTAAAATCAATAAATACTATTAACCTGGTACATCAAAATATTCAAGGATTTTAAACAAAGACTTAGAAGTAGAGTTTTTTCTTAATTTTAACAATATTGATATTCTTTGCCTAACTGAACATTGGCTTCAAAGCCATCAATTTATTCTCAATTATAATAATTACCAGGTTGGTAGTTCTTTCAGTAGAGTGAATGCTATACATGGTGGCTCTTTAATTTTAATAAGTAATAATCTTAAATTCAGGAACCGAATGGATATTGTGAGCCTCTCTGTTGAACGATCTATTGAAATAGCGTGTATTGAATTGGAGCAGTTTATTATATTAAGTGTGTACAGACCACCTTCAGGATTGTACGATTGCTTTGAAAAAGTAATGGATGAAGTTTTGCATAAAATCTGTAACTCGAGTAAATATGTCATTGTTTGTGGTGATTTTAATATTAATTTATTAGAAAATTCTGGTTTGAGCACTAACATTATTAGTTTATTCCAATCATACAATCTTGTAAACCTATTTATGGAGCCCACTAGAATAACTCCTACTAGTGCCACTTGTTTAGATAATATTTTTACGGATGTTGTACCGACTCACAAAAAAATAGTTAATTTAATAGACTCTGATCATTGTGGGCAATTAATTACTTTACCAAAAAAAGTCAATAAAATGTAAAAAAAGAATATCACTGTAAATCCAAAAACTAAATATCGCCTGGAAGCATTCAAAACTAAACTCTTAAATAAAATGCCCCGTTTGTTAACTAATGAGGACCCTAATAAACATTATAATGATTTTTTCAAAATAGATTGCCAACAATTCGATAACACATTTATTCCCAAAATTGCTTCAGTAAATAGTAACACTTCTTTCAGTGACTGGGCCACCACTGGTATTTATAAAAGTAGAAATCGGCTTTATGAACTCTATGAGGAGCGGTCTTACACTAACTCGGCAGAATTTCATTTATATGTTAAGAACTATTCTAAATTATTTAAAAAAGTCTGTCATATTGCCAAGTCTCGCTACTTGAGTTCTAAAATTAAAAATAGTAGTAATGTAATTAAAACGACTTGGGATATTATAAAAAGCGAAACGGGAAGGTCTTGCAACCGAAATAGTGATTACACCCTCACTATTGATGATAATATAATAACATTAGATTCACAAGTCGCCACAGAATTTGAAAATGGTTTCACTGACATTCCTGTATCGACAACCAAGTCGCTAAAATCATCTACCATTGCTGCAGAAACACTACTTAAAAAATATGTTCCGGTTTGTAGTTCAGAGTTTAAATTCCAATATGTTACTTCTAATGACATCATTAAAACTTTTAATTCTTTGAATGTTAAAAAGACTGCAAACCTGTGGGGTAATTCTGTTCATGTTACTAAGTCCATTATACACGTTATTGCTCCTACATTAGCTGTTATATTTAATAATTGTATCGATTGCGGTGAGTTTCCTGATTTAATGAAATATAGTAAAATAATCCCACTATTTAAATCGGGTAGTACATCTGACCCTACTAATTATAGACCTATTTCTGTACTGCCCACTTTCAGTAAAATTTTTGAAAAAATTATTTTAATGCAGATGCAAAGATATTTTAATAAACACAAATTGCTACATAATAAACAATTTGGTTTTACAAAGGGTGTTGAACTTTTAGGGCACATTTATAATGCATGGGAAGATAGGTGCGATGCATTGGGCATTTTTTGTGATTTGTCCAAGGCATTTTGGTTTTTTGATTGGCACTGGCAACACTGGTGACAGGTCGTGAAAAAACGATCTCGTAGATAATTTTTTATTAAATATTCATTAATTGTGTATAAATTAGTTTTAAATGTGTTATTTACCTTAGAATCAATGTATAAAGTGACCCAGTCAGTGTTTTTGTTGTAATAACGTCTAAATTCTATAAAACAATAAGTTTTGGACCGGCTGTCAGTTTGGACTGCGGATTTGAAATCACCAAACCCGGGGAGTATATTTTTTCATATTATTGCCTATTACACACTCCAGAACACCTACAAATACTGCTCAGTTTTCTGAGCCACGTCCAGCACACATTGGCACCGTTTATGTCTCCTTTTGCTTGACAAACTGTGGAAGCAAAATCGATGACGAAAACATTCGCCTCAGACAAAAGTTACACTGCATATTTACAATACACATACATTATTACTGTTAAATTCTTCTTAATCATCTATTAACTTCATTTAAACTAGTAGCTAACTGTTTATTGTAAAAGCAAGAAACCCATATCATTTAACATTACATAGGTACTATTTATCAACTAAGCTAGGCTAGAAAAACTTTGAGCAAATGAATTTCTGATATTAGAAAATCAATAAGTATTGTGTTAGATACATGATACACATAAATTAGAAGTTAATAGTAGAATCTTTTTCTCTTTTTCTGCTACCTACTTTCTTTCTTATTTATTGTAATTTTAAAAATTTTGTCTGTTATTCTTTAATTTTTTCATTTAATTCTAATATTTATATATTTTCCTTCTACCTACTACTGTTCTAAACTTCCTTAGTACTCTTCCCCAAATACTCAGTTGATTCTTGTCATATTCCAGGAGCAGTTTCATCAACTTTTTCAATATGATGACCCGTGGAGCTACTGTACGTGACATGAATATCAAACTGAATGCCGCACTGAAGGAGCTTGAGGTCTCAAAGAAGACCTGCAGTGACCTGCTGCGAGAAAGAGAGGAAAGCGAGGTGGAAATCAGGAACTTAGTTGACAAAAACACAGAACTCAAGAGACAGCTTGTGGAACTGCACACCCAGCACATGGACATACTCGACCAGCATCACCATCTCCGCAATCTGGTGTCTGGGTTTCAAGAATGCAGCAACACACATGACCAAGCACTCAAACGTATATCGGGACTGGAAGCGGAATTAAACAAGGCTCATAACACAATCTCTACTATAGAAACCTTGAGAGCCAGTGAACAAGTGGCCAATACAAACAGTCTTTTTGACGAGCTGGTGGGTAGTGGATCCGGACTAGTATGTAAGAAGCCCACCTATACCATAGACTTAACTGGGGACGATACATTAACAAACTGTCCTGTTTTAGGTAGCCACAATAAAATAAAGAAATACATTAAAATTAATAGAAACATTCAAAAGTACAAGAAACTTTTGAAATCAAAAAGTGTTTATAAATATAATACTGAACTTAGAAAGCAACGTGTTATCCTAAATAGCCAATTAAAAGAATGTAATTTAAAGTTAGATAATCAGAGAAAGGTGTATGATTTTGATATACAAAATCTAGAGCAGGAATTATTGAGTAGGGAAAATACACTTAGGGATATGTTTTGTAAGTATGAGTTGAGCCAGAAAATGTTAAGTGAGCGCATGCAGGAGGCCTGTGACTTGGTGGACTTGGTAAAGTTTAATGCGGAGAGGTATGAGTCATTGACTAATGACCTCACCTGTAGTTGTGCTTCAAATCACCCGGCCATCATGTTACCACAGATTATTCCTGCATCCTCCCCCATTTTGCCTCATACTTTGGAAACCACAAACCCAGCTCAAAGTAACATTTTAGTGTATTCAGATAGATTAGGCACAGGTTTTGGCTCACTATTAAATAATTATTGCGATCATACCGTAGTAAGTCATTGTTACCATAACCTGCATTTCACTGAGCTCATTCATAAAATCAAACAATCAAAATTGAATGAGCAGACCACAGTCATTCTTTTATTTGGAAACAGTCTTAATGTGACAAAAAAGGACATTGTTAATGGTATTGGCACCCTCCTTAAATTAAAATTAGGCAAATTAATTTTATGTGCATTGCCTTATTCTAATAATTTGACATGTATAGAAAATGAATATATTTATAGACTTAATAATTTGATGCATATGTTAGTATGCCGTCATAGTGACCATTTATTGTATTTTGATACTAACAATTTTGTTAGAGATTTTGTTTTGATTCGGGAATATATGTATCTTCCCAAAAAAAGTCGACATTTATTGGCTACTTTGTTAGCGTACAATATACACTCATTTATTGATAATTTTACTGATCCTAGGTTAAGTGAATATTCAGTATTATCTAGGGTATCTAATAATACTGAAATTAATTATTGCATTGACAGTTTACATAACTCAACCAATTGCTTGGTTGCAAATAATTTTACTACTGAGAATTTAAATTAGAAATTTTGACAACAGAGGGAATCTCTAGCAGTAATGAACTTTTAAACTGCAAAGAGGACACAAATATAGTTTTAAAATCAATAAATACTATTAACCTGGTACATCAAAATATTCAAGGATTTTTAAACAAAGACTTAGAAGTAGAGTTTTTTCTTAATTTTAACAATATTGATATTCTTTGCCTAACTGAACATTGGCTTCAAAGCCATCAATTTATTTTCAATTATAATAATTACCAGGTTGGTAGTTCTTTCAGCAGAGTGAATGCTATACATGGTGGCTCTTTAATTTTAATAAGTAATAATCTTAAATTCAGGAACCGAATGGATATTGTGAGCCTCTCTGTTGAACGATCTATTGAAATAGCGTGTATTGAATTGGAGCAGTTTATTATATTAAGTGTGTACAGACCACCTTCAGGATTGTACGATTGCTTTGAAAAAGTAATGGATGAAGTTTTGCATAAAATCTGTAACTCGAGTAAATATGTCATTGTTTGTGGTGATTTTAATATTAATTTATTAGAAAATTCTAGTTTGAGCACTAACATTATTAGTTTATTCCAATCATACAATCTTGTAAACCTATTTATGGAGCCCACTAGAATAACTCCTACTAGTGCCACTTGTTTAGATAATATTTTTACGGATGTTGTACCGACTCACAAAAAAATCATTAATTTAATAGACTCTGATCATTGTGGGCAACTAATTACTTTACCAAAAAAAGTCAATAAAATGTTAAAAAAGAATATCACTGTAAATCCAAAAACTAAATATCGCCTGGAAGCATTCAAAACTAAACTCTTAAATAAAATGCCCTGTTTGTTAACTAATGAGGACCCTAATAAACATTATAATGATTTTTTCAAAATATATTGCCAACAATTCGATAACACATTTATTCCCAAAATTGCTTCAGTAAATACTAACACTTCTTTCAGTGACTGGGCCACCACTGGTATTTATAAAAGTAGAAATCGGCTTTATGAACTCTATGAGGAGCGGTCTTACACTAACTCGGCAGAATTTCATTTATATGTTAAGAACTATTCTAAATTATTTAAAAAAGTCTGTTATATTGCCAAGTCTCGCTACTTGAGTTCTAAAATTAAAAATAGTAGTAATGTAATTAAAACGACTTGGTATATTATAAAAAGCGAAACGGGAAGGTCTTGCAACCGAAATAGTGATTACACCCTCACTATTGATGATAATATAATAACATTAGATTCACAAGTCGCCACAGAATTTGAAAACTTTTTCACTGACATTCCTGTATCGACAACCAAGTCGCTAAAATCATCTACCATTGCTGCAGAAACACTACTTAAAAAAAATGTTCCAGTTTGTAGTTCAGAGTTTAAATTCCAATATGTTACTTTTAATGACATCATTAAAACTTTTAATTCTTTGAATGTTAAAAAGACTGCAGACCTGTGGGGTAATTCTGTTGATGTTACTAAGTCCATTATACACATTATTGCTCCTACATTAGCTGTTATATTTAATAATTGTATTGATTGCGGTGAGTTTCCTGATTTAATGAAATATAGTAAAATAATCCCACTATTTAAATCGGGTAGTACATCTGACCCTACTAATTACAGACCTATTTCTGTACTGCCCACTTTCAGTAAAATTTTTGAGAAAATTATTTTAATGCAGATGCAAAGATATTTTAATAAACACAAATTGCTACATAATAAACAATTTGGTTTTACAAAGGGTCGTTCAACAACTGATGCCGGTGTTGAACTTTTAGGACACATTTATAATGCATGGGAAGATAAGTGCGATGCGTTGGGCATTTTTTGTGATTTGTCCAAGGCATTTGACTGTGTTCCCCATGAGACATTAATCAGGAAACTGCACTACTACGGATTCCGGGACACCTCTCTGAATCTTTTGTCCTCTTACTTGAGTGAAAGGATTCAGAGAGTCGATGTGAACGGCAAAAGATCGCCGGGATCTGTGGTCAAAATGGGGGTCCCCCAAGGCTCAATTTTAGGTCCCTTTTTGTTTCTTATTTATATAAATGATTTGCCGTACCTGATCAAAAATCATGACATAGTGCTATTTGCTGACGATACTTCTCTTTTATTTAAAATCAAACGTCAACAGCAGGTTACTGAAGAAGTTAACAGAGCCCTTGCAACTGTAGTTAGCTGGTTCAATGTTAATAATCTTCTTCTTAATGAGAAAAAAACCAAATTCCTAAAATTTACGTTACCTCATGTTAGAAAAGTGAATACTAGTGTATCAATAAAGGGCGAAATATTGAAAGCCGAAGATACCACAGTATTCTTGGGCATAACTTTGGATGCGAAGCTTCAGTGGGGCCCCCATATAGATAAATTGTCAAAAAAGCTAAGTTCTGCAGCATATGCCGTTAGAAAAATACGTGGATTAACTGATATCGAAACAGCACGTTTAGTCTACTTTAGTTACTTTCACAGTGTGATGTCATACGGCATTTTACTTTGGGGAAATGCCGCCGACATTCACACAATATTTGTATTACAAAAAAGGGCCATTCGTGCAATTTATAAATTAAGTCCTAAGCACTCCTTAAGAGACAAATTTAAGGAGATTAATATTATGACTGTGCCATCTCAGTATATTTATGACAACCTCTTGTATGCACACAAAAATATTAATCTGTTTAAAAAATACAGTGATATTCATAGTGTAAATACAAGGAACAAAGACACATATGTCATTCCTAAAACAAGGTTAAAAAAAATAGGTGGTTCGTTTAGATGCCAATGTATACGTTTTTATAATAAAATTCCTAGCCATATTCAAAAACTAAGTATTAATAAATTCAAATTATTGATAAAACCTAAACTATGTCAGAAAGCTTTTTACAGTGTTAAAGATTATATTGAGGACAAGAAGGCTTGGGAATGAGATGCTCCAGTGATATACGTGTGCCTTTTTTATTTCTTTTTAAAATTATGATTGATGATTTATTTTTGATTAATTAAAATTTTGCTTTCTCAAGTATTGTATATACCTATTAATTTTTGTTTTTGTTTGTTGTTTTTTTTATATATTGTTGTTTTCTTTTTTTTATATTGTTGTTTTTTTTATATATATAAAATTATTTCATTATTGTAAATGTGAGGACGATGTAGGTTATTCTTTCTTCATTGTTTTTGCTTTCACTATAATTTATTTAATGATGTCAAGCAGTTTGAGTACTTGTGTGGCCTACCCAAAGGTCCTTACTTTGGTATTGTTCGTCAAATTGTTGAGCTCCTTAAGTTCTAAGTTGAGCTACACGATAACTGACAAATGCTTGCACTGTCTGGACAGGTCCGCTCAAATTTGCGTGGTTATTTCCTCAAAAGAATACCACAGACATGAACCTACATGCTTCTCATATACAAATACAAATTGTCTGGACTTTAAAAGAGACTTTGACCTCTGAGTTTGTTTCGGTGTTTCTTCTCAGAGTAGTCAGTTAGGAAATACCGGCCTCATCTAGCTAAACTAAACACGCAAAAAAACATGACGTGTAAAAGTGTTATTTATAACCAATTTACAGAATAAATATTTCATTTCATTTCATTTCATTTCATTTCATTTCATTTCATTTCATTTTGACTGTGTTCCCCATGAGATATTAATCAGGAAACTACACTACTACGGATTCCGGGACACCTCTCTGAATGTTTTGTCCTCTTACTTGAGTGAAAGGATTCAGAGAGCCGATGTGAACGGCAAAAGATCGCCGGGATCTGTGGTCGAAATGGGGGTCCCCCAAGGCTCAATTTTAGGTCCCTTTTTGTTTCTTATTTATATAAATGATTTTCCGTACCTGATTAAAAATCATGGCATAGTGTTATTTGCTGACGATACTTCTCTTTTATTTAAAATCAAACGTCAACAGCAGGTTACTGAAGAAGTTAACAGAGCCCTTGCAACTGTAGTTAGCTGGTTCAATGTTAATAATCTTCTTCTTAATGAGAAAAAAACCAAATTCCTAAAATTTACGTTACCTCATGTTAGACAAGTGAATACTAGTGTATCAATAAAGGGCGAAATATTGAAACCCGAAGATACCACAGTATTCTTGGGCATAACTTTGGATGCGAAGCTTCAGTGGGGCCCCCATATAGATAAATTGTCAAAAAAGCTAAGTTCTGCAGCATATGCCGTTAGAAAAATACGTGGATTAACTGATATCGAAACAGCACATTTAGTCTACTTTAGTTACTTTCACAGTGTAATGTCATACGGCATTTTACTTTGGGGAAATGCCACCGACATTCACACAATATTTGTATTACAAAAAAGGGCCATTCGTGCAATTTATAAATTAAGTCCCAAGCACTCCTTAAGAGACAAATTTAAGGAGATTAATATAATGACTGTGCCATCTCAGTATATTTATGATAACCTCTTGTATGCATACTAAAATATTAATCTGTTTAAAAAATACAGTGATATTCATAGTGTAAATACAAGGAACAAAGACACATATGTCATTCCTAAAACAAGGTTAAAAAAAATAGGTGGTTCGTTTAGATGCCAATGTATACGTTTTTATAATAAAATTCCTAGCCATATTCAAAAACTAAGTATTAATAAATTCAAATTATTGATAAAACGTAAGCTATGTCAGAAAGCTTTTTACAGTGTTAAAGATTATATTGAGGACAAGAAGGCTTGGGAATGAGATGCTCCAGTGATATACGTGTGCCTTTTTTATTTTCTTTTTAAAATTTTGATTGATGATTTATTTTTAATTGATTAAAATTTTGCTTTCTCAAGTATTGTATATACCTATTAATTTTTGTTTTTGTTTGTTGTTTTTTTGTTTGTTGTTTTTTTTATATATATAATTATTTCATTATTGTAAATGTGAGGACAATGCAGGTTATTCTTTCTTCATTTTTTTTGCTTTCACTATAATTTATTTAATGATGTCAAGCAGTTTGAGTACTTGTGTGGCCTACCCAAAGGTTAAGGACCTTTGGTATTGTTCGTCAAATTGTTGAGCTCCTTAAGTTCTAAGTTGAGCTACACGATAACTGACTAATGCTTGCACTGTCTGGACAGGTCCGCTCAAATTTGCGTAGTTATTTCTTCAAAAGAATACCACAGACATGAACCTACATGCTTCTCATATACAAATACAAATTGTCTGGACTTTAAAAGAGACTTTGACCTCTGAGTTTGTTTCGGTGTTTCTTCTCAGAGTAGTCAGTTAGGAAATGCCGGCCTCATCTAGCTAAACTAAACACGCAAAAAAACATGACGTGTAAAAGTGTTATTTATAACCAATTTAGAGTATAAATATTTCATTTCATTTCATTGCATATAAAAGTGATCTAGATTATAAACTTTAAAAAATATGATTCATGGGGGCCAATAAAGGGCCTTTTCTAAACCCCTCCTTTGTGTCTAATTCAGTACCAATAGCGTTATTTTAGACAAACAATGCCTGTATTAAAAGACTCCGCTCATCCATAACTATAAAACTATGTTAAGTTTTAGTTATGGATGAGCGGAGTCTCCTAAATACAGGCATTGTTTATCTAAAATAAGGCACCTATACTATGTTATGTTGTACGAACTGTCTTTTCCAATATTTTCTTTCTTAAGTAATAATAACATTCAGTTCGCAATTTAGATAAGGTAACATGGCAATTTAGCATCTTTACAGGTACACAATGTATTAAGATACATAATTGTATGCCTGTGTGGATCTAGTTACTGGGTTGAGTACTGATTTCCCAGATAGGCTACAGAATAACCTCTGTTTAGGAACTACAGTACAGTAACAAAGAAAAAAATGGATAAAAGCACATCGGAACAGCTGCTTAATTTGTATCAAGCCCAGGTTCGGTCGTGTATGGAATACTGCTCTCATCTTTGGGATGGATCTGCGAAATACCAACTGGACCCGCTTGAGATTTCTATCGAGAAGCGGGCCAAGAGACTCATTGGCAACGATGCACTGGTCGAGTCAAAGCTCCAGAGCCTTGAACACCGACGACGTTGTTGCAAGTCTATCGGTTTTCTATCGGTTACATTTCGGGGAGTGTGCGATGGAATTACACAATCTAATTCCGCCAAGCCCATTCCATCATCGGCCTACGAGACAAACGGCGAAGCGCTATCATTACATGGTGGACATCCCACCCATACGGGGGGAAGGTATTCCCATTTTGGGAATACCTTTATTGTGCGTACGGCTAAGGAGTGGAATTCCATGCCGGAGTTTGTGTTTCCCGACAGCTACAACCTAGGAGTCTTTAAGTCAAGAGTGAATAGGTTACTTTTAGGTAAGCGTGCTCCATCTTTGACAACATCATCACTTACCATCAGGTGAGATAGTGGTCAAACGCGAACCTATTTTCTTGATAACAATAATTAGCGAGTCCGTTTACCTAGATGTTTCTTAACAGCTAGGTAAGTAACTTTTTGTAAAATAACGTTTTTATTCCTTATCACATCTTTGTGACAAAGAATGAAACACCGCGTAAACCCTACTATCTACCCCACTGTCTTAGTCCTTCGAGGAGAAGAACGGTGTTGAGAACCTTACAAAACCTAACTAACACATGGAGAGATAACTTTCACCGTGATCCTATTGCCAAGCAATAACGTATGTATCTGAACAATTTACCTATTTTTTTTCAACCGACGACAAAAAGAGGAGGTTATCAATTCGACGCGTATATTTTTTTTTTTTTTTTAATGTATGATCATCGATTACTCGAAGACGGCTGAACCGATTTGGAAAATTCTTTTTTTGATTGAAAGGGTATACTTCGATACTGGTCCCATTTTCATAAACGTCAGGATCTGATGATGGGATCCTGGAGAAATCGAGGGAACTCTTCAAATATTATAGGCACACCTATGTCGTTTTGGGTATTTATTATAGTAACTTGTGCAGTTGCTCTCAAAAAGTGCCATTTGAGGAAGTGGAACTGATGATGAAGACCACAGATGGCCGCCGAAACTACTCAATAATAAGTATTGAGTGGATTGCGATTCGATTACTTGAATATGGATGTTACGCACTTTATGCTCGTCACAATGCATATGGTGATGTAGAGCTGATGGTGAAGTACCAGGAGAACTCCTCAACAATTAACGGCCCAGCATTGGGAAAAGCAATATTTTGTAAAAGGTTATAAGTAGTTGATAATTAGGCTCTTGTAACTAGGTAAATTAAAAATAGACCAACTAAAAAGAGTGAAATAAAAACTTTTTACCAAAAAATTAAACCGACTCCCAAAAAACACTGCAAAGTGAAAAATAACTTTAATTTCGGAAGTCGGTGCCAAAAACGAAAATACAAAACTAAAGACACCGACTACCGAAATTAAAGTTATTTTTCACTTTGCAGTGTTTTTTGGGAGTCGGTTTAATTTTTTGGTAAAAAGTTTTTGTAATTCTTATTGTTATAAATTGTGTAAAAAACTATAAAATAATGATATTTTAAATATTTAGGAGAGAGAAGAGCATATATTTAGATATCAATTTTAATTTTGCTTGTAATTTTACGTGAAGTTCACTAGTAGCTTTATAATTTTTAGATCAAGTGGTGTTTACCTATGATTAAATGTTAAATTGTGTTACGTTTTAAGGGTAAGTGTTTTGTTGTAAAAATTGGTGTAAAAAAATGTTGGTACACCAAATAAAATAAAATTTTAAATGGAAAATAATATTTGTAAAATATTTTTGAAAACGAATTAAATAGAATAATAATTTTTCAACACACGAAAATATTCTATTGTTGTCTTGTTTTTGCTATCTTTGAAGCTAGAGTTGCCAGATCCTGCCGGGTTTGCGGGAATATTCTAACGAACTACCGCAGCCCCGGATCACAGGGGCAACTGAAAGAAATGGTTGGGTTTTTAGTCAGAAGAAGTCTGATACTCCCTTCCCCTTGAACCTGAGTGGCAGGAGTCATGATTTCCCCACCGGATAAAAACGACGCGATCCGTGACAACTCTAGCAGGCGATGGATTTTGTCAAATCGAATGCTATACCTATATTCAAATCTTATATTTATGAGAAATCATAATTTGTAAACTAAAGTAGATTATTGTAATATTTTCATATTGCTTATAGGCTTACGTTTGAACACCATCTCACTTGATGGTAAACGAGGTCGAAGATGGAGCACGCTTGCCTAGAAGTAACGTATTCACTCTTAACTTTAAGACTCCCAGGTTACAGCTATCAAGAAACACAGACTCCAGCAGGGAATTCCACTCTTCACTGTACGCACAATGAAAGTAGTTATTTCCAAAACGTTTTCTGCGCATGAGTTGAATGCCCACCATGTAAAATCCGATGTTGGAACGGGCTTGGTGGAATTAGATTGTGTAATTTCATTGCACACTTCCGCGTTAAATAGTATCCTGAGCGCTTTCACCGATCTTTTTGACTGCCATTACGTGTATCACTGTAACATGGTAGCTACATGTACGGGCTAATGTGGAAATTTAAAAATTT
Organism: Tholera decimalis; assembly: GCA_943138885.2. Classification (NCBI taxonomy): domain Eukaryota; kingdom Metazoa; phylum Arthropoda; class Insecta; order Lepidoptera; family Noctuidae; genus Tholera; species Tholera decimalis. The sequence continues at coordinate 8,492,320 of OW964568.2, forward strand.
AAAAATTATTTTAATTATTTTATGTTCTTTTAACTTAATTATTTATTTTTTGTGTGTGTCTTATAATTTATATATTTTTACCTTGGACAGAGGTTAAGCATTGCCATACAACGTTGCAATGCCGCCAGTCTTTTGGGCACATTACCAGTGCACAGCGATGCGCACGAATTTCTGGATGCCATATTTTAGTTTATTTTTAGATGTATATACGTAGTTTAGGGTTTTTATTTAAGTATATAAAATGTTAAAATTTTTTGTCTTATAATTTGTAATTAGACCACATGTTGACTTTTGAATAAATCAATTGAATTGAATTGAATGGAACTTCCCGGAATGTAACCGATAGAAAATCGAAGCGCTTGCAAAACGCCGCCGTGCCGTTTAATTATAAATGGCCCTTAATAAAACTGCATGGCCCGTTTTACTACGTTTTTAAGTATAACACAAAATATACATCAAAACCAGTTTTGGTAACAATACGTAATTTCTAACATAACCAGTCCCATTTATTATTGAATGCCGGAACGTTATGTTTTGGATCTAAAATTACACCTACATATTTTGTTTTAGTTTTTTTTAGTTTAGTTTTAACCAGATTAGCCCATCTGTCATCATTTGATAATTTTAAGGTATTATTCTTATTAGTTTAATCTTTAGTTGAGACGAACGGTGATTCGCCATTCTTACATGGTGGGCATCCCATCCATAAGCACAAAACGTTTTAGGAATCGCCGATTTGTGAAGGGGGGGGGGGGGGGCATTTGGGGACCACCCATTGTACACTAGTTTTATTATTTATATCCTTAAGAGTATTGTAACGTGTACAATAAAGTATATAATAAATAAAATACCCCCAGGTTGTAGTTGTCAGGAAACACAGACTCCGGTACAGAATTCCACTCTTTAGCCGTACGCAATATTAAAGTAGGTACCTACTTGAGCTAGGTAAGTGTGCTTCATCTTCGACCACATCAGTAGTTAGCATTGTAGTAAATAAGAATTAAAAGTTCATAAGGGACGAAGTGTATATGAATCTATACTTATAATAAATCTGTAGAGAGGTCAATTCTGTACATGAAATATATTTACAAAATAACTATCAGGGGTTGATTAGGGATCGATACTGAAGCCAAAAATGCAATCAGTAAATTTTTTGTCTGTCTGTCTGTATAACCGTTATAGAAACAAAAACTACTTGACGGATTTTAACGAAACTTAGTACAATTATTTTTCATACTCCTGAGCTGGTTATAGTATACTTTTCATCATGCTTCAATCAATAGGAGCAGAGCAGTGAAGGGAAATGTTGGGAAAACGGGAGAAGTTACTCCATTTTTTAAGCTTCCGTCGCGTGTGCAACCTTAATGGTTAAAGCTACACAGAAATCATTTATGACGGAAATGTTCTCCTTAAAATTATATAAAAATATCCCACGACAGCATATGTCTATCTTTTATGGTTGACTCACAATAACACGTGTAACTCCCGATAGCTTAGCAGTTCGAAGCTTTCTGATTATTATTCTGCTCCGAAATTTAAAACCACCACATCTTTGCAATGGAACTCGGTTAAAAGTAACCCAGTTGCAACAAAATATAATCGAGGCTCAAATTTTAACAGGTTGCGGTGCAGGAGAAACGTCTTTATTCCCAGAATTCCCATAATACCAAATAATTTTCCATTCCAATTTAAAAGAACGCAATTCCCAGTATCGGTGTGTTATGCAATGACAATTAATAAGGCTCAAGGGCAGACTTTTCGTGTTGCTGGAGTAGATCTCGGTGTCAGTTGTTTCTCGCATGGTCAGTTGTAAGTCGCTCTTTCCTGGGTTAGCAGTTCTAGAAATCTTTATGTTCACGTGCCGGACGGGTCAACTTTCAACATAGTTTACCCGGAAGCTTTGCGCTGAAGTATTTTCGTTCTATAGGTACTTAAGCCTCATGTAAACGTGATCTAAACAATACATTATCTTAATAACACACAAGGAGTTACACGCTGACGGAGTCGCGGGCACAGATATTAACAATAATATTGTGCGGTTCGGTATTGCGATATTTTTCAACAGTATTATAGATTGACATATTATATTTCCCTACTAAATTACGAAAGTTAATCTGTCTGTTACATCAAAATCACTGAACTGTGAGGAAGAACATAGGCTACTTTTTTTACGAAAAACGACGGAAACGTGAACGAAGTCGCGGGCAACAGCTATCTATACTAATAATATAAGGCTGAAGAGTTTGTTTGTTTGTTTGAACGCGATAATCTCAGGAACCAGTGGTTCGAATTGAAAAAATATTTTTTTAATTGAATAGTCAATTTATAGAGAAAGGCCTATATAAGAAAGGAGGCTATATATCATTACGTTTTTTTTTTTTAGCGTGGTAAAATTATCAAATAAGTCCTCCCACCCCGGGCAGGGTGGGAGGGACTGTCAGACATTTACTGACTAAAATCCACGGTGTTCCTTCAATAACCCTTTACGTACCGGGGTCACGGTAACGGGATGAGTCCCACGACCCCGGCAGGCTTCGGCCCTCTACGGGGGGGCCTCGTCATATTGCTGACGCTCTTTGAGGCGCTCGTGGAACACGACGCGCCGTCGACCCGGGCATGGTCCATGGTCGGACAGCGAGTTGCCCTTTACTCGCTGTCCGCATGCCCGCGCCTACGGTGGCCGGAGATCGTCGGCCGACGTCCGACGCCGTGGGCGTCTACCACTGCGGCTGGGCTGGAGGGAGGACGCCATCCTCTCCCTCACGCGGCCCGCCTCCTCCTTCGGAAGCATGACTGCTTCGCAGAAGGAGGCGACCGCTTCCCACTCCCTCTCGCCCCGCAGCATGGCCTCGACCAATGCCGGGCGCGAGAGGTCTCCGCCTATTGCCTCCGTGAGGACACGTCAGTGCTCTGCCCAAGCGGGGCAGTCCTGCACCGTGTGCTCGACTGTGTCCTCAGGGCGACCCTCGCAGTGGTGACACCCAGGCGTTTCCTCCTTTCCCATCAGACACAGGTACCTCCCGAAACTTCCGTGTCCGGTGAGGACCTGCGTCATGCGGTAGGTCAGGACGCCCTGATGCCGATCTAGCCACTCCTCAAAGAGGGGTCTTACCGCCGCAATTGCGGCGTGCCCGGCCTTCTGTTGCGACAGTCGTTCCCTCCATACTACCCTGAGATCACGCCGGAGCTCTTCCCGCCGTGCCTCGACTTCTCGAGGCAGCGGGGATACTCGCCCCGGCGCTGCGCCTCCACACGTCATTCATAGACGCGCTGGAGGGCAGTCGCCTCCAGATCCCAGGGCAGCAATCCGGCAAGGAGGTTGGCCGATTCGCCGGTGATCGTGAGGTATCCCTGGATCATTCGGATAGCCATGACCCTCTGGCATGCGACCAACTTTAGTGGTCGCGTCCGGATGCACAGGGCCCACACTGGGGACCCATAGAGGGCCATGGACCGCACGACGCCGGCGTACAGCCTTCGGCAGGAGGCGTTTGGCCCGCTGAGATTAGGCAGGAGTCGCCTGAAGGCGGCTGCTGCCCGGTTCAGCTTTGGGGCCAAACTCAGGAAATGCTCCCTGAAGTTCCACCGGCTGTCGAGGACGAGTCCCAGGTACTTCATCGTCCTCCCGACGCCGATGCAAACCCCCTCCACCGTTATGTGGGACTCGGACCGTGGCGCGTTCCGACCGCCATGGAAGCACATGGCCTCTGTCTTGTGCAGCGCCACGTCGAGTCCCAACTGCCGGATCCTACGAACAACTGTCGCAACTGTTTGCGTCGCCAGGTCGGCCGCCGCCTGGTGCGACTCTCCCTGCGCCAGGACGAGCGTGTCGTCAGCGTAACATATTACGCTGACGCCGTCAGGGAGGTCGCCGCGCAGCACCCAGTCGTATCCGATGTTCCACAGGGGCGGCCCCAAGACCGATCCCTGTGGGACACCGCACGACATCTCTCGCCGGTTCCACTCTCCCCGGTGACCGGGGTAGATGACGGCTCTGTCCGTCAAGTAGTCCTCGACTATGCGACGGAGGTAGGTCGTCACCCGGTGATACCGGAGTGCCTCCCTGATGCAACTCCAGGGCAGGGTGTTGAAGGCGTTGGTGATGTCCAAAGACACCGCCAAGACGACCCTGCCCCGGGATACCGCGTTCCCCGTCGTGAGGGCTCTCACGCGCATGACGGCATCCACCGTCGAGCGCCCCTTGCGGAAGCCAAACTGGCACTCCGCAAGATCCGGGCCCACCCGATTCAGGTGCCCGAAGAGGCGGTCTGCAATTACTCTTTCCAAGAGCTTGCCCACCTCGTCTAGCAGCACGATGGGCCGGAATGCGGACGGAGAGTCCGCAGGGCGCCCGGCTTTCTGGATCAGGACCAGCTTTCCCGTCTTCCAGCGAAGCGGAAACTGGCCCCTCTCCAGGCATGCGCTAAAGAGCCCCCCTAGTCGAGGCCCGAGAGTCTCCAAGGCCAGGACCCAGGCTTTCCCTGGCAAGCTGTCGGGTCCTGGGGCGGTATTTTTGGCCTTGAGCCGTTGTTCCGCCACTCTCAAGTCTACCTCTGTCCCTCTGGAGCGTCGTAGACGTCGTCGTCGCTGTGGTCCGCGTTTGCGCCAGCTTCAGGTTCCGTCGGAGACGGAGCCATGGGCGGGGGAGCGTGCTCCCCTCGCGATGGGAACAGGGTGCTCACCACGTCCTCCAAGAACTGAGGCTGGAGACTCTGCGTCAACGGAGGAGCCCAGGGGCGGAGCTTCTCTTGCACCCACTTGTAGGGGCGGCCCCATGGGTCCCCGTCCAGAGTCGCCAGCATCTCCTCCCGGGCCAGTTCCTTGGCCCGCCAGATATATCATTACGCTAAGGCCAATAGTAGCGGAGCGCCAATGAAGAATGCTTCAAAATCGGGGTTAAATTTAACGTTAGCCCAAAGTAACTATTCCACGCGGACGGAGTCGCGGGCAAAAGCTAGTAATATAATAATAATAATAATCTGTGGCCCGGCTGTCAACCGACTTGTCAAAAATTTTCTTCTTACTTCTTTTAAAATAAATATTTAAGAAAATAATAGTTAATACATCATGTTCAACCCAAACAAATCCTTTAAAAAAGAACCAAAGAAGCATACAGAAATGAAGAACACAACAACTTGTTAAGAAAAACCAAAAACGAACTGACACGAATACGAAACCAAGACGAAGAAAAAATGTTGACCAGACGCCGGGCTCGATTACTACAATTCACACGCCCAACGCCTGCGGAATCGTCGCTCAGCTCCGCCTCGCAGCCGCCGGGACCTGCTTCAGCCGTAAGTGAAGAGACTCCAGCCGCTGCAGCTGCGTCGAGCTCGAGCGACGAATACTTCTCGCCGCCGACGACACCACCACCTGCGCGTCGGCGAGGAAGAGGCCGCCCTCCGGTCGGCTTAGGACTTCGAGGCCCTCCGGCCTCCGATGGGGTCCCCGCTGCCGGTGGAAGTGTGCAGCGCATGCGATGGACACATTCCATCAATGAAAATGTCATGCGCTCATACTTTGGGGCTACAGAGGGGGGAACTAACGTGACTGCGTACCGTGGTCGGATGCTCTCTCTGTTTCAGGTACTTGAACCAGCTGTCAACGTTTCGGCCCAACGATTATCGGATCAGGTGCGGGTAATCCAGCGTAACCGTATGTTGGATGATGCCGTACTTGATAGACTACGCCTTGAATTACGGTGCAGCCGTGTCTCATCTGCTTCACCAGTGGCCGCGGTGCAACTACAACCCAATGTCTCACCGCGACCCGACCTCGTCGGTGAAGATGATGACGACGAGGCTATAACCGTGAGTACCCAGTGCAGTGAACGATTGAGGAGTGCTTTGGAATGTGCATTACGGGAGTATCGCTCCACACAGCCTGAGCTTAAACCTCGTCTGCCTCGTTTGCCCATGCATAAGAAAAATAGGGCGCTCGTGTGTGCTCTAGATTCACTGCTGTCAAATTATTTTGACAATAGTGAAGACCTCACCGATACTCATTCGATCCTATACTGTGGAGCTGTAGCGGCTTGTCGGGTAGCTCATGTCAAGTTCCCAAAGACTGACAGAGTTATACGACCAGCTGTACCAGCTTGGCAGTGCAGGATCGAGCGTCGTATTGCTGAGGCTAGAGCACTCATTGGTAAACTTATTTGCTTCAGGCAGGGCAACACTCGTCCTCGAGTGATGCGCTTTGTGAGGCGGGTGTTCGCGGGGACTGATGTTAGTCCTCGAGATTATCTGACCCAAGTCACAGAGCGTATCGACTTCCTGAAGCAGAAAGTCTATGCGTGGGCAAATATTATATATATAAGATTCGCAGATATAAGCGGCGGGTGGAGCGATACACTCAGAATCGCACATTCCAAAGTAATAAACGGTGGGTTTATAGGGCTTGGGAGTGACCAGACCAAGGTGTGATTGATACTCGCCTACCGGATGATGTCGCCATGTGTTCGTTCTGGCGCAGCATCTGGTCGGTGCCTGTCAGTCACACTGAGGGCGACTGGATGAGGGAGATCAAGCGCACGTGCGATCTTATACCAGAAATGGGGGCAATTACGATCAGCCCCCAAGATGTAACCCGTGTAGTCCGTCCGTTATCCAACTGGAAATCACCAGGGTCGGACGGGCTGCACAATTTCTGGATAAAATGGTTTGTAAGCTCGCACGCTCGCTTGGCCGCTCAGTTTCAGTCTGCCTTAGAGCTAGGATCGCTACCTCAATTCCTAACTACAGGAATAACCCACCTGCTTCATAAATCAGGCAGTACTTCGGAACCTAAAAATTATAGACCGATCACGTGCTTACCGACGGTCTATAAAGTTCTTACATCCATTCTGAGAGCCAAAATTAATAATCACATTGATACAAATTCAATCATGTCTGCTTCTCAGAATGGATGTAGGAATGGGTCCCGCGGTACTAAGGAGCTTCTCCTCATCGATATTGCCATAAACCAACAGGTTCGTCGTTCCCGAAGGAATCTGTCGACATGTTGGATAGATTATAAGAAGGCCTATGACTCGGTTCCACATACATGGCTCATGAAAGTGTTGGAGCTGTACAAAATAAATCCAATACTCCGCACTTTCCTTGAGTCATGTATGGGGCAATGGAAGACAGTCCTCTGCTACCCAGGATGTCGACAAATCCAGGAAAACAGCGAACCGATTAGGATTGAGCGTGGTATTTTCAGGGCGACAGTCTGAGCCCACTGTGTGTTGTGTGTGTGGTCTGGCTCTCAACCATCTCAGTACATTGCTGGAGGGTTCGGGGCTAGGCTACCAGTTGAGAAGAGGTGGTCAGGTCATATCACACTTGCTTTACATGGATGATTTGAAACTTTTTGCCCCCAACAACTTGCAACTCATTGAGATACTGAAGGTAACAGAAACCTTCAGTAGCGCCATCAGGATGGAATTTGGGGTGGACAAATGTGCGGTCATGCATGTAAAGCGAGGGGAGATTATGGAATCCGTGGGAACTCAACTCTCGGATTCCATACACCTAAGATCCCTCGGCTCAACTGAATCCTACAAGTACACACATCAAAAGTGTCTAGGGATCAAGCATTTTTATGCGGATTTCTTGAGATTGAGATGTGGCTTTGTAATAAATTTATGATTTTATAAATTTATATGGATCCTTTTTGGTGCATTTCATAATTTGAAACAGGAACTGTTAATCAAATTCGAGTAAAAGATGAAAATCAGCTGTCAATATTTTCCCTATAAAAACATACAACGCATTGAAGACATTATTAGTGCTACTGTTTCCCTACTACTGATTAAAACCAACGTTATTATGGAGCGGCGACGTCATTTAAGCAGGGAAGAAATGCTCAGAGCCGTGGGAATGATAGAAGCTGGTTCCCGGCAACGTACTGTGGCTTTAGCTCTGAATACAAGTCAGAGTGTTATCAGTCGACTTTGGACACGTTACCGAAGCACTGGTACCGTGGCTGAGCGCCATGGAGGACGGTATCGCTGCACCACACGGAGACAAGACCGATACATTCAAATCTTAACTCGAAGAGCTCCAACAATAACCGCCATGATGTTAGCCGTGAGGCTTCATCACTCTTCAGGGAACTTAATTAGCGACCAAACAGTCAGAAACCGCTTGCATGAAGTGAACCTTCATTCCTATAACCTATAGCAATGCACAATCGTAGGATTCGATATCAATGGGCTCTTGAACACAGAAATTGGGCAGAAGAACAATGGCGTTTCGTGTGCTTTTCTGATGAGTCTCGTTTTGGTATGAGACCGGATACAAGACGTATACGACACTGGAGAACCCCTGGACGCCAACAGCGATTAAAATCCTGCCAGGAAGTCCATCCTTATAGTGGTGGAACCATCATGGTATGGGCGGGTATTTGGATCGGCGGAAGAACTGAGTTGATTTGGATCAGAGGCAACCTCAACGCTCAAATTTATGCTGAGACGATTGTATCTGACGTCATCGTTCCTCTACAAGAGCAAATCGGTCCCTTATTTCAGTTAATGCATGATAATGCACGACCGCACACCGCAAGAGTTGTAAGACAGACTCTCGCCGCAGCTAACATCAATGTCCTGCTCTGGCCTGCTCAGTCGCCAGACTTGAACCCGATTGAGCATGCATGGGATATGCTACAGAGAAGAGCTCTGCCAAATATGGAGGGTATCCAGTCGCAAGAAGACCTTTTTTTGTTGTTGCAACGAACATGGGCGGCCATTCCACAGCGTGATTTGGATGAACTCATTTTGAGTATGCCAAACCGATGTTCTTGTGTTGTTAGTGTTCGCGGTAGAAACACGGATTATTAATTGTTTAAGTTACCCAATAAAATTTTAAAGAAAACTGTTATTTCAGTCTTTTTTTCGATCTTTAATGTTAGTGGTTCAAATGTCAAAAATCCCTTTATTAGGAAAATGGCAAATTTCTTTATTAATGCAAAGGTGACTTGGTTTATCGTTACTGTGACAAACGAAAACACTTTATTTGATGAATCCTTAAAGAAAATTTTAATTAATATCAATCAGGAGAAAAGTTATTGCAAAAATATATGTTGATCCCTAGACACTTTTGATGTGTGTATTTGGGTATGTCAGAGGCACTAGGCATCAATGTTGCTTATGTTAAACAGTCATTGAAGGAACGCTTCTGTTCAGTCCCAAGCCAGCCAACGGTAACTGGTATGCTTAACTGTCCACGGTACGTGGAGCTTTACCGTTGCTTGCAAACACAATATGGGCTCTTGGGCCCTACCAATACATAGGTGAACTTATAGCCTAGACTCACCTGAGCTGTAGAGACGACGAGCTACGACCTTTCCTGAGATCTCGTCCGTGATATGTGTATGTAAGTATGAAATGAGTAAGTGAAACGTGTAATGTGGGCAAGTGTTGATGGACGAAGGTTCCCAAAGATGCAGGTCCTCACAATGCGGTCCGGCAGCAATCACAGCACCACTCTGCTACTCTTTAGCACCAATTCACTTTTACTTTCAACAATTCGCGTGCCATTTGGTCTGGCGTCAATACGGCGGTATTGTTCCAAAATATCCCAGGTTTTTCGTCAATTCGGGATTACAATTTCAACTTATCGTTAATCGCGACCAAATTATCTTTTAACCGCGTAGATTCAACAGGATTTTTAATTTCAATCAATGAATCGATCTCAACAAACAAGGCGGTTGCTTTTGCAAGAGAAAATTATATGTCAAGAGAAAGTCAAAGACAATAGAATATTGCCATACCAAAAATATGCGTGCAGATATTCTCTTCGGACGGAACAGCTTCTTTGGCCGCCTTAATAAAGTACTGAATAGTCTTCTATCAGGCGGAAACAAGGTGCGTGCCTTCAATGGTTGGGTCATGCCAGTATTGCTGTACTCTTTTGGCATACTCAAATGGACTCAGACTGAACTTGACGCCTTGGACAGGCGGGTCCACACAACGCTTACTGCAAATCGAATGCATCACCCACGTTCATCGGTGATGAGGCTGTATATCCCGCGGAAGTGCGGGGGTCGTGGCTTTTTAAATGCAAAGACCCTGCACAACCGTGAGGTATGCAGCCTTAGGGAATATTTCCTAGAAGCCGACGTGGGTATGCATCGAGTTGTGGTAGCGGTGGACAAAGGCCTCACTCCGCTCGCCTTAGGTACCAAGAATTGGCGCAAACCTGTAGTATTAGGTACTAATGACCGCAGAGAAGTATGGCAGAGCAAGGAGCTTCACGGACGCTGTTACCAGGCCCTTCATGGGTCTGACGTAGATACATTAGCGTCCGTAGCCTGGCTACGTTTTGGTGACCTCTTCAGGGAAACCGAAGGTTTTGTTTGTGCGATTATGGATGAAGTTATGATGACGAATAACTATCGGAAATATATCGTGAAGGATGGTACGGTAGACACATGTCGGGCATGTTACAAACCGGGAGAATCCATTCTTCACATTATCTCCGGTTGTTCTCGTCTGACTAACGGAGACTATTTGCATAGACACAACCTTGTAGCCAGGTTATTTATTGCTACTGGCTCAGCATCGCGGGCTAGCTCGTTTGGTAAAGGTCGGGGAGGGTTGAAGGCCGGAATACGGAACGCATTTTGTTATTGTGTTTTCTAAGAGTACTAGTTACCCTACTGCTCTCTTGTTGGATTGTGGTAGGCAGATTGCCGAATTAGATCGCTTTTTATACACATAAAGTGACAGGTTTTCAGTTGATAGCGCAAGTTAACATAAAAAAAATCCGCGGCATAAACTAAAACAAAATAAATTAATACAATATGAACTTAGACAGTAGAGAAATATTCTTAAATGAATAAATAGACTGAAGTGGTTAAGTTAATTCCTATTTAAATAAAAAGAAAATAACAAAGGATGTTGCCAAGTGAAATATTATTTATATTCAGCAGGATATTGCAATACTATAAACATAAAATAGTTAAACTAAATCCCTATAAATTAAAAGAACGCTATCATACCATCAAGTATTTAATTTAAATACTAAATTACATTTTTTTAAGGAACATACAGCGGCATCTAGCGTAACTCATCGAAAGCACTACGATGATGATGGTTTCGCCAATATGTTCATAATAAATTAATATCGTCACCCAACACTCAGGTATTATTTAGGTATAATTTACCATATAAAAGGTCAGTATTATGTTTTTGTACTTCTTACTGTATTGTGTCTGATTAAAGAATCATTGGGTACTTTTTTAAATTGTGATTAGTATTTATTTGACAGCATAGTTATAGTTTTCAACTATACGCATTGCAGTATATTGATTTTAGTTAGCTTATTTGCTACATTGTTTAAACTTTAATAATTAAAAGCTGTAAGTAATTCACATAACTATACACTATCTGTGGTAATTAAGTCTTAGCAGGTAGGTAATCTTGACATGGCACAAATTATTTTGAGAGTGTTTGATATTAACGCAAGTCATTGTTAATAATCGTAAAGTTATTAGCAAGTAATTAGAATCATTAGTTATAAACAATAAAGATTAGTGCTTTAATTGTGCTTATTTGTTAGCTAAATAGTTAGCGTTGAAGTTATATCTAATGTTGTAGGTGATGATTAAAACTTGCAGGTGGTTTGACAAATAAATTGTATCAAGTGAACTTATGTATGCAGCTTTACTTTGGCTTGTTGTTGTGTATATTTTAGGTTCTTTATTGCTACGATATCATTTAGGCAGTATATAAAATACAGTTATGTGTGTATGAAATCATATTGTGTGTTAGTTTTAATTGTATTCCTATATCAATTCCAGGTTGACGACGCTTATCTCCCAGTATATCCGAGGAAAGGGATTTAATTAAAAAGCGAGAAAGTTTTAAAGGTCGTTTAACTGCTTTCGTGACCCTTCTGGATTCACTCAAGGGCAAAGAATTAAATAGTTTAGATGTCTCTGAGCTGCAGTTGCGCATGGGTAAGATCGAGCCGTTGTACGTTACATGGTGGACATCCCACCCATACGCACTAAACGTTTTGGGAATACTTTCATTGTGCGTACGGCTATGCACGCCGGCAGGCACGGAGTCTGTGTTTCCCGATAGCTATAACCTAGGGGTCTTTAAGTCAAGAGTGAATAGGTTACTTTTCGGTAAGCGTGCTCCATCTTCGACCTCATCAATTACCATCAGTTGAGATGGTGGTCACACGCGAACCTATTATCAATAGAGTCTCTTTATCGTTGTCCAGAGCCCAAAATATCCTTAGTAATTGTAACAAAGATGAGAATTGGATGGAAAGTTGTAAAAGTACACTTGCTAACATACGCAAGCCAGTAAAATTGCCAACGATACAATTACCAAAGTTTAGCGGTTCATATTGCAATTGGCTAGAATTTCGTGATACCTTTACCTAGCCTGATTCACTGTAACTATGAAATTGACGAAGTTAACAAGTTCCACTATTTAAGAGCGTCATTTGAAGGTACCTATTGCATTTTTAGTTATTAAATCAATTGAGTTTTCTTCAAGCAATTACTCTGTGGCATGGAATTTGTTACTTGATCGATTTGATGATAAAAGTGCACAATCATATATCCGCATTGTATGATATTGGGATCATTTCCTAGGAATCTTCTAGTGCACTAAAAGGTTTAATCCATCAATCAAATAAGGATTTGCGAGCATTAGAGTCGTTAGGTGAACCTGTAAGGTACTGGGACACACTTCTGATATACCATGTTACTCAAAAGATTGATCAAAGGACTTACCGTGAGTGGGAGGAGTGCAAGGGTAAGATAGACAAGGAAAGCTCCATTACGTTTAACGTATTTATGCAGTTCTTACGTTATCGAGCTGACCAAGAACTTAGAACGGGCTCGAAACTATCATTCTCAAACGGTAGGTAAATCTAGTCCTAAGATCAAAGTGATGCTAGCTAATCAGCCGAATAGTAACTCTAATCAACTTAAAGGCATACCAAAGGTAATCCTAATGCGCCATTGTTTTGTTTTGATTGACGTCAAATGTTTGACAGCTGGGGACAGAGCGGTTTGAACGGGAAAAGAAAATTGATGTTTTTACTATTTATCTCGTCTATTTACTTTTTTTTCTCCATAAAATCCTTTCTCAGCCCTCATCAAACACAACAAAAAAGAAATCAGCCAAATCGGTTCCGCCGTTCCCGAGTTTTATGCTTTGAAACACATTTAGCGATTAATTTTTATTTATACAACGTGTAACGGAAACCCCATATCTATCCAAAAGGGCTGAAGACAACATCTGGTATGGAGTCTCTATGCACAGTTTCAGCACAAAATAACTGACTCAAAGAATCGATACCAAATTATTGGTTTGATATATTTCTTGAATACCAATCATAACAAACTTGTCACAGCACTACGAGGGTCAATAACTTTCCACGTCACTTGCCAATAACACGATAATTCTTTTCGTTCTTCTTAATTTGAAAAATTCGGTCTCTGGTATCAGTGTATTGGAATTTGTAATAAGTTCTACACACGTAGACTTAGGATTACAAAACCCTTGCCATATCGTTTGTTATCATCCAAAGAAGCCATAAAGTGTCTCTCCGTAATTCAGAATAACCGAAATAGGTAGTTTATTTATTTTTTTTATTTATTTATTTATTGGCATACATAAGAACACAAGTACATTGGCCGAGAAACACTGGTGCCTGTGGTAGGTAATCAAAACCTGTATTACAGGTCACCAGAATTTCACCTCTCAGAAACTGTTTTACACAAAATAATTTTATGATTCCAATACTAAATTACAAGATAAGCAAGCAAATTAAGATACAATAAGAAATTTAAGAGATTAGTGCAGTTACAAACAATGGTATGGTGTGGTGTGTGTTGTGTGAGGTGTGATGTGGTGTATGTGCGTGTGTATAAAATGTTTGTCTGCGGGATTAGGTTAACTATTTCAGTACTTGCAACAGATCTTCTGTTGCATTATAAGATTGCTTAAGAAGCCAATCCTGAACAACTATCTTGAGATTGTGTTGGTTAAGTTGGTGTACATCTAATTTCTTATGGATACTGTTATAGAGGTAAGGGCCAAGGAAAACAGAGAATCGACGGCTGAAGGCTGTCTTAGTAGTAGCGGATGTGGCCACAAGGTGGTTACGACGCGTGAGCGCAGGTAGATACTGAGTCAAAGCGTGTTGCTTCATCACGATCGCCAAAATAAATAACTGTCGCACAGTCAACACTTGGCAGTATTCAAAGAGTTCGTCTGTGGGAAATAAGCGGGGCTTGAAACAACAGACCTTGAGGACCGCTCTTTGGGCGCGCTCAATCCTGATCAGATTAGATTTCGCAGCACCTCCCCAGGTGGAGTTGCAGTAACACAAAATTGATTGGCATAGCGCCTGATATACCATCTTCATAACGTTTGTATTAGCGGATTGACGCAATTGTTTAAATATATATATAAGTTTTCGAACACGGTTAGATAGGCATTCAATATAATTTTTGAATGTTAAGTTGTCGTCTATGACTATGCCAAGATACTTTATATGCGTTACTTTTTCTATTATTTTATCAGAAGACCTAATTTGGAGGAGCTCATCAGATGGGGTCTTGGACTTGCGAATCGAGAAGCTAAGTAACTTGGTTTTAGAGACGTTTAGGGTAAGTAGATTAAGATTAAGCCAGTCATTAACAGCATCAAAACCTTTCTGTGCTAGTCGATACGTTTCAGCCCAACATCCCGACGAAAAAACGACTGCCGTATCATCCGCATAGGAAAAAATTTCTCCGTTTTCTATGAAGAGATTACATAACTCATTTATGTAACACAAGAACAGGCTCGATCCAAGGATGCTGCCCTGAGGCACTCCGTAAGCAATTTGCAACGATGAACTGATTTGAGACCCTATCTTTACACACTGAGATCTATTCTCAAGGTAGCTCTGAAATAAAGATAGCTGAGTGCCTCTTATTCCCAGATTTTCCAGTTTTTTCAGGAGGATAGGAGTTGAAACCGTGTCGAATGCCTTAGTAAGATCCAGGAACAGAGCGAGACATTTTTGTTTTTTATCAAGCTTTCTTACTATGTGATCTACCAGGTTATGTACTGCATCAGACGTAGATAACTTTTTCCGGAAACCGAATTGATTTTTTGAAAGTAATTTATGTGATTCTAAATAATTGATCAATCGAATGTTAATAATTTTCTCTAAGATTTTAGATAACGCTGGTAGCACCGAAATAGGTCTGTAATTTTCAACACGCTTTCGATCCCCTGATTTGAAAATAGGATGAAGGAGGGCTCTTTTAAACAGGTCTGGAAAAATGCCTGTCTTCATGCTCAAGTTGCAAATATAGGTGAGCGGAGGAACAATAATAGTCCTATACTTCTTTAAGAAACCCGAGGAGATGCCGTCATAACCAACCGCACATTCGTTTTTCAGGGACATTATCAAAGCATTTACTTCAGCGTCGTCCGTGTCAAGCAGTACAAAAGAATCTAGGGTGGAAATAACTGGGAAAGAGGGCGATGGAACTTTTTTATATTTTCCGCAAGTTGTTTCCCTATGTTCGCAAAGTACAAATTAATGTCGTTGACTGAGTCCTGTTTATCCACGCAAATTTCCAGTAAAGCAGATGCAGAATCCCGTGGCTTGTTAGTATTTGTAATTGATTTGATTGATTGATTTAATTGCTTTCCATAATTGTTTGGAATTTTGGCCAGCTGTTTCCAACTCCTTTTTTTCGTAATTAATTCTCGCTCGTCTTAAAAGAGATACACAGAAGTTATGATATCTCCTGCAGGAGATAGCGAGAACTTCGTTCTTGGGATTTTTCTTATGCTGTTTTTTAAGATTATCCCTATGGCGCATACATTTTAGTATTCCCGGGGTGATCCAGGCTTTAATAGGTCTACGTCTTCTTGAAAGTGGAGTAACAGAGGTGTTTGCAGATAAAGTAGAGATTATGGGCTCTATTAGTAATTTAGCAGCAAGATTGGGGTCCTGTGCTGTGAAGACGGCGTCAAAGTTGAGTTTATCCATATCATATGCTAGACTCTCTTCATCGACTTTAGTTGTAAAAGAACGTTGTTTTGGGGCAGTTTTCTTCATCGAGATAGCTACTACAAGTGCATGGTGGTCTGTAACAGTGGTTTCCAGAACAAGAACCTTAATAGGTAATACGGCCTTTATATTAGCGTGATCCAAACAAGTGGCTCCGTGTGTTGGAAATGTATGCCCTGGGTAAAGTCCATGATGAGTTAAGAGATCTAGATAGTCCAGAGTATATGTTAATTTATTTTCCTGACCAATATCTATATTAATATCACCAAGCAGGCAAATATTTTTATAAGACTTAAGTTCATTTAATACACCGTCTAAAGATGTAATAAAATTTGATGGGTCTCTGAAAGCGTATGGTCTGTAAACAGCGATTATGACTAAGTCCACATCTATGGTGATCACTAAGCAACTAGAGTCATGTGTAACCGGTTCCTTAATTTTCACACTAGTTAAGTTTGATTTAATATAAACAATTACTCCATCATTTTGGTTATGATTATTTAAGGTAAAAAAAGAGTTGTAACCATTAAGAACCGGTATGATAGGATTGCAAGAGAGCCAGCACTCGGATAAAACTATAATATCAGGATCCGTGTCAATACGTTCCAACAATGTTAACAGCCCAGAGAAATTAGCTTTAACGCTTCGGATATTTTGGCACAACACTGTAATAGTATTATTGGCTGGTAATATTGAGGAACAATCTTGGGGGTCACACACAACTGATTCACAAAAAGAAATACCGTCAAGGTCAGATAATACGTCATTTAAGGCTGCGAATTGTAATAGAAAAAAATCTAAGGTGGCAGGCTTGAGATCTCACAAATAAATAGACCAAATCGTGGAGGGTTTTGACAAAGACAGTATCTCTTCCGTGTTTATGTAATATACAGGGCGTTTTATGTAATATCGGATCCATTTGACAATCCATTGTAATAATTGCAGCAATATTTACACTAAACGATGTATTCTTGGCATTTAAAAACAAGTATGAATACAGATTTGTTGGTTGACTAATCCAGATGTTTGTTTGAGTTAATGTGTTAAGTGTAGTAAGTTTTTTTTGTGAGTAATAATCAGATGTTTTTGTGCAGAGCTGTGTGTTATTGTTGTAAAACTGTGTGTGCGCGGAAGGTGAGCTTATTTCGTACAAAATAATATTAGAATGAGTAATTGACTTATAATTATAGCATGTGGGTAGACTTGAAAAAAAATTCATCACAGAGAATGCAAGGAATGTAAGGCAAGTGATACATAGAGAAAAATATGTTAGTTTGATTTTACAAATAATTTTAACGTGCATAAACGAGTAATACGTTAGTGAGGTACCTAGTCAAATTAATTTCTTTAGGGTTGCCAGGTCCGCTTCATTTTTAATTTGAACTCTTGTTCCGCCATCGGATCCTCTTACAAAAATACGTCCATTATTGGTCCAGCAGTATTTGTATTGCAAAGTTTTGGTTTTTTCGCGGGTCATTGCATACAGTTTTCTGTCTTTACTAGTAAGGCTTTCAGCAACATATATGGGAATTTTTGGTCCCAGTTGGCCGATAGTAGTAGAGGAAAGCCTATTTACAGGATTTCGTTTGTTGAACTCCTTCACTCCGTTCAGGATTTTGTTTTTGGTAAGAACGGTAGTCAGCTCTGTTATAACGGTCGATACGCCATCCTTTGTTTTTATCCTGTAAATATCCCTAATATCAGATGACTGTATTTGAGTGCCAATCGCGTTACAAGTTTTTATAACAAGCCCGCAAAGATCTTGTTGTGTCTCCAGCTTAATCTGTTCCGATGTTGAGGGCAAGTTTTTAAACTCAATAACTGTGAACTTTGATCTTTTATGTAAGTCGTCGATTTTGTGTTCCAAGGTGTTTATATAATTCAGATTGTCCTTACGTTCTCGTTCCATGTCGCATAACTTTTGTTTCATTTCTTCATATTGCAAGGATATGAATTTTAACGATTTTTCCATCGCGTCACTAGTAGATTGAATACTTGCATTTTGCTGCTTGACTTCTGCTAAATCACTTCCAAGTTTATTTAGGATAATATCCTGATCCTTCTTCCAATTTGAGAGCATACAGGTGAGCATACTTGACAGTTCTTCTTTTAGAATTTCATAATCCGATTTTTCTTGACCATCACTACGGAATCGTTTCTGTGGCCTTCCAGAAAAATTGGGAAGATTTTCTGGGTCAAGAGTACTTAAGTCATTTTCAGATGATACATGATGAACTTTGTTCCCAGGTGGAGTCCTTTGTGTAGACATTTTCTTATCACTTAGGTCCGCAGTGTAGGTAGTTGGGCTTTTTTCTGTCAGCACAGGGCACAACGCGCGGCGTAATTATGTTCGAAATATACACCGATATGCGGTCTTAGAACTTTACTGTGATTGATAATTATAACTTTAATTTATATTTGCTTGGTAAAACTGCGCATAACGTAGTGGCACACGTCTTTCCGCTACCGCGTTCCGAGAGGATCTCAATATTGTAGTCTCAGGTACTACAATATTGTAGTTATTAACACGATACTGAAACACTTTTTTTTATCTTAGTCTTTTGGTTTGCTCGGGCTAAATTCTTTCATTTGATGACAGAGGAAGTTATAGAGTAATATATTATATTCTACCCTTTTTCCGGGAAGTTTCTCGGTATCGCAATTAACGTGGAAAAACCTCTCATGCAAACGAAGTCGGGGACACTGCTAGTTCATAATATATCAAAGTCCATTTTCTGCCTAATTTTAGACAAAAACAAATCTGTGCACAGGTCAAAAACCGCCTTCGCACTTCTTACAAAAATTTGTTTATCGTGATTTGTGACATTGAATAGTGATTTATGTATTTTTATGTATATACTCTTTAAATTACACGTTATAATCTATATATATATATAACTCAAAGGTGACTGACTGACTGACATAGTGATCTATCAACGCACAGCCCAAACCACTGGACAGATCGGGCTGAAATTTGGCATGCAGGTAGATGTTATGACGTAGGCATCCGCTAAGAAAGGATTTTGCGAAATTCCCACGGGATTGGGATTTACACGGAAAAACTTCCCACGCGGGCGAAGCCGCTGGCACAAGCTAGTAAGGTATAAGAGGCCTATGTCCCCGCGATAGAAACCTTGTAGGCTGATTATGTATAATAATATTAATTTAATCCAAGCTGCAAATTTTAATAAATACCTATAAAATTCGTCCACAGCAACGTACAAGTTGTTAAAATGAAAAATAAAATATAGATCAAGACCTGTTATGAAGGTTAAAAAAAAGACAAGTTTATGTAAATGTAATTTCCACCACACACGCATATGTAAATAAAAATTAGGTTTATTTCCGTATTTCATTGTTGTCATGAAGATTTCAATACCGGTATATAATATACTACGTGTAATTTAAAGGGTATATACATACCGAGTGCATGGCTTCTTTGGATGATAACAAACGATATGGCAAGGGTTTTCTAATCCTATGTCTACATGTATGGAGCATAATTATTAGAAATTTCAATACATATACCAGAGGCCGAATTTTTCAAATTAAGAACGAAGAGAATTGTCGTTTTATTGCCAAGTGACGTGGAAAGTGATGACCCTCATAGAGACTCCATACCAGATGTTGTCTTCAGTCCTTTTGGATAGATATGGGGTTTCCGTTACACGTTGTATATCTTACTAATATAATAATGTCATAAATGCGAAAGTTTGTGAGGATGGATGTATAAATGTTTGGATGTTTGTCACTCTTTTACAAAAAAAAAAAACTACTGAATGGATTTCATTTCAACCACTCAATGGATAGACATTTCAGTCTAACGCATAGACTACTTTTTATTTTGGAATTCTCAGAGAATCGGCATTTACGCAGGAAAACCCTCTCGCGCGAACGGCCATTGGGTATTTTTTATTAGCTGGTAACCAGTCTATAGAACGACATTCGCAAGCGTCGTATCTTGAATATTGAGCTGTAAGGCAGTTATTATTTAGCTACGAGTTCCTTAAAAATAAATATTATTTAAGCAAATTTACTGGAATTGACGTGCCTACCCTAGTAGCATTTCCCGTTGGCATCCATTGGCCAACAGTGGGGAATTAGTTGGGATATAGTTAGTTAGTTTGCCCACATATATCTTACATCGGGCCTATGCGGCTAAATATTATCATTATGCCCAACTAATTACCAACGTTGGGCCGTTACGACTACTGCAACGGTTGGTTAAAAACAGTTGGCATATCTGAATTTTATATAACGAAGGCCCTATCATATATTAACTAACATGGGCCCAATGCATTATAATATTATCATTAAGCCCAACTAATTACCAACGTTGGGCCATTACGACTACTGCAACGGTTCGTTAAAAACAGTTAAAAACAGCCATTAAGTCCGCCTTTGTACAGTATTTTTTACTTGTGCATAAAGTTTTAATAAATAAATAATAAATACTATGTTGGGGTGGCACTGGCAACCCGACGGTGCGGCACACAGCGTCGCGCGTCGGTCGGCGATGGCGTACGGAGTTACGGACGGCGGCCATTTTGTTGACGTGCCTGACTGACTGCTTGCTCGCTAGTCTTGTTTTGTCTGGTGTGTAGTGTCCAGTAGTGTGTGAAATGTATAAAGGTAATTGAAATTGAAGACGGAGTCGGTATCATCCGCGAAGAATGGTTAACTCCACGAAAGAGGCAATATTTATGGCCGCCAACTACAATATAGTTCAAAATTCAATAAGTGCCTCATCTCCCAAGTAGTACCAGACGAAAATTGGCCAGTTTATCCAACAAGACGATACAGTATGCGACGATAAGATGTTAAAGTCCATTGTTGTAAGCCTCATACATCATCATCTTAAATTATATGACAATGTCCTTTAACAAGTAAGGTTATGAGATTGTACTAGTAGGTAGTTATTAATAAAAACTTTTTTCCCAGATAACTTACCAAAAGCCAGACAAAAATGTAAGAAGGCTGAAAGTGAATCAGAATTGGCTTCTACTGATATAGAGGAAAGAAAAATAAAAGGAAACTGAAATGAAGAAAGTGATGAATGTTATGTCAAATATCCTAATCCTCCGAAAAAAACTGATTCAATGTTTTCAATTAACAGTGAGCCAAGATATTTGCTACAAGATTTTAATGTTGGTAGGTGACAGTTTCATAGAAAATAATAAACACCTATAGCTAGTTAATTTGTCAAATACAACAGCTATAAAACTTAAGTACTTAGGTACATATAAAGGTATTTTATATTTTTGATGTGATAAAGTGATGAGACCCTGTAAAACTAAATGAAAGCTGCTAAAAATATTGGAAACTGATTACAATAATACTAGGTGAGGTACAAGCCTTGAAACCCGTTTAAACCACTTATTTTAGTAAACTTTAGAAAACTTCATCATATTATCACCTCTGAGTAAGTGATTTTATGTTTAAATGAGCCACTTCTTTTTCTTTGTTGTGGTTTTAAGTTACCATAGGACTTCTCACTTCGCTCACCATAGTATATACACCGTTTTACCTCCAATTTTAGTCCATAACACTAGTCTAGGGCAAAGTCTAATATTATATATTATTCAATTTCAGTTTATCACAATAATATCATAAATTCAAAAATTTATGTACCTATGTGTTTGTTACTCCTTCACGCTAAATGGATTTTGATATAATTTGGTATATAGATAGCTTATACTCTGGAATAGGATTACGTGGATGCTACTTTAATCATCAATCAACATGCAGTTAGTTTATTAAAATAAGATCAGATACACACCAATTACATTGATTATTAAAAAATCAACATAACTAATAGTACAATAATACAAAAGATGACATTATAAACACACTTAAATTAACACAACTGTCAAATTAAAATAATTAGAATAACATAATAATATAAGGCCAAGCTCTATTTTTACCCAACAAAGCAAAAGAAGGGTTATGAGAATTAAAATTAGCGCAATGTAAATAAATGTATTTTCCATTTGTATTAAAATCATGAATTGGCATTAAAATTATATATTGCCCTGTAAATAATTCAAATAAAAAGTAAATTCAAAAACTAAAACCAGACTACTGAAAAATCTTGTAATTTTTAATTAGGAAACATGAAAATTCAATATTTATTGTCTATTAAATAAACAACTTACAATATATTTTAATGTATTTCATATTGGTGTTTAGATGATAGCCATGGTCAATGGTCATATAATAATTGTGTGCACTTTACAGATTCTCCAATATCTTCACATAGCCCAACTAATGAGATAAATCACTTACCACCACCATCAACACCAGCAAAGGTGTTGTTAACACCTAAGCAGAGGCCGATCATGAAAAAAATAAATCCTCATTTAGGTAAATATTATAAGAATACAAACTGTTTTTATTTTTTCAATCTTCACATCTGAGTTATGTTTTATGTCACATATTTGAAAATTGAAACATTAATATGAATGGTCTGGTGAAGCTTTTAAAATAATATTTTTTTAAATTTTAAGGCGTATCTTCACGTCACCCGATTAATGAGGAAAATCATCATTTATCATTGACACCGACGACACAATTCAAAACTTACACAAAAGTCAGTCTTGGAAAAAAATAGTTCTTCTTTAGGTAAAAATAATACAAGCATACATATTTTTCTTTACATCTTAGACAGCATTATATGGTTGGATAACTGTAGTGAATTTGGTAGTTTTTAATCAGTAGGTTTCTACATTTAAGACACTAATTAATTTACTGTTGTTTTAGATGTCATTGCCGACCATCTTGGATATATGAAAACAGAAATTGAGGAAGTTAAGGAAACTCAGAATGCTATTTTATTGAAAATATCATTCCCTTCGTCAATTGCTCTAGCTAATGTTACCATTTCCAATATTTAATAAAACAGGTTTTTTTCTTTAATAACGTTTTTTATTTCTAATTCTATTATAACTGAGGGCCATTGTTTTTGCAATGTTGGGCCATTTGGCACAATATTCGCACCTTTAGAATTGAAGTGGCTTAATTCAAATTTTTAAGAAAGTGACTTTATTCACAGAACGACTTATTAAACATGTATTTAAGTCGTTCTGTGTATAAAAGTCATTTTCTTAAAATTTTGAATTAAGCCACTTCAATACTAAAGGTGCGAATATTGTGCCATATGGCCCAACATTGCAAAAACAATGGCCCTCAGTTGGAATTTCTATAATGGCCCTCAGATGGAAATTCTGTAATGGCCCTCAGTACGAATTTCTTCAATGGCCCAACAAACGAGCTTCATGTGGCCCAACCAAATGCCAACAATAAATGCTTGTAATGGCCCTCTATTGGAAATTGGCGGACGCCTGCCAACGGACCGAAAGAATCCTGGAATAAAAAATATCAGCGATAAAACAATTACATCGAAAAATCTCTAGTCTGTAGCTTACTAATTATTTTATAAGTTTTTAAGCTAACATGGTCACTGACAGTATCATTCAAACTTAAAACAAGATACATATGCTAAATATCCCGTTTTAAGTTCTAATGATACTAATTATTTTGTATACGCGGAAAACACACCGGTGAATTTTGCAATATTTTTTTCAAAACTTTATAAATCTTTCGGGACTAATCTTCGTCAAGATTAGCTTCGTGAGGATTATTAATTACAAGTAACCCCAGATGTTTTAAGAAAATTCCATATCTTGTAGAACTCATATTTCATGTTTTGTAGGGCTTTTAATAAGCCACCCAATACATCCATCATCATGATAGTCTGCTTATTCTTTTCCCAATGAAGAATTATAGGTATGCCAAATCGGTTGAAAGAATGTTACAGTAAAGCAGGTATGTATAGAAATACACTAGTTTTTGTTGTAGTTAAAAACACCTATTAGTTTTGATTTTACAGGCATTTAAACTTACAATAAATATCGAGTCCCGCTAACAGTTACGTGACTGCATGTGACGTCAATTTACAACGCTCCGCTTAGTAGCAAGTCACTATTGATGGTAGTATTTATACATTTCGGCAAAACATACGATTTCCTAGTATTTGGATTGGACATTTTTGAAAGTATTTATAATTTCTAATGAAACGTAAGACGACACCGTGCTGAGAGCTCGATCGGACTGAGCGAGTATTGTGAGATGACGTCACACCGTCACACGCATCGAGTACGAGTCCGCGTCGCACGTTTACTTCTATAAATCGGAAACTAATTGACGTATCGAAGTAATTCTTTCACTTGTATTTTTTATTTTTGGCAGAGAATATGTAGAGCTTAAATTCAAAATTGGTTAACATTCTTCATTATGTTGGGGCGGTTTCCAGCCTAACCGTGAGTATTAGTGTTATACATGGTGTAACTGCCTATCTGACCTCCAGAACCCAGTGGCTGGGTAACATGATACCCCTTGGCCAGACCAGTGTCTGATTGTCTGGCTTCTGAGTACCCGTAACGATTGTGACTACCACTAACGCCGTCGGTACTGTAACGGGGATGTGTGTGTACTCGGGATTTTTCAATTTCTTCGTATGTCCAACATTGCGATCTAAATTCAAACATTTCAAACTATGCCACCCATTGCGGTAGGCTGACCGCTCGCATAGCAGATCTCCACAGTACCATTCGCTGGGAAATCTGGAAGGATGTTAAAGAAGTCCAAATGACGGATGGAACTAACGGATTAAAGTGATTTCTGCTGAACGATGGTATCGCGCCACCAACTTCCAAATTCCAGGCTACTACTATGAAATTTCTTACGTGTATACAACGTGTAACTTAAAGGGTATATACATATCAAGTGCACAGCTTCTTTGGATGATAACAAATGATATGGCAAGAGTTTTGTAATCCTATGTCTACATGTGTGGAACTTATTAGAAATTTCAATACATTGATACCAGAGTCTGAATCTTTCAAATTAAGAAGAACGAAGAGAATTATCGTGTTATTGCATGGTTCCAAGTCACTTGGAAAGTTATTAACCCTCGTAGTGCTGTGACAGGTCTGTTATGATTGGCATTCAAGAAACATATGAAACCGATAATTTGGTATCAATTTTTTGAGTCACTTATTTTGAGTTGAAACTGTGCATAGAGACTCCATACCAGATGTTGTCTTCAGCCCTTGTAGATAGATATAGGGTTTCCATTACACGTTGTATAGATAAATACAACAACACTTTTCGTCTGACCCGGGAATCAAACTCGAGATCTAATGTTCAGCAGTCGCGCTTGCAAGTCTTGCAACAAGACTAACAAGGAAATTAATACTTAAATGCATAATACATATTCGCGATATCATTCCGTGATATTTTAAAGCTTAAACAATGTACCTTCTTTGGCATTGTTCGTCAGATCGTTGAGCTCCTTAGTAGTCCAAAGTTGAGCTTACAGACTAACTGACAAAGGCTTGCACTGACGGGACGGGTCTACTCAAATCTGTGTGGTCTTTCCTCAAATAATATAATAATCTACATAATCCTCATAAGCGATTGTGAATATGTAGGTTATTTTATTCGAGTTAAACATAATAAATTGTCTGGCAGTTTGAGTGCTTTTTGCGGCCTACCCAAAGGTACTTACTTTGGCATTGTTCGTCAAATCGTTAAGCTCCTTGTTCTAAGTTGAGCTATACGTCATTTGATAAATGCTTGCACTGTATGGACAGGCCCACTCAAATCTGTGAGCATCTTTCTTCAAAAGACCGCCTCAGACTGAAACCTACAAGGTTCCCATATAATTAAACCAGTGTAGATTGTATGGACTTTAAAAGAGACGGACCCCTGAGTTTGTTTCGGTGTTTCTTCTCAGGGTAGTCAGTTAGGAAACACCGGCCTCATCTAGTCACGCAACCATAGTATCACGAAAAAATTACGTGTAAAAGTGTTATTTAATAACCAATTTGCAAAATAAAGATCATTTATCATTTAACGTGACGATAACGTTTTTTTTTTAAATATATTATGCATATGGTATTAATTAAAAATCTTTCTACGCTATTCACAGTAATTATGTTCTTTATAAAAGTAATAAATTCCATTTATTGGTGACAATTAAGAGATTAATCCACTTATATTTAATGAAGAATCTTTAATCAAATTTTTAATGAAAAGAAAATACAAAACTGCATCCGCTGTAAAAAACAGTAAGTAATCCACATCGAATTCAACTGGATGCGATATGGATTATTTATGTTTTGTTATTATTTATTTACGGTTTAAGTTATCCAGCTACTGGACTGTGAAGGTTAGATAGGCAGTTGCTTCATAATTATAAAACACTAGTACTTTGCTGCATCTAGTTAGACTAAAAGCCAACCCTAATAGACTTGGGAAAGAACTGAGCAGATGAGTCCCTGCATAGGCACATATGAACCCAAACCAATTGTAGCTTTATGCCAAATTTTGCTCAATAAATCAAGGATACCTTAAACATTTGTTGCAACATTTAATCCATATCTACATAAACTAACAAATAAGTCAATGTGACTTAAAGCTTGTATAAATAATTATTCAAAACATTGTTCATATTTCAGTAAACGTTTTAAAGTTGGCAGCAACGAAATTTTGAAAAATGAACTCAAGTATTTTCAAGACAAAATTATATTAGAGCCTCAATAGACGACAGACTTTTAGCATCGGCTATTCACTGCGTTCCGTTTGCGGTTTCTGTTAGTCTAATGTATCGAGCGCGGCTGTAGAAATCGTTCGTCGCAGCTGATCATGTCTAGTATGGACCTTATCAATTTCACGGAAATCGGTACTAAACATATCACTGCCGTTAATAAAAGTAAACAGAATGCTTAATACTCGTTCAGTTTTTGATTAACAGCGGTGTGGTTGGTAGCTCGCTACAAAAATGGAGTGTTTAAAAGAGGATAAAATGTTGAAATTCCATCCGGATACATTGGAAGTTGTGAGAAAAGAAATCAATTTGGAGAAGCCAGGAAGAATTGGAGAAGCTTTAGATATTTTCGAGAACTGGGTGAAAATGCAGCCGCATTTTGTGAAGAAGGATTTCTGTGAGTTTTTTAAATTCGTGTGCCTTGCTTTGGCGAAGGTAAAAGTCGTTAATCTAGTCGGGTAGATTAGGAATCCAAGATTCGTCATGACTATCTCTCAGTCCGTCCGTATGTCATATCCAATTTATACCTATCCATTATTTAAATGTCTAAAACATAGAAAATAAAACAAAATCAAGCAACAATAGCATTTGCATATAGGGGATAATCTCTGTAACTAAAGATCCTATTCCGAAAAAAATCGGTTTAAGGTGCATTATTGTTTAGTGCTATAAACAACAATAATGCACCATAAAACCGATTATTATAGGCTAAGAATTATTTCGAAATCCACGTAGTCGAAGTCACAGGCGAAGCGCTAGTTCTTAATAAAATTAATTATCTTATCGGTCTTAGGAACTGTAAAAATTGACAAAGGTTTTTCATAGTATTTGTATGAATTACAAAGTTATATTTGCGGTTTTTGAAAATATGCTATATCTCAAAAACTGCTAATCCGACCTCGTTCACCCTAATTTTCTTTGAAAGTTTACATTAAGATCTACAGCATATATTTTTTTTTAGATTTTCCCTCATTATTATAGAGGTTACCCCCCCTCTAACCTCTATAATAATGAGGGAGAATCTAAAAAAAGGGGGGCCACATTTTACCACTTTCGAAGGGTATTCATTAAAAAAATATTTATAGTTTCGGAATAAAATGACTGTGACATACGGACAGACGGACAGACAGACAGACAGACATGACGAAACTATAAGGTTTATTGTAAATGATTTTGATTACAAACGTCCTTGGTGAACGAACAAGTCTTTAGCATACCTAATTAACATTCATACCTAATCAGCCTATAATGTTCTTGTTGTGTAGCCGGTTCCCAAACGTTTTTTGCCTTTGTCGTTTTATGATGATGAAAAGTAGATTTTTGAGAAATCGCGTTTCAAGATTCTGCATTCCTACATTACATATATTTTTTTCATATAACATGCTTATTATTTAAGTTAGCCAACCGATATAGTTAGTTAACCGGTTAGTTAACCGGTAGCGAATTTCATTTTGTGCCCATAGCATTTAAAACCTCAGTTTGCAAAAATGTTGGCTTGATTCCTTATATTACTGAGGGTGCGATATTATATCCTTATTGTACACCTTAAGTAGCATTTTTAAGAATATAAAAAGACAATGGGCGTTCTTATCGCACAGGGCGATCTCTTACAGACAACCTTTTCTTTTCATTGATCATAGGCTCGCGTTTGACCACCATATCACCTGATGGTAAGTGATAATGTGGTCGAAGATGGAGCACGCTTGCCTAGAAGTAACCTATTCACTCTTGACTTAAAGACCCCCAAGGTTATAGCGATCAGGAAACACAGACTCCGGCAGGGAATGCCACTCCTTAGCCGTTCGCACAATGAAAGTATTCCCAAAACGTTAATGAACCTTTGGATGAACAGAACTTACAGGAGACAGATGCCTTCCTGGGCTAAACCCACAACATACAACTCTTGAATCGTGCCTATGACTACTGGGCCACCCTGAACTCAATAAAATATAATTATAATAAATAAATTAAATAACATGCAGTTATAAATAATTTATTCACAAAAATTGTAATACAACTATTCATGTCTCGTCGCTATCAATGATACCAAACAGATGAACTTGATTGCACGGCCGGCGCAGTGGTTGAGCTACTGACTGCTGCGTTGCGTATCACAGGTTCAATTCCCGCAACGGGACAAATGTGTTGGCAACACAACATTTAGTTTGTTTATTTGTACAGCATAAAGTCCCAGAGGCTAAATGCATAAAACATTGTCTAATTTATCTGTCACTGTCGTTAGGGGTTGCGGGAATTTTCTGACGAGCCCCGGAACGGATGATTCTTCCACCGAAATAAACAAAGTGGTAATTGAAAGAACAGGGTTGGTTTGTTGGGACCACAAACACATAATTATGTTACACTAGCCTTTGCCCGCGACTTCGTCCGCGTGGGAGGTTCTTCCCGTGTATATCGATCGCACGATCCCGTGGGAATTTTAGAATAAAAAGTAGCCTATGTTTTATTCCATGATGTCAACTATCTACTTACCCAATTTCATTGACATCTGTTTAGTAGTTATCCTGTGATATACCAACAAACATACATACATCCTCACAAACTTTCGCATTTATAATATTTGTAGGATAGGATAGTAGAAAGTAGGATTTTCCCACTGAAAAAAGGCTAGTTCCCTCGTGTTAGTTAAAAAATATCTCAAGAGCGGATAGTCTTCCTCATCTTTTAAACAATAAACTCTAACACAGCAAATACAACATACAATAGATGCAATTGTCGTGTTTCAAATTACGTGGCAATTCCGGCATAAAAAGTAATTTACACTTTGCCCTCCTAAGCTTTATTTTCCTGAGAAAGTCCCATTAAAATTGATTCAGCCGTTTCAGAGATTACCAACAGCTAAAAGATTAAAAAAATATTGTCATGTTTTAGTGTCGAGTGTATAACTTGCACAGTTATTTTGTAATCACGGAAAGACACTTTAATTTTAATTATACGTAGTTATAGTATTTAACTAAGTATTCAAGTGTAAATAAAAAGTGTAAGATATTCACGTCTTTAAACCTAGGTAATTAAACCTATAGTTGAATGCCTTGGTGAATATTCTACAAAGTTCAAGGGCTTATCGTGTTTTCCGAGGCTCAGACGAATCTCGATATACTAGGATGGTCACACATTTGTTTAGAATTGTTATGTAATTTTTTTTATATATTAATTATTAAGCAAGGACCCTAAGTAAGCTTTAGAAGGGATTGATTGAACATGATAATACATACACATATGCTTACAGGGTGACACATAAGCCTTAAAAATATAGCGATATTTCAAGAACGCTTACACCTTATTCTTGCTAAAGAACCGATATCGATGAATCGCACTCTTAGAACTAGACAGTTAGTAAAGATTGTGCCCTATATCACCCTAAGATTAATTGCAAAAACCTCAAAACAAAGAATAACATTGATTTCAGCTCGAGATTACCTGGAAAGGGTCCTGGTCTCAGCGAAAGGCCTGGTGGAGAGAGCAAAAGAGAAGCTAGATAAACAATGCACGTTCAAAACGCTGATGCCGGAATTTTATAATGTCACCGATGTCAAGAAAGGTTTGGAACCATTACAAAAGATTATGTGAGTGTACTATTAACATTGTAACACATTTAATAATTAACCTCTCAAGGACCGCCATTATTTACGTCAACTATTAGTTGAGCCCCGCTGGCACACAAATTTGTTGCCAGCGGGGCTCAACTAATACTGGTTTACTGGCACGTTTTTGTGCCACTGGGGCTGTAGAGGTTAAAATTACATTTTATAAACTACTAGCTTCTGCCCACGACTTCATTCGCGTAGAAGGGTTTTCCCGCGTAAATCCTGATCCCGTGGGAATTTCGGTATAAAAAGTAGTGTATGTGTTACTTCAGGATGTCAACTATCTACATTCCAAAGGATAGTTAAAATGCGTTAATTCGTTTTTGCGTGAAAGAGTAACAAACATCAATATATCCATCCTTACAAACTTTCGCATTTATAATATTTTACAAACAATGTAACCTACAAATTCATGTATAGCATTAAAATACGTTCTCAACGCTGTCGGCTGGTAATCTACCCAAGAAACTGCACTCCTTCTGAACGTATAAACTTTAACTGTTCCTAATTATATATTCCTCCCTTCGCTTAATTTTCATAAAAATGTACAAAAGTTTTAATTTTTTTATTAATCTATACTTAATATTATAAACTGGAAAAGTTTGTTTGTTTGTTTGTTTGCTTGAACGCGCTAATCTTCAAAAGTACAGGGTGGATTTGGATGAAATTTGGTATGGAAGTAGCTTGAAGCTTGAGGAAGGTTATAGGCTACTTTTTACGCGACTGTAAAAAAGGAGAGTTATGTTTTTACCGTGATAGAATCCACGGGAGCGAAGCCCCGCGTGAGTACTAGTATAATATATAGTTACTAGCTAACCCGGAAAACCAATATATTTTTATAGAGTATATTTATTCTTGTGAAAAAAACAATTACCCTACGGACTATTCTCAGAACTACCATTTTCAATCGATTGATAACAACACTGTAAAACAAGAGTTTTATATCTATGTTGCCGGAAATGTACAAAACCTAGGAATTGTATTCAATTCCGAAGCTATTTAGGAAATTTATAAAATATTGTTTCAAAGATTTTTTATATATTTCCTAGGATTTGTATAAAATACCTATATCGTATTAGGAAATGTAAAACCTTTTTAGCAAAAACTTAAACCGTCATTGGCATTTTTCACTTTGCAGTGTTTTTTGGAAGTCAATTTATTTTTTGTTAAAAAGTTTTACTTCTCTTTTTTTAGTTGGCTGATTTGTAATTTACCTAGTTAAAAAAGCCTAAATGTCAACTACTTATAACCTTTTACAAAATATTTCCCGATGCATGGCCGTTAATTGTTGAGGAATTCTCCTGGTACTTCTACATCAGCTTCACATCACCATGCGCATTGTGACGAGCATTTATTGTGTTTGATAACCATATTCAAGTCATCGAATCGGAACCCATGAAATACTTATTAATAAGTAGTTCAGTCGTTCGTTCATTCATATTTTATGGTTTACTAGTAATTAAACCTCAAAAATCAATTACTTATGAATGAAACATGAATGTTTGTATTATATTTCCGATTGCTATTTAGGAAATGTATAGATTTCCAAGGAAATGTGTCTATTTATTTATTTATTTAATTTGGATCTCCAATAAAGAATACACCTTAAAAGCTAAAATAATATATAAGCCGGTCTATTAACATTGTGCTTCTTTAGTTATAGGAGACCACATCATGCATTTAAATTCAAATTTAAATATTTGCAATTTAAATTTAAATATTTAACAATTACAGAAATTATGTAGACAATTATAATTAACAAATACATTTCACAATTAAAATGACATTACTTAACAAGTACCAACTACATTAGTTATAAATTAATAATTATATTTATATGAATTACATTGTTTATTAATTACTAAGTACATTATTTAACAAATACTCATCTAACTTTAACTAAAAAAAGAGAAACAGGCATAAAAATAAAAACAAACTTTTTCTAGAACTAAATAAAAACAAAATAATGATCCTCACAGAGTCACAGACTATTTAAATATTTACTGATTAGTGACCTAAATTTACCCAAAGTGTTACAAAAGATGCCTATGTCATCCGATGAACCCGAGATATTGTTATAATAATGGGTCATCCTTGCAATGGGTGCATGCTTAGCCAGATTTGTTCGGTGCCGTGGTGCTTTGAGTAATGGCCGGGGATAACGTGGGATTCTAGAAGGGACATCTATATGAACTTTGCTTAAAAGATCTGGACAGTCAATCCCGTTGTTGAGCAACTTGTAGATAAATATTAAATCTGATAACGTACGTCGAGATTTAAGAGGCATAAGTTTGAAATGGTTCAGCCTATCTGCGTATGACCTCAAGTTCCTAACTCTAAAACGATAAGCGAGGTGACGAACGAGTTTCTTTTGAATTTTCTCGATTCTATCTGTATGAACCAGGTATATAGGATTCCAAACCGTGCTACAGTATTCCATCTGACTTCAGACATAGCTACTGTATAAGAGGACCACGGTAGATGGTTTTTTAAATTGTTTGGAGGACCGCAGTACAAATCCAAGAGCTCGATAAGCTGAATCAAGCATTTTGTCAATGTGTTCCACAAAACTCAATCTACTGTCCAAATAAACGCCCAGATCTCGGATAACGTTTACTTCCGCCAATGTATTCCGCAGAACCCTGTACGAAGATTGGATTTTGTTATGCTTTCTTGTGAATTTTATATGGTAACATTTTGCGCAATTCAAATTCATTTTGTTACTGGCACACCACTCTGCCAAGTTATCTACATCCTTTTGCAATAGCTGAATATCGGATTCACTTTCAATTATGCGTGTTAATTTTAAGTCGTCCGCAAAAAGGTATGGTGTAGAATTCTTAAACACGAGTGAGTGAGTCATTAACAAAAATATTGAAAAATAATGGTCCCAAATTGGACCCCTGTGGTACACCTGAGGTTGCGAAATATGAGCTAGACTCCTCTCCATTCACAACAACTGATGATGGCCTATTCTCAAGGTATGACCTGCACCAGTCTAGTATGGCGCCGGTGATTCCCAGAGACTGGAGCTTATCTAACAACCTTATGTGATTTACCTTGTCAAAGGCCTTCGAAAAGTCCGTATATATTGCATCTACTTGTAGACCCCTATCCACAGCGGATGCTAAGTCAGTGACATACGCAACAAGGTTTGTGTTCGTAGACTTCTTTCTCATAAAACCGTGCTGACTTTTGATTATGTAATTCTTAACATGATCATACATTACCAGGTACACCAGGGATTCGAAGACATTAGACAATGTACACAGAATTGAGATTGGTCTGTAATTGGAAATCACCTCACGCTTACCATTTTTGTGAATAGGCACAATCTTCGCTCTTTTCCACATAATTGGAAAAATACCCGTTTTCAGTGAGGTGTTATAAATAATTGCCAGAGGAGAAGCCACATAAAGCGCGCATCGTAACCAAAATATTGGGGGAATGTTGTCAGAGCCTGCACCCTTTGATAGGTCAAGTTCAAAGAGTTTTTGACCTACAATTTCCGGAGTTATTGAAAATTCGCTGATGGGGAGACACGGTACCAATGTCTGAGCAATGTTAGTTGTAGAGTTGGCACAATTAAGACTAGGCAGGTCATATACTGAAGCGAATTGCGCAGCAAATAGTTCAGAAATAGCTTTGCTACCGACCGCGCTTACATTACCGCGGGTCATGGCTGGAGGATATGAATTACTACCTTTTCGAAGGTTTTTTATATGTGACCAGAAAAATTTGGGATTGCTCTTTATTTTATTTTCTAACTCATCAATATAATTGTTGTAACATCTTTGTGTAAGTATCTGGCAGTCTTTTCTTAAGTAATTAAATTCGATTATATCTAGTGGATTATTATATTTTTTAATTCTATTATGATATTTCAACTTTTGTTTTAATAATTTTATTAGTTGTTGCGAGTACCATGGCGGATATTTTCCTCGTGTAAACAAGGTATTAGGAACATATTTTTTTATCGTATCAGAAACTATACTATAGAAAATGTCCAACATCTCATTTACATCTTTGCATGTTTTAAATTTATCGTTCCAATATATGTCTTTAAGTATTTTTTAACATATTTTTTTGAAATAATAGGTAGATGTGGTATGATATTCAATGCTGGGTGGTATTTATCTACATTTCTTATTGGGTCAAGGCAATTATTTATGTTTACTTGGTCGAGGTCTGAAAGCACTAAGTCTAGGATCTTATTTTGGAAGTTACTTATCCAGTTAAATTGCTTTAAATTATTCAAAGACAAGAAATCAAGTAGAAGGCTTTTAAGACGACCAGTGCCATATGCAGAAGGTGAACATGACTCATTACTACCATCATCCCGCGTCCAATCAACATAACTCAGGTTAAAATCCCCTACTATTAATGTGGAACTATTGCAGTTTCTATCCATGACTGAGTTACAGTTCTCAATGAAGTGCTCAAAGACTTCAGTTCGTACCGGTGGAGGAAGATAGGTAGCACAGATTTTTAGTGAAGTCACACTTGCATTTGGTTGAGCATCGATAGTAACCCACAAGTCCTCACAGTTGCTTTCCCATTCTGCCATTCTAGATGAACTTAATTTATTTGAAACTGCTATAAGCACTCCACCGCCAGTCTTTTTATGTTTGTTGAAATTAGATGTTTCGCGGTCCCTTCGGTATACCGTATATGAGTGATCAAATAATTCAGAATCAAAAACACCCCTACAAAGCCAAGTTTCTGTTAAGATATTAACATCATACTCACTATTATGTATGTGTTGACGTACTTCAGCTAGGTTGCCACGTAGACCCCTAGTATTTTGGTAATAACATTTTAGAGAATTGAATTTTGAATTAAATAACATTGTAGCATTCTAAAATTACACAGATACAACAACACCTTATTCTAACAGTTTAAGTTTATCGAGATCTCCTATAACTACGCTTTGAGAATTTTCATCCTTCTTTAAGAAGATTCTTCCATTGCGGACCCACACGAACTTGTATCCCAAGTCTTTAGCACGTATTCGCGTCGCCGCGTGAAGTGCCTTATTCTCTGGAGACAGATGTTCTACGACGAATATCGGCACTGGTTTGTCAGCAGCTATGCCAAGATGACTAGAGTTTAGCTTATTATTTAGGTTGGCTTTGTTAAATTTTATGGATGCTGCCAAAAATGTATCTCTCAGTTGAGGGCTGTTGAATTTCACTAGAACAGATCTTGGTCGTGTATTCAGTTTGTCTTTTTTGGCAGTCCTTGTACAAAGCTGAATGTCGGTGTCCTTTATGTCGCACTTCAATACTTTGCTCAGCTGGAGCACAGTGCTCATCAATTTTTCAGTCCTGTGCTCAGGTATACATTGAATCTCAATATTACTTGATCGGGCATGTTGTTCTAGAATGTTCATGCGCGTAGTTATGTCTTTCAGAGAACTTTGAAATACCAAGTTTTCTATTTCGAGTTTCTTTATTTTGGCGGTGTCTAATATAATTTATTTCACACATTTCTTACTTACTTACTACACCTTGAGATTTTAGGAATTATGTACGGTTCCTAGGAATTGTATACAATGACAGATTACATACATTTCCGTTAACATCTATACTAATAATATAAAGAGGTAAAATTTGTTTGTTGTAAGTTTGTATGTAGGGAGTAATCTAGGGAACTAACGATCACATTCTAAAATTAGTTTCATTGGTATTATCGTGTAGTAAGTATATGTGACTACTATATGTTATAAATTATTTCGAAATGCACGAGAACAAAGTCGCAGGCAAAGTGCTAGTATAAGATAAAACTGATTAAATAGATAAAACTGAAAATATTAGATAATATGCAGAATAATCATTGAACATTCTATTTATTTTGACTTCTTCTCAAAGACATTCAATCAGCAATATAATTGCCAACAATGTGTGGGATTGACATGATTAGAATGCGTTCTTGTTAATTACGTATAATGTTGCGCCGCTGGGCAAAAGTTTCCCTCAATTTCTTCCGGTCAGCATAGTTCTACGCCTTTACCCTCCAAGGCTTAGGAAGCCATCCAAGTCATCCCACCCTTTCCTCCGCGATCTACTGTGGCCCCGCTTTGCATATTTATTTCCTTAGTATTAAGTTTCGACTGACATTTTCTTTTTTTTTATTTGCAGACACGCAGCCCATATGCCCCAAATGTCACCTGAACATCACAGAATATACATCGTTAAATTAGTGTCGGAAAATATTGAATCAGGACACGTCTTCAATTTCTACAAGTACCTTATTATGGTAGGTCATTAATTGTTAAACAAGCTTTTGAAGTTTAAAGAGTCATGTTTACACCAGCTGCACAAACACGTTCATAGAGAATATGTATTTAATTTTATTTGATTAACAAATAACTAATTAGGTTATTAAGATTTTTTTTTAAATATTTTCATCACTGACGAAATTATAAAGCTTTAAATTTTATAAATAGAACGAGAAGTCTATACATAGCCTAATATGTCTATAGACTGACGACAAAGTCTAAAGCTCATTCAGCTGCTGTAGGAAAAAGCGTTTTCGCGTGAGAGACAGATATATTCTTTTATAATTGTTATAACTAGTTGGTTCAATCGATTTCTATTCTGTTTTCACTGTATGTTTTATTTTTTGTTTATGTGTATTTTATGTACCAACTCTCATTAGAAAGGAAGTACATTTAATGAACTGAAGAATTCCATAACAATATTTATATAGAACTTCGAAAACCTTTTCAAATTCTAATATGGAATAGGTATGTAGTTGTTATACGTAAGCAAGACTGAATAGGCATTTTATGGGCTCACTTATTCCATCGTAGAGCTCATCTATCGCTTACCATCAGGCAAGATTGAGTTCAAGAGGTGTTCATCTGGAATAATAAAAAAAAAAAAAAAAAATTCTTTCTTATCCAGGTCTGCGAATATATGATGCGTATTGAATATTGCACCGGTTTCCAAGTTATATTGGACTTCTCTGACATAAATATCTTAGCCTTTGTCACTAAGATTAACCCTATGGAGCTGAGACAGATTGTTACCTTGATGATTGTAAGTATACGGTTTCTTATTTTCCAGAGTATTGCACATCCAGTGAAAAAGACGTAACCCTTATAGAATCTCTTTGTTGTTCATTATCTGGCGAGACCTTTTTTTCTCAAGAACGTATAGAGATCATCATTATCACTCGCTTAGCCTTTTCCTGTGTTAGGGTCGGCTTCCAGTCTAGCTGAATGCAGCTTAGTTTTAGTGTTTTGCATGAAGTGACTGCTTATCTGACCTTCACATGGGCATAGACGTAGGATGGGAGGAGGGGCTGGGGGCGTGCCCGCCCCAGAATGGTCTTGATTTTTTTTTTAATGTGGTATAATTATCAAATATGTCCTCCCACCCCGGGCAGGGTGGGAGGGACTATCAGACTTTTACTGACTAAAATCCACGGTGTTCCTTCAATAACCCTTTACGTACCGGGGTCACGGTTATGGAATAAGTCCCACGACCCCGGCAGGCTTCGGCCCTCTGCAGGGGGGGCCTCGTCATGTTGCTGACGCTCTTTGAGGCGCGCGTGGAACACAACGCGCCTTTCGACCCGGGCATGGTCCATGGTCGGACAGCGAGTTGCCCTTTACTCGCTGTCCGCATGCCCGCGCCTACGGTGGCCGGAGATCGTCGGCCGACGTCCGACGCCGTGGGCGTCTACCACTGCGGCTGGGCTGGAGGGAGGACGCCATCCTCTCCCTCACACGGCCCGCCTCCTCCTTCGGAAGCATGACTGCTTCGCAGAAGGAGGCGACCGCTTCCCACTCCCTCTCGCCCCGCAGCATGGCCTCGACCAATGCCGGGCGCGAGAGATCTCCGCCTATCGCCACCGTGAGGACACGTCGGTGCTCTGCCCAGGCGGGGCAGTCTTGCACCGTAGCCCCAGAATGGTCTAGTGCCCAATACTTACTAACAAAACAATTATGCCTGAAAAATGAAAACTGGCCAAGTGCGAGTCGGACTCACCCATGAAAGGGATCCGTATCCAAATATAGATTAGCAAAAAATAACTTTGTTTTTCATAAACTACGAAGTTTGTTCGTCAATCGTTTGTATAAATGGCCAAGTTTATAATATTTGCTGTTTTTGATAATGTTCTATATCACATACACTGAGCTGGCAGTGCCTATCTTATTCAATGTAATTTTCGTTGTAAGTTTTCATTAAGCATAATTATACATACGTTTTAAAATTTTGCACTCTCTTATTTTAAAAGTTTGGAAGTCTTATATCTTTCAAACGATTGACTTTGTGAAGAAATGGTTTTAGAAACTCCGTTCCTTAGCTTTTAATTATTAAGAAACATCAAAAAAGGAGGAGGTTCTTAATTCGACACGTATAAACCCCATATCTATCCAAAAGGACCGAAGACAACATATGGTATGGAGTCTCTATGCAAAGTTCCAGCTCAAAATAAGTGATTGACTCCAAATTCCCACCCATACGCACAAAACGTTTTGGGAATACCTTCATTGTGTGTACGGCTAAGGAGTGGAATTACCTGACGTAGTTTGTGTGTTCCGTCCGAAGAGAATATCCGAACGCACCTTTTTTTGACATAAAGAAATTTGATTTTGACTTTGACACTTGATAGATAACCTTGCTTCCTGTTGGAATAATGTCCGCCCTTTGGGACCTTTTGATTTTGTTGACCGAACATTGTGTTTCCCGATAAGGGTCTTTAAGTCAAGAGTGAATAGATTACTTTTAGGTAAGTGTGCTCTATCTTCGATCACGTCACAACTAACCATCAGGTGAGATGGTGGTCAAACGCGATCCTATTATCATCATAATCATAAACATCAACAAAAAAAATGAATCGAAAGTGACGTGTAAAGAAAAGCAGATTCTATACGAAAACCGAAAGCAAAAACTGCGATGTCAGACCCAGGTCAAACGCTGCAATAATGCCTTAAGGCAAGGCTTACTAATAATAAGGTATCCGTAACTGTTTGATAGTCTATTCGTGGTATTAATCACTATAGTCTTCTCAGGTTTGATCTGGTAATAACGGCAGATGTTTAGTGTACCGAACTTCGAACAATGATGGCGAAACAGTCCCGACTCCTGAACCGATCTTCACCATTATTTACTCCATTTAATGCTCCATAAAAACGCAAGACATTACACTGTATGAGAAATCGTAACTCTGAAGATGCTGCGGTTAGAAACCATAGGTCATCCTACGTACCAACCAAATCTTGCTCCAATGGTCGTAATTTTTATTCGTGTCAATTTTCAACGATATAAAAAAAATCCCAAGGGGTAGTGTACAGACGCCAGCACATCAAGCTACCCGAAACTGTCAAATTTTCCCAATAAACCTTGAACCTAATTTCTTGAACAATAAAGTTTAAAATCTATTGAAGAAATTTGACAGATTGTTGTAGCTTGATGTGCTGGCGTCTGTACAAAATGCTTTCAAACAGTTTGTTGAATATAGATACCGAGAGTTCTATAGCAAAGACATAAATAACCTTCCGATTAGATGGTAACAATATATAGATAAATGAGTTATGTTACATTTTAGAAAAAAAAAAGAAATTTAAATGTATCGGTTCAAATCAGGAATTTCATACTTTTGTAACGCCTAGTGTAACTTTGTTATTTTATAAAAACGCTATAAAAACAAAGATATTTTCGTTAATCTATACTTCTACGAAACCCTTCATGGCAAGTCCGACTCGCACTTGGCCACTTTTTTTTTACTTTTCAGATTATTCTAGTTGACACTACTGTTGCGATACATGTTGAATTAATTTATGTTTGAAAATTTTCATTTCGTACGGTAAGCGTTAACGCAACTTCGATAAGCGATCAACGCTTCTACCACAAGGGGCCAGCCCCCCCCTGGAAAATATCTCTAGATACGCAAATACCATGGGTTGTGGCTGGGTAACACAATACCCCGGGGCAAGACAAGAGTCCGATTTTCTGCCTTCTGACTACCTGTAGCGACTGTTAAAGATGTTCAAATGACAGCCGGAAATATGGCTTGATATGATTTCCGAGGTACATACAGAGGAATCACTATGTATTAAAATGGAAGCTAGCGGTACATAAATAAATAAATGAAAAATCCCTTTTAATTTCCAGGAAGGTTACAGCTGCAGAATAAAGGGTATACACGTGATCTCATCTTCGAAGATGGTGGACACATTGATGAGTCTGTTGAAGCAAGTGTTCAGTGCAAAACTGGCCAACAGAATGCATCTACTTAAAACCCAAGACTCATTATCAGAATATATCCCCAAAAACATACTACCAAGTGACTACGGTGGCCAGGAGAAATCTCTTTTGGAAATGAATAGTAAGTTGACTCGTTTTTATCAATATTACTGGCCATCATATTTTTTTTTATTTGCTGACAAATTAATTATTTATTTTGTTAAATAGGTGTGTTTACATTTTGATGTACAGTCGCCAGTACATAAAACTATCCGAATCTGTCAAATTTATCCAATTGAGCATGAACCTTATCATGTTGTAATAAAGTTGTAAATCTATTAAATTATTTTGACAGATTAGAGTAGGTTGATGTGCTGGCCACCGCACAATAAAGTGTATTCTATCTATCTATCTATTTCACTCATTCATGCATCATCATCATCTACTTGGTCTTTATCTTTTGCCAACTATATTGGGATTGGCGTCCAGTCTAACTAGATGCAGCTAAATACTAGTATTTCTGAGCTCCACAACCCAGTAACTGGGTTGCACAATAAACTTTGGCAAGACCACTGTCAGATTTTCTGGCTACTCGTAACGACTGTCAAAGATGTACAAGAGAGTTCCAACAGCAATGAATAACTAAAGCTTAATAGAAACCTGAAAACAGCAAAAGACAGAGATATGGGAAGCCATATTTTTTTTATCCTGTAGTCTTTTATTAATAAATGGGTTTAATTAGTAAAAAATGTAAATAGAAAAAAATGGTAATTCCATAATCACTACATGTAGAAGAAGTCCCCCACCGCGTCTGTCAGTCTTTCTATGTGAACACGATAAGCTTAAAACAACGAAATAGATTTTCAGACGGTTTCCACTAATGGACGGAGTGATTTACGAGGAAGGTTTAACTGTATAATTAATTAAGCTTTTGTGTAAACTGGCGGAAATATGACGTTGTTTGTTGAAGATGTTTGAAAAAATCACTCTGAGCTTTTGGCATCCGCCGCAAAACATATTCATTTTCTCTAGTTTTTTTTTTAACTATTAACCTAATTCTCTCTAGTTTTTAGGCCTGAAATATCAACTCGTAGCTAATTATTTTGTGTTGTAATCTATGATATCGTTGTGAGCAGTATATTTATAAAGCTGATACAAATCCATTAAAAGCCAAATTCCCGCATCGGTTTTATTTCGTAACGTAGCATTATAGCATAATGGATCAATAAACTTTCCTCTGCTGAGAATTGGGACTTCTCTCCGGGCCGCATGGACTCCTGTGTCCCAGCATTAAGTTTTCATTTAAGCATAAAATTAAAAACCACTAAGTA
This sequence comes from Tholera decimalis, assembly GCA_943138885.2. Classification (NCBI taxonomy): domain Eukaryota; kingdom Metazoa; phylum Arthropoda; class Insecta; order Lepidoptera; family Noctuidae; genus Tholera; species Tholera decimalis. The sequence goes on from OW964568.2 coordinate 8,534,089, forward strand.
CGTAAGGGGCTGTTATTCTTAATTTGGTCTTCGTCATAATTATTATGAGCTGTCTTAACCAGAAAGATTATTATAAATGACCACATTTATTTGTTTATTATTTAAGCATATGTATTTTATTAATATTATATATTTATTAGTATTAAATATATTATTTCATTCCATTTTCTCGTACACCCACCACAAAATGTTTTTTTGTATCCCAAAGGTTGTCTGGTAGAGAATGTCTTCTGTATTAAGTCAACCATTGTACATAAAGTTTAGATAAATAAATATTCTAGGCTCGTTATGTCTCATACTAGCTAACCCAGCAAACGTGTTTAAAACGTTTTTTTTTGATGTCCTATGTGAATAAATAAATTAAACTAAACTATCATAAACTAGCTTCAGACCGCGACTTCATCCACGTTCTCGTTCCCGATCATTTTTTCAAAAACAAACCTCCTGACAATAAGGAACTCAGCAAAAATAAAATTACCAAATTGTTTGCAGTCGTTCCGAAATTATGCACGTACATACATTTCGGAAATTCCTTTTTTGTTTATATTGATTTTGAATATTTCTTTCCCATTACAGAAGAGTGGTTAGCAGCCGTGAGCGCCAAAGAGTTTCTAGACTACATGAACGAGATGAAAAACGCCAATACAAACGAATCATGCAGACAATCTAATAAATTCAACGAGAAATATATTGGCATGCCCGGTTCCTTCAGGGCTTTGAGTGTAGATTAAGTTATACAAAGTAAATTTATGCAATGCTTATTTTAGTCAACTACGCTTGTACTTCTAGACTTTTAATTGTTGTGGCCGAAGAAAAACTTACATTGTATCTGTGATAATGTCTCTATAGCCACCCATTTTCTGCCAAATGTATGCACATGCAGAAGGTGCGATAATGAAATATTCATCAACAAAAGAAGGGAAAGAAGATAATTCCGACCAGCCTTGTGATCGAGAAGTCACGGGTTCGAACCCCACCCATTACACTCTTGTCGTGCACCCACTCTAGACACAAGCTTAGTTGGAAAGGTTAACAATATTGCTAATAATGTGAATTCTGCCACATTACTTAAATCTTTAAATAAATAAAAATAAAAACGACATGTATCGGACTGATGTTGAGTCACCAGCAGTTTATTCGTGCCTAAGCGATCAATGATTTTGAGTTAGTTTTGGATTGCATGTTGCAATACCGCAAACATTACGTGTGCGATTTACCGCCTCCCATACGATCGCTGAAAAGAAAGCATATGTTTAAATTACATTTAAAAAAGTATATTTTAGAAAAACAAAAGCTTGAACAACAATTTTATAAATTATACAATAATATGTAAGCAATATACTCACAACAAGTTTATAACAAACGCACGCGGTTCGAGGCGGCATGGCATTCTACGCAGTGACATGAGGCTACTTAGATACAGTACTTACGCTCCAGTCTACACTTCTCATTATATAAATACACAAAACATATTATACGAAACACGAAGTACATATATCACGCATCACGTGACCGTCATGGGACTTGTGTTTCACAATTTATTACGATATTTATTTATTTTACTGAATTTATTTAATATTATTTTATCAATTATTTAAGTAATATAATTTACCAGACTTCCGTTCGTCATATTTTTAAGGCAACCACTGAAAACCAGCGCCGTGTTGTGGGCATGCCCATGGCATAGCATTATGCTGAGTGGGAGCCATGTTGCCACGACCATGACGTGCATTTGCCTTGTTTTTTGTTATTTCCTTTTTCTTCGCAAATTGTCAATATCTAAATCTCAAGTCTTAAGGAACTAAATAAGTTTTTAATATTGTTAGTATGTCGTTTGTCTGTTGGCAATAAATACTTTTTCTTTCTTCTTCTTTCGTATGTTTTCACAAGGAAGGCGGCGCTGTATCTACTCGAAAAAAAAAATGTTTAAGGTTGAACTAACACAAAATATTGTCCAAAAATATTAATATTTCAATATCCTTAGCTCCAGTAGAAAAAGTTATACCTTCTGATTTTATCAAAAAGTTCTTTTATAATATACATTATTTGAATGGTCAAATTCCAATGGCCTGATTTATGTTAATACATTTTATTATTTCGGAAGGGAACGCACATTCATAATATTTATGTTATTAATTTGTAAATAATAATTGTATTTTTTTATTAATGACTAGCATCCGTCACAAGGTCGTGGGTTCGATTCCCACCTAGGACAAATGTTTGTGTGATGAGCACGGTCATTTGTTCTTTGTCTGAGTGTAATTTATCTATAATATGTATGTATTTAGAAATATATATGTATGTTTATCAGTTATCTAGTACCCATACCACAAGCTCTGCTTAGTTTGGGACTAGATGGCGTTGTGTGAAAAAGTTGTGGAATATTATTATATTATATTATTATATTATCCGCCCGCGTCTTCGTCCGCGTGGAACGAAAATCCCCCGATTTTGAAACATTTTTCATTACTGCTCCGCTCCTATTGGTCTTAGCGTGATGACATATAGCCTATAGCCTCCCTCGTTAAATTGTATATCTAACACTGAAAAAAATTTTCAAATCAGAACCGTAGTTCCTGAGATTAGCGCGTTCAAGCAAACAAGCAAACAAACAAACTCTTCAGCTTTATAATATTAGTATAGATAGGCTCGCGTGGCCACTATTTTACCTAATGGTAAGCGATGATGTAGTCGAAGATGAAGCACGCTTACCTAGAAGTAACCTACTGACTCTCTTTTTCCGGTTGGGAAATCATCAAATGACTTCTCCCGCTCTGAGAGGAGCGAAAGGGATTTTCAGACCGCTCAGACTAAAAACCCACCCTGCTCCTTCAGTAGCCCTTGCATTCCGGGGCCGCGGTATCTCGTTAGAACATTCCCGCGACCCCGGAAGAACCTATTGACTCTAGATTTTGTAAACAGTTGAAACAGAATATGAATTCACAAATTAACAGTTTATTTAAGAGTTGAAACAATTACATATTTCTCTACTGAGTACAGGACATTTTCTGTAGCAGATATACAATGGACTTCGACACACGTTGTAAGAATTTTTCCAACTTTCAAAAATGACTATGTAAAGAATAGGAAGCTAGCTTCCTAGGCGCAAATTACATTATTATCTATTATTCAGTTAACTAACATATATATAAATTAAATAGTTCCAACACTGTGTGTTATGTTACTTCTATATACTTATAATAAATCTGTAAAGAGGTCAATTCTGTACATGAAATATATTTCCAAAATAACTATCAGGGGGTGATTAGGGATCGACACTGATGCCAAAAATGCAATCAGTAAAATTTTTGTACGTCTGTCTGTCTGTCTGTCTGTATAACCGTTATAGAAACAAAAACTACTCGACGGATTTTAACGAAACTTGGTACAATTATTTATCATACTCCTGAGCTGGTTATAGTATACTTTTCATCACACTACAATCAATATTAGCAGAGCAGTGAAGGGAAATGTTGGGAAAACGGGAGAAGTTACTCCATTTTTTAAGCTTTCGCCACGTGTGCAACCTTAATGGTTAAAGCTACACAGAAATCATTTCATGACGGAAATGTTCTCCTTAAAATTATATAAAAAATATCCCACGACAGCATATGCTGCAGTATGTGCATGTTGCTGGAGTAGATCTCGGTGTCAGTTGTCTCTCGCATGGTCTGTTGTACGTCGCTCTGTCCCGGGTTAGCAGTTCTAGAAATCTTTATGTTCACGTGCCGGACAGGTCAACTTTCAACATAGTTTACCCGGAAGCTTTGCGCTGAAGTATTTTCGTTCTATAGGTACTTAAGCCTCATGTGAACGTGATCTAAACAATATTACCAATACATTAACTTAATAACACACAAGGAGTTACACGCTGACGGCGGCTGATGGAGTCGCGCGCACAGCTATTAACAATAATATTGTGCGGTTCCGTACTGCGATATTTTTCAACTGTAGTATAGATTGACATATTATATTTCCCTACTAAATTACGAAAGTTAATCTGTCTATTACATCACACATAAATCACTGAACCGTGAGGAAGGACATAGGCTACTTTTTTTTTACTAAAAACGACGGAAACGCGGACGAAGTCGCGGGCAACAGCTATCTATACTAATAATATAAGGCTGAAGAGTTTGTTTGTTTGTTTGAACGTGATAATCTCAGGAACTTCTGCTTCGAATTGAAAAATTATTTTTTAATTAAATATTCAATTTATAGAGAAAGGCTATAGGCTATATATCATTACGCTAAGGCCAATAGGAGCGGAGCGCCAATGAAGAATGCTTCAAAATCGGGGTTAAATTTAACGTTAGCCCAAAGTAACTATTCCACGCGGACGAAGTCGCGGGCAAAAGCTAGTTAGTAAATAAATGAATTATTATTATACAATTCACCATTGGACATTTTGTGTAGCATAAAGTTTTAATAAATAAATGCGCAGACGCATTATATCGCTAGACATGTCCAGTCTAGAAATAACATAGCTTGGCAGCTTTCTTAAATAAAACATATTTTATTCCTTTTTATTTTGAAGCTTAAAGGTGGAATGCAAGTATGTATAGGTAATATAATGAGTCCCCGTAAAATTGAAAAACTGCTAAATATAATCTATCTCGCGATATTGTAATCAATGGACAAATTGTGATCCGTACCAGACTGCTTGCAATTTAACGGATTATTTATCGATAAGTTATAACCCAACGAGCACATTAGTGGAAAAAGCAGCCTATTTTGTTACTTTGGGCTGCAAAATAGCGGTTTAAGGGTTCAAAAAGCAGTTCAAAGTTGCATATCTGCATCCGTAAACGTCTATAGCTATAAAAGTTACTTAAGGTGCTATAAGCTGAATCAAATACTACCCTAGCCTTCACAGTAGTCCACGGTAGAACTCATTTACCACTTACACCTTTATATGAGAGTTGCGAAGGTCATTCTGCCACTCAGAGCTGCACAGTGGTTTCCATTGTAACTTTTATAGGTTATAGTTATAGTAACCACTATTATACTACTATAAGTTTCATTATAGAAATAATAGAAACCCTTATGCATACTATAGCTACAAACAATCATCAGTGTAACTAAGGCCTTTAGTAGCAATAGTCATTCCTTTCAGGCTCAATCCATTCGCCATTTTACAGCCGCTTTTGTAGCTATTATAAAACATTTAATAAAAATGGATGCTAAACGAATAAGTACGTAACTAGATCTTATAACCTCAAAAACCGGAAAATAGGAGCTTTTTGTCGCTGTGAGTTGCACTAGGGGAACAAAAATCACTGGAAGCGTTAGAAGGGTGAAAATTAGCGCTATGATTCTCAAAAGGGAGTTATTAGAGCTAAAACTGCAGGTTATGACTACATTACAATGACGCCATGATTTTTTAAGAAAACTTATAATTCACTTGCAAAATTGAGTTGATATACATTGCTTTTTCAGTTAAATTTGCATTAAATGTACCGGTAAACAATCGGCCACTTGCGAATAGTAAGTTATCGACACGTAAAATACGGAAATAAAATTTATTCTGTACCTATAACAAATAAAAAAATATCACATATCTTTTTTTAAATTTTTAAATATCATAAAATCGCGTTAAAATTACTCGAAAATTATCTTATATATCTACAGTAAACTGGACAGCGTATTAAGTATCTTTATATATCTTGCTAATACAGAATACAAACTTTTACTTCTTTTTGTTTTATTTTCATGATGGCGACGAAAACACTTTACCAAAATATTACGAATAATGTCAACTGAAGATATACAATAAAGAACTATAATCAATTCATTCGTTCAAAGTAGTTCAAAATCATTCAAAAGTAGCGCTACTAGAGCATTAGTATAGCGTTAATAAATCGTTATAGCTATTAAGGAACCTTTATGCAACCGTTGTGCAGGTTAAATGGAACTTTAGGTTGCATAAAATGGCGCCCAAATAGCGCTAAAGCGGCTGCTTTAAGTCTGTAGTAGACGCTCTAGCGCTTACGTCTATTACCATAAGTAATAATCGGATACGCTCCAAAGCCCTAATGCAGCCCATTTGTGCTATTTGGGAATCTATCGAACTGAAACTGTTTGCTTACAATACTTTCCTCGATAAATTGGCAATTTTCCAAAAGTAAACGATTAGTATCATCAACATTTTATATGTATATGTAAATGAAGGAGGACGGTATTCATAGTGTAATGAAGTAAAGCCAAATAAATGACGATTTGTAAAGAATACTGTGTTTTATTTGATTAGAACCTCGTGGCTATATAATAACAGCTGCACAGTTCGATTTTCAAGGATAAGAAATGGTGCTTCGTGCTTTCCAATGTTGGTCTGTGGATGAGTTACCATCTCAACATATCAAGTTATGTCAGTGCCTCGGCTGGCATCTTTAGCCGTAGACAGTCAGTGTCCTTGTACATCTTTGACACTTGTTATACCTTTTGATATCGTGTTCCCCAGTTACTGGGTTGTGGAGGTCTGATAAGCCACGCTCTGAAACACTAGTATTCGGCTACATATAGTTAGACTGGAAGTCAACCCTAACATAGTTAGGAAAAGAGAAATGCGTTGTGTTCCACGCGTTCCACAAAAAGCAATCAACACCACTGACGTGACGGGGCGATAGGATCAAAGCCTGCTGGGCTGCGGAAATGTTCTAACTAGATACAGCGATCCTGAAACGTAAGTGCAGCTGAAGGACGAAGTGGGAAGCGGTCGCCTCCTTCTGCGAAGCAATCATGCTATCGAAGGAGGAGGCGGGCCGCGTGAGGGAGACGATAGCGTCCTCCCTCCAGCCCAGCCGTAGTGGTAGACGCCCACGGCGTCGGACGTCGTCCGATGATCTCCGGCCACCGTAGGCGCGGGCATGCGGACAGCGAGTAAAGGGCAACTCGCTGTCCGACCATGGACCATGCCCGGGTCGACGGCGCGTTGTGTTCCACGCGCGCCTCAAAGAGCGTCAGCAAGATGACGAGGCCCCGCCTATAGAGGTCCGAGGCCTGCCCGGGTCGTGGGACTTATCCCATTACCGTGACCCCGGTACGTAAAGGGCTATTGAAGAAATACCGTGGATTTTACTCAGTACAAGTCTGACAGTCCCTCCGGCCCTGCTCGGGGTGGGAGGACTCATCTGATGATTTTACTACGTTAAAAAAAAAGTGCAGCTGAAGGAATCATGGGCAGATCCAGGGGGTTATGGAGGTTATGACCCCCCCTGAGCTGGGTTCAAGACTAGGTGGACCGCTAATAATTAAAATTGTTAAACATCAATAATAATATAATAATATTCCACAACTTTCACACAACGCCATCTAGTCCCAAACTAAGCAGAGCTTGTGCTATAAGTACTAGACAACCGATAAACATACATATGTTTCTAAATACATACATATTATATATAAATTACACCCAGACAAAGAACAAATGATCATGCTCATCACACAAATATTTGTTCTGGGTGGGAATCGAACCCACGACCCTGCGCATAGCAGTCAGGGCCACTGACCACTAGACCAACAGGCCTGTCATACAATGTTTTTATATATTTTTTGTCACAATATAGATTTTATTTAAGTACTTTCAATATTTCATTTATTTAATATACTTTGTTCGAGTGCAAAACTGCAAACGCATTATTCGGGAACGAATGCATCGAAAATTTGAATTTTACTGCGCCACCACACCGCCACGTCTGCCACGGCCGCCGCCTTGCACGCGCTTTGTTTCGACCTTAATGTCTTGCTAGATCTAATCTCAATCGGAACAACTATAGTAATAAGTTAAAAAACTTCTGACTTTATTATAAAACGGTTTCTGGCCTTATTTTAAATTGCGATATTCAGATGTACCCTAATATAAGATTTTTTATGTATTATGGCTACACTACCTGTTAGTGTAGCGACAGTAGAAAGATCTTTCTCTACGTTACGAAAAATCAAATCGTGGCTAAGAGCTTCAATGTTTGGAGAACGTCTAACCGGACTGGCATTTCTGCACGTCCATGATTATGATGATGATGTTGATCCTAGCCGATTTTGGCTACGGCGACTGTATCTTGGCTATTTTATTCAAACATTAGAGCTTGGTTGTTCAGCTCTCCGACGGTGCGCTCGTTGGTGACTGGCGTACCCACATTTCGCTGAGAATACCATGTTTCAAGTAGGTCACGTTAACACACCGTTCGCACGATGATAGTGTATGGCCGCTGGTGGTCTGGCCTTCAACTCGTCTCGTTTTTTGTACAAATCTGCTCATCGTAGCAATTCAAAATCAGAGATTTGCAAATTAATGAGACGTCTCCAATACAAACGTTGAGCTGCTTTGTGCTGCCATAGAGGTGGCATCCTTATATGTTAGGTACTGTCCACCCTGTTGACGTTTGCCATATTTGAGTTCTGAGAAGAAGATGCGTTTAGCCAATCTGTCGTCCAAAATTCGCGATACGTGTTCACTCTAGCGCAGCTGGTGGCTCACAGGTAGGTCTCGATACCTCCGACGTTTCGGAAGAACATCCGTGTTTCAGACACATTCTTGCCACCGGATGTTCATTATATCTCGCAGACTCTTTAAGTGATACCTGTCGAGAGCGCGAATGTGCTTACGGTACAGGACCCATGTTTCAGACGAATAGAAAAAAATTTGAGAGCACAATAGCCATTTATACACTTTTATTTTGGTGGATAGCTTAATCTCATGCAACCAGAAAACTTAAGATCGCTGTTTACCAAAAGCAGCAACAGCAGCTCCTACTATCTCTGCGTCTAAGTCACACTTTGACGTAATAGTGCTTCCAAGCTATTTGAATCTATTGACTTGGCTTAATATAATTATTGTCTCCAAAAGACACATTAAGTGGTAACATCGTCATGTAGCCCTCCTGTTGCCATCACTTAGGTTTTCAGATATTAATTTTAAGCCCAAACTTAGTGCATACCTCATTTAAATTGGTCATAAGATTTTGAAGGCCACTTGCGGAATCTGTGACGAAACATAGATAGATAGAATATACTTTATATACTATATTGTACACGAAAATTTAAACATATCTATTTAAAAATATTGCTTATACTATGGCTTATTTACTTGCTTATTTTAACATAAATCGTCGGCGTACATAATCTCAGTTATAAGTGTATTTTCTTAGTCGCTTTTAGTCTCTTAGGGTTGAAAAGACCACCATACGTGACAAACTTAAGGTACCTTCAGTGAGATCCCTTAAGGCTTCACGCACAGTAACAAAAATATAACGTGAACAAAGTTGGTGCCAATACACATCCCTATTTAACTCCACAGCTTTTACTTTAAAGCACTTAGGTACATCTTCTTCCACCCGCATACGCAACAACAGTTTCCACATGATCTGGTGTAACTCTACACCTCCATACTTCAGCATTTCGCCGCAGAAATTATCTACGCATACTGCTTTCTTATTCTGCTGTTGCCTGATGGCCGTTGTGTCTTCCTCCAAAGTAATAGGTTCAAGTAACTCTTCCCTAGGTTTAGTTTGCTTGAGGGAATTAACGTAAGTTATATCAGCAGAGTGATCAACATTCAGAAGGTCATTAAAATGTTGAGCCCAGCGTTACAAGATATCGTCCTTGTTAGCGAGAGATACTCCATCTAGTGACTTTAACGATACGTTTACATTTTTCTTGGTACCTATGACTCTATGAATCTCGTTATAAAATGCACTTAGCCGTTGTGTATATATATCCGCTGTAAGAATTTAGCCTTATCTTACCACCACTTATCTTTTGCATCTCTCGTTAGTCTTCTTAATCTTGAAGTGCTTTCCTTGATTCGTTTGAGTAAGTTTCCATTGCTAGTATTATTGTGCTGCATATTAAGTAGCTGATGGTGACCGCTTAGTGTACTTGTAATCGTATCGTCATTCTCATCAAACCAGTCATCCAATTTAGTGTTTCTATTCCCAGATTCAAGAGCTTGTTACCATGACAAAAGATGTTACGGACTGCCAAATTGTCTCCAGGTCATCATTTTCAACATTCAAGGAATTAAGAGCTTCATTTAACTCGCTAACATAGACTTCCCTTTTCTAAATATGCTGAAAATTGACACTTTCTAAAAGGAATGGCTTGACCACGTCCATAAAAACGTACCTATTGAAGTAGAAGAAGTATTGCAAGCCTACCACAATCTTTTACGAAACAATCTTATTTCAAGAGAGTTTTGTTTCAAGCTTACAATAACATTACTCATATTCGTACCATGACCTTCATCGTTCAATATTGTTTTATTCCTGCTTAGTGCTGGGAAAGAATGAACTATTTGTAAGATTTGTCTATTGCCTGCTATAGTAGAAAAGAAACAACGCTATATGAATTATATACCGCTGTCCTTTTCATTAGTTTTCACACGTTGGTCCGAATCGCTGCAACGAAGTATGGTCTTTGAGCAAAATATTATTTTCTTTTACTTAAAAAATATTACTTAGCATTAGAATCTATTTTTATGAGTAATTTCCATGAAATTGACAAAAATATTAAAAGATTTTGCTTTGAAAAATGATAAAACAATTAAATAAAATTAAAATAAGCTACGGCTAAGTTGTGATATGATATGAATAAGAACAAAATGTGTTCCTATCTGGAACGCAATTTGAAACTCGATGTGACGATTATTTTGTTTTCAAGTGGTTGTTAGTGGTTGAACTTATTATAATATATTTTGATCTAACTGGCTACAAAGTCGACATGGAATCAAGGTAAGGTAAATACGTTTACTCAGTGAATACGATTTAAAACAAAGAAATATTTTTCTGTAATGTTTTGACGAAGATAGTTCGAACCATTGTGTGGTCAGACTGTGATTAGTGTTTAATTATTAATTTTGCAGCCGAAGAGTTAATCGGGTTTTCGGGCGGCAGCTAGAGATACTCTGGGAATTTTTAATTTCAAACAAATCTATAGCTACTGCGCATAATCTCTCTCTACAAACCAAGGAGTAGGTACTCACGAAGAAAGTGGCAAGAGATTGCGGAAATATTGAACTCGCAAGGTGAAGGCGTTCATAAAGATTGGGCTGGCTGGAGCAAAGTAACTATATCACTTTTTATTTTGTCAATTTAAATTATGTAGATACATATAATATATCAATATTAAATTAAATAATATTTATTTCATTACTGGGTAGATTACAAGGCCAAACTTAAAAAGCGGGTTGCTGTTTTACGGACTTCTCATGTGCAGTCTAGGGGAGGGCCTTCCACTGAGAGGCCCTTGAAAAGTCCTCTAAATACAGGGAGAAGATATTGGCCAGGGTTTGCCAGGTGTTCAGGTGGAAATAGTAAGAAAACATGAGTAAACGCAAATAGCTGTGAAATATTTACCTGTTTTTATTAATTTGTTACTATTAATGTATGGAAACATGAAATATCACTAATTAGAGACTTAAAATATTAATAAGTAGCTACGCCCCGCGGTTTCACCCGCATAAATCTCGATCCCGTGGCTTTATCGGGATAAACAGTATCCTATGTGTTAATCCAGGTTACAAACTATCTGTGTGCCAAATCTTATCCAAATCCATTTAGTAGTTTTTGCGTGAAATGGTAACAAAAATCCACACATACAGACTTGTAATATTGCCAAATTAATCAAAACAGCGAAATATTTGAGTTATTTGCGATGTTACCCACTTTCAGAATGCACGCTCTTTAGCATCATTTATAATATTAAAAACATAACTCTTATACTTTCTCTTTGTAGCCTCCAGAGATTGGCGCTGCTATAATAGATGCGGATGTACAAGATTCCCCTGCTTCAGAATCCATCCTACAAAATGTCCATTCGCTCCTATATCCAACAGTCCTTTTACCTAACCAAAATGTAAATTTTGAGCCCATCTTAAACCCACCGCCTCAAAATGTACCTCTGGAACTTATAGTCCAAGATCCACCAGCTCGCTCCTCCCGCAGAACTCCTACCTTGCTGCCCGCGACGTTGAAGGCGCCTCCACAGTCACTGGAGGCTGCCAGACGAGCGCTCGTCCGTTCCACACAACTACACGCCGAGTCTGCTGTGAGGATTGACAGCATTTGGAAATACAGCAACGAGGATTGAAAGGTACAAAACTTAAATATGTCTACCTTCTTTAAATCGCCGATAAACTATATAGGTACTATCCAGAAGTGAGTTTAGAATTATTTTTTTTCACAACTTTCACACAACGCCATCTAGTCCCAAACTAAGCAGAGCTTGTGCTATGAGTACTAGTTATAGACAACTGATAAACATACATATATATATCTAAATACATAGATACATATTATAGATAAATTACACCCAGACAAAGAAGAAATGATCGTGCTCATCACACAACCATTTATCCTAGGTGAGAATCGAACCCACGACCTTGCACATAGATATTAATAGAATTTGTTTTTTTTTAATGTGTCTACTATGACATAAGTAAAAAAAAGTTAAAATAAAAATCAAGTTTAATTAAACAAACATAAAAATACAGTAAAAAGACGGTGTAACTTAAAAAATATATAAATGAAAATAAAATATTGTATATTTTGTGTTTCAGGATCTTAAATGCCACCTTTCCCACAACCGCTGTACAAGAGAATCACGAGTAGCCAAACCCTACTGCAGAGCGATATTATTACGACGTGGCTGCTCACTCACATCTCTCTTCACGTCTTGTTGCTATAATTGGACTCCTTGAAGCACATCTTCATTGTCCAATTGTTCCACAGATACGTTAGCCCTATTGCAAATATTGTGTAATATAACACAAGCATTTATAATAGAGCCAGCTATTTCTGGTAAATAGTGTAAGACTCTGTGAACAAGTAAGCAACGAAAACGTGCTTTGAGAAGCCCAATAGTGCGCTCAACGATATTCCTTGCACGACATGCAAGTCAGTGTAGTGTGCTTCCGGTGAGTCAAGTGCCGCATCCAGTATTGGTGTCATCATGGTCTTTTTCAAAGTACATCCGGAATCTCCTATTGAAAACAAAGTTAATTTAAATTATTATTGACCAAAGTTTTAAGTTGAATTCAAATACAAAATATTTTTAATAAAAGATCAAATGGATGCAATACACACCAAGAAACCAAGTATCTTCTGTGTTGCTAAGATCTTCCAAGTGAGCTCTTAGTGGATGAAGAGCCCATATAAAAGAATCATGAGTTGCACCACCATGACTTGCATCTACACTTATTTTTGCATGTCCGCATCACAAACCTGAAAATGTTTAAATTAATATCTGAAAGACTGTAAAGTGCCATATTTATAGTATAACTTAAGACTTGTATGTATGATCTCTTATGTTACGTAATAACTGAGTAGAGAACTTTTTACATTTTTGTTTAAAATTACTCGTTTTTGTTACTTTATTTTCTATACTGTATAATCAAACACTTACCAATTGAACATTCAATGAATGGTAATGCTTCCGACAGAAGTAGCGCTCCTCATATAGTACTGGGCGTGCTATAGCTACATGGGTACAATCTATACAACCCAGAACCCCGGGTATCCGAAATTTATTGTAAAATCTGCAACAAATAAGTTAATTTAAAATCTGCAATAGATGGTATTTTGTTACAAATATACCTTAGTAACTAATAAATAAAATAAAGAATTTAAAATCACCAGTAATGATGATAATATTTAACTCTTTATTACAGTACTTTATACCATATATTGTAATAAAAAAAGGTATATACTTACTCCATTGACAGGCCCGTTGGTATAGTGGTCAGTGGCCCTGACTGCTATGCGCAAGGTCGTGGGTTCGATTCCCACCTAGGACAAATGTTTGTGTGATGAGCACGGTCATTTGTTCTTTGTCTGGGTGTAATTTATCTATAATATGTATGTATTTAGAAATATATATGTATGTTTATCAGTTGTCTAGTACCCATACCACAAGCTCTGCTTAGTTTGGGACTAGATGGCGTTGTGTGTGAAAAAGTTGTGGAATATATTGTGGAATATATTTTAATTCTGTTGCGTTCTTGATCATTCACTGGAAATTTGATATATTTCTGTCTCATCTGCAGTGAGTTAAGACATGCAGTAACCTGTGCGATGACTGAAGAGACAGTCTGCTGAGCCACAAAATGACCCTCACTACTGCCTACTGGATGTTGGTATGAACCAGTTGCATAAAATGATAATGCAATTAACACCTAGACAAAAGTAATATAACTTAGTAAGTATATAGGTACATAAACGTGGTAAATGACAAATATACAATACACTGTTTTAGTGGTATTCGTGGTAGAAATAAGGTTATATTACCTTCGTCTCTACAGACAAGTCTGTAGATTTTGTAGGGTTCTTCAACATTTGCCTCAAGTCATTGCACAGGTTATATGCTAGAACCTTTGTCAGTCTGTATCGCTTAACAAACTCAGCTTCGTCTAAATTGAAGGGGTCCAATTCCTTTCGTAGCTGCACACGACGCCGCTTTCTTGTATTCTTAACTTCTGTGTTGTCAGCTTCCAAAAACTCAAATATTTCGTATCCATTCGCCATCTAGAATCAAACAATAAATGAATTACCTATGTACTAAAATCTCTACATACATAATTCATTCAGCAAGTTTACGTAAATAAATATATTTAACTTACTTTATATGCCACGAAAATATTCTTAGTTAATATAAATTTGCAAAACAATAATATTTCCGTCAAATCCGAGGAACTTTTTTAAGATTGCTAAATTTGACACTAAAACAATATTGCTAGTTGTCAAAAGTCACGTCATGGTACGAATTGAATGAACTTTTAGAGGTGACGTCACCAAAATCGCTAATAATATAACATTGTTTCAACATTAAAGTAAGGTTATTTTAAGGACGTCATGGTACGAAAAGTCAAAGTAAGATTATAATAATACTGTTATAAGAGCTGGTGGTAGGCCCCCTGATATTAATCAATAAAATACGTACTATTTACTTGTATCTATTGTTATCAAAATTAAATTATAACTTCTTGTGACTTGACCATATCTAGTTACCCAGCAGGCTTTGACCCTATCGCCCCGTCACGTCAGTGGTGTTGATTGCTTTTTGTGGAACGCGTGGAACACAACGCATTTCTCTTTTCCTAACTATCTTAGGGTTGACTTCCAGTCTAACTATATGTAGCCGAATACTAGTGTTTCAGAGCGTGGCTTATCAGACCTCCACAACCCAGTAACTGGGGAACACGATATCAAAAGGTATAACAAGTGTCAAAGATGTACAAGGACACTGACTGTCTACGGCTAAAGATGTTAGCCGAGGCACTGACTAATCTTGATATGTTGAGATGGTAACTCATCCACTAACCAACATTGGAAAGCACAAAGCACCATTTATTAACCTTGAAGATCGATCTGTGTAGCTGTCATTATATAGCCATGAGGTTCTAGTCAAATAAAACACAGTATTCTTTACAAATCGTCATTTATTTGGCTTTACTTCATTACACTATGAGTACCTTCCTCCTCCATTTACAAATTCATATAAAATGTTGATGATACTAACCGTTTATCTTTGGAAAACTGCCAATTTATCGAGGAAAATATTGTAAGCAAACAGTTTCAGTTCGATAGATTATAACTTATCGCTAAATAATCCGTTAAATTGCAAGCAGTCTGGTACGGACCACAATTTATCCATTGATGACAATATCGCGTGATAGATTATATTTCACAGTTTTTTAATTTTACGGGGACACATTATATTACCTACCTACTTGCTTCTCACCCTTAAGCTACAAAATAAAAAGCAATAAAATATGTTTGAAGCCTGAAGCGTTGCGATGAAGCGTGCTTCATCTTCGACTACATCATCGCTTACCATTGGGTGAGATAGTGACCACACGAGAGCCTATTACCAATAAAAAAATACAATTATTTATTTACAAACTAATAAAATAACAAAATGTATAAAACAGGCCATTGGCATTTGACCATTCAAATAATGTATATTATAAAAGAAGCATCACTTTTTAATAAATTCAGAAGGTATAACTTTTTCTACTTGAGCTAAGGATATTGAAAAATTAATATTTTTGGACTAAATTTTGTGTTAGTTCAACCTTAAACATTTTTTTTTCGAGCAGATACAGCGTCGCCTTCCTTGCGGAAACATACGCACACGTAATGTTTGCGGTATTGCAACATGCAATCCAGACCTAACTTAAAATCATTGATCGCTTAGGCGCGAATAAACTGCTGGCGAGTCAACATCAGTCCGACACATGTCGTTTTTATTTTTATTTATTTAAAGAGAGCTAGTAATGTGAGCAGAATTCATTTTACTAGCAACCTTGTTAACCGTTCCAAGTAAGCTTGTGTCTAGAGTGGGTTCACGACAAGAGTGTACTAGGTGGGGTTCGAATCCGTGACTTTTCGATCACAAGGCCGGTCGGAATTATCTTCCTTCCCTTCTTTTGTTGATGACTATTGTATTATCGCACCTTCTGCATGTGCATACATTTGACAGAGAATGGGTGGCGATTGAGACATTATCACAGATACAGGGTAAGTTTTTCTTCCACAGCAATTAAAAGTCTAGAAGTACAAGTTTAGTTAACTAAAATAAGCATTGCATAACTTTACTTTGTATAACTTAATCTAAATTCAAAGCCCTGAAGGAACCGGGCATGCCAATATATTTCTCGTTGAACTTATTTGATTGTCTGTATGATTCGTTTGTTTTGGCGTTGTTCATCTCGCTCATGTAGTCTAGAAACTCTTCGGCGCTGACGGCTGCTAACCACTCTTCTGTAATGTGAAAAAAATATTCAAAATCAATATAAAAAAGGAATTTCCGAAATGTATGTACGCGCATAACTTCGGAACGACTGCACCCAGAGTTCCTTATTGTCAGGAGGTTTGGTTTTGAAAAAATGTTCGGGAACGAGAAAGGTGTCGCCTATAAAAATGTGGCCCGAAAAGAAGTCCTAAGTCGAAGGAGTGGAAAGTTTATAGATCGATGCTATAATGCTACGTTACGAAAAAAACCGGTGCGGGAATATGGCTTTCAACTGATTTGTATCAGTTTTATAAATACTGCTCACAACAATATCATAGACTACAACACAAAATAGTTAGCTACAAGATGATATTTCAGGTATAAAAACTACACAGAATTAGGTTAATAGTTTTAAAAAAAATCTAGAGACAATGAGTACGTTTTGCGACGGATGCCAAAAGCTCAGAGTTGGCGTGATATTTCAAACATCTTCAACAAACATCGTCATATTTCCGCCAGTTTACACAAAAGCTTAATTAATTATACAGTTAAACCTTCCTCGTAAATCACTCCAACCATTAGTGAAACCGTCTGAAAATCCATTTAATTCTTTTAATCTTATCATGTTCATATAGATAGACAGACAGACGCGGTGGGGGACTTTTTATAACATGTAGTGATTGTGGAATAACCAAACTTTTCATTTACAAATTAAACCGATTTATTAATAAAAGATTACAAGATAAAAAAATAATGGCTTCCCATATTAAAGTCTTGCTATTCTTAGGTTTATATTAAGCTTTAGTTATTATTTATTTATTTATTATATACTTTATTGTACACCTTACAATATTTCATTTGATACAAAAAATTAAAACTTGTGTACAATGGGCGGTCTTATCGCTCAGGGCGATCTCTTACAGACAACCTTTGGATTGACAAAACTAAAGGAGACAGATTTAGGGCTGTCAGTGTACAAACAACATAAATAATATTCATTGAAACAATGATATAAAATACATATAATTAAATACAAAAATATACTATATATACTAATCTAGACACGCGGGAGCGTGTCAAGCCAAGTACTGGCGCGCAGCTCACCGTGTCACGAACCATTTGGAGCCACTTTTGAGCCCCTCATAACTCGAAAACTATTTCACCTAAACTTGTCAAATTTGGCTCATATATTGAGACTGGCAAGATACATATGTATTCCAAATTTTATGAACATATCTCAAACGGTTATTTAGATATTAACGTCGAAAAATCGTCATTTTTATGACTGACCTATAGATCAAAACTATAACCCAGTTCCAGATGACTTAGAAAGTTCAAATTTGGTATGCAGATAGGTAATTAGGTGAATACAAAGGAAAAAATCAGAAACTGGTAATTTTTTATCATTTTATTATAATTTTCACTTAACTTATAATTAGTGCCTGTAAATCTCTATATGTGGATTTTAAGATCTTTACGTGAATATATAACGAGTTTAATACTAGCCTTAATTTTTTTTAATCCGAATATTTCCGTTTTTGTACTTATAAATAAGAATACAGTAAATTTTCGTATTTATTAGGCGTAACTAACCGTATTCTACAACCACTAGCGCCACCTATTATCTTAGAGGGTCACTACACCATGGAGGCACAACGCGTAAAAAGAATTCCGGATACTGAATGGGCAATTCACTCAAACATTTCAAAGGTACAAGAAAATATAGAAAATAACACAAAAAGGACAATTATACCCCGTAAACGTAGGAAAATACAGTAGTTTAACAAAAAACCATTTAGCATTAATTTTGTTATAAATAAGTACCTACTAAGTACTCATTTATGTACAAAAAGTAATGATATCCCATCAAAAACATAAATGTGAAATGAGAGCCAAGTTCAATATTGTGATATATGCCTTGGTTGTTGACTTCAACGACAAAAGAAGTGAAATCTAAACGGGTGCCAAGTTCAATGGTCAGTCCTGAAATTTATTTATAACAACATAAAATATCATTTATTCTTATAACTTAGGAGAATATATTGTAGCTAAGGTCTGACTTGGCTAGTTTTCATATACGAATTATATTATAGCCTTCGCAAGTTCTAAACCTGTTATTTGTCGGTTCTTATTTTATTATTCCGAAAATTTGGCTTGCTGGTAGAAACTAACCATCGAACATAATAATTCGTATATAAGAACTAGCCAGGTCAGACCTTAGGCTACAATATATTCTCCTAAGTTATAAGAATAAATGATATTTTATGTTGTTATAAATAAATTTCAGGACTGACCATTGAACTTGGCACCCGTTTAGATTTCACTTCTTTTGTCGTTGAAGTCAACAACCAAGGCATATATCACAATATTGAACTTGGCTCTCATTTCACATTTATGTTTTTGATGGGTAAATATTACATGCACAGTTGAGGAAGAAGGGGAAAAGCTACAGGGAAAGATAATGCTCCTTCACCATTATTTTGAACGCTGGTAGCGTTTGAGCACGCCTCGCTTCTATGGGTAATGAATTCCACAAATGAGCTGTTTGTAGTAAAAGTTTTGTCAAAGAAAGAAGTGGAATGCATACGAATACTTAACTTTAAATTTTCCGTTGATCTCAATGATCTAGAATGTGTGTCACAGAGGAACTGAAAAGATCCTTGAGATAAAAAAAAACCGGTCAAGTGCGTGTCGGGCCACGCGCAGTGTAGGGTTCCGTAGTTTTTATAACAGCCAAGTGCGTGTCGTATTCGCTGACTGATCGTTTCGTACCATGCTCTAACTAAAAGCCAAACATGACTACCTAACTAATTTGACTTCCTATACAAATCCTCACCTGATCCGACAATTTTGCACGGAAAGTTTCAATTTTTTTTAGAGATTTGTATAAAACTTGTCATAGCCGGTGTTTTGAATTTAAATACGGACACAGAGCTACACTACTCAATCGTCACAAGAAGCTAGCACGATACAACTGGCGCTTAGCGCCATCTATCGACATTTCTATAGAGTTGTTCGAAATTTTCGAGTCAAATACAATTGGTCGACTATTACACGTAAACTTGTAAAGCCCACTTATGTGTGATAGTTTTCCTTTAAATTTCGTTATATATAGGTACTACTGCCGTGACATTTGAATTTCTACCTATAACCGTTTAGTTGATAGAGGGGGTGGACACTTGACTCTAACGAAAATTGGTACTTTAAAGCTTGATAAGTCACGAACGGTTTATTTAATCAAAAAACGGTCTTACGAAACCCCTAATATTTTTGAAACACCTACCCAACGATATCCTACACTAAAGGGAAGAACGAAAAAAAAAATCATCCCACTTTACATGTATGGGAGGTACCCTAAATAATTGTTTTTTTCAAAATTTTATTTTACCACTTTTTTGACGTCATTAACGTGTATACTCATGCCAAAGTACAACTTTCTAGTACCAATAGTTTTTGAGCTAAACCGCGGACAGACGGACAGACAGACGGACATGGCGAAACTATCAGGGTTCCTTGTTGACTGCGGAACCCTAAAAAGGAGTAAAAGTGCTGTGACCAGGCCGGAAACCAGATTGGAATGGATTCAGGAGATTATACTTAGAAAGGAACGAGCTGAGTTGTTGGTGGACAAGCTTTTCAAGGACTTTGGAAAGGAATGGGAGAATAGAAATGGGTCGGTAGTCAGAAAAAGATGCAGGACGAGTTTTTTTAGGTAAAGGGATAATTTGAGCGTCTTTCCAGGCTTGTGGAAAGACACTACTGGAAATCGAGAAATTAAGGATATATAGAATGACCGGAAGAATGTTATCAAGGATGGGAATGATCATCTTACGGCTGACACAGTCACTACCCACAGCGTTAGACGTAATCGACACAATACTCCTTTTAACATCACAAGCAGTAAATTGACTTATGACAAAAGAAGAATAATCAGGTATCGGAAGGTTAGAAAGATAACTTAGAGTAGCAGCTTTAGTAGCCCCATCAATTGGAGGCAAAGTAGAAAAATGACTATTAAGAGAGTTTAAGTCAATGTTTTTATGAATCGTTTCATGGAACTTTTTCCCGATACCTAGTGATTTGAGAAATTTCCAGACCTTAGCTGGATCACTATTTTGAACCGAATTATGGATGTGTTGGCATTTAGCATTTCTACACACCTTGCTGCAGTGATTTCTAATTGAGATGAATTTCTCCCTGTTGATGTCACTGGGTGTAACTTTAAACTTAAATTTCGCCGCTGCTTTTTTATGTATTAAAAGTTTAATTTCATCCCTCTGCCAAGGCGCCGGAAGATGCTTAACCCTCACAGCTCGAATAGGTGCATGTCTGACGTACAGCTGAATTAGTGCAGAAGTCAGAAAATCAACCTGCTCGTCGACCGATGAAAATGCAACCAAAGGCATCCAGTCAATGTTGTTGGCATCCTCTCGAAGACAACCAATGTACATCCTATCAAAATTGCGAAGCAGAATTGTTTTGGACTTATGCTTAAGGGGGCGAATTTTATAGGATGTGAAAATTAGATCATGATAGGAAAAGGCGTCAGCTGAAGATTGACCATGCTGAGCGACGTGATCAAGAGATGAGACAAAAATAAGATCAAGTAGTGAAGGAACAGAGTTAGGAAAATGGTGAGTGGCGCCAAGATCAAGAATGGAGAGATTGGTTGACTTTACTATGTGAGAAAGAGAATTGGAACGAGTGTCTTTTTTAAGGAGGTATGTATAAAAGTCAGCCATTATTATACTATGACTGTAAGATGGAATTAAGGTTTTTAAAATACGCTCCAAGGAAGAAAAGAAATTAATTCGAAGAGAAGGGCTGTAGTAAACTCCAAGGAGAATTTTAGAGTGGTGAAGTTCAATTTCAATGAAAAGATGTTCACCAGCGTTCGGAGAGGGTGGCTGTGCGGACATGTTAATAATAGAAAAAAACTTTTTATCAAAAAATTAAACCGACTCCCAAAAAACACTGCAAAGTGAAAAATAACTTTAATTTCGGTAGTCGGTGTCTTTAGTTTTGTTTTTTCGTTTTTGGCACCGACTTCCGAAATTAAAGTTATTTTTCACTTTGCAGTGTTTTTTGGGAGTCGGTTTAATTTTTTGATAAAAAGTTTTTTTTTCACTCTTTTTAGTTGGATGATTTTTAATTTACCTAGTTACAAGAGCCTAAATGTCAACTACTTATAACCTTTTACAAAATATTGCTTTTCCCAATGCTGGGCCGTTAATTGTTGAGGAGTTCTCCTGGTACTTCACCATCAGCTCTACATCACCATATGCATTGTGACGAGCATAAAGTGCTTAACATCCATATTCAAGTAATCGAATCGCAATCCACTTAATACTTATTATTGAGTAGTTTCGGCGGCCATCTGTGGTCTTCATCATCAGTTCCACTTCCCCAAATGGTACTTTTTGAGAGCAACTGCACAAGTTACTATAAGAAATACCCAAAACTCCATAGGTGTGCCTATAATATTTGAAGAGTTCCCTCGATTTCTCCAGGATCCCATCATCAGATCCTGACTTTGGTGATAATGGTACCAATTTCGAAGTATACCCATTCGAACAAAAAAAGAATTTTCCAAATCGGTTCAGCTGTCTTCGAGTACTCGATGATCATACATAAAAAAAAAAAAAAAAAAAAAAAATATACGCGTCGAATTGATAACCTCCTCTTTTGGTCGTCGGTTGAAAAGGAAATATAATCACGAAGATAAATGGCCACCCCGCCACCACCACCGACTGCGTGGTCATTCCTGATAAGTTGAAAACCTGGAAGAGAGTA
Organism: Tholera decimalis; assembly: GCA_943138885.2. Lineage (NCBI taxonomy): Eukaryota > Metazoa > Arthropoda > Insecta > Lepidoptera > Noctuidae > Tholera > Tholera decimalis. The sequence continues at coordinate 8,556,604 of OW964568.2, forward strand.
AGAAGAAGAGGGAAAACAAGGTTTTAACCATGATTCGGAAACTAGGATAGCATGAATATACTTACAGTCAAAACAGGCCAGCATTTCGGGGAAATGAGCCAGAATACTTTGGGCGTTAATGTGGACCACATTAAAGTTCTTGGCCCATACCATTAATATAGTTTCAAACTCAAATGGGTCCCGCCTGCTTCCAACTTTTATTTAATTTAAAATGGGCTTGTTTTTATTAGCTTTTCAGTTAGTTTTAGTATAAGGTTGCAGTCGGGTTTTTAAATTTTTTTAATTACTTTTTTATTTCCAGCTTTTTAGTTTACAAATGTGAAAGATTTCGCAGACGATTTAGTTCTTGATACGTGTTTTTTACGATTTGTCACTTTGAATTACTTTTAACCATATAAGTTGTATATATATTTGTAATCACCTTTTAAAACCCTTTATTTTGATACCCCACTCGATAGGTTTTGAGAAAAAAAACTTTTATGAAGGCATAATATGGCGCCAAAAATCCGCTATTTTGGTTTTTTTTTATTTTGATATACCCAGTGTCACTTTCACAGTCAATACAAATCTAACGATACCTCTCAACCTAAAATCCGTCGAGCCGTTCAGGCCACAGAGCGTGCCAAACAATTATACATACATACATACTCTCGAAAAACATAATCCTCCTTCTGGCGCAGTCGGGTAAAAAATAGACACCAGTGTTTCGCATAAAGAAGGAACACTTACAAAGCTTTCATCATTACTGGTCTAGAGAATAAAAAGTATCAGAATCACTGCTGCAGCCAGGGCTGAGCATAGATATATGAATTAAAAATAAATAAATACTTAAAAACAATAATTAACGCGGTTAGCTATAAATTTACGTCCACCTGCCAGTTGTGTATAACACGAGAGTAAAAATAAAAATAACTTGAAAAACAATTTAGATTATGTAGTCCAGGCACATAATATCATATTAGATACAATTTCACTAACAAAAGTAAATAAACAAATAACAAAAAGTAGGAGCGTGTAACGGAGCTGAATTATAACAATTGTTTCAGATATATAAATATTTAGTGCACAGACATGGAACGCAAATAAAAATTTAAAAAGTGACAGATTCGACTTCAAGTAATTGACAATGATATTCCTTGACATAACATAGTGTATTACATTCTCTTTGCCTTGACATAAGATTATTTTAACCGACTTCAAAAAAAGGAGGTTCTCAATTCGTCTTGAACTTTTTTTTTTAATGTATGTTACCTCATAACTCGGAGACGGCTGGACCGATTTGAAAAATTCTTTTTGCATTTGAATGGGTATACTTTCTAGTTGGTTACGTTGTTACGAAATCAGGATCTGATGATGGGATCCTGGAGAAATCGAGGGAACTCTTCAAATATTATAGGCACACCTATAGCGTTTTGGATATTTATATTGGTACCTTGAGCAGTTGCTTCCGAAAAGTACCATTTGGGGAAGTTGAACTGATGATTAAGACCACAGATGGCCACTGAAACTCCTCAATAATAAATATTTCTGGATTGCGTTTCGATTACTTGAGTACGGATGTTAAACACTTTATGCTCGTCACAATACATATGGTGATGTAGAGCTGACGGTCAAGTACCAGGAGAACTCCTCGAAAATTAACGGCTATGCATCGTGAAAAGCAACATTTTGTAAAAGGTGATAAGTTGTTGACTTTATGGCTTTTGTAACTAGATAAATTACAAACCGACCCAATAAAAAGCGAGAAATTTTTTTTTTTTGCAATTTATAGAACCGCCTTCCATATCAAAACCAAAGCCAAAAATAACTTTAATTTCGGAAGGGGTGAAAAAAAAAAATCCAAAACCAATATCACCGACTTCCGAAAATAAAGTTATTTTTGGCTTTGTAGTGTTTTGATATGGAAGTCGGTTCTATTTTTTGCATATATTATTTTTAACTTAATCTTTTGTACATCTTTGACAGTCGTTACGAGTAGTCAGAAAATCTGACAGTGGTCTTGTCAAAGTTTATCGTGTTACCCAGTTACTGGGTTGTGGAGCTCAGTAATACTAGTATTTAGCTGCATCCAGTTAGACTGGACGCCGACCCCAATATAGTTTGCAAAAGACCAAGTAGATGTAGATGATGCAAGAATGAATTAAATACATAGATAGATAGAATAAACATGATTGTACACCAAAATCTAAACACACCTATTTAACAAATATAAATAATTAATTTGTCAACAAACAAAAAAAAATGAGTTGGCCAGTAATATTGATAAAAACAAGTCAACTTACTATTCATTTCCAAAAGAGATTTCTCCTGGCCACCGTAGTCACTTGATAGTATTTTTTTCGGGATATATTCTGATAATGAGTCGTGGGTTTTATGTAAATGTATCCTGTTGGCCAGTTTTGCGCTGAACACTTGCTTCAACAGAGTCATCAATGTGCCCACCATTTTCGAAGGTGAGATCACGTGTATACCCTTTATTCTGCAGCTGTAACCTTCCTGGAAATAAAAAAGGATTTTTCATTTATTTATTTATGTACCACTAGCTTCTATTTTAACGTATGGAGACTCCTCTGTGCCTCGGGAAGCATATCGAGCCATAATTCCGGCTGTCAACATGTTTGAACAAATTTAACAGTCGCTACAGGTAGTCAGAAGGCAGAAAATCAGACTCTTGTGTTGCCAAGGGTTATTGTATTACCTAGCCACAATCCATGTGCATTAGCGTATCTAGAGATATTTTTCAGGGAGGGGCCTGGCCCCCAGTGGTAGAAGCGTTGATCGCTTATCGAAGTTGCGTTAACGCTAAATGTATGAAAAGAAAAATTTCACATGAATTAATTCAACATGTATCGCAACAGTAGTGTCAACCAGAATAATCTGAAAAGTCAATAAAAGTGGCCAAGTACAAGTCGGACTTACCATAAAGGGTTTCGTAGAAGCAAGTATAGATTAACGAAAATATCTTTTTTTTTATAGCGTTTTTATAAATTATCAAAGTTACACTAGGCGTTAAAAAAGTATGTAATTGCTGATTTGAACCGAAAAATTTAAATTCCTTTTTTTTTCTAAAATGTAACATACTTATTTAATCAACATATTTAAACTCATTATCTATACATTGTTGCCATCTAATCGGAAGGTTATTTATGCGAGAGAACTCTCTGGATCTAGATTCAACAAACTGTTTGAAAGCATTTTGTACACTGCCTCTTGGGAATAATTTTATTTTCTTGTTGAAAATTGACACGAAAATAAAATACGCCCATTGGAGTAAGGTCTGTTTAGTACGTAGGATGACCTATGGTTTCTAACCGCAGCAACTTCAGAGTTACGACTTCTCATGCAGTGCTTGCGTTATCATGGAGCATTAAATGGAGAAAATAACGGTGAAGACCGGTTCATGAGTCGGGGCTGTTTCGCCATCATTGTTCAAAGTTTGGCACACTTAACATCTGCCGTTATTGCCAGATCAAACCTGAGAAGGCAATAGTGATTAACACCACGAATAGACTACCAAACAGTAACCATTACCTTATTATTAAAAAGCTTTGCGTTTGTCCTGGGGCTGCCATCACATTTTTTGCTTTCGATTTTCGTAAGGAATCTGTTTATCGTCACATGTTACTTTTGATTCATTTTTTTTATTGATATTAGGCTCGCCTTTAACATCTCAGTTGATGATTAGTGGTGACGTGGATGAAGATGGAGCACGCTTGCCTAAAATTAACCTATTCACTCTAGACTTAAAGACCCTTAGGTTATAGCTAACGGGAAACAAAGACTCCGGCAGGGAATTCCAATACTTAACAATTCCCAAAACGTTTTGTGCGTATGGGTGGGATATCCACCAAGTAACGATGGCGCATCGCCGTATGTCTTGTAGTCCGATGATAGAACGGGCTTGGTAGAATTGGGTTGTGTAATTCCATCGCACACTCTCCGAAATTTAACCGATAGAAACTAGGATTCCCAACTTTTTTCATGCTAGTTGAGCCTTAGCCACGATAAACGGACCAAAATTGAGGGTGGAAGTTAGAGTTATCCCAAGAAGCTCAATACGATCGGTTATCGCCACGGTTACACCACGGAAAGTAAGAGCCGGTTCGAATTTGTTCCTTTTTGTGGAGAAGAGAGACACCTGGGTCTTAGCTGCATTAAACGTGACCAAGTTGGCATCGCCCCATTCGGAGACAGCCTTCATTTACAAGTTCAACTGCCCAACCATGTCTTCACGGGAGACTACATCTGAGAACCACCAGCGCGCTCTGGACAGATATCTCTCAGCAACTGTGCTGTTGTCTGCATAGCTAAAATTACCGGGCGTAAGCCGATCATTTATGTACCTACAGCAAGAATAAAGTTGCTGTAATATTCCTTGATTTCTGTACCGATTCAACAAGGCAACTCAAGTTTCAAGACGCGTTTCTTTCTGAACATCAGTCAAATCATGAGGTCCAATCCCATCCCATATTTTTTATCATATTGGTTTCATGCAAATGAATAGTTTAACTCGAATCGGCTTCCAGAATCTCCTTTCATGCTTTAACCCCTATTATTTGCGGTTTTTGAAAATGTGAGGCTCTTCAAGATGTTTGCTTATTTATTGTCACGTTTTCGTGTATGTCTGATTATGGATGTTAAACCTAGGCTCGAGTTGCAATTAAAGCACCTCACCAAGATTTGTGCTTCGTGAATAAGGTAAAAGAGTACGAAAAAATTAATGCAAAATTTCTAAATCTTCATTAAGCAAGTGTAGCCATCACCTGTGTTCCGTATTAATGTGAAGAGACCGTCATATTATCACTTTCTGATGATGAAGTAGATAAGCTAAAATTAAAATGATTGCCAAGTTAAACAGAAATTTAAGTTGGCAATCACAAAAACGCTATGTTCCATCGATGGAAGAAATGCCCCAAAATCTTTTCGGTAAGCAAGTATTTATGTATTTTTTTTTTACATTTCTTGTTATTTTTTGTTTATTCATGTTTTTGTTTTATTGTAGATAAAACGAATGAATGATTGGTAATGATGATTCGATCGATTTTGATTTGATGAATGATGATCGGAAAACATTTCGATTACAACTTCATATTAACGACGGTTTTCTTCAAGAAGATGTATGTTGTTGGAATGATAATGTAGCTTTTCAGGACGCTGAATAAATCGTTTGAAAGTTGTAAATGATACCGCTGAAAAGGCTGTCAAATAAACAGCAGAAGAAGAATAAAAACAGTCCTTGTTGCGTTGTATGTAGGAACATCAATATTTCAATCCGAACTTTAAAAAACTACACTTATGAGAAGTTACCCTAGTTGACTGTTATTCTTTTTTTTTAATAAAGATAATTTTATTATTAAATTTATTTTATTTTAACCCTTATTCAATTAATTTGTTTTATTTGTAATAGTTTTATTGCCGACCCAAATATGAGAACAAGACAAGATTTTCAATAAACTTTGAAGCTCAGCCGGCACGGGTTGCGATCATGCTAGAAAGATGAAATTTTATATTTGAGTATGTTTTAACATTTTTAAAATATATTTGAGGGTATGCCCATAAAAGGGACACATATAATATATGTGTCCCTTATATTATATACGCGTCGAATTAAGAACCTCCCCCTTTTTACCCGAATTCAAAGGAAGGGTTATGTTTTTTAGAAGTTTCTAAAACGATTCCTTCACAAAGTCAATCGTTTGAAAGATATTAGTTTGAAAGGTGTTAGTGTTAAAAGTGTTATTTATAAACAATTTACAAAATAAATATTTCATTTCATTTCATTTCATTTCATATAGATTAAAATAAGTGAGTGCAAAATTTTAAAAATTAAGTATAATTATGCTTAAAGAAAACTTACAACTAAAATTACTTTGAATGAGATAGGCACTGCCAGCTCAGTGTATGTGATATAGAACATTATCAAAAACAGCAAAATATAACCTGGCCATTTATACAAACGATTGACGAACAAACTTCGTAATTTATGAAAAACAAAGTTATTTTTTGCTAATCTATACTTGGATTCAAATCCCTTTCATGGGTGAGTCCGATTCGCGGAAGAAATGCGGGTGTGTGCACGAGTGCGTATCTATTGATTTTATTGAATTGCATGTGTAGTTGTTGTCCCGCCCAGCGCTCAACTGGAGACACATGGTTTCGATATAATTTCGTTAGGCGGCCATATCTCCTTGTTTATTATATCTATGTGTGAAGGTCAGATAATCAGTCACTCCATGCAAAACACTAAAACTCAGCTGCATTCAGTTATACTGGAAGCCGAGCCTAACATAGGAAAAGGCTAAGCGGGTGATAATGATGATCTCTATGCGGCGTTCTTGAGAAAAAAGGTCTCGCCAGATAATGAACAACAAAGAGATTCTATAAGGGTTACGTCTTTTTCACTGGATGTACAATACTCTGAAAAATAAGAAACTGTATACTTACAGTCATCAAGGTAATAATCTGTGTCATCTCAATAGGGTTAATCTTAGTGACAAAAGCTAAGATATTTATATCAGTGTAGTCCACTACAACTTGGAAACCGGCGCAATATTCAGTACGCGTCATATATTCGCAGATCTGGAAAATAAAGAAAATTTTAATATTTTTTTTTTATTATTCCAGATGAACACCTCTTGACCTCAATCTTGCCTGATGGTAAGCGATAGATGAGGTTTACGATAGAACGAGCAAGGCCAAAAATGCCTATTCAGTCTTGCTTACGAATAACAACTACATACCTATTCCATATTAGTTGAAAAGGTTTTTGAAGTTCTATATAAATATGGTTATGTAATTCTTCAGTTCATTAAATGTACTTCCTTTCCAATGAGAGTTAGTACATACAATACATTGAACCAATCAGTTATAACAATTTTAAAGGAATATATCTGTCTCTCTCGCGAAAACGCTTTTTAACACGCTTTTATTAGGTCGACCTGTATGTAACTAACTATGTAATGGAATCGAAGGTAACTAATTTCACCATCTTCCAAGGGTCAAAGCGTAATGGAAATTGGCAGCTGTATGTAGTTCTGATGACAATACAATAATATGGTACTGTCAAACTGATCTGATGATGGTGCTGGAAGATATAAACTAGAACTTCATGATGGAAAATCGTATCATAGATGTTTTGATTTCTTAGAAAAGTCTTGTAATGAACTTTGACCACAATTAGGTTCCAAGGTCTGATGATGAAGCCGGAATATAGGCACTGGCATTCCAAGATGGAATATCGTATCATAGACGTGTTTGCACTTCTGAGAAAGGCCACGTAATAGACTTTGAACACGATCAGGTTTCAAGGTTATAACAAACCTAAAGAAAATCCGTTATCGTTTTCTTATCATTATTTTTTTGTTTTTACGTGCATTTATAAAAGCGTGTTTTTCTAGTGTTTTTTGAACTATTAATTTTAATAAATAGTCCTAAAACTATTTCTAGGGAAATTAAGTTTCGAAAGTTCACCCGGAAAATTCATTACATCGAGAAAATTTGAATATGTTCTTTGTAGCGTTTATAAGAATACATTTTTGCTAGAGACAGACATAATGCGTTGTACTTTCACCGACTTTCTCTCTTAATTCTCACGGTACAGAACGAGTTAGTCTTGATTACTTGTACACAGTAAAGGCTTTTCAAGTTGTCCAGTAGCCGAACAACTTGAAAAACCTTTACTTTATTTCTATAGTAGCTGTATGAGCGTTAGACTTTGTCGTCAGTCTATAGATATAATTATGAGACTATATATAGACTTCTCGTTCTAATTATAAAATTTAAAGCTTTATAACTTCGTCAGTTATGAAAATATTAAAAAAAAAAACTTAATAGCCTAATTACAATTAGTTATTTATTAATCAAATAAAATTAAATGCATATATTCTATGAATGTGTTTGTGCAGCTGGTGTAAACAGGACTCTTTCAACTTCAAAAGCTTGTTTAAAAATTAGTGACCTACCATAATAAGGTACTTGTAGAAATTGGAGACGTGTCCTGATTGCAGATTATCTGACACCAATTTAACGATGAGTACTCTATGATGTTCAGGTGTCAGTTGGGGCATATGGGCTGCTTGTCTGCAAATAAAAAAAATGTCAGTAGAAGTAAGGAAACTAAATAGTACGGAAAAAATATACAAAACGGAGCCACGGTATACCGCGAAGAGAATGGTGTGATGACCTGAATGTCTTCCTAAGCCTCGGAGGGTTGAGGCTTAGAACCATGCTAACCTGAAGAAATTGAGGGAAGCTTTTGGCCAGCTGCGGAAATTTATACACAATAACAACAACGTATTGTAATTATGTCAATCCTACACATTGTAGGCAATTATATTGCTGATTTAATGTAACGACAATTATAGACATTAATTTTGTAGATTTTCCAAGGAAAATAAGTCAAAATAAACAGAATGATCAGTGATTTCTAAAATATAATACAAAAGATAACTTAAATGACAGACTTATTACTTGCCAAATGAATGTTCGAGTTTTATAAGAAAGTAGTACTCACGCGGGGCTTCGCTCCCGTGGATTCTATCACGGTAAAAACATAACTATCCTTTTTTGCAGTCGCGTAAAAAGTAGCATATAACCTTCCTCAAGCTTCAAGCTACTTCCATACCAAATTGCATCCAAATCCACTTAGTAATTTCGAAGATTAGCGCGTTCAAGCAAACAACAATATAAGTAATTTTTGTGGTAGATGATGGACTTTAAAAAATAATAAACAGTGTTTTTTGAAACTTAATTAGTAAGAAGCCATACGAATATATTATATTCTTTTAGGAAAGGATTGTTACCTAATTGTCCCAACGAGAGTCTTAATAAAAAATCGGTTTCTCAGTTTAGCAACGTGTTTCATATATTTTGTGTACAGAAAGCATTCCTTTTATTAACCAACTTTTAAAAAAGAAGAAAGTTATCAATTTGTCACTTATATTATCTTTTTATGTAAGAAGATCAGGATCAGCGATTACTCAAAGACAGCAGGAACGATTTGGAGAATTATTTTTTAGTTTGAAAGGGTTCAAGGTCCCATTGCCATCAAGTCAAGATCTGATGATGGGATCCTAGAGAAATCAAGGGAACTCTTCAAATATTATAGGCACACCTATAGCGATTTGAGTATTTTTATATCAACTTGTGCAGTTTGTGCTTGTGCTTCGGAACTGATGATGAAGACCACAGAAGGCCACCGCAACTAATCAAAACTAAGTTAAGGGTTCCGATTCGATGACTTGAATATGGTTATGAAACACAATATGCTTGTCACAATGCACATGGTGAAGTTAAGCTGATGGTGAAGTTCCGGGAGAACTCCTTAACAATTAACGGCCCTGCATCGGGAAAACCAATATTTTGTAAAAGGTTATAAGTAGTTTACATGCAGGGTTTTCAACTAGGTAAATTACAAACTGGCCAACTAAAGAGTAAGCTAAAACATCTTTACAAAAAATAAATCGACTTCCAAAAAAACAATGCAAGTGAAAAATGTCAATGACAGTTTAAGTTTTTGTTATATAAATAATCTTTGAAACAATATTTTATAAATTTCCTAAATAGCTTTTATACATTTCCGGTAACATAGATACAGAAAACTTGTTTCACAGTATTTGTTATCAATCGTTTGAAATTAGACCGGTAGTTCTGAGAATAGACCATAGGGTAATTATTTATTCACAAGAAAAAATATACTCTATAAAAATATATTGGTTTTGCCGGGTTAGCTAGTAACTATATATTAAATTAATAAGAAATAAAAAAAATGTACCTTTTTATGAAAATTTAGCGAAGGGAGGAATATAGAATTAGGAACCATTAAAGTTTATACGAAGAAGGAGTGCCGTCTCTTGAGTAGATTACCAGTCGACAGCGTTGACGACGAATTTTTTGATGCTATACATTAATTTGTAGGTTACATTGTTTATATCCATACTAATATTATAAATGCGAAAGTCTCTGTCTGTCTGTCTATCTGTTACCTTTCACGTCTGAACCTGGCATGGGAATAGTTTAGGACCCTGGGAAGAACATAGGATAGTTTTTATCCCGATATAAGGTCCCCGTGGGGTATTTTTCGAATTGCACACGGACGCAGTCGCGTGCAAAAGCTGAATTAAATTTGATTTTTAAAATTGGTATGGGAACAGTTTAAGACCCTGGGATAGACAGGATAGTTTTTATCCTGAAAATTATCCCTAAAGGATGTAAAAGGGGTGTTGGAACTTTGTTTCCCCCCTCCAAATTCATTCAAATTGCGTATTCAAGAACCACTCGAAACAATTATTTTTAAACTACACAACTACATGTAGGCCATACAAATCTTTGTTTAGGGCCGGGGAACCCACGTTATGCACCAGTTAACCATTACGCCACCTTTGTCGGTAAAATTTTAACCAATCAATTTAATATACGAATCATTTCTATTTTAAAATCTGGGCAATATGCGGCTGCCCTTTTGAAAATAGGAGAAGATCGTGTCGCAACAGATATCAACGGGATGATTTAATTGAGCTCTGAATTCTGTAACATAGTCCAAGATACAGATAATTTATTAAACCACGTTTATTCGGATTTGAAAACAAATATGAGGGATAGTATGGCTGCGTGAAAGAACAATTTTGGCACCGACTAACTAAATTGTAGGGCAGATCAACGAAAAGATTACGTCTCATGTGGATTGTGATTTTGTCAAGTATCTGTCCGTCGACAATGTCATGGATATTGAGCAAGTGATGTCGTACCTTGTAGAGTTTGTGAACTCCCTGGAATTGTCAGGGTATCCCATCACATTATTTGAGGCTTAAACTTGGTGTCCCAGTCCTGTTGATGCGTAATCTGAACTACAAATTACACACCTTGGACGCAATGTTGTTCAAGCAATAATTATGACAGGAACAGCAAGCGGTGAAAAAGTATTTATTCTTCGCATTCCAATAATCCCGACCGATTTGTCATTCCGGTTCAAAAAACTCAAATTTCTCATCAAAGCAGCATTCGCAATGACCATAAACATAGCTCAAGGACAGACACGAAAGTCGCAGGTGTACATTTAGAAAAAGACTGCTTTTCCCATGGGCAAACTGTATGTGGCGTCCTCACGAGTATCAGGCTCACAAAATCGACACGTTTTAGCCAAGGACAGGAAAACCAGAAACTTAGTATAGACAAATGTATTGTAAACTACTTTTTGGTTTTATAAAAAGATAAATTTTAAATACTAACTGTCTGTCTATTATTGGAGACGGATGTACCCTGGTGATGGTTTTTTAAATATTAGATGCGTTTATTAACCACCCAAAAAGGTGCGATACACCTTTTTGGCAACAAGAATGATTGGCAAAGTGTAAATTACGCGGGCAAAGTCGCGGGCAAAAGCTAGTAATATTATAAATGTGAAAGTTTGTAAGGATGGATGAATGGATGTTTGTTACTCTTCACGAAAAAACGACTGAAAGTATTTTAATGAAATTTGTTTCCACGGGATCGAGATTTGCGCGGGAAAACCCTTCCACGCGGATGAAGTCGCGGGAAGAAGCTAGTAGTTTATAAAATGTAATTTTAATTATTAAATGTGTCACAATGTTAATAGTACACTCACATAACCTCTTGTAATGGTTCCAAATCTTTCTTGACATCGGTGACATTAAAAAACTCGGGCATCAGCGTTTTGAACGTGCATAATTTATCTAGCTTTTCTTTTGCTCTCTCCACCAGGCCTTTCGCCGAGATCAGGACCCTTTCCAGGTAATCTCGAGCTGAAATCAATATTATTCTTTGTTTAAGGTTTTTGTTTCTCTAATCTTTACTAACTGTCTAGTTCTAAGAGTGCGATTCATTGATATCGGTTCTTTAGTTTGCAAGAATAAGGTGTAAGCGTTCTTGAAATATCGCTGTATTTATAAGGCTTATGTGTCACCTTGTAAGTGTATGTATATATATTATCATGTTCAATCAATCCCTTCTAAAGCTTACTTAGTGTCCTTGCTTAATCTATTCTATTATTATATATTATTGCTTTATCTAAAGTTTGTTTGTTGGCTTGAACGCGCTAATCTTCGAAAGTACTGGGTGGATTTGGATGCAATTTGGTATGGAAGTAGCTTGAAGCTTGAGGACGGTTATAGGCTACTTTTTACGCGATAGAAAAAGGAGAGTTATGTTTTTACCATGATAGAATCCACGGGAGCAAAGCCCTGCGTGAGTACTAGTAAATAATATATGAACTGACCAACGAGTCAATTTTAACCTATTGTGTCCTTCCAGAAAGGTAGTCCATAAAAATCCGAAGTGCGTATTCCCATATTTTCCATCTTCGTCAGAAGGTGTGGAACAGAGACAGTGTCAAATGCTTCCGTAAAGTCAATAGATATACCCAAACTTTTTTGTTGGCCGTCTAGAATGATTGCAATTTGATCCACAAGAGAAGCAACAGCATCTTCTGTAGATATTCCAATTCGGAAACCAAACTGATTTTGGTGCTAAAATATTGTACTCCACCAAAAATTATTACAGTCGTGAGTTTAAACCTTTTTCGAGGACCTTAGACATGACGGGCAATACGGATATTGGTCTATAATTATTGACACTGTCTCTGTCGTGGGAACAGTGGTCTTAAAGACAAAATGGACAATAGCCCTTTTAAAACATTTGGGAAAAATACCACTGGACATAGAGATGTTGCAAATATGTGTTACCAACGGAAGAAGGCCTTTAGAGCAATTTTGTAGCAATATTGTTGGAATAGACTCCCAACCTTTAGCTGTATCCGATCTCAAGCCACGAATAATTGCTTCTACTTCAATTTCATCCATCGGCATAAGTACAAGAGAGTTTTGTATACTATTGTCCCCCTGTGTCTGAGCACTACCCGACGCAGTATATACTTTTCTAGTATAGGTAGTGAATTGGCACAAATTGGCTATACTAGAAAAGTACTTATTAACCCTATTTATAGACATGACTTTATCGGATCCGATGTTTAAAACTTCACTGGGAGAGTTTTTTGAGCAGTTAGAACCCGTGATGACCTTCCAGGTTCTTTTCGGGTTTTTTTGAGCTTTTTGGAATTCATTTTTTTTCATAAATGTGCTTTAACTTTTTGAGAAGCTTGTTGCAGAAATTACGATACCTGATATAGGTTACTTTCAGTATATGGTTGTCAGGTTTTTTTTTCACCTTTCTTTTGTAATCGCGATTACGGATAGGTACAGCGCACTAGACCAGTAGTCATCCACGGCTTAAAAATCGGAATTTGGCAGATATACGTTGTATAGTAGAATGCCTGAGGATTATTGACTTAACTATGGATACTAACATATCAGTAGCTTGATTAGCATCGCACAAAGCCATTATGGGTGTAAAATCCGTACTTGAGACTTCTGCAAAAACCGATGGGTAATCCACTTTCACAAAAGTATTACAACGTTTAGTGACTTTGTGTGTGGTTGCTATGCTAATTAAAACAGGCACATAGTCTGTAATGTATGTGTACCCTAGATCACTAAATATTAGTCTCACAGGCGACACGGCCCCAACGCATTCGCTGTTTAGGTAAGTTCCTGACACTCCCCCGCCCCACCACGCTCAGTACCCTCCTAAATCCTAATTCAGTGTTTTAGTGCCCCGTGCGCATGCATTACGTACACACGTATTTTACTTCCGGAGTTTTGACACATTGTTAGTCTCACGGACTAATGTTTAGTGATTACGCGTGTAAAGTGAGTCAAGGTAAGCTATGAAAAATTTAGTTTATATATTGACTTCTTGTGTAAATAAAGTGTTTTTTTTTTATTGATTTACGAAAATTTTAATTGCTTTTGTAATATAATTTAAAACATTATCAAACAACGGTGTCATGTATTTTAACAGTGTGCATAGAAAAATATATGTATTTCAAAATATGTAAAGGGTTTTATTCTGTTTTAGATGGATTTGATACGGGATCAAGACAAAATTCTGCAGTTAGTGAATTACTCTGACAATGAGAATGATGACCAACGTCCGTGCCACTTGCTTCAGAACTACTGAAATATCCTTACAAATTAACAATTATTGGAACATTGCGCAATAATAAACGAGAGATACCACAGGAGATGAAAAACACAAAAACAAGGAATATCGGCACTTCAATGTTTGGCTTCGATGCTGAGAAAACCTTGGTTAGCTATAAACCGAAGTCCAACAAAGTAGTTTTTCTTCTATCGACAATGTACGATCAGCCGGACATTAACTCCAGCACGAAGAAACCCGAAATAATACATTTCTATAACAGTACCAAAGGAGCCGTTGATACTGTCGACCAGATTTGTTCTAGTATGAGCTGCAATCGCAAAACAAATAGATGGCCTCAGTGCATATTTTATAATATGCTGAACTAATGTATGATCAATGCGTATGTCATTTATGTATCTAACATGGTACGGCAACGACAAAAACCGCTGAAACGCAGAGCATTCATACAAAAATTAGCCGACGATCTCATTGAGCCATGGTTGCGGGAACGGTATAACACTGTAACTTTGAGAAAGAATATCAAGGCCAGTATCAAAGATATCCTGCAAATTGAAGATGTCGTGGCTACTACTTCTCAAGCACAGCCAAACAAACGAAAAATTTACGCATTTTGCATATTTTTTGCATATTTTTAAAGTGTCTAATAGTTTTTAAGAAGTCTTAATAAATGTCCTCTCATGTTACCTATTTTTTTTAATTAATAAATGTCATTTCAATAAAAATATTGACGTTTCATTTTGTTAGTCCAAATGAGTACTGTTTAGTGACTGTGTAACTCTAAAATATGTTTACTGAGCTAGGGTTAATATAATTGTATCAGTCCGTAGGTGTGACTTTAGTAGAATGTGGTCCAGGCAGCTTTTACCACGCGTTGGAAAATTATGGGTGGTTAGCAACCAGTGTAAAGCAGTTAAATTAAGATACTCGTGAGCCTGCGAATTTAAATCTATTGGAATGATATTAAAGTTGATATTACCAACAAGAACCACGTTTTTATAATTTGACATTGAGGAGAGTACGTTATCAAGACCAAGAAGAAAGTTATCAATATTGCGTGTGCAGGGGGGACGATACAGAGCAATTATCACAAGCTCATAAGTTTTTATTTTACAAATCAAGCAGTTAGCATCTAATATTATTGGTTCTGATACCACATGAGATATTGTTGATTTGATGTAAACAATAACACCGTAATTTTGGTTTGTCACGTTTTTTGTGGAAAAGCTTACATAACCGTTCAGAATAGGAAAAGTTGGTGTTTTACTGAGCCAGCACTCCGATAGGACTAATATTTCTGGTAGCACACTAATATCGTTTAATAATACGGTGAGCTCGTCAAAGTTACGATTTACGTTGCGTATGTTGATATGCAATATCTTTATCGTGTTACTGGTTACATTTAGAATATTATTACAGTCAGCTGGTTTGCAGATACCTTTAACTTGAGGTCGTGCCCATAGCATCCGTTTCATTTGTTAAGGAATTCAAGTCCACCATTTTAAACAATAAAGGATGCAAAGGTTCAAATGCAGTGAATCTCCTGGTAGGTAAATACTAGTGGTTTCCGATTGTAGTACCACTTCGTAGTTTTTTAATGTATACTAATTATGATACGTGTGTATAACGGGTTTTACATAATATACCTGCGAATAGTGGGTGATTAGCAAAGGTCTGACTTGAATCGTGAATGAGTATTTTATTGATATTTGACATCGTGTGTATAATTATAATTCGAGTATGTAGGAATGAATTTTATTGTAAGAAGTAATGCTGTAAATATGTTTTACGATGATTATATGATGTCGCACGTCTTCGGATTTTCGGTCCTAAGCACAGAAATGAAAAAAAATATCTATAGTCCTAAGACAGGGGAGTTCCCGCACAATGCTTTCCTTCACTATTTTGACAGTCAAGACTGTTATGTAACTATATTATACTCCAAAATAAATCTGTTACTTGCTCCCGATGAAAGTATTTTCGGGTGCTTCTTGAAGATCTTTTACAAAATTATCCATCCATAGTTTTAAGGGTTCCGTAGCCAAATGGCAAAAAAAACAGAATCCTTACGTTTCGTCATGTCTGTCTGTCTGTCTGTCTGTCCGTCCGTATGTCACAGCCATTTTACACATGAAACTTGGTAGGTAGATGTATTCTGTGAACCGCTTTTCGATTTAAAGAAAAAAATAAAAAAATGTTTTAAATTAAGGGGTTCTTCATACATGGAACTGAAACCGAAAATATTATTTTCATGAAACCTATGCGTGTGATGAGGTTTCTAAAACCACTTTTTCATAAAGTCAATCGTTTAAAAGATATACGCTTCCAAAGTGGTAAAATGTGTGTTGCCAACACATTTGTCCCGTTGCGGGAATTGAACCTGTGACACGCAACTTAGCAGTCAATTGCTCAACCACTGCGCCGGCCGTGCAATCAAATTCATCTGTTAGGTATCATTGATAGCGACAAGACATAAATAGTTGTATTATAATTTTTCTGAATAATTGATTTATAACTTCATGTTATTTAATTTATTTATTATAATTATAATTTATTGAGTTCAGGGTGGCCCAGTAGTCATAGGCACGACTCAAGAGTTGTATGTTGTGGGTTTAACTCAGGATGGTATCTGTCTCCTTTAAGTTCTGTTCATCCAAAGGTTGTCTGTGAGAGATCGCCCTATGCGATAAGACCGCCCATTGTACCCTAGTTTTACTTTTTGTATCCTTAAAATTTTATTAATGTGTACAATTATTTTATAACATATTCTAAATAAATAAATTACTTTGAGTAATTTTCATCATCATTATAATAAAACGACAAAGGGAAAAAACGTGTGGGAACCGGCTACACAAGAACATTATAGGCTGATTACGTATGAATGTTAATTAGGTATACCTATTAAGGATTTATTCGTTCGCCAAGGACGTTTGTGATCAAAATCATTTACAATAAATCCTGATCTGTGATTTTTAGGGTTCCGTAGCCGAATGGCAAAATACGGAACCCTTATAGTTTCGTCATGTCTGTCTGTTTGTCTATCCGTCCGTCCGTAGGTATATCACAGCCATTTTATTCCAAATCTATTAGGACTATACACATGAGACTTGGTAGGTAGATGTATTCTGTGAACCACTTTCCGATTTTAAGAAAAAAATAAAAAAATATTTATAATTAAGGGGCGCTCCTCATACATGGAACTGAAACGGAATTTTTATTTTTTCATGAAACCTATGCATGTGTGGTACTTATACAAAGGTTTTTAAAATTGACGTTAAAGTTTCTACAACCACTTTTTCATAACTTCAATCACTTAAATGATATACGCTTCCAAAGCGGTAAAATGTCTCCCCCCTCTATATGTATATATATGCTGTAGATCTTAATGTAAACTTTTAAATAAAATTCATTTGAGCATATTTTCTAAAACCGCAAATATAACTTTGTAATTCATACAAATACTATGAAAAACCTTGGTCAATTTTTATAATTCCTAAGATCGATAAGATGATTAACTTTATTAAGAACTAGCGCTTCGCCCGTGACTTCGACTACGTGGATTTTGAAATAATTCTTAGCCTATAAAAATCGGTTGTATGGTGCATTATTGTTGAATTATAGCACTAAACAATAATGCACCTTAAACCGAATTGGTTCATTAGTTACAGAGATTATCCCCTACATGCAAACTTACAAACAAACTTTACCTCTATAATATTGTATCTATAGTACCTATAAATTAATAATTAGTCAAATGCTATTGTTGCTTGTTTTTGTTTTATTTCCTATGTTTTAGACATTTAAATAATAGATAGGAATAAAGTGGATGTGACATACAGACGGACTGAGCCATGACGAATCCTGGATTCCTAATCTATATCTATACATATAATAAAACAGTAAAAAAGTGTGTCTGTACATTTAAATTTTATACAATAATAATAATAATTGAGTTGGGTTAATAGATAATAATAGATAGTTGACATCCTGGAATAACACATAGGCTACTTTTTATTCCATGGGATTGGGATTTACGCGGGAAATCCTCCCAAGCGAACTAAATAAATGTCTAAAATAATTATCACAATAAATCAAGGATTTGGTTTATTAAGCCAAATTCTTGATTCATTAATATTTATTTTTGTGATACGTATTTTTGATAATTTGTCAAGCTACCATATTATATTTTATAAAACTTTTATATAGCCGACTGTTCATAAAAAAACGTTACATTTGCATATTCTAGCAAGTTGACTACAAAAAAAAAATGGTTAAATCGGAAGGTGCCAACTCGCGCGCAGACGTGAGTTTTACCCTCGCCAAAACAAGGCACAAGAATTTAAAAAACTCACAGAAATCCTTCTTCACAAAATGCGGCTGCATTTTCACCCAGTTCTCCAATATATCTAAAGCTTCTCCAATTCTTCCTGGCTTCTCCAAATTGATTTCTTTCCTCACAGCTTCCAATGTATCCGGATGGAATTTCAACACTTTATCCTCTTTTAAACACTCCATTTTTATATCGAGCTACCAACCGCACCGCTGTTAACCAAAAACTGAACGAGTATAAACGTTCTGTTTACTTTTATTAACGGAAGTGATATGTTTAGTACCGATTGCCGTGAAATCGATAAGGTCCACACCAGACATGATACTTTTAACAGCTACGGCGAACGATTTTCACAGCGGCGCTCGATACATTAGACTAATGGAAACCGCAAACGGAACGCAGTGAATCGCCGAAGCTATCTGTCTGTAGAGACTCTAATATAAAATTATATCTCGCTCGTGAGTACTTGAATTCAAGTTTCAACATTTCGTCACTGACATACAAGCTTTAAGTCACATTGACTTGTTTTTTTGTGATCATGTAGATATGGATTAAAGTTATAACAAATTTTTAAGGCGCCCTTGATTTATTGAGCAAAATTTGGCATAAAGCTTATACAATTGGTTTGGATTCATATATGCCTATGCGGGGACTCATCTGCTCAGTCTTTTCCCAAGTATGTTAGGATTGGCTTTTAGACTAACCAGATACAGCTTAGTGCTAGTGTTTTATAATTATGGAGCAACCGCCTATCTAACCTTTACAGTCCCGTAGCTGGGTAACTTAAATCGTAAATAAACAAAAACAAAACATAAATAATCCATATCGCATCCAGTTGGATTCGATGCGGATTACTGTTTCTTACATACAGCAGATGCATTTTTGTTTTTTTTTTTTATTAAAAATTTGATTAAAGAATTTTCATTAAATATAAGTGGATTAATCTCTTAATGAATTTATGGAATTTATTATACATATTAAGATTTTTGACGTTCTTATTTTAAAAGTTTAAGGGGGCACACATTTTACCACTTTGGAAGTGTCTATCTTTAGAAGGATTGACTTTGAGAAAAAAATTGGCCAAGTGCGAGTCAGACTCGCTATAAAAAATAACTTTGTTTTTCATAGTGTTTGTATGAATACAAACGTAAATTTGTGGTTTTAGAAATTGTGCTATATCTCAATAACTGCTGACTCTATCTCGTTCAAACTAAGTTTCGTTGAAAGGTTACATTTAAAGGATCTACAACATATATATATATATATATATATATATATTTGATTATTCACTTTATTTTTATGAAAGTTAGAGGGGGTGAGACACACATTTTACCACCTTTGGAAGCGTATATCTCTTAAATGACATTAAAAAAAAGTTGTTTCAGAAATCTCAAAGTTATTTTAAAAGACCTGTCTACAAACACACGTACAGATTTAATGAAAAATAAATATTAGTTTTGGAAGTATGGGGATATATTAGGAGCCTATAATTTTGTATTTAATTTATTTTTGTTTAAAAATCGGAACGCGATTCATAGATTAAATCTACCTACCTGGTTTCACATGTTCACTCTTAATAGTTTCGGAATAAAATTGCTGTGACATATGGACGAACAGACAGACAGGCATACAGACAGACCGTGTTTTGCCATTTTACTACGGAACCCTGAAAATGGGTTTAAGAATCTCAATATCATTTTTAAAGCCCTATTTAAAAACACCCCTCTCGTACAGATTTGATGAAGAAAATGTTTCTTAGTTTCAGGGGCATGTATAGCCCCCCTTTATTATTTATTAGTGTATAAAAATCATAAACAGTTGCTGTGACATATGGACGAACAGACAGACAGGCAGACAGACAGACAAATTGACAGACAGACCGTGTTTTGCCATTTTGCTACCGAACTCTAAAAATGGGTTTAAGAACCTCAATATCATTTTTAAAGCCCTGTCTAAAAACACCCCTCTCGTACAGATTTAATGAAGAAAATGTTTCTTAGTTTCAGTGGCATGTAAAGCCCCACTTTATTATTTATTAGTGTATAAAAATCATAAACAGTTGCTGTGACATATGGACGAACAGACAGACAGGCAGACAGACAGACAAATTGACAGACAGACCGTGTTTTGCCATTTTGCTACGGAACTCTAAAAATGGGTTTAAGAACCTCAATATCATTTTTAAAGCCCTGTCTAAAAACACCCCTCTCGTACAGATTTGATGAAGAAAATGTTTCTTAGTTTCAGTGGCATGTAAAGCCCCCCTTTATTATTTATTAGTATATAAAAATCGTAAAGCGGTTCACAAAACAGTTCTGACAGACAGATATGACGAATTTATAAAGCCTGCAATACATGTTGGCCGAGCTTAGGCCAGCGCGAGCGTTGGCAAATAGATACAAGGCAAGAAATAATGTCCACACGTTCGACAAGTTTGTCGAACGCCAATGCAGACGACCAATGTAGAAGAGGGTCTGTAGAGCTGCCCACACGTTGGCCGAGCGCAGGCGAGCGCCTTTGATTTGTGACCAAAAACCAACACCGATCCGAAGCGAGGCAAGTGATCACGAGCAACGGCGAGCGAAGACAAGTTGCACCAAATGAGCTCTATACACGTTGGCGCTGGCCTCCACTCGGCCAACTAGGCAAGTGACACCGAGCGATAGCAAGACAAGGCAAATATACCGTCTACATGTTGGTATTGGCCTTCACTCGACAACGCTCGGCCAACATGTATGAGTTTCCTTGTTTGCCATTCGGCTACGGAACGCTAAACATGAGCAAGACGGATTTATGCAAATAACAATACAAAACTATTTTGTGGTACTGTTACTTATACGTGGGAGCTCTTGGCTAAATAATAACAGCCTAATGGGTGGTTCTTCAAGGTTGAGCAACACTTACCGAGGTTGGTTTATGGATGGGTGACCATTTAATCAATATTTTTTTCAAATATAGCCTGTGTTGGTTTTTATTTTTCATTCAGAATGACCTCACTCTTGACCTCGATCTCGCCTGATGGTAAGCGATAGATGAGGTCTACGATGGAACGAGCGAGCCCAGAAGATGCCTGTTTACTCTTGCTTTAAAGGTTGAAAGGTCATAAGTGGCAGGGAACACAGATGCCAGCAGAGAGTTCCACAGCTTGGAAGTGCGCACAATAAATGTGGAGGAGAAGCGCTTGGTACGACAAGACGGTATATCAACCAAGTGTGGATGGTATCCAGCCGTGCGTCTGGTAGACCGGTAGTGAAAGGGACATGGAGGGATCAGGTCATGGAGCTCCAGCGCATACTCCCCGAAGTACAATCTGTAGAAAACCGACAGGCAAGCAACGGTTTGTCGATGAGCCAGGCTATGAAACTTGCCCGATAGCGCCTCGTCGCCTATAAGCCTTTTAGCCCTGCGCTCGATCGAGTCTAGTGCAGCAAGTTGGTATTTTGCAGGGCCATCCCACAAGTGGTTGCCTGTTAATATAATTTAATATAATATATTAATTCGAAAGAATTTTCAAAATCGTTCCAGTTTAATATAATAGTTTAAGTGTATGTTATATGCGTACCATTCGCGTATTGCACATTTATACTCATGGTGACTTTGAAATTAAGTGTCCAAATCGAATAAATTAAAAAGTATTTTGCTGCTATATACCCTTGATGATGAAACTATTTATTTGGATAAGAACTAATACTGCGATAGGTAATCAACTTTTGTTTCTACCAGCGATCTTTTTGTAGGTAATACTACGTAGGCAAAAATGATGTGTTGTATGATTAAAGTACTCATTATTTTAATCATATAGCACATCATTTTTGCATAGCATCAACAGTGGGTTAGCTTTAAAATTTACGGGTTTCCTATAAAAATTTTTCATCCCCAGTTTAACTCTCTTCTGGTATGATTTTTCAAAAACATTGATACATGTAATTATTAATTACCAACCAAAAGGCTAAATACAGATTTTCATGGTTTGAACCACAAACCGAACAGGTTTCCCATTTTTACTTTCAGCCCATGTTTTACGTTGTCAGGAGCTGATTTTCCAAAAACACTGAAACACGTGATTTTTTTGTTATTAACCAAACTGATAACCATTAATTTTCATGGTTTAAAATACAAAAATGACGATTTTCCATACAAACTTTCATCCCCTATTTAACTGCTTTAGGGGTTGAATTTCGAAAAACACTAAAACTCCTCGTTATTTATTTTTAACCAGAAAACTAACCACCAATTCCACTAACTAAACTTTAAAAATGACGATTTCGCAAACAAATTTTCATCCCCTATTTAACTCATTTACGGATTTAATTTTTAAAAAATTCTCCCTTATTCCTTGTCTACATTATAAAAGGAAAACCTGAGCAAAATTTCAACAATCTTGGTTCAAGGGTTTGGGCTGGGCGTTGATGAGTCAGTCAGTCAGTCAGTCAGTCAGTCAGTCAGGACTTTTCATTTTATTTATATAGATAGATTATATTAGTAAGACATATTATATACCGGTATTAATATCTTCGTGACAACACTATGAAATAAGGAAATAAACCTTATTTCTATTTATGCGTGTGTGGTTTTTCACGTTCCTAACAGGTCTTGATCTATAATTTATGTTTTCATTTTAACAACTTGAACGTTGTTGTGGACGAATTTTATAGGTATTTATTATTTGCAGCTTGGATTAAATTAACAGACATAATCAGCCTATAATTGATGTGCAGTTGAATGTTGAATTTTGAAATTAATTTAACCTCAAAGAAAGTGAGAAAACTAGAGAATTATCTTATAAAACTTACCTTGATACACAAAACTTATAACAGTATAATTAGAAACACTGTGTTGAATAAAGTATGCCTTACTTACCTATTTTTAATACAACATAAAACGAATTTGCTTCCTTTCGCAATCAAAACGAACAAAGAAATGATCGCAATGTAATGTTTATCTTCATGTCACGACACGCTCTATTGTGAAAATAATGTAAGTGAGTGTAATTCTTATTACTAAATGTATTAAAGTCAATTTTAATTACCTAACTAGTAGTATAGCCGTATCTCAAACCTTAGCCAACTAATAATACCCACATTTACTTACTAACTAACTCCAAACTAACTCCGGAACTTTATCAAAAGATGAACTAACCCCTTATTGCTTAAGAAATTGAATTTAATTCACTCAATTAACATTTTTTAAGCGTTTCTAGCCCATGTCAATAGTAATTCAATGTCTCTTAGCAATTTAAGAAAAAATTGAGATATAAAAATACTTTTTAGTGGTATTTTTAGGGTTCCGTAGCCGAATACCAAAAAACGGAACCCTTATACTTTCGACATGTCTGTCCATCTGTCGGTCTGTCCGTCCGTCCGTATGTCACAGCCATTTTATTCCGAAACTATTAGGACCATATATGTAAAACTTTGTAGATAGATGTATTCTGTGAACCGCTTTCGGATTTTAAGAGAAAATTTAAAAAATATTTAAAATAAAGGGGGCTCCCCATACATGGAACTGAAACTGAAAATATTTTTTTTCATGAAACCTATACGTGTGTGGTATCTATAGACAGGTCCTTAAAAATGACACTAAGGTTTCTAAAATGACTTTTTAATAAAGTTAATCGTTTAAAAGATATACGCTTCCAAAGTGGTAAAATATGTGTCCCCCCCTCTAACTTCTATAATAATGAAGTGAAAAATCTAAAAAAACCATATGTTGGTTGTTGGTTTGGTTGGTTTGGTTGTTGTAAACCACCAACCATATATCTTAATGTAAACTTTCAACCAAAATTGGTTTGAACGAGATCGAGTCAGCAGTTTTTGAGATACAGTATATTTTCTAAAACCGCAAATATAACTTTGTAATTCATACAAATACTGCTATTCATACAAATAAAAACAAAGTTATTTGGCGTAGTTGTAAAAATTGTAAATAAGCTAGTTTTAAGAAATTTGTAAGGTTTTTTGTTTTTTTTTTTTTCAAATAAATATATTAAGTATATTATATTATTATAGTTACTACGGAACCCGTCATGGGCGAGTCCGACTCGCACTTGGCCATATTATATGTAGGCTTCGGCCCTCTACAGGGGGGGCCTCGTCATCTTGCTGACGCTCTTTGAGGCGCGCGTGGAACACAACGCGCCGTCGACCCGGGCATGGTCCATGGTCGGACAGCGAGTTGCCCTTTACTCGCTGTCCGCATGCCAGCGCCTACGGTGGCCGGAGATCATCGGCCGTCGTCCGACGCCGTGGGCGTCTACCACTGCGGCTGGGCTGGAGAGAGGACGCTATCCTCTCCCTAACGCCGGTCATTCCACCACCTTGGGGAAACTTTTATTACTGATAAATGTCACCTATGTGATTTTATTAATTTTAGCACACGTATTAAATTTTATTTGTAATATTCTGCCCTGCTAAGCCGAAAGGCGCTATCTCTGAGATACGCCCTTTTAAATTTTTTTCATCCACATTCTTCTCGTTCCCGTACACTTTTTCAAAACCAAACCTTTTCGAGACAATAACGAACAAAACAAAAAATAAATTACCCAATTGGATGCAGTCGTTCCGAAGTTATGCGCCTACATACATTTCGCCAATTCTTTCTTTGTATTTTAAAAAGATTTTCAATGTTATTTTTCCCATTACAGAAGAGTGGTTAGCAGCCGTCAGCTCTGAAGAATTTTTAGACTACATGAAAGAGATGAACAACGCCAATACAAACGAATTATACAGACAATCAAACAAATTTAACGAGAATTATGTTGGCATGCCCGGTTCCTTCAGGGCTTTGAGTGTAGATTAAGTTATACGAAGAAAATTTATGTATTGCTTGTTTTTATGCCACTTCAAAAAAAGGAGGAGGTTCTAAGTTCGTCGGATTTTTTTTAACTGTATGTTTGTTACTTGTTTACTCAAAGACGGCTGGGCCCATTCGGAAAATAATATTGTTTGAGAGAGTTTCTAGTTGGTTCCATGTCATGAAGTCAGGATCCGATAACAGAATCCTGGAGAAATCGAGGGAACTCTTCAAATATTATAGGCACACCTATAGCGATTTGCAATCACCTAAACTTGTGCTTCTAGACTTTTAATTGCTTTGGCCGAAGAAAAGCTTACATTATGTCTGCGATAACTTGTCTATCGCCAACCATTCTCTGCCAAATGTATGCACATTCAGAAAGTGCGATAATGTAATATTCAATCCAAACCAATTCGAAGAACAGAAGGGAAGGAAGATGATTCCGATCCGTCAATAGCCTAATGGCTAAGTTATCGGCATTGTAATCGAGAGGTCGCAGGTTCGAACCCCACACATTGCACTATTGGCGTGAACCCACTCCAGACATAAGCTTAGTTATCCAAGATGCCCATAACTTGTTATCCTTAAAAAAAACCGACATGTATTTCGGAGCTTCGGGGATGTTGACTCGCCAGCAGTTTATTCGCGTCTAAAGTGGTCGATGATTTGGAGTTATGTTTGGGTTGCATGTTGCAGTACCGCAAAAATTACATGTGCATGGTTACGCAAGGAAGGCGGTGCTGAATGTATTAATGCTTGAAAAAAAATGTTTAAGGTTAAATTAATATTACATTTTTCTTCAAAATATTTATTTTTCTGTATCGTTGGCAATAGAAAAATTTACACCTTCTGAATTCATTGAATAGCAATGCTTTTGTTATAATGTACATTATTTGAATGGTTAAATGCCAATGCTTTTAGTTTTATTTTGGGAACATCCATTTTTAGAACTTTTATTATTTTGTAAATATAAATTGTATGCAAACAGTTGAAACGAAATATGGATTGAGAAATTAACGGATTATTTAAGATTTAAAACTCTCTCTTATTACTCTACTGAGAGCAGGACATTTTCAGGACACTAGTTCTAAGAGATCTTTATTACTATCAAAAACAAGTATAGAAAGGGTAGGAAGATAGTTAGTTAGTATAGTAGCCCACGAAAACAGGGCACAAATTACATTATTATCTATTGTTCAGTTTACTAACATATACATAAGTTAAATAGTTCCTACACTGTGTGTTATGTTACTTTAACACGTTCGCTGACAGTAAGCACTTACCCTGCACCACATTACGACAGTAGAATTTTCCATACTAAATGACAAATCAACGGAGTACTCGTGCACAAGCAAGCAATATGAAACTACCCACAAAATACTCGTATTACGGCAGTAAGAAATATGAAATTGCTCATAATAGTATGACAGTGGATACTCTTCATAATACTTATATGAAAAATTATCGTAAGACGACGTACTCTTAAAAATAAGTGGCTTGTCCCTCGACGTATTGTCATAACGCACTATTTTAATTTCCCGCCGTATTAATAAACAAATGAATTATTATTGTACAATGCACCTTTGGACATTTTGTTTTGCATAAAGTTTTGTGCAGACGCATCGTACCGCTAGATACGCAGGCGGCAGACATATCCTGCAGTCCATTAAAAACATAGCTGGGCAGCTTTCTTAAATAAAACATATTTTATTCCTTTTTATTTTGTAGCTTAAGGGTGGGATGCAAGTATAGGTAATATAATGTGTCCCCGTAAAATTGAAAAACTGTTTGATATAATCTATCTCGCGAGATTGTAATCTATCGATAAATGGTGATCTATACCAAACTGTTTACAATTTAACGGATTATTTATCGATAAATTATACTCTGTCGAACTGAAACTATTTCTTACAATATTTTCCTCGATAAATTGCCAATTTTTAATTCAAATAATTGTTCGCTTGTAAATTAAAGGTAAACTTGTAAAAAAAAATATCATAAACATTTATTCAGGAATCACAAAATTTCTGTTTGAAAAATGTAAAGAAGTCCCATTCTACGGTACACAGTTACCAAAAAACATTGACTTAAAAAGTTTTATGAAAAATTGTTTGTTTGAGTTTATTTCTTATTACGTCAGAGATGGCCTCTAAGTTATGGTAATTTAACACCGTGTGTTTGCCTAAACGATATTACATAAAAAAAATATTTAACAATAGAAAAAACCGCTTAAAGGAGGTCGGCGAAATTCCCAAAATTCTTTCTTAGTGCTCCCCTACACACCCCAAGGAACATACATGCCAAATTTCAGCTTCTTGCGCCCAGTAGTTTCGGCTGGGTGTTGTCAGTCAATCAGTAACGGAAGCGTTACTTGACAAGCGACAACATTTAAGTTCATTTTTATTTTTTATTTATTTATTTATTTTACACACACAAGTTTTGACAATACAGGCATTAAATACAATGCACAAAGTAACAGAACACAACACTTAGCAATGGGCCCCAAACTAGGCACAGCCTGTATCTTGGTGGCCCAATATTAAAGTAAA
Organism: Tholera decimalis; assembly: GCA_943138885.2. Classification (NCBI taxonomy): domain Eukaryota; kingdom Metazoa; phylum Arthropoda; class Insecta; order Lepidoptera; family Noctuidae; genus Tholera; species Tholera decimalis. The sequence continues at coordinate 8,584,291 of OW964568.2, forward strand.
GGTTGACAGAAATCTACTCGTTAGTCGGTCAGAGTGGCACATACATAGACATAATATTTATCCATTTTTGTAGCACAAATTTAACATTACTCAAGGATGAAAACTAAAGCATTGTAAAATTAATAATAAAAATTAGCCAAGTGCGAGTTAGACTCACTCATGAAGGGTTCTGTAGTAACTACGCCGAGTAACTTTGTTTTTCATAGTGTTTGTATGAAATACAAAGTTATATTTGCGGTTTTAGAAAATGTGCTATATCTCAGAAACTGCTGACCCGATCTCATTCAAACCAAATTTTTTTAAGGTTTAATTAAGATCTACAGCATATATTTTTTTTTAGTGTTTGCTCCATTATTATAGAAGTAAGAGGGAAACACTTTACCACTTTGGATGCGTTTATCTTTTAAACGATTGACTTTATGAAAAAGTGGTTTTAGAAATCTCAATGTCATTTTGAAAGACCTGTCCATAAATATCACACATGCATAGGTTTTATGAGAAAATATATTTTCAGTTTTAGTTCCATGTATTCAGCCCCCATAATTTTAAATACTTTTTTTTTCTTAAAATCGGAAAGCGGTTCACAGAATACATCTACCTACCAAGTTTCACACGTGTTCATTATAAATTGATAAATATGTCAAGTTTTATGAGTGTAAAATATTATAATGGTTACAATGTACTATTTTTAAACGTGTAGATTTTGAAACAATCATTATTATCCAAAAAGTGCAGAGGTGAAACATTTTAATAAATTGTTTTAACTCGAAATGTCGACAAAAAATTTTGTGCGTAACTACTGTATATGCATAAGTTTTTTACGTAAAATTCTAAAATAATATAATAATTACCTTAAAACAACAACAAAGGACTACGGCCCGTACTTCGTCCGGCCCACTTTTTCAGCTCAACAGACAATAATAATATGAATACTTAATTGACTGGTAATAAACACTATTTACTATAAAAACGTCAATATCAGCTCAGAGAGATAACAAAAACGTTTTTTAGGTTGCGAAAAGTAAAATAATATAAGGTCATTGAGAAATAAAACCATGAACTTCATTATTTAAATCATGAACAATGCTTAAGTTTTAAATAAAATAACTATAAATCCTGTGCACTCAGGTAAAAAATCAGGATTTATTCAGGAATCACAAAATTTCTGTTTGAAAAATGTAAAGAAGTCCCATTCTACGGTACACAGTTACCAAAAAACATTGACTTAAAAAGTTTTATGAAAAATTGTTTGTTTGAGTTTATTTCTTATTACGTCAGAGATGGCCTCTAAGTTATGGTAATTTAACACCGTGTGTTTGCCTAAACGATATTACATAAAAAAAATATTTAACAATAGAAAAAACTGCTTAAAGGAGGTCGGCGAAATTAGGCCCACTAGCAGTGTAATAGTGGACACAAATGAAATATATATTTAAAAAACTTTTATTTAATGGTTATTTATCGCAATTTTTATACGACTTTTAATCACGGGGTAATGAAAAACACAATAAAAAGAAGATATAGCGAAAGTCATTGTGCATAAATTATCTGTCAGCCATGACTTCTGCATTTCCTAATTCCAGGGTTGCCAGGGGGTTAAATATATAATATTGTATGTAGAGGGGTCATGATTTCTCATTATTTTGTATATTATTATTAAAAATAGATCCATTTTGAAAGTCTAAATATATGAGTTAACGCATTACGTAAATATTTTTGGTCCATAATAACTGTGGCTTTGTGTTGATTTCGATAGTGGATAAAAATGCTAGAAGCCAAATTATAAAAACTCAAGAAATGTCAAATTAGCTGAAAAAATTAATCAATGTCATTCTCTACGCGAAGGCGCGAACTTGTATAGACCACAGAGTACATTTTTGTTTATACTCATACGCCGCGCGCCGCTTTGAATACTCCTACTTTTTAGATGGTTTATTCATTTTCGGTTTTATTTCTCAATGACCTTATATTATTTTACTTTTCGCAACCTAAAAAACGTTTTTGTTATCTCTCTGAGCTGATATTGACGTTTTTATAGTAAATAGTGTTTATTACCAGTCAATTTAGTATTCATATTATTATTGTCTGTTGAGCTGAAAAAGTGGGCCGGACGAAGTATGGGCCGTAGTCCTTTGTTGTTGTTTTAAGGTAATTATTATATTATTTTAGAATTTTACGTAAAAAACTTATGCATATACAGTAGTTACACACAAAATGTTTTGTCGACATTTCGAGTTAAAACAATTTATTAAAATGTTTCACCTCTGCACTTTTTGGATAATAATGATTGTTTCAAAATCTACACGTTTAAAAATAGTACATTGTAACCATTATAATATTTTACACTCATAAAACTTGACATATTTATCAATTTATAATGAACACGTGTGAAACTTGGTAGGTAGATGTATTCTGTGAACCGCTTTCCGATTTTAAGAAAAAAAAAGTATTTAAAATTATGGGGGCTGAATACATGGAACTAAAACTGAAAATATATTTTCTCATAAAACCTATGCATGTGTGATATTTATGGACAGGTCTTTCAAAATGACATTGAGATTTCTAAAACCACTTTTTCATAAAGTCAATCGTTTAAAAGATAAACGCATCCAAAGTGGTAAAGTGTTTCCCTCTTACTTCTATAATAATGGAGCAAACACTAAAAAAAAATATATGCTGTAGATCTTAATTAAACCTTAAAAAAATTTGGTTTGAATGAGATCGGGTCAGCAGTTTCTGAGATATAGCACATTTTCTAAAACCGCAAATATAACTTTGTATTTCATACAAACACTATGAAAAACAAAGTTACTCGGCGTAGTTACTACAGAACCCTTCATGAGTGAGTCTAACTCGCACTTGGCTAATTTTTATTATTAATTTTACAATGCTTTAGTTTTCATCCTTGAGTAATGTTAAATTTGTGCTACAAAAATGGATAAATATTATGTCTATGTATGTGCCACTCTGACCGACTAACGAGTAGATTTCTGTCAACCTTTACTTTAATATTGGGCCACCAAGATACAGGCTGTGCCTAGTTTGGGGCCCATTGCTAAGTGTTGTGTTCTGTTACTTTGTGCATTGTATTTAATGCCTGTATTGTCAAAACTTGTGTGTGTAAAATAAATAAATAAATAAAAAATAAAAATGAACTTAAATGTTGTCGCTTGTCAAGTAACGCTTCCGTTACTGATTGACTGACAACACCCAGCCGAAACTACTGGGCGCAAGAAGCTGAAATTTGGCATGTATGTTCCTTGGGGTGTGTAGGGGAGCACTAAGAAAGAATTTTGGGAATTTCCCATAGGATCTGAATTAACACGGGAAAAACCTCCGACGCGAACGAAGTTGCGGGCAACAGCTAGTATTTTATAAAACTTTTATGTGAATGGGAGAAGACTGATAGACTGTTAGATTCATTTTTTTATTTAAAATTACATTGTACTATGTTAATTGGTCTAAACTGTCCTTTCATACTTATTAAACCTGTATTATGGATACATTGTGAAAATGAGTGATGTTTCGAAAAGAGTAACCGTGGAGTTTCTTGCCGGTTTTTCTCCATAGGAAACGACCACTTTCGAGCCGTGCACTAGCTTCTGACGTTTTTTAAGTGCCCATGTAAGTCTATGTTTCTTTTTTATTACGAATGAGCCCGCTCTTGACCTCGATCACACCTGATGGTAAGTATAAGATGAGATCAACGATCGAACGAGCGAGACCAGAAAATGCCTATTCACTCTTGTTTTAAAGGCAGCCGGGTCATATGTGGCAGTGAACACAGAAGCCGACAGAGAGTTGCACACCTTGGCTGTGCGCACAATGAATGTTGAAGAAAAGCGCTTAGTACGACAAGACGGTATATCGACCAAGTGTGGATGTTATCCTGCGATACATCTGGTAGACCGGTAGTAAAAGGGGGATGAAGGGATTAGGTCGTAGAGCTCCTGCGCACACTCTCCGAAGTACAATCTGTAGAAGATAGTGAGCCAGGCTATGAAGCTTGCCTGCCAGAACCTCGTCACCTATGAGTCTTTTAGCTCTGCGTTCGATCGAAGTCAAGTGCAGCTAGCTGGTATTTGGCTGAGCCATCCCACAAGTGACTGCAATACTCCATACAGGAACGGACCTGTGCTTTATATAAATTCAAAAGCTGTCCAGGTATCGCCTCACTTTCTGTAGGATGCCCAGCTTTTTGGCCGCAGTCTGAGCTTTAGACTCAATGGTTGAGCCGAAGTTGAGGTCAGACGTAAACTCCATGCCCAAGAGCTCCAGGCGGTCGGTAATAGGTGCAGATGCACCTCTGAAATTAGGAGACCATTCAAATTGGGGTCATACTCAGAAAAAGTGTACATTTGGTTTTTTTTCTTGTCCTGCTACTTCATATTCAAATAAATATCTAATGTTATGATATATTTACTTTTTCCCCACTTTGTTGTTATATTTGTCTATTGATATGAAGATTATCCTCGTATTTTAACTTAAATTTTCATTAAAAGAGTATATTTTTTGGGTGCCAAAACATTGCTAAAAATATCTTCATACATTTTTTTAGTGTCCCAAGGACCGCTACACTTTTTCAGAAATGTATTGTTACGAATACTCATCGCTTTATGTAATATTGACTGTGGCTATATTATTCTTGATGAATCAAGTAACTAATTGGGACAATTTTTTTCCTAAATTGCATATAGAAGAATTTATTTTAATTAAACAATCTTTGTCCCAAAATTATGAAGTTTCGTTACTCAGGGTTAGTAACACGCAATAAAATTAGAAACACAATGATTTAAAGTGGTATAACTATTTTTCCTATTATAGCATCATTATTACTTAGGTACGTCAAAATCACTATGGTGGTAAGATTTTTGTTTTCGTCGTAGTCGTGAAGTTAAGACGTGTATCAAGTGAATATTTAAAAAAAAATACTTCAGGGTTATAAACGACTATTATTGTGTGAAGTTTATTATATTCTAGTTTACTTATTATGTCCTTTTCTTGCTTTTTGTATTATTTTAAAGAATAAGCTCAGGGCTTGTGCGAAAAACACGTGGTTAACGTAATAATATTTTTAGAGATTATAATTTCTCACATTTTATTCTCATTTTCGTTATATTGCGTTATGTTATGAAACTGAGAAATTATTAAGCTTAGTTCAGAAGAATAAAAAGTTGTTGTGTGTAACTTAACTAAATTTTCCATTCCCATTTCAGAAAAGACAAGGTTATTCCTTTGTTATACTTGGTATAAATTTATTTTGTTTATAAGTAAGATTTTAGTGGTTTTTTTTTTAAAGTTATCTAAATAAAAGTGATAGTCCAGAAATAATGCTTTTTCACCCAATCCGTGTGTACGATGCCTTATGACATCAGTTTCGTAACGGAGATTCTCAGTATCGTCACCTATCAGTTTAGTTACAAATCCAAAATGTACACTTTTCTGAGTATGACCCATTGGCTCCTTTTAGCGGAGAAAAGACAAGCCTGTGTTTTTAAAGCGTTGAATTGAAATAATATATGTAAAAAATTAGTATGTGAAATAAAATATTATGAGTTTGAGTTTTCTCTGTTTTTCCTGCAAGCAACCACTCTCATGAATACTTGTTCGCTATACTCTTTTGAATAGGCGCTCCTACAAAAATCTATATTAAGCCCGATTAGGCAATATTTCCTTTCGTTGAGTTGATACAAATCAGTTTAAGTTAACCTAGAATCTAGACGTAAGTATCTAGAGGCTTCTGTATTGTATGGTATTTTGATTTTCGTGGTGATTTTGATTGTATCGATCTCACGAGCAAACTATGCTATGTAGTTCCACTCACTGTTAATATGCGTAGTATCCGTGCAGGTACTCTATTTTCTCTACTACTCGAACTAATTCTGGTTTGCGCTGCCCTATCCATCGAATGGTTGAATCCTATAATTGTAATTTTGTTAATATTGATATTTTTGTATGCTCAAAATCCAAATTTAAATGTAATGTTATGAAAATGGTTATTCCCCATTGATGTTATTAGGAATGTAAGCTAGTCTAGATTTTTATTATTATTTATCAATTGCAGTCAATTTTTATGTTTAATTTCAATTTCACTTTTGCATGATGTAATAAATTTATTATTAATGTGATGTATTTATTTATTTATTACCTATCTAGTGGCACTCTTTATCGTATTTTCCTTTGTTAATATGCGGATAATGTGTCTGCAATATTGTTCGTATCATGTATTATCTTTTCTCTGTTTCAACACATATTGTAGCTGTTTATTGTCCCTAAATAAATAAAATAAAATAACTAAAATAATTGTACATAATATAGTTTTAAATAAGAGTACGTTTATATGTATATGATTTATAATAAATGAGTGGGTAATTATTACACAAAAGAGTAATATTTAACAAAGTATATAATAAATAAATAAATATATAATGAATTGCTCGTTTAGGTTAAGGTGCTTCTGCATGTTCTATACTAAGCCCTATTATGCAAAATTTCTATATGTTGAGTTATTATTATATTTTTTAAAGTGTAGTTAAATCTAGTCTGAAATAAAACTCAAAACTAAACTCAAACTCAAAATATTTTATTTCACAAAGGCCTACATGGGCACTTACAAAACATCAACAGTAAGGGCAAATAAGAGTACCTTTTTAATAAATGAGTAGGTAAATATAACATTATAAATTAGTGTATAATTAAATAATTATTTAGGTTTAATTTAAAGATCTTTATTCTTACAAATCACAAAGTCACTGCCGTAAGATCATTATTATTATTAAGTTACAATGACGTTCGTCACTACACACATTCTTATATATAAGTATAATTACAATTTTAAATATAAATATACAAAAAGCTGGTCAAAGATTACATCTCAACCATCCCGTAATTTGATATAAATTTATTAACAATATTCATAAAGAAAGAAAAAACGTTTTTTAACTCTGTATGTATAATTATACTTGTTTATTATATCTTTAAAATTATCGTAATTAATATTTAAACACACTGTGTCTACCATCTCTTTTTGAACTCTCCTGTCGCAGATCAGCTGGAAGAAATTGCTTATGAAATAAGCAGTCTGCCTTTGTGCTCTTGTGTATGTATCTGTTTTTAATTTTCTCTTGTAAGTGTCATGTGTGTACATAAATAAATAAATTTCGGTGAGTGTTTGCGATGGAATTACACAATCTAATTCCGCTTAGCCCGTTCCATCATCGGACTACAAGACAAACGGCGAAGCGCCATCGTTACATGGTGGACATCCCACCTATACGCACTAAACGTTTTGGGAATACCTTTATTGTGCGTACGGCTCTGGAGTGGAATTCCCTGTCGGAGTCTCTGTTTCCCGATAGCTATAACCTAGGGGTCTTTAAGTCAAGAGTGAATAGGTTAGTTTTAGGTAAGTGTGCTTCTCCTCCATGTGTGCAACTCCATCTTCGACCACATCATCACTTACCATCAGGTGAGATGGTGGTCAAACGTGAGCCTATTATCAATAAAAAAAAACTTATATCTTCGCTCATCCAATGCATTCATGACGCTGAATTTCTACGAGGTTCTAATCAAATTAAACACAGTATTCTTTACAAATCATTATTTATTTGGCTTTACTTCATTACACTATGAGTACTTTCTTCCTTTGTTTACATATTTATACAAATGTTAATGATATTTTTTTTTTTTACAAGTTTACCTTTAATTTACAAGCGAACAATTATTTGAATAAAAAATTGGCAATTTATCGAGGAAAATATTGTAAGAAATAGTTTCAGTTCGACAGAGTATAATTTATTGATAAATAATCCGTTAAATTGTAAACAGTTTGGTATGGATCACCATTTATCGATAGATTACAATCTCGCGAGATAGATTATATCAAACAGTTTTTCAATTTTACGGGGATACATTATATTACCTATACTTGCATCCCACCCTTAAGCTACAAAATAAAAAGGAATAAAATATGTTTTATTTAAGAAAGCTGCCAAGCTATGTTTTTACTGGACTGCAGGATATGTCTGCCGCCTGCGTATCTAGCGGTACGATGCGTCTGCGCAAAACTTTATGCAAAACAAAATGTCCAAATGTGCATTGTACAATAATAATTCATTTCTTTATTAATACGGCGGGAAATTAAAATAGTGCGTTATGACAGTACGTCGAGGGACGGGCCACTTATTTTTAAGAGTACGTCGTCTTACGATAATTTTTCATATAAGTATTATGAAGAGTATGCACTGTCATATTATGAGCAATTTCATATTTCTTACTGCCGTAATACGAGTATTTTGTGGGTAGTTTCACATTGCTTGCTTGTGCACGAGTACTACGTTGATTTGTCATTTAGTATGGAAAATTATACTGTCGTAATGTGTTATGTGGTGCAGGGTAAGTGCTTACTGTTAGCGAACGTGTTAAAATAACATAACACACAGTGTAGGAACTATTTAACTTATGTATATGTTAGTAAACTGAACAATAGATAATAATGTAATTTGTGCCCTGTTTTCGTGGGCTAGGAAACTATCTTCCTACCCTTTGTAAACTTGTTTTTGATAGTAATAAAGATCTCTTAGAACTTGTGTCCTGAAAATGTTCTGCTCTCAGTAGAGTAATAAGAGAGAGTTTTAAATCTTAAATAATCCGTTAATTTCTCAATCCATATTTCGTTTCAACTGTTTGCATACAATTTATATTTACAAAATAATAAAAGTTCTAAAAATGGATGTTCCCAAAATAAAACTAAAAGCATTGGCATTTAACCATTATAATAAAAGCATTGCTTTTCAATGAATACAGAAGTTGTAACTTTTTCTATTGCCAAAAATACTGAAAAATAAATATTTTGAAGACAAATGTAATATTAATTTAACATTAAACATTTTTTTTCAAGCATAAATACATTCAGCACCGCCTTCCTTAATTTTTGCGGTACTGCAACATGCAACCCAAACATAACTCCAAATCATCGACCACTTAGACGCGAATAAACTACTGGCGAGTCAACATCCCCGAAGCTCCGAAATACATATTGGTTTTTTTTAAGGATAACAAGTTATGGGCATGTTGGATAACTAAGCTTGTGTCTGGAGTGGGTTCACGCCATTAGTGCAATGGATGGGGTTCGAACCTGCGACCTCTCTATTACAATGCCGATAACTAAGAAAATTCCGATCCGTCAAAAGCCTAATGGCTATTGACGGATCGGAATCATCTTCCTTCCCTTCTGTTCTTCGAATCGGTTTGGATTGAATATTGCATTATCGCACCTTCTGCATGTGCATACATTTGCCAGAAAATGGTTGGCGATAGACACGTTATCGCAGATATAATGTAAGCTTTTCTTCAGCCAAAGCAATTAAAAGTCCAGAAGCACAAGTTTAGGTGATTACAAATCGCTATAGGTATGCCTATAAAAATTGAAGAGTTACCTAGATTTCTCCAGGATCCCGTTATCGGATCCTGACTTCATGACAATGGAACCAACTAGAAACTCTCTCAAACAAAAAAAAATAATTTTCCGAATGGGCCCAGCCGTCTTCGAGTAAACAAATAACATACATACATTAAAAAAAATCCGACGAACTTAGAAACTCATCCTTTTTTTGAAGTGGGTTAAAAACAAGGAATACATAAATTTTCTTCGTATAATTTAATCTACACTCAAAGCCCTGAAGGAACCGGGCATGCCAATACACTTCTCGTTAAATTTATTTGATTGTCTGTATAATTCGTTTGTATTGGCGTTGTTCATCTCGTTCATGTAGTCTAAAAATTCTTCAGCGCTGACGGCTGCTAACCACTCTTCTGTAATGGGAAAAACAACATTAAAAATCTTTATAAAATACAGAGAAAGAATTGGCGAAATGTATGTACGCGCATAACTTCGAAACGACTGCATCCAATTGGGTAATTTATTTTTTGTTGTGTTCCTTATTGTCTCGAAAAGGTTTGGTTTTGAAAAAGTGTACGTGAACGTGAAGAATGTGGATGAAGTCGCGGTTCGAAGCTAGTTTGTGATAATTTAATTCAATTTATTTATTCACATAGGACACCAACAAATTATTTACAAATGACTATATATGCTATGCATATATGCATATATATGCATAGCATATGTTATTTTACTATATACATAATATGGTAAAATCACGTTTGCTAGGTTAGCTAGTATGAGACATAACGAGCCTAGAACATTAACTTACTGCTACGACACAGGAGTCCATGCGGCCCGGAGAGAAGTCCTAAGTCCAAGGAGTGGAAAGTTTATAGATCGATGCTATAATGCTACGTTACGAAAAAAACTGGTGCGGGAATATGGCTTTCAACTTATTTGTATCAGTTTTATAAATATACTGCTCACAACAATATCATAGATTACAACACAAAATAGTTAGCTACAAGATGATATTTGAAGCCTAAAAACTAGAGAGAATTAGGTTAATAGTTTTTAAAAAACTAAAGAAAATGAGTACAGACGCCAGCACATCAAGCTACAACAATCTGTCAAATTTCATTAATAGATTTTCAACTTTATTGTTAAAGAAATTAGGTTCAAGGTTGATTGGGAAAATTTGACAGTTTCGGGTAGCTTCATGTGCTGGTGTCTGTACGTTTTGTGACGGATGCCAAAACCTCAGAGTTGGCGTGATTTTGTCAAACATTTTCAACAAACATCGTCATATTTCCGCCAGTTTACACAAAAGCTTAATTAATTATACAGTTAAACCTTCCTCGTAAATCACTCCGTCCATTAGTGAAACCGTCTGAAAATCCATTTCGTTGTTTTAAGCCTATCGTGTTCATATAGACTGGTGGGGGACTTCTTATAACATGTAGTGATTGTGGAATAACCAATTTTTTCATTTACAAATTAAACCGATTTATCAATAAAAGACTACAAGATAAATAAATTAATAGTTTAAAAAACCAAAAACACGCTTTTAAGACTAATGAAATGAGCAGAAATTAGAAATGTTTACTAGTAAGCAGTCCAAGGTTCCATCAGCCACCTTCCAATTCCATCATCAGACCAGCTCGATGGTACCATAATATTGTATTATCGTCTAATCTGCATATCGGCCATAATGTGTTTATGGCTTTTACGAACTTTCTACCCCAAGGTATCGATATAATTGCCAAGTTTCATGATGATACAACAATTAGAAGTACGTTTAATTCAGATTTTTAGACTTTATTGCATATTTAGTTCGTTACAGATCGACCTAATAATAAATCTATGGATTACGAGTACGCGGTAATTCAAAAAGGTTAAGAAAACCGATAACGGATTTGCTTTAGGTTTGTTATAACCTAGAAACCTGATCGTGTTCAAAGTCCATAACGTGGCCTTTCTCACAAGTGCAAACACGACTATGATACGATATTCCATCATGGAATGCCAGTGCCTATCTGCCGGCTTCATCATTAGACCTTGAAACTTAATCGTGGTCAAAGTTCATTACAAGACTTTTCTAAGAAATCCAAAACAGCTATGATACGATTTTCCATCATGAAGTTCCAGTTCATGTCTTCCGGCTCCATCATCAGATCAGTTCGACAGTATCATATTATTGTATTGTCATCAGAACTACATACAGCTTCCAATTTTCATTACGCTACGACCCTTGGAAGATGTTTAAATTAGCTACCTTAGATTCCATTACATAGTTAGTTACATACAGGTCGACCTAATAAAAGCGTGTTAAAAAATAGTGGCTTCCCATATTAAAGTCTTTTGCTGTTTTTAGAGATCTATTAAGCTTTAGTTGTTACTTGCTGTTGGAACTTAATCTTTTGTAAATCATTGACAGTCGTCACGAGTAGCCAGAAAATCTGACAGTGGTCTTGCCAAAGTTTATCGTGTTACCCAGATACAGGGTTGTGGAGGTCTGAAATACTAGTACTTAGCGGCATCCATAAAAGACCAAGTAGATGATGATGATGCATGAATGAATGAAATAGATAGATAGAATACACTTTATTGTACGGTGAACAGTACATCAACCTACTCCAATCAGTCAAAATAATTTAATAGATTTACAACTTTATAACAACATGATAAGGTTTACGCTCAATTGAGTAAATTTGACAGATTCGGATAGCTTGATGTGCTGGCGACTGTACATAAAAAACACACCTATTTAACAAAATAAATAATTAATTTGTCAGTAAACAAAAAAAGTTGTGTTGGCCAGTAATATTGATAAAAACAAGTCAACTTACTATTCATTTCCAAAAGAGATTTCTCCTGGCCACCGTAGTCACTTGATAGTATTTTCTTGGGGATATATTCTGATAATGAGTCGTGGGTTTTATGTAGATGTATCCTGTTGGCCAGTTTTGCGCTGAACACTTGCTTCAACAGAGTCATCAATGTGCCCACCATCTTCGAAGGTGAGATCACGTGTATACCCTTTATTCTGCAGCTGTAACCTTCCTGGAAATTAAAGGGATTTTTCATTTATTTATTTATGTACCGCTAGCTTCCATTTTAACATATGGAGATTCCTCTGTGCCTCGGAACGCATATCAAGCCATAATTCCAGCTGTCATTTAAACATCTTTAATAGTCGCTACATGTAGTCAGAAGGCAGAAAATCGGACTCTTGTGTTGCCAAGGGTTATTGTGTTACCTAGCCACAATCCATGTGCATTGGCGTATCTAGAGATATTTTTCAGGGAGGGGCCTGGCTCCCAGTGGTAGAAGCATTGATCGCTTATCGAAGTTGCGTTAACGCTTAATGTACGAAAAGAACATTTTCAAATGAGTTAATTCAACATGTATCGCAACAGTAGTGTCAACTAGAATAATCTGAAAAGTCAATAAAATTGGCCAAGTACGAGTCGGACTTGCCATAAAGGGTTTCGTAGAAGCAAGTATAGATTAACGAAAATATCTTTGATTTTATAGCGTTTTTATAAAATATCAAAGTTACACTAGGTGTTAAAAAGGTATGAAATTGCTGATTTGAACCGAATCATATAAATTCTTTTTTTTTTCTAAAATGTAACATACTTATTTAATGAACTGTATATTTAACCTCATTATCTATACATTGTTGCCATCTAATCGGTAGGTTATTTATTTCTCTGCGTTAGAACTCTCGGAATCTAGATTCAACAAACTGTTTAAAAGCATTTTGTACACTGCCTCTTGGGAATTTTTTTTTTCTCGTTGAAAATTGACACGTAAATAAATTACGTCCATTGGAGTAAGGTCTGCTTAGTACGTAGGATGACCTATGGTTTCTAACCGCAGCATCTTCAGAGATACGATTTCTCATACTGTGTAATGTCTTGCGTTATCATGGAACATTAAATGGAGAAAGTAATGGCGTAGAACGTTTTCCGATTTTCGTATGGAATCTGTTTTTCGTCACATGTCACTTTTGATTATTTTTTTTCTTATTGATATTAGGTTCGCGTTTGATCACCATCTCACCTGATGGTTAGTGGTGACGTGGTCGAAGATGGAGCACGCTTACCTAAAATTAACCTATTCACTCTTGACTTAACGACGTCTAGGTTATAGCTATCGGGAAACAAAGATTCTGCCAGAGAATTCCACCACTTAGCCATTCCCAAAATGTTTTGTGCGTATGGGTGGGATATCGACCATGTAACGATAGCGAATCGCCGTTTGTTTTGTAGTCTGATGATAGAACTGGCTTGGTAGATTTGGATTGTGTAATTCTATCGCACACTCTCCGAAATGTAACCGATAGAAACTAGGATTCCCAACTTTTTTCATGCTAGTTGAGCCTTAGCGACGATAAACGGACCAAAATTGAGGGTGGAAGTTGGTGTTATCCCAAGAAGCTCAATACGATCGGTTATCGGTACGGTTACACCACGGAAAGTAAGAACCGGTTTAAATTTGTTCTTTTTTGCGGAGAAGAGAGATACCTGGGTCTTAACTACATTAAACATGACCAAGTTGGCATCGCCCCATTTGAAGACAGACTTCATTTACAAGTTCAACTGCCCAACCATGTCCTCACGGGGGACTAGATCTGTGAACCACCAGAGCGTGCTCTGGACACATACCTCTCAATAACTGTGCTATTGTCTGCATAGCTAAAATTACGGGGCATAAGCGGATCATTTATAAAAATAAAGTTAATAAATAATAAAGTTGATGTAATATTCCTTGATTTCTGTACCGATTCAACAAGGCAACTCAATCCTCCTCAAATCCTCAATAATCATGGAGAAATCGAGGGAACTCTTCAAATATTATACGCGGAGTGCGTATAGTATTTGTAATTTTTATAGCATTTTGGGTATTTCTTATAGTAACTTGTAGAGTTGCTCTCGAAAAGCACCATTTGGGGAAGTGGAACTGATGCTGAAGACCACAGATGGCCACTGAAACTACTCAATAATAAGTATTTCGTGGATTACAATTCGATTACTTGAATATGGATGTTAAACACTTTATACTCGTCACAATGCATATTATGGTGAAGTAGAGCTGATGGTGAAGTACCAGGAGAACTCCTCAAAAATTAACGGCTCTGCAACAGGAAAACCACTATATTGTAAAATGTGATAAGTAGTTGACATTTTGGTTTTTGAAACTAGATTAATTACAAAATGACCCACTAAATAGTGTGAAAAAAAAAATGAGTGTGGCGTTCTGGGACTGCCGCGGTAAAGCTATTGCATAGAATTTTTTATCTACTTATGCAATTATAATTATTTATTTATTTTATTTATGCAATATTTTTTTCTTTGATATTAATTCAAGTTACACTTTTTGAGCGTGGTGACCGATAAGAAAACATTTTTTTTTTCTTTTATTGAATAAATAAGAAGTTAATATTGCATAGTTTTTCCATCTGCATGGAAAGAAGCTCATGTAACCCAACTTCCAAAAAAATGTAATCCTGTTTCTTTCTCTGAATTCCGTCCCATTTCCATTTTACCGTTTCTGTCCAAAGTCCTAGAACGCCTTATTCATAGTCAGCTTAGTGCTTTCCTCTGTAGAAACAGACTCCTTAATTTTTACCAATCCGAATTTCGTCTGGGGCATAGCACTACCACAGCTCTTGTTAACATTACAGATGATATAAGACTGGGTATGGACAATAGGAAATTGACGGTCCTTTCTTTACTTGACTTCAGTAATGCTTTTAACACTGTTGATTTTGATGTCTTGCTCGGGATACTATGCTCTCTTAACATATCTCCAACAGCTATTGATTGGTTTCGTAGTTACCTGTGTGGCCGCCGACAACGTATTTGCATTGAAGGTTCGTTGTCTTCATGGTGCAATACTACTGCTGGCGTACCACAGGGGGGCGTTCTCTCTCCTCTTCTTTTCGCCATATTTATAAATTCTATTTCAAATAAACTTCTCTCATCCTACCACCTTTATGCTGACGATCTGCAAATTTATTCGCAAGCTCCCGTTTAAGATTTGTCTGAGGCGGTGAAGACAGTGAATAAAGATTTAGCGCGTATTTCCGATTGGAGTTTGGATCATGGTTTGAAGGTTAATCCTGCGAAGACTAAAGTCATTATTGTTGGCAGCCCTAGGCTACGTTCCAAAATTGACTGGACGACCCTTCCCCAAATCATTTTTGATGGAGCTGTTATACCCTACTGTGACTCAGTAAAAGACCTTGGTATTTATATTGATAAAGATTTGTCTTGGAGTCCCCAGTTGCAAGAAGTGAGCCGCAAACTGTTCGCCTCTGCGGGGTCTTTGCGCAGATTGCGCAATTTCCTACCGACTGCTACTAAAACTGCGCTTGCCCAATCTCTTCTTCTCCCTATCCTTGACTATGCTGATGCAAGTTATCCAGATCTAACTGAAGTGCAGCTAGATAAGCTTGAGCGACTCCAAAATTTTTGTATCAGATTCATATTTGGATTGCGCAAATATGATCATGTTTCTGAGTTTCGCACTAAACTCAAGTGGCTGCCTATTCGCCTTCGCCGGAATGCACATATTTTATCATTACTCTACAGTATTCTTTTCAATCCAACGACTCCCTTTTACCTCAAAGAACGTTTTAAGTTCCTTCATGACACACATGTTAGAGATTTGAGATCATCAGAGAATTTGAGACTTTTGATGCCTACGCATTCCACAAAATTTTACGACCAGTCGTTTACGGTGCAGGCCATTCGGTTGTGGAATGGATTGCCGGTGTCAGTAAGACAAGCTCAGTCACTTGCTGTTTTTAAAAGCTCGGTTGCCAATCATTTTATTTCAAACTTATGATTATTCCTTTGCTTTCTCCACACGATGTTAAAGAACACATTATATATTTATTTATTTTATGTACTTATGTATTTGTATATATATATTTTTGTTGTATTTTTATTAGTTTTTCCGTTATTAATGAATATTTGTACAGTAGTACACTAATATAGCCCTCCCTATTTTAATTAAAGCTCATGAAGTCCTTCCAAAGGTTGTCTGGAAGATATCGCTCTCAGCGATAAGACCGCCATTGTAACCAATTTTTTTACAATATTGTTATTTAAGTGTGTTTCAATTATTGGTGTACAATAAAGTATATTCTATCTATCTTTCTATCTATAAAATATTTTTATTATCTTACAGACGTGCGACTAGACGTATGCGTGTAGACTAACTGCTAACTGCTCATAGCAGCTAGTCTACACGCATACATCTAGTCACACGCACACAAACACCGTGCCGAAGTCTGCCGAACTGAAACGACGTTAGACGATGCACGGCTTTCAACGCCGCTTCGCTGTGCCGGTCGGGTGTTAGGTTTATTTTCGTTACGGAATTTCTTGATTCGGTCGCCGCGCTATGTATATAAGAGTGTATAATAAGAGCTATGCAATAGATTAAAAACTTTTTTTGCAAAAATTAAAACCGACTTCCATATCAAAACACTACAAAGCCATTTCGGAAGGCGGGGTCTTTAGTTTTGTATATATTTTCGTTTCTGACACCGCCTTCCGAAATTAAAGTTATTTTTGGCTCTACAAAGCCACGTTTTGATACGGAAGTCGGTTTTATTTTTTGCAAAAAAGTTTTTTTTTAATTTAAGTTTAATTATATTCACTGGGGAAAAATAATAATCTAAATAAATAATAATAATCTAAATAATAAATAAATAATAACATTCTTAAGGATCGGACAGGGTATTTGTTAGATGCTGTATATATATATACGCGTTGAATTAAAAACCTCCTCATTTTTACCCGACTGCAAAGGAAAGGTTATGTTTTTAGAAGTTTGTTAATAATTAAAAGCTAAGGAACGAGGTTTCTAAAACTATTTCTTCACAAAGTCCATCGTTTGAAAGATATAGACTTTCAAACTTTTAAAATAAGTGAGTGCAAAATTTTAAAAAGTAGGTATAATACTTAAAGAAAACTTACAATGAAATTTACTTTGAACAAGATAGGCACTGCCAGCTCAGTGTATGTGATATAGAACATTATCAAAAACAGCAACTATAACCTGGCCATGTAGACAACGTGTAACGGAGGGAGTATATACACACCAAGAGCTCGGCTTCTTTGAGTGATATCAAACGATATTGGAAGGGTTTTTTAATCCTATCTCTACATGTTCGGAAGTAATGAGAATTTTTAATATATTGATACCAGAAACCGAACTTTTCAAATTGAAATAAGCACATTACTAGCACTAAGTCAGCTGATCGGTGTCAGTGAACTATTTGTAAATAAAAATAAACCTCTTACTCCTGGTATTTCTAAATAAAAGGTTCCGCATGTTTTATTTTTTGTTTACAAAATATTATTACTGACTTTTCCTAAACTTTAATTATTTTTGGGAACAAGCTACAATACAATTAATTAGTCTAGGTATCAAAGTTATCTAAATAAACCTGCTTGCATTGTCACGTGTATCATTTACACACTTGTTCATTTTTACCTACGTAGTTGTCGTTTTGTAGAAGATTACTTTGTAGATAATTATTAGGTATCTACATAGTAATCTTCCACCCACCACCCACCTTACCTGACTTTTTATTTATTCAATTCACAGTTCAAATTCCGTACTCTTGAATCGATCTTCTAAAAATTCATTAAAAATCGTAATCAAAATTTTAAACAACATTTAACACACCTTTATTTTATGACATATTTCCAGTTGCCAGTCAGGTAGGTACCTACCTACCGTACCGTAACGTCTAAACTTTTAATAAATAATAATTGATAATCTTTCCGGCGTAATTCAATGACTTTCATACAGATGGTACAGCTACAGATGTAGTCGGTTAACATAACAATGCTAACTAAACTAATACGGAATACGACCGACGCGGAGCGATTAATTTATAAAATACAGCTATGTCATTCGAAATAAGAACTTCTATCAAACCGTCAAATGTTTCAATCTTTGCTTAGTGCTAACATAAACAATGCGGACAAGTTAAAAAATGTTGGCAATTGATCTTGTTTGAAATAGATAAACCTACCTATTCGCTGTTTATGATTGTCAGCACAATACTTTGGGCAAATATGAACTTGAACTATTATGAGCCCTTATCATATTAATTTTTACAAATACGATCCAGGAGATTCGATTCACCTTACTATTGAATCGAGTTGCTTATTGTTTCAAAAAATCGTCAGCTCGTACCATTGAATTGATAATAAAAATGGAATCCTTACGTGCATCCTACCACGAATTGCTTAAATAAACATTATTATTTGCCATCAGAACTTAGAATAAAAAAATAATTTAGTAACAATTAATGTTCAACTAAACCCAAAACATCATTTCAATACACCTCTTCGGAACTTGTTCTTCTCCTAGTACAAATAAAATTACAGTGGGTTCCATTCGTAATTTTTAAAATAAAGTTATTTTTTTTAAATAATTATGACGAAAATTATAAACAACAAGTTAATAGTTTTTTTATTACTAGTTGGTTTATTACATTAACTCAAGTTTATTTCTTTAATTGAACACAAATTAAAATATCACTATAATAATTATAACCTTTTAAACATGTGATACACAAAATTTAACTATTTATTATCAAAACATTGTAAACACTATTACGAAACCTATTTATAAGATAAGAGTTGTTCTTTCATTGTTGTCTTGTATAACAGAATATTTAAACGTTATTTAAAAAATAACGTTGCTTGTTTACTAATTCTGTCATCGTAAGACTAATATGTAATTGAACTAATTAATTTCAACATATTTACTGTATTTTTATATCATTTAATCATAGTTTAATGTTAAAATACAAAGGTTAACAAATCTGTTTTATAATCGTACGATATGACGTCACTTGTTTACCACTGTGTATAAAAGCCGCCGCTCAGTCGTTCTAGACACAGTCAGTCACTCAGTCACTCTGGAGCAGTCACACCGAACGGACCTAAGTTAAGTGAACTTGTGTTGTTTCTAACTTTTATTAATATTTTTATGTGTAGAATTGGTATAAAAATCCTATCGTATTGCTATTGTATTTGAATATAAATTAATTATTTTTATTTGTTACTTTAATGTGACAGTGTTATTAATTGATAATTGTGTGATAATTTAATGAACATTTGGTATTAATTCTATAAATAACTTGACTTATATAATATGTAATGGAGTAATGAAATAGTAGATACACAAGTAAATAAAGCTAAAGTTATAACGATAGTAATCACATTGTGGTAATATTGTAAAGTACATATAGTGAATTGATGTTTATGTGAAAATGAATTATGTTTTGAAAAGAGTAACTGTGGAGTTTCTTGCCGGCTCTTCTCCATAGATAACTACCTTCCGAACCGGTGGTAAATTAATAAACTGATATTGCTATACAGACTACTAATTATTTCTATAAAACACCTAGTAATCATGGTAATACCGATTAATAGGTAATTAATCGGTAAATACGTAATAAATAGATATTGATAATTAATTAATTCTAGAAATAACAACATTCTCTATATATCTTTATATCTATATATCTTCCATTTCTGACACACGCATGATTTTTGTCTGTAGGAATAACCGAAAGAATTATCGGAAGTTCATGTTCCGTCGGTGAGTGGTACCTGGGTTTTATTGGTTTGAGCATTGGTTTAGTTTTTATTTAATTCAAAATTAAGTCAATAAAAAATGTCGCAAGAAAGAAATTAATAAAAAGTACTAGGACCGCATGAGTAACAGGAATTGTTAATGCCGAATTGAAAATCCATTGCTCACAGTACCCTGATTACGTTATTACACACACAATGTACATCATAATGTGTGTAAACCTAATGGATTAGGATCTTCGGGTACGTGAAACAATTGCTGTCCATGTAGTTTCAATTATTCCTGGTAAATTCAACTTCTAATTCAGACTTCTGACGAGATACCGCAGCCCCGGAATGCAAGGGCAACTAAAAAAACAAGGTGGTTTTTAGTCAGTAAGAGTCTAACACTTCCTTCCGCCCCACCCAGGGTGGGACCAGAGTCAGCAGAGTCATTGATAATTTTCCCATCAAAAAAAAAAACGAATGATTTTCAATTTTGAATTTGAATTGCGTAATTAGTTTGCTCTGGTGTCTTAGATTTACTTAACAGTTTAACGGAGTTTAGTTGAAATTACTGTTATTATGTAAAATAATCTTGAATTCTTGAACAATATTTTTTAATAGTAGTGGATGGACATTAAGTAACTGGGACAGCTACCCTACAAAGAAATAATATTTAGGTACCAGGATAGCAGGAAATAGGAGCTTTATTTATTTAGCATTATTGGTTTGCTCGTCAGTCGACATTCCGCGTTTAGCTATTGCACTCGTGTATTTATCCCTGTGATACGCGTATCAGTTCAGTACGGCTACACCTAATCGATTTTTTTTGTTGTTTTTGCAAAATGTCAGGTCAGTGGGTCGTCTTAGGGGTGTCTGTCGGAGCAGAAAATGGTAATTTAGTGTAGTGTATGCAGTGCAGTGTGATACTATGGACCTAATGAAAGTGCGGATTGAGGCAGCTTTCAGGACAATAACGCAACGCTACGCAATGTTCAGGTATCGATTAACAAGCGAGCGGCCTTTTGCATACAATACCAAGGTCACCACATCGGACCCCATCTTTAAAAATGTAAGTCAGTTTACTAAATTAAGCAAAGCGATTTTACTGTTTACTCGGTAAAAAATAAGGGATGAAACTAGTTAACCTACCTAAACTTTGTTTCGATTTTTTACGTAAGTTTTGTTATCTCAGTGTTTACGTGCAATTTCTGGCTTGATATTAACGAGTAAACTGTAAATCAATAATTACGCATTAATTTTTACATCACGGTAAAGTAGGTAGGTATGGTTTATTGCTCGCGTGCGTAATCGCTTTGGCGGCGCGGCGGCCGGCGGCGTGGCGGCGTCTTTTATTTCGTCAGTTCGCACCGACAAAAGAACACCGCCTTGCGGTAGGCTACAACAGTACTAGGCGCACAGAATTAGGGAAGAGATTTGTCGTGATATTTGCAAGTAACGTGGAAAGTTATTGATCTACGTAGTGCGGTAACACGTTTGTTATGATTTCAATTTAAGAAACTTTCGAAACCGAGGTATAAATTTTTAGAGTATTTTATTTTGAGTTGAAACCCTTCCAATTTAGTTTGATATCATCCAAAGAAGCCGTGCGCTTGGTATGTATATACTCCCTCCGTTATACGTTGTACAAACGATTGACGAACAAACTTCGTAATTTATGAAAAACAAAGTTATTTTTTGGCTACGCCTATGACCATGTGAAGGTCAGATAAGCAGTCACTTAATGCAAAACACTAAAACTCAGCTGCATTCAGTTAGACTGGAAGCTTACCCTAACATAGTTAGGAAAAGGCAAAGCGAATGATAATGATGATTTCTATGCAGTCTTGAGAAAAAAGGTCTCGCCAGATAATGGACAACAAAGAGATTCTATAAGGGTACGAAATTGTAAAAGAAGGAAGAAGGGTAAGAAATTGTATACTTACAGTCACCAAGTTAATAATCTGTGTCATTTCTATAGGGTTAATCTTAGTGACAAAGGTTAAGATATTTATATCAGAGTAATCCAATACGACTTGGAAACCGGCACAATATTCAGTACGCGTCATATATTCGCAGACCTGGAAAATATAGAAAATTTTAGTATTTTTTTAACACCTCTTGACCTCAATCTTGCTGATGGTAAGCGATAGATGAGGTCTACGATGGAATGAGCAAGCCCAAAAATGCCTATTCAGTCTTGCTTACGAATAGCAACTACATACCTATTCCATATTAGTTAAAAATGTTTTTGAAGTTCTATATAAATATTGTTATGGAATTCTTCAGTTCATTAAACGTACTTCCTTTCTAGTGAGATTTGGTACATAAAATACACATAAACAAAAAAAAAACATATAGTGAAAACATAATAGCAATTGATTGAACCAACCAGTTATAACAATTTTAAATGAATATATCTGTCTCTCTCGCGAAAACGCTTTTTTCTACAGCAGCTGTATGAGCGTAGACTTTGTCGTCAGTCTATAGATATATGAGACTATAGACTTCTCATTCTAATTATAAAATTTAAAGCTTTATAACTTCGTCAGTGATGAAAATATTTAAAAAAATCTTAATGGCCTAATTAGTTATTTATTAATCAAATAAAATTTAATGCATATTTTCTATGAACGTGTTTGTGTAGCTGGTGTAAACAGTACTCTTTCAACTTCAAAAGCTTGTTTAAAAATTAATGACCTACCATAATAAGGTACTTGTAGAAATTGGAGACGTGTCCTGATTGCAGATTATCTGACACCAATTTAACGATGAGTACTCTGTGATGTTCATGTGTTAGTTGGGGCATATGGGCTGCATGTCTGCAAATAAAAAAAAGAAATGTCAGTAGAAGTACGGAAACTAAATACTACGGAAATAAATATGCAAAACGGAGCCACGGTATACCACGAAGGGAATGTTGAGATGACCTGGATGGCTTCCTAAGCCTTGGAGGGTTGAAAAATAAATCGACTTCCAAAAAAACACTGCATGTGAAAAATGTCAATGACGGTTTAAGTTTTTGTTAAAAAGGTCAATATCGCTATTTTATACAAATCCTAGGAAATATATAAATAATCTTTGAAATAATATTTTATAAATTTCCTAAATAACTTCGGAATTGTGTAAAATTCTAGGTTTTATACATTTCCGGTAACATAGATACAGAAAACTTGTTTCACAGTATTTGTTATCAATCGTTTGAAAATAGACCGGTAGTTCTGAGAATAGACCGTAGGGTAATTATTTATTCACAAGAAAAAATATACTCAATAAAAATATATTGGTTTTGCCGGGTTATCTAGTAATTATATATTAAATTAAAAGAAATTTAAAAAGCAATTGTTTTTTTTTTTACTGATAATAGGCTCGCGTTTGACCACCATCTCACCTCATGGTAAGTGACGATGTGGTCAAAGATGGAGCACGCTTGCCTAGATTGTACATTTTTATGAAAATTAAGCGAAGGGAGGAATATATAATTAGGAACCGTTAAAGCTTACACGAAGAAGGAGTGCCGTCTCTTGAGTAGATTCCCAACTAGCACAAATGGGCTGCATTAAGGCTTTGGAGCGTATCCGATTATTACTTATGGTAATAGACGTAAGCGCTAGAGCGTCTACTACAGACTTAAAGCAGCCGCTTTAACGCTATTTGGGCGCCATTTTATGCAACCTAAAGTTCCATTTAATCTGCACAACGGTTGCATAAAGGTTCCTTAATAGCTATAACGATTTATTAACGCTATACTAAAGCTCTCGTAGCGCTACTTTTGAATGATTTTGAACTACTTTGAACGAATGAATTGATTATAGTTCTTTATTGTATATCTTCAGTTGACATTATTTGTAATATTTTGGTAAAGTGTTTTCGTCGCCATCATGAAAATAAAACAAAAAGAATTAAAAGTTTGTATTCTGTATTAGCAAGATATATAAAGATACTTAAAACGCTGTCCAGTTTACTGTAGATATCTATACTTATAATAAATCTGTAGAGAGGTCAATTCTGTACATGAAATATCATATATATATCAGGGGGTGATTAAGGATCGATACTCATGCCAAAAATGCAATCAGTTAAATTTTTGTCTGTCTGTCTGTCTGTCTGTCTGTATAACCGTTATAGAAACAAAAACTACTCGACGGATTTTGTATAACCGTTATAGAAACAAAAACTACTCGACGGATTTTAACGAAACTTGGTACAATTATTTTTCATACTCCTGGGCGGGTTATAGTATACTTTTCATCACGCTACAATCAATAGGAGCAGAGCAGTGAAGGGAAATGTTGGGAAAACGGGAGAAGTTACTCCATTTTTTAAGCTTCCGTCGCGTGTGCAACCTTAATGGTTAAAGCTACACAAATCATTTCATGACGGAAATGTTCTCCTTAAAATTATATAAAAAATATCCTACGACAGCATATGTCTAACTTTTATGGTTGACTCACAATAACACGTGTAACTCCCGATAGCTTAGCAGTTCGAAGCTTTCTGATTATAATATTTGTCTACTCTTACGTTTATAACACTCTCAGTCACCCCTAATTGAAAAATTTAACATTATTAACTATTCCATAAAAAAATTGGCTAAGTGCGAGTCAGACTCGCCCATGAAGGGTTCCGTAGTAACTAGGTATAATATAATATGCAAATTTATTTGACGAAAAAAAAAACCTTACAAATTTCTTAAAACTAGCTTATTTACATTTTTTACAACTGCGCCAAATAAATTTGTTTTGAAAAAAAAAACCTTACAAATTTCTTAAAACTGGCTTTTTTACATTTTTTACAACTGCGCCGAATAAATTTGTTTTTCATAGTGTTTGTATGAATTACAAAGTTATATTTGTGGTTTTAGAAAATATGCTGTATCTCATAAACTGCTGAAATGATTTCGTTCAAACTAATTTTGGTTGAAAGTTTATATTAAGATCTACAGACATATATTTTTTTTAGATTTTTCACTCCATTATTATAGAAGTTAGAGGTTGTGTCCGCCACACACACATTTTACCACTTTGGAAGCTTATATCTTTTAAACGATTGACTTTATGGAAAAGTGGTTTTAGAAACCCCGATGTTGTTTTTAAAGAACTGTCTATAGATACCACACATGCATCGATTTCATGAAAAAAAATATTTTCAGGTTTAGTTCCATGTATGGGGAGCCGCCCTTTATTTTAAATATTTTTTATTTTTCTTTTTCAAAATCAGAAAGCGGTTCACAGAATACATCTACCTATCAAGTTTCACATGTATAGTCCTAATAGTTTCGGAATAAAATTGCTGTGACAGACGGACGGACGGACAGACAGACGGACAGACATGTCGAAACAATAAAGATTCCGTTTTTTGCCATTCGGCTACGAAACCGTAAAAAGAATCATATAAATCGGTATAGAAACACCAAAGTTATACATGAAATACGCTTATAATAATAAGCCATCGCGCGTGAATTTAGAATCATGCTATAAGGATTATTTTTGAGAATCGGTCGCCGCGCTCGACCCGTCTCGCGGTCGAAGCTTTCTCTAGGTACTTAAGCCTCATGTCAACATGATCTAAACAATATTACGCCAGTGTTTGGGGCACATTACCAGTGAACAGCGATGCGCACGAATTTCTGGATGCTATATTTTAGTTTATTTTTAGGTGTGTATATGTAGTTAAGGGTTTTTATTTAATTAAAGTATATGACTGCATAACTGAAATGCAAGAAAAAAAAAAAAAAAAAAAAAAAAAAAAACAATATTACCAATACATTAACTTACGCTGACGGAGTCGCGGGCACAGCTATATTGTATCATTACGCTAAGTCCAATAGGAGCGCAGCGCCAATGAAGAATGCTTCAAAATCGGGGTTAAATTTAACGTTAGCCCAAAGTAACTATTCCACGCGGACGAAGTCGCGGGCAAAAGCTAGTATAAGATAATTTTCGAGTAATTTTAACGCGCTTTTATGATATTTAAAAAATTAACAAAAGATATGCGATATTTTTTATTTGTTATACAGAATAAATTTTATTTCCGTATTTTTACGTGTCGATAACTTACTATTCACAAGTGGCCGATTGTTTATTGCGGTACATTTAATGCACATTTAACTGAAAAACCAATGTATATCAACTCAATTTTGCAAGTGAATTATAAGTTTTCTTAAAAAATCATGGCGTCATTGTAATGTAGTCATAACCTGCAGTTTTAGCTCTAATAACTCTCTTTTGAGAATCATAGCGCTAATTTTCACCATTCTAACGCTTCCAGTGATTTTTGTTCCCCTAGTGCAACTCACAGCCACAAAAAGCTCTTATTTTCCTGTTTTTGAGGTTATATGATCTAGTTACGTACTTATTCGTTTAGCATCCATTTTATTAAATGTTTTATAATAGTTACAAAAGCGGCTGTAAAATGGCGAATGGATTGAGCCTGCAAGGAATGACTATTGTTACTAAAGGCCTTAGTTACACTGATGATTTTTTTGTAACTATAGTATGCATAAGAGTTTCTATTATTTCTATAATGAAACTTATAGTAGTATAATAGTGGTTACTATAACTATAACCTATAAAATTTACAATGGAAACCACTGTGCAGCTGTGAGTGGCAGAATGACCTTCGTAACTCTCATATAAAGGTGGAAGTGGTAAATGAGTTCTATCGTGGACTACTGTGAAGGCTAGGGTAGTATTTAATTCAGCTTATAGCACCTTAAGTAACTTTTATAGCTATAGACGTTTACGGATGCAGATATGCAACTTTGAACTGCTTTTTGAACCCTTAAACCGCTATTTTACAGCCCAAAGTAACAAAATAGGCTGCTATTTCCACTAATGTGCTCGTTGGGTTACCAGCCGACAGCGTTGAGGACGAATTTTTTGATGCTATACATGGATTTGTAGGTTACATTGTTTATAATATAATATTATAAATTATAAATGCAGAAGTTTGTAAGGATGGATGAATGGATGTTTGTTACTCTTTCACGCAAATTGGAGTGTAAATAGTGTAGTGTAGATAGACATCCTGGAGTAACACATATACTACTTTTTATCCCTAAATTCCCACTGGATCGGGATTTGCGCCGGAAAACCCAGTCGCGTCCAGAAGCTAGTAGTTTACAAAATGTAATTTTAATTATTAAATGTGTCACAATGTTAATAGTACACTCACATAACCTCTTGTAATGGTTCCAAATCTTTCCTGACATCGGTGACATTAAAAAACTCGGGCATCAGCGTTTTGAACGTGCATAATTTATCTAGCTTCTCTTTTGCTCTCTCCACCAGGCCTTTCGCCGAGATCAGGAGCCTTTCCAGGTAATCTCGAGCTGAAATCAATATTATTCTTTATTTTAATTAATCTTAGAGTGATATAGGGCACAATCTTTACTAACTGTCTAGTTCTAAGAGTGCGACTCATCGATATCGGTTCTTTAGTTTGCAAGAATAAGGTGTAAGCGTTCTTGAAATATCGCGGTATTTATAAGGTTTATGTGTCACCCTGTAAGTATATGTTTATATATTACCATGTTCAATCAATCCCTTCTAAAGCTTACTTAGTGTTCTTGCTTAATATATAATATACTAAAAAAAATGACATAACAGTTTTAAACAAATGTATGACCATCCTAGTATATCGAGATTCGTCTGAGCCGCGGAAAACACGATAAGCCTTTGAATCCGGCTGTCATTTATACATCTTTGGAAGTCGTTACAGGTTAGGTAGGTTATCGTGTTACCCAGCTACTGGGTTGTGGAGTCAGATAGACAGTCGCTGCATGTAAAGCACTGACACTTAGCTGCTTCCGGTTAGACTGAAAGCCATCCCCAAACATAGTTGGGAAAAAGGCTAAGCAGACGATGATAGATTATAAACTGCACTTTATCATACGCCAGTGTGTGTGTTTAAAATTCTCTAGACATGGCCAAATCTCTAAAAGTATTTAAATGCATATTTTTATAATTAATTATAATTGAGGATTTGTTTTTATATGTATATTGTTAACGCCATCTACTGGCTCAAAGCTGACAACTCGTGGTGGCAAAGAAGTGAACGAGAGCGGCGTACGGTGACCGCTGATTGGTCGTCACCGAATGAATCTGAAGAACGATCGATTCCTTCATTCAACAGATCTACACTTCGTTCCACACACAAGACTCTCTCATGGCGGTAGTCGGTTCACCATCTAACTTTATTCTCTTCTGTAAATTATATTTAAAATAAATACGACTTATTTATACACTTAAGAATAAAGAAAAAGTTCATTGAAGAAGCCTGACCCTCAAAAATCTGATCAGAACCTGAACAATGTTTACAATTAATTTTATGGAAAGAACACCCTTCGGATGCGCTCGGTGTTTACCGGCTTAACCACGGGCTTAACACAGTTATTTATGGCACGGCGTTCGCCCCATATTTAAGTATGCGATGTTTACAACAGCTGGCATCGGAATGCAATGATAACGACATCACAAATATTATTTACCAGGACTTTTACGTCGACGATTTAATAACGGGCTATGATGATAAAAATGAATTATTAGACATTCGTAATAAAGTTTCTACGGTATTACAATCGGGTTGTTTCTATTTACAAAAATGGTTGTTCAATTTCGATTTGCCAACTTTAAACGCGTCAAAGAACTTATCTCTGGGCGAATCCTGTCAAAGTAAAACTTTAGGTTTAGGTTAGTTCGCAAATACAGATGAGTTATATTATACGACTAAACTTAAATTAACCGGCAGTCACGTTACTAAACGCATTATGTTAGCAACAATCTCACAAATTTACGATCCATGAGGTCTATTAGCGCCTATTATAATACTTGCAAAAATTTGTTGACAGTCTTGACTATTTGGGTAAATTACGAATACCACGTCAGGTTATAAATAGGTACATGCAATATATAGAATTGCACATATTTGCTATGCTAATGCTTACATGCGCATATACTCGGATAACTATAACAATGTATCCGTTGCGTTGTTATGCGCTAAGTCGAAGGTCGTGCCTGTCAAACCGATTACTACCTATACCTACCACATTTAGAATTAGGTATGTAGGGCATTATTAGGTGCGAAGTTGTATACAAAAATTATAAATTCACTTCGTTCGAATGTCACTAATGTTTATTTTTGGTCTGATTCTACAACTGTCTACATTCTGTTAAGACGTTTGTACAAATCAGGGTGGTTCAAATTAACGAACTTACAGGTAGTTTACCATGGTTACACGTAGGAAGTAAATCCAACCCAGCTGACTTAGTGTCACGCAGGGTCATGCTGGACGCGCTACGCACAGCTGATATTTGGTGGCACGCGGCCCGGCAATATTGCATAAACGGTTGTGTAATTTTAGTTATGATCATAGTTGTCATAATGTTAGTTTTAACCAGTTTCCAGATATTAAATTGACTACTACACTGTTAGTACATCAAATTAATGAGTATAGTCAATGATATTATAAGTAAAAATTACTTATAATATCATTGAGTATAGTACGTTTCCGTTTGAGAGATTCTCTTCATTCACTCGTATGATGCGTGTATTTTTTTACATGTTACTTTTCATTGATAACGTTCGTAATAAAATAACGGTAAATCGTAAATACGATCCGCTTCAAGCAGATGAGTTAATTAACTTTATTATTAAGTTGACTCAAATGTCACAAAACCAATCATTTCCTGATCTCGATATTTCATCTAAAGGGAATGTAACTTTAAAAGACACCCGTAATATTTCCGATCTTAATATATTTGTTGATAATAATAACATTACCAGAGTTGGGGTTGGATTAGACAACTCTTTAAGTTTCTCATAAAATAAAAAGTACCCCATCCTGTTGTGTAGTAAACATATCTTTACACGTTTGTTATTTCAGTACGAGCATAAACGCCAGCTTCATGCAGGTCCTCAATTATTGTTAGCTAATATACGAGAAAATTGGTGGCCTCTCAGAGGCCGCAATCTGGCTAGAAATTTTGTACAGACGCAAGAACATCAAGCTACTAAGTATCAACGCCATCGGTACTTCGTTGGAAGCAGGAACTTCCAAGGCCGGGGGCATATGTTAACGTCATCTACTGGTACAAAGCTGACAACTCGTGGTGGCAAAGAAGTGAACGAGAGCAGCGCACGGCGAGCGCTGATTGGTCGTCGCCGAATGAATCTAAAGAACGATCGATTCCTTCATTCAACGAATTTACACTTCGTTCCACACACAAGACTCTTAAAACCATGGTGGTAGTCGGTTTACCATCATCATTCTTAATAACTTAATTCTCGTCTGTAAATTATATCTATACTTATAATAAATCTGTAGAGAGGTCAATTCTGTACATGAAATATATTTACAAAATAACTATCAGGGGGTGATTAGGGATCGATACTGATGCCAAAAATGCAATCAGTAAAATTTTTGTCTGTCTGTCTGTCTGTCTGTATAACCGTTATAGAAACGAAAACTACTCGACGGATTTTAACGAAACTTGGTACAATTATTTTTCATACTCCTGAGCTGGTTATAGTATACTTTTCATCACGCTACAATCAAAAGGAGCAGAGCAGTGAAGGAAAATGTTGGGAAAACGGGAGAAGTTACTCCATTTTTTAAGCTTCCGTCGCGAGTGCAACCTTAATGGTTAAAGCTACACAGAAATCATTTATGACGGAAATGTTCTCCTTAAAATTATATAAAAAATATCCCACGACAGCATATATCTATATTTTATGGTTGACTCACAATAACACGCGTAACTCCCGATAGCTTAGCAGTTCGAAGCTTTCTGATTATTATTCTGCTCCGAAATTTAAAACCACCACAACTTTGCAATGGAACTCGACTAAAAGTAACCCAGTTGCAACAAAATATAATCGAGGCTCAAATTTTAACAGGTTGCGGTGCAGGAGAAACCGTTTTTATTCCCAGTATTCCCATAATACCAAATAAATTTCCATTCCAATTTAAAAGAACGCAATTCCCAGTATCGGTGTGTTATGCAATGACAATTAATAAGGCTCAAGGGCAGACTTTTCGTGTTGCTGGAGTAGATCTCGGTGTCAGTTGTTTCTCGCATGGTCAGTTGTACGACGCTCTTTCCCGGGTTAGCAGTTCTAGAAATCTTTATGTTCACGTGCCGGACGGGTCAACTTACAACATAGTTCACCCGAAAGTTTTGCGCTGAAATATTTTCGTTCTATAGGTACTTAAGCCTCATGTGAACGTGATCTAAACAATATTACCAATACATTAACCTAATAACACACAAGGAGTTACACGCTGACGGAGTCGCGGGCACAGCTATTAACAATAATATTGTGCGGTTCGGTATTGCGATATTTTTCAACAGTATTATAGATTGACATATTATATTTCCCTACTAAATTACGAAAGTTAATTTGTCTGTAAAGCCTGATTTACACTTCAATAAGTACAGTAGCCAGTTAAGAACTCAGACAGTTAAGTAATAAGTAGTACGTTGTAAGTAGCGTCCAAACGTAGGCGAGTAAGTAGTCATAAGTTGCCCGAGAAGAAGAAAAGAAAAACACATTTTCGCGGCCGCAACGTACAAATTTATGGACTGTACTAAACTCGCCCGTCTACATGCCAGCCAGTTAAGTTGGAGGGGTGCGGAAAACGAGAGAGAGGGGGCTACTTCGCAATGGACTCGCCGAAAAATAGGATCGCGATCTATTTAACTCAACTTAATCAACAACTTAATATTTAACTCGCTTTTGCCGTTCAAACTACAATAACAACTTAACTCGCCGATGACGCAGGTTAACTCGCTACTGTACTTATTGAAGTGTAAATCGGACTTTACATCAAAATCACTGAACCGTGAGGAAGGACATAGGCTACTTTTTTTTTTTACGAAAAACGACGGAAACGTGGACGAAGTCGCGGGCAACAGCTATCTATACTAATAATAATATAACTAATAAGGCTGAAGAGTTTGTTTGTTTGTTTGAACGCGATAATCTCAGGAACTACTGGTACGAATTGAAATTTTTTTTTTTAAATTAAATAGTCCATTTATAGAGAAAGGCTATAGGCTATATATCATTACGCTAAGGCCAATAGGAGCGGAGCGCCAATGAAGAATGCTTCAAAATCGGGGTTTAATTTAACGTTAGCCCAAAGTAACTATTCCACGCGGACGAAGTCGCGGGCAAAAGCTAGTTGTAAATAACAGCGGATTGCCTTGTGTATTGTCTCTTTGCGTATGATGTTCTAACGCGAATTATTGGCACAACACAGAAATGCCTTCTTTTTTTATTAATGTTAGGATTATAGGTAAGTGTTTTATGAGCTTTTGAAATAGTATGTAGAACATACAACTTCCTAACCGTGAGAAGACCACTTAGTGAGTAAAGGTCGTCCGTGGGGAATCGGTACGGTTTAAAACACATTACTTTCAGGAGGGACCTTTGTGCTCTCTCCAGGTCCAGAAATTTGGTCTTTGTTGCTCCACCCCAGACAGGTATACAGTATGTGAATACGGACTGCGCTAATGCAAGATATATTTAAATTAAAAGTGATTTTGTGGTCACGTGTCTGAGTTCCTTGAACAACCAGATTAGCTTTCTAGTTCGTGACATAACCATATCCGTGTGTGTATGCCAGGATAATCGCTGGTCTACCATAATCCCCAAGTATTTTATATCAGACACTTGTAATTTTATTACAAGCACAATATTTGTTGTGAACATTATTGCAACTATGAATCCTAAGGAAAAGGTTAGGTCCAGGTTGTGTGTTATTGTACATTGTGAAAGCTATGTAATTCGTTTTTTTGGTGTTTAATGTGAGCAAATTTGAGTTTAACCAGTTAGCAATTTTAACTAAGCCTTTTATGCAGCCGTAGGTCACATAGAACGGCACGCGAATATTAACGACATTATCCGACGAGCTCTTGTCACCATCGGCGTTCCGGTTGTATTAGAACTCATTGGCCTGGCACGCGACGATGGTAAAAGACCGGACGGCAGGTCTTTATTTCTATGAAAGATGGGTAAGCCTTTAGTATGGGACGCAACTTGTGCCGGTACTCTTGCATCATCCCATCCTCCTAGCTTGTCTTGATGTGCTGGCGCTGCCGCTGCAGCCGCTGAGAACCTCAAGCGGCGGAAATATAATAACCTTGTTGAAGGTTATATTTTCAAGCCGTTTGGGATGGAGACCTTGGGATCGTGGGGTCTGAGTGCTCACAAATTATTTAAAGAATTATCCAGGCGCCTAGTTGACACTTCGCGTGACCCAAAGACTGGCTTTTACCATGGACAGCGGTTAAGCATTGCCATACAGCGTGGTAATGCCGCCAGTCTTTTGGGCACATTACCAGTGGACAGCGATGCGCACGAGTTTCTCGACGCTATATTTTAGTATATTTTTAGATGTATATACGTAGTATAGGGTTTTTATTTAAGTGTATATTCCATTATTGATTAAATAAATATTTATAATTGACTGTGAAGTCACATTGTCTATCTAGATAGGTAGAGGAAGAAGTAGCCTACAACGTTCCCACAGCTGGGACACAGGCCTCCTTTCTATGAGAGACAATAGGCAGTAATCCACCACGCATGAGCAGAGTGGGTTTGTAAATGTCACTATGTTCTCGAATTTTCTGTGCAAGGACATGCCAGTTCCATGATGTTTTTCCTTCACTGTTAAATAAATCCCACAAAGATGCGCCTGACGTTTTATCTATACATATAAAATTCTAAGTTCTGACTGATATATCCCAAACCGCTAGTTCTAGAGACATGTCATTTGGAGGGTATATTCTTTGTGAAGAGTAGGAACCCACTAAGAAAGGGCTTTTCTTTTGGAAATAACCAAGGCGATAAAAAGGAAGGCCCGAATTTGTACGAAACTCTTCATTTGTTCAACAGATTCATTTGAAACTGTTTGCATAGGTTTCTCAAGTGATGTAAATGAGCATTAACAAAGTATTTTAGAAAATTCCCCCTTAAGGAGATAAAAAGGGGTTACTAAATTATTTATATAAAAAGATTCGCATCTTTTTATTTCTTAAAAGGATTCACTTGAAACTTTGTACTTAGGTTTCTTGTAGATAACGCCAAATAACTTGGCAAGAGTCGTTCAATGCGCAGAAGTCGATTTTTAGGTGTCAGCGGTTGTTAGCGGGACGCGGGGTATGACGTAGCGCCGCTCCGAGCGCGCGATTGGTGCGTCAGTAGTTCTCGTTCAATTTGCTTCCGAATACACTTTCGTACACGAAAGTTGTACCCTTTGTTTTTGTTACGAGTTGTTGTTTTAAATTTATTTTTTGTTACATTGATTACAATGCCAGGACCAAATACCGTTTTACGCAGACTATTAAAACGTCAGAAACAACAGTTAGACACTATAGTAATTAAGGAAGGTTGGAATTCCGAATTCGTCACTATCTTTAGGAGACCGGGAAAAAAGAAGAATAAAAGGGGTAGCAGTTTTATTAACTAATTGTGCTGACAAGAACATATTATTTTTAATGTTTTTTTAAATACATTTTTTTCACTTTAAAATGTATTTATGTATTATATCTATTTTATTTATAATACCGAATTAACGAATGAATTCCTCTTCTTTCTTTAACTTTCTTCTGAACAGATACCTATGATTAAAAATAAATGATGGCAATAACCATAGAATAATGGCAAGCAGTAAAAGTGACCCATTTTTTCTTCCCCTAATTGCACGATGCGCGAACTTACTCCCACTACGCCAAAACCTTGCCAAGTTATTTGGCGTCATCTATAAGTGATATTGCGTATCGGGGTATTGCGGGGATGCTCTAACAAGATACCTCGGCCCCGGAACGTAAGGTCAATTGAAGGAACAATGTGGGTTTTTAGTCAGAAGAAGTTTTCGACACTCCTTTCCGCTCCGCCCAGAGCGGGCGAAGCCATAAGATAATTTTCCCACCTAAGGAAAAAGGTTCATCAAGTGATGTAAGTGAGCACTTAGGAATATAGCGTATTTGGAAAGTTGAAAAAAGGGGAGTCCGAATTTGAATGAAGTTGCTCTCAAGGACAACACACACATTTGCTCGGGAGTCAACTCCTCTCTAACCTCTCTGTTTATACTGACAACTAATAATAAAACCAACAAGTATTTTAATTAAAAAATCACCTTCTAAATAACTAAACAGCCATACTAATATTATAAATGCGAAAGTAACTCTGTCTGTCTGTTACCTTTTCACGCCTTAACCGCTGAACCGATTTACATGAAATTTGGCATGGGAATAGTTGTGGACCCTGGGAAGGACATAGGATAGATTTTATCCCAATGTAAGGTTCCCGCAGGATAGTTTTCGAATTGTATCTTTGTTTCTCTTTCACGCAAAAGCTACTGAACGGATCTCAATGAAATTTGGTAAGGAGACAGTTGACATCCTGTAAAAACACATAAGCTACTTTTTATCCCGGAATTCCCACGGGTTTGGGATTTACGCGGGGAAAACATCTCACTCGAACGAAGTCGCGGACAAAAGCTATCCATACTTTAATACTAATAATATAACTCCATACTTCCCATATCCCATATCCATATCCATATCCATTTCCCATATCCATATCTATATCCATACTTCCATATCCATCAATACTTCCAAGCTAATATTATAATAATACGAAAGTAACTGTCTGTCTGTTACCTTTTCACGCCTAAACCGCTGAACTGATTTAGATGCAATTTGGCATGGGAATAGTTTAGGACCCTGGGAAAGACATAGTATAGGTTTCGTCCCGGAAATCATTCCTAAAGGATATAAAAGGGGTGTTAGAATTTCGTATAAGGAATCAATAATGTCCCCGCCCTACCCACACACATAATACACTTAGAGCGCTAAACCGATTTGGATGAAACTTGGTATGGAGATAGTTTTAGACCCTGGAAAGGACATAGTATAGTTTTACTCCCGGAAATCATTCCTAAAAGATGTAAAAATGGTGTTGGAATTTTGTATAGGGAATCAATGATGTCCCCGCCATCCCCACCCACATAATACACTTGACCGCTAAACCGATTTCGATGAAATTTGCTATGCATGTAGGCTATACAAATCTTTGTTTAGAGCTGGGGTCGAACCCACGTCATGCACCAGTCAACAGTTACGCCAACCGTGTCGCTTAAATTTTAACCAATCAAGTTAATATACGAATCATTTCTATTTCAAAATCGGGGCAATATGCGATTGCCCTTTTGAAAATAGAAGAAGATCGTGTGGCAATAGATATCAACGGGATGATTTATTTGAGCTGAACTGAATCTGAAACTGAAACTGAAGCTGAAACTGAAGCTGAGACTGTAGCTAAATCTGAAACTGAAACCAAAACTGAAGCCGAAGCAGAAACTAAATCTGAAACTGAAACCAAAACTGAAGCTGAAGCTGAAACTGAAGCTGAAAATTAAGCTGAAACTGTAGCTGAATCTGAAACTGAAAACTGAAGCTGAAGCTGAATCTAAAACTGAAACCAAAACTGAAGCTGAAGCTGAAACTGGAACTGTAGCTGAAACTGACGCTGAAACCAAACTGAAACTGAAGCTGAAACTGAAACCAAACTGAAGCTGAAACAGAAACTGATGCTGGAACCAAAACTGAAGCTGAAGCTGAAACTGAAACCAAACTGAAGCTGTAGTTCAAACTGACGCTGAAACCAAACTGAAGCTGAAACTGAAACTGATGCTGAAACCAAAACTGAAGCTGAAGCTACAACTGGAAATGTAACTGAAACTGACGCTGAAACCAAACTGAAGCTGAAACTGAAACTAAAGCTGAAGCTGAAACTGATGCTGAAACCAAAACTGAAGCTGAAACTGAAACTGAAGCTGAAAATTAAGTTGAAACTGTAGCTGAATCTGAAACTGAAACCAAAACTGAAGCTGAAACTGAATCTGAAACTGAAACCAAAACTGAACCTAAAGCTGAAACTGGAACTGTAGCTGAAACTGACGCTGAAAGCAAACTGAAACTGAAACTGAAGCTGAAACTGAAACCAAACTGATTCTGAAACTGAAACTGATGCTGAAACCAAAACTGAAGCTGAAACTGAAACTGAAGCTGAAACTGGAACTGTAGCTGAAACTCACTCTGAAACCAAACTGAAGCTGAAACTGATGCTATAACCAAAACTGAAGCTGAAGCTGAAACTGAAACTGAAGCTGAAACTACTTGCTCCTTTCGCCGCTAGAGGGCGTTGTGGTATATTGAACATACCGGCCCCTTTGGAAGTACCAGGGTGTTGTCTTCCAACACGAAGTACTCGTCGCTGTAGCTTCTTGATTATTCTGACTGTAACGGGCAGATCTTTGAGAACGATCGCCGTATGGTGCCGTGCGCTGTACGGATTTCAGCTACACGGGATATTCCGTCAGGTCCAGGGAATACTTGCGTTATTCGACCCAGTTTCCATTTGAGTGGGTGAACGTTCTCTTCTTTGATAAGAACTAGGCTGTTTGGTGTGATGTCCTCACTAATTTCCTTCCATTTTGTTCGTTGTTGGAGTTCTGAAACATACTCTTTCGACCATCGTTGCCAAAAATGTTGTCTAAGTTGCTCCACACGGTCGTAGCGTCCCAGTCTCGCAGGCGCGATCGTCGTCAAGTTTTCGCAGATGGGCGCAGTCAGCGGTCGACCGATCAGGAAATGTGCTGCAGTAAGTGGAAGGAAATCGTTCGGGTCTGAGGACAGAGGGGACAAAGGGCGTGAGTTGAGAACGGCTTCAATTTGCGTTAATACCGTTTCAAACTCCTCACGTGTTAGTTTGGCATTGCCCAGTACTCGCCGTAAATGATACTTGCAGGACTTGACTCCCGCTTCCCACAACCTACCAAAATGAGGACTATAAGGGGGTATAAACGTTAAACGAATTTGATTATTATTAAGAAAATCTAAAATATCATTAGTATTATTAAAAATAACTGATAACTCTTTTTCAGCTCCAACGAAATTCTTTCCGTTGTCTGAAAATATTTGATATGGCTTTCCACGCCGTGCAATGAAGCGTTTTAATGCTAAAATATAATATAATATTGGTAGGTCAAGTCATGTAGATTTTCCTAAAGCGATCGTTTTGGATGATATCAACCGTCATTTTACTACAACTTGTCATTTGGACCCCCTTATTTTGTCTCAGACGGTTGATTTCATCACTTGTTTACCTGGTCCAATCATTGAACCATTTCAGTTTTCACCAGCGACCTTGGATGAAATTAGAAAGATTATACTATCCATCAAATCCAAGGCTGTGGGTCACGATGAAATCAATCGGGGTATGATTACCTTGATCCTAGACTGTCTTCTCCCACCAATTTCCCACATCATCAATTATTCCCTGGATTCCGGACAATTCCCATCCTTGTGGCGTATGACCTATGTCCGTCCACTTCC
Organism: Tholera decimalis; assembly: GCA_943138885.2. Lineage (NCBI taxonomy): Eukaryota > Metazoa > Arthropoda > Insecta > Lepidoptera > Noctuidae > Tholera > Tholera decimalis. Next base: position 8,622,699 of record OW964568.2, read on the forward strand.
TAAAATATCAAATCCTTCACTACCTAACCATTTTAGACCTATATCCATTCTCCCTTTCCTGTCAAAAGTGCTCGAAGCCTGTGTTCACAAACAGTTTTCTGGATTTGTTTACCGGAATAATCTTGTAAGCTCATTCCAGTCTGGATTCAGACCCGGGCACAGTACATCCTCTGCTCTTCTTAAAGTGACTGGTGACATTAGAGAAGCTATGTAGGATACTAAAGTTACTGTATTAGTATTTATTGATTTCTCCAATGCCTTTAACGCCGTCAGTCACGATATACTCCTAGCTATCCTCTCCCATCTTATGGTTTCTCCCGAGGCGCTGGAATGGTTCACTTCTTATCTTCGGGGACGTCAGCAGTCGGTCCGCGTTGATGAGAGATCTTCAAATTGGCGTGGTCTGGATGCTGGTGTTCCACAAGGCGGTATTATTTCTCCATTATTATTCTCTGTCTTCATTAACTTTATAACTCACTGTCTTCGGTGTTCATATCATCTTTACGCCGATGATCTACAATTATATACTGCTGTGCGGGTTTAAGGTTTGTCGGATGCTATAAGGGATGTAAACCGAGATTTGGATGCTATTAATAGCTGGTCTGACAAATTTGGGGTGTCAGTAAACCCCTCAAAATGTCAGGCTATCATTATTGGTAGCTCAAGCATGATTTTGATTCTCAATAATTAAAATATTATTTCAGATTTTTTATGTGATCAAATGCGATTATTGTTCACCACATATTGTTAATATTTTTAGTATATAAAAGAATGCAGAAAACAATAAAGGATGTTAAATAAAAAACTGATTAATAAGTTTAATTGGAGTATACTGACAACTCAACTTATTTTTGACAATATCCGGTCGGCTATTTGTTTATTAATAAATCAATTTTATTGGAGAAGTTCTCGAAAGAAATTAAATATAACTTTATAGTTTAGATTTTTTTATATAGATTCTTATACATTAAAGATGAATGGCCGAGCCAATTTAAAAGTTGTGTAGGCCATGATCTGTCTTTGTTCTTTCGCAAAATCCTTTCTTAGCGGATGCCTACGTCATAACATCTACCCGCATGCCAAATTTCAGCCCGATCCGTTCAGTGGTTTGGGCTGTGCGTTGATAGATCACTATGTCAGTCAGTCAGTCAGTCACCTTTGAGTTATATATATTTAGATATTATACCTATAGTACCTATAAATTAATAATTAGCGAAATGCTATTTCTGGTTATTTTGGTTTTATTGCCTATGTTTTAGACATTTAAATATTAGATAGAAATAAAGTGGATGTGACATAAGGACGGACTGAGAGATACCCACAGAAATCTTAATAATAAGGCAATAGAAGTCGCAAAGACGCGTGACCTTGTCGCCGCGCATGTGACACGTAGGCCACAAGTGCGCGTGGAGCGTTTGTTGCGGTTACTTGTGTTGTTTGGGACGCAGAGAGATAAACATGGTGTTTTGCAGCATATCCAACTGCGGAAACTCTTCCAAAATTTGTAACTTTACAAATAAAGGGATAACATTTCATATGTTACTACTTAGTTTTTGAAATAATGTCGTTTATAAAAAATATAATCAAATCAAATATTTTCGCCACCATTACTACGATTATCACAGAAAAACGTATTTTTTCTCAATTCAATTACCATTAATACTTAAGCTTGTTCATGCCTACTATTACAACTACTAAAAGCAGCAATGAAATGTTATAGTCATGCGCAATAAACAATACCGTCGTTTACCTACATTCCAGGAACACGCCGCACGAGTTGGCCGCGAATTAGTGACGTGCCGCTACTATTTTGTATCGGTAATTTATTACCTTTAGCTTAATAGTTAATACGTAGTTTTACCGAAATTCGAATGAAATATAATTTTTCGTTAAATATTTCAATTCGTATTTTCATTAAACATGTTTTTTTTTGTTTAAATAGTTTATAAAAAGTCGTTTTTGAACGATTATATATCTGTTAATTCGTACTTTTTAACTATTTTTTCATTCAAAAAAATTAATAGGAGGTAGGCTTATTATTGTTATGTACGTGGGTAAGTTAAATAACAATCTGCGTTGGGTATACTTGTATCATTGAAGTGTTCAGTATTTGTCTTTTTTATGACAATATAATTAAGGATACATATTATTATGTATATTGTAAGTATAATGGATTAAGTTGGATCGGATCGATACGTTTTCATATTATTTATGCATCTGTTTTACTTTATCCAATGCTATTATTACAGGTTTCAGAAAGATCCGGATATCATGAATCCATCCTAAGATTGTCTAGAATATATCGCTATAAGCGATAAGACCGCCATCGTAACCATAGAATTTACGTAAAACAGTTGTGTAACAATTTATTTTGATGAACAACAAAGTATATTCTTCATTGTTCGGTATTGTGTTGTGCATTATTGCTCTATTTGATTTGGTCTTTTTTTTCCCCATAAGGTGAAGTATTGGAGAGCCTTTAAGATTTGTATAACTAAATAATAAAAAAATATACTTACACTTAACGTTTTATTGTATACCCTTTTCTCCTAAATAAATCGTCTAAAAGCGCGTCGAGGAATGAAAAACATTCAATAAATTAGTTATCTATTGTTACGAGACTCCTTGGCTATTAACGCTCAACAGAAAATTATCGATAATAATATGAGCATTACGAGCTTTGCACTGCACTATTCCTAAGTGAGAGTGAGCGCGCGATATCTTTCTCTGCTTTTCGCACACGTTACGCCACCTGAGATTATGCGTTTTTTAAAAATATTGCGTAGTGTCATCGCATAAAGTTTAATTTTGTTGTAATAATGCAAAATGCATGTGTAGGCGAAAGTGTGTATCTACTGTTTGTTTATGTGGTGGTAGCTGCGAACCGGCGACACGCGTCCCAGTATTAAATGACAGTAGATAGCATTTCTACTGCCTTATTATTAAGATTTCTGTGGAGATACCCATGACGAATCCTGGATTCCTAATCTATATCTATACATATAATACAACAGTAAAAAAAATTGTCTGTACATTTAAATTTTATACAATAATAATAATTGAGGTGGGTTAAGAAACGGTAACATAGCAAAAAAATTAAAAAGGTCTGTCTGTTCGTCTGTTTGTACACGCTAATCTCCGGACCTACAGGTTGGATATTAATCAAATTTGGTAAGTAAATAGTTGACATCCTGGAATAACACATAGGCTACTTTTTATCCCATGGGATCCGGATTTACGTGGGAAATCCGCCCAAGCGAACAAAGTTGCGGGCAGCAGCTAGTAAACTAAATAAATGTCTAAAATAATTATCACAACAATCTTCTTTTATATTTATTTTTGTGATACATATTTTTGATAATTTGTCAAGCTACCATATTATATTTATAAAACTTTTATATAGCTGACTGTTCATAAAAAACGTTACATTTTCATATTCAAGCAAGTTGACCACAAAAAACCGGTCAAGTGCGTGTCGGGCCACGCGCAGTGTAGGGTTCCGTAGTTTTTATAACAGCCAAGTGCGTGTCGTATTCGCTGACTGATCGTTTCGTACCATGCTCTAACTAAAAGCCAAACATGACTACCTAACTAATTTGACTTCCTATACAAATCCTCACCTGATCCGACAATTTTGCACGGAAATTTTTACTTTTTTTTAGAGATTTGTATAAAACTTGTCATAGCCGGTGTTTTGAATTTAAATACAGGACACAGAGCTACACTACTCAATAGTCACAAAAAAATTAGATTGAGGAAGTAGTTTGCTGGGGGAGCTTTGTGTTTGATATTATATAGCAAAATAATAAAAAAAACATGTGTGCAATTCACACGTTGTAGAAGTGAAACCTTTCCACGACATAAGAAACACTGTATAATGCTTCCTATCTCATTTTCTCCCACGTTAAATCTTATGAATTTATGTGTCTGTCTCTTCTTACTGTCGCTTTTTCGTTTTATAAAATTTCATATCACAACGACGCTAAAGAAGTTTTCACTTCAAAAAACCCTGTTTCTTGCTGCTAGTCAAGGCTATTTAAATGAATTTCCCGTTTTATTAAGGTAAATAAAATATAACTTAATTTTAATTACTTTTGTAATAGATTCTCAACTCACCCCTCAACTCAGCCCTCAACTCACCCCTCAACTCCCCTCTCAACTCCCCCCTCAGCTCCCCGCTCAACTCCCCACTGAACTCCCCGCTAAACTCCCCGCTCAACTCCCCGCTCAACTTCCCGTTCAACTCCCCACTTAACTCCTCGCTCAACTCCCCGCTCAACGTCCCGCTCTACTCCCCGCTCAACTCCCCGCGCAACTCGCACCTCAACTCATCCCTCAACTCATCCCTCAACTGCCCCTTCAACTCATCCCTCAACTTCCCCTCACTCGCCCCTCAACTCATTCTTCAACTCATCCCTCAACTCATCCCTCAACTCATCTCTCAACTCCGCCTCAACGCCCCCTCAACTCCCCACTCAACTCCCCGCTAAACGCCCCCCTCAACTCCCCGCTCAACTCCCCGCTCAACTTCCCGCTCAACTCCCCGCTTAACTGCCTGCTCAACTCCCCGCACAACTTCCTGCTCAACTCCCCGCTCGTGTCCGCGCTCAACTCCCCCCTCAACTCCCCGCTTAACTCCCTCTCAACTCTCTCTCAACTCCCCCCTCAACTCCGCGCTCAACTTCGCCTCAACTCACCCCTCAACTCCCCCTCAACGCCCCCTCAACTCCACCCTCAATTCCACCACAACTCGCCCTTAACTCCCCCCTCAACTCCCCCCTCAACTCCCCCCTCAACTTCCCCCTCAACTCCCTCTCAACTCCAACCACAACTCCCCGCTCAACTCCCCACTCAACTCCCCGCTAAACTCCCCGCTCAACTCCCAGCTCAACTCCCCGCTCAACTTCCCGCTCAACATCCCACTCAACTCCCCGCTTAACACCCCGCTCAACTCCCCGCTCAACTTCCCGCTCAACTCCCCGCTCAACTCCCCGCTCAACTCACCGCTTCTCAACTCTCCACTCAACTCCCCGCTAAACTCCCCGCTCAACTCACCCCTCAACTCAACCCTCAACTCCCCCCTCAACTCCCCACGAGACCCGCCTCAACTCCCCTCAACTCCCCGCCCCCCTCTCAGGGCTATCTCAACCCCCGCGACCTAACTTCTAGGTCTAGGTCTAGGTCCAAACAGATACTGTCGCTTTTTCGTTTCATTGATTTTCAAATCACAACGATGCTAAAGAAGTTTTCACTTCAATAAATAAAAACATTAATTTGAATTCACTGTAAAAACGGGCCCAGATAGAGCGATAGTAACTGAAGAAGGAATTATAAAATCTAACTACACAGGGAAAATTTGAAAAAATATGATCTATTTGAGTACCACCGCGTGTATAGGGAAGTGGTTGTAATAAAGACTGGTAACCAGCGTCACGTATTAATTTGAAAACTGCAGTTGTCGTTACGGAGATAGTCTTCATTAAAATCTCCAAATATTATGCAAAGACTGTTATGAGATAGTAAATTACTTACAAGACCTACTGCGCGACTGTTGGGACATTTGCGTGATCTGTAAAAAGCTATAATCTTCACTGCATTTATTTCGAAAATTACTGCTTCACAGTGGTCACCTCCAGCAATGTCAATGTAATACCGTGGGTTGCTATACACACCAAAACCTGGGTTTGAACTAGACTATTTAGGGCCATTTGTTCTAATTATTTCCTTAAAACTAGCGCGATACAACTGACGCTTAGCGCCATCTATCGACATTTCTATGGAGTTGTTCGAAATTTTCGAGTCAAATACAATTGGTCGACTATTACTCGTAAACTCGTAAAGCCCACTTATGTTTGATAGTTTTCCTTTAAACTTCGTTATATATAGGTACTACTGCCGTGACATTTGAATTTCTAACTAAAACCGTTTAGTTGATAGAGGGGGAGGACACTTGACTCTAACGAAAATTGTTACTTTAAAGCTTGATAAGTCACGAACGGTTTACTTAATCAAAAAACGGTCCTGCCAAACCCCTAATATTTTTGAAAGACCCATCCAACGATATCCCACACTATGGGAAGGACGTAAAAAAAAAATATCATCCCACTTTACATGTATCCCCTACATGTAAAGTACCCTAAATAATAGTTAAAAAAAAATATATATTTTACCACATTTTCGGCGTTATTAACGTGTATACTCATGCCAAATTACAACTTTCTAGTACCAATAGTTTTTGAGCTAAACCGCGGACAGACGGACAGACAGACGGACATGGCGAAACTATAAGGGTTCCTTGTTGACTACGGAACCCTAAAAAACTGGTAAAATCGGAAGTTGCCAAATCGCGCGCAGCCGCGAGTTTTACCCTCGCCAAAACAAAGCACACGAATTAAAAAACTCACAAAAATCCTTTTTCACAAAATGCGGCTGCATTTTCACCCAGTTCTCCAAAATATCTAAAGCTTCCCCGATTCTTCCTGGCTTCTCCAAATTGATTTCTTTCCTCACAGCTTCCAATGTATCCGGATGGAATTTCAACATTTTATCCTCTTTTAAACACTCCATTTTTGTATCGAGGTACCAACCGCACCGCTGTTAACCAAAAACTGAACGCGTATAAGATTATGTACAATACCGATTGCCGTGAAATCGATAAGGTCCACACTAGACATAATACTTTTAACAGCTGCGGCGAACGATTTCTACAGCCGCGCTCGATACATAAGACTAACGCAAACGGAACGCAGTGAATCGCCGATGCTAAAAGTCTGTTGTCTGTTGAGGATCTAATATCTGGGGGCACGGCAGTGCCCCCGCCAAGTCAAGCGCAAAGCAAACACTGCCATACCATCCTTTTCTGGAACCATTTCGGCGTATTTTCAGGCTCCTATTTGGGTACCTCTGGATAGATTTAGAACGCTGTTATTATCGTTATCTAGTAAGCTACCAGCATACATTTAAACCACAAAATTTCATGTTTGTAGCTTGTTTATTTCCTAAGTTATTCAAAAGCAAAGTTGTACTATTTCGACATATTTAGACTCACTGATCATCAAAATAGAACTAGTACTTCCCATAAACCTAGAGAGCTGAAATTTGGCAAAGAGGTAGGGTTTAGTGCTTATATGAAGAGAAAACTATCAAAACTAGGATCATGGAAGATCTGGAGTACCTTATGATCCTGAGGAGAAACCGTAACAGACCAGCCAAACTATTGAAATTATCGACATGCTATGTTCACAGAGTTCATTGAGCGTCCCTTTCTTCTGAAATTAAAAAAAATTGAAGGTCTGAAGTATCTGATGAAGAACCCTCAGAGCTCAGCTGAATTATGGGAGATATGGAAATGCGCTTTGACAAAAGTTATTCAGTATGACGAGCCCTTTCCACTGATGTGTATAAAAATCAATGGTCTGAAGTATCTGATGAAGAACCCTAAGAGCTCAGCTGAACTATGGGAGATATGGAAATGCGCCTTGACAAAAGTTATTCTATGTGACGAGCCCCTTCTTATAAATGAATATGGGCAATACGAAAGCTTATAGCCAATGTACAAGAATCAGAACCGGAAAGAAAGAAAAGAAAGATTACTAATAAAAAAAACTACACCAAAAAAGAAAAAAATACAATTCTAATAAGAAAACCTAAAATAATGAAAGGTATAATTAAAAAACTAATCAAGTAAAAAATAGCTTTCTGCAAAAAGAAGTGAAATCCCACCAAAAACATCCTGTAAAAAACTAATGAAATCTCTAAGCAACGCGAAGCCAAGTCTAAGGATCTTTACTGCGATTTCTTTATTAATATATAGTTAGATTTTATCTAACCGTCCGTTGAACATACTCTATGCACTTTTACTAGTTAATACATCGATGTCAACGGCCAAGGCACATAAAATCTGGGGGAGGACCCGTGTTCCACCTAGGATCTCCACCTGGGTGGAGCACGGGTACTCCGGTCCCGTGCTCCACCTGATGTTTAGTACAGTCAAGTAATTAAGAAAAATACTCAATTTAAAATTTATTTTAACGCTTATTTTTTCCAAAAAATGGCTCAAAAAATTTCATTATGAAGTAATTGCATATGCGAATTTAAAATAAGTTGGTCTTTTCAGTTTTCTTTGCGGCATTTAGTTGTCGGTACATCTAAAGTATCAGTATTTTGTGATATCACTGTAAGCAATCTACTTAGGGTTACACACCATTCATCTACATGTTTACTAATATATATATTTTTTCAACTGAATAAATTCTCGAATCCTCACATTTTGAAAATTTATAAGCTGCAACATAGACCTACAATGCGCGTATAAGTTTTATTTTTGATGCCAATATTTTTGGAACTAAATTGAGACTTACGGTTCAGCCTTTTTATAAATTTTAGTTAAAGACTCAGTTGAAGTAGTAGCTTCTTCTTTAGCTTTCTCTATAGCTAACAATACTTCGGTTTTGTCGTATATAGCCACTGTTACCTCCATTTTTGTACCTTGATCCATTTTCTTCACTACTTTTCCGTCCTTAAATAAAATATATTAAAGTTGTCAAACTGTTGTGTAGTGTAGACCATTTTGGTAATTTACAATAACCGTTTTTATTTATACTGCTATCAGAACTATTGCCACTACAGTGTGTCGTTATTTCGGTACTTTAAATCAAACAAACTACTGCTACTGAAAAGTTGCCCTACCTAGTCCGGAGTAACAATCAACCTACCGTTACTTAAAGGTATTTTGCAACCCCCATATTTTTTAAACTGAAACAGGCTATGAGTCAAGAGTGAATAACTTACTTCTAGGCAAGCGTACTTAATCTTCGACCACATCATCGCTTACCATCAAGTGAGATAGTGGTCAAATACGAGCCTATTAACAACAAAAAAATCAACGCATTGTTATTCTACATAAATAAGTAGAAACTAAAAAAAATACATCTAAGTTTCTGTATGTAACGTTTTATATGTACGTACTGAAAAGAATCGGGAGTGATATGAAGATTCGAATGACGTTATTGCGACGCACGCTATTTCGAATAAAATTAAGAGTGGTACACGCTGATTCAAAAAACTGTTTGAATGGCTTTCGTACTAGCGTACCATTCAAACTGTTTTTCGAATCAGCGTATTCGCGACAACGTCATTCGATATAGCGGTTTTCGACTTAATGTGTTTTCTAACTGGCGTACCACTCTGAATTTTTTTCGAAATAGCGTGCGTCGCAATAACGTCATTCGAACCTTCATATAAGAATCATAAGATAGATGATGCATCGATTTTTTTTATTGTTGATAGATAGGCTTGCGATTGACCACCATCTCACCTGATGTTAAGCGATGGTGTGGTCGAAGATGAAGCACACTAGCCTAGAAGTAACCTATTCACTCTTGACTTAATGACTCCCAGGTTATAGCTATCAGGAAACTTTTACACCTTTCTTCTTTTTGGACTCACTGCACACCCAAAACTGGTTACCATTTTTATATTTCTTTTGCTTATAGTACTGAAGACCGCCATATATAAGTATAATTCCTCCTTTTCTTTAAATAAAAATGGGCTGTTGAGAGCTAGTGTTCTCAAAATCATATTCCAGCTTCAACTTCTCACCAACGACAAAACCAAAGACTGAAGAAGACGCGTTGAATTTACTTTTCATAAATTTTATTCACCAGTAAAGTTTGTAATTTTTTTTTTTGGAAAATTTCTACTCATGCTCTTTTCTGTCTATCATAAAAGCTATAAGGTAATTTAATAATATAAATTGAATATAAGAAATTAATTATATTATTGTACATTAAACATTAAACTTACTCATATTTGATCATTGTTTAGATATTTTGAAACATATAGGGAAAACAATTTACTGCATCACTGTACAACAACGTCATCAGGTGGAGCACGGGACCCATATAGTACCCGTGCTCCACCCAGGTGGAGATTCTAGGTGGAGCACGGGTCCTGCCCCTAAAATCTAACTATATTAATAAAGAAATCGCAGTAAAGATCCTTAGACTTGGCTTCGCTTTGCTTAGAGATTTCATTAGTTTTTATAGAGAAACAAGCAGCTTAGGTGAGATTTGGCTAGTTTTTTACAAGGTGTTATTGGTGGGATAAGTTTATCACGAGAATACTTGAATTCAAGTTTCAACATTACGTCACTGCCAACTTAAAAGTCAAAACGTATATTGGAGAATGGACGATGTTTTAAATAACTATTTATACAAGCTTAAAGTCACATTGACTTGTTTTTTAGTGATCATGTAGATATGGATTAAATGTTGCAACAAATTTTTTATACAGGTATCTATGATTTATTGAGATAGGTAAATTTGGCATATAGCTAAAATTAATTTGGACTCATGTTCTTGCAATTAGTCATGAAGTCTAACCAGATGCAGCTAGATACTAGTGTTTTATATGGAGCGACTGCCTATTTGAACTTTTCAGTCCAATATCTGGGTAATATTAATAATCCACATCGCATCCAGTTGGATTCGATGTTACAGAGGTGACCGAAAAACCGGGGCGCCCTGCGGACTCTCCGTCCGCATACCGGCCTATTGTGCTGCTCGACGAGGTGGGCAAAATTTTCGAAAGACTTATTGTAAACCGCCTCGTCGAGTACCTGGAGAGGGTAGGGCTGGATCTTGCGGATAGCCAATTTGGTTTCCGCAAGTAGCGCTCGACGGTGGATGCCATCATGCATGTGAGAGCTCTCGCGACAGAGACGGTGTTGTCCCGGGGCGGGGTCGTCTTGGCGTTGTCTCTTTTTCTGAGTAAATCTTGTTCCTCTGAGAATTTCGGGATAAAAAGTAGCCTATGAATGGAATGTCTACTATTTACTTACCAAATTGACTGTAACTGACAACCGGTACTATCTCAATTTTGACAACTTTACAGGATGAAGAGAAAACTTGTTTGCGTCATTTATATAGCATCTGGTACATTAAATAAAAATACGTAGTTTTTAAATATTTTTATCACACTTGTTATTGAAACCAAAAGTAGCATTTTAGGCTTCCTTCTAATATAAAAAGGAGATAGGAAAATATAAATCAAAACAATAACAGACATAGGACATTTTATTTGCAATAGTAAGGCCTATCTTGAAAATCGAAATCAAATAATACCGATAGGACTTTTTTAACTCAATATTCTTTATACTACAGTTAAGTAATTAGCATAAAATATAATTGTTACTTATTCTTTGTCTTAGTCTTTGTATTTACGACAATAGAGGAACATTAATAGTAAGTAGGCAAGTCTACAAAGCCATCAGTTTAGATAGGTCAGTCAATAACAATTGTTTTGTTTATTCTAAATTTTAGACATCATAATATTTCCTATAAATCAAAAAAAAACTTCAGATGTCTTTTACTGGCCCATTTAAATTAATGGTATTATAAACAAACGCATTTAATAAAAAAAATACAGTAGTAACCAAAATTAAGGATCAGCTAAAAATAAGAAAATAATATTTGTTTTACGCCAATTTTGCCTATAGTCCTAACTTAAAATCAGATTACCTTAGGCCAACCAATTGCAGGCAGAAGTGGCAGAAAACTGATTCTTGTTCTTTTTTTGGATCAAAATTATTCCTGATAAAGTAAATTATCATAAAAGTAATGACAAGCAATCACTTCGTTTTAGGAATACAGCATCTTTTTGTAAATAAACAGAACACTGGATTGATTCTCTTTGGTCTATGAGGTAAGTCCATCCAATCTTTGTTAAATCAATTTTTGTTAAGTCTGTGACCATTGTATAACGTGACCATACGTCCCGCTTTGGGCGGGATTATCCCGCTTTCAGACTGTCTGTCCTGCTGTCCCCAACGAGATAAAAAAAATCCCGCTTTTACAAACAAACCTTTACACACCTACTTACTTGCTTGTCTACATTAAAATATTACTAAAATCACGCGGAAGACGGCAGCGTAGACGCAGGCATGGTAATATTATGTGTACAGTACTCCGACTTCATACAAACGGACGAAGCGCGAGCTATATCTATCTACGCGCCTCGATCTCGGTGTGCGCTCGGTTTGATGACAGTCGCGACCGGCGACTGTGCCGCAGTGACGAACGGATGGTGTGTTGTTTTTTTAACAATAACCGCGCGATTTTTCGCTATAAATAAGTTCAAGTACATATTTAATATGACGAGTAGGATATATTGTGCTGTTTTTGGTTGCATGAATTCGTCAATAACGCATCCAGAGATAACTTTTTTTAGATTGCCTGGAAACTTTGAAAGGTACCTAAGACTTAAATAATTTTACTTACTAGTATGTATGTACATAATGTGTTTCTTTTTAATGGATAAGTATTTCCTTTTATCTCCCGAAAAAAAAGATGTCTGGATTAATAAATAAAGTGAATAGAGTAAAGGAAAGTTATTGACACGAGTGAAATAGGTAGTTATAGGCGGTTCATGAATCATGATACGGTAGGTACGCTTGTGTTAAAACCTCGGGGCATGTGTGTTTTGTTTTGTTAGTTTGTATAATTCAAAGTAAAGACGTGGTATTTTATTATTAATAATAGTTGTTTATTGTACTGTGTATGAATAATACTAGAAAAAATATAAACATGTTTTTTTAATAATTAAATCTACCAATCAAAAAACAACACGCATTTTTATTGAACACTTCCTATTCAATTCACAAAATATTTTATTTGTTTATATTAAAATAGTATATTTACAATCACAAACGTAAATGGTAACAAAAAGTAGGCAAATGTAATTAAAATGCTGGAGGCGGGCAGCCCTATCCCATGTTTACGTACCGCGCGGCTGTAAGCATTTATTTCTAAGATACGGCCGAGTTACAATACTGTATGATAATATTACCATGACGCAGGGTTGGGAGTCAGGAACAAGCGAGGGTGAGCAACTGACATGCGAGAACGAGATAGACGATAAATAAAGCGAACAAGTACCTACATCGTGCGAGCCGATACAAGACCATGAATACTGATACATTGAACGTTATTAAATTAGTATAGCTTTACAGTTGCTTACCAAATCGGAAATGTATTTCGGCCTTATTCAACTTATCGACTCACTTCATTTATCAATGTGCATGTATTTGTTTAGAAATTTACCGAATAGGTACTTACTTACTAATCCTAACTCCCTATTATATCAGTCATCGCGAAAATAAGGCGTTATTATTTAATTAAGTATTTAATGTACGAACCGCTTACCACGGCAAAACTTATTTGACTCCTGAAAAGAGAAGGTATAGGTAAAGCTTGTAGCTAAAAAGATAGCAGAGCAGCGTCTATCAAGACGGGTAAATCTTTTGTAAAGACAAATGATTTCCATTACTATTTTTCTATGAAAAACTCAACCAACCAAGTGGCTAGTTAGTCATGAAGCGGGTAGGCAGCAATAACAACGTTCTGCAATTCCTAACCCTGTGTTGAATAATACATTCATATTACAAAATTAAGTTAGATAGCGGAATCATGCAACTTAATAGCGTGTATAATTTCATCTAATATTACTAGTAAATCTAATAAAAGGTAAGAATTTTTGTTTGATGTTATCCTCAGTTGAATAGAACCAAGAAGTACTATCTCTCAGTAATTTTAATCTGCCAAAACTTTTAATGGTGATGCATGTGTGTATGTATGTATTTATGTCGGGCAGGTATCCGCAACTCCACGACCAAGCGCGTATTTTGCGTAAGGGTAAGGATCTTTTCATTATACCCATGCCAACTCCTCCAGGAAGGCAAGCAACACCCTCGTTTTGCTTACCATTTCTCTGAGGGTACCTGGTTTGCCGAAGTATTTAGTCCTGTAGTCCGCGAATACAGGGTAGTTCAGTAGCAAGTGTGCTGTTGTTTCATCCTCCTCCATGCAAGCTCTGCAGAGTGGGCTGTCTGTGACTCCTATTACATAGAGGTATTTATTAAAGGATCCATGACCGGTAAGGGCGGCGCAATTGCTGTTTAGATAGTCGTAGGACCTGTTTCGACAAGCGGCTATCAAGGGTCGGGAGAGCCTCTTTAGCCTGCCTGTACTCAACATGGTCCTCCCATAGTTTGTGGTGGTTTTTGGTGCGTTTTCTTACCAGGTGACGCAGATAACCGAAGGGGAGTGGTGTAATGTGCTCAGGTCCTATAATCGCCATACTCGAAGCCCTTCCAGCGAGTTCGTCCGCTGCATCGTTGCCTCGGGAGTCGCTGTGTCCTTTGATCCATTGAATGGTTATTTTGTTGTATCTACCAACCTGGTTGAGGAGATTGTGACACTCCAAAATCAGCCCGGAGTTAACTGTTAAATATAATACTAATATATAATAATACTAATAAAATACACATATATGCTAAAATGACAAACTAATAGATACGGTGCTTTATAATATTCTTTCTGAATAAGAGAGCTCATAATAATTATGACGAAGACCAAACTAAGAATAACAGCCCCTTAAGTAGTGGTTTTTACTTTAACCCTTAAAAGAGAATTTTAACTCAGCCTTCTTGATGTCAAGGGGTAGCAAATTCCAGAGTTTAATAGTAGAAATAGCGTAAGAATTAGATAGAAACCCGGTGCGGTGAGAAGGAATGTGAAGAAGTAAGTTTTTGGATGCGCGAAGGTTAAGATCATGAGAACTGCCCAACAATTTAAAATTTAGTTTTAAGTAAACAGGAGCACAAGGATCGTTCATAATAGTGAAGAGCATATAGGGGGATCTGAGGGATCTCCTTTGACGAATAGGCAACCATTTAAGCTGAGAACGGAAGGAAGAAATGTGATCATATTTTCGAAGGCCAAAAATGAAACGAATACAGTTGTTGAGAAGTCGATCCAGTTTGTTAAGAAGTTCTTAGGAAAGATCAGAATAGCAAACATCAGCATAATCAATGATAGGAAGCACAAGTGATTGGACCAATGTGGTTTTAGTGCTACAAGAAAGGAAATGCTTGAATCTATAGAGAGATCGCAGTGTGAATGTTACCCTCTGGCTAACCTGTGCAATCTGCTTATTCCAACTTAACCTGTCGTCAATATATAGGCCTAAGTCTTTTAAGTGCGGCGAGAGAGGGATGACAGTATTGTTGAAGTTAAGCGGGAGAAGTTGGCTGGTGTCCAAGTTTTGCAGAAAATATGAGCTACCGATCAGGATAGCCTGACACTTACTGACATTGACAGTAACACCAAACCTGCTTAACCAATCACTGCAGTTGTCCAGGTTGTCAACGTCAGCTTGCACGTAGAGCTGTAGGTCATCAGCGTACAAATGGTAAGAGCATTTGAGGATAGTGGTAATAGAGTTTATGAAGAGCTCATTGTTGAGTTCCTGAAGCGGAGCGGTGTGCTGTGTTTCTATCTTATATATTCTATTAAGATAAAATGTGACATTCTTATCCTGACCGAATGTTGGCTCAAAAAAAATACAAACATTCCGTATATAAAAGGTTACATATCACATCAGACAAACAATCTAGTCAACCAGAATGACGGGATAGTAATTTACGTCAAGGAAAGTCTATGCTATAGCATCACAGAGCCAGCTTTTGTTGGTTCCAGCTGTCTTGTATGTACTGTGGACAAAAAGTTTGTGGTTGTGGCGCTGTACAGACCACCTTCGCAGATGAATACTGACAGCTTTTTAGATAGTCTCAATAGCATTTTATCTAATTATAGCACATATAAAAAGGCTACAGTAATTGGAGACATAAACATAAACATCTGTCCCGGGCATAATGAGCAACGGGCTTATGATTATCTAAATCTAGCTGCCGTCCACGGATTTTTACCTGCACATGTTTTACCTACCCGACTAAACAATTGCTTGGATCATGTTTTGCTGAAATCAATCTGTAAAGCAATCACACTTGTACTGGAGACTACAATTACTGATCACTCTGCCGTCATTCTTAGCATAGAAACCAACAGCCCTAGTAAAGCTACGCGCCAAGTCAACACATCTCGCCTTAATCTCCCAGATGCAATCAAAGACATCGAAGAAAATGATTTTTCCAGTATACTCGCTTTGAACGACTCGAATGATGCCACTAATAAATTACTGGAAATGATGACATCAATTATAAGTAGGAATACCGTTCGCACATGTTTACCATGTAAACTTAGAATAATCAAGCCTTGGATTACGCTCGGCCTACTGAAATGTATACGAAACAGAAATAACATGCATAAAAAAACAAAAATGGAACCTCATAACTCTATTCTGAAAATCACCTACCTGCGATACAGGAATTTCTGCAACAATTTGCTAAAAAAACTAAGAATTTCGTACGAGAAAGAACTTTTTCAAAAGGCCAAAAACAACCCTAAAAAAATGTGGGATGCCATCCGGACTGTAACTGACTCCTACCGCTCGTCACCTTCACCCACTGAACTCCTGAATACAGAACTCTGCCCCTTAAAATCTATCAACTCTGTCAACAAGTTCTTTGCAAACGTGGGAAAAACTCTGGCCGATAAAATACCACCAAGCGTAAGCTCATCCCCGCCAACAATAAATCACCAGCAAACTATGCTCAATTCGTTTGGCCTTCTCACTACTGACGAGGCGGATATAGAATGTATAATAAAAAATCTCCGTGGGGATATCGCGCCTGGATGGGACGGTATATCTCCAAAATTAATTAAAGCTTGTAGTCATGTGTTGGTCAAGCCTATTACGCATATCTGCAACCTAGCTCTTTCTACGGGAACCTTTCCAAATGCGCTGAAAAAAGCCATCGTTCACCCGATCTATAAGTCAGGGGACAGAGATGGTGTCACCAATTATCGCCCTATCTCAGTCCTTCCAGTCATCTCTAAAATACTAGAAAAAGTTCTCCACAAAAATCTCAGCAATTATCTTGATAAATTCAAAGTTATTTCCAATCACCAATTCGGCTTTAGAAAAGGTTTGTCTACGGAGGATGCCGTGACTGCGTTGCTGGATACTATTGTGGACCAACTTGACAATAGACAGAAATGCCTAGGCATCTTCTTAGACCTCTCGAAGGCTTTCGACACCGTCTCTGTCCCTATCCTACTCACCAAGCTGGAGTCGATTGGGGTGCGTGGTGATGCCCACAAAATATTTAAAGATTTTTTGGTGAACCGTACGCAGCGTGTTAAGATTGGGGACGTCCTAAGTGACGAGGAATCCTTAGAATACGGCTTGCCCCAAGGAAGTTTGCTTAGTCCTCTGCTCTTTCAAATATACGTGAATGACCTCTGCGCCCTCTCTCTGCCTTCCACCCAAATCCTGGCATACGCAGACGACACAGCCATTCTCGTATATGGGAATGATTGGGTCACGACAAAACTGACTGCCGAAAGGGCACTACGTGAGACAATGATCTGGTTGGCTAGCAATAGTCTTACGTTAAATGTAAGCAAGACTCACTTCGTCACTTTTGGACTCAGACCCTCTCTCCTGCCACCAGACCATTCCTTAACAGTTAAAGCACATACATGCGACTTCAATGATCCGAAATGCTCGTGTCCTTCGTTGTCGCGAGCACCGGTGGTGAAATATTTGGGTCTACAGGTTGATGCCTGCCTATCATGGCAATACCAGCTAGAAACACTATCTGCGCGTGTCAGGAAATTGATTTACATCTTCAAAAAACTAAGACTATCCGCACATAAGGAAATCCTAAATATGGCATACTGTGCTCTATGTCAATCAATCCTAACTTATTGCATCACGGCCTGGGGGGGTGCAGCGAAGACTGCTCTACTTCAGGTTGAGCGTGCCCAGAGAGCTGTTATTAAGGTACTTCTTAGCAGACCTTTTAGATTTCCCACGCAACAACTTTATACAGAATATAAAGTTCTTACAGTCCGACAACTATTTATATACCGTGCACTAATTCACAAACACTCAAATGTACCGCTAAAAGTTATTAACCCTCCTACAGCTAAGAGACGACCAGAACAAGCATGTCCAACGAAAAGTACACACACAACCTTCGCTAAGCGACATTACCCATTTTTGAGTGCCCTTATTTATAATAAACTTAATCAGATTCTTAATATACACTACCTCAATAACTTCCATTGCAAAACCAAATTAAAAGAATATCTCCTCACACTAAATTACCACCAAACAGAAGATCTACTTAAACCTCTATACAAATAGACACACATAAACACTACACACACATTCACTCACCACACCCTTTTTTACTAATCTCTGCACGTTATTTTTAAGTATATTTTTTTTTATAAATGCTCTACTACTGATTAACACGGATTGTACACATAACGGACGGATGGATGACCCCTATAACACAGGTACCACCTAGCATAGGGGTCATTGATCAAATATAATATGCACCTGTAAATCCTTCACTGTAAACAGATATGCATAATCTGTACTTTACTTTGGATAAAAAAATAAATTATTGTATTGTATTGTATTGTATCTTACCCCAGAGGTTCAGTGTTTTGAGACGTACTGCTGCTATCGTCGCTTCCTGTTGTATGAACAGATGGAGCGGCAGGAGCCCCAGCATAGCCTCTACAGCTGCTGTCGGGGTAGTTCTCATGCAGCCCGGCCCATTATCCAGGCCAGCCTTTGCAGGTGTTGTAGTTTGTTAATGGCTGTGACAAGCTTGGTGCAGGGCTACTACATCACGGCCCCGTAGGTAATCATCGGCCGAATTACAGCGTAGTACAACCACATAGTATACGTCATTCATTAATGAATACTTATCGCTCGGACACATGAAACCGGCCCGTAGTAACAAGAAACCTGAGTGTTATCTGCCACACTACTGTGTACTACGGCATGACTCGACAACTACGTCACTGCTAGTGTTGCCCAAACTGTCTCAGAACAATGTAACAAAGTCTGTTACATTGTTCTGAGATCTCAACTACCATTTAATAAATAGCAATAGGATAATCGCTAATTGCAAGACTCTTGCGAGACTCTCGTTTGGGCAACACTAGTCACTGCGCGTAGTATTTATTGCGTCATCCAAGACTTCTAACGGGACAAGCCTAAACGATTTCATGTTTGCTGAACCCAATCTTCAAAAGGATCTTATGACATTGTTATTAAGATGGAGACAACATCGAGTAGCTTTCATCGCGGACATTGAGAAATTGTTTTGCCAAATATGGGTTCACGAAGACGACCAAAACTTGCAGAAAATCGTTTGGCGAGATTCTCCGGATCAAGCAGTAAAGGAGTATCAACTTACTACGATCACTTACGGCACCAAGGCCGCCCCGTTTCTGGCAATGATGACCCTTAAGCAGTTAGCTTGTGACGAGAGGTCCAACTATCCAAGAGCAGCTCAAGTCGTAGAACATTGTTTTTACATGGATGACTTGTTACATGGCACGGATTCTATAGAGTCAGCAAAACAATTACAACAAGATTTAAAATTACTTCTCAAGACAGGTGGTTTCAATTTCAGAAAATGGAGATCTAATTACGGAGAACTACAAGATATTACCAACAAGGGTTGCGATCAAGCGCGTTACGACTTCAAACAAGCCGAGTCAACTAAAACATTAGGCCTTCATTGGAATCCTCAACAAGATATTTTTACATTTCAATCAAGAATTGCTGGCACTACTGATACACGTCTTACGAAGCGGCAGTTGCTATCTGAGATTTCCAAACTTTTTGACCCTCTCGGTTGGCTCACTCCAGTTTCAATCAGGATGAAAATATTGTTTCAAGACATCTGGAAGGAAAAGAACTTGCAATGGGATGACAAGATTCCACATAATATTAACCGAGATTGGACAAAAATTAAACAAGATATAAAATACATAAATCAGTGCCAAATACCTCGATGGATAGGTACTGACGCGGCAGGAAATGGTATCGAGTTGCATGGATTTTGTGACGCATCGCAGAAGGCGTATGCATGTGTCGTGTATTGCAAAATAGATACAAAAATAACTTTATTGGTTGGGAAATCAAGATTGGTGCCTCACAACAAATCTCTTTCTTTGCCTGAATTGGAACTAAGCGGTGCATATCTGCTTTCCAAATTAATGGTCAAGGTCAAAGAAAGTTTAATTAGTCAGACTCAGAACATCAAGGTTTTCGGTTGGTTTGACTCAACGGCAGTGCTGGGTTGGATACAAGGTGATCCCAGCCGTTGGAAGGTATTTCTTGCCAACAGGGTGCGACAAATTACCCAGGAAATGCCATCTGAGTGCTGGCGTTACGTTAAGTCAGCAGAGAATCCCGCAGACTGGGCTAGCAGAGGGTTAACAAATCTCAACCTCAAGGATCATCGGCTATGGTGGCAAGGGCCTATTTGGTTACCATATTACAAGGTTGAGAGCCAAAAGGGTCCCGATACTTACCTTACGAACGAAGAAGCTAAACAAGTACAAACGGTGACGCAAGATACCACACGTGGCAACAACGTCATTGATGATCACAGACTTAGCTCATTTACCATGGTGGTCCGCGTACTAGCATGGGTGCGTCGGTTCCTGACACGAAGATCTGAGAGGCTGATGCAAAACTATATCACCTTAGCAGAGTTACGTCGCGCAAGAGGCGTCATTATCAAGCAAGTTCAAAATGTCGAGTTTTATCAAGAAATACAGGACCTGAAGAAAAGCAGTGGGGTGTCTGCCAAAAGCAAGATATTGAGTTTGTATCCATTTTTGGATGAAGGAGACCTTCTACGTGTGGGAGGGAGACTGAATCATGTTCAGATCAATTCGGACCTCAAGCACCTGATAATTCTACCCCATCAACATCGTCTGACAGAGTTGATAATCGAACATTCTCTTAAACTCACATATCACGGTGGAGCTCGAGTTACATTAGCATGTATTAGGCAAAAATATTGGATTAATGGGGGAAATAATGCAACTAAAAAACAACTAAGGCTCTGCGTTACATGCAAAAAGCAACGCCCTGCAAAACTACAACCCCTGATGGGAGATTTACCTGCAGCCAGAATCAATGCTACGCGCCCTTTTATAAAAATAAAAAAAATAAAATTCATTTATTGCAGGTCCATGACCCATATAAAATTAAATTAAAATAATCATGTTACTATTGCCTACAGTCATAAATTCCAAATGTCAAAATAACATAACTATACAAGTAGACAGAGTTAAAAGAAAAATACAAAGGTGATTGAGTGAGAACAACCTATCCTGTTATGAAATGTCAAACTATCAACTTAAATGTCAATACAAAAAATAAAAATTAATAATGTCAGAATGTCAAATGAATTGTAATTTATATGTCAGAGTATGAGATTAGTCGTCAAACAACAGCAACGTGCCGGCCACAACAGTGCCTTATGTAGAGACAGTCAACTCTACCCGCAATCATTACCAGGACAGCGTTGGAGCTGGCTCGCACCCTGCGCACCAAGGACGCGCACCGCTTGCGCATGGTGGCGTGGAAACAGTACGGTACGGGTGTACGGATACATCGCAAATAGTTTGTTTGGAGTGCTCGATGAAAGCTTCGCTGAAAAATACCGCAAGGATATTGCTCTCATCCGAAAGAACGAGAATCACATAGTGTCTCTCTGGAAAAATCAGACTTCACTCATGGAAGCAGAGAAAAACCTTCTTAAGCGTACAGAGCACGACATGAATATGCAGCTGAAAATGATAAATCATCATAATTATGAACAGGCTTGACACAGCAGTGGACCAATTGAAGGACAACATTGAAACAAACGCTATTATTACTGACTTCAACATGGGAGCCTTAATAGCGAGTAATATGTTGTACAATATAAAAAGCATTCAGAATACGTTACTGGACACCGTCACCGATATTTACAATGGTCGTTTCAACTTACATTTAATTACACCGGAACAACTCATTAACGAGTTGAGTACGATTTCAAGCAAATTACCTAAGGATGTATCTCTACCAATTGACAACATACATTCAGACCTGCGGAAGATATACGATCTGCTGAAAATCAAGACAAGACTTCTGGAGGACTTTATCATATTTGAAATCAAATTACGTCTTATCAGCCGAGATTCGTATGAAGTTCTCAAGATAATTCCGATCCCGAAAAAAACAGGTCTAAACGACATGATCAGCATCGTTTCAGTATCTAAGTACATCTCCATCAACATGATGAAAAATACCTATATAACTATTTATTTTATTTTATTTTATTTATTCGGGAAAACAAACAATTACACACTGTAAATGAACTTAAAATTATCATGCAACAATATATATAAGTGTGTAACCCACTACGTTATCCACATTTTATATAATTATAAACTAAGTCGTTTTAAAACATGCACGAGTGACACTATATCCTATGTTTCTGAGTTTTTCATTTCAACACTAACAATATTGCGAAATTTGTTGGCAGACAACGAAAATATATCAATATCTGCAAAATGTGAGTTATAGGTTTTCACTATGCGACGCAAAGGTGCACGGTTCCCAGCACAGTGGACGCACGCGCACCTCTCGTCTTACCACAGTTCTAGGTACAATATAACATAGATTATTCGTTAGGTCAGAACAGTCATAACGGTTATTACAGAGATCATACAGAAACATTGTCTCAAGAAGAGTGCGCCTGGACTTCAATTTGCTTAATTTGTAATAATTTAATAGTTTATCGTAACTCAAAGTTCTACGAAAGCATCTGTAGTGCGTTGATCTTAAAAAATTATACTGTACCCTCTCTAGGTTGTGAATGTATTTTTTGTAATAAGGATTCCACACTGTGACGGCGTACTCTAGCTGTGATCTAATAAGAGCTTTAAATTGGTGTATGTATGTATGTGGGCGTTTAAAATCAATTGTAGCTCTCATTACAAATCCGTACATACGAAACGCATTGCTTATAATATTATTAATATGCTGGTCCAAATGCAGTTTAGTGTCTAGCAGCACCCCAAGGTCTCGAACTGAAGATTTATTCTGCAGAGGGGTCTGATTTAGATAGTAAGTGTGTGATATTTTCTTTGTTTTTTTTTTTTAACTATGTCCAAAGAGGACTTACTATCTTATCGGAGGGTTTCGGAAACATTTTACTGCCACCATTTGCGACCCATTTACCAAATCAAGGGGATAAGGATTTTTGCGAAACTAAACAATTTGAATACAAAACAACATCAAGTATTTGCAAGGACAACTGTCTGGAAACATACACGCTGAATAGTTATTTTTACTTTTGCTGCGACCGGTGTCGAGTTCGAATCATATGCGGCGATCAGGTGACCGCACATCAGCTGACACGAGCCGGACTATTGAACATGAGTCACGGATGCATTGTTAAGACTGACAAATTTACCTTATTTTCCCACAAGCCCTATTACAGCGAAATAAGGACGGATTCAGACATTTATGCATCAACCACATTATCAACATCACCATACCTAAATTGGTTTTGGAGAACAAAACTCAAGATTTAGATAAGGAAATCTGCGAAGTAGACAAAAGGATTCAGTCCATGAAAAGTCAAGATCGATGTTGTCTGATGATTTGTCTTATCACGACATTCATCACTATGCTGTAATCTACGTGCTGATTGGTATAGCAGGCATTACTGGAGTCATTTATGCAGTTCGCCGTACACAATGTCGATGGGGAACCCCGCCTACACAACCGTCTATCGCTGAGGAGTTGACGACAACGCCGCGCCGACCAGCCGATACAAGTGAAGCAAGAGGACACTTGGACTTAGACTGTGTGCGCGTTGATAAGAGCACTTCTACTAAATTTTGAAATATTTACTTTTATTATTATTTTTTGTATTTTCTACATTTTCATATTACTTTTCTTTGTAAAATCAAGTTTACTTTTTTAACTTGTGGCTCTTATCTCGCTCGGGAATATGTACGATTTCTTACATTGCACAATTCTTATTTCGGTATCGTAGCATAAGCATTTTTATGTGTTATAAAATGACTCATTACATTAAGTTATTGAGTAAACTTTCTTTAGTTTTATTGTAAACACGTATTTGTCGTAATAAATAGTTATCAAGAACTCAGCATTTTCTTCCATCTCAATATTCTTATCATCTCAATGTATTAACCACCAAGGGCTCCTACAAGCGATAATATCATAATCGGAAATTTAGCAAGCAAATGTTCCAGTATTTGATTAATGTATTTCTTGGAAATAAATATTTATAGTCCAAACCAATTAACGTTCAAACAAGAAAATTTTATAAAAAGCGGAAATTGCATAACTCACTGTTTTGAAATATTATTTTCATCCAACCACCATAGTAAACAATTACACCTAAATAAATGTAGTTAATGGTGAAAAACTAAGTGCTAGGACCCTCATTTCTCTAGGACTCTCATTTTCAGAAATGAGGGTCCTAGACCCTCATTTCTTTACCGCCTAAGCGACAAAAAGTTCGACCTAGAGTCACGAAACTTAGACCAAAAGACGCAGAGAAAAAGCCGACAAATAGTCAATTTCGCAAAAAATGTCGCTTATCCCTTTTTGGCCGTAAGGCGTCGATATGCGTGTAAGGTAAATTTACTTAAACCTGTTTTTAGGGTTCCGTAGTCAACAAGGAACCCTTATAGTTTCGCCATGTCCGTCTGTCTGTCCGTCTGTCCGCGGTTTAGCTCAAAAACTATTGATACTAGAAAGTTGTACTTTGGCATGAGTATACACGTTAATGACGCCAAAAAAGTGGTAAATAAAATTTTGAAAAAAACTATTATTTAGGGTACCTCCCATACATATAAAGTGGGATGATAATTATTTTTTTTTCGTTCTTCCCATAGTGGGGAATATCGTTGGATAGGTCTTTCAAAAATATTAGGGGTTTGGTAAGACCGTTTAATTTAAGTAAACCGTTCGTGACTTATCAAGCTTTAAATTACCAATTTTCGTTAGAGTCAAGTGTCCCCCCCCCCCCTGTATCAACTAAACGGTTGTAGTTAGAAATTCAAATGTCACGGCAGTAGTACCTATATATAACGAAATTTAAAGGAAAACTATCACACATAAGTGGGCTTTACAAGTTTACGAGTAATAGTCGACCAATTGTATTTGACTCGAAAATTTCGAACAACTCTATAGAAATGTCGATAGATGGCGCTAAGCGCCAGTTGTATCGTGCTAGTTTCTTGTGACGATTGAGTAGTGTAGCTCTGTGTCCGTATTTAAATTCAAAACACCGGCTATGACAAGTTTTATACAAATCTCTAAAAAAAATTAAAACTTTCCGTGCAAAATTGTCGGATCAGGTGAGGATTTGTATAGGAAGTTAAATTAGTTAGGTAGTCACTAAAAAGTTAGATTATGGTACGAAACGATCAGTCAGCGAATACGACACGCACTTGGCTGTTATAAAAACTACGGAACCCTACACTGCGCGTGGCCCAACACGCACTTGACCGGTTTTTTTTTTTTAACGTTCATAACAGGTCTTGATCTATAATTAATTTTTGCCATTTTAACAACTTGTACGTTGTTGTGGACGATTTTTATTTATAGGTATTGATTAAAGTTTGCAGCTTAGATTAAATTAACATACATATCGGCGCAAATACAATAATTTGTCTATTAAAATAATTGAAATGATTAAAGTTTAATAATTTGATTGTTTTACAAACTATTAATTGATTTTTAAGATGTAAAATTGACGTTTAACATATTTCAACTTAAAGCATTGTAATTTAAGTAGTTTAATATTTAACTAGAAAATGTGGGTACATGCACACATGTACCCACATTTTGACACATCAATCTATACTAATATTATAAAGCGGAAAAGTTTGTTTGTTTGTTTGTTTGCTTGAACGCGCTAATCTTCGAAAGTACTGGGTGGATTTGGATGCAATTTGGTATGGAAGTAGCTTGAAGCTTGAGGAAGGTTATAGGCTACTTTTTACGCGACTGCAAAAAAGGAGAGTTATGTTTTTACCGTGATAGAATCCACGGGAGCGAAGCCCCGCGTGAGTGTAATCAACCTTATTGTATGTAACCAGCCTTATTTCGTATAAATGTAATCCTTTTAATAGTCTCATCAATATAATAAAGACAGTATTGACTCAGCTCTCGGTGTTTGAATATCTCCTCGAGATCCCGCCTTACATGGCGACCCTGCCAGAGCGCATTGGCAGTGACTTGATTTGTTTTAAAATAACATGACCATATAAGTGCGAGTGGGACTTAGTACAAAATGATAATTCGTTATAATGTGTATTGCGTGCTACCAAATTTGTGCTCTCTTATTTGGGTTGAACGAGTTGTAATTATCACCAGAGAAGATGGGTACCAATAACTCCAAGGAGGAGGTGATCCTCGCCCAGAACGCCGCTGCGGGCAATAACCAGGCTTCAATAGAAGAGTTAAGGACACATATTGGAGTCACGAACATAATCTTACTGCTGATCCTCACTTTGGTATCACTGGCTTCAGTCTATGCCATCTACAGAATTTATAGAAGATGTCACCTTCAATGGATTGACCAGCAGATTCACCAGCATACTATGCGACGTTCGTTTCTTCGCAGGCTTCAAAAACCGACCGTAGGCGTGGACGACGGAGTAGTGTAAAATCGGAAATATATTATGTGTTTGTGCAGTGCTATGTTAATAAAAACAAGTGCGGTCTAGTGCGGTCAACATTATAACATTTAATATCGTAAAAGACATGGTGTGGTGACGAAACTTATTTTTTTTTAACTTTATGGTATCTATATAATTATATAAATAGATTTGAATCAAGTAGAGAATCATGTATGCAAAAGAAGATTTAACTTTTACTTTGGTAAGTTATGGCAACTAATTTAGAAACTGTGTGTAATGATATTAAAGACATAAGAGTTTATTTGATAAAAATTGGTCCAGATCGTAGAACAGACAAAACATTGACTAAGAAAGTCTCTGAGGCAAATGGAATTTTTATGAGATATTCTGATTATGTAGCTCAAATTACTAGTGATATTCAAAAAGGAAAAGTATCAAGTAGTGAGTCAGAATTAATATACAAGTATATCGAGAGATTTCAGAGTTTATATGCTGAAGTTTTAGAATTGTGTAAGTCTAGTAAAACTGAAACAATGTCTACGTTTGACCTTAAAGTTGCGTTAAATTTATTGCCACTATTAGATAATATTGAGTATTATAGTTCTACTCTTTCAACACCAGACTGTAAGAAGCAATTAGTTAATTTTGTACTTAAGAGCAGATTGTCCCAGGCTGCTAAATTACGATTATGTCCAAAATACTCTAGTGTGGATGACTTGATCATTGATATGAAAAAGGTCTTATTACCACAAAAATCAGCCACGGCATTGCAAACTAAATTGACCTCAATGAGACAAAATGAGTTGTCTATACACTATACTATACTTTTCGTGCAGGTGACGTTTCGCAGGCCAACGGGCAATCCGAGAATTATAACATATTAAAACCTTTAAATGAGCAGTATGCGATTAAAAAGTTCGCCGATGGGCTGCGAAACCGCATGCTAAGCACTATAATGGCAGCTCGAAATTACAGCTCCCTGAAGGACGCGATACAGGCAGCACAAGATGAAGAGATAGCCTCGCCTCCAAGTTCGGCTGAAGTACTAGGTATGTATAATAATAACGGTAGATTTTCAAGGGGTTTCAGGCAAAACCGAGGTTATCGAGGTCATCGAGGTTACGTCAACCAAAGATATTCGCATCGTAGACCCTATCGTGGAGGCTACCACAACAACAACGGTAGTCGCGGTGGATGGAATGGACATCGCGACCACCAGCGCCAAGGATACAGGGGTAAGTCTTACTACATCTATAATAGAAATCAAAGGGTGCGCAACAACGACCTTAACAAAGTTAACGTGATAACAGAACCGGAAGTAAATGTTGAATCGGCCGGTACTTCTAATGATAAAAACAAAAAGTTTTTTCGTGAATAAAATTCTATCATGCAATAGCAATTGTTCAATTAGTCTACCAATAAACAATCATGCATTTCAATGGTTACTTGATACGGGTGCATCGATTTCAGCACTAAAGTATAAACATGTTCTAGAAGAGCGCATTGCATATTACAAAGAAAACATTTCTATAAATGGTATCGGAGGCAAAGTAACAACAATTGGATATTGTTATTTGAATTTCAACGTAAATGGGCATCAATTGAAACACAAGTTCTATGTATTTGACTTCTTACCAATTAGGGCGAATGGCATCATCGGTCAGGACTTTCTTACCAAGTATAAAGCGGTATTGGATTTTAATCATAACATAATTACTTTGTCAACTTACTATAATGAAATTAATTTACCTATTAATACAATTAGCAATCATTTGGAGATTCCACCAAGATGTGAGTCTGTTCATTATATTTCGACAGATATTGAGAATGAATGTTTAGTTTGCGCGTCAGATATCCGTGACGGTATTTACTTAGCGAGTACATTGGTTAAGCCAGTGTGTGGTAGGATACCTATCAAGATATTAAATACTACGGAAGATTATTTTACACTCAAAGAAATTAAACCAACTATACATAGTTTTAATGACTATAATTTATGTTCCTTTTCTCAAAGCGAATCAAATGCGTATCGAGTTAAGAAACTATTTTCATTGTTACAATTAAAACATTTAAATGGAGAGGAACAAACATTAGTAGAGAATTTATGCGCAAAATACAGTGATATATTTTATTTACCGGGAGACAGCTTGACAACGACTGATATTTATAAACATTCGATAACTTTACAAACAAATACGACTCTTATTTTTTCAAAAGCATATAGATTACCTCACTCTCAGAAAAAGGAAACAGATAGACAGATAGGAAAAATGTTGCAAGAAGGAATTATAGAGGAATGTAGAAGTGAATGGAGCAGTCCAGTGTTACTAGTTCCGAAAAAAATAGATTCTAGCGGAGAGAAAAAATGGAGATTAGTCATTGATTATAGGAAGTTAAATAATTGTATTGAGAATGATAAATTCCCTCTTCCCAACATAACAGAAATACTGGATTCATTGTCAGGATGCATATATTTCAGTCATTTAGACTTATATCAGGGTTTTCATAATGTAGAACTTGACAAAGATAGTCGAAAGTATACAGCCTTTTGTTCTGGTCAGTACCAGATGACAAGAATGCCGATGGGGCTCACGACCAGTCCGTCTTCCTTTTCCCGGATGATGACAATGGCTATGGCAGGTCTTTCATATGATAAGTGTATTATTTACCAAGACGATTTGATAGTATTCGGACGTAATTTAGGAGAAAAAAATTAGAATTTACAAGATGTCTTTGAAAGGTTAAGGAAAGTGAATTTAAAGCTTAATCCCAAAAAATGTGAGTTTTTCAAAAAGGAAATGCTATACTTAGGACATGTAGTGTCTCGTGAAGGTGTTGTGCCCGATCCAGAAAAAATAAAAATCGTCAAAACTTATCCTTGTTCAAAATCTGTTGAAGAAGTCAAGCGTTTTACAGCTTTTGTAAATTATTATAGAAAGTTTATACCGAACTTTGCGGAAAAAGCTTATCCATTACACAAATTATTTAGGAAAAATGCGACTTTTATTTGGGACGAAGATTGTCAAAAAACATTTGAACATTTAAAACAGTGTTTAGTCTCTCCTCCAGTTCTGCAATATCCAGATTTTACAGAAACTAATCATAGTACAAACAGACGCATCAGGTTATTCAATTGGCGCTATTTTAAGTAATGGAAATAAAAAAACCGGTTGCATATGCGAGTAGAGGTTTAAATAGTGCAGAAAAGCGCTACCCAACAATCGAGAAGGAATTATTGGCAGTAGTTTGGGCAGTAAAGTATTTTCGTCCATATCTTTATGGCAGGAAATTCAAAATTTTGACAGATCATCGTCCATTAATTTATCTTTTTAATATGCGGGATCCATCGAGTAGGCTTATGAAATTTAGATTAATATTAGAGGAGTACGACTACATTGTAGAGTATGTCAAGGGTTCGGACAACACAGCTGCAGATGCTTTGTCCCGGATTTCTTTTACAAGTGACGAATTAAAGAATATGGGTGAATCATATATAAATGTAACAACTAGGGCACAGGCGAGAAAATTGCAAAGCCCCCCGTGTAGTACAACGTCAGACAGCACTTGGCCTGATCAACCAGGTGTTGTGGGAAGTCATACGAAACCAAGAGAGGCAATAGAACTTAGATTTATCGAGAAAAAGGAGTTAGATATTTTGAGAAAGCAACATATAATTACTGAAGAGAAAAACGCATTTTGTTATGTAGAAAGCAAGTTAACAATTTTTATTAATCCCGACTACCAATCACAATTGACCCGAGCCGCATTTGTGAGGCAGTTAGGTAGATTTTGCAAGTTAATAGACGTCGACGAAATATGTATTATGAAGAATAGAGAAAATAATGAATTTATTGAAGAATTATTAAGTGAGATTAAATCGTCTAAAGATAGGTACGTACCGCGAATTTATATAAAAAATGATGTTCGAAGAATAGACGATAAAGATGACAGGAAAGTTATTCTTAATGACTGCCATCTCTTGCCTACCAGTGGCCACGCGGGCATGAGAAGGATGGTTAATAACATTAAGAAGTATTTTTACTGGCCAGGGTTAGAACGAGATGTTCGAGAATTCGTGAAAAAATGTTCAAAATTCCAAAAGGGAAAATATGCTAGACTTGTTAAAGAGCCGATGGTTATTACCTCTACGGCTACAACGGCATTTGACAAAATATTTTTAGACTTAGTAGGACCATAAGATAGGGATTGTTTTAATTTTTCTTATATACTAACCATATAATGTGAGTTGACTAAGTATGTTGTGGCACATCCTTTAATTTCTAAAAAGTCTGAAGAGGTAGCTCAGCCTTTAGTTAATAGTTTTATTCTTCGCTACGGGTTACCAAAAGAAATTGCAACAGACAGAGGATCCGAGTTTATGTCAACAGTTTTTCAAGAGGTTAGTAAACTTTTAAAAATTACTCACTTAAGTTCCACAGCTTACCACCACCAAAGTATTGGTGCTTTGGAAAATTCTCATAAAAATTTGGGCTCTTTCTTACGTATTCAGACAGATAATCACCCAGAAGTATGGGTTCCAATGGCTTCCATATTGGTGTTTTTCCTTCAACACATCAGTACATTCGGAAACGAAATTCCCACCATTCGAGTTGGTATTCGGTAAGATATGCTCACTTCCCAGTAACCTAGATAACAATTTTGTTGAACCACTTTATAATCACGAAAGCTATCCTTTGGAATTAAAATTTAGATTGCAACTATCTCAAAAAGAAGCTAGGGAAAATTTGCTCAAAATTAAAATACATAGAAAAAACATTTATGACAAAAGTACCAATCCTACAATTTATAAACCGAATGATTTAATTCTAGTAAAAAACGAAAATAGAAATAAAATTGATAGCATATATTCATGTCCTTTTGAAGTAGTGAAAGATATGTCACCAAATGTTCAAATAAATAAAGATGGAAAATTAGATATAATCCACAAAAATCGCACAAAATTGTTTACACCAGATACATGAACTTTTATATTTTAATTATACATGAATATTGTATGACAACAACTTTGAATTTGTATAACTAAGTTTAAGTGTATTACCGTATATTTGTTTAGACATTTATCATTGTACTGTTTTATTTTAAATAATGTACTATCATAATTATACTATAAGTTTAAATGCATGTAAAAAAAAGCAAAATTTTATAGTTCTAATTTTACTTTTTTTCACTAAGGGAAGGAGATGTAGTGTGTAATCAACCTTATTGTATGTAACCAGCCTTATTTCGTATAAATGTAATCCTTTTAATAGTCTCATCAATATAATAAAGACAGTATTGACTCAGCTCTCGGTGTTTGAATATCTCCTCGAGATCCCACCTTACAACTAGTCCCTCTATATAATGCCGCACTGTGAGCGCCAGATTCACAATCAGATTCATTCTTGTTCGAGCCGCTGGACAGTGCGGACCTTTCTGTAAAGTCGTGACGCTGTCAGTTGAATAAACGAGTCTCAGGTAACATTAACAAGTCCTTTTATTTGAAAATCAAACATGAGTGATCATCAAGACAACATTCGTGACGTCGGCTGAGCTGACGTCACACTTTTTAAAAACACATACGACGCTGTCTCTCCGTCATACATAATCAGTCTATAAGGTTTACATCGCGGGGACATAGGCCTCTTTATAAATAAAAATAAATCATCAGCTGCTCTCTCCTTTTCCCAACTTAATAGTAATTAGTAACGAGATATTCTTGCCAGCACACTTGTTTGGTGGGTGGTGTGGTGTGGAGTTTGGTGAGTAAAACATTATTATAAAACAAAAGAAATACTGCAGAATATAGAATAAAAAAATACTATGTTGGTGTCCGCTTTAAGTTTAACAGGGTGCAGCCTTAGCTGGCAATCAGTCCATTTAAAACATTAATGCTTATATTAATGTTTTAAATGAACCGATTGGCTATCTGACCTGCATGACTCAGTAGCTGGGTAACACGATACTCATTCACGCACCGATTACCTACATACAAGGTTTGTGATTGTAAGATTTATTATAAGTAATTATTTATTACATCGGATTACTACACTGAACTACAAGTTACACAATGTTGCGGTCTTCTCCAAAGACTTCATCCTCGCCTCTACATAACTCGGAACCAGATATATCAACTAGTTCTACTACTGAATTCATAGAACATAATATCACTCAGAGGAAAAGAAAGCGAGGAGATGACGCCGAGTTGTATCGAATAGAAACGATGATGCAAGAAATGAAATCCATGTTTACCGACTTTGTTGCTAAACAAACCACACACAATAGCAAAATTGATTCCCTATGCTCAGCTCTTGAAGGTATACGATCTCAAATTCCAGCGGAAGTTCCTTCGTGCAATGCACTATAGATGCCACAAATCATAGGTATTTGTTATACCCTCAACTGTTAAATAAGTACATGATGTCATTAGTATCTAGACGTAAGCTACTAGAGGCCAATACTATGTACACTATCACTTTAACTTTGACTCAATCAAACTCACAAGTAAATTATGTTATACATACGAGTAGTGTCCCTCGCACAATTAACAAACGCAGCGTCCGTGCTGGGACATTGTTTGCTGTTAACTCTTGTCGCACCAATTCCGGTTTGCGTTTTCCTACTCGTCGTACGGTCGAGACCTACAATAACTACATTTATAGATATTAATGTTTTTATGTTTTCTAAATCTAAATTTAAATCTCACGTACTAACTGTTTTAGGTGCGCAATGTATCACTTGATATTGTAATGATGTTTGGTGAATATTATTGTAAATTCATTTAATCCTATCTGAGTTATGAATGTGTAATATTAATAATAATTTGTGTCCTCTTTTTAAACTATTTTATTTTATTATCAATTTTTATTTTATTTTTGTTTTAATGATTTATTTTATATTCTATGTTTTGTTTTTAATCATTTTAATTATTAATGTTTGAATTTTAATGTTATAATATTAATAAATATTTGAATTGCTTATCTAGCGATATATATTGTTTATATTACATTGATAATACGCGGATAATGCAATGGGCTGCAATATTGTTTACACACTGAATGATTTATTCTTATGTTTTTACTTTATATTGTAGCTGTTTATTTTCCCTTAAATAAATAAATAAAATAGCTTAATAAGTAGTCAAAATGCAGAAATTCGAACTCAAAATAATGAAATACAAAAATCTGTACAAATCTTGTCAGATAAATATGATGATGCCATACTAGAAATAAATCATTTACAGGTGGGGTGTAATGACAACAAAAAAACTATACAATCACTTGAGCTCAAAGTCGACTACCTGGAACGAAACCAGAAATCATCTACAATTGAAATTAACAATATTCCATCTACCAATCCAAAAAACCGAGATACACTGATTGGGTCATTGCAAAAACTCTGTGGTATTGATTATACCAACCTATTTTTTCATCTATACTTATAATAAATCTGTAGAGACGTGAATTCTGTACATGAAATATATTTACAAAATAACTATCAGGGGGTGATTAGGGATCGATACTGATGCCAAAAATGCAATCAGTAAAATTTTTGTCTGTCTGTCTGTCTGTCTGTCTGTCTGTCTGTCTGTATAACCGTTATAGAAACAAAAATTACTCGACGGATTTTAACGAAACTTGGTACAATTATTTTTCATACTCCTGAGCTGGTTATAGTATACTTTTCATCATGCTACAATCAATAGGAGCAGAGCAGTGAACGGAAATGTTGGGAAAACGCGAGAAGTTACTCCATTTTTTAAACTTCCGTCGCGAGTGCAACCTTAATGGTTAAAGCTACACAGAAATCATTTATGACGGAAATATTCTCCTTAAAATTATATAAAAAATATCCCACGACAGCATATATCTATCTTTTATGGTTGACTTACAATAACACGTGTAACTCCCGATAGCTTAGCAGTTCGAAGCTTTCTGATTATTATTCTGCTCCGAAATTTAAAACCATCACAACTTTGCAATGGAAGAATGGAACTCGGCTAAACGTAACCCAGTTGTAACGGTGCAGGAGAAACTGTCTTTATTCCCAGAATTCCCATAATACCAAATAATTTTCCATTCCAATTTAAAAGAACGCAATTCCCAGTATCGGTGTGTTATGCAATGACAATTAATAAGGCTCAAGGGCAGACTTTTCGTGTTGCTGGAGTAGATCTCGGTGTCAGTTGTTTCTCGCATGGTCAGTTGTACGTCGCTCTTTCCCGGGTTAGCAGTTCTAGAAATCTTTATGTTCACGTGCCGGACGGGTCAACTTTCAACATAGTTTACCTGGAAGCTTTGCGCTGAAGTATTTTCGTTCTATAGGTACTTAAGCCTCATGTGAACGTGATCTATACAATATTACCAATACATTAACTTAATAACACACAAGGAGTTACACGCTGACGGAGTCGCGGGCACAGCTATTAACAATAATATTGTGCGGTTCGGTATTGCGATATTTTTCAACAGTATTATAGATTGACATATTATATTTCCCTACTAAATTACGAAAGTTAATCTGTCTGTTACATCAAAATCACTGAACCGTGAGGAAGGACATAGGCTACTTTTTTTTACGAAAAACGACGGAAACGTGGATGAAGTCGCAGGCAACAGCTCTCTATACTTATATATAAGGCTGAAGAGTTTGTTTGTTTGTTTGAACGCGATAATCTCAGGAACTACTGGTTCGAATTGCAAAATATTTTTTTAATTAAATAGTCAATTTATAGAGAAAGGCTATTGGCTATATCATTACGCTAAGGCCAATAGGAGCGGAGCGCCAATGAAGAATGCTTCAAAATCGGGGTTAAATTTAACGTTAGCCCAAAGTAACTATTCCACGCGGACGAAGTCGTGGGCAAAAGCTAGTCTGAAATAAAAAATAACTTCCGCATAAGAGATAAAAAAGAGACAGTAGGTACTGTTATTGTAGAATTTTCATCATTTTCACAAGCATGCGCCTGTTCGAGCTGTAAGAGTAAAGCACCTGCCAGCGGCTTGGCTGACTTTTTTTTTGTGTTTGGCATCTCGCAGGTCAACCTCTGAGGTTGTCGGCTGCTTAACCGGGCTTGCCTGTGGTTGCCTTAATTAATAAATTAATTAAAGCCTCCAGCCAGGGCTTATTAAAAAACTTACAAACTAGGCGACTACACGCTAAGGGCACCCCCTGTGGGGTACGGACCTCGGCTTAGGGCGTCGCAAGGGAAGGGCAGCTAGGGACAGGCTGGATCATATCATTATTATTAATAATAAGGGAATTTAAAGCTACTGGCTCAGCGTCGCGGGCTGGCTCTGGCAAGGGTCGGGGCGGACTATTACGGGGACGTCGCGGCGGGCCTCGACGGCGAGGACGGAAAGACGGTCTGTTTTTGTGTTTGTGTGCCACTGTACTTGTTTCCCTACGGCTCTCTTGGAGCAGGGTGATTGCGTCATCGGGAGTGACAAGGGTATGCCTTGGTCGGCGAATCTTAGAGATACGCGAGGGTTCGTATTGGGCGGCCGATACGATAAGGGGATTCCTATGTTGGATTGCAGTATCAAAGAAACGATTGGAGACACGTTTCATGAACTGCTGTATGGTGGGCATCTTGAGGTCTACGTGAAGAAGCTCATTTCGAACATAAAAGGGGGCTCCCGTGACACTACGGAGGAATCGGTTTTGAAGGGTCTGCATCTTGTGGAGGAGGTAGGGCTTTGCGTGTGCGAAAACAACGCAGGCGTAGGTCATGATGGGACGGATGACCGCGGTGAAAATACGCAGCTTGCACCTGAGTGATAACTTGCTGCGGGAGCTAAGAATGAAGTGGAGCCTACCTAGAGCGAAAGCGGCGCGCGAACATGCCTGCTTTATGTGCTCAGCGAAAGAAAGGTGTTTATCGAAAACCACGCCTAAGTATTTGGCTTGCTTTTCCCAGGGGATCGGCTTGCCGTACATGGTAATCGGACGAGGGGAGGGTGGGTTTATCCGCGGTTTAGAAAAGAGGACTGCCTGGCTTTTGTCTGGATTGACTTCTATTCTCCATTTCCGGAACCACTTGGCCAGAGTGTTTGCGGAAGTTTGGAGAGTGCGAGCGATGGCATCGGGTTTAAGACCGGTATAATAGATAGCCGTATCGTCGGCAAATAGGGCTAGCTGAGTATTTTTATGCTTGGGTATATCGCTAGTGAATAGCGTGAAAACGAGGGGGGATAGTACGGAGCCTTGAGGAACTCCTGCGCGAATGGGATGGGGGGAGGAAAGCTCCCCCTTAATTCGGTAACGAAAGGTGCGATTCGATAAAAAGTCCCGTAAGATGAGCACGAGACGGTCAGGCACGCCGAGTTGGTATAGCTTATAGATTAAGCCATTGTGCCAGACTTTGTCGAACGCTTTCGCTATGTCGAAGAATAAGGCTCCCATTATTGCGCCTCGTTGGAAGCCGGCGCTGACGTGTTCTATGATGCGGTGGACTTGTTGGATACATGAGTGTTCGGTTCTAAATCCGAACTGCTCATTGGGTATTAGACTCTTTGCTTCGGCATAATCTTTGAGCCGCTTATATATAAGCCTTTCATAGATTTTACCGAGGACGTTGAGTAAACTAATGGGACGGTAGCTAGACGGGTCAGATTTGGGCTTGCCTGGTTTGGGAATACCTATGACGGTGGCCTGTTTCCAGGTTGCGGGGAACATATTATTGCTCAATGCGCCATTGAAGATGGCAGTCATTAGCACTATAAGCTGGGCGGGGAAAAGTTTGAAAACCCTATTGGTGATGCCGTCGGAGCCGGGGGCTTTTCGCTGTTGGAGACTTTTAATGATATCCTGGACCTCATCAGGAGTGATGGGGGCCAGTGGATTATCGGGATCTTCGACGGGCGGAAGGGAAGTTCTACGTTCGACTTCGGCGTTCACCATATCGAGGTGGGCTTGGTCTACTGGTTGAGAGCTGGGAGAACACTGGGACTCTAGGCTGTCGGCTAGGCATTCTGATTTTTCAGAGTTATCGAAGGCGACACTCTTATCGGGACGAATGAGAGGAGGCATTGTGGCCTCTTCAGTGGATCGTAACTTCCTCTGAAGCTGCCAGAAGGCAAGATGGGTGGGCTCAAGTTCACTCAGCATCTTGTCCCAGCTCGCATTACGCTGCTCGGCAATGCGTTTCCTTATGCGCAGGGAAAAGCGCTGTACGCACGGATGGCTGCGTTCTTCTCAGTTATCAGATTTCGTACATCCTCTGGGAGTTTCCAGCGGTGGTCTACCGCTACTGGAACTTCCCTTGAACAATCGTTCAGGACGGATTGTACGTGATCCGTAAGCGAGTCGATCGCCGCCGTCGTGTCAGCGACTGAGACTATGCGGTCAGGAATGGTGTCCAAGTGAGGCGACGTGGTGGATTTCAGTTTTTCACTTACTTTCCTCCAGTCGGTGATCAATTGGGTCGGAGGAGGTTGGGTAGGATCATGGTTACCTGAGCGGGAACCTAGGTGTAGGATAATGGGACGGTGATCCGAGTTCAGCTCGTGAAGCGCTTCTATGGAGTGTAAATGGAGGTTTACATTCTTTAGGAGCGCCACATCGAGGACATCGGGCCTATGGTTGGGGTCGTGTGGGTAGTGGGTGGCAGTCATCGGAGCGATGACGTCATAGTTTAGGGTCGCGCCTAGGTTATACACGATTCTTCCTCTGGCATTTGTCGTGTTGCTGTTCCAAGCGGGGTGTTTGGCGTTGAGATCGCCTGCTAGTAAGACGGAGTCATTCAGGCCAAAGAGAGTCGTGAGATCGCTGATGAGCGCGATAGGATCGTCTGAAGCAAGAGACGCGAAACCGAGTATTATGAAGAGTATCCACTGTCATATTATGAGCAATTTCATATTTCTTACTGCCGTAATACAAGTATTTTGTGGGTAGTTTCATATTGCTTGCTTGTGCACGAGTACTACGTTGATTTGTCATTTAGTATGGAAAATTCTACTGTCGTAATGTGGTGCAGGGTAAGTGCTTACTGTCAGCGAACGTGTTAAAGTAACATAACACACAGTGTAGGAACTATTTAACTTATGTATATGTTAGTAAACTGAACAATAGATAATAATGTAATTTGTGCCCTGTTTTCGTGGGCTAGGAAACTATCTTCCTACCCTTTGTATACTTGTTTTTGATAGTAATAAAGATCTCTTAGAACTTGTATCCTGAAAATGTCCTGCTCTCAGTAGAGTAATAAGAGAGAGTTTTAAACCTTAAATAATCCGTTAATTTCTCAATCCATGTTTCGTTTCGACTGTTTGCATACAATTTATATTTACAAAATAACAAAAGTTCTAAAAATGGATGTTCCCAAAATAAACTAAAAGCATTGGCATTTAACCATTCAAATAATGTACATTATAATAAAAGCATTGCTTTTCAATGAATACAGAAGGTATAACTTTTTCTATTGCCAACAATACTGAAAAATAAATATTTTGAAGACAAATGTAATATTAATTTAACCTTAAACATTTTTTTTTCAAGCATTAATACATTCAGCACCGCCTTCCTTGCGTAACCATGCACATGTAATTTTTGCGGTACTGCAAAATGCAACCCAAACATAACTCCAAATCATCGACCACTTAGACGCGAATAAACTGCTGGCGAGTCAACATCCCCGAAGCTCCGAAATACATATTGGTTTTTTTTAAGGATAACAAGTTATGGGCATCTTGGATAACTAAGCTTATGTCTGGAGTGGGCTCACGCCAATAGTGCAATGTGTGGGGTTCGAACCTGCGACCTCTCGATTACAATGCCGATAACTTAGCCATTAGGCTATTGACGGATCGGAATCATCTTCCTTCCCTTCTGTTCTTCGAATCGGTTTGGATTGAATATTACATTATCGCACTTTCTGAATGTGCATACATTTGGCAGAGAATGGTTGGCGATAGACAAGTTATCGCAGACATAATGTAAGCTTTTCTTCGGCCAAAGAAATTAAAAGTCTAGAAGCACAAGTTTAGGTGATTGCAAATCGCTATAGGTGTGCCTATAATATTTGAAGAGTTCCCTCGATTTCTCCAGGATTCTGTTATCGGATCCAGACTTCATGACATGGAACCAATTAGAAACTCTCTCAAACAAAAAAAAAATATTTTCCGAATGGGCCCAGCCGTCTTTGAGTAAACAAGTAACAAACATACATTTAAAAAAATCCGACGAACTTAGAATCTCCTCCTTTTTTTGAAGTGGCTTAAAAACTAGCAATACATAAATTTTCTTCGTATAACTTAATCTACACTCAAAGCCCTGAAGGAACCGGGCATGCCAACATAATTCTCGTTAAATTTATTTGATTGTCTGTATAATTCGTTTGTATTGGCGTTGTTCATCTCTTTCATGTAGTCTAGAAATTCTTCAGAGCTGACGGCTGCTAACCACTCTTCTGTAATGGGAAAAATAACATTGAAAATCTTTTTAAAATACAAAGAAAGAATTGGCGAAATGTATGTAGGCGCATAACTTCGGAACGACTGCATCTAATTGGGTAATTTATTTTTTGTTTTGTTCGTTATTGTCTCGAAAAGGTTTGGTTTTGAAAAAGTGTACGGGAACGAGAAGAACGTGGATGAAGTCGTGATTTGAAGCTAGTTTATGATAATTTAGTTCAGTTTATTTATTCACATAGGACACCAACAAATTATTTACAAAAAAAAACTTTTTAACAAAAAATTAAACTGACTCCCAAAAAACACTGCAAAGTGAAAAATAACTTTAATTTCGGTAGTCGGTGTCTTTAGTTTTGTTTTTTCGTTTTTGGCACCGACTTCCGAAATTAAAGTTATTTTTCACTTTGCAGTGTTTTTTGGGAGTCGGTTTAATTTTTTGTTAAAAAGATTTTATTTCACTCTTTTTAGTTGGATGATTTTTAATTTACCTAGTTACAAGAGCCTAAATGTCAACTACTTATAACCTTTTACAAAATATTGCTTTTCCCAATGCTGGGCCGTTAATTCTTGAGGAGTTCTTCTGGTACTTCACCATCAGCTCTACATCACCATATGCATTGTGAAGAGCATAAAGTGCTTAACATCCATATTCAAGTAATCGAATCGCAATCCACTCAATACTTATTATTGAGTAGTTTCGGCGGCCATTTGTGGTCTTCATCATCAGTTCCACTTCCCCAAATGGTACTTTTTGAGAGCAACTGCATAAGATACTATAAGAAATACCCAAAACGCCATAGGTGTGCCTATAATATTTGAAGAGTTCCCTCAATTTCTCCAGGATTCCATCATCAGATCCTGACTTTGGTGATAATGGGACCAATTTCGAAGCATACCCATTCGATCAAAAAAAGAATTTTCCAAATCGGTTCAGCCGTCTTCGAGTACTCGATGATCATACATAAAAAAAAACTGACTTATTATTAAAATACTACAAGATAAAAAAAAACTAGTTGCTTCCCATATTAAAGTCTTTTGCTGTTTTTAGGTTTCTATTACGCTTTAGTTATTAATTGCTGTTGGAACTTAATCTTTTGTACATCTGTAACAGTCGTATCGACTAGCCAGAAAATCTGACAGTGGTCTTGCCAAAGTTCATCGTGTTACCCAGTTACTGGGTTGTGGAGCTCAGAAATAATAAGAAAGAATGAATTAAATAATTAATTTGTCATCAGACATTAAAAAATTGTGTTGGCCAGTAATATTGATAAAAACGAGTCAACTTACTATTCATTTCTAAAAGAGATTTCTCCTGGCCACCGTAGTCACTTGATAGTATTTGTTTGGGGATATATTCTGATAATGAGTCATGGGTTTTATGTAGATGCATCCTATTGGTGAGTTTTGCACTGAACACTTGCTTCAACAGACTCATCACTGTGTCCACCATCTTCGAATTTGAGATCACGTGTATACCCTTTATTCTGCAGCCATAACCTTCCTGGAAATTAAAAGGGATTTTTCATTTATTTATTTATGTACCGCTTTTTTTTTTTTAACGTGGTAAAATTATCAAATAAGTCCTCCCACTCCGGGCAGGGTGGGAGGGACTGTCAGACAATTACTGACTAAAATCCACGGT
Organism: Tholera decimalis; assembly: GCA_943138885.2. Classification (NCBI taxonomy): domain Eukaryota; kingdom Metazoa; phylum Arthropoda; class Insecta; order Lepidoptera; family Noctuidae; genus Tholera; species Tholera decimalis. The sequence goes on from OW964568.2 coordinate 8,664,206, forward strand.
GTTCCTTCAATAGCCCTTTACGTACCGGGGCCACGGTAACGGGATGAGTCCCACGACCCCGGCAGGCTTCGGCCCTCTGCAGAGGGGGCCTCGTCATGTTGCTGACGCTCTTTGAGGCGCGCGTGGAACACGACGCACCGTCGACCCGGGCATGGTCCATGGTCGGACAGCGAGTTGCCCTTTACTCGCTGTCCGCATGCCCGCGCCTCCGCTCCTCCTTCGGAAGCATGACTGCTTCGCAGAAGGAGGCGAACGCTTCCCACTCCCTCTCGCCCCGCAGCATGGCCTCGACCAATGCCGGGCGTGAGAGGTATTTATGTACCGCTAGCATCCATTTTAATATATTGAGATTCCTCTGTATATACCTCGGAAAGCATATATAAAACCGCATACTTACAGTCATCAAAGTAATAATCTGTCTCAGCTCCATAGGGTTAATCTTAGTGATCAAGGCTAAGATATTATTTATATCAAAGTAGTCCAATACGATTTGGAAACCGGCGCAATATTCATAACGCAACATATATTCGCTGAGCTGGAAAAGAAAGAAAATTTTAGTATTTTTTAATTATTCCAGATGAACACCTCTTGACGTCAATCTCGCCTGATGGTAAGTGATAGATGAGGTATACGATGGATCGAGCGAGCCAAGAAGATGCCTATTCAATCTTGCTTTAAAGGTTGAATGGTCATAAGTGGCAGGGAACACAGAAGCCGGCAGAGAGTTCCACAGCTTGGCTGTGCACACAATAATGTGGAGGAGAAGCGCTTGGTTGTAAAGTAAGCTATGACAAGACGGTTGATGAACTAAGTGCTAATAGTACCCAGCAGTGAAAAGAAAATGAGTAAATTATTTTATTATATACTTTATGATGTACTATAGATACAAAAAGAAAAATTGGTGTACAATTGTTAGTCTTATAGCACAGGGTGACCACTTACAGACAATCTTGGATGGACAGAACTAAATGGACACAGATTTAAGAAACAATACTAAGAGAAAAATGTAATTATAACTTAAGAGCGCTTATACCTCACGGCGTTGCATACACACTTTCAAAGCTTTATTCTTGGAAATTAAAGAATCGATTTTAAGACCTTGCTTATAGCGAGTACACCATAAAACAACTACATACTTATTCCATATCGGAATTTGAAAAGCATTTCGAAGTTATATACACAGGCTATCCCGAAACTCAACGTCAAGCAGGTACGGGGTGATAGGCGAGGTTGTACCAGTTCTAGCAAAAATTAGAAAAAAGTCCATGTGACTTGGTTAAGTGATAATAGATATAATTTTGAAAATGTTGAAAATCACCCACTTGACGTTGAGTTTCGGGACATCCTGTAAATATATATAAATATTTTTAACCGACTTCTAAAAAAGGAGGAGGTTCTCAATTCGGATGTTTGTATTTTTATTTTTATGTTTGTCCGCGCATAACTCCGTCGCTTGCCAACCGATTTGAAAAATTCTTATCTTGTTAGAAAGGGCATACTTCCCAAATGGTCATATGAAAATTTTATCGAAATCGGACAAGCCGTTTCTGAAAACTCAACAAAAGTCTAAAAAAATATTTACGTTGATGATCTTTTCGTTTACTCTGCATTGCGTTTTTTGTTCGCGCATAACTCCGTCATTTACGAACCGATTTGGAAAATTCACTGATCCACTAAAAAGCACGAAAATAAAAACTTTTTGCAAAAAATAAAACTGACTTCAATATCAAAACACTACAAAGCCAAAAATAATTTTACTTTCGGAAGGCGGTGTGAAAAAAAAAGAAAATACAAAACCAATAACACCGAATACCGAAATTAAAATCCTTTTTGGCTTTGTAGTGTTTTGATATTGAAGTCGGTTTTATTTTTTGCAAAAAAGTTTTTTTGGTAGAATAAATATACATATTAAATAAATAACAGTGAAAAAATAATAGAAATCGATCGAAGAACCAACCAGTTATAACAATTTTAAAAGAATATAACCTCTGTCGTGAAAACTTTTTTTTTTTTTGGTGGTTGTATGCATTTTTTTTTATTACTGATGGGCCCACTCGTGTCCTCGATCTCGCCTGATGGTAAGCGATAGATGAGGTCCAAGATGGGACTAGTGAGCCCAGAAAATGCCTATTTACTCGTGCTTTAAAGGCTGAAAGGTCATAAGTGGCAGGGAACACAAAAAGTGTAAACAGAACTCTTTAAACTTCAAAAGATAGATCGAGCCATAGATATAATATTTTGTACTTTACTTATATTTATTATATTTTATTATATATTATATTTTACTTTACTTTATTGTACCCCATAAAAGAATTGAATGAGGACTTAAAAACTACAAAGGGTGTTACAATGGGCGGTCTTATCGCTAAAAGCGATCTTTTACACACAACCTTTGGATGGATTTGACACAGCAGGAGAAAATAAATACGCGGGTAGTCCATGGTGTACTATTCACTCATACAAAACATACGTAATAACCTACATACACAATACACATATTATATACTAGCTTTTGCCCGCGGCTTCACCCGCGTTAATTTACACTTTGTCAATAATTCTTGTTGCCAAAAAGGTGTACCGTATCTTTTTGGGTGGTTAAAAAAGGCATATAATATTTAAAAGACCAGCACCAGGGTCCATCCATCCCCAAAAACAGACAGACAGTTAGTATGTAAAATTTATCTTTTTAAAACCAAAAACGTAGTTTACAATACATTTTTATAAACTACGTTTCTGGTTTTCCCGTCCTTGGCGCGTTGATTTTGTACGCTTGATACTCGTGAGCACGCCACATACAATTGCCCATGGGAAAAGCAGTCTTTTTCTAAATGTACAACCTTCGACTTTCAGTGTCTGTCCTTGAGCTTTGTTTATGGTAATTGCGAATGCCGCTTTTAGGGTAAATTTGAGTTTTTCGAACTGAATGTGAGGAATAAATACGTTTTCACCGCTTGCTGTTCCTGTCATAATTATTGCTGGAAAACATTGCATCCAAGGTATGTAATTTGTAGTGGCATGCTATTACAGAGCCTTGGTGTGCCCTGATTACGCATCAACAGGACTGGGACACAAAGTTAAAGCCTCAAATAATGTGATGGGGTACCCTGACAATTCCAGAGAGTTGATAAACTCTACAGAGTACGACGTCACTTGCTTTGTATCCATGACAATGTCAACGGACAGATACTCAACAACATCACAATCCACATGAGTCATAATCTTTTCGTTGATCTGCCCTACAATTTCGTTAGTTGGTGCCAAAATTACTCTTTCACGCAGCCATTCTTTATCCCTCATATTTATTTTCAAATCAGAATAAACGTGGCTTATTAAATTATCTGTATCTTGGAATACGTTCACTATGTATGTTACTATAGTTTCAGCTTCAGTTTCAGCTTCAGTTTCAATTTCAGTTTCAGCTTCAGTTTTGGTTTCATCATCAGTTTCAGCTTCAGTTTGGTTTCAGCGTCAGTTTCAGCTACAGTTCCAGTTTCAGCTTCAGTTTCAGTTTCAGCTTTAGCTTCAGTTTTAGTTTCAGCATCAGTTTCAGTTTCAGCTTCAGTTTGGTTTCAGTTTCAGCTTCAGTTTGATTTCAGCGTCAGTTTCAGCTACAGTTCCAGTTTCAGCTTTAGGTTCAGTTTTGGTTTCAGTTTCAGATTCAGTTTCAGCTTCAGCTTGAGCTTCAGTTTTGGTTGCAGTTTCAGATTCAGCTACAGTTTCAGCTTAATCTTCAGCTTCAGTTTCAGTTTCAGCTTCAGCTTCAGTTTTGGTTTAAGCATCATTTTTAGCTTCAGCTTTAGTTTCAGTTTCAGCTTCAGTTTGGTTTCAGCGTCAGTTTCAGCTACAGTACCAGTTTTAGCTTCAGCTTCAGTTTTGGTTCCAGTATCAGTTTCAGTTTCAGCTTCAGTTTGGTTTCAGCGTCAGTTTTAGCTACAGTTCCCGTTTCAGCTTTAGCTTCAGCTTCAGTTTTGGTTTCAGTTTCAGATTCAGCTACAGTTTCAGCTTAATTTTCAGCTTCAGTTTCAGCTTCAGCTTCAGTTTTGGTTTTAGCATCAGTTTCAGCTTCAGCTTTAGTTTCAGTTTCAGCTTTAGTTTGGTTTCAGCGTCAGTTTCAGCTACAGTTCCAGTTTCAGCTTCAGCTTCAGTTTTGGTTTCAGATTCAGTTTCTGCTTCTGCTTCAGTTTTGGTTTCAGTTTCAGATTCAGCTACAGTTTCAGCTTCAGTTTAAGTTTCAGCTTCAGTTTAGCTCAAATAAATCATCCCGTTGATATCTGTTGCCACACGATCTTCTCCTATTTTCAAAAGGGCAAACGCATATTGCCCCGATTTTGAAATAGAAATGATTCGTTTATTAACTTGATTGGTTAAAATTTAAGCGACACCGTTGGCGTAACTGTTAACTGGTGCATGACGTGGGTTCGACCCTAGCTCTAAACAAAGATTTGTATAGCCTACATGCAGTTGTGTAGTTTAAAACAAATGTTATAAGTGGTTCTTGAATACGCGATTTGAATGAATTGAGAGAGGAATACAAAGTCCCAACACCCCTTTACATCCTTAAGGGATGATATCCAGGATAAAAACTAACCTATGTCTTTTCTAGGGTCTCAATCTACCTCCATAGCAAATTTCATCCAAATCGGTTTAGCGATCAAGTATATTATGTGGGTGGGGAGGGCGTGGACATCATTGATTCCCTATACAAAATTCCAACACCATTTTTACATCTTTTAGGAATGATTTCCGGGAATAAAACTATACTATATCTTTTCCAGGGTCTAAAACTATCTCCATACCAAATTTCATCCAAATCGGTTTAGCGCTCTAAGTGTATTATGTGTGTGGGTAGGGCGGGGACATTATTGATTCCCTATACGAAATTCTAACACCCCTTTTACATCTTATAGGAATGATTTCCGGGACGAAACCTATGCTATGTCTTTCCCAGGGTCCTAAACTATTCCCATGCCAAATTTCATCTAAATCGGATCAGTGGTTTAGGCGTGAAAAGGTAACAGACAGACAGTTACTTTCGTATTATAATAATATTAGCTTGGAAGTATTAATGGATATGGAAGTATGGATGGTATGGATATGGATATGGAAGTATGGAGTTATATTATTAGTATTAAAGTATGAATAGCTTCTGTCCGCGACTTCGTTCGAGTGGGAGGTTTTCCCCGCGTAAATCTCAAACCCATGGTAATTTCGGGATAAAAAGTAGCTTATGTGTTTTTCCAGTATGTCAACTGTCTCCTTACCAAATTTCATTGAGATTCGTTCAGTAGTTTTTGCGTGAAAGAGCAACAGAGATACGATTTGAAAACTATCCTGCGGGAACCTTACATCGAGATAAAAACTATGCTATGTCCTTCCCAGGGTCCTCAACTATTTCCATGCTAAATTTCATGTAAATCGGTTCAGCGGTTAAGGCGTGAAAAGGTAACAGACAGACAGACAGACAGAGTTACTTTCGCATTTATAATATTAGTATGGATGTATATATACATAAAAAATGGGATATATAAAATATAGTAACAAATTAAAGAGATAGTGATCTTTTACCATGTTTTTGAAAGAAGGAAGGGTTTGTGCTTGTTTATAAATTAACTAGTACTCACGCGGGGCTTCGCTCCCGTGGATTCTATCACGGTTAAAACATAACTCTCCTTTTTTGCAGTCGCGCAAAAAGTAGCCTATAACCTTCCTCAAGCTTCAAGCTACTTCCATACCAAATTGCGTCCAAATCCACCCTGTACTTTCAAAGATTAGCGCGTTCAAGCAAACAAACAAACAAACTTTTCCGCTTTATAATATTAGTATAGATGACCTACCATAATAAGGTACTTGTAGAAATTGGAGATTTCTCCTGATTCCATATTTTCTGACAACATTTTAACGATGAGGACTCTGTGATGTTCAGGTGTCAATTGGGGCATTTGGACTGCGTATCTGCAAATAAAAAAGAAATGTCAGTAAAAGTAAGGAAACTAAATACTAAGGAAATAAATATGCAAAACGGGGCCACGGTACACCACGAAGGGAAGGGTGGGATGATCTGAATGTCTTCCTAGGTCTTGGACGGTTAAGGCGTAGAACCATGCTGACCGGAAGAAATTGAGGGAAGCTTTTGCCCAGCGCAGCGGCGGAACTTTATACGCAATTAACAAAAAATCATTGTAATCATGTCAATCCCACACATTTTTGGCAATTATATTGCTGATTGAATGTCTTTGAGAAGAAGTCAAAATAAATAAATAAATAGATGATCAATGATTTCTGCATATTATTATATATACATATATTAATATTCTTCGTACAACAGATCAGTTTTATCAAATACTAGCACTTCGCCCGCGACTTTATTCGAGTGCATTTCGAAATTATTTATATTACTAGCTTTTGCCCGCGGCTTCGCCCACGTTAATTAACACTTTGTCAATAATTCTTGTTGCCAAAAAGGTGTACCGTATCTTTTTGGGTGGTTAAAAAACGCATATAATATTTAAAAAACCAGCACCACGGTCCATCCATACCCAAAAACAGACAGACAATTAGTATTTAAAATTTATCCTTTTAAAACCAAAAACGTAGTTTACAATACATTTTTATAAACTACGTTTCTGGTTTTCCCGTCCTTGGCGCGTTGATTTTGTACGCTTGATACTCGTGAGCACGCCACATACAATTGCCCATGGGAAAAGCAGTCTTTTTCTAAATGTACACCTGCGACTTTCAGTGTCTGTCCTTGAGCTTTGTTTATGGTAATTGCGAATGCCGCTTTTAGGGTAAATTTGAGTTTTTCGAACTGAATGTGAGGAATAAATACGTTTTCACCGCTTGCTGTTCCTGTCATAATTATTGCTGGAAAACATTGCATCCAAGGTATGTAATTTGTAGTGGCATGCTATTACAGAGCCTTGGTGCGCCCTGATTACGTATCAACAGGACTGGAACACCAAGTTAAAGCCTCAAATAATGTGATGGGGTACCCTGACAATTCCAGAAAGTTGATATACTCTACAGAGTACGACGTCACTTGCTTTGTATCCATGACAATATCGACGGACAGATACTCAACAACATCACAATCCACATGAGACATAATCTTTTCGTTGATCTGCCCTACAATTTCGTTAGTTGGTGCCAAAATTACTCATTCACGCAGCCATTCTTTATCCCTCATATTTATTTTCAAATCAGAATAAACGTGGTTTATTAAATTATTTGTATCTTGGACTACGTTCACTATGTGTGGTACTATAGTTTCAGCTTCAGTTTCAGCTTCAGTTTCAGTTTCAGCTTAGTTTTGGTTTCAGCATCAGTTTCAGCTTCAGTTTGGTATCAGCGTCAATTTCAGCTACAGTTCTAGTTTCAGTTTCAGCTTCAGTTTCAGTTTCAGCTTAAGCTTCGGTTTTGGTTTCAGCATCAGTTTCAGTTTCAGCTTCATTTTGGTTTCAGTTTCAGCTTCAGTTTCAGTTTCATTTTGATTTCAACGTCAGTTTCAGCTACAGTTCCAGTTTCAGCTTTAGGTTCAGTTTTGGTTTCATTTTCAGATTCAGTTTCAGATTCAGTTTCTGCTTCTGCTTCAGTTTTGGTTTCAGTTTCAGATTCAGCTACAGTTTCAGCTTCAGTTTTAGTTTCAGCTTCAGTTTAGCTCAAATAAATCATCCCGTTGATATCTGTTGCCACACGATCTTCTCCTATTTTCAAAAGGGCAAACGCATATTGCCCCGATTTTGAAATAGAAATGATTCGTTTATTAACTTGATTGGTTAAAATTTAAGCGACACCGTGGGCGTAACTGTTAACTGGTGCAAGACGTGGGTTCGACCCCAGCTCTAAACAAAGATTTGTATAGCCTACATGCAGTTGTGTAGTTTAAAACAAATGTTATGAGTGGTTCTTCAATACGCGATTTGAATGAATTGAGAGGGGGAATACAAAGTCCCAACACCCCTTTACATCCTTAAGGGATAATATCCAGGATAAAAACTAACCTATGTCTTTTCTAGGGTCTAAATCTACCTCTAGCAAATTTCCTCCAAATCGGTTTAGCGCTCTAAGTGTATTATATGTGTGGGTAGGGCGGGGACATTATTGATTCCCTATACGAAATTTTAACACCCCTTTTATATCTTTTAGGAATGATTTCCGGGACGAAACCTATGGTATGTCTTTCCCAGGGTCCTAAGCTATTTCCATGCCAAATTTCATCTAAATCGGTTCAGCGATTTAGGCGTGAAAAGGTAACAGCCAGACAGTTACTTTCGTATTATAATAATATTAGCTTGGAAGTATTGATGGATATGGAAGTATGGATAGTATGGATATGGATATGGAAGTATGGAGTTATATTATTAGTATTAAAGTATAAATAGCTTCTGTCCGCGACTTCGTTCGAGTGGGAGGTTTTCCCCGCGTAAATCTCAAACCCGTAGGAATTCCGGGATAAAAAGTATGTATTTTTCCAGGATGTCAACTGTCTCCTTACCAAATTTCATTGAGATCCGTTCAGTAGTTTTTGCGTGAAAAGGTAACTGACAGACAGACAGACAGACAGAGTTACTTTCGCATTTATAATATTATAGTATGAGAGTATAGATTGGTAAACTTCTTTTTAAAACTTACTTTTAAAACTTGTGTCTCTTTAAAAGGTGTCTTTAGTTTTGTATTTTCGGTTTTGGCACCGACTTCCGAAATTAAAGTTATTTTTCACTTTGCAGTGTTTTTTGGGAGTCGGTTTAATTTTTTGGTAAAAAGTTTTTATTTCACTCTTTTTAGTTGGTCTATTTTTAATTTACCTAGTTACAAGAGCCTAAATGTCAACTACTTATAACCTTTTACAAAATATTGCTTTTCCCAATGCTGGACTGTTAATTGTTGAGGAGTTTTCCTGGTACTTCACCATCAGCTCTACATCACCATATGCATTGTGACGAGTATAAAGTGCTTAACATCCATATTCAAGTAATCGAATCGCAATCCACACAATACTTATTATTGAGTAGTTTCGGCGGCCATCTGTGGTCTTCATCATCAGTTCCACTTCCTCAAATGGTACTTTTTGAGAGCAACTGCACAAGTTACTATAATAAATACCCAAAACGTCATAGGTGTGCCTATAATATTTGAAGAATTCCCTCGATTTCTCCAGGATCTCATTATCAGATCCTGACGTTTATGAAAATGTGACCAATTTCAAAGTACCCTTTCAATCAAAAAAAGAATTTTCCAAATCGGTTCAGCCGTCTTCGAGTAATCGGTGCTCATACATTAAAAAAAAAAAAATGTACGCGTCGAATTGATAACCTCCTCTTTTTGTCGTTGGTTGAAAACGAATAATAATTTATTTATTGATAGCACTTTACTATGTTTCTAAGTAACTTTTTTAAACCTTATTTTTAAATTTTTTTTTGTTCTTTTCACTCCTTATGTCTGCTGGCACACTACAAGATATGGTTATATATTCGTTTTTTTTTTAGGGTTCTGTCACCATAGTAATTCGTGACTCTGGGTACAATGAATTTTCCAGCAGCCATAGATCGTGTGTTATGGTTGTTGATTACACGAGTCAACATATAGCACTCACATACATACATACATATACTGCACGATACTACCAATGAAATAAATTTTAGTATGTGATCGTTGGTTCCCTAGATTACTCGCTACATACAAACAAAAAAATTGTACCTCTTTATAATATTAGTATAGATGTTAACGGAAATGTATGTAATCTGTTATTGTATACAATTCCTAGGAACTGTATATAATTCCTAAAATCTTACAGAAATGTGTGAAATAAATTATATTAGACACTGCAATACATGTTGGCCGAGCGTAGGCCAACGCGAGCGTTGGCAAATAGGTTCAAGGCAAGAAATAATGTCCACACGTTCGACAAGTTAGTCGAACGCCAATGCAGACGACCAATGTAGAAGAGGGTCTGTAGAGCTGCCCACACGTTGGCCGAGCGCAGGCGAGCGCCTTTGATTTGTGACCAAAAACCGACGCCGATCCGAAGTGAGGCAAGTGATCACGAGCAACGGCGAGCGAAGACAAGTTGCACTAAATTAGCTCTATACACGTTGGCGCTGGCCTCCACTCGGCCAACTAGGCAAGTGACACCGAGCGATAGCAAGACAAGGCAAATATACCGTCTACATATTGGTATTGGCCTTCACTCGACAACGCTCGGCCAACATGTATTGCAGGCTTAAAATAGCAATCGAAAATGTAATACATACATTCATAAGTAGTTCATTTTTGAGATATAATTACTAGTAAACCCTAAGCTATTTTATATTTTACGATGTGACTGTTACCTGGACGGCCTTCATTACCTACACATAGTTTAATATACAATAATATATCCGCTTGGTTGCTCGGCGCAAAAATAAAAAAAATTGGCCAAGTGCGAGTCAGACTCGCCCATGAAGGGTTCCGTAGTATTTATAATAATATAATAAAATATGTATATTTATTTGACGAATTAAAAAAACCTTAAAATTTCTTAATACTAGCTTATTTACAGTTTTACAACTACGCTAAATAACTTTGTTTTTCATAGTGTTTGTATGAATTACAAAGTTATATTTGCGGTTTTAGAAAATATGCTGTATCTCAAAAGCTGCTGACCCGATTTCGTTCAAACCAATTTTGATTAAAAGTTTACATTAAGATCTACAGACATATATGTTTTTTAGATTTTTCACTCCATTATTATAGAAGTTAGAGGGGGGGGACTCACATTTTACCACTTTGGAAGCTTATATCTGATAAACGATTGACTTTATGAAAAAGTGGTTTTAGAAACCCTTATATCATTTTAAAGACCTGTCTCTATAGACAGGTCTTTAAAATGATATAAGGGTATCTATATACTACACACGCTTAGGTTTCATGAAAAAAAATATTTTCAGTTCTAGTTCCATGTATGGAGACCCCCCTTTATTTTAAATATTTTTTAATGTTTTTTTTAAATCGGAAAGCGGTTCACAGAATACATCTACCAACAACATTTCACATGTATAGTCTTAATAGTTTCGGAATAAAATGGCTGTGACATACGGACGGACGGACAGACAGATAGACAGACAGACAGTCAGACGGACAAACACATCGAAACTATAAGGGTTCCGTTTTTTGCCATTCGGCTACGGAACCCTAAAAAGAGCGACGACGCCCTAGCTTGCCAGTGACTTGACCGCATCTGAGCGTACGACGCGCAGTAATAAAAACTTTGATTGTGACTCGCACCACAAGCGCACTACAAATATTTTAACTGTTCTGAATAGCCATTAAAACAAGCTTAAACACTGTGTCTGTTTTTTTGATAGATCTTATTTCCGTATTTTTCAATGTACCTTGAAACTTTAACTACCCGAAATATTAGCAACTTGTATGGAAAAATGCGTTTTACTAAAAACTAAGATCGACAAGAGCATTGTTTCGTATTTTATTCATAAACTAGATTAATTACTAGACACATTTAATCATACGTGGATATATTTTACGTGGAATAAAATATTTAAAACATTAAGGGAATTCTAGCGTAGAAACCACAAAATGGCGATGTAAAACTTTATTTCGTATCGTGTAATAAGAATTAGATTTATAATGTTGTCAACTTGTATTTGAAGGTCGGATAATATATCAGTCTATAGTTTAAAAATGTTTCACGAGGACTTTATGGACTACAAAATAAAGTTTAAAGTTGTTTAGTAAAAACAGGTAGTTGCAAACGATTGATGCCAGAAGCAATCAACGGGTGTTCAATTTTGGAAACAATCGTTTCCAATATTAGTTATATTATCTTTTTATGTATGATCACCGATTACTCTAAGACGGCTGGACTGATTTGGAAAACTCGTTTTTAGTTTGTTGGGGTATTCTTTTAATTCAAGGTCCCATTGCCATCAAGTCAAAATCTGATGCTGGGATCCAGATAAATCGAGGACACTTCAAATACTATAGCGGTTTGAGTATTTTTTTATAGGAACTTGTGCAGTTGCTTTCAGAAAGCTCCATTTGGTGGAGTAAAACTGATGACGAAGACGACAGATGGCCACCGGAACTACTTATTAATAAGTATTTCATGGGTTCCGATTCGATGACTTAAATACGGTTAGTAAACACAATATGCTATGTTATTAAACACAATATTTGTATGTATATATATTTTTTTTTTCTGTTTTATGAGTACACTAATTTAGCTCTCCCCACTTTAATTAAAGTATTGAAAGTCCTTCCAAAGGTTGTCTGGAAGATATCGCTTTTAGCGATAAGACCGCTATTGTAACCATAGAATTAAGAAATAATGTTAAATAGGTGTGTTTAAATTTTGGTGTACAATAAAGTATAATATATTCTATCTACCTATCTATGCTCGTCACAATGCATATGGTGACGTGAAGCTGATGGTGAAGTACCAAGAGAACTCCTCAACGATTAACGGCCTGCATCGGGAAAAGCAATATTTTGTAAAAGGTTATAAGTAGTTAACATTTAGGCTTCTTTAACTAGGTAAATTACAAACCGGCCAACTAAAATGAGAGAACTAAAACTTCTTAACAAAAAATTAAACCAACTTCCAAAAAACACTGCAAAGTGAAAAATGTCGATTACGGTTAATTTTTTTGTTATATAGTTTTTACATTTCCTAATACGATAGATAGATGGACTTTATTGTACACCAAACTTTTAACACACCTATTTAACATTATTTCTCATTTTAATTTTATACAAATCCTAGGAAATATATAAATAATTAGGAATTGTATACAATTCCTAGGTTTTATACGTTTTATACATTACACATCAAGTACCAGGGCGCGAACAGCTGGTTTACTGACGTTCCTCCAGGATGGAACCAAACTGCACCACCACTAGGTGCACAAGACAACCCGGCTACAACCACGGTGGATCCAGCTGCTGAGGCAGTGCCAGACACTGTGGACGCCGCCCCTGCATCGGGAGAGGCGATGGATGACATCACACTGTCACCATCCTCTGTCCCGGGTGGGAGTGATTTCGACGACCTGTTAGCCGGGCTACAACTGGGGTTGGATGACGAGGGTCCCATCAAAGATGGTTCCCAATTCGTCCAATTGTAAAATTATACAGGCGAACCTCCACCACAGCCAGACTGCGACGGCCCAAATACGCAAGTGGCTGGAGGTTCAACACACGGCCATTGCCCTGATTCAGGAGCCGTGGATCAGTGGCGGCCAAGTACGAGGACTCTCCAATCTCGGAGGTAAGCTCCTAGTCAGCACGAACCACGACAAACCGAGGGCGTGCATCTACGTTACAGGTAATGTCAAAACACAGTTCTTATACGATTTCTGTTGCAGAGATGTCTCTGCAGCAAAGATGACCATACAGCAGGGGCACGAGGAGAAAGCGATCGTCTTCGTCTCGGCTTACATGCCTGAGGCAGAGGCGCCGCCTCCTCGAGAACTGGCCCGCCTCGTGACCCACTGTGAAGGCAGGGGGGATGAGGTCGTCATCGGGACCGACGCCAATGCACACCACCCCTTATGTGGTATGGACACACAAAACGAACGAGGTAAGGCCTTAGTTGAATTCTTGTTCACAACTAACCTATCCCTTCTTAATACAGGTTCCGAACCAACATTCGTGACCAAACGCAGTCGTACAATTATAGACCTTACACTAGCAACGGTGGGTGCAGCGGAACTCATCACTGGGTGGCAGGTATCTGACGAGGCCTCATGCTCCGATCATAGGTGGATCCGCTTCGACATCCAGGTCTGTGTTACTCCTAAACTCCCTCGACGTAACCCGCGTAATACGGATAGAGTGGCTTATACACGCAGCCTTGACACAAGGCTTGCCCTTACAAGTGACTTGGTGAACCTGGTGGATGCGACTCAGATAGACGCGCAGGTAGACCATCTCACCGAATCACTGATCAGCAGCTACCATTCTGCATGCCCAGAAATCACATCGCGTGACACACCGGGCAAACAGCCCTGGTGGGGAGCGGATCTGGAGCGTAAACGCAGGAAGGTAAGGAAGGCATTCAATAGGGCCATGAACACATGCAGGGAGGATGACTGGGAGGCTTACTATGCCGCCAAATCCGCCTACAAAAAAAGCATCAGATTCAGACGAACCACTGGATGGCGGAAGTTCTGTGGCGACATCGAATCTTGCCAACAAGCAAACAGGGTAAGGAAGATACTGGCACAGCAGAACACCTCTGGGCCTGATTCACTTCGTAAACCTGATAACACACTGTCCACATCACCGGAAGAAACGAGGCGTATCCTAATCGAAACACACTTCCCAGGTAGCGTCCTCGCGCAGGTAACCGAATGGACGGACGAAATCCAAACAAAATCAGACATTGATTGGCTACACGCTCGTAAGATGATCACGCTGGAGAAAGTCCAGTGGGCCATCCGAAGCTTCCAACCTTTTAAGGCGCCAGGTCTCGACGGAGTCTTCCCTGCCTTACTTCAATGGGGAGGCAACTCTCTTGCGACAAGACTGGTGCCCCTAATGAGAGCGTGCCTGGCATTTAGATACGTTCCAAAGGTATGGAGGGAAGTGAAAGTCATATTCATCCCAAAGCCAGGTAAGAGTGACTACACGAACGCAAGATCGTACCGCCCAATCAGTTTGACCTCCTTTTTATTAAAAACAATGGAGAGAGTGTGTGAAAGGGAGCTACGTGACGGCGCTCTAAAAACAGTACCACTGCACGGCAACCAACACGCGTATTGCGCTGGTAAGTCGACCGAATCCGCTCTTCATCAGGTAGTCACCGTAATTGAAGAATCGATCAACCAAAAGGGTTCCTGCCTGGGTACGTTCATAGACATCGAAGGAGCCTTCGACAAAACAAACTTCTCCAGCATAAGAGCCGCACTCTCCAGACATGGGGTACAGCAGGTACTTATTGACTGGATTACAAACATGCTAAGCAAACGTGTGGTTCGCCTTGAGGAAGACCAGCAGGTAGCCTTAATAGCCAGAGGCTGTCCACAGGGCGGGGTGCTATCACCTCTCCTCTGGAATCTAGTGATCAATGACCTCATCACGAAACTCAACGCTCACCGTTATTACACAATAGGCTATGCAGACGACCTCGCGATCCTCGTGCCTGGGAAGGTAACAGGAACTATCTGTAACCTCACCCAGCAAGCATTACGCATCGTGGAGCGATGGTGCAGGGAGTATGATTTGTCGGTAAATCCCACTAAAACCGAATTAATCTTGTTCACTCATAAACGAACACTAGGCCCTCATCGCCTACCTAAGCTGTTCAATACAGAACTCCAATTGTCTAGCGAGGTTAAATACCTGGGGGTCATAATGGACTGTAAACCAAACTGGAGTAACCATCTAGACTATAAATTAAACCGGGCTTGCATCACCTTCTGGCAATGCAAGAAAATGATAGGTAAGAAGTGGGGCCTATCCCCAAAAAACACTATGTGGTTGTACAACGCTGTAATTCGGCCCATGATTACCTACGGGGCCGTGGTGTGGTGGTCACAGCCATTAACAAACTACAACGCATGCAAAGGCTGGCCTGCATGGCGATAACGGGCTGCATGACAACTACCCCGACAGCAGCTGTAGAGGCTATGCTGGGGCTCCCGCCGCTCCATCTGTTCATACAACAGGAAGCGACGATGGCAGCAGTACGTCTCAAAACACTGGACCTTTGGGGTAAGATAGAAACAAGGCACACCGCTCTGCTTGAGGAACTCAACAACGAGCTCCCCATAACGAAGGCAGTTAATGACCGGGTGCCCAAACAAATTGTCTTTGACAAAAAATACAGAATCCAACTGTACGAGGATCACCGCTGCGAGGGGCTGTGCCCCTCTGAGGTACGGGTCTTCACCGATGGTTCCAAAACAGGTACTGGTACGGGTGCAGGAGTCTTTGGTCAGACCATTGGGGGTCTACAACACAGTGTTTCAGGCCGAGTGCCTGGGGATCTCACTGGCAGCCTCAGCTATTATAAACAGGGAAGTTATGGAAAGGAAAGTATGCGTATTGAGTGCAATACGCATACTTTCGGACAGCATGGCAGTCCTGCAAGCACTGAGCAGCCACACAGTTAACTCCGGGCTGATCTTGGAGTGTCACAATCTCCTCAACCAGGTTGGTAGACACAATAATATAACCATTCAATGGATCAAAGGACACAGCGACTCCCGAGGCAACGATGCAGCGGACGAACTCGCTAGAAGGGCTTCGAGTATGGCGATTATGGGACCTGAACCCATTACACCACTCCCCTTCGGTTATCTGCGTCACCTGGTAAGGAAATGTACCAGAGACCTACACCACAAACTATGGGAGAACCATGGTGAGTGCAGGCAGGCTAAAGAGGCTCTCCCGACCCTTGATGGCCGCTTGTCAAAACAGGTCCTACGACTGTCTAAACCGCAATTGCGGCTGATGACAGCCGCCCTTACCGGTCATGGATCCTTTAATAAACACCTCTATGTAATAGGAGTCACAGACAGCCCACTCTGCAGAGCCTGCATGGAGGAGGACGAAACAGCAGCACACCTGCTACTGAGCTGCCCTGCAGTCGCGGACTACAGGACTAAATACTTCGGCAAACCAGGTACCCTCCGAGAAATGGTAAGCAAAACGAGGGCGTTGCTCGCCTTCCTGGAGGAATTGGCATGGATAGAATAAGAAGATCCCTACCCTTACGCAAAATACGCGCTTGGTCGTGGAGTTGCGGATACCTGCCCGACATACATACATACATACATACATACATAACGGCCTGCATCGGGAAAAGCAATATTTTGTAAAAGGTTATAAGTAGTTAACATTTAGGCTTTTTTAACTAGGTAAATTACAAACCGGCCAACTAAAATGAGAGAACTAAAACTTCTTAACAAAAAATTAAACCAACTTCCAAAAAACACTGCAAAGTGAAAAATGTCGATTACGGTTAATTTTTTTGTTATATAGTTTTTACATTTCCTAATACGATAGATAGATAGACTTTATTGTACACCAAACTTTTAACACACCTATTTAACATTATTTCTCATTTTAATTTTATACAAATCCTAGGAAATATATAAATAATTAGGAATTGTATACAATTCCTAGGTTTTATACGTTTTATACATTACCGGTAACATAGATATAAAAATCTTGTTTCACAGTGTTTGTTATCAATCGTTTGAAAACGGTTGTTCTGAGAATAGACCGTAGGGTAATAATTTTTATTACAAGAAAAAAAATACTCTATAAAAATATATTGGTTTTGTCAGGCTAGCTAGTAATTTATATTAATAAGAAATTAAAAAAAAAATGAACCTTTTTACGAAAATTAAGCAGAGGGAGGAATATAGAATTAGGAACAGTTAAAGTTTATACGGAGAAGGAGTGCGGTCTCTTGTATAGATTACCAGCCGACAGCGTTGAGGACGAGTTTTCTGATGCTATACATGAATTTGTAGGTTACATTGTTTATAAAATAAAATATTATAAATGCAAATGTTTGTAAGGATGGATGTATGGATGTTTGTTACTCTTTCATGCAAAAACGACTGAACGTATTTTAATTAAATTTGGAATGTAGATAGTTGACATCCTGGAATAACACATTCAACACTTTTTATCCCGAAATTCCGACGGGATCGGGAATTGCGCGGGAAAACTCTTCAACGCGGATGAAGTCGCGGGCAGAAGCTATGGTAGCTTATAAAATGTCATTTTAATTATTAATTGTGTTACAATGTTAATAGTACACTCACATAATCTTTTGTAATGGTTCCAAATCTTTCTTGACATCGGTGACATTAAAAAACTCGGGCATCAGCGTTTTGAACGTGCATAGTTTATCTAGCTTCTCTTTTGCTCTCTCCACCAGGCCTTTCGCTGAGATCAGGATCCTTTCCAGGTAATCTCGAGCTGAAATCAATAGTATTCTTTGTTTTAAAGTTTTTGTAATTAATCTTAGGGTGATATAGGGTACAATTTTACTAAATGTTGAGTTCTAAGAGTGACAAGTTTCATCGTAATTGTATCTTTAGTTTGCAAGAATAAGGTGTAAGCGTTCTCGAAATATCGCTATATTTATAAGGCTTATGTGTCACCCTGTAAATATATGTGTATATATTATCATGTTCAATCAATCCCTTCTAAAGCTTACTTCGTGTTCTTGCTAAATATATAATATACAAAAAAATGACATAACAGTTTTAAACAAATGTTTGACCATCCTAGTATATCGAGATTCGTAGAGCCTCGGAAAACACGATAAGCCTTTAAATCGGGCACGCCGCAATTGCGGCGGTAAGACCCCTCTTTGTGGAGTGGCTAGATCGGCGTCATGGCGTCCTGACCTACCGCATGACGCAGGTCCTCACCGGACACGGAAGTTTCGGGAGGTACCTGTGTCTGATGGAAAAGGAGGAAACGCCTGGGTGTCACCACTGCGAGAGTCGCCCTGAGGACACCGTAGAGCACACGGTGCAAGACTGCCCCGCCTGGGCAGAGCACCGACGTGTCCTCACGGCGGCGATAGGCGGAGACCTCTCGCGCCCGGCATTGGTCGAGGCCATGCTGCGGGGCGAGAGGGAGTGGGAAGCGGTCGCCTCCTTCTGCGAAGCAGTCATGCTTCCGAAGGAGGAGGCGGGCCGCGTGAGGGAGAGGATGGCGTCCTCCCTTCAGCCCAGCCGCAGTGGTAGCCCACGGCGTCGGACGTCGGCCGACGATCTCCGGCCACCGTAGGCGCGGGCATGCGGACAGCGAGTAAAGGGCAACTCGCTGTCCGACCATGTACCATGCCCGGGTCGACGACGGCGCGTTGTGTTCCACGCGCGCCTCAAAGAGCGTCAGCAACATGACGAGGCCCCCTCTGCAGAGGGCCAAAGCCTGCCCGGGTCGTGGGACTTATCCCATTACCGTGAACCCGGTACGTAAAGGGTTATTGAAGGAACACCGTGGATTTTAGTCAGTAAAAGTCTGACAGTCCCTCCCACCCTGCCCGGGGTGGGAGGACTTATTTGATAATTCTACCACGTTAAAAAAAAAAGAAAAAAAAAAGCCTTTAAATCCGGCTGTCATTTATACATCTTTGGAAGTCGTTATAGGTAGTCAGAAGCCAGAAAATCTAATACTGGGCTTGCCAGGGGTTATCGTGTTACCCAGCTACTGGGTTGTGGAGTCAGATAGACTGTCGCTGCATGTAAAACACTGATACTCAGCTGCATCCGGTTAGACTGAAAGCCGTCCCCAAAAATAGTTGGTAAATAGGCTAAGTAGACGATGATAGATTATAAACTGCACTTTATCATACGCCAGTGTGGTTTAAAATTTTCTAGACATGGCCAAATTTATAAAAATACTAGTATTTGCGTGTTGCGCGAGGTGCAAGCACCTCGAGTGCTTGTGAAAAAAAAAAAAAAAAAGGGCAGGGGGGTGATGGGGGGGTTTAGTGTTTGTGTGTTGCGCGAGGTGCAAGCACCTCGCGTGCTTGTGGTGGCGGATTGTTCACTTACAAAAAAAAAATGGGGGTGTTGATAGGGGGGGGTTGCACAATTATTTCGACTAAAGCATTGCCCCTCTAAATGAATCTGAAAAAAAATGTTCCAAGTCGCTTAATTTCCGAGATCCGCCTAAAGGGGGTGAGAAGGGGGGCGACTTTGAAAAATGGTTTTTACTTTACCGAGCCTCTTCTATACGAATTCGTCAAAAAACAAAAATACGGGTCTCGTCGTTTCCGAGATACATTAGGGAGGGGGGAGAAGGGGGGGAAAAGGGGAGGTTTGGCACTTTTCCCGTAGGTTTCAGAGTTACTTGTTTACGAATCTGTCAAAATATACCCACCTCCCCATCCACCATGTGGGAGAACAATTATGTCAATGAGTCAGTCAGTGAGTGGTAATTTAGCTTTATATAGTATAACTAGTATTTGCGTGTTGCGCGAGGTGCAAGCACCTCGCGTGCTTGTGAAAATAAAAAAAAGGGGGGGGGGGGGTGATGGGGGAGATGGGGGGGGGGGCTTAGTATTTGCGTGTTGCGCGAGGTGCTTGCACCTCGCGTGCTTTCTTTAAAAAAAAAAAAATGTGGGGGGGGGAGATGGGGGGGAGAGGTTGCACAATTATTTCGACTAAAGCATTGCCCCTCTAAATGAAACTGAAAAAAAAAAATGTTCCAAGTCTCTTAATTTCCGAGATCCGCCTAAAGGGGGTGAAAAGGGGGGCGGGGGGGGGACTTTGAAAAATGGTTTTTACTTTACAGAGCCTCCTCTACACGAATCCGTAAAAAAAAAATACGGGTCTCGTAGTTTCCGAGATACGATAGGGAGGGGGGAGAAGGGGGGGGGGGGGAAAGGGGAGGTTTGGCACTTTTCCCGTAGGTTTCAGAGTTACTTGTTTACGAATCTGTTAAAATATACCCACCTCCCCATCCACCATCTGGGAGAACAATTATGTCAATGAGTCAGTCAGTGAGTGGTAATTTAGCTTTATATAGTATAATTTAAATGCATATTTTTTTTAATTATTTAATTATATTTGAGGATTTATTTTTTTATGTATATAATGATAGAATAAGCCACTGTTATTTTTGATGTTTATGAAATCCGTACTGACCTTCCTCAAAGACTTTATGTCCCTCGCACAAATTATATACCTAATCGTACCCTTTTGTAAGCCGTTCGAATCGGTAATTACTTGAGTCTGTTTTTGTATTTTTCTTAAATATTAATTTAATAAAAGCCGTTTATAAATAAAACTATACAGGTAATGCTTCGTCAATATAAATAAAAAAGTACTGTGACACGCACGTGACTAAAAAGATGATAGGTTTGTATCTTGGTCGATACAGAGCAGAGGAGGGTCAAAGAAAAGATGGATGGATTATGTGACGAATGATATGTAAGAAAGAGTAAATGATGCTGTGAAGTCTAACAGGGGAGAATGGAAGAAGAAAACGTGTGGCGACGATCCCATAGAGACATAAGAATAGAGTGCAGAAACGGTTAAATATAACGATAGAGGCGAAGAGAGAGACAGATGCTGACTATTCATCTGTCTCTCTCTTGCAGAGAAACACTCCTGTGTTTGCTAGCAAATCCTATCGCTTGTATATTGAGAGTGTATCAGATGCGGAGCTGTATGAAAATCGTATATACATACGTATACCGTATATAGTACCTATATAGGCACTTTTTTGTTTTCATTCTGACTGATTCTTTGTTAAGACGTGGCCAAGGACGTTTGTAATCAAAATCATTTACAATAAACCCGGATCTGTGTTTTTTATAGTTCCTAAGACCGATAAGATGATTTATTTTATTTAGAACTAGCGCTTCGCCCGTGACTTCGACTAGGTACGTGGATTTAGAAATAATTCTTAGCCTATAAAAAATTGGTTGTATGGTGCATTATTTTTGAGTTATAGCACTAAATAATAATGCACCTTAAACCGACTTTTTTTAAGATTTGGAACATTAGTTACAGAGATTATCCCCTACACGCAAACTTACAAACAAACTTTACCTCTTTATTTATACCTAATATTATACGGCACTGATTTAAAGAGGCAGTTGTAAATAGCGGTTTTGGTAAGTTAAAAATTATAAATGGCACTTTTAATAACTAGTTCAGCAGTCAAAACTAAGCAGTAAATTAAACAAAAATGATTAATAACAAATAACGAAATGGATCAGTGAATATATAATTGAGTAGAAAAATAATTAAATAGGCGGTAAAAATTATTGAACGAGCGGTTACGTGTGGGCAGTAATAAATCGGAATTTGTCGGTAAGAAATCTCATTCTAACCTAACCTAACCCATATGATTCACCAACCATAGAGGGGATCTGACGCAGGTATATATATGAGGCCATCATTTTTACCGCTCATTCAGTTATTGGACTGCTCAATTATTTTTAGAATTGACATTGTATGATAAAATAACCGACTAATTGATTTTTTATTACTATCCATGTTTTACTGTCGCAATAATTAATCAACCGCCATTAAATTAAATAACTGCTCAATATGTTTTTCAACTAATCATAATAACATCTCCAATATTTACATAACAGCTCAATAAATTAGTTCCCATATTATACCTATAGTATCTATAAATTAATAATTGGCGAAATGCTATTTTTGCTTGTTTTGGTTTTATTTCCTATGTTTTAGACATTTAAATAATAGGTAGGAATAAAGTGGATGTGACATAAGGACGGACTGAGAGGTACCCATGACGAATCCTGGATTCCTAATCTATATCTATATGTCGCAGGTTTTTCATAAAATTGGGTTTTTGGTCAAAAACCTAGGTTTTTTATGAAAAACCGGAAGATGACACATTTTAAACTCAATTTCATCATAAACCTGCAACAATCCAGATTTTTGATCAAAAACCTGAACTACTTTGGGTTTATGATAAAGTTCTTGTCAAAATCACGGGTTTGCTTTGTTTTATGACAAACTAGCTTCTACTCGCGACTTCGTACGCGTGGGAAGGTTTTCCCGCGCAAATCCCGATCCCGTGGGAATTTCGGGATTAAAAGTAGCCTATGTGTTATTCCAGGCTGCCAACTATATACTTACCAAATTTCATTCAGATCCGTTCAGTAGTTTTTGCGTGAAAGAGTAACAAACATCCATCCATCCTCACAAACTTTCGCATTTATAATATTAGTAGGAGTAGGATAAATTAATTTAAAAGAGCATATAAAGTCGGTTCACTCGCGGTTCCCTCCCTAAAATGTAAACTACGCATTTTTACCACGTGCATACGCCCTATTCTGACATACGCCTGTCCGGTGTTTGATCATGCTAGTCCGGCTCAGATCCATAGGATGCAAGTGACTCCGCAATGCCGAGGCCCGTACTCCACATCCTTGATTTTCTTCTGATAATATCTTCCTGAAAATTTGATGAACTGGGTTGTTGAAGGGTATGGATCAAAGATTCTGTGTGATTTATGTCAAAAAGAACAAAACATACTTATTGAATGGGAACATGCCGTTGAAAATTTAAAAATGTCAGCAAAAAGAAAAATGAAAGCAGCTTCTTCGGAAAATTTTGGAGAAATCGATATTGGTGCTACAAATTTAGTTGATGTGCCGAAAATATATTTATTTATTTCATGTAAATGGATTTATATGTCATAAAACAAAGCAAACCAGTGATTTTTAAAAGAACTTTATCATAAACCCAGACTAGTTCAGGTTTTTGATCAAAAATCTGGATCGTTACAGGTTTATGATGAAATTGAGTTTAAAATGTGTCATCTTCCGGTTTTTCATCAAAAACCTAGGTTTTTGATCAAAAACCTAATTTTATGAAAATCCTGCGACATATACATATAGTATAATAAAACTGTAAAAAAAAAATTGTCTGTACATTTAAATTTTATACCATAATAATAATTGAGGTGGGTTAAGAAACGGTAATATGGCAAAAAAATTAAAAAAGTCTGTCTGTTTGTCTGGATGGATTTTAATGAAATTTTGTAAGTAGATAGTTGACATATTTCGTTATTGTTATTGGAATAACACCTAGGCTTTTTATCCCATGGGATCGGGATTTACGCGGGAAGTCCTCCCAAGCGAACGAAGTTGCGGGCAGCAGCTAGTAAACTAAATAAATGTCTAAAATAATTATCAAAATAAATCAAGGATTTGGCTTATTAAGCCAAATCCTTGATTCATTTATACTTAATTTTGTGATACATATTTTTGATGATTTGTCAAGCTACCATATTATATTTTAAAAACTTTTTTATAGCCGACTAATAAAAAAACATAATATAAAAAACGTTAATTTTCATGTTCGAGCGAGTTGACAAAAATAAAAATGGTAAAATCGGAAGTCGCCAACTCGCGCGCTGCCGCGAGTTTTATCCTTGTCAAAACAAGGCACACGAATTTAAAAAACTCACAGAAATCCTTCTTCACAAAATGCGGCTGCATTTTCACCCAGTTCTCCAAAATATCTAAAGCTTCCCCGATTCTTCCTGGCTTCTCCAAATTGATTTCTTTCCTCACAGCTTCCAATGTATCCGGATGGAATTTCAATATTTTATCCTCTTTTAAACACTCCATTTTTGTATCGAGCTACCTACCAACTGCACCGCTGTTAACCAAAAACTGAACGCGTGTAAGATTATGTTTAGTACCGATTGCCGTGAAATCGATAAGGTCCACACTAGACATGATAC
Organism: Tholera decimalis; assembly: GCA_943138885.2. Classification (NCBI taxonomy): domain Eukaryota; kingdom Metazoa; phylum Arthropoda; class Insecta; order Lepidoptera; family Noctuidae; genus Tholera; species Tholera decimalis. Next base: position 8,688,413 of record OW964568.2, read on the forward strand.
TTTTAACAGCTGCGGCGGAACCGCAAACCGAAACCGCAAACGGAACGCAGTTAATCACCGATGCTAAAAGTATGTTGTCTGTTGAGGCTCTAATAACAAACGAGTCAATGTGACTTAAAGCTTTGACGACTTAAAGTTGGCGGTGACGCAATGTTGAAACTTGAATTCAAGTATTCACGTGACAAAATTATATTAGCTTTTAGTTAGGTCTCCACGAAATGTCATTGTTAACTAAAATAAATCACACTTCTAATACTATTTACTGTCGCTTGCCCTCAAATGGTCCTGACTTTACTAACAGGAAGAAACGTCGTAAGTGATATCAACTCACTGATTCACTTCCAACCTAAATGATTTAACTTAGTGGAACCAATATGAAATTACCGGCTATTGGTTAGTGAGAGACGAACAAGGAAATTGTTATAGGTTAATTATCTATTAAAAGTAATAATCGGCTCTTTTACACAACACGAAAGCATATCGTGTTTAATTCTTAAAAAAATATTCATACAAACTTACATACATACATAAGACTCATAGCAATCGGATATTAATAAAAGAGATTTTTTCTAAATCAGGTTTTATTTTACAAAATTACACTTAACAACAGTTACAAATTGTAAGTAAGTCTTGCACAATACAGCCATGCTGAAATTCGTACGTACCTGTACCTAAGTCAAAAGAATAATAAACTTACAATTTTAAACTCGTCACAATTATTTTTTGTTATTAATATTACAAAAACTAGTAAAGGCACTTTAATCATCAAGACGAATCGACCATCATCGTATAAGATCATCCATTTTTTTGGTTATTATGTCTAATGTAAGTCTTAAAATTAGTAATTTTACTATTAGAGCGCAAGCTAACCGCCAAGCTTTTGATTTATCTTCTTATCTAACCACCATACCAGATGAATTTATCGGTGGGGGGGGGGAAGGATATGTGACAATGTTAGGCGTTATTCGTTTGGATGATTTTTATCCTAAGCGCCTTCAATAATTGATATAGTGACTAGGGAAAAAAGCAATAAGCGCCAAACTACGTCTCGTACATGTGGCCTAAATGTAATAAACGACAACTATTATGACAAATGAAAAAGCCATAATATCATAACCGGAAAGTAGTAGTTAGTAAGCAAATATTCCAGTATTTGATTAATGTATTTTTTGGAAATAAATATTTATAGTCCAAACCAGTTAACGTTCAAGCAAGAAAATTTTATAAAAAGCCAAAATTGCATAACAAACAGTTTTTAAATATTATTTTCATCCAACCACCATAGTAAAAAATTACACATAAATAAATGTCGTTTATAATGAAAAACTAAGTGCTAGGACCCTAATTTCTTTACCGCCTAAGCGACAAAAGTTCGACCTAGAGTCACGAAACTTAGACCAAAAGACGCAGAAAAAAGGCCGACTCTAACCAAGTCGATTTCGCAAAAAATGTCGCTTATCCCTTTTTGACTGTAAGGCGTCGATATGCGTGAGCGGCGAAAGGTACATTTACTTAAACCTGGTTTTTTTTAACGTTAATAACAGGTCTTGATCTATAATTTATTTTTAATTTTAACAACTTGTTCGTTGTTGTGGGCGAATTTTAAAGGTAGTCATTAAAGTTTGCAACTTGGATTAAATTAACATACATAATCAGCCTACAAGGTTTCCATCACGGGGGCATAGGCCTCTTTTTAAATAAAATTAACTCTTATGCTCGGTCTTGCCAGCACACACACTAAAACAAAAGAAATACTGCAGAATATTGAATAAAAATATACTATGTTGGGGTGGGGTCGGCTGCCAGTTTAATATGTGTACCTTAGTTGGCAATCGGTATATTTAAAACATTAATACTTATATTAATGTTTTAAATGAACCGATTGGCTATCTGACCTCCACAACTCAGTAGCTGGCTAACACGATACCCATTCACAGACGACACGGCCCTTCTCTTTTCTGCTAAAACATGGCATGAAGTGTATTCGTATGCACAGATTGGTTTCAACATTGTAACGGGTGGCTTTATAATAATGTCCTCACAATAAACGCGGACAAAACCAAATATATAACCATTTCCTTAAAAAATGTTACGCAAGCGGATCCAATGACATCGATGTATGCCATAGTAGCTCACTTATGTCTAAACCCAGACAACAACACGTGCGCTTGTTCCCATATTAAGAAAGAAAATATGTAAAGTATTCAGGCATAATTCTAGATAAGACCTTAAGATTCCAGGAGCACATTTACACCCTTAGCAATAGACTGCGCAAAGTAATATATGTCTTTAAAACACTGAGACATGTTGCAGACAAAAGAATGCAAAAAATAGTATATTTTGCTCTCGTTCAATCACTACTAACATATTGTATAACATCATGGGGTGGTGCCCCAAAATGCACAATCTTGATACTGAAAAGAGCACAGAGAGCTATTTTAAATGTTTCTTTATTCCTACCTTTTCAATATCCCACTGAACTCCTATACAAAGAGACCAAAGTTCTGACTATACGTCAGCTATTTGTTTTTCATACGGTTCTAAAACTGCATGCTCTTCAAACGTATAACCCCATACTACTACGTGGTGGAAGACGATTTGATCCCATAGGCCGTTGTCAAAATAGGCTCTGCACGATGTTCTCTCGATGAATATCGTCCAATAGCGATACTGTCTTCTCCCGCGAAAGTTTTTGAGAACGTCTTACATCAAGGAATTTACAAGCAAGTGAATGCCAAACTTTGCAATGAGCAGCATGGCTTTCGTGAAATAAAGATCCGTTAATACTAATCTACTTACTCTAGTTAATAATATATCTACTAGTCTTGATCGCAGATGCTAGGTTGACGTTCTGTACTTTGATTTTCAAAAGGCGTTTGACAGCGTCAACAATGACATCTTGCTATCAAAGCTCTCTCAGTATTTATATGTATCATCTATGCAAAGCTCAGTGCGAAAGGTATTGCTCCAGGGCTCCTACGACTTCTTGCAGATTATTTGCGGGACAGACAATAGTTTGTTAGACTAGGTTTGTACGAATCGCTCGCATACCACACTCGCCCGGTGTGAGTCAAGGTTCGGTACTCGGCCCTCTCTTCTTCATTTTAATGATAAATGACCTCCCTGATGTGGTTGTGAATGCTGGATACTGATGACTTAAAACTATACTATGACTTAAAGTCTGAGCTCGATTGCCAAGCTCTGCATCAGACATTAATTCAGTGTATAAGTGGAGTTTAGACAATAAAATGGAATTTAGTAAGTCAAAATGTTATGTAATGTCTTTCGGTCGAATGCGGCGCCCAGTCAACTTTCTATACACACTGAACGGAGATACAATAACACGAACTGATTCCATGAAATACCTGGGAGTCACATTCGACCGTAATCTCACTTTTCACGACCACATCACCTCCACTGCTAAGGAGTCTTTCAAGCGCCTTGGCTTTGTTTTAAGGAACTGTCACGCCTTTCAAAACCCTCACGTAATTAAGCTTGTTTCTGGGGCATTGGTCTGAAGCAAGCTTGAGTCTAGTGCGTGCGTATGGAATCCTTTTGAGAAGCAGTATGCTCTAGCTCTAGAAAAAGTTCAAAAAGCATTTCTTAGATACCTCTACAAGCACGTGTATGGGTATTATCCACTTTTATATCCTACTAAATCCTTGTTGGGTTGCTTATCCTTCAATCCCTTAGAAGTCAGACGTTCGTGTGATCAGATGAATGTGGTGGTATTGAAGATTCTTAGGGGGATTATTGATGCACCTCATCTGCATAATGAGATATGCAATCAATTACTGGGATCATAGGAAGCACCGCCTATTAGCTGTTCCAACTCGCCGTACAGTTGCTCACTCCAAGTCGCCTATTCCCCGGACATTAGCGGCTATTAACACCCTCCTGGACTCAAACTTGGATCTGGATTTGTTTGCGGATGAATGGAAGATAATATTGTCGGAATGTTTGAAATTTTGTGAGAAGAATGCATGAATGTGTTATAATATACTAAATAGTGTAATTGGTTTCGGCAATTCTATTTAAATAAATAAATAAATTCTCGAAGCGCTTCTTTTCCTATTTAGGACGATATCTCTATAATAAAATCAACAAGAAATTTTTGTTTGTAATCTCAGAGACACTACTTGCTGCCCCAGTTTAACTAGCTTATAAATTAACACCGGTACTACATATTTTCTGCTGCACTTATATCAGTTTACACGCACAGCATTACCTACACACATATATCACATTCAACTACACACACATACACACATCAAAAGTGTCTAGGGATCAAGCATTTTTATGCGGATTTCTTGAGATTGAGATGTGGCTTTGTAATAAATTTATGATTTTATAAATTTATATGGATCCTTTTTGGTGCATTTCATAATTTGAAACAGGAACTGTTAATCAAATTCGAGTAAAAGATGAAAATCAGCTGTCAATATTTTCCCTATAAAAACATACAACGCATTGAAGACATTATTAGTGCTACTGTTTCCCTACTACTGATTAAAACCAACGTTATTATGGAGCGGCGACGTCATTTAAGCAGGGAAGAAATGCTCAGAGCCGTGGGAATGATAGAAGCTGGTTCCCGGCAACGTACTGTGGCTTTAGCTCTGAATACAAGTCAGAGTGTTATCAGTCGACTTTGGACACGTTACCGAAGCACTGGTACAGTGGCTGAGCGCCATGGAGGACGGTATCGCTGCACCACACGGAGACAAGACCGATACATTCAAATCTTAACTCGAAGAGCTCCAACAATAACCGCCATGATGTTAGCCGTGAGGCTTCATCACTCTTCAGGGAACTTAATTAGCGACCAAACAGTCAGAAACCGCTTGCATGAAGTGAACCTTCATTCCCGAAGACCGCTACGGGTACCACCTATAGCAATGCACAATCGTAGGATTCGATATCAATGGGCTCTTGAACACAGAAATTGGGCAGAAGAACAATGGCGTTTCGTGTGCTTTTCTGATGAGTCTCGTTTTGGTATGAGACCGGATACAAGACGTATACGACACTGGAGAACCTCTGGACGCCAACAGCGATTAAAATCCTGCCAGGAAGTCCATCCTTATAGTGGTGGAACCATCATGGTATGGGCGGGTATTTGGATCGGCGGAAGAACTGAGTTGATTTGGATCAGAGGCAACCTCAACGCTCAAATTTATGCTGAGACGATTGTATCTGACGTCATCGTTCCTCTACAAGTGCAAATCGGTCCCTTATTTCAGTTAATGCATGATAATGCACGACCGCACACCGCAAGAGTTGTAAGACAGATTCTCGCCGCAGCTAACATCAATGTCCTGCTCTGGCCTGCTCAGTCGCCAGACTTGAACCCGATTGAGCATGCATGGGATATGCTACAGAGAAGAGCTCTGCCGAATATGGAGGGTATCCAGTCGCAAGAAGACCTTTTTTTGTTGTTGCAACGAACATTGGCGGCCATTCCACAGCGTGATTTGGATGAACTCATTTTGAGTATGCCAAACCGATGTTCTTGTGTTGTTAGTGTTCGCGGTAGAAACACGGTTTATTAATTGTTTAAGTTACCCAATAAAATTTTAAAGAAAACTGTTATTTCAGTCTTTTTTTCGAACTTTAATGTTAGTGGTTCAAATGTCAAAAGTCCCTTTATTAGGAAAATGGCAAATTTCTTTATTAATGCAAAGGTGACTTGGTTTATCGTTACTGTGACAAACGAAAACACTTTATTTGATGAATCCTTAAAGAAAATTTTAATTAATATCAATCAGGAGAAAAGTTATTGCAAAAATATATGTTGATCCCTAGACACTTTTGATGTGTGTACATATTCATATACATGCACACATAATGACTAACTACACTAACACTAGAATAATCTATGTATAAATAATATTCCACTGTAAAAATATATGTTACGGCTAAAGGTGGGTGTGAACATAAACTTAAGATTAGCCAGCTAAACTTAGGTTTATCTTCGAGAAGCAGCTAAAGTTCGATATCATGTTAGTTTGTGTCATGATATTCCTGTGCATATTAACCGAAAAGAAACGGCTAAAAATGTATGGCAAATTATTTCTGAGGCAACTAAGAACTTATTGGGCGACTAACTACTTGGTCACAAAAAATAATGACTTGGCAGCTAATATTAACAGACGGATATCAAACATTGTATTATTAGCAACTATTGGTTAACACCCCGACTCAGAGTACCCCGACTCGGATAGGTTAGGTTAGAAGGCTAAGGCGGGAGCGAAGCGGAGCGGAGCTCCCGCCTTAGCCTTCGTGGTAATTTTTTGTTTAAACCACCCAGAAATAGAGCCCCGCGAGGCGGGGCTCCGTCGATTTTGCGTAAATACTGTTGTGGCCTAACAATAAATTCAGTTGCTACACCATAAAATCACTGCCAACTTAAATTTGAATTTTTGAATTTGATTTTTAAATTGCCAACTCAATATAAAGCTGCTACTTTATGCTTAAAATGCTACTTCACTGTAGCTGCCAATCTATTATTTTTCCTACTTATTTTAATTATTTTTAAAACTACAAATCAGATTAGTTTGTCGCCGCGTTAAATACATGCCTAAAAGTATGTGTAATGAGGGTGATTATTTTTTAATAAAAGTTTTCGTGTCAAAATAGTAAACATTATTACATTGTTTCCTTTTTCATTTCCTTCTACATTTTTAGCCAAGGGCCTGCAGTTATACTTAAGTTTAGCCGGCTAAAGATAGAAGAAACTAACATTAACACCTCCTCTAAGTAAGACTTAAGTTTAGCCGGCTAAGCTTAAGTTTATGTTCATACCCACCTTTAGCCGTAACATATATATTTTTTCCTTATTTTTTACCCGTTTTTACCCTTACCGTTATATATTGTGGTGAGATAAATAAATGATTTGATTGATTGGCCAAACCAGTACCGGGAAATGTCTTATACTAAAACCAAGAATTTTATCTCGACCTGGGAATCGAACCAGAGACGTCATGCTCATCAGTAGCCCTTGCGACCACTGGACCAAAACTTTTATTAGCTAATGACTGGTATAAAAATATAAAAGGGCGTATATCAGATATAGCGCCATTCGGCTTAGCAGGGCAGACTATTACAAATAAAGTTTAAAATCATTAATAATGCTTAAGATTTAAATAAAATATCTATAAATCCTGTGTACACAGGTAAAAATCAGGATTTAATCAGAAATCACACAATTTGTGTTTAAATAATTGGCCAAGTGCGAGTCAGACTCGCCCATGAAGGGTTCCGTAGTAACTATTAAAATAAAATATAATATGTATATTTATTTGACGAATAAAAAAAACCATAAAAATTTCTTAAAACTAGCTTATTTACATTTTTGCAACTACGCTAAATAACTTTGTTTTTCATAGTGTTTGTTTGTATGAATTACAAAGTTATATTTGCGGTTTTAGAAAATATGCTGTATCTCAAAAAATGCTGACCCGATTTCGTTCAAACCAATTTTGGTTGAAATTTTACATTAAGATCTACAAACATGTATTTTTTTAGATTTTTTACTCCATTATTATAGAAGTTAGAGGGGGGGAGGACACACACATTTTACCACTTTGGAAGCTTATATCTTTTAAACGATTGACTTTATGAAAAAGTGGTTTTAGAAATCCTTATATAATTTTTAAAGGCCTGTCTATATATACCACACAAGCATAGGTTTCATGAAAAAAAAATATTTTCAGTTCTAGTTCCATGTATGGGGACCCCTCTTTATTTTAATTATTTTTTAATTTTTTTCTTAAAATTGGAAAGCGGTTCACAGAATACATCTACCTACTAAGTTTCACGTATAATCTTAATAGTTTCCGAATAAAATGGCTGTGACGGATGGACGGACAGACAGACAGACGGACAGATATATCGAAACTATAAGGGTTCCGTTTTTTGCCATTCGGCTACGGAACCCTAAAAATATAAAGAAATCTCATTCACACGGTATACAGTTAACAAAAAACATTGACTTAAAAAGTTTTATAAAAAATTGTTTGTATGAGTTCATTTCTTATTACGTCAGAGATGGCCTCTAAGTTATGGTAATTTACCACCGTGTGTTTGCTTAAATGATATTACTTAAAAAAAGAATATATATTTAACAATAGAAGAAACTTTTTAAATTTGTTGTTGTTTTAAGGTAATTATTATATTTCAAAATTTTACGAAAAAACTTATGCAAATACAGTAGTTACACACAAAATGTGTTGTTGACATTTTGAGTTAAAATAATTTATCAAAATGTTTCTCTTATGCACCTTTTGGTTAATCGAAATCCACACGTTTAAAAATAGTACATTATAACCATTATAATATTTTACACTCATAAAACTTGACATATTTATTCTTTTATAATGAACTCTTAAGTCTACACAACTTCTTATCTATATCTATGCATAAAATAAAACAGTAAAAAAGTGTGTCTGTACACTTAAATTTTATACAAAAATAATAATTGAGGTAGATTAAGAAACGGTAACACAGCAAAAAAATTTAAAAGGTCTGTCTGTTTGTACACGCTAATCTCCGGACCTTCTGGATAGATTTTAATAAAATTTGGTAAGTAGATAGTTGACATCCTGGAATAATAGATAGGTTTTTTATCCCGGGATTCCCACGGGTTCGTGATTTACGCGGGAAATCCTCCCGCGCGTACGAGTTTGTGGGCACAGCTGAGAGAATGTGTGGTGGCGCCACTGTTACTGTAAACAATTGGCTCTGTATTTAAAATCATTAAAAATAGTAATTCGCCGTAAAAGTGCCTAGAATTGTGATTAACTTATGCGTAAACGAATAATAGTTGCTATAAAACGTTTGCAACAACTTCGAGTGACAATTGTGTGTAAAAACCTTGTCTGTGACTGATAAACAAACATTGAAAAGTATTGTGTTTAAACAACAAAATCGGAGTGTTAATCCAAGCAAGTCATACATATGAACCTAATGGAACTCAAATTAAAGAGTAATTAAATAAATCTTTCTTTGTTCCCTTTAAAAAAAACCACAGCTCACATAATCGTGCAGATATTAAAAATGAAAACAGCGTCATCTATAGCTGAGTAGCGTAGCGAATTACTGTCACCTACGATTGCTGATCTAGGTACTGCTGTCAATCAATAATAACGCCATCTAGTTATACATCATAGGGTTGAATACCAAATTCTCACTGAGAGAGACATGTCATTCCAATCTACATCCACAAATACTGCAAACAAAGGCCACAAGATGCCAGCACTAGTTGTATGTTACAAATGTAAAAAATCTGTTGATATAAAAAAAAACTGCGTTGTGCTCAGTTTGTAACAACAGATTTGAGCCCGACTGCGATGGTTATCCAGAACACACTTACCGATTAATGAATCAGGAAGCCAAAAACAAATGGCGTTGCAAGACATGTATTAGGAAAAAACTAGTAATTCTACTGAGCCATCCAATATAACAGTGAGGAAAACACCGACCTATCCTATCTCAAAAACGCCTCTGCAAACTCATATAATGAATAAAATATTTCCCCGGACCAGGATTCTCATGTACTGACCGATTGCGATACATCTTATGAAACTGACACCATACCGAACATACTCTCACGAAGTGTTGACGGTACTACGACTAATATTTATTATCTTCAACATCTGAGATGCAAGATACGATAACCCAGCTTACAATAAAACTAGAGAGCACGGAGAATGAGTTGGAAAACACAATAATAGAAAACAACGAGTTAAAAAAACAAGTCAACAAGTTGACTCAACAAATTAATATTTTTACACGTTCACTGCGTTACGGAGTTTTTTCAACCTCGTACACTGCTGTAGTTCAGTGCGGAAGGAAAAAATAGGGCGTACTCGCTGGTGCGGGAGCTGTATCTATATAATTAATTACTGTGCGACGGAGATAAATATATATTTTTCATGTACGCCGATTAAAGAAACAGTTGATATTTTAAAAAGATACGGGGTCTTATAAGCCCCGTTACGACCAGAGAGCAAATATTACCTTCCAGTGCGATACGGGATTCAAAAAACCCCATATAAATTATTGTGTTCCCGTACGGTGTCGTGAGCTTATTAGCATTAATGCTGTTATTAGCACAAGACGTAGTGTTTAATTATCGATAATGAAGCGATCGCGACGTATGTTGGAACTGTCAAATATTAAAAAGGATGACGAAACTCCTTCATCTCAGAGTTCATCCCAACGACAGTCTGCATCCTCAACAATCTACGGAAAAAAAAAACTTAATACAACTTTAGTCGGTTTCAATATATTAATATACATACCTATATGTTTGAATTTAGTGTCATAATGTTCTCTAGTAAGCTAAACTATATAATTCCCACAGTTTAAATATTTTTGATCCAAATATGTACCTGTAAAATGTGTAACCTAAGTTCCTAAATAAAGTTCCTAAGCTAAAATAAATGTTTTTATTCAAGAAAATTATCGTTTCTTTTATTTTCCATCACTATAACTTTATCGACATAATTGAGTTCTGTGCGTTACGGGGCAGTACAGTTCCGTATTTTATAATTTCAAGTGCGGTACGGGGTTTCCCAGACCCCGAACAATTTGTTTTCGTTTAATTTTTCAACCGACGACCAAAAGAGGAGGTTATCAATTCGACGCGTATATTTTTTTTTTTTTATGTATGGTCACCGAGTACTCGAAGACGGCTGAACCGATTTGGAAAATTCTTTTTTTGTTTGATAGGGTATACTTCGAAATTGGTACCATTTGTCACCAAGTCAGGATCTGATGATGGAATCCTGGAGAAATCGAGGGAACTCTTCAAATATTATAGGCACACCTATGGCGTTTTGGGTATTTCTTATAGTAACTTGTGCAGTTGCTCTCAAAAAGTACCATTTCGGGAAGTGGAACTGATGATGAAGACCACAGATGGTCGCCGAAACTACTCAATAATAAGTATTTCGTGGCTTGCGATTCGATTACTTGAAAATGGATATTAAGCACTTTATGCTCGTCACAATGCATATGGTGATGTATAGCTGATGGTGAAGTACCAGGAGAACTCCTCAAAAATTAACGGCCCAGCATTGGGAAAAGCAATATTTTGTAAAATTTTATAAGTAGTTGATATTTAGGCTCTGGTAACTAGGTAAATTAAAAATCAACCAACTAAAAAGAGTGAAATAAAAACTTTTTACCAAAAAATTAAACCGACTCCCAAAAAACACTGCAAAGTGAAAAATAACTTTAATTTCGGAAGTCGGTGCCAAAAACGAAAATACAAAACTAAAGACACCGACTACCGAAATTAAAGTTATTTTTCACTTTGCAGTGTTTTTTGGGAGTCGGTTTAATTTTTTGGTAAAAAGTTTTTATGTCAAATTTTGCCAAATCTACTGGCGAAAAGACTGTAACATAGCTCATTTCATAATCTGTCAGACTATAAAATAAAATAAAATTAAACGTAAAATTTAGATTAAGAAAGCAATAAGGGTGTACGGGGCACTTTTATACCCGTAACGCACAATGTAGTAGCATTTTACGGGGCGCATTATATCTCGTAACGCACTCGAATTCAAGACGGATTTTGAGCTCCCGCAGTGAACGTGTTAAAGTCGTTATGTCATTCTTCTACAAGCAAGGATAGCAGCCCTTTAAGCATTGACAAAAAGAAAAGACATTCGCGCTTAAGTCAAATCGTGTCTTCTACTCCCTCCTCGCCAATACTGAATGCTGAACGTAATAATAACTTTATGTATTTACATCTGCAACAAAATATCTCAGCCTTACAAAAGGAACTACAAATTACAAAAACTGAGATAAAATCTCTCAATACACAAATACAGGTTTTGAATCAATCCCTAAGAGCGACGCTAAAACCAGAACAGACTTTTTCAGCTAATACCAGTACAAGAAACCCAATTGCCTCAGACCTACAAAAACGGGAGTGATAATTATGAAGATTCGAATGACGTTATTGCGACGCACGCTATTTCGAAAAAATTGCCCAAGTGCGAGTCGGAATCGCCCCTGAAGGGTTCCGTGGTAACTATAAAAAATATAATATACTTAATATATTTAATTGCAAAAAAAAACCTTAAAAATTTCTTTAAACTAGCTTATTTACAATTTTTACAACTACGCCAAATAACTTTGTTTTTTCATAGTATGTGTATGAATTACAAAGTTATATTTGCGGTTTTAGAAAATATACTGTATCTCAAAAACTGCCGACTCGATCTCGTTCAAACCAATTTTGTTTGAAAGTTTACATTAAGATCTACAACATGTGGTTTTTTTAGATTTTTCACTTCATTATTATAGAAGTTAGAGGGGGGACACACATTTTACCACTTTGGAAGCGTATATCTTTTAAACGATTAACTTTATGAAAAAGTCATTTTAGAAACCATAATGTCATTTTTAAAGACCTGTCTATAAATACCACACACGTATAGGTTTCATGAAAAAAAAATATTTTCAGTTTCAGTTCCATGTATGGGGAGCCCCCTTTATTTTAAATATTTTTTAAATTTTCTCTTAAAATCGGAAAGCGGTTTACAGAATACATCTACCTACCAAGTTTTACATGTAAAGGCCTAATAGTTTCGGAATAAAATGGCTGTAACATACGGACGGACGGACAGACAGACAGACGGACAGACATATCGAAACTATAAGGGTTCCGTTTTTTGCCATTCGGCTACGGAACCCTAAAAAAGTAAGAGTGGTAAGCCAGTTCGAAAACACATTAAGTCGAAAAGCGTTATATCGAATGACGTTGTCACGAACACGAAACATATACTCGGAAAAACAATAAGGGTTTTTGGTACACAACAATGCGTCGGTCTGGCTGCTGCCCTTATACATACTTTTTAAATTATTGAAATCGGGACATCCATTCAAAAGATATAACAATTACTGACTCTCAGTATTTATATGTATCATCTATGATTAATTGATTACTGACCGACTGACAGATAACGCACCGCCGAACTAGTGGGCGCAAGAAGCTGAAATTTGGTACGTATGTTCCTTTGGATGTGTAGGGGAGCACTAAGAAAGGATTTTTGGAATATCCCACGGGATCGGGATTTACAAGGGAAAAACCTCCGACGCGAACGAAGTCGCGGGCAACAGCTAGTATTTTATAAAGCTTTTTATGTGAATGGGAGAAGACCGATAGACTGTTAGATTCGTTTTTTTATTTAAAATTACATTGTACTGTGTTAATTGGTCTATACTGTCCTTTCATACTTATTAAACCTGTGTTATGGATACATTCTGAAAATGAGTGATGTTTCGAAAAGAGTAACCGTGGAGTTTCTTGCCGGTTCTTCTCCATAGGAACGACCACTTTCGAGCCGTGCACTAGCTTCTGACGTTTTTTAAGTGTCCATGTAGGCCTATGTGAAATAGAATATTAAAAGTTGGAAATTCTAGCAAAGGTGAGACGGTACTTCACACCGAAACAGCTGCTCAACCCCTACCAAGCGCAAGTTCGGTCGTGTATGGAGTACTGCTTTCATCTCTGGGATGGATCTGCCAAATACCAGCTTGATGCACTTGAGTCTATAGAGAAACGGGCCAAGAGGCTCATCGGCAACGAGAAATAGGTCAAGACAAGGCTCCAGAACCTAGAACATCGGCGACGTGTTGCAAGCCTGTCGGTTTTCTATCGGTTACATTTCGGGGAGTGTGCGATGGAATTGCACAGTCTTATTCCGCCAAGCCCGTTCCATCATCGGACTACAAGACAAACGGCGATGCGCCATCGTTACATGGTGGACATCCCACCCATACGCAAGAAACGTTTTGGGAATACTTTTATTGTGCGTACGGCTAAGGAGTGGAATTCCCTGCCGGGGTCTGTTTCTTGATAGTTATAACCTGGGAGTCTTTAAGTCAAGAGTGAATACGTTACTTCTAGGCAAGCGTGCTTCATCTTCGACCACATCATCGCTTAATATCGGGTGAGATTATGGTCAAACGATGCACGTTCAACTCAGGAAACATAATTATTGTTTTAGGGGCGGCTGAACTTGACTAAACAAATGAAATAGAATACAGTCATCATCTGTTTAATTTTCTTTTCCCAACTATGTTAGGGTTAGCTTCGAGTCTAACTGGATGCAGCTGAGTTCTAGTGTTTTACCTGGAGTAACTGCCTAACTGCCCAGTAATTGGGTAACACGTGTTAGAATCTATATATTAAATCATACCTACGTGTTAATAAATGTGAATAAGTAATTAAGTAGCTACAGATTGATTCATGTATCATAGATTAGATTTAGCTATAGTCATATAGAGTTTCCTCTACTTCAGATGTGTCTGGCTCGGGTTTTCTCCGCTTCAGGAGTTTCTTGTTCGGGCTTTCTCCGCTTCAGGTGTTTTGATCGGGGTCACCACTTTAGTGCTATGGTTTGGGCACTACCTATATTTAGAGATTACTCTCAAGCTTCGTTCTCGATATTAGCATAAACACACATGTAGTTTCACTCACAGACTCGCCATTTTGCACTGAATTTAGGAGAAAAATAAATTATTAAATACAATGTAAGGTATATTAAAAAACTTTTATTCGTAGCTACCGCCATTAGCGCCTAGCCAGCTCATTCACGTATCAGTGCTTCGCTGTTTCGCATCTAAGTATTCCTTTGTTTTTACAATAAATCGAGTGCGTTTTAACATTATAATGCCGAAAAGACAAAGTGATAATCGTGATAATTATGGTTATTTGTGTAAAAGACTAAAGAAGTTAGAACGTGTAATAAAGCGTAGGCGACGTACTCGCTATGCAAGTACATCGTCATCAGATGGTGATTTTACTAAGCCTTATAACCTGCAGGGTGAGTCATTGACCTACTTATTTCGTGTTTACATTCTAATATGTTACTTTTAGCGTAGCAACTTGGTGAATTAGAGGGCTCGGTTCCTTAAAATACCGCTAGATAAAAGTGGTGTTTTACGTTGGGAATTCATAACGGATTCATAACTATTATTAAATCGGAAAATCGGATTGTCCTTTGGGGGCCTTCCACTTCCAATATTAAGTACTTGCTGCTCGGATCCACCTGTGGGGTTTTTCCATAGCATGTACCTATATTTTAAACCTATTGGAATAAATATAATATCGCCTATTGGGATTGCGTGTTTCTCACAAGGAGTCTCACTTCCCACCCGTATTTTAAACCTATTGGAATAAATATAATATCGCCTATTGGGATTGCGTGTTTCTCACAAGGAGTCTCACTTCCCAACCGTATTTTAAACCTATTGGAATAAATATAATATCGCCTATTGGGATTGCGTGTTTCTCACAAGGAGTCTCACTTCCCACCCGTATTTTAAACCTATTCGAATAAATATAATATCGCCTATTGGGATTGCGTGTTTCTCACAAGGAGTCTCACTTCCCACCCGTAAATAGGTTTATTTAAGCAAAATACTCATTTTGCTTGCAGAGTGCGAACCAATCCCAATTGATGACGATTGTACCACATATCGCGGCGACACGGATCCACAACCTGGATGTTCGTACTGGCAACAAGCCCCAGCAGAATGTAGTGACGAGGAGGTTCCGGTCCTGGTCCAGTCCGACTCCGTTGCACAGTCCCCCACCACCGACAACACCTCGGCCCACGTGAACGTGCTGCCGCTAAGCTCCGTGACCGCCGCGCTGCCCGCTGCGCAAGTACTCGCGGCGCCTGCCGTGGAGTCAACAGCCATACCTCTAGAGAAGGCGAGTGAACTTGAGCGTCCTGCTCTTCAACAGGACGTTCCCGAATTAGATCCAGACTTAATGGAAATATTAGGTGAGGATCCCACCTCGACTAAAGAATTTGGAACTGAAATTCAAAAGGATTTGGCGATTAGACTCAACCACATTGCTACCTCCGGCCTCTCTAAAGAGATCCGCAAAGAGCTAAAAGATAGATATTTAGTACCAGTGAACTGCAAGTTTATAAAAGCGCCTACCCTTAATCCGGAGATTCGAGCATCTCTCATAGAAACTCAAGCAAAGCGAGATAAGGGTATAGAAAGTAAACAGGGATTCACATCTTGTGCCTTGTCCTCCATCAGCGAGGCCATCACCACGCTGCTCTCATCAGGTCACAAAAACCCTGAGCTTCTCAAGCTATTGATGGATACAGCTCGAATCCTTGGTGATATGCAATACACGGACTCGATCTCCCGACGTGCATTCATTCTTTCAACTGTCAAGAAGGAAATAAAAGATCAGCTAGACAAAACCAAAATAGATGAAATGCTTTTTGGCAGTAGCCCATCGGACACTTTAAAATCAGCGAAAACGATTATTAAATCTGGAGCTGATCTGAGGTCATCTTTGACAATGAAGTCTACAGCTCATAAACCGGTTAAAGCAGTCAACCGACTACCGAGCCCACCCGGCGTGTCGCCGTCAGTACCCACCGCCGCCGCCGGGGGGAGCGAGATATGCGCGGGGGGCGCCATCAGCTCCGACTCAGAGGCAGTAGATGAGGACGACGCAAAACAACGCTTTCAAGACATCGTCACGTCAGCCGCAAGCAGGTCACCGACGTTAGAAACAGTAAGCCCCGCGGGCCGTCTTTCGGGTTTCTATAAACAGTGGTGTTTATTAACTAATAACCCCACGATACTCTCTTGGATTACTGGTTATAAAATCATTTTTTCTGGCCCAGTTGTTCAGACAACTGTTCCATCAGAGCCTATTTATTCACATTCCGAACACGAGGCCTTTAAAGTATCAATACAAGACCTTATTAGTACTGGGGCAGTGTCCATATGTCAACCATGCGCGGCTCAATATATATCCAGTATATTTCTTGTTCCTAAGCCGAACGGCAAACAACGTTTCATTTTAAATCTAAAACAATTAAATAAATTTATACCAACCCAACATTTCAAACTTGAAGATTTAAGAACAGCTTTGAAACTTGTGTCAAACGACTGTTTTATGTCAACAATCGATTTAAAAGATGCCTATTTTTTAATAAGCATACATCCAACCTCTAAAAAATATTTACGTTTTAAATTTAATGGCAATCTGTACGAGTTTAACGTGTTACCATTCGGTTTAAACACTGCTCCTTATATTTTTACAAAAATTCTCAAACCAGTCGCAAAATTATTGAGGTCTTTGGGATATCTATCAACGTTTTATTTAGATGATTTATTTCTGGTTGGTCAATCATATACTGATTGTTTGCAAAATATGAATGACACAAAACAATTATTAAAATCGTTAGGGTTCATCATCAACACAGAAAAAAGTTCTGTTAAGCCGACAAATTGTTGCAAATTTTTAGGAAATATTATAGATTCAAAAAGATTTGAAGTTAGGTTACCCGATGAAAAAAGACAGAAAATTAAATCAGAATTATTAAGAACAAGGAAGCTCAAACGGTGTAAAATAAGAGATTCTGCTCGCTTCATCGGTCTTTTAACATCCGCATGTCAAGCCGTGGACTACGGCTGGCTGTATACCAAAGACTTTGAGAGGTGTAAATACCTAAACCTCAAAGATGATGAAAACTACGATAAGTTTATGAATTTACCAACCGAATTATCCCCCGTCTTTGACTGGTGGCTTAATGCTGTAAGTGAATCAGTATGCAAAATAAAGGTTGATACATATTCCTTAGAGATATTTAGTGATGCCTCAACAACGGGGTGGGGCGCCGCCTGTGGTGACGAGACTGCCAGTGGGCCTTGGACTCAACATGAGCAAACTCGACATATTAATTATTTGGAAATACTTGCAGCTTTTCTAGGGCTTAAGGCTTTTGCACAAGATTTTAAAGATTGCCAGATTTTGTTACGTATTGACAATACAACGGCAATATCGTATATAAATAGAATGGGTGGCGTACAATTTCCTCATTTGACTGATATCACCAAACAATTGTGGAAATGGTGCGAAGAGCGTAAAATTATGGTTCATGCCGATTACATACGTTCTTCTGATAACATAGTTGCGGACGCTGAATCAAGAAGATTACACCCTGACATAGAGTGGGAAATTTCTCAGATTGCTTATAAAAACATAACACGACACTTTGGTGTCCCTTGTATTGACCTATTCGCGAGCAGAATAAATCATAAATGTGATAGGTATGTTTCTTGGCAGAGGGACCCTGATGCTTATGTAATTAACGCGTTCACTATATCATGGAGTAATTATTACTTTTACGCGTTTCCACCAATCTCAGTGATTTTAAAGACCTTGCGTAAAGTTATCAACGACAGAGCCACTGGCATTGTCGTCGTACCAAAATGGCCAACACAGCCTTGGTACCCCCTTTTTAAAAGACTCCTCACCTCAAAACCGCTAGTTTTAAAATCGGAGGGTGATTTAATAATTTCTCGTTGTAGCGAACGTGCAATTCACCGACAAATTACGCTGGTTGTCGGGAGGTTGTCCGGACATCATTTCTCCGAAGAGGAATTCCACAGTCGTCTATACCCATCATGCTAGGATCCCTGTCAGATAACACTGTCAAACAGTATGATACATGCCTTAAGAAGTGGTGGAAGTTCTGTCATGAAAACAACATAGAACCTTACAATGCTACAACATCAAATATTCTCTGTTTTTTAACGCAATTGTTTAATTCTGGAGCTCGTTATGCTATCTTAAATAGCTCCCGATCCGCTGTCCTAGTAACAACTAGGACACGACATTGCAAACAATGAATATATACAAAGATTCTTCAAGGGAATCTTTCGGTTGCGGCCCACACTTCCTAAATATAATTTTACGTGGAACACTGATCAAGTGTTAAATTATTTGACGGAATTATATCCCTACGAAAATTTAAACCTTGAAAAAATTTGTAAAAAGTTAGTACCCTTCTAGTCCTAGTAACAGCCCATAGAATGCAGACTTTATCAACCACCTCTAAAGCTTACAGCGTAGGCGTTAGTCTGGATGTCATACGAAAATCTGCCGGGTGGAATTCAACTTCTACAGTATTTCCTAAATTTTACAATAGAATAATAACAAATGATATGTCTACCGAAGGTGATTTTGTTACAAGTGTATTAAATGGATAATTATATCATTGAACAGCTATTCATTTATGTGATTGACTTAATCATTTATATGATTGACTTAAATATACTTAGCTATGAAACATATTAAATATTTATTTGCTTTCTTCTTTCAAACTCCCGAAGCAAACATACAATATACATCTATATAATTGATTCTATTTCACGACTATAATCTCTAAACGTCTACATGTGTGTTTATGCTAATATCGAGAACGAAGCTTGAGAGTAATTGATGATTAAACGAACTTACCTGTACGTGAAGTTCAATCACAATTACTCGAAGAGCTTCGTTCGAAGATATTAGCAACCCTCCCTCCCAGTTATCCTGAACCCCTGTCGTGAAATAAAAAACAGCTCAGCAAACCTCCAAACTAAATGAGCTGGCTAGGCGCTAATGGCGGTAGCTACGAATAAAAGTTTTTTAATATACCTTACATTGTATTTAATAATTTATTTTTCTCCTAAATTCAGTGCAAAATGGCGAGTCTGTGAGTGAAACTACATGTGTGTTTATGCTAATATCTTCGAACGAAGCTCTTCGAGTAATTGTGATTGAACTTCACGTACAGGTAAGTTCGTTTAATCATCAATTATATTTAATGTAGCAGAGATTTAATACACAGCACTTTGGAGAGTGGAATGAATGTTCTTTATTAAAATAGAATTGTGTATATATAGTGTAGTGTTTACAAAAGTTTAACCGTGGTCTTTGTGTGAGCGCGCTCACAGGGCACGCGTCTCGTATGTCTGTTTATATTAATTATATTTAATTTATAATAATATTCCTTTATGCATTGTATGTACGGTTCTAGGTGCGCGTGTCTCTCAGACGTTTGTCTATGATCGGTAGCTTCTCAAAAGCGAAGGGTAGGTAGGCTACAGATAGATGTTCTTTCCGGTTTTAGATTTGTATAGGTACTTAAAATACCTATTAATTATATTTACTAAATAAATATTGTCTATAGGTCTATATAATAGGTCTTTCAAAAATATTAGGGGTTTGCGAATACCGTTTTTTGATAAAGTAAACCGTTTGTGATTTATCAAGCTTTAAAGTACCAATTTTCGTTAGAGTCGTGTCCCCGCCCCCTCTACCAACTAAACGGTTGTAGTTAGAAGTTCAAATGTCACGGCAGTAGTACCTATATATAACGAAGTTTAAAGGAAAACTATCACACATAAGTGGGCTTTACAAGTTTACGAGTAACAGTCGACCAATTGTATTTGACTCGAAAATTTCGAACAACTATTATATATATATATAACTAATAAATGTAGTTAGGTAGTTATGTTTGGCTTTTAGTTAGAGCATGGTACAAAACGATTCGCAGAAGGAGGCTGCGGAAAGGGAGAGGGAGATCTCGAGTGCTCTCCCTGCCCGCAGAAGGCGCACCGGGCGTCGACAGAGGGCAGACAATGCCCTCTGGCAGCCCCCCTAAATGGGTCCAGGGACGGTGGGCTTGGGGATACCCACCGTCCCCTATAACACGAGACCCGAGGTGGCGGCGCGTTTTGTTCCACGCGAGCCCTTCTCAGAAGTTAAAAAAAAAGATGGGGCCTGCAGAGGCGGGCTGGCACTAGTCGGGGGCCGCGATGTTGAATACTTATGCATTCCCGCAGCCCCCGGCGCATGTGTACGAAGGAACACGGGGTGGTTTTAGTCAGTATGAGTCTGACAGACCCCTTCGCCCGCCCCAGTGCGGAGGACATCCATGAGGATTTCCACCTCGGAACAAAAAAAAATGGTATGAAACGATCAGTCAGCGAATACGACACGCACTTGGCTGTTATAAAAACTACGGAACCCTACACTGCGCGTGGCCCGACACGCAATTGACCGGTTTTTTTATAAAATATTGTACTAGCACAGACACTACTTCAGGAATTATTGTCAACTTCCTGTATTTGTTTGTTCCGGTTTAAAACCGTTGGTGGGAAGTAGTGCATGTGCTAGTTGGAAGTGGACTCTCAACAGTTAAAGTGTGAACACGTGTGACTAGAATATTGTGTAAAGAGAAATAAATCGATTTAAAACTTTAAACGTGTCTTCATTTCTGGTCTCTATTACACGATATCTCGATATCTCGGTGTCAGATTTTTGGCTTCTGACTAATAATATACCATAATAATATTCCACAACTTTCAGACGACGCCATCTAGTCCCAAACTAAGCAGAGCTTGTGCTATGAGTACTAGACAACTGATAAACATACATATATATTTCTAAATACAAACATATTATAGATAAATTACACCCAGACAAAGAACAAATGATCGTGCTCATCACACAAACAATTATCCTGGGTGGGAATAGAACCCAAGACCTTGAGCATAGCAGTCAGGGCCACTGACCACTAGACCAACAGGCCTGTCTAAACTACCCATAACAAGTGTCAAAAGTGTACAAATGACATCCAGGATGTACGGCTTAACGTGTATTCCGTATAAAATAAAACACAGTATTTTTTACAAATCTTTATTTATTTGGCTTCAATTCCTTACGCTATAAGTTCCTTTCTCCTCCATTTACATATTTATATAAAATGTTTATGATATTAACCTTTTACAAGCGAATAATTGTTTTTATTTTTCAGTACTTTTTTTTTTTTTTTTTTTTTTAGCGTGGTAAAATTATCAAATAAGTCCTCCCACTCCGGGCAGGGTGGGAGGGACTGTCAGACTTTTACTGACTAAAATCCACGGTGTTCCTTCAATAACCCTTTACATACCGGGGCCACGGTAACGGGATGAGTCCCACGACCCCGGCGGGCTTCGGCCCTCTGCAGAGGGGGCCTCGTCATGTTGCTGACGCTCTTTGAGGCGCGCGTGGAACACGACGCGCCGTCGACCCGGGCATGGTCCATGGTCGGACAGCGAGTTGCCCTTTACTCGCTGTCCGCATGCCCGCGCCTACGGTGGCCGGAGATCGTCGGCCGACGTCCGACGCCGTGGGCGTCTACCACTGCGGCTGGGCTGGAGGGAGGACGCCATCCTCTCCCTCACGCGGCCCGCCTCCTCCTTCGGAAGCATGACTGCTTCGCAGAAGGAGGCGACCGCTTCCCACTCCCTCTCGCCCCGCAGCATGGCCTCGACCAAGGCCGGGCGCGAGAGGTCTCCGCCTATTGTCGCCGTGAGGACACGTCGGTGCTCTGCCCAAGCTGGGCAGTCCTGCACCGTGTGCTCGACTGTGTCCTCAGGGCGACCCTCGCAGTGGTGACACCCAGGCGTCTCTTCCTTACCCATCAGACACAGGTACCTCCCGAAACTTCCGTGTCCGGTGAGGACCTGCGTCATGCGGTAGGTCAGGACGCCGTGACGCCGATCTAGTACTAGTACTATTTTACACTTGCGTTGCATATGTCCCCATTAAATTGTAGAAACCGTTAGATTATAATATATTTCGTGAGTAGTCCGACTGGAAACCGATAGCCTTTGGAAAGTTGGCAATTTATCGAGGAAAATATTGTAAACAAACAGTTTCAGTTCAATAGATTATAATCTCGCGAGATTGTAATAAATCTAATATGTAATGGTTTTATAATTTTAAGGGGACACATATATTAACTATACTTGCACCCCACCTTAAAGCTTCAAAATAAAAAGTAATAAGACACGTTCATTTAAGAAGGCTGCCAAGCTTTATTATTACCGGAAATTAGTGCAGCCTGCGCGTTGTATGATAATAATAATTAATTAATTTATTAAAGTAACATAACACACAGTGTTGGAACTATTTAACTTATATCTATGTTAGTAAACTGAATCATAAATCATAATGTCATTCGAGCCGTGTTATTGTATATTTAATACCGAAAAAAAAATAAAAAAACATATATTGTGTGTTCAATGTTCATATCCTTTGCATAGTTGTTTTTGATAGACGGAATAATTTCTTAGAACAAGTTACACACGTTGTTGTAAGAAGATTATTAGTAAGATTACTAGTAATATGAATTCTACCCACATTGCTAATTATCTTTTTAAAAAAAAGAAAACAATTTTGTTAAAATTAATCTACACTCAAAGCCCTGAAGGAACCGGGCATGCCAACGTATTTCTCGTTAAATTTATTCGAATGTCTGCACGATTCGTTTGTATTGGCGTTGTTCATCTCGTTCATGTAGTCTAGAAATTCTTCAGAGCTGATGGCTGCTAACCACTCTTCTGTAATGGGAAAAACAACATTAAAAATCTTTACAAAATACAAAGAAGGAATTGGCGAAATGTATGTACGCCCATAACTTCGGAACGACTGAACCCAATTGGGTAATTTATTTCTTGTTGTGTTCGTTATTGTCTGGAAAAGGTTTGGTTTTGAAAGTGTACGGGAACGAGAAGAACGAGGTTGAAGTTGCAGGCTGAAGCTAGTTTATGGTAATTTTATTTTATTTATTTATTCACATAGCACACGAACAAATTATTTTCAAATGAATTATAATAACAAGAAATATCCTAGCCGGTAGAATAACGGTTCAACGTTCTATTCGAGGGACGGAGTTTATCACACCACCAACTTCAAAATTCCGGGCTACTACTGAGAAATTTACAAACGACTTTATGCATATACATATGTGGCAAAACCACGTTGGCTGGGTTTGGTAGTATGTGATATAACGAGCCACATTAACTTACTGCTAGGACATAAGAGATTATTCACGCTATGCATAGTTCCATGGAGACTAAACTAATAACATTCACAGGGGTCGATCTTTAACGTGAAACAGCTTCCCGAGTCTGTGGATGGGTGACAATCATAACATATCGACATTACTCCGTGCCGATTTTTTTTTTATTTTTTTTTTTTCTGGATGGGAAAATCATCGAATAACTTCTCCTGCTCGGGGTTAAGCGGAAGGGAGTGTGAGACTTCTACTGACTAAAAACCCACCCTGTCCCTTCAGCTGCCCGTAAGTTCTGGGGCCGCGGTATCTTGTTACTACATTTCCGCAACCCCGGCAGGCTATGGCTTTATGAGGCCCCGTCACTAATGCTGACAGCTCCTTGGGGCGCTCGTGGAACACTACGCACCGCCGACCCGGATTCCTTCGTGACTAGGAAAGCACTTTAAATATTTTGTCCCGACTGACAATTGTACATAACTGACAGTCGAGTCGTTGCGGACACTGGTTTTACCAAGCGGTATTGTGTTACAGAGCTAATGGGCTGTAGAAGCCAGATAGGCAATCGCTCCATTTTATATTATACTAGCTGACCCGCCACGACTTCGTTCGCGTGGTATCCTACCCCTACCCAACCGATACCCTACCCCTATCCTACCCTACCCCTACCCTACCCCTACTCTACCCCTACCCTACCCCTACCCTACCCCTACCCTACCCCTACCCTACCCCTACCCTACCCCTACCCTACCCCTACCCTACCCCTACCCTAACCCTACCCTAGCCCTACCCTACCCCTACCCTACCCCTACTCGAACCCTACCCCTACCATACCCTACCCCTACCCTAACACTACCCTACCCCTACACTAACCCTACCCTACACCAACCCTACCCCTACTCTACTCTCCATTTCTTCTTCGTTCGCGTGGGATGTTTTTCCCCCTTAAATCCCGATCCCGTGGGAATTTCGGGATAAAAATATTCTATATCCGTCTCCTGGTTTTAAGCTACGTCCCTACCAATTTTCAGCCAAATCGGTTCAGCCGTTCTCGAGTTATAAATAGTGTAACTAACACGACTTTCTTTTATATATATAGATAATATTTTTTTATTATTTATTATATAATACTTGGACTCAGCTGCATCCGGTTAGACTGGATGCCGACCCTATTATATTTGGGAAAAAAAAATAGCCTAGTGCGAGTCAGACTCGCCCATGAAGGGTTCCGAAGAAATTATAATAATAATTATAATATAATATGTATATTTATTTTAAAACAAAAAACCTTACAAATTTCTTAAAACTAGCTTATTTACATTTTTTACAACTATGCCCAATAACTTTGTTTTTCATATGAATTACAAACTTATATTTGCGGTTTTAGAAAATATGCTGTATCTCAAAAATTGCTGACCCGATCTCGTTCAAACTAATTTTGGTTGAAAGTTCACATTAAGATCTATGGCATATATTTTTTTGAAATTTTTCACTTCATTATTATAGAAGTTAGAAAGGGGGGGACACATCTTACCATTTTGATTGCGTATATCTTTTAAACGATTAAGTTTATGAAAAAGTGGTTTTACAAACCTTAATATCATTTTTAAATACCTGTGTATAGATACCACACACGCATAGGTTTTATGAGAAAATATATTTTCAGTTTCAGTTCCATGTATCTATTCAGCCCCCATAATTTTAAATATTTTTAATTTTTTTTTTCTTAAAATCTGGAAGCGTTTCACAGAATACATCTGCCTACCAAGTTTCACATGTATAGTCCTAATAGTTTCGGAATAAAATGTCTGTGACATACGGACGGACGGACAGACAGACAGACAGACAGGCAGATGGACAGACATGACGAAACTATAAGGGTTCCGTTTTTTGCCATTAGGCTACGGAACCCTAAAAACCAAGCTGATGATGATATTCTATAAAACAATTATCATGTTAGATTCATAAAATATTGTTTTGGCCAGTAATATTGATAGCAACAACTCAACTTACTATTCATTCCCAAAAGAGATTTCTCTTGACCACCGTAGTCACTCGATAGTATTTTTTTAGGGATGTAATCTGATAATGAGTCATGGGTTTTATGTAGATGCATCCTGCTGACCAGTTTCGCACTGAACACTTGCTTCAACAGACTCATCAGTGTGTCCACCATCTTCGAAGGTGAGATCACGTGTATGCCCTTTATTCTGCAACCGTAGCCTTCCTAGAAAATAATAAAAACTTTTTTACAAAAAATTTAACCGGCTTCATAGCTTCCAAAAATACTTTCACTACAAAGAGAGAAATAACCTTAAATATTGTTTTATTGAAAACGCGATCGAAATCGGATCAGTAGTTTCTGAGAAAATCGCGGATATACAAATATACATACATACTACATACATACATATATACATACATACATACTGGTCGAATACAGAACCTCCTTTTTTGAAGTCGGTTAAAAGGGATATGTCAGTTATTTATCTAAGTAAGTACCACTAGCTTCTGTCTACGACTTTGTTCGCGTGAAATGATTTGCCCGTATATATCTCGATCCTTTGAGAATTTCAGGATTTCAACTGTTTACATACCAAATTTAATTCAGATCTGTTCATTTTTTTGCGTTAAGGAGTAATAAACATCCATACATCAATCCTCACAAACTTTGGCCGAAACTACTGAACGAATCTAAATAGGTATGTAAAATTGAAAATGAAAACCATTTATACACACACAACAACATACAATAAAAATTACAAACATAAAAAATAACACTAAGAATTTCGCTGAGCATGTCCACATCGAAAGGGATGTAGATATATGTAGATAGTTGAAATCATGGAATAACAAATACGCTATGTCATTTGCCCGGAATCCCTCCGGGATCGGGATTCACGTGGGTAAACTATCCCTTGCGAATGGAGTAACGGGCACCAGCTAGTAATACAGTATGTTAACTAACAGAGGGCGTTCCCGTTAACCCGCAATAGTATATGCACATCAATTAGATCGCCGCACACGTGGCCCGTCATTCATAAATAAATTGCAACGTTGTCGTCCTTCAAGTACGCGTGTACGGAGTGTTTCTTTTACGTACCAATTTAACATTTTTAGTGAATATTTTAAAATAAAAAATAAAAAAAAAACATTTTGTTTTCGAATGGTAATATTTTTTTAGCATGTATCGATGCTATACTATGGCGGGTTAACGGGAATGCCGCGCCCTCTGTTAGTTAACATACTGTATATTAGATTATGGGATTGTGGTAGGAGGTTTTAGTAGAAATGAAAAATATCCTCATTAGTAGATCACTGATTCTTGATAGAGCAGTACGAGTCCATGCTTCTTCGAGTTTGACCTGATGCAGTTGACCACTAAAATTTTATGGCAAACAGCTGTTTTCCTTTTGGTAATTAAGTTAGCACGTTCACTGACAGTGAGCACTTACCCTGACACCACATTACGACAGTAGAATTTTCCATACTAAATGACAAATCAACGTAGTACTCGTGCACAAACAAGCAATATGAAACTACCCACAAAATACTCATATTACGGCAAGAAGAAATATGAAATTGCTTATATTATGACAGTCGATACTGGCTCTTCATAATACTTATATATGAAAAATTATCGTGAGACGACGTACTCTTAAAAATAAGTGGCCCGTCCCTCGACGTACTGTCATAACGCACTATTTTAATTTCCCGCCTAACGACGTACTGTCAGTGAACGTGTTAAGCCATTGGTGCCCGCTGCCATTTGTACATGTTTGACCGTCGTTACGGGTGTTAGAAGCCAGAAAATCTGAAACTTGTCTTGACAAGGGCCATCGTGTTATCCAACCACAGCCCATTTGGAGATCAGATTGTCCTCCATGTAATAATAACTGCATCCTGTTAGACTAAAAGTTGACCCCAACATTATTGGAAAAATTGGCCAAGTGCGAGTCAGACTCGCCCATGAAGGGTTCCGTAGTAACTATAATAATATAATATAATATGTATATTTATTTGACGAATAAAAAAAAACCCTAAAAATTTCTTAAAACTGGCTTATTTACATTTTTAAAACTACGCTAAATAACTTTGTTTTTCATAGTGTTTGTATGAATTACAAAGTTATATTTGCGGTTTTAGAAAATATGCTGTATCTCAAAAAACCTGTAAACCGATTTCGATCAAAGCAATTTTGGTTGAAAGTTTACATTAAAACCTATAGACACATATTTTTTTTTTTAGATTTTTCACTCCATTATTATAATAATAGAGTGAAAAATATATAAAAATATATAGAAGTTAGACACACATTTTACCACTTTGGAAGCTTATATCTTTTAAACGATTGACTTTATGAAAAAGTGGTTTTAGAAACCCTAATATCATTTTTAAAGACCTGTCTATAAATACCACAAAGGCATAGGTTTCAAGAAAAAAAAAATTCAGTTATAGTTCCATGTATGGGGACCCCCTTTATTTTAAATATTTTTTAATTTTTTTCTTAAAATCGGAAAGCGGTTTACAGAATACATCTACCTACTAAGTTTCACATGTATAGTCGTAATAGTTTCGGAATAAAATGGCTGTGACATACGGACGGACGGACAGATAGACAGACAGACAGACGGACAGACATATCGAAACTATAAGGGTTCCGTTTTTTGCCATTCGGCTACGGAACCCTAAAAAGGCTCATTAGATGATAATGATAAAGTCTACACGTTCCCGAGAAAAGGGGTCTTGACAGATAAACTGAACGAGGACAAACTTATTGTCTATCTTATCTTATCTTTTTTCTTATTAACTTATTATGTAAGAACTTTTAACAAAAACTTCTCCCATCTGGATATATTTAACTCCAAAAAGGTATGTGTAGGAAGCTACTTTTATCCTCTATACATGTCAATTTACCTAATCAGATCCTAACAGAAGTAAAATAGTATGAGATTAAGTATGGTACACTACAGGCATTCACCATACACCACATACCTACACACACACACACCAAGACACATCCATTTAATACTCCCCATGCACACTTCTTAATACTGTATAATAATGTTAATCTAAAAAAAAATATTTCCTACATGTTTGTTACTACTGAATAAATTGTAAATCCGTAATTGGCTGTATGATTAGATATAAGTTAATATAAAACATTATTTTAAGAGCTGTGGATTTTGTTATAAATAAATAAATAAATGTATATTTTCTACAGGCCTCAGAAGCCTGAAATAAATAAACAGATATATGGGAAACTAAATGATCCTATAAGGATTCCGTCTTTTTTACTGGATGTACAATACTCTAAGAAACCGTGTACTTACAGTCATCAAAGTAATAATCTGTCTCAGCTCCATAGGGTTAATCTTAGTGACAAAGGCTAAGATATTTATGTCAGAGAAGTCCAATACGATTTGGAAACCGGTACAATATTCAATGCGCATCATATACTCGCTGATCTGGAAAACAAAGAATTTTTTTTTTTTAAATCCGAATAAGCTCACTCTTGACCACAATCTCACCTGATGGTAAGCGATAGATGAGGTCTATGAAAGATCTTGCTTTAAAGCCTGAAAGGTCATAAGTGGCAGGGAACACAGGAGCCCTCAGAGAGTTCCACAGCTTGGCTGTGCACACAATAAATGTGGAGGAGAAGCGCTTGGTGCGACAGGACGGTATATCAACCAAGTGTGAATGATACCCAGCGGCGTTACATAAAAACTTTCAAAGCTTTATTCTTGGAAATTAAAGAATCGATTTTAAGACCTTGCTTATAGCGAGTATACCGTAAAACACCTACATACTTGTTACATATTGGAATTTGAAAAGGATTTCGAAGTTCTATACAAATATTTTTATGGATTTCTTCAGTTGATTAAATATAATTCCTTTCTAATGAGACTTAGTACATAAAATATACATAAACACAAAATTAAGAGTGAAAAAAGTATAGAAATCGATCGAAAAACTAGCCAGTTATAACAATTTTAAAAGAATATATTTGTCTCTCTCCCAAAAATGCTTTTTTCTACAGCAGCTGTATGAGCGTTAGACTTTGGCGTCAGTCTATTAGAGCTTTAGATTACTCGTTCTAATTATAAATTTAAAGCTTTATAACTTCGTCAGTGATGAAAATAAGAAAAAAGTCTAATGGCTCACTAGACCTAATAAGTTATTTATTAATCAATTAAATTAAATTAAATGCATATTCCCTATGAACGTGTTTGTACAGGTGGTGTAACCAAGACTCCTTAAACTTCAAAAGCTTTTTTTTTTACGTGGTAAAATCATCAAATAAGTCCTCCCACCCCGGGCAGGGCCGGAGGGACTGACAGACTTGTACTGACTAAAATCCACGGTGTTCCTTCAATAGCCCTTTACGTTCCGGGGTCACGGTAATGGGATAATTCCCACGACCCCAGCAGGCTTCGGCCCTCTACAGGGGGGGCCACGTCATATTGCTGACGCTCTTTGTGGCGCGCGTGGAACACAACGCGCCGTCGACCCGGGCATGGTCCATGGTCGGACAGCGAGTTGCCCTTTACTCGCTGTCCGCATGCCCGCGCCTACGGTGGCCGGAGATCGTCGGCCGACGTCCGACGCCGTGGGCATCTACCACTGCGGCTGGGCTGGACGGAGGACGCCATCCTCTCCCTTACGCGGCCCGCCTCCTCCTTCGATAGCATGACTGCTTCGCAGAAGGAGGCGACCGCTTCCCACTCCGTCTCGCCCCACAGCATGGCCTCGACCAGTGCCGGGCGCGAGAGGTCTCCGCCTATCACCGCCGTGAGGACACGTCGGTGCTCTGCCCAAGCGGGGCAGTCTTGCACCGTATGCTCTACTGTGTCCTCAGGGCGATCCTCGCAGTGGTGACACCCAGGCGTTTCTTCCTTCCCCATCAGACACAGATACCTCACGAAACTTCCGTGTCCGGTGAGGACCTGCGTCATGCGGTAGGTCAGGACGCCGTGACGCCGATCTAGCCACTCCTCAAAGAGGGGTCTTACCGCCGCAATTGCGGCGTGCCCGAACTTCAAAAGCTTGATTCAAAATTAATGACCTACCATAATAAGGTACTTGTAGAAGTTGAAGACGTTTCCTGATTCAATATTTTCTGACACCAATTTAACAATGAGCAGTCTGTAATGCTCAGGTGTCAGTTGGGGCATATGGGCTGCGTGTCTGCAAATATAAAAAAAAAGAAATGTCAGTAGACAAATAAAAACTCAAAACGGAGCCACGGTAGACCACGTAGGAAATGGGATGACCTAGATGGCTTACTTAAGGAAGGTTGAGAAGTAGAACCATGCTGACTGAAAGAAATTGATGGAGGCCTTTGCCCAGCGGCGGAACAGTATACTATGCAGCATATACGCTAGTAATAATAATCATGTCAATCCTACATATTGTTGGCAATTATATTGCTGATTAAATGGCTTTGAAAAGAAGTCCAAATAAAAAGAATTATCAGTGATTTCTGCATATTATTAAAAATTTTCGAGGTTGACCAGCAACCTCTGTGACTTTAATTATAATAATTAAAGCCACCAGCCATGCCAATTTTATTTAAATTACTATTTTTTAAATTTTCTCATGATTGTTTCTATTTTTAATATTTTATATGTATATTTCGTCTATTGATAACCTTGTTAGCTTAGTTGTATTATTATTTTTTCGCATGCTGTGGTCTTCTGTAAGTGAGTGAGTACACTAACGTAATACCTATACTAGATTAATACTTGTCATGTCCTGTGAACATCTTTTGTTGGAGATCCTAATAAATAAACATAGAAACTAATCGACTGCACGCTAAGGGTGTTGGGTCCTGTGGGGTACGGACCTCGGCTTAGGGTGTCGCTGGGGGAGAGCAGCTAGGGACTGGCTGGATCACACAATTTGTATAAGTACGAGTATATTTATATGTATACGTCACTTCACGTATAAATATAAAAGTACAAAAATGTAAATAAAACAAAAGACCAGTGCCACACGTCTGCGATAAAAGTGTTGATTTCAGAAAAGTTGCCAGACAGTTATTATTATTTAACCTTGACAAATTAGAGACAGAGATATAACGGATATAAAATCAAGTTTAGTAAACAGAATAAATTATCACTATATCATTGTATCATTTTATCACTACAACGTGTAATTTAAAGGGTATATACATACCAAGTGCACGGTTTCTTGGGATGATAACAAACGACATCGCAAGAGTTTTGTAATCCTAAGTATTACAAATTCCAATACACTGATACCAGTGACCGAATTTTTCAAATTAAGAAGAATGACAAGAATTATTGTGTTATTGGCAAGTGACGTGGAAAGTTATTGACCCTCGTAGTGCTGTGACACGTTTGTTATGATTGGTATTCAAGAAACATATGAAACCGATAATTTGGTATCAATTCTTTGTATCACTTATTTTTAGCTGAAACTGTGCATAGAGACTCCATACCAAATGTTGTCTTCAGCCCCTTTGGATAGATATGGGGGTTCCGTTACACGTTGTATATCATTATATCATTTTACGAAAATGAAGCAAACTTGCGAATTTGGCACAGTTAGTCTATACAGAAAAGTGGGTACGTTATCAGCCAACAGCGAGGATATTTTTTTATTATTAATATTAATTTGTAGCTGAGACTGTCACGTTGGTCTAGCTCTATTGGTTTTTTTTTTTTTTATTTCTTTAAATATTTAGAGACTTTTATAACGCACAGCGTATGTCAGTCCCATCGTACCCTAAGACAATTATTACCTAGCAAACGAGATCAATGGATCAAGGCAATAAAGTCGAACTCATGGTCTCAGTTTCCATTCCTGGTTCAAGCAAAAAGTGCTATTGGGTATTTTAATATAAATTTCTCAGTGGTAGCCCGCAGTTTGGAAGTTGGCGGTGTGATATCCCGTTGCCTCGGAAATACGTTAAGCCGTTGGTCCCAGTGCGTTACCCAGTTACTGGGTTGTGTAGGTTCGATTGGCTGTCGCTCCATGTAAAATACTAATACTCAGCTGTGTCCGAGTAGACTGGAATTAGGTGATCCAAACATAGATGGAAAAAGGTTGAGCAAATGATGATAGTAGTTTATTCTTTTAATAGTTTATAAAATGAATGTGTAATTAATAATTGTGTTATGCACTTGAATCAATCCAGAAACGGGCCAAAAGACTCATTGGCAACGATGCACTGGTCGAGTCAAAGCTCCAGAGCCTTGACCATCGACGAAGAGTTGCTACTCTATCGGTTACATATCGGAGAGTATGCGATGGAATTACACAATCTAATTCCGCCAAGCCCGTTTCATCATCGGACTACAAGACAAACGGCGATGCGCCATCGTTACATGGTGGATATCCCACACATACGCACAAAACGTTTTGGGAATACTTTCATTGTGCGTACAGCTAAGGAGTGGAATCCCTGCCGGAGTCTGTGTTTCCCGATAGCTACAAGCGGTCTTCAAGTCAAGACTGAATAGGTTACTTCTAAGTAAGCGTGCTCCATCTTCGACCACATCATCACTTACCATCAGGTGAGACGGTAGTCAAACGCGAACCTATAATCAAAAGAAAAAAAAAGAAAAAAAATACACTCACACAATCTCTTGTAAAGGTTCCAAGTCTTTCTTAACATCTGTCACATTAAAAAACTCCGGCATTAGCGTTTTGAACGTGCATAGTTTATCTAGCTTCTCTTTTGCTCTCTCCACCAGGCCTTTAGCTGTCATCAGGGTCCTTTCTAGGTAATCTCGAGCTGAAATCAAAATTATTTATTGTTTTAAAGTTTTTCGAAATAGCCTTATAGTGATAGATATTGGTTGCGGGAATGTTCTAGCGACATAACTCAGCTCTGGAATGCAAGGGCAATACCCATAGCGGTAGGAATCGTTCGATGATTTTTCCACCAAAAATAAAAGGTGATAGATATTCGGAGATATTTGAAACGAACTTTATTTATCCTAGGTATCATATTTATGTGTGCCGGGTCTCATTAACATCAATTCTTTACTTTGCAAGAATAATGGTTAGAAACTGTATGAAACACCGTAAGATGTAAACTCTCTTAAAATATTGCTGTAAAGGCCACTGTATCACCCTGGATGAATATAGCTATGTATATATTTTTATAATCAATCAATTACAATCATTTACATAGCGTAAGCTTTAGAGCTTTTAGAGAGCTTTAGCCTATTGTTGTGGTGCGTGATGATACTGATCTATGATTTTTATAGTTCTTAAGACGAATAATAATAAGATGATTAATTTTATTAGGAACTAGCAGTTTTCCCGAGATTTTGTCTGCATGGATTTCGAGATATTTTATAGCCTATAGCAATCAATCATGAAGCACACAGATATTATCCCCTACATACAAACTTACAAACAAACTTTACCTCTTAATAATAATATATAATACCTATAGTACCTATAAATTAATAATTAGCCAAATGCTTTTGTTGCTTGTTTTTGTTTTATTTTCTAAGTTTTAGACATTGAAATTTTTATTTAAATAAACATAATAAAAAAAAACTTAGAAAAAAAACAAAAAATAAAAAGAAATAAGCCAAATCTTTGATACATTTTGAAACTTATTTTTGTGATAGGATGTTGATAATTTGCAAAGCTACCATATTATATTTTATAAAGCTTTTTTATAGCCAACTGTTCATAAAAAACGTTAAATTTCCATATTTAAGCGAGTTGACGACAAAAAAAAACTTGCCAACTCGTGCGCAGTCCCGAGTTTTACAATTGCCAAAACAAGGCACACACATTTAAAAAAACTCACAGAAATCCTTCTTCACAAAATGCGGCTGCATTTTCACCCAGTTCTCCAAAATATCTAAGGCTTCTCCCATTCTTCCTGGCTTCTCCAAATTGATTTCTTTCCTCACAGCTTCCAGTGTATCCGGATGGAATTTCAAAATTTTATCATCTTTTAAACACTCCATTTTTATATCGAGCTACCAACCGCACCGCTGTTAACCAAAAACTGAACGAGTATAAACGTTCTGTTTACTTTTATTAAGAGAAGTGACATGCTTAGTACCGATTGCCGTGAATTCGATAAGGTCCACACTACACGTGATACTTTTAACAGCTGCGACGAACGATTTCTACAGCCGCGCTCGATACATAAGACTAACGGAAACCGCAAACGGAACGCAGTGAATCGCAGATGCTAAAAGTCTGTCGTCTGTTGAGGCTTTAATATAAAATTATATCTCGCACACGAATACTTGAACCCAAGTTTCAACATTTCGTCACTGACTGGAGAATGAACGATGTTTTAAGTAATTATTTATACAAGCTTTAAGTCACATTGACTTATTTGTTAGTGATCATGTAGTTATGGATTAAATGTTGCAACAATTTTTTTATACAGGTATCCTTGATTTTATTGTCTTTCAGATATTTTCACGAACATAAAAAATGCATGTATAAAGCTATTAAATAATTTATAAATGTTAAATATTAAGAATGTTGCCTCAGTTCCTGTAGTGTGGAGCCATGGTGTCCTAAAATACAGGTCTTGGCTTAGTTTAGGCACCAGTCTCGCACAAATAATAATATTATAATTATAATAATGTCATTTTTGTAAAATTGTTCATAACTTTTATTTGTGGAAGAATATAAAATTATTCTTTTTCTTAAATTATTCTTATTCTTATTGAGCAAAATTTGCCATAAAGCTACAATTGGTTTGGGTTCATATATGCCTATGCAGGGACTCATCTGCTCAGTCTATTTCCAAGTCTGCTGAGGTTGGCTTCCAGTCTAACTAGATGCAGCTTAGTACTTACTAAATGAGGGAGTGGGAAGCGGTCGCCTCCTTCTGCGAAGCAGTCATGCTTCCGAAGGAGGAGGCGGGCCGCGTGAGGGAGAGGATGGCGTCCTCCCTCCAGCCCAGCCGCAGTGGTAGACGCCCACGGCGTCGGACGTCGGCCGACGATCTCCGGCCACCGTAGGTGCGGGCATGCGGACAGCGAGTAAAGGGCAACTCGCTGTCCGACCATGGACCATGCCCGGGTCGACGGCGCGTTGTGTTCCACGCGCGCCTCAAAGAGCGTCAGCAATATGACGAGGCCACCCCTGTAGAGGGCCGAAGCCTGCCGGGGTCGTGGGACTTATCCCATTACCGTGACCCCGGTACGTAAAGGGTTATTGAAGGAACACCGTGGATTTTAGTCAGTTAAAGTCTGACAGTCCTTATTTTGACAGGACTTATTTGATAATTTCACCACGTTAAAAAAAAAGTTTTTACTAAATCGTAAATAAATACTTAAAACAAAACATAAATAATCCATAACGCATCCAGTTGGATTCGATGCGGATTACTGTTTCTTACATACAGCGGATGCATTTTTTATTTTATTCTTTTTTCATAAAAAAATTGATTAAAGATTCTTCATTAAATATAAGTGGATTGATCTCTCAATTATCACCAATAAATGGAATTAATTACTTTTATAAATAACATAATTACTGTGAATGGCGTAGAATGATTTTTAGTTAATACCATAATAATATGCATAAAATAAAACATTATCGTCACGTTGTTTAAGCTTTAAAATATCACGGAATGATACCGCAAATATGTATCATGCATTCAAGTATTGACTGCCTTGTTAGTCTTGTGGTTGCAAGCGTGACTGCTGAATATTAGATCTCAAGTTTGACTCGCCGGTTGGACAAAAAGTGCTATTGTATTTTTCAACCAACGAAAAAAACGGAGAAGGTTATCAAGTCGACGCGTATATTTTTTTATGTATGATTACCGATTACTCGAAGACGGCTGAACCAATTTGGAAAAATCTTTTTTTGTTTGAAAAGGTATACTTCGAAATTGATCCTATTTTCACCAAGTCAGGATCTGATGATGGGATCCTGGAGAAATCGAGGGAACTCTTCAAATATTATAGGCACACCTATAGTGATTTGAGGATTTTTTATAGAAACTTGTGTAGTTGCATTCTAACTCCACTTCACAAATAGTGCTTCTATTTGTGAAGTGGACCTGATAATGAAGACCACAGATGGCCACTGGAACTACTCAATATATAAGTAGGAAGGAATAATAAGTATTTCATGGGTTTTGCTTCTATTACATGAATATGGTTATTAAGCACAATATGTTCGTCACAATGCATATGGTGAAGTGAAGCTGATGGTGAAGTACCAGAAGAACTCAACAATTAACGGCCCAGCATTGGGAAAAGCAATATTTTGTAAAATGTTAGTAGTTGACATTTAGGCTTTTGTAACTAGGTAAAATATAAATCGACCAACTAGAAAGAGTTAAATAAAAACTTATTACCAAAAAAATTAAACCGACTTCCAAAAAACACTGCTAAGTGAAAAATAACTTTAATTTCGGAAGTTGAAGACTTTTTTAGTAAAAAGTTTTTATTTAACTCTTTCTAGTTGATCGATTTATATTTTACCTAGTTACAAAAGCCTAAATGTCAACTACTTATAAAACTACTACATTTAATTACTACATGTAATTGCTACATTTTTTTTTTAATTAATAACATAGGTTGCACTCGAGGGGATTGGCGCTGATAGCCGAAATACAGGCTTTTGCCTAGTTCGGCTACAGATGTCTAATTATTTTTGTAATAATAATTATGTATATAGCCTATAAGTAGTATAATATTGTAACTTAGTTTGAAACTGAAATAAATTGAATTGAAAAAAAATTAAATTGAAATGAAAATTGAAAAACATTGCAGTGTTTTTGGAAGTTTTTCTCTATACACGTACGAAATTTCTTAGTACGTAGTCTGGAATTTGGATGTTGGCGGTGCGATACCATCGTGCCGCAGAAAGCACACTTAGTCGTTGGTTCCAGCCGTCATTTGGACTTCTTTAACATCTTTCCAGATTTCCCAGCGAATGGTACCGACGGCGTTAGTGGTAGTCACAGTCTTTACGGGTACTCAGAAGCCAGACAATCTGACACTGGTCTGGCCACGGGGTATCATGTTACCCAGCTACTGGGTTCTGGAGGTAAGATAGGCAGTTGCACCATGTAAACATTAATACTCGGCTTTATCTGGTTAGACTGGACATTGGACATAATTGGAAAAAGGATAAGCAGATTATCATAATGATTCAAGTATTAGGTAGCTTATTAAAAGCCCAACAAAACATGAAATATGAGTTCTACAAGATTTGAAATTTTCTTAAAACATCTGGGGTTACTAGTAATTAATAATCCTCACGAAGCTAATCTCGACCAAGATTAGTCCCGAAAGATTTATAAAGTTTTGAAAAAAAAAATACCTGAAAAATTCTCCGGAACGTTTTCCGTGTAAACAAAATAATAATAATTGGTAGGTTACAGACTAGAGATTTTTCGATGTAATTGTTTTATAGCTGATATTTTTATGGCTTCTTTCGGTCCGAAGCCGTAGTAGGGGCGGGCTTGCGGACGGTGAGCAGCGGTAACTCACCGTCGGGTAATGACCAGGCCCGGGTCAGCGATGCGCTGTATCCCACGCACGCCCTGGGCGTCGGGGATCGCGAACCTATCTCCGGCACTGTAGGCGCGGGCTTGCGGATGGCGAGCAGGGGTAGCTCACCGTCGGGTAAGGACCAGCCCGGGTCAGTGATGCGCTGTATTCCATGCGTGCTTCAAAGAGTCATCAGCACTAGTGACAGGGCCCCATAGTGCCATTGCCTGCTGGGGTTGCGGGAATGTTCAAACGAGATACCGTTTACCGAACGCAAGGGCAGCTGAAGTGACGGGGACTACCCTTTGAGTACTAGTGCTGACGACCCTTTGAGGCGCGCATGGAAGCCAACGCGTTGTCGACCCGGTCCTGGCCCTTACCGGACGGTGAGCTACTTGCTTGTCGTCCACAAGCCCGCGCCTACTATAGCCGAAGGTCGGATAGCAATCCCCTCGCTCGGGGCGTCTCCCGCAGCGTCTGGGGCATGAGGAAGAAAATTGTCTCTCCCACACGCGTTCAGTTATACAAATTTATGATTATTCTTTTGATTCCTCTCCACATGATGTTAAAGAACATATTATATTTATACATAATTACTTATGTATTGCATTGTATTTATATATTTGTACACAACGTGTAATTTAAAGGGTATATATACCAAGTGCACGGCTTCTTTGGATGATAATAAACGATATGGCAAAGGTTTTCTAATCCTATGTGTACATGTGTGGAGCATATTAGAAATTACAATACATTGATACCAGAAACCGAATTTTTTAAATTAAGAAGAACGAAGAGAATTATCATTTTATTGGCAAGTGACGTGGAAAGTGATGACTAAAGACCGGATTATATGCAACATAAAAAGCTTGAAATATGCATGCAAATATGCATGAAAAATGCTTGAAATATGCACGAAAACTGACAGAATATGCAACATTAAATGACTAATTTTTTTTGTTTTGTAAAGTTATTCCTTTAGATTTAAGTTTATTGTTAGTAAATACTTGTTTTAAGTTTTACATTACATACATACATACATACATTAGTAAGTTGTATTGGCAACACTGCCATTCAAGTAATTTTCTAGAACTTTTTTGTTTAGAGTCTATGCGTCTCACGTCTGTAAAAGAATTTTGTCTATGTTATGTACTTGTACTTGTAATGGTGACTGAGCAAGTGTGCAAATTAAAAGGATCAAACAGAAGAAATACTTTTTATTCAATATTCTACAGGTTATGAGGCCCAGGCACATAACTTCAAGAATAAAATATTGAATATTAAGGAAGCAAATTACTGTATCGTCGGAAATATTGGCAATCCAACCCGGTTAACACGAGGCCGCGTGCATCGTGGTTTTGAGGTTAGTCGCCGGCAGAAGAAAAATACTCGAAGGCGAAGTTTCCTAATCATTCGAGGAAGGAAGACGAACAGGAAGGTACGATGGAAGAAACAGATAAACTGTTAGCATCATCAGTCATTAAGCTGGAGGGTTCCAGGAACTGGAACGTTTGGAAGTTCCAGACTGTGGTTTTATTACGAGGCAAAGGTTTGCTGAGTGTGGTCAATGGGCAAAGTGTGAAGCCAGAACCAGGAAGTGCAGAAGCTCTGACTGCTTGGGAGGTTAAGGACGCAAGAGCCCAAACGTTAATAGTGACGCGAATGTCCGAGAACGTCATGCTGCATGTCATGACCTGCAACACATCTCATGAAATGTGGCAGAAATTAACTAGCGTGTATGAACAGAAAACAGAGACAAGCATACATATCGTGCAACAACGGTTTTTCCAATTCAAGTACGAAGAAGGCACGGAGATGTCAGTATTTCTGTCAAAAATACAGGAGTTACAAAATCAACTAAAACAAATGGGTGAAGACATATCAGACAAATTTGTGATCACTAAGGTGTTGATGTCGTTGCCAGAAAGTTTCAAGCATTTTGTGTCTGCATGGGAGTCTGCACCCGATGAGAAACAAACACTAGATAATCTCATTGCAAGATTGTTAGTGGAAGAAGAAAGAATGAAAGAAAAAGGTGGGATGGCTCAACAAACATCAGCGTTAGTTGCCAAGGTTGATAAGCGAAATGTGAAATGTTTTAAGTGCAATAAACTAGGACACTTTCAGAACGAATGTAGGCATAGTGTAAACAAACCAAGTAATGATCGTGCCAGTATGAGTAAATCAAATAAGAGGTGTGTTTATTGTAACAAATTGGGACATTATAAAAGTGAATGCCGATACAAAAAGAACAAAGAAATGGACAGTAATGCATTTATGGTACAGACTATCAATAAGCATTCTCAACAAACGCAGTGGTTAGTAGATACAGAAGCAAGTGAACATATGTGTCATGATCGTAATATTTTCTCAACCTATACACCCTTAATGCATAAAACAGTCATTATTGGTAATGGAGCTGCAATTAGTGCAAATGGATGCGGTCAGGTGGCGT
Source organism: Tholera decimalis (assembly GCA_943138885.2). Lineage (NCBI taxonomy): Eukaryota > Metazoa > Arthropoda > Insecta > Lepidoptera > Noctuidae > Tholera > Tholera decimalis. Next base: position 8,729,011 of record OW964568.2, read on the forward strand.
TGCAAGTTTACAATGGTCACAAGTGGATAAATACTACCATGGACAATGTTCTATATGTCCCAGAATTAAAAACAAACTTGTTCGCAGTAAACTGTGTGACAGATCGAGGTTATGTCATGGTGACAGATGAAGATGAATGTAAAATCTACAACAAACTACAAAGTAAATTGTGTGCAGTTGCAAATCGAAAAGGAAATATGTATTACATGAATGTTCGATATAAATGCCCCTTAGTAAATGTAACACGCTCAAATTTGGACTTAAGTGAGTGGCACCAGAGACTAGTGCATCAAAACATTCAATATGTGAAAGCAGTTCTGAAAAACAACAACATTGAAATCAAAAACAATTGTGATGTGAAATGTGAGGGCTGTCTAAAAGGTAAAATTCATCGATTGCCTTTTGAAAATAGTGAAAATAAGACAAGCAGACCATGTGAGTTAGTTGTCGCAGATACATGTGGGCCTATGGAGGAGTTGTCAGTTGGAGGTTCAAGATATTTTGTGATAATAAAAGATGACTACTCAAACTATAGACCAGTATACTTTGTAAAGAATAAAGATGAAGTGAAGAACTGTATTCATGATTTCATTAACAAGGCGGAGAATGTAACTGGATGTAAAGCACAAACCTTTAGGTGTGATAATGGGCTGGAGTTTCTGAATAATGAAATAAAAGAGATATTTTCAAAGCGAGGTATTATTCATTAAACTACTGTGACTTACACTCCTGAGCAAAATGGGAAGGCAGAACGCGAAAACCGAACTTTAATAGAAGCTGCTCGAACAATGTTGTGTGCCAAGTCCCTTCCTAAGAAGCTGTGGGCAGAGGCTGTAAATACTGCTGCTTACATCTTGAATAGGACTGGCAAAAGTAAAGAGAAAGACAAAACTCCATATGAGATTTGGACAAGAAAGAGTTTTGACATAAACACTTTACAGATCTTTAGCACGCCAGTGTTTGTACATGTCCCAAAAGAAAAGAGGAGAAAGTGGGATTCAAAAGGTCAAAAAGGAATCATGGTGGGCTATGGAGAAAACTGTAAAGGTTTTAGAATATATTTTCCGGAGAGAAATAATATTGAAATAAAGAGGGATGTTGTATTTATGGAAGAATCAAGATATGAGGAAAATAAAGAGGTAATTAAGATAGGCATTGATGAGCAACTGAGCAGTGCAGATGAAAGTGGAATAGAAGAGGTAGAAGACCATTTTATAACACAATGTGTTGATCAACAACAACCCAGTGAATGTGAGGAAAGTTTAAACCGTGGAGACTTGAACAAATCTGCAACTGAAATTGATGATGATCCTACATATGTGCTCTGTACGAGTGATGAGACTTCAAGCGATGAGTATGACAGGAACATACCAACACCTGGTGAAAGAAGCACTCGTATAAGAAAACAAACATCGTTTTACAAATATAATTTTGTCTATACAGAGGACAATGAACCAAAAACTTACCATGAAGCCATGCAGAGTAAGGATGCATGTGAATGGAAGAAAGCAGTGGAAAGAGAACTTCAAACTTTACAAGAAAACAATACATGGAATGTCTGTGACTTGCCAGAGAATGAGAAAACTGTAAGTAGTAAATGGGTTTTCAAAATAAAAAAATCTCATAATTCAGTACAATATAAAGCTAGGCTGGTTGCTAGAGGTTTTGAACAAAATTATATGTCAGATACATATGAAATTTATGCACCAGTTGCAAAGTTGACAACATTTAGATTGTTTGTTTCAATAGCTACAATGTTAAGGTTACCAATTTATCAAATGGATGTTGTAGGAGCTTTTCTATATGGGGATATTAATGAAAATGTGTTTTTTGGAACTACCAGAAGGGGCTTATAGTGGGGATAAAAGGATTGTAAAGCTTAATAAATCACTGTATGGTCTTAAAAAGTCTCCTAAGTATTGGAATGATAAGTTCAACACGGTAATGATTAAGCAAAGTTTTGTTAGATCACAAAATGATCCATGTTTGTATTATAGATGTTGCAATAGTAATAAGCTTTATGTTCTATTGTATGACGATGATTTGCTTATTTTTGGTTCAAATGAAAAAGAAATATGTGACCTTAAGTCAGTTTTTAATATAGAGTTCAAAATGAAGGATTTAGGCCTTGTAACTAAATTTTTGGGAATTAATATAAAACAAGATTTAAATAGTGGGGTAACAGAATTATATCAAAAACCTTACCTGGAAAATGTTTTGAAAAGATTTCAAATGGAAAACTGTAAACCAGTATCAACCCCTATGGACCAAAACTTCAATACTAAAATATTTGAGTGTAAGAATGAGTATAAAGTAGATAAGTATACTGAAAATACTTGTAGACAAATCATAGGTTGCCTAATGTATGCAGTTTCAGGTACAAGACCAGATCTATGTATAGCTAGCTATCTTTATATTAAGTAGATATCAGAACCATGCAAACAATGTGCTCCTAACTGCTCTTAAAAGAATATTAAGATATGTGAAGTGTACTATTGAGTATAAATCTATACTAATATTATAAAGCGGAAAAGTTTGTTTGTTTGTTTGCTTGAACGCGCTAATCTTCGAAAGTACTGGGTGGATTTGGATGAAATTTGGTATGGAAGTAGCTTGAAGCTTGAGGAAGGTTATAGGCTACTTTTTACCCGACTGCAAAAAAGGAGAGTTATGTTTTTACCGTGATAGAATCCACGGGAGCGAAGCCCCGCGAGAGTACTAGTTAGTTTATAAATCTAACAGTGAAATGTTGATTGGCTATTGTGATGCTGATTGGGGAGGGGATCTTAAGGATAGGAGGTCTACTACAGGATATTGTTTTAAATTTGCAAACTGTTTAATATCCTGGTGTTCCAAGAAACAATGCTCTGTAAGTTTGTCATCAACTGAATCTGAATATATTGCACTCAGTATGGCAGCGTGTGAAGCATGTTGGCTTGTTAAACTGTTAAAAGAATTTAATATAAATAATGTCTGTCCAGTTCCAATGTTCTGTGACAACCAGTCTGCCATAGTAGTTGCAAATACTGAAAACATAAAACGTCTAAAACATGTTGACATATATTATCATTTTATTAAGGAATTTATTAATAAAGGTAAAATGCAATTAATATTTAAAGACTGAAGAACAAATAGCAGATATGTTTACAAAGCCATTAAATAGGGATTTATTATTAAAATGTATTAAAAAGTGTGGTTTATGTTAAAAACTAAAATTTTTTTGGTATAATTTAAGAGTAATAATATATTACATTGAGGAGGAGTGTTGGAAACAATGTAATATGTTATACATTAGTAAGTTGTATTGGCAACACTGCCATTCAAGTAATTTTCTAGAACTTTTTTGTTTAGAGTCTATGCGTCTCACGTCTGTAAAAGAATTTTGTCTATGTTATGTACTTGTACTTGTAATGGTGACTGAGCAAGTGTGCAAATTAAAAGGATCAAACAGAAGAAATACTTTTTATTCAATATTCTACAACTTAATTAAGTATGTATCTTTATAATTTATTGTTTTTTAATAAAATAAAAAACTTAGAAACTTTTTAGTGCACGAAATATTTTTCTCGCAAACTCGAAAATACAAAACAGTTCCGTCGTAAGAAAATGTTTCAGGAAAGTCACCTAAACACGAAGACGCACTTTTTTTTCGGGAGGCATTGTACAATTTGACACAAAAACTTTAACAGCAGATCAATGAGCACGCACGTCAACAAAGAAAGCAATAACATGCATAATAGGTGGGAGGAAGGAGTAGTGCGGTAGGCGAGCGCGACGATCATTTGTCTCTTTCATCTTATTATCGTACCAAAACAAAAGACGCGCGGCTGCTGAGTGCACTGCGCTCGAAAAATACTGTAAATTATAGCGATAATATGCATCATCATTAGATCTTAGTAAAAATATGCTATTAGCGCTGAAAATGGCTTAAATATGCAAATGCATATGCAAATATGCAAATGCATATTATCCGGTCTCTAGTGATGACCCTCATAGTGCTGTGACACGTTTGTTATTACTGGTATTCAAGAAACATATGAAACCAATAATTTGGGGTCAATTCTGTGAGTCACTTATTTTGAGCTGAAACTTTGCATAGAGACTTCATACCAGGTATTGTCTTCAGTCCTTTTGGATAGATATGGAGTTTCCGTTACACGTTGTACATAATTATATATTATTTTCTGTTGTATGAGTACACTAATTTAGCCCTCCCCACTTTAATTAAAATTTTGAAAGTCCTGCCAAAGGTTGTCTGCAAGATATCGCTTTTAGCGATAAGACCGCCATTGTAACCATAGAATTAATAAATAATGTTAAATAGGTGTGTTTAAATTTTGGTGTACAATAAAGTATATTCTATCTATTTATTTATTTATTTACACTTTATGCACATAAGTACAAAGGCGGACTTAATGCCGTAGGCATTCTCTACCAGTCAACCATGAGTGGTGAAGAGATAGAGTGGAAGGTGCAATATGTACGTGAACATTATATTTATTATATTCATTATTCATTATATCTATCTATCTAACAGCTTGATGATTCAATATTCAACATTAAGCAACATAAGCGGATGTCCTTCTGCAGAATGGTTACCGGCTAGTAAATAGTACATTTTGATACAAGTGGAGTAGGTTTGTAGATAAGAAATAAAATAACAGAACGAAAAATATTTTTGTCATTAAAATATTTAATTTTTCCCGCGCTTTACCTTCGTGGGTTAAAGGCATGAAGCCACAAAACAGCCTGATATTTTTTTTTGTATTTGGGAACGAATAAATGTTCATTTGTTGATAAAAGCAAAATTATTTTATAAATAATGTTAAGAGCTGGGGTTCGGGATAGAAATAATTAACGCCAATTTAACCAAAATTAACACTTTACTTAAATAAACACAAAAAGAAAATTAACACAGTTCTTCCCAGTACAATAGTTGTCACTTAACCCTTAAATCGCACTGAAATTCACTTGTATAGCTTCGATTACATCGCCTCGGATCTTCAAATAAGACTGACTGTCCCCGTTTTTTTTTTAGGTAGGGCCACTTGTAGATCAGCACACTAAGGCTGTGAGTCTACTTAACCGGACTTTAACTGTCCCCGTTCCTTTGCGATCTTTTTATACCCCGGTCTACGATATCTAGAACATTTTTGTAAAATCGACTCACTGCCTATACTGGCAAGAATAATCCAGAAGCCACTTGAGATACATAGTACTGCTACTCGCCGCTAGATGGCGTTAGTGTCTCGAACATTCTAGATTTCTGTCGAAATTTCTCGACGTACTTCACTAAGCGGCTGGCGTAATAATAATAATGTTTACTTCTGATATTCTGTTCATAAATACAATTTAAATTTTCATTAAATATAAGGACTTAAAAACATGCGCCTCTTTGCTGTGAAAAAAAAAAAAACAACTATCACAGTTGTTTAATCTGGAATGGTAAACCCTCGTGTGTGAAAAATGAAAAACTTACATGAGTGTGAAATACATTGCATGTTGAACCTATTTGTAGTGCGATAAAAGCCAGTTTTTGAGGAAGTGTATTGAAAAATTATAATCGCTACTAGCTTCTGCCCGTGACTTCGTTCGCGCAAGAGGGATTTCCTGCGTAAATCCCGATCGTCTGAGAATTTCGGGATAAAAAGTAGCCTAAGTGTTAGACTCGAATGTTTACTCTCTCCATCCTCACAAACTTTCGCATTTATAATTTTAGTAAGATATATTATATACCGGTATTGAAATCTTCGTGACAACACTGAAATAGGGAAATAAACTTCTATTTATGCGTGTGTTAAAAGAGGAAGGGTTATGTTGTTATTTAACTATATGTATATGAAGTCTAAGATTTGCTGTTTAAAGTTTATAATTTAAGTAGATTCGTTAAATAACACGTTAGTTTATTCTAAGGAAATAATATACAACGTGTAACGGAAACCCCATATCTATCCAAAAGGACTGAAGACAAAATCTGGTATGGAGTCTCTATGCAAAGTTTCAGCTCAAAATAAGTGACTCACAGAATTGACCCCAAATAATCGGTTTCATATGTTTCTTGAATACCAACAATAACAAACGTGTCAGATCACTATGAGGGTCATCACTTTCCACGTCCCTTGCCAATAAAACGATAATTCTCTTCGTTCTTCTTAATTTGAAAAATTCGGTCTCTGGTATCAATGTATTGAAATTTCTAATAAGCACCACACATGTAGACATAGAATTACAAAACCCTTGCCATATGCCTAGTTTGTTATCATACAAAGAAGCCGTGCACCCGGTATGTATATACCCTTTAAATTACACGTTGCATATATATGTATATATAATATAAAACACCCTATTAATTTGCATAATTATACACAATTGTAAGAAAATAGTAAACAGGTATACTTATCTTAATTTATTGATCCGCAACACATAACACTATTACTGATCTACTTGTGTCCTGCTTGACTGATCGCCAATGACTGTGTCAGTGTGTCTTGCTTAGGCGAGACAACGATTTCCCCACTACTCTATACTTACAACCGGAAACAACTGTTTAAATGATGTTTAGTTAATAACGACTAGTAAAGTATTTAGGTTAAAAATACATGACTTGCCTAAAATGAAAAATTTATATTAAACTGATAATAATTGAATAAGTAAGTATTCTAATATAAATAAAATATCAGTCACTGATCAAGTTTTAAATATCAAATCAAATTAACTTAAATCGAAGAAACACATATTAAATGTCAGACTAACCTTAAACAAATAATTGAGATACCTATATAGACCACAGAAAAACAATATTCTACCAAGTGTGTAGTGGAAGTTACATTCACTTAAACCTGTTTAATATATATGTTCATAGCAGGTATTGGTCTATTTATCATTTTTGCCATTTTAACATTTTGTACGATGTTGTGGACGAATTTTAACATTTAACATACATAATCTCCCTATAAGGGTTCCATCGCGGGGATATAGCCCTCTTTGTAAATAAAAAAAAACTTTTTAACAAAAAATAAAACCGACTTCCCAAAAACACACTGCAAAGTGAAAAATAACTATAATTTCGGTAGTCGGTGTCTTTATTTTTGTTCAAATTTTCTTTTTTGACACCGCCTTCCACAATTAAAGTTATTTAATTATACATAAAAAAAAAGAAAAAAGTTCATGACGAACTGAGAACCTCCTTCTTTTTTGAAGTCGGTTAATAAGTCATCATCATTCTCTGCTTAGCCTTTTCGCAACTTAATTGTTAGTAACGAGAAATTCTCGCCAACAAACTTTATAGTTTGACGAGTAAAACATTATCCATACTAATATTATAAATGCGAAAGTAACTCTGTCTGTATGTTACTTTTTCACGCCTAAACCGCTAATCCGATTTAGATGAAATTTGGCATGGGAATAGTTTAGGACCCTGGAAAGGACATAGGATAGTTTTTATCCCGGAATTCCCACGGTATCAGGAATTACGCGGGAAAAAACTCCCCCTAGCTAGTTATTTATAAAACAAAAGGAATACTCCAGAATATTGAATAAAATAAACTATGTTAGGTTCGGCTTCCTGTCTTATAGAGTGCAACTGAGTATTAATGTTTTACATGGAGCGTCTACCTATCTGACCTCCACAACCCAGTAACTGGGTAACACGATACCCCTTGGCCAGACCAGTACCGGAAAATGTGTTATACGTGTATATGTGTTTGACGGGCCTGTTGGTATAGTGGTCAGTGGCCCTGACTGCTATGCTCAAGGTCGTGGGTTCGATTACCACCCAGGACAAATGTTTGTGTGATGAGCACGATCATTTAATAATAATATAATAATGGGCTATCGGTTGAGAAGAGGAGGTATATCCCACCTCCTTTACATGGATGATTTGAAACTCTTTGCCCCCAACAACTTGCAACTGATGGAACTACTGAAGGTAACTGAAACTTTCAGTAGTGCCATCAAGATGGAATTTGGTATGGACAAATGTGCAATCATGCATGTAAAACGAGGAGAGATTATGGAATCTGAGGGAATTCAACTTTCACCTTAGATCTCTCTGCTTAACCGAAACTTATAAGTATTTGGGTATGTCGGAAGCTTTGGGCATTAATGTTGCTGACATGAAGCAATCGCTGAGGGAGCGCTTCTTTGGCCACCTGACAAAGGTATTAAACAGCCTTTTGTCGGGAGGAAATAAGGTGCGCGCTTTCAACGGTTGGGTCATGTATTCTTTCGGCATACTCAAATGGACTCAAACCGAACTGCTGTGTAATTCTGTAAGACCTCATTCTAAACTTCGAATCTGAATCCGCTGTGAGTTTATTGATTGGCATTCTAAAAACTCGGTTGTGAATTCGAATTTACACTAGCGCTACCCTTGCGAGCGTGTCAACGAGTTGAACTAAAGATTTTGACAGATAAAGTATGAGATGACGTGAGAAGTGGCATTCGGTAAGGTAATTCCTCCGTCACTTCGACGCTGTTTACAGAATGCAAAATCAAGGTCACTTTGAACCATAAGCGAAGTGACAGTGAATAGCTATGTGAGATGCGAGTTGTTGTTCGAATTTTACAGAATCGACGTACTGGACGCCCTGGATAGGAGGGTCCGTACACTGCTAACCGCAAATCGGATGCATCACCCACGATCATCGGTGATGAGACTGTATATCCCGCGGAAATGTGGAGGTCGAGGCTTTTTAAATGCCAAAACTCTCCGCGTAAACAACCGCGAGATTTGCAGTCTCAGGGAATATTTCCTTAAAGCCGATGTGGGTATGCACCGAGATGTGATTGCAGTGGACAAGGGACTCACACCGCTGACTATGGCTAAAGAGAACTGGCACAAACCTGTTATACTTACCCCAGATGACCGCAAAGAGGTATGGAAAAGCAAGGAACTTCATGGTCGCTACTATCGGGCTCTTTATGGGTCCGATGTAGATTTGACAGCTTCTGTTGCCTGGCTACGCTTCGGGGATCTCTTCAGAGAAACTGAAGGTTTTGTCTGTGCAATTATGGACGAAGTTATCTTGACGAATAATTACCGGAGACATATTATAAAGGACGGGACGATTGACGTGTGTCGGGCATGCCATCGTCCTGGTGAGTCCATCAGACATATTGTCTCCGGTTGTTCTCGTCTAGCTAAACGGCGAGTACTTGCATAGACACAACCAAGTAGCCAGAATTATCCACCAGCAACTTGCTTTGAAATACAAACTTGTTGATTCTGAGTTACCGTATTACAAGTATGTGCCCGTCCCAGTTCTCGAAAATGACCATGTCACGTTGTACTGGGATCGGTCTATCATCACTGATAGGACTATTGTTGCCAATAAGCCTGATATAGTGGTGATAGACCGATTAGTGCGCCGCGCAATGATAATTGATGTTACCATCCCACATGACGAGAATCTCGTGAAAGCTGAGAAAGAGAAACACATTAAGTATCTCGACTTAGCTCATGAGGTTGTTGACATGTGGGATGTGGACTCGGCTGTCATTGTGCCGATTGTCATATCATTCAATGGGCTGATAGCTAAAAGCTTCGACGACCATCTGTCGAAGCTGGCTTTGCATAGCTGGATAAAGGGCCTGATACAGAAGGCAGTTCTCCTCGATACAGCTCGTATTGTGAGGAGGTTCCTTTCTCTGGAGTCCTAACCACCGGTAGCTTGGACCCCGTTCCCGATACCAGTGGACTGCCATTTTTTAAATTTTTTAATGTTTTTTTATTGTCACTTTTTTATAGAAAAATATTTAAAAATGTAATTTTTGAGAGGTATATAAAATAAAGGAGATAATAATAAATTTATTTCACTAAAAAATGTTTCATACACAATCACAAAGTAGTTTACAGTCTTATTATACAGATACAGCGCCTAATGGTACTTCATGATTTTTGAGAACCTCTGCATCCAAACTAGGTGGTAACCTGTATCTCGGAATACAGCTTATTCCCTCTTAATAAATACACAATTGAGTACAATAAGCCTTAAAAAAAAATCTAAATAATAATGTTACTTGCCATTTTGTGCTTTTGGTGTGTGATTGTGTACGGTAATTGAATGTATGTGCATAGTGCACAGCTAGGTGGTGTGAAAGTGATGGTGCATGTGTATGCGTTTGTGTTTGTGTGTGCGTGTTAGTGTGTGGGTGTGTGTGATATTTGTTTAAAAGTAGTAAGTAACGTGAGTAATGTGTAAATCTAAACCGGAATATTGAAAATATTTTCAGTTTCCTCATATGAGAGGCCCAATAAATATTCCTGAACTTTTCTCTTGCAGTTTGACTTATTTAAAGAATAAATTTTAATAATGGTATTTATTTTATTATACACGTATGGAGCAATGAAAACATAAAACCTTTTAATAAATGTAGTCATTGGAAAATGTTAACGGACACATACTGCATGGTTTCTGCGTTTTGAAGCAATGTTTAAATCATAATTATGTGAGATCTGCGTGCTGTTTAAGTAAAATACTTTGTATAAACAATTGGCGTACGGTAAGGACTTGACATAATTGGTAAAGCTCTGCAGTAGGATAGAGGATAGGCCTGAAATTGATTATCTTCAAAACTGCGCGTTGGGCTATTTCAAGATTTATTAACGTGGTTTTCGCAGCTCCTCCACAGCACGTTATGCAGTATGTAATGATAGACTGGCATATCGAAAGGTAGATTTGCTTCAACAGAATTGAGTCAGCAACATGTCTGAGGGTTTTAAAAACGTAGATTAGTTTACGTACACGAGCACAAAGGAGTTTAATATGATCTTTAAAGTTAAGGTGGCAGTCTATTGTGATGCCTAAGTACTTTATACTATTTACACGTTCCAGCGATGTGCATGTGCAACTCACACCGGCAGCACAGTTATGTGATACAATGTGGTAATTGTTGTAATTAGTTCCAGCGAGTTGACGGATACTGAAAGCTATGTATTTTGTCTTATCTGCGTTTAACGTCAAAATATTGTCACGAAGCCATTTTCTTACAACATCGTAACCCTTTTGAGCAGTACTAAAGACCTCATTCCAACTATCGGCGCAGAAGGAGAGAGCAGTGTCGTCTGCGTAGGAGATGATCTTGCCTTGGGGTAGCTCGAGGTTACATAAATCGTTAATGTAGACGAGAAATAGAGTTGGGCCTAAAATACTGCCCTGTGGTACCCCATAGTCGACAGCAAGGTCATCACTTGTGTAATTACCGACTCGTACACATTGTTTTCGCCCAGTGAGATAGCTCTCGAAGAGTTTAAGCTGAGTGCCCCTAACCCCAAGTCTTTCAAGCTTATGTATAAGGATCGAGACAGAAATCGTATCAAAGGCTTTACTCAGGTCAAGGAAAATGGACAGGCATTTTTTTCCTTTATCCAGGTTTGTACTGATGTAATTAGTAAGCATATGTACTGCCCCTTCAGTAGATTTTCCTCTGCGGAAGCCAAATTGTTTATTTGACAATAAATTATATTGTTCAAGATAGTGTACTAGTCTATTATTTAATATTTTTTCTAATAACTTCGATAGCGCGGGCAAGATTGATATTGGTCTATAATTACTAATAAGATTTCTGTCACCAGCCTTATGTATAGGGCGCACTTCAGACTTCTTTAGATGGTCGGGACAGAAGCCGCTGTCAAGACAAGCATTAAAAATAAATGTAAGAGGGGGAACAAAGGCTAAAGCTAAGGTTAAGCTAAGAATAAAGGCTAAAGGCTAGGGAATATTATGCTTTAGGATTTTGTCCGAGATTTTGTCCCATCCTACAGCAGAATCAGCTTTCAAGCCAAGAATAAGGCGTTGGATCTCACCTTCAGATACGCTCTCCATCACAAATGAGTCACACTGAGAGAAACTGGCCGATAAAATACCATCAACTGATCTAGGTGTTTGAATCTGGTGAGATAGAATACAGTCCTCAGCTAATTTCCTGCCTACGTTGACAAAGTAGTGGTTGATCTCATTGACCGATAAATCAGGAGTGGAGTGTAGTTTTAAGAGCTCTTCAGAAGTATTTTTGTCCTTAGTAGTATTGGTAATTGTTTTGATGGTCTGCCATAAGGATTTGCGGTCATTTTTAACTACTTCGATTAGAGATTTTTCTTAAGCCCGTTTCACTTTTTCAACCGACGACAAAAAAGGAGGAGGTTATCAATTCGACGCGTATATATTTTTTTTTTTAAATATGGTCATCGATTACTCGAAGACGGCTGAACCGATTTGAAAAATTCTTTTTTTGTTTGATAGGGCATACTTCGAAATTGGTACCATTTGTCACCAAATCAGGATCTAATGATGGAATCCTGGAGAAATCGAGGGAACTCTTCAAATATTATAGGCACACCTATGGCGTTTTGGGTATTTCTTATAGTACCTTGTACAGTTGCTCTCAAAAAGTACCATTTGGGGAAGTGGAACTGATGATGAAGACCACATGTGGCCGCCGAAACTACGCAATAATAAGTATTTCATGGATTGCGGATTACTTGAATATGGATGTTAAGCACTTTATGCTCGTCACAATGCATATGGTGATGTATATCTGATGGTGAAGTACCAGGAGAACTCCTCAAAAATGTTATAAGTAGTTGACATTTAGGCTCTTGTAACTAGGCAAATTAAAAATCAACCAACTAAAAAGAGTGAAATAAAAACTTTTTACCAAAAAATTAAACCGACTCCCAAAAAACACTGCAAAGTGAAAAATAACTATTTCGGAAGTCGGTGCCAAAAACGAAAATACAAAACTAAAGACACCGACTACCGAAATTAAAGTTATTTTTCACTTTGCAGTGTTTTTTGGGAGTCGGTTTAATTTTTTGGTAAAAAGTTTTTTTAAGAATAATGTTGCAATAATTTCTGTAACGCACGTATGTTATTCTCAAAACATCATTTTCTGGCGACATTCTGGATTCATTATGCAGCTTATCTCTATTTTTCATACAGCGTAATAGTCCGTGCGTTATCCAAGGCTTGATGATTTTTTTACGCCTTGATAGTGTTATAATTTTTGTATTTTCCTCTAAAACTGCTTGAATATTGGTAATTAGGTAATTTATTGCAAACGAAGGATCACAAGATGAGTAAATGGGGCTTAGGTCAATAGCTGATATAGCTAATTTTAATGTTTCTATGTCAATTTTTGGAATAGTAGTGGTTGCATAATGGCGAGGTCTTACGAAATCAATGCATGTCAATACGGGATAGAGATCAGTCAGGTTAGTACGGGGAATAATTGTGAGCATGGGTAACTGCGACTTAATCAGTACGTGGTCGAGACATGTTCCACTGGCTTCGCGTGTTATATTTGTGTGGGCTGGTAGCAGTCCGTGAGATGCAGTTAGAGCTAAATAACGTTCACCAGAAGAGTCAATTTTATCAAGATTTATAGGAATATTAATATCACCGACTATCAACACATTTTTGAAAGCTGAAACTTTTAAGAGGATATTATGTAACGATACAAGGAATGAATCAATATTTTTGACAGAAGGTGAGCAATAGATGCAAATAATTGCAGTGTGTTGATCACATAAAATTAGCAAACAGTTTCCATCTTCAAACTGCGACTCTTGTGTTGTGAAATTAAGGTTGTCTTTGAAATAGACAACCACTCCATCATTTTGTCTACTATTATTTTTTGTAGCAGAGAAACAATAGCCTGGTAGTTTGGGTAAGACCGAAGTAGTAGAAATCCAGCATTCCGTTAGAACCAGTACGTCGCATTCAATTTTAAGTCTAGTCAGCATAAGTTCTAAGCCTGGCATATTACAGTTAATACTTCGAATGTTCTGTGTGAGAACAAGTAAGCGCTTAGATTGGGAATGCGGAATTATTTTGTAACAATTATCAATGTCACATGTAAATGTCTTCAAAATAGTTACGTTATCGATCGCTGAGGATAGTTCATTTATGTTATCGAATGTTACTATAAAGGGATAATAGGGCCTGTAATAGGAGAGATATATTCATATGAGAAGAGAACGGGCTGACAGATTTTTTTTGGATGAGGGTGAGAGCCGTAAACTGCGAGATAAAAGAATATATTAACAAACCGGTACTTACTTCAGTTAACTCTTGTTTTGTGTTATGTATTTGTGTATGGTGATATTGGAATTGCGGTGTATTAAATGTACGGTATAGAGTGAAATGTGTGACGAGTTTTTCAGAATGAATTTGACTTAACATGTGTATTACATAACGGATAGTTCAAGCAAAATAAAGTAGTTTTACAACTATTAATACAAAATATAAAAGAGACACGCAACATTGGATAAGAGAGACAAAGTGATTTTGATGGCCTCGTTTAACAGATATATAGACCAGCAGCAATAGTCATATAGCGTCTTTAAGTCTGATTCTGTATTGATTCTCGTAGCGGGTTGGCCCTCTTGCTTGCGAATGAAGATCCTGCCATAAGAAGTCCAGCAATATTGTAGGTTATTAGTCCTAGCAAAATCTCTAGCGAGGAAAAATAACCTCTTTTTCATATATGTCAGATGTTCAGACATAAAAATAGAGTTTGAAGGGCCATCGAGCCCTATATCAGTAGTGGTTAATCTTTTGTCTTTGTGGCTTTTATTGTAGATCTTGTAAGCCTATAGAATATAATCTTTCTTAATTATCGTAGTTAGAGCGACCACTATAGTATTGACATTGTTATTTGAGCGAATTTTGGGCTTTAGGCGGTAGATATCTCGTATTTCTGACTTTTGAATGTCAATGTCTAGAGTTTTGCCGGTACTCATAACAATATCAGAAAGAGACGATTTGCTTTCTCCTTTTTTTTCTGGGATATTCCTTATTTCAATACAAGACGACTTGCTAAATACATAGAAATTCTCTACTTTTTCTTCCCGGCTCTGTACATGGGCCATTTTATCAACATTTTCAGTCTCAAGCTTACGGAGTTTCGCTTTCATCTCGTCGTACTCCTCAGACACAAAAAGTATGGTCTTTTGGAGTTCACAGTAATGTTCTTTTATCTCTGTTACTGTAGCAAGAAGTATATTATACTTTACTTCCTGTTGCTCAGTGAATTCTTGAAACATTGTTTTAATTTCGCTCATGAATGTGGTAATATCATCTCCATGTTGATATTTTAGCTTAAAACGTTGTGTTTTATTACTACTGGGTTCTGAGGAAGGCACAACTGATGAGTGTAAGTCAGGTTCGGAGCTGTAAATTGGATCAGAGGGTGTTTTCGGAGGCGTTCTTTTAAGTGGAATTTTTAAAGAAAAATAATAAAAGAGTCAACTCAATCTGTTTGTTTAAGTTTGTTTATCGCTTCTAAACTCGCCAACTTGATCGCTAAACCCAAAAATACAACAAAAAGAACTGCAGTACACGGAATCCGAACTTGCGACCACTTGTTACGCAGTCTTATGTAGTACCACTAGACCGAGTTGCGATAATTACGTGGCATGAAAAATAAGTTCTGTACCGAGTTTGACTTTCGGAAAGTTGAGGGTATGTCGATCCTTTTTTGTACGAGGTCACAGTTTTCAACAGTAAACACGTTTAACACTTATTTTATAAAATTGTTTTTTCGATTTATCTTTAACACAGGAACGTATCTATTGTTTGTTTAGCACTGTTTTATGAGTAGAGTTTTATGCACAGATCGGTTAGAGTCACACGTACAAAAACACAGTATTTTTCGTATATATGATTTTAAACGCACAGAGATGGCACGTAGGCGACTGACTCACTCGGGACCGCGTGGGGGGATTCGACTTGTTCTTTGTCTGGGTGTAATTTATCTATAACATGTATGTATTTAAAAATATATATGTATGTTTATCAGTTGTCTAGTACTCATGCCACAAGCTCTGCTTAGTTTGGCGTTGTGTGAAAGTGGTGGAATATTATTATTATTTCCTTTATTCAACACATATCTCAAAAATTACATTTTTAAATATTTTTCTATAAAAACTTACAAAAAAAAACTTTAAAAATATAAAAAATGGCAGTCCATCGGTGTCGGGAGCAGGGTCCAAGCTACCGGTGGTTAGGTCTCCAGAGAAAGGAACCTCCTCACAATGCGAGCCGTATCGAGGAGAACTGCCTTCTGTATCAGGCCCTTTATCCAGCTGTGCAACGCCAGCTTCGACAGATGGTCGTCGAAGCTTTTAGCTATCAGCCCATTGACTGACATGACAATCGGCACAATGACAGCCGAGTCCACATTCCACATGGCAACAACCTCATGAGCTAAGTCGAGATACTTTATGTGTTTCTCTTTCTCAGCTTTCACGAGATTCTCGTCATGTGGGATGGTAACATCGATTATCATTGCGCGGCGCACTAATCGGTCTATCACCACTATATCAGGCTTATTGGCAACAATAGTCCTGTCAGTGATGATAGACCGATCCCAGTACAACGTGACATGGTCATTTTCGAGAACTGGGTCGGGCACATACTTGTAATACGGTACCTCAGAATCGACAAGTTTGTATTACAAAGCAAGTTGCTGATGGATAATTCTGGCTACTTGGTTGTGTCTATGCAAGTACTCGCCGTTAGCAAGACGAGAACAACCGGAGACAATATGTCTGATGGACTCACCAGGATGATGGCATGCCCGACACACGTCAATCGTCCCGTCCTTCATAATATGTCTCCGGTAATTATTCGTCAAGATAACTTCGTCCATAATTGCACAGACAAAACCTTCAGTTTCTCCGAAGAGATCCCCGAAGCGTAGCCAGGCAACCGAAGCTGTCAAATCTACATCGGGCCCATAGAGAGCCCGATAGTAGCGACCATGAAGCTCCTTGCTTTTCCATACCTCCTTGCGGTCATCTGCGGTGAGTATAACAGGTTTGTGCCAGTTCTCTTTAGCCATGGTCAGCGGGGTGAGTCCCTTGTCCACTGCAACCACATCTCGGTGCATACCCACATCGGCTTGAAGGAAATATTCCCTGAGACTGCAAATCTCGCGGTTGTGGAGAGTTTTGACGTTTAAAAAGCCTCGACCTCCACACTTCCGCGGGATGTACAGTCTCATCACCGATGATCGTGGGTGATGCATCCGATTTGCGGTTAGCAGTGTGCGGACCCTCCTATCCAGGGCGTCCAGTTCGGTTTGAGTCCATTTGAGTATGCCGAAAGAATACATCAACACCGGCATGACCCAACCGTTGAAGGCGCGCACCTTATTTCCTCCCGACAAAAGGCTGTTTAATACCTTTGTCAGGCGGCCAAAGAAGCGCTCCCTCAACGATTGCTTCATGTCAGCAATATTAATGCCCAAAGCTTCCGACATACCCAAATACTTATAAGTTTCGGTCAAGCAGAGAGATCTAAGGTGTATGGAGTCTGAAAGTTGAATTCCCTCAGATTCCATAATCTCTCCTCGTTTCACATGCATGATTGCGCATTTGTCCACACCAAATTCCATCTTGATGGCGCTACTGAAAGTTTCAGTTACCTTCAGTAGTTCCATCAGTTGCAAGTTGTTGGGGGCAAAGAGTTTCAAATCATCCATGTAAAGGAGGTGGGATATACTTTGACCTCCTCTTCTCAACCGATAGCCCAGGCCTGAGTCCTCTAACATTGTGCTTAGAGGATTCAGGGCCAAGCAAAACCAAAGTGGACTCAAACTGTCACCCTGAAATATTCCCCGTCTGATCCATATAGGCTCATCATTCCCTCGGATCGGTCGACATCCTGGATAGCGAAGTACCGTCTTCCATTGCCTCATACATGACTCAAGGAAGGTGCGTAGAGTTGGATCTATTTTGTAAAGCTCTAGCACCTTCATGAGCCAGGTATGAGGAACAGAGTCATAGGCTTTTTTGTAGTCTATCCAGCATGTTGATAGATCTTTGCGGGATCGACGAACCTGTTGGCTAATGGCCATGTCAATGAGGAGTAGCTCCTTAGTGCCACGGGACCCTTTCCTACATCCATTCTGAGAAGCGGACATAATTGAGTTGCACTCAATGTGCATATTTATTTTCACTCTCAGAATGGACGTAAGAACCTTATAGACCGTAGACAAACAAGTAATCGGTCTATAGTTTTTGGGTTCCATGGGACTACCACTCTTATGCAGCAGGTGGGTACAGCCAGTCGTAAGAAACTCTGGTAGAGACCCAGCCTCTAAGGATGCCTGGAATTGAGAAGCCAAAAGCGCGTGCGAGCTGCTATACCACTTGAGCCAGAAGTTGTGCAGTCCATCCGGTCCTGGAGACTTCCAGTTTGGTAACGGATGAACTGCTTTGGCTACATCAGACTTATTGATGGTTATTTTATCCATTTGTGGTATAGCTTCACATACGCGTTCAACTTCACGCATCCAGTCACCCTCAACATGACAGACGGGTACCGACCAGATGTTGCGCCAGAATAAATTCGTGGCGGTATCATCCGGGCGGCACACGTCAGTCACATTTTGATTGGGTCGCTCCCAAGCTCTGTATACCCACCTCTCATCGCTCTGGAACATGCGATTCTGTGAGTACCGTTCAACCCGCCGCTTAAACCGTCGGATACGGCTTGCCCATGCACAAATTTTCTGCTTCAGGAAGTCAATGCGCTCCGTAATGTGGGGTGTGTATTGTCGAGGGCTGATTCCAGTCCCCGAGAAAGCCCGCCGTATAAAACGCATAACACGTGGGCGTGCATTGCCTTCCTTGAAGCAGTATAGTTTGCCGATGAGTGTTCTGGCCTCATTGATACGCCTCTCAATCCTATACTGCCAGGCTGGTACAGCAGGTTTTGGTCGAATAGCTTCGTCGTTATTAGGGAATTTAACGTTAGCTAAGCGACATGCTGCAACAGCCCCGCAATACAGGATTGAGTGCGTATCAACAAGGTTTTCGCTGCTCTCAAAAATGTTCTCAAGCAGCGAGTCCAAAGCACACACCAGCGCCCTATTTTTTTTGTGCATAGGTAACCGTAGTAACCGGGGTCTAAGTTCCGGCGGAGCTGATCTATACTCGCGAAGCGCATCCTCCAGTGCGCTCCTCAGTCGATCGTTGCATTGGCTACTTACCGTGACAACCCTATCATCTAGCTCATTATTATGACTATAGAGCCGCGATGTCATTGCGCTACTAGTGGGCGCTTGTACCACGGCTTGTGTCGGGGACGAGATGATATGGTTGCTCAGTACCTCTGAGCGCAGCCTATCAAGTGTTGCGTCATCCAGCCTGTGGCTACGCTGGATGACCCGCACCTGATCCGACAGTCGTTGGGCCGAGACGTTGACAGCTGGTTCTAGGTCCTGGAACAGAGACAGCATCCTGACACGATACGCAGTGAGGTTAGTTCCCCCCTCTGTAGACCCATAATATGCGCGCATGACGTTTTCGTTTGTGGACTGAGTCCATCTCATGCGCTGCACACCACCGGCAGCGGGGACCCGACTCGGGGCCGGTTGGCTCCTAAGTCCCAGGCTGTTCGGTGGCCGGCCTCTCCCCTGCCGACGCACAGGTGTTGGCGACGTCGGCGGAGAGAAATACTCGTCGCTCGAGCTCGACGCGGCTGCAGCCGCCGGTGACATTGGTAATCCTAAGTCCGGCGGCGGCGAGGCGGAGCTGAGCGACAGGTCCGGGGATGGTGGGCGTGCACGTCGCGAAGCTGCTCTCGTTAGCATCATCCAAGTTTTGTTTGTTTACATTATTTCTATTTCTCGCATTTTTTCATTATTGGTGACAATGACAGAGGATTTGACAGTTGCCGATGGAATATTTTTCTTCATTTTCATTATAATATTGGTGGTTTTTTAAGTTGATATTATTTTTCTTGGTTCAATCGGTCCTCTTTTCGTATAAGTTGAAAAATTTGGGTGGGGAAAACGTATCACAATTTTTTGCGGATTTATTTTGTACGAACAGAAAACAAAACTTGATTTGACGGCTAGTGTTGCCAGCTTATTTATTATTATTATTATTTCCTTTATTAAACACATTTCTCAAAAGTTACATTTTTAAATATTTTTATATAAAAAACGTACAATAAAAAAACATTTAAAAATATAAAAAATGGCAGTGCACCGGTGTCGAGAGCAGGGTTATTATTATTATTATATACAAAAACCAAGAATTTTTGCCCGACCTGAGAATCGAACCTGAGACGTCATGCTCATCAGTCGCCCTTGTGACCAATGAGGCAGTTTCTTTATAAATAAGTATACAATGTGTAATAAAAACCCCATATATATCCAAAAGGGCTGAAGACAACATCTGGTATGGAGTCTCTATTCACAGTTTCAGCTCAAAATAAGTGGCTCAAAAATCGAGTCCAAATTATCAGTTTTATATTGTCACGCCAGTCGCTTAGTGAAGTACGTCGAGAATCTTCGACAGAAGTCTAGAATGTTCGAGACACTAACGCCATCTAGCGGTGGGTAGCAGTACTGTGTATCTTAAGTAACTGTGTTAATTTTTATTGTGTGTTGACTTAATTAAAGTGTTAATTTTGGTCTAATTAGTGTTAATTATTTCTATCCCGAACTCCAGCTCGTAACAATATGTTTCTTGAATACCAATCTTAGCAAACGTGTGCACTACGAGGTTCAATAACTTTCCACATCACGTGCCAATAACACGATAATTCTTTTTATTCTTGCGTCTTATAAAAATTCCGTCTTTGGTATCAAATGTATTGAAAAGAGATTGACAGTCTTTGTATGGGAATTGGACCAAGTGTTGCCCAGAATAAAAATATAGTGCATAATGTTCCTTAAGCTAACACTAGTCAGTAAACCAAAGCGCATCAAAATCTGTCCCAGGAGTCATGAAAAAAAAAAGCTTTTTCGAGGGAACTATTTATTGGTGAAAAATGAACTTATTAATAATAATATATTTTTTTTATTCAGAATAGGCTCGCGTTTTACCACCACCTCACCTGCAATCACTGATGACAAGTGATTATGTGGTCGAAGATGAAGCACGCTTACCTAAAAGTAACCTATTCACTCTTGATTTAAAGACCCGGTTGTAGCTATCTGGAAACACGGACTCCGGCAAGGAATTCCACTCCTTAGCCGTACTCACAAAGAAGGTATTCCCAAAACGTTTTGTGTGTATGGGTGGGATGTCCACGATGGCGCGTCGCTGTTTACCTTGTAGTCCGATGATGGAACGGGCTTGGCGGAATTAGACTGTGCAATTCCATGGCACACTCCCCGAAATGTAACCGATAGAAAACCGATAGGCTTGCAACTCGTCGTCGATATTCAAGGCTCTGGAGCTTTGACTCGAACAGTGCATCGTTGCCAATGAGTCTTTTGGCCCATTTCTCAATAGACTCTAGAGTATAGAAGTGCTTCTAGTTGGTCCTTGGCAGATCCATCCCAAAGATGAGAGCAGTACTCCATAGGTGACCGAACCTGGGCTTGATACAGATTGAACAGCTGTTCTGGTGTGAAGTACCGTCTCACCTTTGCTAGGATTCCCAACTTTTTTGCTGCTAGTTGAATCTTAGCCTCGACGAACGAACGGACCAAAATTGAGGGTGCAAGTTAGTGAAACCCCAAGAAGCTCAATCCGATCGGTTATAGCCACAGATACACCACGGAAAGTAGGAGCCGGTTGGAATTGTATTGTATTGTATTAGAAGGTACCGGGCATAAGCAGATCAATAATGTGCAGCAAGGATAAAGTTAGTAATTAACTACTAAATAATTGAATACAATACTTATTTCAATAATTGAATGCTTAATGACATTATTTTTCATCATCATAATCGTTAATGTGTTTATTATAATAAAAAAAAATGTTTTGAATCGTCGCCATCATCATCTACAATGATGAAAGGAAGAAGGAAGAGAATGGTCTCTCCCTCACGCGTTCAGCCTCCTCCTTCGCTAGTATGACTGGTTCACCGAAGGAGGCGACCGATTCTCATTTTCGTTCACCCCGCACCATGGTCTGGACAAAGGACGGGCGCGAGAGGTCACCACGAGGACACGGTGGTACTCTGCCTAAGCGGGACACACATCCTCCATATTCCCCACCGTGTCCTCCGGATGGTCCTCACAATGACGACACCCGGGCGTATCCTGCCGCTGTATTCGAAACAGGTACCCCCCGAAACAGTCCGGTAAGCACCTGCTTCAGGCAGAAGGTGAATGTCATGGCCTCTGTCAAGCCCCTCCTCAAAGTGGGGAATTACCGCCGCGATTGCGGCGTGCCTTGCCCTCGGTTGCGATAGTCACTCTTCCCATGCTACCATCGTGCCGTGGCTACCACCTCCTAAATACCAAACTAGGCACTTAATGTGCGCACAACATCTTATCGTTTGCCGACCCATGAAACATGAGCAAAAATAGTTTTTATGCACTCTAGTCCACGATCACGATTGTCCCCATCATTTAATGTATAGCAATGGTAGATTCTTGATGATGAGTGTCTCATCATCAGATCCTCACTTGATGACAATGGGACCACCTCCGAATCCTCCACACTCTTTCAAACAAAAAAAGAATTTTCCAAATCGGTTCAGCCGTCTTCGAGTAATCGCTGAACATATTCATACAAACATAAAAAATATATACGTGACGAATAGAGAACCTCCTCCTTTTTGGAAGTCGATAAATACAACAAAATCCCTTGGTCACACCATAACTTGAGAACGACTCAGCGAATTTCATTATTTTTAAGATTTCTTATACTTTGTAGAAAGTTTTTACGTTAGATTTTTTTTTTTTAATGCTAAGAAAAATAGAAACTTTGTATGTATGGTTTTTCTTCAATCACGCAAAAATGACTTACGGGATTTAGACATACTCACCTTCTTACGTTACTACTTATCCCGAAAAAAATTCGATGCGAATTTAACTTAATCGCAGGAAAGAGCTAATTATTAATTAGCTATTTACCCGACTACGCGACGTGTATCCTTCTATGTTTGTACCTATGTCGCATTGAAGAGGCCAAACGCGTACGCTGATTTTTTATGTTACTTATCTTTTGAAAATAAATATCGTAGGAAAAAACAAGTATAAATATAATTGAGCTTTTACACGTGCCATAGATCAAACGAAGGTCGACTTCAAAATAATAATAATTAAAAAATGACGAACAAGGAAGGTTGCCAATGTAGGTAGTATTTTAATGTTACTTTTCTAGGTAAAACAAAAAATATTCTGTCGTTTAAGTTTACAATTTTTCCACATAACTATCTTTACATACTATAAAAAGAAGGCCCCCTTTCGCTTCTGATTGTCTGTATGAAAGCGATAAACTCAAAAACTACCGGACGGATTTCTGTACAATTTTCACCATTAGATAGTGTGATTACATAGAAAGGTTTACCTTTATAATTTATTATTGTTTCTTTTAAATTGGATGAAATACGGTGATATAAGTTCTACTTGTCAGAAAAAATTAAGCCAATCGGGAGCTTTCATCGGAATTTCTGCCAAAACCTTTTGAGTTCTAACAAAACAATGTATGGTGGGATTGTTGTTCTTTTATAGATCTACAAAAAGTCTGCGATGGCATATATCAATCTCCTAAGGATAACCCACAATAACCATTTTTTTCTTCTACAAATTACAATAAAATGATGGGTTATTGACGATGCTATTTTTAACCGACGAAAAAAACGGAGGAAGTTATTAAGTCGATGCGTATATTTTTTTAATGTATGATCACTGAGTACTCGAAGACGGCTGAACCGATTTGGAGAATTCTTTTTTAACAGTGTAGTTTTCTTCCTTACCCTATTAAATACGTTAGATACATTGAGCATTTAATGTAGACCGAAATTAAATTATATCAATAAAATAAATATCTTATGAATTATCACAAAATAAAAATTACGAGAACTGAATAAGGCAAAGTACTAAAGCAAATTTTAATATAAACTCTATTACCCGAGCGAAGCCGGGCCGGGTCGCTAGTAATTATATTAAATTACTCTAATATGTACGAGCAAATATTGGTAATCATAAAATATATTATTCACTAGTCAATAAGAATAAGTAATTAAATTCATAATTCAGACATAATGTTAGATTTTTTAAATCAAATAAGAGATAGAATATTATTTTAATATTATTGGTAATACAAAAGAAATTCTGATATAGTATATACATATTTATTGGTAAAACACTAATAACGTCGCAGGACTGTATTACTAACGTCATAAATAACAACTTTTCTTCTTTTATTTATTTATAAAAACTTTTTATTTATTTATAACATAAAAACTTTATGCAACATAAAAGGTACAAATGCGGACTTAATACCTTAGGCATTCTCTACCAATCAACCATGGGTAGTGAAGAGATAACATGGCATGTGCATAAAAAATAAATTTACTAGATAATTAGGCCAACAGTTTTTTACATGTATAATATATAGATAACTAAAATAAACTTACATATATATTTATCATACTATAATATACTAATATATATGAATAAAAAGTATAATTTCTATGACTTTTAACATAACATTATGGTCTAAGATCCGACTGTAAAATGACCTTCACCGAGCTAATGGGTGAAAATTATTTTATATATATTTTTTTTATTTTATTATATTACTACCAAAAACAACGTGCGCTTGAGTCTATCGAGAAACGGGTGAAGAGACTCACTGGCAACGATGCACTGGTCGAGTCATAGCTCCAAAGCCTTGAACATCGACGATGAGTAGCAAGTCTATTGGTTTTCTATCAGTCAAATTTAAAATAAAAGTTACTGTCAAACAAAACCTATCAAACTAAACTCGAAATCTATTTCTTGTTACTTTTTTAAATGGAGTCACCACGCTAGGATTTTTTTCTATATCGTGGGTCACTCAACCCCGGAAAAAATATCTGTAGGCCATAAATACCTTTGTTCCGGTGCGGAAATCGAACCTGCAATACGCAGCGCAACAGCCATTCACCTAACAACTTCTAAAAAAGGATTCATCATCAATCTCTCAAAATCAAAACTAAAAAATTTTTAGCAAAAAATAGAACCGACTTCCATATCAAAACACTACAAAGCCAAAAATAACTTTAATTTCGGAAGGCGGTGTCAAAA
This sequence comes from Tholera decimalis, assembly GCA_943138885.2. Classification (NCBI taxonomy): domain Eukaryota; kingdom Metazoa; phylum Arthropoda; class Insecta; order Lepidoptera; family Noctuidae; genus Tholera; species Tholera decimalis. The sequence goes on from OW964568.2 coordinate 8,754,001, forward strand.
ACGAAAATATATACAAAACTAAAGACACTCAAGACACCTGCCGAAATTAAAGTTATTTTTGGCTTTGTAGTGTTTTGAGATGGAAGTCGGTTCTATTTTTTGCAAAAAAAAATTTTTCACGCTTTTTATTGGGTTGGTTTGTAATTTATCTAGTTACAAAAGCCATAATGTCAACAACTTACCACCTTTTATAAAATATTGCTTTTCCCTGTGCATAGCCGTTAATTTTTGAGGAGTTCTCCTGATATTTGACCATCAGCTCTACATCACCATATGTATTGTGACGAGCATAAAGTGTTTAACATCCGTACTCAAGTAATCGAATCGCAATCCACGAAATACTTATTATTGAGGAGTTTCAGTGGCCATCTGTGGTCTTCATTATCAGTTCAACTTCCCCAAATGGTACTTTTCGGAAGCAACTGCTCAAGGTACTATAAGAAATACCCAAAACGCTATAGGTGTGCCTATAATATTTGAAGAGTTCCCTCAATTTCTCCAGGATTACATCATCAGATCCTGATTTGGTAACAACGGGACCAACTAGAAAGTATACCCATTCAAACGCAAAAAGAATTTTTCAAAAAGGTCCAGCCGTCTCCGAGTTATGAGGTAACATACATAAAAAAAAATAAAAAATTTCAAGATGAATTGTAAACCTCCTTTTTTTGAACTCGGTTAAAAAGAGCTTTAATACTTTTTTTCGGGGGAAAATCATCAAATGTCTCCTCTCTCTCTGAATAGAGCAAAAGGGAGGGTCAGACTTCTACTGACTAAAAACCCACCATGTTCCTTCACTTACCCATGCGTTCCGGAGCTACGGTATCTGGTTAGAACATTACCTCAGCCTCAGGAGGCAATGACAATATCGGACTCCGATAATGATAAATGATCTTTATTTTGCAAACTGGTTATTAAATAACACTTTTACACGTCATTTTTTTCGTGAATATTAACTAGATAAGGCCGGTGTTTCCTAATTGACTACCCTGAGAAGAAACACCGAAACAAACTCAGGGGTCCGTCTCTCTGGAGGCGGTAGTCCTCGCACGCGTGCATAATTGGCGCGCAGAGGTGCTAAGCCGGGCTGAAACTCCGCTACCGCGGCAAGTCGCGGCTCAGCGGATAGAACTCCGGTGCGATCTCACGGCAGCATGGAAAGAGCGGCTGTCGCAACCGAAGGCTGGGCACGCCGCAATCGCGGCGATAAGTCCCCTCTTTGAGGAGTGGCTGGAGAGAGGCCACGACGTCCTCACCTTCCGCCTGACGCAGGTGCTGACCGGACATGGCTATTTAGGGAGGTACCTGTTTCGGATTCAGCGGGAGGACACGCCCGGGTGTCGTCATTGTGAGGACCACCTGGAGGACACGGTGGAGCATACGGTGGAGGTGTGCCCTGCTTGGGCAGAGCACCCAGCACGCAACACGCCAGAGCAGTCCTCGTAGAGGCGGTCAGCGGCGGTGACCTCTCGCGCCCTGCTCTGGTTCAGACTATGGTGCGGAGCGAGAGGGAATGGGATACGGTCGCCTCCTTCTACGAAGCAGTCATGCTAGCGAAGGAGGAGGCCGAACGCGCTAGGGAGAGGCAACTCTCTTCCTCGCGCCCCAGCACCCGCGCCGCGGGAGACGCCCCGGGCGTCGGGGATCACGAGCCGATTTCCGGCCACCGTAGGCGCGGGCCTGCGGACGGCGAGCAGGGGTCGCTCACCGTCCGGTAAGGACCAGGCTCGGGTCGGCGGCGCGTCGTGTTCCACGCGCGCCTCAAAGAGCGTCAGCCATTGCAGTCAGGGCCATTGCCTGCCGGGGTTTGCGGGAAAGTTCTGCCGAGTTACCGCGGCCCCGGAAATTTAGGGCAGCCGAAGGAACAGGGTAGGTTTTTAGTCAGTAGAAATCTGACACACCCTTCCGCTTGACCCAGAGCGGAAGAAGTCATACGATGATTTTCCCACCCCAAAAAACAAAAATAAAAACAAAAAAAAGGGGTCCGTCTCTTTTAAAGTAAATCTACACTGGTTTAATTATATGGGAACCTTGTAGGTTTCAGTCTGAGGTGGTCTTTTAAAGAAAAATGCTCACAGATTTGAGTGGGCCTGTCCATACAGTGCAAGCATATGTCAAGTGACGTATAGCTCAACTTAGAACAAGGAGCTTAACGATTTGACGAACAATACCTCGGTAAGGACGTTGGTAGTGGTTGGTTGGGTAGGCCGCAAAAAGCACTCAAACTGCCAGACAATCATGTTTAACTCGAATAAAAAAACCTACATAGTTCACATATTCACAATCGTTTATGAGGATTATGTAGATTAGTCTGTTAGTCTGAAATGGCCTTTTGAGCATAATTGAATTGAATACATTTATTTCAGACTACAAAATTGTCCATATAATGTTAGTAACAAAGGTCTTATAAACTATGTTAGTGTTCATGTCATTCTTGTCTATTCTCATACCAATAAAAATAAATAAAATCCAATAAAAAATCCAATTAATGTCAAAAAATAAAAAATAAAATAACAATAATATAGGCAGATAAACAAAAATAAAATAATTAAAAACATTGCGTCATCTCTTCACGTGAAGCTGAATAAGCTTTCCTAACACTGCAGACGACTCTGGCCTTTCTGATATCATTTTCAGAATTCCGTTGGCGCTCCCCCGGATCCTACACATCAGAGATGCTGCTTTTTTACGCATTATGACATAAAACTCGTCAACTCTTGCGTCAGCAAACATGCCTGAAGCGCTACAGAAACGTAGGAGGCCCACCAGAATTCTGAAAGCATTGTTATATTGTACCCGAAGAGCGTTGTAGGCCCGTTGCGTGTAGCTGGTCCATAGAGCACTGGTGTAAAAGTACAACACAAATTAGTACAACACTTGTGGTCTAGACTCGTCAAGCCCGGAGTCAGAGTTGACTTTCCATTTTATTACTTCAATCGTCATAGATTTGCTGCAAACCAAGTAACCTTGAACTTCGAATCACAAACATGCAAGTTTTAAACCAATAGAACTATTTGCTTACAATATTTCAATTGTATTTACTTAGTTCTCCAGATGTTGAGTTACGAACGTTTTGGATGTTCAAGAGAGTTGGTTTCTAGATGCTTATTTAACGGAAGGTGATACGAACTTTTAGAGGTCAAAGGAAATGTAATGAGTACACAAATATTAAAAAAATGTATATGTGTTACTTTAATGAGGTCAATATACAGAGGTGTATATTCACCTCATTAAAGGCTCATGAACCCTTGCCATATCGTTTGTTATCATCCAAAGAAGCCATGCACTTGGTATGTATATACCCATTAAATTAAATTATACGTTGTATAATAGTTATTACTTCGGGTTCATTTTAAGATTGTCCTTCACCAGGATAAAAATAATCCTTTTGACCGATTTTGGCTACGCCGGTCAATCTCATTGGCGATTGGTCAAATGTATATTATATATTATAGTGCATAAGTATATGCGCTGGTGCAGGCGCATTCTCTGTTCTTTTACTCTCATAGTCCGAATGGTTGGCAATCCGATTAGTGATATATCGAAGGATACTGTCATTTACAGCTCTCACTAAGTATTAGAAGCAATCCCGTGTCTAACGGCGAACAGGTATCTACGAAACGTTCTGAGCTTGCCAGATACGTTGTTTACATCGGAAAGCGATTTGAAACTTGTTCTAGCCCCGTAAGCGGTGCACCTTCACAGCGTACCTAATCCATAAATTTAAAAGTGTGTCATGTGATCTACACAAAAAAAAAAATTGTTTTATAAATAACTAGCTTGTGCCAGCGGCTTCACCCGCGTGGGAAGTTTTTCCCATGTAAATCCCGATCCCGTGGGAATTTCGCAAAATCCTTTCTTAGCGGATGCCTACGTCATAACATCTACCTGCATGCCAAATTTCAGCCCGATCCATCCAGTGGTTTGGGCTGTGAGTTGATAGATCACTATGTCAGTCAGTGAGTCAGTCACCTTTGAATTATATATATTTAGACTAGCTTTTGCCCGCGACTTCGTTCGCGTGGGAGGTTTTTCCCGCGTAAATCCTGATCCCGTGGGAATTCCGGGATAAAACATATCCTATGTCCGTCTCCTGGTTCTAAGCTACCTCCTTACCAATTTTCAGCTAAGTCGGTTCAGCCGGTCTTAAGTTATAAATAGTGTAACTAACACGACTTTCTTTTATATATATAAGATATATTTTGAATGGTTCCAGTAGTGATATTTTTGGTAACATTTTTATTTATAAATATTTATAAAAGTCAGTTGCTATTCGTTAGTCTCGCTATAACTCGAAAACGGCTGCACCGATTTGTAGTGGTAAGTAATCACAACTTTTGTTGTGTTGAATTTAAAAATCGATTTGAGCGAGAAAATATTTATTTCAAGGGGAACCAAAAGCTAATAATCTTCGTTGATTGTAGTGGTATAAAAAGCATAAAACACGTTCTCAAAATAGAATTAGCACAAAGGCTCCACAAAAAAGCCAGCATTCAGACGATTACGCGCAGAATATGATATGGTATTGAAATTTGAAATATGGATAATAAAAAGCTTGCGGAACTAATTTCGCCAGATCAGCGAGTTTTAAAATAGCTGTGTATCTCAACTTATTGACACGATATTAAAACACAAACAAAATTGGTTTATGTCTGTGTGTCGGTCTGTCTGGCTGTCTTTCGGTTTGTCCAGGTTAACCTCTGGTACTCCGGTGGTCTCCTACTTTTAATGGTACTTTCTCTGGAAGATTTAGGTTATAGGTCAACGTAAGGCAACTTTTTATCCCGGAATACCAACGAGATCAGGATTTTCGCGTTAAAATCTATATAGATACTATAACTTAAAAAAATTAAAACAAAAATTAATATTTATTTATACATATAAATTACTTAAAGCGATAGGTAGTGCGATTAATTGTATGTAAATAACATTTTGAAATATCAATATAACTTAAGCAAATAAAAGTTATAAAACTAAGAAAAATACATGTACTCATTATTCATTAAAGTAACTGTGTGACATTGGGAACTTCAACCGAGGTACTTCTGAGTAATGTCGCAACATTTTTGGTAACCATAAAGAAAGATAATCAAACTAAGAGAGTACTCATGCAACAGTGGGTTACTGTTGCATGTATGAATGATGCAGAATTATGTCATTTAAGATCATCATCCCAACTATACGAACAAAACGTTTTAGGAATACTTTCATTATGCAGATAGCTGAGGAGTGGAATTCCCTGTCGGAGTCTGTGTGATTGCTATAATTTGGGGATTTTTAAGTCAAGAGTGAATAGGTTACTTCTAGGCAAGCATGCTTCATCTTCGACCACATCATCGCTTACCATCAAATGATATTTTTTTTAAAACAAAGATTACTAGCAATGTGAGTTGAATTCACATAACTAGCAATCCTGTTAACCTCTCCAACTAAGCTAAATATGCTTGTGTCTGGAGTGGGTTCACGGCAATAGTGTAATGGGTGGGGTTAGAACCCGCGACCTATCGATAACAAGTCCGACATATCAACCATTGGGCTATTGATTAGTCAAAAGCGAACCAATCAACAATAAAAAATATCTTCTTTTTTAGTCGATGCACAAACATTGTTGGACAGCTTGCAGCTACCTGCACAGCTCTTTAAGGGGCTCCACACTTGCATTTAAGATATACAACGTGTAATTTAAAGGGTATTTACATACCAAGTGCACGGCTTCTTTAGATGATAACAAACGATATGGCCAGGGTTTTCTAATCCTATGTCTACATGTGTGGAACTTATTAGAAATTTCAATACATTGATAACAGAGACCAAATTTTTCGAATTAAGAAGAATGAAGAAAATTATCGTTTTATTGGCAAGTGACGTGGAAAGTGATGACCCTCAAGTGCTGTGACACGTTTGTTATAACTGGTATTCAAGAAACATATGAAACCAATAAATTGGGGGTCAATTCTGTGAGTCACTTATTTTGAGCTGAAACTTTGCATAGAGACTCCATACCAGATGTTTTCTTCAGTCCTTTTGGATAGATATGGGGTTTCCTTTACACGTTGTACATATGGGTATGGTTATATAAAAAATAAAAATTGCATGCCAATGACCATATCTATACTAATATTATAAAGCGGAAAAGTTTGTTTGTTTGTTTGCTTGAACGCGCTAATCTTCGAAAGTACAGGGTGGATTTGGATGAAATTTGGTATGGAAGTAGCTTAAAGCTTGAGGAAGGTTATAGGCTACTTTTACGCGACTGCAAAAAAGGAGAGTTATGTTTTTACCGTGATAGAATCCACGGGAGCGAAGCCCCGCGTGAGTACTAGTACTTTATAATACATACAGTGGACCCCCGGCAATCCGGCCCCTGTCTAATCTGGCGCCCCCTTTAATTCGACATGTCTATTACTATAGAATATTTAAAAAAAAATGAACAAATAAATTTCATGCGTCATAAATTTATTAATTCATAATGTGATTTTCGTTAATATCTTTTTTATTATTTTTGTATGTAAATTTGTTTTTACACAATTATTTCCTAATGTAAAGTTATTAGATATTTTTTGTAAGTTCTGTAGCATGCATGACGTTAATTTCATAATATATTTTGCTATATATGTGTTGTTTAATTTATTAAATTCGACAAACATAATGTGGTAAAAATCTTATCATTGAATCAGAAATATTTCGGATTACAAAGTACTCTTTTGTAAAATTCCGAAATATAGGGGGTCTAAGGCAGTAACTATTTATAATCCGACAAATTCGATAGTTCGTCACTGCCCTGCAAAAGGTTTGTCGGATTACTGGGGGTTCACTGTAATTATTTATAACCAAAACTAAGGACACGTTCGGCTTAAGTTACGGTTGTTCACTTTTTGATTATTGTTTTTCAATGATACGCTAAAAATTATGATTACTGACGTGATTTTCACTTTAAAGATCACTCTTATATTTGTCTTTGACTTTTTATCACTCTTTTTTTTTCATTTATATTTAGATAAACACTTTGTATACTGACGTCAACTAATTGTTGTTTAACGTCAGCATAGTGTGGTTTGACATCAGCTTTTTAGGGTTTCGTAGCCTCCATTATTATAGAAGTTGGAGGGGACACACATTTTACCAATTTGGAAGCGTATGTATATCTTTTAAACCATTGACTTTATGAAAAAGTGGTTTTAGAAACCTCAATATCATTTTAAAGACCTTTCTATAAATACCACACACGCATAAGTTTTATGAAAATAAAAAATTTCCAGTTTCAATTCCATGTATGAGGAGCCCCCATTAATTTTAAATTATTTTTTTATTTTTTTCTCAAAATCGGAAAACGGTTCATAGAATACATCTACCTATCAAGTTTCATGTGTATTATAGTCGTAATAGTTTCAGAATAAAATGGCTGTGACATACGGACAGACGGACAGACAGACAGCAGACATGACGAAACTATAAGAGTTCAGTTTTTTTTGCCATTCGGCTACGGAACCCTAAAAAGGCTATTTGTATTGAACAAATACTTCAGAAAAATATCTCGTGTTAATTCTGCCAAAATCTAGATGATCAATCTTACACGTAGTATGCAACACTACCCTCCCGCCCGCCGATATATGCAAATGCAGAAGGGATGCAATATTAAAAACAGATACGAAACAGACATGCAAACAAACGAAATTCGACACGTGTTTCGCTCCACCACGGAGCATCCACAGGAGATGTTGACTCGTTGACTGCTGTACCTCAACATCAAATCCGTTTGTTATGAATTTCCTAACTCTAACCTCTCTAACTTTACTTATTCATCTAACTTCTATAAAAATAGAGTGAAAAATCAAAGAAAAATATATATTCCACAACAACTTTCTTTTTTCCACAACTTTTTTTTTTTTCGCACAACTCCATCTAGTCCCAAACTAAGCAGAGCTTGTGATATGGATACTAGACAACTGATAAACATACATACATATTTCTAAATACATATATATTATAGATAAATTACACCCAGACAAAGAACAAATGACCGTGCTCATTACACAAACATTTGTCCTAGGTGGGAATCGAACCCACGACCTTGCGCATAGCAGTCAGGACCACTGACCACTATACCAACGGGCCTGTCAAATATATGCTATAGATGTTAATAAAAACTTTCAATGAAAATAAGTTTGAACAAGATCGGGTCAGCCGTTTTTGAGATATAAGTAGCACATTTTCTAAAACCGAAATATAACTTTGTATTTCATATAAACACTATGAGAAACAAACTCATTTTGCGTAGTTACTGCGGCAGTATGTCCTGTCCACGTATAATACGCGCCACCGCCTCGGGTATAGTTACGTGCCTTTCTCATCTAACGAAGTATCAAACTGCATTTATATAAAAGAATTGCACTGTCTAATTCAATTCCATCATCAGACTTCAAAACAAACGGCGCTGTGCGATCGTTACATAGTGGACAACCAACGAACGCACAAAACGTTTTGGGAATACTTTCACTGTGCTTACGGCTAAGGAGTGGAATTCCCTGTCGGAGTCTGTGTTTCCTGATAGCTATAATCTGGGGATCTTTAAGTCAAAAGTGAATAGGTTACTTCTAGGTAAGCGTGCTTCATATTCCACACTACCGTTACCATCAGGTGAGATGTTGATCAAACGTGAGCCTACTTACTATCAGAAAAATAAGAACCATTTGATTTTATCAATATTGATTTTACACAGATAACATAATAAATTTTCCAATCAATATTGTAAGACCAATTTGTTAGTTTGTCAATAACTTTGAGATACACTTATTTGCTGTGCACTCAGACGGTTGAAACTAATTTGCTGTAATTTTTGTGTAGTGGCAAAAAGGACAAATAATCAAGGTGACGATAAAGGCTCCTACTGAAGATATTCGTAAAAGTAAAAATTAAGAAAACAATAAATTATAATATTATTAAAAATATACATTGCGTGTATAATCCTCTAAACATTAATGTATGTCTATCACTTCTATATTTGTAGTAATGTGTTCACAAAGTCCTAGAATTTCATAGTTTCTGTATATTTCATCATATGCATATGTTACTAATACTATTTTTAAGAGGAGGCTCCCTAAATTGTATGTGACTTTGCATTAATATTCTGAAACAATCATGCATACAATCAAAATGGAATTTTAGTATACGATTAATTGTTTTTTTTTTCTTTACATGTCTAAGACCAGTTACGTAATTGAAACATTTTCGCTACATTAATTTTTTAATCGAATGTCATGTCGTTTTTAAAGATTATTCAAAATTTTATCAATATTACTCGGCTTTTATGTCTTAAATTAGTATTGACAGTAAGAAAATATGGTTTTATTATTATAGTTTTAACTTTAGTTATAAACGAAATAAGAATTGAGACTTACGACATTTAGTTTCGAACTCGAACATGGTGAAAGAGCGCACGCGATATTCAACTTTATTACTGCTACGTTAGCGTGTAGCAAACAACGGCCTAACCGGGGGTGCATGGTGACGGAGCTTGCGTGAAAATTATTTTACAGTGCCTGGTCTTAAGGAACTTTAATAAGTTTTTAATGTTGTATGCATGTCGTTTTCTGTGGCAATAATAACGTTTTCTTTAGTTTCTAAGTTAAGTTCGCTCGTGGCTCGATAATAATATATGGGTCGATCTTCAAAGTTAAGTAATGCTTCCCGAGGTCAGTCTGTAGATGAGTGACCATTTTAACATAATATCAAGATTCATACGTGCTTCGGAAACCACGTAAAGCGTTTACCAGCTGTCATATACAAAGTGTAACAGAATAAACGCAATTCCTGAAAGTAGTTGGTTCAGAATCGGCTTCTGAATCGATTTCCGTCATAAAAATAGGTGTTAATTTAGACGGAAAAATCTTTCATTTCACTTAAAATGGAAACACAGTATCATGACAAATTAATACAATCCTTAATTCAAGGAAATGTGCTCGTGTGCGTGCCGGCCGCTAACATTGCATGAGTGTATCCGTCTGCGACCTGCGTAAGGATATTGTATGACGCACATACGTTTTGCGTTTAGTAAGGATAACTATTTTTTGAAAAATGTCTAGATTTGGTTTCAATTTATTTACTTACGGATATTGTTTTAGACTTATAATTTAATATTCTTATTGGGGTGTCTGAGGTATTGCGCTTAACCTGTTACACCTTGTATACAACGTGTAACGGAAACCCCATATCTATCCAAAAGGATTGAAGACAACATCTTGTATGGAGTCACTATACGAAGTTTCAACTCAAAATAAGTGACTCACAGAATTGACCCCAAATTATTGGTTTCATATGTTTCTTGAATACCAGTAATAACAAACGTGTCACAGCACTATGAGGGTCATTACTTTCCACGTCACTTGCCAATAAAACTATAATTCTCTTCATTCTTCTTAACTTGAAAAATTCGGTCTCTGGTATCAATGTATTGAAATTTCTAATAAGTTCCACAAATGTAGACATAGGATTACAAAACCCTTGCTATATCGTTTGTTGTCATCCAAAGAAGCCGTGCACTTGGTATGTATATACCCTTTAAATTACACGTTGTATATCTTTGACAGTCGTTCGGCACGGATAGTCGGAAGCCAGAAAATCTAACCCTGGTCTTGCTAAGGACTATAGTGTTACCCAGTTACTGGGCTATAGAGGTCAGATAGGCAGTCGCTTTATCTAAAACACTAGTACTTAGTGGCATCCGACAATACTAGAAGCCAATCCTAGCATGGTTGGGAATGTCTAAGCAGGTGATAAGTTTGAAAAAAATCTTCTTACAAAACTGTGACAGCTAAGTTGGACAAAATATGATGAAGACATAGTTTTTATATTTTTTTTTATTGATAATAGGCTCGCGTTTGACCACCATCTCACCTGATGGTAAGTGACGATGTGGTCGAAGATGGAGAGCGCTTGACGTAAAGACTCCCAGGTTATAGCGATCAGGAAACACAGACTCCGAATAAATTGTTTACGAAAAAACATACAGTGCAATAGCTAATCTACTCTCGGTTAACAAACAACTTTCTGGATATCAGCAATGGATTTAAAAACATAATGTACGAAGGCGTCCAATTTTATAATAATTTACCGGCTGATTATATCAGGTGCACATCGTTTTTTTATATATTTTAAACACGATACTCAAGCAGTATGTGTTGTTTAAACAACAGTAAACTATTAAGATAACAAAATAACGTAATCTTACGCACAATAATATGTTGACATCATACCTACGTACTCTGGGCACGCCACAATAGCGGCGGTAAGCCCCCTCTTTGAGGAGTGGCTAACGAGGCGTCATGGCGTCCTCACCTTCCGCCTGACGCAGGTCCTCACCGGACACGGTTGTTTCGAGAGTTACTTGTGTCGGATTCGGCGGAAGGAAACGCCCGGGTGTCACCACTGTGAGGATCGCGCTTAGGACACGGTGGAACACACAGTGGAGGTTTGCCCTGCTTGGGCACAGCTCCGCCGTGTCCTCGTAGGGGTGATAGGTGGCAACCTCTAGCTCCGGCCCTGGTTCAATCTATGTTCCGGAGCGAGGCGGCATGGGAAGCCGCCGATGCATGCGAAGGAGGTGGCGGGACGCGCGCGCTAGAGGCAGGTCTCAAGGCCCTCACAGCTCTTGCACCCCAGCCACCGCAGGAGACGCTCCGGGCGTCGGGAATTACTGGGTGACTCCCAGCCACCGTAGGCGTGGACCTGCGGGCTGCGAGCAATGGGTAGCTCGCCGCCCGTCTGAAACCAGGTCCGTATAGACGGCGCGCCGTGTTCCACACGGGCCTCAAAGAGTATCAGCAGAATTTTAGAGGCCCACAAAAGGGCCGTTGCCTGCCGGGGTTGCGCAATTGTTCGAAAGAGTTACCGCGGCCTTGGAACATGGTTGGGTTCTGGGAGTGTGCGATGGAATGTACAATCTAATTCCACCACGCTAGGTGTTGTTTTCTTCTTCTTCTTTCTATTCTATCATCGGACTACAAGACAAACGGCGATGCGCCATCGTTATATCGCTGCTTCAATTCAAAAGTACCACAAATAAAAAAAAATGAAAAATGTTTTTATTGTAAAAATACAATCGTAAGTCTTCATATTTTAATATTTAAAGAAAATACCCATTGATTTTGTATTTTAAAGTACAAAAACAACACAACCGTTTCTTTTGAATTTTTGTTTTGAACGCACGTAATATGATCTAAACTACCATATTGTTAGTTGCGCGTCGACAACCGAACTGAAAGAACGTTTTTTTTTTTGTGCAAAAGAGCCATATCTCGAAATTTCATCTGTGTCACTCATTGATTTTATACGGAAAACGACCATATTTCGGAATACTTCAGTTTTGAATAAAGGATTCACGTAAGTATGATACTATTTTTAATTCAAAAGAACCATATTTCAAAAGTGGTTGTTTTGCATAGAAAATATACCTAAATGAACTTAAATTTATTGATCAAAATAAACTTATGAGACGATGTGTTCGTTTTGCATTTAAGTTATTTCAAATTAAGTGCGATATTTAAAAAAAGTTTATTTTGAATATAAAAAAAAATACTTTCTATTATGATCATTTCAAATCAAAAGAGCCGTATTCAGAAATACACTCATTTTGCTTTATTTTAACTGAGTTGTTTTAATACATAGGCCAATCGATAAATCACGTTTTGAGATACATTACTTTAGCATTTTTTGTGCAAGGCATTGTAATCATTGTAATTATAAAATTTTAGGTATTTTTTACGTATTATAATATTACTTCTAGCTTCTGCCCGCGACTTCGTACGTGTGTGAAGGTTTTCCCGAGCAAATCCCGATCTCTTGGGAATTTCGAGATAAAAAGTAGCCTATATGTTATTCCAGAATGTCAACTATTTACTTTCCAAACTTCATTCAGATCCGTTCAGTAGTTTTTGCGTGAAAGAGTAACAAACATCCATCCATCCTCACAAACTTTCACATTTATAATATTAGTAAGAAGTAAGATAGTAAGAAGTAAGATAAGAAAGTAAGAATGAGTAAGAAGTAAGATTATTCCGTAGGTTAAATAAATTTTAAATGAGGTGATTTATTACATTTTTTTTGTTTACTAGGTATTCTATTTATGCTACCTATTTTATGAAGTTTAGTCATTTTAAAAACGCCAGGCTCCTTTTGAACCATCATGTCGGCATGATTGTTCAAAAAGAGCCGACGGCTTAGGTCTGCGAGTGGGTAGCTTTGGTATGTATAGTCCATTACATTATTATGTATTGTTTTTTACAGAATGAGTAGAAGAGTACATAGAATACTCAACATGGTAAGAGGTAACAGTAAAAGTAATGGCGAAAATGTTCAAGACTTGGAAAAACATCTGCAAATTGACTATCCAATGTTGGAAGAACCAGATGTGAATCTGAATGAGTCTTTTGATAGTAATTCTATTCCTGACAGTCAACACAGTCTCAGTTTGTCTCTACTTTATGATGCATGTTCAAAAAGGAAATCAAACGTAGTTATTCCAGAAAGCGATTATGATAGCGACACTTCTGAGTCTACAAGGTCAACCAGTTCTAGTTCAGATTTCTCTTCGGACGATAGTGTTAAAGATCCAGATTTTCAAATTAGACAAGACTTTGCTTTAAGTGATTCAGATTCGGATAAAGACTTTACTAAAAATGTAAACCTCTTGTCTAAAAGAAGAGTACAACAATTATTATCTACTGAACCTGGACCCTCTGGTTTATATAAAGAGATTGAAGAATCTGGCTGTAGTAATCCAATATCAGACATTTTTTCGATGATGTCCCGATGAGACTGGAATCTGAAACCATTGATGCTCAACCAAGTGACTTACAAGCAGACAACGACAACATGCTGGTTACCAGCGTTGGTTTATCAAGTGTTGAAACGACCTCTCCTTAAGTTGAAATAAGGGCAGGCAGCAGAAAACGAATCAATCTGAAAATATTAGTAAACCAAAGAAACTTTATACCCAAAAACTAAATGTTACGCAAGTAAAGAAACAGGGTATTCTTAATCTTATTAATAGAAATATTATTTTAAAATATTATGAATCGTTCTTTGCAAATCTGTAAGGCTGATATTTAAATTAAGAGAAACACAGTGAGCCTGAGTAGGTTAAGTAAGTTGATATACTTATGCGTTTTAACAAAGTTTATATTTAAAAATGGTTATATTCTGTGATCTCATAACTACTTATAAGTGTTCCTAATTGCATTATGTTCCTATTATAGTTATAAGATAACATTTAAACAGTTATTGTTGAATTAAAAGTTAAGAGTATAATGATAAAGAATTTTGTTCAATAGTTTTGAATTTTTTCTTCATGTTTATAAAGTCTTTGTTTTATTTTGAGTTATGAAAAACTTACGTTAGTTTTGCTTATTAGCCTGGCCAATTTTATTACTTTACTTTTATGTTTTGACTGTTTGAATAGAACTTAAAAAAATAATTTATGAGTATTTTACAACAGTGTCGAAGATTTTTGTTTGTTATTTTGAAGAAAACTTTGATTTGTTTTAAGTTTTAGATAGCATTTTAGTTATTTTATTAAATTTCTTGGCGATTTATATTGCGTTCCTGAAAATTTTTATAGATAAAAATAATTAATACAATATTTTTTTTAATTATGGTTGTTTTATTCCATAATTAGTATATTTCAAACATATTTTTTATATTCAAAAGTAACTTATATGCTTATCACTCCTCTAGCATTCAGTTTAATATAAAATTACTTAAACCATTTAATGCTACTAAAAATACGCTTCTAACGATGTATAATATGCATATATTTGATATCAAATAAGAAAACATTAGACAAAAATTCGTTTCCTTTTTCTTTGATTAGCTCTCCTGTAAAAAAGTGTAATTTTGATTTGTGATAGTTTTGAATTGAAGCAGCGATTATGGTGGGAAACATTTTGGGAGTACTTTTATTGTGCGTACAGCTAAGGAGTGGAATTACCTGCCGGAGTCTGTATTTCCTGATAACTATAACCTGGGGACCTTTAATCCAAGAATGAATAGGTTACTTCTAGGCGTGCTGCATTTCCGATCACATCATCGTTTACCATCATGTGAGATGGTGGTGAAATGCGAGCTATTACCAGTAAAAAAAGTAAACTGAATTATCGTAACGTTGATTTTTGGTTTCGTTTCATAAAAGCCTTGATTATTTAACTTATGTGTATTTATGTATTTTTATTTCTTTTGACCTTTCCATTAAGTTGCACCTGCTCTAATCTGTATTCGTATCACCTAAAGGTGAACAGGTTCAAAATACCTAAGTTATCAAGTCTATTTTTGTACAGTATTTTTTGTACATGTGTAAAAACTTTTAATAAATAATTAATTAATAATTTTGTTAAAGACTTTTAGCATCAAAACAGTCATGGAATTACGAAGATCGACGATGTTCACATTCGTGGCTAAACTCATTAAGTTGACTTCCCAGCAGCCGACGACACACAGGTAACCAAACGAATAGTAGTACATCTTCTGACAAAGGCTTGCACTGACGGGACGGGTCTACTCAAATCTGTGTGGTTCTTTCGTCAAAAGTCCATTTTTTAGACTACATAATCTTCATAAGCGATTGTGAATATGTGAACTATGTAGGTTATTTTATTCCAGTAAACATGATTGTCTGGCAGTTTGAGTGCTTTTGCGGCCTACCCAAACGTCCTTACCTTGGTATTGTTCGTCAAATCGTTAAGCTCCTTGTTCTAAGTTGATCTATACGTCATTTGACAAATGCTTGCACTGTATGGACAGGCCCACTCAAATCTGTGAGCATCTTTCTTCAAAAGATCGCCTCAGACTAAAACCTACAAGGTTCCCATATAATTAAACCAGTGTAGATTGTATGGACTTTAAAAGAGACGGACCCCTGAGCTTGTTTCGGTGTTTCTTCTCAGGGTAGTCAGTTAGGAAACACCGGCCTCATCTATTTAATATTTACGAAAAAAAATGACGTGAAAAAGTGTTATTTAATAACCAATTTGCAAAATAAAGATCATTTATCACGTATTCACTTATCTTTAAGAAATATTTTTATTAGAATTCACGCAGGACTTCGCTCCCGTAGACTTCATCACGTAAAAATCATAGCCTCCTTCTGTCGAGTAAGGTCCTACAAGCCTTCCTCAAGCTTCAAGCTACCTCCATACCCAATTTCACCAAAATCCACACAGGACTTTCGAAGATTAGCGCGATTAAACAAACAAACTTTTCCGCTTCATAATATTAGTATAGATGTACATAAATGTCTCATTATATTTTTTTATCTTTATTAATTTAATATGAGTTTTTGCCTCGACGGAAACGCCAACCCCACTTTAACATGTAGGTACATGCTCCTACAAAACAATGTTTTTAACTCACAAAAAAATAAAAAACCGGTCAAGTGCGTGTCGGGCCACGCGCAGTGTAGGGTTCCGTAGTTTTTTATAACAGCCAAGGGCGTGTCGTATTCGCTGACTGATCGTTTCGTACCATGCTCTAACTAAAAGCCAAACATGACTACCTAACTAATTTGGCTTCCTACACAAATCCTCACCTGATCCGACAATTTTGCACGGAAAGTTCCAATTTTTTTTAGAGATTTGTATAAAACTTGTCATAGCCGGTGTTTTGAATTTAAATACGGACACAGAGCTACACTACTCAATCGTCACAAGAAGCTAGCACGATACAACTGGCGCTTAGCGCCATCTATCGACATTTCTATGGAGTTGTTCGAAATTTTCGAGTCAAATACAATTGGTCGACTATTACTCGTAAACTTGTAAAGCCCACTTATGTGTGATAGTTTTCCTTTAAATTTCGTTATATATAGGTACTACTGCCGTGACATTTGAATTTCTAACTATAACCGTTTAGTTGATAGAGGGGGAGGACACTTGAATCTAACGAAAATTGGTACTTTAAAGCTTGATAAGTCACGAACGGTTTACTTAATCAAAAAACGGTCTTACCAAACCCCTAATATTTTTGAAAGACCTTTCTAACGATATCCCACACTATGGGAAGAACAAAAAAAAAAATCATCACACTTTACATGTATGGGAGGTACCCTAAATAATTGTTTTTTTCAAAATTTTATTTAATCACTTTTTTGGCGTCATTAACGTGTATACTCATGCCAAAGTACAATTTTCTAGTACCAACAGTTTTTGAGCTAAACCGCGGACAGACGGACAGACAGACGGATGTGGCGAAACTATTCCTTGTTGACTACGGAACCCTAAAAAGGAGAATGCTAACCAATCAACCCAGTACCTACACCAACTCGCTAAAACTTTTCGCTACATCTGACTCCGGTTGTGCTAAAATTTATTGAATTATAACTACCTGAGATTTATTTAAATTATACTCATTAAGAACCCGGATGCAAATACACACAATAAATGCAAAAACAAGAGCTTAATTAAATAAAACAGCATTGCACAGCGTTGACTAAATAGGTCCAGTTCTGCAAAATGCCAGACAACTGCAGTGTCTGTCAATAGGCAAATCTATTTAGGTGTCGGACTTGTGTTCGAATGGTCGCGGGTTTAAACCCCACCCCTAACACTATTGCCGTAAACCCACTCCAGACACAAACATATTTAGCTAAGTTGGATGGGTTAACAATGTGAAATCTACCTACATTGCTAATCCTCTTTTAAAAAAAAACGGAAGAGGTTCTCAAGACGACGCATATTTTTTTTATGTATGATCAGATCACCGATTACTCGAAGGCAGCTGGACCGATTTGGAAAATTCTTTTTTGTTTGAAAGGATACACTTCAGATGTGGTCCCATTGTCAGTTAAGTGAGGATCTGATGATGGGATCCTGGAGAAATCGAGGGAACTCTTCAAATATTACAGGTACACCTATAGCGATTTGAGTATTTTTTATAGTAACTTGTGCAATTGCATTTGAAAAGTATCATTTGGTGAAGTGGAACTGATGATGAAGACCACAGATGGCCACCGGAACTACTCAAGAACAAGTATTTCATGGGTTCCGCTTCGATTACTTGAATATGGCTACTAAACACAATAATATGCTCGGCACAATGCTTATGGTGAAGTGAAGCTGATGGTGAAGTACCAGGAGAACTCAGCAATTAACGACCCAGCATCAGGAAAACAATATTTTGTAAAAGGTTATAAGTAGTTGACATTTAAGCTTTTGTAACTAGGTAAATTACAAACCGACCCATTAAAAAAAGAGGAATAAAAACAAAACTAAAAATACTACTAAGTGAAAAATTACTTTAATTTCGTAAGTCGGTGTCTTTGGTTTTGTACTTTCATTTTTGGCACCGACTTCCGAAATTAAAGTTATTTTTCACTTTGCAGTGTTTTTTGGACGTCGATTTATTTTTTAACCGACTTCAAAAAAAGGAGGTTTACAATTCGTCTTGAACTTTTTTTTTTTATGTATGTTACCTCATAACTCGGAGATGGCTGGACCGATTTAGAAAATTCTTTTTTTGTTTGAAAGGGTATACTTTCTAGTTTGTTCCATTGTCGTCACGTTTGGATTTGATGATGGGATCATAGAAAAATCGAGGGAACACTTCAAATATTATAGGCACACCTATAGCGTTTTGGGTATTTCTTATAGTATCTTGTGCAGTTGCTCTCGAAAAGTACCATTTGAGGAAGTGGAACTGATGATGAAGACCCCAGATGGTCACCGAAACTACTCAATAATAAGTATTTCGTTGATTGCGATTAGAGTACTTGAATATGGATGTTAAGCACTTTATGCTCGTCACAATGCATATGGTGAAGTAGAGCTGATGGTGATGTACCAGGAGAACTTCTCAAAAATTAACGGCTCTGCACCGGGAAAAGCAATATTTTGTAAAAGGTGATAAGTAGTTGACATTTTGGCTTTTGTAACTAGACAAATTACAAACCGACCCTCTAAAAGCCGTGAAAAAAAAAAAGTTAGCTAAAATAGAACCAACTTCCATATAAAAACACTACAAAGGCAAAAATGGCTCCTACTTTCCGAGGTGTAACTGTGCCGATAACCGACCGTATCGAGCTTCTGGGGGTAACATTAACTTCTACCCTCAATTTTGGCCCGTTTATCGAGGCTAAGGCTCAACTAGCATCAAAAAAGTTGGGAATCCTAGCAAAGGTGAGACGGTACTTCACACCCGAACAGTTGCTCAATCTTTATCAAGCCCAGGTTCGGTCGTGTATGGAGTACTGCTATCATCTTTGGGATGGATCTGCTAAATACCAACTGGACGCGCTTGAGTCTATCGAGAAGCGGGCCAAAAGACTCATTGGCAACGATGCACTGGTTGAATCAAAGCTCCAGAGCCTTGAACATCGACGACGAGTTGCAAATCTATCGGTTTTCTATCGGTTACATTTCGGGGAGTGTGCGATGGAATTACACAATCTAATTCCACCAAGCCCGTTCCATCATCGGACTACGAGACAAACGGCGAAGCGCCATCGTTACATGGCGGACATCCCATCCATACGCACCAAACGTTTTGAGAATACCTTCATTGTGCGTACGGCTAAGGAGTGGAATTCCCTGCCGGAGTCTGTGTTTCCCGATAGCTATAACCAAGGAGTCTTTAAGTCAAGAGTGAATAGGTTACTTTTAGGTAAGCGTGCTCCATCTTCGACCACATCATCACTTACCATCAGGTGAGATGGTGGTCAAACGCGAACCTATTCTAAATAAAAAAAAAAAAAAAATAATAATTTCGGAAGGCGGTGTCTTTAGTTTTGTATATATTTTCGTTTTTGACACCGCCTTCCGAAATTAAAGTTATTTTTGCCTTTGTAGTGGTTTTATATGGAAGTCGGTTCTATTTTTTGCTAAAAAACTTTTTGTTAAAAAGTTTTTATTTTAGAAAACTCGTAATTTAGTAGACAACCCTGACTGCCATATTTATTTTCTTAAGCTGCCATTTGAGTAAAGCATCTGCTTAGCCTTTTCTCAACTATGTTAGAGTCGGCTTCCAGTCTAGCTGGAAGCAATTGAGTACTAGTATTTTACATGGACCAACTGCCTATCAAACCTTCACAACCACTGGTTTGGCGGCGTAACTCGTGCACTACAGCTAGCAACTACTGAGCTGAGTAAGCCGATACCGGTTGGCCAGACCAGTGTTAGATTTTTTGGCTTCTGACTACTTGTAAGGACTGTCAAAGATGTTTAAATGACAGC
Organism: Tholera decimalis; assembly: GCA_943138885.2. Classification (NCBI taxonomy): domain Eukaryota; kingdom Metazoa; phylum Arthropoda; class Insecta; order Lepidoptera; family Noctuidae; genus Tholera; species Tholera decimalis. The sequence continues at coordinate 8,774,214 of OW964568.2, forward strand.
CGAGACCTACGACTTAACGTTTTCCACGATTCATACCGCCAAGTTTCAAACTCCGGCTACTGCTGAGAAATTTCTAATTAAAAAATCCAATAGCACTTAATTCCCGACCACTAGATCGGTCAGACAAGGCAGTTTAGATCTTTTTAGCAGTATTCACATTAAAAATTAACTTACTAATATACTAAATCTATTGAACTCAAGCCACATGCCATCCAATTCAGAGGACACTAGTTTGACGCAGTAGACCACCCTATAGCTATTCTTCAATAGTATAGACTGACTACATGTAACGATGGCATCGTTACATGTAGTCTGACAAAGGGACAAACAATAATATGTGGTGAGAAAGGGTAGACCGCAAATAAGCCCAATATAGGCGCAACTAGACCGAAACAAATTCGTCTTGTGATCGGCTCTCTTCGGGGGCAGTCGTGTGCGCGAGACATTTTTAACCTTTTCGCCGCCAACGTATACTAAACGCAATGCCTCGCCGAGCGCCAAGCTATAAATGTATAACTAAATATCAAGGATCTTCTACCTACTACAAGTTCCTTGCTAAATATACAGTAAACAGTAGTGATGGGGATATCATCATATCGATGAATAAGATTTGTACGCGTAAAGTTAAGATTTAAAGTTGATTTTACGAATATAAATAAAAACTGATTAAATATTTCCAGATTTGTTTTATTTCACAGTATCCTTAATAAGAAAAAACAGTATAAATTATGAGTATCAAAGAAACTAATACATAACTCAATTAGAACTATAAGGAATGGGGTACATCTCTATTTGTTTCATGATCTCATTCTTTAACTTCATATCAAGTTATTGGCACTGAGGGCACGTTGAATTCGATTCTGATCAGGGATGGGGTCTATGGTCTTTCTTTCTTCTATTTTTGTTTATTCCTGTGTTTTTTTAATAACTTCAGTCAACGTTTTTTACCGTAGGTATCTAAGTGGCAGAAATTTTAATTGTTTTTAAAGTGTTTTTTGAAATGGAAAGTAAGTATATATTTAAATTCTATCACGCTTGTAGCCGTGTACTTATCAAAGCATTGCTTTTTAAGTGTTGTTTCTGTTCTTTTCTTAACTCATGTACCTATCGGTAGCGTTTACCCATCTGCGCGCGGGGGACCCCGCGCACATATTGCGTTTCTCTATTTACCCACGACGGAACGGAGCAGGTTTAGGGTGAGAGATGTTTGTGTGTGTGTGTTTGTGCAAAGTAATGTTCCCACCTATCTTCTAAACTAATGATCCGATTTTGATGCGGTTTTCAATAACAGGTTTGTGTTTGATGAGTTCATGTTCTTAGATAGGTGTCATGGCTATAACTCACTAGGGGGCGCCTCAATAAACATTATTATTATCATCTGTTGTCAATTCGAAACGTCAAACATCGTCCGGTATAATTTAAGTAATAAATAATCGATTTTTCTGGTCTAAGTGATAAAAAGTACATCAACGTGCTGGGAATCGGTTGCTGCGTCAGTGATAGTGTTATCCAATCCTCAAACTGCAGATATAACGAGAACAGGACCAAAAGTGGAAGTGCATAGTCACTGGCGTCTGTCATCCATCACTCATCATCATCAAACAAACAGGTTAGAATGTTAGATATACACAATCTGCAACAGTGAGCTGAAATTAAGCCGCATACTTGAAATACTTTTATATACATCTTGGAAATATACAACTAAAAAGCAGTTAAAAATGTTTCTAGAATATAAACATAGAATATGACTCATTAGCTAATAGCAGAATATTACTCGACCAATCACGAACTTTGACTTGACAAGAGACGCTTCGTTCAGAAACTTGACGTGACTGTGTTTGAATACAAGCGATTTGAGACGTTTTATTCCACACATATTCATAAATAAACATCGATTATATAGTTTATTATTTCGATAAATAATGGAAGAATGTAATAATATCACATATCGAAAATTACGCAGAACTAGTTCGCTACATGATATCAGCAGAGACAGTTCGGCATTATTTGATGCAACTATGATGAGCTTACCTAATACGTCACTTAATACTAGTCAAACTGTACTAGACCTAAATGAAAAAATTAAACAATTATCAGACGACTTATTAGTTGCACACCATGAAATTGAAAATCTTAATTCAGAAAATGTTATATTGAAAACGGACATACAAAAATATTTAAAAGTTATAGAAGCATATAAAAAGATAAACATAACAGAAAATAATGTTACACCTAGATCCGGTAAGAAACGGAAGGCAAAACAAGTCATCACCAAAACACCTGACCAAAATAGCAATCAATTCACATATTTACAGACAAAAATAACAAATGAAGCTAATGTTAATGAATTAGATGACATATCGGAATTAAAAATTATACAACAAACGACATCCAAACATGAAATAATAGACGTTCAACAAAGAAAAGCTAATAAATCTACAAGCAGTAAACAAAACAAAACATGTATAAGTACTCCACCCAAGAAAAATAGTATAAAAAACAACACAGTACTCGAAAGAAATGTATCACATAAAAATAAAAAAAGAAATAAAATATGTATTTTGAGTACTAACAAGAAAAACAAAATACTTCCTATAGCAGAATCAACATTCTCTAATGAGTACGATTTATGTCACTATCTAAAGCCTGTTGGAGGGACAAAACAGCTTCTAATAGACTTACAACAAAAACTAATCGGTTTCACTATGGAAGATTTTTGTATAATTCTGATTGGAGAAGAGGACTTCACAACCACTAACAATTATGTCAGCATCATCGTTCACTTGAGAGAAGCACTGCAAGTTATTAAACACACCAACATCATTATATGCTCACCAACCTTCATCTGTGGGAATTATTCTGACCTGAGTAATTGGAGAATAGAGACATTCAATCATTTGTTACATCTTGACTTATTAACGCATGAACACGCATTTGTAATTGACAGTAACTTAAATTTAAAATATGACTACAGTATGTTTTATAGACACTCTGGTAGAATCAACAACTTCGGGATGCACGTAGTTTTTAAAGACATTTTACATTTAATAACTGACATAAGAAGCCTTGACATAGAAACTAATGAAGAGGACAAGACTAATGATAGTAACAAGAAGCTTAATACTTTTTTTCTTGACTAATTATTTATATGTCATGCATCAAAATATAGCAGGGTTGATATCAAAAGCCGACCAGCTCACAGTTTGCTTACAGGAACTGTCAGAAAAAGACATGGAAGTAGACATTTTATGCATAACGGAACATTTCATGAAGCAAGATCTAGAATATCAGTTATGCATACCTAATTATTGTTTAGCTGCATGTTACAGTAGGAAAGAAAGTAAGAGGGGTGGCTCATGTATACTGATTAAGAATGGGCTCAAATGGTGTGAACTACCAAATATTTCGAAAATATCTTCTGTTGGTGTTTTCGAATGCTGTGCCATCGAACTTATTGAACATAACACAATTATAGTATGTGTCTATAGGGTTCCTAATACTAATAATTTCAGTGAATGTATTGAAAAAATTGAGATCCTTTTACGGATGTTAACAAAAAAATGTCATAAGAATGTTATCATAGCGGGAGACTTTAACATCGACGTATTAAAAAGATCCAAATATTCAATTGAATTTGAAAATCTGCTATTAAATTTTGATTTAAAACTAGCTCTTTATGAACCTACTCGATTGGAAAGCCAGACTTGCATAGACAATTTTGCGCATATTTCAATAAATCATGCAAGACAGTATTTGAATTTGCACTATCAGACCACACAGCGCAGCTGCTTAAATTTCCGATCAAAAAAATATGTGCTATTGATAAATGGCGTATTTTAAGACGAGATTATTGTAAAGAAAATCTAATTAAGTTCAAAAAACATTTAAGCAATCTGACATTTTCAGAACTATATAAAACAAATGACCCTAATGATGCCTATAATTATTTTATTGAATTATTTACATTACTTTATGACCTATGCTTTCCTTATATCAGTATAACAGCAAAGATTAAAAAAAAGCAAACTTGGATTTCACGTGGTATTAAGATTTGTAGCAAAAAAAAACGACAACTTCTATGGCAATATAGGTTAAAACCAACTTCAACAAATAAAACGCAACTAAAGAGCTATGCTAAAAAATATAAAAAAATTATCAAATTGACACAGCGCGCCCAAAATAGCTTTAAAGTAAAAACTTCGGAGAATAAGTCCAAAACTATTTGGCAAATTATTAATAGAAATAAATTAAATTTACCAAAACCGTTCATAGAACAAATTAAGGTAAATAATCAAACCATAACGGAGCCAAACCATATAGCAGATCTATTTAATAATTATTTCATTGATAAAATTGAACCCATAAAAAATTCAGGCTTTAGAGTAACGCAACATATTTTGAACAAAAAAGATTCTATGTTTATGGCCCCGAGCACACCAAATGACGTATTAAAAATCATAAGAACGCTAAAAAATACCAATAGTGTTGGATATGATGGAATATCCACGAGAATTCTTAAAGCTGTAGCTTATGAGATAAGTCCTTCCCTAAGTTATATAATTAACTTGAGTATTTCCGCCGGGTCATTCCCAGAGGCGTTAAAAAAATCAGTAGTGAAGCCATTGTTTAAAAAAGAAAGCAGGGAAATAATGCAAAATTACAGACCAATATCATTGATCCCCATCATTTCGAAAATATTTGAAAAATATATGTATAGGGAACTTAACTCTTATCTAGAAAAAAATAAAATTATTTGCAATGAACAGAAAGGTTTCAGAGAAAAAAAGACAATAAACATGGCAATTTATGACTTTTTAAAAACGGTGATGACAAACATGGATCATAATATTCCAGTTTGTGCTATATTCTGTGATATGACCCAGGCTTTCGACTATGTTCATCACAACATCTTGCTTAAGAAACTCGAAGCATATGGAGTTCGAGGTAATGTACTAAAATTATTTGAGTCATACTTACAGCAAAGAAAGCAAGTTACGGAAGTTAGTAGGATAAATTTGACGACAAAACTAGAAGAAATCCATATATCCCAAGAACGTGAAGTACTGTATGGTGTTCCACAGGGAACTGTATTAGGTCCTCCCTTTTTTCTAGTATACATTAATGACTTGCCCAAATCTACTGAACAACCTATGAGCCTATTTGCTGATGACAGTGTTGTGACGATTCCGTGTAAAAATAGAGATCAATATGAGTATGACATTAATAAATCCCTAATTTCAATAATAAACTGGCTTAATAATAATAATCTTAAAATGAATTTAAATAAGACTACAATCATGCACTTCAGACAACGACCCCTGACATTAATTAATAAACTTGACATAAAATTTAATAATATTATCATTGACTCTGTTGACACAACGAAATTTTTAGGATTAATTATTGACACAAAATTAAATTGGAAAGCACATATAGAGACCATAACAAAGAAAATAAATTCCTCAGCTTATGCGCTTTACACACTAGCCGAAATAACAAATGTAGATGCGTTGCTTACCGCATACTATGGGTTGGTGGAGTCTGTCCTACGATACGGGATTATCTTTTGGGGTAACTCAACTGATAAGGACACAATATTCAAAGCACAAAAAAAATGTATTAGGTCCATGTTTAAATTAGAAACTACTCAGAGTTGTAGGCCTTATTTTGAAAAATATAAAATTTTGACATTACCTTCCATATATATCATAGAAAATGCAATGTTTGTGAGGTCCAACCCTAATCTGTTTCCGAGCATGGCTGATGTATTTCCACGCAATAGACGTGACAACACTCAGATTTGCTTACAACAAGCTAGAACTGCTCTTATGCGCAAGAGTGTCTTTTGCATGGCTCCAATCATTTATAATAAATTGCCAAAAAGTTGGAAGCTTTTAACTGATGTGCAGTTTAAATTGAAAGTTAAAAAATTCTTAGCCGAAAGAGCTTACTACACGATTCATGATTTTTTATGTGAAAAGAATTTTAATTTATGACTATTATAACTTTTACCTATTAATTGACTACTTTAAATGACTGTAATAACTTTACTTACTTGTTTTGACTATGTTATACAAGTCAACTGTGACTGTGATATTTTAATTATTGAATTATATAAAATTAAATTGTTTTTATTAATTATTTAAATAACTTTATTAGCTGTGTAATTTAATACGAAATTATTAATAATTATAATTTACATATACCTACTCACCTTAAATATTTGTATGCCATTGTATAAATATGGCAAACATGACGACCTGTGTAAACTATCTGGTTGCGCTGATATACGATTCTTTTCGTTTATATTTTTAATTATTGGCAACACGCATAATCGCTAATTGGTTAGACATTCCCCTTCCGCATATTATCCTTTCTCCCTTGCACTAGACCTTCGTCTATTCGAGAGTGAGGGAGAGAGACTATACCGCTCTAGAAAAATCGATCGCGTCCGGATCTTTGGATGGACAGGATCGGACCTTCAATGGCTGTCGAGTCGCGTTAGAGCACACACGCATCGAATCGCATTTGAACGGTCGCGTCGTTTTGTGCGACCAATTCGTAGCAGAAGAACGGTTATACTGTGGTGGTGAACTGTGATCAGAGTGCTGGCAGTCCTGAATATCCTGGATTATCAAGGTTAGTGCTGCCTTTCCTATACGACGCTGGACTCTTATCTTTTGTTCCAACCAGCGCCGGTTCCCGTCAATTGTGTAACCGAAAACTTCTAAGTCGCATACGTTGCATTACCGCCCATCCATTTAATGGTCCTTCCCGAGTCGGATAATAATCAGCACAGCCATTCCCTAGAATTCGCTAGGTATATCGTAGTTTCGTATTCGTATTTCGTAGTCAACCCCGCATAGATACTTATTTGCCAACGCGTGGCAAGTAAGTACATCGTAATTCATTACGTCGTTTTCGTGTCTTCCTAGCTAATAATCGATTAGTAAGGAATTTCGCAACCCCGCTTAGTAGTTAATTATCGTTACTTGTAAAGTAAAATACCAATCGGTCGAGTCAAGGTTACCAGAGACCGAGTCGCGCACCCGGCCGTTATTTCGCAAAACGGTGGGTAGTTACTAAATATTTCTTATAATAATTAGTTTGATTCATAGCTCATAAATATGGCACCGACCGATATTACTCTTAAAAGATTGATAGCAAAGAGAGATCGTATCTTTGCTCGCATGCAGAGTATTGCAGATAAAATAAAACACATTCATTCGGATGAAAGCATTAAGGAATCATTTTTGTGCGACATCTCGTTAGTACAATCACTACGTGTGGATTTTGAAAGTGCTTTGGATGAAATTGTTATTCATGAGCTAAAATTAAACCCTGAATATGTTGTAGATTATCAATCGCTTTCTGCGTTCGAAGACCTTTTAGGGCGCATTTTACGGGCTGAGAAGAACCTGACGGCTCACTCTCATAGTGAGGTCCAAAGGTCACCTCGATTGCCGCCAATTGAAATACCCGAATTCAACGGAGATATTAAGAATTGGCCATTATTCGTCGCTAGTTATCGTAATGTCGTGCATAATAATGTTTCTCTAACAGACTGTGAGAAATTATATTATTTATTAGGTAAATTAACACATAAAGCTCGTACAATTTTCGCTGGTATTACCCCGTCTGCGGATAATTACCCACTCATTTTCGATTTGCTTTGTAAAAAATATGAAGATAGTCGACAATCGGCAACTTCATACTTAACTCAAATATTTGAATTTAAATCTATTACATCAGGTACCCCTAGTAGTTTAGAATTATTTATTGATAAGTTCGCTTCGTCGGTAGTTGCTTTAAAACATACAAAAGTCAGTGACCTGGCTGATTTTATATTATTGCATGTCGCGCTTAAAAAACTGGACCCAGACACCGTTCGTACGTTCGAATCCAATTATCAATTAAAGTCGAATGGATCCGAAATCCCATTGTTTTCCGATTTAGTTAATTTCGTTAGTGATCATATAAAGGTTTTAGAACGAACTTCGATACCTGTTGCTCGAGTCAATACTAATAAAAGGCCTTTAGATCGTAAATCAAGTAACGCATATGTGTCCAGTTCTCAACCAGTCGCTTGTAGTTTGTGTAAGGAAAACCATGACTACATTTATAAGTGTACGGTTTTTAAGAGTTATAACCCCGATCAACGTTTTAAATTCGTTAAGTCAAACAACTTGTGTATAAATTGCTTAAGTAGTGGTCATCGCGTGTCTGCGTGTGAGTCGACGTCTACATGTAAAAAATGTAGGTACAAACATCATACATTGCTATGTTTTGGAAATAGGCCTGCGTCAAATATGTCGCCGTCACGCTCAGTCGAAGAGCCGAGCGCGGGTTCGATTCCCGCGAACTCGGATGTAGCATTATGCTCAAGTGCAGTCGGCCCTTATAAAGGCTCTAGAACTGTATTGTTGGGTACCGCACGTATCGTTATTCTAGATTCTCGTGGTCACGAACATTGCGTTCGTGCATTGTTGGACAGCGCGTCTCAGAGTAGCTTTATTACTCGCGATTGCTGTCAACGTTTAGGATTAAACATAAATAATAGACCTACTTGTTCCACTGTTAGGGGTATAGGAGGTTCGAGTAAACCCATTCAAGGTTCCGTACAATTTAAAATTCATTCTCGTTTCGATCATAATATAACTTATGATATTGAGTCGTTGGTAATAGATAGGATTACCGAACGTCTGCCAACCGCGACAGTCGACACTTCGCGACTGTCTAACTTCGAAGACTTACCGTTGGCAGACGATACATATTATTCATCAGGCCCGATTCACGTATTGATCGGCGCTTCGATTTTTCCGCACCTGCTTTTGTCGAACAGAGTTCAAGGATCGACTTCGAATTTATCGCCACTCGCATTAGAAACGGTCCTTGGCTATGTGATCGTAGGTGACGCACCAGCATGTACTGACGGTAATTCGACCGTATCGCATTGCTGTATCGCGGACACATTAGACTCTGCTGTCCGGAAATTCTGGGAATTAGAGGAAGTGAGTGTTCCCCCGGTATTCAGCCCGGACGACCAATTGTGTGAGGAATTTTACACCCGCACTACCACTCGGGATAGTGAGGGACGTTACGTAGTAGCTTTGCCTTTCAAGGCTGATGTCGAATCCCTTGGCAATTCGCGCCAAGCAAGTGAACGGCGGTTTTACTGCTTGGAAAGGAAGATGCAAGCTTCTCCACAATTAAGGGTCGCGTATGACAGTGTCATCCGGGAATATTTAGAAAAGGGCTACATTTCATCTACGAATCCTGATTCGGCGGGAAGTTCGTATTTTATTCCGCATCATGGTGTGATCCGAGATGATAAGGTCACAACCAAACTTCGTGTCGTTCTCGATGGTAGTTGTAAAACTACTACCCGCATCTCGCTTAATGATCTCTTGTATGGTGGACAGAACCTACAAGGGAACTTGTTCAATATTATTATTGGTTTTCGTTTGTTTTCGATAGCGCTTTCCGCAGACATTCGTCAGATGTTTCTCAGCATTGGAGTCCGAGAATCTGATCGGCGTTTCCAACGCATTTTGTATCGCTTTTCCCCGCAAGAACCTTTACAGGTTTATGAATATAATCGTGTCGTTTTTGGGCTTAAGTCTAGCCCCTTTCATGCACTTCGAACTATTAAGCAGTTGGCTGAGGATGAGGGTGACTCCTACCCTCAGGCCAAAGATATTGTCGCTGCGGGGTTGTATATGGACGACTACGTCCATTCCGTTCGCACGGAAGACGAGGGCATTTCCACCGCTTCGGAAATGATAGGTCTCATGAAGGCTGGTCAATTTGAGCTAGTTAAGTGGACCAGTAATTCCCAAGTCGTATTAGATTCGATCCCACCCTCGCACCGCCTGCCAGTTGTCAAGGAATTCGATGAGTCCGACCAACATAAAGTACTGGGCTTGTGTTGGTCACCTACGTCGGACAACTTCGGCATGAAAATTAATACTCCCGCTCAGATTTGTACTAAGCGTACAATATTGTCGTGTGTCGCTAAAATATGGGACGTCATGGGATTTGTCGCACCTGTTGTCCTGTACGCTAAACTTCTAATCAAGCAGCTTTGGCTGTCTGATTGTGACTGGGATGATACTCCACCTGAAGATATAGTCAGGCTGTGGATTCGCTTCAAAGAAGAGCTTCCCTTGCTCTGTAATATAAGGATCCCACGTCACGTTGGTATCGTCGGCGATAGTGTGGTTACTATATTGGCTTTCGCGGACGCCAGTGAGAAAGCATACGGGGGGGTTATTTACTTCCACGTTCAAAATAGTGATGGCAATATCGTTAGGTTGTTGACCGCTAAGTCGAAGGTCTCCCCTAAAAAGGTCGTTTCTCTTGCTCGTCTGGAGCTGTGCGCTATTCTTGTGCTAGCTCAACTCATAAAAAATGTCGTAGTCGCTTGTCAAAACCGCATTATATTTCGCAACATATTCGCATTTTCGGATTCAACAGTCGCTCTCTGTTGGGTACATTCGTCGCCCCATCGGTGGAACACCTTCGTGGCCAACAGAGTCTCGAAAATACAGGACGACTTATCGCCACAAAACCTGTATCACGTGTCCGGTACGGACAATCCCGCAGATTGTCTGTCACGTGGGCTCACACCTTCGCAAATCATTGATCATCCGCTTTGGTTCAGTGGTCCTCCGTGGGCCAGCTTAGACGTTTCAAAGTGGCCTGTCATCCCCTTCAATCCCTCTTCGGTATGCGAAGTGCCCGAAGAGAAGAAACATTCGTTGCTCTCCGCTACACCAACTGAAAGATCTACTATTCTTTCTTTGGTCGATCGTATCTCGTCTTGGAGTAAATTACTTCGAGTAGTAATTTACATTTGTCGTTTCGCTAAACTATTGCCTATTGGTTACCGCATGGCGGCAGCGGATTACAACTTCGCTGAATTGCTCATACTTCGCGAGCTTCAACGCTTTTATTTCTCCACTGAATTGGTTAAACTCAGGAAAGGCAAACATTGTAGTCCTGCTTTTCGACACTTAAAACCGTTTCTCGAAGACGGACTCATTAGAGTCGGAGGCCGTTTAAGAAACTCGGATTTAAGTTATGATGGGAAACATCCCATTCTGCTTCCAAGCAAGGACCTCGTTTTGAATTTGTTAGTCGATTATCATCATAAATTGAACTGTCACGCAGGTCCCGACCTGCTAATGTCGCTCTTGCGTCAGAAGTATTGGATCCTTTCTGCACGCAATTTAATTAGGAATAGGATCCATAAGTGCCTTCCCTGCTTTCGGCTGCGCCCTAAGCAGAGCTTTCCTGAGATGGCCGATCATCGCTCTTGTCGTATCGTTCAAACCGCTAAGCCATTCGTCCACACGGGCACGGACTACGCCGGTCCGTTTAAGGTTACGATGTCTCGCGGTCGAGGTGTTCGCTCCACCAAGGCCTACGTGTGTCTGTTCGTCTGCATGACTACACGCGCGGTGCACATAGAGCTCGCTGGGGATCTTAGCACAGCTAGTTTTATGGGCGCCTTTAAACGGTTCCTGTCAAGGCGTGGCCCGGTTAGTAGAATTTATTCCGATAACGGGACTAATTACATAGGCGCTAAACGGAAACTCTCGGAACTTCACGCATTTCTTTGTTCGAAGTACCATAATTCGGAATATGGTCATACATTAGCTATAAATCGAATAGATTGGTCACTCAATGTCCCGACGGCTAGTCACTTTGGCGGCAATTGGGAAGCTAATATTAAAAGTTTAAAGTCACACCTATATCGGGTCATAGGCGATACTATTCTGTCGTTTGAAGAATTAAGTACCGTTCTTATTCAAATAGAATCGGTAATGAACACTAGACCTCTTTGTAGGACACTCTCTAGTGATCCTTCAGAGCCGCTCGCATTGACTCCAGCGCACTTTTTGAATCTCACGCCTCTGAAATACTTGCCTGCCGAGGAAATAGACGAGAGAACTCTTACTGCTAGACACGAGCTACTAGATAAGTTAGTACAGTCGTTTTGGAAGCGCTGGAGAATTGGATATCTCCATACTTTGCAATCTCGCCGCAAATGGAACACGCCGGTCGATCCGGTCTCTGTCGGCACGGTCGTGATTCTTATATCCGACAACTCGCCCCCCCTACACTGGCCTTTGGGTGTCGTGGAGGAAATTTTCCCTGACTCAACCGGAGTCACTCGTATCGTTCGGGTTAAGACAACCACCGGATCCTACTTGCGTCCCGTGGTGCGTCTTTGCCCATTGCCTAACCAGTAGTTTATTTAATTCGTCTTTAAGGTTAGGTTAATATTAGTTATTAGGTATTTAGTTTCGTAGTTATAGGATAGTAATTATCGAATAGATTAGTTTTCTTGTGGTTTGCCTCACTCTTGAAGGCATCCCTTCAAGCCCGGGGGAATGGTTGCGCTGATATACGATTCTTTTCGTTTATATTTTTAATTATTGGCAACACGCATAATCGCTAATTGGTTAGACATTCCCCTTCCGCATATTATCCTTTCTCCCTTGCACTAGACCTTCGTCTATTCGAGAGTGAGGGAGAGAGACTATACCGCTCTAGAAAAATCGATCGCGTCCGGATCTTTGGATGGACAGGATCGGACCTTCAATGGCTGTCGAGTCGCGTTAGAGCACACACGCATCGAATCGCATTTGAACGGTCGCGTCGTTTTGTGCGACCAATTCGTAGCAGAAGAACGGTTATACTGTGGTGGTGAACTGTGATCAGAGTGCTGGCAGTCCTGAATATCCTGGATTATCAAGGTTAGTGCTGCCTTTCCTATACGACGCTGGACTCTTATCTTTTGTTCCAACCAGCGCCGGTTCCCGTCAATTGTGTAACCGAAAACTTCTAAGTCGCATACGTTGCATTACCGCCCATCCACTATCCCTTAACAACTTGCATGCTTTTCTTTTGTGTGTATACTCATGTTTGGACAAATAAAATGATCTTATCTTATCTTATCTTATCTTATCATCCAGTTAGACATACCTCAGAATTATCTTCTGGTTCAATGTTCTCCACAAAATACTCAGAGTCCGATTCCACACCTTGCAAAATTTTAAGAAGTTCGTCCGAATCAAGTTCTTCACTCATTTTTCTATTTGTTATCAAGTGAAAGAAAGAAAGATGCGTGCGCGCGAATCCGATTTTATGCTGCATTATGCCAATGTGACCTTGACAGCCGCACGCCTATGACGTCACTGACCAACTTCTATAGTAGTTCGTGGCACTCGGTGGCGCACAGGGGCATAGGCGACCAATTGTTTTGTAGAGATGGGAAAATAACTATGGACAAGAATTGGTAACAACTTTATAATTACGTATCGGCATCTACCTGAAGGTTGAAATTCATCTACTTGTTGAAATTCATCCTTTGTAATGAAGTAGATAACTAAGTTCATATTTTATTGACCTCAAATTGTTTTCGATATTCGTAACTTTCTGTATTTATAAATATTTCAATGGTGAAATCAACCTTTCACGGCACATCACTGGCCAACTTGATATGAAGTGATTGGCGTTCTGAGGAAAGTAACAAAATTCTGAGTTTCTGTTTTTGCCGATTTTAGAACAAACTAGGACTTATTTTGTGTAGAAAAATAAAAAACAGGGTAGTAGACAGTGCTATCTTAAATAATAAAATGAAACAAAGCTTTTAATCACAGTAAATTTATTTTAATAAGATAGTTAAAATGAACAACTTCTATAGAAGTTGTGGCGCTGGTGGCACGAAAATCCCGAACTTCTATGGAAGTGCTTGGCGGTGAAAAGGTTAATAGCGTGTTGCTCTAATAGTGAATTAGTTAAGACACGCTGCTTTGCTGTTGCGAAAAATGTTACTGTTGTCCTGGTACTTTGGGAGTTTTTATTGTACTGATTTCAGCCTTACACTACTGTATACATATTTATTTCTTTAACCTATATGGAGAACAGATATTATACTCATATTAACGATAAGCCAATCACATTTAGAGGCTGGAAAATCTTAAATCTTATAACAAAACCTTAAAAAGTATCTGTACATTGAATATGTTTACAAATGAATAGTTGCGGCGGGCTTAGAATCAGTTATAGAGCAAGAGTTTAAAATGAAGTATCTGTCTGTTTATCTGTGTGTACACGCAAATCTCCGGAATTATTAGACGAATTTAAATCAAATTACTTTTTTGCTATATATGTTTACCCTTTAGGTACGGAACCCTAAAAAGTGCATTACAAACAACAATGTAAATAGCAGAGTTGATTAATGTCAGTGATAGATGTCTTTTTTGACATATCTCTTAACACGAAAATGACATTTCGTTACATGTAATGATGTAATGACGTTTACAATAATGACGGTAAAATAATTATTGTAAGACTAATACACCATCTTTCACAAAAATTTTGTTTATTCAAATCAAGCGTATTCAAATGTGCAAATGTTTGTAAGTAGTAATTAATGTAATTCTATTTTGTTAAAAACTCCTTTACACCAGCGTGTATGCGTACAGATTGTTGAATAAGAATAAAAAATACACCAAAACATTTTACGCACGAAACGTTTTGGGAATACTTTCATTGTGCGTACGGCTAAGGAGTGGAATTCCCTGCCGGAGTCTGTGTTTTCTGATCGCTATAACCTGGGAGTCTTTAAGTCAAGAGTGAATAGGTTACTTCTAGGCAAGCGTGCTCCATCTTCGACCACATCATCACTTACTATCAGGTGAGATGGTGGGCAAACGCGAGCCTATTATCAATAAAAAAAACTCTATCAATAAAATCTTATTCGCAAGTGTAACAGAATCATTGACGGGGCTCGACAGGGCCATTGCCTGCCGGAGTTACAAGAATGTTCTAACGAGATACCGCGGTTCTGGAAAACAAGGGCAACTGAAGTAGCAGGATGGGTTTTTAGTCAGTAGAAGTCTGACACTCCCTTCCGCTCCACCCAGAGCGAGAGAAGTCTTTCGATGATTTTCCCACTCAGAAAAAAAAAGCAAACAGTGTAACAGAATAACGGTTAAGAAATAAATCATGTTATTAATTTATTAATATGTAACAGATTAGTCATCAATTACTCTGTAAAAGATAGGGTTGTTTCCTTTGAAATCAACAACTTTGAAACGGCGAAGCGCCATCGTTACATGGTGGATATCCCACCCATACGCACAAAACGTTTTGGGAATACCTTCATTGTGCGTACGGCTAAGGAGTGGAATTCCCTACCGGAGTCTGTGTTTCCCGACAGCTATAACCTAGGAAGGAGTCTTTAAGTCAAGAGTGAATAGGTTACTTTTAGGTAAGCGTGCTCCATCTTCGACCACATCATCACTTACCATCAGGTGAGATGGTGGTCAAACGCGAATCTATTTTAAATAAAAAAACACCCTTTTTTCTGGTAAACCCCAACATCACACGTGTTAAATAAACTTATTTCTCGACATAATCGACGCAGAAGTCTTTTAATATCACAGCAACCTTCGCAAGAACATTACGTCATTGTAAGGTTCTCGCGCAGGCAATACTTAACAGACTAGTAAATAAACTACTACTACAGACTAATAAATAAATATTATTCTGTGCTTGTAGCCTAAGGATGGTGTATTTACAGATATTTATTTAAACTAGTTGTGACCGTGACTTCGCTCGCGTGTCGACGTAAGTCTCGAACCCACAGGAATTCAGGAATCTGCCTTGCGGAAATGTTCTAACGAGACATCGCGGCCCCGGACCACAAGGGCAACTGAAGGAAATGGCTGGGTTTGGTGCCCTTTCGCTACACAGAGGAGACATATGGTGATGATGTGGGAATATATACAAATTTTTATTTTTTAGAAAAGTTTGATTGATGCTTAGTGCAACTAAGCATCAATCAAACGAGTTTAACAAGATTGCTAGTAATGTGAGTTCCTCCCACAATGCTAGTTCTTTATTTGAATAGTAAAAATAACTTACAAAACAAAGTTGAGCTACTCGATATTGACAAATGCTTGCACTGTTTGGATGGGTCTGCTCAAATCTGTGTGATTCTGTCCTCTAAAGGGCGCCACAGACATTAACCTACATGGCTCTCATATTATTTGATCACTATAGATTGTCTGGACTTTAAAAGAGACGTTGACCTCTGAGTTTGTTTCAGTGTTTCTTCTCAGAGTAGTCAGTTAGGAAACACTGTCCTCATCTAGTTTACATTTACGAAAAAAGACGTGTGAAAGTGTTATTTATAACCTATTTGCAAAATAGGTATATTTTCTTTTAGTTTATAGGATTCCGTTTGACCATAATCTCACCTGATGTTAAGCGATGATGTGGTCGAAGATGAAGCACGATTGCCTAGAAGTAACCTATTCACTCTTGACTTAAAGACTCCCAGGTTATAACTATCAGGAAACAGACTCCGGCAGGGAATTCCACTCCTTAGCCGTACGCACAATGAAAGTATTCCCAAAACGTTTCGTGCGTATGGGTGGGATGTCCACCATGTAACGATGGCGCATCACCGTTTGTCTTGCAGTCCGTTGATGTAACGGACTTGGTGAAA
Source organism: Tholera decimalis (assembly GCA_943138885.2). Classification (NCBI taxonomy): domain Eukaryota; kingdom Metazoa; phylum Arthropoda; class Insecta; order Lepidoptera; family Noctuidae; genus Tholera; species Tholera decimalis. The sequence goes on from OW964568.2 coordinate 8,790,742, forward strand.
TAAGACTGTGCAATTCCATCGCGCACTCCCCGAAATGTAACCGATAGAAAACTGGCAGGCTTGCAACACGTCGCCGATGTTCTAGGCTCTGGAGCCTTGTCTCCACCAGTTTCTCGTTGCCGATGAGTCTTTTGGCCCGTTTCTCTATAGACTCAAGTGCATCAAGCTGGTATTTGGCAGATCATTATTTCATTATTATTATAAATATCAACTAAGTGAATGGTTTGATGCCCATCTTACCGAATATCACATCAGTGATCTTATCTTGGCATGATTCCTTCATGCCATTGTCATTGCGGATGTCGTTTATATATCTTTGACAGTCGTTGTGGGTAGTTATAAGCCAGACAATCCGGCACCAGCCTTGCCAGGGGGTATTGTGTTACCCAACTACTGAACATTAGTACTCAACAGCATCAGGTCAGACTAGATGGCGATCCCAACATACGTTAAGTTTAAAAAACCGGTCAAGTGCGTGTCGGGCCACGCGCAGTGTAGGGTTCCGTAGTTTTTACAACAGCCAAGTGCGTGTCGTATACGCTGACTGATCGTTTCGTACCATGCTCTAACTAAAAGCCAAACATGACTACCTAACTAATTTGACTTCCTATACAAATCGTCACCTAATCCGACAATTTTGCACGGAAAGTTTAAATTTTATTTAGAGATTTGTATAAAACTTGTCATAGCCGGTGTTTTGAATTAGAGCTACACTACTCAATCGTCACAAGAAGCTAGCACGATACAACTGGCGCTTAGCGCTATCTATCGACATTTCTACAGAGTTGTTCGAAATTTTCGAGTCAAATACAATTGGTCGACTATTACTCGTAAACTTGTAAAGCCCACTTATGTGTGATAGTTTTCCTTTAAATTTCGTTATATATAGGTACTACTGCCGTGACATTTGAATTTCTAACTATAACCGTTTAGTTGATAGAGGGGGCGGACACTTGACTCTAACGAAAATTGGTACTTTAAAGCTTGATAAGTTACGATCGGTTTACTTAATCAAAAACTAGTCTTACCAAACCCCTAAATTTTTGAAAGACCTATCCAACGATATCCCACATTATGGGAAAAACGAAAAAAAAAATTATCATTCCACTTTACATGTATGGGAGGTACCCTAAATAATTGTTTTTTTCAAAATTTTATTTTACCACTTTTTCGGCGTCATTAACTTGTATACTCATGCCAAAGTACAACTTTTTAGTACCAATAGTTTTTGAGCTAAACCGCGGACAGACGGACAGACAGACGGCCATGGCGAAACTATAAGGGTTCCTTGTTGACTACGGAACCCTAAAAAGGCTAAGCAGGTAAGGAATTAGGGGACCGCTTCAACGGTATGATTTTAATCGAAATTATTATTTAAATCTTGTTATTTAAGGGATTTTTGTGCACATGATTGTGTGACAATGTCAATCGCATCGAGCTATTTACAATACTTAACAAAAAATAAACAAAGAACTTAGTCTAATTTCATACTTACTAATTTCTTACTATAAGTTAGAAAATAAAACAAACACCACAAGTTTTAAATATAAATTATGTAATTTTACTAAACAAATTTGAATCATCCTTAAATTCTTCTTACACTTCTCTAATTCAGAAAGAAATATTTTGTATTTCTTAATGAAAATCTTTTTAATTTAAATTATTTCACTGATCCTTAACTTAAAACCAACCCTTAGCATTATCTACCACATAATTTTTGTTGTACCTACCCTATTTGACGACCACCATTTTGAGATAATATCAGCGCTTAAGGAACTCATGATGGGGATTCAGACAAAATGGCATTCTTTTAACAATATTTACTGTTCATACAACTTATTTTATTATATATCGTATACGCAAAAGAAATACCGTAAATCGGGTTCATTTGGATCAATAAAACTACTGGCTTCATTGCAATGCGTCAATCAAAATTTTATTTACATTTGTATTAAGGCGCAAAGTTGATACTTTTTCACATTGAACCAATGTTGCCTCGGAAGCCAAAAGCCAACTTACTTAGAAATATACAAAATAATAGCCCACTGGTATCGTGAACAGGGTCGAAGCTATTAGCATAATCCTTGGGTATGATTCGTTTATTACTTGATTTCTGTAGTGCATATATTATTTGCAATATACTCGTACCTACATAGCGCCAAACAGATACCATGGATTCACTACACGATTCAGAAATTAAAAACAAATGATAATTAATTTTTTGTTTGCTTTATAAATACAAATATTTAATCAATTGTTATTCTTATCTATCACCAATATCAATTTAAATTGTATTTTGTCAAAAATAACTACACAGTGTTTTCAGATTTTATTTGCGTTGCTTTTATTTATTCACGAACAAGGACTAATATAGCAAATATGTATTTGCAAAGCTCTAAAAATATCTGTTATACAGGTGAATATAAAAATTTGTTTTTTTTTTCGTTTGTAGTGAATATAAGACAAACCATAAAAAAGATTACTTTGAATCTGTTTATGCGCCGATATATACAACGTGTAACGGAAAGGGTATATACATACCAAGGGCACGGCTTCTTTGACTTTTTTATCAAACGATATTGGAAGGGTTTCAACTCAAAATAAAATACTCTAAAAATTGATACCAAATTTTCGGTTTCGTAAGTTTCTTAAATTAAAATCATAACAATCGTGTCACCGCACTACGTAGGTCAATAACTTTCCACGTTACTTGCAAATATCACGATAAATCTCTTCCGTAATTCTGTGCGCCTAGTACTGTAGTAGTACGTAAAGGCAGTGTTCTTTTGTCGGCGCGAGAAAGGAGATAGGATTAAAAAACCCTTCCATTATCGTTTGGTATCACCCAAAGAAGCCGTGCCCTTGGTATATATATACCCTTTCCGTTACACGTTGTATAATTCAGATAGAATGTCATTTTGTCACAATCCCTAGAAATCTAATTTAATCTACAGTTAATGTTCTAAACGATCCAGGCATTCCCATGTACTCTTCATTGAACTTTGAAGTCTGTCTCTTCGATTCATCGCTTACTAATTTTTCTGCATTTTTCACCAATTTCTTAGCGTCTTCCGTTCTTAGACTTTCCTTCCATTGTTCTGCGGAAAAAAGGATTCAATAATTCAGTAACTTCTTCTTATTTATTTTATTCGTGATTAGCCGAGATTCGTGATTCGCGTTTGACCACAATATCACCTGATGGTAAGCGATGATGTGGTCGAAAATGAAGCACGCTTGCTTAAAAGTCACCTATTCACTCTTGACTTAAAGACCTCCAGATTATAGCCATCAGGAAATACAGAATCTGACAGGGTTTTTCACCCCTTAACTGTAGGAGTACATACAATGAAAGTATTCCCAAATGTTTTTTGCCTATGGGTGAGATGTCCACCATGTGAGAGGTGAGATGTCCAAATCTACATGATGTAGTAACGCTTTGGGTTAGGGTTTGTTTAGAAGACGTATAAAATATGATCCGATGGCTTTATGATGATAGCAACTCAACTCCAAATAAATCCGTATAACCTTTAGTCAAATTCATCAAAGTCATAGCCATTTATTTGTAATAAATGCGGTATGGTTACACAATAAATGTTAACACAATGTCATATTTCGCAATACAGGCAATATTTGCATGTGAATAATTCATATGTAAATAGTAAATAATTTTTAGCAAAAACGTAGCCAATAACACAGTTCAGCCTTTCAACTATCTTCGCAACAAAAAGCAAAACGATTTATTCTGAAAGAAAGACAGAAAGATAAAAACAGTGAGAAAAACAGTTATTTTCAAATCACAGATAGACACTTTAATTTTATTTAAAAGTATGTACATAGTTATAGGTATTTATACAAAATGTTTAATTTTATATCACATAACTCTACGATATGAATGGAACCATAATTATCAAAAAATCAACTAAGTAACATATGAATTATTTTTCAATTATTTTTTTTTGTTTTAATTTTTCAAACAAAATAATTTATTTAAGTCATGATTATTAAAGTGAACCATCATTACGTGAAATATTACAACGTCGTATTCCGTTGAAATGTAAATGACTGTTTTGAATGAAAATTAAATACTATATGTATTTCACAATGAAACTTAGAGACTTATATGCATGAAGAGTCTAGTAGTGTTAGTAGTTTGATGGTTGATTTACGAAACTGCATTTTTGGACCACATATTCTAGGACTTTTCGTTTTATTTTTATTTATAGATTATAACCATAGTTATGAGCTCGGAATACAGAACGAATCAGAAGCCGTGAGGGCGCCAAATACTGAAGTGGCAAAAACTACTCCTAAATGGAGAAGTTTCACGCGCAGTCGATCAGTTGCTCTGTGAACGTCATATCGCGTAACGTGTTTTACTGGTGTCTAATTTATTTAAATTATGCCGTCTTGTGTTGTACTTACCTGTAAAAATGTAGCGGGATTAAAAAAAAACATGATGGGATCACATTTCAGTTCTAACTAGCGCATTCACTTATCGTCTTATTAAATTACTGAATAAATTGTTTTGTTTGTAATTCAAAGAGAATGATGCATCCATCTTGTTAGTCTTGCTACTAAAGAGTTTTAATTTTCTCGTCTTTTTATTACCTACTGAGGGCTCTTATTCCTTATAGTATATTAATAACGACTATAATCAAAAATATTTTAACCAACTTGAAAAAGAAAGGTTATCAGTGGCCCCATATATATGTTATTATGTATATATGATATTGTTACAATTGAATAACATTGATAATGTTAGTCATAGGTACTATGTGACTAACATATTACCTAATAAGATTAGGAAACTAATTTACAAAATTTGTGATGTGTTTAGTGTGCGGTGTGTGTGTGAGGGTGGAAGGGGAGAGGTGTATGAAATTTTGTTTCTACGTAATAAAATTTTAGCTTCCCTGCTGATGAATTTACCCCTAAAACGGACAAATAATATCTGACAAATATTACGTGGGTGGGAAGTGAGGCTGGCGGGGGACGCTTGTCTTGTATTGGCACACAAGGCGTGGCTTGCAATTACAGTTGAACGCGGTTTCTGTTTTTTTTTCTGTATTCTGAGGTTATGAGATATAAAAAAGAAACTTGTATACATGAGACACTTGTCATACATGTTTTATGTTTAAGAACCTGTCTTCCCTGCCACTTATGACCTTTCAGCCTTTAAAGAAAGAGTAAATAGGCATCTTCTGGGCTCGCTTGTCCCATCGTAGACCTCATCTATCGCTTACCATCAGGCGACATCGAGGTCAAGAGTGGGCTCATCCGTAATAAAAAAAAAAGAAATTGTTCGTAACTCACCACTCAACTTTCTCATCGAGACCTCCTCACCACCGTAGTCTTTAGGCAGAATTTCCTTAGGTATATGCTTATGAAGATCTTCGTAACTACTATGCACATGGACCCTGTTAGCCACTTTCTCTCTCAAAGCTTGTTTAAGAACAAATACCAGCTTGTCAACAAAAGGTGGTGCGTTCAATATGTGGATGCCCTTGATTTTTGTGCCGATGCCTTCCTGTAATAAATAAAAGATACAGAAATTTAGTAGGTTACAAAAATCGGCCAATAGCGAGTTAGATTTGCACATGAAAGTTGCTAGCTATAAACTAACAAAATTATTTTACCCTACGACCCCCTCCTCCTTCGCCCCGTTAGGTGATCTTTAATTTTAGTACATTTATATAATTAGTTCGTATAGAAATAAATACTCTTACCTACCAACTTTATGATATTCTAATTTGACTAACTGTTACGGTTTATAAGATTTGGTTTTGATTTTAATCGTATTACAAAGGGTGTAATTTACCTGAATAAATTAATTTATTATTATTTCCTACACTACAGCATATCGAGTTTACACAGTTTGTTTCGGAACATGTTTAATGTTTTAATTTAGTTAAGTATACACAACAGTTCCAAAGTCTTTTTCTTGCTATGCCACAAAAGTAGTTTTGGAAATTATTTTATTAAAATGGCAAAAACTTTATAGATGTTTGATTGCTATTACAAATTTATCAGGCGTTGAGTTTACTTTCGTCATTATTAGACTATTCAGAGAAGATAGAGACGACTTATGGAATATAACAAGCGAAAGATATTTTTGTATAGAATAAATAAGAGCTTAAAGTAATTAACAAAGTCAAATCTACAATATCTTAAACCAGTTTAAAATGTTGTCATACATTGCTCAAAATTGGCTTAAATATTATAATAGAATAGAAGACACAGACTTCATACAACAATATACACAAAGTAAAAGATAAAAATAGTGCATAATGATAATTATGGTTTGCGTTAGAAACATAGAGAGGTTTATTTTTGTAATAATAATATTTCTACCTCATACTTCATCGAGCAGGAGATAGATTAAAGTCAAGATTAAAGTCAATCCCTAACCAATATAATAAACACGAAAGTAAGTTTGTCTGTCTGTTACAGTATCACGTCTAAACCTGTTAACTGATTATGATGAAATTTGGTACAGAGATATATAAGCCTAGAGAGATATATACCTTGGAGAGGGGGCTATATTTTTTATTAGCTAGTAAGCCATACTTACAGTGCATAGGACTTCAGCTTTCTTGATTACAATAGGGTTGAGTTTACCGAGCAGACCAAAGTGTATATTTGTGAGGTCAATCACGAACCTTTCCGATGGAGTGTAGTCGAAGTTTATCCTGTATTCTCCTATCTGAAACGTGTATTGACGTAAATATAAATTATTTTAACACAACAAATGACAAGATAATGTTTCCGCTCCTGGTATATAGGCCTCTCCATGAAAGGGCATGGGCGTCCAAAAATCCACAACACGGGCGTAGATACAAATATATTTTTTATTGTATACCATAACAGAAAACAAAAAAGGACTTAAAAAAAAAAACTAAAACAGGATGATACAATGGGCAGTCTTATCGTTAAAAACAATCTTTTACAGAGAACCTTTGGATGAATTTGATACAGAAGGAGAAAATAAATATGTGGTTTTTTTTAATTTTCTCCTTCACAAAGTTTCTTATTCTAGCTTTTAACAACGCTTACAATTTAGAGCTAACTTTGTGAGGGACTGGTAAATGCCATGCCATGACATGCGAAATAACTATGTCACATGTCTTCGGAGTTTTCAGCCCTAGAACATGCTTCCTCACGTGGGGGCAGAATATTTTCTTATTACATTTTATTCTGTCAATGTCCACGATATCATTGATTCCATTTTGTGCCATATCACTCATCCTTCCCTCTTACATGCTATCCATCCACGTCATACATTTTCATTGACAGAGAATGTTTTTATTCAAACTTTAATACCCCCGTGCAGGCACAATTTAGCGAAATGGGGGATTATAAGATTATAATGAGACCCAGTGCAATTGCAATAATCCTGATCAAACCATATCCCATCTTCTGGAATATCCAAAGTGCTCAAATACAAGTACCTTTGAAAACCTCATAAATGCCACTGAGGTTGCGACTAGCATGGATAATTACTGAGCCCAATATAATATTTGAAGGGATTACCATCGATTTGAAGAAGAAGAAGGGTACCCTCTCTGTAATTCTGATGCACATAATAGATAAAATCCAAAAATATTTACCAAAAAGCTATATCTAAAGTAGGACAAGATGCTGAAAGCTTCTAATTTTTCTGTCAGGAACTGAGTAACCATGACTCTGGTCTGGTCTGTTGGATGCAGCTTTGGGAGAGGTACGTAGTTCCTGGAATGATACAATTGAAGCGCAAAAATTTATAAAACGTGGTCACCCTGGTCGAGATTCACCGCTTAATATAATATAACTAGCTGCTGCCCGCAACTTCGTTCGCGTGGGAGGATTTCCCGCGTAAATCCCGATCCCGTGGGAATTGTGGGATAAAAAAACTTTTTACCAAAAAATTAAACCGACTCCCAAAAAACACTGCAAAGTGAAAAATAACTTTAATTTCGGTAGTCGGTGTCTTTAGTTTTGTATTTTCGTTTTTGGCACCGACTTCCGAAATTAAAGTTATTTTTCACTTTGCAGTGTTTTTTGGGAGTCGGTTTAATTTTTTGGTAAAAAGTTTTTATTTCACTCTTTTTAGTTGGTCTATTTTTAATTTACCTAGTTACAAGAGCCTAATTATCAACTACTTATAACCTTTTACAAAATATTGGTTTTCCCAATGCTGGGCCGTTAATTGTTGAGGAGTTCTCCTGATACTTCACCATCAGCTCTACATCACCATATGCATTGTGACGAGCATAAAGTGCGTAACATCCATATTCAAGTAATCGAATCGCAATCCACTCAATACTTATTATTGAGTAGTTTCGGCGGCCACCTGTGGTCTTCATCATCAGTTCCACTTCCTCAAATGGTACTTTTTGAGAGCAACTGCACAAGTTACTATAATAAATACCCAAAACGACATAGGTGTGCCTATAATATTTGAAGAGTTCCCTCGATTTCTCCAGGATCCCATCATCAGATCCTGACGTTTATGAAAATGGGACCAATATCGAAGTATACCCTTTCAATCAAAAAAAGAATTTTCCAAATCGGTTCAGCCGTCTTCGAGTAATCGATGATCATACATTAAAAAAAAAAAAAAAAAAAAAATATACGCGTCGAATTGATAACCTCCTCTTTTTGTCGTCGGTTGAAAAGTAGATAGTAGCCGATTCTCAGACCTACTGAATATGCATATAAAATTTGGTAAAAATCAGTAAAGCCGTTTCGGAGGAGTAACGCAACTAACATTGTGACACGAGAATTTTATATATTAGATAATAATAATAATATTCCACAACTTTCACACAACACCATCTAGTCCCAAACTAAGCAGAGCTTGTGCTATGAGTACTAGACAACTGATAAACATACATATATATTTCTAAATGCATACACATTATAGATAAATTACACCCAGACAAAGAACAAATGATCGTGCTCACCACACAAACTTTGTCCTGGGTGGAAATCGAATCCACGACCTTGAGCATAGCAGTCAGGGACAATGTCATCCTTACTAATATTTTATATTATACTATATAAAGCTAAATTACCACTCACTGACTCACTGACAGAATTGTTCTCCCAGATGGTGGATGGGGAGGTGGGTATATTTTGACAGATTCGTAAACAAGTAACTCTCAAACCTACGGGAAAAGTGCCAAACCCCCCCTTTTCCCCCCCCTTCTCCCCCCCCCCCTATCGTATCTCGGAAACTACGAGACCCGTATTTTTTCTTTTTACGGATTCGTATAGAGGAGGCTCGGTAAAGTAAAAACCATTTTTCAAAGTCCCCCCTCCCCGCCCCCCTTCTCCCCCCCTTTAGGCGGATCTCGGAATCTAAGAGACTTGGAACATTTTTTTTTTCAGATTCATTTAGAGGGGCAATGCTTAAGTCGAAATACTTGTGCAACCCCCCCCCCCCCATCACCCCCCCCCCCTCTTTTTTTTTTATTTTTTTTTCACAAGCTCGCGAGGTGCTTGCACCTCGCGCAACACGCAAATACTAAACCCCTCCATCAACACCCGCCTTTTTTTTTTTTTTTTTCACAAGCACGCGAGGTGCTTGCACCTCGCGCAACACGCAAATACTAGTTATTATATTATATAAAGCTAAATTACCACTCACTGACTGACTGACTCACTCACTGACATAATTGTTCTCCCAGATGGTGGATGGGGAGGTGGGTATATTTTGACAGATTCGTAAACAAGTAACTCTGAAACCTACGGGAAAAGTGCCAAACCTCCCCTTTTCCCCCCCCTTCTCCCCCCTCCCTATCGTATCTCGGAAACTACGAGACCCGTATTTTTTTTTTTACGGATTCGTATAGAGGAGGCTCGGTAAAGTAAAAACCATTTTTCAAAGTCCCCCCCCCGCCCCCCTTCTCCCCTCCCTTTAGGCGGATCTCGGAATCTAAGAGACTTGGAACATTTTTTTTTTTTCAGATTCATTTAGAGGGGCAATGCTTTAGTCGAAATACTTGTGCAAACCCCCCCCCATCACCCCCCCCCCTTTTTTTTTTTTTTTTTTCACAAGCACGTGAGGTGCTTGCACCTCGCGCAACACGCAAATACTAAACCCCCCCATCACCCCCCCCCCTTTTTTTTTTTTTTTTTTTTTTTTCACAAGCACGCGAGGTGCTTGCACCTCGCGCAACACGCAAATACTTGATTTAGAGGGGCAATGCTTATTTTTTTTCACAAGCACGCGAGGTGCTTGCACCTCGCGCAACACGCAAATACTTGATTTAGAGGGGCAATGCTTTAGTTTTTTTCACAAGCACGCGAGGTGCTTGCACCTCGCGCAACACGCAAATACTAGTTATATTATATAAAGCTAGATTACCACTCACTCACTGACTCACTGACATAATTGTTCTCCCAGATGGTGGATGGGGAGGTGGGTATATTTTGACAGATTCGTAAACAAGTATCTCTCAAACCTACGGGAAAAGTGCCAAACCCCCCCTTTTCCCCCCCCTTCTCCCCCCCCCTATCGTATCTCGGAAACTACGAGACCCGTATTTTTTTCTTTTTACGGATTCGTATAGAGGAGGCTCGTTAAAGTAAAAACCATTTTTCAAAGTCCCCCCCCCGCCCCCCTTCTCCCCCCCTTTAGGCGGATCTACGAATCTAAGAGACTTGGAACATTTTTTTTTTCAGATTCATTTAGAGGGGCAATGCTTTAGTCGAAATACTTGTGCAACCCCCCCCCCCATCACCCCCCCCCCCTCTTTTTTTTTTTTTTTTCACAAGCACGCGAGGTGCTTGCACCTCGCGCAACACGCAAATACTTGATTTAGAGGGGCAATGCTTTAGTATTTTCCACAAGCACGCGAGGTGCTTGCACCTCGCGCAACACGCAAATACTAAACCCCCCCATCACACCCACCCTTTTTTTTTTTTTTTCACAATCACGCGAGGTGCTTGCACCTCGCGCAACACGCAAATACTAGTTATACTATATAAAGCTAAATTACCACTGACTGACTCACTCACTCATTGACATAATTGTTCTCCCAGATGGTGGATGGGGAGGTGGGTATATTTTGACAGATTCGTAAACAAGTAACTCTCAAACCTACGGGAAAAGTGCCAAACTTCCCCTTTTCACCCCGCTTCTTCCCCCTCCCTATCGTATCTCGGAAACTATGAGACCGGTATTTTTTTTTTGTTACGGATTCGTATAGAGGAGGCTCGGTAAAGTAAAAACCATTTTTCAAAGTCGCCCCCCTTGCCCCCCTTCTCACCCCCCTTAGGCGGATCTCGGAAACTAAGAGACTTGGAACATTTTTTTTTTCAGATTCATATAGAGGGGCAATGCTTTAGTCGAAATACTTGTGCAACCCCCCCCCCCATCACCCCCCCCTCTTTTTTTTTTTAATGCAAGCCCGCGAGGTGCTTGCACCTCGCGCAACACGCAAATACTAAACCCCCCCATCACCCCCCCCATTTTTTATTTTCACAAGCACGCGAGGTGCTTGCACCTCGCGCAACACGCAAATACTTTTTTTTTTCACAAGCACGCGAGGTGCTTGCACCTCGCGCAACACGCAAATACTAGTTATACTATATAAAGCTAAATTACCACTGACTGACTGACTCACTCATTGACATAATTGTTCTCCCAGATGGTGGATGGGGAGGTGGGTATATTTTGACAGATTCGTAAACAAGTAACTCTCAAACCTACGGGAAAAGTGCCAAACCTCCCCTTTTCCCCCCCCTTCTCCCCCCCCCCTATCGTATCTCGGAAACTACGAGACCCGTATTTTTTTCTTTTTACGGATTCGTATAGAGGAGGCTCGGTAAAGTAAAAACCATTTTTCAAAGTCCCCCCCCCGCCCCCCTTCTCCCCCCCCTTTAGGCGGATCTCGGAATCTAAGAGACTTGGAACATTTTTTTTTTCAGATTCATTTAGAGGGGCAATGCTTTAGTCGAAATACTTGTGCAACCCCCCCCCCATCACCCCCCCCCTTTTTTTTTTTTTTTTCACAAGCTCGCGAGGTGCTTGCACCTCGCGCAACACCCAAATACTAAACCCCCCCCATCACCCCCCCCATTTTTTTTTTAATAAAAAGCACGCGAGGTGCTTGCACCTCGCGCAACACGCAAATACTAAACCCCCCCCATCACCCCCCCTTTTTTTTTTCACAAGCATGCGAGGTGCTTGCACCTCGCGCAACACGCAAATACTAGTTATACTATATAAAGCTAAATTACCACTGACTGACTGACTGACTCACTCATTGACATAATTGTTCTCCCAGATGGTGGATGGGGAGGTGGGTATATTTTGACAGATTCGTAAACAAGTAACTCTCAAACCTACGGGAAAAGTGCCAAACCTCCCCTTTTCCCCCCCCTTCTCCCCCCCCCTATCGTATCTCGGAAACTACGAGACCCGTATTTTTTTCTTTTTACGGATTCGTATAGAGGAGGCTCGGTAAAGTAAAAACCATTTTTCAAAGTCGCCCCCCTTCTCACCCCCTTTAGGCGGATCTCGGAAATTAAGAGACATGGAACATTTCTTTTTTCAGATTCATTTAGAGGGGCAATGCTTTAGTCGAAATACTTCTGCAACCCCCCCCCATCCCCCCCCCTTTTTTTTTTTTTGTTTCACAAGCACGCGAGGTGCTTGCACCTCGCGCAACACGCAAATACTAAACCCCCCCATCACCCCCCCCCCCTTTTTTTTTTTTTTTTTTTTTTTCACAAGCACGCGAGGTGCTTGCACCTCGCGCAACACGCAAATACTTGATTTAGAGGGGCAATGCTTATTTTTTTTCACAAGCACGCGAGGTGCTTGCACCTCGCGCAACACGCAAATACTTGATTTAGAAGGGCAATGCTTTAGTGTGTTTCACAAGCACGCGAGGTGCTTGCACCTCGCGCAACACGCAAATACTAGTTATATTATATAAAGCTAGATTACCACTCACTGACTCACTCACTCACTCATTGACATAATTGTTCTCCCAGATGGTGGATGGGAAATTAAGAGACTTAGAACATTCTTTTTTCCAGATTCATTTAGGGGCAATGATTTAGTCCAAATAATTGTGCAACCCCCCCCCACATCTCCAACCCCTTTTTTTTTTTTTAAGTGAACCGCGAGGTGCTTGCACCTCGCGCAACACGCAAATACTAGTCATATTATATAAAGCTAAATTACCACTCACTCACTGACTCACTCACTGACATAATTGTTCTCCCCGATGGTGGATGGGGAGGTGGGTATATTTTGACAGATTCGTAAACAAGTAACTCTCAAAACCTACGGGAAAAGTGCCAATTCTCCCCTTTTCACCCCCCTTCTCCCCCGTCCCTATCGTATCTCAAAAACTGCGAGACCCGTATTTCTTTTTTTTTACGGATTCGTATACAGGATGCTCGGTAAAGTAAAAACCATTTTTCAAAGTCGCCCCCCTTCTCACCCCCTTTAGGCGGATCTCGGAAATTAAGAGACATGGAACATTTCTTTTTTCAGATTCATTTAGAGGGGCAATGCTTTAGTCGAAATAATTGTGCAACACCCCCTATCCCCCTCATCACCCCCCCCCCCTTTTTCTTTTTTTAAAGAAAGCACGCGAGGTGCTTGCACCTCGCGCAACACGCAAATACTAGTTATACTATATAAAACTAAATTACCACTCACTGACTGACTGACTCATTGACATAATTGTTATCCCAGATGGTGGATGGGGAGGTGGATATATTTTGACAGATTCGTAAACAAGTAACTCTCAAACCTACGGGAAAAGTGCCAAACCTCCCCTTTTCACCCCCCTTCTCCCCCCTCCTTATCGTATCTCGGAAACTACGAGACCTGTATATTTTCTTTTTTACGGATTCGTATAGAGGAGGTTCGGTAAAGTAAAAACCATTTTTATAAGGCCCCCCTTCTCACCCCCTTTAGGCGGATCTCGGAAATTAAGAGACTTGGAATTTTTTTTTTTCTGATTCATTTAGAGGGGCAATGATTTAGTCGAACGTATTCTGCAACCCCCCCCCCATCACCCCCACCATTTTTTTTTGTTTTTCGCAAGCACACGAGGTGCTTGCACCTCGCGCAACACGCAAATACTAGTTATTATATAAATGCGAAAGACTAAACCGATTTTATTGAAATTTGGTACAGACATAGTCTAGAGCCTGAGAAAGGACGTAGGTTGCTTTTTAATGCGTAAAAAGGGCTGTAAGGGGTTGAAATAGGAGACGAAAGTTTGTATGGAAATTATGTCATTTTTAAAGCTAAAAACTTAATTTTTAGACTTTTGATTAGATATTAATAAATACGAGATTAAAATTATGAACGAGTTTTATTTTCAAAATAATTAGCCTAAAAAATTAAAAATGCTACCGATAGTCACTATTACGTGCGGACGAAGTCGCGGGCAAATATAAAAAAGCTTTCATTAGAAAGATCCATCTCCATAGGCGACTATTTTTCTTTACGTGAAATAGCAATGTGGGTAGAATTCACATTAGTAGCAACCTTGTTAACCCCTCCAACTAAGCTAAATATGCTTTGCCTTGAGTGGGTTTTCGGTAATATTGTAATGGGGTTTGACTTCGCGACCCCTCGATTACAAGTCCAACTTCACCACATAGCATAGGGGTCATTGATCAAATATACTGTGCAGCTGTAAGTCCTACTAAGTAAACACTTGTGCATAATCTGTAATTGACTTTGGGAAATAAATTATTGTATTGTACTGTATCATCAGATTAGTGACGCTCGAAACCATAAACTTTAACTTTGCTAAATTTCATTCTGCTATTTTTTTCATGTATTATATATATTTATGTTACGAGAAACTGATCGAGACAAAGCTCCAGACCCTAGAACATCGGCGACGTGTCGCAAGCCTATCAGTCTTCTATCGGTTACAATTTCGGGGAGTGTGCGATGGAATTGCACAGTCTTATTCCACCAAGCCCGTTCCATCATCGGACTACAAGACAAACGGCGATGCACCATCGTTACATGGACATCTCACCTATACGCACGAAATGGTTTGGGAATACTTTCATTGTGCGTACGGTTAAGGAGTGGAATTCACTGCCGGAGTCTCTGTTTCCTGATAGTTATAACCGGGGAGTCTTGAAGTCAAGAGTGAATAGGTTACTTCTAGGCAAGCGTGCTTCATCTTCGACCACATCATCGCTTAACATCAGGTGAGATTATGGTCAAACGCAAGCCTATTAACTAAAAAAAATAATGTAGATACATTTCTTAGTTTTGCACACATACTCATCACCTGCTCAGGCTTTCCTAATTATGTCGGAAAAGGTGTCCAGTCTAACTGGTTGCAGCTGAGTATTAATGTTTTATATAGAACCACTGCCTATTTAACCTCCACAACCCAGTATGTAGCTGGGTAACACGATACCCATTTGCAAGACCAGTGTTGACCCCAGCATTAGTTGAGAGATGAGAAACACTAATAGAAAGACTAATTTAAGAAACAAACTTAAAAAAAAATTAGGGTACCCCCAAAAATCTTGAAACACCTGAACAGATCTAGATAAATTGTATGTAGCTAAGAACCATCCCGCTCACGTCAGCTTTCTAACAAAAAAAACCGCATAATAATCGATCCAATCGTTTAGGAGCAACGAACTTTGCTTAATATTTTTTTCTGTCTGTGTGTCGGGGCTAACCTCTGGCGCAGTTGGACCGATTTGGATGGGACTTTCTCTGAAAGATAGAGGTGTATTATATGACAACATGTGGGCTACTTTTTATTCAGAGATGCCCACAGGACCGGGAATAACAAAGGAAAATCTTTCCTGACACTTGGAATAATGTGACATATCTCTCTTCAGTAAAACGACTTGGAGTGCCAATGGAGTGCTTTAAAACCATTTCATAATTTCTGAGAATGTTACTTCTTTTTAGGAGTTCCATAGCCGAATGGCTAGCAGCACTTGAGGGTCTTTAAGTAAAGAGTGAATAGGTTATCTCTAAGTTAGCTGCTTCATCTTCGACCACATCATCACTCACCATCGGAGCGATGGTGGTTGAACGCGAGCCTATCATCAATAAAAAGAAAGAAAATGGTAAAAAAACGGAACCCTTATTAAGATTCGTCTTGTCTGTCTGGATGTCCGAATGTCACAGCCTCTTTATTCCGCAACTATTAGGACTACAGAGTTGAAATTTAGTAGGTTGATGTATTCTGTAAACCGTTTTTTAAGGATAACACAAAAATTAAAATAGACAAAATAATATACATGGAATTGAACGAAAATTGATTTGGACGAGATTCAGTCAGTAGTTTTTGAGATATAGCATATTTTTAAAATCCGCTAATATAATTTAACGAACAAAAAAAAAATATAAAATTGACCTAATAAATTATTCCTTAAATTGAACAAAATATAATGTAAATATTGAAAAATTTAGTTTAAATTAAACGCTAGTAAAAACATCAAGCAATGTAAATTATTATATATTTCTACATAATAATATTAATTCACTATATATTTTAATCTAATACTAAAATGTGTGCATGGAATAAAAAGGCTTTTTTTATCATGTCCAATCAAAGTTATGCCACTAATTTATGCTAACCAATATGGAACCCTTCATGGTCGAGATTGACACGCACTTGGCCACTTTTTTTGCAGGTTTTTAAGCTCTTGTTGCTATAGCGGTTAAATTTCTGTTATTCTAAAAGTAATCACAACAAACTTTTTAACTGGTTCTTTTCAAGAGACACTTATCAATGTTTATTTTAAAGGGTCACGAATTTATATTTTAAATTATTCTATGCCAATCATTCTATGTAATTCGTGGATGCTGTTGTGATTAATAAGTATTTATACAATTACAAACAAGTTCAAAACCGGATTCTTTAAACGTTTTCATTATTTTTTTTACTATTTCTATAGAAATACGTGGAGCGATTGGGTATTCGTCTAATGATTCACGATGCTATTAAAAGTTTCAAAATAATTTGTTTTATATACGTTTTTAAGCTAACATGGTCACAAACAGTATCGTTAGAATTTAAAACGTAATTTTTGCCATGTGTATTTATTGTTTCGAGATTCCGATATTTCAGCACTTTTGCAAGCGCCATGATCACGGATGAACAGAAGTCCTTACAGTTGGACGTTTATGACCTGAGGCATCAACCTACCCTCTTTCTCGCTCGTATTTTTTTGTGATCGTCACCGCTACCACTGTCACATGTATCACTCAAAACTCGATTCTGTTCACGACAGACAAAACACACCGTGTCTACTCGCGAACTTGTTTGAGTACTTTTCAATTACGTCAGATTATCCGTGATCATGACGCTTTCAATAGTGCCGAAATATTGGATCACGTTTTAAGTTTTTTTTTTTTATGTTGATAGGTTTGCGCTTGACCACCATCTCACCAGATGTTTAGCGATGATGTGGTCGAAGATGAAGCACGCTTTACGAGAAGTATCTATTCATTCTTGAGTCTTAACGTAAAACCCCCAGATTATAGCTTTATAGCTGTATGCACAATGGAAGTATTCCCAAAACATTATAATGAGTACTCCTCTTGAAAATTCATTCACCAATAGAAAGCTACAATATTCCTGTATTAAAAAAATTTTCCCGCGAGCGAAACTACGGACAGAACCTTGTGAAAATCGAAACGACTTACACAACATCCCACTGAGATTCAAACTCTTCCACAGTTCTGTTCGCGCACAACTCTGGCATCATTCCTCGTGATGTCAGCAGTCTTTCTATACGCCTCTTTGTTTCTTCTACCGATCCTTTAGCTAAAATGAAAATTCGTTCTAGGAGTCCACGGGCTGAAAAGAAGAAAGATATATAAAAATCGTCTTTAGGTAAAAGTTTTTAGATTACTATAAACTTTAATCTTGATCTTCATCTATACTATAATACTATAATAATATTATAAAGAGGAAACCTTTGTATTTTTGTATGTTTGTATTGAATAGGCTCAAAAACTACTGGACCGATTTCAAAATTTCTTTTACCATTACTTAGAGGGATTCTTCCGAATCCGTATAGGCTATATTTTATCCCGGAAAATAGATAGGATTTTTCGTGGTACTGAAAATTGTGGAGTAAGGCGTCGAAAAACTGCCGTACGTTAACGATTCTCGCGAACGCTGCCTATATTTAATAGAAACATTGCACCCGTGCGAAGCCGGGGCGGGTCGCTAGTTATTTATAATTTTTAACCGACTTAAAAAAAAAGGAGTAGGTTCTCAGTTCATCTTAAACTTTTTTATGTTTCTTCCCCGATTACTCGAAGACGGCTGGACCGATTTAGAAAATTCTGTTTTTTTTTTTGGTTTGCAAGGGAAGATCTGATAATAGAATCCTTGAGAAATTGAAGGAACTCTTCAAATATTACAGGCACATCTATAGCAATTTTAGACCTCATCTATCGCTTACCATCAGGCGAGAACGCGATCAAGAATGGGATCATCAGTAATAAAAAAGAAAAGATTTGGATATTTTTCATAGTAACTAGTAACACCATTTGTATTTCATTGGTTGCGATTCGATTACTTGGATATGGTTGTTAAGCACTTTATGCTCGTCAGAATGCATATGGTGATGTGGAGCTGATGGTAAGTACCAAGAGAACACCTCAACAATTAACACCTCGGCATCGGGAAAAGAAATATTTTGCAAAAGGTGTTAAGAAGGTGACATTTAGACTTTTGTAACTAGGTTAATTACAAATCGATCCACTAAAAAGCGAGAATAAAATTTTTTTTAACAAAAAATAATACTGACTTCCCAAAAAACACTGCAAAGTGAAAAATAACTTTAATTTCGGTAGTCGGTGTCTTTGGTTTTGCATTTTTAATTCGTTATTGAAGTCGGTTTTATTTTTTGTTAAAATGTTTTTTATCTACTAATTAAAAGTATGATACAGGATAATTTCCTAGTGTGAGCCAATGCTTTAAAAAAGTTTTTAAACTTACTCAAATACTGGCTTGCCTCCACCAAATGTTCCTCTTTCTTGAGCCATTCCTCCACAACGTCCAAGGCATCGCTTATTCTCTTCACATCATCGATGCCGTATGTTTGGCGGACTTTCTTCATATCATCTTGTGTCACCGTTATTAGCGGGTGGTAGGGTATCTCTTCCATCTTGATCTGAAAATTGAAACGGATATTTTTTATAAGGCTTGTGGCACATCATTCACGTTTCTTGGTGTGCTTTATCGATGTAAGTTGGAGACTTATGGGTCTTGACGAAAATTCGTCCTTAACACTGATGGCTGGTAATGTGTCAGAGACTCGCAGTATTACCATGTTATATGATAATGCTTAACTTTAATTGTAAAAGCCATCTCTTGAGTTAGTGGCAACAATGCTAGCGGTTGTAACTTTACCTCGATGCCCTACGATCATCTACGTTAGTTCTTTTCACTTCACCTAAAATTGTTATCAAGGTTAGTAAATATATATTTAAATTATTTCCATAATTCAAAATTTGACACTAAAAGTAAATTAAAATGGCTCCTCGTATTTATCAACCAAAATTATATGAGCTCACAGTACTCAAATACAGTAACCTGAAAGGTTATAGTTAATATAATTATTATTTACGCCGCCTGAGGTTTTCCGTAGCCTTTATATTTTAGTTTATAGTTGAGAAGAATTCCCGTATATATAGTATACCTTAACGGTCGGGAATTCTTAACTTTACAGGAAATTAAAGTATTATATTAAGCAACTAGTAAAAAACTGGGTAATCATTTCTTTTAAGTGAATTTAAGTAAGGACATTAATTCATACTTTTGCCTTAGAATCTTTCAATAATTATTTATGTTGTATTATGAATTCTTATTATAGGAATTAATTAATTAGATGCCTCAGGGATATAAATGACAGTAACTTTTTTACATAAGAGCCTCTCTTAAATTTAATGACATAGTGTTAAATTGTTAATAAGTCACTAGCGTTAGTATGTTAAATAAATAAATAAAACCTACTAAAAAAAGATTCCAATTGTATCGTGTTTTCAAGGACACACCCGTTTTGTATACAGCAGGTCATTTAAACTGCTGTAACTTAAACAAAGCATGTTTATTTAAACTTAGTCTTGTAGTTGCATCATAATCTGTTTGCAGCTGACTTCCATGGAACCTCGTTAAATCGCATTCAGATTTTAATAACGTTTGGATCTTGTTCCAGAGTTTTATCGGAAACAATACGTGGTTAAACATATACATAAGCTTAAAGTCCTTCAATGGATTTTATTTTTGGGGGATGGGGGAGACAAAACAAAGGATTACTTCACTATTAATCCTTTGTCAACATTAAAAAACCGGTCAAGTGCGTGTCGGGCCACGCGCAGTGAAGGGTTCCGTAGTTTTTATAACAGCCAAGTGCGTGTCGTATTCGCTGACTGATCGTTTCGTACCATGCTCTAACTAAAAGCCAAACATGACTACCTAACTAATTTGATTTCCTATATAAATCCTCACCTGATCCGACAATTTTGCACGGAAAGTTTTAATTTTTTTAGAGATTTGTATAAATAAAACTTGTCATAGCCGGTGTTTTGAATTTAAATATATTCTATTACTAGCTTTTGCCCGCGACTTCGTTCGCGTGGGAGGGTTTTCCCGCGTAAAATCCCGATCCCATGGGAATTTCGGGATATAAGGTAGCCTATGTATTATTCCAGGATGTAAACTATCCACACGCCAAATTTCATTCAGATCCGTTCAGTAGTTTTTGCGTGAAAGAGTAACAAACATCCATCCATCCTCACAATCTTTCGCATTTATAATATTAGTAAGAAAGATAAGAAGTAAGGTAGTAAGAAGTAAGATTACTATTTCAATCTCCAAATTCCTACACTCAACGAGACTTGATTATGAATTTCACAATTCAACTATTTCAATTTTATCTCTAGCCTCTACACACAATCTCAAGAACTTATTTTTTTTTTCTACACACAATCTCAAAAACTTAATTTTTTTAGGTAGGGCCACTAGTAGTTCAGCACACTAAGGCCCGTATTACAGAACGAAACTCGAGCACTGATCTCTGTTTAAAACTAGTTTTGAGTCGAGATTTAATTTTAGAATGTTCCTCAAGTATAGATTAATCGATCATAGTTCAGCCGGGTACGGCTTTATTCTAGATCATTTCTAGATCGTTACTCAGTTGTAGATTCATCACCCAAGTATGGTCGACACCACGCTCGAGCAGAGATGTCCTTGTCAGTTAACTATTTGCTTTTCAGTTTGTTATTTGATATAAAAATAGTAATTTTTGGCGAATGATGAAGAAATCACATTTTATTTTGCTAATTGGTTACAAATAACACTTTTACACGTAATTTTTTGCCATTTTAAGTTACTAGATGAATCCCGTGTTTTCTAACTTAAATAGATTATAACAACAATTTTTTCACCGATGATTTGAACAGAAAAACAGAACTTCAGCATTCCATGTGTAGGGCCCATATAATTTTGCTAATAATTTTAAGAAATGGTATAGATTTTCACAAGATGAAGATTTTTGACAATTTGTAATACTGCCATCTATTGACCAAGAATTGGTAAAACATATGCATTTCTGTTTTGTTTTAACTATAACTTTGTTTCCTTTTAATATTTTTATTGATCGTTGTTCACTTGTTCCCAAGCCATTATTTATTTGAATATTACTTATTATATGATTAATGAGCAATTCAAAACAACACTGTCACAGACATTATTTAGGATCCACTCCGTTCCACGAACAAGTTACTCTTGCTATATTTTAATATGTTAGAAAATATTGCCTTAACACCTTTTACCTTCAAGAATTTGCTTTTACAAATTCTTAAAAAATAATTTCTATAGTGAAACCGTGCAATACATATTTTTTATTCTTAAAAATTTGGTATTAAAGTAAATTGAATTATTAACGATCATTCGTAGATCGGAACAGCGGAGACGAAGAAAATAAAAACGTAAACGAAAACAGACTGATGCATAGACAATTAGATATTCTTTGCTTGAGGCTCGATTTGAATCTGAGTGGAGTTTTATTACCATTCTGGAATAAGACCAATGCTCAAGTGCAGATTCTATATTTAAACTGAGATCGGGCGAATTAAGCTCAAACTGGACTTGAGGAACGTTCTGTAATACGGACCTAAGGCTGGTCACTACTTAACTGGGCGATCAACAAAAACTCATTTTTTTTTTTTATAGGGCCACTCGTATTTCAGCACACTAAGGCTGGTCACTACTCAACCGGGCGATCCTGTGGTGACCTCTAAAATTAAAGGCCCCTAGCCAGGGCTTACAAACTAGAATTACATTTTAAACAATCGTACGCTAAGGGCACTTCCTGTGGAGTACGGGCCTCGGCATAGCGTGGTCGTTGGTGGAGGGCAGCAAAGGGACAGGCTGGGTCCATATTATTTAAGGGGTTATTTATTGCTACTGGCTCAGCATCGCGGGCTGGCTCGTTTGGCAAAGGTCGGGGAGAGTTTCCGTTACAAGTACGCGGACGTCGCGATGGGCCTTGTCGGTGAGGCTGGAATACGGAACGCGTTTTATTTCTGTATTTTCTAAGAGTGCTAGTTTCCCTACTGCTCTCTTGTCGGATGGTGGTGGGGTCGTCGGGCTCGTCTAGGACGTTACGCGGGCGACGAACCCGAGAAATATTGGAGGGTCTGTATCGGGCGGCCGATACGATCAGGGGTTTGTGTGGTTTTCACCAGAGGTGAAGTAACGCACTGAATGGCGTTTCAGCACTTTCTTTATGGTCGGGGCGCAAACTTATTTTTTTATTTATGTAGGGCCACTCGTAGATCAGCTCACTAAGGCTGTGCGTCTACTTAACCGGTCTGTCCTGTGGTGACCTCTAATAATTTAAAGGCCCCCAGCCAGGGCTTACAAACTAAAATACAAATTACAGCTAATGACCGCACGCTAAGGGCACTCCCTGTGGAGTACGGGCCTCGGCATAGTGGGGTCATTTGGGGAGGGCAGCGAAGGGACAGGCTGGGTCATATTATTTACGGGAGTATTTATTGCTACTGGCTCAGCATCGCGGGCTGGCTCGTTTGGCAAAGGTCGGGGTAGGGATGTGAAAAAATATTCGATTATAGAAATAATCGATTAAAATCGATTTCAAAAGAAAATCGATTTTTATACCTATTTTATTTTATTTTTATGAATAATCGATTAATAATCGATTTTTTATTTTCATTCAATCAATTATTACCGATTTTTCATCTGCAACCCCCAACATTAAGTCTGGTCTTCTGGCCCGGAACCCGGAACACGAACTACCAAATAATACTATCGCCACAATACTACATTAACGCTATCTGTGCAGCTATGATGGCATTCCTTCTGTGCTTTTGAAACAGTTTAGTTGATTCATTTAATCAAACATTCACTAGATGGAGTTAGTCAACGAACTGTACTATTTTACCGACATATATGTAATTCATAATTCGTTGGTGAAACTTCATTGTTCAAATGACAATTTCGAAAGTTTTTCGTGACAAAAAGTGTTTAGTGTTATTAAAAGTCTCGTTTTTTCGGCTGCTTCGGCTCCAGCAGAGAGATTGTTCTCGAAAGCTGGCGCCATATACAAAGACCAGGAGCCGAATATTATCCAAACGCTTACCTAAGCTGTTATTCCTGAACTCGTTACCTGCGGATTTCTTGTTTTTTTTTTTATTTGAATAATTTATTGTTGTTGATTTTGTGTGAAAAAAAAATTAATTGAATCTTTTTATAATTTGATTGTTATAAAACTTTAATTTGTGTAGATTATAATTATATGTGAATAAAAACTTTTTACCAAAAAAAATTAAACCGACTTCCAAAAAACACTGCAAAGTGAAAAATAGCTTTAATTTCGGTAGTCGGTGTCTTTAGTTTTGTATTTTCGTTTTTTCACTCTTTTTGGTTGGTCGATTTATAATGTCAACTACTTATAACCATTTACAAAATATTGCTTTTCCCAATGCTAGGCCGTTAATTGTTGAGAAGTTCTCCTGGTACTTCATCATAAGCTAACTTCACCATATGCATTTTGACGAGCATATTGTGCCTAATAACCATATTCAAGTAATCGAAGTGGATCCCATGAAATACTTATTATTCCGACTTATATATTGAGTAGTACTTTTCGAATGCAACTACACAAGTTACTACATATAAAAAATACTCAAATCAGGTGTGCCTATAATATTTGAAGAGTTCCTTTGATTTCTCCAAAATCCCATCATCAGATCCTGACTTGGTGACAATGAGACCAACTTTGAAGTATATAATACCCTTTCAAACACAAAAAGAATTTTTCAAATCGGTTGAGCCGTCTTCGAGTAATCGATGATCATACATAATATTTATAGCGTTTATTTTGAAATTCATTGATAAATTAGGAAAAAATCGATTAATATAACAAAATCAATTATTTTCTTAAGAAAAATCGATTTTTTATGTACAATATCACATCCCTAGGTCGGGGACTTAATAATTTTCATAACTACCCACTTATAGTTTTGGCGGTAACGAAACCATTGTGAGATATAATTCGACGACAACGCCATCTAGTTAGAAAAGAAGTACTAATTGTTACACAAAACTGAAAAATGAGACTGGTTTGACACAATCCTCAACTAATTTAATTACTTAAACACAACTAACTATAATTTTACTGGACAGAAACTGTTTTTTAACCGACTTCTAAAGAAGGAGTAGGTTATCAATTCGTCACGTATATATAATATATATTTTTTTTATGTATGTGCACCGATTACTCCGTCAATTGTGGATCGATTTAGAAAATTATTTTTTCATTTGAAATGGTATGTTCTCATGGAAATCGAAGGAAATCCTCAAATTTTAAAGGCAATCGAAAAGCGACTTTGGTATTTTTTTATAGTAACTTGTGCATTTGCTCTCAGAAAGCACCATTTGGTGAAGCGGAACTGATGCAGAAGATCACAAATGGCCACCGGAACTACTCAATAATAAGTATTTCACGAGTTGCGGTTCGATTACTTTAAAATGGTTGCTAAGCAATTTATGGTCGTCACAATGTGAATGGTGAATTGGAGCTGATGGTGAAATACCAGGAGAACTCCTCAACAATTAACGCCCCTGCATCGGGAAAAGCAATATTTTGTAAAAGGTGATGAGCAAGTTGACATTAGGCTATTGTAACTTAGATAAATTATAAACAGATCCAAAGACACCATCTTCTGAAATTAAAGTTATTTTCACATTGTAGCTAGTGGTTTTTTGGAAGTCGGTATTTTTTTGTTAAAAAGTTTTTTTTTATAAAACTTATTTAAATATGAAACTAGCGCGATACAACGGACGCTTAGCACCATCTATCGACATTTCTATGGAGTTGTTCAAAATTTTCGAGTCAAATACAATTGGTCGACTATTACTCGTAAACTTGTAAAGCCCACTCATGTGTGATAGTTTTCCTTTAAACTTCGTTATATATAGGTACTACTGCCATGACAATAGAATTTCTAACTACAACCGTTTAGTTGATAGAGGGGGCGGACACTTGACTCTAACGAAAATTGGTACTTTAAAGCTTGATAAGTCACGAGCGGTTTACTTAATCAGAAAACGGTCTTCCTAAACCCCTAATATTTTTGAAAGACCTATCCAACGATATCCCACACTATGGGAAGGACGAAAAAAAAAATTATCATCTCACTTTACATGTAGGGGAGGTACCCTAAATAATTATATTTTTCAAAATTTTATTTTACCACTTTTTTGGCGTCATTAACGTGTATACTCGTGCAAAATTACAAATTTCTAGTACCAATAGTTTTTGAGCTAAACCGCGGACAGACGGACAGACAGACGGACATGGCGAAACTATAAGGGTTCCTTGTTGACTACGGAACCCTAAAAAGAGTACTAGCAATGTGGTAGAATTTACATGACTAGCAATCTTGTTAACTACTCCAACTAAGCTAAATATAATAACATGCTTGTGTCTGGAGTGGGTTCACGTAAATAGTGTATTGTAGGGGTTCGAATCCATTACCTATGCATTACGTCATTTATTCATTAATTCTATAGCATTGTGTCAGAGAAAATGTGATCTTTGGCGATAGAAGCTAACATTTTCAAAAATTCCTAGGACAAGCCGGTATCCACAGTGTTTACCTTTACCGTTTTGTTTATAGTGGTGATGATGAAAATTACACAAAGTAATTTGCTTGCCTGAGCTTGATCCCTCGATCTACAACTCGTCAGTCGTACCAGTAACCACTGCGCATTATAATAAAATAAATATACAAAGAATTTTTTGCAAATTAACTACAATAAAGTAGCTTTAAAGAAAAGATAATACAACAATATAGCACTTACTTAAGTTTTTAAACTGACATGGTCACTAACAACAAAAACTGGACATTTACTATGTGTACATGATCTGATTCGAGTTTTTGACATTTCGGCACTGTAGCATCATGATCACGGATGAAATTATTGCGGGTAAATGTTTATGAGCGGACGAATCAGTCTACCCTCTTCCTCGTTAGTGTTTTCTGATAGACATGGCTACCACAGTCACATGACGTATCACTCAAAACAAAAATGAAATAAATAAATATCGGAAACTGGAAACAATATATGCACACGGTAAATTTATCCCGTTTTAAGTGCTACTGATACTGTTAGTGCATGTTACGAAGAAAAATAAAATACGATTTTGTGTGTACGAACCCCTTCTGGTAAAGTGGCTGGCTGCGCATGGACTACTGACTAGGATAAATGATAATGATAAATGATCTTTATTTTGCAAATTGGTTATTAAATAACACTTTTTTACACGTAATTTTTTTCGTAACAGCTTTGTCATTTTGATAGAATAGCTTTGACCTTTTTTTAAGCTGCCATTGCTACTATCCATCTTACAGCAAGGCCGGTTTTTTATGAGATTTGGTACTGAAGTATTGAAGGACAGTTCTTAGATTCCGACTAATAAACTAAAATATGGCATCCAGAAATTCGTGCGCATCGCTGTCTACTGGTAATGTGCCCAAAAGACTGGTGGCATTGCCACGTTGTATGGCAATGCTTAACCTTGCTTCCCTTCGATTAGGTGCTCCCTGCTGTTCTGCTCATCGCTGCCACTGTGGCGAAGTTGTCAACATGCGGCCGCAGCGCGGGTCGCATAGCACGGCACGCGAATATTAACGACATTATCCGACGAGCTCTAATCACTGCCGGCGTTCTAGCTGTATTAGAACCCAACGGCCTGGCACGCGACGATGGCAAAAGACCGAACGGCATGTCTTTATTTCCTTGGAAGATGGGTAGGCCTTTAGTGTGGGACGCAACTTGTGTCGATACTCTTGCGCCATCCCATCTTCCTAGCTCATCTTGCTGTGCTGGCGCTGCCGCTGCAGCTGCTGAGAACCTCAAGCGGCGGAAATATAGTAACCTTGTTGGTAGTTATATTTTCGAGCCGTTTGGGGTTGAAACCTTGGGGTCGTGGGGTCAGAGTGCTCACAAATTATTTAAAGATCTACCCAGACG
This sequence comes from Tholera decimalis, assembly GCA_943138885.2. NCBI lineage: Eukaryota > Metazoa > Arthropoda > Insecta > Lepidoptera > Noctuidae > Tholera > Tholera decimalis. The sequence goes on from OW964568.2 coordinate 8,818,269, forward strand.
CCTAGTTGACACTTCGCGTGACCCAAGGGCTGGCTTTTCCCTTGGACAGAGATTAAGCATTGCCATACAACCTATCTGTTAATCTGACCCACATATCACATTACCCCTTACTAAAAGGAGAGAGGAAGAAATCTCAATATATAAAGATGTTCACTCTTCCTTAGAAGCTCTTTAGCCAGCGTTGCTTCACCTTTACGACCCAAACGACTGTTAACATCGGTAGCATTATGATTACACTATTAGGCCGCGCTCAGTTTGGACGCGTTTTCGTACGAATTTTACTCGTGCGTATACGTACGAACCAGAGAGTATTTAACCTAGAGAGCTTATAGGCCGATTTCTTTTAAGAACACAACTCACCAATATGGGTTGGGAGGCGAAGAAAAAATGCGCTCCTGCAATTGGTCAGTTCAAGGTCAAGCTTCATAGATATGCCGAGTTAGGGATTGCTCTACTTGATTGAGGGAAAGTTATCGATATCGATAAAATGAAGTTTAACATTATAAAAAATACTCAATAAAATCACATAATAATATTTAATCATTATCAGTCTCAATTACAAAAAGAAAAACGAGGATGCTGTTATTATTATTGATTTTTAAAATGAATTAATTTAGTAAATGTTTTTTGAATTAAAGTTTTAGGGTCATGATTGTTTTTGCTAAAAAATGATAACCGAGCGTCTATATATTTCTGAATTATGCATCTTGCGAATTCAATCAAATGTGTGGTAGTTTCTATTTCATATTGATGAAAATTAATACCCGGGAATAAATTATACCCAATCAGTGATTTTAAAACCGATCTCATAAAATAATTGGAATTATATTTCTGAGACAGCACTTTCGAACCACTCTCGTTGATCGCCCTTTTTAATATAAATTTCACAACGACGACAAATTTCTATTACTGTGGTGGATCCGCACAATAACTTGTTTTTAGTGTCTTTTTGAAATTGTAAGGCGTTTTGATTTGTAACACCAATCAACGCTCCAATACAAGTTAGGCATTTTATTTGCTTTATCAGAGCATGGACAATGTAGCCGGCCATATATTATTTTTATATTTTATTTTTTTAATATTTATTTTATATTCCATAATAAATATATTTTCATTAAAATCAGTTGTGTCAACAACTGTAGCTTCAGCAGGCACTCGGTAATAATTATTTTTTTGGTGGTGAGTCATTAGATGATTTATCTAATGACTCCTCCCTCCTACATACACTTAACTCGTGGACTCGACATCGAAACACAGTAACCTGTTTTTTTTCCTGGGTGGGAAAATCATCGAATGACTTCTCCTGCTCTCGGTAAAGTGGAAGGAAATGTCAGACTTCTACTGACTAAAAACCCACCCTGTACCTTCAGCTGCCCTTAAGTTCCGCGGCCGCGGTATCTCATTAGAACATTACCGCAACCCCGCAACCAAAGTAACTTACGAGGGCGATATTGTAATGCAAAGATCCAAGTTAATTAATATTAGACTCCGTCATACTATTTGAAGCCTAGAAAGATTGGATATAGGTATCTTATATTATTTTGACTAGAAACCAATATTCCCTAGTAACCTTATCCATCCACTTTTCTTTTTAATCTGGAATCTTGGGAAATCTAAAATGAAAACATGCATGTCACACAGAAGAAAAAATATCAGAACATTCTCCTTTTTTTAAAGTCAGTTAATGTAGATAGGTATTTTATGACAACTATCTGAATTGAATAAAATAAAATAAGTTTAATTTTATAATTATCGATATCGTATTCAGCCGTTATAGGTAACAGCACAGATTTTTACGATAAAAATACAGATGAAAAGACAGGGATAAAAGAATTAGAATTTCTTCATGTAAGAAAGAGACATTTCCAAAAGACATCAACGCGCGACACAATTTTGTCCTTGACCACCCAAACCACCACTTTAAATGGACCTCTGCGGTAGCTTATAATCTGATTAAATGATAAATAATTTTCATATTATTTCATTACTGATGAATAGTTATGTCATCCATTTGGTATCTAGATGTCTGGGAATGTTTTCCACACCATTTCAACGCGCATGAAAGCATTATTATGCGTTATAAATTGGATACAAAAATTTAAAATTTGTAATTGTTTAACATGCACACAGGCCTAATACTTGGTCACAACTAAAATGGTTCGTGTATCGTAGCCAATATATAAGAGCAAAAACTCGCATAGTTTTCGTGCGTCCGCGTCGGGGCAACGTATGTGCGATCAAGTGGTTTTCAAATCAGTGGTACGAACACACACGTACGATCCTAACCTTCCAAGTACTATGGGAGCGCACATACTGGATGCGAGTTAGTCGTACGTATACGTGCGTGTAGTTCCGACGTCCGAAAACAATCCGAACTCGTTGGGATTTTTAAACACGTTCGTGCGTAAAAATGGATGTAGAAAAAATTATTTTAAGTTTCTATTTTCATGCGTACATAACCATGAAACAGTATAGGGTCATTATTTGAGTCTTCAATAATATGATGAAATTCTCCAAATTCTTTTTTTCTAAATAAATGTCACGCACCCATTCGGTTCTGCGACAGCCGCCGCCGCAGTCTTCGAGTTAAAAGAGAATTATCTAGAAGATACAGATTATTCATTGCGCTCCAACCAAAGATGACTTCACGAATGCGATATCACTACCTTTTTGACGGAGTAAAACGTATTCAGTGTACGCACTCAATTCGTACGACCACGATCGTACTGAAACTGAGCGCGCCTTAGCGTGTGTTGTATAAAACTAGGGTTGCCGACCAAATTTGCCGGCCCCAGACAACGACTTATAAACCCCGGACATTTGGGTAAAATCACAGTTTTTCCCCGAACACCGTAGAAAAATACATTTTTGAACTTGAAACTAAATACAACGATGTTAAATTAAGGTTTTTATTTAGGGATAAAGTGCTAACATTGTAGAGCTTTAGAACTTTTTTAATAACAGTTCTTCCTTTTCATTTAATCAAAGTAACAAACAATGAAATAAAATACCATAGGAAAATAATAGAGATCGTGCTTTTTGGTACCCGTAAGATCAATGTGTGTCCGGGTTATACCTGGACGCTTATTGGGAAAATCCCCCGGACGCCCCCGGATGCTCTCCAAACTAGGACAAATCCGGGAAAACCCGGATGGATGGCAACCTTATATAAAACCAGTATAGTACTAGTATCTTTACGTTAGTTTTATTTCCATTCAAGCTTTTACAACTTGTCCTCGTTTGAGGTCATCAACAATGGTTTATAGATAACCATTTAATGTACGGTCTTACTTCCTCCATAAATCCTTCAATCTAACGTGATTGGAGCACCGAAAGATCCCTTTACCCTTATCAATGTACACCTCAACCACAGCGATCGCTTATCAAAGTGTTGCACGTTTTGTATTTTAGAGTAAAGTTTTAAGGCCGTAGTTGTGACGATTCGGTCACGTTTGCGGGTATTTTAATTTATTCTTATAACAAGGGTTTTTTTTCTGGGTGGGAAAATCATCAAATCACTCCTCCCGCTGCGGGTGGTAGGGAGTGTCAGACTTCTACTGACTAAAAACCCACTCTGCTCCTTCAGTTGCCTTTGCGTTCTGGGACCAAGGTATCTCGTTAGAACATTCATTTTCTTATTTTATTTATTTATTTATTTTGTTTATTTATTTATTTATTTATTTATTCCCGCATCCCTGGCATATAACAACGGTTAGCAACCAGTTAAAGTAATTATTAGCAAAACGACGACTTCCAGTCTAACCGGATGTATCAATAGAATTTTTTTCTACATCACTTAAAAAATTCAAGCACCAAGTCCACCAAAAATAATCTACCGTATTATTATTTTTTTCTATGTGTACTGTATTTTTCAAACTACGCACTATTTATTGTAAGCGTTATTCCTGCACTATTACACATTTATACAACGTGTAACAGAATAAACACAATTCCTGAGAGTAGTTGGCTCAGAATCGGCTTCTGGATTGATTTCCGTCATAAAAAATAGGTGTTCAATTTTGATGGAAAAATCTTTCGTTTAACTTAAAATGGATACAGTATCATGACAAATTAATACAATCCTTAATTCAAGGAAATTGTGTGCGTGTCGCGTCGGCCGCTAACATTGCATGAGTGTACGCGTCTGCGTAAGGATTGTATTGTATGTCGCACATACGTTTTGCGTTTAGTAAGGATAACTAATTATAACTATACTAATTATAACTAAGGATAACTAATTTTGCAGTCGCGTAAAAAGTAGCCTATAACCTTCCTCAAGCTTCAAGCTACTTCCATACCAAATTGCATCCAAATCCACCCAGTACTTTTGAAGATTAGCGCGTTCAAGCAAACAAACAAACAAACTTTTCCGCTTTATAATATTAGTATAGATTTGTAATATATTGCATGTATTATTGGGATAAACATTGTAATTGTAATTGTATTGTGACTTTTGACTTTTTTGACTTTTTAACCCAGTAGCCAGTTAACACGATACACCTTGACGATTCTGCCAAGGTTGCGAGAGTGTTCTTAAGCCTGCAATACATGTTGGCCGAGCGTAGGCCAACGCGAGCGTTGGCAAATAGGTACAAGGCAAGAAATGTCCACACGTTCGACAAGTTCGTCGAACGCCAATGCAGACGACCAATGTAGAAGAGGGTCCCACACGTTAGCCGAGCGCAGGCGAGCGCCTTCGATTTGTGACCAAAAACCGACACCGATCCGAAGTGAGGCAAGTGATCACGAGCAACGGCGAGCGAAGATAAGTTGCACCAAATAAGCTCTATACGCGTTAGCGCTGGCCTACACTCGGCCAACTAGGCAAGTGACACCGAGCGATAGCAAGACAAGGCAAATATACCGTCTACATGTTGGTATTGGCCTTCACTCGACAACGCTCGGCCAACATGTATTGCAGGCTTTACAAGGTACCGCGGCGCTGAAACGCACGAGTAACTCAAGGACAAGCTGAGACTTTAGTCAGTGACCTTGGCAAACGTTGAAGATATAACCTTGAAAATCGACGCATGAGGCTGTTATTACTAAGACCCGAGCTCCTTAACAAAAGTACTAGAAATAATCAAAAACAAAGATATGCATTTATAAAGAAATTGCGGATATATTTCTGATATCTAATACTTTCAGAATAAATAAGCGGAACTTTAAAATTTAGTTTTTATTCCATGTTTAGTATATGTATATGTGTAAGTATATATTCATACAAGTATTTATTTTATTACTTATGTATATTTCTTTTTAAGGTACTAGTTTTTTCATGTCCTTTTTTAGGGCTCCGTAGCCGAATGGTTAAATTGGGACCCTTATAGTTTCATCGTGTCTGTCTGTCTGTCCGTCCATATGTCACAGCCATTTTATTCCGAAACTATTAAGACTACACACATGTGAAACTTAGTAGGTAGATTTCTGATCACTTTCCGATTTTTAGACAAAAATGTATATGTTTGTGTAAATGTATATGTAAATTAAGAGGGGCTCCTGATTTATGAAACTGAAACAAAAAACATTTTTTTCATCAGACCTCTACATGTGGGGTGTCTATAGACAGGTCTTTAAAATGACATAAACGTTTCTAAAACCATTTTTTCTTAAAGGCAATCGTTTAAAAGATATACACTTCCAAAGCGGTAAAATGTGTCGCCCCCACCCTCCCTTCTAAATTTTATAACAATGGAGAGAAAAAATTAAAAAATATAATATGCTGTAGATCTTAATGAAAACATTAACAGAAAAAGTTACCAAGTTATTTAGCGTAACTACGCTAAATAACTTTGTTTTTCATTGTGTTTTTTCATAGGGTTCAGTAGTAACTACTATTGAACCCTTCATGGGCGAGTCTGACTCGCACTTGGCCAATTTTTTCATTTTTTTATATCGCTTTGCACGTACGTTTGCATAGTTGACGGGCAGAAAATGCCTAAGGTAATAATTCAACCTTTGTACCCATGTACCTGAAGTGGAAATAATAAATAAACAAAGTTTAAAACAAAACTCACAAGGGAAAACTCGTTCATAAATCCCGCAGTTCAGTCAGTGACTTACCAATAAAACCTCCGTTTGTTCATGCGCAAACGGATCCTTTGTTGGATCAAACCAGAGATCAATCTTATCTTGTCTATTTTGGCCAGAGATCACACTGGATCATCAGAGGGATCAGGCAGGTGCGGAACAAATATTTGTATGGCTTACAGATAGGTACAAAGTTGTTTTGGGTCTGTCTGTTTGTGTATGTGAGTTTATTATGTAGATATAGTATATGTATTTATGAATATGTGTTTATTTTATTTAGTTTAAATATAATAGTAAAATATTACACGTACAAATGTTGCTTATTAACCAATTTGGAAAATAAAAACGTTTACCAAGGCATATAATTATAAAGATTAAGTACGTAATATATGGAGTCTGTGTTTCCCGATAGCTTTGTAGCTAGGACTAGGACTCATTAAGTCAGTCATGAGTGAATAGGTTACTTTTAGGTAAGCGTGCTCCATCTTCGACCATATCATCACTTACCATCAGGTGAGATAGTGGTCAAACGCGAACCTATTTTCAATAAAAATAAAAAAATATTACATAGATATATTACATAGATATTAAAGTTGCTCTTTCGAAAAAAGCTTGAAAAAAGCATTCAGATGAAGCAACTTTTCGTCGGCAATTACAGAGAAATTACATATGAAAAAAATTGTTAGTAATCTACATGATATGAACCGTAATTTGGTTTAGCCACAATTTTTCTATCGGTATCACATAATAAGAAAAAAAAAATGCCAAATCACCACCAAATCATTGAGATGAAACCATTTTACTCCTTAATTTCTTATCTATAGAGTATAAAAATATACTACTGCTTTCCAATACAAATGAAAATAATTTGGTTTTGTTACCTTTTACAAATATGTATTATTTTTATTACAATAAATTAAAAATGCGTCCAATTAAAGACTGCGTTTACATCACCCCCGCACTCGTCCACAAATTCAGTGCGGGGCGCATCGTGTTGCTAGGTGGACGTACGTCACGTTGCGAGAGCTCAAGCACTACGAAATAATATCGTAAAATATTACTGCAAAAATTAATTTTGTAAATAGTGGAATAGCTTTTTAATCGACTTTAGAAAAAGGAGGAGGTTCTCACTTCGTCTTGAACTTTTTTTTTATGATGTTACTTCATTACTCGCAGATGGCTGGACCGATTTGGAAAATTCTTTTTTTGTTTGAAAGAATATACATTCTAGTTAGTTCTATTGTCGTCACGTTTGGATCTGATGAATAAATCATGGAGAAATCGAGGGAACTCTTCAAATATTATAGGCATAACTATAGCGTTTTGGGTATTTCTTATAGTACCTTGTTTAGTTTCTCTCGAAAAGCACCATTTGAGGAAATGGAACTGATGACGAAGACCCCAGATGGCCATCGAAACTACTCAATAATAAGTATTTCGTGGATTGCGATTAGATTACTTGAATATAGATGTTAAGCACTTTATGCTCGTCACAATGCATATGGTGAAGTAGAGCTGATAGTGATGTACCAGGAGAACTCCTCAAAAATTAACGGCTCTGCACCGGGAAAAGCAATATTTTGTAAAAGGCGATAAGTAGTTGACATTTTGGCTTTTGTAACTAGATAAATTACAAACCGACCCACTAAAAAGCGTGAAATAAAACTTATTATCAAAAAATAGAACCGACTTTCGATTCGTCAAAAAGTTTTATTTCTGATTCTTGTTTATAAGTTAAAGAGTATTCTATGTATCTATAAGTAGTGTTAGTGTTATAAACTCATAGTATTTTACAGTTTTAGTAGTGTTTAAATTTAGTTTGTAAAACATGGGAATAAGCAGAAACGAATGAAGAGAGGTCTAAAAAAATATTACAAACAAAAGGGTTATACATTTATTATCAAGGTAAGTTTAATGTTTTATCTACATATTTCATTATAAACTATCGCTTTACTTACCTCGCATAAAAGTAGATAGCACAGAGTAAACGGACAGAGGGTAAGCTTCATACAACTGCGCTATGATAGGTACACTACTACAAGCAAGGCGCGTGTGTGCGCTTCGTCTGAGCGAGGCTTGGCTTGAGCCGATATGCACCGGTTTCTCTTCGTACGGACGAAGCCGCCAGTTGAGATAGAGAGATAGAGTTAAGATAATGTACAAGAGAAAGAAGAAAACGACAAAGAGAAGGAACAAGATTTTATATGGCTATCAAAATTTCTAAAAACAAATATATGTGAACACGGAGAAATAAATGAGGATGAAGAAGTTCAACCAACCAAAAGAATAAAAATACTTGGTGAAAGAAAGTTAAATTTCAGTGAATTTTAGTTATAATCTATTTGTTTATAAAAAATGTAACAAATAATATGACATACACTAGTAATAATTATACTACCTATCTACCTTACTCTAAGTTCCTACCTACATACCTACCTTACCTACCTACCTACCATTTTTCTCTTAATAGAAACCTTCCTCAGACTATAACGAATATTCGAAAAAAAATCCGTATTGGTCCAGCCATGCCTGAGTTTTGCGCTTAGCAACACATTTAGCCATTAATTTTTATTTATATATAATTAAGTTAAAAAGATACATCAAGTTGTTTACCTCATGTTTCGAGCCAGGCTGATCTATAATAGAGGTATAGTTTCTACAGTACATACTCAAAGTGCATCTTTATCAATAGATAATAAATAAAAACAAAATTTGACCACTTTTGATGCGGTAAAAATAAAAATGAATTTAACTTTCACGATGACTTGACCTTCTGTGATTTCGATACTCTGTGCCGAGACTAGGCGAAGCGACGACGCATGCTGGCGGCGCAAGCGCGGGCCGAGCGCGCCTCTCTTTTCTGTTGCATGCGGGTAGCGGAGAGCTGCGCGGAGTGACGCGCGGAGAGGGGTCGTTAGCTCCGCCCAAATGGTCAAGGTTATTGGCATGAATACAAGCCTTAAGAGTTTAATAATAATCAAAGTTAAGACCAGACACAATTATCGAGGCTCAATTATTATGCATAGAAAATCATTCGTACCGTTCTTGTGTACATTTTCATTGTATTGTTTTATCATGGTGAAATAATAAACGTATTTGTATTTCTATAGGTAGAGGTATTATACATACCTACCAACATGTTTACTGATGCAATATGAAACGGCAAGACACACATAATGACACTGGATAACCTTGCAATTAATCATGATAGCATTAAATGTAACACTTACGTTTATGTTGAATAAAAGCAGTTTATGTAAAATATTTTTGGCAAAGCACGTAGTGTCTGTGGGTCAAGTCCTTATTGCAAAATACATATATTTTGAACATTTTACCTCAATTGGTTCAAAAAAGTATTCATTGCGTGAGAGATTTAGTAAAGGATAATGTTTTGGTTACTTAAGTTCTTTAACTGTCATTTAAAAAGGAATCCATCCAAAAATAAACGAAAAACAATTGTTGCCATTTTACCAACAGTATTCTCACGACCTTGTCACACAAAATTGATGGTCCTTTTCTAGGGCACTGGGTGGGTGTGAGCACAATGTGAGAGCGGAAATTCATGTGCTAAATGAATGTGATTACATTTTTTATTAATTTAAACTTTATCTACATTAGTGGTACATGAGCGGACTTAATGCAACAAGCCATTGTCTCCCAGTCAAAAACCACAATGTGTGTGGTGTGGTGTACAACTAAATAACGTTTTAATTTTTTCGTGTTATTTATTTTGTATTTCTACTAACGTAGGTTTTAAGTTTATACTAAGAAGAATTATGGATAATTGGTCTGAAATAAATATTATATTGTTATTATTTATAGTTATTTAGCTACCTGCAAAGGAAACAACAGAACCCTTATAGGTTACTCTCGTTGTCCGTCTGTCTATCAAGATCATTTTAAATGATAAATATAATGTTGATAAAATAATATGTATTTTAGTCTACGATCAAGAATGTTTTTGCGATATTGCAAGGATATCAAAGCAGTGAGGTTGTTACAATGTCTTATACTTAGTTAAATGTAATTTTCACTATTTATACCTGGAATCTTGCAGGCTGAGCAATAAATGGAAAATAATCTTCATTTTGCTAATTGGTTATATTATAACACTTTTACACCTCATTTTTCCATAAACTTGAACTAGATGATGGCAGTAGTTTGCAGGAAATAATTTGAATTTGTATTTTTTTTATTATATGGGTCACAAGCACAATTTTTAGGGTTCCGTAGCCAAAGGCTAAAAACGGGATCCATTACTAAGGATCCGCTGTCTGTCTGTCACCAGGCTTTATCTCATGAACCGTGATAACTAGACAGTTGAAATTTTCATAGATGATGTATTCTGTTGCCGCTATAACAAAAAATACTATAAACAGAATCAAAAATATGTTTTCTGGGGCTCTTATACAACACGTGACGTGATTTTTTGGCTGGTTTTATTGATAATGGTATTACAGAACCCTTCGTGCGCGAGTCCAACTCACATTTGGCCGTTTTTTTATTTTGATTCGTACCGTATCTTATGCTATCTTAGGCTGATTGAATTATTTTTCTTGTAACTAAACTGCATATTCTAGATGACTTTTCTTACAAACAAAGAAACACATTTTGCCACTTGTATTGTGAGATATTGTATACGTAATATACCTACCTACAAGCACAAATGTTGTACTATTAAACAAGGTTTGACATACATTGTTCAGCAGTTCACCTTGTGACTTACGGAATCTAGAAGGATATGATACTTCTAGACAACGTCTGTTTTATACTATTATTATAAACATGAAACTAGATCATTTAGTCAGTATTTCACTGAGGCACTTCGGCTGAACAGGAAAACATCACGCTTAGCAGTCACTATTAACAACTACCAGATCAACGAGGCATCCAAGCATCACTAAGCATGTGTAAAAGTGTGCAAATATACATAGCTAGAAACTCATCAAGTAATATTAAAGTCCGTCATGGGGTATTGTGTGCATTAGACGTTAACTTGACCTGTGAGACGAGGACTATGGATGGTGATCTAATATGTCAATGTCATTGGCATAATGTGGCCTACTGACACCCTAATTGATAAGGACACGTCTACATAGAAGTAAGGGCATAGTGCATGAAGGCTAATAACTTTATTTTTTAATACAGTCCTCAAAATCTATACACATAAATACAGTATGTTAACTAACAGAGGGCGTTCCCGTTAACCCCAACAGTATAGCATCCATACATGCTAAAAAAAATATTACCATTCGAAAACAAAATGTTTTTTTTTTAATACTAAAATATTCACTAATAATGTTAAATTGATACGTAAAAGAAACACTCTGTACACGCATACGCATTCATAAATAAATTGCGACGTTGCCGTCCTTCAAGTACGCGTGTACAGTGTTTCTTTTACGTATCAATTTAACATTTTTAGTGAAAATTTTAATATTAAAAAAAAATGATAACATTTTGTTTTCGAATGGTAATATTTTTTTTTAGCATGTATGGATGCTATACTATTGCGGGTTAACGGGAACGCCCTCTGTTAGTTAACATACTGTATATATCATGTTATCTAGCTAAGGGATTGTGTATATTAGATAGGCAGTCTCTCCGTGTAAGACACTAGTACTCAGCTGAATCCGGTTAGACTGGAAGCTAACCATTACATAGTTGTGAAAAGTCTAAGCAAATGACGATGTGATTTCTAAACAACTGTTTTCTGAAGCGCTTATGTTTATTTACTTTTTTTTTTTAGGTAGGGCCACTCGTAGATCAGCTCACTAAGGCTGTGCGTCTACTTAACCGGTCTGTCCTGTGGTGACCTCTAATAATTTAAGGCCCCCAGCCAGGGCTTACAAACTAAAATACGCTTACATCTAATGACCGCACGCTAAGGGCACTCCCTGTGGAGTACGGGCTTCGGCATAGCGGGGTCATTTTGGGAGGGCAGCAAAGGGACAGGCTGGGTCATATTATTATTTACGGGAGTATTTATTGCTACTGGCTCAGCATCGCGGGCTGGCTCGTTTGGCAAAGGTCGGGGAGGATTTCCATTACAAGTACGCGGACGTGTGTTTATTTACATGATACTAAAACATTTATAAAAGTTTTCTTTTTAGTTGTGCGGGCTTATTCCTCGAATGGTTGAACCCATTTACTGGAAGATAGAGGAGTTCATGAATGGAACCAGGAATTACGGAGGAAATACCACACTGAAATTTATTTAAATTTTAATTAAAGCTCGTAAAGTTCTTCCAAAGGTTGTCTGGAAGATATCGCTCTCAGCGATAAGACCGCCATTGTAACCAATTTTATTTACAATATTGTTATTTAAGTGTGATTCAATTATCGGTGTACGTAAGTATATTAAGTATATTCTATCTATCTATCTATCTGAAAAAAAAACAGTTACCACAATCAAGATTTTGTTTAGATCGATCATGTAACTTGTTTGCATCTGAGCCTATCAAGCACAATGTTCACAGCTACCAATTTTATCTGATTGAGGAATCTTGATTGGAGTTATCACAAAACCTATTTGCAGCAATCAAGTCAAAACATAGTTGCTCCAACCAAGATTATTATGTATTTGATAAACACAATCAAGGAACTTTTTTAGCGCAAGATTTGATCAAGTTGTATGATTAATACAATTAATTGCAATGATAGATGCTATCAAGTCAAATCAACTTAATAAAAACAAAAATAATATATATACAACGTGTAATTTAAAGGGTATATACATACTAAGTTCATGGCTTCTTTGGATGATAATAAACGATATGGCAAGAGTTTTCTAATCCTATGTGTACATGTGTGGAATTTATTAGAAATTTCATTACATTGATAGCAGAGAGCGAATTTTTCAAATTAAGAAGAACGAAGAGAATTATCGTTTTATTGGCAAGTGACATGGAAAGTGATGACCCTCATAATGATGTGACACGTTTGTTATTATTGGTATTCAAGAAACATACGAAATCAACAATTTGGGGTCAGTTTTGTGAGTCACTTATTTTGAGCTGAAACTTTGCATAGAGACTCCATACCAGATGTTATCTTCAGTCCTTTTGGATAGATATGGGGTTTCAGTTACACGTTGTATATATAAACAAAATTCTTCATTAACACAACTAACTTACTTTGTTACAGTAAACATTTTTTTAACTTGTTACTTTCTACAATGATGTCATGTTAAGGGTACTCGAGAAACTTGTTTGAGCGTTCAATCATTTGAACTAGTATTGCTGCAATCATGTCGTGATGATCAACTTAACTAATATTTTGATTTATCTTAACAAGATATCGTCAATCAAGCTAAAAAGTCACTTGATTGGCTTGCATTTTTTTCAGTGCACGTAGGTAATATAGCATACCAGGCAAAAGAAGTCGCGGGAACAGCTAGTCCATAGATAACATTAACACGGAGTAATAAAACATGTTAAAAAATATCAAGAAATTATGTAGTTGTAACCGTTTAAAAATATCTATATGAGCGTGGTGTCTAGAACAAATGACTTATAATAATGTCTTTGCAACTGCTTTCGTAATAAAAATTGAAGTATACTTCAACAAAAGCACAAAAAATGTAGACGTTAAATGTTTATATTATTTCCACGAATGACAAACAAAGTGAACCTTGAGAGCGAACAACATATGTAGGTAAACTGAAAATAGCACAGACTATTGTGAACAAGCGTTTAATAAATGATTCATCGGAAAAGGAAAAATCCATCATTTTTATTCACGGTTCCGGGAACCATAGCATACGCATAGCAGTAAAATATTATACCAGCAGTAAATAAAAAAAATAAAAAAATACCAACTATCCAATGCGTTTTAGACATCATACATTTTATGATAAGAAAGTAGTTCAACCTCCATTTTGTTTATTAGCAAAAAGTGAAACTCTTGACTCCCTAGGCGTGTTTGGAGCGGATAACTTGCTGTCCGGTAAGGACCAGGCCAAGTCAGCAGCACGTCATGTTCCACACTTGCCTCAAGAGCTATTAGCAGTAGTAACGGATCCCAATAGTGGGATCCCCAGCAGTAGAGGGATTTTAGTCAGTAGAAGTCTGACACTCCCTTCCACTCGACCCAGAGCGGTCATTTGATGATTTTCGCCCCCCGAGAAAAAGGTTTTAGAGGCAGACGCAAAGACGAACATTCAAAAAGTAAGTATATCAACTACAACTATAAACTCAACTACTTATTTTGGCATAAGCTTCCAGCCTTCAATCGGGGGCAGCGTGGAAGAATATTTAAGTGCTCTCGCAGCCTCTTGCACAAATATGCGAGGAAATACGGAGTGGTATTTGTCAGTAAGAATCTGACAGACCCTACCCCAGGGCGGGGGAAATCCATGAAAATTTCTATTTCGAGAAAAGAAAAGGCAGTCTTAATGGACACATCTTAAAATCAATACTTTTAGTTGGCCTACTGTCTACTCATCTTCACAACCCGGTAACTGAGAAACATGATATTCCTTCTAAAATAATATCACTCAACATGAACCAAGCTTTATAGTAGGTACACCAAATGTTTGTCATGTTTCGCAAACATTGGCATGCTCACGTTAGTTGGTAACCAAAGCGTTTATGCTTGACCGTGGTATGTTTGTCTAATGGTACTGTCAACAATATGAACGGTTGTCGTCTATGACATTGACATAGTGTTACAGCATTAGAATCGACAAGTAAAGTACATCGTGACGTCATTATTTTGTTGACTATGTTCAGGTTGATGTGTGAATTGATATTCGATTAGCTATAGCGATTGCTAAGAAAAAAAATGGCCATGCGAGTCGGACTCGCCCATGAAGGGTTCCGTAGTAGCTTTGGTTTTCATAGTTTTTCAAAAATAAAAATTACTACAGCATATTTTTTTTTTTAATTTTTCACTCTCTTATTTTAAAAGTTAGAAAGGGGGACACATTTTAACACTTCGGTAGTATCTTTCTTTCAAACGATTGACTTAAAGAAATTGTTCTAGGAACCTGAACCTAATGTAAAGAATAGGAACTCAATCTAAATAAAACCTAAAATAGCAATCTATAGACACCCAACACATTGTATAGGTTTGAACCCATTAATCTTTATTTTTGAGTAAAAATCGTGGTTCACGGAATACAATCTACCTACGAAGTTTAAATTCTGGAGTCCTAATAGTTTTGGAATAAAGTGACTGTTACATACGGACGGACTGAAAGACAGACGTGACAAATCTATAAAACAGGCCTGTTGGTCTAGGGGTCAGTGGCTCTGACTCCTATGCGCAAGGTCGTGGGTTCGATTCCCACCCAGGACAAATGTTTGTGTGATGAGCACGATTATTTGTTCTTTGTCTGGGTGTAATTTATCTATAATATGTATGTATTTAGAAATATATATGTATGTTTATCAGTCGTCTAGTACTCATAGCACAAGCTCTGCTTAGTTTGGGACTAGATGGCGTTGTGTGAAAGTTGTGGAAAAGTTCAGTTATTTGCCTTTCGGCTATGAGACTCTAATCAACTGACGTCTCGCCACGGTTCCGACTACACGCCATGGACACGCCTGTAGTGTAAAGATCTTAGCATAATGCATCGCTGGGCAAGACTAATAATCTAAATAGAATAGATTTATTCGAGTACAGACACACAACAATTACATAAATATACGCTACTGAAATGTCACTTGGTCAGTTCAAATCGTTTTGGCTTCTCAACAATTGCGGACGTGATGTCAATTTTGCCTTTGACGAGACAGTTGATGATTGCTTAATATTAGCATTAAAGTCTTTTATTCATTTGTTTGCATATGCGACAGTGTAGCAATAAGAAAAAGAATATCGTTTGATATCATCCAAAACAGCCGTGCCCTTTGTATGTATATACCCTTTCCGTTACACGTTGTATAAATATCTTATAAATTTGTTCTGCATCCGCTCTAACATGAGACTGTACTTAATTTCATGCGGAGCCCAAATGACTGCGTTACATTCTAACAAACTCCTAAATGCATTATATAATGCTATAATAGCTTTCATGCTCGTGAACCCTCGCACCGAACGAAGCATGAAACCTAAATTTCTGGAAGCCTTCTTACAGCTACGAATGACATGATCACGGAAAGTCAACCCGGTATTAAATAAAACTTAATCCTAGATCCTTGACTTCCGTGATCCTTACCATAGGCAACTCGTCAATACGGTAGTTATGTAAGATGGGTTTGTGCGCGCGAGAAAAAGTGGTTGTCACACACTTCAGACTATTAAATGGCAAACTGTTTTCTTTGATCCAGCTCACTACCTTATCAATTTACCTCTGTAGCCTAATGCAACCATCCCCGTTTTTTAACGCGAGAGACAATTTGAGGTCGTCGGCAAACAACAAACAGTGAGCGTCTTAACTACTTCTGGTAGGTCATTGATCATCAGAATGAACTCCAATGGGTCAAGATTACTCCCTTGACTTACTCCGGATCTCGTGAAATAAGGCTCTGATACGTATCACAGCCATATTTTTACCATACTTATATTAATACTTATAATTTAAAATATGGAACCACTTTTCATGCTTTTATTTAACTTTCAACGTATGTACATAATATATGCATGTATCTACATAATATGTAGGTTAAATTACTTTTATTTATTTATTTTTGTATTATGTAGGTTCGGTTTAAAACTTGTTAATGAATTTTAAAGCAGTATCCTCATCAGATTAAGATGAAATTTTACGTACACGTTTAGTACGAATGACAATGCATGGTGAGCTTAGTTACACTTACCGGAGTTGCGGAAATGTTCTAACGAGATACCACAGCCCCAGAACTTAAGGGCATTTGAAGGAACAGGGTGGGTTTTAAGTCAATAGAAGTCTAACCCTCCCTTCCGCTTCACCCAAAGCGGGAGAAGTAATTACTCTCCCATACACACTTTCGAACACCCACACTTTCGTATTTTCTTGCATGCTCTTAAATTTAATTTTATATTTCAATAATTAATGTTGCCATTACTTTTTAATTTAATTCATGTTCAATAGAATTATTAATATTCATTATTTATTTAATATCTTCCATTTTATATAGTAAAATGTAGATGTAGACTTTGTATTGCTATTTGTATAATCTTTAATCACTAAAATTGTCATACGGAATAATCTGTAACTAATAGTGCAGGGGGAAGGCGTCGATGTCTGTCACACAGTTCCAACTAGCGCGGACATCGGCGTTTCACTCTATCTTTAGAAACTTTAATGTGTATCTATGTACTTTGTTTTAGATTAAGATAGACGAGTTGTACCAACATTTTTATTTATCAATAAATTATTAAATTATTAAAATTATTAATTCGATGATTTTCCCACCCGGAAAAAAAAGCTAAGTTACATTATTTATAAATCCAATATGGCGGATGACTCAATATGTTGCACTAGTTATTATTTCACTGCCATGATATGGGTAACAAATTATTGAGTTTGCTGAGAAAATAAGAAATTAATAAAAAGCCATTTTTACCCGACTGCGCCAGAAGGTTATGTTTTTCGAGAGTATGTATGTATGTATGTTTGTATAATTGTTTGGCACGCTGTGTGGCTTGAACGGCTCGACGGATTTTAGCTTGAGAGGTATCGTTAGATTCGTATTGACTGTGAGAGTGACAATGGGTATATCAAAATAAAAATAAAAACAAAACGGATTTTTGGCGCCATATTATGCCTTCAAAATTTTTTTTTTTTTCTCAAAACCTATCGAGTGGGGTATCAAAATAAAGGGTTTTAAAAGGTGATTACAAAAATATACATACAACTTATATGGTTAAAAGTACTTCAAAGTGACAAATCGTAAAAAACACGTAGGTATAAAGAACTAAATCGTCTGCGAAATCTTTCACATCTGTAAACTAAAAAGCTAGAAATAAAAAAAAAGTAATTAAATGGTATGGGCTCCTAATACGGACCATAATAAGGTTGCAGTCGGGTTTTTTATTTTTTTTAATTACTTCTTTTTTAACCGACTTCAAAAAAAGGAGGTTTACAATTCGTCTAGCACTTTTTTTTTCTTTTTTTTTTTAAGTATGTTACCTCATAACTCGGAGACCGCTGGACCGATTTGAAAAATTCTTTTTGCGTTTGAATAGGTATAGTTTCTAGTTGGTCCCATTGTTAGGAAATCAGGATCTGATGATGGGATCCTGGAGAAATCGAGGGAACTCTTCAAATATTATAGGCACACCTATAGCGTTTTGGGTATTTCTTATAGTACCTTGAGCAGTTGCTTCCGAAAAGTACCATTTGGGGAAGTTGAACTGATGATGAAGACCACAGATGGCCACTGAAACTCCTCAATGATAAGTATTTCGTGGATTGCGATTCCATTACTTGAGTACGGATGTTAAACACTTTATGCTCGTCACAATACATATGGTGATGTAGAGTTGATGGTCAAGTAGCAGGAGAACTCCTCAAAAATTAACGGCTATGCATCGGGAAAAGCAATATTTTGTAAAAGGTGATAAGTTGTTGACATTATGGCTTTTGTAACTAGATAAATTACAAACCGACCCACTAAAAAGCGTGAAAAAATTTTTTTATTTATTTTTATAATTTTTTTTCGGTTCTATTTTTTGCTAAAAAAAATTTAGCAAAAAATAGAACCGACTTCCATATCAAAACACTACAAAGGCAAAAATAACTTTAATTTCGGAAGGCGGTGTCAAAAACGAAAATATATACAAAACTAAAGACATCGCCTTCCAAAATTAAAGTTATTTTTGCCTTTGTAGTGTTTTGATATGGTAGTCGGTTCTATTTTTTGCTAATTTTTTTTTTTACTCTTATAATTTTTATCAAACACACAGCAAACACACAAACTATTTGATGGTAATAATTGAAATATAGATCTCAATACACAAACATTTTTGTGTTTCAAAGTACTACGTCTTCGCGGATTTTACTGAACAAATTAACACGTCTAGCGCAGTGTGAAAACGTATGTCCGTATTTTGATGTCCGAATAAAGTTTATTCGGTGATTAGCTGTTTTAGCGAAACCTTTTATTTCTCACTACTTTGTGATCAAGGAAGACTTGATAATTGTTTATTCTATTAAATACTAGATATACTGTACCTACTTGTCTAGGATTTTAGTTAACGGACGTACCTATTTCGTGATATAAGGAAATAAGAAAATAATCATTATTCAATCATCATATTGTATTTTTTTTTTATTGATAATAGGCTCGCGTTTGACCGCCATATCACCTGATGGTAAGTGATGATGTGGTCGAAGATGGAGCACGCTTACCTAAAAGTAACCTATTTACTCTTGACTTAAAGACCCCTAGGTTATAGCTATCCGGAAACACAGATTCCGGCAGGTAATTCCACTCCTTTCCCGTACGCACAATGAAGGTATTCCTAAAACGTTTAGTGCATATAGGTGGGATGTCCACTATAATATAAATATAGGTTCAAGAAGATATTTTGTGTTTAATATTGCTCGACACTTATAATTACTCCTATATCTTGGATGTATTTACAGAAATACAATTTTAGCATAGGTATTTAGCTTAGTTAGAGGGGTAACAAGGTTGCTAGTAATGTGAGTTGTAGTAATGTGTACTCACTACAAGTTGTGCCCACATTGCTAGTTCCTTTTAAAAATAAAATCATAAGCCACATAACATATAAGATACTCAAAAAGCCGGACTAATATTTGTAGCTCATACCTACATATAGATATTGGTTCGAACCCGAGACAGACAGCGTAGCCGATCTCAAAACTACTGAAAACAAACTCAAAAATCCTTACTAATATTATAAATGCGAAAGTAACTCTGTCTGTCTGTTTGTTACGCAATCACGCCTAAACTACTGAACCGATTTAAATGAAATTTGGTACGGACATAGTCTAGAGCCTGAGTAAGGACATAGGCTGCTTTGTAATGCTAAAAAAGGGCTGTAAGGGGTTCAAATAGGTAATGAAAGTTTGTATGGAAATTACGTCATTTTTAAAGCTAGAAGCATGAAACTTATTTTTTAGATTTTTGATTAGAAAAAATATACTTAAATAAGCTATTAGCAGTAAAATATTGTAAATAGCTTATTTATGTATGAGTTTTATTTTCAAAATAATTAGTCTACAAAATTAAAATTGCTGCCGAGAGTGACTATCCCGCGCGGACGAAGTCGCGGGCACAACTAGTAGATAGATATATCCTTTATTGTACACCATAACAGAATTAAACAAGGACTTAACAACTACAAAACGATGTTACAATGGACGGTCGTATCGCTAAAAACGATCTTTTACAGACAACCTTTGGATGGATTTGACACATTCATACAAAAATTCGCTTTTTCGTAAGATGCTATAATAACTATATTTCTTACTACTTACTGTAGAATTACCTATATTTAATTAGCTGATTAGAAAATACGCACTCATATATATTTTATATTATTATATATTTTATTAATTGGTAAGATCGGGAAAGTATTCAGTAGATAGACTCGCTTCTTACATTAAACGAACGATGCACTGGTCGAGTCAAAGCTCGAGAGCCTTGGTGTTCACCGACGACGAGTTGCAAGTCTATCGGGTTTCTATCGGTTACATTTCGGGGAGTGTGCGATGGAATTACACAGTCTATTTCCGCCAAGCCCGTTCCACTATCGGACTACGAGACAAACGGCGAAGCGCCATCGTGACATGGTGGACATCCCACCCATACGCACAAAACGTTTTGGGAATACTTTCATTGCGCGTGCGGCTAAGGAGTGGAATTCCCTACCGGAGTCTATTTCCCGATAGCTATAACCTAGGAGTCTTCAAGTCAAGACTGAATAGACTACTTTTAGGTAGGTAAGCGTGCTCCATCTTCGACCACATCATCACTTACCATCAGGTGAGATAGTGGTCAAACGCGAACCTATTTTCAATAATAAAAAAAATAGGGACCTAAATAAAAAAATAACAAATCATCATTCGACCAGTTAAAGGAACAAAGTGCGGTACCCACACAGTCCACTCTGAACCTAATTTAAGACTAGTTCCTGTTTGATAGCCTAGCAGTCTTCAAGAATTGGCCAGCTAGGGAAGTTACAAATCCTGCCGGGGATGCAGGAGTGTTCTAGCGAAATACCGCGGCCCCGGAACGTGAATGCAGTTAAGGAACGTGGTAGGTTTTTAGTCAGTAGAAGTCTGACACTCCCTTCCGCTCCACCCAGCTGGGAGGAGTCATTAGATGATTTACCCACCGAAAAAATGCGAACTTATCTATAAAGGGCGATAGCCACGCAGTCCCTTTAATCTCTCTACTTAGTGTTGTCACTTGATAAATTATAACGTGTAACATAGTAGAAGTTAAGTTACCGATAAATTATTAATATGTTTAACTGGGCTTTAATTTCATAATTAACAACCCTCTTTTTACTTGGTGAGAAAATCATCAAATGGGTCCTCCCACACCGTGGGTGGAGCGGTGGGAAGTGTCAGACTTCTACTGATTAATAACCCACCTTACTCCTTCAGTTGCCCTTTCGTTCCGGGGCCGGGGGTATCTCGTTAAAACATTCCCAAAACCCCGGCAAGATAAATAACAACCCTACAAATATGTTTTTATTAAGTAGTTACAATTCTTATACCTTAGATCAGAAGCTATTCTTGTTATCAAAGAATCAATTAAGTTACGAACTCATAGTTATCATTCATAATTGTTTTATACCTTGATGACCTATGATCTTAACACAATTTGCAATATTAGTTTAATCCCCGTACTTCTTAATACAGTTTATCCACTTCGTATTGAATACATTTACAATTTATCTCGGTAATTGGAAAATTTAATTTCAAGCAACTTTTGAAATGTTTAAATATGAAATTTCCTGCAACTTCCAAAGCGAAGATCCTCGCGGAAAAGAACGTACAGACGCCAGCACATCAAGCTACAACAATCTGTCAAATTTCTTTAATAGATTTTCAACTTTATTGTTAAAGAAATTAGGTTCAAGATTGATTGGGAAAATTTGACAGTTTCGGGTAGCTTTATATGCTGGCGCCCAAGAACTGTTTTAATAAAAAAGTTATAAAGTTCATCATCGTCTGCTTAGCCTTTTGCTAACTATGTTGGAATCGGCTTCAGTCTAACCAGATAAAGCTAAGTATAAGCATAGAGTGACTGCATATCTGACTTGTACAGACGCCAGCACATCAAGCTACAACAATCTGTCAAATTTCTTTAATAGATTTTCAATTTTATTGTTAAAGAAATTAGGATCAAGGTTGATTGGGATAATTTGACAGTTTCGGGTAGCTTCATCTTTGAGGAGTGGCTAGATCGGCGTCACGGCGTCCTGACCTACCGCATGACGCAGGTCCTCACCGGACACGGAAGTTTCGGGAGGTACCTGTGTCTGATGGGTAAGGAAGAGACGCCTGGGTGTCACCACTGCGAGGGTCGCCCTGAGGACACAGTCGAGCACACGGTGCAGGACTGCCCAGCTTGGGCAGAGCACCGACGTGTCCTCACGGCGACAATAGGCGGAGACCTCTCGCGCCCGGCCTTGGTCGAGGCCATGCTGCGGGGCGAGAGGGAGTGGGAAGCGGTCGCCTCCTTCTGCGAAGCAGTCATGCTTTCGAAGGAGGAGGTGGGCCGCGTGAGGGAGAGGATGGCGTCCTCCCTCCAGCCCAGCCGCAGTGGTAGACGCCCACGGCGTCGGACGTCGGCCGACGATCTCCGGCCACCGTAGGCGCGGGCATGCGGACAGCGAGTAAAGGGCAACTCGCTGTCCGACCATGGACCATGCCCGGGTCGACGGCGCGTCGTGTTCCACGCGCGCCTCAAAGAGCGTCAGCAACATGACGAGGCCCCCTCTGCAGAGGGCCGAAGCCTGCCGGGGTCGTGGGACTCATCCCGTTACCGTGGCCCCGGTATGTAAAGGGTTATTGAAGGAACACCGTGGATTTTAGTCAGTAAAAGTCTGACAGTCCCTCCCACCCTGCCCGGGGTGGGAGGACTTATTTGATAATTTTACCAAGTTAAAAAAAAAAAAAAAAATCGAGACTATTGTTAGATTTACTGATTTCTTCTACCCATAACGACTGCCAATGATGTCCTAATGACAACAAGGTACAGGGGCTTCCAAACTCCAGGCTACTATCGACAAATTTCTTATAGAAAAACCTATAGCATTTTCTGCACGACCTGGGAATCCAGCCTGGGACCTGTCATCACCAACGAGGCAGTAAAAAAGGTATAAATAATTACATAACAATACCTATAGTGATCATTTTTTTTCCGGGGTGGGAAAATCATTGAATGACTTCACCGCCGCCCAGGGCTTCGGGGGCGTGAGGAAGAGAGATTTCTCTCCCTCGCGCGTTCGACCTACTTCGCTAGCATTATTGCTTCGCAGAAGGAGACGACTGCATCCAATTCCCTCTCGCTCTACACCATGGGTTGAACCAGGGCTGGGTACAAGAGGTCACCGGCACCGATCACCTCAACGAGGACACGGCGAAGCTCTGCCTAAGCGGAGCACACCTCCACCGCATGCTTCAGCGTGTCCTCCGGGTGGTCCACGCAATGTCGACTCCTGGGCGTGTCCTCCCGCTGTATCCGGTTACGTCCCGAAACACACGTGTCCGGTATAATGATCATACTGCTGAGACATAGACCTCTTCTCTATGAGAGGGTATGAGCCGTAATCTACCACGCAGAGATAGTGAGAGTTGGTGGATATCTTTTTGAAGGATTTTGGGTCTTTGGTCATGCTGGTTTCTTCACGATTTTAAATGCCAACTATTGTCAAGTGAAGTCTCTAAACAATGAGCCACCAATGTTCAAGTTCAACGCAGTACTTTAATCTGTATTTTATTGCTGATGTATTGAGTCTGTGTTGAATAAATATTCATGGTCTATTCTTTACTGACAACGTTATAGCATACGTTTATAGCTTTTCCACTTATCGTGTACGTAAAGGGCCTCTCAACAAGTACCCTGACGTTATCCTCTATAACTATAAAGGCTTTTGTTGAAACGACGACCAAGTCTATTTACAGCCATCCGGTTTCTGAACGGATGATCTAGTTAATACGAGGCAACCGGACCGGTCTCCGATTCGTTCACGGAAAATGCAGCTATTCAAATAATGAAACGAAATAATGATGTTTATTTTGAAATAGGTTATAAATAACACTTTCACACGTCTTTTTTTTCGTAAATGTAAACTAGATGAGGCCAGTGTTTCCTGACTACTCTGAGAAGAAACACTGAAACACACTCAGAGGTCAACGTCTCTTTTAAAGTTCATAAAATCTGTAGTGATCAAATCATATGAGAGCCATGTTGGCTAATGTCTGTGGCACCCTTTAGAGGACAGAATCACACAAATTTGAGCAGGCTCATCCAAACAGTGCAAGCATTTGTCAAATATCGCGTAGCTCAACTTAGAACCTTAAGGAGCTCGAACGATTTGACGAACAATACCAAAGTAAGGACATTTGGGTGGGCCGTATAAAGCACTCACACTGCCAGACAGTGCGGTAATCTATTCATAATATTCTTTTCGTACTACTTGCTCAAAAAAGTGACATTCTATTCCACAAAAAGCGAACATAACAATATTCATTTTTAATCTTTTAAAAACAGGGAAAGAAACTTGTACTGAATTTCATTCATCCTCTAGGGGGAGAATGTGATTTAAATTTGGAATACTTACCGAAATTTGTACTGAACTACTTTGTGTTAAACCATTGTTTTTGTTTCTTAAAATACATAAACATTAACCTTATATCTCATATTAATATTGTGTTAATTTTTTCGCAAATGGTACGAAAAGTACAGTATTTTCCTCGGTGATAAAGCTGTGTCTTAGTTTTGGGTGAACTTAAATCCCTCGCTACACTCAGGACTCGTCTTAAATCCCTCGCTTCGCTCGTGATATAAGTTTTTAACACGCTCGCTACGCTCGGGAGTAAACCTCGAGTCCTTCGTTACGCTCGCGATTTAAATCGTCACCCGCGACAGAAGACACTGCTTTATCCCCTTGGTTAATAATCTACTATTATTATCCCACATTGCTCTCACATTCACAACATAGCTTTTGTTTTTACAAAAAAAAAAATATATATTACTTGAAAAGAAAATGATATTGTCATCTTGTACAAACAAAATAAAAACGGTAAAGTAAAAAAAAAAAAACAAAGGATATTCTATTACTTGAAAAAAGTAAAAAATACAAAGGCTCTAGACAAAGTGCAAGACTATCAGAGATTACGATTTCATAATCTACCTATGTATAGGTACGTATTTTGGTCCAATTACAACTAAATGATCTGGACTCATTTTGAAATTCTCATTTATTACTTGAAATAAATTGATTGGTTGAGTATACAACGTGTAATTTAAAGGGTATATACATACCGAGTGCACGGCTTCTTTGGATGATAACAAACGATATGGCAAGGGTTTTCTAATCCTATGTCTACATGTGTGGAGCATATTAGAAATTTCAATACATTGATTCCAGAGACCGAATTTTTCTAAATTAAGAAGAACGAAGAGAATTATCGTTTTATTGGCAAGTGACGTGGAAAGTGATGACCCTCATAGTGCTGTGACATGTTTGTTATTACTGGTGTTATTACTCCATACCAGATGTTGTCTTCAGTCCTTTTGGATAGATATGGGGTTTCCATTACACGTTGTATACATACATATATAAATAAAGCGTCAATAGTCTAATGGCTAAGGTGTCGGACTTGTGATCGAGAGGTCGCGAGTTCGAACCCCACCCATTACATTATTTCCGTGAACTCACTCCAGACACAAGCATATTTAGACTAGTTGGAGAGGTTAACAAGATTGCTAGTAATGTGAATTCCACCCAAATAGCTAGGTCTCATTTAAAAAAAATTAGCCAAGTGTGAGTCAGACTTGTGTATGTGGTATCAATATACAGGTCTTTAAAAATAACATTGAGGTTACTAAAACACTTTTTAATAAAGTTAATCGTTTAAAAGATATACGCTTCCAAAGTGGTAAAATGTCCCCCCCCCTCTAACTTCTATATAATAGAGTGAAAAATCCAAAAATATATATATGTCTGTAGATCTTCAATGAAAAATTTCAACCAAAATTGGTTTGAACGAGATCGGGTCAGCAGTTTTTGAGATACAGCATATTTTCTAAAACCGCAAAGATAACTTACACTCTAAGAAACAAAGTTATTTGGCGTAGTTGTAAAAAATGTAAATAAGCTGGTTTTAAGAAATTTGTAAGGTTTTTTTTTTTCGTCAATAAAATATACATTTTATATTTTATTATTATACTTACTACGGAACCCTTCATGGGCGAGTCTGACTCGCACTTGGCCAATTTTTTTGTATGATAATAGGCTCGCGTTTGAGCACCATCTCACCTGATGGTAAGTGATGCTGTGGTCGAAGATGATGATTACAAAATAACTGTGTTTTTCAAGTGTCTACAGTAATTTATTCGAAAAAAATACAAATAATTTTATTTTGTCTATCTTTCCGTCTTTAATTGGAATTGTACTTTCACTGGATGATATTAGGGATTTTAAGGCAACATAAAGGTTTCTTTTAAACCCGGAATTATGCGGAGCTTTCACCGGAAGATGGAGGAAGTTTTTATCCCGAAACCCCCACGAGATTGATATTTATGTGTTAGGTCCTAGGATCGATTCCTAGGTCGGGCAGTGACGTGACACATTAAAACCGTTGTTCTCTGACCTCTCCCTAGTTCCATCAAATTGTCGACATATTGTTTAGCAACGAGCTCCTCGAAATATATAATGACTTAATATTATCCTCAATTAAATGCAATTAATAAAAGTCTATTATAAGATATGCGATACCGATGACAAATGAATTACGCACCGCCTTGAAGGTTAATTAATAATCTCCCGACCGAATTATGTTCACCGTAGGTAGACTATACACAGGATCATTTAGAACTATATTTGAACATGTTTTTATAACCAGCAGCACTGACTGCCTCCGTGGTCGAGTGGCTTAGGCGTTTGCCTTGTGACCCGGTGGTCGTGGGTTCGATTTCCGCGGGAAGCATACTTTGTAAAGTTGTTTGCAGTTTGGCTAAGACATTACAGGCCTGAATCACCTGATTGTCTGATAAGAAGATGGTTTCGTGTTTCGCAAGGCACGTATAAGCCGGTGGTCCCGGTCGCCAAATGGCGGTCGTCAAAATAGACCACGTCAGAGGCCCTTGTCTAGAAACTCTAACACTAGGGTGTATGGGGTCGCTAGACCTAACTACCCATACGATAAGAAGAAGCACTTACCTGAACAGATAAAAAAGACCTCCCAGTATGATTCCAAATGCACAAAATTTTCCACAAATAAAAAAATATTATAAAAATATCACTCACCTTATTAACGTATACGAGTGCTACTTCTATACGAGTGTAGTCTACTAAGATCGTTAATGTAATGTTGACCGAAGATCTTGTCATTCTATTGCAAGAATTATAGATTAGGTAGACAGACACGACAAGGCACTTTTATGCCTATTTGCCTCAGAGAGGCCGTTAGGCGGTACAATGACTCAAGGATAAGTAATTATAGTCCTGACTCTACTATAACATAAGGCAGGTAAGTGTTAGGGACCGTAGGCTCTTAGAATACTTTCTGATCGTCCAGTAATGGAACTCAGGGAAGACGGTGTTACAGTCGTCACTTGCTAATTGACACAGCGATGCTAAGGGAAGTCCTTTTTACTCCTTAACAGGTGTTCCACAGTAAGCTTCGGAGGCTCTTAAAATGATCCGGGGCTTTCCGGGAAGGAAAGCCCTTGTGGTTTGTTTTGTTTGTAAGGTAAAAACTCACACTTTTCGGATAAATAACACATGCCGAGGTCGATCCGTGCATGAGTTACCATCTTAACATAGCGAGACTGCTTCAAACCTCGTTCATCTTTGACAATTGTCACGCGTAGCCAGAAGTCAGAAAGTCTAACGCCAGTCTTGCCAAAGGGAAATGCTAAAGTATTGAGTATTAAGTATTATAGTATTAAGTATCCAGTTACTGGGTTATGGAGGGCAGATATGCAGTCGCTCTATGTAAAATACTGATACGCGAGATGCAATCGATCAGATGCCAGCAGAATCGGGAAAAGACTAAGCAAATTATGATTTTCTATCTCATATTAAAATTAGGTAATTAATTCTTTTTTCATCACGGGTTTAAGTTAAGTGCAAAATATAACCGAAAAAATATTATCTTAAATTTTTGCCAAATGTTATGATATAGTCTATAGGTTAAATTGAAATGTACGATTATTTTCTTTTCTCACACCTTGAACAACGAATAAAGGTATAAACACATAAATAGCTTTACTACATAAACAAGAGAAGTACCAATAAACTTACTTTAAAGCTGCAGATTTAACAAAAAATAAATATGGCGTGCATACTCATGACCAATCTACAAAACATACATAATCTATGGTCTAGCTACGAGCTCACCATACAAGTACAGTGCGAGAGGCTAATATTTGTTCTATTTTTCCGCCTTCCAAGACTACGACATTGCTATAAAGTGGATACTTTTGTACACATACCTACAGATTAACTTACTTCAACACTGAATCTAGTTAAGTAAAAAAAAACTGCAAATTTTTTTCTAAGAAAATTTTGCCTGTACTTGTATGGTCAAAAGGGCAATGAGAGAATCCTTGGAAAATCTTTTCCGTCTATCATATTGTTATGTTTATTACATTTATTATTATACTAGTACTCACGCGGGGCTTCGCTCCCGTGGATTCTATCACGGTAAAAACATAACTCTCCTTTTTTGCAGTCGTGTAAAAAGTAGCCTATAACCTTCCTCAAGCTTCAAGCTACTTCCATACCAAATTTCATCCAAAATCCACCTTGTACTTTAAGCAAACAAACAAACTTTTCCGCTTTATAATATTAGTATAGATTTATATTATATAGATTTATCTTATGCATAATTTCGTTGTGCGGCAACGTAGTTGAGTAGATAGCACTTTCGCGTCACTAATCGAAGAAGCGTGAGTTCAAGCCTGCGGTCTCGCATATTCTTTGTTTTTTAATTTTCTTAGATTTTAATTATATTATGCTAGTACTCACGCGGGGCTTCGCTCCCGTGGATTTTATCACGGTAAAAACATAACTCTCCTTTTTTGCAGTCGCGTAAAAAGTAGCCTATAACCTTCCTCAAGCTTCGAGCTACTTCCATACCAAATTGCATCCAAATCCACCCAGTACTTTCGAAGATTAGCGCGTTCAAGCAAACAAACAAACTTTTCCGCTTTATAATATTAGTATAGATTTGCTCTGGTTAGCTGGCGCTACTTGCATCATTTCTCTTACAGAGGCCTCCCTCTATAAGAAAAATGATGCAAGTGGCGCCAGGTAGGCATAGGACCATAAAGATAATTGTGAGGTAAATCTACCAACATAGTGGACATATAACCTGGTGATCTGATCTACTACCTATAACAGACACCAGCTCCCTACAATTTTTTTACTGTAACTGTTACTTTGAAATATCTTTGTATAAATATTTGAGTCATTCTTTTGTTTTTTTTTTATAGTTGATAGGCTTGCGTTTGACCATAATCTCACCTGATGTTTATTTATTTATTTATTTATTTATTTAGGATCTCTAACAAAAGATATACACAGTTTTAAGCGATGATGTGGTCGAAGATGAAGCACGCTTGCCTAGAAGTAACCTATTCACTCTTGGCTTAACCCTTTCGGTATGGCCCATACACGTATCCTCAGGACTGCTAATCTAAATGAGATATTCGTGAAATTTTTACTGAACAATATAAATAATACAATAATTAACCCAAAAACAGCCACATCTATTTTTTACCCTGAAAAATCCTTTTTTCAACATGCGACATTAGGTTCCATCGGTCTTGAAATTTTAAAATGAGAGTAGTATAGAAAAGAAACAAACCCAAAATTATACTTTTGTGGGAAGATATGTACCATTAGTCTAATACCGTAATGGGACATATACATACCTACAGTATCGAAAGGGTTAAAGACTCCCAGGTTATAACTATCAGGAAAGGACTCCGGCAGGGAATTCCGCTCCTTAGCCGTACGCACAATAAAAGTATTCCCAAAACGTTTCGTTCGTATGGGTGGGATGTCCACCACGTAACGATTGTCGATGGCGCATCGCCGTTTGTCTTGTAGTCCGATGATGGAACTTGGTGGTCTCGGGCTTGGTGGAATAAGATTGTGCAATTCCATCGCACACTCCCCGAAATGTAACCGATAGAAAACTGATAGGCCTGCAACACGTCGACGATGTTCTAGGCTCTGGAGCCTTGTCTCGACCAGTTTCACGTTGCCGATGAGCCTTGGCCCGTTTCTCTATAGACTCAAGTGCATCAAGCTCGTATTTGGTAAGGAGAAATAAAGTTTTTTATTTATTTATTTTATTTATTATTTAATATAAACAATCTATAAAATTGCAGTGATCGTGTTTGAATGTGTCTTTCAAATAGAGGTGAATCTCAGTTGTAATGAGCTTTTAAGAACATCCAAATTGTGCATCACATTTTGTTATCATTGTTGTAGCCTCTCGCAATGCCCTTTAAGTTTGGACTTGGACCTTAAGTAAGCAGGCCAAATCATAAAAACTAGTCCCCTGATCACGACCTACCTACTGAGCAAAGGTGTTGGCAGGGTTCATCGCATAATATAACTCTCCACGCGTCCAACTTAGTGGTTTAGGTTAACTTAGATTTAAGACTTAGATACAGTTAGTTTAGTGCATCTTAAGCTTGCTAATATGCAACGTGTAACGGAAACCCCATATCTATCCAAAAGGGCTGAAGACAACATCTGGTATGGAGTCTCTATGCACAGTTTCAGCTCAAAATAAGTGACTCAAAGAAATGATACACAATTATCGGTTTCATATGTTTCTTGAATACCAAACATAACAAAGTGTCACAGCACTACAAGGGTCAATAACTTTCACGTCACTTGCCAATAACATGACAATTCTGTTCGTTCTTCTTTATTTGAAAATTTTGGTCTCTGGTATCAATGATTGAAATTTGTAATAAGTCCCACACATGTAGACATAGGATTACAAAACCCTTGCCATATCGTTTGTTATCATCTAAAGAAGCAGTGCACTTGGTATGTCGCTCAGTCAGAACCCTTTAAATTACACCTTGTATAGGTACATGAAGTTGTGTTAAATGTGTTTAGTTTTATTTATGCACGTAAAACCCGTAACAACATCACTTAATATTGTTACTCAATTAATTTCGGATTTATTAAGTCCATACATTTAACAATAAACAATTTGCATTATAAATTTATTACTAATTAATTACTAGTCAATCCACACCCATCACAACACGCGTCCTTTGTGCTGGATTGAGCAATCCCCAGACAGGTACGGTCGCAGCCTGGAATTTGGGAGGGGGGCCACTAACAATAAAATATGTCGAATAAATGAGTTTTCTTTATTGCACAATACAATTTTTATTGCACACATTATAAAACAAATGGAAGTCTTCTATTTTTATTGGCAAATCGGGTGATAATATTTGGAAAGTCCTATTTTGCCAAATTGTAAAAGATTTTCTATTTGGGGTGTACGATTTGGGGGGGGTCATGTCTCCTGTGACCCCCCCTTCGGACCGCGCCTGTCCGCACAAGTAACAATTATCTGCAGGATGCTGTTACCACTAACTCTCATGCGCTGTAGTAAGAAAGCTACTTTCTTTCAAACAGTGGCATGGAATGAATGAAAATATTTATTTGTAAATTAGTTATAAATAACACTTCTACACGTCATTTTTACCGTTTTAAGTTAAGGTGGATTAGGCCGATGTTTGCTTACTGAGTACTCTGAGAAGAAACACCGAAACAAACTCTCGAAGGTTAACGTTTCCTTTAAAGTCCATATAATTCGTGTTGCTCAAATCGTATGAGAAGCATGTAGTTTAAGCACACAGATTTGAGATACACAGATAGCGATTTAGCCGCATCAGCGTCCTGAAGATGGTGTTGTATTGAATACGCAGAACACAGAACTTAGATTGCGAAAATATTATTGCTTTATATGTTACCACGTACAAAGAAATGACGTGACAAGCTCATCTTAGGCTATCTTTATATCTATCGGGATCGGGATATATATGCGGGAAAACTCTCCCATGCGAACGAAGTCGCGAGCAGTAGCTAGTTATAGATAAAATGACAGATGAATTTTTCAATTGTTTAATTATACAATTTTTATTATGTAAGAGTCATTTTTATTGATTTTAGGCTCGCGTTTCACCACTGTTTCAACTGACAGTAAACAATAATATGGTCGAGGATGAAGCACACTTACTTAGAACCTAATCAGTCTCGACTTAAAGATCCCCAGGTTATAGCTATCAGGAAACACAAACTATTCATTCCCAAAACGTTTTGTACGTACCTAAACAATTTCGCATATTTTATTGCGTATATTAATGAGATGTTTTCCACAAAAGGTAGTTAATCTGTACTAAAAACGGGTGTAATTATGTCTGAATAGAAACAGCTTATCCTGTCCATTTAAAATTTATTAGTAATTACATGGTGGACATCCCACCTATACGCACTAAACATTTTGGGAAATACCTTCATTGTGCGTACGGCTAAGGAGTGGAATTCCCTGCCGGAGTCTGTGTTTCCCGATAGCTATAACCTGGGGGTCTTTAAGTCAAGAGTGAATAGGTTACTTTTAGGTAAACGTGCTCCATCTTCGACCACATCATCACTTACCATCAGGTGAGATGGTAATAATAATTGGAATAATACTCTCTCTGTTTCAGGTACTTGAGCCAACTGTCAACGTTTCGGCCCAGCGTCTATCGGATCAAGTGCGTGTCATCCAACGTAACCATATGTTGGATGAAGCCGTACTTGATCGCCTCCGTTCGGAAATGAGTAGCTGTGTCACTTCACATCCGACGCCGACTGTGGTGGTACCACCACAGCCCAACATCCAAGTTGAGGAGAGTAGTGACAGAGTTACAAACGTAAGTACCCAGTATAATGAGCAATTGAGAAGTGCTTTGGGGTGTGCTATTCGGGAATGTCGCAACATGCCGCCTGAAATAAGACCACGCTTACCTCGTTTGCCCATGCATAATAGGAATAGGGCACTGGTGGCTGCTCTGGATTCGCAGTTGTCAGACTATTTTGACAACTGCGAAGACCTCGCCGATACCCACTCTGTCTTATACTGCGCAGCTGTCGCGGCATGTCGTGTAGCTAATGTTAAAATTCCTAATGACATAGCTACACGACCTAAACCCGCTGTGCCACCTTGGCAGTGTAGGATCGAGCGCCGTATTGGTGAGGCCAGGGCACTCATCGGAAAACTTCTTTGCTTTAGGGGGGGCAACACACGCCCGAGAGTGATGCGCTTTGTGAGACGGGCGTTTTTGGGAACCAATATTCACCCACAAAATTATATGTCCTGTGTCACAGAGCGCATCGACTTCCTAAAGCAGAAGGTGTATGCATGGGCAAACCGTATTCGGAGGTATGGACGGCGTGTGGAGCGATTCGTCCAGAATCGCACATTCCGAAGTAACGAAAGGTGGGTATATAGGGCTTGGGAGCGACCGGAGCAAGGTGCGACTGATATGTGCCTACCTGATGATGACGCCTTATGTACATTCTGGCGCAACATCTGGTCGGTACCTGTCAGTCACACCGAAGGCGATTGGACTCGGGAGGTCGAGCGAGTGTACGATCCAATACCAGAAATGGGGGCAATCACTATCAGCCCCCAAGATGTAGCCCATGCAGTCCGTCCGCTGCCTAATTGGAAGTCTCCAGGGCCGGATGGACTGCATAACTTTTGGATCAAGTGGCTAACAAGATCGCACGCCCGCTTGGCGTCTCAGTACCAATCTGCCCTAGAATCTGGCACGCTACCTGAGTTCTTTACCACTGGAGTTACCCACCTGCTCCACAAATCTGGTAGCACCGCGGAACCCAAAAATTATAGACCAATCACGTGTCTACCAACGGTCTATAAGGTTCTGACATCCATTTTGAGGGTTAAAATTAACAAACACATTGAAGACAATCACATCATGTCTACCTCTCAAAATGGATGTAAGAATGGATCCCGCGGTGCTAAGGAGCTACTCCTCATTGATATGGCCATTAGCCAACAGGTTCGACGTTCCAAAAAAGATCTGTCGACATGTTGGATAGATTACAAGAAGGCCTATGACTCAGTGCCCCATACATGGCTCATGAGAGTGCTGGAATTGTATAAAATTAATGCAACTTTACGCACCTTTCTGACATCATGTATGGGACAATGGAGGACAGTTCTTCGCTATCCAGGATGTCGATATATCCCAAGGTACAGCGAACCGGTAAGGATCGAGCGAGGTATATTTCAGGGCGATAGTTTGAGTCCGCTTTGGTTTTGCTTAGCCTTGAATCCTCTAAGCACACTGCTGGAGAATTCAGGCCTAGGCTATAGGTTGAAAAGAGGTGGTCAGGTTATTTCTCACCTCCTTTACATGGATGATTTAAAACTTTTTGGCGCCACTAGTCTACAACTGACGGAACTACTGAAGGTAACTGAAACTTTCAGTAGTGCCATTAGGATGGAGTTTGGTGTCGACAAATGTGCGATTATGCATGTAAAGCGAGGGGAGATTGTGGAATCCGTGGGATCTCAACCCTCGAATTCCATAAATCTGAGAAGCCTCTCCCCAACCGAAACCTATAAGTATTTGGGAATGTCGGAAGCGTTAGGTATCAATGAAGTTGACATGAAGCAATCGCTGAAGGAGCGCTTCTTTGGACGCCTAAAGAAGGTATTTAAAAGCCTTCTATCGGGCGGAAATAAGGTGCGTGCCTTCAACGGTTGGGTCATGCCAGTGTTAATATACTCTTTCGGCGTACTCAAATGGACTCAAACTGAACTTGACGCCCTGGATAGGCGAGTTTATTTATTTATTTTATTTATTTATTTTATTATTTATGTACACACAGTAAAATACATTAAGATAAACATAATTATAATATCTGAGTACAAAGGTACGAGTTCGTACATTGCTGACTGCATATCGAATGCATCACCCACGCTCGTCAGTGATGAGGCTGTATATCCCGCGGAAATGTGGAGGTCGAGGCTTTTTGAATGCTAAAACTCTCCACAACCGCGAGGTATACAGTCTCAGGGAACATTTCCTTGCTTCTGAAGTGGGTATGCATCGAGATGTAGTAGCAGTGGACAAGGGACTCACCCCGCTTTCCTTGGCTAATGAGAACTGGCGCAAACCTACAGTGCTGGACACTAACGATCGAAGGGGGATATGGCAAAGTAAGGAGCTACACGGACGTTTTTTCCGGGCCCTTCATGGGCCCGATGTAGACCAATTAGCGTCCGTAGCTTGGTTGCGCTTCGGTGACCTCTTTGGCGAAACCGAAGGTTTTGTCTGTGCAATTATGGACGAAGTTATCATGACGAACAACTACCGGAAATTTATTGTGAAGGATGGCACGGTTGACATGTGTCGGGCATGTCACCGTCCGGGTGAATCAATCCGTCACATTATCTCTGGTTGTTCTCGTCTTGCTAATGGAGAATACTTGCATAGGCACAACCTTGCAGCCAAGATTATTCATCAGCAACTTGCTCTGAAATATTCTCTTGTGGAATCGGAAGTGCCGTACTATAGGTATGTGCCCGACCCAGTTCTCGATAATGGCCTTATCACATTATACTGGGATCGGTCCATCATCACTGACATGACTATTGTAGCCAATAAGCCTGATATAGTGGTGGTGGACCGAAACGAGAGGCGTGCCATGATTGTCGACATAACCATCCCGCATGACGAGAACCTCGTGAAAGCCGAGAAAGATAAGCAAATCAAATATCTTGACTTGGCGCATGAGATTGTCGACATGTGGGATGTGAACTCGGCAGTCATTGTACCGATAGTCATCTCAGCCAATGGCTTAATAGCCAAGAGCCTCGACCAACACCTTAGGAGGCTCTCGTTAGGCGGCTGGATCAAGGGCTTGCTTCAGAAAGCGGTACTCCTGGACACGGCGCGTATCGTTAGGAGGTTCCTCTCTCTAGAGCCCTGACTACCGGTAGCTTGGACCCTGTTCCCGATACCGGTGGGCTACTATTTTTTATATTTTTAAATGTTTTTTTTGTGTTTTATAGAAATATTTAAAAATGTAATTTATATGTGAATAATTAGAAATAAAGGAAATATAATTGGAATAAAATAAGTTCTCATACATAAATTTTGGAATAGCGAAATATCCAAATGATATAATGATTTATAGGTCTCCTGTTTGGGAATGCCTATTGTTTTAAATTTTTACATACCTATTTCGTTAATATCGTATTTACATATTTTGAAATTTTATTAGCATAGGTATTTGTTTTATAAAGTTGAACGGGTTTCGCAAAATTTTGATTAAAATTGTTGTGTGTTATTACGTTTATATGAAGAACGTGAACAATATAAAAACATTATTGATGACTTTATTTTTAAGCCGTTTCGAGATGAAAACCTCGGGTTTAATCAATGGCCCTTGTACTCACAACCTTTTCAAAGAAACTACAAAAAACTTGGTCGAAATACTCGTATGTACACAATGTTTGGCAATACTTTCATTGTGGGTAGAGCTAAGGACGAAATGCCTGCCTGAGTCTGTGTTTTCTGAGAGCTACAAACTCTTTAAGTCAAAAGTGTATAGGTTACTTCTGGACAAGCGTGCTTCACCTTCGTCCACATCACCGCTTACCGCTTAATTTTAAAACGCAACCTTATCAACAGTAAAAAATAACATAGATAAATAATATACTATATTGTACCTACATGAAATTTAAACACACATGTTTAACAATATTGTCAAACCTATAGTTACAATGGCGGCCCAGCCTTATCTCTGATAGCGATATAGCTTTTGATTGTTCCCGTGCCAAGGATGGGCTTTTCCTTTGACCAGAGGAATTGCTATATACCCAACGTGGAAATGCACCAGCCTGTATCTTGAGAGCACTCAAGATACAGGCTGGTGCATTTCCACGTTCGTACTTGCGTTTAGCTTTATAGTTATATTTTATATCATTCGTAGATTTTAGTTGATAGCTTGTTTTCATTTTGTTAATTGGGTATGTAAGTAAACAAGTCAAGAAAAAATTAAATCTTTTTATCAAAATAATTTTCATATAGGTAGGTTACCTATACAAAATATCCAAAATGTATCAGGAAACACACTTACAAAGTTCTCACACGAAGCATCTTTGGGGAAATAGGTTAGTTTTAGAATGAGAAAGGTTGGAGTAGTAGAGATTATGGAGTAGGAGATCACCTACTATCTATCCCGACGAACTTCATACCGACATTTTCGTGTGCTTGTGGTGTTGTCTCGACATAGAACGTCTAGGTGAGTATAGGGTGGCTTATTGATCAGGTGAGAAAGTCATCAAATTACTCCTCTCACTCTGGGTGAAGCAGAAGGGAGTGTCAGACTTCTAGTGACTGAAAACCCACCCTGTTTCTTCAGTTACCCTTGGGAACCAGGGTTAGAACATTCCTCCAACCCCAGCAGATAATGGCCTAATCGAGCCCCGTTAATGGTGCTGACTGCTCTTTGAGGCGTACGTGGAACACGACGCACCGTCGCCTTGGGCCTGGTCCTTCTAACTTCTAAGGGTCACAGCACACATATCAACTAAGGAGCAGATCGTCACCGCCTCGCCTTTCCCCTTGGCATCAAACAGACGTCCACGTAACGTAACCACGTAACGTAAGTGGATCAGAAGCTCCGGCACGTCGACACGTCTACTCGGCTAGGCGGCACGACTGGAAGCTGCCTTGTGAATCAAAGCACGTTCGGCAACGCAGACCGCGGGAGGGGCGTGGAAGAAGACGTAAGCTAGGGTATGGAGAGCCGTAAGCTAGGGTACGGAGAACCGTAAGCGCGGAAACTGCAAGTCGACCACGCACCGCACCGCGGTTCGTAAGCTTGTCCCGAGGCGAGGCGATTACGTTACGATTCCGATTATTGTGCGTTGCAGTAGGGAGTTTCATACAAATAATACTGAACGTTTCGAGTTGATACGGTGACGATCCCTTTCCGAGTTGATACGTGTGCTTTTACGAATTTAAGACGGTGAGATACCCCTGCTAGCCACCCGCATGCCCGCGGAGTATAGGGTGGCTAGTGCTGTGCTGTTTACGCTAGCATTGATGCTGTGACCTTTAGTAACCTGAGTCACGTACTAAAGGTGTGATAGTGACTGATTTGCAAACGGTGTCCAACAAATAATATTTAAACAAAATTGGCTAGGATTTGTAACGAAATAGTTGCCATCATTCTTACGGCGGTTATGAAAAAACTATTTCGAGGTTAATTATAAGAAGGTTGTTTATCTATCTATGTCCTAATACGTAAAGCAAAAACTTTGTACCACTTTTTACAAAAGTTACGTAGTCCACACAGTCATCCACAATGACACACACACAAAATCCACATCCAAAATGATTTTAATAAAAAAAATTGACCAAGTGCGAGTCATACTCACCCATGAAGGTTTCCGTAGTAACTACGCAAAATAACTTTGTTTTTCATAGTGTTTGTATGAATTACAAAGTTATATTTGCGGATTTAGAAAATATGTTGTATCTCAAAAACTAGCTATCCCGATCTCATTCAAACCAATTTTGGTTGAAAGTTTACATTAAGATCTACAGCATATATCTTTCTTAGATTTTTCAGTTCATTATTATAGAAGTTAGAGGGGGAGGGGGACACATTTTACCACTTTGGAAGCGTATATCTTTTAAACGATTAACTTTATGAAAAATTGGTAATAGAAACCTCAATGTCATTCTTTAAGACCTGTCTATAGATACCACACACGTATAGGTTTCATGAAAAAAAAAATCTGTTTCAGTTCCATGTATGGGGAGCCTTTTATTTTATTTTTTTTTTCTTAAAATCGGAAAGCGGTTCACAGAATACATCTACCTACCAAGTTTCACATGTATAATCCTAATAGTTTCGGAATAAAATGGCTGTGACATATGGACGAATGGACAGACAGACAGACATGACGAAACTATAAGGGTTCCGTTTTTAACCATTCGGCTACGGAACCCTAAAAATATTCAGTGTTTGAGCGACAGTTAATAAAATATAAAATGTAATTTAGTACCTAAGTAGTATTTAAGTGTAATAAATTATGTTTATACTTACCTACGTAATCAATAATGTACACAAGTATACTGTGGAAAGGTGTTGTGGATTGTACATTTAGTCATATTTTATTTCTAATTCTTATTGTAAAATTGTTTGCTTCCCAAATAAATAAATAAATATTATAATTCAGGTTTCAATGAAACCACATAAACACAGTATTAAAAAAACTTAGCAGATGGTACGTCTCTTCATTACGGAGGGCAAAGGTTATTGCTTATTATAATTACTATATTATTAAGTGTTGTCAATGTCAATGGCTTGCACGTACACAAACAGAGAAATTAAGTTTTATTAACTAGTTTATACCTGTGGTTTTGCCTACTTACATAAAACTAAGAATG
This sequence comes from Tholera decimalis, assembly GCA_943138885.2. Classification (NCBI taxonomy): domain Eukaryota; kingdom Metazoa; phylum Arthropoda; class Insecta; order Lepidoptera; family Noctuidae; genus Tholera; species Tholera decimalis. The sequence goes on from OW964568.2 coordinate 8,857,904, forward strand.
CTGGACAAACTACGTAGATGCGAGTGTTTTTAGGGTGGAACCTTTTTAGGATCACTTTGGTGTCCGTCTGTCTATCTGTCTGTTAGCCTTTCTGTCTAAACCATTTATTTCGGGAACGCGCTGAGATATCAAATTAAAATTTTATACTCAGATCTATAGTCTCTTGAAACTGTGAAAAAATCAAACTTCTAAATTAACGTTAAAAAAGGTACGGCCGATTATGCCGCAAGAAACGCATTTTTCATCTCTCTCAAGATAATCATTCAAAATTAATAGGCTACGTCCTGTTGTTCCAGAACTATGAAATTTGGCAAGTAACATCGTTTTAAAGTACCAGTTCAAGAAAAATCTGGAAACTATACGTTTGAAATGAAATATTTATTTTGTAAATCCTTACTAATATTATAAATGCGAAAGTAACTCTGTCTGTCTGTGTGTTACGCAATCACGCCTAAACTACTGAACCGATTTTAAAGGAAAGGATTTTAAAGGACATAGGCTGCTTTTTAATGCGAAAAAAGGCTGTAAGGGGTTGAAATAGGGGATGAAAATTTGTATGGAAATTACGTCATTTTTAAAGCTTGAAACTTATTTTTTAGACTTTTGATTAGATATTAATAAGTACGACATTCCAATTATGTATGAGTTTTATTTTCAAAATAATTAGCCTAAATAATTAAAAATGCTGCCGAAAGTCACTATTCCGCGCGGACAAAGTAGCGGGCACAACTAGTTGGTTATAAATAACACTTTTACACGTCATATTTTTTGCGTGTTAAGTTTAGTTTAGCTAGATGAGGCCGTTTGTTATTAAATCATAAAAAATTGTAATATTTTAGGGGGTCAACATTTAAAATTGTAGCTACTATTTCAAGTGAGATTTCATATAATGAAAGAGATTGATGTGCATATTCCAACACATGTTTTATTTATTTTTTACGACGCATATTTTTTATTTATAATGAAAAATATAAAAAAATATACCATGAGTACGGAACAGTCGGTGGGCGAGTTCGACTTGCACTCGTCCGGTTTTCGTAAATGCTTTTTATTTTATGGTTCTTAATTTAGGGCTCGGTAGTGGTTGTGCCAAGACAGCATAACAGACGACGAAGTACTATTATTTTCAATGCCATTGCTCTTCGTATGTTTTAATCATTTTAGTATGGACTTCAATAGAGTCTTTGGCCTATGAGTTTGTTTCATTTTTAGGGTTCCGTAGCCGAATGGCAAAAAACGGAACCCTTATAGTTTCGATATGTATGTCCGTCTGTCTGTCTGTCTGTCCGTCCGTCCGTATGTCACAGCCATTTTATTCCGAAACTGTTAAGACTATACATGTGAAACTTAGTAGGTAGATGTATTCTGTGAACCGCTTTCCGCTTTTAAGAAAAAAAATTAAAAATATTAAAAATAAAGGGGGGGAATATATGGAACTAGAACTGAAAATATTTTTTTTCATGAAACCTATGCGTGTGTGGTATCTATAGACAGGTCTTTAAAAATTATATAAGGGTTTCTAAAACCACTTTCTCATAAAGTCAATCGTTTAAAAGATATAATCTTCCAAAGTGGTAAAATGTGTCCCCCCCCTCTAACTTATATAATAATGGAGTGAAAAATCTAAGAAAAATATGTCTGTAGAGAGTAATGTAAACTTTCAAGTAAAATTAGTTTCAACGAAATCGGTTCAGCGGTTTTTGAGATACACCATATTTTCTAAAACCGCAAATATAACTTTGTAATTCATACAAACACTATGAAAAACAAAGTTATTTATCGTAGTTACTACGGAACCCTTCATGGGCGAGTCTGACTCGCACTTGGCCAATTTTTTCTTTTAAGGGTTACGAAACTGAGCACGCTGCAATTGCGGCGGTAAGACCCCTCTTTGAGGAGTGGCTAGATCGGCGTCACGGCGTCCTGACCTACCGCATGACGCAGGTCCTCACCGGACATGGAAGTTTCGGGAGGTACCTGTGTCTGATGGGAAAGGAGGAAACGCCTGGGTGTCACCACTGCGAGGGTCGTCCTGAGGACACCGTAGAGCACACGGTGCAAGACTGCCCTGCCTGGGCAGAGCACCGACGTGTCCTCACGGCGGCGATAGGCGGAGACCTCTCGCGCCCGGCATTGGTCGAGGCCATGCTGCGGGGCGAGAGGGAGTGGGAAGCGGTCACCTCCTTCTGCGAAGCAGTCATGCTATCGAAGGAGGTGGCGGGCCGCATGAGGGAGAGGATGGCGTCCTCCCTCCAGCCCAGCCGCAGTGGTAGACGCCCACGGCGTCGGACGTCGGCCGACGATCTCCGGCCACCGTAGGCGCGGGCATGCGGACAGCGAGTAAAGGGCAACTCGCTGTCCGACCATGGACCATGCCCGGGTCGACGGCGCGTTGTGTTCCACGCGCGCCTCAAAGAGCGTCAGCAACATGACGAGGCCCCCTCTGCAGAGGGCCGAAGCCTGCCGGGGTCGTGGGACTAATCCCATTACCGTGACCCCGGTACGTAAAGGGTTATTGAAGGAACACCGTGGATTTTAGTCAGTAAAAGTCTGACAGTCCCTCCCACCCTGCCCGGGGTGGGAGGACTTATTTGATAATTTTACCAAGCTAAAAAAAAAAAAAAAAAAAGGGTTACGAAACACGAATAGTTTAAAAAGAAAAAATACGTGTTAAAGTGTGTATCATTTATCACTTGATCTAATCTTTTTTGACACTGTGAAAAAAAAATTCAATTAATTGTTGCCTAACTGTGAAATTTAGGTATATGTCCGAACTTAGAAGTGAGCCGTTAACTTTAAAACAACAATCTTATCGAGCAACATTTACTTCGCTAAATATAAACTAAACTGAAGTTCTAAAGAACTTTAGAGCTAAGTTTAAGTGATGTACCTATGTTAAGAAAGCTCATATTGAAGCCTCAGACTCAGTTTGGCGTCAAAATACTCAAAATATAGAAAACGATTAGTCCTTTTCTAATTTCAATTTATCTTTAATTTTAATAATTATGTACTCTTAGTCAAACCAATTTCCATCTCAGACAACAGTCGTTTTAATTATATTCAGGCTAAAAGGTCAGGACTGAATAAACAGGGACTTTCCTAGTCAATTATCTTGAACTATGTCATGTCGGAAGCCGTGCTAATTAAATACATAAATATAAATATATAACTGCCTCGATAGCCTGATGGTTGCAAGCGCGACTGCTGAGTGAGACGTCTCGGGTTTGATTCCTGGGTCGGTCAAAAAGTGCTATTGGGTTTTTCTGTAAGGAATTTCTCAGTAGTATCCCGCAGTTTGGAAGTTCGTGGTGTGATAACCCCCATGCCTCGGAAATCACGTTAAACAGTTGGTTTGCGCCTGATCTCTCTCCGGTCGTGTCGGATGGCCGTCCCATCGGGCAATGAGAGTAAAGGACTACCGAGTGCACCTGTACCTGCTCACATACTTGTCGATCTTTATACTGTGCTTGTGCACTATAATATCTCCTGCGCAGATGGCTAATTAATTATGAGATTGAACGCCGTGGCCAAAATCAGTTAGGAGAACTATTTTTTTTATGGTTTCTTATTTAAAACATGCGAGTACATTTTTCAACTGACGACAAAAAGAGGAGGTTATCAATTCGACGCGTATATTTTTTTATTGTTTTTTTAATGTATTATCATCGATTACTCGAAGACGGCTGAACCGATTTGGAAAATTCTTTTTTTGATTGAAAGGGTGTACTTCGAAATTAGTCCCATTTTCATAAATGTCAGGATCTGATGATGGGATCCTGGAGAAATCGAAGGAACTCTTCAAATATTATAGGCACACCTAGGACGTTTTGGGTATTTATTATAGTAACTTGTGCAGTTGCTCTCAAAAAGTACCATTTGCGGAAGTGGAACTGATGATGAAGACCACTATGGCCGCCGAAACTACTCAATAATAAGTATTGAGTGGATTGCGATTCGATTACTTGAATATGGATGTTAAGCACTTTATGCTCGTCACAATGCATATGGTGATGTAGAGCTGATGGTGAAATCCAGGAGAAATCCTCAACAATTAACAGCCCAGCATTGGGAAAAGCAATATTTTGTAAAAGGTTATAAGTAGTTGACATTTAGGCTCTTGTAACTAGGTAAATTAAAAATAGACCAACTAAAAAGAGTGAAATAAATACAACAATACAAATATAAACATACCACCTAAACCATCGAGGGTTTATCTGTGGTATGCTAGCCGCGGCAACTCGATGCCACACCACACATACGTACATAATTAAAAGTAACACTTTAACTATGCAACGAAACACCTTCTAGATCGTAGTACTTTCTAGAAAGTGTTTTTTTAGCACTTTACGGCAGTTCTTTGGAGTTATTTTTTAATAACATTTATAGGCATGTCATTTAAGAATGGGAAATAATAATGGTTCCGAAAAAAAAAAATAATCTACAGCGATTTGTGGCCGACTATTATTCTAATTAACCAGCGTTATAATGAATTGCCGACAAAAAACCCAAAACATAAACGAAAAAAAATATCCAATTTAACAACAAATAAGAGCATGTACAAATTACATTTTCTCCTAAAAAAAATGGATATTCGAATAACAAAACTAAACTTCCGAATAGAATACTGAACCTCCGACAAAATTACTAAGTTACCGACAACAGAGGTTTTGTCAAAATAATCATATTTTTACAACTTGCATGAACTATTTTAATTTCTATTGTTGGTTATCAAATTTATTTTTTAACTCTCAATTATAATGAAAATACCTCAACTGTTCGGCCCGCGCGATCGGGCTCGGGTCGCGTTCGGCTGTTTTCGCGTGCGAGTTCTAAAGATCCGAGCGCAGTGCGCTTGCAACGACCGATCCTTGCGTGTTTTGTCTGTTCATGTTACAAAATTAAATTAAATAGTTCTTTTTTGCTAATAAATCTACTAATGAAATTACTAACTTACTATATCTCTCTATCAGTTTTATAAAAAATACGTTTGTAAACATCTTTTAGGGCTCGTTATTAGATTCAAGCTCGCGACTCCGCCCATGGAAGCGAAAGCACTACCTATAGGAAAAAAAAAACTTATTTAAAAAATCTAAAAGCTAATTTTTGTTTTTAAAAGTGACAAGCAGGCAGGACCCAATTGAACATATTTTTTTTAAATGGGATGGGTCCGCCTGTTTGTCACTTTTAAAAATAAAAATGTGCTTGTTTCTTACACTTCAGTTGAGCAGTCGGGTTTTTTAGATTTTTTAAATAAGTTTTTTTTGTTCAACTTTTTAGTTAACATATTAATTAACATTTTTTTAGTTTTCCCGGTCGTGTCACATTGGCACTCCACCGGATTCAGAAAGTGAGTCCATATTTTTAAACTTTCTCATTGTGTTATTTTGCTAGTATTACACTAATGATAAACATGATATACCTTTTTGAAATCCTTATGTTAAGCCCTTTAATTTGATACCCATAAAAAAAAACTTGAAATAAAATACAGCCGCCATGTTTACTTTTTTAAATGTCACCTATCTAAGAACACTCGGGCTATTAAGACAAATCTAACGACACCTCAATTGTGTGAATCCGTTCAGCGGTTCTGGAGATATGAGGTAATAAAGAATATTACATACATACATACATACAAGATACGCGCGAAAAACATAATCCTTCCTTTGCAGTCGGGTAAAAAAAGGAAACGGGGTCGTTCTACTAAATCCAGACCTGCTCTTATAATACAATGAAGATAATTAAAATACCTACTGACAACTAACTACCTGCCTCCCTATTTAGTTTATAAGTACAATTATGTGTACCTAACATTTTCAACTACCTATTAAAACTACATTTTCATAATACACTGAGTTTTGTTTTATTTGTTCTCGCTGACGTTATAAAAACTAGGAAATTTGTCGAATATAATACAGTATAATAGTAAAATACTCTGGGAAACCAAAGTCTACTTGGCTTTCGATTAAAGCATGGATACGACTGTTCTAACTTTTTAACGCCTGAAATAGGTACCGATATCGAAGCATACCCGTAGTAAGTAAAATTCATGATAAATGATGCAAGTAAAAGTTATTGTTACAAGTACATTTTTATATTTTTATAAGTTTCTGTATAACCACTCAGAATAATATTTTCAGTATAATGTTACAGTTAAAATAGCACCACAGTCTATGAAATATGAAAGGTCATTTATGAATTAATAGTAGGCAAATAAAGATAAAAATTACAAAGCATTGTTTTCAGTAGAACGTAATTTATGCTGGTAGAAAAGTATTATAGCAATAAACAGTCATGTTTATTTTTCGAAGATTTCAGTATCTCATTCGGTCGTTTCGTCATTTTAATTTGGACAAAAGTAGTCGGAAAGTTAGTATTTTAGGCAGTAGATTTAATATTTTGAGTAAGGACAATTCTTCTTTTTTTGTCGGAGCTTTTATTACTACCCTTTAAGAATGATGGTAGCATGCATTCCCACGTCCTTGCACTATAGACATTATTGTGACTTGGTATTTTATACGTGGGTAAGTAGGACAAACAACGTAACGACTGCAACCTTTCGTATTTCTGGATATTACTAATACTGTAGAAGTTATCGTTAATGACGCGTAAACGTATCTTGTCGAAGACATTTACAACTTGACAGTGCTTAAATGAACCTTTTTCGTTATTTTTAAATTGTTTTTTTATGTAACTGGGAACAATAGTTTTCAAAATTCGCAATTGTAAATTATAAATGTCCTCGACGTAGGTTTTGTATGTACGTTCATAGCTATTGAGGCCATAATCAATTACTATTATTATTAATGAAATGCAGCTAGACGTACAATTAATCTAGGCTTCTTATTTGATGACGGAATCAAAACCAGACCGTCCACCAAAAGCCCTTAGCTACTTTGGTCATATTGCACGCAATGAACCAGACAACCTTGAAAAGCTATTTGTTACCGGTGAAGTTAAGGGCATAGGCCTCAGCGCTTCTCACTCTTTATCACGCTCGCACACTACTGGCCGTGGGCACGCGAGCAAGCGAGACAGGGTGGCAGGGAAAAGACTCCAAGACACTGATAATTTAGTTTATTTCTTTTTACGGTGAAAATAATGGTAATTAAAAAAAAGAAAATAACATAAGACCTGTTTTATAGTTGTTGTAGTAAGTTATTTTTGAATACCAGCGGTTTATTGTTCGGTTTGGAGGTAATTTAATTTTTTTTTTCTATCAAATAATATTTTGGAATCGTGTTTCCGTCAAACACAGTATCTAACATTAATCCTCAACTTTACCATATATTTATTTCAAAATTTTTGCTGCAGCATTTTCGACATAACGGAGGATCATGCTAAACCATTTGAGGTAGTGTAGGCCCTTAACGGTAAACGATCTCGGGGCCGCTCTCCCATCCGATGGACTGACCATATCACGACTTTCACTGGCCTGTAAGTCACGTCAGCGTTGAAGGAAGCCGAAGATAGGACGAAGAAGAATTCCGATTGAGGTTATTAAGAATTTTCACGACGGAAACGCAACGGAAGAACGCGACAGAAGAGAAGAGCGTATTTGATGATGCTATTCTTGCCTTTCTAAAGTTTACACTCTCGATTAAGTTTGTCGTAATCTGTATATCTTTCTGTTTACCCGGTTTAATCTATAAAACCGCTGAACAGATTGCTGGACACATTTACGCCACTTTTTATGCAGGGAATAAATAACCCGGGATTGGTCAATAATTAAAACACTTACATATTATACCTATTTAAAACAAAGTTCCCCAGTACCATTCACACTCGAACGCGATTGGCTGAAATCACCTTGAGTTAAACTATCAGGCTTTGACCGTGATGGCTATTAAGCAGCAGTACCTTTTCTTTTCTATTTAGATACTCTCTTCGTAAATCCGAACCTGAATTGTCTTACTATTAAGAAAAAGTTTTCCTCACGGCGCGGCGTTTTTACCCCTCTCAGTAGGTATTTAATCTTGTCAGTCTCTCGCGAATAATGGAATAAATGAATATATTAACATCATCATCACTGCTTTAGGAACAGTGGTAGCTAAGTAGTTATAGGCATGATTTACAAATTGTAGGTTGTAGGTTCGAATCCAAGCAGGTTTTTCTGTTAAGGTGTGTCCAAAACATCGAGCGGCAATCGAGCGCGGCTGCCGCGCGCGGCCCGCCGCGCGCCGCCCTGTGTTTTGGAGGAGGACAAAGCCGACTAATGTTTGCGCGGCAAGACGACGGCCGCGCAAACATTAGTCGGCTTTGTCATAACTAGAGCGCGGCAGAAATGTGTTCTAGAAATGCCGCGTGTTGCTGCCGCACTTTTGCTGCTCAATGTTAGTACACACCTTTAGAAAATTGTCAGTAGTAGTAGCTCGGAGTTTGGAAGTTGGCGATGTGAAACCCGCGTACCTCGGAAAGCACCTATCTGTGTCCTGCGCCTGATATAACTGCGATCGTGTCGTATACCATCACATTGGGCAATGAGAGTAAAATAACAGAGACTACACTTATATCAGCGCACATACTTGTACACTATGATATCTGCTCCGCAGATAGCAAATCTCCGATAAGATTGACCGCCGTTCTCAAAATCGGTCAGACGGACTAAGTACAGCGGAAGAATCATTTACAGTCAGTTCTACAGCGAAATGAGCATGTCTGTGGAAACTAATGCCGCTTAAAATTAGATGAGCAACGATTCTTAACCCGGCAACCAACGTTATAATCTTTTAGTATAGGAGTGCAGTATGGTCTGTATAGTCTTAGGAAAATTTAATGTAAAGTTATATGAGATAGCGTTACCTTTTCAACCGACGACAAAAAGAGGAGGTTATCAATTCGACGCGTATTTTTTTTTTATGTATGATCACCGATTACTCAAAGACGGCTGAACCGATTTGGAAAATTCTTTTTTTGATTGAAAGGGTATACTTCGAAATTGGTCCCATTTTCATAAAAGTCAGGATCTGATGATGAGATCCTGGAGAAATCGAGGGAACTCTTCAAATATTATAGGCACACCTATGACGTTTTGGGTATTTATTATAGTAACTTGTGCAGTTCCTTTCAAAAAGTACCATTTGAGGAAGTGGAACTGATGATGAAGACCACAGGTGGCCGCCGGAACTACTCAATAATAAGTATTGAGTGGATTGCGATTCGATTACTTGAATATGGATGTTAAGCACTTTATGCTCGTCACAATGCACATGGTGATGTAGAGCTGATGGTGAAGTACCAGGAGAACTCCTCAACAATTAACGGCCCAGTATTGGGAAAAGCAATATTTTGTAAAAGGTTATAAGTAGTTGACATTTAGGCTCTTGTAACTAGGTAAATTAAAAATAGACCAACTAAAAAGAGTGAAATAAAAACTTTTTACCAAAAAATTAAACCGACTCCCAAAAAACACTGCAACGTGAAAAATAACTTTTTTTGGGAGTCGGTTTAATTTTTTGGTAAAAAGTTTTTTGGAGTCCACAGGTGAATTAGTGAAAGGTGAAAATTCAATAGCCTCATATTTTTCTTTTATATAGGGCCCAAGTTAGATCTGAGTTCTTACCCTTTTTACAGGCATTTTGCCATATACATACCTACGTATGATTGAAACTATTTATTTCACAATGAGAACCTGAGAGCATTGTTTTTTTTGCTGTAAGTGTAATTAATGACCAATAAAGTTGCCAGGCATTCAAGGAGTCGTTATCGCACCGAGAAAATATGACCAAATAAGTGTTACTGTTACTGCTAGCCTGCATCATCACACTGCTGGGCAAAGTCATGATTGATGATGATGATGATGATTTCCAGGTGCTTCTGTCCAAGGCCAAAGTAATCCACTGGTCGTTAGTTTGATCTATCTCGTCTCACCATCTTCGAGGCCTACGCCTTCCAGCTGTGTCAGGGCCCCAAAAAGTGGTAATTATGGCCCATAACTCATTGGGCATGCGGCAGACGTGAGTATGCGTTTTTGGAATATACATTATAGTCCTTGTTGTATGTTTAGTTCACTCAGGCATTCGAATAACGTATTTATTCTCATGAGAAACCCAACAGTAAATTTTCATTTCGCAAAACCGCTTTACAAGCACATAAAACTTCAAAGCGAGTGTCCCAACAACTAAAATAAAACACGATTTTCTGTGAATTACACAAAACAGACGCAAATTTTGAGACACCTTAATACAAGTTCAAATGAAGAGGGCCTTAAACGAGTTGTCAAATAGCCGTTGCGTAGTTAATCAAAAAGTAATCTCAGTTTGGATATGAGTTAACTTTTGCTCTCATTTTGTTTACTACCTCGAAATATTTTAATGTCCGTTGAAACATCGCGGGCCAAATTTTTTCCCGTATTTTTGGTTGATTTTATTTTTTATTTGTGTGTCTGTTTTCATGTAATTTGACCAGTACGGATTGCAAAAGGAATTAAAACTCGGTTTTTTTTCAGAGGCGCAGGCTTGCTGACTGCAAGTAAGAGTAGACCACCGTACACTAAGGACCAGACCCGAGTTGGTGAGCAGAAAAGAGCAGTAAGCAGCATTGGCGAGGCCCTGATAGGGCCACGGGGTTGCGGGAATATTCAAATGAGTTCCGCGGCCCCAAAACGCAAGGGCAACTCGAGTAACAGGTTGGATTTTTAGTAAAATTATTTTTGGTTTTTTTAGTAAAATTCTGACACTCCCTTCCGACCTAATCAGATAAGGAGGAGTCACTTGATGAAAAAACAAAAGTTAGTTTAAACCACAGAAAAAAAATTGACGTGTAGAACCGCCCAATTCGTATTGGGCAGTTTTACACGTCAATTTTTAATAATCGGGTCCACGTGGTACCTTATGGCCCGTTTGGTCTCATAAAGAGAAAGACTATATCCCAGTGCGATATTTATAGTCCGGTAGTATAAAGTAAAAGTGTCATTTAATAACCAATTCGAAAAATAAATTAGATTTACATATCATTAAAAAACATTTCGTCGTCGTGGGCTTAAGTTTCCATACCTGAAATCTTCGAAATTACTGGGTGGATGAGGATGTTATTTGGTATGGATGGCAACGATGCACAAATCGAGTCAAAGCTCCAGAGCCATGAACATCGACGACGAGTTGCAAGTCTATCGGTTTTCTATCGGTTACATTTCGAGGAGTGTGCGATGGAATTACACAATCTAATTCCGCCAAGCCCGTTCCATCATCGGACTATGCGACAAACGGCGAAGCGCCATCGTTACATGTTGGACATCCCATCCATACGTACAAAACGTTTTGGGAATACCTTCAGTGTGCGTACGGCTAAGGAGTGGAATTCGCTGCCGGAGTCTGTGTTTCCTGATAGCTATAACCTAGGAGTCTTTAAGTCAAGAGTGAATAGGTTACTTTTAGGTAAGCGTGCTTCGTCTTCGACCACATTATCACTTACCATCAGGTGAGATGGTGGTCAAACGCGAACCTATTTTATTGACTATTGAATATTGTTTGTAAAAAAGGAGGATTATGTTTTTTACACGGAAGCGTACGTGCTACTGCTAGTAATAGATATAAATTGTGTAACAAGATTATTATTTTTATTGATTATAGGTTCGAGTTTGACCTCTACTTTACGAGATGGTAAGTGATCATTTGGTCGAAAATGCAGTGCGCTTACCTAGAAGTAACCTACTTTCTCTTGATTTAAAGACCCCCAGGTTATAGCTATCAGAAAACACAGACTCCTGTATAAAATTCACTTCTACATAAGCAATACATTTTCACGGACTATTGAACTGATTTTATTGTGGTTCAACAACTCTTATGTCGAGAACGAACCTAAAAGGAAGAATCTTGAATACTAAGCTTTAGATGAAAAGATCGATGAGATAGGGATTGTAGAAGTACTTTCCCTGAACGAACGTCTTAAGAAAATTACAATGTTAACAAAGAGTAAGTACCCGAAGAAAACAAAGGAATATCTGAACTGTTCTTAGGCTCAAGACAAAGTGACTTTTAATCAAATGATAACAATTGTTGAAAATTCAAAATTGATTCCCTCAGGTGAAAATTCTGGAAATCGTCGACAAAAGAGCACGCTTGCCTAGAAGTAACAAATTTACATAGACCCTGAACCCTGTTTGTAGGGCATACAAATATTTATTCCAGTACGGTAATTGAAGTCGCGACACGAACTGAAAATTCCAATCGCTAAACTAATGGGCCATAATGTCACTAGATTTCGTGAGAAATGAAACGAAACGCGCCTGAATGTATACGGTGACTTAAAGTTTGTAGATATACCTAGATACTGACTTATACAACGTGTAACAGAATAAACGCAATTCCTGAAAGTAGTTGGTTCAGAATCGGCTTCTGAATCGAATTCCGTCATAAAAATAGGTGTTAAATTTTGACGGAAAAAGCTTTCGTTTAACTTATAAAAAATAAAAATAAATGTTCAAGACGAATTGAGAACCTCCTCCTTTTTTTTTGAAGTCGGTTAAAAATGGAAACACAGTATCATGACAAATTAATACAATCCTTAATTCAAGCAAATGCGCTCCTGTGCGTGTTGGCCGCTAGAGTGTTTACGTCTGCGTAAGGATATTATATTATGACGCACACGACACGTTTTGCGTTTAGTAAGGATAACTTTTCAAAACCAATATTAAAAATTGGCAAGTACCAGTTTATGAGGATTAAGCCTCATTGTGCCGTCACTACCGGTAGCTTTGTTTATCAGCTCATACTGTACCGGTTAGCCTCGTAGGCTCAGTCCATCTTAGAACACTCAATTGTGAGGAAATGCGAACTCAACAAATACCTAGTATGATATTATACCGGAATAATGAAGTTAGGCCAGAATGAAAAAGTCGCGGTAAAATAACTAGTACAGGTGTCCTCTCTTTATATCGCACGTCCTCGTATTTTCGGTCCTAAAATATTTCGGTTGCCTCGATGTTCTCCTTCACCGTTTTGAGAGCAATAGTAAATAAACTGTAGTAAATAAACGGCCGGGGTTGCGGGAGTGTGCTAACGAGACATCGTGGCCTGGGAACGCAATGGCAGCTGAAGGAACAGGGTGGATTTTAGTCAGTAGAAGTCTGACACTCCCTTCCGCTCCACTCAGAGCGGGAGAAGTCATTCGGTGATTTTCCCACCCAAAAAAAAACAGAAAAGAAATAATGATAAAAATTAACTCGTAAGTCGAGCCTGTAATCACTTATTAATAATAAGTGATTACAGGCTCGACTTACTTATAATAAGTTATTATATCACAAAAAAGTAATAAAATAATAGTAACTCTCACATAGGTACGATTATACATACATACATAGACCGACAAACATAATACCCTCCTTTGCGTCGCGCAGTCAGGTAAAATGAATGCGTTTTAAAGGGATCCTGCCGTTTTGCCGAAAAGATTTTGCTAAAATTTCACTACCCAAACAAATTTTAGCAACCTTTTTTTATACCAATGCATTGTATGGAATGATTTTAGTACGCACATTTTCATTTGGTCAAATTGTTACTTGGCAGAATATTATCAAGGATAATGTCATTTAGGTATTTGGTCTTTAATCAAATGATTTGTCACAACAAACAATCTTTAGACAGTAAATTTTTGGTCAAATAATTTGTTATGGCAAATAAAAAGAAAAAAAGAAATAAGGGAAATAATCCTGCCGTTTTGCCGAAAAGATTTTGATAAAAACAAAATGGGTAGGTTAGGTTAGGTTGAAACTCTGACCTCCGCATGAGCCGTGCGAGCGAAGCGAGCGGTGCCGCGGCAGCGGCCGGCGAGTGCCAGAAACGACTTGCATTAGTAGAAAAAAGATTTGGCTGATTTGATTTTGCGTAAAAACTGTTATTCCAACTGAAATATTGGACTAAAAAAAAAATTAAAAGTACTAGTTGGTAAACAAGTTATAGTTTAAACGTTCATTTCCCAAACATTGGGTTTGCATTACAATTTTTTGTGAATAGATTTTTTGCTAAGTAATAATTTGGCAAATGAAATTATGCGAAAAATTTTTAGAGAAGTGAAAATTTGTCAAATTCCTTTCGGTCAAACAAGGGAGACCCCGTTTTAAAACATGGCCACACGGAATAGATGAATAAGGTTGGAATGGTAATGTGGGTGTGGCGAGCGCGCCACATTTATGATACGAAAATCAAAGCTGGACCGATTAATTCATTCACCGCGTTTAGTGCACTTCGGAATACTTCGGAACACAGAGCTCTGCTTTAAAATGCCATGTTGTGCAATTATAATCTGTAAAATAAAAAGACAGACCGCAAGTATAGAGCGAGGAGGTCTATCTTTCCATCGGTAAGCCGAAAATGACATTTAATTACAACTCTATTTGTAAAAAACAAAAAAAAAAATATTCTGATCACTATGAAATTCCGAACATAAACACAAAATTATTGCAACAAGTTACAAAAAATACACATTGCCCGATGTGTACTCGCTTAACCAACGCAATGACCAAGTCTACTTACAATGTACTGTATGCGTTGCGTCCTCCACACTTCAAGCCGTAATGCACGGCGACAGTGAGTTACAATCAGTAGCAAACTCTCGATTTAAGTGTATGTAATTTATATAATAAGGAACTATTTTCTTTCTAACCTATTTTATCTGTTCTGTGCATGGCCATAATCTTATCGATAGGATAAGATTTTTACTTCCTACTAATATTATGACCTAGTACTCACGCGGGGCTTCGCTCCCGTGGATTCTATCACGGTAAAAACATAACTCTCCTTTTTTGCAGTCGCGTAAAAAGTAGCCTATAACCTTCCTCAAGCTTCAAGCTACTACCATACCAAATTGCATCCAAATCCACCCAGTACTTTCGAAGATTAGCGCGTTCAAGCAAACAAACAAACAAACAAACTTTTTCGCTTTATAATATTAGTATAGATACGAAAGTTTGTGAGCATGTATGTATGTTTCTTGCTCTTCCACGTAAAAACCACTGAACGGATCTCAATGGATTTTGGTAAGTAGATAGTTCACATCCTGGAATAACACATAGGCTTTTTATCCCGAAATTCCTACAGGATCGGGATTTACGCGGGAAAAACCTCCCACGCGAACGAAGTCTCGGGCAAAAGCTAGTTATTAATCATTTTGAAATACAAAATATCTCTTTTTAAAACATAACCATCCTTCTGTCGTAGTCGGGTTAATAAACATTGCGGTAGCGACAGCTGATCGACACGAGCATATTACTATGAATGAAATGCAAATAAAACGTTAAACATTCACTCGTTCACTCAATCAGTCAGCGACGTATGAAAGAGTGGTCATAATATATTCATTCAATTTTAATGTGAAATCATCCTGGGTACCGCATTGTGTTGTGGAAGTATTTACGGAATTGATACATATTTTTTTTTCTTTTTAAGGGAACTAACAATGTGGGTAGAATTCGCATTACTAAGCTAAATAGTTAAATAAAAGCTTATAAAAAGGATTGGCTTTTGTATATAGTTCAGCCTCTAACCTTTTTTTTGTACCTACAAGTTACCTCTAGTGTTACTATTGATGCTCACGTTCTTCGAGTTGATGAATATTTTTTTAATTATTTTAATAGCAAAACATTTTTATTTTTTACTTTTACTCTATGCTTCGAAAGCACTCCTTATGGCAAATTGTTCTGCCGCAGGAAAACAACCATTAAAATTTCACGGTCTATAGTTCAGTCTCTATCCTAGAAAAACCTTCCAGGTAAACGAGCGAGTTCGTTATAGGCACATCATGATCATCGCTTGCTTAGTCTTTTCCTAACTAGGTTAGGTTGGACTTTCAGTCTAACGGATGCAGCTGAGTATAAGTGTTTTACATAGAGCAAATTCCTATCTGACTTACACAACCACGGAATAGATGAATAAGGTTGGAATGGTAATGTGGGCGTGGCGAGCGTGCCACTACTATGATTCGAAAATCATAGCACGACCGATTAAATCATTCACCACGATTAGTGCGCTTCGGACTACTTCAGAACACTGACCAGTCCGCTTACAATGTACTGCATACGTCGGGTCCTTAACACTTCAACCATTGACGTTTCGTCCTTTGCCCTGATTGGCCGTGATTCACGGTGCATGTTTATCGACAGTGAGTTACAATCAGTAGCAAGCTCTCGATTTAAGTGTGTGTAATTTTTTTGTGTGCGTAATTCGCATACGAAACGGGCCTCTTGCTTGTAGTGGAGCTAAAGAGTGGGAGACAAGCGGCGACACGCATTCTCATACAAATCAGGAACTATTTGTTTTCTAACCTCTTTTATCTGTTCTGTGTACACAACCCAGTGGCTAGGTAACACGATACCCCTTGGCCCGACTAATGGCACATTTTCTGGGTTCTAACAACCCGTAACAACTGACAAAGATGTCCAAATGACAGGCGTGACCAACGGTTTAACGTGCTTTCGCCAACTTCCAAAATCCGGGCTACTATTCAGATTTTTTTATAAAATAAAATCAAAAAAATTTGCCTGACGTGAGAATTGAACCCGAGACCTCATGCTCAGCAGTTGCACTTCTGACCACTAGACTAACAAGGCAGTCTCAAAAACATTCTTCTTTAGGCTCAATTTACACCGCCGCGGAATGGAATGGAAGCGACTTTTTGCAATGGAATTGTACATAGCATAACGAATTTTATGTCAATTATATAACATACAAACTAAATAGGAGCCAAATCTCGAGAATGCGGGAGGATTCCCCGGAAGACGCGCGACCTTTTTTTGGCTCCTATTTAGTTTGTATGTTATACAATTGACATAAAGTTCATTATGCTATGTACAATTAAAGTCGCTTCCATTCCATTCCGCGGCGGTGTAAATTGAGCCTTACTCTACAATTGCATCATCATCATCATCATCATCATTGCATTCATTTCAGTAATTGCTTACAAGAAAAGTTCCCATATCTACTTAACCTATTAAAAATAGAAGAACAAACTTCACCTAATTCCGGAGTCAGCGATGCAGATTTGCAACTCTTTTTAGTATTTTGGCTTTGTCTCGTAGAATGGTAATCTCTGGGATAATAATCTTCTGGCACAACATTTGATAGTATGGGGAATTTGTGGATAGATTGAGGTCGATATTCTGATAATTTATAGCTTCAAGAGGGATTGTTAGTTAATATTCTGAGAATATGTCTGTGGATTGTTGAGATGACGTTGAGTTTTGAACAACACTGAAATAAAATATATATTTTTTTACAATTACTTACATAAACAATATTTTATTTGGCTGGCTCGGTATTAAGTTCTTGTAAGAAGTTGAACTCTGCTAAAACAAACCAACATGTATATAGTTACATACTTTAAGCAGTAAAACTAATCGTAGAAGTTAACTGTATACGAGAATAACAATTTCTCTTATACCCAGTTTTATTCGAAAAGCACTAACTGAAAACATACTCGGACATGATAGTTAATTTAGAATTTTTTTTACATGGCGTCTACTCAGTTCGTGATATGTAAAATACTCGATCAATTTCCCGCATATCGATATCGATAAACACATATTTACCACATCACTAGCTAGGTCTCAACAGCTACACAGACGGAGATGGCATCCGTTTCACTAATGTACTAGGTCATTCCTTTTCAACCGACTTCAAAAAAAGGAGGAGGTTCTCAATTCGACTGTATTTTTTTTAATGTTTGTTACCTCAGAACTTTCGACTGGGTGAACCGATTTTGATGATTCTTTTTTTATTTGAAAGCGGGTGCTTGTCGTATGGTTCCATTGTAACTAAGTCAGGATCTGATGATGGGATCCTGAAGAAATCGAGGGAACTCTTTAAATATTATAGGCGCACCTATAGTGATTTGAGTATTTAATATAGTAACTTGTGCAGTTACATTCGAAAAGCACCATTTAGTGAAGTGGAATTGATGATGAAGACGACAGATGGCCAACGGAACTACTCTACAATAAGTATTTCATGGGTTCCGTTTTGATTACTTGAATATGGTTATGAAGCACAATATGCTCGTCACAATGCATACGGTGAAGTGAAGCTGATGGTGAAGTACCGCCCCTCAAAAATTAACAGCCCAGGATCGGGAAAAGCAAGATTTTGTAAAATGTTATAAGGAATTGACATTAAGGCTCTTGTAACTAGGTAAATTACAAACAGAACAAGTGAAAAGAGAGCAATAAAAACATTTTAACAAAAAATTACACTGTCTTCCAAAAAACACCGCAAAGTGAATATTAACAAAAAATAACGAAAACTAACAAAGCAAATTAAAATATTTAGTAATTTTTCACTTTGCAGTGTTTTTTGGAAGTTGGTGTAATTTTTTGTTAAAATGTTTTTACATATACCTACTAGTACCAAGGTGTATAGTATGCGCAGTTTCTTTGACCTTAGTATATTAACTTGAATTTATCCGTCACCGTAAAATTGCATAAATCGTTAGATTATGAAATGAATGACTTTAGAATGTAATTTATCGATAAATGGTGATACGTACAATACGGTCCACAATTCAAAGCATTATTTTCCGTTAGATTATATATAATCTATCAAACTAAAATCATTTGATTACAATCAGCAATGCAGTATTTGCAGTTTTAGGGTGACATATCTATTAAACCAAACTACGTCAGAAATACAAAACAAAGTATTTTTAGGCGTCACAGTACTCTTCTACACCGCTATTGTCTGATAACGTACATAAAAACTGATAGCATTGCAATTCTTTTGGTCAAGAACGAGCCAGCCCTCTGGCCACGCAAGATATCTATCAGACAGAGATACGTCCTTGAAAAGGAGTCGCACACTTAAGGCTTACTGACCTAAGCGTTTCGAAATATGCCTGTTTCCCCAGCGACGCTCTAAGCCCTAGTCCTTGCCTTATTTTCCTATTCCCTACCCTAAGTTTTTTATATGCACTGGTGCCCCTGCACCAGTGCATATAAAAAAGCAGCGGGCTCCCAGGTCGACCTGCGAGAGTCCAAATAAACATATTTATATTTCCTCAATAGATTAATATTATCCTTCATTGATGAATACAGGGTGGCAGGGACTTCGACGCACAAACGCTTACCAGGGATTCGGTAAATGATTCTGGAACGCAGAGAGCGTTGGAATTTTTCGTCGGCTTTTGTTAATTTTTCAGGATTTTTCAGCAATTTTTTTACTGAAAACTGTATAAAATCATTGTTTCTATCTAACCCAATGAGATTTAATTGAAAAATAAAATTCACTTGTTTCACTTAAAACAGTAATGTAAATAAAACTCGAAAGGGCTACCTGATCAGTTAATGTGCGAGGTCAACACAGCTGATCAGGTAGCCTTTCCGAGTTTTACTTATATTAATGTTTTTAGTGAAACAAGTAAATTTACTGTTTTTTTACGTCGGATTATTCTTAATTTTATTAAATTAAGAGAGAGAAAGCCGACGAAATATTTCAATGCAGGGGAGTCCAGAATCATGTCCTGAATCCATGGTCCCTGCCACTCTGTATAAATGAATAACTCACTAATACTTAAAATTGTAATGGTAAAATGGCTAAGAATATAGAAGTGTAGATAAATCAACGACAGCAAATATGTCAACGATATAACGATTCCCCACACATTTAGGAAAACACAGACATTAATCATAGTGTTATTTACACTATAAATTGTATTTATTTTGCCCAGTATCTCAATAACAGCTCGATAAAAGTGAGTTCAAAAACTAACAAAAATATTTTCATCTGAGACTGTCTAAATACAAACTATTCAATATGTTTTATCGTCTATTATATAAATAACTTACTCTTATTGAGCCCTGACAAAGCCAAAATGCGTCGTGACAGCCCTTGTAGAAGTTGGCAGGACGAGTTGGACCAAATTAACGACCAATGTTCTTCTATGGCACTGGACAGAAACATCTGGAAATCATTGGAACAAACCTTTGCCCAGCAGTGGGATGATGCAGGCCAACAGTAACATTTATTTTAGATTATTTTTTACTTAATAATCATAAAGATGTTTATAGCCCTCTCATTTTTTGAAATTTTAAATCATCTAAAGAGCACCCTCCCCGACCTTTGCCAAACGAGCCAGCCCGCGATGCTGAGCCAGTAGCAATAAATACTCCCCTAAATAATATGACCCAGCCTGACCCTTTGCTGTCCACTTTGCTGAGCCGAGGCTCGAACTCCACAGGGAGTGCCCTTAGCGCGCGGTTGTTTAAATGTAAATACTAGTTTGTAAGCCCTGGCTGGGGGCCTTTAAATTTTAGAGGTCACCACAGGATCGCCCGGTTAAGTAGTATATTAGCCTTAGCGAGCTAAACTACGAGTGGCCATATCGAAAAAAAAAAAAAAAAAACATCTAAAGAGCGCCGTTTTTACTTAAATGCGAATATAATCAGCGGAAGTTAAGACACTTACCGTTACGTCAATATTTTACACATTATGATAAGTTTATATAACTTAGTTTCCCAAAAATACTGATCATTATCATCTTTTTAGCCTGTATCTTCTTAGCCTGTATACTGATCATTATCATCTTCTTAGCCTTAGATCTTTTACCTATTCGGGTTGGCTCGATACGATAAGATGGTATTTTTACCCGACTGTAAAGGAAGGGTTATGTTTTTCGCGCTTATCTTGTATGTACCTATGTAATATTCTTTATTACCTCATATCTCCAGAACCGCTGAACGGATTTACATAATTGAGGTATCGTTTATTATTATTATTTATTTATTACATTTTACATACATATTGTTTACATTTTTAAATATTCCTATAAGAAAAAAAACATTTAAAAATATAAAAAAACAGTAGCCCGCCGATATCGGGAACAGGGTCCAAGCTACCGGTGGTCAGGGTTCTTGAGAGGGGAACCTCCTAACAATTCGCGCCGTGTCCAGAAGTACTGCTTTCTGCTTTCTTGATCCAGCTGCCCAACGAGAGCCTCCTAAGATGTTTGTCGAGGCTCTTGGCTATTATGCCATTGGCTGAGACGACTATCGGCACAATGATTGCTGTATCCACATCCCACATGTCGACAACCTCGTGAGCCAGATCTTTCTCGGCTTTCACGAGGTTCTCGTCATGAGGGACCGCTATATCAACAATCATTGTGCTTATTATTATTATTCGTCTTAGCAGCCCAAGTGTTCTTAGATAGGTGACATTTGAAAGAATCAAACATGACGGCTGTTCGAAGCCATTATACCTACATAGTGAAATAGATAAAAAATCTTTTAAACTATTAACTTTATGAAAAAGTGGTTTCAGAAACCCCAATGTCATTTTAAAAGACCTGTCTATAGATACCACACACGCATAGGTTTCACGAAAAAAAATATTGTCATTAATTATTCCATGTATGGGGAGCCCCCCATTATTTTAAATATTTTTTAATATTTTTCTTAAAGTCGGAAATCAGTTCACAGAATACATCTGTCTACCAAGTTTCACTTGTATAGTCTTAATAGTTTCGGAGTAAAATGGCTGTGACATACGGACGGACGGACGGACAGACAGACAGACAGACAGATAGACAGACCAACGGACTGACAGACATGACGAAACAATAAGGGTTCCGTTTTTTGCTATTCGGCTACGGCACCCTAAAAATTAAAAAAAACCGGTCAAGTGCGTGTCAGGTCACGCGCAGTGAAGGGTTCCGTAGTTTTTATAACAGCCCTGTGCGTATCGTATTCGCTGACTGATCGTTTCGTACCATGCTCTAACTAAAAGCTAAACATGACTACCTAACTAATTTGATTTCCTATATAAATCCTCACCTGATCCGACAATTTTGCACGGAAAGTTTTAATTTTTTTTAGAGATTTGTATAAATAAAACTTGTCATAGCCGGTGTTTTGAATTTAAATATATTCTATTATTACTATTTCAATCTCCAAATTCCTCCACTCAACGAGACTTGATTATGAATTTCACAATTCAACTATTTCAATTTTATCTCTAGCCTCTACACACAATCTCAAGAACTTATTTTTTTTTCTACTCACAATCTCAATAACTTAATTTTTTTTAGGTCGGGCCACTCGTAGTATAGCACACTAAGGCTGGTCACTACTTAACCGGGCGATCAACAAAAACTCAATTTTTTTTTTGATAGGGCCACTCTGATTTCAGCACACTAAGGCTGGTCACTACTCAACCGGGCGATCCTGTGGTGAGCTCTAAAATTAAAGGCCCCCAGCCAGAGCTTACAAACTAGCATTACATTTTAAACAACCGTACGCTAAGGGCACTCCCTGTGGAGTACGGGCCTCGGCATAGCGTGGTCGTTGGTGGAGGGCAGCAAAGGGACAGGCTGGGTCCATATGATTTAAGGGGTTATTTATCGCTACTGGCTCAGCATCGCGGGCTGGCTCGTTTGGCAAAGGTCGGGGAGAGTTTCCGTTACAAGTACGCGGACGTCGCGATGGGCCTCGTCGGCGAGGCCGGAATACGGAACGCGTTTTATTTCTGTATTTTCTAAGAGTGCTAGTTTCCCTACTGCTCTCTTGTCGGATGGTGGTGGGGTCGTCGGGCTCGTCTAGGACGTTACGCGGGCGACGAACCCGAGAAATATTGGAGGGTCTGTATCGGGCGGCCGATACGATCAGGGGGTTTGTGTGGTTTTCAGCAGAGGTGAAGTAACGCACTGAATGGCGTTTCAGCACTTGCTTTATGGTCGGGGCGAAAACTTAATAATTTTCATAACTACCTACTTATAGTTTTGGCGGTAACGAAACCATTGTGAGATATAATTCGACGACAACGCCATCTAGTTAGAAAAGAAGTACTAATTGTTACACAAAACTGAAAAAAGAGACTGGTTTGACACAATCCTCAACTAATTTAATTACTTAAACACAACTAACTATAATTTTACTGGACAGAAACTGTTTTTTAACCGACTTCTAAAGAAGGAGTAGGTTATCAATTCGTCACGTATATATAATATATATTTTTTTATGTATGTGCACCGATTACTCCGTCAATTGTGGATCGATTTAGAAAATTATTTTTTCGTTTGAAATGGTATGCTCTCGAGGAAGTACCATTGTCACCAAATTAGAATTTGATGAAGGGATCTCATGGAAATCGAAGGAAATCCTCAAATTTTAAAGGCAATCGTATAGCGATTTTGGTATTTTTTATAGTAACTTGTGCATTTGCTCTCAGAAAGCACCATTTGGTGAAGCGGAACTGATGAAGAAGATTACAGATGGCCACCGGAACTACTCAATAATAAGTATTTCACGAGTTGCGGTTCGATTACTTTAAAATGGTTGCTAAGCAATTTATGGTCATCACAATGTGAATGGTTTAATGGAGCTGATGGTGAAATACCAGGAGAACTCCTCAACAATTAACACCCCTGCATCGGGAAAAGCAATATTTTGTAAAAGGTGATGAGCAAGTTGACATTAAGCTATTGTAACTTAGATAAATTATAAACAGATCCAAAGACACCATCTTCTGAAATTAAAGTTATTTTCAAATTGTACCTAGTGGCTTTTTGGAAGTCGGTATTTTTTTGTTTTTTTTTTTTTTTGTATAAAACTTATTTAAATATGAAACTAGCGCGATACAACGGACGCTTAGCGCCATCTACTCTCTCGCCATCATCTCTCGACATTTCTATGGAGTTGTTCGAAATTTTCAATTCAAATACAATTGGTCGACTATTACCCGTAAACTTGTAAACCCCACTCATGTGTGATAGTTTTCCTTTAAACTTCGTTATATATAGGTACTACTGCCATGACATTTGAATTTCTAACTACAACCGTTTAGTTGATAGAGGGGGAAGACACTTGACTCTAACGAAAATTGGTACTTTAAAGCTTGAAAAGTCACGAGCGGTTTACTTAATCAGAAAACGGTCTTCCTAAATCCCTAATATTTTTGAAAGACCTATCCAACGATATCCCACACTATGGGACAGATGAAAAAAAAAAATATCATCTCACTTTACATGTAGGGGAGGTACAGTCGACCAAGAAATTGGTTTACCACTCTAAGGTTGAATATCATTTGCACGTACAAAACATCAAGAGCTATTTTCGCTTGACAGATTAATAACTGCTACGTCAGAATCTGTCATTCCTGTTTATTTAAACTCAGAACTGATGGCTTGCAATTTATCCTCCTGCTACTCGTACTTTATGTGCAATTAAACGTTTTGTTTAGTTTCGACGTAAAATAATTGAATTTTGAATCCAGGGAATTGAACTTTATTATATATGTTTTTAATAGATTTAAAAACGTCCCATTTCCTGCTAGTAGCGTAAAGGGTTTTAGGATTAATAATAAACAATGATTTATCATTTAAAAATAACAAATTTATTGTCCTTCATAAAACGTAACAGTAACATTTAATTGTAAAAAAAAATATGGGGAAATATCAGCCTAATAACGCGTGTTTCCACCATTAGCTTCGATGACTGCTAACAAGCGACTTCTCATAGAGCCAACGAGGCGTGAACAAATGTCTGTCCCGCGCAAAGCCTCCCAAACTTCATGGCAATGACTATCGATGGCATCTCGAGTTCTCTCATTGCGGTGATGCCATCGCTGCACCATAAGTCCCCAAAGGTTTTCGATCGGGTTAAGATCTGGACTTTTAGACGGCCATGGAATCAAGTTAATGAATGAATGTTGATCAAATCAGGTACGAGTCACTCTAGCTGTGTGTAATCTGCAGTTGTCTTGTAGAAAATTAAATTGAGGCAGATCGCTTTCCGGGTAGACGTTCCGGACGGTTAGCAACATAGCATTTTCTAAATTATCCACATAATCTAAAGCGTTAGCTTTCGGAGGTAGTCTGCTTAATTCTCCGACTCCATCTGCCGACATCCAGCCCCAAATATTTACACTGATTCTACCAGACTCCGTGGTCGGCACAATATTTTCTTGAGTGTATCTAGTATTATTGTAACGCCAGAGAGTCATTCGACCATGTTGGCTAGATTTGAACGCTTTTTCGTCTGTAAATATCGTAGTAGACCAATCGAAATTCAAGTACTCCCGGGCAAAATTTAAACGAGCCGCTTTGTTAGCGTCGGTCAAATAAACTTTTTTAGCGTGACGTCTGTAATGCAATCCCATACTATGCAAATGCTGCCGAATGGTCTCTTTCGTAACATCGAATTCTTCTGCAAAATCGCGGGTAGAAGTGAAGCCGTTCTCTTCGTACTGACGTCTCATTGTTTCTCTTTGCTCGCTGGACAGTGCAGGCGGCCGACCACTTCGCCTATGATCTTGAAGATTACCTTCTTCCCCTTCACGTCTTATCCAAAAACGTGTCGTATATCGCGATATGTTCAGTTCTCTACAAATATCACTTATGTTGTATCCTAACCGATGTAATGATATAATTTCGGCTCTTTCCTGTAAGTTTAAATTACGCGACATTTTCTTGACAGTAAGTGACTCGAGTTGATCAATAACTGACACTTTACAGATCATATGTCAAAAGCGATTCGAAAATGAATTAGTTTTTTTTAAGTATGGTATCTAGCATAAACCTCCTTGATTTATAGGGACAAGTTGGTTTGTGTTTACATAAAATATTCTCTATTGCGTTAACATCACAGTTCAAGTTGCATGCTCTTTTAACCATTGCTCTGTCATTGGCTCACAGTTAACCAATTACGTTAATGTAATACAGTAATCCTTAGCGAATAATTATGTTACTGGGAGATGTCGTCAAAAGTGGTAAACCAATTTCTTGGTCGACTATACCCTAAATAATTGTTTTTTTCATAATTTTATAATACCACTTTTTTGGCGTTATTAACGTGTATACTCATGCCAAATTACAAATTTCTAGTACCAATAGTTTTTGAGCTAAACCGCGGACAGGCGGACAGACAGACGGACATGGCGAAACTATAAGGGTTCCTTGTTGACTACGGAACCCTAAAAAACCCGCCTGCTCAACTAAAATTTAGATCTTTTTTAATTGTTAAGTCCTTGTTGTTTTCTTATATGGTGTACAATAAAGAGTACCTATATCTATGGTCACCTATCCATGTGGATGAGTGACCATCGTAAGAGCTACGCTTACAACGCTTGTTAAGATTGAAAAATCGACCTGTGGTACTGTTATTATTATTATTATTATTTTTAGTGTTTTTTGTGTGTGGCATCTCGCAGGGCAACCTCTGTGGTTGTCGGCTGCTTAACCGGGCATGCCTGTGGTTGCCTTAATTAATTGTCATTATTTAGCCACTAGTTTAATTATAAACACCTACAGATAGACAACCAATCACAACTGCTTTCTTGTAGTTACAAAAATGGTCGTGAGTTAGCAAAATGGTGCTATTGAAAAATAAGTAAAAATCTTCTTTGCAAAAGATAGGTAACCCGTGTTTACCCACAATTCCTTTCGAAAGATTAAGCGCAGTGCCCATCAAAGAAAATTCCTTTTTAAAATTCATGAGAAGCAATTGTCGAGTAGCGCCAGTGTCGAGTGATATTAGATTCAGGCCTTGAGCTGCCTTCTTACATTTTAGTCTTGTTACCTGGTAGGGTTATTTTTCCATGGATTTTATGTTCCATAATATTATATATTTTACTAGTGACGCGCCGCGGCTTCACACGGGAGCAATGTAATAATAATATGCATGAATTGTACGTAGAAATCTTCCTCTTATATCACTCTATCTTTTGCTGAAAACTGCATTAAAATCAGTTGCGTAGTTTAAAAGATCGGGGGCATAGCGGGAGTGAGGTAAGATAAGGTTCTTAATTGAGAAAAGCTCATGGCTACATAACAGCTACATGGGTTGATCTTGAATTTCAAGCACCGTTTGCCAATAGCCGTTAGTAGATGGGTGATCCACATATCCTAATTCCTCCGTGCTTGTAAGAACACGTTAAGACTTTGTCATATTTACATCTGTGACAGTAGATACGGGTAGTCCGAAGCCGAGAAAACTGGTCACCAGTTTTACCAAGAAATCCAACTAAGCTAAAATAATAAAATAAATATAAAACTAAAATATGCATGTGCGTGTGGTGTGACTTTAACTTTGATAAAACTCTGTGAAAATGTGCTCAGGATTCAGTGAAAATTCCCAAAGAAATGTGAAAGTTAGAATCAGATATTGTGAAAGGCAAATAACCGAGTTATGGACTGTAAAGATGGGTCCTCAGTTCTCACATAGAGTATTGAGAGCCCACCTGAACCTGATAAACTATGGACACTATAAAAAAAGTCTTTATGCCAAAATCTAAGCTAGTGCCTAAAAAAATCTGTGAAAACAAGATATTATCGCAAAACTCTGTCCTACTTTGTGTATCTTCGTACAAAATGGGCCCTCAATTCTCATACACGTAAAAGTTTATTACGTAAATAAAATGAAATCATTAACTTACAGCTACTGTTTGAAATCCAATATGCTTTTTTTTTAACGTGGTAAAATTATCAAATAAGTCCTCCCACCCCGGGCAGGGTGGGAGGGACTGTCAGACTTTTACTGACTAAAATCCACGGTGTTCCTTCAATAACCCTTTACGTACCGGGGTCACGGTAATGGGATAAGTCCCACGACCCCGGCAGGCTTCGGCCCTCTACAGGGGGGGCCTCGTCATATTGCTGACGCTCTTTGAGGCGCGCGTGGAACACAACGCGCCGTCGACCCGGGCACGGTCCATGGTCGGACAGCGAGTTGCCCTTTACTCGCTGTCCGCATGCCCGCGCCTACGGTGGCCGGAGATCGTCGGCCGACGTCCGACGCCGTGGGCGTCTACCACTGCGGCTGGGCTGGAGGGAGGACGCCATCCTCTCCCTCACGCGGCCCGCCTTCTCCTTCTGAAGCATGACTGCTTCGCAGAAGGAGGCGACCGCTTCCCACTCCCTCTCGCCCCGCAGCATGGCCTCGACCGATGCCGGGCGCGAGAGGTCTCCGCCTATCGCCGCCGTGAGGACACGATGGTGCTCTGCCCAAGCGGGGCAGTCCTGTACCGTATGCTCTACTGGGTCCTCAGGGCGACCCTCGCAGTGGTGACACCCAGGCGTTTCTTCCTTTCCCATCAGACACAGGTACCTCCCGAAACTTCCGTGTCCGGTGAAGACCCGTGTCATGCGGTAGGTCAGGACGCCGTGATGCCGATCTAGCCACTCCTCAAAGAGGGGTCTTACCGCCGCAATTGCGGCGTGCCCGGAAATCCTATATGCTACTAAATAAATTGTGATATTTACATCTGTGACAGCCGTTACAGGTAGTCAGAAACCGAGAAATCTGGTCACCAGTATTGCCAAGTACTCCAACTAAGCTAAATATGCTTGTGTCTGGAGTGGGTTCACAGCAATAGCGGAAAGGATGGGATTCGAACCCATGACCTCTCGATCTTATCTCGACTTTGGTAAAGTGGTTTAATTTAATCCACTTTTATCAACATTGTATAAGTCATATAATACCAGAATCAAAGCCACTTTCCATCACTGCTTTGCCTAGCATAAAAAACAAATAGAATAACAGTACAAAATACTACAAAACTTATATTGTTTTTCATCCTCTAGGGAACACTTAAAACTACAGTGAAGCTCCCAGCGGTTTTTCATATGAATATAAAAACAGAGGAACGTTTTTGAAAATTAAATTCATAACTTGTTCAAGGGAACCTTGTTACGGACCCTAGAGTGCAGGAGTTTCAAACTTAAATAACTCCACTTAAACTATGTGTTTTCTTTATTTGTCTCATAATCATAAACTAAACAACATTGTCATCTCTAGGTGTATATGTTTATGTGTGGGTGTGTGAGAAAGCCAAATGCAAATGTATAAAATCTGTTCGGTTTCTTAAAAAAAAACATACTTATCTATACTTATAATAAATCTGTAGAGAGGTCAATTCTGTACATGAAATATATTTCCAAAATAACTATCAGGGGGTGATTAGGGATCCATACTGATGCCAAAAATGCAATCTGTAAAATTTTTGTCTGTCTGTCTGTCTGTATAACCGTTATAGAAACAAAAACTACTCGACGGTTTTTAACGAAACTTGGTACAATTATTTTTCATACTCCTGAGCTGGTTATAGTATACTTTTCATCACGCTACAATCAATAGGAGCAGAGCAGTGAAGGGAAATGTTGGGAAAACGGGAGAAGTTACTCCATTTTTTAAGCTTCCGTCGCGTGTGCAACCTTAATTGTTAAAGCTACACAGAAATCATTTCATGACGGAAATGTTCTCCTTAAAATTATATAAAAAATATCCCACGACAGCATATGTCTATCTTTTATGGTTGACTCACAATAACACGTGTAACTCCCGATAGCTTAGCAGTTCGAGGCTTTCTGATTATAATATTTGTCTACTCTTACGTTTATAACACTCTCAGTCACCCGTAATTGAAAAAGTTAACATTATTAACTATTCCATAAAAAAGAATCATATAAATCGGTATAGAAACACCAAAGTTGTACATGAAATACGCTAATAATAAGCCATCGCGCGTGAATACTGAATCATGCTATAAGGATTATTTTTGAGAATCGGTCGCCGCTCTCTACGCGTCTCGCGGCCGTAGGTATAAAATTTCATTCTATAGATACTTAAGCCTCATGTGAACGTGATGTAAACAATATTACCAATACATTAACTTACGCTGACGGAGTCGCGGGCACAGCTATTAACAATAATATTGTGCTGTTCCGTATTGCGATATTTTTCAACAGTATTATAGATTGACATATTATATTTCCTTACTAAATTACGAAAGTTAATCTGTCTGTTACATCAAAATCACTGAACCGTGAGGAAGGACATAGGCTACTTTTTTTACGAAAAACGACGGAAACGCGAACGAAGTCGCGGGCAACAGCTATCTATACTAATAATATAAGGCTGAAGAGTTTGTTTGTTTGTTTGAACGCGATAATCTCAGGAACTACTGGTTCGAATTGAAAAAATATTTTTTAATTAAATAGTCAATTTATAGAGAAAGGCTATAGGCTATATATCATTACGCTAAGGCCAATAGGAGCGGAGCGCCAATGAGGAATGCTTCAAAATCGGGGTTAAATTTAACGTTAGCCCAAAGTAACTATTCCACGCGGACGAAGTCGCGGGCAAAAGCTAGTATCAACATAAATCAGGTGAGATGGTGGTCAAATGCGAACCTATCAACATTAAGAAAAAAAACCTTTCAACTTCTTGCATGTAATATTGTGATTTGACCTGGAACCGAGATCCTTTTAAGGTTCTAAACAAGATAATCGTGAAGACCAGTTTCTTGGTTCGTGGACAACTGAAGGTGGAGGCTAAACGGAGACTAGAGCAGTCCAAGGTACATACGTGCGTGTATGTTTAACGACATAATTATGTAAAGTTTTGTACTTAATGAAGTATTGGGTATAAGGTTGCAAGAATGTCTAAGGTTTCGGGAATGCCCGAAGCTTCAGAATCGTTATGATGCTAACAAGATACTGCAGCCCCGGTACTCAACGGTAACAGAAGGAACAGGGTGGGTTTTTAGTCAGAAGAAGTCTATACAGAGTGGGAGGAATCATTATTTGATGATTTTACCACCAAACACAAGCCTTTTTTTTAACGTGGTAAAATCATCATAATTATGAGTCCTCCCACCCCGGGCAGGGCCGGAGGGACTGTCAGACTTGTACTGACTAAAATCCACGATGTTCCTTCAATAGCCCTTTACGTTCCGGGGTCACGGTAACGAGATAAGTCCCTCTACAGGGGGGGGCTCGTCATCTTGCTGACGCTCTTTGAGGCGCGCGTGGAACACAACGCGCCGTCGACCCAGGCATGGTCCATGGTCGGACAGCGAGTTGCCCTTTACTCGCTGTCCGCATGCCCGCGCCTACGGTGGCTGGAGATCGTCGGCCGACGTCCGACGCCGTGGGCGTCTACCACTGCAGCTGGGCTGGAGGGAGGACGCTATCTTCTCCCTCGCACGGCCCGCCTCCTCCTTCGATAGCATGACTGCTTCGCAGAAGGAGGCGAACCAAACACAAGCCTTGGCTATTTATTTGGTACTATTTTTGAAGTGAAAACTTCTTTAGCATCGTTGTGATTTGAAAGTTCATGAAACGAAAAGTGACAGTAAAAGGAGACAGACATATAAATTGCCGAATTTTGGAATTCTGTTGAGGCTAAGTGGTAGAGCTTTTGATGCCCTTTAAAATGAGCCCAAACTCGTCTACCTTGCGACCACGGGAACGAAGTTGGGTCGCGGGGGGTTGAGGTAAAGGTAGAGGTAGGTAGGAGGCTGCATCATCCCACTGCTGATCAAAGGCTATGATTTCCAGATGGTTCTTTCTGTCCAGAGCCAAAGTAAACGACTGGTCGTTAGTTTGATCCAGCTCGTTCCACCATCTTTTCGAGGTTTACGCCTTCTAGCTGTGTCAGCGCTCCAGAAAGTGGTGATTTTGGCCCACAACTCATTGAGCATTCGGCAGACATGGCCAGCTCAGGCCCACTTGAACTTTGCGACCTCTTTACCAACGTTAGCAATTTGCGTTTTGGAGCGCAGTGTGGTGTTGCGTATCTGATCGATTAACTTGACGTCTAGCGATAGTAAACATAGGTAAATAAATTGTGTCTAAGAAGATGTGTTTAAATTATTAGTATCAATTTCGTAATTATAGGCATAAGGACGATATACTTTGTACCCTTTTTTACGAAAATAATGTTAACATAAGAGTACTAAGTTGCATTGCATAGTTAAAATTTGCAAAATAGTACTTATTATAATTACGTGAGACAACCTTTTAACGAGAATACAATTCATCATAATTTCCGATTGAATGTTTTTCTCACTGGGGTTTTTAATCATAATTTCAATAAATATCCTCTTAGACCTGTTTACGAGTAATGTCATTATTTGTGCTATTATTATTTGCTAAGTTCACTGCTGCTCCTAAGCTGATTAAGTTACCATAATTAAATCTCTCTAAGGACGTAAAGTTACGTCTCAGTAGACATTTGCAAGATGATAATTATGAAGTTAAAATAGCTGTTAAATTTTCTATTGCTTGCCTGTTAAGATGTTACATGATTTCATTCGAAAACTATGCTCAGGTCACGTATCATGTATATAGAAATGTACGGAAAGTCCAGAAGTATGTAGTCATAATAAATTAATGTATACTAGTGCTAAGAGTATTATCTAAGGCTCAATTTATACTGCCGCGGAATGGAAAGGAAGCGACTTTTTGCCACGAAATTGTACATAGCATAATGAACTTTATGTCAATTGTATAACATACAAACTAAATAGAAGCCAAAAATTCTCGAGAATACGCGAGGATTCCCAGGAAGACGTGAGACCTTTTTTTGGCTCCTATCCTCCGGTGTAAATTGAGCCTAAGTGGCTGGATAGACACGGGTAAAATGATAATTTATACCTACTAATTTCAATCCATGTCAACTTTAATTCTTACTGTAAGTAAGTAAATATAAGTAAGTATACTCAGCTGTATCAGATGCTCAAATGATAACGACTGTAATGATAGCGATTTTGCCTGATCAAGATTTATAAAAACGAGTGTTTCAGGAAATGGTCAACGAATGTCTCGTTTATGTTAAAACTGTGTACCCTTTCTATCAAAAATGCTCAGACGGTTTAGTCACACGGATCGATCTTCATAGTAAAACAATGCTTACTAAGGTCAGTTTGTGGATGGGTGCCCATGGGGCCATACCATGACGTATTAAAGCTAGAGTCGTTCGAGCGAGAAAGAGGAATGAAGCTATGCACGCTATATAGCTCCATCTCTCTTTCTCGCTCGAACGACTCTCGCTTTAACACGTCATGGTATGGCCCCATATCAACTAATTTAATAGACCTGATATTTTGTTTTATTTGTTTGTAATGTTTTTTAATATGATTTTAATGAGAATGACATTATTGAATTGAATAGAATTGTACAGTTGAATTGCTTTTGTAAGTGTATTTCTTTTTTTTTAGTTATTTTATTTTAGTTATTAGGGAAAACCAACAATTACGCACTATACATGGTTAACATAAGCTTATAATCTAGGTATATCAGTGATTAACTAATACCGTTATCCACATTTTATATTATATTTTATATACTTGAAAATGTGAGCACGAGTACAACATTAATTATTAATAATTATGTTAGAAAGTCTTACTCTTATATCTAATACTAAAATTTATGATCTCTGAAAAAAAGTTAATATTCTTTTTTTCGATCAGTTTAAGTAATTCAATACGATTTTTTTAGCTGACAAAGTTAATATATCCAGTTCTAAAAAAGGGGTAGGTATTATTTTTCTTTTTTGCTTAACGTCGTCGTTTATTTTTTATATGGGCCTGCGTGCCTGCAATAAAGGATTTATTTTTTATTTTTATGTATTTATCAACATATCAAGTATCCTCCACGCCTCGCAAAGTAAGTTCAGTAGTTGGTCCTGGCTGTCATTTCTACATCTTTGACAGTATAGTCAGAAGTCAGAAGTCAGAGAGCTTAAAACTAAATGTGGTATAACGACACCTGAGAAATAGCTTAAAACTAAATGTGGCATAATTGACCCCTGGAAAAAAAAACTTAAAACGAAATTTGCTATTATATACCTAGCTAGTTCAAGTATTACGTAAGCACATTTTTTGCAATTTTTAACCCACCCCTCCCACTCGTCAGCAAAAGTAAGCAAAGCTCTTACCCCTCCCCTCCATACTTATGTAAACATTGGTACAATTGATTGATTCATGAGCAGCACTTATAAATTTAGAAATAAGGAATAGGTTTGGAAAGAAGTCTGTAACGCACATAATATTCATTTAAATAAACTTTACTGATACGGAATTCAACAATTCATTATTTGTAGGAATCCCCGAAAATGCATTTAATTTTGAAGCATAGACAATGTGTGTTACTATATTTGTGTAAAAAATTAAATAATTACTGCTGACGTAATCACCATCTAGATCCCCCCACCCCCCATGTCATCAAAAATAAGCAAAGCAAAGACCCCCACGCCCCCCTATAGTGCTTACGTAATACTTGAACGGTCCCTTTGTCAGTATAGTTGGTTTTCTTTGCCACGGGTAGACAGAAGCCAAATAATCTGACACTGGTCTCAAGGGTATCGTGTTACCCAGCTACTGCTTTGTGAAAACGGATCTTGACAGACAGACTGGCAATGAAGTGATCCTAAAGGGGTTCCGTTTTATTTCTTTTGAGGTACGGTACCCTAAAAATGGCATGATTAGCATACTCACCTTGATTATCTTCAACTATCTAAAACTATTAAGTAAATATTTAAAAGATGGATTCTAGTAAAAATTTGAAGTTTAAAAGAAGTTTGCTTCATAGATTTATTTAATATCTTTCCAATGATCATTGGCTTATAAGTTTCAATGAATGTTATTATTAGAGGCTTTAAGATTTTTAATTACATTTATGTAGAAATACTTTTCAAAACATATTCTGACAGTTTAAGGTGAAAAACATTTTTGTAACGTAACTTAAAGTTATTATGTTTTTAATATGGAAGATTGTCGAATAACATAATGCCTGGCTTTTAATTAACTAAATATATATAATAGGTACATATTTCGTTAATTATTTTCGCCTAACATCTCTATTATATTTTAGTCGGTTTCCAGTGCAACCCATTACAGTTACCGTATTTTTAACCCCCGATACAAAAAGAAGTGACGTTATAAGTTTGACCGCTATGTGTGTCTGTGTGTCTGTCTATGGCACCGTAGCTGCTAAGCGATTTCGGTGTGGTATTTTTGTCATAAAGCAGGTTTCGTCCATTCCATGAAATTGGTCAAATTGACAAAAACTTCAATGTAGTCCACATCAACGCCCAAAGTATTCCGGCTCATTTCCCCAAAATGCTGGCTAGTTTTGACTGTAAGAATATTCATGCTATCCTAGTTTCTGAAAAATGGTTAAAACCTTGCCTTCCCTCTTCTTCTTACTCTCTTCCAGGTTTTCAAGTTATCAGGAATGACCACACAGTCGGTGGTGGTGGCGGGGTGGCCATTTATCTTCGTAATTATATTTCTTTTTTTATTGTTAGCATGTCCGCACAGCCGCCCCCTCCGAACGCTGGTGAACATCTTTTCATTGAAGTTGAACTCCACCACCCTAAAATTCTCCTTGGAGTCTACTACAGCCCTTCTCTTCGAATTAATTTCTTTTCTTCCTTGGAGCGTATTTTAGAAACTTTAATTCCCACTTACAGTCATAGTATAATAATGGGTGACTTTAATACGTGCCTCCTTAAAAAATACACTCGTACCAATTCTCTGTTTCATGTCGTAAAATCAACCAATCTCTCCATTCTCGATCTTGGTGCCACTCACCATTTTCCTAACTCAGTTCCTTCACTTCTTGATCTTATTTTTGTCTCATCTCTTAGTCATGTCGCTAAGCATGGTCAATGCTCAGCAGACGCCTTTTCCTACCATGACCTAATTTTCACATCCTATAAAATTCACCCCCCTAAGCATATGTCCAAAACTATTCTGCTTCGCAATTTTGATGGGATGAACATTGATTGTCTTCGAGAGGATGCCAACAACATTGACTGGACGCAGCTCTGTCGTCATCAGTCGACGAACAGGTTGATTTTCTGACTTCTGCACTAATTCAGCTTTACGACAGACATGCACCTATTCGAGCTGTGAGGGTTAAGCATCTTCCGGTGCCTTGGCTGTCGGATGAAATTAAACTTTTAATCCATAAAAAAGCAGCGGCGAAATTTAAGTTTAAAGTTACACCCAGTGACGCCAACAGAGAGATCTCAACTAGAAATCACTGTAGAAAGGTGTGTAGAAATGAAAAACGCCAACACATCCATAATTCAGTTCAGAGTAATGATCCAGCTAAGGTCTGGAAATTTCTCAAATCATTAGGTATCGGGATTAAGTCTCATGAAATGATTCCTAAAGACATTGAATAAAACTCTCTTAATAGTCATTTTTCTACTTCGCCATCAATAGATAGAGCTACTAAAACTGCTACTTTAAGTTATCTTTCTAACCTTCCGATACCTGATTATTCTCCTTTTGTCATAACTCAATTTACTGCTTGTGATGTTAAAAAGAGTGTTATATCGATTACGTCCAACGCTGTGGGCAGTGACTGTGTCAGCCATAAGATGATCATTCCCATCCTTGATAACGTTCTTCCCATCATTCTATACATCCTAAATTTCTCAATTTCTAGTAGTGTCTTTCCACAAGCCTGGAAAAACGCTAAAATAATCCCTGTACCCAAAAAACCCGTCCTGCATCTTTTTCTGACTACCGACCCATTTCTATTCTCCCATTCCATTCCAAAGTCCTTGAAAAGCTTTTCCACCAACAACTTAGCTCATTCCTTTCTAAGTATAATCTCCTGAATCCCTTCCAATATGTTTCCGTCCTGGTCACAGCACTACTTCTGCACTCGTACATATTACGAACGATATAAGGTCTGGCATGGAGATGGGGAAGTTAACTGTACTTGCATTACTAGACTTTAGTAATGCGTTTAATACACGTTTAATATGCGTTTAAGACTTCGACATTTTGCTTGGCATTCTATGCTCATTTAACATATCTCTCAGACTGGTTTCGTAGTTACCTGTTTGGTCGCCGGCAGCGTATTTCCATTGAGGACTCCTTTTCTTCTTGGTGTGATATCTCTGCCGATGTGCCACAGGATGGCGTTTTATCTCCCTTACTTTTCGTACTTTTTATAAATGCTATCACTGTTTCTTTTGTTATTGTCTTTCTTCTACGACTTCGACTATCTCCAGGATTGATTGGACGGCATTTCCCCAGGTTTCTTTCAATAACATCTTCATACCTTTTAGTCACACTGTGAAGAACCTGGTAATACACATTGACGACACCCTTTCTTGGACTAAACAGTTACTCCTGTAACTGTTTAGTCCAAGAAAGGGTGTAGTTAGTCGTAAAGTATTTGCTTCTGCAGGCTCCTTGAGACGCCTTCGTAATTTTCTTCCCATCTCCACTAAAATTGCAATTGTACAAACTCTCCTTCTCCCTATTCTAGACTATGCTGATGCCAGCTATCTTGACTTGACACAAGACTAATTGGACAAGCTAGAGCGACTAAAAAATCTCTGTATCAGGTTTATATTTGGCTTGCGCAAGTATGACCACGTTTCTGATTTCCGTGCTCAGCTCAAATGGCTTCCTATTAGATTTCGCCGGAATCTTCACTTACTTTCTTTACTATATAATGTGCTCTTATTCCTTTTACTCCTTTTTATCTTAAGGAACGTTTTCAGTTCCTCTGTGACACACATTCTAGGACTTTGAGATCATCGGAAAATCTAGAGTTAAGTATTCGTATGCATTCCACTTCTTTCTTTGTTAAATCTTTTACTATATAAGCAGTTCGTTTGTGGAATGCATTACCCATAGAAGTGAGGCGTGCTCAAACGCTACCAGCGTTCAAAAGAATGGTGAAAGAGCATTACCTCTCCCTATAGCTGTTCCCCTTCTTTCTCAATTATGCATGTAATATTTATTAGCATATGATTTTCGTATTGTATGTATTTTATATTATTATATTCAATTAATATTATGATGTTCGTACACTGATAGCCCTTAAACTGTCTCCTTTAAGTTTGTCCATCCAAAGGTTGTCTGTAAGAGATCGCCCTGTGCGATAAGACCGCCCATTGTACACTAGTTTAAATTTTTTGTATCCATAGTATTATTGTAAGGTGTATAATAAAGTATATATAATAAAAATATAATAGTCGCGGCAGGGTATCGCCATTTAGAATATTTAAAGTGTGTTACATAGCGATACTCCGCTGCGACTATTTTTTTTTTTAACGTTTTATGGGATGTTTCTTAAACTACTTCAAATAATTTTTTGTTTAGGGGTTTTTTAAATTTATTATTTAATATTAATACATGTACTTAGTGACTGCACATCTGATCCCCACAGTTCAAAAACTGGGTTAAACTTTAGCTCTTGGTAAGACCGGTGTTCGATTTCCTGACTTCTGACTACCCGTAACGACGGTCGAAGATGTACAGACACCAGCACATGAAGCTACCCGAAACTGTCAAATTTTCCCAATCAACTTTGAACCTAATTTCTTTAACAATAAAGTTGAAAATCTATTAAAGAAATTTGACAGATTGTTGTAACTTGATGTGCTGGCGTCTGTATGTACGTCTGAGAGGCACGGAATATTCTGAATATGGTGAACCTATCCACTAGCCGACTTCAGCAGACATTGCTTCAACTTAAACAGCAATCTGAGAGGTAGTCGAGTTGATAATTAATAAGTTATTTTATTGAAATTATTCAAATTCCTGACCATTCACCACCCATGGTTGACTGGTAGAGAATGCCTATGGCATTAAGTCCGCCTTTGTACATTTTATGTTGCATAAAGTTTTAATAAATAAATAAATATATTTATTATAATTATATTAATATAACTTGTGTTAAATCAAAACATGATTGAAGTTCTTTCTATGTGTTTTGAGAAGTTTAATTAACATAATCAGCCTATAGCGTTACAACTGCTGGACACAGGCGTCTTCTTTATATTGAGGGAATGGGCTGTACGACGCGGGCCTTATACGGGTTGGTGGATACACATATAATATGGAGTGACTACCTATTTAAGTCTCACAACCCAGTAACTGGGTATCACTCTTGGCTTGACTGGTGTCAGATTTTCGGGCTTCAGACTACCGATAACGCCTGTTAAAGATGTACAAATGACCGCTGTGTCCACCGGCTTACCGTGGTTTCGGAGAGTCACGAAAGATTCTGAATATTGTTACGAGCTAGGGTTCGGGGTAGAAGAATTTACCCCAATTAAACCAAAATTAATACTTTAATGAAATAAAGACAAAATAAAAATTAACACAGTTATTCGCACTACAGTATTTGTTACTTAACTTGAAATTCACTTGAAGAGTTTCGATGATATCACCTCGTATCTTCTAATAAGACTCACTCTCTGCGTTCCTTTGCGATTTATTTATACCCCAATGTATGTGTTCTAGACAGGGACCGTACAACCCCGATTAAGAGTTAAGTCTTTGAAAGGGTAAGCCATTTATAAGGTTACCTTTATCGTGATGTAACTCTATGAATGGGTTTTAGGCTTGAACCCATTAAAAGGGTTATCTCTTCAATATGGATAACCCATTGAATGGGTTTTATACAAGAACCCCAGTGAAAGGGTTACACTTACATTATGATAACCCATTGAATGGGTTCTATACCTAAAACCCTACATTAAGATAACCTATAAAGTATAGGTAAGGGTTTTCTTCGGGTTACCATATTATTATGGGTATTCAATAGACTTGTGCTAAGTAGGTGCTGGATGGAGCACCACACACACCATCGCTAGCGCACTGACTTTATTACACTAGACATTGCAGACATGTAGCCGAAACACGTGTTATCGTGCCGTGTTATAATATTTAGATTTTAGATACTCTCATATTAAGGTGTGTGTGTCCCGCATTTGCGACAAGTTTTGTCTTGTATGAGTCATACAAGACAACAATTACCTACATATAGATGTAGACTGATGTCCTGTAAAGTAACGCAAATAATGTTTTTTAACGCGTTGTAAATACCTACGTACAGTAAACGTTCGAGTAAAAAATTAACTAAAAAAAATAAAAAACGATAACTACGTTAAAATATAACTAGAGAACTAAAATTACGGAAACTAAATATAAAATTACTTTCATAATGACAACAATAACAAAGAGAATACATACATATACATTCGCGATTTATTTGCCAAAAATTTAAACAAATATGAGTTTATAGAAAAATAACTTTAAATCCTACATAATAAAGTTCAATTTACGCTACAACGCCAGACATTTCTATAACTTTTTTAATAGTGCTAGTCACTCTAAACTCAACTTAATCACCATTAACATAAAGTTGATATTTGTGTAACTTGAAATAACATCAATTTGAGACATTAATTTGAATATAAAGGGCCTTTTCAATCGACGACAAAAAAAGGAGGAGGTTATCAATTCGACGCGTATATATATATATTTTTTTTTATAATGATCACCGATTACTCGAAGACGGCTGGACCGATTTGGAAAATTCTTTTTTTGTTTGTAAAGGTATACTTCGAAATTGGTCCCATTGTCACCAAGTCAGGATCTGATGATGGGATCCTGGAGAAATCGAGGGAACTCTTCAAACATTATAGGCACACCTATAGTGATTTGAGTATTTTTTATAGTAACTTGTGTAGTTGCATTCGAAAAGCACCATTTGTGAAGTGGACCTGATGATGAAGACCACAGATGGCCACTGGAACTACTCAATATATAAGTAGGAATAATAGGTATTTCATGTATTCCGCTTCGATTACTTGAATGTGGTTATTAAGCACAATTATGCTCGTCACAATGCATATGGTGAAGTGAAGTTAATGGTGAAGCACCAGGAGAACTCCTCAACAATATTAACGGCCCAACATTGGGAAAAGCAAAATTTTGTAAATGAATATAAGTAGTTGACATTTAGGCTCTTGTAACTAGGTAAATTAAAAATCGACCAACTAAAAAGTATGAAATAAAAACTTTTTACCAAAAAATTAAACCGACTCTCAAAATCAAAGTTATTTTTTATTTTGCAGTGTTTTTGGGTGCCGGTTTAATTTTTTAGGTAAAATGTTTTTATAAATAGGGCGGATCGATGTTGACAGTTTGTGGCGGCCATGTTGTTTTGGCGGCATCTGTCAAATACGTTGTTATTTCTTCAGTTACAGATGCCAAATCACCATGGTAAGTTACACGATTGAGCAGCACGTCCAAATGATAAAACTTTATTATCAAAATGAGTGTTTGTTAGTGCAAACGTTGCGCGCATTACGTCCATTTTACGGCAAACGCGCTGGCCCTTTAAAGTCGACTCTCCAACGTTTGGTGACCAAATTTGAGATGACTGGTTCGGTAAACAACCAACCAACACCCTTACGTCAAAGGAATGCCAAATCGGCCGAGAACATCGCTGCTGTCCGTGAGAGTGTGCAGGAGACTCTGAGACTGTCGATTTCTCGCCGTGCACAAGAACTCGGCTTTTCGCAGACTTCAACTTGGTGAATTTTGCGTCGGGACTTAGGCCTACACCCGTACAAGATCCGACTGACCCAGGAGCTCAAAGTGAATGACCATAGAGAACGCTGTTTGTTCGCTGACTGGGCTACAGAACGTTTGGAAGAGGACCCCAATTTTGGCCGAAAAAACATCTTTAGCGACGAGGCGCATTTTTGGATGAATGCTTTTGTTAATAAGCAAAATTGCCGTGTATGGGATGGGTTCACCAGGTGGTAATTCATCCACAAAAAGTTACTGTTTGGTGCGGATCTTGGTCCAGCGGCGTCATTGGTCCGTACTTCTTCGAAAAAGATGATGGCGAGGCCATTACTGTCAACGACGGGCGCTACAGATCAATTATTAACAATTTATTTTTGCCTGAATTAAAACTATATGGACGTGGGCAACATGTGGTTCCAACAAGACGGCACATCTCACATACACCTTGTTTTATTTAATTTCAACATCGACCCGTCCTTGTTGAAATACCTCTTACGGACACTTGGGTTCGCGCTGTACTAGTACAGTCCGAATAATGCACTGGTAAACCTTATTAGTAGGTACATTAGTACCTAATAGTACACAAAAATGTAGCCATTATCGTATAAAAAACTCACTATTACTAGTGTTTCTATTAAGTTATGAAATGAGAATTTGGCGGATTTTGGTCGTATTGTGTGACTATGAAAGAAAGGTGCACATATTTAATTGATTTTCCTTCATACTTTAACAGGCTTAGTTAACGAAGTGACATTCAATCACATACGTACACTAAATCAAAGATAACATAACTGTAAAAAACAACGGAACATCATTTAACATAAATAAATAGGGGTTGACATTTTAACAATGTTAAACCAGCTACAAGCCTGTAGCTAAGATCGCATCATCATTTATCATCAACTATCAGTCATCTAGAAGTTCTAGTAGCAGTCACCGAAGTAGACCATCAGGTTACACCACCCAGTCCGAAGGTAAGATCTCATCATAACTAACAAAATGAGCCCATACTTGGCACATCTAGCTCTAGTCATTCAGAAGTTCCAGAAGCAGTCACTAAAGTTGGTAGGTACTTATACCTAACTACGTAGTTGAAATCATCAGACAACACAACAAATATGAATGTTTACATAGGTACCTACTATAAAAAAGAATGAAAAATAATCTAAAAATAAATCATTATACTTTCTACAAGACGTATCAAAATCAGTTTAGTTACTCTTTCTTCCCGCAGTTATCGTGGTCCACGATAACTGCGGGAAGAAAGAGTAAGTAGTTTCGTTTGATCCACAATTCGTGGATCAAACGAAACAGGGCGATAGTTGGGGTTATTTGCAGTAAAAAATATCTGTGTGGCTGAGTACTCACTTGATCACCTTAGAAGTTATGAATATTTGAGTATTACTTGAAAAAAAAAAAACAACATTTGTGATAAATAGGCAATTAAAGTAAAATGGGTACCTGTTTTAAAACAATAAATGGTGTTTAGTAGCTTCTAGGAAATGTATCATCACTACAAAAGTGCTTTTACGATATTAGGTACCATGATTTATGAGCATTGGTACTTTTTTCAATATCTTTTAAATCTCACGTAAAATTACTTGTAACTTTAAAACCCTATTTTGAAAAAAAAAAAACAACTAGTTACCACAAAATGACCCTGTATTTAAAAAAAAAAACTTACCTATTTAATGACGATTAAAACGAGGTGTAACACATAGCTGTTTGTAGCTTCATTATTTTTTTTATGTTAACTTTTTCATAGCAAGGTCT
Source organism: Tholera decimalis (assembly GCA_943138885.2). Lineage (NCBI taxonomy): Eukaryota > Metazoa > Arthropoda > Insecta > Lepidoptera > Noctuidae > Tholera > Tholera decimalis. The sequence goes on from OW964568.2 coordinate 8,900,728, forward strand.
AAATTAAAGTACCTACTGTTTTAAACTTTCACGGTTTTTCACTACACTCAAAGTATTTACGGGATAATATCCGTGATTTTCTTTTCTATTTATGAGCTCCCAAAAAAAGCCAGCTCATAAACACAAAAGAAAATTACGGATATTATCCCGTGAGTGTAAATTAAAGTGAATCAGAGGATAGTCAAAAACAGCTATTAGAATTCATAATTTTTTATTTAATAATAACATAATAAATCTAGTTACAGTAATTGTTTGAAATACCTTCCTCTAGCGACAATACACATACGACATCGTCTAATAAAATTATGTCGCAACATACGAAATGCGTTTCTGTTGCGTTTAACGCTTTCTTTCGCTACCTCGATTTTATTTCTTAATTCTTGTACTGTCTGGTTTTCTGTTTTAACATAAGTACCTACATATTGTAAGGTTTTACATTTAAATAAGTAAGATGTCAGGATAACTAAATATTAGAATGTAACCTTACCTTTAAGAAATTTCCACATAAAGTACCTTTACTTGTATTATTTGATGCATCACATACCTAAATAATAGCAATATACAGCGTCTCGTTTCGTTTTTAGCATTTTTTCAATATTAATTATTCAAAATAATAAAAATTATATCGCAAAAGATGTCCGGCTTCAAAAACTCAAACAACAAAAATGACAATAAAGTAGTGAACAAGTACAGACATGAAAACATCATAATAATAAGTCATTTCGATATCCGCCTAGCAAAGCCAAAAAGAACTATACCTACTACATGCAATAATGATCATATCATAGATCCCTGTTTGCAAGGCTCTCGGTAAGTAACCCCAAAGGAGCCCCGCCACCGCTGACGCTTAACGCGTGCTATGCCATTTTAGAGCGTATGCCTACCATCGAGATATCATATTACATTGCTCCGAGTTGGAATGTTACGCTGTTATCGTTTTCAAAAGAGTTGAAAGTGTAAGGAACCCTTTTGAACGACTTAATTTAGCTATTCAAAAGTGTTACCCACGTCGTATGGGTTTTTGAATAACCAAAATGGTCCATTAAGCCATTTAAAAGGTTACCTACATCATATGGGTTTTAGATTAACTGCTTAAAAAAACCCTATCGAAAACCCTTCCTATAAATAACCAAAATGGTCTTTTAAGCCATTCAAAAGGGTTACCTATATCTTATGGGTTTTTGATTAACCGCTTAGAAAAACCCTGTCGAAAACCCTTTCAATGGGTAACCAAAATGGTCCCTGGTTCTAGAACATTCTTGTACAATCGACTCACTGCCAATACTGCCAAGAATGTTCCAGAAGCTACTCAATATACTCAGTAGGTACTGCTATTCACCGCTAGGTGGCGTTAGTGTCTCGAACATTCTAGATGTCGGTCGAAGTTTTTCGACTTACTTAGCTAAGCGAATGGCGTAACAATATGTTAAGGTGAACCCACAAGCCAATCTTAGCAGTAATTGGTGTTCCTTCTTAAAGAGCGAACCGAGTGGTAGGTACTTATAATTTTGAATCTTGTCTAAATGATAACTGCCAGAAGGTTCGCTAATTAATTAATAAAATATGGTCTTATGACATATTTTATTCATTAATTTTGATGATAATAATTAAATATTTGGTTATATATGAAAAGTTATTTCAATGAGATAATTCGAATTCTAACCTAATCAAAATAGTAGAAATACAGAGCGAAAAGTTACACAATTTCGAAGTTATTTTATTTATTATTGTTTCACTTGCTTGTACTAAAACTAAAACTTAAAAAAAATCTTACAACTGCACCTTTGGAATTTCGTTTTCCCTTTAAGCAGTACATAACTGCAACAAAAGTCAACTACCCAAATAGACTTGAGCACATTGCAATTCTCGGTATCCAAGTTAGACAATAGCCCATTCCCTGCAAACCACATACATAAGTGTTTCAGCTCTTTGTCCTTAAAAACCTCTAAACCACAACGATACAGACATCTTTAGAGCTTAACTATATTATCTATATTATATTATATTATATATTACTATTATCATGTTTAAAATGACGCCTCTGAACAAATTTACATTCGCCAGGGGAGTGAGTATGCATTTTGTGCCAGTTTTCCCCGCGGAATCATTCGATCTAATGTTTCTTATCTGAAATTGTTTGACATGTATTGTCTTGTGCTAAGGGGTTAAGCGAGGTCATGCTTTGTTAAAGATGGTAAGGTGGTAGGTACTTTTACGAGATAAACGCTTTATTGAATGGGGCATTTAAAGTAATGATAAGTTTGATTTGTTTTATTTTTAGGGTTCCATACCCCATAGGTAAAAACGGGACCTATTACTAAGGCTCCGCTGTCTGTGTCACTAGGTCTCATGAGCCGTGATAGCTAGACAGTTGAAATTTTCTTACTTACAAAAAATACTAAAAACAGAATAAAATAAATATTTAAGGGGGGCTCCCATAAATTGTGGAAATAATACCTTAAAGTTTTTGCTCTCTACATTTATAAATACTTGTGATTAGATTTTAGATATAGGGATGCCAATCATTAGCAAGAAGACTTTCTGTTACGTCCGGCGCACCCTGAATAATCGATTTCTGTCGATTGGCTTCTCCTAGTCTTGTGCCTACTCGGTCACTTTGGAGATCGCTCCGTACTAGTTCATTTCGGACAGTGAACTAGTTCACTCTATTCGTTCTAACAGCTCTATTCGTTCTTCGCTCTCGGCGGTCCTTGTCTGAGTTAAGGATCGCCGAGAGCGAAGAACGAATAGAGCTGTTAGAACTAATAGAGTAAACTGTGGTCCGCGCTGTGCTCCAAAGAGTATAGTAACTAGTATCTGTGCTCTGAGTCTCAGAGCATAGCGCGGACCACATAGCAAATGTAGGTACTATAGGTAAAGACACCGTATTTATTTATCTCTGTATTACCACAGCGTAAACAGCTGACATAATATTAGGATTATGTATAATTTAAACAGAGATATTTATTACCATTGAAATGTGAATCTGAAACGGTTCTCATATTTTTCTTATTATCTATAGTTCTCATTCATACAGACACAGAATGAATTCGTATGACGTTTCTGTCAACCAATCAGTGACTGTATTTTATTTCTCGTTCGCACATTACGATCGCATGGTTTAGAATGTACGACAATGTACGAGTACGAAAAGAGCTGTTAGAGCTGTTAGAACGATTACAAGCCAGAGTTCGGAAACGGTTCTTTTAGTACAGTGCAAAGATTCGGCTCCTATTCGTTCATCGTTCACGTACTACACAAGACTAGCTTCTCCATTTACCATGATGGCAAAAATAAATTCTATATCCTTGCTATTGACACGCGAAGAAATAGATCACAGAATTTTGTGTAAAGATTTTTTAAGAATTCTGGAAGACAAGCAATAATTATACTCGTAAATATATTAACAATTCTCCTATTAATGGGTATCATATTTAAAAACTAAAGTATATTAATCATAATTTTGCTTCCACAACGCATATACAGAGTTGATACGACAGAGGGGCATTAAATTACACTACGTATACTATACGTGTTTAGTGTTAATTTGATACAGTTAAAAAAAAAAAGTGCAAAAAAAATTTTTTTTTTCTTACAAACCAAATAGCTTACAAATCAGAGTAAAACGCAACCGCGCTTTGTAAATAAATGTGACTGACCTTAAATACCTAGGTAACAAAGTGGCAACGTAGCGCGGCGTGTGTTATCTCTTGTCTTAGTCAGATTTATCGCTTTAAGGTGCATCTCATCAAAATCATTTGCGACTAAACTACTTCTCCTATTTAATTGATTTTCGGTACAAAGCTTGAAAATGGTACCTAGTATACGCAGTTTAAAGGAAAGCCCCTCGGTCGTATCAACTCTGTATATGCGTTAGAACATAAATCGGAACACATGTTCGAATTAATAAACAAAGTTTGTGGGTACTCTCAGAACAATAGTTACCGCGCTTAAGCTTTGTTTTCCTAGGATAGCGGTGCCGTCATATAGCGGCCGTAATACAGCGGTGAATGACGTCACTAGAACGTTGTCTATGTAAACAAAATGGCGCGGTTTCCTAGAGAGCGGTAACTGACACCGTAACGTCAAAAAGCGGTGCCGCCATTTGCATGACGGCCGTCTTGTCGGTGTCAGATGGTTTCGTGAACGTTTCCAAAGAGAATGCAATACACTAGATAGCGATGAAGCAGACAGTGTGTTAAAACGGCCGTGGAACTTTCCACATGTCGTCACCGTAAAGACGGCCGCCTTGTTGCGTCCGTAATATTACGGCCGCTATATGACGGCACCGCTTTCCTAGGAAAACAAAGCTTTAGTGAAAACTACCTTCCTTGGAAAAAAAGAGCGCGGTATCCATGTCATGATACAGTTAATCACCCAGTAGTACCACTTGTGTTTGCCGTTGTTGGTTTTGACATTTTTATTGATCTATTCTAACATTAGGTATAAAGATTTGTATTTTTGAATGTTTGTAACGAATAAACTGTGAAACTAATTTAAAAAATTCTATCGCCATTAGAATGCTACTGAGCGTCATAGGTAATCATTTTTTTTTTTGTTAAAAAATGCCTTTTCACGTGAGTGAAGCCGCAAGTCGCAAATATTTTGATTTATTCTTGATATGAACTCGCACTCCTAATATCTTTTTAATCGACTTCAAAAAAAGGAGAATGTTCTCAGTTCTTCTTGATTTTTTTAAATGAAATAATGATGTTTATTTTACAAATAGGTTATAAATAACACTTTCAAACGTCTTTTTTCGTTAATGTATACTAGATAAAACCAGTTTGTTGCACTTGCACTCCTTTACAAATTACAGTTATTTTTCCTTGAGTAATTAAAAATAACATTTCATTACTGCCATTTTCAATGTAACCAACTCACAATAAAAAGAGTCATGTATAAATCTGGCTCACAAACAAACGGTTCTGTACTATAAACCTAAAAACCACGTTTTTTGTATTTATTTCATTATTTTTAAAGCAGGGTACACAATCTGTGCATATTTAAACTGTCGGCCATTGTGGTTCATGACATCAGTGTGCTGACAGAAAGACGGACATACAGCTGCTTCTTCACGCATTGATTACTAATTATTCTGGTACGGAAATCTATCAATACTTATTTATTTATTTAACCCACTTGTTACTGAATATACTTTTTGTGTCAGATTGTAATGAAATTCAGATATGTTTATAATTACATGATAAGATATTAAAGCAAAATACAAAAATAAATATTCGGCTATTGGAAAATCAGGAAAATGGTGTGTTGCTTACTAGCGTCCTTTTAAAAGAACATCATTTATATTACTATTACTATTTATATTCCATTTTTTTAATATATATACATATAGATTACATTTTTAAATATTAATGTAAAAAATAAAAACATTTAAAAATATAAAAAATAGTTGCCCACAGGTATCGGGAACAGGGTCCAAGCTACCGGTGGTCAGGGCTCCATAGAGAGGAACCTCCTCACAATACGCGCCGTTTCCAGGAGCACTGCTTTCTGGATCAGGCCCTTGATCCAGCTGCCCAACGAGAGCCTCCTTAGATGTTGGTCGAGGCTCTTGGCTATTAAACCATTGGCTGTGACGACTATCGGCACAATGATTGCTGTCTCCACACCCCACATGTCGACAACCTCGCGCGCCAGGTCAAGATACTTATTTTTTTTATCTATCTCAGCTTTCACGAGGTTCTCGTCATGGGGGACTGCTATATCAACAATCATTGTGCGACGCTCTAATCGTCTATCAGCACTATGTCAGGCTTATTGGCAACAATAGTCCTGTCAGTGATGATAGACCGATCCCAATACAGTGTAATATTGCCATTTTCGAGAACTGGGAAGTACCATACCTGTAGTATAGTACTTCTGATTCCACAAGATTGTATTTAAGAGCAAGTTGCTGGTGAATAATCCTGGCTACGAGGTTGTGTCGATGCAAATAGTCTCCGTTAGCCAGACGAGAACAGCCGGAGATAATGTGACGAATGGATTCTCCCGGTTTGTGACATGCCCGACATATGTCTACCGTACCATCCTTCACAATATACTTCCGATAGTTATTCGTCATCATAACTTCGTCCATAATCGCACAGACAAAACCTTCGGTTTCCCCGAAGAGGTCACCAAAACGTAACCAGGCTACGGACGCTAATGTGTCTACGTCAGACCCATGAAGGGCCCGGTAATAGCGCCCGTGAAGCTCCTTGCTCTGCCATACTTCTCTGCGGTCATTAGTATCTAATACTACAGGTTTGCGCCAATTCTCGCTACCTAAGGAGAGCGGAGTGAGGCCTTTGTCCACCGCTACCACATCTCGATGCATACCCACGTCGGCTTCTAGGAAATATTCCCTTAGGCTGCATACCTCGCGGTTGTGTAGGGTCTTTGCATTTAAAATGCCACGACTCCCGTACTTCCGCGGGATATACAGCCTCATCACCGATGAACGTGGGTGATGCATTCGATTTGCAGTCAGCGTTGTGCGGACCCGCCTGTCCAAGGCGTCAAGTTCAGTCTGAGTCCATTTGAGTATGCCAAAAGAGTACATCAATACTGGCATGACCCAACCATTGAAGGCACGCACCTTGTTTCCGCCTGATAGAAGACTATTCAGTACTTTATTCAGGCGGCCAAAGAAGCGTTCCTTCAATGACTGTTTAACATAAGCAACATTGATGCCTAGTGCCTCTGACACACCCAAATACTTGTAGGTTTCAGTTGAGCCGAGGGATCTTAGGTGTATGGAATCCGAGAGTTGAGTTCCCAAGGATTCCATAATCACCCCTCGCTTTACATGCATGACCGCACATTTGTCCACCCCAAATTCCATCCTGATGGCGCTACTGAAGGTTTCCGTTACCTTCAGTAGCTCCATGAGTTGCAAGTTGCTGGGGGCAAAAAGTTTCAAATCATCCATGTAAAGCAAGTGTGATATGACCTGACCACCTCTTCTCAACTGGTAGCCTAGCCCTGAACCCTCCAGCAGTTTACTAAGAGGGTTGAGAGCCAGACAAAACCACAGTGGGCTCAGACTGTCACCCTGAAAAAGACCACGCTCAATCCTAATCGGTTCGCTATTTTCCTGGATCTGTCGACATCCTGGGTAACAGAGGACCTTCTTCCATTGCCCCATACATGACTCAAGGAAAGTGCGGTTTATTGGATTTATTTTGTACAACTCCAACACCTTCATGAGCCATGTATGTGGAACCGAGTCATAGGCCTTCTTATAATCTATCCAACATGTCGACAGATTCCTTCGAAAACGACGAACCTGTTGGTTTATGGCAATATCGATGAGGAGAAGCTCCTTAGTACCGCGGGACCCGTTCCTACATCCATTCTGAGAAGCAGACATGATTGAATTTATGTCAATGTGGTTATTAATTTTGGCTCTCAAAATGGAAGTAAGAACTTTATAGACCGTCGGTAAGCACGTGATCGGTCTATAATTTTTAGGTTCCGCAGTACTACCTGATTTATGGAGCAGGTGGGTTATTCCTGTAGTCAGGAATTGAGGTTGCGATCCTAGCTCTAAGGCAGACTGGAACTGAGCGGCCAAGCGAGCGTGCGAGCTTAGAAACCATTTAATCCAGAAATTGTGCAGCCCGTCCGGTCCTGGAGATTTCTAGTTGGATAACGGACGGACTGCACGGGTTACATCGTGGGGTCTGATCATAAAACGAAAACGTCAAGTGTCATGAAGTGTCATGTTATAATTTAATTTATATTAATTTATAATTTATCCGCCGCTAGTTTTTACTGCACAAGTAATTATTAGCGTTACGCACATTATTGTCACCATGGGCTCACCGCAGCTTATAGTTAACGAGCTGTTGGCGTTTATACAGCATGCCATTGATACCATGGATGAAGTCAGCATTTTGCAGATCTGCAAGTCAAACTTCACGGAAGCGGAGATAAGTAGCGGCAAGCTGCTGCTGTTTCAGTCACTCGGGAAGCTCGATCAAATGCCGTCTCGCAGGAGGGATGGCACCGAAAAAAGTATCCAAGACATTGTGACATTATTGAAAGTGACCGACCCGGATGACGTGCCTGCTTTTGTGGCGAAGGAGCTACACAAGCTGCCTCCAGTCACATTTGACCACGTTGATGTCACCAGGCTACTGAAGGACATCACAACCCTGAAGACAAGCCTGGCCGCTGTTGAATCCAGGTTAGAGGCGTCGGAGAACACTATAGGTGATTTGCGCGCTGAAGTTTTGTTGTTACGCAGCACTGCTTCGGCAAGTTGGTCACCTGACGCTGATAATGTGAATACACGTCGGGGAGCGCAATATGCTTCCCCCGTCAGTAGCTTTGTATCGGCAAGTTTAGATACTTCTGCGATTGCCTGTAACGCTGGCGATGCATTGTGCCCTACCATCGCTCCCTCTACTCCGGTCGCGGTTCCGACTGGCATAAGTGCATCGACCCCTGAACGTTCTTACGCTGCGATTGCTGCTGCTGATAAACCAGCTACCTCACGAAAGCCCGCTGAGCAGCCATTAAGGGTAATCGAAAAACGCCGCTGCAAACCAACCCAGGGGGGTCCGAGAGAGCGGAGTCTTAAGAAGGACAAGTGCGACCAGGATGGCTTCATCAAGGTGGTGAAGAGGAAGAGGAAGCCAGCTTGTAAAAATCAGTGTGGCACTGCGCTGGCCGAACCAAACCAACTGCTGCGTCCAGCCGTACCTACAAAATTGATTTACGTGTCCCGTCTGCATTATTCCACAAGGGCAGAGGATATTGTGAATTACATTTTGGCGAAATCCAATTTCTCCCTGAAAGTCGAACAGCTAGAGTCTCATCACGGAACTAATTTTAATTCTTTTGTGGTGAGAGCGCCGGCCGAACATCTATCGACTTTCTTGAAGGAGGAATTTTGGCCGAGAGGAGTACTGTTCCGGCGTTTTCGAGGCCGGTTACCGGACACTGCGCAACACACGACGCCGATAACTCGTGTAATATAATATGTATAAGTTTTGGTTAAGTGATATATATGTATTAGTTTATTTGTAGTTATTTATTGTAATAGGATGTATTTTATTTGTATGGGCCAAGTTGCCTGAAATATATAAATTGATTGATTGATTGATTGATAATTGCCCCCATTTCTGGTATAAGATCGCACGTGCGCTTCATCTCCCTCATCCAGTCACCCTCAGTGTGACTGACAGGCACCGACCAGATGCTGCGCCAGAACGAACACATGGCGTCATCATCCGGTAGGCGAGTGTCAATCACACCTTAGTCCGGTCGCTCCCAAGCCCTATAAACCCACCGTTCATTGCTTTGGAATGTGCGATTCTGAGTGTATCGCTCCACCCGCCGCTTATATCTGCGAATTCTATTTGCCCACGCATAGACTTTCTGCTTCAGGAAGTCGATGCGCTCTGTGACGCAGGTGAGATAATCTCGAGGACTAATATCAGTCCCCGCGAACGCCCGCCTCACAAAGCGCATCACTCTAGGGCGAGTGTTGCCCTGTCTGAAGCAGATAAGTTTGCCAATGAGTGCTCTAGCCCCAGCGATACGACGTTCGATCCTGCACTGCCAAGCTGGTACAGCTGGTCGAATAGCTCTGTCAGTCTTTGGAAACTTGACATGAGCTACCCGACATGCTGCAACTGCGGCACAGTACAGGATCGAATGGGTATCGGTGAGGTCTTCGCTATTGTCAAAATAATTTGACAACAGTGAATCTAGAGCACACACTAGCGCCCTATTTTTCTTATGCATGGGCAAACGAGGCAGATGAGGTCTCAGCTCAGCTGGTGTGGAGCGATACTCCCGTAATGCACACTCCAAAGCACTCCTCAATTGTTCACTACACTGGGTACTCACGGATGTAGCCCGGTCCTCATCATCTTCACCGACGTGGTCGGGTCGCGGTGAGATACTAGGTTGTAGTTGCACCGCAGCCTGTGGTGAAGCAGATGAGACACGACTGCGCCGTGATTCGAGGCGTAGTCTATCAAGTACGGCGTCATCCAACATATGGTTACGCTGGATGACCCGCACCTGATCCTATAATCGTTGGGCCGAAACGTTGACAGCTGGTTCAAGTACCTGAAACAGAGAGAGCATCCGACCACGGTACGCAGTCAGGTTAGTTCCCCCCTCTGTAGCCCCAAAGTATGAGCGCATGACATTTTCATTGATGGAATGTGTCCATCGCATGCGCTGCACACTTCCACCGGCAGCGGGGACCCCATCGGAGGCCGGAGGGCCTCGAAGTCCTAAGCCGACCGGAGGGCGGCCTCTTCCTCGCCGACGCGCAGGTGGTGGTGTCGTCGGCGGCGAGAAGTACTCGTCGCTCGAGCTCGACGCAGCTGCAGCGGCCGGAGTCTCTTCACTCACGGCTGGAGCAGGTCCCGGCGGCTGCGAGGCGGAGCTGAGCGACGATTCCGCAGGTGTTGGGCGTGTGGATTGCAGTAATCGAGCCCGGCGTCTAGTCAACATTTTTTCTTCGTCTTGGTTTCCTATTTATATTATTATTACTATATACTATATTTGCTACTAATGTAGTGTACATAAAAAAAAATAACGAAGTACCTCTATTGGCATTTATTTTTACATAAAATAAATCCTTACTAAAAAGGTTATTTAGTGTGGTATAATTCAAAACAATTCTTTGGATGCAAGGGAAAAATTAGTTTTTTTTTTTATGGAAAATAACACACCTCAGCTGTTTATTTTGTTATTTTATTAAATGTTTGTTATCATCATAACGCGAAAACTTTATGAATTGCGACCTGGTTTCCGGTTTTCTTTTATTCCGATACGTTTCAAGAAGTGGAGTTGCAGTAATCTTCCGGATTCTTTCAATAATTTTATATGATCAAGTTCTCCTTCGTCGCTTTGAATTAGTAGCCAAGCATTTTGGACTGACATATCCAAACAGTGACAAATCAATGGGAAATACAATTTTTCACCCTTATCGATTTGCGATAGAGACCAATATTTCGATCTGACATGTCTACACCTCCCATATTTTCATTACAACTTTTTATGATGGCTAGTTGGTCGCCTTAGAACTTTATACATACTTTTTTTGTTGCTGTGAAAAGCGTCTTATTTTACATAACGAGTACACTGTTATCGTTTCATTTACACAATAATTTCTTCAGCTTTTGTGGATTTGTACTTCAGGGAACCACGATACATTTTCTTGAACTCTTTGTTTGTTGGTAGTGGACATCTGTAATCTAATAAGGGCATTCCACAATCTGCTGCATCTTCTGGGTACAACATAACCCACTGAATAGCAGAATTCCTATGAAATTATGAAATACTTTATTTCATCAGATGTTGTGTTCCTATTTTATTTCTTTGGTTTATATACTTGTTTGTATATTCTGTAAGCAAATCTATTATGCTGTTGTCAAACAATTGTTATGGTTTTTGGTTTGACCACAATTATTGAAGTTGAAGGTAAAGACGAGTTATTACTAATAAGTTTTCATTTGGCAACTTCAGCTAGCACCATTTCATCATCACTGGCGTAATCACCTAATGACAAAAAGTCATAGCTAACGTGTGCTAATGTCCTTAGTTGCCTGCCAGGTAAAATTTGAATTTGTACTTGATTTTCGTCCCCGGAATCGTCGTCAATGGATAAGGGATGAGAGCTTCATCATCAAGTTCCAACTCTTCGATGATTTCATGGAGTTGAGATTCCCATCATTTACCAAATATTTTACCAATAAAAAATATATTAAATTTATTAAAAGTAGCAGTCGATATTACTACTGGGCTTTATAAAGGACACCAAATAAAATCGCAAAATAAAGTAAGATACATTATAAAATAGTTAATTTGGTTTTTGTTATCACTTAAAAGATGGTTTGAACTTTGATTATTCACTGTCAAATAGTTTGAAAATGTATTAGTAATAAAGTAATTCACCTCATGTTACTCATGGTAATTTTTACGTAAAATAAATGCTAAAAAACATTTTTATAATAAAATGATATTTCTCTTAAAATAGTTGTATTATACTGCCACACATAATAATAATAATAATAATATAATATTCCACAACTTTTTTCACACAACGCCATCTAGTCCCAAACTAAGCAGAGCTTGTGGTATGGGTACTAGACAACTGATAAACATACATATATATTTCTAAATACATACATATTATAGATAAATTACACCCAGACAAAGAACAAATGACCGTGCTCATCACACAAACATTTGTCCTAGGTGGGAATCGAACCCACGACCTCCACGACATCTTAGTTTTGAAATGTCATCAACAAAAATTGTTTATACTAACCACATAAATCACACGATTTTTGTTTATGAGCGGACCTTTTAAAAGGACGCTAGTAACAAGTGGGTTAATCACCAACTTGCACTTAAAATTATTACATACCACACATACAAGTTATAGGTTAAGTACTTAAAAGTAATATAAAAATGGTAAAAATAATAATACAGAAAATTAAAAAGAATAAATAATAACAAGTAGTAAATATTAACCTTTTTTTTTTTGGGCTGGCAAAATCATCGAATGACTTCTTCCGCTCTGGGTCAAGCGGAAGGGTGTGTCAGATTTCTACTGACTAAAAACCCACCCTGTTCCTTCGGCTGCCCTAAATTTCCGGGGCGGCGGTAACTCGGCAGAACTTTCCCGCAAACCCCGGCAGGCAATGGCCCTATGAGGCCCCGTCGCGGGTGTTGACAGCTCTTTGAGGCGCGCGTGGAACACGACGCGCCGCTGACACGGGCCTGGTCCTTACCGGACGGTGAGCAACCCCTGCTCGCCGTCCGCAGGCCCGCGCCTACGGTGGCCGGAAATCGGCTCGCGATCCCCGACGCCCGGGACGTCTCCCGCGGCGGCTGGGGCGCGAGGAAGAGAGTTGCCTCTCCCTCACGCGTTCGGCCTCCTCCTTCGCTAGCATGACTGCTTCGCAGAAGGAGGCGACCGCATCCCATTCCCTCTCGCTCCGCACCATAGTCTGAACAGGGCGCGAGAGGTCGCCGCCGCAGTAAATATTAACCTAATATTAGATTTTCGTATTTTCATGCTATTTTGTTCCCGGGTCCTATCCCACACAAACTGTGACTTTTTCCACGATGCACTCAGCTGTAAAAAGTCAGTCACAGAAAATATTATTGTAATCAGATCAGTACTTCTGGATGTTACCTCCGCTTGCCAGTGTGGCGTAGTTATTAAGTATCTTATTTTATGTTTTTTAGATGTAAGTACTAAAATTAGCTTCCAATATTTGTATTTATACGATTACTTATTTATAAACCTGTGTAATATTAAGTCATAATCGTTCTATGTGTTGGCAACACCGAGTGAAGCTAGCGCGAGTGGTGCTGTGGTGGGAAACGAAGCGGTTACACCGGTCGACATGGTGCGATCACAGGCTCTCTTTAGGTTGAGCTCTCGACGTGTACGGTTGTGTTGTGCTTAGTTTTGCGTTATTAAACTTGAGATTGTCTGTATTGTCTATATTTGTGATTATACAAGTTTTACCTTACTTTTGTCTTGTTTATAAATCCATTATCAGCAGTACCAGTAAAAATAGTTAACATATTATGTTGACAAATGCTAGTACCTGTTTGCACAGGTCCAATAAAATCTGTGTATTTTTTCTTTCAAAAGAGCACTTCAGAATTTAACCTACATAGTTGTTACAAAAAATGTCCAGTGCAGATATATAAAGAGTATTATGAACTTTAAAATAAACTTTAATCTGTTAGTGGCAATAGCCTAATGTACTAAAGGTGAGTCCAAACATTGAGCAGCAAGAGCACGGCAGCAACACGCGGCATTTCTAGGACACATTTCTGCCGCGCTCTAGTTAGGACAAAGCTGACTGTTTGCGTGGCATTCATCTAAACACAGGACGGCGCGCGGCGGGCCGCGCGTGGCAGCCGCACTCGATTGCCGCTCGATGTTTGGACACACCTTAAGGGTCGACCTTTTGATTGTGAGGGCTATTGCTGTGAACTCATTCCAGACACAAGCATATTTCGCTTAGTTTTTTTGAGGTTCTCATTAAAAAATAACTTGAGTTTTTTTTTCGGTGTTTCTCGGCGTAGAGATCTAGAATATACCAGCCTCATCTTGTTTAAATTTACTGAAAATACTGACTGTCTAAAGTTTTATTTTGTATCGAATTCGTAAAATAAATATTAACTTTGTACGTATTTTATTTGAATTTTCTTTTTAGTTTATTATTATGCGCCTTGTCCTGCATTTGAATTCTAAACAGCTATTCCAAACTGACTCATCTGAAATTCTACATACATTTTTATTATAGTGATGACAGTGAGTAGCTAAGGGACATAATTTTAAATCCAATATTGTAAACTCAGAAAGATAGCGGACCGATATTTTTTATTCCATCCTCAATTTTCCCTTTTCCAACTAGGTTGTGTGTAGCTTCCAGTCTAACCGCATGCAGCTCAGTATTATTGTTTTACATGGAGCGTCTGCCTATCTGACCTCCACAACCCAGTAGCTACTTTTACCCAGCTGGGTAAAACGATACCCCTAGTCCAGAACAGTGTCAGACTTTCTGGCTTCTGACTATTCTGACGACTGTCAAAAATGTCTGAATAACAGCCGGTAGCAATGGCTTAGCGTGCGTTCCGAAGCACGCAGTAATCTCAATATGTTAAAATGCTCACCCATCCACCAACCAACCTCGGTAAGGGTTGCTTAACCGTGAAGAATAAACCGTGCAGCAGTTATTATTAAGCCACGAAATACTCCCAGCACAACTCTACTGCTGTATAATTTACTAAATCAAAATGTCTACAGAATTTTGTACACAAGGTTATATCACGCTGGTAGCAGAGCACCGACGTGTCCTCATGGCGGCAATAGGCGGAGACCTCTCGCGCCCGGCATTGGTCGAGGCCATGCTGCGGGGCGAGAAGGAGTGGGAAGCGGTCGCCTCCTACTGCGAAGCAGTCATGCTTCCGAAGGAGGAGGCGGGCCGCGTGAGGGAGAGGATGGCGTCCTCCCTCCAGCCCAGCCGCAGTGGTAGACGCCCACGGCGTCGGACGTCGGCCGACGATCTCCGGCCACCGTAGGCGTGGGTATGCGGACAGCGAGTAAAGGGCAACTCGCTGTCCGACCATGGACCATGCCCGGGTCGACGGCGCGTCGTGTTCCACGCGCGCCTCAAAGAGCGTCAGCAATATGACGAGGCCTCCCCGTAGAGGGCCGAAGCCTGCCGGGGTCGTGGGACTCATCCCGTTACCGTGACCCCGGTACGTAAAGGGTTATTGAAGGAACACCGTGGATTATAGTCAGTAAAAGTCTGACAGTCCCTCCCACCCTGCCCGGGGTGGGAGGACTTATTTGATAATTTTACCACGCTAAAAAAAAAAAAGGTTATATCACGCAATCTTGTGAGCACAAAAGCCGCTGAGCCGTATATATAAAACTTCACGCAATGCAAATACTTGGTGGAGTTAGTGGGCATAAATACATGCTGACGTGGAGGACGTTTTACTGCCACGCTCCTGACCGTGCAAAGTGGGCAGAGACCTTACTATGATATTGCGTAACGTAATTTCTAGATTGAGGAGTCAATTTTGTGTTCTTTTTTTTGTAAAGTAATGGGTCTTTCTTGTATATCCGGGGTTGCGGGAATCTTCTAACGAGATATCGCAGCTAGAGGAACAGGTGGGTTTTTAGTCAGTAGAAGTCTGACTCTCCCTTCCGCTCCACCCATAGCGGGAGAAGTCATTCGATGATTTTACCACCCAGAAAAAAGTGGGTCTTAATATCTTGTAATATGCTACCCATGGGTCGCAGATTAGTAACACTAAAAGGTGATATGGTGTACCTATCCGATATTATGTTGAGCTGCAATTCCTTTAGCACAATAATTCTTTTTGAATGACACTAATCAATTTTTATCCGACCCGAAGGTTATAAACAACCTAGCTAAAAGTTAAAACGTGAAAATCTGATCAAGATTTAGATATAATATTTAATCATTTCACTGTGAGAAACTACTAACAGAAGGAATAATCAATTCATGAGTTATCGAGAAGTTTACTACTTACTTCACGTCTTCGCGCGTCGTTAGATATTTTATTATCTTACGAGGTTTGCAATTGTAAGATAACAAAACTTACTTGATTTCATTATTATTTTATAGAAGTTGCAAGACTTAGATAAAATCCAAACAAACAAGTTAAAATAAAAAAAAAACAAATTTTTTTGGTGAGAAAATCATTAAATGACTCCTCCCCACTCTGGGTGAAGCGAAGGAAGTGTCAGACTTCTACCGAATAAAAATCCACTTTGTTACTTCAGTTGCCCTTGTGTTCCGGCGCCGCTGTATTTCTAGAATATTCCCGGAACTTCAGAAAAAAAAAAACATGATCTAAAGGACTAATTTAGTCACAGAACGTGTCAATATACAAAGGCCGGTTACCCATCCAAAAACTGACCTCTGAAAACGTTACTTAACCTGGAAAATCGATCTGAGCACCTTTTATTCTTTTAATCAAAAACCCACAATAATGAAAATTGGAGTGAGTTCCAATCGACAACAAGGAGTAGCAGCAAACTAAATATGAATCCAGTTGACAGGTACCGACGGATTCAATTTGCGAATCATATTCAATTTTGTACGTCAAGAGTGCCCGTCGGACTATCGAGTAGCGAGTAAAGTATGCCCGCTATATTTTATTAATGGATTTTTTATTGGACGGTGAGAGATGGTAAAGTGAGTGGATGGCGCTTAAAATCTGTTTCATTGAATTTAAAAATAAGAAGCCAAATTGTCCGCAGTCAAATAGTTTTTAAAAGTCGTATAAAATGTGGCTGTTGACATTTAATAATACTCAAGATAATACCAAGGATCTTCTACCTACTAACTGGATTGCTTACGAATGATTCAAAGAATACAGAAAGTCTTTCTTAACTGTTAAACAATAGAGTATAAACTTGCACGCATAAAACTGAAGGAACTATTCGTTCCGAGCGAGACAGTGCCGTGTGTGGACTGTGTCCCTTTCTTCTGTGTGGCAGATTAAAAATATTTATTTCAATGGTAATTTTTTCGACCTGTCTGTTGTAGTAATAACACCTAGTTTTAAACTTCTTTGGAATTCTATCTTTAAAATGAATTACCATTATTACTGTATGCATATTAATGAAAATTAAAGTTATTTTACCATGCAAACACTCTTGTGTTTAAACCAAAAAAAATGGAATTTGTAAGAATTAGTAGTGATACATTATACTATACCTGGCAATTACTACATTGCCGTCTGACGTTTACTTGACATCTGTATGTTTATAAATTTGAATTATATTTAATTTTGTGAGTTTTCGTAATATTAAAGTGCAAGTTATTGTAACCATGGTAAGAACGTGTTTTGTGGTTAATTGCAAGAGTGAAAAGTGTACCCCGGGTCTGGAATTTCCCTTTTTAAGTAAGTTTTGTGACTTTGTTTACAAATTGCATTTAGGGTGACTATGTTTTCAATGTAAAAGTGGATGTTCTTCTCTTTATTCTTCTTATGTATTATTTTTCTTTCTTCTCATTATATATTATTTTTTGTTATTTTAAGCTTTCCTAAAAATGATGATCTTCGAGACCGATGGCTCAGTGTTCTACACAGAAAAGGGTCAGAAACGGTTCTAAAATTTGTAGCCGCCATTTCAAGCCCGAAGAAATATTGCATTTCGAAACAAGATCATATGATGCAATTCCATCCATTTTCCCTAAAGTAAGTTATCAATCTTTACAAATGACATGAAGATCACCGTTTTGAAATAGAATATGAGCATAGCAAGATGAATTTTCATTTTGAATCTATCTTAAACATAAATACTAAAATTTTGTTCTCATCAATCTATTATTATTTTAGATTCCTGTAAAAGCGAAACAAATAAATGTTTTAAGTACTATAATATTGAAACCCACTAAAAAAGAATATACAACCTGTACTGGGCACATTCAAAGATCAGTAAGTGAAAGTTATGAAAGGAGTCAAATTAATAAGCATAAAAGTCGACATTTTTGTTGATTTATTTACTTTTGCTTAGCAAATTGATGGCAAAAATATTTTATATCATTTTGGCCAAAAACTCAGCTAAGCAAACTTGCTTACAAGTGTAGTTTATTATATTAATAATTACTTATAACTTAATTACTTAATTTTTGTCCACTGCAGTTAGTTAATGTCGACAAATAATAATAATAATTCATAATTTAAAGATTATTTCCATACTTTTAACTAATAATAGTGTAATACATTTTTTAGGGTTGTGTGTCAAGCCAATCTTGTAACAAACCTGCAGCTGCAACATATGAGGAACTAGAAAATATAGAACCAACCTAATAATAATAACCTTATAATTGTCATTCGATCTGCCTCCTTCATGTTTAGAATTATGTATGTTAATAATATTGATTTCTAACCTTAAATAGCACATGTGGTGTTAGCCTGTAATTCATTGTTACACTTATAAATGTAATATGACTGTTTCATACAAATGTATAGTGTAAACAATTGTAGGTTAACCTAAATAAATATAAACATAAATAAATTATATCTCTTCTGTTATTCTTTCTATTTATAATCATCGTTTATCATGAAGGGTTTTAGTAGTTTTAATTATGTATAAACATTGCATCATTTTATTTTTAGTCTACTGGTTCTGACCGTACAAGTGTCGAATAAACGTAGATTACCAATTAATGCACGTTTGTTTGGACGTCTATACCACTGCCTATCAAGGCCAAGCCTTCGAAGAATTGTCAGCTGGTGATTCTGTTATTAATTCTGTATCTGCAATAATTGTATTTGTATCACGGGTCTTAACCACTTTGAAAGTTTATAATTCTACGCAATAAAGTCTGCTTAACAAAACCAATTTTGCGTTTAGCCCGTATAAGGAAGGGTTTATTATAGAAATTAGCGCGCTCAATATAAGTTCCCCAGATATATATTGAGAACTAGCTTTTCACCCACATGGAATTCTGTTATATCGTGCTACCGAGCAACTATTCAAAAATCTGAGATAGAAAGAACCCTATATAGTTCCCAGGGTTTTAAACTATCTCCATGCCAAATTTTTCGAAAGCGGCTCTGTGATTTAACCGTGAAAGCGTAACAGACCGATACAGACCTTTGTATTTATAATTGAATTTATTTCTTTCTTTCTATTTAATACGTTATTAAGAAAAAAACTGGCCAAGTACGAGTCGGACTCGCGCATGATGGGTATTTTTATAGGTAGGTAATGAATGGTACGGAACCATTACCTATAAAAAGCGCCAAAAATATCACAACTGTTGTATGGGAGTCTCCCTTAAATATTTATTTTAATTAATTTATAGTATTTTTTGTTATAGCGGTAACAGAAATACATCATTTGTAAGGTTAATAATAAGTGTCTTAAAAAAACCTGCAAATATTGCATCAAATAAAATTGTCCTTACGTTTATCGCGAATTGATATCCACACTACTAGAAAGAGATAGCTAGGTCCTTCGAGGGTATACTCTTCGGAACGGATTTGAGCTTCGCGTCCGCATTCCAGTTTAGGTACAAGTTCCTTGGATAATACTTCTATAATATAATCCTTTTTAGCATCAAAAAGGTTTTACGGTGAAGCCCTGACTCGCGAGGTAGGTAAGTAGGCGCTAGGTTTAGAACGTTGAAATTATCTTCATCTAGTAAACTATTAGCACACACATTAACCACAAAATTTTATGTTTGTAGTTTATTTATTTCCTAAGTTATGTAAAAGCAAAGTTGTGCTAATTCGACACTCACTGACTCACTGATAATCAAAATAGAACTTGTACTTCACATAAGCCTAGAGAGCTGAAATTTTGCACAGATGTAGATTTTAGTGCCCATATAAAGGGAAAACTATCAAAACTAGGATCATGGAGTACCTGATGACCCTGAGGAGAAACCGTAACAGACCAGCCAAACTATTAAAGTAATCGATATGCTGTGTTCACAAAATTTTATTAATCGTGGTTAGTCCTCTCATTTAAAATGTTGACTTCAAATCGCCATTTTTATTTCTCGGGTCAATAATGTCTGACAGTGGAAAAAAGAATAAGAAAGATAGCAAGTTTTGTTTGGTAGAAGATCGACATAGCTTTCCACTTTACAATGCAGACGATGTTTTTTTGAAAAATAGAGAAAATGAACCATTAGAAAGTCACAAAATGCGTGGAATAGAGTAAATCAATAATATTTTTTGAGAAGGCCGTGTAGTTTCTTACCAGTTCTTCTCAATAGGAAATATCTAATTCAAACGGTGCACTACCTCGTAATATTTTATATTGTAGACCTATGTGAAATAAAATATTTTCTTGATTAGATCTTTTTATTTTAAATGTTGTCCCTTATCCAAACGTATACCTGCTAAATGCAGACAATGGCCAGTTTACAGGTACCAATACCAATTTAAAAGTGATAATGGGGCATCAATCTCGAAGCAGCAATAGTATAATGGATAAGGTTTACACTACTGCCTTGAATCTACTCCAGACACAAGCATATTTAGCTTAGTTAGAGTGGTTAACAAGATTGCTAGTAATATGAATTTTACCCCATTGCTAGTAGTCTTAGTACTCAATTTTACGGATGTCGTGTCCTCGTAGAGGCGGTTGGCGGCGGCGACCTCTTGCACCCTGCTCTGGTTCAGACCATGGTGCGGAGCGAGAGGGAATGGGATGCGGTCGCCTCCTTCTGCGAAGCAGTCATGCTAGCGAAGGAGGAGGCCGAACGCGCGACGGAGAGGCAACTCTCTTCTTCGCGCACCAGCCGCCGCGGGAGACGCCCCGGGCGTCGGGGATCGCGAGCCGATTTCTGGCCACCGTAGGCGCGGGCCTGCGGACGGCGAGCAGGGGTCGCTCACCATCCAGTAAGGACCAGGCCCGGGTCGGCGGCGCGTCGTGTTCCACGCGCGCCTCAAAGAGCTGTCAACACCAGTGACGGGGCCTCATAGGGCCATTGCCTGTCGGGGTTTGCGGGAAAGTTTTAGGGAGAAACCGCGGCCCCGGAACTTAAGGGCACCTGAAGGAACAGGGTGGGTTTTTAGTCAGTACAAGTCTGACACACCCTTCCGCTTAACCCCAGAGCGGAAGAAGTCATTCGATGATTTTCCCACACAGAACAAAAAAAAAATAGGTAATATATACTTACATAATATAGTCTCTTTTTTAGACGTAGGTTAAAAATAAACATTATTCAATTCCGGAGTAGTCATTGTAATTCGGAGGAGACTTTGTTCTTAGAAATGTTCAAAAGACGCTCGCTCTTTGGTGCTACGACCTCAAGACGTACAAATGCGGGGCGCCTCTCCACAGACTAGTCAAAATATATAATCAACATTTTGTGAACATAGACATATACGCACTATCTCATAGAATATTTAAAAAAGAATTGGTTAATACACTTAAGAACTAAGAATGTAAATAAATAGTATAAGTTTAATAAGCCCTACCTACCCCATCCATACTGTAATGAAAGAAAATAATTAAAAAAAAATTGGCCAAGTGCGAGTCGGACTCGCCAATGAAGGGTTCCGTAGTAACTATAATAAATATAATATACTTAATATATAAATTTGAAAAAAAACAAAAAACAAAAAACCTTACAAATTTCTTAAAACTAGCTTATTTACAATTTTTACAACTACGCCAAATAACTTTGTTTTTCATAGTATTTGTATGAATTACAAAGTTATATTGGCGGTTTTGAAAATATACTGTATCTCAAAAACTGCTGACTCGATCTCGTTCAAACCAATTTTGGTTGAAAGTTTACATTAAGATCTATAACATATGGTTTTTTAGATTTTTCACTTCATTATTATAGAATATTTTTGCGATTTTACTTTTTTTACGTAGATAGACTTTAAATAATTGTTTGCGTGAGCAGGCAATAGCAGCTAACTTCATATCTTATTTAGAAAATATGTAAAAAAAGTAAAATCGCAAAAATATCAGTTAGGAGTTCTTGTCACTTCATCGTCGATATATGAGATAAATACTTATATAAATACATACAAATATATATATATATACACTGAAGAAGCAAATGAAAACTAAATGTGAAAATTCTGCTTATCTGTCAGAATTCAGAATATGAGGGTTATCTGTAATAACGTCCACCAGACATCAGCACTGAGGCATCAGGTCCAGGCATCTGTCAAATGCTTAAATTTTTTGACAGCTGTCAAATTGATGTCAATGTCATGTATACATCAAAGATTCGTTAGCAAAGAAGAAGACCTCTCGCCTCAGTAGTGCCAACTGGTAGTTTAAATATTCCAGAAAACCCTCATTGGGTAAGACGACTGAGTCAGACCATTCGGTCATCAGTCTGACCGGATGTAGCTTAGTATTTAAGTTTTACGTAGAGCAACTGCCTTGATGACCTCCATAACAATCATTAAGGCAGTTCTGGGTTCAAGGTCTGTGAAAAGGAAGCTAGGCAGATGATGATATAAATAATGAAGATGAATCGCACACTCCAGCTAGAATAATAGTCTTACGAGCTGGGGTTCGCGATAGAAATATTAACGTCAATTAAACCAAAATAATTAACACTTTACTTAAATAATTCAAATTCACTTGTAAAGCTCCGATTATATCGCCTCGTATCTTGAAATAAGACTGACTCTCCGCGTTCCTTTGCGATCTATTTATACCCCGATCTATGAGTTCTAGGACATTCTTGTAAAACTGACTCACTGCCTATATTGCCAAGAATATTCCAGAAGCTACTTAAGATACACAGTACTGCTACTCGCCGCTAGATGGCGTTAGTGTCTCGAACGTATTAGAAGTCAGTCGAACTTTCTCGATATACTCAGTACTGCTACTCGCCGCCAGGTGGCGTTAGTGTCTCGAACATTCTAGATTTCTGTCGAAGTTTCTCGACGTACTTTGCTAAGCGACTGGCGTAACAATAGGTAATTTCCAAGATTATCACTCAAACTTTTGACATAAATACTTTATGGGTAGTAATACCATAAATAAAAGCCATAAACGAAAGCACTCATAAAAATATAAACGACACAAGTTTATCTCATTTTCTTCAACTAATTTACTTGAGGACATCTTTCAAGTTGTTTGCAGTGTTAAAATAAATATTTCATTTAGAAACTTCAATTAAAAGTTGAGATGAGACTTTAAGGAGTAATTTGTTTTTAGGGTTCCGTAGCCAAATGGCAAATAAAGGAACCCTTATAGTTTCGTCATGTCTGTCTGTCTGTCTTTCTGTCCGTCCGTCCGTATGTCACAGCCATTTTATTCCAAAACTATTATTAGGACTATACATGTGAAACTTGGTAGGTAGATGTATTCTGTGAACCGCTTTCCGATTTTAAAGAACAAAATAAAAAATATTTAAAATAAAGGGGGCTCCACATATATGGAACTAAAACTGTTTCTTTTTTTTTTTCATGAAACCTATGCGTGTGTGGTATTTATAGACAGGTCTTTAAAAATGACATTGAGGTTTCTAAAACCACTTTTTCATAAAGTTTTTAAAAGATATACGCTTCCAAAGTGGTAAAATGTGTCCCCCCCCCTTCTAACGTCTATAATAATGGAGTGAAAATCTAAAAAAATATATGTCTGTAGATCTTAATGTAAACTTTCAACCAAAATTAGTTTGAACGAGATCGGGTCAGCAGTTTCTGAGATACAGCATATTTTCCAAAACCGGAAATATAATAACGTTGTAATTCATACAAACACTATGAAAAAGTAAAAAATGTAAATAAGCTAGTATTAAGAAATTTGTAAGGTTTTTTTTTGTCAAATAAATATACATATTATATTATATTATTATAGTTACTGCGGAACCCTTCATAGGCGAGTCTGACTCGCACTTGGCCAATTTTTGTGTATTTTTGTGGAATAGATAATATGAAGAGCTCGTGCTTAAAATCATAATTTAACCACCTGAGTTAGTCCAGCTCTGTGGTTATTATAAACACGATTTAGGAGTTGTAGATCGTGCTTTCAAACCCAGATAGACATATCACTTTGTAATTTTCATCATCACTACTGCTCTGAAAACTGTGAAGAAATATGAAAAAAAAAATAGAATAGAAACACATTTATTCGATTATAGACACAGAACAACTATAAAAAAAAAAATCCGGGTTGCACTCCGGGAGTGCCGGCAGAAGTGAAAACTTGAATATTAACGTTGTGCATTTTTGATATTTTGGAATGGTTAGGGAATAATTTTGCACGATTTGCTTTAATTATCAGTATAAAAGTACTATCATTTATGTGGTAGAATACAATATTTATTTATTGCGCTATCGTACACAAACATGACAATTTATATTACATTAAAAAGTTTATCTCTTAGAAAAATCAACTTTCATGTTAACACACACGAACATTCGCGCAAGCGTCCTGCGCCGCCTAAACAAAACAGCAGGCGCAGGCATACATTTTCGCCGCGCCGTAGAATGAGAGGGGGATACTTCCTCTCCTACGCCGCGCCCGCTGTCTACTCTCCGTCCGTCTTACGAATTTTCGATCAGGTCACGTGTCTTGACGCGAGTTTAACATTTTCTACCCATTACAAAAAAAGTGCACAACGCCGCTAAAGAAGGTTTCACTTCAAAAAAATCCTTCAAAAATTTACGTAATTTCAAAGGTATACGTTTGCCCTGGTTTGCCCATATAAAATTTCCACGACATAAGAAACACTGTATAATGCTCCCTATCTCATTTTCTCCCACGTTAAATCTTATGAATTTATATGTCTGTCTCTTTTTACTGTTGCTTTTTCGTTTCATAAAATTTCAAATCACAAAGACGCTAAAGAAGTTTTCACTTCAAAAAACCCTGTTTCTTGCTGCAATTCAAGGCTAATATTTAAATGAGTTTCCGTTTTATTAAGGTAAATAAAATATAACTTAATTTTAATTACTTTTGTAATAGAATTTACTTAATTAACAATCCACATTATCAATCATTTTAAAGAAATCGCTTAAATCCCGACTTGGCGTTTCATTTGAAATTTCGGAATTGTAACATTTTTGGAGATGGAGACAGATGGAGTAAACGTAACGCAAGATCCATCATCACGTTTCGTGTCATCATCAAACTTAACAGCATTTCAAGGGACAATCGGTGTCGTAATTTGTTTTTCAGCATATGATATATCGCGCGCCCCGTGCCCCCCCAAAAAGCGCGTTCAATTTTAAAATGGTACAGTCATGAATGCAAGTGCAAGTTTGGAAATATTTTCAAGACGCTTATTAAATGCCTACTAGCGTCACAATCATCAAATACTTCCGAATACTGCCTAGTACTAGTACCTACATAGATATACTACTTCCTAGTACTAGTACATAGATAATCTGTAATATAGTAGTACTAGGCCGCAGACGGCCGCTCGCCCCGTGGCATATATGTGATGTTTGTAAATGTATGTATGCCCCTAAAAATAGCCCTACTTATTTTTGGGCCCAAAAAAATCCCAATAAGCATTATTTTACCCTAAATTTGGGGCTAATAGCCCTAAGAAGTTTAATCCTGGATAAAAAATCCCCCTCAACTCACCCCTCAACTCGCCCCTCAACTCGCCCCTCAACTCACCCCTCAACTTATCCCTCAACTCACCCCTCAACTCATCCCGCACCTCATCCCGCACCTCAACCCTCAACTCATCCCTCAACTCATCCCTAATCTCATCCCTAATCTCATCCCTCAACTCATCCCGCAACTCATCCCTCAACTCACCCCTCAAATCACCCCTAAACTCACTCCTCAATTCACCCCTCAACTCATCCCACACCTCATCCCGCACCTGATCCCTCAACTCATCCCTCAGCTTATCCCTAATCTCATCCCTCAACTCATCCCTCAACTCACCCTTCAACTCACCTCTCAACTCACCCCTCAATTCACCCCTAAACTCATCCCTCAACTCATCCCTCAACTCATCCCTCAACTCATCCCTCAACTCATCCCTCAACTCATCCCTCAACTCATCACTCAACTCATCCCGCAACTCATACAGCACCTCATCCCGCAACCCATCCCTCAACTCACCCCTAAACTCACCCCTAAACTCACCCCTCAACTCACCCCTCAACTTACCCCTAAACACACCCCTCAACTCACCCCTCAACTCATCCCTCAACTCGCCCCTCAACTCACCCCTAAACTACTCCCTCAACTCCCCCCTCAACTCACCCCACAACTCACGCCTCAACTCACCGCTCAACTCATCCCTCAACTCACCCCTCAACTCACCCCTCAACTACTCCCTCAACTCCCTCCTCAACTCACCCCTCAACTCACGCCTCAAATCACCCTTCAACTCGCCCCTCAACTACCCCTCAACTCACCCCTCAACTCACCCCTCATTTTACCACTCAACTCACCCCTCAACTCAACCCTCAACTCACCCCTCAACTCACTCCTCAACTCACCCATCAACTCACCCCTCAACTCACCCGTCAACTCACCCGTCAACTCACTCCTTAACTCACCCCTCAACTCATCCCTAATCTCATCCCTAAACTCATCCCTCAACTCATCCCGCAACTCATCCCTCAACTCACCCCTCAAATCACCCCTAAACTCACTCCTCAATTCACCCCTCAACTCATCCCACACCTCATCCCGCACCTGATCCCTCAACTCATCCCTCAGCTTATCCCTAATCTCATCCCTCAACTCATCCCTCAACTCACCCTTCAACTCACCTCTCAACTCACCCCTCAATTCACCCCTAAACTCATCCCTCAACTCATCCCTCAACTCATCCCTCAACTCATCCCTCAACTCATCCCTCAACTCATCCCTCAACTCATCACTCAACTCATCCCGCAACTCATACAGCACCTCATCCCGCAACCCATCCCTCAACTCACCCCTAAACTCACCCCTAAACTCACCCCTCAACTCACCCCTCAACTTACCCCTAAACACACACCTCAACTCACCCCTCAACTCATCCCTCAACTCGCCCCTCAACTCACCCCTAAACTACTCCCTCAACTCCCCCCTCAACTCACCCCACAACTCACGTCTCAACTCACCGCTCAACTCATCCCTCAACTCACCCCTCAACTCCCCCTCAACTACTCCCTCAACTCCCCCCTCAACTCACCCCTCAACTCACGCCTCAAATCACCCTTCAACTCGCCCCTCAACTACCCCTCAACTCACCCCTCAACTCACCCCTCATTTTACCACTCAACTCACCCCTCAACTCAACCCTCAACTCACCCCTCAACTCACCCCTCAACTCACCTCTAAACTCACCCCTAAACTCACCCCTCAACTCGCCCCTAAACTCACCCCTCAACTCATCCCTCAACTCACCCCTCAACTCACCCCTCAACTACTCCCTCAACTCCCCCCTCAACTCACCCCTCAACTCGCCTCAACTCACCCCTCAACTCACCCCTCAACTACTCCCTCAACTCCCCCCTCAACTCACCCCTCAACTCACCTCAACTCACCGCTCAACTCACCCCTCAACTCCCCCCTCAACTCACCCCTCAACTCGCCCCTCAACTCCCCCCTCAACTCACCCCTCAACTCTCCCCTCAACTCACCACTCAACTCACCCCTCAATTCAACCCTCAACTCACCCCTCAACTCACCCCTCAACTCACCCATCAACTCACCCCTCAACTCACCCGTCAACTCACCCGTCAACTCACTCCTTAACTCACCCTAAACTTACCACTCAACTTAACCCTCATCTCACCCCTCAACTCATCCCTCTACTCATCCCTCAACTCCCCTCCCCCGCCCCTATCAGGGATGCCTCAACTCATGCGACCTAACTCCTAGGTTCCAACAGATAGATACTGTCGCTTTTTCGTTTCATTAACTTTCAAATCAACCCACCCCTAAACTAACCCCTCAACTCACCCCTCAACGCACCCCTCAACTCACCCCTCAACTCACACCTCATCTCACCCCTCAACTCACCCATCAACTCACCCCTCAACTCACCCCTAAACTCACCTGTCAACTCACCCCTCAACTCACCCCTAAACTCACCCCTCAACTCACCCCTCAACTACTCCCTCAACTCCCCCTCAACTCATCCCTTAGCTCACGCCTCAACTCACCGCACAACTCATCCCTCAACTCACCCCTCAACTCACCCCTCAACTACTCCCTCAACTCCCCCCTCAACTCACCCCTCAACCCACGCCTCAACTCACTGCTCAACTCACCCCTCAACACACCCCTCAACTCCCCCTCAACTCACCCCTCAACTCACCCCTCAACTCACCACTCAACTCACCCCTCATCTCACCCCTCAACTCACCCCTCAACTCACCCTTCAACTCACCCCTCAACTCACCCGTCAACTCACTCCTTAACTCACCCCTCAACTCACCCCTCAACTCACCCCTAAACTCACCCCTCAACTCATCCCTCAACTCACCCCTCAACTCACCCCTCAACTACTCCCTCAACTGCCCCCTCAACTCACCCCTCAACTCACGCCTCAACTCACCGCTCAACTCACCCCTCAACTCACCCTTCAACTCACCCCTCAACTCACCCCTCAACTCACCACTCAACTCCTCCCTCAGCTCCCCCCTAAACTCACCCCTAAACTCCCCGCTCAACTCACCCCTCAACTCACCCTAAACTCACCCCTCAACTCAACCCTCAACTCACCCCTCAACTCATCCCTCTACTCATTCCTCAACTCCCCTCCCCCGCCCCTCTCAGGGATACCTCAACCCCTGCGACCTAACTCCTAGGTCCCAACAGATAGATACTGTCGCTTTTTCGTTTCATTAACTTTCAAATCACAACGATGCTAAAGAAGTTTTCACTTAAAAAAAAGTCTTACGCTTTTCGATCGGTCACGTGACCCTGACGCGAGTTTAACAGTTTTTACCCATACAAAAAGTGCTCAGCGCCGCTAAAGAAGTTTTCACTTCAAAAAGTCTTACGCTTTTCGATCGGTCACGTGACCCTGACGCGAGTTTAACAGTTTTTACCCATACAAAAAGTGCTCAGCGCCGCTAAAGAAGTTTTCACTTCAAAAAAAAATTACGCTGAGCATGTCCGAATGCATGCATGTGACTTGAGTCACAGTATAAATATAATAGTGAGTCAATCTAGAAATGGACCAAAAGACTCATTGGCAACGATACACTGGTCTAGTCAAAGCTCCAGAGCCATGATCATCGACGAAGAGTTGGTAGTCTATCGGTTTTCTATCGGTTACATTTCGGAGAGTGTGCGATGGAATTACACAATCTAATTCCGCCGAGCCCGTTCCATCATCGGACTACAAGACAAACGGCGCCATCGTTACATGATGGACATCTCACACATACGCACAAAACGTTTTGGGAATACTTTCATTGTGCGTACGGCTAAGGAGTGGAATTCCCTGCCGGAGTCTGTGTTTCCCGATAGCTATAACCTAAGGGTCTTCAAGTCAAGAGTGAATAGGTTACTTCTAGGTAAGCGTGCTCCATCTTCGACCATATCATCACTTTCCATCAGGTGGGATGGTGAAAAAAATATGAATGATCGAAGAAAACATCGTAAGAAAGCCTCTAAAAAAATCTAAATATAAGTGAAATTCACCAACACACTGTGTCCAAATAGTAGATTACGACTCATTCTCTCTCATAAAGAGTTAGCTGTATAGTATAAATCTTATCTTACTCTTACTAATATTATAAATGTGAAAGTTTGTGAGGATGGATGGATGTCTGTTTGGTACTCTTTCACGCAAAAACTACTGAACGGATCTAAATGAAATTTGGCAAGTTGATAGTTTATATCCTGGAATAACAAATAGGCTAATTTTTATCCCGGAATTCCCACGGGATCGGGATTTTACGCGGGAAAGCCCTCCCATGCGAACCAAGTCGCGGGCAGAAGCTAGTATATAGTAAGTATGAGTTGATGTAGACGATTATGCAAGGCTTCCCGAGGTACATAATATTATATCTTCATTTACCGTAATATATGTATAGAGATTCCAGCTGTCATGTCAAGCCTGTAAATCAGACAGCAGTTTTGCCAATGAGACCAGATATAAACCAGATAATTAACTATAACTTAATTATCACATATGTTATAGTTAATCATCTGGTTTATCGAATCCTTAACGGTGAACCACTATTTACGCCACATCCTGTATATAGAGATATTTATTTGTCAAGCTAATAAGCTCCAAATATGTATTGTCATTTCTATTGTTAGAGCACAGTCAGATCCTCTACTTTTGCAACATAAACTCACGTATCGAAAACCAGCGTCACCGTGCGTCACCGTAATGATTTTCAAGAATACTGCAGTTACTCTATTTTTGCAACATAAACTCACGTATCGAAAACCAGCGTCACCGTAATGATTTTCAAGAATACTGCAATTACCGTAATAAACTATCAATGGGGCTAATTATCGATTGTTTATTAGGGTTGTGGGAATGTTCTAAGCAGATACCGCGGCCTTGGACCGCAAGGAACAGGGTAGGTTTTAAATCACTAGAAGTCTATCTTCTACAGATTTTACTTCGGAGAGTGTGCGCAGAGGAGCTTCACAACCTAATCCCTACATCCCCCTTCTACTACCGGTCTACTAGACGTACTGCAGGATACCATCCACACTTGGTCGATATACCGTCTTGTCGTACTAAGCGCTTCTCCTGGGTCCTTAGCCAAAGTAACATTGCTTCGTAGCGAGACGATATCTACATTCATCGTCGTCTCTGATTGTCGCGATCGTTGTGTCGAACAGTGTCGAATTGTTTAGTGATGTGCCAACCCGGAATAAACACAACTCGAGTTAACTCGAGTTGAAATTTACGTAACTCGAGTTCAACTCGAGTTAACTGGGTGGAATGAAACTGAGTAAATGATTTTTCGTAACAATATTTAAACAAAATTGAATAAATTCAGCATAAATATGTCCATACATTATAATGGTCCCCATGGACCATTATAATTAAAGTAGGTAGAATTCAAATAAAAAAGAAATGTATTTATTTATGCTTTACGTATTTAGGATTAAATTTTCATAACATAAATAAATTAAGTATTTCTATTAATTAACAACAAAACTATATTTGTATGAATCTGAAAACTGTTTGCACTTAGCATGTCCATTCACTGGCGATTCAAATAAATGCCAAACAACAGATTTACTTTTAGGTCCCGGCATTTTTTCTATACAGTACCTAATAATTCGAAAAATTAACAACAATAACAACCGGTACTCCAAAATAACCTCAAATCTGCAACAATGCAATGTTGTGTTGTTGTGACATTGACATAATTGACATTTGTAGCGAATTAAATGAATGAAAAAAAAAAGTTATTTAAAAAATCTAAAAAACCCGACTGCTGAACTGAAATGCAAGGAACAAGCACATTTTTATTTTAAAAAGTGACAAGCAGGCGGGACCCAAAAGATCGTATTTTTTTTTAAATTTGACGGGTCCGCCTGCTTGTCACTTTTTAAAATAAAAATGTGCTTGTTCCTTGCATTTCAGTTGAGCAGTCGGGTTTTTTAGATTTTTTAAATAACTTTTTTTTTTCAACTTTTCAGTTAAAATATTAATTAACATTTTTTTAATTTTCCCGGTCGTGTCACATTGGCACCCCACCGGATTCAGAAAGTGAAAGAGCTCAAGTCCATATTTTAAACTTTCTCTTTGTATTATTTTACTACTATTACACTAATGATAAATATGATATACCTTTTTGAAATCCTTGTGGTAAGCCCTTTAATTTGATACCCATATTGTGGTATTCGAGAAAAAAATTTTTTTTTTCACTACGTATAATGACTTCGCACAGCCGCCATGTTTGATTTTTTCAAATGTCACCTATCTAAGAACACTTGGGCTGCTAAGACAAATCTAACAATACTTAAATTATGTGAATCCGTTCAGTGGTTCTGGAGATATGAGGTAGTAAAGAATATTACAAACATACATACATACATACAAGATACACGCGAAAAACATAACCCTTCCTTTGCAGTCGGGTAAATAGTCATAAATGATCGGCAAACCTCGCATTAACCTCGCGTATTCAAATCGACTAAATCGAGTTAAAGAGAATTCAACTCGAGAATTCGATTCGATCTAAGCCCAACTCGAGTTAGTAAATCAAGTTGACACATCACTAATCAGTGTCAGTCAAGAAGTGTCAAATCGGATCAAAAATCAAAATCATCAAACCCATGAACTTTTTATTTGTTGTTGCTTTTAATGATAAGAATAATTATATAGTGAGTGTTGCGTTTAATCTTGTTCAAATTATAATAAAAACAATATTTTGACAGTGGTAAGTGAATATAGTGTTATTACTTTTAGATCGTCTCCAAAACATAATGGTATTCAAAATAAAACGATGTTGGAGTAATCTGTATTTTAATTTTTAGTGATAAAACATGAAATCAAGAGTGCGAGCAAGTCCCGAACAATTGTCAACGCTGCTTGAGTATATGGAAACGTAAGTAAATCCAAGTTTTATTCATGAGTATGTAATGTAAACAATGACGCGATCTTATCAATGAAATACTTATATTGAATCTTTGTTTGTTTATGTTACAGTCATGGTGACCTGGCGAGGCCTCTTGCTGGATCACAAGGTCGGGTAAGGTCAGACCGATTATGGTCTGAACTTACCAACATTTTGAATGCTGTTGGCGGTGGTGTCAGCAAGACTACAGATAAGTGGAAAAAAGTAAGGACCTAATGAACATTTTTGGATAGACTGGTGTGATGCTAGCAATCCTAGCTATGTTTTCAAGGGTTTTGGACAAGTAGACACACCCTTGCGGTTATGAAGGTTGGCTTGTCATTGATTCTCTGTTATTACTAGACTGGGGATTTTCGACATGATTATGATCAGTCTCTGACACCCATAGTTCAAGCTATGCTTTGGGGTCCGATGGCCATACGAGAACATGCCCCGGATGTTTATTTACTTTTCAATTAATTTCAAAAGTACTTACCAAATTTCTGGCTTTTTAATCTCATTTACACTTATAACATACTTATGACTATGACTGATCTAGGTGTGGGCAGATTGGAAGTCCAAGACGAAAAAAAGGCATTGACCACAAGGCAATCATGCAAGAGGGACTGGAGGTGGGCTAGCAAGCAGGCAAACCTTGTCAGCTAGTGATGAAAGAGCGCTGGCTATAATGGGTGCTTTAGCAGTGGACGGGCAAGTCTCTGTAGAAGAGCTAGGATTTAATGTAAGTATTTTACATCTTCAAGGCTCATGCTCAATAATGAGCTAATTTTCTTTAGTAGGCAGATGTTTTATAAAATATTCAAATTTCTATTAACAATGGTCAATCAACAATAAAAATAAATGATGTTAGTTAATGCCAACAAAAGTTACTTAGTTAACATGAAAGACACCATTTCATTTTTATTTTTTGATTATTTAGTTTAAATTGGTTTAAGTGGTTATTAATTAGTATTTGTAAATATTATATATATAACTGAAAAAATGTTGTCATAATTTTTACATAACTACATCCTAAAATATTTTTTTTTCAGTAATACATAATTCATTAATATATTATACATTATTTTAATAAATCTACCACAACCAATCTTTTTCAGGGACCTCAATGTTCTGCACAAGATGATCCCGGCGCCCAAGATGATACAGTATATTTTGGAAATTGTAGATGGTAAGTCTAGATTTAAAATATCATAATATTTTTTATAGTGAATTTTTATTATGTAAGTACATAATGTAAAATCCCTCCCCAAAAAGGAAACCTCAGTTTTGCTATTTATATTCTATATCTGTGTGGGTCAATTTTCATCCAAATTTGTTCAGCCGTTTTTGCGTGATTGACTAAGAAACAAACAAATATCCAAACCTTCACATTTTACAATATTAGCACGATTTGATTTAAGAAAATATTTTCAACAAACAAAGGAGGTATCCATAAATTGTCCAAAGTAACACTCATTTTCTTTTGCAGAAACTCCACAACTGACATCTTCACCACAACCTTCCACTTCACAGCCATCAAATAATTGGCTTCTGCCTTCCTCATCCCAGATGCAAACACCACCACCCCTCCCGCTCGTGGTCACTCCACCTTCGGCTCAAGGACGGGAGCCTGGCTTGGACATGACGTCGTGTGTACATCTCTTCCTGGGATCCTGGTTCAGCATTTGATATAGGTGTCATCAACCAGAACCGCTGTGAATAGCCAGAATCTCCTAAAAAAAAATAATTTTTCGTTAATAGACTACTCCAGTTCTAATAAAGAATTGTATAATCGTTGTTTATTTGTAGTTATGCTCACTTAAATATAGTAAATTACTACTTGGAGTATAAGGCCATTTCAGATGTCTCACTATTTACAATATAAGGAATAACTTACCTAATAACCAAACGTGTTCACCACTTTCATAAAGCCCTTGCATATATGTGCCCACGTGACTCGCAGACCATATGTGGGAGTCATGTGCAGCACCACCAAATTTTGCATTAACATTTGTTATGTGTAAGTCATAATCACACATCTGAAAAGAAAATGAAATAAAACTATAGGTAGGTATTGTTTGGTTTCCACAAAGAACCAAATTGCATTGGAGAGAAGGGATTTAATTGAGTGCTGATAAATAAAGTTACTTAATCTGATATATCATATACTTATTTCTTTACATGATATGACATATAATAAATATAATAATAATAGCCCTTAATTATTACAATTAAGGTACCTACTTACAAAACAAGACATTTTATAGATTTTACAATAATATGTCCCTTTATTTCGCTGTGCTGCTTGGCATAGGCTTCCTCTAACATTCTTCATTGAGTTCATATGATAAATAAGGGATATTTTATATTTATAAATACATAGTTATATACATAGTTTCGATGAAGTTTGTTAACCACATAGTTTTATATTATGATTAGAATTTAATGATATCCTTTTCTATTAAAAAACATATGTTCTTCCTCAACCGGTCTTGTGATAGCAATATTAGGTACAGTCAATGCACCCATCACACCAGGCAAATTATGTGTTCTTTGAAATCTGTAAATTATTTTACAACAAATACCAAAAAGTTACTATTGAGGTATGTAGGAACCTAAGAAAAAAATTTAATTAGGGATTTGACCTATTTAAAAAAAATATTTACATACTTATCTTTAATTAAGGATCTCTCGTGTGGCGTTTGTGGATACACTATCCACCTGCTGACCATCTAATTGTGATTAAGGGCGTTCACAAATGATAACCTCCCTGATGCAGCGACTTGTTGTCCGCTGCGTCAAATACTGGCCCACACCCACAATTTTTTTGTACAACCCTGTAGCTAATAAGCTAAGAGCACACAGCACTTGAAAAATACAATAATACATAGGTAGGTACCTATTTGGGTTGATGTGATTTTATTTTAATTTACAGCAGTTAATAAAGTATTGTGCGCATGGTGCGGTACCACAAAATTATTGTTGTATAGTATAAACTAAAGCCGGCTCTTCACGTTGGCCAACGCAGTGGTGAATGTAGTGGCCAATGCCTATTGGCCAACGTGTAGATGGGGTGTTTTTGTACCCAAGATGAACAGACGACGAAGATGCTTTAACCTAAGTTATAAAGTGCAACAACTAACAACTTATGTAGGTACCTAGATGCCTGCATTACCTATAATTAAATTGGTTTATTAATGTAAAATTTCTTACCTTTATTTCCAGGGGAATTTCAGGGGAACCTTTTAATCCAGCATGACCTTTTAGGTCGTTACATAACTTCCTAAATGTTTTTTTATTAAGCCTGAAATGTTGAATAAACAACAATTCTGGCATATCCTCAATTGTTTCCAATTGCCGTCGATGTCTTAATCGCTTTTGGCGCCTCACTCAGGTGTTCTCGTTATTGTTTCATATTGAATACGACACGCACTTGGCTGTTATAAAACCTACGGAACCCTACACTGCGCGTGGCCCGACACGCACTTGACCGGTTTTTTGGTTACTTACCGATGATAGGTGACGTTAGGTGATGTGTTTAGTTTTACCCTTCCTTTATAATTTCGCCACAGTTTAATAGCGCATACCGTCATTTTATCACTGTTATTTGTTTATTACTTAGCGCGCATAATACGTAGTGACACCAAAGCGACACGATCGGCACTAATCACTAATCGGCGGGTAAGAACTTATAAGCCAACAGCTGGCTGATATTTTTTGACACGTATGCGCGCATTTGATGCTCCATCTAGAGATTCTATGAAATAAGGATTATAAACGAAGAAATAAAAACGCATTAACCACTTAGTGTCAAAAAATCAGCTATTGAATGAAATCCGGCCAAATTGTTTCAATAACTACAACGTTTTAACATTCGTTTCGTTATCTTTTTTGGCGATCACGATCGAAGCGAAGACGAACACTGAAAGCGCTGCTTGTCTACGCATAGTACGCATTTGTATGGGATAAACACGATAACGATTCGTTGCGAATTTATAACATTGTCTACCAAGTTGCGATAACGATGTCGATTGACCACGTGACTTATGTCAATCCCATACATTTCAGTCTTTTCTAACTTCGTTATCGTTTTAAATTGTTACTTTGGCTAAAGCCCCTGTACATTTATTGTGTGCACAGCCAAGATGTGGCTCTCTGTCGGCTTCTATATTGCCTGTCACATATATGACCCGTCAGCCTTTAAAGCAAGATTGAACAGGCATCTTCTGAGCTCGCTCGTTCGATCGTAGACCTCATCTTACATTATGTGAAATAAAATACTTTGATTTGAGTTAAAACTAATTTAATTCAATTCAATATATTTTATTTAGGATGATTCCATGATCAATGAATGAAATCGCCTGTTGGCTCAGATTCATAAATTTCCTGTTGGTGCATATCACACATACTTACCTATTTCTCCTATGTAAGCATGCAATGCCTATCATTACTGCAAGGCATTTTGTCATTAAATCTGAGCGCTCAAAGAGCTGGTCGACCGATGGCAGCAGGGCTATGTTAATTACGCATTCGTGATGATATCACCGCCTAGAATACGACGCCTAGAGACGTATTCATAGGGTTAGGGTTATTCAGTGACATTGTTGACGCAGTGGTTGAGGGATTGGTTGTTTTACTGCTTATCGCGGTTTTATTTATTCATTTAACAAAACATGATACAAAACATTGCATCAAGGATTTTTGCTGAAGCTCGCGTCTATTGTTTTTATGCGGCGATGCGAAAATGCGCTTCCCTGGTGCGCCGGGTGCGTGCCAGCCCCCACATAATCCTACGTTGTGTGGCGAACAGGCCCGACTGTGTTCGTGAATCATTTCTATTCACGAACCAATCTTGTAATTTAGGTTAAGTAGGTACTAACATAGGATTAATGATTTTTTACTATCTAAATGATAAATGAATCGTGGAGTACAAAAACATTCAGACATATTTAAAGAGACACTGTCTAGATTGTAGTACCTACTTTAAAACTTTGAGCAGCTCTCCCTTTCTATAACATTGCACATTTTCAATGGCAATTCGTTCATATAATCTGTGTAACTATTCACCAGATACAGCCATTAGCAAAGACTTAATAATAGGGCTCCACTGCTCCACTGGATATTTATTCTGAATCTATATTTAGTAAAAATTTATCGCCGATATAAGGCTGTGTACTTATGTACGCACAAACGTTGCGAAACACTGCACCAAATTAGGTAATTCTTTTTTGTGTTCGTTATAGTCAGATCAATACACACAAATAAAAAACATCAACCTATCACAACTCACCACATATAACCGCATTTAAAGCAAGACTGTACAGGCATCTTCTGAGCTCACTCGTCTTCAGACCTCATCTATCACTTACTATCCGGCGTGATGGACGACAAGAGGAGGCTCACTCAAAGTAAAAACAAAACAACACTGGTCATAGTGAGGACAATAGAACATTACGTACTGTTGAGTAACACGCTCCAGGTGTGTTGCTGGTGGTCTTGACTGGGTAATATACCGGCTTCTGAAGATGAACAAATGTATTTCTTTAGACACTGATTATATCTAGATTTATGCGCACGATCAAAATGCGAGCGAGCGAGCGATTGAAACGCGACCGCGAACTGACGCGACGCCGACGACTGGTGATCGCGATGAAGTGATTGGCTAAATTTAAAACGAATGAAAAATTTAATTTCCCGTCTTCGAGACTATATTGGTTTGGCACACAACACGTAAACATTAGTGCACTTGTCAATTGTTCTTTGTGTGTGCCTCACACTCTAACTGCTTAACTTTAATTTTACATCCAATTAAATTAGGTATGTGAAACTAAAAGTAAAAAGTACTTTAAAACGATAATTTATGTCAAATGAATGTGAACAAATCCTTTTGGGGTAATAGACCTCTGCTGTCTGTGTGCCCATGTCTCTATCAGAAGGCATTTAAACTTGCCACAACATAATATAGGTATGCCAGTATGTAATTTACATAAAAGGGAAGCCGGACCAAAAAAAAATGCTTACTTTGCTCAAGT
The DNA here is from genome assembly GCA_943138885.2 of Tholera decimalis. NCBI lineage: Eukaryota > Metazoa > Arthropoda > Insecta > Lepidoptera > Noctuidae > Tholera > Tholera decimalis. The sequence continues at coordinate 8,939,256 of OW964568.2, forward strand.
GTGATGCGTGAATTCCAGTAACTGTGACCCTGTGGCTGACTTCGAAATTTTGTAACTTCGTAAATAATTATTTGTTTAATTGAAAATAATGGATTACTATTTATATATTCATATATAAAATAATAGAATAATATTTGCCATATTTCAAAAGGGAAGCCGGTAGGAATCGAGTTGTATGGAGCCTTCGCCACTGCTATATATTGCACCTTACACACTATACTCTTCACCACTCATGGTTGACTGGTAGAGAATGCCTACGGCCTTTAGGTTCATAAGAACAAATTCCCAAAACGTTCACTCTCCCAAAATGTCCACTTTCCAAAACGGTAATTCCCTTAATATCTATTACCCATTTCGTCCTCTTTCCCAAAACGACCACAAAACTACAATTCCCAAAAAGTCCACTTCCCATAACGTCAACTCTCAAAAAGTCCACTTTCTAAATAGGTTTTGTTTATTAAAATCTTACGCGTTTCAATTCCGTTACAAGACAAATATTATTTATTAACTATGCGTACCTTAATATGTTATATCTAGATATGTTCAATGACAATAACTTATTATTTCATGTAACACTGAAACAGTACCAAACGGTTTTGCAGGTCAAAGATAATCATAGAACAACTAACCAAATAGAAGGATCGACGTCTTCGAGCCCGAATACAACAAAGCCCTAATTTTTATTTATTTTTGTATAAAATGAAGAAAGAGATTAAATACCAGGACAACAGACTAACACGTGGCCTTTTCGAGACAGTTAATAGGACTAGACGGAATGGGGACATTTTATTTGATGAAAAATACAGCACGTTACTGGAAAAACTACACAAAAAAATATAACTCCGATTAACTTAAAAAAATATTTACATGCGACTGCTAATAATCAAGTGTAAAAATAAAACAAAACAAATAGGTATTTCTGCTCGTTTAGTTTGTACAAAAAAAATATTTTTCATGTTTTGAATAACAAACAAAAAAAAATCATGTTAAAATTTGTTTACATAAGCAATGTTATGGAAGACTGGAGCGCAAGCCGTTTTCAGGCCTCCTAAGGCCCAGGCTGGCGGATGGCGAGAAGGGGTAGCTCACCGTCCAGTAAGGACTAAGCCGGTATCGACGCGTCGTATTCCACACGCGTCTTAAAATACCCATTGCCTGCCGAGGTTACGGAAATGTTCTAACAAAATACGGCGGCCCCGAAACCCAAAGGCAGCTGAAGGATCAGGGTGGGTTTTTAGTCAGTAGAAGTCTGACACTCCCGCTCTTCCGTGGGAGGAGTCATTTGATGAATTTCCACCAAAAAAATGGTACGCTTCCTCGGCAAAGACTTCAATCGCTCTACTTGTATCTAAAACTACTGGTGAAAATACGCAGAACTTTTAGTACACTACTGTTTAGCAAGTCAAATGCCTCTTGACTTTGCTTTGATTTAAACCCTAAAGTAGCATTTAGTTAGTAAGTGTATAGTGGACATTTATTGAATAGTTTATTTATTTATTTATTTATCTTTTTCTTTCTCTCACCACAATATTATACCCGGTCTTTTAATTCGATGCGATGCGATTTCAGTAAGCTGACATATAAGCTAGTGTCACTCACTAAAATAATGTTACAGTATTTAACCGAATAGAGATGGATTCAATCAATCGAATAATAAATGAGCGATTTTTAATCTTGAGAAATATAAATTAATTATAAAATATATACTATTATCATTTATTTTTAAAAAGTAACTACATTTCATAATAAATAAATCTATTTTTTACTAAAACTATTCATATTTAACCAAAAATTATAAAAACCACTCTTTTGCAAATTGTTTAATGTGATGAATATTTTAATAAATGGAGCGGGATTATTATTAAAAAGACTGCCTCGGTTTGAATGGGCACAGGTACAGGTGCATATAGCAGAAAAATAAAAAAGAAACATTATCATGATCTATTCGTTTTATTTTTCACTCCCCTTCATCATCATATTTTAGTTTTTGTTTATTTCACACAACATGATTAAAGAATCGTTTACATCGTTATTCGAGTTTATTCGATTTTATTCCCGAGTCGATTTATTTAGTTACATCAACATTTGGTAGTCGTCATTATCTGAAAACTCAGAAACTGTCAGTGTACTGCATCGAATTAAAAGTCCGGGTATAAGATACATTTCATATCAATGACATATTATGACATAGCAACAAATATATTATACTGTGGGAGACTGGTGCCTAAACTAGACTAACATCAGTATTTCAGGACACCAGGTCTCCGCCCCTTAGTTAGTTACATTTCAGTCGATATGTGATAGGACTCGCTCGCAAATTGTTGTTTATATATATTCATCCAAAAGACAAAAATATCCATACATTTGTTAATAGGTGCTCTTAAAATTAATGTTTGTATATTAACTTATAATTAACACACATCACAACACAAACTTATTTTAAACAGAATCAATCATAATAATAAACAGAATGAGTGAATTAATAAAAATAAATAATTTAATTAAAATGTAATTTTTTCCAAGATTCGACTATTGGTTCTTTAAATAAAAATAACAATAATAAAAAATATTAATATTTATGCATTGCTGCTTTTTTCTATTTAAGTTTTCTTTTGCTGTATTACGCTTTCTACCTAATTGCCTACTTATAACATAATTAGCCTACAACGTCCCCACCACTGGGACACTAGCTTCCTATTTATGAGAGGGGATGCACCACTTGGGACCAGTGCGGGAACTAGTGAATATCGCATATCTTCAAAGTTTTGTTTCTAGGCCGGTTTCCTTACCATGTTTTACTTTACTATTTTCTGACCTAAAACAAAATGAGTAGTCAATCCGCCAACAACCATTATTCATGCTTGGCACATGGATTTTTCTATCAGTCAACCTCAGGGTTTAAAATATACCTGCCAGGGTTGTGGGAAAGTTCTACAGAGATACCGCGGCCCAGGAAAGCAAGCGCAATCGAAGGACCAGGATGGGTTTTTATTCAGTGGAATTCGCACACTGAGTTATTTAATGACCCAAAATTTGTATAATTATAACACTACAATTCGGTAGGTCGACCACAAATAGGTTAATCGTATCCTTTTTACATCTTTCTAACTGTAAGTTATATTTAAAAAACATGTGTGCAATTCACACGTAGTAGAAGTGAAACCTTCAAAAAAAAAACCTTCAAAAATGTATGTGTCCCCTCCCCCTTACCCTCACCCCCCCCCACTCACCACGAGACCCCCTCCCCTCTCCCCGCCCCCTCTCAGGGCTACCTCACCCCCCCGCGGCCTAACTTCGTTCCCGTGGTCGCAAGATAGCAGAGTTTGGGCTCATTGCTCATATAGTTCAATCTTCCAAATTCATAAATGTAGGTTTTTTATATACAAGCGCAATTCTGGTACCAAAATAACACCTTAAATAATGCCAAGATGCAATAAACTTCGCTTCGTCAGTTACTTAAAAAAGCTCTTATTCGATCCTCTTATTCGCATTTCGTGCAGAAGTATTTTGCATCGCAAATTCAGTAATATTCAGAGTCCATACTTCAGTCGCAAACTTGAACGAAATATCTTAGTTAAGTTACTTTAAGCCAAGGTTTCTATGCAAAGCTTTGCTTAAAACAAAAACTGCCTGTTAGGTGTAGTAGTTAAAAGTGTGGTCTTGATCTCTAACGTTTGCTACCTACCTATTTTAAACGTTTTAAGAATACTTTCATGGTGCGTATGGCTAAGGAGTGGAATCCCCTACCGAAGTCTGTGTTTCCCGATAGCTATAACCTAGGGTCTTTAAGTCAAGAGTGAATAGGTTACTTCTAAGTAAGCATACTCCACCATCAACCACATCATCACTTACCATCAGGTGAGATGGTGGACAAACGCGAGCCTATTATAAATAAAAAAATAGACCATTTATCTGGTAAATAATAAGTTGGTCCTTTGTAAAAAAATCTTGCGCCATTCCTCATCCACCAAGCACAAGATTAGCCCGATCAAACATTTTTAAAAGTTTGTTTGAGTTTTAGTAAATAAGCACTTGATACAATAAAGTTATCTTGATGTCACAGACAGACACTTTAATTTAATTTATGATAACAAACGATATAGCAAGGGTTTTGTAATCGTATGTCTACATGTGTGGAGCTTATTAGAAATTTCAATACATTGATACCAGAGACCACATTTTACAAATTAAGAAGAACGAAGAGAATTATCGTGTTATTGGCTAGTGACGTGGAAAGTGATGACCCTCATAGTGCTGTGACACGTTTGTTATTATTGGTATTCAAGAAACATGAAAACAAATAATTTGGGGTCAATTCTGTGAGTCACTTATTTTGAGCTGGAACTTTGCATAGAGACTCCATACCAGATGTTGTTTTCAGTCCTTTTGGATAGATATGGGGTTTCCGTTACACGTTTTATAATGGATAGATGTGGAGATAGATAAGTAGTTTATCCGTCTCGTTAGTCTAGTGGTCGCAAGCATGACTACTGAAAATGAGGTCTCGGGTTTGATTCCCGGGTCGGGCAGAGAGTGCTATTGGGTCTTTATACAACGTGTAACAGAATAAACGCAATTCCTGAAAGTAGTTGGTTCAGAATCGGCTTCTGAATCGATTTCTGTCATAAAAAATTGGCCAAGTGCGAGTCGGACTCGCCCATGAAGGGTTCCGTAGTAACTATAATAAATATAACATACTTAATATATTTATTTGAAAAAAAAAACAAAAAACCTTACAAATTTCTTAAAACTAGCTTATTTACATGTTTTATAACTACGCCAAATAACTTTGTTTTTCATAGTATTTGTATGAATTACAAAGTTATATTTGCGGTTTTCGAAAATATACTGTATCTCAAAAACTGCTGACTCGATCTCGTTCAAACCAATTTTGGTTGAAAGATTACATTAAGATCTACAACATATGCTTTTTTAAGATTTTTCACTTCATTATTATAGAAGTTAGAGGGGGGGGGACACACATTTTACCACTTTGGAAGCATATATCTTTTAAACAATTAACTTTATGAAAAAGTCATTTTAGAAACCGTAAAGTCATATTTAAAGACCTGTCTATAGATACCACACACGTATAGGTTTCATGAAAAAAAATATTCTCAGTTTCAGTTCCATGTATCGGGAGCCCCCTTTATTTTAAATATTTTAAAAATTTTCTCTTAAAATCGGAAAGCTGTTTACTAAATACATCTACCTACCAAGTTTTACATGTATAGGACTAATAGTTTAGGAATAAAATGGCTGTTACATACGGACGGACGGACAGACAGACAGACGGACAGACATGTCGAAACTATAAGGGTTCCGTTTTTTGCCATTCGGCTACGGAACCCTAAAAATAGGTGTTAAATTTTGCAAAAAATCTTTCATTTAACTTAAAAGGGACACAGTATCATGACAAATTAATACAATCCTTCATTCAAGGAAATGCGCTTGTATGCGTGTCGGCAGCTAACATTGCATCAGTGTATGCGTCTGCGTAAGGATATTGTATGACGCACATAAGTTTTGCGTTTAGTAAGGATAACTATTTTATAAAAAATGTCTAGGTTTGGTTTCAATTTATTTAGTTACGGATGTTGTTTTAGACTAAAAATTTAATATTCTAATTGGGGTGTCTGAGGTATTGCGCTTAATCTGTGACACCTTGTATAAGACATGTCTCGGTAGTAGCTCGGAGTTGTGAAAGTTGGTGGAGTGCTACCTCGTGCCTCAGAAAACACATTAAAGGCGCTTGTACACGGTAAGAAAATACGCCGGGCCTACGCAAGAATTCGTGTCGTAACTAGAAAATAACTGTGTACACTGCTCGCAGCGATGCACAAAAAAAAATCTTGTCTGCGCAAGACACGACGCGGTTAACGTTGTTGCGGAGCGGTGGGGAGCGGAGTATTAGGGTTCAGACTTCAGCCAGCCAGGTATTTTTACTTGCGCGCCCTACGCCCGACTGACGACTGCACGAAAAACATCGTGTCGTGTACACGTTCCGATTGGTCTTGTCTGCGGAAGACACGAAAAGTAATAAGTGACAAATTCACTCTAGACCTTAAGTTTGATTGTTACAGTACCTCATAAAATGTATTAGTGAATAAGTCGTTGGAGCGCCTTAAATAAATAAATAAAAGTTTTCGTGTGTAGAACAGACAAAATTCTTGTCGTGTACACGAAGAATTTATCTTGTCTGCCGCAGACACGGTAAATTTTCTTACCGTGTACAAGCGCCCTAAGACGTTGGACCCGGCTGTCGTTTGGCCATCTTTGACATTCGTTTCCAAATAACCAGAAATCTGACTCTGGCAAGGAGTATCGGGTTAGCCAGCTAATGGGTTGTGGAGTCAGATAGGCAGTTTCTCTATGTAAAACACTAATAATCAGCTGATTACGATGAGACTGGAAGCCGTGTAGCCATAAGTAGGAAAAGACTAAGGCGGCGCCCTAATTGGGAGCGATCGTACGATGGCGCGATGCGTTTTTCATCTCACGATCAAAGTGGTCGTGCAATGACCTAACAGGTGTCCTAATAGATCGCGCGATGTCCATCGTGTAATGCCGTCGCTCGATGGCTGGCGTCGCGTTTACGCCACTTTAACGATGGCTCTTTACAGAGATGCACAGTTTTTGCTGTAGGGCAATATTGCTTTAAAATTTGCAAATGACATTGAAAAAAGAGAAAAGAGATCAAAAGAGATCTGTTGCTTTGATTACATGATCGCACGATCAAACGTATCGTACGACCGTTATTAAGCATTTCAAGTGCTCGCACGATTACTTGCGAGGTTCAAATAGGACACTCTGATGAAATCTGTATGTTTGAACTCATCGCACGACGAGAACGTATCGTGTCATCGTGCAATCTTCGCCAATTAGGACAACGCCTAAGCAGATTTTATTAAATCTTTTATTTTAGGGACTTTTATTCTATGAACATGTCAGCCCCGTTGAGTCATAAATACACATTACAACTACACAAAAATATAAATCTAAACTAATCAAAATATTAGAAACAAGATCTCACTGACGCGCGAACATCTTGAACAGTTTGATAGCAGACGAAATGGAATTGCTAATATAACTTGGAAATTCCCAAGATCCAGCATATTCAGTTTGAACTCACGCATCAGTGATTCCCTGTCTCTTTCATATTTAGTACAAGCTATTAATAAGTGATGAACGTCATCAAGTACACCAGTATCTCAATTCGGGGAATCAACTTTTTTCATCATAAATGGAAATTTCTTAGATGGTTAGTGACCTGAACGCAACCTATTTGCTGTAATTATAATATTTCTACTTATTTTAACGTTCATAAAACATGGTATTCGAGAAGGCTGACACTGTATCGTCCTAAAACGGATTTCTTTTTGTTTGCTTCGCTAATTGAAATATTCTTTGAATAGGTTATAACATTTTTCTTTAAATTATATTGACTAAGGAGATGATGAGATATGGGGAGGGATGTATGATAGCTGAGTTGGCCTCAGCGTCGTCAACGCGACTGCTAAGCGAAGCTTCCACTTCACCAGATTTTCCTCCACGACAGTCAATTTGCCATGCCCTGGTTTGCTCAGACCCGCCAACAGTACTATATTTCATTCCGGTGCAAGACTCAGGACTCAAATTTCAAATTCTTATTTCAGATAAATAATTATAAAAATCCATAAGTAGTTGTGTTAGTTATTTGTGTTAGTTAACAAAGTTATAACTAGCTTTATGGGAAAGACGATCAATTTATGGGAAACGTGCCCCAGTTGATCGTCATTCCCATAATGTGAATCATGAAAGGACAGTTTAATCTCTCCGTCACAGTCGACAGAATGCTGTTGTTACTCGCCCGCACTCTGCTGAACAGCGAACAGAGTTTTTTGCGCATGATGGCGTGGAACGTGTGGAACCCATCTGTATGTGTCTTCGCAAACATCTCTGACGCACTACTGAAGCGACTTTCTCAACAGCATTCTGAAGATATTATTGTATTGGATGTGCAAGACATCCAGTGCCTTCTTGGTAAGCTTGACCCAGAGACTGCTCGTGTAGAAAGTCTTGCAGTACGCCTTAAACAATGTAATTTTGACTTCATTACTACACCGAGCAGAACTATATAATAGTAGATGATAAACTTCACTCCCTTGTATACTCAAAAAGCCATAAACCCAAAACCTGATTTATTTTCTCAAATACCTATCAGTAAATAAGCAAATAGGTGATCGTCTCGTAATATTATCGCCAGCTACATCGACAATTTTATCTCATGAATTTTAAAAAGGAAATTTCCTTTCGTCTCACCTGTTGCATGGCAGATGAGTTTCAGAAGTTCGAATTGTTATTTTTTTTTTTCAAATAGCATGTTGTCAGCTGTCATTGAAAGTCAGAGTCAGACCTTATGTCTTATGTCTTAAACATCAGGCTTATTTGAACATATTTTTCAAATGTTCGCTTACTTTAAGCTTCGGTGCCAGCCAATTAAAAATTTGATAGACATAGTACGCTGCATTTTGGAGCACATGCAAGGTGATCAAAACCTATTCATTTATCTTGGCACCGACTTCAGCCATGTGAGTAGTAACCTAGCCCTTATTTTGAATGGAATTATACACCCAATGAAACAACCTTTAGGTTTATTAACACGCTTTTATTAAGTCGACCTGTATGTAACTAACTATGTAATGAAATCTAAGGTAACTAATTTAACCATCTTCCAAGGGTCGTAGCGTAATGAAAATTGGCAGCTGTATGTAGTTCTGATGACAATACAATAATATGGTACTGTCGAACTGATCTGATGATGGAGCCGGAAGATATGACCTGGAACTTCATGATGGAATATTGTATCATAGCTGTTTTGGATTTCTTAGAAAAGTCTCGTAATGGACTTTGACCACTTTTTATTATTATTAGAGATTAGGTTTCAAGATCTGATAATGAAGCCAGAAGACAGGTTCTGGCATTCCATGATGGAATATCGTATCATAGTCGTGTTTGCACTTATGAGAAAGGCCACGTAATGGACTTTGAACATGACCAGGTTTCAAGGTTATAACAAACCTAAAGATTTTTTTTGTTTTACGTGCATTTATAAAATCATGTTTTTCTAGTGTTTTTTAAACTATTAATTTATTTTTCTCTTTGTAGTGCAGTAGTTTTTTTTGGAAGTTTTGAAGTTGGTTCAATTTTTTGTAAAAAGTTTTTAATTTATGCTTTTTAGTGTATCATTGTTTGTGTTACTTGAGATACCTACATACCTTTCCTACGTAATTATTAAAAAGAGAGTTTGCTGTACCCCTGTTTTTTACCCACTTAAACCATATTTCTGACGTGATCCAAAAGGTCTGTGCTTCAGCTGTGGTGATATTAATAGGCTGATTATGCTGAACGGTACATAGATGTACGAGGGCAGCAATTGCGGGAGATTTGCTGTGCTTAGTTGAAGAGTTCCATCGCTTATCTTCAAAGATCTTCATTAGAACCTGACGTGTTGTATACTAAAACCTTCCTTGTAAAATATGCTTTCAAATAACAAAAACACGGTCAAAATTCAGTAGTTTCTGAGAAAATCGTGGATATACAAACATACATACATACAGGTCGAATATAGAACCTCCTTTTTTGAAGTCGGCTAAAAATCATCGCTTTTTCTTTTTTTATCGGATATGACTGTGGTAAAATACATTCATACGTTATCTGCTTAGCCTTTTTGCTATGCTTATCTGACTTTTATATCTTATAATCTGCAGAACAGCCGAGACCAAGAGCTCGAGGTAGGTACAGAGAAATCTCAACAGTTGCTAAAATGTTCACCCATCGGCCTGCCGATGTTCGCCTACTATTATAAAGTCAAGAGTTCTCACACTTTGCATACTCCAATAGAGAAATCCAAGCTACAAAATCTTCGCTTCTGTTTGTATTTGCTTACTGAGACTTGTGCCTATCTTCTTCGCTAGTAACATCAGCTCGGTAGGTCAAGAGAGCTCAACGCTGCAGCTATTGTGATTCTATTTATGTTCACTGCTGCCTGTGAACTATTGAATTTTCTAGAGTTCTTCTTTGTGGATGTATTATCAGGGTAGGCGTTGGTAGGGTTGAGGTTGCATACATTTTGTTTTTATGAAGTTAAAGACAGTATTCCAATAAGCATGTAGGTAAAGATACAAACAGCCAAACAGGCATAGTGACTGATTCAGTTTCACTATCGATTCAGTTTATCAGCATAACCGATATACTGCTTTGATTGGGTTTTAAGTCTAATTAGTTGTAGCCAGTAGCAGATTTGAGGAGTTACTAACTTCTGTAATTCAGTTCCCTAGTTCACAATCGTAATAATTAAATTTTCTTCGACAATGAAATTGAAATTGTATGATTTATGCACTGTCGTCTCTCTCAATCGTCATTCAAAATTCCCTTTATTCGTAAGCTTGTGCCTGCGGATTCACTCGAGTACTTTGCGTTTTAAATAAGAATAGGAACATGAATGAGAGGTCATTCACATTCCTATTCTTATTTGAAACGCAAAGTGCTCGAGTCAAATCTGTCAATCTCTACCTGTTAAATGTTACTCGAAAGGTACGGCTTACGAAGACAACTTAATAGCTAAAATGAATAACGTTTTATATTACTTTGTTTAAACGAGTCTCACAACTAATCCAAATATAATATTTAATTATTATAATTATAAGTCATAATTAGTTTCTTTTTAAACATACTTTTTACTCTTATTATCATTGTTGGCACCAATTCGCCTGAAAGTAAAGAGAACGCATGGCGCAAAGGTCCAGAAGCCATGTCAAAATTATTAAAGCTTTATTATTATTTTTTGGTTGATATTAGGCTCGGGTTTGACCATCAAAGTAAGGAAAGGGGACTATTAGGTTTCACTCAATATTTGTAAATAAACATTTTAATAAATTCTTGTTTTGTTCACTCTACCTAACTGGTTCAATTTGACAGCTATGACGTCACAATATTGCGCTCAGTCAAACCTTTTCTTAGTTGAAACGTACTGTAAATAGTCGTGTTTCAGTGACATTAGGTAATGTCACTGTCCAGCCCTTAAACTTCACACCAACCAAAAACTCATCATCACCTTATTTGAATATTTAATACGCAAACCGTAAATAACGTTTTTATTTCAGACTAGCTTCCGCCCGCGACTTCGTCCGCGTGGAAAAAAAATCCCCCGATATTGAAACATTCTTCATTAGTGCTCCACTTCCATTAGTCTTAGCGTGATGATATATAGCCTATAGCCTTCCTCGATAAATTGGCTATCTAATACTCAAAGAATGTTTCAAATCAGAACCGTAGTTCCTGAGATTAGCGCGTTCAAGCAAACAAACAAACAAACTCTTCAGCTTTATAATATTACTAGTACTCACGCGGGGCTTCGCTCCCGTGGATTCTATCACGGTAAAAACATAACTCTACTTTTTTGCAGTCGCGTAAAGAGGAGCCTATGACCTTCCACAAGCTTCAAGCTACTTCCATACCAAATTGCATACAAATCTACCCAGTACTTTCGAAGATTAGCGCGTTCAAGCAAACAAACAAACTTTTCCGCTTTATAATATTAGTATAGATATATATGTCGGAGTTGGTTGTCAATTACAATTAGTTATTGTGGGTATTCATCATATTTTGTTAAGAGTTGATTTTCTTGTTATGAATTTAAGTGATCTTTCAGTATCAATTACTGTCTGATAAATCGAAACATAATTTATTAAGTACTTAGTGTACGCACTAATTGGTTTTTTGGCAATTTATTTCGATAAGTGTGACTGATAGTTTTGATCAAAACAATGGATGACATGTTGCTTTAATTTAAACTTTGCGATATCTCCATTGTTTATTAACGATAATTACTCTTGTATTATTTGATTATTTTATAACATAAGTCTCATAAGATTTAGTACGTTTTGTATCAAATAAACACGTGACGCACTTCCTCGCGCCAATGGACAGAGTTGGAGGGAATTCAATGTGCAGGTATCGTCTTATAAAAGACCGTGCACTTGGTAAGCTCATCAGTCTCCGCTTCCGACGCTCGCCCGCGACGGTCGTACCGCTCCGCGCTCTCGAACGTTCCGTGCCTGAGTCATCGCTACGCTTCGTCACGCCCGCCGTGACGTCACTCGTAGTCGCCGACTACGACGCCTGGTCCGGATCCGCCTTTTTCGAGGCGGTGAAGGATATCCTGTTTCTATAACAGAGTATCGTCAAAAACAATTTGGTTTGGCCCCTTCAGGGTAAAACCACAGTTTCGTGGTCCTTGGTTGGAAACCTCACGGTGTCTACAATACCAAGGGGGTGCTGACCCGACGCACCCGCTGATCCCCTTCAGGGTGAAGCAGTCAATTGGAGTCGAGTGCTAGATTTTGGCCTTGGGGGAACTCCTAGTCATACCTAGTTACTGAGTTTCCTTTTCAGCTACACACCTAGTGTCGGTTGGGTGTGTCTACCCCTTCGCACTAGACCCAATAGGGCCCGGCTCGCACAATCAGACTGGCGACCGGTTACAAGCTTAGGGCTCACCATTAGGTACTCACCTCCCAGTCTCTACCCGACTGGGAGGGTTACACATCCCCGGACCCATCCATCCGGGGAGTTAGGCCAGTTAGGCTTTAAATAGGTCCCCCGCGGGAGAGAAATCTCCAAAATTTCCCCATAAAATTTTTGATTCATTCGCCAATCATGGCAAACTCCAATATTTTGGAGATATTGCTAGAAATACTTAAGGAAAACCCTGCTATTTCCGCCAAATATGGCGGAAAAATCCAGCGTGAAATCGCTAACTGTCCTCCGGCTACCGAAGCCAACGTCGCTGATTTTAGTGACGCGCTTGACAGCCCATTATCTCCCCCGCTTGCTGATCAAGGCATTCCGGTTGGTCAATTCACGGAAGTGTTTATCAACTCTGATCCCATTGTTCATCGAACAACGAACGACTTCCAGGTAGATAGCCCTCTATCGCTCCCGCCCGCCGACAATGTCGGGCCGACCGCCCAATTCCCGAAATCATCCATTGTTTCCGGCTCACCTACTAATCCTATTGTTCATAGAACAATGGACGCTGCGCAGGTGTGCGCTGCAGTTGAATTCCGTGAAATGGACACCACCGAACCTGTGTCCAATAACAACTCTGACAATGATTTGTCATCATGCCCCTCGTCCTCGGAAGACGACTTTCAAGTCGTCACCAGCGGCAAGAGGAAGAAAGGGAAAACCTCCCAGGCCAGCAAGGCCAAAAAGACCACCGCGTCGCCCCCGTCCCCAACTCAAACGCCCGTTCGACCCGCTAGCCCCGTCCCAACTACCTCTGCTCGCGTGCAGAATAGTCGTCCCCCCAGCCCGATAGCCCAAACTTCCTCAGCCCAAAGGAAGCAACGCCCTCCGCCCCCCTTTTACATCCAAGATAAGGGGAAATGGACTGATGTGTCCAAGATGTGTGTTGATCGAAAGATCAACTACACAAACGCCCGTGCCTGCCAAAATGGCATTAAAGTCACCGTCCCTACGTCGAACGATTATAGGGAACTATATCGCGCCCTCCGTGAAAGGAATATTTCCTTTCACACTTTCTCCTTCCCCGAGGACACGCCCACTCGTGTAATTATTAAACGTGTCCCTAAAGAAATCCTTGTACAGGATATTAAAGACGACCTTGCCGATCAAGGTATACCAGTGATCGCCGTCCATCGCTTACATAAAGCGAGAGGCGGTGAATTGTACGACATGGTTCTTGTCATTTGTGAACCAACCGAAGGTCATCACCCGGTTTTCAAGATTAAGTCCATTTGCTCCCTATCCGGTATCTCAATTGAAAAGCCCTACAAAACCGCAACAGTGGGACAATGCCACCGTTGCCAACTGTATGGCCATGCGTAGAGCAACTGCTATGCGACTCCCAGATGCGTCAAGTGTCTGGGCGAGCACAGCACTGCGGACTGCCCTCGGCCCAAAGACCGAACCCTCTGTTCGAAACCACCCAGCTGCGTTCTCTGCGGCCAGACCGGTCACCCGGCAAACTACCGCGGCTGTCCCAACGCCCCCAAACTCGCTCCTAAATTAGCGAAGCGCGCCAACACCCGCCAACAAAGAGAGGCACCTTCCTCTCAAATTCCCCAACGTCTAGCTCCTCAGAGACCATCCCCGTGGAACAGGCTAAACCACGAAAAAGCCTTTCCCTCCTTGGCCCCTGCCAAACCTTTGCAGGCACTGATGGATATACCCATCACAGCGCAGATCCTGCCTATAGCCGTGGCTCCAGAGGCCACAACCAGCCCCAAACCCGCGCCTCAAACCACTGCTGCTCCTGCAGCCAAACAACCGCCCAAACCCTCACCCGTCGGGAACGGCGAGTCTTGCGCCCAGACTCTACTGCGCCACTATAAAATATTTATGACCCGCCAAGCCAGGTCTCTCCGCGCTGCCCTTCTGGCTGCCGAGCAGCAGAATAACGGCAAAATTACGACGGAAATGTACAGCCAAATATTCAGCACACACAGTGATGTCGTGCTAGGCCTCGACCAGATGGATGCGATGGACTGATCCAATGGATTCCCAACGCACAAATCACACTAGGCCTCGATCCCTCAAATTAGGTTTTTTCAACGCCAATGGCATTTTCAACCAACGCGCCGAAATAACTAAATTCCTCCGCGACCACCAATTAGACGTCCTCCTTATACAGGAGACCCTTTTGAAACCCCACCGCGCTGACCCCAAAATTGCGAATTACCGTCTAGTTCGCAATGACAGAACACGCTGCCACGGCGGCGGTACCCTTATTTATTATAGGAAGGAGTTATACTCCATCCCTCTGACCCCACCCGCGCCTCTCTCTCACCTAGAGTACTCTGCCTGTCGACTAGGCATGACTGGTCATCCTCCGATAACCATCATCTCTGCCTACCATCCCCCACCATCGGTCTCGTCTCTTGCTTCAGACGATCCTATCGCGCTCACCAGCGATCTCACGACTCTCTTCGGCCTAAGTGACTCCGTCTTACTAGCGGGCGATCTCAACGCCAAACACCCCGCTTGGAACAGCAACACGACAAATGCCAGAGGCAGAATCGTGTATAACCTAGGCGCGACCCTAAACTATGACGTCATCGCTCCGATGACTCCCACCCACTACCCACACGACACCAACCAAGGGCCGATGTCCTCGATGTGGCGCTCCTAAAGAATGTAAACCTCCGTTTACACTCCATAGAAGCGCTTCACGAGCTTAACTCGGATCACCGTCCCGTTATCCTACACCTAGGTTCCCGCTCGGGTAACCATGATCCTACCCAACCTCCTCCGACCCAATTGATCACCGACTGGAGGAAAGTAAGTGAAAAACTGAAATCCACCACGTCGCCACAATTGGACACCATTCCTGACCACATAGTCTCAGTCGCTGACACGACGGCGGCGATCGACTCGCTTACAGATCACGTACAATCCGTCCTGAACGATTGTTCAAGGGAAGTTCCTGTAGTGGAAGCCCACCCCTGGAAACTCCCGGACGATGTACGGAATCTGATAACCGAGAAGAACGCAGCCATCCGCGCGTACAGCGCTTTTCCCTGCGCCGCAAACAAAGCTCACATGCGCAACTTACAGCGTGCTGTAAGGAAACGCATTGCCGAGCAGCGTAATGCGAACTGGGACAAGATGCTGAGCGAACTTGAGCCCACCCATCTTGCCTTCTGGCAGCTTCAAAGGAAGTTACGATCCACTGAAGAGGCCACAATGCCTCCTCTCATTCGTCCCGATAAGAGTATCGCCTTCGATAACTCTGAAAAAGCAGAATGCCTAGCCGACAGCCTAGAGTCCCAGTGTTCTCCCAGCTCTCAACCAGTAGACCAAGCCCACCTCGATATGGTGAACGCTGAAGTCGAACGTAGAACTTCCCTTCCGCCCGTCGAAGATCCCGATAATCCACTGGCCCCCATCACTCCTGATGAGGTCCAGGATATCATCAAAAGTCTCCAACCGCGAAAAGCCCCTGGCTCCGACGGCATCACCAATAGGGTTTTCAAACTTTTCCCCGCCCAGCTTATAGTGCTAATGACTGCCATCTTCAATGGCGCATTGAGCAATAATATGTTCCCTACAACCTGGAAACAGGCCACCGTCATAGGTATTCCCAAACCAGGCAAGCCCAAGTCTGACCCGTCTAGCTACCGTCCCATTAGCTTACTCAACGTCCTCGGTAAAATCTATGAAAGGCTTATATATAAGCGGCTCAAAGATTTTGCCGAAGCAAAGAGTCTAATACCCAATGAGCAGTTCGGATTTAGAACCGAACACTCATGTATCCAACAAGTCCACCGCATCGTAGAACACGTCAGCGCCGGCTTCCAACGGGGCGCAATAACGGGAGCCTTATTCTTCGACATAGCGAAAGCGTTCGACAAAGTCTGGCACAATGGCTTAATCTATAAGCTATACCAACTCGGCGTGCCTGACCGTCTCGTGCTCATCCTACGGGACTTTTTATCGAATCGCACCTTTCGTTATCGAATTGAGGGGGAGCTCTCCTCCCCCCATCCCATTCGCGCAGGAGTTCCTCAAGGCTCCGTACTATCCCCCCTCGTTTTCACGCTATTCACTAGTGATATTCCCAAGCATAAAAATACCCAGCTAGCCCTATTCGCCGACGATACGGCTATCTATTATACCGGTCTTAAACCCGATGCCATCGCTCGCACTCTCCAAACTTCCGCAAACACTCTGGCCAAGTGGTTCCGGAAATGGAGAATCGAAGTCAACCCAGACAAAAGCCAGGCAGTCCTCTTTTCTAAACCGCGGATAAACCCACCCTCCCCTCGTCCGATTACCATGTACGGCAAGCCGATCCCTTGGGAAAAGCAAGCCAAATACTTAGGCGTGGTCCTCGATAGACACCTCTCCTTCGCTGAGCACATAAAGCAGGCACGTTCGCGCGCCGCTTTCGCTCTAGGTAGGCTCCACTTCATTGTTAGCTCTCGCAGCAAGTTATCACTCAGGTGCAAGCTGCGTATTTTCACCGCGGTCATCCGTCCCATCATGACCTACGCCTGCGTTGTTTTCGCACACGCAAAGCCCTACCTCCTCCATAAGATGCAGACCCTCCAAAACCGATTCCTCCGTAGAGTCACGGGAGCCCCCTTTTATGTTCGAAATGAGCTTCTTCACGTAGATCTCAAGATGCCCACCATCCAGCAGTTCATGAAACGCGTCTCCAAGCGTTTCTTTGAAACTTCAATCCAACATAGGAATCCCCTTATCGTATCGGCCGCCCAATATGAACCCTCGCGTATCTCTAAGATTCGCCGACCAAGGCATACCCTAGTCACTCCCGATGACGCAATCACCCTGCTCCAAGAGAGCCGTAGGGAAACAAGTACAGTGGCACACAAACACAAAAACCGACCGTCCTTCTGTCCTCGCCGCCGAGGCCCACCGCGACGTCCTCGTAATAGTCCACCCCGACCCTTGCCAGAGCCAGCCCGCGACGCTGAGCCAGTAGCTTTAAATTCCCTTATTAATAATAATAATGATATGATCCAGCCTGTCCCTAGCTGCCCTCCCCTGCGACGCCCTAAGCCGAGGTCCGTACCCCACAGGGGGTGCCCTTAGCGTGTAGTCGCCTAGTTTGTAAGTTTTTTAATAAGCCCTGGCTGGAGGCTTTAATTAATTTATTAATTAAGGCAACCACAGGCAAGCCCGGTTAAGCAGCCGACAACCTCAGAGGTTGACCTGCGAGATGCCACACAAAAAAAAAAAAAAAAAAAAATAAGCTCATCAGTCTGTCTTCGGATCTGACTCAATAAAGAGCTTCCCTGCTCCCGACAAAACTGTCGGTTTATTTGGTACAGCGCTGCTGTATATTTACAATAGCTGTATAACCCTGCTAATAGCAAGCAAGCGGATACACTTTGTAATTGGGTGGTTTGATCACTATACGAACTGTGACCTTGAGAGGGTCTGTTCGCCTAACTGTATTCTTTGTAATTGGGTGGCTTGGCCACTATACGAACTATGACCTTAAAAGGGTCTGTTCGCCTAACTATATTCTTTCTTTGTAATTTGCTTTATCTTTTACCTAGATTGTATAGACTTTAAAAGAGACGTTGACCTCTGAGTTTGTTTCAGTGTTTCTTCTCAGAGTAGTCAGTTAGGAAACACTGGCCTCATCTAGTTTGCAAAATAAGCATAATTATTTCATTACTAGTAAACTCAGTAAATAAACATCTGTGTTTGCTTGTACCGGCTCGTTTATCCCAATAAAATGGGGACTCCAAACCCCTGATGCTGTACCTCTCGGCACTCCTCCTCCTCCTGACTCCTACATATATATATATATATATATATATTAGTATAGATTTTGTAATCCTATCCCAGTAATCGTACCTATATAACATTATTATGCGTTGTTATTACCTCTTAATGTTTTGGCGTAAAAAAAAAAGTTCAAGACGAATTGAAAACCTCCTCCTTTTTTAGAAGTCCGTTAAAAATAAGCAAGTGTATAAGAAAAAAACACTATACAACTATTTAGTGTTTTATCGTATAATTTATTTTGAATCTGCTCATGGCTAAATAATAACAGATTGGCCGGGCGATCTTAAAAGTTAAGCATCGCTTACCGAAATGGATACATAGATGGGTTGACCGCGATCGATTTTTTAAACTTATATAATATTATAATCTATGGTTACTTGCTGATAAAATAATGCTTGCTTTGATGAAATAATTTTTGTAATCAGTCCAGTAGGTTTTTAGTTAATCAATTACAAACTTTATGTTTTAAATTAAATGCAATGGTTCCGTAGAATGATCCTCTATAAACACAATGCTACGATCCTACAAATTCCACAGTCCGTCTTCATAACATAGCCAGTAAATATCGATCTGAAAAGAGTGGTATTAGAAGATAAAGCGCTTCCCTAACTAGATCATGCGACCTCCTTTGAAAAGAAAGTATCAAACGAAAAATGAGGAAAAAAAAATTAAAATATACCACTTTTTCTACGTGTATCACAAAGCGGGGAGAGTGCACCACTTTGCGTCACACCGCCCTTGTGCCGTGAACTTAGTGTTGGGCGAAAGTTGTGGCATCCCGGGAACACCGGGATACACTGGGATTAAGGTGGAACTTGAACTTTGTGCTAAGGTATCTCGTTTTATATTTTTATTTTTCACTAGCTGTGCCCGCGACATTGTCCGCGCGGAATAGTGACTTTCGGCAGCATTTTTAATTTATTATGCTAATTATTTTGAAAATAAAGCTCATAGATAATTTGAATGTCGTATTTATTAATATTTAATCAAAAGTCTTAAAAATAAGTTTCAAGCTTTAAAAATGACGTAATTTCCATACAAACTTTCATCCCCTATTTCAAACCCTTATAGCCCTTTTTTCGCATTAAAAAGCAGCCTATATCCTTTTTCAGGCTCTAGACTATGTCCGTACCAAATTTCATTAAAATCGTTTCAGTAGTTTAGGCGTGATTGCGTAACATACAGACAGACAGAGTTACTTTCGCATTTAATATTAGTAAGGATTTACGGTTTGTTGCTAGCTCTTTTATTTATTTACAAGTAAGTAGGTAAATAAAAAAGAACTTATGGCTAAATAATATTATTGGCACGGGTCGAGCAACGCTTGCCGAGGTTTGTCCGTGGATGGGTGCCCATCCTAACCTCTCCAGATGCCTCCGTGCTTCGGAAAGCTTGCTAAGCCATCGGTTTCGGTTGTCATTTGTATATATTTGAAAGTCGTTACTGATAACCCTATCAGAAGTCAGAAAATCAGACATCAGTTTTGCGAAGAAGTGTCGGGTTACTCAGTTACTGGGTTGTGGCGGTCAGACAGGCAGACGCTCCATCAGTGTTGCCCAAACGAGAGTCTCGCAAGAGTCTTGCAATTAGCGATTATCCTATTGCTATTTATTAAACGGTAGTTGAGATCTCAGAACAATGTAACAGACTCTGTTACATTGTTCTGAGATCTTGTCTTGTCGCTAATTGCAAGACTCTTGCGAGACTCTCGTTTGGGCAACACTAGCTCCATGTAACAAATATCCACATGTATGAAGAGACTATATTCGCTAATTACATTTAATAATTAAAACACTCTATTTTTTTTTTTGCGGCTGCGGTAACTCGGTAGAACTTTCCCGCTTTCTTTTCGCTTTCTTTTCCTATTTATTTATCCTAGCATTGGAACGCCTTGCAACAATTACACCAATGGAGTACTGATTTTGTCAGAATCCAACATATTGCGCGCAGTGGTCTTGCTCAAATCCAGTACGTGATGGATGGGTTCTGTGTCACACGAGGCCACTTGCACAGCATCAGGCCACCACATCTTCAGTTTTTCATATGAAAATCCATGTCGCACACATACTCCTAGTAAAATAATGTTGGTAATTTATTGGTTTTTCAGATTTATTGAATTTGAAAATTACACCATTCTGACGGTTGACTATACACGAAGCAGTGTTGAATGAGCGAGAGAGATATTTACCTATCATTTAATTAAATCGATTGATTAGAATTGGTGTCTCTCTTACACCAATTCTAATCAATCAATGTAATCACAGAAGTTTTTTTTTTAACCGACTTCTAAAAAAGGAGGAGGTTCTCAATTCGGATGTTTGTATTTTTTTTTTATTTTTTTTTTTATGTTTGTCCTCGCATAACTCCATCGTTTGCCAACCGATTTGAAAAATTCTGATCTTGTTAGAAAGGGTATACTTCCCAAATGGTCCCATGAAAATTTTATCGAAATCGGATAAGCCGTTTCTGAAAAATCAACATAAGTCTAAAAAAATGTTTACGTTGATGATCTTTTCGTTTACGCTGCATTGCGTTTTTTGTTCGCGCATAACTCCGTCATTTACGAACCGATTTGGAAAATTCACTGACCCACTAAAAAGCAAGAAAATAAAAACTTTTTTGCAAAAAATAATACCGACTTCCATATCAAAACACTACAAAGCCAAAAATAATTTTAATTTCGGAAGGCGGTGTGAAAAAAAAAGAAAATACAAATCCAATAACACCGACTACCGAAATTAAAATTATTTTTGGCTTTGTAGTGTTTTGATATGGAAGTCGGTTTTATTTTTTGCAAAAAAGTTTTCACAACATAGAGGTCTATTAGGCTGTAACTGACTAAAACTAGCTCATGTTCCTACGTACACTTACGACGGGGGCACGGAAGCACATAAATATTCTTAAAAGCAGCCCCACAACAACTTGATGAAACACACATGACAATATACTGTCCTCATATATAGGTCTGAAATAAAGTTTATATTATTATTATTTTCTTTATTTCCAATATATACATACAAATTAAATTTTTAAATATTCTCTAAAACAAAAACATTAAAAAATATTATTATTATATAAGTGACTTTTTATTTTTTCAGATGAACTCGCTCTTGTTTTCTATCACAGTGGATGATTAGCGATGATGAGGTCTATGATGGAACGAGAGAGCCCAGAAGAGAATGAGAAAAAGATCTTTAAACCTAAACAAAAACCCGGGATTACTCAAAGGTAAGTCCCGGGGATTTGAACAACACTAAAGGCTGTCTCATTCGCAGCAGGACTGTAGGGCTCTTGTGCCGACGTTTTTCTCAAGTTCTGCTCTGTTATACCTTCTCACTTTACTTTCACAGAAGTAAATGACGCTTAATGCTGTTTTGGAGTTTTCTGTTGGCTTTTGCTTTGTTAGGCTAGTGAGAATTGTGTGTACCACAAAGGCGGTGTGTGGCTTTGAAATAGATTTGGAAAAACATTCAGAAAAAAAACCGCCCACATATTCTTGTCTGGTGGAAAGCATTATGAATTTTTGAAGCAACTCTAAGAAAAAATGCCGCTCCTTCTCAACTGTTATGGAGAAAACTGGATGGCTATGGCGCTGGCATACTGTAATTATTTGTGGTCGTTACTTTCCTATGATATCCCAGTAAGACATTTTCGTAATAATATAACACTACTTATAAAAAGAGTCAGACTTGCCCAAGAAGGGTTCCGAAGTAACTATAATAATATAATATGTAAATTTGTTTAAAAAAAATACCTTACAAATTTCTTACAACTACTCGTTTTTCATAAAAAATATGCTGTATCTCAAAAATTGCTGACCCGATCTCGTTCAAACCAACTTTGATTGAAAGTTTACATTAAGATCTACACAGCATATATTTTTTTGGAAATTTTTCACTCCATTATTATAGAAGTTAGAGGGGGAGAGCGGAACACATTTTACCACTTTGAATGCGTATATCTTTTAAACGATTAACTTTATGAAAAAGTGGTTTGAGAAACTTTAAATACCTGTCTATAGATACCACACACGCATAGGTTTCATGAAAAAAAAAATTCAGTTTCAGTTCCATGTATGGGAAGCCCCCGTCATTTTTATTTTTTTTATTTTTCATAAAATTGTAAAGCGGTTTACAGACTACATCTACGTACCAAGTTTCACAGGTATAGTTCTAACAGTTTCGGAATAAAATGGCTGTGACATACGAATGGACGAACGGACAGACAGACAGACAGACAAAGAAACAGACAGACAGACGGACGGACAGACATGACGAAACTATAAGGGTTCCGCTTTTTGCCATTCGGCTACGGAACGCTACAAAGAACATAAATATTGCATAATTTATTAAAATAAGGACCTGCTGACCATATTACGTTATCATGAAATTTATGAGTAGTAGTAGACCGATTCATCTGCTCATAAACGTAAGGTTAACTGGTAGAGAAAGCCTTGTTGCATTAAGTTCGCAAATGTACCACTATTGTACATAAAGTTTAAATAAATAAACGTCCACCCGCAATTACTGCAGTGCCAAAATATCGACAACTCGAAACAATAAGTACACATGGTATATATCCCGCTTTAAGTTCTAAAGATACTGCTAGTGACCATGTTAGCGAAAACTTATATATATTTGCCAGTTTGTAACATAAACACACGTAAACGTACTTAAGTGCATTCCCACAAGCCCCTTGCAAAGTAATGGGTTACCAAAAAACTACCTAATGCACGAACCAGCCATGAAGTTGAGTCGTTAGTAAGCATTTTACATAATACATAAAACAACAGGTGGCTAAGTTAACTCAAGGAGTGCTGAGGGGTTTTAAAACAAGCTTGAAAATTTTTAAGTTAGAAAATATTTAAGAATCTTGTTGCTAGGATAAATATGGAAAAACTAGTTCTTTTTGCAGTGAGTTCACCCAAGCTAGGATGCTAGACAAAATGATTATTCTTCCAGGAGTCGAATACTACACTTTGATTTTAGCCAAAAGGCCGAGCCACCGTAGGCGCGGGCCTGCAGGCTGTGAGCAATGGGTAGCTCGCCGCCCGACTTAAACCAGGCCCGTGTATACGGCGCGTCGAATTCCACGTGCGCCCTAAAGAGTGTCAGCAAAATTGTCGGGGCCATGATGGGACACGGATGAGTTTTAGTCAGTAAAAGTCTGACACACCCTCCCACTTCGCCCAGATCGGGAGGCAGTCATTGGATTATTTCGCATCCTTAAAAAAAATAGGAGTCGAATACTATACAATGACATGCGGAACCGACGCGTCACGTATTCGATTCATTAGTTTCCATAAGTCATTACAACAGTAATTCATCATTATCGTTAACTTAGCCTTTTGCCAATTATTTTGGAGTCGGCTTCCAGTCTCCAGACGCAGGGCTGGGTACCATCCACACTTGCTTGATATACCGTCTTGTGGTATCAAGCGCTTCTCCTCCAGATTTGTGGAATTCTCTCCCGGCTTCTGTGTTCCCTGCCACTCTCGCTCGCTCGTCACATCGTAGACCTCATCTATCGTTTACCATCAGGCGAGATCGAGGTCAAGAGCGGGCTCATCCGTAATAAAAAAAAAAAACCAGATGCAACTGTCTATTAGTGTTTTACATGAAACGACTGCCCAGCTGACCTTACAACCCAATTTATATCTAGGTACCCCTTGGCAGGGCCGAGCCGTCCCTATGTGCTAAGTGTGCGCCGCACACAGGCGCCGCAGCAGAAGGGGCG
This sequence comes from Tholera decimalis, assembly GCA_943138885.2. NCBI lineage: Eukaryota > Metazoa > Arthropoda > Insecta > Lepidoptera > Noctuidae > Tholera > Tholera decimalis. The sequence goes on from OW964568.2 coordinate 8,963,319, forward strand.
CCGGATGTAATGCCAGCATTAATTATTGAAATTATTTTTGTAAAACTACAATATATTATTCTTTATAATTAAGTAGCTACAAACAGTGTAAAGTTAAACCACAGGCGTGAGTATTGTCTTTGGAGACCCCAAGACAATACTCAGGCCTGTGGAAAAATCTTATGGGCTTTGCGCATTTTGCACACAGGCGTTGTCTTAGGTCAGCGCGGCCCTGCCCCTCGGCCATACCAGTGTTAAATTTTCTGTCCCCCAAATTTTCACCCAAATTTTTCTGACTACCCGTAACGACTGTCAAAGTCGTTTCGGGTAATCATAAATTACCCGAAACGACTTTGACAGTCGTTACGGGTAGTCAGAAAATTTAACACTGTAACATGTTTGACACCTGTTCGAATGTCAGCCGCGAACAACGGCTCAACGTGCTTTCTTAGACACGGGGGTATCACACCAGCGACTTCCAAACTCCACGCTACTACTGAAAAAATCCTTATGGAAAAACCCAATACCACTGTTTGCCCGACCCGGGAATCGAATCCGAGACCTCGTGCTCAGCAGTTGCGCGATATCTTGAGTACAACAGTAATTGCTGCTGCTAAACTGTTAAAAGGAAGCAAAGCGCCTGTCTTTATTATTGAGTATGGATGGATGGAGCCGAAATTACAAAATAGGAATGTTTTCGATCATAGGATATCGAAATATCATTTGTCCATGTGCAATTTTTAACCGACTTCTAAAAAAGGAGGAGGTGCTCAATTCGGATATTTGTTTTTTTTTTATGTTTGTTCGGGCATAGCTCCGTAGCTTGCCAACCGAATTGAAAAATTATTTTTTTGTTGAAAAGGGTATACTTTCCAAATGGTTACGTGAAAATTTCATCGAAATTAGACAAGCCGTTTCTGAAAAATCAACAAAAGTCTAAAAAAAATATTTACGTTGATGATCTTATCGTTTACTCTGCATTGCGTTTTTTGTTCGCGCATAACTCCGTCATTTACGAACCGATTTGGAAAATTCACTGACCCACTAAAAAGCGCGAAAATAAAAACTTTTTTGCAAAAAATAAAACCGACTTCCATATCAAAACACTACAAAGCCAAAAATATTTTTTTATAGAGCTTGTTCATCCCCAATTCTTAAAGAAATGTATGTTATTGTATGTTTGAAGAAATGTATGTTTTATATACGCTGATTTAATTTCTTCGATGTTGAAATCCGCACGGATATCCTCCCGTGTTCCCTTGCATATTTGCGCCAGGTATTTTTGTGTGTGGCATTTTGCATGTCAACCTCTGAGATTGTCAGCTGCATAACCTGACATGCCTATGGCTGCCGTAATTAATTATAATGAAAGCCACCAGCCAGGGTTTATTAAAAAAACTTACAAACTAGACTATCTTTGGGGTACAGGTCTCGGCTTAGGGCGTCGCAGGGGGAGAGCAGCTAGGGACATGCTGAATCGGATAGTTATTACTCGTATTATTAGGGGACGAATTTGAAGCTACTGGCTCAGCGTCGTGGACTGGCTCGAGCTAGGGCCGGGGTGAGCAACTACGGAGAACGTATTGCCGGAAAAATTTGCTATAAGAAAATGAGACATTTAAAATCATCATCACACATACACACACACACACACACGCACACACGCACACATACCTATACACAGTTCACACACCCAAGGTCACATGTGCGCACGCATTGACATTGCACATACTTACATACGTCAACAGTCTGAACAACATAATTTAATGGGGGGCCTGGAGTTCTAAAATACAGGCCTAGGCTTAGTTTAGACTCCAGATCTCCCACAAATTACACACTGCCAAATTTTCTGTATCTGACTGTAATTTATACTCACGTTGATATGTAATTTGTGGAGATAAATAAAGATTTTTATTGTTATTATTATCATATAAATCATCTGAGCCTTTTTAACACGCTTTTATTAAGTCGACCTGTATGTAACTAACTATGTAATGGAATCTAAGGCAACTAATTTAACCATCTTCCAAGGGTCGTAGCGTAATGAAAATTGGTAGCTGTATGTAGTTCTGATGACAATACAATAATATGGTACTGCCGAACTGATCTGATGATGGAGCCGGAAGATATAAACTGGAACTTCATGATGGAAAATCATATCATAGCTGTTTTGGATTTCATAGAAAAGTCTTGTAATGAACTTTGACCACGATTAGGTTTTAAGGTCTGATGATGAAGCTGGAAGATAGGCACTGGCATTCCATGATGGAATATCGTATCATAGTCGTGTTTGCACTTGTGAGAAAGGCCACGTAATGGACTTTGAAAACGATCAGGTTTCAAGGTTATAACAAACCTAAAGAAAATCCGTTATCGGTTTTCTTAGCATTTTTTTGTTTTTATGTGCATTTATAAAAGCGTGTTTTTCTAGTGTTTTTTAAACTATTAATTTATTTCAACTATTTTTGGTCGGCTTCCAGTCTAACTGGATGCAGCTTAGTACAAATTAGTGTTTTATATAAAGTGACTGACTAACTGACCTCCACAACCCAGTCTGATGCTGGATAACGTGACACCGTACCCATACTCGTAGCGTCTACAAAGATGTACATAAGACAGCCAGGACCAACGGCTTAACAGACTTTCCTAGGTATAAGGTAACTAAATATTCAATTGTTCATCCATCTACGAACCGACCCCGACAAGTATTGCTTAACCTTATAGATCGACTTAGCCACGAGCTGCTCATCTATAAAGAGAAAATAAATGATATAATATGACACTGGTACCCTCACGCACGCACTCACACAATACCACACATTCACAATCTCACACAAATACACACACTAAGCACCTACACCTCTTACATCGACACACAACATTTACAATTATTTTATTCGGATTTTAATTTTTAACCGACTTCAAAAAAAGGAGGTTCTCAATTCGTCAAAAAATTACAAACCGAACCACTAAAAAAATTTTTAGCAAAAAATAGAACCGAAAAAAAAGAAAATCCAAAACCAATAACACCGACTACCGAAATTAAAGTTATTTTTGGCTTTGTAGTGTTTTGATATGAAAGCCGGTTCTATTTTTTGCAAAAAAAAATTATTTTATTTTGATTTGTTTTAACGCATCTATTTTATCTTTTTTTTATTTTTTAACAAATAAATTCTAATTGTATCCATGTTGCATAAAACTTGCTAAATTGAATACAGATTTTCAAACCTAGCTCTGGGGGCAGGGTCTCACATTATTGTAACTTAGTTCATGCCAATAAAGGATTATTTATTGATTGATTTATGTGGGCGAATTTATATTCAGATACTTCAATCCATTTCGCTATTTAACAGTCCACAAAATATCGCTAACTTCTTACAATTCCTCATCGCATTAGAACTTTACATATTCATAGCTGCTATAACCGGCTAATATCATCGCCATCATTCATTTTCAAAGTCGTTTCTAACGCCATAGAGACAGCTATAGACGCCCAAACTTCGGTGAAACGTTCTCGTTCAATTTTAATTAAGGAGCAACGTGTTTTCTTGAATGTAAAGAGTTTTGAAATGTTATTAGAGGTGTTAAAAGAAAGTATGTATTTTACAGTTAAGTTTGTTATTTATGGGGTGTTTTAGACCTAACAATGAGTTGTTATGATCATGTATGTATGTTGTTATGTGTTTTTGAGATTATTTTGCGGGCCAAATATTCTTGAGTGTCTATAAGTTCTAAGCTAAAGTTGCACGATAACTAATAAATACATACTGACTAATAAGGTCGACTTAAATCTGTGTGATCCTCAAACAATACGTTATGAGGTTCTCATATGATCATATATTACATATTTATACAAATATTGTTATACATACATTTAAATATTGACATTGCATGGATTTTAAGAAAGAATTTGACCTCTGAGGTTGTATCGGTGATTCTTCGCAGGGTAGTCAGTTAGGAAACACCGGCTTCAATTAGTTCAAACTGACCAATAAGATTAACGTGCAAAAATGAATGTACAAAAAACTTTTCGGTCAGTTTAATTTTTTGGTAAAAAGTTTTTATTTCACTCTTTTTAGTTGGTTGATTTTTAATTTACCTAGTTAAAAGAGCCTAAATGTCAACTACTTATAACCTTTTACAAAATATTGCTTTTCTCAATGCTGGGCCGTTAATTGTTGAGGAGTTCTCCTGGTACTTCACCATCAGCTCTACTTCACCATATGCATTGTGACGAACATAAAGTGGTTAACATCCATATTCAAGTAATCGAATCGCAATCCACGAAATACTTATTATTGAGTAGGTTCGGCGGCCATCTGTGGTCTTCATCATCAGTTCCACTTCCCCAAATGGTATTTTTTGAGAGCAACTGCACAAGTTACTATAAGAAATACCCAAAACGCCATAGGTGTGCCTATAATATTTGAAGAGTTCCCTCGATTTCTCCAGGATCCCATCATCAGATCCTGACCTGGTGACAATGGGACCAATATCGAAGTATACCCTTTCAAACAAAAAAAGAATTTTCCAAATCGGTTCAGCCGTCTTCGAGTAATCGATGACAAACAATAAAAAAAAAATATACGCGTCGAATTGATAACCTCCTCTTTTTGTCGTCGGTTGAAAAGCTTACAACATTGGTATAATTCATGAGGTGAAGGCTACTTGTTAATCGAGAAATAATTTGCTTTGGATGGACCTTATTGGATTAATTCAACTAAAAGTAATAGCTTTCTTTCGCATCTATCATCATATTAATGGGTAGATAATATAGTATTCATTTCGATAGTCATAACGTGCTTACCTAGGCACAGGTCGTGGTATATAATGGTCACCCATCACCATACGAACCTTATCAAGATCCCCTTGAAGATTGACACGTTTAGTTGTTATGCAAGTTTCTTTACTGTTTAAAGGCTAGAAATAGCTTATAACGACTATTACAATCATATAATTTACTAAGAATCTCATCACACGACCTACAATGAACACGATCTTCATAAAAGCAGCTGCCAACAGCTTTTTGCTAAAACAGATAATGGAGCGATGTGTGCCTTTAGAATAGTCGTTGATGCGTAAAAGATATAAAAAAGATCTACATCTCAAAGGCGTTACATTATTTTCATTAGGGTACCGAAATTGGCAATTTTTGTTGTAATATTTACGAGCACGGGAATCATTTCTACTTACTGTTCATTTTCATAAATTTAAAATATTACTGGATACTTTTCTTTTCTGGGGAAGTCGTGGCTAAATAATAACAGCCACAGGTCGAACTTAAAAATCTATCGAGAAACGGGCCAAGAAAATCATTGGCTATTCACTGGTCGAATCAAAGCTTGAACATCGACGACGAGTTGCAAGTCTATCGGTTTTCCATCGGTTACATTTCGGGGAGTGTGCGATAGAATTACACAATCTAATACCGCCAAGCCCGTTCCATCATCGGACTCCAAGACAAACGGCGATGCGCCATCGTTACATGGTGGACATCCCACCCATACGCACAAAACGTTTTGGGAATACTTTCATTGTGCGTACGGCTAAGGAGTGGAATTCCCTGCCGGATTCTGTGTTTCCTAATCGCTATAACCTGGGAGTCTTTAAGTCAAGAGTTAATATGTTACTTCTAGGCAAGCGTGCTCCATCTTCGACCACATCATCACTTACCATCAGGTGAGATGGTGGCGAGCCTATTCTGAATAAAAAAACAAAAGCAATGTTTTCGAGGTCAAAAATGTGCATGAATCAAGCATTGACGGGACCCAACAGGGCCATTGCCTGCTATAGTTGTAGAAATGTTCGAACGAGATATCCTGGAACGGAAAAAGCAACTGAAGGAAAAGGATGAATTTTAGTCAGTAGAATCCTGACACCTTTTCGCTATACCCAAAGCGGGCGGACTCATTAAATATGATTATCCCACCTAAAGAAAAAGTTATTCTCGAAAACGCCCACCGGTCACCACTCCCTAGCGTATTCGAACTATATCTTCACTAGGTGTGCGCGCGACTACATCCGCGCGGAATAGTGACTTTCGGCAGCATTTTTAATTTTTCAGACCAATTATTTAAAAAAATAATTTGTTTACAATATTTTCTAATCAAAAGTCTAAAAATAAATTTCATGCTTCAAGCTTTAAAAATGACGTAATTTCCATACATACTTTCATCCCTTATTTTAATCCCTTACAGCCCTTTTTTCGCATTAAAAAGCAACCTATGTGCTTTCCCAGGCTATAGACTATGTCCGTACCAAATTTCATTTAAATCGGTTCAGTAGTTTAGGCGTGATTGCGTAACACACAGACAGACAGAGTTACTTTCGCATTTATAATATTAATAAGGAATTTATGTTATGCTTACGTTGAAAAACAGATTTTCTTGACATCTTATCCATGAACTAATCAACTTGAACAAGTCCTAGAGGATGTTTTGGAATTGTGGACAAATGGAACATTTGGAAAACTAGAAGCGCCGAAGTTTGTCCCAGTCTTATGATCCTTGGTAAAAGGTTCAAAAGTTGTAATTAAAACTATTTTAAAATATTTAATACACGTTACGTAGGTTTATTTACTAAAATCAAATGTAATGCTTATTGGTACAAAACAAAAAAGTATCAATGTAGTAATTATTATCTCAAATATATTTATTTCAGTAACAAAATCATCACAAATCAAATAGCAATTCGAACTGTACTGAATTATTGTTATTTAATAAAATAAAAAATAAAATATTTTTATTTCAGACATATTGGGTCCATACATTTTCAATTTCATCAATTTTCCGTCATCACACACATGTCACATCGAATCTAATTAATTAATTAATTATTATTATTTGGAGAAAAAATAACGCATAAATAATATTCTTTGCTGGTGCATTTATTGCAAACATTTTTTTTTTGCACAGATGATTTGAGCATTTTAACTTTACTTTGCACCATGTACCAAGGTTTTCTTGTCTCTCTGGTATCTGTTCCGGAATTGCTATGGGAATGCTTGTTTACTAGTGGCAACATACTTTACCCCTAATACTTTTTCTAATTGCAGTATAAAGTCTCTGCGTTTAATTTTGCTATCTTTGATTATTTTGTACATTTATACCGGGGTTTTGATTATTTGTACCGGCAAAATTTAACAAATTATAAAATTAATGAACTGACCAACGTCTTGGAGTACATGTACGACTCATTTGATCTACGACATCTACTCCATATTTTGAGCTGTTGTCGAATAACACCGTCTCAGGTTTTTTCTTTGAAGTAGACTGTAGAGTCTCGTTTGGACAGAGATCTCTAACAATATTTTGGCATCTATACCTACCTATAACCGGTTTCAGTTACTGTCCAGGTTCTAACATCAGGACAAACAAGTGTTCTACTGGTGTTATCTGAAATTAACTGATTTGTATGATGATCACATCACTCTGAGGGTTTGTGAATGGTGTAGATAATCCTCTACCTGCGGACGACTGGCCACAACGGGCTTCTTCTCCGTCTTTGACATCGCCCTCGACCTTGTGCCTCATTTACAGGGCTCATCAAACTCGTTGATAAAATACAAAGAAAATTAGCTACACTGCTACAAATATACCGCAGTATAGTGTTACTGGGATGCAAATAATAAAGATACCTTGTGGTATTTCAATTCGAGTAGCTCTCTTCAGATTTCATCACATGAAGAACTGAAACTACTTCACAATATGTAATTATCGTCAGAGGATTTCAAAGGTTCACCAACCGATTCGTCCCCCGAAATATCGTTTAAAGAAGCTATAATTTCGTGTTGATTCATTATTTTATGACGTTGAGTAGAACTAAAAATAACACGTAAGTTGCACCGTTATAAAAATCAAAACATGTGCTCTTTACAAACAGCAATGGACAGATGATTATTAGAAACAATATTCAATTGTTTATTGGCCCAGGCATCACTCATTTCACCCTGCAACTTCCCAGAACGCCAACCATACATCATTATATGTATCATCTATGCATACATCGGATTGTTTTCTAAAACAATAACGGGACAAAAATGACCCAGCTGCTAGGTAAATCGTATTTTCTTCACAATTTTTTCATGATAAATTATTAAAACCATTTTAAATCTGTTAAATATGTAAAATAAATAAAAGTCAAAAAGTTTAAATCTATCTAAATTAAAAAGTTAGAGACAATCAAACAAACAAAGCACTTTAATAACATATTTGTGTTCTTCTTTCTTGCGAAAACCAGCACTTATGAATCATTTTTATAACCATTAATAAAATATATTAAGGACAAAAAAACCAATATTGTTAGTACATGCACTGTCTGGTAATTTGAGTATTTCATGCAGCTTACCCAAATGTGTTTGCTTTGGTACCTATTAAACCTTTAATTTTATTAGAAGTTAGATGTGACAATTTTCCAACTCTCCAATACCTACTTGCACCAATCAGATTTATTTTTTTACGTTCAGGAATAAATCCGTTCTTGGCGAACATCTACTAACTATGAACCAACTTCCAGCCAAATTTCATGTATATACGTAAAGCGGTTTTTGATATTTCGTGGCGAGTGAGTGAGTGACTTTCCGCTTTTAATTTAATTATACATCATGTAGGTACAAATCTACTTATTAGTTTCAGTATTTAAGTGGAACTGTATTGTAAAGGCATCTATCTACATAGATATTTATATTCGATAGTCAATTCTTGAAGTTGAGTTTACACGAGCCTCTGTACTAGCTCCAGCCTAACGCTTGCACAAGCTATAATAAGAGGCCACTTTTGAAATTATGTTCAGTCGCACACACGAATATTTTTAGACTTATCCTTAATTGTAAGGGTCAACCTTCAATCATGCAAATGCAGCTGTATTTGGCTTGAAAGACGGATACCATCTAGTAAACATTTTGACGGGTGTTATGTTAAAAAAAACCGGTCAAGTGCGTGTCGGGCCACGCGCAGTGTAGGGTTCCGTAGTTTTTATAACAGGTAAGTGCGTGTCGTATTCGCTGACTAATCGTTTCGTACCATGCTCTAACTAAAAGCCAAACATGACTACCTAACTAATTTGACTTCCTATACAAATCCTCACCTGATCCGACAATTTTGCACGGAAAGTTTTTTTTTTTTTTAGAGATTTGTATAAAACTTGTCATAGCTGGTGTTTTGAATTTAAATACGGGCACAGAGCTACACTACTCAGTACTCAATCGTCACAAGAAGCTAGCACGGTAGAACTGGCGCTTAGCGCCATCTATCGACATTTCTACAGAGTTGTTCGAAATTTTCGAGTCAAATACAATTGGTCGACTATTACTCGTAAACTTGTAAAGCCCACTTATGTGTGATAGTTTTCCTTTAAATTTCGTTATATATAGGTACTACTGCCGTGACATTTAGATTTCTAACTACAACCGTTTAGTTGATAGAGGGGGAGGACACTTGACTCTAACGAAAATTGGTACTTTAAAGCTTGATAAGTCACGAACGGTTTACTTAATCAAAAAACGGTCTTAGCAAACCCCTAATATTTTTGAAACACCTATCCAACGATATCCCACACTATGGGAAGAACGAAAAAAAAAATTATCATCCCACTTTACATGTATGGGAGGTACCCTAAATAATTATTTTTTTCAAAATTTTAGTTACCACTTTTTTGGCGTCATTAACGCGTATACTCACGCTAAAGTACAACTTTCTAGTACCAATATTTTTTGAGCTAAACCGCGGACAGACGGACAGACAGACGGACATGGCGAAACTATAAGGGTTCCTTGTTGACTACGGAACCCTAAAAAAAATGAGGGGGTGACCCATTCTGACTAACAGACCATACAAAAAATGTTTGCAATGTTTCATCAGCCCCACTTGAATCTGTCCGTTTGTCTCCTGAAAAGAGCACCAGGGTCTTAAACGGACATGGTTATTATATGACTTGACCGATACAGATTAAAGGGACTTCAAAAAAAAACTTGAACCTTTCAAGTTTGGTTTGGTCTATTTAGCTAGAAGACACTTTATCTTGCATAATTTTACAAAAAAAAAAAAATTACGTGTAAAAGTGTAATTTAAAACTAATTCGCTAAATACTAGGCATTTATCAATTCAACTCGCGGCCAGCGCTGGCTGAATGTAAACATACCTTTACATTATTGACATCACGTACCGCCAGCCTCAAGTAAGTCGAGACTACTCCGACATTGTCACAGGATTCTCGCATGAAGCGCCTGATTTGACAAAGTGACATGATTCGCGTTTGTGCGGTGAGGAGCGTAGCAAGTCTCAAGAGAATTGTGCTGTAAATCTAAGGTCTGAAGTATAGTGTACATACAAATGTAGTAGTGGTATTTGTGTTTTAAAAGACAATTATAAAAGTATTTTTTATAGGTACTTAATATATTTCGACGCTCCCAAGCAATAATTCGGTAATCGAAAAATGAAAATTTTACATGAGAAAAGACTTCAAATATGTTTTCAATGAGTAGGACTACTGAAGTCATTAATGTATTAAATGAAAGCTATTTTTTTTTGCATAATGTAACTGTGTCATTGATATAAAATTCCTTTTATTCAAACCCCAATTAATTAAGAAAAAGAAAATACCTAAACTTATATACATTAAATATCATGTGTGTGTGTCATTAGTAAAAATCTGAAAATAATTACTAAGGTGTAGTCCAGTCCATAGATGCCACGACCTTGCCCTTCATCCCCCTTTTACTACCGGTCTACATCCACACTTGGTCGATATACCGTCTTGTCGTACTAAGCACTTTTCTTCAACATTCATTGTACGCACAGCCAAGGTGTGGAACTCTCTGCCGGCTTCTGTGTTCCCTGCCACATATGACCCGTCAGCCTTTAAAGCAAGAGTGAATAGGCATTTTCTGGGCTCGCTCGTTCGATCGTAGACCTCATCTTACACTTACCATCAGGTGTAATGGAGGTCAAGAGCGGGCTACTTCGTAATTTAAAAAAAAAAATGACGTAACAGCATAAACCCCGTAATGTCACTTTACCGAGTTCTTGCTTGGGGGTATCGATTTGTGTTTACCTTAAACACAACCAACTTATAACGTTTTTCACTTCTGGGATACAGGCCTCTTTTCTATATGAAGGAATGGGCTGTAAATTGTAATTCACCACGCAGGCCCAATGCAGAATGTCAAATGTCTTCAGATTTTTCAGTTCTAGAACATTCCAGTTTCCTGACGATGTTTTCCTTGACGGTTTTGAGAGGAGTGGTGATGATGAAATGGACACTAAGTAAATGAGCCTGCCTGGGTTGGAACCCGCAATCTACAACTCGTAAATTGTGCCTGTAACCACTGGGCAAACTCCAATCTACCTAGATAAATCTACAATATATCTATTTCTAATATTACAGATGCGAAAGTTTCCCACACTGCCTGCTTCGAACTGAACCGATTTGGTGAAATGTGACATAGAAATAGTTATGAAATAAATTAACTCTTTAGGAGCTAAAAGTGAATAAAAAATCGTGCGATTAAGGTTTATGCATTTTGAGGTATATACAACGTGTAATTTAAAGGGTATATACATACCAAGTACACGGCTTCTTTGGATGATAATAAACGATATGGCAATGGTTTTCTAATCCTATGTGTACATGTGTGGAACTTGTTAGAAATTTCAATACATTGATACCAGAGACCGAATATTTCAAATTAAGAAGAACGAAGAGAATTATCGTTTTATTGGCAAGTGACGTGGAAAGTGATGACCCTCATAGTGATGTGACACGTTTGTTATTATTGGTATTTAAGAAACATACGAAATCAACTATTTGGGGTCAATTCTGTGAGTCACTTATTTTGAGCTGAAACTTTGCATAGAGACTCCAGATGTTGTCTTCAGTCCTTTTGGATAGATATGGGGTTTCCGTTACACGTTGTATTTATGTACATCAAAATGGTGGACCGGATCGATAATTATCCCCTAACCAATTTCGGCCACGGCAGCCAATCTTATCATTGATTAACCACCTACGCATGAGATATTATAATATAATGCATAAGCATGTGTGCAGGTACAGGTGCACTCTCTGTTCCTTTACTCTCATTGCCCGATGGACCGGCAATCCGATACGACCGGAGAGAGATTAGGTGCAGGACCATTGGCTTAACGTGTTTTCCGAGGCATGGGAGTAACACACCGCCAACTACCAAACTCCGGGATACTACTGAGAAATTTCTACACGAATAACCGAGTAGCACATTTTGCCCGACCCGGAAATTGACTTAACGAAGTCGAGGGCACCAACCAGTACCATCCAAAGGTTGTCTGTAAGAGATTGCCCTGTACGATAAGACCGCACATTGTACACTAGTTTTATTATTTGTAATCCATACTAATATTATAAATGCGAAAGTAACTTTGTCTGTCTGTGTGTTACCTTTTCACGCCTAAACCACTAAACCGATTTAGATTAAATTTGGCATGGGAATAGTTTAGGATCCTGGGAAGGACATAGAATAGGTTTTATCCCGGAATTCCTACGGGATCGGGACGGGAATAAACCTCCCACACGAACGAAGTTGCGGGCAAAAGCTAGTCATAAATATATACAACGTGTAACGGAAACCCCATATCTATTCTAAAGGACTGAAGACAACATCTGGTATGGAGTCTCTATGCAAAGTTTAAGCTCAAAATAAGTGACTCACAGAATTGACCCCAAATTATTGGTTTCATATGTTTCTTGAATACCAATAATAACAAACGTGCCACAGCACTATGAGGGTTATGACTTTCCACGTCACTTGCCAATAAAATGATAATTCTCTTCGTTCTTCTTAATTTGAAAAATTCGGTCTCTGGTATCAATGTATTGAAATTTCTAATAAGTTCCACACATGTACAAAACCCTTGCAATATCGTTTGTTATCATCCAAAGAAGCCGTGCAGTCGGTATGTATATACCTTTTAAATTACACGTTGTATATAGTGAGGTGTACAATAAAGTATATAATAAATAATACAGCAAAGACATAGCCGTATAAAGTCCGAATCTATCAAATCCTTTGAAGATAGAAATAAGATAACCACGAGCCACTCAAAAGCTAACACCTCAGCGGTGGCAAGCGTGCTACGTTGTCAAAGTAGACACTCGACAGTCGATACGTGCAGACAAGTAACACGACTCATCGGCTGCTTCCCGTTTCGTTACTTTGTGTTAAGAGTACAAAGAATAGTCATGACTTCTATTTTAGTAATGTAATGTATGTTCTAATATGTATAATAGTAATGTTATCGTTTTAGACCAAACTTCAGTAAGTTACTAGCAGTGCTCGCGATTTCGTTCGCGTAGGAGATTTTTTCCATGTAAATCACGGCCACGCCTTTATGTTGCCTAATAATTTCATCTATTTTCAAGTGAATGCCTCATTAAATCAGTTTACCTATTTAAGAGATTAACCATGAAAAACAGAAAGAAAAGTCAAAACCAATTAATAAGACAAACAGACAAAAAACTTTACAAGTTTGGTTTGCTAATATCGTGTAAATAACTATAAATATATAGAAGATATATCAATATAGATTTCAGTCTTCAATACTCCTAATTTTACATGTTGGGAATTTGTTATTAAAAATAACCAACCTATTAACTGGTAAATATGACTCCCTATGCGGTCAACAATACTATAATATAGTACTGTAAGTAAAAATATTGATATTTTTACTTAAACTAAATGAATTCTAAGTGAATAATGTGAATTCGCCTGGAAATTTCACATTATATTCACATATCTTTCAGATTATTATTATAATCTATCTTTATGACAATTTTCATCCAGCTCAGTTCAGTCATTATGACACGTTTGAGTAACAAATATCCATGGGATGTATGGAAGTTTACATACATTTAAACCTTTATGATATTGTTGTGTGGAAACTTTACGGAGGTTTATTTATTTCGACACGGTGGTAAATAAAGAAAGTGTCGAAGCGGGAAGTGGCCATCGGATTGTACGTGGTGGAAGAAACTCTACTATGAAGACGATTTCCCAAACTAGATTTTGAAGGTTGTAATATTGGTATAAAAGTACCTTTATTTCCCAGTTTGTGTCAGATAGGGTCTGGAAGAATATACATGCTAAGAGGGATGTATGAACTAATGGCGGTGTTAAGCTTTTAGGTATCGCTGGCAATGCACACATGACAATCATATTCAGCGTATAGCGGCTTAGACATAGTCCTCTTCTCCAATAGAGGGACTGGGCCGTATTCCACCTCGAGGACCTAGTATGGGTTAGGTGGGCGTCGCAAGTCTTCGGATTTCTCGGTCCTAGAATGCCGTTTTCTTCGCAAAATTTTCATTCAGTTTCTTTTTTTTTTTGAGAGCAATACGTACCCGTTGGAATTATTCAAGTCAAAGGTGAGTGGTTAGGTAAGCGTGCTTTATCTTCGACCACGGTACATCATGGCTTACCATTAGGGGAGATGGTGGTCAAACTTGAGCCTATAATCGATGAAAAGTTGGTTCAAACTACAGAAATCTTGATATTGCTTTATTTGTGTGGTTCAAACACAGCAGAAAATTACTTTGTATAATGAGAAATATTTATTTTGTAAATTGTTTAGAAATAACACTTTTACACGTCATGTTTTTTGCGTGTTAAGTTTAGTTTAGCTAGATGAGGTTGGTCTCCGAGAAGAAACACCGAAACAAACACTGAGTAATTTCTCTTCTAAGGCTGCGTTTCCACCAGAGATGTGCGAGGATGCGTAGCGAGGGATGTGTTTGTAAAGAACCAATAGAATCGCTTCATTTATCTCGCCTCGGTCAGCACAGCTCTGGTGGAAACGGCTCAGCGGAGCTAGATTTTTGCGCATACAAAACATGCGAGGGATGTGTGCGAGGGATGTGTGCGAGAGATGTGTTGCGAGGGATGTGTTGCGAGGTTTGCGCATCCTCGCACCACACATTAATGCGCATTTTCACAGCTCCACTACACATCCTCGTAGGCACATTTTCATCGCACAGCTTTGGTGGAAACACCCACACATTTTCATAGCACAGCTAGACATCCTCGCACGACACATTTCCATCGCACATCTCTGGTGGAAACGCACCCTAAATCTGTAATTTTCAAAATTACACAAACTAATGTGCTTGCCTGTGTTTGTACCCACGATCTAAAACTCGTTAATCGTGCATGTAAGCACTGCGCCGCCACAGCTTGCATGAGACGATAAATGCAAAGATGTAGTAGAACAGTCTTATGATAACTTATATACTAACATACTTAATAAATAAATGATTTTTTGTAAGTACCCACCTGGTTAAAAAAATAAAATAATAATAAAATTTAAAAAAAGTATGAATAATATGAGGTAAAAGACTTCATGTTATACATATTTTTAACTATTTTAATAATACAAACAATGAAAGAGTATGTTAGTATTAAATAGTTGTAAATCTTTCAATCCCTTTGATCCGTTATTCAGCAATTTTGAAGAAAAGCTTTTAAAAAAATTACGAATTAACGTAACAAAACGTTTTCTTAGAATATTCACGTTGCTCTTAAGGGGTGAGCTCATTGTTATTCATAAGTTTCAACAGTCGGGACTTGAAACGTCGAGTCAGCAATCTTTAGCAGCCAATTATGAAAAGTGTAATTGATAAAATCTCATTTTTTATCACTTATAGTTGTAGGAATGGTGAAAGATGGAATTATTCATCACCTAACTACTTAACTTTTTTCCCTTCTAAATTGGAATCGACTTCTAGTCTAACTGAATGCAGCTATCTGGTCTCACAACCCAGTATGATTTATTTATTCAAAAAACACAATACAAGCTCACAGTCAAACCAAAACGCTTATATGTTAACAATTAATTATTTAGACATAAGGGAAAAAAAAATTAACTATTGTAGGTAAGTGACTGTCATAGTTACATAACTAATAATACAAATCGAAGAAAAAAAATGTATACATGTCAAGTTATTAAGTTCAATACAAATAAAATCAATATATATGTAAGACAAGAAGTATACATGTCAAGTTATAAAATTATATATATAGTATATGGGTAGCACGCACAAAAATCTTAATAATAAGGCAATAGAAATGCTATCTACTGTATTTTAATACTGGGATGCGTGTCGTCGGTTCGCAGCTACCACCACATAAACAAACAATAGATACACACTATCGCCTACACATGCATTTTGCATTATTACAACAAAATTAAACTTTTAGCGATAACATTACGCAATATTTTCTAAAAACGCATAATCTCAGGTGGCGTAACGTGTGCGAAAAGCTGAGAAAGAAATCGCGCGCTCACTCTCACTTAGGAATAGTGCAGTGCAAAGCTCGTAATGCTCATATTATTATCGATAATTTTACGTTGAGCGTTAATAGCCAAGGAGTTTCGTAACAATAGATAACAAATTTATTGAAAGTTTTTCATTCTTCGACGCGCTTTTAGACGATTTATTTTAGTAAGTAAGATTTCTGTGGTAGCACGTTGCCCGTTGGCATAACTAGTGTCAGATTTTCTTGCTTCTGACCACCCGACTGTTAAATAAAGAACAAAAGACAGGTGGGATCAAATGGAAAAATCTCGATATTTTACGATGATCATCCATCACCGGACTGACCGACCGAAACCCCCTTCATCCCCCTTCTACTACCGGTCTACTAGACGTACTGCAGGATAACATTCACACTTGGTCGATATACCGTCTTGTCGTACTAAGCGCTTCTCCTCTACATTTATTGTGCGCACAGCCAAGATGTGGCTCTCTGCCGGCTTCTATATTCCCTGCCGCATATGATCCGTCAGCCTTTAAAGCAAGAGTGAACAGGCATCTTCTAGGCTCGCTCGTTCGATCGTAGACCTCATCTTACACTTACCATCAGGTGTGATCGGGGTCAAGAGCGGCCTCATCCATACAAATATTATAAATGCGAAAGTAACTCTGTCTGTCTGTATTTTACCTTTTCACGTCTAAACCGCTAGACCGATTTAGATGAAATTTGGCATGGGAATACTTTAGGACCCTGGAAAGGACATAGGATAGTTTTTATCCCAGAATTCCCACGGGATCGGGAATTACGCGGGAAAAACCTCCCACGCGAACGAAGTCGCGAGCAAAAGCTAGTTGGTAATAAAAAAGAAAAACATGGATTCACTGTTTATTTTTATTTGTATGTAGGTAATTCAAAACAGAAACACATTCAATGGGTCTTATCGCTTTACGCGATAAAAACAAACATTTAATTTGCTTTACCTAGAATTTTTCAGTTTCTTTCGATTTTACAGTAGAATATTCTTTTCGGAATATGCTAACAATGTGAGGGGTTTCAAACGTGGACGTAAGTGGAAATGCCAGGTAGGGGCGTCCTTGAAGAATACACTAGCTGTGCCCTCGGCTCCGTTCTTGTGGAAACTAGAATGTGTTTTTGGAATGAGATTGTAGGACTTGCACAATGAAAATGTAATACAGAACTTAAAGTTTTTTGGAAAAAGATCAATAGCAGTAAAAGTAGAGAATTCTCTTTGCACGTATAGCCTTATAGAAGCCTGGTATAAATCTATCTATCTATACTTCTATACCAGGCGCGTGCATAGGATTATGACAGGGCATGCGGCAGAGTAAAAACACACAAAAACTTCTTCTTTTATAGATTTTTAGCATAGCCACAGCCACGCATCGCCACCATGCTACGATGCGTGGCTGTGGCTATGCTATAAATCTATAAAAGAAGAAGTTTTTGTGTGTTTTTACTCCGCCGCATGCCCTGTCATAATCCTATGCACGCCCCTGTTCTATACTATACTTTACTATATACTATATCCATACTTCCATATCCACTTATACTAATATTATAAATGCGAAAGTTACTTTGTCGATCACCATTTCACGCCTAAGCCGCTAAACCGATTTAGATGAAATTTGGCATAGGAATAGTTTAGGACCCTGTGAAGGACATAGGATAGTTTTTATCCCAGAATTCCCACGGGATCAGAATTCACGCGGGAAAACCCTCCCAAGCAAACGAAGACGCGAGCAAAAGCTAGTAATAATATAAATGCGAAAGTTTGTGAGGATGTATGTATATCTGTTGCTCTTTCACGCAAAAACTATTGAATAGATCTAAATGAAATTTGGTAATTAGACAGTTGATATCCTAGAATAACACATAAGCTACATTTTATCCCGGATTTCCCACCGTGGATTTATTCTGCGGGAAAGAACTCCCACACGAACGAAGTTGCGGGCAAAAGCTAGTATTTAAATGTATCGGACTCATGAAATAATGGTTGTATTTATTACTAGCACTTTGCTCACCATTCGTCCACGTGGATTTCAATATAATTGCCCAACACTCACAAATAACTTTACTAATTTCAACAAATAACCAGGTATCAGATATAATATCCTGGGACTAAATTGGCTCCAAATATGTTCTACTTTAACTCCTTACCAGGAATGTATCGTATTTCTAATCATTCTGTATAATATATGATACACTAACGACCCGCCCCAGCTTCGCACGGGTGCAATGTACTAATGTGTGTACAAACATTGAGCAGCAAGAGCGCGGCAGCAACACGCGGCATTTCTTGGACGCATTTCTGCCGCGCTCTAGTTAGGACAAAGCCGACTAATGTTTGGTCGGCAGTCGTCTAAACACAGGGCGGCGCACTGTGGAAAATCGTAGAACAACTGCTGATTAAAAATGGTTTTTGTCAATGTCGCTACAGCCATGCTTTTTTTTATTTTAATCAATAGTTTAAGGACCAAACTAGACTATAATATCAAAAAATTATACATATTATATGAAATGATTTTTTTACAACACCACAAACTTTATAGTTTTGACGGACGTCCATGTTAAGCCCGTTTTTTTCATCACTTTCAAATTGATTTTATTGTTATACGTTACAGGAAAAGGCATAATGTGTTATATATTTATGGAAACCTCGTCTTTTGAAGAATATGAAACAACTAATATGTATTTAATATTATGTTAACATTTACCTTAAAATAATTGCAAAATAATATATGGTGAAAAAAAAGTTTTTTTAAAGTTCATCGAGACTTTTGACAGTTGCCCACGTTTACCCCTGCTTTACATTTAATGTTGATTTGTAGCCTAGCTATCCATTAACATAACCAGATAAAAAAAAGCTGCGGAAATTTGCGGTTTTCGGAGTAATTAGTAAAAATGTGATAAAAGTCAGAAAACGGAACACCGCTCGCTATCTATTGCGGTTTGATATGTTGGTGTTTACATCAATAGTTTGCGATAAGTTTTGTAATTTATCATTGATATTAGGGCGTTTATCTTTTTTTGCACTCATTTTGCGTGTGAAAATATTAATCAACAAGATGCACACTACCCTCATATTTCATATAGTATATAAACTGTTGTTTCATTTCATTGTAAATAACAGAATAGTGGTGAATTAACAGAAGTGTAATTGTTACGAATACAATATAACTAACTACGTGTTTTGTTGACTCTTCAAAATGTCTACTTTCAAGTGTTCTAAACGTGAAATAATACTTTCGTATATCGAAGGAGGAAAATCATTAGAAGCATTATCAACAGTTTTAAAAGAAAATTATGATGTATCTGAAGACAACTTATGTTTCATCCTCAGTGATTTTCAAAGACATATTATTCCCGCTTTTAATAAACGATGGACAGAAGCTTCGCGGAAAAAGGATAGTTTTTTAACGAAAAACAGTAATTGGTTAGAATCAGAATATTCAGTAACTTTACCGAACACTGAAGACGTTACAACCGTCTCCACACCATCTACTTCTTCTGGAAAACGTGGGAGACCGTGCGTATCTTATCCAGACTTGTCAGAATCCAGTAAAAGAAGAAAAAATACAATGTTACTTAATGAATATGGATTTGAACACGTCTATAATGCATATCTTCAAGGGTTACGTTTGATAGGAGAAGGAACAGAAGCTAAACTTGTGGAAACATTAAGGTTTGCTGAAACTGAAAATAAGACCTTATTCTCGATTCTCATAGAAGAAGCAAGGCAGACAAAAATGTTAACGGATGAAGAGGCATTGAGCGTATTTATTGACTTGGATTTAACGAAAGCACAGTATTTGTACTTGAGAAATTTAACGAACGAACGAAAATGTTTTGTGTATCCACCATATTACAAAGTGCAAGAAGTTAAAACTACTTGCTATCCACCATCTTCAGCTATAGAAATTACAGACACAAGTGCAAAAATATTAAGACTTCAAGATTTATTAGATCACACTGCAGCTAGAATATTGAACATAGATTCAGTGTATAGGAATGGATTGAATAACTTACTTCTATACAGTAAATGGGGCTGTGATGGCTCATCCGGTCAAAGCTAGCACAAAGAGAAACTGCCTGAAGAGTCTGAACTAATTTCTGATGCAAATTTATTTATCACTTCTTTGGTGCCTATTAAGTTAATTAACGAGCTAACAGGTGATGTTGTCTGGCAAAATCCGGTACCGTCATCTGTTCGTTTTTGCCGGCCTATATTAATATAATTTTGCAAAGAAACTCCCGAGAAAACTAAAGCTGTTGTGGATGAAATAAAAGGTCAAATAAATTCTTTGGGTCCATCATTAATTAACAAAGAAGGTGAGGGAGTGCAAGTGAAGCATGATCTCTTTCTTACAATGATAGATGGCAAAGTAGCTCAGGTATTAACAGATACGCCTTCAGGTTCCACATGTACAATATATGGAGCTACTCCACGCCAAATGAGCGATTTGACTAAAGTGACTGCTAGGCCTGAAAATGAAGATTCTTATCAATACGGACTGTCTACTTTGCACGCCTAGATTCGTTGTATGGAAATTATTTTACATATTTCCTATAATCTGTCTTTCCAAACATGGTCAGCCACAAGCGAAGAAAAGAAACGACTAAAGCAAGAGAAGAAAACCCTGGTACAAAAAATCGTCGACAAAACAAGACAAGTAAGTGGTAATTCTAATGACGGTAATACTGCCAGAAGATTTTTTCACAATGCAAGCTGCTCTGCTGAAATTACAGGAGTGGATATAAATTTGATTAAACGACTTCACATAATTCTGCAAGCTCTTTCATCGGGTGTAATGATAAATGCTGAAAAATTTGGCAGTTATGCTCTAAAGACTGCCAGGATCTATGTGAGCAATTATGACTGGTACTACATGCCATCTTCAGTTCACAAAATTTTGATTCATGGAGAAATTGTCATAAAGCATTTTGCAATACTTCCTATTGGTCAACTTTCGGAAGATGCACAAGAATCTAGTAATAAGGATTATAAAAAATTTCGTCTACATCATGCTAGAAAATGCTCAAGATCCGCTACAAACGAGGATGTATTTCATACTCTTCTTTATACTTCAGATCCTTACATAACCAGCATTAGAAAACCATATACTAAAAACGTGAAGGAACTTGATGAAGACACCTTAGATCTTTTGAAAGTGAACGAATTAATTTTAGATCCCGAAGTTCATCAAGTATAAATAACATAAAATTTAGTAAACATTACAATTAATTAATAATTAATCTGTGTTCGATTTTAACCACAACATTTTTTTTCTTTTTTTTATGTTTTTATTATTTAAATTGATTTGTATTTTGATGTACTGTATGATATTTGGTTTTTGTAAACATTAAAATAATAGTATTCATTGTTAAAAAATAAATATTGGACATTTTTGATAATTTTGAATTTGTTTTATTTTTTAATGTATTGGTTGGTTTGGTTTAAATCCAGTCATAAAAAGTTACATTCCATTTGAAGCCATATACACTATTCTATATTTGTGCAAAATTTTAGAACATAATATCCAGAAATAAAAAAGTTATTGATTTTTAATCAGAAACAGACCTTTATTTTCCATAGTGCGGCGGCGCGCGGCAGCCGCGCTCGATTGCCGCTCGATGTTTGGACACACCTTTATAATATGCATGTATTATACATATTAACTATCCTCTTGGATCACTTTATCTAGTGCTGAAAAATGCATTAAAAACCGTTGCATATTTTAAAAGATGTAAGTGTAGAGACAGCTGGAGTGACTTTGTTTTAATATGTAGACTATGTCTTTGCGTAGGATGTGTCTGTGCATCTATAAGTTAAGTTTTTACCCATGGTTTTTACACAGACCAGCGGTGAGCGGATGGGTTGCGGGAATGTTATAACGAGACCCGGAATGCAAGGGCAACTGAAGGAGCAGGGTGGATTTTTAGTAGAAGTCTGACACTCCCTTCCACTCCACCTACAGCGAGAGTAGTCATTTGATGATTTCCCAAAAAAAAAGCGGCGAGCGGGCTCAGGTCTTTCATACTCTCTTCCGTGGGACCTCTACCCTGGCTGCTTAGTTAGTTATTGTTAGCAACATATTATAGGTCATCCTCGGGTTACCAGTATAAGCTTAGTAGTTACGGGTGAACGCGCCTACTAAAAAGTATATAGCAAACACAGAGCTCATGTGAATAGTTCCTGGTCTAAAGGACAGAAGGCGCCGCTTCTTGCTGAGGAGCTCGTAGGTAAATAACAACAGCCGCTCGGGTCGATTTGCAAGGTCAAGGTCAAGGTCGGTCTGCGGATAGAATCACCTGAAAAGCATTGGCAAGTCTTGGCCAGTCATTTGTACATCTTTTACAGTCGTTACACGTCGTCATGATTAGTCAGAAGCTAAGCTGGTTTTGGCAAGAGGTATCGTGTTTTCCAATAGATTCCAAATAGGCAGTCGCTTCATGTAAAATCATTTGCACTCAACTGCTCCGATTATCCTGGAAACTGACGCCAACATAGTTGGGAAGAGTCAGTCAGTTAGTCAGGACACCTCGGCGGTCTAAATTGGATTAAATGATATCTCATTTCATTTTTATCTGACCGACTTAAGTTAACGTGGTGAGATTTAAATTGTATGTAGAACTGCCACGATAAAACCTATCGTTAGATTTGCATTAAGTGGCCACATATTGAACATTTACTTATTTACATTCTCGTCCTTGTTTCGTCCTTATTAGGATTACACAAATGTACCTAAGTGTGTATAGACCGTCAGACAATCTAACGTTTTTCAACCAACGTATGCAACCCTAAAAATGATTTCTATTCGATAATTTCGTTTATATCGTCTATTTCGATGAAACCGTCAATCTTTTTGGTCAGATTAATATAGACGAGGCCGGTGATCCCTATCTGACTACCCTAAGAAGAAACACTGAAAAGATCTCAGTGGTCAGACTCTTTTAAAGTCCACACAATTCATACTGACTACATACAAATGCCGAACAACTTGCAATCTCCCCATTTAAACGCTCTCGCCAATAAGTAAGTGTCCCTAGATTCCATTCTATATCTGTCAGGGACCTAATGAAAATTGTTTTTAAAGTCAATCCATTATCCGTAGCCCGACTGAGAAGATTCGAACTGGGATGTCGCTATCTGCTCGGTAATATATCATCGTAAGATAGCTTGGCGACTCACTGGGGTCGCTCGGGTTTGTAAGACAGAATAAAGGAGGTTTTAAAGGAAATGTTTATTGAGAAGCTTGTATATTTCCTTTTCTTGTTTATGTTATCCAACCGTCCCAGAGGAGGGTTAATGCTTAACGAGCGTATGTAACTATGTATTTATATATCTATAGCCACTCACTCGTTCCATCGTAGACCTCATCTGTCGCTTACCATCAGGCGAGATTCAAGTCAAGGGTGGGTTCATCCCGAATAAAAAAAATAAAAAAACCCTACCCGTAGCCTCCATGCAGTGAAGTGGCCCAGAGGTTATACGCATGACTTACGAGTCAGTCGTGGGCTCGAACCCGGTCTGACACATTTCTTTGTGTAATTTTCATCATCACTACTGCTCTTTAAATGTGAAGGAAAACATCAAAAGGAAACCGGCATGGTCTAGGAACGAAAAGAAATGTGACACGCACCAACCAGCTCTGAGCACGTGTGGTGGATTGCGGCCCATTCCTTCTCATAGAGAAAAGAAATGTGACATGCACCAACCAGCTCTGAGCACGTGTGGTGGATTGCTGCCCATTCCTTCTCGTAGAGAAAAGAAATGTAACATGCACCAACCAGCTCTGAGCACGTGTGGTGGATTGCGGTTAGTGTTGCCCAAACGAGAGTCTCGCAAGAGTCTTGCAATTAGCGATTATCCTATAGCTATTTATTAAACGGTAGTTGAGATCTCAGAACAATGTAACAGAGTCTGTTACATTGTTCTGAGATCTCAACTACCGTTATTACTCTTGCGAGACTCTCGTTTGGGCAACACTAATTGCGGTCTATTCCTTCTCATAGAGAAAAGAAATGTAACATACACCAACCAGCTCTGAGCACGTGTGGTGGATTGCGGTCTATTCCTTCTCATAGAGAAAAGAAATGTAACATACACCAACCAGCTCTGAGCACGTGTAGTGGATTGCGACCCATTGCTTCTCATAGAGAAAAGGCCTGTCTCCCATTAGTGCGAATGTTATAGGATGACTATGTAAACTTAATGGCTTAATAGTTTTCAACGACCGAGTCTTCATTAAATTAGCCTTCAGTACCGAAATGACATAACACAATAAAGCTACCGTTAGTGTGAAGTTTTGTTTTGACATAGTCATGTATAGTGTCAAAAGAAAAGGCTTGAGGAGACAATCTGAAAATTGCTACTCACTCTCTCTTATCATTCTTTCATGACTGACGATTGTGATCATCAGCTTTTGCTGCTATAACGATGATTCTCCATCGTTCCTACTCACTAGAATGATGGAAATGAAAATTAGCTCGTATCACAAATAACCTGACTATATTAAATTGATACTACCTACATGTTGCGTTTTTAGTTTAGTAAAAACACTGAATTGATGCTCGAATTAGACTGCTTGAAAAAGTTTCACGGTAAGTACTTTTCAGTCGTTTTAGCCGACTTTCAAAAATTTCTATGTTCTGTATTTAATCTTTTTGTTTTGTTTCTTACTAGCTATAATAATTGGATGTTGCTGCGTTTTGAGACACAGTTTTCATTTATATAGAAGTAAGAATAGCATGCTATAAGTAGGTGATGTAGAGACGTGAGTCTGCCATGGAGTTGCACAATCTAATTCCACCGAGCCCATTCCATCATTGGACTAAAAGACAAACGGCGTTGCGCCATCGTTACATGATCATCATCGTCCATCCCACCAATACGCACTAAAGTTTTTGAGAACGCTTTCATTGTACATACAGCTAAGGAGCAGAAATCCCTGCCGGTGTCTGTGTTTCCTGATAGCTATATCCTGGGGGTCTTTAAGTCAAGAGTGAATAGGTTACTTCTAGGTAAGCGTGCTTCATCATCGACCACATCATCTCACGATGGTGTCAAACGCAAACTATTATCATTAAAAAAATACGTTGGCTAAATGTGTGTGAACACACCGCAAACTCTTTTAAATAAAAAAATGTTTGATAGCATAATTATAATAACAAACGATTCAACAAACAAACCCAATTACTAGAGAAAGTTACTAACTCAGAAGTACTAATACCAGTTTTGAGCTAAATCACTGGATTCCACTGTGATTCAAGCCAGAACTGTTCAACTAACACTGCCTGGAGTATAAATAAAATAAGCTATGTGTATGTTTAATCAGAAATATGTTACAAAGAATCACTTTTTAAAACCTATTTATTACTAGTACTTATTTTGTTTACAAAAATAAACATAATTTAATAACTCCTAAGAAAATTGATTATTAATCAGACACTCAGCGTAAGTAAGCTTTAAATCAAAAGTTGCGTCAGGCGTTTTCTAGGTGCCTTGCATTCTGTTCAATTTTATTGTTTTAACATAAATTTGCCTATAGAACATAGTTTTTTAGTAGCAGCACACGTATAAAATATTATAATCAAAGTAATTCAAGATTTGGAAAATTTACCCGTCATGACGATATTGATAAGTCACAATGCTCGCTTGCTGTGTTGATATTAAAGAAGTAACAGGTAACTTGTAACGAAAAGGTAAGGCGTCTTCTTAAGTTTTCTTCTGCTAACAAAGGTGACTAGGTTAAGTGGTTTGCTAGTTGCACTTCAAGGGTGCGCATAAGTTGTCGTTGTAACCAGAATCGCGCACAGATGATGGCATCTACTGATTTGAAATCTGTCTAACTTTTAATATAACTTAATATACTTAATATAACTTTTAATATAATATGTTGAGTCTTTTGCACAAGATTAATTAATTCATTTTTATTTGTATAAATAAAAATTAATTAGGTAATTAATCTGGTAAACTGTATCTCTCACAAAGGAAAAATGTATTATTTGTATGTATCTAGAATAAGTAGTTTTAGTAACCTTTGTGGAAGAATAACAAATAATAAATAATAGAGTGTTTCAATTGACTCTGTACAAACTATTTCAGGTTTCATGTAGGTTCACTCTAAAAAGAGATTTTATATTTGAATTTATTGTTTGTATCTGAGTGTGTCAATTTTTTTTTTCTTATTCTTTTATATTTTTCTTGTAAATATTAGTACTTATCTTCTTTCTGATTTTTGTGACAAGTTGGATGATAAAATCACAAGAATTAACTTCCTTTATTTATAATTTGTATATTAAAACTATAAAATAGCTATACTTCTCCTCCTTCTATATAGTATTGTCTTGAAAGACTATTGAAAAAAGGAGCTGTAGAATGCGAATACTTATAAAAAATATAAACTTGCGATTAAGTACAGTTTTTTTTTTAATTTAGTGTTGGTTTATTGTAGATCAGAAAAAGTCTTGGTTGTCCAAATTATGGGTGTAACCGATACCTAGTTTTATTTATACTTTGGTTGTTCCACAGGGGGCTCACGTCTAATGGACACACCTATTATAAGTTAGGACCAAAGTTGTTCTTCA
This sequence comes from Tholera decimalis, assembly GCA_943138885.2. Taxonomy (NCBI): domain Eukaryota; kingdom Metazoa; phylum Arthropoda; class Insecta; order Lepidoptera; family Noctuidae; genus Tholera; species Tholera decimalis. The sequence goes on from OW964568.2 coordinate 8,990,185, forward strand.
GTATTATTCAATCATAAATTTATATGCTTTTGGTAGTAAATCTCTAGTGTACATGTGTCGTTAAATCTTGTAGTGTATGTTGCCTAATGGCTAATGCATAGTTATAACTTGAGAGTCTTTAAGTTAAGAGTGAATAGGTAACTTCTGAGAAAGTATGCCCGAGCGTCTACCCATCACCGTTTACCATGAATTGAGACTGATCTAACGAAAACCTAACCTGATAATTTAATCTGTATACTAATATTATGAAGAGGTAAAATTTGTTTGGAAGTTTCTATGTAGAGGCTTATTAGTGATCCAAATCTAAAAAATTTTTCTTTGGTAGTAAGCTGTATTTTTGGGAAGAGAGAGTATATGAATGATGCTCAATCTCTATCAAGCCCAGGTTCGGTCGTGTATGGAGTACTGCTCTCATCTTTGGGATGGATCTTCTCGCTTGCTCTCGTGACCGAAACCAGTAGTGTGCGAGCGAGATAAAGAGTGAGAAGCGCTGAGGTAGTATAGGCCCTTAACATATCGAGATTTCTCTGTGTCTCGGAAATCACGTTAAACTGTTGATCCCGGATGTTATTTGCACATCTTCGACAGTTGATCCCGGATGTTATTTGCACGTCTTTGACATATTTGGGATGGATCTCTTCGCTTGCTCTCGTGACCGAAGCCAGTAGTGTGCGAGCGAGATAAAGAGTGAGAAGCGCTGAGGTAGTATAGGCCCTTAACATATCGAGATTTCTCTGTGTCTCGGAAATCACGTTAAACTGTTGATCCCGGATGTTATTTGCACATCTTTGACAGTTGATCTCGGATGTTATTTGCACATCTTTGTCATATTTGGGATGGATCTTCTCGCTTGCTCTCGTGACCGAAGCCAGTAGTGTGCGAGCGAGATAAAGAGTGAGAAGCGCTGAGGTAGTATAGGCCCTTAACATATCGAGATTTCTCTGTGTCTCGGAAATCACGTTAAACTGTTGATCCCGGATGTTATTTGCACATTTTTGACAGTTGATCCCGGATGTTATTTGCACATCTTTGACATATTTGGGATGGATCTTCTCGCTTGCTCTCGTGACCGAAGCCAGTAGTGTGCGAGCGAGATAAAGAGTGAGAAGCGCTGAGGTAGTATAGGCCCTTAACATATCGAGATTTCTCTGTGTCTCGGAAATCAAGTTAAACTGTTGATCCCGGATGTTATTTGCACATCTTTGACAGTTGATCCCGGATGTTATTTGCACATCTTTGACATATTTGGGATGGATCTTCTCGCTTGCTCTCGTGACCGAAGCCAGTAGTGTGCGAGCGAGATAAAGAGTGAGAAGCGCTGAGGTAGTATAGGCCCTTAACATATCGAGATTTCTCTGTGTCTCGGAAATCACGTTAAACTGTTGATCCCGGATGTTATTTGCACATCTTTGACAGTCGTTACGTGTAGGCAGAAGTCATAAAATCTGATACCATTCTTGCTAAAGACTATCATGTTACCGATCTACTGGGTTGTGCAATATGCAAGTCAGATAGATAGATAGATAGATATACTCTTTATTGTACACCATAACAGAATTAAATATATATATATATGTAGAATATGCTGATTTATTTATATCCATAGTCCATAGTTGACACATATCCATAGTACATAGTTGACTCGCCAACGCACCACCGCTCAGGACGACAGTCCGACAACGACTGACTCACCTCCGTCTGGGCAGTCGCTGCGCCCCGTCAGGGGCGCGGCGAGCGGTCACGGGGGGTTGCCCCACTCCCGCGGGAGCATGCCGTGTCCCGTAAATACGGGACCGTCCTCGGGTTGCCTAGTAGCGGCGTAGATGTTCGGGTGTGCGTTGAAAGCGCCTGTTCAAAAGTGAACGGCAACGCACACCCGCGTGATTAATTGCTATTGTGTGACTATAGGCGCGCCGCGACGCCGATTTTCGGCGTCGTTTCTTCATGACACCCCGGCGGTCTGACCCCGCCAGGTGAAACCCCCGTACGGGGGAAGCCCAGCGGGAGCCGACCGGCGACGAGGGTGCCGACTCTGACGCACCTATAGTGAGTGCGGGGCTCTCGTTCGTCCCGCTTCCAGATCTAGCCGGTTACGTTTCGAACCGCAGAGCCGAGAATGTATGTGTGAGCGGCATTGTACTGTGTGTCGCCGCTCAGTGCGTCTGCACCGAATAGCGTGCGCTGCTATTCGGTGCTAGTTATGTATAGCGCATGTAGAATCATGAATGAGTGTTTTAGTACGTAACGTGCCTATATTAACTTAGAACACGTTACGTACTAGGTGAAGTGTTGTTATGAGTAGTATAGTTGTTTGAGTAAGCCGCGTGTAAAGTGGGGCGACTTACCCAGGAGTCAAGTCCGGGGGGGATGCGACCGCGACGTCTGTCGGGAGCAGATCTCTGGGCAGCCTCCTCGCGTCTGGCGGGCGCGCGTGCAGGGGCGCCAGGTGCTTGATGTAAGGCCAAGCAGAGGCGTCGGCACGCGCGAACATCGCCTTCGCGAGGCGCTGCACGTACTCATCCAGGCCCTCAATCCCGAGGTCCCGCCTGATTACGTCGTTCCTCACATAGCGAGGGGCACCTACTGCTGTCCGCAGCGCTGCGTTCTGCTGCGCGCGGAGCGGCCTGCGGGTCGTCTCACTTGTGAGGACGTACCAGGCGGGGGCGGCGTATGTCAGCAGGGGGCGTATGTACGACTTGTACACGCCCACCTTGACACGTACCGGGAGGCGGGACGAGAGCACTGGATAGAGCAGTGAGCGGGCTACCTTTGTCTGCGCCGCGACTTGCTTGGCGTGCGACCGCATCGAGAGCCGACGGTCGATGGTGACGCCGAGGTATTTGACCTGCGGCGCCCACGTGATCTCGGCTCCCATGAGCTCCAAGGGTGGTGGCAGAGGGGTTGAGCCTGTGATAATAGCCTGCGTTTTACTCACGTTTACGGAGAGCCGCCACTTGGCGAGCCACTCGGGGAGCATGTTAAGCGCGCGCTGCATCTTCGTCGCCGCGTACTTCGCGTTCATCGAGGTGGTGATGTACGCGGCGTCGTCGGCGTACAGCGCGAGCGTCGCGTCCGCCGTGGTGGGGATGTCGTCTGTGTAACGTGAGTAACACGCAGGCGACACGCAGCTGCCCTGAGGTACTCCCGCCTCGATGGGGCGGGGTGAAGAAAGTGCTCCGTCGACCACCACCCTGAAGCTCCTGTTGGACAGAAAAGATTGGACCACCTTTACTACGCGACGGGGCGTGGCGGAGGTGGCCAGTTTGTAAATTAGACCGTCGTGCCATACGCGATCGAAGGCCTTCTCCATGTCGAGGAGTACTGCTACCGCGTACTCTTTCTTGTTCATCGTGTTGGACAGCTGGTAGAGTACTCTCGACAGCTGGAGCGTCGTGCTGTGGTCCGCCCTGAATCCGAACTGTTCGGGTCTTGGGGTGATGTGTGGAGTGAGGTGCCGCAGCAGGAGTGACTCGAACACCTTGGAGATGGTGGGCAGCAGAGTGATGGGCCGATAGCTCTCCGGCTTCAGTACGTTTTTCCCCGCCTTGGGCAGCATGATGACGCGCCCCTCCTTCCAAACAGCAGGGAAGGCCCCCGTGCGCAGCACCGCCGTGAACAGGCGCGCCAGCGCCACCACCATACGGTGGGGCAGGTGGCGTAGCACGGCGTTGGTGATGCCGTCGGCCCCGGGAGCCTTTTTCAGCTTGGTTTTCAGGATGGCGCGTCTGACTGCGCCCGGCGAGAAAAACACTGGGTCTTCTTCGGGAGCTATCGGCGTCGCGAATTAGTCTCCAAGGTGTTGCTCGACTGCTGCGACATGTGCGTGCTCGTCGGTTGGATTCGGGCGGAACTGACGCTCCAGGTGCTCGGCGAAGACCTCCGCGCGGTCCTCCGCAATGTACTTAAGAGCCCCGTCGGTGCCTCGTAGTGGGCGCACCGGGGCTGGGGTATTCGAGAGTGAGCGGCATAGTCTGTGTATTGACGGCCAGCTGTCAACCGCGGCGTCAATACGTTCCTCCCAGCTCGCGGTGGCCGACGCCTTAAGCTCGGCCTTTACCCTCTCCGCGAGTCGATTCAGCTGCGTTCGCATGACGGGGCATCTTGTCTGTTGCCACTGCTTGCGTAGGCGTCTCTTCTCGGCGATCATAGCTCGCAGGCTCGGCGACAGGGGCGGCAATAGCCCTCTCCCCTGCGCCGGCGGCGGTATGACCGCCTCTTCTATCGCTTGTTGTACGCAAGCAGTGACGTCGGCTGCGAACTGATCGACCTCCGCGGCGGTAGTGATGGGCCGAGTCGGCGTCGTGGCCTCAACCTTTTCTGTGAATCTTGGCCAGTCGAGTAGTCGACGTAGCGCTGGCGGCTTCAGTCGGGTCGGCATTTCAGATATGACGACGAGTACAGGCTGATGATCAGACTGCAGCTCGTCGTCGATCACGTGTTGAGTGATCTGGCAGCTTAGCCCCTGGTGGATCACAATGTCCAGCACGTCCGGCATGTGATGAGGGTCGTCCGGGTACCGGGTAGGCGTCTCTGGGCCGGACACTGTGTAGCCAGAGGCTTCCGCGTCCGCGAAGAGTCGTCTCCCCTGGGCGTTCGTATTATATGAATTCCACGCTGGGTGCTTGCAGTTGAAGTCCCCGGCGAGGATGGCAGGATGCTGAGCGAAGAGCAAGGCCCGCAACTCAGCCAGGTCTATCTGGGTTGCGGGCGGTTTGTAGGCGGCGTATATTCGGAGATCCTCGCCGGCCACGTGGATCTGCACACCCAGCGTGTACAGTGAAGTTGTGGAGGGGGGCAGCTCTTGATGGACGACTCTTCGCCTCACCAGCACTGCCAGACCACGATATCTGATGTTGAATGCCGACCGCTCGTCTTGGCGATAAACGAGGTATCCAGGGAACTTGACCCTATCTTCTGGTTCCAGGTGCGTCTCGTTTATTAGCGCCACGTCGATGTCTTGATCCCTCAGGAGATGGCGGAGGGGAGCGACCTTATCTCGCAGGCCGCGGGCGTTCCAATTTAACACCCGCAATGGCCTAGCCATGGGTGAGTGTTAATAGGGTTGCTAGGCCATCTAAAATGACCCGTTGTGGGTCCTGCCCCCGCCCGATGGCCTGTATCAGGTCCATCAGGATTTTGATGGCGCAGGTCATAAACTCTTTGTTGACATTCACAGAGGCGCCGGCCGCCTCGGTGTTTGCCTTTTGTTCCTTCGGGTTATGCTTCTTTATTTGTTTACCGGCGCCTCTTGTCGCCGTGATTTGTTGTGATTTGGCCTGCGCCTTGTTTTGGGCGGGGGGGGCCTGCGAGACCTCTGCCTGGGTCGCGTTCTCTTCTCTCTTCGGGTTCTGCGGGGGGGGGGGGGGGTTGTGCCTTACCTTTCCCCCCACGCTTCTTGTTCCTCCTCCGTGGCCTTTCCGCGCGTCGTGGGCCCGTTCGCTGCCGCCATCAGGGACGCGCCGCCGTGGCCGTCCTCCACCTGGTTGGCCTGCGAGTCCACTGGTTGCTTGGGGCGGCGCGAGTTGGCTGCCGTGATGGCGACAGTTCCCGCCCGCCTGTTCTGTATCTCCCTCTGGAATACAGGGCACTTGACGTGACACGCCGGGTGCGGGCCACCGCAGTTTGCGCAGGTGGCCGGCTCTTCCCTCGGTCGTGTGCAGTCTCTTGCTGCGTGCCCTTCCCCACATCTCACGCAGGCGAGCGGGCGGTGGCATTGGTGCGATGAGTGCCTAAACTTTTGGCACCTATGGCACTGAGCGGGTCCACGCTTTCCACGCCATGCTTCTATCCTTACCCCCCGCATCATTAAGAATACGGAGGTATCGTAAATGGTCCGGATATCCGGGGTCCTCTTTAACATGGCGTAAAATACGCAGCCGGGTCGTCCTTGGCGCGCCCTTATGTGGCGCACGTACTCCGGCTCGTAACCTAGTACGCGGAGCTCTTCCTCTATCTCCTGTGGCTCGGTGTCTGCCGGCAACCCCCGAATGGCCACTTTCACTAGCTTCTCCGCCGGTAGGGAATATGCAAACCATGATATTCCGCTTTGCTTTTCTAGCTCGGTTAAGTACCGCTGGATCAGCCTATATTCGTCCTCAGACTCTGGTGAGAAACGTACGCCGGATCCGTACGGACGGGCGATAGGAGGCCGACCCAGCTTGGTTGCTAAGGCTCTGAAGTGCTGAGCCCAGTTGGGGAGCCGCTCTACTACCAGCGGAGGGTAGCGGGGGCGCTTCTGCCGCTGACCTGAGGTCGCGTTGGAAGTGGTGGCGGGGGCCGCGCCGTTAGAAGTGGTGGCGCGGGCCGCATCTGAGTTAGTAGTGGGGGTAGGTGCAGGCACTTCACCTAACTCCTCTGTGGAGTCCTCCTCGTCCTCTGATGACCGACGGCTGTCACTGTTGTCCCGCCGCCGTGACGCACACTCACGTTGTGTACGTTGTGGTGGCGGGTCGGGGCGGTATCTCTTCCTTTCTTCTACGGTGTTCTCTTCGGGGCTTCGGCGGCGCCTCTGCGGGCGCGGCTCGGGTGGCAGGTCGGCGTCGGAGTCCGACGACATTTGCGCTCCGCGGTCGGGAGACGCGCACGACATACTCGATCCCGCGCGCGATGATGTGGTCGAGTATGTCGCGGGCGCGTCATACGCGGCGATACGCGGCGGCGTTTGGGTCGTGGCTAGCGCTGCTGCCTTACGTAGGCGCGGGTCCCTTGACGGGGTCGCGACGGCACGTGCGAACGATGGGTACGCGGCGGCGGCAGGGGCGCGTGATGTGCCAGCGGTGGCAAGCGCGGAGGCAGCGCCAGCGGGGGCGCGCGGGGCAGCGGCGGGCCTGGTGGCGACCGGGCGCTGCGTCGCGGGACTTGCCTTGGTAGGGGGCTGCGGGCGACTCGGCGCCGTCACGGGCGCAGCGCGCGCAGGCGCCGGCGGCGGCGGCGGGTCGGCGGCAACCCTCCTCCCCTGGGTTTTCTTCTTGCCGTCTGTCCTGGCTGAGCCGGCCGTCGTGATCCCGATTTCCGGGAGCGACGGGGCTCTATCCAGCGACGGGATTCTTCTCTCGCCGAGCTCCTCCTCGTCCAGGGATGTCGCGCCACCGCGGCCCGGAGAGCCGCCGGCGCCGGGCTTCGGCATCACACCACTTATATTTCGCGGTTTTTAGTTCACAGTGAAATTAAAAGTATTTAAAGTTTTTTCACTAATAAAATCAATGTGTGGGTGGTCCCAACCGTCGCGCGACCGACGACGCTCTCGAAACGTCGAGAATCAACGACGGGTGACGCCCTCTGCGCCTGTACGAGCGAACGGCGTTCACTCGTACACTCGCAGAGAGACAACACCAAAACGGTCCGTACGCGAATTAAAACACTGATCACTTGTAAACAACGACACTTGTGCTCTCGGTGGTAACTGGCGCTCCGACTGACTCCCCCACTACGCGGACCGTTATTTATAACCTAGCGACGTATGCGCCCGAGGCAACGTTATAATACTATTATCGATTTGTAGTGTGATATATTGATATCTACATACACTACATCCCTTCCTTGTTTTTAATTTATTTTATTTTTTACCTGAAAGATAATGAGGCATTTATTTAATTCATCATTAATTCACATCTTCAACTATTTACTTTTGTCCTTCCTCTTCTTTTCTATTCCATTTTCTGATCTATTTGTATCTTCTCCTCTGTTAATTTCTTTAGTTGGACCACTCACAACTTCCCATCAGCCTTCAATAGTTTCCCAGTTATGTAGTTTCGAATACTTTTGTCTCCGCCTTTACTCTTTTCCGCAGTATGGGATGTAGCGTCCAAAAGGCGTTGTTTAAACTTTGACTATATCCTTCTTAGTACCGTGCAGGGGGGTGAAACTCCCGAAGAAACTTCAGACACAAAATTTGCCAAAAAAACTAGTGACATCTTATGTCTGGGGTCAACTTAGTTTTGTACGTAATGCGTATGTTTTGATAATAGATGGCAGCAGCTACGATATATTTATACATATATGATAATCAAAATTAATAATAAAATATTATTTGTATCGAAAAATTCATAAAGCATTATTTAATGTATTTAGGCACCTAATTCACTAAATCACTAAATTAAATGGCATTATAATTTTACTGCATCATAGACTCTATACACCTCGCTTGTTTATGAATAACAAAGAAAAAAGAAAAATATAAAACTGTCAAAAACAGTTTGACAAATCGATTAATTAATTAATTAACAGGAAAACATGTGATGAGTAATAAAATACCTAAAATGAAGGTAAAATATGCAGCACAAGTGTTCAGCCAGAGGGACAGCGCTTTACGTTTTTTATCGAGTTAATATGTTTATAATTTCACAGATTTGGATCATTATTGTTACCTAGCAAATTTTGCAAAATGTTATTAACCAACATTAATATTTTGTTTCAGAACACAACATTCTGCCCGAAGAACGCAGAGATTTATTATTTGATAAGCTCTTCGAATCATTTAATGGTCATTCTTACAAGGGGTCATCAAAAATATATAAGCAGTGCTTAAAAAATAACTCGCTCCATTTCCAATTGTGGTATGATTTGTTGCCTATTTTAGACTCAATTAAATTTGAATCAGTAGTTCGTTCGTTCGTTATGTTTCGTTGATTTATAATGAATCCAAAAAATCACAAATATAAAAAATAATTAAATCCATCTTCACCGTGTTTTAATTTTTGCCAGCCTCTAAAATCTAATCTTTAGATTTTGGAAGTACTAGATTGATTGAAATAAATATTCTAAAATCAAAGATTTAATCTTTTGTCGATTAGAATATTTATTTCAATCAATCTAGTACTTCTAAAATCTCTAGAATAAGAAAATATTATTAACATGTCAGGTAGACGCCACCTATCGGATTTTTTCGGTATTAAACTACCGTTACGCTACCTGGCGATCAGGGTCAAAAAAACAATTTTCGAATCATAGAGTGGCGCATCTATCTCAGTATTTATATGCATCATCTATGGTACCGTGTGTGCATAACTATATTCCTTTCAGTGCATATTATTAACTCCTCACTGCAGATCTATCTATCATTATCAAATGCCACCTGATATGGTACATCTCCAACTCTACTACAACCAAAACTGCCAAGCTTACAGAAACCCTTGAGTAAGAGCTCTAACGCTATGGTTCTCCAGTCGACCAATAATCGCATTGCTGTCACACATCCAGCGCATGGATCAAAAGTTCTGTACGAATTTCTATGATGTGAATCGCGCGTGTCAAACATCGCCCGCCGACTATACTCTACGGTCTCTCCAGACTCCGACCTTCGCCAGAGTTAAATCCGCATCGCGCATCCACGGACTACTTGAGTTGCCTCAAGAGAACCCGATTCTTACCGGACTACGACTATGTAATAATTACTGGTACGGTCGAGCAAAATATGACCGATAGAACCCCTTACTCGAACTTCTACCACAACAGAAGGTTTCTCATCATCAACAAATTCATTATTATCAACATCAACATTAATCAACTTCAACTGGTACGTGACTTGCTGGCATCCTCCTTAACCTGGCATGTACATAATTATGTGTAGGTACGCTTAAAACTTAAAGACTTCAGTGTATAACGGTCATCGTCCAAAATGGCCCCATGAGTTTTGGGTTAAATTTCGTCCAATTTCTCTCACAAACACTAATTTCATTACTTTATTGCCAATAACAACGTAGGTGCATCTTCATACCATAATGAACTTTGATTATGCACAATGCCCTGTCGCTAGGGTTTTCCACAGTGCTTCCTGCACAGTATTCTTCCTTAAAAGAAAACGTCTAATAAACACGTTCAACAAAATAAAGTTCCTGGCAAAACCGTATCGTAATCTGTGAACAGCTATAGGCTGTAATCGTACCAACGATTCTCAATAGATGAGTGAATTTCTCAAGCGAAAAATTTACGCGTCTAGGCTGAAAACGTAGTGCTGGTTTACAGATAATACAACGATTTCTTTTCCTCAGAATTAAAGGGACGTGAATCTAAATGAAGCCACTTAAATTATATTTATAAGACTATTACTTTTTACGAAAAAAAAAAAAAAAAAATCGGTAAATGATGAATTATCAATTTCTGTGTCTTGTCCACAATCACTTTCATACACAGCATTTACCTCTCAGGAAGATAATCTTCAACATATATAGGAAAATGTATTTTGATTGCGTTAAGTAATAATTGGCCTACAAGAAGCTAATTATTTTTGAATATTTATACTCATAGTTAATGAGTACATGTCAACGGTAGTTTTGTCCGAGCGAAGTTACCAATTTCTATGGTCATTTTGTTTCGCCATCCTGAGCTTCCACCAATGAGTTTAAACGAACAATAAATCCCTGCCCAGCAAGAGACAGTCGTGCCCTTACGCGTAGTGAGAACGGTAGTGCACCATATTGCCACATCTTCCCGCAAAAAATGTTAGTACTTAATTTCAGTTTACTCGAAACGAAATTTTGCAATTTCGGTAATCAAGTTTTAAAAGGATTTTTTCAAGAGATAAAGGTATTACTCTTATGCATGCTAAGTAGTCTTTGGGACACATTTATGATTATAGAAAACAATAGTCAAAGCCTTGATAGTTTCTTGTAATTAAAAAAAAAATAGCCTTGTTTCCAATTTCTGTGGGGCAATTTCTGTGGTTTCCGTGGCATCTGGGCGTCCACGGAAATTACACGACTCCACAGAAATTGTACCTATCAATTATTGTATTAATGTTAATGAAGGATTTTGAAAAAAAAAAATTTGTTATGCCGAAATTACTTTGACAGAACTCAATCAACATCCCTAGTTATAGATTACACAGAGATAGCATTATCTAATCCTTTACAGTCTGTGATATCCCATTATTTTGCTCATGCCTCCTTTCATAATCAAATGTGAGAGTTTAAATTGACTCATCAGTATTTTAAATATCCTTTTTATTTTAGGAATCCTAAAATCGGTTGTCCTTCTCATATCCGACTCTCCGTCAGAACAATACAGATACAAAATCTATATTATATCGCAGCTCTATATTATCAAATCTATATTATATTGCCAGGACTTGAGTGAATTGTCGCGAGTGATATGGCATTACTGCGAATGTGGGCATGGAAATGGAAAAGGAGCACCTGATGGTGTAGGCGATGTTCTTAAGAGATATGCAAATCTTCTGGTTGCCTTTGGCATCAACGATATTAAAGCTTTAGTGGAAGGTTTTCAAACAACTGTCACATGTGTGAAAATAAAGATTGTTAACGACTATGAAGTGAATGAAATGGATTGGCTTTTACCTAAAGTCCTAAAATGTTTCCCGGGATCTATGAAGATCCATTAGATCATTTGGGCAAAAACAACCAAAGCACTTGCAATGCGATCACTGTCATGCACTGATGAAAACTGTCGTTACAATCCTATAAAATGCATTCACGGAAAACATTTAGGTTTCTATGAATTGTCTATTGAAATCCTGGATAATGCAACGGTCGTTCCACCTGCATCACAATCGGATTCCAGTTTAAGACCATCAAATCAGCTGACGCTTTACACGACTTGGGCAATATATATTACAATCTAGTTCCATCAGCCTCATTTTTCCAAAATGTTAAATGATATAACGTCGAATTTTGAAAAACACCATTGAGACTGATAATGATGCTCACATTGAATATTCCATAGAATTAGTTACAAGACATAATTTAAATATTTTTGATAGTGATGATAAAAATATTTTCTGAATATTTTCGCCATGTTAGTGATTATTTGTTTAAAGAATATTTTTTTAATATCTTAGTTACCTAAAAGTTGATTGATATCTAATATCATTATTTTTCATAGTTTATCTTCAGAGCGATGGCTTCTATTGAGCTGCTCTTATGATTATTAAATTAGTTGTTAATTTGTCATTTTGATACGTACAAGATATCAAAATGAATGTTAACTGATTAACTGTGTATAGCAATAATTCGTTATTTAGTTTTATGATTCTGACAATAAGAAAATATAAAAAGCGTTGTTTGATTTTGAGAAGTAAACTTTATGTCCACAAATATTTAAGTAATTTGTTTAAGATTTTTCTATTAGTTTCAAATTGATCATATTATTATGCTAATCAGAATATGTTTAGGATCATTTTTAGGATTGGACATTATTAAAACTACTGTTATTGCAGTGATAATATTTTTTTTTAGATTTGTTACAATTTGCGTAGGTTGTTAATAGAAGTTTGATAAATATTTATAAGTAAATTTTACCCCATCATAGGAATAAAAAACGTCATCAGTTCCTTGATTGCTAATTTTGTAAGACTGATTTAAGCAATAGTACACCACGTTGTGTTTTTATAAATGCTTATTAAAATGATTCGTATTATATTGTCAGTATTTATCATTCTAAAAAAATTGTTTTAGTAATTTACAATTTCAGTGCACACGCACAATTTCTGTGTCATCAATACAATTTCAGTGGCAATAATAAAATTTCTGTGGCACGCTAATTTCGGTGAGCCAAATAACTCTCTAAGTAATATAATTATATAATCCCCTTTTAGAAAATGCATTTATGATGTGGATATGTTGCGCTTTATTATTAAAGTTTTTTACAAAACCTGAAAATGAAAATGTCCATGGAAATTAGGTAAAAAATCGAGTTGTTTAAATTGACTCAGATACACTATCAGATGTGTCCCTCATATAAAGCACCTGCCCATCATCTTACTAGAATCATTTCATCGATTCCTTATAAACAGATCCATCGCCACATGTTACTCCTGAGCTGCGGTCAAGGGTTTTGACTATGAGTGCACACGCCGTTACCACTCTCATCACCTATGACATCTAATTATCGAGGAATTTCTCACACGCTCATGGAGGGTATTTGTTAACTCGCTTCGAGACAAGTGCTTTTAGCCAATGTATCACTGTCTATCATATCTGAAATTTTCCAGAGTGCGGCTTGGCTACTTTTCAAGTGATACAATTATCACTAGCTTCCCTGACGTTTTCAGATATGCCCTCAAATATTCATGATAGCAGACATCATTTTGTCGTCTCTTTTCATTTTTTTTAATTATTTAATTATTCCGATGCGTGTTGTTGTTTCTCTCATATGTCCTTTTATTCCTTCTGTCCCGTGTTATCATATCTCATTGTCTTTCAGTATTTTCTAAAATATCAGTTTGACCCACATTTGTACCAATCTTAGTTGGTAATTTGCCGTCTTGAGACGCGAGTCCTGAGCTCCCACATGTTCCACATCCTGATTTTTTTTTCCACTTCTTATCATTTTTTTTTTCTTTTTTTAAATTTCTGATTTCATGGTCCATATCCTGTCCCCAGTTGATGTGCTGATCCTCAAAAATCTTCTATATGTCGACTTATGGCTTCAAGAGTAGTTATGTTTTGTTTCAACAATTATAATTATCTGTTAGTGTTATTGAGTCTCCTGTTTGTAAACTTCTCTTCCTAAACCCTTTTCTGTAATTATATCATCTTGCAACAGCACAGCAGTGCAGCACGTTTCTTCTCACAACTCTTGATGTTAGCAGCTTCCAGGTAGGTCGAGACGGCCCGCTTCCAGCATGCTCATCTCGTTCCTACTGAAGGTAGGGAACCTCCATTAGTCCTCATATCGTACTCATAATCAAATTTCACACACATTTCGTCCAATTTGTGAAGGCTCTTACTTCGAGTCACATTTCCAAATTTAATGGAGGCTTATACTTTCAGCCAAATTTCTCGATTTAATAGACGCTCTTACTTCCAGACAAGTTTCCCAATTTAATGAAGGCTCATACTTCTAGACAAGTTTCTCAATTTAATGGAGGCTCATACTTTCAGCCCTGGCTCATACTAGCAGTCAAGTTTCTTCGATAACTGTCAATTTAATAACCCGTAGGAACTCTACTGCAAGTACCGTTATCCTTTGATAACTGTCAATTTAATGACCAGTAGATATTCTACTGCAATTACCGTTATCCTTTGATAACTGTCAGTTTAATGACCAGTAGGTGTTCTACTGCAATTACCGTTATCCTTTGATAACTGTCAATTTAATGACCAGTAGGTGTTCTACTGCAATTACTGTTATCCTTTGATAACTTTTAATTTAATGACTAGTAAGTATTCTACTGCAATTACCGTTATCCTTTGATAACTGTCAATTTAATGACCAGTAGGAGTTCTACTGCAATTACTGTTATCCTTTGATAACTTTAAATTTAATTACCAGTAAGTATTCAACTGCAATTACCGTTATCTTTTGATAACTGTCAATTTAATAACCAGTAGGTATATTCTACTGCACACTTCTAAATTTTAGTTATTTATTTGCTCTTTGATCTATTTTTAAACAAATCATATCTCTCTCTGCAGTTGATCCTTCATGGCTGAAGATCGCGATCTCGAATAATGTTTATTCAGCCTCCAGTGGCTTGTTAGGCTTTTCCACTTGTTGCAATCAGTTGCTATAAGGAGAACTTCTTTGAAACTGTGAAAGCTGTTTGTCTTCAGTTGCTCCGACCTCCGTAACGGGGACCTCCCTGTTGATTTTTTGCCCCCAAAGTTCGCGCAAATGATCAATCAGCCTCTCCAGATCATCCTGGCGTCGAAGAATGTGGCTAAAGTAGCTCAGGATGCTGTTATATTGTGGACAGACGATCTTCGATACCGAGCACTTTCAGAATAGACACATGTGCAGACACATATTTCGATTGCATCTATTTTCTTCCTGTCAGATTCTCTAATCGTTCACGTTTTAGCATCATACAGAAAAAATCGGGAAAACAAGCGCACGGACTAGACGGGTCTTCATTTTCTAAGAAATTCCTCTGTCGTTCCAGATTCTCTGCAGTCGGGTCATAGCATCTTTTGCCATTCCAATCCTCCATCTTATATCGTCGCCACAACCACCATCATCCTTTATATAGGCTCCTAGGTACAAAACCCCTCTTTACAGTGTCTATGCCAGGAGCGGGGTCGACATTAGTAAGTGAGCCGGCGCTATCAACAATCATGAGCTTGGTCTTGCTTCTGTTGACGGATAACCCCAACAATTCACGTTTTGTCTCAAGTTTCCAGCATTTCTCTCAATGTTGACGTATGTTGTGCAAGCAATACTGCGTCATTAGCGTATCTGAGATTAGAAATCTTCTTCCCACCCATAGTAAAACTGCTGTTCCATTCTTCTAAACACTTGCGTATAATATATTCTCCGTAGATGAACAAATCATATATCACAAATTAAATAACTAAGCATAAGATCTCGGGTTTGTTTTCCAGGTCGGGTGGCGTCACTCAGTTTCTCCATTAGGAACTTCCCAATAAAAGAGAGAAGTCTGAACTGGCATCCGGTTAATGGCACACGGCATGCTTAACGTGACTGCTGAAATGTGGTGGCATCACACATCTCTGCCTATCCCAATTAAATCAATATGTTTTTATTTACCATCAGGATAGCATTTAATTAGTTACATAGCAATATTGTGACAGTATTCCTTATTTTTTCGGAATATAACGATTCATTACTTATCTGTAGTTCCAGAAAAGAGAATATAAATTGTCCTCTTGTTTTTCTCGCGCTCACTCTCAACAATAAATCCATCCACCCACCAGAGACACAATTATGCCATAAAGTCCATACAATGAATGTCTGATTCCTAGCCCTTTTTTTTTTTTTTTTTTTTTTTTTTAACGTGGTAAAATTATCAAATAAGTCCTCCCACCCCGGGCAGGGTGGGAGGGACTGTCAGACTTTTACTGACTAAAATCCACGGTGTTCCTTCAATAACCCTTTACATACCGGGGCCACGGTAACGGGATGAGTCCCACGACCCCGGCAGGTTTCGGCCCTCTGCAGAGGGGGCCTCGTCATGTTGCTGACGCTCATTGAGGCGCGCGTGGAACACGACGCGCCGTCGACCCGGGCATGGTCCATGGTCGGACAGCGAGTTGCCCTTTACTCACTGTCCGCATGCCCGCGCCTACGGTGGCCGGAGATCGTCGGCCGACGTCCAACGCCGTGGGCGTCTACCACTGCGGCTGGGCTGGAGGGAGGACGCCATCCTCTCCCTCACGCGGCCCGCCTCCTCCTTCGAAAGCATGACTGCTTCGCAGAAGGAGGCGACCGCTTCCCACTCCCTCTCGCCCCGCAGCATGGCCTCGACCAAGGCCGGGCGCGAGAGGTCTCCGCCTATTGTCGCCGTGAGGACACGTCGGTGCTCTGCCCAAGCTGGGCAGTCCTGCACCGTGTGCTCGACTGTGTCCTCAGGGCGACCCTCGCAGTGGTGACACCCAGGCGTCTCTTCCTTACCCATCAGACACAGGTACCTCCCGAAACTTCCGTGTCCGGTGAGGACCTGCGTCATGCGGTAGGTCAGGACGCCGTGACGCCGATCTAGCCACTCCTCAAAGAGGGGTCTTACCGCCGCAATTGCGGCGTGCCCGGTGATTCCTAGCCCTAGTAGGCAAATCCTCAGACAGACTGATCGATAATCAAAACAAGCGCCAGATAGGCTTTTTGTTTGTAAGAAAAACAACTTTATTTCAATTTACTTTTAAAAATAAATGTTATTTTCTTTTGAACACAGCACAATAATCTCCCTTTTAGGTTGATAAAATATGAAAACTCACGGTTTTATCCTCGTCGCCAATGTAGAATATGCTGATTTATTTATATCCATAGTCCATAGTTGACACATAAATGAGCGGTGGTGCGTTGGCGAGTCAACTATGTACTATGGATAGTACATAGTTGACTCGCCAACGCACCACCTCTCAGGACGACAGTCCGACAACGACTGACTCCCCCATTTTTTTTTTTTTTTGTGTGTGGCATCTCGCAGGTCAACCTCTGAGGTTGTCGGCTGCTTAACCGGACTTGCCTGTGGTTGCCTTAATTAATAAATTAAATAAAGCCTCCAGCCAGGGCTTATTAAAAAACTTACAAACTAGGCGACTACACGCTAAGGGCACCCCCTGTGGGGTACGGACCTCGGCTTAGGGCGTCGCAGGGGAGGGCAGCTAGGGACAGGCTGGATCATATCATTATTATTATTAATAAGGGAATTTAAAGCTACTGGCTCAGCGTCGCGGGCTGGCTCTGGCAAGGGTCGGGGTGGACTATTACGGGGACGTCGTGGCGGGCCTCGGTGGCGAGGACGGAAGGACGGTCGGTTTTTGTGTTTGTGTGCCACTGTACTTGTTTCCCTACGGCTCTCTTGGAGCAGGGTGATTGCGTCATCGGGAGTGACAAGGGTATGGCCTTGGTCGGCGAATCTTAGAGATACGCGAGGGTTCGTATTGGGTGGCCGATACGATAAGGGGATTCCTATGTTGGATTGAAGTTTCAAAGAAACGCTTGGAGACACGTTTCATGAACTGCTGGATGGTGGGCATCTTGAGATCTACGTGAAGAAGCTCATTTCGAACATAAAAGGGGGCTCCCGTGACTCTACGGAAGAATCGGTTTTGGAGGGTCTGCATCTTGTGGAGGAGGTAGGGCTTTGCGTGTGCGAAAACAACGCAGGCGTAGGTCATGATGAGACGGATGACCGCGGTGAAAATACGCAGCTTGTACCTGAGTGATAACTTGCTGCGAGAGCTAAGAATGAAGTGCAGCCTACCTAGAGCGAAAGCGGCGCGCGAACGTGCCTGCTTTATGTGCTCAGCGAAGGAGAGGTGTCTATCGAGGACCACGCCTAAGTATTTGGCTTGCTTTTCCCAAGGGATCGGCTTGCCGTACATGGTAATCGGACGGGGACTGACTCCCCCACTACGCGGACCGTTATTTATAACCTAGCGACGTATGCGCCCGAGGCAACGTTATAATACTATTATCGATTTGTAGTGTGCTATATTGATATCTACATACACTACAATATATATATATATATATATATATACAACATGTATCGTAATTAACGCACACCCTCAAACACCCCAATTAGAAAATTATTTTATTATTATGATACATACTCTGAATTTTTAGTTTTACTTGTTTAAACAGTTTTTTTTAAGACTTTAACTTCCTTTAAAGAGTTTCATTTTTCTGTAATGTGTACTGAATAACGGAATTTATATAAATCTGCATTTAAAAAGTTACTACTTTAATTTACGGTCCATAGTTACTTTGTTTTTACTATACAGCGAAAGTGTAATTTGTAATTTACGTAGATTTAATTGCTTTGGGATAAATAATTCGATAGTTTTTTTTTATTAAAAACGATAAAAATCGATTCAGTAAACGATTCTGAACAAACTCATTTCAGGATGTGCATTAATTATGTTACATGTTGTATACATGAAAAAAAAACCGGGATATATAAAAAATAATACCAAATTAAAGAGAGAGCTTTTGAAAGAAGGAAGTGTTTAGTTACAGGTCAGATGTGTCTGTATGTGGTCGCTCTATGTAAAACACTAGTACTCAACTACATTCAGTAAAATTGGAAACCGGGCCCAATGAGATTGGGAAAGGCTAGGCAGACGCGATGATGAGGATTAGTAAAAAGAGAGCAACGATACGATCATTTCGAGATTGGACTGAATATTCATTATTCTGCTGATTCGTTCCTTATAAATATTATAAAGTATAGAAGTGCCTTAAATCTGTTAGCAACACTAAAATTAATGTAACAAAACAAATAGGAAATAGTATAACTTTATAGACTTGCAAATTATTTCATTAATAGTGTAATCATTATTATGATATGAATAATAAAATCATAGTCATACATATTCAAAACAGTAATTGTAATAAAGACTTGGCTAAATACTGTAAAAAAATAGTCAAATGCTAGTTGTACCTACTTGCATACCACAGAATAGATAAAATATTCATCTATTCCGTGTTGCATACCAAGGGTTCCATATGAAATTTCATAATTGTAGGTCAAGGGAAATTATTCGATGGGCTTCTGGTGTATTGAAATAGCATATTTCAATACTCTTCAAAGATCCTAGAAGAGAAAGATTATTTTTAAAAGACCACACAATAAAATAAAGGACTAAAAACATATCCCCGTTGACATTATAAATAAAGATTTTCTAAGTATTTCTGATTTAATTTAAGTATTTAAACTTTATGCAACATAAACAGGCCAAAGATGGACTTATTGCCTTAGGCATTCTCCACCAGACAAGCAAGGGTGGTGACGAGTTAGCATGGTATGTCAAATCATGGTCGAATCAAAGCTACAGAGCCTTGAACATCGATGACGAGTCGCAAGTCTATCGGTTTTCTATCGGTTACATTTCGGGGAATGTGCGATGGAATTACACAATCTAATACAGCTAAACCCGTTCCATCATCGGACTACAAGACAAACGGCGATGCGCCATTGTTACATAGTGGACATCCCACCCATACGTACAAAACTTTTTGGGAATACCTTCATTGTGCGTACGGTTAAGGAGTGGAATTCCCTGCCGGAGTCTGTGTTTTCTGATCGCTATAACCTGGGACTCTTTAGAGGCTGAAAAGTCATTAGTAGCAGGAAACACAGAAGCCGCCAGAGAATTCCACAGCTTGCAATATACATAAGTCATACACGTATCAATTATGAGTTGACCACAAAATGATTTATAGGACAAAAACAAAATACATTGAAAAAACAAGCTGTTTTTACTAAGTAGATTTTGATTTTTTTCAGCTAACTCTTTCATTTGATAACTGTAATATAATGGCAGTGGACTAAAAAATACTAGTCCGCCATCTTGGGTCGTACGCCATATTGGATTCAAAACTAAACTTGTGTGTAAAATTTCGTCTTAATCGGTTGATCATGCTTTAAAATTCAATAGCAAGATTTAGCTCGCATATTGTACTATCGACCAATCTTCCACATGCTCACCTTTAAGGCTATAATCGCATAGCACGGCTCACAACTCAATCGCCTAATGCATGTATTTTGACCAATAGGATGCACGAAGCGTATTTTAGTATTGTTCGTAATAGTAAGTATTAATATAATGTTACACACCCTGTACTCACAAAATGTATATTGTCTCTAATTGGGCGAAACCAGGAAGGGACGTGGTTTCTCACTAGCTGCGCTTCCACAGAAATATTTTCTTAAGTCAGCATGCGTATCTTTGGCCCATAGTACATACATAGGTACTGTATACATTGCAATAAAAATAAAAAGTTTAAGGTTCGGGGGTTACCCCGACAACCTTGAAACACCTGAACAAATCATATAAATTGTAAACATAAGATTAACATAACATTTTCGAACCATCTCGATCACGTCAGCTTTCTAAAAAGAAACTGCATCATAATAAGTCCATTCGTTAAGGAGCTACGATAAAACAGACACGTCAAACTTATAACGCCCCTCTTTTTGCGTCGGGGGTAATAAAAAGCATGTGTTGTTTGAAGTAGAAGTTTTTAGAATAATTAAAAACTTAAAAACCACTTCTGCTTCGGGTACTGATGGTATCAGTAACACAATCACAAGTAAAAGAAGGGAGCGAATTCGCTAGCCAAGCCTATTGCGTTCTGATTCAATCTCAGCCTCGCAACAAGTTGCGTACCGGAAAGCATGAAAGTCGCTAATGTTTGTCCGATACATAACGATGGCGAAGAGTTGGATCCCGCAAATTATAGACCGATTTCTTTGCTGACGACTGTGTCCAAAATCTTGGAGAAAGTTGTCAATAAAAGACTTCTAGCCTACCTTGAAAAAATCAATCAATTATCAGAAAATCAGTTTGGGTTTAGAGCTGCGAGATCAACGGAGGACGCCGTAGCAAATGTTGTCGATTATATCATACAAAAACTAGATTTTGGTAAGGCGTGCCTCGGCGTCTTCCTTGATCTCGCGAAAGCGTTTGACACTGTGTTCAGGAAAACACTTTTGAACAAAATGAGAGCTCTTGGCATTCGTGGTGATGCTTTGGAATGGTTTTGTTCATACCTCAAGGGTAGGAAACAGAGAGTGATTGTTGGGGGCCATAGTATCTAGTATACAGTAGTATATATATAGTATATAGTATAGTATGTAGTATCATAGTATCTTACCAGTAAATTTTGGTGTGCCACAGGGAAGTGTTCTCGGTCCCACCCTCTTCATTATATACATTAATGACCTGTGCTCGCTAACACTGCCTGCTGCTAAAATATTTACATACGCTGATGACACTGCAATCATTTTCCACGGCGACTCCTGGCCTGATGTTTGCTGTAGGGCAAAAAATGGCTTACTAACGGTTGCGAATTGATTAAATATGAACCTACTTACGCTTAATGTCGCGAAAACTAAAGCTGTATGTTTTAGCGTCTCGGCACGAACTGCTGCTAAAGCAACAGTCTCAATAAAAGTTCACAACTGCCTGGTCCGTACTGGCTGTTGCTGCCCTTCGATCGAAAACACAGCCTGTATTAAATATCTAGGTGTCTACCTGGACAGTCGTCTATCGTGGTCTAAGCACATAGATGCTCTGAGCACAAGGGTTCAAGGAAACTCATGTTCATTTTCAAGAGATTGACAAAAATTACAAATGAGAAGCTAAAGAAAACAATATACTTTGCCCTGTGTCAGTCAATTTTGGGGTACTGTATTGTGTCATTGGGAGCGGCTGCAAAAACTCACCAACTTAAAGTGGAATTGGCACAGCGTGCGTTATTGAAATGTGCTTATGGTCATCCATACAGGCATCCTACTGACCTCTTGTATCAGGAGACTCAAGTTCTAAGGGTTTGGCAGCTGTACATTCTATCGATTACTTTACGTTTTCATAGGAGTAGCCTGAAGTCTGCAGGTAAGCCAACCCGCTCACAGAGGTTTTTGAGCTGGAGCACATGCAAATGGTACAAAAAAATTGGTCAAAAGTCTACTCGATTTATGGGACCTTTCCTAAATCAACAAATAAATAAAAAAATAATATTGTCCGTCTCCTAAAAACCACCTGCAGAAAAATAATAAGCAAATGGCTACTAAGTCTAGACTACACACAGACTGAGGCAATCCTACACATACCTACCGCAATAAAACGTAGCATAATCACACTTCACACTCACCTACACACCCACCACAATACAGCTACACTCTATATACACTAACACTAATATGTAGATTTCTTGTTTTTTTATTATTATTTTTATTAATTTTAGGATTAGGCCATAATTGTTTTTTTATTTTTATTTTTTCTTTAATTTCATAATAAATATGTAAAGATTAACCCCTTACTGCATGAATTATGAAGCAGGTTAATAAAAAATCGTTTTTGGTACAAATGTGTTTATTTATCTTTATTTAACATAAATCAGATAGAAAAATAAAATAATAGTTATTATTTATGAAAATAAATTAACCCCTTACTGCATGAATTATGAAGGAGGTTAATAAAAAATCGTTTTTGGTACAAATGTGTTTATTTATCTTTATTTAACATAAATCAAATAGAAAAATAAAATAAAAGTTATTATTTATGAAAATAAATGAAAGCGCCATATCTGGATTCGTATGCATCTAGTGAAAATAAAGTAAGGTCATATCTGGCTTTGTATGCATAGCTGTTACTTTTTGCGTAAATCATTGAAACAGTTCCACTTGTCATTATAGCATCAGAAGATCTCGCATTATTCACATTTTGTGATTTGCACAAACGTAACTATAAAAGCTATTTTGACACAAACGACGTCTATTTCCCAAATAGGAAGGTGGTCGATGCCGTCAGTCCGTACAGACGTTAGTGACATGTCTTGATTTCTGGCTAGGGCTTCGGGCCTTTTTTGATAATATGGGAGAACCAGGCAGGCTTAATGGAGTGACAGCTCACCCCGATGGACTGCCGACTCGGCTCAATGGAGTGCCAGCTCTTGATGTCGTCGCTGTGCCTAGAAATCTGGCTCGACGACCACGTTTTTTGTATGTTTGAGCAGTTTTTCTGCTTTACGCAGATGTTCAGAAACTGCAAGCTTAAAATAGAACAGCGGCATATAATTATTGTAGATGACTGCGCCATACCATATTTATATTTTGACGGGCCTGTTGGTATAGTGGTCAGTGGCCCTGACTGCTATGCTCAAGGTCGTGGGTTCGATTCCTACCCAGGACAAATGTTTATGTGATGAGCACGATCATTTCTTCTTTGTCTGGGTGTAATTTATCTATAACATGTATGTATTTAAAAATATATATGTATGTTTATCAGTTGTCTAGTACTCATACCACAAGCTCTGCTGAGTTTGGGACTAGATGGCGTTGTGTGAAAGCTGTATTATTATATTATATTTACCATACATAAGTATAGGATTGATAGTTGGTTGGAAGGTTTAGCTAGTGAATCCAGCTGTTTTATTTCCTCCGGAAAGTCTGTGTTACCTTGAAATTTTCTTTGACATTATGCTCCATTTTTCGTTCTATTCGGAAGAAGGATGTTCGCTTTCTAGATCAGAATCGGAAGCAAAGTCATGTTCACTCAAAGAATCATCACTAAGTATAATATTTACATGTTTGTTACTACCCTAAAACGTGCAGAGTCCATTTCGGAAAAGCATAAGACAGAAGCTTGAGTGCATAGGAACCCATATTGACCGACAGTATTTTGACGGGAACGCATACCAAGCCATATTTGGCGTTTGCAAAAAACAGGTCAAAAATCAAACAAATATAACACCATTTACAAAAACAACTTACTGTTGTTATAGTATATGATTCAAAGAGTGAATAACAATTTTTATTAAAGATCACAATCACTTTATTACTTCTATTTTACTGATAAAAGTTTCACTCAGATGTGCACTTCACTCGCCGGCCGCGCTTTGTAAAAACCCTTAATTATTTTTGAGCACTAATGACTTAGCCCCGATAAAAAAATAGATTTCGTTTCACAAAGAATCATTTTTAAGATACAATTTATTTTACTATAATTTAATAATTAGTTGAACTGTAAAAAAATAACAAACTTGAGCAGCCATAAATGGCTTCGTATGCGGTAAGGGGTTAATAGTTTTTCGTTAGTCAATAATATATTGTACATACTATGAGTCGCCTCGACGGAAAGAGACTAGGCCCCACGACACAGGGAATCCTAATGTGGGGTCTAGGGTGTATTAAACTAAGAATTATATAAAATTTTGTAGCCCACACGCATTATGCATGTTCTCAGGCAAACCGAAGTCAATACACAATAAACACATCATCTGATTGACTTGTTTCAAAGCTAGAGGGAACTTTAAAAGCTAATTAAAATTTCCGCATAAGCAGCTCGCAGCTCAGTATCGTCAGCGCCAACTTGAGAACTTAATAACTTTGATAGCATTTAAGTTTCTATTCACAGTAAGGGCCTGGCTTCATTGTTGTAGATGTATAGAAGAAAAAAGTTTTTACCAAAAAATTAAACCGACTCCCAAAACACACTGCAAGGTGAAAAATAACGGAAGTCGGTGCCTAAAACGAAAATACAAAACAAAAGACACCGACTACCGAAATTAAAGTTATTTTTCACTTTGCAGTGTTTTTTGGGAGTCGGTTTAATTTTATGGTAAAAAGTTTTTATATCACTCTTTTTAGTTGGTCGATTTTTAATTTACCTAGTTACAAAAGCCTAAATGTCTACTACTTATAATAATTTACAAAATATTGCTTTTCCCAATGTTGGGCCGTTAATTGTTGAGGAGTTCTCCTGATACTTCACCATCAGTTTCACTTCACCATATGCATTGTGACGAGCATATTGTGCTTAATAACCACATTCAAGTAATCGAAGCGGAACACATGAAATTCTTATTATTCCTACTTAACTCATATTGAGTTGTTCCAGGGGCCATCTGTGGTCTTCATCTTCAGGTCCACTTCACAAATTTTGCT
The DNA here is from genome assembly GCA_943138885.2 of Tholera decimalis. NCBI lineage: Eukaryota > Metazoa > Arthropoda > Insecta > Lepidoptera > Noctuidae > Tholera > Tholera decimalis. Next base: position 9,014,996 of record OW964568.2, read on the forward strand.
TTTCGAATGCAACTACACAAGTTACTATAAAACATATTCAAATTACTATAGGTGTGCTCATAATATTTGAAGAGTTCCCTCGATTTCTCCAGGATCCCATCATCAGATCCTGACTTGCCGACAATGGGACTAACTCCAAAGTATACCTTTTCAAACAAAAAAGAATTTTCCAAATCGGTTCAACCGTCTTCGAGTAATCGGTGATCATAGATAAAATAAAAATATACGCGTCGACTTGATAACCTCCTCTGTTTTTTTTTCGTCGGTTGAAATTTTTTTTTTTTTTTTTTTTTTTTATTTATTTATTTATTTATAGTTAATTAAAACGATTAAAACCAATTACATTAATTAACTTAGAAATAAAAGGTACATATAACAAACACATAAACTAGTATATACATTACAAACTATTACAAATTATTTTGAAACTAACACGGAACCGAACTAACACGGAACAGTGGACACTCTCGCATACTTTCTCTCGCAAAACATCAAACACACTCGTATAATTTCTCTCCATCCATCAACAAACACATCACATTCAGGATATTCAATCAGGAGGGCGTTGAGCACCTCAAGGGTGCGACAGATTGGGGACTGGGCTCTGGCGACTGTATGACATAGTGGCCGCGCGAATAATTTGTGACGTTGACTCCGACGACCAAGATAGTTACCGGGGACATTCAGTCTACAGAAACGATTGTGGAGCTCTGGGCAGTCAATTTGTCCACGTAGAGTTTTAAAGGCTACTGTGAGCTGATCGAAGCCTCTTCTTACCTCAAGAGAATTAAATCCCAACATTCCCAAGAGATAATTAGTAGGGTACATATAAGGGTAATACTGGTACAGTTTTTTAAATAGGAATCTGAGAAAGGTCTTTTGTACTTTTTCAAGCATCAAGATTTGGTTTGCAGTGTAGGGGTTCCAAACACAGGTGCTAGTCTCAAGCTTACTACGCACCAGAGTGGTGTATAGAAGCCTGATAACTTGTGGGTTCGTGAAATCATGGGCATTACGCATAACGAATCCTAAGCGCTTAAATGATTCCTTAGCAAGGTCAGAGACATGATCCCTAAATGTCAGACCACGGTCGAAAGTCACTCCCAAGTCCTTCATGTTGGTGGCACGAGTGATTTCTTGACCATTTAATGTGTAATTATAGAGTATTGGTCGCAACTTTCTACCGAAAGTCATGATATAACATTTACTAGTGTTGAAGAATAGTTTATTCTTAATGCTCCATTGGTTAACGATGTCTATGTCATTTTGTAGGAGAACACAATCTTCAGCCGATCCTATTTCCATAATTAGCTTCAGATCGTCAGCATAAAGTAGACATTTCGCGGATTTCACATTATTTACAAGATCGTTGATCATGATCAGAAAGAGCGGTGGACCCAACACGGATCCCTGACTCACACCTGAAGGTGTATTGTACGGCTGGGATTCAAAGCATCCATGCCTAACCGACTGCCTCCGATCACGCAAGTAGTCCGCAAAGAAGTTGAGTAGACCTGGAGAGAAACCAATGTTGCCTAATTTAGTTAAAAGGATGTCATTATCGACCCTGTCAAAGGCTTTGCAGAAATCAAAGTAGACGACATCCACTTGCTTTCCATTGTCCAAGCCTCTAGATATAAGATCGACGTGAATCATTAGATTCGAGTTGACTGAGCGACCTGACCGGAAACCGTGCTGAGCATCTGTTAAGTACAAGTTAATCTGTTTATAAATTATCGTGTGTAGCACGTGTTCAAAAACTTTTGCCTTTTGCAAAAGCTTTTGAAAATAAAATATCGACCTATATTATTTTATTTTATTTATATTTATTTTATTATATTGTATAATAGAAGGATAGAGAAGGAAATAGATCAGAAAATCTGACCTATTTCCTTCGTTTTAATAAATATATTTGTACCAAATTTATCAAAATTAAAGCGGAGTTTCGGGAATGTTCTAATGACATACCGCGACCCCGGAACTTAAGGGCAGCTGAAAAAATTGGTTTGTTTTTTAGTCAGTAAAAGTCTGACACTCCCTTCCGCTCCACTCAGAGCTCGAGGAGTCATTCGAAGATTTTACCACCATAAAAAAACGTGAAAGTATAAGTGACAGAAAAACAAAGTAGGAAAGTAGGGATTACCGAGGTTCTAACAGTAAAAAAAATCTCGTCTAGTAATCCCTGCTGAATAAATTTTAGCCATATTTTATGCGATAAATTATTAATTGGGCAGTCTACAACCTGATTGCCAAATACATAAATTAATAGTTTAAAAAACACTAGAAAAACACGCTTTTATAAATGCAGGTAAAAACAAAAAACATCTTTTCTTTACCTTGAAACCTTATCGTGTTTAAAGTCCATTACGTGGCCTTTCTCACAAGTGCAAAGTTGCAAACACGACTATGATACGATATTCCATCATGGAATGCCAGTGCCTATCTTCCGGCTCCATCATCAGATCAGTTCGACAGTACCATATTATGTATTATCATCAGAACTACATACAGCTGCCAATTTTCATTACGCTTCGATCCTTGGAAGATAGTTAAATTAGTTACCTTTTTTTTTTTTTAACCTGGTAAATTTATCAAATAAGTCCTCCCACTCCGGGCAGGGTGGGAGGGACTGTCAGACTTTTACTGACTAAAATCCACGGTGTTCCTTCAATAACCCTTTACATACCGGGGCCACGGTAACGGGATGAGTCCCACGACCCCGGCAGGCTTCGGCCCTCTGCAGAGGGGGCCTCGTCATGTTGCTGACGCTCTTTGAGGCGCGCGTGGAACACGACGCGCCGTCGACCCGGGCATGGTCCATGGTCGGACAGCGAGTTGCCCTTTACTCGCTGTCCGCATGCCCGCGCCTACGGTGGCCGGAGATCGTCGGCCGACGTCCGACGCCGTGGGCGTCTACCACTGCGGCTGGGCTGGAGGGAGGACGCCATCCTCTCCCTCACGCGGCCCGCCTCCTCCTTCGGAAGCATGACTGCTTCGCAGAAGGAGGCGACCGCTTCCCACTCCCTCTCGCCCCGCAGCATGGCCTCGACCAAGGCCGGGCGCGAGAGGTCTCCGCCTATTGTCGCCGTGAGGACACGTCGGTGCTCTGCCCAAGCTGGGCAGTCCTGCACCGTGTGCTCGACTGTGTCCTCAGGGCGACCCTCGCAGTGGTGACACCCAGGCGTCTCTTCCTTACCCATCAGACACAGGTACCTCCCGAAACTTCCGTGTCCGGTGAGGACCTGCGTCATGCGGTAGGTCAGGACGCCGTGACGAGATAGTTAGTTACATACAGGTCGGCCTAATAAAAGCGTGTTAAAAATTGAATTACATCGATCAACATAACCGTGTGTTTTGGTATTGCAATGAAGAGTCCGTGGCTAATTAGTAACATTCGTATGGATTTATTTTCAAGGTTAAGCAACACGCCCAGATCTGTCCTTGGATGGATGAACATCAAACAGTCTTTCCCTTAGTTTGTCTGGGATAATCTCTTGAACGGTTTAAACAATTTTGATGGGAATTTCACTTAAAGATATAGGAGGTTATAGAGCAACATATGCTAATCCTGTAATTCCCACGAGATAGTATTTACACGTGAAGAATATGGTATCCCACATGAACGAAGTCGAGCGCACAGCTAATTTTACAATACTTGTTAAATTTATTTGTCGCTTCCTATAGGACCTAGGTTTTACCTAAACTAGTAGTTTGAGACGAAGTCTGAAGTACTGACGACGAAACTCTAGGCAGTGTTCGAGTGAATTGTATTGACAATTCTATTTAGTGTTCTTAGTCTATACTCGCGGCTTATTCTGTTGTTCCTTGTGTTTATGCAGCTATAGCTAGCAGTCACGCAGGATTTCACCTCTACTCCGCTTTAAGTAGAAGTACGTATAAGTAGTAAGTATCACGACAAAGAATATAACCCAGACATAAGGACAGACTTACTAAAACCACTCCGTGATTCATCGCACATTTGCGCTGGGTTCCTTGGGGACCCTCGAGTATTCTTCAATTCAACGCGGTCCCCGACTGGACGTGGTCTAGCCCAGTCCTACATTCAACACAAAAACACAGAAAACCGGGCAGATACACAGAGTCAATTTTATATTTGTTATATTAGGATAGATATAAATAGACAGGACCTTACAAAGCGACACAAAAACTGAAGATACATAATTTATCGTAATATACCAATAATCAAAACATTTTCCTCACATTTTTCAACATCATTCCTTTTGCCTTATCGCGTGTCCTAACCACATATAAATAAAATTGTGTGAAGAACGACGTGTGCAGACGATAGCATTGGCGGTGAGGAGTCACATACTTGGTTGTAGGTTTTCACGCTGTACTGGTGCAGTAAAAGTATCGCTTTTTATGGCCTATTTATGCTTTAACCGTATAGTCTGTGGTCCGGCTGTACTCTAAAAGTCATTAATGCTCTTCGTGTCCAGTACTACAATGCGTTTAGGATGCTTTTGGGGCTGCCACACTTCTGTAGCGTATCGGGTATGTTCGCTGACGTGCATAGTGACGGCTTCGCTGCCATCAGACGCAAGCATGATGCACAGTGTGCGTGCCAGCTCCAACGATCTCCTGAATGTCCTAACAAACAGGATTGTCCCCTAACAATAATCATGGTCAGTCTTGAAAGCAAAAGTGAACAGGCATCTTCTGGGCTCAATCGTTCGATCGTAGACTTCATCTCACTTACCATCAGGTGTGATCGGGGTCAAGAGCGGGCTCATTCGTAATAAAAAATAAATGGAATGTCACAATTTCTTAACAATATATTAACAATATATTTTTATACAATGGATAATCATCTCTTAACATTATTGGCATGTGTCGCTTATCCTTTGCGATCGACCACCACGACTGTTATTTCTTAGTGTTATTAAATTATTATATTATATTTAAAAAAAAATCTATTCTATTTCATCAAAATACAGCCACGTAACATTCATTATACATATTTAAACATGACTAAATTTTAAAATAACTTATGTTCGTGACAAGTAAGGCAAGACAAAGCACTCAACACATTTATTTGAGGTATTCCTCGAAGCGCTACCATTTTGAAGCGCACCTAATGAAGCGCTCCTTTTTTATTCCTCGGAGCGCTCCTTTTAGTAGCGCTCCCGATAACATGGTATCGGGAGTGCTACTAAAAGGTGCGCTTCATTAGGTGCGCTTCAAAATGTTAGCGCTTCGAGGAATACCTCATTTATTTATGTCTATCTGTCTCAGCGTATGAATTAAAAATTAAATTAACAAAACCGGCCAAATGCATATCAGACTCACACACGAAAGGTTCCGTACCATTATCTATAAAAAACGGAAAATAAATCACTTTCGTTGTATGGGAGCCCCCCTTAAATATTTATTTTTTAGTATTTGTTGTAACAGCGGCAACAGAAATACATCATCTGTGAAAATTTAAACTGTCTAGCTACCATGCGTCATGAGATACAACCTGGTGACAGACAGCGGAGCCTTAGTAATAGGGTCCCGTTTTTACCCTTTAGGTAGGGAACCCTAAAAATCATGTTAGGCTCACCAATCATTTATCAACATCTTTGACAGTCGTTACGGATCGCAGATAGAAGACAGAAAGTCTGACCCGGCCTTTCCAAGGTGTATCGTGTTACCCAGCCAATGGGTTGTGGAGGTCGACCGAGAGCAGACCCCAATATACATAGTTGAGAAAAAGCTAAGCAGATGATAACATGCCATAAAAATAAAATAATATTTATACTATACCTGCTCGGAAAGTGCCTTATTACTTTTTAAAAAGTTTGAAAGAAAGGACGTCATTACTGTAGTACAAATGTGCGAGTCGCAAAAGTGTATGAGAATTCTTTACTAACGTGCTGGAGACACTGCTGAGGGAGGGAAAAGTGTATGAAAATCCATTACTAACGCGCTGTTTTTTTTTTTTTAATTTAGACCAATTCAGTAGCTAACTAAAAATACTTATAATGCCAAAAGACAAAAAAGTTTTTTATCACCAAGAGAAAATGATACTGGCCAGATAGTATTGCTCAACATTGATTTAAAATTACTCCCAACACGCTGCTGAACAAATTCTCACATTAACTTTCAATATTCGAACATAATAAGAATAACAATTTGGCGCGAAAAATAAATGAGGTACCTACTGTCTATGGCCATAGGTCCTATCTTTTAACTCGGTTTCATTTATTAATGTACAAAAAGCTATTTTCCTCGTAGGTATAGTATAAAGCACTATGTATCACTCGGAAGAATGTGCGATTCCCAACTCGTGTGTATTAAGGCCCTCAGCTGTGCTTCAGGCCTCAAACTACACCCTCGTTGGTAATCAGTCACTTTCTCCCCTCGATGAACAATGTACTAATAAAAGACCAGCTACATATAATAATATGTGCATTACTTTGCGGAGCTTTGGAAAAGCGTCTGCATAATCAAATTAGAATCATACTAAAATTAAATGAAATTAAGAAACGAAAAAATTGGCCGAGTGCGAGTCAGACTCGCCCATGAAGTGTTCCGTAATAACTATAATAATATAATATTTATATTTATTTGACAAAAACAAAAAAAAACCTTACAAATTTCTTAAAACTAGCTTATTTACATTTTTCACAACTACGCCAAATAACTTTGTTTTTCATAGTGTTTCTATGAATTACAAAGTTATATCTGCGGTATTAGAAAATAAGCTGTATGTCAAAAACTGCTGACCCGATCTTGTTCAAACCAATTTTGATTGAAAGTTTACATTAATATCAACAGACATTATATTTTTTTTTTAGATGTTTCACTCTATTATTATAGAAGTTAGAGGGGAGCGGGACACACATTTTACCAATTTGGAAGCGTATATCTTTTAAACGATTAACTTTATGAAAAAGCGGTTTTAAAAACCTTAATGTCATTTTTAAAGACCTGTCTATAGATACCACACACTAGGGTGTCCCGTTCGTGTATGGGGGAAAAAAAATGAGCTACGGCTACGTAAGAAGTATCAAAAGTTGCGTTTTGACACATATATTACGATTATTATAAAATTTAATTAGATATCCGGCATCTTGAGGCCTCTACCAGAACTTGAAGTTTTTCAAATTTGCTATTTTTAGGGGTTCCTAATATAAACTATAAATCATACAAAAATAACATTTAAATGGTTTTTATTAAATTTAAGGGTACAACAATGAGTTAAAGCAAGGTTTAAAATAGTTGAAAGACAAAATAATCAATGGCAACTTTAAAAACGGTACTGGTTTTTGTGACCAAAATTAGGCATTTCTGAGCGAGATTTTAATCTGTTCCTAATAAAACCTCCCGAGCTGTAGCGTCCGTGACGCTTTGAGAAGCCTCCGTCACTAGTTTTACACATCTTTCCACTGACTGTGTGTGGCAGGAAAAGTCAATAATGTCCAGGATGTGTTCTTTAGCCTTAATTCTAAGTTCATCGTTGGAGACGTGTCGCAAAATTGGTGGAGCTGATATTTCACACTCTTGCCAAAATATTATATCGGTGTAGTCTCGCGCACAGAAGTTAAGCTTTGGTGCTTTAAATACCCTGCGAGAGTTGCTCTTTTCTGCTTCTCTGGCCTTTAATATTTTGCGAGATGCAAGCTCTCGAATATGCTCTCTATCGTCGAATAACATGGCAATAAGCAAGTTTTCTGGGTGCGCAAAAAAAGCGTTTCTTTCGATCACCGAATTTACAATAGATCTCTGACTATCAGGCAAAAATCGAGAGTATATAACCATTTGAAAAATATGCTTGGCTCCATCTTTAATGATGAGTTTTGCTTGATTAGGAACCAAACAGGAGCGTAAACTTTGACCACGTAATTCACAAGCAGCTGCAAATTATTTGACGGCGAAACAGTACTTACGTAAAGTCTGAGTATGCGATTGGCAGTAGTGAGCCATCTCGAATGCGCCATTTTTCCAGGTTGGCGGTTCGCTAGCTCAAGGGAACAGGAACCAGCCATCACAGCATGACACATTTCGTACAGATACTTTTGATCCGTGCTTAGTTCCTTCACAATATTATCAGGTAATACTAGCAAATTGCCAGACACTGCACAAAAAGACGCTAGAGGTTTACTTTCACAAGCAGCTAACTCTTTTCCAACAGGTCCTGAATATTCTTTTGGCCCAGATGTGCTACCATCCAGAGACATGAACAAATGACGAAGCGGTAATTCATTCGCGTGAAGCATACAAACACACCATTGCAACGGTCTCTTTAAATAGTTTTCCAGGTATTGAATGACACCTCCCTTCCAACCTGTATTCGTAGCAGTACCATCGCACCCCACACAGATCACCTCTTCCAAGTTCAACCCTTGATTTTCTAACAAAGATATGATAGAAGAGACGATCCCTTTGGCAGTGCCACGACTTGGCGTCATATGTCCCAAATAAATAGATCCCGGCTCCGTGAGAACTGAAATGTGTTCTTGCAAGATTTCTCTGCGGTGGTACCGATCGCCTATTTTCTCGTTTATGTGTGTTTTGTCCTTTCGTCCATCAAAGTAGATACTTTTTATTACAATCGTATCAATGTCTTTGCTGGCCTTGGTCCGTGCTTTTGAAACAGCTCTATGAATTTTATTTTTATCAATAACAAGACTTAGATCTTCGGAAGATACCAATCCTACGTCAGCTAAGACCGCCGAAGCGACCGCAGCTGCAGATCGCGTTGATAGTCTATACCGATCACATACCTTAGCTACTGTTGGCAGCGCCAGAGTGTTCCGATTCAACGAAGTAGATGGAGTCTCATTTACAGGCACGTCACTATTCGCAGAAAGCTCTGTTACAGGCGACTGCGGTCGAGGCGGCAACTCGCGCACCGGAACAGGATTGGTTTTTAGTGATGCACTGGGAAAACATGCGTGCTCTGACTCTTTCCGATTACAATTTTCTTGTCTCTGATGTTTCTTTAAAAGTTTTGCTGTTTCTTTTGTGTCTATACCGCTTATTGCCATTTTTCTATCACTTCTTTGATCCAGTAAAAAGTCTCTTTCAGAAATAGGAACTTTCTTAGGTTTTATGCAGGAACAAATGTCAAACGAAGTGCACTTACAAGCAGCAATATCGAAGAGCTTGTTCGACGTTTCCAAAAAGCACTTCACTTTGCTTTCGTAACTGTCATTTCTTTTATTTTTGGGATATCTTATCAATGACAGGTATTTGTCGAAATATGATTTCGGCAATTAGGTAACTCGTACGTTGGAAACGATAGGAATCGAAGCTTTGGTCCAAATCGTATCACGTTTTCCAGAAACGATTGAAAAAACTTCTGTGTTAGAAGGATCTTTCCCATTCTTCTGTAGTTTTAGTTCATTTTTAGTAAACAAAATGAATTTGATAACGTCACTTATCACTGGTAACTGGCGATCGTCAAGTTCTTTATATGATCCCAAAATAGCACAAGTAGTCTCACTTCGTCTTGAACCCATTATTATATATAACAAAAACACGTATTTTATCACAAGGAAGTGCAGAGCGACACTTTACAGCAATAAAACCGCAATAGAAATGAGACGAACTGCCTCACAGTAGAAGTAGAGAATTTAAGAAAAACAAGTCAAAACATGAATTTTGCGAGTTTGTTCCAAACCAATTCCTAACAGAAAAAATCCTGTCGTTGCCTGCAAATCATAACTTAGGGTTTCACTATCAATGAAATAAAAAATAAAATGGGAATAATGTACATAAAATAGAATAAACGACATTGACTGGAGGGTTATTTAAGTGATAAAAAAATGAAAAAAAATGCCGGTAGAACCCTCAAGATATTTTTTTATGTTTTTTTTTAATTATTTTTACGGTAATCTAAAACTAATAATGCAACTTTTGAGGGGGCTTGAGTAGCGAAAAGCTAAAAAAAAATTTTTCGGTACACCCTACCACACACGCATAAGTTTCATGAAAAAAATATTTTCAGTTTTAGTTCCATGTACCTATGGGATAAAAAAATTAAAAACATAACCCTTCCTTTGCAGTCGGGTAAAAAATATTTAAAATAAAGGGGGGCTTTATTTTAAACAATTTTTAATTTTTTTCTTAAAATCGGAAGGCGGTTCACAGAATACATTTACCTACCAAGTTTCACATGTATAGTCTGAATAATTTCGGAATAAAATGGCTGTGACATACGGACGGACGGACGGACAGACAGACAGACAGACGGACAGACATGACGAAACTATAAGGGTTCCGTTTTTTGCCATTCGGCTACGGAACCCTAAAAACTAACATAAAACATTAAAAATACAGTACCTACATTATTTAATAACACTAGAAATCTGTATTCATTGTCCATGACCCGATACCTACTGTTAGTATTTTATATTTATTTATTTACTGATTGTCGCGCGGGTTTCGGTCCCGTGGACTTCATCACGATTAAAAACATAACCCTCCTTTTTTGCAGTCGGGTAAAAAGTTGTTGACTATAACCTTACTCAAGTTTCAAGCTACTTTCATACCAAATTTCATCAAAATCCACCCAGGACTTTCGAAGATGAGAGCGTTCAAACAAACAAACTTTTCCGCTATATTAGTAAAGATTAAGACAACAGGATTCTTAATATTGTCTTATTATTAAGATTTCTGTGATTAAGACTTTATTTTGGCATTTTCTACCAGTCAACCATGAGTAGTGAAGAGATATAAAGTAAGTAGCTAATTTATATTTAAAGTTTTATTTTATTTATTTATATTTAAGGTTTATAACTAAAATAAAATTTTATAATATATTATAAGATATCTTGCTTCTTATCTAACTAATATTATAAATGCGAAAGTTTGTGAAGATGGATGTATAGATGTATGGATGTTTGGTACTCTTTTACGCAAAAACTACTGAACGGATCAGAATGAAATTTGGTAAGTATATAGATAGATAGAATATTCTTTATTGTACACCAATAATTTATACACACATTTTATTTACAATGCTGTAAAATATGGTTACAATGGCGGTCTTATCGCTGATAGCGACATAGTTGACCTGGAATAACACATAGGATACTTTTTATCCCGTAGTACCCTCGGGGTCGGGAATTACGCGGGAAAGTTCTACCACGCAAACGAAGTCACGGGCAGAAACCAGTAGCAACACATTTATTAATAAACAGTTATAGAAAGGGGTTTATTCAGTGTCTGTCATAATGCACACATTTTTCACAATAAGGCACCGTTAAATGTCGCGACGTCTTCTGAAAATTGAGGTTGCTAAATTGAAATTGACCTACTAATAAGCGTTAAATGGTATCACAATAAGGTACAGCAAGTCCTTACTACTCAAACTCAAACTCAAAATGTTTTATTTCACATGGGCACTTACAAAACGTCAGCAATTAGGGCACGGTTCGAAATTGGTCATTTTCTATGGAGAAGAACCGGCAAGAAACTCCACAGTTTACTCTTTTAAAATATAATTCTTACAATGTATCCATAATACAGGTTAATTAGGTATGAGAGGACAGTATAGACCAATTAATACAACACAATGGAATTACAAATAAAAAATAAAAAATTGTTAAACAAATCTAAGAGTCTAGTGTTCTCCCATTCACAAAAAAGCTTTAAACCAATTCTAATGACACAATTTTTTTTACTGGCCCGATAGGACCATTGCCTGCCGGGGTTGTGGGACTGCCCTAACGACATACCCCAGCCCCGGAATGGTTGGTTTTCAGTCAGTAGAAGTCTGTCGCTCCCTTGCGCTCCAGAACGGGAAGTTATCTGATGATTTTTCCCCAGAAAAAGGATTAACACCCGTGGAGCCTGCGCCGAGGAAAATAACTCAAAACGGTCTTCACAATTAAAGGAATATAACCTATAATAGTACGTTAATTACCATACAAAAATATGTAATGAACACTAGAATAAATGTGTTAGCAAATATATTTGGCCAAATTTAAAAATATTTTATAGTTTATTTAAAAAAAAATACATAAAGTTACGAAATATCACGCACTAGCTGTCCCGCGACTTCGTCCGCGCGAAATAGTGACTTTCAGCAGCATTTTTAATTTTTTAAACTAATTATTTTGAAAATAAAACTCATATACAATTTGAATGTCGTATTTATTAATATCTAATCAAAGTCTAAAAAATAAGTTTCAAGCTTCTAGCTTTAAAAATGACGTAATTTCCATACAAACTTTCATGCCCTATTTCAACCCCTTACAGCCCTTTTTTCGCATTAAAAAGCAGCCCATGTCCTTTCTAAAGCTCTAGACTATGTCCGTACCAAATTTCATTAAAATCGGTTCAATAGTTTAGGCGTGATTGCGTAACACACAGACAGACAGAGTTACTTTCGCATTTTATAATATTAGTAAGGAAGTAAGGATTATAACAGCAGCTAATGTTCTAATGCCCACCCATCCAAATCTAAGACTATCTCACTTGACTTAACATACCCTCAAGCTGTGCCAAGCCATGATTCACACATTTAGCATCAATCAATTATCGTCCAACCTATACTAATTACATAAATGGCTTCATCAGACATAGGAAACTAATTTGAGGTATTACGACGTCTTAATGATTGTTCTGGTACCAGTATCGGTATCCCTGATTATCGTATCACGTTTAAATACCATTAGATCAGATTAGGGCAGGTATCGTATCCTGGTAATATATCAGTATCATGATTTAATATCGATATTGGTTTCCCTGATAACGGTAACAGTTTTGATGGAGAATTTTATTTTGTTTGGGAAAATAAAACACGTTAAAATAAATGTGAGATAAAAAGGAAGAAAAATACATAACTTTTCAATAGTTTGGTGCAGTCTGTTACATAATAGAATTTAAAATTATTTGAGGATATAATAGTAAAAGTAATAATTATAAGTGGCTCTGGCGGCCTAGATGGGTTACATAGTAACCTGTACTATTAAGGTAAGAAGTATAACATAATTATAGAGACCTATTTTTAACTAATGGCATTTTCTACGTCGCGTTATAATAATTATAAATTACTAGCGTTTGCACGCGGCTGCGCTCGCGGGAATAATTTATTGCAAAAACAATGTAACCTAAGATTAGTCACCTGAATGACATAGTATGTCACTCAGGTGACTAATGATAATATTATTGATAATAGGCTCCCGTTTGACCACCATCTCACCTGATGATAAGCGATGAAATGGTCGAATAGAAACATGCTAACCTAGAAGCAACCTATTCACTCTTGACATAAAGACCCCGAGGCTATAGCTATCAGGAAACATAGATTCCAACAGAGAATTTCACTCCTTAGACGTACGTATTCAGCTTTGAACGGTATAAGAATTTTCAAATTCGGTTGAGAAGATCCAGATATTACTTCTTACAAATTCAAAAACTTTATCTTTTTATAATGTGTATTATTTTAAGAAATTAATAGATATAATTTAAATATTATGGAAGGATACATACCTAATTAGTTTTTTTTTTTTAATTTTGAGTAGATCAAACTAAATTTAACAAAGCGCAACACGCACTTTGTGGATTAGCATTTTTGGATTATTAGATTTAATGGGACTCCTTTCATATCAAATGATAATATACAACGTGTAACGGAAACCCCATATCTATCCAAAATGGCTGAAGACAACATCTGGTTTGGAGTCTCTATGCACAGTTTCAGCACAAAATAACTGACTCAAAGAAATGAAACCAAATTATTGGTTTCATATATTTCTTGAATTCCAATCATAACAAACATGTTACAGCACTACGAGGGTCAATAACTATACACGTCACTTGCCAATAACACGATAATTCATTTCGTTCTTCTTAATTTGAAAAATTCGGTCTCTGGTATCAGTGTATTGGAATTTGTAATAAGTTCTACGCACGTAGACTTAGGATTACAAAACCCTTGCCATATCGTTTTTTGTCATCCAAAGAAGCCATGCACTTGGTATGTATATACCCTTTAAATTACACGTTGTATATGAATGAAAGAAATGACAAGCTTACCTACTGATAATTTGATAAATGTATGTCAATCATCCATCATAATACACATAAAACACATAATTATTAATATTTAGGTAGGTAATTCTTTTCTTTTTTTTTTTCGAATGATAACTAGCAATGTGGGTAGAATTCACATTACTAGTAATCTTGTTAACTCCTCCAACTAAGCTAAATATGCTTGTGTCTGGAGTGGGTACACGGCAATAGTGTAGTGGGTGGGATTCTAACTCGGGACCTCTCGATCACAAGTCCGACACCTTATCCATTAGGCTATTGATCAATTTATTTGTTAAGACACCTGCACAAATAAATTTAAGTATTAACCTGTGTTAAGATCTGTGTCTAAATCTTATAACATAGTATAAAGCAAAGTCGCTTCCCTGTGTCTGTCCCTATGTATGCTTAAATCTTTAAAACTACGGATTTTGATGCAGTTTCTTTCAATAGAAAGAGTGATTCAATAGGAAGGTTTTTAAGTATATAACATGCATAATATAGTAGAGGAACACTGATGATTTTTGAGGTTTCTAATGTGATGTCGCAAATAAACACATTTTTTTGCGCTTGCTTTGCAAACGCTGGCTGAACCCTACGAGATAGATCAAAATGATGTACTACAGTATTGTACACCTTCAAAAGGTCAACAAAAATGTCCTCGATGGCATCTGTCTATCTCTTATAGATAACCCACAACAACCATTTTTTATCCTTTACTTTTTACGAGAAATACGAGCACATATTACGAAGCGATTTTAAGCAATACAGCATTAATCCTTATCCAATTAAATACCATAAATACATTGTGCATTTAATATAAATCAATATTGCCCTTTACAGAATATAATTTAAATAAATAGTTTCGAAGATATTACAGATTTAAAATGCAAGGAGATAGCGGTTGCGGCGCGGTGCCGGCGGAGGCACGGCGCGCATGCCTATGTTGCTTAGATTTGAGCGTTGAAAGTTTTTCCCATGGTAAATTATGTGTCGCACTTTCAAGAGTAATTACTAAAGAGAACATGTATGTCGAATGACAAAAAGTCTGTCAACGATGTAGGTATATAAAGACATTCTATAGTATATTTAATATAAACATTGCACCCGTGCGAAGCCGGGGCGGGTCGCTAGTATTATTATAAATGAATTTTCTGTGCCTTGCCGCAGTCAGGTTTTTTTTTTTTGATAGGGCCACTCGTAATTCAGCACACTAAGGCTGATTACTACTTAAACGGACGATCCTGTGGTGACCTCTAAATTTAAAGGCCCCCAGCCAGGGCTTACATACTATATTTACATTTAAACAACCGCACGCTAAGGGTACTATCTGTGGAGTACGGGCCTCGGCATAGCGGGGTTGTTGGTGGAGGGCAGCAAAAGGTCAGGCTGGGTCATATTATTATTAATGGGGTTATTTATTGCTACTGGCTCAGCATCGCGGGCTGGCTCATTTGGCAAAGGTCGGGGAGGGCCGCAGTCAGGAGCATTCAAATTCATAACATTCGAAATTATACTACACTAGCTTCCGCCCGCGACTTCGTCCGCGTGGAAAAAATCCCCCGATTTTGAAACATTCTTCATTAGTGCTCCGCTCCTATTGGCCTTAGCGTGATGATATATAGCCTATAGCCTTCCTCGACAAATGGGCTATGTAACACTGAAAGAATTTTTCAAATCAGAACCGTAGTTCCTGAGATTAGCGCGTTCAAGCAAACAAGCAAACAAACAAACAAACTCTTCAGCTTTATAATATTAGTATAGATTCATCAAAATAACATTCAGAATAGTGAAAGAAGAATACTAATTATCTACAAATTATATCATACGAAACAGTCAATAATAATCATTTTCAAAATAATCAATAAAAAATCTAATTCATAATAATCAAAATAAAAAAATGATCAACAATAATTAAATTTACATAGGTAATCAAATTACCTATTGACAGTAATTAGTCAAATTCATAATGATAAATTTGTACTTTTTTAATGTGTGATAAAAGCGTGACTTTTATTTTCTAAATTAGGTTATACATATATATTTTTTTTCCCAGGGATGTGCCCTAACAGGCGTTGCACAGAGAGGGTTCCGGAGTGCTCTATTAAAAGGTAACGGGAGCCTTTCTATGAGCGGATGGTGATCACCAGGGTGGTTTCACTCCCGAAAACTAAAAAAAAGTTGGCCAAGTGCAAGTCAGACTCGCCCATGAAGAGTTCCGTAGTAACTACGTAAAATAACTTTGTTTTCCATTGTGTTTGTATGAAATACAAAGTTATATTTGCGGTTTTATAAATTGTGATATATCTCAGAAACTGCTTATTCTATCTCGCTCAAACTAATTTCGTTGAAAGTTTTCATTAAGATCAACAGCATAAAATAACTCACTCTTTTATTTTATTATAAACATGTTACAGGGAGGAGGACACATTTTGCCACTTTGGACGTGACTTTAAACGATTGACTTTATGAAAAAATGGTATAGAAACATCAATGTAATTTTTAAAGACCTGTCTATAAACACCACACAATTTTCTCTCTCACTCGATTTTGATGAAAAAAAAAATTGTTTCAGTTCAAGAGAGCCCACTTAATATTTTATTTTTGTATAAAAATCGGAATACACATGTGAAACTTTGTAGGTACTACAAAGTTTCACATGTGTTCCTAATAGTTTCGGAATAAAATGGATGAAACATACGGACAAACAGACAGACAGACATGACGAATTTATACCTAATTGTTCCGTATTTCGTCATTCACCTACAGAACTCTAAGTAGGTACCTATATATTTTACTTTATTATATATTTCACACAGTTGTTTTTTTTTCTGTTTATCACTTATCTCTTTCTGTCCCTCTCCGTCATTGATATACTAAAAAATATCAATGCTCTCCGTACATAAATAAATACTGTTCTGTCAATAAAACCCGTGACGTACTTGATAGCTTACTAATGTTATTTATTTTGATGAATTTTACTTTTTTAATGTCATTGGATAAAAATTACAACCATATTTTAATGGGAAGTGTTTGGTTCCCAAAGGATAAGATGGATTTTGATAAGTAGGTACCTAACTAATAAAGTAATAAGTAATAGCATAAAAAATATCGACAATATATATACAAAACTACCAATATGTATTCATAGATATTTCATGACAAATGCAATATACTCTTTTACAAAATTAATCAGGATGACCTACAAACTCCCGCACAATGTCGGACTTATCAGCCGGTAAAGCGAGACAACAATATATTTCGCTCCCATCTCTTTCATATAGTTCGATGCGCGTTCGGTTTTTTTTCGGTTACTCGATTACGCGACTCACTCACTCGCTTTCCGGCACCGCTGACGTCGTTCATTCACTGCGCATGGCAACTTTCTTCGACCGCTAGTACGCATGCGTAAATTGTGTCAAGCGGTGACGGTGTCGCTCTCTCCTAACCTCTCACTTTTATTTATCGAGAAATAATAAAATAATTCAGTAAAAATGCCGTATACAGTGCTTCACATTACCGGATTTGGTTGTGTAGTGTTCTGTTTCTTATCAATTGCAAAGTTAGTGTTTGATACTTTGTATACCTACGCTATTGGCCCGCTGGTCAACAAAGTGAATTTCAAGGAACAAGGGAAATGGGCTTGTGAGTATTATTCTCTTTCATTACCTAGGTACTAATTTAGCTGTTATATTTTTTGCATAACTAGGACACATTGGTATTGTACTTCCTACTTTTTTGAGTTCGGCGTTTCCGACCTCGGTCACTGACCTTTGTGCGGAGAAGTTCAATGCATGTTATGCAGATGCGCTCGATCGATAATTGGATATCGTTGCAGGTAATTATTACTCGAAACAGGTTGTCCAAAAATTACTGGCTTTTCAAGCATGCCGATTAGATTGTACGTACCTATTTAATAGATTTAATTTATTATACTTACATCAAAAAAGTAACTCCGCGCACCGCACAACCCCATGGTTATGGAGATATCCATGGTAAAAGTTTTGAGGTTAGGTTTTGAAGTTGGAACAAAAATTTCAGTAAAAATTTAGTATCGTTTGGCAGGAAGAGGAGAGTGGGATTAGAGGGAGGGGGAGAGGGAGTGCTCTTATCCTCCCCGGCACTACTCACATGAAAAGGTTGTCGACAAACTCAAAAGTTGGCTAAAAGTTGTAGTCGGAGCCCCGCTTTGCGGGGCTCAGTGGTTTAAAAAAAATAACCACGAAGGTGATGGCAGGGTCTGTACGCTCGCTACGCTCGCTCACTAGACCCCGCTATCCCCTTCTAACCTAACCTGTCCGAGTCGGGTGGCCCCGAGTCCTCTTGCATCCTAACTTCTCCTAGTAACAGTTGGAATTACTTACCAAGAATATTATTTATCATATAAAAATAACTTTTTTGCAAATGGCGTGCTATTTTCCAATTTGTATGGAAACTTTAAAAATTATATCTAGTAAGCCGTGAATTTCCACAACTTTATAATTTGTAATAGATTTCTATGTATTTATGAGTTTATGAGTACAGGAACTTTCAAATCAACGTTCACGTTCGGTTCCAGTGTAAACAAAAATTCGTAATTTTTTTGTGTAAAAACGTTAACGTAATTACATAATAGAGCACAGCTTTAGTCCACACTAATAACACACCAAATTTAATACGTGAATATGTGAAAATAAAAATTATATTTACTTAAGTAAAAATATGACATAAAATTGAACAAAATACATTCTGCTGTCAACGAAACGTGAAATGTCAACTTTGACGTCTATCATGACAATAACCAACCTAAAAATTTGCAAATGGCGTGCTATTTTCCCGTATTTTCCAATTTGTATGAGAAACTTCGTCTCTTTCACACTCATCTAAAGTTTGGTGCATGTGAAATCAAACTCGTACTTTTACTTTTACAACGAAAATTCAAACTCGTACTAGTCCCACTGATAACGTTTTCGGGTCCGGGTCAAACTTGACCAAATATCGCACTATATTTCGCTTGCAGTGAGAAAGTAGGAGCTATTTCGCAGCAGCGGGACACAAATCAGGCTAGGAAAAAAATAGCATCAGGACCTGAGATGACGGCGCGTATGTTCTATGCGCGTCTCGACGCGCATCATAGACGTATAGCTAGCTGTGATGCGCCCCCTACCTTCGGGACGAGACCTGTTGTCCGCTTCATCACTGGGGTAGTTCCAAGTCAACAGTCCTCTCCGCCGACACCACGGTGGTGGACATCCATGAGGAGTTCCACCCTGACCAAAAAAGGCATTGAACTTGTAATCCTATTCAGTTTTACATGGGATAACCTGTATTATAAATTAAGATAAGTAGTGTATACACCAGATTCATACCTTACTTTTTCAGGCTGATTCTTTTATCCCTACTATTTCTACCATATTATTGTGTGTTTATTCCGTAATCCGTAGGGATTCCAAGACATACACTTGGAACAGCCTAAGTGTTATTCCAGGATGTCAACTATCTACTTACAAAATTTCATTGAGATCTGTTCAGTAGTTATGGCGTGAAAGAGCAACAACTTTCGCATTTATAATATTAATTAGGATGCTATCAAAAATACGTTCCTACATCGATACGTTCACGCACGTTATTAATCTTACGCATAATAATCTATCTGTAATAAAAAAAAATGTGGTGATCAGAAAAAGTAGGTACCCACGTACGAACCTACTTACGATGTTCGTTGGAAAGCGATTCGTATATTGTGGTATTTCGTCGGTAGTTATTAGCATTTACTTAATTAGTCATTCAATACTTTGGGTAAAGAACAATACGATTTCAATTTTTAACGTGACTTGACATTTTAAATCAATGATGGTTTGGATTTCTTAGTTACCTTTTCGACATTGAATTGTTGAAATAAATAAGTAGATATAATATAATATGTATCTTAGTAGTCATTTATTTAGCAAAAACAATTAAGTAGTCCAGATTACACTAACATTGCTACTACAAAACCGAATGCCTAAATTTTTAGTTGTCGGTAGGTGAGGCCAAGTTGTGGAGATCGACAATATTACTATTTATTGATCGACAAATGATTCTTCCCGCTGTCGGTGGAGCGGAAGGAGTGTCAGACTTCTACTGACTAAAAACTCAGCCTGCTACTTCAGTTGCCCTTGGATTCGGAGGCCGCGGTATCTCGTTAGCACATTCCCACAACCCTGTAAGGCAATGACCCTATCGGAACCCGTCAATGTTGCTGACTGCTCTTTGAGACGCGCGCGGAAACGATGCGCTGGCGCCGCACAGTGGTCTGGAAATCCAGCTCCATACTCATAGAAACTTAAAGTCAGGAATTTAAAAAAAATTGTTACGTGTCTAGTATACACCCCTTTATGTGATATTTACGTATGGAAGGTATTAGTAACTCCACGCGCGAGAAAATTAAGATTAATTTTTTTGTTGTATGGGAGAAAACACTTAAAGTTCCTTTATTTGAAACTGAATGGAACTGAAGGGCTGGTGCTCTCACGAGGTATTGTACCAACCACGGCGATCAAGATGACATCAAATTCATATACATTTCGGTGCCACTTCGC
Source organism: Tholera decimalis (assembly GCA_943138885.2). NCBI lineage: Eukaryota > Metazoa > Arthropoda > Insecta > Lepidoptera > Noctuidae > Tholera > Tholera decimalis. Next base: position 9,035,545 of record OW964568.2, read on the forward strand.
CTGCAGCAAATTTTTTAATTTTCGATAAGTTGATTTCCAAATCTTTGACATGGTCTAAGGCAGTTGACCATCGATTTACTTATACAATCGTTAATTAATAGCCTACTAATGCCTTTTTTGATGAGAATAATTAAAAATGTCATATACTTCATCAAATACTTTGTTTTACAAAATTGCATAATCAGCCATAATCACGGTGATTAACAAGTGACTGAAAACTAATGTTACTTAGTTTTCATTTGTTAATCGCCGTGATTATGGATGAGTTATAATTAGATAGGTACTAATGTAATTAGCAGTAGTTTTAATGTTTATTATAAGGCCAACCGAAAATTTTAATATTAGTTATAAATAAATATAGTATCTATAATTATAACTCTGGTAAGAAAGACTGAAATAGTAATTATTATTTATTGATTATACCATATACCACATAACTGCACTGGTGGGAGACTGGTACAAAGGAAAAAAAATATAATTTGTCTGTACTTAGAATAAGTAGTTTAAGTTAACTTTGTGGAAGAATAATAAAAAAAAATAACTTACTTAATTTACTTTAAGTAAAAATCTTGAGGTCACTTTTTTAACATAGTTATGTTTAAGTACTAAAACATTAAAAACAAAACTTGAAATCCTTTTGTAACTACCAATAACAGGCAGTTTTCGAAGTTTCAATAACAACAGCTTTTGCTTTCAATTATATCCTTAACTTTCAAGTAATTTAAGTAAGCGAAGCTCGAAGGTAACACACGACATTTATGTACCAATCTTATACAGCCGGATAAGGCCTACCATAGACCGACTTGATGCGACAGTGCGACAATTTTTTTCATTTGGCAATATTTACATATTCGTAGAACTAGTTTCTCGTCAGGTACGGTGCCTTGGTGGTTTTGAATGTGTTGGTTTCGATTCTTGGAACAAATATTTGTCTGCCTTCCAAATAGTTGTTCCAGCCAGACACAATCACGATACTGGATAACTAGTGCAGGCTGATTGTCAAAATAAATGCAAATTTTGGTCTACAATTTGACAGAAGACAGACTGGTGTATTAAAAAGGAACTTTCTCTCTCTCTCCTTTTAGCAGGGCCAATGCCCAGCAATGGGGCAAAAAGAGAGATAAATACAATAATTACCGCCTATTACTTACAAGTATAAACGCCTGTCGTATTGTCACGTCGCACCTGTCTGTGTTACCCTTAAAGCTCATTTGATTTTGCACATTATGACACTTTTCAGGATTATTGTTTCGCGTTGTTAGTTACTAGTCATTGAGGAAATTGGTTTATCTAATTATATAAATAAACGTATGCTTATTAAGTTTGAGGATAATTATATTTTGTGTTATTGAAAAATATAGTACTTAAAATGAGTCGCTGCAAGACCAAACGTCGTGGTTAAGGCATTGGTAGGTATTAGTTGCGTAATTAAAATAAGGGTCAAATAATAATTCAACCTTTAATTTAAAGCAAGAATGAACAGTCATGTTCTGGGCTCGCACGTTCCATAGTAGTTCGTAGACCTCATCTATCGTTTACCACCTGGCGAGGTCAAGAATGGGCTCGATGATTAACCTTCGTGTCCAGTAAGTTATCAGGGTGTGGTAGGTTTAATATCCTGACACATTGCACCATGTGTCAGAATATTATACTTCCAAAAGATACAATACTTAGGTAAATATAGATAAAATATTACAGAAACCCATTTAAAAGAACCGAGCCCTACTTACTCTCTATGTCTTAAGTCAACTCTTGTGGTATAATGTACGAGACAAGAGCTAACAAAACTAACCATCTCCTTTTGAAAGTCGGTTAAAACTGGTAAAACTATAATGAAACAATTGTATGTATGTAGGTATATCGGGCAGGTATCCGTAACTCCACCACCAAGGACGTATTTTTATGAAACAATTATTATCTAATTTATGTTTTATAGGTAATATGAAAAAATAAGATACTTAACGGTATCGTTTGGTCAAGGCCATTCATTTTCATTGCGCGTCGTACGTATGTCACATTGTCACTTCAGACTTTTTCTCATTCGGGTCAAGTTCAAATCAATCAATCAATCGGCCAATTTAATCCGCCATACTGTCTGCCTTTTGGTACCTATGTGTGTCATAGGAAAGTGAATGCTAGCTTTCACATTAAGTCATTCTTTAACAATGGAAACTGGTTTGTTCATCATTTTAAAAACGAATACCAATTATTTAATTAGTTATCTTGCGCTAATTATAGATAACTAGCTGTGCCGGCGACTTCGTCCGCGCGGAATAGTGACTTTCGGCAGCATTTTTAATTTTTTTAGGCTAATTATTTTGAAAATAAAACTCATACATAATTTGAATGCCGTATTTATTAATATCTAATCAAAAGTCTAAAAAATAAGTTTCAAACTTTCATCCCCTATTTCAACCCCTTACAGCCCTTTTTTCACATTAAAAAGTAGCCGATGTCATTTCTCAGGCTCTAGACTATGTCCGTACCAAATTTCATTAAAATCGGTTCAGTAGTTTAGGCGTGATTGCGTAACACACAGACAGACAGAGTTATTTTTGCATTTATAATATTAGTAAGGATTACTATCATATGTTAAAGTGTGTGTCTGGGTCTTTGAAAGTACTGGGTGGATTAAGATGAAATTGGATGGTATGGAAGTAGCTTGAGACTACATTTTACCCGACTACTAAAGAAGGACGACAATAAAATGTCACAACAAAACAAAAAAACAATTGTCACGACAAAAATATAACCGGGAGCGAAGCCCCCGTGACTGCTAGTAATTGTATAAAATTGAATGTGTCTATCTATATTTCAAAATTACTTTTTTCTCATAATTATTTTAATTTAAGTTTTTTGTTAATTCCGGATGAGCCCTCTCTTGACTTCGACCACACCTGATGGTAAGTAATAGATGAGGTCTATGATAAAACGAGCGAGCCCAGATGCCTTCTTCTTCTTCTTCTGTAGTCTGGTTTCCGCACGCTAAGTGCTCTGCACGAGACCATTGTGCGTGAGCCGTGTCAGCCGTCACTCCATCCACCCAACCTCCCTCCAGAAGCAGATCAGGTATTTCGGTCTATTCAGGATATCAGTAAGGGAATTCAATGACCCGAGGGTTCGTTTCCGTACTTCGGTGATTTCAGTGCACTCTAGGAGCACGTGTCCTACTGTTTCCTCCGTCCCCATGCATGCCCTCCACAGGGGACTGTCCGTTATACCTATTGTGTGATAGTGTTTGTTCAGTGAGCAGTGCCCAGTGACGGTCCTCGCCACCATTCGCAGGCTTCTTCTGTCCAGGTGTAAAAGACGCCTGGTTAGTTTTTGTCTAGGTTTGGCATCGCCTCCTTGGACTGCCTGTTCACTGGAGCCCAGATGCCCTCTTCCTTTAAAGATTGACGAGTCATAATTATGTGGTAGAGAACACAGACCACATCTTGGCTGTGCGCACAATAAATGTACAGGGCAGTTACTTAGTGCGTCATTCGAATCTGTTTTTAATCGCAAAATAAATGGAACGGCCGTGTAACCTTTGCTGAATTTTAAGGCCATCTACTATTAAAGGACCTCGATAAAGAACTGTTAATACAATGCTTACTTTTATAACTACATAATTATATTAAAATAATACAAAAAAATCCGTAAGTGCATGAATTTTTTTTTCTGCATTCATGTAAGGGATGATGTACCCACAGTAAGTAGGTAATTGTTGACTTTGTAAACACATTCGTAATTTTGAACATGATTATAAAAAAAAGGAAAAACAAAATTTACAACAACCCTTTAAGTATAAAAACACAAAATCAACCAACTAATAAAAATTAATACTCAGAAATAAATATAAAATCGATAGGTACTTTCGGAGAAGTGCAATAACATTTTAAAAAGTTGGTCAAGTGCGAGTCGGACTCGCCCATGAAGGGTTCCGTGGTAACTATAATAAATATAATATACTTAATACATTTAATTGAAAAAAAAAAAAACAAAAAACCTTACAAATTTCTTAAAACTAGCTTATTTACAATTTTTACAACTACGCCAAATAACTTTGTTTTTCATAGTATTTGTATGAATTACAAAGTTATATTTGCGGTTTTAGAAAATATACTGTATCTCAACTCAGAAATAAATATAAAATCGATACTTTCGGAGAAGTGCAATAACATTTTAAAAAATTGGCCAAGTGCGAGTCGGACTCGCCCATGAAGGGTTCCGTGGTAACTATAATAAATATAATATACTTAATATATTTAATTGAAAAAAAAAAACAAAAAACGTTACAAATTTCTTAAAACTAGCTTATTTACAATTTTTACAACTACGCCAAATAACTTTGTTTTTCATAGTATTTGTATGAATTACAAAGTTATATTTGCGGTTTTAGAAAATATACTGTATCTCAAAAACTGCCGACTCGATCTCGTTCAATCTAATTTTGGTTGAAAGTTTACATTAAGATCTACAACACATGGTTTTTTTAGATTATTCACTTCATTATTTTAGAAGTTAGAGGGGGGGGACACATTTTACCACTTTGGAAGCGTATATCTTTTAAACGATTAACTTTATGAAAAAGTCATTTTATAAACCTTAATGTCATTTTTAAAGACCTGTCTATAAATACCACACACGTACAGGTTTCATGAAAAAAAAAAAATTCAGTTTCAGTTCCATGTATGGGGAGCCCGCTTTATATTAAATGATTTTTAAATTTTCTCTTAAAATAGGAAAGCGGTTTACAGAATATATCTATCTACCAAGTTTTACATGTATAGTCCTAATAGTTTATATATAATAAAATGGTTGTGACATACGGACGGACGGACAGACAGACGGACAGACATATCGAAACTATAAGGGTTCCGTTTTTTGCCATTCGGCTACGGAATCCTAAAAGCAGTTTCGAGTAATTAATATTAATACTTATTACCTACTGCAGGGTATCCACACTTGGTAAATATACCTTGATAAAGTACTAAGCGCTTCTGCTCCACATATGTGGAGTTTCTTACCGGTTCTTCTCCATAGCAAACGACCAATTTCGAACCGTGCCCTAACTGCTGACGTTGAATGTGAAATAAAACATTTTGAGTTGAGTTGAATTGAGTGAGTTGAATATTATTGTGCATACACATACAGCCAAGGTGTAGAAATCTTTACCGGCTTCTGTGTTTCCTACCACATACGACCCTTCAGGCTTTAAAGTAAGAGTGAGCAATGCCTGTGCACTTCTGGGCTCACTCGTTCCATAGTAGTTCGCAGACCTCATCTATTTTTTACCACCAGGCGTGATCGGTATCAAGAGTGACCTTAAAAATTGAAGAAGTCAGTTTAAAAATCAGAGAAACAAGATCCGCTCTATCAGCTAGTACTAAGTAAATCCCGTAATTTCACATATTCCAAAAAAAAAACAAAACCTTTTGAAGTCGGGTAAAAGCCTACAACCTGTTACTTCCATACACAATTTCATCCAAACCAACCCAGTATTTTCGAAGATTAGCGCGTTCATATAAACAAAGAATAAACATTTTTCCGCTTTATATCTATAATCTATAATCTATAATAATATTATAAAGCTGAAGAGTTTGTTTGTTTGTTTGCTTGAACGCGCTAATCTCAGGAACTACGGTTCTGATTTGAAAAATTCTTTCAGTGTTAGATAGCCCATTTATCGAGGAAGGCTATAGGCTATATATCATCACGCTAAGACCAAGAGGAGCGGAGCAATAATGAAGAATGTTTCAAAATCGGGGGATTTTTTTTCCACGCGGACGAAGTCGCGGGCGGAAGCTAGTGTAAAATATTAGTATAGATGTGTAGTAACAATGCATTAATTTTATACTAAAGAGTCTGAAGATATGTTGTTATCTGTGTCAACGTAACCGTGCGCCTGCGACTATCTGATAAGCATTATAAACTTAGTGTAGTTATCATGATTGTGTCCGTTATATCACTGTCTTGTTAGTGACAATATGTAACTGGGAAATAGCTAAGTGTGAAGATAGATAGACAGATAGATATTTTCTTTATTGTACACCATAACAGTGAAACAAAATTATGGACTTAACAATTAAAAAGGGTGATACAATGGGCGGTCTTATCGCTAAAAGCAATCTTTTACAGACAACCTTTGGATGGATTTCACACAGAAGGAGAAAATAAATACGCGGGTAGTCCACGGTGTACTATTTACCTATATAAAATACAAAACAATAAATAACGTTCTCAAAACATATATATACATATAAATATTAAAAAAAGAAAGAAAGAAAGACATACATAATAACAACAATTTAAGGGGAGAGATAAAGATCTTTTACTAAGTTTTTGAAAGAAGATAGCGTTTGTGCTTGTCTTACTGACACGGGTAGAGCATTCCACAGCCGTACTGCTTGAGCTGCGAACGACTTACCATAGAAATTGGTGGCGTGACCCGGTACCGTTTTCTGATGACCTCAGAGATTTTGCATGTGTGTCATGAAGGAACTTAAATCGTTCTTTAAGATAAGTGAGGGTTTTAGGATTAAACAGCACACTGTAAAGCAGAGACAAAAGAAAAGAGAAGATTATTATCTTAGAAAAACATTCGCAATACTCGGTTTAATTGCGCATGATTCTCATATGATTTTACCAGTACAGATTGTACGGACTGCCAGAGACTGACCTCTGAATTTGTTTCGATGATTCGTCTCGGGATAGTCAGTGAGGAAACGGCGTTACCTAGTTCAAAGGAAATATAATGAAACTAGTACTCACGCGGGGCTTCGCTCCCGTGGATTATATCACGGTAAAAACATAACTCTCCTTCTTTGCAGTCGCGTAAATTGTAGCCTATAACCTTCCTCAAGCTTCAAGCTACTTCCATACCAAATTGCATCCAAATCCACCCAGTACTTTCGAAGATTAGCGCGTTCAAGCAAACAAACAAACCAACAAACAAACAAACAAACTCTTCCGCTTTATAATATTTATAATGAAATAAGTTGATATTTATAAACATACCTACTTGTAGCGTCTGATTGTGATTTCACAACAATTGTTTTTTTCTCAACAGCTAATAGTTATTAACACGTTAATACAACACAAAATAATATAAAATAAATAGACTGTCTTTCTTTCTGTCCTTCTGATTGTCCGGGATAATCTCAGGAACACTTCCTTTTAAAGGAATTTTCACTGAAAGATAGAGGAAGTTATGGGGCAACATAGCCTTTTTAACTCAGGATTCCCACCAAAGATACTTTTCACGCGAACGAATTGGAAATGGTACAGCTATTTTATATGTTGCCGAGATACCGCGGCCCCGGAACTTAAGGCCAGCTGAAGGAACAGGGTGGGTTTGAAGTGAGTAGAAGTCTGACATCCCCAGAGCGGTAGAAGTCATTCGATGCTTTTCCCACCCAGAAAAAATGTTTTAAAAATCCTCTTATAGACAGACTTGTTTCAAAGTGTTACGTTTTTTGTTTCCTTAAACGGCATTCAAGACTAAACTGCTACTTGAGCGGTTATTTAAATATGCAAATGCTTGTTCTTTGGTCGCAAAGGTATTGTTAAATAGGTCTTAAAGTGTACCGAGTTATTTTGCTTGGGTCGTGGACCGAGTTTTTATTGCTCAATTTTCTTCACGTATTATAAAATGTTGACAAAGCCCAATATTGTGTTAAACTTTTACTTAGCAGTTTCTGTAAAAAAATACTAAATGAGTTGAAAACAAGTTTCTCCCCTCGGCTTTGCTCGAAAGTTGTCTTTCTTGCCTTCAACTAGATTGATATTAAAAATCACAACAAATCGTTACTCCATTTTGACGTGAAATAAATTAAAAGATTAACACATTAAAACACGCATTTATTTACTGCACTAAAAAGCGCACAAACTCGATATGTTTACTAATAGGCAGTCCAAGGTTCCATCAGCCACCTTCCAATTCTATCATCAGACCAGCTCGATGGTACCATAATATTTTATTGTCATCTAATCTACATATAATTTCCAAGTTTCATGATGATACAACAAACAATATTATACAAATAGTTACAGCTCAACCTAATAAAAACGTGTTAAAAAGCAAAAACAAACACACACAATTTCACATTTATAATACAAATTTATATGTAATTCATTTATAGTTTTAAGTAACTTAATAAGTTAAGTACTCAATTAGAGTGTTCTAGAATTCCCATCCTGAAATCTGTACATATTTTATAAATTTGAAAGTAACTCTTCTATCTTTAACACTTTCATGACTAATTCACTATACCGATTAAAGATAGATTAAACCTTTGAAAAAGTATGCAAGACGTGGGCGAAGCCGCGGGAAAAAGCTAGTTAATAACATTTATCAGTTAAATAATGAGCTGAACTCCAGAGCTGTTTCGTTGTAAATACTACGTTTCTAGAGTTGAGAGAAACTTATTCCTTGTTTTTAACTAAGAAATGCTGCTTGTAAGAGTTGTAAGTACTGTTGAAGTTTTATACGAGCCGGAGTATTCGGGGGCTAGGGAATAAGCGGATAGTGAAGCGCAAGCTACGTTCGGTATACATACACATACGTACATGTATATATCCTCCGGAAGTCCATTCATACCACGGCGGGACAATTATGGTTTGGGCGGGAATTTGTGTTTGTGGAAGAACAGACCTCGTTTGGATCAAAAACACCATGACGGCTGCAAAATACCGTAACGAGGTGCTAGTACCAATAATCTACCCCCATCGCCTACAAATGGGCCAAGAATTCACGCTCATGCACGATAACGCCTGTCCGCACACAGCGAGAGTGGTGACGGGCTGGTTGCAGGAGCACTACGTATCGGTCTTAGGCTGGCCCACTCAATCGTCTGACCTAAACCCCATAGAACACGCGTGGGACATGCTCCAAAGAAGGGCTTTGAGGAATTTCCCTGCAAATATTGCGACGGAAGAGCAACGTTTTTTGCATCCTAGCTGGACCTGAGACAATATACCGCAGCAAGACTTGGATAACTTCTTAATACAAAGCATGAAAAACCGTTGCAGGACCGTTATTATCGTCATGGGTGGTTTTATTGACTAGTTACTGATTTTTCACATAACTCTTAAAAACAGATTAATTTTTACTTATTTTTCACTTTTTCTTGAGAAACACATTCATTGTTAGTTTTACCATTATTCCACTTTTTTTTTTATTTGAATAAAAATTTATTTACGCAAAAAAAAACGTTTTCTTTTATTCTGGAGTGTAGTCTGATAAATGGGCTTTATAAAAATATATGCATGTTGTATGTTATTTTTAATAAATTTTGAGTAAATTGAGTACTTAAATCCAAAATATCTCTAGACAGTGTTGATGTGTGTATCATTCAATTCACCCATTACTTACAAAAATTACAAACTTTTTAGCTTTATATTAGTATATGTACGTATATATGATATGGTCAATGGGTGATGTACTGAAAATAACTAATAAGATATCATACATAGAAATTATATAATATCTATATATAAACAGGACAGTGTTTATGACTTCCACGGGAATCGTAAATTTTCAATCAATTATCAAAGTACAATCAATGATCAAAGCCTATTTGTGCGTCAATTTCAGGTAGCTCCGTTGAGCTATTTTAGTATGATTGGGAACATACATACATAATATATCTAAAATTACGCATTATAACTAGATACTTTTTATTCCAATAAATTAAACAATTGGACTCGGCATCTAGGTGACACTATTGCACCAATTAATCTAGGTTACAAATTGTTTATAAAACGTCGCGTCGTGCATAGTCATCAATTGACACATTGCTTAACAATCACTCATTGTTAGAAACTGTGACCTACAAACAAAAGAATTTAGTGAGCTGCAGAATTTGACTACATTTTCATCGTCATTCCCCTGCCAGGGTTACGGAATTGTTCGGAAGAGTTACCGCGGCCTCGGCACACGAAGGGCAAATGATGGAACACGGATGGGTTTTATTCAGTAAAAGTCTGACACACCCTTTCGCTTCGCCCAGATTGAAAGCCAGTTATTAGATGATTTCGCATCCTTAAAAAAAATAGGTGTCCTCCACCGTGGTACTGGAGTTAGTTAGATTTGAACTAAAAAGTTGGCGTTTTTCGCATAAATTAAAATATTAATAGATACTAAAAAGACCTGATTTATTTTCAGTCAGTTCAAATTACATCAATCATAGACGCATTTTATTAATTTTTTTTTTATGTAGGAACAGCTGTTTATTAAGTAATGCTAGAATTTTTCTTTCTTAAAGCACAGGGCAAAAAATATACGTAATGTATTTCTGTGGAACATAAAAAAGTTGCATACTTAAATATTCAAACTATTTTTTTCACGCCCAATGAATTATTTATTTGCTTTTAATACTCGCTGATGTATACATAATTTATTATGATTATCAATCTGTATAATTTAACTACTATTGTAAACACATTAAATATTCGCAAGTTTTTATGTTGAAATGAAAAAAATACTTTTTACCAAAAAATTAAACCGACTCCCAAAAACACTGCAAAGTGAAAAATAACTTTAATTTAAATTTCGTTTTTGGCACTGAATTCCGAAATTAAAGTTATTTTTCACTTTGCAGTGTTTTTTGGGAGTCGGTTTAATTTTTTGGTAAAAAGTTTTTATTTCACTCTTTTTAGTTGGTTGATTTTTAATTTACAAGAGCCTAAATGTCAACTACTTATAAAATTTTACAAAATATTGCTTTTCCCAATGCTGGGCCGTTAATTTTTGAGGAGTTCTCCTGGTACTTCACCATCAGCTATACATCACCATATGCATTGTGACGAGCATAAAGTGCTTAATATCCATATTCAAGTAATCGAATCGCAATCCACGAAATACTTATTATTGAGTAGTTTCGGCGACCATCTGTGGTCTTCATCATCAGTTCTACTTCCCGAAATGGTACTTTTTGAGAGCAACTGCACAAGTTACTATAAGAAATACCCAAAACGCCATAGGTGTGCCTATAGTTGCAAAACTTCTGAATAATTCCGAATAATTCCGGAATACTTCGGGGAAAGTTTCTTTAAATGGGAATTATTCAAAATGATAAATTCATTTTGAATCATTCTGATTTAAAGAAACTTTTAATTATTTATTAAGATTTCAACTTTTTTTGCTGAAAAATCGTATTTTGCATCGATCTTCGATCTCTCTGCGCCGGCCGCTGCCGCCGCGCTGGCACCGCGACGCGCGCACCCGACTGCCACCGGCGTGTGCCTATAATATTTGAAGAGTTCCTTCGATTTCTCCAGGATCCCATCATCAGATCCTGACTAGGTGACAAATGGTACCAATTTCGAAGTATACCCTATCAAACAAAAAAATAATTTTCCAAATCGGTTCAGCCGTCTTCGGGTACTCGGTGATCATACATAAAAAAAAAATATATACGCGTCGAATTGATAACCTCCTCCTTTTTTGTCGTCGGTTGAAAATAATAAAAAATCATTAATTCATTTATTTAAAGTCAACAAGTGGACCAATTACACATTATAAGATTTATGAAATAATAAATTAAAAGATGAGAAAGTAATTAAAATAATATTTGTAGGTACTGGCAGTCAAAACGCTGTGCGAAAGCGTTCAGAATACTCTTGAAATGCCAATCTCGCTTATTTCGCGGCCCGAATATTATTACTTAGTTTATTCACACATTGAGGGTATTTAAAACTTCTCAACACTTCTTACGAGTGTGGGGTAGAAGAGAAAATTTCTTATTGTAAATGTCAAACTACCCTTCTCGCGGTTAGCTTGTTTCTAGAGTCTCAGACAGGACTTCTACTCAGCATTAATATTTTAATATCTTAGTACATAGTAATATTTTGGTACTCTAGATGCGCACATTTGTTTAGGCTTTTAGTAAATTAAAATATTTCTGGTTTTACTTAGTGAGTACTTCTACATAGTCAGATTTGTATGTTTTGCTTGAAAATATACAAGGCCTGCCCTTTTGGGAAATGTGTATTTTCGTTTGTGCGTACGTGTGATTGAATTATTTTCCGGGAGATTTTCTACATTTTCTGTCCCATCAATCTGTGTACATAAATCAATGTGTGAAAAAAAAATATGAATAAAAACTATTTTGAAAATGTAACTAAAATAGTATGTGAATAAAATTGGTGGAAAAACATTTATTAAATCACTAGCAGTTGCACGCGACTTCGTTCGCGTGGGAAGTTTTTCCCGTGTAAATCCCGATCCCGTGGGAATTTCGCAAAATCCCGTCTTAGCGAGCATCTACGTTCTAAAAGGAAACTCCGTGCAAGAGAGCCCTACTACTTGTAGTTTCTGAGATTTCGTGATTCGAAATACCAGTCACTGATTAACTATCAGTGAGTGGTATTTCGCTTTTATAGATTGAAAGACAGTTCTGACTGCTAAGCTAAAAGTTTTAATATTATACACTGTTTCTTGCTCAGTGTTCTTATCATATTCACAAGAAACTCTTTAGTATTTTTTCTCTCTGACTTCTGGGCTCACTCGTCTCATTGAAGACCTCATCAATCGTTTATCATAAGGCGTCGATCGTCGTCAGGCGATCATATTAGATATCTTTTTAAATTCTTTTGCCAAAAGACAATTCCTCAAGAAAAGGAATCGCAGTTCACATAGTTTTGGCTTTGAGTAGCACAGAATCTATAATTCAGATGCTAGGAAAAAGTATACACTATACAGTCACAAACATCATACTTTTATGCAACATAGTAGGTAAAATTTAATTTTAATTTAACCTTTTTGGGTTTATGTATTGTTCAAATCTTTCTGCAACCGATTACATATATTCATAACATTTACTGTCCAAATAGTTGATGGTTGGTCACAATTTGGGTTGACAGATCAAAAAATCGAAAATCCGGAGTAAATTCCGGACATTTGATGAAAATTCTTGACTTTCTTTAATTTTAAAATAAATATAATATATTTTTTTATGTTTCACTCTTTCATTCAATTGTAGAAATTCCGGAAGGTTTAGGATTCCCTCCGCATTCCAGACAAAGACCTATATTTCCGGACATGTCCGGAAAATTCCAGTCGTATGGAAACCTTAGTCACAGTATTACAATTTTGACAAATGGTTCCTCATCCCTAAAATTTTAAAAAACACTGCTTTAGATGGACTGAATTAACTAAAAATAAGACAGCAGAATCAATACGATACAAGTATCATAATAATAAAGCACACTACATTAAACACTTAGTCGATATACCATCTTGTCGCTTCTCTTATTATTATTGTGCGCACAGCCAAGGTAGAAATTTCTACCGGCTCCTGTCTTCCCTACTACATATTATGACCCGCCAGCTTTTCAAGCAAGAGTGAACAAGAATTTTCTGCGCTGGCTCGTTCCGTCGCAGACCTCATCTATCGCTTACCTTCAGGTTTAATCGAGGTCAAGAAAGCGCCCGTCTGCAAAAAATGTTAATAAAAGGGAATACTTAACCTAGCATGGCCCTCCAAACGGTTAGCTAATCAGCAACTCGTCTATAACTTACTAATTAACAGGGGTTAATTGTTTGACTGATTTAACACTAACTTCACATCAGCTGATAAGGGTTTATGTCAAATTGACAGTGACGTATGTCACTTGTCACTACATATAGTAACAAAATGATTATGTGTTTGGTGTCTGACCCAATTACGTGGTCATTAGTTTGGCATTTGTTTAACGGTAATGTCAATTAATTTGTCATTTGTTTTGATCAAACGAATTAGGGAACCGGTTTAAGACTACTAGTAGTTATGTTTCGTTTGGGGTTGCGGAATTATTCCAACTAGACCAAAAGCGTCAATGGTGGGGTCAATAGTGGGTTTTTAGTTCGTAAAAGTCTAAAATTCCCCTCCGTTCCACCCAGAGTGAGATGAGTCAATTGAGTATTTTCCCTTCAACAAAAAGTAGGTATTATTCGTGTGAATATTGCTTATGATAGAAGCTTAGGTATGTGTAACATAGTACCACCCGTACATGACGATTTTTTTTAAATGGTTTTGGTAATAAGCTCGCGTTTGACCACGATCTCACCTAATGGTAAGTGATGATGTGGTCAAAGAAAGCATGGTCAAAGAAAAAAAGGAGCACGCTTGCCTAGAAGTAACCTATTCACTCTTGACTTAAAGAGTCCCAGGTTATAGCGATCAGGAAACACGAGACTCCGGCAGGGAATTCCACTCCTTAGCCGTACGCACAATGAAAGTATTCCCAAAAGGTTTTATGCGTATGGGTGGGATGTCCACCATGTAACGATGGCACTTCGCCATTTGTCTTGTAGTCCGATGATAGAACGGGCTTGGCGGAATTATATTGTGTAATTCCATCGCACACTCCCCGAAATATTAAGCAATTTTCAAGGTTAAGCAACGTTTCTTAAGGTGGGTTCTTGTATGGTAACCATCTTTATATATCAAGATTCTTCCGACACTCGGAAAGCACATTAATGCATTGATAGGCTATCAGTTCTATCAGAAGTAAGAAAATCTAAAACCAGTTTTGTCATGGTAATACCCAGATACTGGGTTGTGGAGGTTGGATAGGCATTCGTTCCATGTTACTTAGCTGCATCCGGCAAAGGCTAACTGGCTAATTAGATGATGTTTGCTTAGTATGATAAATACAAACTATATGTCTATTCCGGTTTGAGATAATTCTCATATATTCTCATAAGTAAACAATAATTAATTTAGATGAGAATATTTAAACTAAAAGTAAATACAGTCTTATAACGTTGGGCCCATAAAAATAACTAGACGTTAACATAATTAATTTTTGAGGGTAAACACAAAAGTTTAATGTTCGTTCGATATGTAGTCGGTCTATTTGTTAAAAAATCACCGAACCCATAGTGAGAAATATCGGAACTTACAGAGATAGATTCGACCTTGAAAAAGGGCATGTTCTTTTCGCGCGAGCGAAGCCGCGGCCAGAAACTAGGTTTCAATTAAAAATAATGAAGACGATAAAAATTATTTATCATATGTGAACAAGGTTTTACTTATATTTTACTATAGTAGACATATTTCTTCGGCCACACGTCCAACAATCACGGTAAATCATTTTAACATGCCAATAACTTTCTCCTCCGTTTAATTAAACCATGGCATTTTAAAGCTTAACCTGTTACGTTAAGGTGTAATTTGCGATGTGGACGTCCTGTGTAGGTATTAAAAGAACGGGTTTAGTGAGAAAGTGAGTAACGTGAGCGATTTTATTCGCTTCCTTCATTGTAGCTAAGCATCAAATCTCCCGAGATATTTATTAAATAATAATTATATATAATAGTCACGAAAAAATTCACAGTCTTAAAGCTAAATATTATAAAGCGAAAAAGTGTTTTGTGCTAATCTAACAATCGTGCGCTAATCTTCCGAAGTACTGGGTGGATTTGGATGAAATTTTGTTTGGAAGAAGTTTGAATCTTGAGACAGCGGCGGCTACTTTTCACTCGACTGTGAAAATAGGAGGGTTATGTTTTTACTATCGTGATAAAGTCCATGGGAGCGAAGATATAAATGAAAATAAAATAAAAATTAAATTCATTTATTTCAGGTTCAAGACCCATAAAAAATAAAAAATATAGGTAGCTACATCAATGGTAGGGAGATTACTTTTAACGAAAGTGATGAAGTTGTCGTTTTCCAAAACTATGAAAAAAAGCTATATCCAGACTACACAGTAAACATAACTAGAATATTGAATAAAAAAAGAATTTCTGTGTTCAAAAAGAATCCTTTTAATTTAGCACGCTTTCTCAGTCACCCATTACACGTATATTTACGCACGTACGCACGCATAGACAATTTTGACACACGCATAGACTAAAACATAGAACTACTAGGAATTTAACCAATGGCAGTGTTGCCAATACAATCTTACTTTTAATTACTAGCTTTAGCCCGCGACTTCGTTCGCATGGGAGGTTTTTCCCGCGTAAATCCCGATCAAGTGGGAATTCCGGGATAAAAAGTAGCCTGTTTTGTTCTAGGATTTCAACTATCTACTTACCAAATTTCATTCAGATCCGTTCAGTAGTTTTTGCGAAAGAGCAACACACATACATCCTCACAAACTTTCGCATTTATAATAATAGCAGGATAATACATTATATTGTTTTCTAACAATAACCCTCCTTCTGGCGCAGTCGGGTATTTATCAACGACGGTTCAGTAGAGGCTCCACGACGGAACCTGTATAGACTGCTAAAATCATTACCCAGCCATCGGCTTTAGTTCGGTAATAAAAACTAATTAAGTTCAAAAACTAAAACCCGACTACTGAAATATCACGCTCTAAAAAGTATGAACAAGACAATATTCTCATCTGAGATTGTTATGTACGAACTATTCAATATTTATCGCCTATTAAATAACAACTTACACGTAATATATTTTATTGTATTTAATACATATTCATAGTGATGTTAAGAGGACAGCCGTGGTCGTATGCCACTTTGCCCTAAAGCTTATAATTGCTTACTACTACAGACGACCCCCTGTAATCCGACAGTTCTATTATGATTAATAATTTAAAAAAAATATGAATATTTTCATGCTTTGATTGATTCATATTATGATTTTTATTCATATTTTTTGATAATTTTAGTATACATTTGTTTGTTCACAATTAATTCCTATTTTATAATAATATTTACAATTTACATACAGCGTCGCTGTAGGCATAAAAATCTGGCTATGTAATGAGAAAGTGCAAATACACGTAAAAGTTTTAAATGTGTAAGTGTGAAATAACCTTTGTCATCGTCACTCACCCATGACCTGCGGCCTTAGTATGAGTTTGCGATACTATTATCGTGTTCGAAAACTATAGCTTTGTCTCTTTCACACTAATCTGGTACGTGTGAAAGAGACAAAGTGATAGTTTACGAAAACGACAAAAGTATTTCAAACTCATACTAAGCACGCTGGTTAAATAGTTTGACAATTTAATGCATATTTAGCATTATATTATGTTTCCTCTGTGTATTTTTCTAGTGTCGTTAGGTTTGTATTTGGCCACTGTCTCACCTGATTTAAAATCTATATAAATTCATTCATTATGCAAATTAAACTGAAGTGTGTGTCTATCATTTTAAAACAACAGTATTTTCTTAAGTACTTATAGTCGTTTACATGATTCACTGAAACGTTTTTTTTTTTCGACGAATCGGCCTACCCTTTCTCGTTCGCTTTTTGTGATCGACACCGCTACCACTGTCACATGTATCACTCAAAACTCGATTCTATACCCGACACTATAAACTCACCGTTTCCACTCGCTAACTTTTTAGGCTCTTTTACGGTTTCTACACAATTGAACCACATCGAAGAATAAATACAAGACAATAATTCTATTTGTTATCTTTTCAATCGACAAATTAAACCATGTGTTGTGCTCTCTTAAAAAGTTTTTATTTTCACTTTTATATTTTTCGATAAAAAACACTAATTAAATTATCCTAAAGCTACAAACCTTACCTGTAAAATAAAGAAATGACATTTAAAGTTTATTTGTCGATCTTTTTCCAATAAACCATTTTAAATTATTTTTCCTATATTTCAATCACTCAAATGGCAGCCACAAAAAGTAAAAACAATAATGCTGCATCTCTAGGTATTCCTTTACATAAATAAACATGGTAAATATGCCGTTTTACGTTCTAATGATACTCTGAGCCTGTACACGGCTTCCTGTGTAAGCGTCCACGTCTCAGCTCGATACGTTATGATTAGTAATGATGCTCAAATGCTTAGGACGCAGCTAGCTACAACAAAATAATCATGATCATATAGACTTAACCTCAAAACGCAGCAGAAGTGCCTCTCAGCATAAATAATGCATCCTCATGCGGTCTACCACGGCCTCAGTGCGCGCGGTATCAATTACAAATTATGCTAATATCGCAGCATCCCATGTTGATTCAGCACTATCCAGGAATATATGATTACGGTAGGATGGGATGCGAAATATTTGCGGGACCACGATTAGGAACATGTGGCCTCTAGGCGTTTTAATCTCATAAACGTTGGTGACTATTGAAAAGTAAGCAAAGGCTGAGAGTGTAAAAATTGATGGTTTGGGTCAAAATACACTGAAGTTTGGTCTAAGTGTCATTTTAAAACACCATAGTGAGAAAAAAAATCAAATTTAGTAGCACTAACCAAGTCTCCTGAGCGTGTTCATAGACCGGCACAGCCACCTGCACTTGCAGAATCTTAATGAGGGCAATACAAGATCTTTGCAGGTAGCTGCATATTGGTTCAAAGAGGTTTGAGCATCGACTCGAAAAACAGATGTAAGACTGTCTATTTTTAACCGACTTCAAAATAAAAAAGAGGTTCTCAGTTCGTCGGAATCTTTTCTTTTTTTTATGTATGTTACCTGATTAGTTGAAGAGGGCTGGACCGATTTGAAAATTCTTTTTTGTTTGAAAGAGTATACTTTCTAGTTTGGTTCCATTGCCGTGAAGTCAGGATCTGATGAAGAAATCATGGAGACATCGAGGGAACTCTTCAAATATTATAGGCACACCTATAGCGTTTTGGCTATTTCTTATAGTACCTTGTGCAGTTGCTCTCGAAAAGCACCATTTGAGGAAGTGGAACTGATGACGAAGACCCCAGATGGTCACCGAAACTACTCAATAATAAGTATTTCGTGGATTGCGATAAGATTACTTGAATATAGATGTTAAGCACTTTATGCTCGTCACAATGCATATGATGAAGTAGAGCTGATCTTGATGTACCAGGAGAACTCCTCAAAAATTAACGGCTCTGCATCGGGAAAAGCAATATTTTGTAAAAGTAGTTGACATTTTGGCTTTTGTAACTAGATAAATTACAGACCGACCCACTAAAAAGCGTGAATAAAAACTTTTTAACAAAAAATATAACCGACTTCCATATCAAAACACAACAAAGCCAAAAAATAACTTTAATTTCGGTAGTCGGTGTTTTTTGTTTTGTATTTTATGATTTTTTAACACCGACTTCCGACATTAAAGTTACATTTTAAAGTTTTTTTATTATTTAAATACGCAAAACAAATTTAAAATTCATTGGTCTCAACGCTCTTGTCACATAAAAGTTAGTCTCGGCCAAAATGTTTAGTGTCTATGTAAATGCTTGTGATAGGCTACTTTATTTTAGGTCAAACTACATAGTTGAACTAAAAATTTGGTAAACTGTAACAAGTCTTAAAAAGTTTACTAACTATACGAGTTTTTTTACGGTATATCAGACACTTGTAACTGTCCATGCATCCCATGTTATGTCACTAGAGATTGCTTCGTACATCCATGTATGATACATAATAAAACAATATCTAGTTATTGTATCGTAAATAATATCTCAACAGGATTAAGATATTTTGGAAGATTTTGAATTAGTATTGTATCTATACTAATATTATAAAGAGGAAAAGTTTGTTTGTTTGAACGCACGTATCTTAGAAAGCACTAGGTAGATTTGGATGAAATTTGGTATGGAAGTAGCTTTTTATCCGACTACAGAAAGAAGGGGGTTTTTGTTTTTATCGCGATAAAGCGGTATTGACGCCCCCACGCGACTTTTAGTATCTAAATAAATTTTATTTATAGATTTATTTATTATTTTTTTTGCGTTGAGAAAATTATCAAATATCTTCTCCCGCTCAGGGTGGAGCGGAAGGGAGTGTCAACTTGTTGACTTAAAACCCAACCTGGGGCCATACCATGACGTGTTAAAACGTGAGTCGTTCGAGAGAGAAAGAGGGATGAAGCTATGCACGCTATATAGCTCCATCTCTCTTTCTCGCTCGAACGACTCACGTTTTAACACGTCATGGTATGGCCCCTGTTCTTTCAGTTGCCCTTGTAGTCCGGGACCGCGGTATCTCGTTAAAACATTTCCGCAGCTGACCCAAACATATAGTTGGGAAAAGTGTAAACAGATGGTGATCTTTCTAATATAAATGCTTTCTTTTGTTACAGTGGTAACAGGATGCACTGATGGCATCGGCAAGGAGTACGCCAAACAGGTGATATATCGTTCTACTTTATACTTTATTTCTATCTGCGCAACGTTCAATATTGTTTGATGACTTATACTAGACTAGATTTCCCAAAGAAAAACAACAGCTACTAGACAGGATGTGTCTTGTGAACTCATAGCTTCCTTTGCTAGAAATATCTTATAATACATCGGTTTGGACTAGTATAAAATTTTAACTTAAAATCGGTCATGTAGTTTAATTTAGTGCTAACATTTGAAATGCGCGGTTTACGACCACCACTCGTGGATTGCCCAGCTAACAGAATGTTCCGTGTCGCGCTTTATTGTTTGCTTGTGTTATCTTGCTATTGTCCAATTCTATGTAACATTCTCAGTATTAAATACTATTATATTTTTTGTTTTTAAAGAGAACTGGCACTGTGGGTAAAATTCACATTACTGGCAATCTTTTCAACCCTTCCCCTCCAACTAAGCTATGCTTGACGGCAATAGTGTAATGGGTGGGGTTCGATCCCGCGACCTCTGAATCACAAGTCCGACACTTGAGCCATTGGGCTATTGACGATTCTTCCCGCTATTCTGCACCTACTATTATAGCTCTTAGTACATTTGCTATACGGATTAGACTCTCGTATAGCAGCGGTGAGCAACCTGCTTACCCGCTAGGTAGTTTGACAAAAATACTAAACTTATGATTGAGATAGACTATTTCGTGGGTGAGCCAAAAATAGGTTTACAATAATTATAATTCGGATCTTAAATTTATCCATATACATTTTCGTGTTACTTTGTTATTACCCACATACAAGCCGTTGGCCGCGACTTTGTACTCGTGATTTTTTTAAGTTTCATCTATTCCATAAGACTGCCTGGTTTGTCTTGTGGTTACATAAGTGCTGAGAATAAGATCTCGGTTTTTCTATAAGAAATTTCTCAGTAGTAACTCGGACTTTGGAGGTTGGCGGTGTGATACCCCGTGCCGCGAAAGCATATCAAGCCGCAGGTCCCGGCTGTCATCATGACATCTTTGACAGTCGTTATGGGTAGTCAGAAGCCTGAAAATCTGACACTGGTGTCCTAGTGTCCATAAAACACTAATACTCAGTTGAATTCTGTGAAAGTAGAAGACAACCCCAACAGGTTAAGGGGATGATGATGCTGATCTATTCCATCAGAATGGTACTTTTTCTCGAGATAATAAGTAGCTTTGTCGAGACTATAAATCTGTGTACCAATCAGCTCATCAATTTTGTTTTGGACGGATTCATTCACGTTTTGGACGACAATTGAGAATGTTTGTTCGCGATCGGCCCTGGTTCAGAACATGGTGCGGAGCGAGAGGGAATGAGATGCGGTTGCCTCCTTCTGCGAAGCAGTCATGCTAGCGAAGGAGGAGGCCGAACGCGCGAAAGAGAGACAACTCTCTTCCTCAAGCCCGAGCCACCGTGGAAGACGCCCCGGGCGTCGAGGATCGCGAGCCGATCTCCGGCCATTGTAGGCGCGTGCTTGCGGACGGCGAGCAGGGGTAGCTCACCTTCCGATAACCGTGACGGGGCCTTATAAAGCCATTGCCTGCCGGGGTTGCGGGAGTGTTCTAACGAGATACCGCGGCCCCTGAACTTAAAGGCAGCTGAAGGAACAGGGTGGGGTTTTAGTCAGTACAAGTCTGACGCTCCCTTCCGCTCCACCCAGAGCGGAAGAAACAACCAGAAAAAAGGCGTAACCTACATTTTCTAAATAAGTACCTTTAATCTAATTTTCTAAGGTCGTAAGAATAATGGTAGCTTAAACAAGAACGGTGAGATTTATAATACAAATTATGCCTTGTAAGATAATAAAAAATAACGGAGTAAAAAATATTCCAGCAATAAAGTTTGTAGTACTAAATTCAAAACAGCGATTCTTGAAGTTTTCATATTACTACTATGAATAAATTTTGATAAACATTCAAGTGCCAGACTGTGAACACAATTATAATAAATAAAACTTAGGTGAAGCATTTAACTTTTCAAATACATCTTCAACAAAAAAAATAAAATTTACCATTTTTACACTTGCGCGCACATCTTTTACTAATGAAAACTCCACTATATTTTCGCTTCGAAAGTCTTTCGAATTGTCTTCGAAATGTTCTCGATACAAAACCATATGCATATGTTAACGGAAATGACTTAATCGACTGACTGAAATGACTGAATTAATCGCAAATGTATGTAATCCGTCATTGTATATAATTCCTAGGCAATGTATATAATTCCTAAAATCGTACGGAAATGTGTTAAATAAATTATGTTTGACACATTTTCTTGGAAATCTATACATTTCTTAAATAGCAATCGGAAATGTGATCATTCAAGATGATATTTTTTTAGGGTTTACTGGTAATTAATTACTAGTAGACTATAAAAAATTCAGGATTTCTGATACCTACATATCACATACGTACCACATTTTATCAGATCCGTTCAGTAGTTTTAAGAGTAATAAACATCCATTCTTACAATCTTTCGCATTTATTATATTAAGTATGAAATAAAAAGCCTTTATTTCCCAAAGATTACATAAGTTAACGCATCAATCTTTGTATGATATGGTGTGATATTTGTTGCAAACCAAGAGTGGCTTTCCATGTATCCTTTACTACTTGGTTCTAGAGAGGCTCGGTTGACCGTTTAATATCGTCCTCCCACCGTGTCCCTCTCCCTCTTGTCCTGAAAACCGCATGTATGTAATTGAAAACAACCGCATATTTACATAATTAAAGTTAAGCTACGCTTAATGAGCTTGACGGTTTGCTTAATAAACAGCTGGCCCTGGTAGTCTATGTTCTAATATGTTTAGCTTACAACTTTTTTGGCTAATCTATCTTTGACACCAAATTGTATAATAATATATCTGACGACAGATGAGAGGTGTCTTCATTATTTTGTTGGTCGGGCATGATGGCACGTGGAGTCCGACGTGAAATAATACACAGGCACTGTTCGGTACACTCAACTTTACTGTTCGCAACACTTTACAATAAAAAATAAAAGATTAAAGATCCATTTTCGGATTGAAAATAAAAATAAAAATGGAATGTAGTGAGGTTAGCCAAGCCGACCGTTGGTCGCCACGATCACAATCCCAATGTGTCTACTGCACAAGTCTACCGCGTTTTTAATAACTTCAAAAATGACCAACGACAACTTATTAGACTAAACACACTCAAGCATTGCCAGACTAAAAATCAAATTAAATAAACTAAATTAAAATTATGATAAACGCTTGACATTCCATTAGCGATCTGCGACATATCTAATACTAATATTATAAAAAGGTAAAAGAACAAAGACGGATCCTGGCCTACACAACTTTTAAATTTAAAATGGCTCGGCCATTTATCTTTAATGTATAAGAATCTATACAATAAAATCTAAACTATAAGTTTGTATATCAAAGTCCCCCCCCCCCGCCCCCCTTCTCACCCCCTTTAGGCGGATCTTGGAAATTAAGAGACTTGGAAATTTTTTTTTTTGAGATTCATTTAGAGGGGCAATGCTTTAGTCGAAATACTTCTGCAACCCCCCCCGCCCCTATCACCCCCCCCCCTTTTTTTTTTTTTTTCACAAGCACTCGAGGTGCTTGCACTTCGCGCAACACGCAAATACTAAACCCCCCCCATCTCCTCCCCCATTTTTTTTTCACTAGCACGCGAGGTGCTTGCACCTCGCGCAACATGCAAATACTAAACCCCCCCCCATCTCCCCCCATCACCCCCCCCCTTTTTTTTTTTTTTTTTCACAAGCACTCGAGGTGCTTGCACCTCGCGCAACACGCAAATACTAGTTATTATATTATATAAAGCTAAATTACCACTCACTCACTCACTCACTGACTGACTGACTCATTGACATATTTGTTCTCCCAGATGGTGGATGGGGAGGTGGGTATATTTTGACAGATTCGTAAACAAGTAACTCTGAAACCTACGGGAAAAGTGCCAAACCTCCCCTTTTCCCCCCCTTCTCACCCCCCCCTTCTCCCCCCTCCCTATCGTATCTCGGAAACTACGAGACCCGTATTTTTTTTTTTTACGGATTCGTGTAGACGAGGCTCGGTAAAGTAAAAACCATTTATCAAAGTCGCGCAACACGCAAATACTAAACCCACCGCATCTCCCCCATCACCACCCCCCCATTTTTTTTCACAAGCACGCGAGGTGCTTGCACCTCGCGCAACACGCAAATACTAAACCCCCCCCCCATCACCCCCCCCCCCCCACTTTTTATTTTCACACGCACGCGAGGTGCTTGCACCTCGCGCAACACGCAAATACTAAACCCCCCCCCCCATCACCCCACCCCCTTTTTTTTTTTTCACATGCACGCAAGGTGCTTGCACCTCGCGTAACACGCAAATACTAAACCCCCCCCATCTCCCCCCATCACCCCCCCCCCCTTCTTTTTTTTCACAAGCACGCGAGGTGCTTGCACCTCGCGCAACACGCAAATACTAGTTTTAGATATAAAAGCCGAGTAATCTTGATTAAATTTTGAATAATCTTTAAAATAGACATGATTTTCGATTAGAAAATTAATCGAGCGAAAATGTTCCAATTAGGTAACTGGTCTTAATTAAGAGACTTGGAACCTTTTTTTTTTCAGATGCATTTAGAGGGGCAATGCTTTGGTCGAAATAATTGTGCACCCCTCCTAACCCCCCCTTTTTTTATTTTTTAAAGAAAGCAAGCGAGGTGCTTGCACCTCGCGCAACACGCAAATACTAACCCCCCCCCCCCCCATCACCCCCCGCCCCTTTTTTTTTTTTTTCACAAGCACGTAAGGTGCTTGCACCTCGCGCAACACGCAAATACTAAACCCCCCATCTCCCCCCATCACCCCCCCCCCTTCTTTTTTTCACAAGCACGCGAGGTGCTTGGACCTCGCGCAACACGCAAATACTTGATTTAGAGGGGCAATGCTTTTTTTTTTTTCACAATCACGCGAGGTGCTTGCACCTCGCGCAACACGCAAATACTAAACCCCCCCCCCATCACCCCCCCCCCCACTTTTTATTTTCACAGGCACGCGAGGTGCAAGCACCTCGCGCAACACGCAAATACTAAACCCCCCCCCCCATCACCCCACCCCCTTTTTTTTTTTCACATGCACGCAAGGTGCTTGCACCTCGCGCAACACGCAAATACTAAACCCCCCCCATCTCCCCCCATCACCCCCCCCCCCCTTCTTTTTTTTCACAAGCACGCGAGGTGCTTGCACCTCGCGCAACACGCAAATACTAGTTTTAGATATAAAAGCCGAGTAATCTTGATTAAATTTTGAATAATCTTTAAAATAGACATGATTTTCGATTAGAAAATTAATCGAGCGAAAATGTTCCAATTAGGTAACTGGTCTTAATTAAGAGACTTGGAACCTTTTTTTTTTCAGATGCATTTAGAGGGGCAATGCTTTGGTCGAAATAATTGTGCACCCCTCCTAACCCCCCCTTTTTTTATTTTTTAAAGAAAGCAAGCGAGGTGCTTGCACCTCGCGCAACACGCAAATACTAACCCCCCCCCCCCCCATCACCCCCCGCCCCTTTTTTTTTTTTTTCACAAGCACGTAAGGTGCTTGCACCTCGCGCAACACGCAAATACTAAACCCCCCATCTCCCCCCATCACCCCCCCCCTTCTTTTTTTCACAAGCACGCGAGGTGCTTGGACCTCGCGCAACACGCAAATACTTGATTTAGAGGGGCAATGCTTTTTTTTTTTTCACAATCACGCGAGGTGCTTGCTCCTCGCGCAACACGCAAATACTTGATTTAGAGGGGCAATGCTTTAGTTTTTTTCACAAGCACGCGAGGTGCTTGCACCTCGCGCAACACGCAAATACTTGATTTAGAGGGGCAATGCTTTAGTTTTTTTCACAAGCACGCGAGGTGCTTGCACCTCGCGCAACACGCAAATACTAGTTTTATTATATAAAGCTAGATTACCACTCACTGACTCAATCATTGAAATACTAAACCCCACCCCCCATTACCCCCGCCCCCCCACGTTTTTTTTTTTTCACAATCACGCGAGGTGCTTGCTCCTCGCGCAACACGCAAATACTTGATTTAGAGGGGCAATGCTTTTTTTTTTTCACAATCACGCGAGGTGCTTGCTCCTCGCGCAACACGCAAATACTTGATTTAGAGGGGCAATGCTTTAGTTTTTTTCACAAGCACGCGAGGTGCTTGCACCTCGCGCAACACGCAAATACTAGTTTTATTATATAAAGCTAGATTACCACTCACTGACTCAATCATTGACATAATTGTTCTCCCAGATGGTGGATGGGGAGGTGGGTATATTTTGACAGATTCGTAAACAAGTAACTCTGAAACCTACGGGAAAAGTGCCAAACCTCCCCTTTTCCCCCCCTTCTCCCCCCCCCCTTCTCCCCCCTCCCTATCGTATCTCGGAAACTACGAGACCCGTATTTTTTTTTTTACGGATTCGTGTAGACGAGGCTCGGTAAAGTAAAAACCATTTATCAAAGTCGCGCAACACGCAAATACTAAACCCCCCGCATCTCCCCCCATCACCCCCCCCCCCGCTTTTTTTTTTCACAAGCACGCGAGGTGCTTGCACCTCGCGCAACACGCAAATACTAAACCCCCCCCTCCATCACCCCCCCCCCCCACTTTTTATTTTCACAAGCACGCGAGGTGCTTGGACCTCGCGCAACACGCAAATACTTGATTTAGAGGGGCAATGCTTTTTTTTTTTTCACAATCACGCGAGGTGCTTGCTCCTCGCGCAACACGCAAATACTTGATTTAGAGGGGCAATGCTTTAGTTTTTTTCACAAGCACTCGAGGTGCTTGCACTTCGCGCAACACGCAAATACTAAACCCCCCCCATCTCCTCCCCCATTTTTTTTTCACTAGCACGCGAGGTGCTTGCACCTCGCGCAACATGCAAATACTAAACCCCCCCCCATCTCCCCCCATCACCCCCCCCTTTTTTTTTTTTTTTTTCACAAGCACTCGAGGTGCTTGCACCTCGCGCAACACGCAAATACTAGTTATTATATTATATAAAGCTAAATTACCACTCACTCACTCACTCACTGACTGACTGACTCATTGACATATTTGTTCTCCCAGATGGTGGATGGGGAGGTGGGTATATTTTGACAGATTCGTAAACAAGTAACTCTGAAACCTACGGGAAAAGTGCCAAACCTCCCCTTTTCCCCCCCTTCTCACCCCCCCCTTCTCCCCCCTCCCTATCGTATCTCGGAAACTACGAGACCCGTATTTTTTTTTTTTACGGATTCGTGTAGACGAGGCTCGGTAAAGTAAAAACCATTTATCAAAGTCGCGCAACACGCAAATACTAAACCCACCGCATCTCCCCCATCACCCCCCCCCCCTTTTTTTTTTCACAAGCACGCGAGGTGCTTGCACCTCGCGCAACACGCAAATACTAAACCCCCCCCCCATCACCCCCCCCCCCCCACTTTTTATTTTCACACGCACGCGAGGTGCTTGCACCTCGCGCAACACGCAAATACTAAACCCCCCCCCCCATCACCCCACCCCCTTTTTTTTTTTTCACATGCACGCAAGGTGCTTGCACCTCGCGCAACACGCAAATACTAAACCCCCCCCATCTCCCCCCATCACCCCCCCCCCTTCTTTTTTTTCACAAGCACTCGAGGTGCTTGCACCTCGCGCAACACGCAAATACTAGTTTTAGATATAAAAGCCGAGTAATCTTGATTAAATTTTGAATAATCTTTAAAATAGACATGATTTTCGATTAGAAAATTAATCGAGCGAAAATGTTCCAATTAGGTAACTGGTCTTAATTAAGAGACTTGGAACCTTTTTTTTTTCAGATGCATTTAGAGGGGCAATGCTTTGGTCGAAATAATTGTGCACCCCTCCTAACCCCCCCTTTTTTTATTTTTTAAAGAAAGCAAGCGAGGTGCTTGCACCTCGCGCAACACGCAAATACTAACCCCCCCCCCCCCCATCACCCCCCGCCCCTTTTTTTTTTTTTTCACAAGCACGTAAGGTGCTTGCACCTCGCGCAACACGCAAATACTAAACCCCCCATCTCCCCCCATCACCCCCCCCCTTCTTTTTTTCACAAGCACGCGAGGTGCTTGGACCTCGCGCAACACGCAAATACTTGATTTAGAGGGGCAATGCTTTTTTTTTTTTCACAATCACGCGAGGTGCTTGCTCCTCGCGCAACACGCAAATACTTGATTTAGAGGGGCAATGCTTTAGTTTTTTTCACAAGCACGCGAGGTGCTTGCACCTCGCGCAACACGCAAATACTTGATTTAGAGGGGCAATGCTTTAGTTTTTTTCACAAGCACGCGAGGTGCTTGCACCTCGCGCAACACGCAAATACTAGTTTTATTATATAAAGCTAGATTACCACTCACTGACTCAATCATTGAAATACTAAACCCCACCCCCCATTACCCCCGCCCCCCCACGTTTTTTTTTTTTCACAATCACGCGAGGTGCTTGCTCCTCGCGCAACACGCAAATACTTGATTTAGAGGGGCAATGCTTTTTTTTTTTCACAATCACGCGAGGTGCTTGCTCCTCGCGCAACACGCAAATACTTGATTTAGAGGGGCAATGCTTTAGTTTTTTTCACAAGCACGCGAGGTGCTTGCACCTCGCGCAACACGCAAATACTAGTTTTATTATATAAAGCTAGATTACCACTCACTGACTCAATCATTGACATAATTGTTCTCCCAGATGGTGGATGGGGAGGTGGGTATATTTTGACAGATTCGTAAACAAGTAACTCTGAAACCTACGGGAAAAGTGCCAAACCTCCCCTTTTCCCCCCCTTCTCCCCCCCCCCCTTCTCCCCCCTCCCTATCGTATCTCGGAAACTACGAGACCCGTATTTTTTTTTTTACGGATTCGTGTAGACGAGGCTCGGTAAAGTAAAAACCATTTATCAAAGTCGCGCAACACGCAAATACTAAACCCCCCACATCTCCCCCCATCACCCCCCCCCCTTTTTTTTTTCACAAGCACGCGAGGTGCTTGCACCTCGCGCAACACGCAAATACTAAACCCCCCCCCTCCATCACCCCCCCCCCCCACTTTTTATTTTCACAAGCACGCGAGGTGCTTGCACCTCGCGCAACACGCAAATACTAAACCCCCCCCCCATCACCCCCCCCCCCTTTTTTTTTTTTTTGTCACAAGCACGCAAGGTGCTTGCACCTCGCGCAACACGCAAATACTAAACCCCCCCCCATCTCCCCCCATCACCCCCCCCCCCTTCTTTTTTTTCACAAGCACGCGAGGTGCTTGCACCTCGCGCAACACGCAAATACTAGTTTTAGATATAAAAGCCGAGTAATCTTGATTAAATTTTGAATAATCTTTAAAATAGACATGATTTACGATTAGAAAATTAATCGAGCGAAAATGTTCCAATTAGGTAACTGGTCTTAATTAAGAGACTTGGAACCTTTTTTTTTTTCAGATGCATTTAGAGGGGCAATGCTTTGGTCGAAATAATTGTGCACCCCTCCTAACCCCCCCTTTTTTTATTTTTTAAAGAAAGCAAGCGAGGTGCTTGCACCTCGCGCAACACGCAAATACTAAACCCCCCCCATCTCCCCCCATCACCCCCCCCCCCCTTCTTTTTTTTTCACAAGCACGCGAGGTGCTTGCACCTCGCGCAACACGCAAATACTAGTTTTAGATATAAAAGCCGAGTAATCTTGATTAAATTTTGAATAATCTTTAAAATAGACATGATTTTCGATTAGAAAATTAATCGAGCGAAAATGTTCCAATTAGGTAACTGGTCTTAAAGAAAAATATCCAATCTTTCTTACTTCTTTCTTACTAATACTAATACTTACTAATATCCTATCCTACTTCCTATCCTACTAATATTATAAATGCGAAAGTTTGTGAGGATGGATGGATGTTTGTTACTCTTTCACGCAAAAACTACTGAACGGATCTGAATGAAATTTGGTAAGTATATAGTTGGCAGCCTGGAATAACACATAGGCTACTTTTTATCCCGAAATTCCCACGGGATCGGGATTTGCGCGGGAAAAAAATCCCACGCGTACGAAGTCGCGGGTAGAAGCTAGTATTATAAATGCGAAAGTTTGTGAGGATGGATGGTTGTTTGTTACTCTTTCACGCAAAAACTACTGAACCGATCTGACTGAAATTTGGTAAGTAGATAGTTGATATCCTGGAATAACACATAGGCTACTTTTTATCCCGAAATTCCCACGGGATCAGGATTTGCGCGGGAAAACCTTCCCACGCGTACGAAATCGCGGGCAGAAGCTAGTAAATCATACACTAAAGTTCCATTTTGATTGTATGCGTGATTGTTTCAGAATATTAACGCAAAGTTACATACAATTTAGGGAGCCTCCTCTTAATTTCAACTTAGTGTAGATAAAATACGAGAGGAGCTTGTGGCTAAATATTAAAAGCCTTACGAGTCAATCTTCAAGCTCAATCAATGCTTGCCAAGGTCCAACTGTGGATGGTCAACCACCTTAACATAATAATATCAGGATTCTTCCGTGCCTCGGAAAGAACATTAAGCCCTTGGTCCGGGCTGTCATTTTGACATCTTTGACAGTCGTTACGGGTAGTCAGAAGCCAGAAAATCGACACTGGTCTGGCTAAGAGATATCAGGTTACTCAGCTTCTGGGCTGTCAAGATCAGATAGGCAGTAACTTCCTGTAAAAAACTAAGGGCGCCTTCAAATTAGTCGCACAGTGCTGCGCGGCAGCAGCGCGGCTTCAGCGCTGCCGCCGCGCTGCTTTGTTAATCCATATAAATAAATGACGCGGGGACGTAGCGCAACAGTAGCGCTGCCGCCACGCGTTTATATTTATAATATGGATTTACAAAGCAGCGCGGCGGCAGCGCTAAAGCCGCGCGGCGCCTTGCGACTAATTTGAAGGCGCCCTAATACTCAGTTGCATCGGGCTAGATACGCGCTGACCTTAATACAGTTGGGAAATGGCTAAGCAGATGTTGATATAAGTTACTAAAATGTAAATCAATATAAGTTTATTCTTTATTGATCCACAGTAAAAGTTTTACAACCTTTAGATTCTATCATTGAGGATAAGTGCCAACAAGCGGAGAGATAGATTGCAGAAGAAGCCGATCTCTTAATTGTTAGGAAAAGGCTAAGCTGATTAATTACTTTCCCATACAACATTGAATGAAACGTTGGTTGCCTGTCGGTCTTCTACAGTACTTCAGAGAGTGCGCTGGAGCTCCACAATCCGATTCCTCCTTCTCTTTCACTACCGGTCTACTACATGTACTGCAGGATACCATCCACACTTAGTCAAACGTCTTGTACAGACGCCAGCAGATCAAGCTACAACAATCTGTCAAATTACTCTAATAGATTTTCGACTTTATTGTTAAAGAAATTAGGTTCAAGGTTGATTGGGAAAATTTGACAGTTTCAGGTAGCTTCATGTGCTGGCGTCTGTACTAAGCAATTCTCCTCTACATTTATTGTGCGCACGGCCAAGGAACTGCCTGTCGGCTTCTGTGTTACCTCCACATATGACCCGTCTGCCTTTAAGGCAAGAGTGAACGGCCACGTTCTGAGCTCGCTCGTTCCATCGTAGACCTCACCTATTGCTTTCTATCAAGCGTGATTGAGATAAAGAGCCGGATCATCAGTAATAAAAAATGTTAATTTGTTCTGCTCTTTGAACATCAGCAAAACGTTAATTAAAACGACTGTTACTAGTATTATTTATTATGTTTATTCAAAAGTAAATTTGCTTTAGCCATTATTATTATTTAAACAGCACAGTCACGTAATATTGAATATAACATACATAACGGTCCAATGTCAGTATGAGTAGGGACCTACATCAGACGAGTGATCGATGTTGAGGTTTAATGTTTAGCAAATATCTTTAATACCGTAACGTATT
Source organism: Tholera decimalis (assembly GCA_943138885.2). Taxonomy (NCBI): domain Eukaryota; kingdom Metazoa; phylum Arthropoda; class Insecta; order Lepidoptera; family Noctuidae; genus Tholera; species Tholera decimalis. The sequence goes on from OW964568.2 coordinate 9,067,516, forward strand.
TTAATGGTCCAAATAGGTAGATTTCGCCGTTATGATTTTGGTTGTGGTTTGCCGTGAAATTTATGTAATCAGATGCGTACGTCTTTTTTTTTCTTTTTTTTCTCTGGGTGGTATAGTATCTGTTATTACAAATACCAAATAACTTACATTTTCTTTGTAATCATAATCCATAATTCATCCATCAAAACAAATATTTTCTTGTCATGACATTTTTTACGTCAAGGCTGACAAACTGTAATTTCTTCTTCTTTGTAGTCACTGAATGGCTAATAGACTAAAAAGGTTGTTCATACTTTTATTATATAATTGTTATTCACTTTTATCGATAGGACTAGCTTAATATTGTATATTATATTGTGGTTGTCTACTGATTAACGGCATTTTAAATTATAATTATAAATTTCTAAAACACACTCTCAGATTTTATCGAAGAGGTTTAATAAATTATGCTCGAATATAACTGGCTGATCAAATAACTGGCAAGATGGACTATTTTGGACTCTACAATTTGAATTCTGGTACAGAATGAGAATGGAATGGATTTTGAACGCTGAGCTGGGTATAAAAGGCGCTGGGGGCCATCTCCGGGGGTTCAGTCTTTGACCAGTTTTTGAAGAGTTTAGTTCTCGACGAGTTTTGACGAAGAGTGAAGGAAGAGGAAGTGCAGTACCCGCTGCCCTGACTCCTTGTTGGGAGCCTGCTGCCTTGACGCCTTGTTGGGAGCCTGCTGCCCTGACGCCTTGCTGGGAGCCTGCTGCCCTGACGCCTTGCTGAGAGCCTGCTGCCCAGACGCCTTGTTGGGAGCCTACTGCCAGACCGCCTTGCTCAAGCTGCTGTACGACGAAGACATCTTGGAGGAGAAGGCGATCCTGGAGTGGTCTGCCAAGCCGTCCCGCAAGTAATATACTCTAAACCTCCTCCTCTTCTCTCCTGAGTGTGTCAGTTAGGTAGGTAGGCCGTTTTTTTTATAAAATACTGTATATTATTAATATATTAAATTTAATGGTACATCTATTTTACCCTCTTTTATTGGAGAAGTAGAAGGTATCGTTACAGTGGGAAAATCATCGAATGCGAAGGGAGTGTCAGACTTCTACTGACTAAAAACCCACCCTGTTCCTTCAGCTGCCCTTAAGTTCCGGGGCCGCGGTATCTCGTTAGAACATTCCCGCAACCCCGGGAGGCAATGGCCCTATCACTATTGCTGACAGTCCTTTGAAGCGCGCGTGGAACACAACGCGCTGCCGACCCGGGCCTGATCTTTATCGGACGGTGAGCTACCCCTGCTCGCCGTCCGCAAGCCTTCCCTACGGTGGCCGGAGATCGGCACGAGATCCCTGACGCCCGGGGGGTCTCCCGCGGCAGCTGGGACGTGAGGAAGAGAGATGCCTCTCACTCGAGCGTTCGGTCTCCTCTTTTGCTAGCATGACTATCAGATGCGTACCTAGGCCTTTTACTCGTGGGACCTCTATTTTTTGCCGTGGCGATCTTTAAGCTGAAATGATAAAAGAGCCACGTTTAATGACAATGCTTCCAGCCTTTTGGACATTACTGTCATGAACAGCGACGCCAATTTTCGGACAAACTTTGAGCACTTCCCTCTTGTTAGGGTTCCGAAACCGAATGGCAATAAACGGGACCCTTATAGTTTCGTCAATTAATTATTTATTCTGTCTGTCTGTCAGGCCATATGTCAGCCATTTAATTCCGAAACTATTAGGACTACACAGTTGAAACTAGGTAGGTAAATGTAGATTTTAATTCAACCACTTTTACTAAATTTTAGTATGCGATTGTGATTTTGAAATATGATTTAAAAATATCAAGGCGTAACTGTTTTATTTTCATGAAACACTTTTCTACTCGACTGTATATACAAACTTTGAAGTTAGCTTGTACTTAAACATAGTGGTTCGAATCGCCCCATTCCTAAGAGCTATTTATTGGTCGATTCACACCGCTCGGCGCTTCAAGAACCGCCGCGGTGCGAAACAGCCCATTCTTAAGAGCTCTTCTGCGTTTCACACCGCGGTCCGAACCGCTCGTGGTCCGAAACGACGAAAAACCCGATATAATGTGAACCGTTTTGCGATTTTTTTACAAAAATAAAAATAAAATATTAAGAGAGATGGCACCTACTTGGAACTGAAACTAAAAAACATCAAATCTATACTATAGGTCAGTTGTCTATAGCTATAGGTCTGTGGTCCGTAATGAGCCCGTTCTTGACTCCGATCACATCTGATCGTAAGTGTAAGATGAGGTCTACTGCCGGGGTTGCGGAAATGTTCCAACGAGATACCGCGACCCCGGAACTTAAGGGCAGCTGAAGGAACAGGGTGGGTTTTTAGTCACTAGAAGTCTGACACTTTCTTCCGCTCCACCCAGTGCGGGAGAAGAGTAATTCAATGAACCAAAAAAAAGAAGATTAGGTCTACGATCGAACGAGCGAGACCAGAAAATGCCTGTTCACTCTCAGGCCAGGAACTTACGTCCCAAAAGCGTGACCACATCGCCATATACGGTATCATCTTTACTTTCACCGCGGTTGATTCGATTGCAAATAGGTAAATAAAATTCTGTTACATTACACAGAACAACTTGTCTGGTGAAAAAGAAGCGATTCTTTACTATAACGATTATTTTATACTCTGATACATTTCTCTGATAGTGTCGATATGACTCGTAATTGTAGGACGTCTTTAATTGTCATAGATACGACATAATATCGATTATATTTTAATAACGCGTACTTCGGGCTTGTCGTTAACTGCCGGGGTTGCGGGAATGTTCTAACGAGATACCGCGGCCCCGGAACTTAAGGACAGCTGAAGAAACAGGGTGAGTTTTTAGTCAGTAGAAGTCTGACACTCGTTTCCGCTTAACCCAGAGCGGGAGAAGTTATTCGATGATTTTCCCAACCAATAAAGAAGCCAATGGCTACGTATACTAAACTGTAAAACTTTTTTGCAAAAAATAAAACCGACTTCCATATCAAAACACTACAAAGCCAAAAATAATTTTAATTTCGGTAGTCGGTGTTATTGCTTTTGTATTTTCTTTTTTTTCACACCGCCTTCCGAAATTAAAATTATTTTTGGCTTTGTAGTGTTTTGATATGGAAGTCGGTTTTATTTTTTGCAAAAAAGTTTTTATTTTCGCGCTTTTTAGTGGGTCAGTGAATTTTCCAAATCGATTCGTAAATGACGGAGTTATGCGCGAACAAAAAACGCAATGCAGAGTAAACGAAAAGATCATCAACGTAAATAATTTTTTTCGACTTTTTTAATTTTTCAGAAACGGCTCGTCCGATTTCGATAAAATTTTCATGGGACCATTTGGGAAGTATACCCTTTCCAACAAAAAAAGAATTTTTCAAATCGGTTGGCAAGCGACGGAGTTATGCGTGGACAAACATAAAAAAAAAAAAAAAAATACAAACATCCGAATTGAGAACCTCCTCCTTTTTTAGAAGTCGGTTAAAAAGAAGGATTTTTATCGTGATAATTTTCTCGGGAGCGAACACCCCACGCGACTGTTCGGCGATTATAAATAAAGACTCCTCCTTTTCTTAGAAATTAAATGAAGCCACTGGTCACGGCCGTCATAATTATGTTGTTGAACTAAACGTTAACGCACTAAACGTTTTGGGAATACTTTCATTGTGCGTACGGCTAAGGAGTGGAATTCCCTGCCGGAGTCTGTGTTTCCCGATAGCTATAACCTAGGAGTCTTTAAGTCAAGAGTGAATAGGTTATATTTTGGTAAGCGTGCTCCATATTCGACCACATCATCACTTATCATCAGGTGAGGTAGTGGTCTAACGCGAACCTATTATCAATAAAAAAAAAATAACAGATCTTACGGGCAGTTAGTAACCAGAAGATCTTATATCGTGATGCCCAGTTACTGAGTTGCGGAGATCTGCTTGACTGGATGTTTTGGGACAATTGGCAGTCAAAGTAAAATTAATCGTTGCCAATTAGCAGGTACTCTCCCACATCAATATTGTCGGTACTATAATTAGAAACTTAAGTTACAACATTCAACTTAATTAATTGGGTCGTAAGATCGCAAATTGAAGCACTAACCATTAAAATAGCAGCCAATCATCAATAAATTGTTCGGTTAGACGTTGTATTGTGCCCACAAATTAATACAGAACTGCTCTGTAATTAATTCCGTCGATTCTCGAGCTATGAGTGACAACCCAAATATTTAATGTTTGACTTCTACCTACATACATTTATTATTATATATTATAAACACAATTTATGGGTCTGTGATTTCTAAAATAACTGTGCTTTGTCTAATTAGAAATAGCTTTTTTACGATATCTTCTAATACATTGACATCATTTTTTAATGTTTTGTCTTTCTGTTTGTTTGGGCTAATCTCTGGAACGGCTAAGCCGATTTTAAAGGGGCTTTTACTGGAGGATAGAAAAGGTTATAGGACTCACGCCTTGTTCGGTTCGGTTCCTCACTCTAAAACGATAATCGAGGTGACGAACGAGTTTCTCTTGAATTTTCTCGATTCTATCTGTATGAACCTGGTATATAGGTTTCCAAACCGTGCTACAGTACTCCATCTGACTTCTGACATAGCTATCGTATAAGAGGAGCACGGTAGACGGTTTTTTAATTGTTTGAAGGACCGCAGTACAATCCAAGTGCTCGATAAGCTGAATCAAGCATTTTATCAATGTGTTCAAATTTAATCTACTGTCTAAATAAACGCCCAGATCTCAGATAACGTTTACTTCTGCCAATGTATTCCCCAGAACCCTGTACGAAGATTGGATTTTGTTATGCTTTCTGGTGAATTTTATGTGGTAACATTTAGCGCAATTTAAATTCATTTCGTTACTGGCACACCACTCTGCTATTGATTGACGATGGGCCACGTAAACTCTTACAAAGCGGGATCCTGATGTCACATGTTAAATTTAAAAAAAATACGGATAATTTTGAAATGTCATTCTGACAGTTGACCATAGACATGATATTATATACATTTACACTATACATTGTTAAATATAAGCAATAAACCATATCTGTACTAATATTATACATGTGAAAGTTATTCTGTCTGTTTGTCACAACTTCACGTCGTAATTGATATACGGATTTGGATATCCTTAGATATATTCTACCCGTGGGGGGTAGACTATATCCTAAAATAGGACGTGGTATAGTTTTTGCCCTGGATATGTGTTCTTTTGGGGTGATTTTCTAATATAGTTAATAGTTTATTAAAACGACATGAAAGAATGATAAAGACTCTTCCACGATACTTTCTTTTCGTTCCAAAAGGTACAAACACCCAAGCCTGGAACATATATTTGTAGGCCATACAAACATTTGTTCCGGTGCTGGAATCAAACCCGCAACACACAGCGCAACAGCGTAGCAACCACTGCGTCAACCGTGACGTGACTGAATATTGATAATGTTTGTTTCTTGTTACAGTTGGCGGCTCGAGGCTGTGATATTGTTCTAGTCAGTCGTTCAATGGATAAACTGCAAGCAACAGCGCAGGAAATTGGTGAATAAAAACACTATTCATTAATTAGAATTCATTTTAGATTATTTGGTTGGGGACGTCCAGGTTATATGTTAAATTTCTCTTAAAAATATTAACATGTCTATTACTCACATTTGTTTCTATGTTAATTAATTTTGCCTTTTATACAGTAAGCTTCAGAGAAAAGGAACCCCTTCGTGAATCGCCCGCCGCCGGCGCCGTTGCTCGAGCGATATTCTTTAAGTCTTTGGGGGGTTCCTTTATTCTGACGCTGACTGTACCAATGGACAGTTACTGAGAAATCGATGTATCATGATTTTAAAGTTATTCTGAATATTACCAACAATACAAAATACACATTTACAAAATATTTTATTAGTAAAAAAATCTATACATATAATAAAATCGTAGGAAAGTCAAAACTGTACATTGAATATTTTTTTAAAAGAATACTCGGAGCGTGATCTACAATCGATATCGGATCCAAAAATATAGTTTTTAGAATTTTTGTCTGTTTGTCTGTACATCATACCTCGAGAGGAGCACGTGGTTAAATACTAACAGCTGCTCTGGTCGATCTTCCCGAGGCCGGTCATATACAGTCATATACAGGACGGTCATATACAGATGTTAACATCTGTATATGTCGAATTTGCAAAGTGTCTCGGAAAGCACGTTGAACCGTCAGTCCCCGGTGTCATTTGCACATCTTTGACATTTGTGACTGGTTGTCAGAAGATCTGACAACGGTCTTGCTAAGGGGTAACGTACCCAGCTTCTAGCTTATGGAGATCAGATAGGAAGTCGCTCTATGTAAATTACTGTTGCTCAGAACACGTGGTGGAGCGAGCTCTGGTCGATCTTCCCGAGGCCGGTCCGTAGATGGGTTAACATCTGTATATGTCGACTTTGCAGTGTCTCGGAAAGCACGTTAAACCGTCGGTCCCGGGTGTCATTTGCACATCTTTGACAGTCGTGACTGGTTGTCAGAAGATCTGACAACGGTCTTGCTAAGGGGTAACGTACCCAGCTTCTAGCTTATGGAGATCAGATAGGAAGTCGCTCTATGTAAATTACTATTGCTCAGAGCACGTGGTGGAGCGAGCTCTGGTCGATCTTCCCGAGGCCGGTCCGTAGATGGGTTAACATCTGTATATGTCGACTTTGCAACGTGTCTCGGCAAGCATGTTAAACCGTCGGTCCCGGGTGTCATTTGCACATCTTTGACAGTCGTGACTGGTTGTCAGAAGATCTGACAACGGTCTTGCTAAGGGGTAACGTACCCAGCTTCTAGGTTATGGAAGTTAAATAGGAAGTCGCTCTATATAAATTAATGTTGCTCAACTGCATCTGGTTAGATTAAAAGAAGAAAGAAAAAAGTTTATTCGGCATATGCCACAAAGCACACGACATGATACAAAAGAAAAGCAACAACAGAAAAAAAAAATAAAGTACTTACTTACATATTTGCAAATAACAAAATAGACAAAATACGTGTACCTCGCGGCTGCGCCAAAAAGGCTCGGTTCAGCAAAATGCCAGACAACTAGTACCTGACGTTGGTTTTCAACCGAACCTAATGTTGAAGTTACTACCGGATGTGAACCAGCTTTATATATAAAAAATAAAAATAATTTATATGTGTGTGTGTGTGTATTTGTGTAGGAAATCTAAATATATATAACTCAAAGGTGACTGACTGACTGACATAGTGATCTATCAACGCACAGCCTAAACCACTGGACGGATAGGGCTGAAATTTGGCATGCAGATAGATGTTATTATGGCATCTGCTAAGAAAGGATTTTGCGAAATTCCCACGGGATCGGGATTTACACGGGAAAAACTTCCCACGCGAACGAAGTCGCGAGCAACTACTAGTATAATATATGTTTTAAACCATACATACAAATAAAACATTGATACGTCTGTCTGCGACCTCAAAACAATAATTGTGCTTTCTGCATAGCCATTTACACGATACCAAAACACAAACAAATCCTTTGCAAAAAAAACTTTTGTCCGTCTGTTTTACTGTAATTTGTGCGGGCCCATTTCTAGAATGGCCGAAACGATAAACGATTAGAAGCCGAACACCACATATTTAGTTGGGAAAATGAATTGCAAAACAGATGATAATCTGACTGCTGGGCGACTTAGTGGTGACGTCATTAATATGATGAATGCTCTCCTCTTACAGAAAAAGATTACAACGTTACAACGAAGATCATTCAGGTAGACTTCTGTGGTGGAGAAGAGATCTACGACACTATCGAAAAGGCAATTGAAGGCCTAGAGATTGGAACCCTAGTCAACAATGTTGGTGTATCCTACAACTACCCCGAATACTTCCTTGATATACCAGACGGGTGAGTATTTGATATTATTACTAGCTCGTACTGACACACTGCTAGGCAAAGCAAAGGCCTCTCTCCATTCTTTCCAACCCAAACGTTCTCGGCTATGCGCCTCTACCTTCCAATTCTTAAGGAAGCTATCCAGGTCGTCCCACCATCTCGTCATCTTGTCTCATCTCAGGGCACCAATCTTCTGTTTTGCGGATCCAAAGCTTGCCTGCATGCGGGATACATGTCCTGCGGCCATACCATGACGTGTTAAAACGTGAGTCGTTCGATCGAGAAAGAGCACTGATATGAAAACCACTTGATCGCACATACGTTGCCCCGACGCACGAATACTATGCGAGTTTTTGCTCCTATATATTGGCTACGATACACGAACCATTTTAGTTGTGACCAAGTATTAGGCCTGTGTGCATGCTAAACAATTACAAATTTTAAATTTTTGTATCCAATTTATAACGCATAATAATGCTTTCATGCACGTTGAAATGGTGTGGAAAACATTCCCAGACATCTAGATACCAAATGGATGACATAACTATTCATCAGTAATGAAATAATATGAAAATTATTTATCATTTAATCAGATTATAAGCTACCGCAGAGGTCCATTTAAAGTGGTGGTTTGGGTGGTCAAGGACAAAATTGTGTCGCTCGTTGATGTCTTTTGGAAATGTCTCTTTCTTACATGAAGAAATTCTAATTCTTTTATCCCTGTCTTTTCTTTCGTATTTTTATCGTAAAAATCTGTGCTGTTACCTATAACGGCTGCATACGATATCGATAATTATAAAATTAAACTTATTTCTTTTTTAATTCAATTCATATAGTTGTCATAAAATACCTATCTACATTAACCGACTTTAAAAAAAGAAGAAAGTTCTGATATTTTTTCTTCTGTGTGACATGCATGTTTTCATTTTAGATTTCCTAAGATTCCAGATTAAAACGAAAAGTGGATGGATAAGGTTACTAGGGAATAATGGTTTCTAGTTTGGTTTTTATTGATATAATGTTGAGAAAAGTCAAAATAATATAAGACACCTATATCCAATCTTTCTAGGCTTCAAATAGTATGACGGAGTCTAATATTAATTAACTTGGACCTTTGCATTAAAATATCGCCCTCGTAAGTTACTTTGGTTCCGAGGTTGCGGTAATGTTCTAATGAGATACCGCGGCCCCGGAACTTAAGGGCAGCTGAAGGAACATGGTGGGTTTTTAGTCAGTAGAAGTCTGACACTCCCTTCCACTTTACCCAGAGCGGGAGAAGTCATTCGATGATTTTCCCACCCAGGAAAAAGAAACAGGTTACTTTGTTTCGATGTCGAGTCCACGGGTTAAGTGTATGTAGGAGGGAGGAGTCATTAGATAAATCATGTAATGATTCACCACCAAAAAAATAATTATTACCGAGTTCCTGCTGAAGCTACAGTTGTTGACACAACTGATTTTAATGAAAATATATTTATTATGGAATATAAAATAAATATAAAAAAATAAAATATAAAAATAATATATGGCCGGCTACATTGTCCATGCTCTGATAAAGCAAATAAAATGCCTAACTTGTATTGGAGCGTTGATTGGTGTTACAAATCAAAACGCCTTACAATTTCAAAAAGACACTAAAACAAGTTATTGTACGGATCTACCACAGTAATAGAAATTTGTCGTCGTTGTGAAATTTATATTAAAAGGGCGATCAACGAGAGTGGTTCGAAAGTGCTGTCTCAGAAATATAATTCCAATTATTTTATGATATCGGTATTAAAATCACTGATTGGGTATAATTTATTCCCGGATATTAATTTTCATCAATATGAAATAGAAACTACCAATCATTTGATTGAATTAGCAAGATGCATTATTCAGAAATATATAGACGCTCGGTTATCATTTTTTAGCAAAAACAATCAGTATCCTAAAACTTTAATTCGAAAAACATTTACCAAATTAATTCATTTTAAAAATCAATGATAACAGCATACTTGTTTTTCTTTTTGTAATTGAGACTGATAATAATTAAATATTATTATGTGATTTTATTGAGTATTTTTATAATGTCAAACTTCATTTTATCGATATCGATAACTTTCCCTCAATCAAGTAGAGCAATCCCTAACTCGGCATATCTATGAAGCTTGACCTTGAACTGACCAATTGCAGTTGCGCATTTTTTCCTCGCCTCCCAACCCGTATTGGTGAGTTGTGTTCTTCAAAGAAATCGGCCTATAAGCTCTCTAGGTTAAATACTCCCTGAGAAAGAGGGATGGAGCTATATAGCGTGCATAGCGTTATCCCTCTTTCTCGCTCAAACGACTTACGTCTTAACACGTCCAGGTATGGCAACTGCTCAGTTCTATTTAAATTGAGCAGCCTTTTGAGCCACATCAACGATTTGTGTTTTCGAGCGCAGTTCCAAATATGGTCTGTTAATTTTACACCTTAAATATTAAATATTTGTTATGAAGCAAATTTTTCTTCATAACACGTGAGTATTTCCACACTTTTATTTTTAATACATTAGACTGAAGAACACTGAAGAATCATTGATTTCATCATTATTATGTATTTTTCAGTGATATGGTTATTTTTCAGAAAATCACTCATTACATATTTTTTGCCCATGATATCGTAGGTCGGTCGATAGGCCAGTTAGAAAAAAGAAGTAAATTCAATATTTAGTTAGGGACAAGACAGAACACTGTATAACTATGTTAGTAAAATAAAATATACATTTAAAGTAAGCAAGGGGGAAAGAAATGGAAGACTTATCGGTTTCACAAAAATATTTTAATAATGAAATCAGTATTGACGAACTGAGGTGGGAGTCGTTTGGGACCAGGAACGCGGTGCCATAATTCCCCCCGCCTTCGGATATCCGGTACCTTTGCGTTGCATTGGTCCCAAACGCCTCTTTGGAATTAGGTAACAAATTATTATGAGTGGCACGTCGGGCCCACAAACATGGACATAGTTTCTTTGTAGAAAAATGCAGTAAAAAAACAGCTTTGATAAAATCCAAATACACAAGAGCTCAAAGCTGCTAATTTAGCTTCAATTCCAAGCTTTACAGACTCATAAGCCATTACAAGTGAAGTAGCCTTTACATTCAGATTTTGCTCTCCCATTCTCCAACCGAACAGTATCTAATTCTACTACTGGCATAACAGAAAATTTCTGACGTCACTAATTCCAAAATGGCACCCGGTGGCACCCGTTTTATTCTCCATGACAAGTTTAATGCTGCAAATATCCAGAGCTTTGATTTTGAATTGCGTTGAACATGGCTTTAGGAATGTCAGAACTTATGTGTAGACAGGGTAGATTTGATTATTGCAAAATTGAGGTCTAATAGTAAGAATTAAAATTTTGAATGTAGAAACAATAGCACGTTAGGCACCGTTGGTCCATGCATTTTCTGTTGTTACGGGTAGTCAGACTGCAAAAATAATATGACACTAGTTACTAAGTTGTGGATGTCTGTTATTGCCACTCCGGTAAGAATGGAAAATTACCTCAATATAGCTTTGAATAGGCTAGCTAGCTATAATGTAACAGCGTTGTGATTTTAGGTTCTGTAGATGTTACCCACTATAAAAACATCCAACATTATGACAACAATCTTATCTAAATTCTTACTAATACTATAAATGCGAAAGTTTGTAAGGATAGATGTATGGATGGATGTCTGTTCCTTTTTTACGTAAAAATACTGAACGGGTCGGAATGAAATTTGGCATGCATGTCCTTTATTATATACAGTATGTTAACTAACAGAGGGCGTTCCCGTTAACCTGCAATAGTATAGCATCCATCCAAAGAAACAGTAAAAGAAACAAATACATTGCGACGTTGCCGTCCTTCAAGTACGCGTGTACAGAGTGTTTCTTTTACGTATCAATTTAAAATTTTTAGTGAATATTTTAATTAAAAAAAAAAACATTTTGTTTTCGAATGGTAATATTTTTTTAGCATGTATGGATGCTATACTATTGCGGGTTAGCAGGAACGCCCTCTGTTAGTTAACATACTGTATATTGAAATCCTTTTCATCCCAGAATTCCCATGGGATCAGAGAAAGACAGATAAAAATATAAAATAGTTTGTGTTTTAGTACCGTGTAATTAGGTTACTATAAGGACTTCAGTTTTTTGAAATGGAATAGAATAGAATAGAATTTATTTATTTTCTCACCACAAATTAATACATTAGATAATTGACATAAGGTACAGACAATTTAAACATAATTTGTGGGAGACTGGTGCCTAAACTAAGTTTTTTGAAATCACACTGATACTTAAATTTTGTTTATATGTATAAATAGAAAATATTATTATGTGTGTATGGTAGTAGTACAAAATATTTGTGTTTTCTTTATTTTGTGAAAAGCATGACTTGGGGCAATGTCGCGACTCTTGTGGGCGGCCTATTACGTAAGCGTTGGACATTCTCGTTGGGTTTTTATGCCTCATCTTTTATCCCGAAAGCCAGTCAAGTAATTACTTAATTATTCGAGTAAATATCAACAGAAAAGGCCCTTTTACTTAACAGCAAATCTATAAACACGATCCCTTTACAAAACCCTACGCTGCAACTTACAAACCTTTTCGAATACCTTTTCAAAAAACTATCAAAACCAACTTACGTGAAAATAATATCGTCGGAAGCCTTCGAAGTCGACGCGACTTCAATAGCAGGAGCTTGGCGCCGCTAATATCGCGGAAAACCTGAACATTGTCAAACCGAATGCAGTCGCGTCGATGGCAGGTGTTAGTGCAAGATTGAAATATTCTTCAAATCTACGTTATTGGTGTGAGATTATTTGTGACAGGGCTAGGTTGGGTAGATTTGATATCGCATTGAATTGGTTTGCGTATGAGTGTGCTGTTTTGGTGAGAAATATTTTTAGGGTCAGAAGTGTAAACTTGGACGTTTTTCGAGTACCTATATGGATACACAAAATAAGCCAGTTTATGTTACTAATGTACTAATATTATAAATGGAAAAGTCTTTCTGTCTCTCTGTTACGCTTTCACGACAAAACCACAGCACCGATTTGGATGATATCTTAACTTAGTATAAAGCAAAGTCGCTTCCCTGTGTCTGTCCCTATGTATATCTTTAAAACTACGCAACGGATTTTGATGCAGTTTCTTTCAATAGAAAGAGTGATTCAATAGGAAGGTTTCTAAGTATATAGCATGCATAATATAGTAGAGGAACACTGATAATTTTTGAGGTTTCTAATGTGATATCGCAAATAAACACATTTTTTTGCGCTTGCTTTGCAAACGCTGGCTGAACCCTACGAGATAGATCAAAATAATGTACTACAGTATTGTACACCTTAAAAAGGTCAACAAAAAAGATCTCGATGGCATCTGTCTATCTCTTATAGATAACCCACAACAACCATTTTTTATCCTTTACTTTTTACGTGAAATACGAGCATATTTTACGAAGCGATTTTAAGCAATACACCATCAATCCTTATCCAATTAAGTACCATAAGTACATTGTGCATTTAATATAAATCAATATTGCCCGTTACAGAATATAATTTAAATAAATAGTTTCGAAGATATTACAGATTTAAAATGCAAGGACATAGCGGTTGCAGCGCGGTGCCGGTGGAGGCACGGCGCGCGTGCCTATGTTGCTTAGATTTGAGCGTTGAATGTTTTTCCCATGGTAAATTATGTGTCGTACTTTCAAGAGTAATTACTAAAGAGAAAAAAAAATATAAAGACATTCTATAGTATATTTAATATAAACATTGCACCCGTGCGAAGCCAGGGCGGGTCGCTAGTTTGGAATAAAAAAAAAGTTGAAGACCCCGGGTCAATCATTAGGGGATGAAAGTTTGTATGAGAAATCTAAACCGCTGAACCGATTATAATTTTGTTTTTTTTTTCAAATTTTATCGTGTGGGACCTTGGGGCTTAGCTAGCTTCTTATTAAAAACTTTTTACCAAAAAATTAAACCGACTCCCAAAAAACACTGCAAAGTGAAAAATAACTTTAATTTCGGTAGTCAGTGTCTTTAGTTTTGTATTTTCGTTTTTGGCACCGACTTCCGAAATTAAAGTTATTTTTCACTTTGCAGTGTTTTTTGGGAGTCAGTTTAATTTTTTGGTAAAAAGTTTTTATTTCACTCTTTTTAGTTGGTCTATTTTTAATTTACCTAGTTACAAGAGTCTAAATGTCAACTACTTATAACCTTTTACAAAATATTGCTTTTCCCAATGCTGGGCCATTAATTGTTGAGGAGTTCTCCTGGTACTTCACCATGCGCGTGCACAGGATTATGACAGGGTATGCGGCGGAGTAATCGGTCACAAAAACTTTTTCTTTTATAGATTTTTAGCATAGCCACAGCCACGCATCGCCACCATGCTACGATGCGTGGCTGTGGCTATGCTAAAAATCTATAAAAGGCAAAGTTTTTGTGACCGATTACTCCGCCGCATACCCTGTCATAATCCTGTGCACGCCCCTGTACTTCACCATCAGCTCTACATCACCATATGCATTGTGACGAGCATAAAGTGCATAACACGTTGGCTGCCATGGGGGGTCAAAATGAGCGGCACTTGGTAGAAGCGTTGGGGCCATGGGGGGCTTAAATGACCGGCACAACTAAGGTGAACTTGAACACCTTTTGCTCGCTGACGGCCATGCGTGTAACGCAAAATACCATTACAAGTGGCCGGCGCGGCCCCAATAATCACTTTAGATAACTTGGCCTCAAAATATTTTTATAATTTTTTGGTTGTATTCGAATGTTTTTGTAGCGAGTCAAACAAAATTATAATGTAAATTAAAGACAGTATACTTTTTAAAATATTTTTATTATTACAAATCAAAGACTAGTGTTATTTAGAGACACATTATTTTGTGTTGAGATCAAAGTAATTTTGAATTAAAAAACAAACAGAAAATTAATTATTTTTATCAAAACACTATCTGCACAAATATGGCTTGTCTGGGCAAACTGAACAAAATGTCGTAACCTTTTTGGTTTTGTTTTTGGCAATTTTTCTTCCATGCGTTTGTGAATTATTTTTGTAACAACCTACACAAAGTTTTCTTGTCGTCGCAGCCTTTCCGTCTGCTTTTACAAGAGAATGTTTTATTCTCTTTGGCCTACATGGAATGTTAGCTCCACCACGTGGGTTTGAGTCAGTCATTTGTTTTTTCAATTCAATAATAGGTATATTCTTTTTTGTTGTAGCTTCATATAAAACTCGAGCATTTACTACAGCTGTGTTTAGAAGCAGTTCTAAGGCCAACTTCTTGTACCACTTGATAGACTTTCGAAGCGGAGAAGAATACGCTGTCATTTGATCCGAGAGGTCTACCTGCTGCCTTAGCTTTATTATAATCCATAATTATCTTCGGCTTAATCACCTCTATTCCTCTCTTATTTTTAGTTTTTATAAATCCTATAGAGTGTTTAGTTGACAGTAGACAAACCTCACGTTTGTCCTTCCATTTCATAACTGTAATTCCCTTACTGTTTTCTTTGGCTGCAAACTCACCAGGGTTTAATTTGGCTTCCATCACCTGTTTCGGCAAGTACTTTCTGTTTTTGCGTAAAGTACCAATAAGATGCGTCACATTGTCAATTAACTTTTTTGCCAAATCCAAACTGTGTACCAATTGTCTACAAATACAGAATAGCCCTTTCCTAGTAAATCCTCATACAGCCTGAGCACCACATTTGTCGGTGTTGAAAAAGCAGAATCGAGCTGTTTTCCAGAATAAACCTCAATTTTCCAAGTGTATCCGGGAACAGTACATAATTTAAATAGTTTGATACCATATTTATGGCATTTTTGATATTGTCTAAAGATTACTCTACCACGAAATGGAATCATGCTCTCATCCACACAAAGAAATTCACTAGGTGTATAGTGGTAAGCAAAATTAGCATTCAAGGTAGGTACTTAGAAGATTGCTTATTTTCCATAAACGAACATTTTCACGAGCCTCCTCGTTATTAGAAAAATGCAACATCCTCAGTAATATTTCAAACCTGTTGCGGCTCATAATATTTTTAGCGAACGGTTGTGCGTACATTGGGTTATTAGACCAATATAGTGCCCGTTTTGGTAATTTTACCAAAGCCATCCAAGCGGAGCAGCGGGGAAGGGACACAGCATGCACTATCCTAATATTTCTTTATTCGTCACTCATCAGTAGCGGGCTATCTCGGCGCAGGATGGACGTTTTGGCGGGAATTTGTACGCGATTAACAAGGATGACCGGCGATTTGACCGGCGGCGTGGCTCCAATGAAAAAATATTACATTTGCGCCGCGCCGGGTGTAAATGACCGGCGGACTAAAAACAGCACATAATATACAAAAAAATGTATATAAACATATATTATATATATAAATCTTATAAATAAATCGTTTCACGTCATTTAAACAACTGATGAAAAACTAAAATATTTTTGGATTTCCATATGGCAGCCAACGTGTTAACATCCATATTCAAGTAATCGAATCGCAATCCACTCAATACTTATTATGGAGTAGTTTCGGCGGCCATCTGTGGTCTTCATCATCAGTTCCACTTCCTCAAATGGTACTTTTTGAGAGGAACTGCACAAGTTACTACACTTCTGGACACATCTATTGGCCCACCTTAGAGTTTAGGTTTCGATGGCCCCTACCGAAATATGATTGCTAGATTGAACAAAAACTGTTGATGCAGTTTTAAACCTGATACATTTTACCATCTTTTTCGATCGTATAGTTTTAAATTTGAATTCAGAATACCATACGACATGGACCTACGCCTAACAAGTCGGATATGCGCCTTGTTAAAGGCAATTAATTTTTGAATAAAAAACATGTTTTATCAAATAAAGGTTTAATTTAATAACGCGTGTTGCCTCCATGGGCATCTACCACAGCTCTCATACGATTAGGCATAGAGTTTATCAACCGCTCTATGAAATTTTGAGGGATCATCTCCCATTCCTCTTCTATGGCAGTTTTCAACTCCTGCATCGTCTGGGCAACTGGCTGACGAGCCCTAACACGCCTTTTTAGCTCGTCCCACATGTGCTCAATGGGGTTCATGTCTGGGCTTCTGGCTGGCCAGTCCATAACTGTGATGTTCACATCCCGAAGATATTCCCTGACGATGCCGGCCGCATGGGCTCTTGCATTATCATGCATAAAAAGGAAATTTGGGCCCACATAGTCCGCGTATGGTATCACGTGAGGTTCTAAGCACTCACGAATGTATCTTTCAGCATTTAATGTTGGCAGCCGTGGTCCTGTAACAACCTCAAGTTGAGTTTTGCCGCTCGCGGATATACCGCCCCAGACAGTCCATGAGCCACCGCCATAAGCAACCCTCTCTTCAAAGCAGCATTGTGCGAAACGCTCTCCCTTACGCCGGTAGACCTTCTTCCTTCCATCATTGCCATGTAACACAATTTTAGACTCATCAGAAAAGAGTACACGGCTCCAATCTTGCTGTGTCCAATTTAAATGACTGCGTGCGAAATGAAGGCGCGCTGTTCGGTGGGCTCGCTTTAGTTTGGGCCCATTAGCTGGCTTGTGTGGTACCATATCGCGTTCTTTTAACCTTCTCCGAACAGTTCGAGCGCTCACAGATACTCCGTGGAAGTCGCGAAGTTGGTTTTGTATCTCAATGGAGGTAAGGTGACGATTTCTCAAGCTGGTCGTCACGATGAATCGATCCTGCCTTTCAGTTGTGACCCGAGATCGTGGCCTTCCTTGGCGACGAACAAAGCCGCCAGTCTCCAGGTACCTCCGATAAACATTTCGGACCGCAGATCGACTTAAATTAAGTTGAGCACTCACGTTTCTTTGGCTGTGTCCGGCCTGAATAAGTGCCACAGCTTGGGCGGCGACTTCAGGTGAAGTATCCATAGATTATTGATAGAACCTCACCTTAATGTTAAGAATAAGTAATGTTTGTTGCAAAAGCAAAGATATCAATCACTTTTTCAAGAATTAAATCCAAGTAAACCAATAAAACCAAGTTTTCTTAGTATTCGATTGTTTGATATCAACAAACAGGCTCCAAATTGTCTTTTGTTTCTTTAAATTCTGTGTTCGAAATTCAAAAAAAGACTATTGAATGAAATTGTGAATGTGCCAGGTTCAAAACTGCATAAAAACTTTTTGCTCGACCTAATATAAAACTTTAGCTAGGACCAAACGAAACTGAAAATACAAGGTGGGCCAATAGATGTGTCCAGAAGTGTATAATAAATACCCAAAACGTCATAGGTGTGCCTATAATATTTGAAGAGTTCCCTCGATTTCTCCAGGATCCCATCATCAGATCCTGACTTTTATAAAAATGGGACCAATTTCGAAGTATACCCTTTCGATCAAAAAAAGAATTTTCCAAATCGGTTCAGCCGACTTCGAGTAATCGATGATAATACATAAAAAAAAAAATATACGCGTCGAATTGATAACCTCCTCTTTTTGTCGTCGGTTGAAAACAATATCTATGTTTCGCTGTGTTTTTTTTTTGTAATTACCTAATTTATGTTTTCGTAAAACTCTGGATTTATTTTGAAGTTTTGCTTCATCTTTATTTGATTAAATTTTGACTAGTCCAAGGTTTTGACCAGTCTTTGCACTCATTTTAAGGATTTTATGTAATAGACTTCTCCCACTGTAAGAAAAATTAAGACATGGTTGATTTCCATCCCTTCCCCTTAAATCATCTGATTGTTGACCCTAAGCTTCACATCAATCTTGCTAAGACGTACGTGTTTCTAACTGGATTACGCTACGTTGGCTGGGGGCCATAGTTGCAAAAATACTACGCAACCTTTACAATAGTAGGCAAGCCTATTCCCTTCCCCTTTACATTTTTTGTAACGATATTTGAAAACACTGCAAAACACAATTTAACATCTATTAATCATGGATTATTTTCGTTCAACACCGTTTACCCCATGAGAGTCCACATAGTTTCTCTAGAGAGTTAATGTAGTAGGAAGCCATGGCGCCACAGTTAATGGCTCGGGCTTAATCACTTCTTGGTATTTATCTTATGTATATATATAGGTACGCTAAAGTGCGGTGATAAGCTGATAATGTACCTTCCTGTAACTATAGGTGCACATAGATGTGGTATTTAGGTCATACAGTTCAGTGAACTGTATGACCATCAACAACATAATGCTCTATACTGAACTGAACTGAGTTCACTATAGAGCATTATATTGTTGGCTGCCTCGCTGGTCCAGTGGTCGCAAGCCTGACTGCTGGACATGAGGTCCCGGGTTCCATATCCGGGTCGGGCAAAAAGTGCTATTGGGTTTTTCTATAAAACATTTCTGACTTGTAGCCTTTTTTTCTGGGTGGGAAAATCGGATGACTTCTCCCGCTCTGGGTTAAGCGGAAGGGTGTGTCAGACTTCTACTGACTAAAAACCTACCCTGTTCCTTCAGTTGCCCTTAAGTTCCGGGGCCGCGGTATCTTGTTAGCACATTCCCGCAACCCCGGCAGTTAACGACAAGCCCGAAGTACGCGTTATTATAATATAATCGATATTTTGTGGTATTTATGACAATTACAGACGTCCTACAATTACGAGTCGTATCGACACTATCAGAGAAATGTATCAGAGTTTAAAATAATCGTTATAGTAAAGAATCGCTTCTTTTTCACCAGACAAGTTGTTCTGTGTAATGTAACAGAATTTTATTTATCTATTTGCAATCGAAATCGACCGCGGTGAAAGTAAAGATGATACCGTATATGGCGTGACTGCATCCCATTCCCTCTCGCTCCGCACCATGGTCTGAACCAGGGCCGGGCGTGAGAGGTCACCGCCGTCGATTGCCTCCACGAGGACACGGTGGTGCTCCGCCCAAGCAGAGCACACCTCCACTGTATGCTCCACCGTGTCCTCCGGATGGTCCTCACAATGACGACACCCGGGCGTATCCTCTCACTGTATCCGAAACAGGTACCTCCCGAAACAGCCATGTCCGGTCAGCACCTGCGTCAGGCAGAAGGTGAGGACGCCGTGGCATTTCTCTAGCCACTCCTCAAAGAGGGGACTTGTCGCCACGATTGCGGGGTGCCCAACTGACTTGTATCCTGGAGTTTGCAAGTAGGCGGGTGTGACAACGGAAACCATGTTAAGTTGTCCCGGTTGTCAATCGGACATGTGAGGCAGTCATTACAGATAGTTGCCAGAAAATTAGACACCAGTCTTGACTAGGGGTATCATGTTGCCCAACTGGAAGTCAAATAGGCATTCGTTTCAGGTAAAACACAGGTGTAGGTCTCTCGGAAAAACTCACCACAAAATATTCCGAACAAAACACTTTTCAACCAAATGATAGTAGGTACCTAGCTGGTGGCATTTATTTTAGTTTCATCAGAGTTATGTGATTTTATTTTAGTACACTCAATAAAAACATATTGTATATGCATGTCATTTTTTCTATTATGAGGTAGTAAGCAATTACGAAAGTTTTTAATATCGTCATCAGCGATGAATTTATAGGACTTTAACGTTGATTATTTATTAGAACGAGAAGTTCGACATAATTATACTGTGAGATCAAACCTTATATTTTACTAGCAGTGACGCGAGGTTTCACTCCCGTAGATTTTATCACGATAATAACATAACCCTCCTTTTTTGCAGTCGGGTAAAAGTATATAACCAAAGTATATTTTCAAGCTTCAAGCTGCTTTCGTACCAAATCCACCTAGTACTTTTGGAGATTAGCGCATTCAAACAAACAAACTTTTCCGTTTTATAATATTAGTATTAATCTATTCCGAAAAAAAAAATAGATTTTCCTCATAAGGCAATTCTGGCTCAATCCGCGAGTTGACCACTTTGTAAAAATTGTTTGATACGCTTCGAAGCGCTTCACGTATACTTGTAAAATAATATTTTATTCATCACTTAAGCTTTCAATTAAAATATAAGTAATTTTTTAATTTATTAAAAAACTATGGCCATACGTAGTCACGTGACCACAATGTCACGATTTAGTGGTATTGTGGTCACGTGACTACGTATGACGTCATCGTTCAAAAAACAACTTTCCTGTCACTTGGCACATGAATGTACTTCGGGTATTTTATGATATTTTACTCTATTATGAACGTGAAAAATTATTATCAGTGCTGTGCAGTACCTTGTTGTGGGAATACTACCTACTATAAAAAGCCAACGAAACTATTTATTCATGTCCCTTTAAAAAGAGATATTCGCAAGAAGTGGTTAGAACTTCTGTGTCAAATCCATTCAAAGGTTGTCTGTAAAAGATCGGTTTTAGCGATAAGACCGCCCATTGTATCACCCTTTTCAACCGACGACCAAAAGAGGAGGTTATCAATTCGACGCGTATATTTTTTTTTTTTTTTTTTTTTTTTTTATGTATGATCATCGAGTACTCGAAGACGGCTGAGCCGATTTGGAAAATTCTTTTTTTGTTCGAATGGGTATACTTTGAAATTGGTACCATTATCACCAAAGTCAGGATCTGATGATGGGATCCTGGAGGAATCGAGGGAACTCTTCAAATATTATAGGCCCACCTATGGCGTTTTGGGTATTTCTTATAGTAACTTGTGCAGTTGCTCTCAAAAAGTACCATTTGGGGAAGTGGAACTGATGATGAAGACCACAGATGGCCGCCGAAACTACTCAATAATAAGTATTAAGTGGATTGCGATTCGATTACTTGAATATGGATGTTAAGCACTTTATGCTCGTCACAATGCATATGGTGATGTAGAGCTGATGGTGAAGTACCAGGAGAACTCCTCAACAATTAACGGCCCAGCATTGGGAAAAGCAATATTTTGTAAAAGGTTATAAGTAGTTGACATTTAGGCTCTTGTAACTAGGTAAATTAAAAATCATCCAACTAAAAAGAGTGAAAAAAAAACTTTTTAACAAAAAATTAAACCGACTCCCAAAAAACACTGCAAAGTGAAAAATAACTTTAATTTCGGAAGTCGGTGCCAAAAACGAAAAAACAAAACTAAAGACACCGACTACCGAAATTAAAGTTATTTTTCACTTTGCAGTGTTTTTTGGGAGTCGGTTTAATTTTTTGTTAAAAAGTTTTTTTTTTAGTTGTTAAGTCCATTTTTTTTTTACTGTTATGGTATACAATAAAGAACATATCTATCTATCTGCTTTTTTAAAAAGACAAAAAAAGGAACTCATCGAACAACTATTACAGGACGATAAGACAAATGAACCAGAAGAGAAAGAGTTAGTTATGAAATGAAATGAAATATTTATTTGTAAATTGGTTATAAAACACTTTTACACGTCATGTTTTTTTGCGTGTTTAGTTTAGCTAGATGAGGCCGGTATTTCCTAACTGACTACTCTGAGAAGAAACACCGAAACAAACTCCCTCTGAGTTTGTCGTCAACGTCTCTTTTAAAGTCCAGAAAATTTGTATTTGTATATGAGAAGCATGTAGGTTCATGTCTTTGGTATTCTTTTGAGGAAATAACCACGCAAATTTGAGCGGACCTGTCCAGACAGTGCAAGCAGTTAGTTAGTTATTCTTTTCTTATTTTGTCTTACGCACCAACCAAAGATAACCAGTCAGCTGTCATAATATTGAACGATGACGTCTCGTTTTCTGATTGGTGTTTCTAATCACGTGACTCACAGATAAAAGGTCTCATTTTTCTCAAGGGAAAATAAAATAAATAATTAATAATCTTTTCTTCATTTGTACTATTTTGTGCTTCATATCAATAGATTTACATAATTAAATAGTTATTTTAAATTTTTAAACATACTGTCAACTCGCGGATTATATTTAATTAATTATATGATCATCTTTAGTCTGCAGTCTATCTATAGCCTAAGCAATTCCATTTTCGAATCGCAATATTTGAAATCTATGTTTGAAACCATTAAAACTGTTGATTCGCACTTTGTTCCAATTCTTACAAATAAAATAAGAAGTGTTGATGTTAGCATTTTACTAAAATATAAAACGTAATAAATTGTGATATAATTCTCGTTATTTTAATGTTAATAATGTATTATTTCGTGTATTTCTTAAGGTTATGATATTATCGTCTTTTTTAGAATTGCATGAAGGATTTGGCCTTTGCTCAGCAGTGGGCAGCATGAATGGCTGAGTAAATAAAAACTTTTTAACAAAAAATTAAACCGACTCCCAAAAACACTGCAAAGTGAAAAATAACTTTAATTTCGGTAGTTTGTGTCTTTAGTATTGTTTTTTCGTTTTTGGCACCGACTTCCGAAATTAAAGTTATTTTTCAATTTGCAGTGTTTTTGGGTGTCGGTTTAATTTTTTGTTAAAAAGTTTTTATTTCACTCTTTTTAGTTGGATGATTTTTAATTTACCTAGTTACAAGAGCCTAAATGTCAACTAATTATAACCTTTTACAAATATTGCTTTTCCCAATGCTGGGCCGTTCATTGTTGAGGAGTTCTCCTGGTACTTCACCATCAGCTCTACATCACCATATGCATTGTGACGAGCATAAAGTGCTTAACATCCATATTCAAGTAATCGAATCGCAATCCACTCAATACTTATTATTGAGTAGTTTCGGCGGCCATCTGTGGTCTTCATCATCAGTTCCACTTCCCCAAATGGTACTTTTTGAGAGCAACTGCACAAGTTACTATAAGAAATACCCAAAACGCCATAGGTGTGCCTATAATATTTGAAGAGTTCCCTAGATTTCTCCAGAATCCCATCATCAGATCCTGACTTTGGTGATAATAGGACCAATTTCGAAGTATACCCATTCGAAAAAAAAAGAATTTTCCAAATCGGTTCAGCCGTCTTCGAGTACTCGATGATAATACATTAAATAAAAAAAATAAAAATATATATACGCGTCGAATTGATAACCTCCTCTTTTTGTCGTCGGTTGAAAAAAGACAGATTACCCGTATGTTTTCTAAAACGGTTTAATTTGTTCTTTTTATTTTTATAACTATTTATTCTAAGCTATTTTGTTAACTAACATAGACATAGGCCGTTCTCTGAATTTAGCTTAAATTTACAAAAAAATTGCAAGTCATTTCAGACCACTGGCTCCGTGTAGGTATCAACTTAAGCATAAAGTATTTTAGGTTGATTTTTAAATGAACTTTTATTAAAATACCCAGTTGCAATGGAATTTAAACTTTATTTAACATGATCTAGAGTTAAGTTTTACAAAGGCTTGTTATCTTTCTAATCCCATATTCTTTAGTTTATTGAGATATCAGCAGTATCTTGTTAGGGATTGCAAATTGAGATACCACTTTTTCCCGACTGCAAAGGAAGGGTTATGTTTTTCGCGCGTATCTTGTATGTATGTATGTATGTATGTATGTTTGTAATATTCTTTATTACCTCATATCTCCAGAACCGCTGAACGGATTCACATAATTGAGGTATCGTTAGATTCGTCTTAGCAGCCCAAGTGTTCTTAGATAGGTGACATTTGAAAAAATCAAACATGGCGGCTGTGCGAAGCCATTATACATAGTGAAAAAAATGTTTTGTTTCGAATACCACAATATGGGTATCAAATTAAAGGGCTTATCGCAAGGATTTCAAAAAGGTATATCATATTTATCATTAGTGTAATACTAGCAAAAATAATACAAAGAGAATGTTTAAAAATATGGTTTAGAGCTCTTTCACTTTCTTAATACGGTGGGGTGCCAATGTGACATGACCGGGAAAATTAAAAAAATGTTTATTAATATTTTAACTGAAAAGTAGAAAAAAAAAAATTTAAATAAATCTAAAAAACCCGACTGCTCATCTGAAATGCAAGAAACAAGCACATTTTTATTTTAAAAAGTGACAAGCAGGCGGACCCGTCAAATTTAAAAAAAAAATACGTTCAATTGGGTCCTGCCTTCTTGTCACTTTTTAAAATAAAAATGTGCTTGTTTCTTGCATTTCAGATGAGCAGTCGGGTTTTTTAGATTTTTTAAATAATTTTTTTACCTTTTTTTTGTTCCGTGTGGGAAAATTATCGAATGACTTCTCCAGCTCTGGGTGCAGCAGACGAGATTGTCAGACTTCTACTGATTAAAAACCAACCCTGTTCCTTCAGCTGCCCTTAAGTTCCGGGGCCGCGGTATTCCGTTAGAAGGTTCCCGCAACCCCGGCCGGCAATGGCCCTATAGAGCCCCGTCATTGGTGCTGACAACTCTTTGAGGCGCGCGTGGAACACGACGCGCCGCCGACCGCTTTTTTGCCTGGATGTCCATTTTACCGACATTTCTGTCTTACCTTTCGAGACAGACTATTGTATGTTATGGCTTCAGTCACTATCATCTTTTCCCAGCCAGTCTTTCACCCAGCAAATGCTGAGTTGGTAACCCTTTCGGTTTAGACATGCTCAGCGAAATTCTTAATGTAATTTTTTTTATTTTTTTTTATTTTTATGTTTGTAATTTTCTGTTGTTGTGTGTGTTTATAACCGAATAAATGGTTTTCAATTTCAATTTCAATTTAACAGGGATAAGCTGATATCGACCCTGATTAAGGCCAACGTGGTGTCAGTCACCCGCATGACACGCCTCGTGCTACCAGGCATGGTTGAGAGGAAGAAGGGAGTACTTATCAACATTGGATCGGGCGCATCGACGATTCCTAGCCCAATGCTCACCGTATATGCTGCCACTAAGGTAAGAAGTAAACTAAGATTTTTTTTTTTTTATCGATACTTAATAGGTTCGCGTTTGACCACCATCTCACCTGATGGTAAGTGATGATGTGGTCGAAGATGGAGCACGCTTACCTAAAAGTAACCTATTCACTCTTGACTTAAAGACTCCCAGGTTATAACTATCAGGAAACAGACTCCGGCAGGGAATTCCACTCCTTAGCCGTAAGCACAATGAAAGTATTCTCAAAACGTTTTGTGCGTATGGGTGGGATGTCCGCCATGTAACGATGGCGCTTCGCCGTTTGTCTTGTAGTCCGATGATGGAACGGGTTTGGCGGAATTAGACTGTGTTATTCCATCAATCATCATATCAATGTAAATCATCACCGTCGTCCTGTCTTATTCCATTTACTTGGGGTCGGTGGAACACATTTTCTTCTATTCTCCACTTCTTTCGTATCATTTCTTACACAATCCATCCATCTTTTCTTTGGCCGTCTCTCTATCCATTAACAAATCCTCCTTTTAATCACATGCGTGTCATCCCCTCTCTTCTCATTTAAAGCGTCAATTGTCTAATGGCTAAGGTGACGGCCTTGTGATCAAAAGGTCGTGGGTTTGAACCTCACCCATTACACTATTGCCGTGAACTCACTCCAGACACAAGCATATTAGCTTAGTGAGAGGAGTTAGCAAGATGCTAGTCATGTGATTTCTACCCACATTGTAATGTCTTTTAAAGAAAATGTAACATATGGCTACCATCTTACTCTACAAGACTTCATAATAAACTATAAAGGACATCAACCACTTTGTATGGCGTTTGGGCTTGAACATGAACATAAAAATATTGCACTACTTTTGTTTTTTTTTTTTACTTTACTTTGTTTGACAAAGAAAACATATATAGATAAGAAGTTTTGTATCAAAATTATTAATATAGTACAAAAAAAGCTTCAATACTTTAAAACAAGTCGTTTATTTGTAAAATTTTCATATGTTAACAAAACATGGTCTAAAAACTGAGCAAGTGGAATTATATTTTCATACCTTGCCCAACTTAAATACCATATCACAGAGCGCAGCAACCTACAGTCCTTCGGCAGACGTTTTTAATATTATTTATTTTGACACTCCCGAATAGAGACCAATGCTCACTAAATATTATTAATAAATTATTTATGAATTCTGTTTTTCCCAATACGGCTGTTTGCGGTTACGGCCCATTTTGGTTGAAGTCCTTTTTGAGATCAGTAAATTCACAAGACAAGCAAGCTAGTCAATATTTCATATTGCATCTCAAGAGACCTCACTTGTGTTATAGATATAAAAATCACCTGTCGTATTTGAAGTACTAGATTTATTTGTAAACTTTTATTTTCCTTCCATGTCTTCTTTTGTTTGAAATTATTATCTACAAGGAAGCTTTGAAGATTCAATCCATATATTGAATATATACAGTTTATTGTATACTAAGATTAGATACTGGGTAAAGTTTGTGAATGAGTTTGTATGGAAGTAGTCATCGTCGAAACTAGTCTACTCATCCGTTTTTGATAAATGTTCTCAAATAGAATGCCACGTTGTCATAAAGTGACAAACATATCACATTTAAAAAAACTATCACATGAGCAAAGCCATGGTCAAAAGCTAAGCTAGCTAAATAAAACTTTAAGAAACCTACATGATGGTCATATCGCATTTAGCGATCTCTTCCTGGAAAACAAGAATGTACAGAAATTGCTATAATATTGATATACAACCTGTAACAGAATAAACGCAACTCCTGAAAGTAGTTGGCTCAAAATCGGCTTCTGAATCGATTTCCGTCATAAAAAATGGCTGTTAAATTTTGACGGAAAAATCTTTCATTTAACTTAAAATGGAAACACAGTATCAGGACAAATGAATACAATTCTTAATTCAAGGAAATGCGCGTGTCGGCCGCTAACATTGCAGGAGTATATGCGTCTGCGTAAGGATATTGTATGACGCACATACGTTTTGCGTTTAGTAAGAATAATTATTTTATAAACAATTTCTAGGTTCGGTTTCAATTTATTTAGTTACGGATGCTGTTTTACACTTATAATTTGATATTCTAATTGGGGTGTCTGAGGTATTGCGCTTAATCTGTTACACCTTGTATAAGTCTTTATTGTTCCAATTTCTGGGACACAGACCTCTTGTTTATGAGAGGCAATGAGCCATTGTGACAATTCTTCAAAATATGTTTGGTCCTAGAACATACTGGTTTTTGAAAATGTTTTCCTTCGTTTTGTAAGCGGTGGTGATGATATAGAAAACTGAAAGTAATGTGCTTGACTGAAGGAACTACTGGACCACGACTACTATTGATTATTATTGATTGGAAATCAAATCAGTCATTCTACTTTGAAATACTTCATTTATACATTTATTCGTTTATCCTCGCATTGGAATGCCTTGCAGCAATTACATCAACGGAGAACGTTAGAGTCTACTGAGTCTCAATATCTTATGCGCGGTGGAATGGTGGACATCGAGTGGATTGACGATGGGTTACGTAAAGTGACTTACGCAGCATCAGGCCACCGCTTCTCTTAAACTACATCATTTGTTAATGTAATTTTGAGGGATTTTTCAAGATAAAATAACTGAAGTAAAAATACGGGAAAATTTAGAAAAATATTAATAAAAGAGAACTAGGAATGTGGATAGAATTCACATTATTAGCAAACTTGTTAACCCCTCCAACTAAGTTAAATATGCTTGTGTCTGGAGTGGGTTCACGGCAGTAGTGTAATGGGTGAGGTTCGAACCCGTGACCTCCCGATCACAACTCCTTAGCCGTTAGGCTATTGACGGCATTGGAACAGCAACACAATATTCAATAACATTTTCTCCCACAGGCTTACGTCGACAAGTTCACCGAAGGCTTACACATGGAATATAGCAAACAGGGCATTATTGTCCAGGTAGTACTGCCTGGTTTCGTCTGCTCCAACATGTCAGGGATCCGCAGGAGCACCGTCTTAGCCCCCACCGCTAAAGATTTCGTCAAGTCCGCCATTGGTCTCGTCGGCATTGTTGACAGGACTACTGGCTACTTTCCTCATTCCGTCTTAATGAGTTTCATCCAGATCATCAAGTTTATCTCCTACTCCTTCGCTACCTGGGTTGTCACTCGCTCCATGGAGAATAGCCGCCGAAAACACCTCAGGAAGAACAAAACTCAGTAATTTTGACACAGTTTTGGGTATTCTGGGGTTCTATTATGCTTTCTAATTTATACGCTTTTTCATTGCAGCGCAAGAATTATTTACACGCGTGAGATTCTGCTTTTGTTTTGTGCCTTTTTCTACCATTTCTAGTTTACTACTTTCTGGTATTATCACTGTATATAATTTCGTTAATTGGAATCTATCTTCTTGCGCTGTATCCTACTTTTGCTTCTCTATAAAGTTAGTAGTAAACCGCACTAATTAACCAAAGATTTCTTGTTTGACAATAAATAGTCAGTTTCACAGTTAGTATTATTCCTAAAGTGTGTCACCGATTATTGAGGGTTTCAAATGCTTAATACTCGACCTTTCATCTGGTTTCTGAATAGTGAATTTGAAACTTGTCATAATTAAAGGATAGTTTGATAAATTTTCTATTCAAAAACCTGATGTGTATGTCAGAGCTTATTTTAGATGTAAGGCCATGTTCATAGTGAATGCGCGTTGACTAGAGCGGAAGCGGGCGTGATTTATCACTACATTCGACAACGCTCGCTAACGAGAGCGCTCTGTCTCATTCCGCTAGTTTACAACCATAGCTATTAAGGGCCTATACTACCTCAGCGCTTTTCACTTTTTATCTCGTTCGCACACGCCACGGTCACGCGAGCAAGCGAGACAAGGTGGCAGGGAAAAGACTCCAAGACACCGATAATTTAGTTTATTTCTTTTTACGGTGAAAATATTGGTAATTTAAAAAAAGTAATTAACATAAGACCTGCTTTATAGTTAGTTCAATTAATATGCAAAGTTTCATTATCTAATTTGAAGTTATTTTTGAATAGCAGCGGTTTATTGTTCGGTTTCGAGGTAACTTTGGATTTTTTTTTCTATCAAGAAAATTTAATGGAATCGTGTTTTCGTCAAACATAGTACCTAACATTAATCCTCAACTTTACCATATATTCATTTCAAAATTATTGCTGTAGTATTTTCGACATAACGGAGGATCATGCTAAAACGTTTGAAGTAGTATAGGCCCTTAAGTATCAAATGTTTGATAAGTCGCGGCCGCTTCAGTACCCGCACAAGCTATAGTCTAAGTGTGGTACTATTTACTCAAGTACGATAACTGTACTGAAAATGATTGTGATAGCGAAATTGTTAAGAACTATCAAGGATGCGTAGGCAGTATTCCTATTTAGCTGACTGATATGAACTTGGTATGTTTAAGTTGACAGGGAATGTATATATTTCGGTCTTAATAAACTTGGTACTAAATTACACTTGTGTTTAATTAACCTTTGGTTGTGGGATTTAGTTTGTGTAAATATATCTAAGCTTTCTGCCTTCATAGACAGTAGGTAACTATTTTGGTAAGATGTAAGTATGTAACTGTACAATTTTTTATTGGTATTATTTTGTATGTACATATATTTAGTAGTGTATGTATGTCTGCTTAAGGCATCTGTCTGCCTTACTACGAAATACAACTAACTATCTTTACAGAAACTAAATTTCGTTCTATCAGGATATCTACCCCAAGAGTTTTAGTATAATACAATCTTAATATACGGTTTGGTTTCAAAATAACATGGATATCAATCATTATACGTATGTATGTTCGTACATGTATGTGTGCAAGTACTTACGTGCAAATCTACACGAATAACAAAGCTGTAAAGACGATAAAAACCGAAAGGGAATCTATAAAAAGGAAATACCGATAAAGGTAACACAAATTAGCATTTTCGAGAATCTAAGTTTCATATCTGTGTTTTTCTGTTTGCTTGTTACCGCATATCTCCGAAACTACAAACCGGGTTTTCATGAAACTTTATCTGGTGGATAGCGTAACAGCAAGTGGCTTTATATTATAGTAATAACATCACATACCTGGACTCGTGACTACTGGATATAGATTGGGTTTTGTCACAAGTGATCGACAAAATCTTTAATTATTATCTCTGTCAAAACTTTGTCCACTTTATAACGACGTTTCCACTTTTTTATCTCGTAGTTAGTTACTCAATTTTGTAAACTATCACTAGCTGACCCAGGAAACGTTGTTTTGCCATATAAATTATTAGAAAGGTGAAAATTAAGGGTTGTATGTATTTTTTTATGTCAATCATTAAAAAATAAAAAAAAATGTGGTGGACCACCCTTATCACTTAGGGGTGTGAAAAATAGATTAAGACCGATTCTCAGACCTACCGAATATACATATTATTATGAAATTTAAGAAAAACCGGTCAATCCGAGGAGTATGGTAACTAACACTGTGACACGAGTATATTATACGTCTAACAGAATAAACGCAATTATTGAAAGTAGTTGAATCAAAATCGACTACTAAATCGATTTCCGTCATAAGAAATAGGTGTTAAATTTTGATGGAAAAATCTTTCATTTAACTTACAATGGAAACAAGTGATGTCAAATTAATAAATTCAAGAAAAAGCGCTCGTGTGCGAGTGTATGCGTCTGCGTAAGGTTATTGTATGATGCACATACGTTTTGCGTTTGGTAAGGATTTTATTTATTTAACTATTTTATCAAAAATGTCTAGGTTTGTAGTCTTGGTTTCAATTTATTTAGTTACGGATGTTGTTTTAGACTTACAATTTAATATTCTAATTGGGGTGTCTGAAGTATTACGCTTAATCTGTTACACCTTGTATAGGTATATAGATTCAGCAACACCTGGTTATACTGGAAACTGGATTTAGTCGCCGTGAGTGGAAGGAGAAAGATAAAAAACATTGACATGACGTCAGTCCGGTAGTTATTTATTTTAAGGGCACAAGGCGACAATACGTAGGATTCCTCACGATGTTTCCCTACATCGTTTCGTAATAAATAAATTAAATAAAAGCCTTAAATATGCATGGAATAATCATGCATATTTAGAGTTAGATTTACAAGTTTTACAATAAACTACTGTTATAATTTTCTACGATTACAAATTACAATTTTATTTTTATAACGAATATAATCTGTCTCCTTTAATTTCTGTCTATCCAAAGGTTGTCTGTAAAAGATTACCCTGTGCGATAAGGCCGCCCATTGTACGCTAGTTTTATTATTTGTATCCTTAAATGAATTGTAAGGTGTACAACAAAGTTTATAATAAATAATAATAATATTTCCTCACCAATTTTATTCTGAAATAAGACATCGTGCTGTTCTATAGTACTGATGACCTTAGTGGTCTTTATTATAAATAAATTGACTAATCGACTGGTGCAGTAAATGTACAGAATAATAAAGGTTTGTGGTGTGGGTTTTATATAATAATATACTAATATTTAAATACTTATAAAATTCATGAAAGATAAAAAGGTCACCACAATATATGCCTATTGCTAAATCAAAGTACTGTAATTTTCACATAATTACCTAAATAAGGCTTAGTACGCTCGTGCAGTGGTTGAATGATTGGCAGCTGTACTATGAGTCACGGGTTCGAACCACACACGGAACAAATGTTGGTATGACGTCCCTTCAGATAGATTTTGTTCGACTGTTTGTGTATGTGAGGCAAAGATGCTGGAATAATATAGATAAAAATGTGGTGTGGGGCACCATACTAGGAATTACTTCTGTAACGTTTTTATTATAAAGAAACAAATATAAACATATTTCGTATCTGTTACAGGAAAACAAAACTGGAGGCTTGATGGAGATGTTAAGGATCGTTACGTCCAATTTTCGTTACATGTTTAAGTTTAATTAAATTTTGTTTCATTAATCTATTTATTTTCAATAAATGTTTGTTTTACCAAAAAAATGGCTAAACGTCAATTTAATTACTTTCCCACTTTGATGTTCAAACTTACTTCATCTTGGAGTAGAAACGCTTCCGTCGAGTCTGTATTTGGCTAAGTTAGATTGCTCATCATGTTTACGAGGCTAATTCGAGCAGAGATTGCACAAAACTTCTATTTGAAAGGAAAACAATACCTTAGGTTTAGGCCAGTCGCTTAACACGTTGAACGCCAACGTGGTCAGTACTGACCGACATTGAGCTTTCCCCTGTAGGCCAAGCAAAAATCACACTTCCATCCAAATTTAGACCAAATGTTGTTTTAATTGTTGGTTTGACGGGCAGACAACCTCAAAAAAAAATTGATACTTATATCTAATGTCCAAATGTATGTTTTCATTAACAAAAGTCAACTTTAGTCATTAATTAAGTAATTATGGAGATATTAAACGCTGGGCAGCACTGACCAACGCGGCCCGAACGGCAAGTCTAGTTGTCGGCCATCACTGACCGACACGGCCTGAACGGTAAGATGCATTTTTTTCTTGGCGTTCAACGTGTTAAAAATGGGACAGGACTCGTGGTTCGTTTAAACTAACAAAAATATCTCATAAACCTCCATTGACTGCTCATAAAGTTCACCCGCAATAACTTCAGCTAATCCGTGATCACGGCGCGCGGCGCTTGCAACAGTACCAAAATATCGGAAACTCAAAATAATAAAAACACGTGGCAAATATTCCGTTTTAATTCCTAATAATACTGTCGGTGACCATGTTATAGTAAAAAAAGTTAGTTTAAAGCAAAAACTCGTTTGACCTCCAAACCAAAAAGGCAGACAGACCTGTAATACTTATAATTTTTCTCCAATTCAAACATCACTGTCAAAAACTAATCTGTCGTACAAAAAATGGTGAAACGAAATATCATATGAAAAACCTTTGAAAAACCCTAAAAAAAACATGTAACACATAGGAAAACAAAGTCTTAGTACTTCGGTACGATGAAAAACAATAGAAATTAAAGTATGGCTGCTAAAATAAAAGGTAACTGTGGACTCACTTTCAACTTGAACCAGCTACTTATGGTTGTAGGGTCCGTCGTGATTTTAGCTCTCCTGTTTCTGGTCGTCTGCCACATTACGAGCGGAAAGTGAAGATATGGCCAAAGCAAGCGGAGATATCACCTGCTACAACGTAGACATCCTACAACTGCTCTTGATTGCATTCGCCTTTGTCACTTTACTCATTGTTATGAGTTGGATGTGCAAGTATTTCCAAGGATCTTAAACGAGGTCATAATCTTTTCTCTTCGAAGTGAGCACCAGCGCCCGTGACAGAGTAAAATGGGTTCAAAAGGTGGTGGTGCCGAATGTGGACTAACAGTCAACTTGAATCAGTTACTGACAGTCGTTGGATCAGCAATAGTCCTGATCATTTGCTTCTATTTCATCTGCAGTGCGTTATCGAAAAGTTGTGGCTGTTAGCAGCATGACCTTCGCTACAGAAACCATACACTTAGACCCTGGTCAAGTTATAGCAACCGTCTTTTCGTTTGTCGTTTGGCTGATTGTTATAAATTGGATGTGTAAATACATTACTAGCCTTCCGGCATAGAATTTGATGTCAGGACAGAACAGAACTGGCCCTAGACAGCTCTCAACTGATGCAGGAGTGAGCTGTGATAGATGCAGATGCTCGGAACAGCCTTTCTTTCAGAATTTTGAAGTCTTAAGACGAAGCTTAAGAAAGAAAAGGCTCTTCTATAAAACCTTTCATGAAGTAGATGTTTCCAGCCGTGTTAAGGATCCCAGTAAAATTTGTGTCGCAAATTTTCTTAATACGTGATGCTTCAATTATTAAAAGCCATGTACTGGTACTATTCACAAACCAAAGAATGTCAAAAATAATGTTAAGTTAAGAAACACGATGCTTTAGACTTGCTCTTCTTTTAAAACATGACCATACTTCATTTTTAGTGAAATTAACTGATTATGCAAATGCTGAAACTTTTCTTTGTCACTAAACAGAAGTCATTAAATAAGAAAAAAAATGAGCCAAACAGTCTTCATCATTCATCTACCATAGTAACTTTAACGTCACTGTTATTTATTTTGTATACTTTTTTTAAATAAATTATTTTCATATATTGACTTTAGTTCTCATTGTCCAGTAAAGCACTGGAAAAGCTGTACCTAAGAAGTGAAAAATATAGACCTTTGTTAGATTTGTTATACCTCTTTTTTCGGTGGGAAAATCATCTATTGCATTCACCCGCTCTAGGTGGAGCGGGAGGCAGTGTCAGACCTACTAACTTAAAACCCGCCCCGTTCCGTCAACTACTTTGTTGATAGATCTGTTATTACATTTCCTTCTTTTTTTCGGTTGGATAGAAGGTTTATAATGAAGCGTAACTGATTTTGCAAGGTTGTACGGACACTTTTCACGCGATTATACGGAAACAGCTTCGCTTCTGAGGTGAGTGAGGGACAGTCGCAACAGCAACCTGAGATTTATAGGTGAGTGTGTTCTCTCACCTAACAATCTGGAGGGTGATGGGTTCTAACATTAGATAATAAGCTATGATATAAGTTACTATCTAATGTACCCATTAGGTCATCACCCTCCGTACAAACTTAGCCCAGAGCGGAAGAAGTCATTTGACGATGAAAAATAAAGGTATAAGTTACAACAGTATATGGATTGTATGAGTATGGTCCGAATAAAAAATATTTATTATTTACTTTCCATAACAAAGTCGAGTATTTTTTTGTTTGGTTTTTACGATTGTAACAGGTCTGTTACCGACTGATAATAAACCCACACTATTGCTAACTATCATAAATTACCCTTTATCTAAATATATATAAGACAAAGGTGACTGACTGACTGACTGACATAGTGACCTATCAACGCACAGCCTTAAACCACTGGACGGATCGGGCTGAAATTTGGTATGCAGATAGATGTTATGACGTAGGCATCCGCTAAGAAAATATTTAGCGAAATTCCCACGGGATCGGGATTTACACGGGAAACACTTCCCACGCGGGTGAAGCCGCTGGCATAAGCTAGTTCTGAATAAAAGCAAGATTTCTGGAGGATAAGACAGACAGTTTATGCTCGGTTCGACAGAAATTAACCTGATATTAGGATGTGCTGATGTGTACTCATTATAATATAATTAATGATAATTTTTCCTTCGTGGATAACCCTGATATCACAAACGGAACCAGCTGAACCTATACTTAGTTAATTTCTGTAACGTATGCAAACCTGGGCTACAATAGAAAGCTATACCTCGAGGTTTCCTTCCGTGATCGAGTCAGAAATGAAGATATCCGGAAGGAAACACCAAGGTTACCGACATACCGTGCGATAAATTGCGATTTGACAGGCCTGTTGGTCTAGTGGTCAGTGGCAGTGACTGCTATGCGCAAGGTCGTGGGTTCGATTCCCAACCAGGACAAATGTTTGTGTGATGAGCACGATCATTTGTTCTTTGTCTGGGTGTAATATATGTATACTATGTATGTATTTAGAAATATATATGTATGTTTATCAGTTGTCTAGTACTCATAGCACAAGCTCTGCTTAGTTTGGGACTAGATGGCGTTGTGTGAAAGTTGTGGAATATATAAAACCGTAATGATTCACTAAACTTAGGTGTGGCTCTGGAAAGGGCTCGAATGGGCCAACAGATTATGGAGAAGCGGAAGTCGCAGCAGCCAGCCTTCTCTGCAGAGTCTGCAAGAAGGTTGAGACAGCAGCATATCGGCTACTAGACTGTCCTATGGTCGCTGATTACAGTGCAGCAGCAGAGGAGGTGTAATCTGTGTTGGCGGTTATGACCAAGCGCATCTTAGACAGTCATTATACGGGTAGAAGCTACAAAATGTGTCACCAGTCCTTGCTGAGGGAGCTAAGAATGAAGTGGAGCCTACCTAGAGCGAAAGCGGCCGTATTACTCACTTATTGGGGCGAGGATATCAAAAAAGTAGTCGCTCTATAATTATAAAACTCTAGTACTGACCTAGATCCCATTAAGACTGGAAGCGACCCCAACATACCAACCCAGTAAGAGAATTGAATAATATTCGTAAATTACTTATCAGTTGTTATATTTTTCCTTTTCTTTTACTTAACATTTTATAACAACTGTACTTTCTAGTTTTATATTGTGCATGCTGTAAAGCTCTATAATAGGCCTTAGAACCCCGTATGACATTATTTCCATATCAAGAACTTTGATAAAAGCTGTTAAGTTTCCTATCAATAAAAAAATAAACTTAGGTAATCTAAGCTGACGATCTGTCAAAGTTCCGTGTAAAACATAATAACTTACTATGTAGGTAATTAATGCTACAAGTATTTATTTTAGTTGTAGAGTTGTAGGCTTATTCTATCAAAAGACTTACTAAAGTCAATATATTCAATGTTAATTTATTCAGGGTTCAAAGAACGATTTGCGTCAGTGTTTGAGAATTCTTGACGTGACATACATTTTAATAGAAATAGGTACAATAAATTATGTTTGTTCAATAAAAACTCTTCAGTCACAGAATTCTTTTTTAAATATCGTTTATGTGAGGAACAACTTATTTGGTTGTTTTGCTAATATTATTCAATCACACCTATAATGTTTAAGAGCAAATTTTTCACATACAGATTTTTTTTTTTAAAACATCTATGCTAATGTTATACATGCGAATGTTTATAAGTTTTGATGGACGGATGAATGATGATATCCTATAACTCATCAGACGCCAAATGGCATGACGGTTCATTATGAAATTTAGCACACTGATAGATTCTATAATCTAGAATGCTAATGCAAATGCTACTTTTTTCCCGTAAGGTAGATCCAAAACAATTCCCATGCGAACAAAGTCGGGGGCAAGTGCAGTTTTACATAATATTTTGAAAATTTATAAAATTTTTTTCATTCACAGTCAACCTACAGCACAATACACAAAAACATTTTAACTGTAATAAGTATATGCTTTTATTTAGCATGCTTTGTTTAAATAAGTACTGATTTGATTCTCTATTTGAATTTTCTAGACAAAGACTATTTTTTAGAATTCGTGAAGTAAGTAAGTGAATAGATTGACTCGGCCATCGCATGAAAACACAATATATCTCACAAATAATACATATATAAATTAAATTGTTTATTGCGATTGCCAAGTCAATCTATTTATTTAAAACGTTAAAGATATTTAATATTGATATGGTCACGATAAGATGTCGTTAGGTTAGATAATTACGTAACAACTTAAGACAGAAGGTCCCTTAAGTAGCGACTGAATAAATTAATAACCGACTTGGTATTACATGGATCTCACAACTTTTTAAGGTAGAACAACTGAGTTGCGAGACTTGGTTTTTTGACAAGTATTGTTTTTTATGCGATCTCATTGCTTTTTGAAGAAAGTCCTACTTTTCCTTTCCGGTACCTTCCACTTTTTGTATACCAACAACGAATTTTCTTAAAGCCCTCTCTCTGTCTTATGAGCTTTCTTATTTTTGTAGGTAGCCTTCCATTTTTTTATTTTCCGGTACTACTTCTTGAACTTCAGCTAAAGTTTTTTTCAAAGCCCACTCCCTGTCTCTATGGGTTTTTTTCGGAGGCTTTGATACGCACATATGAATACGCACGTACGTATTTTGCATTAGTTAGTAATAATTAATGCCGCACTCGTCAAACGTCTTAAAGTTAATCCATAAGTAAGTAATTATGCAATTTCGGGCAATTTACTCTACTTAATACTCCCCAATACTCTTAATACTTCTTGCTTTTTTATTTCGTTGACCATTTAACAAGTTACCTTTGAGCATAATTTATTTATTTATTTCATTATTTATGTACACACAGTAAAATACAATAGGACAACATAATTATAATATTTGAGTACAAAGGTACTGCTTATTTCTTAAGAAATTTCTTCCAGCAGACCTGCGAAAGGAGAAGTGAAAAAGAATGTGTGTGAGAACAAGAAGAGAAATGAAAATTAATATGTGAAGTCTAAAACTAAAATATTAAATATACTTACACATACTTATAATGCAATAAAAATAACATATACTTAAATAAATACATAATATTAGAATATATAAACATATAAATATATACATAAATAATTAACATAGTTAAGAGGAAAGGTAATGCTCTTTTAAACGATATTTGAATAAAGATATAGTTTTTAAATCACGAATGCTAGGCGGAAGTGAGTTCCACAATCTTGCAGCATGGACAGAGAAGGAATAAGAGTAGTAGCTAGTTTTATGAGGATGAGATTTAAGGAGGGATCTAAGGTGTGATCTACACGGTACGTCGCTAGAACGAGCGTAAGAAAAACGCTCACGCAGGTAGGAAGGGTAAGACGGGTTGTGTAAGATGTTGAACAGGAGATACAAAATCCTAGTGTTCCTGCGAAGACGGATTGGGAGCCACTTGAGTTCCTTGCGAAGGTGAGAAACATGGTCATACTTTCGAAGACCGAAAACAAAGCGAATGCACAGATTTTGCAAGCGCTCAAGCTTGTTCAATAGCTCCTCGGTAGCATCCAAATAGCAGGCATCGGCATAATCTATAATCGGCTGAATAAGTGTTTGTGCCAAAGAAACTTTAGTTTTCAAGGGCAGAAGACTTTGAAGGCATTTCAGCGAATGAAAGGAGAAATTTACCTTTCGGCTGACCTCATTGACCTGAGCACGACACGAGAGATTGGAGTCAATAACCACACCCAGATCTTTAGCGGTTTCGGTATAGTCAATGCGAACACCGTCGAGATATAAAGGCATCAGAGATGCAACAACAGCCGCACTGCGAACGAATCTGCTGCCAATGATCATGGCCTGGGATTTAGTCGGGTTAATTTGCAAACCAAATGACTTAGCCCAAACGCTGATGCAAGCCAGGTCATGATTCATTGCAGCAATTGCAGAACCCGCGTCAACTACAGTAAAATGACGGTAAAGCTGCAAGTCATCTGCGTAGAGATGAAAACTAGAGGAGATTACTCTGGTAACAAAGTTTATGAAAATTGAAAAAAGAAGAGGAGAGAGATCGCTACCCTGAGGAACACCCTCAGTGAGGCTACACCAATCAGAGAAGGACTCCTCCAGGCGAACACACTGAGAGCATCCCCGAAGATAAGATCCGAACCAGGCTAAAGTGGAAGGAGAGAAATTGATAGATTTGAGGACACCAAGTAAAATGTCGAAATCCACTGAGTTGAATGCGCTACTGAAGTCCAGCAGTACAAGAACAGTAAGGGACTTATTCTCCATTGCCCAGCGGATGTCATCAGTCACTTTTAAAAGCGCGGTTACAGTACTGTGACCCGAGCGAAAACCGGATTGAAAAGGGGATATTATCGAGTTTGACGCCAAGAAAAATGATAATTGTCTATGAACTATGTGCTCAAAAACTTTAGAGAGAAAAGGGAGGATAGAAATGGGTCTAAAGTGGGTTAATAAAGTAGGATTGTTAGTTTTAGGTAAAGGTATTATGTGAGCCTGTTTCCAAACATACGGAAAGGAGCAAGAGGAAAATGAGTGGTTGAAGATGTGAGTGAGAACAGGAAGTAAAGAGGAAAGGATAAGAGTTATCATTCTTGAACACAACTTATCATTACCGACTGCTGAAGAAGTAATCGCAAGAATAGACTTCTTAACGTCATCCTCAGTAACATCGCTAAACTTAAAGAGAGGACAAAGTGGTATTACTATATCTAGGTACCTATCTACACTGGAAGACACGGTGGAGCATACGGTCGAGGTGTGCCCTGCATGGGTGGAGCACCGTCGTGTCCTCGTAGAGGCGATTGGCGGCGGCAACCTCTCACGCCCTGCTCTGGTTCAGACCATGGTGCGAAGCGAGAGGGAATGGGATGCAGTCGCCTCCGTCTGCGAAGCAGTTATGCTAGCGAAGGAGGAGGCCAAACGCGCGAGGGAGAGGCAACTCTCTTCCTCACGCCCCAGCCGCCGGGGGAGACGTCCCGAGCGTCGGGGATCGCGAGCCAATTTTTGGCCACCGTAGGCGCGGGCCTGCGGACGGCGAGCAGGGGTCGCTCACCATCCGGTAAGGACCAGGCCCGGGACGGCGGCGCGTCGTGTTCCACGCGCGCCTCAAAAACCAGTGACGGGGCCTCATAGGGCTATTGCCTGTCGGGGTTTGCGGGAAAGTTCCATCGAAATACCGCGGCCCCGGAACTTTAGGGCTTCCGAAGGAATAGGGTGGGTTTTTAGTCAGTAGAATTCTGACACACCCGAGCGGAAGAAGTCATTCGATGATATTTTTCACTAAGAAAAAAAAAATGTACCCATCTACATCTATTATTTCATTATATTATACAGGTACACTGATTAATTAACTGCAAATGTAACTTTGTAATCCTATATATTTATAGGGGATTACAAAGTTATTAATGCAGTTGATGTATCTAGAAAACTGGACCGAAATTGAAAAATATTATAGTTTTTCCTTGATTCATATACTAAACACTAATAATATTCTAAATTTGAAGCTTCTATGTCTGCTAGAAGTGCCATAGACTTTTGATGATCGGTCAGTCAGTGAGTGACAAAATTAAGAAATTTGACTCGTTATAATTCTTAAACTACTGGTTCAAATTGAATGAAATTTGAAATATACCGTGTTTATACAATGCCTGTTTGGTTACTGAAAATTCAGGCTTCTAGTTTTATCCACAACGAAGTTATAGGGGGTCGAAAATGGCATGAATTGCTTCGAGAAAAGGCCGTGCCGCTTTTTTGCTCGACTTGGCGGGGGCACTGCCGTGCCCCCAGATAAATCCTAGTTAGTCATTACCAATGTGCACCTATCCTTAGAAAAAAGTAATAAAAAAGATCTTAATACCGGACTGCTCAACTGCAATGCATGAAACAAGCATATTTTTATTTTAAAACGTGACATGCAGGCGAAACCCACCCCTATTTTATAATTATATGTTCAATTGGGGAGCCAATAATGTTCTTGTTTCATGCAATTCAGTTGAGCAGTCGGTTTTTTTTTTATATTACTATTTTTATATTCAGCTTTATAGTTATTATTATTTTAAAGCTTCCGCAGATTATTTAATTCTTGCAAGGAATTTCGGTCGTGAACGTAATTTAAAAGTTTATTCGGATCTACTGCATAAATAGTTGAGCCTTCTAATGTTCTTACACACTCAATGCAAGACCTTTGACAAATAAATTAGAGTATAATCCATCAAAGCTAAACTCGTCCGTTGCACTTAATGTATTCAATATAATACAATACCCAATTCCCAAAAAACAGGTGCTACAATTTTTAATGTGATACGAGATCTCGCACTAGGATACCCTGTGTCACAGTTTTGTTACTGTACAATATAAGCGGCAGCATCATCAAAGGGATGCCAATAAAATCCTATAAACCACCTTCACCGCGTGGAAGACTCCAAAGTATATGCCAATAATTAGTAACAGACTTATAAAGTTATTAAAGGACAATATTATAAGTCCAGGAACGATAATATTATAAGTCGAGAAATAACGATAGCTCACCGTCCGGTAAGGACCAGGCCCGTGTCAAAGAGTTGTCGACAATGATGACGGGGCCCCATAGGGCCATTGCCTGCCGAGGTGGCGAGAATGTTCTAACGAGATACCGCGGCCCCGGAACTGAAGGGCAGCTGATGGAACAGGGTGGGTGTTTTAGTCATTAGAAGTCAGATACTCCCTCCTGCTCCATCCAGGGCGGGAGAAGTCATTCGAAGATTTTACCACCCGGAAAAAAAAAACAAAAAGGAGCAAGGAATAATACCTAATTTAGTTACACTATTATTCTTTAGTTTTACTATTTTTCAGCCTCTACAACGCCACATAGGTACAAACATACATACAGAGACTGATAAACACTTTACCTTCCTTTACGTCGCGCAGTTGGGTAAAAATAATAAAAGTTGAAGCAAACTATTTTCATATACCCAGACCCAGCTCTTCTCCTTAAATATTCACCAGGGTTTGTCAGGGAAAAACAATGTCAAAAACTGCGACTCTAGTGCATTTTCTAATTAATATTAAATTCCAATTCCGCGGCCAGCTTTGTAGTTTATATGAAAACCGTTTGGAGGCCATTTTGTAATGAAGTTTTTAAAAATGGAAGATGCAGTTTGGCGTGCAGTGAGTAATCACTGTGGTTTACGAATATATTATAACAACTAGTATAGTTTCCGGCACGTAAGTTGGCACGGATTTGGCGTAGTGGGGTAAGTTCACGCATCGTGCACTTAGTGGATGAAATAATTGGTCACTTTTATTGCTTATCATAATTCTAAGGTAAGATATCAATTATTTATTTTTAATCATGTTTGTTGTTTTATTCTTCTTTTTTCCTGGT
The DNA here is from genome assembly GCA_943138885.2 of Tholera decimalis. Classification (NCBI taxonomy): domain Eukaryota; kingdom Metazoa; phylum Arthropoda; class Insecta; order Lepidoptera; family Noctuidae; genus Tholera; species Tholera decimalis. Next base: position 9,110,437 of record OW964568.2, read on the forward strand.
ATCCTAAAGACAGCGAGGAATTCGGAATTTCTGCCTTCCTTAACTATACGTCTAACTGTCCTTTCTGACGTTTTAGTAGCTTCTGAAGTTCGATTTACGGTCTCTTTTTAACCGACTTAAAAAAAAGGAGGTTCTCAATTCGTCCTGAACTTTTTTTTTGTATGTTACCTCATTACTCGCACATGGGTCGACCGATTCGGAAAATTCTTTTTTTGTTTGTAAGTGTATACTTTCTAGTTGGTCCCATTGTCGTCACGTTTGGATCTGATGATGGGATCGTGGAGAAATTGAGGGAACTCTTCAAATATTATAGGCACACCTATAGCGTTTTGGGTATTTCTTATAGTACCTTGTGCTACTGCTCTTGAAAAGCACCATTTGAGGAAGTGGAACTGATGATGAATACCCCAGATGGCCACTGAAACTACTCAATAATAAGTTTATCGTGGATTGCGATTAAATTACTTGAATATACAACGTGTAATTTAAAGGGTATATACATACCAAGTGCACGGCTTCTTTGGATGATAATAAACGATATGGCAAGTGTTTTCTAATCCTATGTGTACATGTGTGGAGCATATTAGAAATTTCAGTACCGAATACCAAAGACCGAATTTTTCAAATTAAGAAGAAAGAAGAGAATTATCGTTTTATTCGCAAGCGACGTGGAAAGTGATGACTTTCATAGTGCTGTGACACGTTTGTTATTACTGGTGTTCAAGAAACAGATGAAACCAATCATTTGGGGTCAATCCTGTTTGTCACTTATTTTGAGCTGAAACTTTGCATAGAGTCTTCGTACCAGATGTTTTCTTCAGTCCTTTTGGATAGATATGGGGTTTCCGTTACACGTTGTAGATGTTAAGCACTTTATACTCGTCACAATGCATATAGTGAAGTAGAGCTGATGGTAATGTACCAGGAGAACTCCTCAAATTTAACGGCTCTGCACCGGGAAAAGCAATATTTTGTAAAAGGTTATAAGTAGTTGACATTTTGGCTTTTGTAACTTTATAAATTACAACCGACCCACTAAAAAGCGTGAAAAAAAATTTTAGCAAAAAATAGAACCGACTTCCATATAAAAACACTACAAAGGCAAAAATAACTTTAATTTCGGAAGGCGGTGTCAAAAAAAAAATACAAAAAAAAAATGACACCGACTACCGAAATTAAAGTTATTTTTGCCTTTGTAGAGTTTTTATATGGAAATTGGTTCTATTTTTTGCTAAAAAGTTATTTTTTTTTTCTTTTTGAGCTTCTTTTTCCATGAAACAGCACACATCATATACCATTTTTCTGGCATGCCTGCGTAAAACGGTATTTGGTCCTGGCATTGTAATCAACATAATACAAACCAAATTTAAAACAATAACAATAACTCGTAACAAAAACTAAATTTAACACAATAAAAGTAACTCGTGACAAAAACACAACAAAAGCAAAGGGTACAAATTTCGTGCACGTAGTGTATTTGAGAGCAAATGGGGCGTAGACACAGTGTGAGAGGCCTTGAGTCTACTGACGCACCAATCGCGCGCAGTGTTGCCAACTGCTATTGTAAGAAATGCGCTAAACAAACCCTAAAACGCACTAGGGTAGTGCTGATTTTGATAAAAGAGCACTAAACGGACACGGAAACAGCTATGCTATCCTTGTCGTATGCAATTCAGTGTTTCTAGTAGAATTCGGATACTCGACACGCATTTCAATAGATAATTAATTAGAGGTGTGTTCTGAAATTTAAATGTGTTTCAGAACGCGCCATTGATGTGCGTGATAAATTGTAGACTTTTAAAAATTCGCTAGGTAGAGCACTAGGCACTGTCATGGAATGTTGAGCGCTAAAACATCAAGAAATGCACTAGATCTAGTGCCAAAAACACTAAGTTGGCAACATTGTTCGCGCGCTCGGGTTGAGGCTACATAACACCCCGCGTCCCGCTGATAACCGCCGACACCTAAAAATCGACTTCTGCTCATCTAACGACTCTTGCCAAGTTACATGCCGGGCACTAAGAGCGAGAATACGCTTCACATCGAGGGTTAATGTGTTCCACGCGCATCTCAGAGAGCAGTCAGCAACATTGACGGGGCCCGATAGTGCTACTGCCTATCGGGATCACGGGATGATCTAACGAAATACCTACCGTTAGTGCGGTAAGTAAGGTTAGTTTGTACTAAGAAGAAAGAGCAAAACTTTGTACAGACGCGGAAGCGAGTCAGACTTGTGTCTGAGAATCTTTCTCCCAAAAAATATGGGTGTTACTGTGTGTATTTCAGTGGAAAACCAGAGTCAGGCAACTTTTGGTTGTGTGACATTAGCTAAATTAGAATGGTTAGACGCAGCGGCGAGGTACGTAATATTATTGCTTTAATTTAATGATTTACTTCTTTTTTATTTCGGTGCCCGTGCCTCGAAACGCTCGTTTAGTCGTTGGTCCCGGCCATAGATAAAATATTTCTATTGTACCGGCTGTCATTTAGATACATTTTACTGTCCTTACGGGTAGTTAGAAGCCAGATCTAACCCTGCTACTAGGCTTTGGAGGTTAGACTGGAAGCCGTTCCTAACATACTCTTTTTCAAAACCCACCCTGTTCCTTCAGCTGCCCTTAAGTTCCGGGGCCGCGGTATCTCGTTAGAACATTAACATACTTAGGAAAAGGCTATAAAACAGATGATGACTTATTTTTATTGATTAGTGTCTAATGGGTTCCAAAGAAAAATTATTTTCTAATTTTTTCTTTCATTTACTAGATCGTGGAGATCAGATAAGCAGTTGTTCCAATTGCTACATTTGGATTCAAATTCATTAGTAGGACTGACAACCCTATCGTAATAAGAAAATTTATTAGTAAAGGTAAATTTATCGAATGGGAAAGATATCTTAATAGTACTTAGATTTGTATTATTTCACCGTAGTATTCCTAAAATCTGCTAGTAAAAGCCAATCGCAATGGATAAAAATTGTGAATAGCGTTTCATTCACAATTTTTCATAAGTTCCGTACGACTTGGTGCAACCGATTGCTAACGAAAAAGATTAGGCGCACGCGACACTAGCTTGTCTTTTACTAAACTAATATAAAACGCCAAACTTAACTACTAGGTCTTGCTCGCGGCTTCACTCAAGTGAAAGTTTTTCAGCGAAAAAAGTTTCCTGTCACTCTAATTTATACAATATTTATCATAATAATGCACATCCTGAAATTAGTTTAAACAGAATCGTTCACTGAATCGATTTTTAATATAGATAATTTTGTATCCTAAAAATAATCAATAAATAAATAATCAAATCTGCGTAAACTACAATTACACTGTCACTGTACGGTCCAAACAATCCAAAATGGATCTTGAATCAAAGTAAGATTTTTTTTTTAATTCAATGTAATACGAATTCCGACATGCAATATAACTGAAAGAAAAATGAAAAATTTCAAGAAGTAATAAAGGTTTTAAAATAAACTGTTTATACAAGTAATACTAAAGTGTATGTGTTATGATCAGAGGTCAGAATTTGGTAAAGTTATTTATGTACTTACACTGATTTCATACAACGAAAAAACAAAGTGGATATGCCCCAATTCCCTTTGAAGAGCAGTAAAACCCGTGATTTATTAAATAAAAAGTTATTTTCTTTTACTCAATTTAAACCACTGCACGCGCGATGTTGCCACATAATATTGTTGGTCACACGGGATTGTCTATTAGAAATCCCGGGAAGATCCATATTAATATCAACATTTCTATGCAAGTACATAAATAACTCTACCTAATTCCGACCTCTGATTATGATTATAACATAATTTTCTAATTGAGGTGCTTGAGGCTGTGCGTTAATTACGATACATATTGTATACCACCACGTATACCACGAATTGTACTAGTAAGTAGTCCGCTCCCGCCACATCACATCACAACGCGCTTGCCTCGGAATGCGGCACCGAAATTAATAGGCAACAAGCATCTGGCAGGGAAGCTTCACAGCTTGGCTCACTAGCGAAACGTTGCTTGCCCGTCGGTCTTCTACAGATTGAACTTCGGAGAGTCTATGCCGGTCTACCTGACGTATTGTAGGGAGCCATCCACACTTGGTCGATATACAGTCATGCACACAGCCAAGGTAAAAAGTCCTCTGCCAGCTTCTGTGTTCCCTACTATAATATAGTAGGGAACACAGAAGGGCTAACGAGTCATATTATGACTCGTTAGCCTTAAAGCAAGAGGGAAGAGGCTTTTTCTGGGCTCGCTTTTTAGGGTTCCGTAGCCGAATGGCAAAAAACGGAACCCTTATAGTTTCGACATGTCCGTCCGTCTGTCTGTCTGTCCGTCCGTCCGTATGTCACAGCCATTTTATTCCGAAACTATTAGGATTATACATGTAAAACTTGGTAGGTAGATGTATTCTGTGAACCGCTTTCCGATTATAAGAGAAAATTTAAAATAAAGGGGGCTCCCCATACATGGAACTGAAACTTAAAATATTTTCTTTCATGAAACCTATACGTGTGTGGTATCTATAGACAGATCTTTAAAAATTACATTAAGGTTTCAAAATGACTTTTTCATAAAGTTAATCGTTTAAAAGATATACGCTTCTAAAGTGGTAAAAAGTGTCCCCCCTCTCTAACTTCTATAATAATGAAGTGAAAAATCTAAAAAAAACCATATGTTGTAGATCTTAATGTAAACTTTCAACCAAAATTGGTTTGAACGAGATCGAATCAGCAGTTTTTGAGATACAGTATATTTTCTAAAACCGCAAATATAACTTTGTAATTCATACAAATACTATGAAAAACAAAGTTATTTGGCGTAGTTGTAAAAATTGTAAATAATCTAGTTTTAAGATATTTGAAAGGTTTTTTTTTTCAATAAATATATTAAGTATATTATATTTATTATAGTTACTACGGAACCCTTCATGTGCGAGTCCGACTCGCACTTGGCCAATTTTTTCTGTCGTAGCGCCTAACTCTTACCATCAGGTGGGATTAAAAGCGGGCTCATCCGTAATAAAAAAATATGAAGAAGTTTGTACCTAACCTTATAACAACGAAATTAGATATGCAATGAAACAGTCTTGTGCGTATTCAATATGCATAAGTTTTTTTTTTTCGCTTTATAGTTCAGGAGCTTCTTCCTTCCGGTACGTAACAGCCAATCAAGCTTTACTTAATTCGTAAGCTCCGTCGTGACTTCTACGTAGCGTCTCCCAACGATATTGACGTAATGGTATGCCTATGCATGAAACGTTCCAAATTGAAGCATGCATAATATAGATGATGATGAATTTACGATGAATCTAGTGTTTTGTGACGGTCATGTTAAATGCTAGGCAATCTGCATGGATCATTTCAAGCATAATTCCTTGTATAACAAAGCTGCAGGCGATTGCATTAATTTACTTATATTATTAATATAAATCAATTATTTCAGGAAACACCCATAAAAAAAACTAATTACAGATATATAGACGTTGCGGGTGCTATCGCAGAGAGCTACGAAGGATTGACGTTAACGTCCATTTATGAAATTATTATTGAGCAAATTAAAATGTAATTATTTATTTAAACTTTATGCAATACAACATGCACAAAGGTGGACTTAATGCCTTTGGCTTTCTTTACCAGTCAATCATGGGTGGCGAAGAGATAACATGGCAGGTGTATAAAACATAAACTAAGTAGGTAGGTAATATATACTAACGCAGGTATTACAGATTCTAATTTTATTATGTAAAAACTTACCGTCAATAAAAAAAAATATATTTATATTATTATTATAATATATTCAAAATAAAAGTTTAACTACAAGTATATTACATACATATATAAGAAAAATAAACTTACATACACATGTATCATAATAGGTACATACCAATCTATGATAGATATATATTAATAAAAAGTTATAGAAATGGGGTTATGAAAACTCTGCTTCCACTATTTGTTTAGAAAATAATCAGTTACCATTATTGTGACTGAAACATCATCGTCATATATCTACAAAGTACATTACCACGTATATAGATAAGGGAAGGTTGCTATGAATGGATCACATAACTTTAAGGTGTCATATTTAATTAAATAAAAGTGATAGAATAAAAATAATTATTTGTATTTAATTCTATTTTGATATATATACGATGCTATATTTATTTCATTATAAAGTTGAGCAGTTTTGGCAATATAGTGATAAAACTATTTTCAGATCCGGTGCTTTCTTCGGACCACCGTTGCGTTGAATGGACCGCCCCGTTGCCATCGATGGGCTTAGAAACGTTTTAACTAAAGGTCCAATCATGGAAATTTTATTAAATCACGTAATTTTAACCAACTTTTTATTAATCGGAACAATCACATCATCAATCATCTAATTATTAATACTTTTTTACAAAATATACATATTATTTGGTAATCTTTTAATATTTTAAGAGAATAAACATAGACATGTGAAGATTCTGTTCTGTAATGTTTAGGGGGTGCCTTGGCATCCATTGCAGTTAACTATTTACTATATAATTGTACATAATTATATCGCCGAATGTCAGATATCGCCTTCTGATGAAATTGGATCTCTTCTGAAGTTTTTTTGTTATTTCCATCCAATCTGTATTTCAAACTTGCTTTCGGAACACCATAAATTCTACTTGCTTTAAACCAATAGATTTTTTTCTCACGGATTCTATGGCTAGTTTCATGTTCCTTCGTTGCATTCATAATATCTTTTTAGGGTTCCGTAGCCGAATGGCAAAAAATGGAACCCTTATAGTTTCGATATGTCTGTCCGTCTGTCTGTCTGTCTGTCTGTCTGTCTGTCCATCCGTCCGTATGTCACAGCTATTTTGTTCCGAAACTATTAAGACTATACATGTGAAACTTAGTAGGTAGATGTATTCTGTGAACCGCTTTCCGATTTTAAGAAAAAAATTAAGAAATATTTAAAATAAAGGGGGTCCCCATACATGGAACTAGAACTAGAACTGAAATATTTTTTTTCATGAAACCTATGCCTGTGTGGTATCTATAGACAGGTCTTTAAAAATGATATGGTTTCTAAAACCACTGTTTCGTAAAGCCAATCTTTTAAAAGATATAAGCTTCCAAAATGGTAAAATGTGTCCCTCCCCCTCTATAATAATGGAGTGAAAAATCTAAAAAAAATATATTTCTGTAGATCTTAATGTAAACTTTCAACCAAAATTGGTTTGAACGAAACAGCATATTTTCTAAAACCGCAAATATAACTTTGAAATTCATACAAACACTATGAAAAACAAAGTTATTTAGCGTAGTTGTAAAAATATAAATAAGCTAGTTTTAAGAAATATTTAAGGTATTTTTTTATTCGTCAAATAAATATACATATTATATTATATTATTATAGTTACTACGGAACCCTTCATGGGCGAGTCTGACTCGCACTTGGCCAATTTTTATTTTTTCAGCTTTCTGACGTCATTCTGGAAAGAATTAGAAGAAAGTTGTTATTAAGTTAGTATCATAAAAGTTTTTTGATTGTACCAGTCTATTCATAGCTTCACTATGGTGGGCCAATGATAGCGACTAGATACTCAATCAAAAAGATTTTTTCTATTAAAAAAGGGAACGAAATTAGTAAAATTTTCAACAATCTACCTAAACGTAGATAAATATTCTATTAATATGAAATATTAACATTGAGTAATCAAAAATATTATAAAACTTACATCGATATTTATATTGCTCGGTTTTTATATCACCATACTCACCAACACTTCCGTGCACGTCACTAAGCGACGAGTGGCCTGCCGATCCTGAGGTTTGAAAGACACTCGTCGGGCTCGAAACCGATGCGTACCCACCCACTCGACATCTTCTATCGTGCTTAATTTTTGAAATACTTAGGTGGTCCGAAGAAGGCGCCGCCGGTCCATTGATCGCAACCTTCCCCTATATAGCTCTTAATATTCAAATGTCAGATTTATGTATTCGGCTCATAAAATAGGCTTATGGTTTTCCTAACCACGTGGTTAACCACGTAGAATTCATCAACCCTATTTTCCGCCAATGTTTTGGAATTTGTTTTTGAAACTTTCATTGTGCGTACAGCTAAAGAGTGGAATTCCTTCCCGGAGTCGATAGTTATAACCTGTTTTTTATTTTATTTAATACTTTATAGTTAATTAAAACGGTTAAAACACCAATTACATTAATTAACATAGAAATATGAGAAAAGAATATTAATAATTTTGATTTATAATTGAAATTATATAAGATAAAATTAACATTAAAATGGAACAGTAGACACTAGCATACTTCCTCTCGCAGAACACCAAACATGCACGCATAATTTTACTCAATTCGTCGGCAAACACATCACATTCAGGGTTGGTAGTCAACTGGCGACGTTTAAATCAAGAGTGAATAGGTTACACCCAGGTAAGCGTGCTTCGACCATATCATCGTTTACCATCAGCTGAGATGGTGGTCAAACGCAATCCTGTAACCTATAAAAATAAGACACACTACTCAGTCATGGTAACCGCAATATACATCTGAATGTTTTTTTGTATTAAACACGTACTCAGTAGTACCTCAGTATTCCCTCTTATCGTATTTCTCATTTTTAATTTCTATGTTCTTCACACGCTAAAAGTCTACGCTCTTCCAATAATATTTACTTACTTTGTCTTTCTCGTTCTTCTGATTTTATTCATTCTTCCTTTTATATACAGCCTATTCTTCTGTGGAAACTACTTTGTGATACCATTCCGCTTGATATCAGGACGGTACCACCAGTCAATATGCATTTAAGCGGAAGTTGCGGAATTATATCCTAAACAAATAGTGGAAGCAGAGTTTTTATCAACCCCTTTCTATAACTTGTTATTTATATATATATTAATATATATTATGATAAATAGTTTATTATAGTTATATATATATACTCGTGATAAACCGTTGCTTGAAATATAATATTATCTACTAAGTTTATTTTTTCATGGGAGGTGAAAGATAATGTGGCAGGTACATTATCTTTTCACCTCCCATGATTGGACTGGTAGAGAATGCCTATGGCCTTAAGTCCGCCTTTGTACCTTTTGTGTACAAAATCCTTGTTGTATTGTATTATATTGCCTTGCATAAATAAATATAAATTATCTAAATATTACTTCACTGGCCCGCTTACAAACTTTACAAAATATGCCTGAATAATCACTCTTGCGAATGTTTGAAATGCGTTCAACCTCCGTAGTTACGTGCCGAGGACTCGTTCGGACGTGATGCATGCCCCAGATGCATCTATTTATTGCCTAGCTTTAGCATTCCTTTAGAATTCCTGTAGTTTGGCATCTGCCTTTAAAATTAGGATATTTATCTTTATGTCCTACGTAAAATAGTCTTAAAACGATAAATAATTACTTCTAATTTAAATAGTCGATAGACGGATTGATAGCAACGAATTAAAATCATATCAAATAACTAATTTAAGTAGTACCTAAGTAGTAAGTAAACTACCTATAGCTTATATTATAATTATTAATCATAGTGAACCGGACAATACAACGTGTAACGGAAACCCCATATCTATCTAAAAGGACTGATGACAACATCTGGTATGGAGTCTCTATGCAAAGTTTCAGCTCAAAATAAGTGACTCACAGAATTGACCCCAAATTATTGGTTTCATAATTATGTTTCTTGAATACCAGTAATAACAAACGTATCACAGCACTATGAGGGTCATCACTTTCCACGTCACTTGCCAATAAAACGATAATTCTTTTCGTTCTTCTTAATTTGAAAAATTCGGCCTCTGGTATCAATGTATTGAAATGTCTAATATGCTCCACACATGTAGACATAGGATTAGAAAACCCTTGCCATATCGTTTGTTATCATCCAAAGAAGCCGTGCACTCGGTATGTATATACCCTTTAAATTACACGTTGTATACTAAATAATTATAATATAAGCAAGTAATTGTTTGAGCTGGATCAAAGAAGATTTATAACAATTATACTTAACATGATCTAAATAATTTCATTTATATCAACATTCGTAACTGGTTCGATACAGGTAAATTAATTTCGGGGCTCAAATGAAACGTTCACCTTTGGTCGATGCTACGGGCTGTAGCCAAAGCCGAAGATGACCGACACTAAACGAAGCTGAAGATAGCCCAAAATGGCTGAAGCCGAAAGTTAGGTCTGACACTAATTAATATGACAGAAGATAAAAGGAAGGTCTTTTAGATGACGCAAGGTATCAACAGTGAATGAGAAATTCCAGAACTGATCAAAACTCAAAATTGTGTCATAATCAGTGATCGGAATAGGTAGAGCTATTTAGGTTCATTCACCGCAAACATTGATGTTAATATGGATATTCCACGGGATTCCTACTGATACTACGGGATTTTATTGAATTTCATTATTTTTGTCAATATGTATAAAATAAATAGTTTGTATGGTAATATGTTTTTGTACAACTTCAGAATAAAAATGTTTAATTGATTGTTGATTCTTGAATAAGAAATTGTTACTTTAAAAAATATATGTGGTTTAATGAATCAAGTTTATTTATTTATTATACTATCCTTAATCCCGTCCTTCTTATATTTACCCACCAGAAAGAAAGTGTAATCTTTCATTAGTCCCGAAGGCGAGAATAGTTTTTTTGATTTTACTACTTAAGGTGAAGATTTCTTGAGAACGGTCAAAAATGCTGTTTTTTAAATCAGTGTATCTCTTAAACCTTACATAATTTTATGAACCAAAAAAATATTATTATTTTTAAGTCTTTTTTGCATATAGTGTTGGAATTCAAAACGTAATTAAACATACTTTAAAGCGTAAAAAAAATCTTCAAACACACCTCTAAATTCAGTTTTAAAGCAGTTTATCGCTTCATTAAACAAAAGTAACTAAAATCAAAAATATTCCATAAAATTTTAAATGCTAAACTGCGTCCAATGATGGATTGTTTTTTTTTATTATAAAGTTAATATTTAATTTTATACAAATTTATATGCGTTTTACGACATACATTTGCTCATTTCTTCACTGCCGGCACCGCGCCAGTGTTCTGCGGAACGTTATCGAGGATGGATGTGTGTCGATTTTTTCCGCTGCTCGCAACAAAATAAAGATTAATTAAGGATGGAAAATAAAACTAACAGTGGGAAGAGATGGAAAGCTGCTCGCCAAAAGCACTTACTTCAGAGTATAGCGAAAAGACGGTAAGAAACTTTATTATTATAAGTAAATAACTTCGTAAATAAATAATATTAAAAAGATAGTTGATAAAAACATATTTCTAGTAAATTGAATTGAATGATTTTTTAAAATACGTAAGCATGTTTTGACTGCGATCCCATCTGATGGTAAGCAGTGATCGTTGATGGTGAGGCGCACTAGTTCAACATAATTGAAATTGGTTTACTGAATCGCTCACTCGGCCACAGAATTTGGTTCATGTCATGGTGCAGGGCGAGGGGGAATGGGATGCAGTCACCTCCTTCTGCGAAGCAGTCATGCTAGCGAAGGAGGAGGCTGAACGCGTGAGGGAGAGACAACATTCTTCCTCTGGCCCCAGCCGCCGCGGGAGACGCTCCGGGCGTTCGGAATCGCGAGCCGACCTCCGGCCACCGTAGGCCGGCCTGCGGACGCCGAGCAGGAGTAGCTTACTGTCCGGTAAGGATCAGGCCCGAATTGGCAGCGCGCTACGTTCCGCCCGCGCTTCAAAGAGCTGCTACTGACTGCCTTACGGGGTTGCGGGAATGTTCTAACGAGATACCGCGGCCTCGAACCGCAAAGGCAACTGAAGAAGCAGGGTGGGTTTTTAGTCAGTAGAAGTCTGACACTCCCTTCCGCTCTACATACAGCAGGAGGAGTCATTTGATGATTTTTCCACCCAGAAAAAAAAGGGCTAGCTGTGCTGCCAATTCTACATATATCATTTTTTTTATGTTTTTTATTTTAGATTGGCGAACAAGCAATTTGTTACTCAAAAAGCGGATGATACTGCTTCTTGATTGGATGTTGAGTAAGTACCTACCTACTTATCAAAATCGACTGCCTCCATGGCACAGATTAGAAAATAGTAATCACCAAACAGATACATCACTCCTATACAAACACGAAAATACCTACGCAATAGCCTCCTAGTAGAAGTACAAGCAGAAACATACCTACTTTCTGTACGCGTACCAAGAATTTAGAAAGTTGTCTGGACTTCTCTTGGTGTTAGGGTTGTACAAATAATGATAAAATAAACAAAAGACGAGATAAAATAATTATTTATTTGACAATCACTCGGGAGTACACTAGGACTGGACATTGCACGCGGCTTTGATCGATAAAGGAGCCCTGTTATTGAGCCTGGAACTTTTTACCCGACTGTGAGACACAAAAGAGGGTAATATGATCATCAGTATCTATGTTTTTAGGGTTCCGTAGCCGAATGGCAAAAAACGAAACTCTTATAGTTTGAGATTTTATGAAAAAAATTAAAAAAATATTTAAAATAAAGGGGGGCTCCCCATATATGGAACTGAAACTGAAAATTTTTTTTTCATGAAACCTATACGTGTGTGGTATCTATAGACAGGTCTTTAAAAATGGCATTAAGGTTTCTAAAACCACTTTTTCATAAAGTTAATTGTTTAAAAGATATACGCATTCAAAGTGGTAAAATGTGTCCACCCCCCTCTAACTTCTATAATAATGAAGTGAAAAATTTTAAAAAAATATATGCTGTAGATATTAATGTAAAATTTCAAACAAAATTAGTTTGAACGAGATCGGGTCAACAATTTTTGAGATACAGCATATTTTCTAAAACCACAAATATAACTTTGTAATTCATACAAACACGATGAAAAACAAAGTTATTGGGCGTAGTTGTAAAAAATGTAAATAAGCTAGTTTTAAGAAATTTGTAAGTTTTTTTTTTAAATACAAGTGATATTATATTATTATAGTTACTTCGGAACCCTTTATGGGCGAGTCTGACTCGCACTTGGCCAATTTTTTCCTTTGTGGTGCTCTAGAGTCCAAGCACGTGGGCCAATTTTGATGATACTTACGTAAGTTTTTCGTTTAATAATCAAAACCAATTTTTGATTGAAGTCGAGATTACTTTTGTTTAGATAATTAGGTGAACATTGACTAAAACAAAATAAAAACACATTATCAAGCGTACATGCTAGGGTTGTACATAGAGGACAAAATAAAAATAAACTAGTCATTCAACTAAATAGTTAAAACTATTGCAAATGAACAGACACACATAAACAAAACATAACACATGAACAACCATTCATATAGAAAACGACAAAGGTGGAGGAAACCCAATCAATTTCAATAAAATAGTAATCAATCTATTGAACAAAAACTTAACAAAAAAACAACATTAGACAGCAAATGATATGATAATTATTATATTATTACATAAGTAAATAAATAAATAAAATATATCAATGTATTCTGAAATAATGAATCACTAAATTAAATAAATATAAATATACTTATTACAAAAATCAATTTATTATTTTCTACATATTATAATTATTATGTTTTTTACAGACCTAGTACCTACTGAAAATCTATCATCGCTCATTGAAGTCGATGTAAATTTACATCAGGAACTTAATCAAACAAAACATTATGAAGCAGAGAGGTAATTTCAACATTGTATATTTTCTTTGATCAAAACTAGTCTGTTTGAACATAAAAATATTTCTTCAGCCCGTCAGTATTACAACAGAATTTTATATTGCTTTGTTTTAGGGAAACCGAAGAAATATCGATTGGTAGGCGTGTAAATATCGATTGGTAGAGGAAATATCAAGCCACGGACCTCTGTACTGCGGTTTAAAATCAAATAAATTCATATCTGAACTGTTCCGTCCGACATGTGGAACCGAACGTATATTTTGGTTGGCAACATTAATTATCTGTGGGCTTGACATAACTTACTTGACAGATAGACTTTGGTTCCGGTTGAAAAAAATGTCCGCGTTGGGATCTGTTGAGTTAATTATAATTGGTAAAATATCGTATTAAATCGCCGGTTTCAACCGATAATTGGGTCGCGATTAACTATTGTTTGAAGTTGTAATCCCGAATTGACGAAAACCCTGGGATATTTTTGGACATATCGCCGGTTTGTCGCCACCGCATGGCACGCGGATTTGCTGGAAATAAGTTTGTGCTGTGATGCTGTCTGGACCGCGCCATCTGGAGACCGGCGCCTTGTGAACGTCTAGAACACTTGACTTACATCACACTTTTCAATTACTCACTTCATACTTACATACATACCACACTTGGGCGTGGCCTAGGAAGGCCGAAGTTTGGCGTACCCAGCACAGAAGGTAAGTGGTATTAACTATTTATTGATAAGGCCTCAGAGGCTATATATTGTTTTGTCGGCCGAAGAGCCTGTAGTTTTGTTTATTGAAAGCAACGTTAGGGCTCCACGAACCGTGGACAAGTTCGGACACACCAGTATCGTTGCACTGGCTTTATTGTAGTCCTGAACATGAACGATTGACAGGTTTAATGACTAAATAAACTGAAATGTCGTTTATGCAATATGATTTTTATAATAGAGGGAGACAACACCCCAGAAGAAATGAATTTAAATACGTGTGCCGTAGCTGGTACAATAGTCGCAGGATGTGGACATACACAATTTCTGGAAATTACATTAACTCTAGGACTTCCTGAGGTCTCACAAAAGCTATTCACCTTTCATATGAATATAGTAAACAAAAAATGATAGTCTGAAGCATTAAGATCCATGAACGAAGCTGCTGAGGAGGAAAGATGTGCTGCCGTTGCGGCAGCACATCTTTCCTCTTCAGCAACTTCGTTCATAATATTCGTTCCTTCACAAGGTAAAGTAAATGAAAAGCGAATACTGATAATTGACATCATAGCTGACGGATGCTGGAAATAAATATCATACAAGAAAAAAATACTCCTCATTGTCAGGAGCAGCAGCTATATTTGGTAAACGAACGAATAAAATACATGGGTGTTAAAATAAATTCTACTACATTTGCGCTAGAGCAGAAAATAAAGGAATATATTTGCTACAAAAATTACACAGGTAAATATTTACTTATGTGAGTAAAAAAAAATAGTAATATTATATAAATCTATTGATGTTTGTTTGTTTTGTCTTATTAATAACTTAAAGTATTTACTTTAAGATTGATTTTCCAATGTTCTTTTTTTCTTCTTGGTATATTTCTAAGACCTCTTCAGTGTCTTTATTCTGTTCAATTCAAATTAACGTATTTGTCCTATTGGACTTCTACCTACAATAGACGAATGCCAGATGCTCAACGGTTTTCCTATGTTGAAAGAAGAATATTGATATTTTTGAGAAATGTTCATTCTTTATAAGCAAACACTTTCTCTCTCACTCTCACACTCTAGATTCACTAAGTACCTATACAAAAAAATGCAAATTAACCATCCTGTATTGTGTGTAAGTCTAGATTATTGAACTAAAAATCAATTTACGAACGCATTATCAAAAAGAAAATGATTTTGACGATTCTTTATTTTAGTTTTTCTAGAGCACAACAAAGGAACACATTATATAACTAACACTCACACATAATGTTCCTACATTTGTGATCATCAAATAAATAATTATTTTTTATCTAATCTTTTATTTATTTTTAATCGTCTTTGTACAACCCTAACACGTTCGGCAAATGCTGGCCGTAGCCATGCCATATGAAAATTGCGCGATGGACAAAGCGTCCTCAGTTCTCGATATATGTGCAGAAGGTATGTTTTTGCTTGTCAAGTAGGATTATTATAAAAAATATTAGGCATAGTTATTTACGCGTAGGTTGTTCACTAGCTCTTTTTTTTTTAATGTTTTATGTGAGTAGGTAAGTTCTAATTTTGTATTGTTTTTAGTGGTGTGGTGGTTTTAGTATTGTAAACACGTTTTTTCAAGACCTCTGCATACAAAGTTGAGGAAAAAGTGTTAAGTTTAGGATCTTTTTTCTGCTAAACATTTACATATTTTGATTCTTAAAAAATACCCCAGGCTAGCAGATATAATCACCTCAAAATGAGTGTATTAATAATAACGAAAATGTAACAAATAGCTTCACAAAAAAATAAATTACCTTTTAAAATTTTCACATATTTTGCTCAAGCGCATGAATCTTAACTGGTTGCAATAAGGGTTATTTTCTTTGGTCACTGTTTAGATTTATTGGACAGAAAATTGTAATGAAATGTTAGTACGCGGCACAGAGTACATTTTACATACTGAGATAGAGCCGTCACTCGAAGATTTCAGGGCGCCCGCGCCCTCTGGCAACAAGTAACAACAAATCAGGGTACAAATCAGGCCTACAAATCAGGGTACCACTGCATAGGCCGTCCTATTTAATTCCTTTTTATTTATTACTTTGTAATTTATGTTAATTTACAATGAAACAATATAATTACAACATCCAATACTTTATTAAAATCTTCTTTTACAATATTTGATGGCCATCTCCTGAATTTTATCTTCTCTTCTATAATCGTTTCGTGATCCACACAATAACTTATAAGTATCCTTAGGTGCACACCCATTAAATAAGAATATATTATATCTTAAATTTCTTGAATTATTTGCAATTATTGACTTATTATTTGACAAATTATTTAACTTTTTTCAAACCTTTGACATTTACGCAGTGTTGCCAGGTGACCGTCTCTCGTTCTCCCCAAACCTTCCCCGAAATCTCCCCAAAATTCAAGATTTGAAAAAAACCCCACAAATGGCTATACTTTTTTATTAGTGATACAATTTTATATAATTTCAGCAATAGCGTCCATGACTAAATTAGCCTCTTCACTCGCATCGGTTGCAGTTCAGTACATTTTTCTGATTTAAACCTGTTTAGCATCTTTGTACTGGGTTTAAAATGAACACATCCTTCTAGCAATTTATATCTAATTCTCATGATAGATTCGGCAGTATTATTGGCCAATCTGTTTCGACGTTTGTCTTCAATAATAGCTACTTGAGAGAAGGCTCTTTCCGCAACTGCGTTAGAAAAAGATAAAGACAAAATTCCTAGTGCTAATTTGCTAACATTTTCACGGGTATGTTCTATGACCGACTGTATCTTTGAAATTATAAACTTCAACCCAGAACTCTTTGGTGTGTTGCGTGGATTTCCAAGTTGTACGATGCAAATCATTCCATTCTGCGGCAACTTCGGAGCCACTCGGCTATCATCGTGCACAGCATTTTTTACATTTTTATTTACTTTTATTTGTAAGCGAAGTTGCGAGAAAAATCTAATAATAACTGTCTACATTTGGCGAAATAACCGGGCGGCGGCCCGGTTACATTGATAATTATAATATTTTCTGTTTTAGTAATATTACAACAAAAAGTGGATCAATAATTTAAAACAAATAAGTTGGTAGGTAGGTACGTAACAATATTCTGAAACACTGCTCGATGTCTTACTGACTACTTTTATGTGTGTGTCGCGCCGCGCACGATATGACACTACGCGTAATTTTAATAAGGGGTGCGCGGGGCATTCTCTGTGATAGCGCCCGTTTGAGCAAGGTCAACGGGAATATATTGCGTCTTAAAAAGCAAATCCCGGGACTCGGGGAATATCCATATTATTCTATCCTATGGCAAGTACATAAAACAGCTCTACCAGAGAGTATTTAACCTAGAGAGCTTATAGGCCGATTTCTTTGAAGAACACAACTTACCAATATGGGTTGGGAGGCGAAGGAAAAATGCGCTACTGCAATTGGTCAGTTCAAGGTCAAGCTTCATAGATACGCCGAGTTAGGGATTGCTCTACTTGATTGAGGGAAAGTTGTCGATATCGATAAAATGAAGTTTAACATTATAAAAAATACTCAATAAAATCACATAATAATATTTAATCATTATCAGTCTCAATTACAAAAAGAAAAACAAGTATACTGTTATTATTGATTTTAAAATGAATTAATTTAGTAAATGTTTTTCGAATAAAAGTTTTAGGGTCCCGATTGTTTTTGCTAAAAAATGATAACCGAGCGTCTATATATTTCTGAATTATGCATCTTGCTAATTCAATCAAATGATTGGTAGTTTCTATTTCATATTGATGAAAATTAATATCCGGGAATAAATTATACCCAATCAGTGATTTTAAAACCGATCTCATAAAATAACTGGAATTATATTTCTGAGACAGCACTTTCGAACCACTCTCGTTGATCGCCCTTTTAATATAAATTTCACAACGACGACAAATTTCTATTACTGTGGTGGATCCGCACAATAACTTGTTTTAAGTGTCTTTTTGAAATTGTGTAAAGGCGTTTTGATTTGTAACACCAATCAACGCTCCAATACAAGTTAGGCATTTTATTTGCTTTATCAGAGCATGGACAATGTAGCCGGCCATATATTATTTTTATATTTATTTTATATTCTATTATAAATATATTTTCATTAAAATACAGCAGTACAGTTGTGTCAACAACTGTACTGCCGCGCTAGCGATAAGAGCAGTAAGTATGTTTTGCATAGTTTTGAGTAATTGGCGTGCAAAGTTTTTGTTACAATTTTGTTTTTCCGGACTTCTATTTTTAAGTTATATTAATTATGATGGTTGAAACGTGTAGCCCAAATAAAGCGCTTTTATATTTTTCACTCAATAAAATTGTATATATATTTGAATAGTTTTAAATAACGAAAATCCTTTTATATCTAGTGTTAGTTGAAGGAACTGCAATATCAATTGCTTAGAATAATAGCAGTAAGTAGTAAGTTACTGCTGTTATTATAAGCAACTTATACTAGGGTTAGGTTATAGCTTATGAATAAATACAAAGTGTTAGATAAAAACCGTTTCTGTTTATTAATATTTCTTTACTTACGTATTATTGAATAACGAGGTTTCACTATATGAGAACAATAAAATATTAAAAATATAAACTATCATACAAGTTTAAATCAGTCTTTCTTACTTTGAAAATCTTATAAAATAATTATAAATGTTTATTGAGCTCCATTGTACTCTCGTATATTATTTAAAAAACTTAAAAAAATATATAAACATTGGCAAGTTAGCCATATTTCGAAGTAACAAACAAAAAAACAGCCTTTCTATGTCCACAATTTGAAATCAAACTAAGTTAAAATACTAAAATTAAAAAAATCAAACATAATGTATGAAATAAAATAACAAAACCTTTTTTTGGGGTGTCATGAAATAACAAAATACGAAACTATCTAGCAAAACTTAATACTATAAACTTTATCTGAAACCGGTAAATTTAACCAAAACCCCTTTCTGTTATCTGGCATTAATTCTAACAGTTTCTTTAAAATCTCAGTCTTCGTATATTCTGGAATTCCTCTGGGTGTCAATTTTGAACTCAATTCAGGAAAAGTTCTTGATTTCAGGCACTTAACTGTAAAAAGTCTAAACTTTGTACTTGTCCGTCAGCATGGTTAGTTTTGTATTGCAGTGTGAACTCGCCTCGCTTTGCGACTAAAACCATAATATCCTTAAGGTACACTCTTGGTTGTACTTTCCTCATTTCATGTTGCGAAGATAGGTCGATATAATTGTAAAAATTATCGACTTCCATTATTTTTACAAAGGTTTTTCTTGAGTTAGCTTGCTGCACTGCATCAACGAAGTCGTTAAAATCATAAACCTTATTTTATTATATCTCTCCTAAGTAATTAAGGCAAAAGAAAAACCATGCTTTACTTATTAAGTTATTACACCGACAGTATACACAGTTACTGCAGATATCTTAAGTAAAAGTAAAACCTAAAGGATAGAGCTTTACTTGCTAACCCGGAGTAACTAAGTTCTAAGTTATGTTAAGGACGTAAGTTCGAATCTGACGTAAATAAGCTGTTTTTGGGTGCTTTTTCCGACTAAACGAAAGAAATTCAAACAAAACTAACAGTTGCAATAGATAGATTACTTCTTTATCTCCAAAGCAGCTGTGTTTAAAATACAAAAAACATGGTTTTAGTATTGTAAACACGTTTTTTCAAGACCTCTGCATACAAAGTTGAGGAAAAAGTGTTAAGTTTAGGATCTTTTTTCTGCTAAACATTTACATATTTTGATTCTTAAAAAATACCCCAGGCTAGCAGATATAATCACCTCAAAATGAGTGTATTAATAATAACGAAAATGTAACAAATAGCTTCACAAAAAAATAAATTACCTTTTAAAATTTTCACATATTTTGCTCAAGCGCATGAATCTTAACTGGTTGCAATAAGGGTTATTTTCTTTGGTCACTGTTTAGATTTATTGGACAGAAAATTGTAATGAAATGTTAGTACGCGGCACAGAGTACATTTTACATACTGAGATAGAGCCGTCACTCGAAGATTTCAGGGCGCCCGCGCCCTCTGGCAACAAGTAACAACAAATCAGGGTACAAATCAGGCCTACAAATCAGGGTACCACTGCATAGGCCGTCCTATTTAATTCCTTTTTATTTAGTACTTTGTAATTTATGTTAATTTACAATGAAACAATATAATTACAACATCCAATACTTTATTAAAATCTTCTTTTACAATATTTGATGGCCATCTCCTGAATTTTATCTTCTCTTCTATAATCGTTTCGTGATCCACACAATAACTTATAAGTATCCTTAGGTGCACACCCATTAAATAAGAATATATTATATCTTAAATTTCTTGAATTATTTGCAATTATTGACTTATTATTTGACAAATTATTTAACTTTTTTCAAACCTTTGACATTTACGCAGTGTTGCCAGGTGACCGTCTCTCGTTCTCCCCAAACCTTCCCCGAAATCTCCCCAAAATTCAAGATTTGAAAAAAACCCCACAAATGGCTATACTTTTTTATTAGTGATACAATTTTATATAATTTCAGCAATAGCGTCCATGACTAAATTAGCCTCTTCACTCGCATCGGTTGCAGTTCAGTACATTTTTCTGATTTAAACCTGTTTAGCATCTTTGTACTGGGTTTAAAATGAACACATCCTTCTAGCAATTTATATCTAATTCTCATGATAGATTCGGCAGTATTATTGGCCAATCTGTTTCGACGTTTGTCTTCAATAATAGCTACTTGAGAGAAGGCTCTTTCCGCAACTGCGTTAGAAAAAGATAAAGACAAAATTCCTAGTGCTAATTTGCTAACATTTTCACGGGTATGTTCTATGACCGACTGTATCTTTGAAATTATAAACTTCAACCCAGAACTCTTTGGTGTGTTGCGTGGATTTCCAAGTTGTACGATGCAAATCATTCCATTCTGCGGCAACTTCGGAGCCACTCGGCTATCATCGTGCACAGCATTTTGTTTTCGTGTGTGTGCTTTCACAGATTAGTTAGTGGTTTGATCGCGTTCAGACATTATCAGTCCAAATATTCCCCCAAAAATATTGTCCCTGTTCTCCCTCCATAACTTTAAAAACCCCCCAAATTTGGGGGGATGCCCTCCAATCTGGCATCACTGCATTTACGCAAGTTTCGTTACCATTTTAGTTTAAAATTAAATAAGTTAAAGAAAAAATAGGATTGCGTAATTGGAGGATTTTATTAATTTGAATATACGTGTATTAATATATTATAAAAGGTGTGAAATTTAAAAGGTGTCCTTATATCCCTAATATTTTAATTTATATAAAATAAAATGGTTATTTGTTAAAGATAATTTATAATATCTGAATAAAACGGAGAACAAGTTTAAGCTAAATGTGTAAATATTTTGAGAAAAATGCCATCTATCAATACGTAACTTAAACTTTGTATATTGCTATACGAATAAATTGAAAATCAATTGAATTGAGTAGTTTATCTCCAAAAGCAGAACCCTACCTAAACTAGTCGGTTATCATTTCGTCACTTTTGTTCTAAGTTATAGCACCATGGTACGCGGTCAGCCGCCATCGTGAGTGGACTCTGCGTCGGTTGTCTTAAAATTTTGTCTAGTAAAAGATCGCTGTACGGACACGAAATAATTCATAAAACTACACATACTCATCTCGGTACTTTACGCATTTTGTACGAGTAACTTGAGAAGGTAAGTTTTTATCTATTGTTTGGGAATAAGTGTTTTTAAATAAATGTCAAAACCGAAGATTTTTTTATGGATGCGACTCGGTTTTTTTTTATGTATGTTCCCCGATTACTCGAACCTAGATCGATTTGATTTTTTTTTTTTTGTTTGAAATGCACCTGGAAAGTATATTTCCAGGCGGTCCCATCATCATCAAGTCAGGATCTGATGATGGAATCCTGTAGAAATCGAGGGAACTCTTCAAATATTATAGGCAAACCCATAACGATTTGAGTTTTTTCTTTAAAGTAACTTGTGTAGTTGCTCTCGGAAAACACCATTCGGTGAAATGGAACCAGTGACCACAGATGGCTACCGGAACTACTCAATTATAAGTACCTATTTCATGGGTTGCGATTCGATTACTAGAATATGGTTGACTTTATACCTGTTAAAATGCATATGGTGAAGTTGAACTGATGGTGAAGTACCTGAAGAACTCCTCAAAAATGAACGGCTCTGCATCGGGAAAAGCAATATTTTGTAAAAGGTGATAAGTAGTTGACATTTAGGCTTTTGTAACTAGGTAAAATACAAGCCGACAAACCAAAACTCGAAAAACAAAAAAAAAGTCTTCCAACTTCGTCACTTTGCAGTGTTAGTTTTGGAAATCAGTTTGATTTTTTGTGAAAAAGATATTTATTCATGATTTTTTTTAATATATATATATATATATATAAGTCAAAAATGCCAATGAAACAAAAATGAGCTGTTCCTTATGAGGTGACTTTTCATGGTTTTGTGTCGCTAATACAGCGCCTTCAAAAAATATAGGTGATATAGTCCTCCTATCGTGGTTGCGGAAATGTTGTAACGAGACACCGCAGCCCCGGATCACACGCCGGGGTTGCGGAAATGTACTAACAAGATACCGCGGCCCGAAACTTACGGGTAGCTGAAGGAACAGGGTGGGTTTTTAGTCAGTAGAAGTCTGACACTCCCTTCTGCTTAACCCAGAGCGGGAGAAGTGATTCGATGATTTTCCCACCCATAAAAAAAATAAAAAAAGCCCCGAATCACAAGGGCAACTGAAGGAACAGAGTCGGTATTTAGTCAGTAGTCGTCACACTACTTTCCGCTCCACCCAGAGCGGAAGGAGTCATTTTGATGACTGTCGCCCCTAAAAAAAAAAACCATCCAATGTACCTCCAAACGAGTAAAAGCAATGTACATTATATTTATATTTTTTATTTAACAGTTTAATTGTTGTTTTAGATGCCGAAGATTAAGCCATTTGGGAAGAGCTCTCGTAAAAGATTGTCTACAAATAGATTGTACGCAGAGCGGAGGGAACGGTTAGCATGTTATTATTTATATAATTGAAAGGAAAAGATCTGGATGACTGACTGACTGACAGGCTGACTCAGCAACGCACAGTCCACACTTTTAATCCTAGAAAGCTGAAATTTTGCACAAAGGTTCCTTTATAAAGTAAATAAGGAAGGATTTTTCGAAATTCAACCCCTTAAGAGTTAAATAGGGGATGAAAGTTTAACCTGAAATCGTAGGTATGATCGGTGGCGGTCGGCAAACGCGCAAGGAAGATGCAACTCTCTTCCTTACGCCCCAGCTGCCGCGGGGATCGCGAGCTGATAGACACCGTAGGCGCGGGCTTGTGGACGGCGAGCAGGGGTAGTTCACCGTCCGGTAAGGACCAGGCCTGGACCGGTGGCGTGTCGTGTTTCACGCGCGTCCCAAAGAGTCGTTAGCACTAGTGACGGGTCCCACTATCCCATTGCCTACGAGGTTTTTCTTACATGTTGATAGGCTTGCATTTGACTACCATCTCCCCTGTTGCTAAGCGATGATGTGGTCGAAGATGAAGCACGCTTCCTAGGAATAACCTATTCACTCTTCGTCATGTCAGCGACTGAGACATGTTATCAGGAATGGTGCCCAAGTGAGGCAACGTAGTGGATTTCAGTTTTTCACTTACTTTCCTCCAGTCGGTGATCAATTGGGTCGGCGGAGGTTGGGCAGGATCATGGTTACACGAGAGGGAACCTAGGTGTAGGATAACGGCACGGTGCACGGTGGTTGGATATGTGGTCAAAAAATATTTGTTATTAGAGCGTAACTACTTATCATAATACATTTTAACTAAACAGAGACCTCCCGCCGCCACCGCCTCGCGTCTGTCTGTCTGTTTGAACGCGATAAAAAAGCACATAAGATTTTACGGGAAATCATACGGTTTTTACTAATGGACCATAAAATCATGCAGACTGAGATCTTAAAGCCCACCATACACGGCAATGATATATCGTAGTCATTTGAGTTTGTACAGTTACATCGACGGCCCTATGTTCTCCACATAAATATGCTGATGGGATTTTTTCCGACATACACGCGGTTGAAGTCGCGGGCAAAAGCTAGTTGTAAATATGTGTAATTTTGTTGTGACCATCAAAACGATCCTGTCCTCTTTACACAGGATGTATGGAGGCAGTCGCGATACTCGCAGTACACACGAAGAGAGTCCGGAAAGATCTGACCAACAGATTTGTACTACTTTTTGTGGCAGCAATTTGGAAACCACTAATGTAAGTTTCAATATATTTTACTGTATTACTGTTTGGTTTGTGACAGCAAACAAGCTTTTATAGCGTTTAACAAATCTGGTGGAGATGTTGTCCCAACCAATGGCAGTATCAGTTTTAAGACACATGACAAGCGCTTCAACCTCATTCTCATCAGTCTCAACCATTACAAACGAATTGAGTAGCAAGTCTTTAGCATTTGTGACAGGTAAATGGTCTCCCATAGAGAAAGCGTTAGCGAGATTTTTCCCTACATCCACAAAGAACTCGTTAACACTGCCCACTGACTGCTGTGGAGAAGCGTAAGAAGCAAGCAAGTCAGTAGGGGGATTTTTTGGGGTTTCAGTGTTTGTTACTCTCTTAATAACCTGCCAAATCTTTCTACTATCGTTACCAGCCCTTGTCAACTCCGCTCTATCATAGTCCCTTCTAAGCTTTTTGATAATTTTAGTGCAGTAGTTATTGGTATTCAAGAAATATATGAAACAAATAATTTGGGTTCAATTCTGTGAGTCAATTATTTTGAGCTGAAACTTTGCATAGAGACTCCATACCAGATGTTGTCTTCAGTCCTTTTGGATAGATATAGGGTTTCCGTTACACGTTGTATACCTCAGGGATTTTGCACTGTTTAAGGTTAGTTTATATCAAAAGTACAAGTACCTAACAAGAATTAAGAGTGACGTCACTTCCATTCTAAGCGTGTGTGAAGCTACATACATGAACCTACAAGTTTAGTATGCTTTTTAAAAAGAGACAATCCTCTCCTCGAAGCTACAAATATTCAGTAGTCACCGCTGCCCCAGATGCATGCATTTTCCATTCTTGCCGTGTTTTGCTGCAAGTAATCAGGCAAGCGATCCATTTGTCTGATCACTGGCAACAATCGCCTGAAAAGGATGCGAGAGAATTATTGTGAACGGTTTTTTTTCTTTGTTTAAAAAAAACTGCAATCAAAATGTAGCAATCGTTTCATTCAGCTAATGGTAAGTTGTTAAAATTTGTTTTGAGTGAAGAAAATAGATATTGAGTATTTTGTACATCAATATCTTATGTTAATTTATTGACTAGTTACTCGTGGCTTCGCTAGCGTGAAAGGTATTTTCTCAGCAATTTTTTTGTCTAGTAGATTGAAATTGTATGCACAATTTAGGTGGACTTATGGTCCACTCAACCTTTGGATGATTATAAAAAAACTTTAATAGGTACTTTTAATTGACGGCATTTTGTTACCTACTTAAAGATGTGCTCCATACAAAAGTGAAGTTTACTGCCAAACGTACGCCACGTAGTTAGTGTCTCTTGATTTATGTATGAAGCACTTTTGCATGACGAAAATAAATTCTATAAACAACGCAGTGCGGGGCCACATTGCAGCGCAGTTAGTCGACGGGGCCAAAAAGATGCTAAAGTGGCGTCTGCCTAGACGTAAATTGAAAAACAAAACCACATGTTTTTTCACAATCTTGAAGAAAAAAATAACATGAAAAAAACTTAGTACTGACGTTTTTTTTTCTAAATTTGTTTTTTTTGTTCCAGAAAAAGTGAATACAATGAATAAAATAGAATAAAACTAAATTTATTTGGTTTATTTTTAATTCAAGTCAAATTATGTTTTTTTTTTAAATCAATGAAATTGAAAGAAAAACACAAAAAAAACTGACTCTCACTGTCTCAAGCCCTCCGCAGTCTGTAGTCAATTCAAACAAAACATAACCCAAACAAAGATTGGGGAAATCCTCATCCGTAATTGTAAACTTCCATGAGTACCTATTGCCAATTATTTTGAGATATTTCAAAAATATTTAACAAAAAATTAACGGTATTTCTTTATTCACCAAAATAAATCTAATATCAGCTCATTTTTAACGATATCCATCTTCCTATATTTTAATATTCGTAATTTTTAAGAAAAAAACTACTTAAATTAGAAAAAAACGTTTTCTTTCATGTTTTTTTTTCACGGTTTTTTTTTTTCACCTCAAAAAAAATAACGACGTTTTTTACAACTCTACATCTGCCTACCAGAATACGCTGGTATGCCTCAAGGACAAAGTGGCCTTCTGTTCTGACTTAATTAAGGTCACGACATCGACGATGGGGAGACACTTAAAGCATGCCAACGTTCAGCAGTAAACTATTTTGGATGAAATGATGATAAAAAGTATTGAAATGAAATGAAATATTTATTTTGTAAATTGGTTATAAATCACACTTTTACATGCCATGTTTTTGCGTTTTATGTTTAGCTAGATGAGGCCGTTGTTTCCTAACTGACTACTCAAACACTGATGGTCAAATCATATGAAAAGCATGTTGGTATTGAGGCTTCATAAGCTCTTGAGTAGCAAACTCCTACCAAAACATACAGCCTTAGAAAAGACACGGACAAGATGATCCTTTACCTGGTGAATTTCGAGGAAATCTTCTGTTTGAATGACGAAAAGAATTGCTCACAGAGTTACCTATGGACGTGCTTGGGAGAGTTTTATATCCCAAAACAAACATCTCTTGTCAATATATCATCAAAAATAAGCACGTTTTATTTCTAAGTTTAAAAAAATGTGTTTGAAAAAAAATGCACACTAAAAATTTCTCCTATATCGTGGGCGCATTTTTAGAAACACTCAGAGCCGAAACAAAATAACATTTCTAGGCCAAACATTTGTCCCGGAACGGGAAACAAATCCGCAACACGCAGCACAGCAGTCATTGGCACAACCAATGCGCCTATCGTTGTCGTCAATCAGCTTATATATCAATCTTATAATGACAGTAATGCCATAACGCATCTAAAAAGAATATTCTTTCTTTTGAACCACAATAGAACAGCTGGACAATACCAGTTGATTCTAATTGAGATGCATTGTGCAGCGCACGCCGCCTGCCTTCCAATATGTGGCGATTCAATTCACCAATTATTTACATACATTAATATGCAAAATGTTGCTCCGGTCTACACGTAGAGTAAAACAGGGCGGGGTTCAGGTAATCAGACAAGATTTGAAACACTTAGTTACGATAATTTTTCTGAAAAATAATCTTTGTTCTGATGAAATACTAGACACGTATTTTTTTCTTAGACAAAATTGAAGTCGTTAAATTGCGTTTACCAATAAGCGACGTCAGTGCTTAACTTTGATATGATTAAAATCAATTATTTAATTGTTTTGAAAATGAAAAAAAAAGTCTGCAATATCATATTAAATCTTGACCAAAATTTATCATTTATTTGTCCGTGAAAATATAAAATTATTTTAGGAGCATTTTCTCTCTTACACTACCTGGATACTAAACTCACGAACATTACTACCAAGAAAAATAAATTACATTCCAACTAAAACATAAAAATAATTAAAGGTTTACTACTTAATTAAAATGCAAAATGTGACATTTGGGTCTCCTCTGAAAACATTCAATAAACTTAATATTCATGACACGAAAGGTCGTTCTAATACAATTTTCTTTTTAATTAGGTATTATTTCCACTCTTTTTTACATAGTTTAGAGGTTGAATAAAGCCCCTTGTGGTTATATTAGTCTGAGAGATCTTTATCTAGGAGAAATAAACAAATAAATTAAAAAAATTAAGTAACGATGTTTATTTTGTAAATAGGTTATAAATAACACTTTCACACGTCTTTTTTTCGTAAATGTAAACTTGATGAGAGGCTAGTGTTTCCTTACTGACTACTCTGAGAAGAAACATTGAAACAAACTCAGAGGTCAACGTCTCTTTTAAAGTCCATAAAATCTGTAGTGATCAAATCATATAAGAGCCATGTAGGTTAATGTTTGTGGCGCCCTTTAGAGGACAGAATCACACAGATTTGAGCAGGCCCGTCCAAAGCAGGCTCGTCCAAATAGTGCAAACATTTGTCACTTATCGCGTAGCTCAACTTAGAACCTTAAGGAGCTCGAACAAGCTCAATTTACGTTTAAATGTAAATTTAAATTAAGTCGTCGTGCTATGCTAGCACTGCCGTTGCAGCTTAAGAGCTTTAAGTGACGAGAAACGATACTTAGCTCATTAGTAATTTTTTTAATCTTTCATTTATGGGGCTTTTGAACACAGTTCTTATCAGCCCCATCATAAAATTACTAATCTTAAATTACTAACAAAAACAAAAAAAGAACTAAACTAAACAAAAAACTTAAATATTAATTAATGTGTAAATAATTTTAGCCGCACGGGACAAAGCTCGAGCCAGAAAATTATAAAATATGCCACAGTCTTACCTGTTAATATTCTATTTCTCTCAGATTAGTTCCTGACACACTCCACTAAAAGACGCTGTAGGTAAATTTTTCCTTTTACCACATATCTCGCAATTGGGTGAACTTTCTCTCATTAGTGGTTATAATCAAATTACTGTCATATGATGCAACAGAAAAACTTGTGGAAATATAAATAGTAAACTAAATAATAAATAGGCAGACACACTCTCATACATTCACACATACACAACTCACACTAATACACACCTCACACAAATACTCACGCAGCCAAACAAATCAGTCACAGCAATTAATAATCTTAATCTTTCGACTGTTTTCTCTTTTTTCTTTTTGTTTGTGTAATTTGTTAATTGTGTAAATACGCGCCTTACTTAGAATAAATTTCCCTCTCACCTGAAGTCGGGCGTTGATAACTGCGCCACAGTTTTGACAACTTTTGCAGTTATCATCGTTTAATATTGTTTTCTGTCTGTTTTTGTTATTTTTTCCAAATAAACGTTATTATTATCATAATATATCATGTCGCGATTCCTGCATCCCTCGCATAACATTCTAAGCCGGCTGTCCGTTGTATATCTTTGACGGCCGTTATGGGTAGCCAGAAGAACTTGACACTAGTCTTGCTAAGGGGTATCATGTTGCTCAGCTACTGGATTGTGGAGGTTAGAGAGGCATGTAAAACTCAAGTACTCAGTTGCATTGGAAAGCGACCCTGAAATAGTTGGCGAAAGGTAAAGGGTATTTCGAGCTGTTTGGGGTTCTAAGTCTCGTACCGTGGTGTCATTCGGACTCCATGATCTGAGAAAACCTAAAAATATAGTGAACCACTTTGAATGTTTCTATCTTTTAAACGATAGACTTTAAGAAAAAAAAAATGGTCTTAGGAACCTCCATAAAATTTTTAAAGACCTGTCCAGAGAAACGTTTATAAAGTTTGATGAAAAAAAAATGTTCAAGCTCCATGTATGGGGATACTACTTCATCTACCGACCAAGTTTCAACTGTGTAGTCTTAATAGTTTCGGAATGAAATGGCTGTTACATACAGACGGACAGACAGACGTGACGAAACTATAATCGGTTTTTTGCTATTCGGCTTCGGAAGACTAAAAAGGCTCTCTTCGGGTAATTTCGATTAATTTATTTAAAAAATAATTTATCAACTACGTCGAACTTGGATTTCTTTTGTTTTAACGACACCCACTTAATCATTATAGATTAAGTTTCATTTAGATAAAAACAATACTATTCTAATATAGTGATAACCACACAAAGCAACTTCCATTTCCCCCTTGTAAAATAATTAAAGCAAATCGTGTGCATTAAGTACACCTACATTTGTGAGTAATGAGAGCGTTATTAAACTGTTGATGAATGTACCGGTGAGGTCGGAGGGTGGAAGAGGATGCGTTGTAAAGGCCTATTCAGACCTAAGCGGTATTCGCTACCATCTGAGGCAGAGAAAACCCAGTGGGTATGCGGTAATATTACTGTTCAGACCTAAGTGGTATTCGCTACCGTCTGCGGCAGAGAAAACCCAGTGGCTATGCAGCAGCAAATATCGCTCAGGTCGCTCTAGCCGCGGTACTTGATACTAAATACCTGAGCGAAACCCGCGCGGTATGTACCTCTATCCACAGCGGCAGCGAATATCGCTCAGCTCGCTCTAGCCGCGGTACTTGATACTAAATACCTGAGCGAAACCCGCGCGGTATGTACCTCTACCCACAGCGGCAGCGAATATCGCTCAGGTTTGAATAGGCCTTTAGTGTAATTTCTGTCTGGAGGTACAGTCGTGTGGAAAAGACAGTATACACTGTGTCAAGCCAAGACAAATATACACAGTTTTATCCAAAGTTGTTTATCGTTCTAAGGACAAATTCCAGTCCTAACCTACTAGATTTCGTGTAGGATTAGTTTTATTTTTCAAAAAAATATTCGCAACGCAGGTAATGACTAATTGGAGCGTGGAGGTTAGACTATGATCGAGTAAGTTTTATCTGAACCATGTTGTCAAAACAAGTTCTATTTAGATTGAACAGATGTTTTTTTAATAGTGATGAGCCCGCTCTTGACCTCGATCACACCTTATGTATGAAGCGACTGATGACGTCTACGATGGAACGAGCGAACCCAAAAGATGCCTGTTCGCTCTTGCTTTAAAGGCAAACGGGTATGTGGAAGGGAACACAGAAGGCGGCAGAAAGTTTCATTGATAACTTAAACTTAGTGAAAACAAAACCAACAAAAAAGGTTAGAATGGAATAGAATTTATTTATTTTCTCACCACAAATTAATACATTACATAATTGACATTAGGTACGGACAATTTAAACATAATTTGTGGGAGACTGGTAACTAAGTTTTTTCCAAAACCTGTAAGTCTGGTCACCAGGCCCCCAAATTAGATTTTTTTACAATCTTATTGGAGACTTATTGGAACTTAATTTAAATAATTTATCAATAAAACAATTGAATTTAATAATGCAGCTAAGACGATATCAAAAATCATTGAATATATGTTATAATAAATAGTAGGTATATATCGGAACATGCAAGTATGTTATGTGTGTTTGTGTTCGGGTGTAAGAAGGCATGGTGTGTGTGAGATGTGTGGTTCATATAATGTTGTATCTGTTGTATCAGGTCATTGAGTGACATGTTATAAAGACTAAGAACAAAAAAAGGACATCCGTTTATTAACTGCTCGTCATCATTTTCAATGAATCTCACTCTCATTTAATAATCGGACTTGAGATCGAGAGGTCGCAGGTTTGAACTCCATCCATTACAGAATCCACTCCAGACAGAAGCATATTTAGCTTAGTAAGCTAACAAGACTGCTAGTAATGTGGATTTTAACCACATTGCTAGTTCTCCTTAAAAAAATGTACTAAAAATATCCAGCTCCAGACAGACAGATCTATACAAGTAACACGTCTTGAATTCTCAATGTAATCACCGCACATTATTTCACTAAGTTGGGATTGCGTTATACAATTTACTAGAGCCAGACTGTCGCACTCCCGTCTAATCTAGTTTAATTTATTTTTAAATTAATTACTGCGTTACTAAGGTGGGTACTTTGTAAGCCCTTCGTGTGTGGCGTAAGATTTACTGGAATAGACACTGCGCTCATTAACCTGATATAAGACAACATCTGATTAAATTTCCTGAGATATAAGCAAGTTTCAGGGTTGTGGAATTGTTGCCGGGGTTACGGAATTGTTTGAAAGAGTTACCGCTACCTCGGAACACGAAGAGCAAATGACGGAACACGGGTGGGTTTGAAATCATAAATCATTTATTATTTTATATTATTTAATCATTTTTTATTATTTTTTAGTCATTAAAAATCTGATACACCCTCCTGCTTCGCCCAGATCAGGAGGCAGTCATTGGATGATTTTCAATCCTTAAAAAAATATACAACGTGTAACGGAAACCCCATATCTATCCAAAAGGACTGAAGACAACATCTGGTATGGAGTCTCTATGCAAATTTTCAGCTCAAAATAAGTGACTCACAGAATTGACCCCAAATTATTGGTTTCATATGTTTCTTGAATACCAGTAATAACAAACGTGTCACAGCACTATGAGGGTCATCACTTTCCACGTCACTTGCCAATAAAACGATAATTCTCTGCGTTCTTCTTAATTTGAAAAATTCGGTCTCTGGTATCAATAATAATAATAATAATAAACTTTTTGTCCCCAGCAACTTGCAGCTGATGGGGCTACTGAAGGTAACAGAAAACTTCAGTAGCGCCATCAGGATGGAATTTGGGATGGACAAATGTGCGGTCATGCATGTAAAGCGAGGGGAGATTATGGAATCCGTGGGAACTCAACTCTGGGATTCCATACATCTAAGATCCCTCAGCTCAACTGAAACTTACAAGTATTTGGGTATGTCAGAAGCGCTAGGCATCAATGCTGCTTATGTGAAACAGTCATTGAAGGAACGCTTCTTTAGCCGCCTGAATAAAGTATTGAATAGCCTTTTATCAGGCGGAAACAAGGTGCGTGCCTTCAATGGTTGGGTCATGCCAGTATTGATGTACTCTTTTGGCATACTCAAATGGACTCAGACTGAACTTGACGCCTTGGACAGGCGGGTCCGCACAACGCTGACTGCAAATCGGATGCATCACCCACGTTCATCGGTGATGTGGCTGTATATCCCGCGGAAGTGCGGGGGTCGTGGCTTTTTAAATGCAAAGACCCTGCACAACCGCGAGGTATGCAGCCTTAGGGAATATTTCCTAGAAACTGACGTGGGTATGCATCGAGATGTGGTAGCGGTGGACAAAGGCCTCACTCCGATCTCCTTAGGTACCGAGAATTGGCGCAAACCTGTAGTATTAGATACTAATGACCGCAGAGAAGTATGGCAGAGCAAGGAGCTTCAC
Source organism: Tholera decimalis (assembly GCA_943138885.2). Classification (NCBI taxonomy): domain Eukaryota; kingdom Metazoa; phylum Arthropoda; class Insecta; order Lepidoptera; family Noctuidae; genus Tholera; species Tholera decimalis. Next base: position 9,143,749 of record OW964568.2, read on the forward strand.
GGACGCTATTACCGGGCCGTTCATGGGTCTGATGTAGATACATTAGCGTCCGTAGCCTGGCTACGTTTTGGTGACCTCTTCGGGGAAACCGAAGGTTTTGTCTGTGCGATTATGGATGAAATTATGATGACGAATAACTATCGGAAATATATTGTGAAGGATGGTACGGTAGACATATGTCGGGCATGTCACAAACCGGGAGAATCCATTCGTCACATTATCTCCGGTTGTTCTCGTCTGGCTAACGGAGACTATTTGCATAGACACAACCTGGTAGCCAGGATTATTCACCAGCAACTTGCTCTTAAATACAATCTTGTGGAATCAGAAGTACCATACTATAGGTATGTGCCCGACCAAGTTCTCGAAAATGGCAATATAACACTGTATTGGGATCAGTCTATCATCACTGACAGGACTATTGTTCCCAATAAGCCTGACATAGTGGTGATAGACCGATTAGATCGTCGCACTATGATTGTTGATATAGCAGTCCCCCATGACGAGAACCTCGTGAAAGCTGAGATAGATAAAAAAAAAATAAGTATCTTGACCTGGCGCGCGAGGTTGTCGACATGTGGGATGTGGAGACAGCAATCATTGTGCCGATAGTCGTCACAGCCAATGGTATAATAGCCAAGAGCCTCGACCAACATCTAAGGAGGCTCTCGTTAGGCTGCTGGATCAAGGGCTTGATCCAGAAAGCAGTACTCCTGGAAACGGCGCGTATTGTGAGGAGGTTCCTCTCTATGGAGCCCTGACCACCGGTAGCTTGGACCCTGTTCCCGATGCCGGTGGGCTACTATTTTTTATATTTTTAAATGTTTTTATTTTTTATATTAATATTTAAAAATGTAATTTGTATGTACATAGATTGAATAAATGATATAATAATAATAATATAATAATATTCCACAACTTTTCACACAACGCCATCTAGTCCCAAACTAAGCAGAGCTTGTGGTATGGGTACTAGACAACTGATAAACATACATATATATTTCTAAATACATACATATTATAGATAAATTACACCTAGACAAAGAACAAATGACCGTGCTCATCACACAAACATTTGTCCTAGGTGTCAATGTATTGAAATTTCTAATAAGTTCCACACATGTAGACATAGGATTACAAAACTCTTGCTATATCGTTTGTTATCATCCAAAGAAGCCATGCACTTGGTATGTATATACCCTTTTCGTACCACTTGCTCAAAAAAGTGAAATTCTATGCCACAAAAAGCGAACATAACCATAGTCATTTTTAATCTGTTAAAAACAGGGAAAGAAAATTGTACTGAATTTCATTCATCCTCTAGGGGGAGAATGTGATTTAAATTTGGAATACTTACCGAAATTTATACTGAACTACATCTGTGTTTACACCATTGAGTTTGTATATAAAGCATTATACATCTTTTTGAAAAAGGAATACGCATTTATTATGCAGTTATAATTATTAAATAAAATTACAAAAACCGACGAGGCCGTATGAGCTTGATGCCTTTGCTTTTCCGACAAAAAAAATATTAGTCTAGGAATTTGCCGCGTTTTTGTTTCCTTCATATACATAAACGTTAAGTTTATTTTAATTTATTTTTACTTTTATTCGACATTGTTTTTAATAAAAGCTTATCTCATATTATTATTGTGTTAATTTTTTCGCAAATGGTACGAAAAGTAGAGTATTTTTCTCGGTGATAAAGCTGTCTTAGTCTTGGGTGAACTTAAATCCCTCGCTACACTCAGGACTCGTCTTAAATCCCTCGCTTCGCTCGTGATTTAAGTTTATAACACCCTCGCTACGCTCGGGAGTAAACCTCACCCGCGACAGAAGACACTGCTTTATCCCCTTGGTTAATAATCTACTATTAAATTACACGTTATATATACAAAATTGATATAATTAATTAAATGTTCGCATTCAATCCCAATTAATATTATAAATGCGAAAGTAACTCTGTCTGTCTGTGTGTTACGCAATCACACCTAAACTACTGAACCGATTTTAATAAAATTCGGTACGGACATAGTCTAGAGCCTGAGAAAGGACATAGGGTGCTTTAAAGGGCTGTAAGGGGTTGAAATAGGGGATGAAAGTTTCTATGAAAATTACGTCATTTTTAAAACTAGAAGCTTGAAAATTATTTTTTAGACTTGATTAGATATTAATAAATACGACATTCAAATTATGTATGAGTTTTATTTTCAAAATAATTAGCCTAAAAAATTAAAAATGCTGCCGAATGTCACTATTCTGCGCGGACGAAGTAGCGGGCATAGCTAGTACTAAACAATTTGCTAATTGACTGCCTCGTTGGTCCAGTGGTCGCAAGCGTAATTGCTAAGGATGAGGTCTCGTGTTCGATTCCCGGGTCGGGAAAAATATGCTATTGGTTTTTTCCATAAGGATTTTTTTTTTATTAATTTAAATTATTATTTTAATTTTAATTTCACAGTACATAGTTTGCAGAGAGCCCGGTGTTTGGAAGTTGGCGATGTGCCCTGGAAAGCACACTAAGCCGTAAGGCCCGGCTGTCATGAACATCTTTGACAGTCGTTACCGGTAGTCAGAAACCAGAAATTCTGACACTGGTCTGGCTGAGGGGTAACGTGTTGAAGAGTAGTTCAGTGCTTAGACAACCCCTGGCGAAAGTGTGCCAGGGAACATGGGGTCGCTTAAGTCAAAGTCTAAAGCTTTGTTTTCCTAGGATAGCGGTGCTGTCATATAGCGGCCGTAATACAGCGGTGAATGATGTCACTAGAACGTTGTCTATGTAAACAAAATGGCGCGGTTTCCTAGAGAGCGGTAACTGACACCGTAACGTCAAAAAGCGGTGCCGCCATTTGCATGACGGCCGTCTTTACGGTGATAGATGGTTTCGTGAACGTTTCATTGATAGCGATGAAGCAGACTGTGTTAAAACGGCCATGGGACTTTCCACATGTCGCCGTAAAGACGGCCTTTTTGCGTCCGTAATATTACGGCCGCTATATGACGGCACCGCTTTCCTAGGAAACCAAAGCTTAACAGACCACTTCGACAAAAATAAAAGAATGTGACAGACTTTGCACGACATTCTCATTATTTGACGTTTTGGTGTAATATGTGTAAAATTAATTGCTTAATTCTGAACATGTCCCATGTCTCTTCCATTACACATAAGCCCACGTCCACGTAACTGAGTCAGTGGCAAATTTAATTAATTCCCTTAGCGTTGTGTAGATTGATGATACGGTGAAGAAGGGAGTTCCACGTTCCTGAGATATATTCCATTTTTACCAGTCATTCCAGTGTTGATGGGAATATTTTATGAACTTATTGTTGCAAGTAATTAAATATTTTATGTTGATTGAGTTGTTGTTATGGGACTGACTTACGTGTTTTCGAGCCTCAGAACACACCTTTCTGTATGTAATTTTTGTCGTTTTCACGGCTCTCAAAACGGTGAAAGAAAACATTGGGAGAAAATTGTTCTAGACTCAAAGGAGACGGGGATTTCTGGGCCATATTGCAATAAGTTGAGATATGGTTTAAAAAAAGGGTATTATTTTTCTATTTCCAAATACAAAAAAAATAGCGTAATTCACAATCTGGAAGACGAGAAATCTTAAAAATAAGTTTTAAGTCACGAATAAAATGGGATATCGATTACTATAATCGATTAATGTGTATGAGTTTAAACAATTGAACACAAAACTACTCGCACCAGATTATTGATTCAGTCATAGTAAATAAATAAATTACAATTAACATAATGTCAGTAGTTTAAAAAAAAAAAATCAACATATTATAAAGAATTCTTAAAGTCGATTCTCGTTTACAAATCAATTTATTCCTTGTGTTTAACAGCTGTATTTTTAATCTGTGCTGACAATGACAGCTACTGAATACCTTTTGATAGTTCTAGAATCACTCGTTTCGTAGTATCGTTTCCAAAGTCCAGAAGGATTAGAACTGCAGGGGAATACGAACGAAACTTAATATCTTATACATAAATATTTTAAATGAGTGTTATGATATAATTATTCTTACTGAGACCTGGCTCACTCCACATACATTTGACCATGGATATATTGATGAACGTTATGTGGTGTTTAGATGTGATCGTATCTGATCGCACTGCTACTACAAATAAAAAGGAAGGGGGCGGAGTTCTTGTGGCAGTTCGTAAAACGTTGAATGCTATGTTCGTATCGTATGCTATAAATCCCCACATTGAAGACGTACTTCTGCAAAGTCCATTTTGAGTGCTTCCCGTTGTTTTATTGATATTTTCCTCGACCACTGCTTTCTTCCTACGGACTTCTGATATTGCTAAACTTGTACAACCTTTGCTATCATACTGGACGGATAATCTCGTTTTCTCGTCTGACTTTGGCTCGCTTATTTGGATTTTACAGCCTGCATATCGATTGGGTATTGATTGACACCATATACAGCTGTGTTAATTGTGGTATAGCGAAAACAATAACGAACGAAAATAGAACGAGCTTTAGACGATGAAACTACACTGTCAGCGATTCGTCATTGGCGTGCACCACAACCTGTAAATATAAACTTGAAGTCACCTTTTCTAGCTACAGCTGGTCTACAGGTTTCTTCTTTTACTTTCAATAAACGTTTTGCAGGAACTATAGTAACGATACATATAAAAGGCACATGGAGATTGTTTACATTTAAGTTAAAACCTGACTGCTGGTATATTTTATTGTAATCATGATTTGTTGACATTAAAACTTTTCTCATCTTTCAGGTAAACAGCAGTGACTATGTTTGCCAAGCTTGTTCAGATTTGGCTCAAGAATCATCTGTTGATGAAGCACAACAACTTGGCCACCGTAGTGTTTGTCTTCGCTGTGGTCGTTCTCTTGCATCAAGAGTCCGCCACCTACTTAAAACGAGCTTTTTAGATTATAATTGAAGATGAATAAAAGATAACCAGTTATTCAAAAAGTTGTTTTTATTTTAAACATCATCTCCCTGGGGTATCTCCAAATTATTTGAGAGTTTCCTAATGTCCATACAACACAATTAATATAGTAAACAACTGTCTATTTAAAAAAATAGCAATCATATTTAAAAAACCAGCTGTATAGAATAGGTTTTTACCAATTCATTGCATAACCTCACTTTTACAAAACATCCTATAACTCTGCTCTCAGATTGCCAAAATTAGCTGAATTTTCAGTGATGCTTTGTTAATATATAAGCTGTTAATCGACACTAATTTCATGTTTTTAAAACCTTTTTACACCTTGGCCCAAGAATGTATGAAAGCGTTTCGGTCTCCTTTAAACACAAGTGATTTCTACCATCCCGCACTGGGTCCTTTAGGTGAATTCCGGCACATTCGCTCTTAAAAAAGTAGACCTGTGTCTCAGCAGTGGAAACCCTGGTTATAGAAGTTGATGGTGTAATATATCTTAGCTTGGTATCAGATCTATCTTAATACTTCTGACCGACGCCTAGAGGATCGTATTATCCAGTTACTGAGTTGCAGTCAAATAGCCCAATACCAAAACTGTTCAATGTATAAAACAACTACTAGACAGCCTTTATTCCATTCTTAATATAACGCTTTCACCCTGTAAAACTTCTTTATAACTATTCAGTATTTTCAGAGGTGTGCGTGAAAATTAAATATAATTATAATAAAAAATAATTATAATACCCGTTGTTATATTACATACAATTCTTTATACACTCTATTTCTTTTTTTACTACTTTTATTTTAATGCACAGTCACACCGGGCTATCTATTATTAATGTATGAACCCTTATAACTTCAATAAGAGAAATGGAATTCTCTAATTTGATTTTTATTAAAAATGCAGCTCCATTTTCTATATCAAGTTATTTTTATTAAGTAATGACTATCTAGTACAATATTATTAAATTCTACGTTTCTTTGAGTACAAAGAACTGCAGTCCTTTGTTAGAATAAAAATTAAATATAAAAGGATTCCATATTATTGTCCATTTAGAGTAAGCAGACGCTTTGTTATTCACGTTACAATTTAACGTTCAAGCATTTTTCGTAGTTCTCACAGTACTCGCTAACTAAAGGTATAGCAATGTTTCTGTAGCTTTTCGTGTTCGTACGAAAACGATTTATACTGTATACAGAGTACAGAGAAGTGCCACATAGGTCAAGTGCTCGTAAGCGTGTCTTCTGAACATGAGATCTCGGGATCGATGCGAGTCGGGCAAAAAGTGATTTTGGGTTTTTCTAAAAAACATTTTAAATGGTAGGCCGGAGTTTGGAAGATGGCGGTGTGATGCCCCCGTGTCTCGGAAAAAAACGTTAAACTCAAAGAGTATGTAATACACTTTGTTGGTTCCAGCTGTCATTTCGACGTCTTTGTCAGTCGCTACAGGAAATCAGAAACCAAAAATCTGACACATCTATGATGCAGAATGCAGACATATATATTGAGCTTCTAAATTCAAATGATTTGTTGAAATTAAAAGCGTGCTTACTGAAGGCAGTAAGCATACTCTATGCTAAAGGTACCTACGAGTGTACGAGTGTTTTGAAGAAAGCACTGAGTAGTCCAGATTACTCAAACATCGCCCTAAAATAGTACAATGCACAATTTTAAGAACACTGTACGCATATATTTTTGTGTTCTGTGGAAAAGTAAACAAGTATAGATTAAAAACTAAGCTAACATAATATCCCCAGCAAACCAAAGCAAGCACTAAGCAGTTGTAGCAATAAAAAATAAAAAGTTAACCGTTTGCGATCCTATTGATTTGGTCAGCGCTTTGCATTGCTGTATTTAATTCTGGACGTACTTTAGGGTCCCTCATCAAATGCTGTAGGTACCCTGTCATCAGATTGGCATATTCTTTAGCTGATAATGATACAGTTAGCGTGCGTCATCCCATTGCTGGGCAAAGGCTTCTCCCCATCATTTCTATGTGGCTCTATTCATGGCCAAAGTAAACTACTGGTCGTTAGTTTGGTCCAGCTCGTTCCGCCGTCTTCTAAGAGGTCTACCACGATGTGTCAGGGCTCCAAAATATGGTGATTTTAGCCCACAACTCATTGGGAATGCGGCAGACGTGGCCAGCCTAGGCCCACTTCAACTTAGAGGCCTCTTTTTGCGGCCTCCTTAGAGCGCAGTATTTATATTTAATAGATCGATTAAAGTTACTTAAAGTACGTACTACTACAGCTCATTATAACATTAAAACTGTCATGAGTGAAATGTTCATAAATCGTGTCCACGAGTTGGAATCGGCCTCCAGTCTTACCAGAGCTGAGTAACAATATTTTGTACCAAGTAATAGGCATTACTCATTACTCAGTCTGACCTCCAGAAACCAGTTACTGGGCAACACAAATTTCTTAGTGTGTGAGATTTTATAGCGTACTGTAACAACTGTTAAATATCGATATCTACATTAATGTGTGAAGCAATAACTTCGTACACATTTTTAAGAAATAAAGAATAAAATTTATATAGAGTAAGAGTGCAGAAAGCTTAAATATATTTCTATAATAATCCAACATGAAATTGGAATCATTTCCTTTCTTATCACGCATTCTCCTGAATGACACCGGGTATCAAAAAATTGTCGGCGTGTGTACCAAATTAAGTAGACACATTCACTTTTCCTTTTCCTTTGACAGGAAAGCACGTGGGTACTTTAATAGTACATTGTTCACCGAGAGGAGAAAGTGACCGATTACCGTCGAGGGTGTCGTTTGAAGCCCGAGCCGTAGGCGAGGGCTTTAAAACACCCGAGATCGGGAATCGCACTTTCTCTCGAGTGATACATAGTGCTTTATACTACACCTACGAGGAAAATAAATAGTACTTTTCAACATTGAGTACATAAACCATAACGTACTTGGTTTGTATTTTTGCGCTTTTTCACTGAAATAAGCTAGCAAAACAGTTTCAGAAAAAGATGCCGCATTTTTTTCACTTTTCCATTGCAAAAAATCGTCATAAGTTTTATTATATTTTTAATTGATTTCTGTGGTAAAAGATTATCAATCAGTATTTTGCTGTTTCCTTCAACTGCGGCGGAGTTAAAAAATCTTCATCATCACTATCACCACTTATCATTTTGATAGTTTTATTTTACTTTCTATGAAAACTGAATCCTCAAACAACACACAAATTGAAAATGGCGCCAATGGCGTCTGCAATTTTCACATGTTCTTTTTTCAAATTGTTTATCCTGCCGCCGCAGGGTCGCACTGCCAGCCCGACACCATCCAACACACAGCTAGTGGCCAGTGTCATTTTGCGAACTTGGAGATAAAAACTCACTGTAAAAACTTTTTGGTTTTTGATATTTAGGTTACCGGCGCATAGTCTTACCCAAAATTAAAAAGAAAAACCACGTAAGAAATGGATTTTCATACACTTTTCTCTCCCGCTCAGATGCGTTTTCTCCCCGCATATTTGTTCGATATGCAATGGCGTACTTTCTACCGTAAATTTGATAAAGTATCAAGGTACTTTCCAAGCAGGTGTAGTATAAAAATATTTTATTATTATTTTTTCAATTGATACCTAGGTATTTGAAGATGGTTTATTTTTTTAAATTACATTTTACTTCTTCCTCCTAATTTGCTGTGCCCGGCAGGGTCCATATTAATCAATTGTTATTTTTTTTTTGTTATAACACCTATGTAATACATAGTATATTATGGAATAAAATGAAAATTTTATAGAATATTATGAATGATTTATGATTTTTTTTTAAATTGTAATTTAGATAATAATATGCAATTTGACATAGAGTATATTTATGATTATTTTTTGTGCTTATTAATGAATTATGATGTTAGACTTATGTATAATTGTAGATGATTATTTTTTATTTTGATATAATTTTGATTATAATTGGTAATTTGACTCAAAATATTTTTATGGTTATTTTTTATGATTGTTATTTTTTCTGTTTTTAATGTATTTTATATAATTGCAAAGATGTAAAGTTTAGTAATAGTTTATATAAATGTTTAGTTATAGAAATTCAGACATGATGTAAAAATCGTTATTGAATAAATGAATTGAATTGAATTGAATGCATACAAATATCGTAGTAGCGTTACTTTTGTCTGCGTTTCTTATGTCTACAGAACCCGAAGAAATCCCCACATTGACTTGACCATTTATTTTTCAATATACTACAATTTGAATCGTGCAAAACAGTTAGAATACAAATAAGCTGAACAGATTGTGTTTGCATACAACGAAGCTGAATCGTGATATACACTGCCTGTTTTATAGCGTATACCCGTTTGATATTGAATGTGATAGTGGCAATGGAAAACGGTATATTTTTTGATGATTATGCGGAATTTTAAAAAGGATAGATGCTCAATTTGCTTTGCGAATTGGTAAATATCAATGTGTATGTTTATTTGAATAACAATGTTATATTTGCAGAGAGTTGTAATTAAACGTGGTAAATCACAACGAGCGCCATCTTTAGGCAAGATTAATAACAAATACATCGGTAATGAGCGAATCGAATGTAACGTAAATTGTAATACATGTGTATGTATATGGAAAAGACTTAAGTAAATATAACGGGTCTTCCAATAGGCACGTCCGAACTTTGACAGTTAGTAGCGGCCATCTTGATGAAGCTACATCTGTCAAATTGGTTGTCATTTATTCATTCTGTTTCGCCAAATCATAATGGATAGCTATAGCATTCAACAACACGTGCAAATGATAAAATTGTGTTATCAAAATGAGTGTTCTGTTCGGGCAACGCACCGCGCGCTTCGCCCATTAGGAAGGAGGATAGTACTAAGTCTGGAGCATTGCTGTCAATCCGGAGTCTGATCGCAGTCAGGTCTCTGGAACAGAATTGAGTTAGTGAGGTAACAGGTATGTCTTTGGGTGTGTATATACAGGTACGTGGTTTCTCTGCATTAAGTGTGTTTATAGTGATATTACCTCCGGTGTTTCCAAGGCCACATACTTTGTTGTTTCTAATCCACGGCTCTTGTATAAGTGCAATTGTCCATGGATTCATCTCCAGGGCTCTGCGAAGGCTAGCCGTGGCGGTCTGGCTATGCTGGAGATTGGCCTGGATGATCTGGGTGTTTGCTGTGGGTGGTGCTAACGTTGGAGCGGAGTTAGGAGGAGTCGGATCCATTGGATACTTCATCTCCCTCCCCTGTTCCTCGCCAGGTGTCGCTGGGTGAGGATGCGAGCAGCTGCATTGTCCATCCCGGTGACGGGGGTGGCGCTGAGTCGGACTCAGCGTCGGCCATTGCAGCCTTCGCCATTTAAAAATAAAAATAGGGCTGGAGATTTGTCTGATCAGACGAACTATAGACCTATTTCTTTGGCAACTACAGTTGCAAAGGTGTTTGACAGCATTTTGAATACGCAATTAAATAAATACTTAAAATTGCATGACAATCAGTTCGGGTTTAGGCCGGGATTGTCAACAGAAACCGCAATATTGTGTTTAAAGAGTGCTGTCAAATACTATACTGACAGAAAAACTTCTGTGTACGCTTGCTTCCTCGACCTTTCCAAGGCCTTTGACCTTGTGTCATATGACATCTTGTGGCATAAAATGAGATCGTCTAACATTCCTACTGAACTAATTAATGTCTTTAGGTACTGGTACAATAATCAGGTCAACAATGTGAAATGGGCAGGGATATTTTCGGACCCGTATAGGATGGAATGTGGGGTGAGGCAGGGGGGGTTAAGTTCGCCCTCCATTTTTAATTTATACATAAATGGACTGATCGAGGCGCTGAGTGGACACCATATTGGTTGTTACATAGATGGCGTCTGTTTTAATAACATTAGCTACGCGGACGATATGGTGCTGCTGAGCGCCTCGGTCTGTGGACTCAGAAAGCTGATAAGTATCTGTGAGAGCTATGCTAATGATTGCGGGCTGCTATATAATGTTAAAAAGAGTCAGTATATGGTTTTTCAGGGTGGGCGAAGAAAAGTTCTAGATACACCACCAGTAACTCTATATGGCTTACCTTTAGAAAGGGTAAAGGTTTTTAAGTACCTAGGTCATCTAGTTACCCCCACTCTTAAAGACGATACTGACATGGAACGGGAGCGAAGGGCGCTGTCGGTCAGAGCGAACATGGTGATCCGCAGGTTTGCTCGCTGCTCAAGAAATGTTAAGTTAACTCTGTTTAGAGCCTATTGCTCGACGCTGTACACGTGCAGTCTGTGGACAGATTACACGCATACATCGTACAGCGCCCTTCGAGTCCAGTTCAATAATGCGTTTAGGATGTTGTTGGGGCTCCCCCGCTTTTGCAGTAATCGGCGATGTTCGCGGAGGCGCGCGTAGATTGCTTCTACACTATAATGCGCAAGAGAGGCACTTCGCTTGTGCGGCGAGTGCGAGGGAGCGCCAACAGCATGCTGGCCGCGCTCGCGGGTAGGCTGGATTGTGCGTACATCACTCACTGTTGTAGGTTGCACATTACACGCAGTGATGGTACATATTTATAGAGTATTTTTAGTAATGTTAAAAATTGTAATATTTTAATTTGAATTTTAATAATAATTGATTAATTTAATTGTATTTTAATTGTGACTGACATGTATTTGATCATTTGTATGAGTCTTATGTTACTTGAGAATAAAATGATATTGATTGATTGATTTCCTCCTCCAGTATAGTCACATCGGTGTCTGTCTGTGTCTGTTCAGTGGTCTCAGTCTTGTCTGAAGGTAACTTCTTGGGGTAGAAGCGGACGTATATGGACCCAAGCAGGTACGATACGCGCCGCTCCCGCCCCAAGACCTTTTCGGCTTCATCGGTCGGGATCCCCAGGGTCAGATACGTCCCATGGTTATCCCCACCGACAGAAGTCGCCCTGTACAGTGACCACCTACCAATGTCGTACCAAGTGTTCTGACGAATCAGAACGCTCTGGAGCCGCGCTATGTCCCCATTATACCGGGGTACAAACAGAGCGGCTCGGACACGGGTAGGTATATCAGTCTGTCGCATGACTGTTAGTGTCTGGTCGGTGTTCGGGAGTCTTATCTGTGTTACATTCTGTGTCAACCAGGTCAAGGAGTGGTCGTCTTCACACCACATCTGCACAGTACCGTCCGCTACCCGAGGGTATCCGCGGAAGGCCGGGAGTGGTTGGGACGGGTCGCTGTCCATGATGAGCTCCTCAAGTCTGTTCTTAATGTTGTTTGCTTCCTCCGGAGTCAGGTCCCTGGAGGGGGGGGGAAGCAGATTGCTACGGCGAGTCGCGCAGGTATATCCTTCGTGGCCCGCGCGTAGGTCCTCTGCTCCCCTTGAGCAGGCTGGACTCTCACACGCTTCGGGTTTCCCTGAAGTGCGCTCGGCGAAGCCTTGTCGTCCGGGCGATCTCGCTTTGCCGCCCCCGAGCCGCTTGGCCCGGGTTGTGGTTCAGCAGCCCGGACGGTCGGCCTCACGTTTGTGAGGGCTCCAGCCCGTTTCCCCCTGCCTTTCGCCTTCCTCCTTCGGGGCATGTCAGTGTCAGTGTCAGTGTCAATGTCTTGGGTTCGGCTTTCGGTCTCAGCAGACTCCGTCGCTTCCGAAGACCTTACGCGCTGGGTTTCCCCTTCGCGGATTCGGTTTCGGTCGCGTGTTTCCGCGTCCGGCCGCTTTACGCGCTGGGAGGTCCCTTCGCGGATTCACGGCTGATCACGTACTTGCTCTTCAGCGGCCGTTGGCGCAATGCGCTGGCTAGTGCCTTCGCAGACTGAGCGCCACCGGCCACTGGGTCCATCGGAGCTGGCCGCCTTACCTTTGCTCGTGTCGTCGTTTGGGTTATTCTTAAAGCTGTTCCTAACGATACTCTGTTGCCAGGCACTCGTGGTCAGCACAGTCTGTGTTAGTCGTTTTGGCGCTTGAACAGCAGCCGGGGTGTGGTATAAAGGCGCGTGGGTCACAGCCGGTGTGGTAATTTTTGGCGCTGTGGTAGCAGCCGTGGTTGTGGGTAGCGCTGTAATAGCAGCAGGGTTTTGTGGTGCTGTGGTAGCAGCCGAAGAATTTTTTGTAGTTGCTGCAGGAGCAGCACCTATAGGCAGTGAATTGCCCCCCTCCCAGAATACGATGGGGGCTGACCGACTTGTCGGTGTGGGACTCCCCGGCTTGGCCGGGACCCACCTGGGTAGTCTTTGTTCTCTGCTTCATTAGGTTCATTTTTATTTGGTCGGGCTTTTGGGAAAAGAGGTTGCCCCTCCTCTGGATGGTTGGAGAAAAGACGGGAAAAAAGGAAAGGGATGGGAGAGGAAAGGAAAGGTGTGAGGGGGATGTTTTCGACTGCACAGGGCCACACGCATCCGCCACCGTCCCGCAGGCGCGAGCTCACCGCATCACTGGCTAGTCCACTTGAACCAGCCAATATATGCAGCCCGCCCGCACCAGCGAGAGACAGTAGCAGAACCATGCAGACGCGCGCAGCCGAGGAACAGGGAACATAGGAACAGGGTATTAGGTTATCCCTAGGCCTGGGATCTGGCGTAAGGGAAACTTCTCTTGTCCGGAGTCTCGTCTGCCGAGACACTCCGGCAGGGGGGTCGCCCCCCAGGTTGCTAGGTAGCGGTCCCCCAGCCGAAGCTGGGCTATCCGCAACCCGCCCATCCGCTCGGTTGCATGAGAAGAACTGCCCGGCAGTCCGTGCTGTCCCAATACAAGGGTACGTATACCATCGCATTGGGACAACTCAGGTGCCCTGAGCATCACTACATGTTTCAAATAAATAAATAATTTCGATAATATCTCACATACACTTTGTTTTATTTAAATTTAAAGATAGGACACGCTTAATGAAAAACCCTGTATAAAGTTATTAGATATTTTAGTTTGTTGTCGTGTTACCCAGTTACTGGGTTGTCAAATCAACAGTCGTTCCATGTAGAATACTGGTACTCTGTCGCATCTGATTTGACTTGAATCCTACTCCAACAACTTTAAACTGTTACTAATTAGCCAAACCGAGTGACCGATAGTAGATGGACCAAGATCAATACAAACTGGTATCCCATAAATAAATAAAAAATTATAAAAAACCCGACTGTTCAACTGAAATTCATGAAACAAGCACAATATTTTCATTTAAAAAAGTGATAAGCAGGCGGGACCCGTCCCATTTTATTATAATTATTACATGTTCAAATGGGTCATTAGATTTTGTGTTACTTTTTTTATTTTGAGATTTTTAGTTTAAATACTAATTAACAAATTTTCATTCCTTTTATACGATTTCATATTTCTATTTAAGACAAAACTGTTGATAAAATTATAACATTTTCACTTTATAACATTTTCTTAAATATATATTAAGGCTTTGACTTTTTTAACATGTTTTTAATACGATTTGAACGTTCCATCTAATCTATAAAAGATAGTTCAACCAATTTACTCAACAACATTCCAAGTGAACACTAATTTAATATCAAACTAAAACTAGGTATTTATCACTAAATTAAATAACAATACTCGCTCCGAAAGCTAATAAATCAATTCAACATTTCACCTTTTAACAAACATCCAAACTTTCAGTATCGGTCTCGTAGCGGACAAAACAAATAAGGTCCCGGGTCTGATGGCCCTCCGTCCAAAAGGGTTGGGCAGTTATAAGCCCACTAGTTGTAATTAATTTCTAGTTTCAATTGTTAATTTGCTCCATGGGGATACGCGGAGCAAATATCGTAGGAGTGGGTACGGAAACACGGTTTGAAAGGATGGTGAGTAACTACGAATAAAACATATGAATGCGAAAGTTTAGCTGTAAGATGCAAATCAGATTGGAGTAGATCTAGATGAAATTTGGCTCAGAGATAGATAATAGAGAATAGAACAAAGCTACATTTTATTCCGAAGAAATATAAGAGTTTTAAAAACATGGGATCCCACCGTCCGATTTTTTTTTGTACTGTGAATGCAATTTGACAAACATCGAGAACTAGAACAACGGTTTCTAAGCTGTACAGATGGTGCGGAAATTGAACCCGCGACTCGCAGCGCAGCAGATAATCGCGCAAGCACTGCGCAAATCATTTATGAAATTAAAGAAAAAAGTCATGAAATATTTCCGAGAAAAGAAAAAAACTGCCTGTGTTACCAGGAAAAACTACTAGTAAACAACATTTTAATTTAGTTTATACGAAACTACGATGACCGAAATATTTATGAATCCAAAATTAAATGAAATAAAGTCAGTCCATGTAAAATACCGGTGTAGGCAACAAAAGCCTATGCCTGTTCAGTTGTAGGTTGTGGACCACTGAATGTAAAGACAAAACCCTTTTTAAATCACGTGACTCTCTATCTGTCTCTCTGCTTATTTTAATCGAATGTACTGACGTTCGTAACCTCCTCTATCTTCCAGTGAAAGTCCCATTAACATTGGTCCAGCCGTTCCAGAGAATACCCTGGAAAAACAGAAAGTCAGACAGACAAAATTATAAAAAGTTTGGTGTGTTATAGGTAGTATTGAGAAAGACTACTAATTAAAAGCACTTAAGAAAACACTGTTATTTTCAAATCATTGAAAGAAATCAATATCTAGGTGTATTGATATTATAAAGTGTAACAGTTTGTTTCTTTGAACGCGCTAATCTCCAAACGCATTGGGTGGATTTGGATGAAATTCGGTATGGAAGTAACTTGAAGCTTGAGAAAGGTTATAGGCTACTTTTACCCGACTGTGAAAGAAGGAGGGTTATGTTTTTATCATGATATAGTCCCTGGTAGGGAAGCCCGCGTGACTGCTAGTTAATCCTATAAAGGTTAAGATAAAACTGTTTTGTTGGTCTTGTAGACTCGCTTAGTATGAGGTTGACTGTATCCAATTCCAACGTCGCGTCCCAGTCGGTCAGTGTGTTATTTTTAGGGATTTCCTTCTCAGAATCTCTGTAGCAGTCTTTGTGTCCAGTTGAATGAATAAGCTGAATTCCTGTTACATGGCACTTCAATATCTCTGGTATAGTGTGGGTGTACTATAGCACTCCTCTGCCAAACCCTTTGGAAAGAAAATAACAATAAAAGAAGAACAATTACTGAACAGTTTATTCTTCTAGCACCTGCCATGTTATCTCTTCTCCATCCATGGTTGACTGGTAGAGAATGCCTTAGGAATTAAGTTCGAAATAAAGTTTTAAAATGTTGTAAACATTTTGTTGATGTTGTTAACATCGTGATGTGAAAAAATATCTGACATCTTACCGAGCAGTGTGTCCCTGTGTAAATGAGGGCACAGTTATTTGAGTTTCATTTTCTAAGTGTCGTGTTTGTGTTGAAGGGCCAATGGCTACAACTTTGTTCCACGTCACTTATCATACCATATCCTTTTGTTTTGCAAATTAACAGGGTTTCAATGGGACTTTTATTTGTCCGAAACTATCTATGCCCACGAGTTCTTTCGCGTGGGTGATTTTTCCAATTAAATGCCGATCCTGTTTCGGACAGTCTAGTTAAGTATAATATGTATCATGCTAGCGAAGGAGGAGGCTGAACGCGTAAGGGAGAGACAACTCTCTTCCTCACGCCCTCGCCGGCGCCGCGCCGTGGGATTTGCCCCGGGCGTCATGGATCAAAAGCCGATCGCTGGCCCCGCAGACGGGGTCCTGCAGGTGGCGAGCAGAGGTAGTTCACCGTCCGTTAAGGACAAGGCCCGGATCCGCAGCGTGTTGTATTCCACGCGCGCCTGAAATGACAGTCAGCAGTATTGACAGAGCCCAACCATTGCTTGCCAGGGTTGCGGGAATATTCTAATGAGTTACCGCATCACCCGAACCGAATCACGTTTTTTCTGCTAAGTTGTGATTTACCTCGGTGAATAACAAGTACTAAATTATGAGTAAGAATTAAATAAATATGTCAAATATTGAAAGCAGCCCTCGGAGTATCCCATCATCGAGCAGTCCTACGAACAAATCGCAAAAACCTGACCATGCGGCAGAAGGAAGACTCGAAGTAGTGGAAACCAGTGTTATTAGTAACTGGTTGATCTCCATCGAAAAATGCCTCAATGAAGTCTGTGCCATTGCGCAGGAAGGAAAGCTGAACTCTGAACAAAAGCTGAAGATCAATTCCCTATCACGTAAGGTAGGACATAACGTCTCACAAATGGCACTTTACTACCAGGACTTGAAATTGAAGGCCAAAGAACTTCAAAACTCTACTGTTATATTGAGAGAAAAACGTGACCTCACGGATTGCCTCGAAACATTCCAGAAATCAGTTGAAGCTAGCATTCAAGAAAAATGCGTTAAATCGACTACGGCAGAAACAGTGTCGTTCGCTGACATGGTTAAAACCAATAAAAATAGTTACTTGCGCCCAAATACCCTCAGATCTATTGCAATTTATCCAATAGATAAATTAAAATCTAGTGACGACACAAAATGACTAGTCCAAAAGATCATATGCCCGGAACAAATGAAATTGCACGTGAGAGGGTTGCGTAAGACAAGAAACGGTGGCGTTATTATCAGCACGGAAACAAAAGACGACATTGAAAAACTAAGAAAATCAACTCAGCTAAACAGTTCCGGCCTGATAGTGGAAGAGCCCCATAAGAGAAGACCAAGAATTTCAGTTATTGGAGTTCCAATCTCTTTAAGTGACCAAGAAGTCTACGAGTGCATTTATAAGCAATATATAGCTGACAAGCTGCCCAATTTACCCCTTGATTCTTTTATGGCCTCTATTAAATTAAGTCACAAGTCGGGTAAAAAGGAAGGGCCTACGTGCAACTTTATTCTTGAAGTAACAGCAAGTATGAGAAAGGCACTTATAAACCAAAACCGAGTGTACATTAATTGGACATCTTGCCCAGTGAAGGACTATACACTAGTGACCAGGTGCTTCAAATGTCAGCAGTATGGACATGCTGCCAAGACCTGTCGGGAGACTGCTTATACGTGCGGGCATTGCGGAGAACATGGTCATCAGATTAATGAGTGCCCTAAAAACGCTGAGCCATCAGTGTGCGCAACAAGCTTGAGTTTTAAAAAACCAAGCAACCCCTAAACAGGCGATCAAGAATGCCCTGCTAAAAAAATGGCTGAGACAAGATACATCAATTCCATTGATTACAATGACGACACATGAGATCGCCATTCTTATCGCATACGTTCTTTTTAATGTTTTGCATTGTTTACTCATAAGTTTGTTTTTCAACCGACGACCAAAAGAGGAGGTTATCAATTCGACGCATATATATATTTTTTTTTTTTTTATGTATGATCACCGATTACTCGAAGACGGCTGAACCGATTTGCAAAATTCTTTTTTTGTTTGAAAGGGTATACTTTGAAATTGGTCCCATTGTCACCAGGTCAGGATCTGATGATGGGATCCTGGAGAAATCGAGGGAAATCTTCAAATTTTATAGGCACACCTATGGCGTTTTGGGTATTTCTTATAGTATCTTGTGCAGTTGCTCTCAAAAAATACCATTTGGGGAAGTGGAACTGATGATGAAGACCACAGATGGCCGCCGAACCTACTCAATAATAAGTATTTCGTGGATTGCGATTCGATTACTTGAATATGGATGTTAAGCACTTTATGTTCGTCACAATGCATATGGTGATGTAGAGCTGATGGTGAAGTACCAGGAGAACTCCTCAACAATTAACGGCCCAGCATTGGAAAAAGCAATATTTTGTAAAAGGTTATAAGTACATAGTTGACATTTAGGCTCTTTTAAAAATTAAAAATCGACCAACTAAAAAGAGTGAAATAAAAACTTTTTACCAAAAAATTGAACCGACTCCCAAAAACACTGCAAAGTGAAAAATAACTTTAATTTCGGAAGTCGGTGCCAAAAACGAAAATACAAAACTAAAGACACCGACTACCGAAATTAAAGTTATTTTTCACTTTGGAGTGTTTTTGGGAGTCGGTTTAATTTTTTGGTTAAAAGTTTTTTAACTTTACATAATAACATACATAAAAAATTTTTTTGCAAAAAATAGAACCGACTTCCATATCAAAACACTACAAAGCTAAAAATAACTTTAATTTCGAAAGTCGGTGTTATTGGTTTTGGATTTTCCTTTTTTTTTCACACCGCCTTCCGACATTAAAGTTATTTTTAGCTTTGTAGTGTTTTGATATGGAAGTCGGTTCTATTTTTTGCAAAAATATTTTTTTTCACGCTTTTTAGTGGGTTGGTTTGTAATTTATCTAGTTACAAAAGCCATAATGTCAACAACTTATCACCTTTTACAAAATATTGCTTTTCCCCGTGCATAGCCGTTAATTTTTGAGGAGTTCTCCTGGTATTTGACCATCAGCTCTACTTCACCATATGTATTGTGACGAGCATAAAGTGTTTAACATCCGTACTCAAGTAATCGGATCGCAATCCACGAAATACTTATTATTGAGGAGTTTCAGTGGCCATCTGTGGTCTTCATCATTAGTTCAACTTCCCCAAATGGTACTTTTCGGAAGCAACTGCTCAAGGTACTATAAGAAATACCCAAAATGCTATAGGTGTGCCTATAATATTTGAAGAGTTCCCTCGATTTCTCCAGGATCCCATCATCAGATCCTGATTGCGTAACAATGTGACCAACTAGAAAGTATACCCATTCAAACGCAAAAAGAATTTTTCAAATCGGTCCAGCCGTCTCCGAGTTATGAGGTAACATACATAAAAAAAAAAAAAAAAAAGTTCAAGACGAATTGTAAACCTCGTTTTTTTGAAGTCGGTAAAAATATCATAATTATGCATTCTTTAAAATTTGTACTTGGCTGACATGACAGTACAAAGTAGATATGACCTATACCCTATTCATCTGGGCTTGAGAGAAAGTGTAAACAAAGAAAACAAGGTTTCTCAAACTTTTATTTCACTGTTTTTATTTCTATTTAATTCAATGTAAGGTTTTCTATTTGTGTATCTAGCAGCTAGCTATACTGTTCTTATGTTGTATTGTCTGAAAGCCTGACTCCATGATCAAAAACTATGCATTTAGTTTCTGTACTTTATCTTACATCTACGAGCTTCTTTCATTGACTTTATTGACTCGTCCTGCCAAACTTTGTTCATAGTGTGTCCTGTAACAGATTTGATGTTAATTTAGAGTATTAATTACAAAATCTATTCTTTGATTCATAATTATAAAACATTAAGTACTTTAAAATCATTTTATACTTTTTAATGAACTATTATCCAGGTCTCCAGTAATTAAATACAGCATATGTAATAATTGAAGTATATGATTGAAGTCTTAAAATATGTTTAAATTATCCTTCATTGAGCTATGTGATAAGTGTTATGCCTTCACTCCTTAATTTTGTTATGGTGTTTAAATATTTGATACGCCATAACACTATATCATCTCTGTCAATGAGTACACTCTTGCGGCTACATTTCACATATTTAAATTGGAGTTTGATTAATAATTTATAAAATGTAGTTCTTTTAAAACTGGGCAATGTATCATCTGAATTTACAGCCTTATCAATGCTAGGCAGTTCATTGTTAAAGTAAAACGTGTACTTTACGGCGTATTCCACCCAAATCTATATTGGTTAAAGTGTTAATCTTCGATAGTCTCGGTCATGGTGGTGGAGGTGATCTCAGGCAGCCTGTGGTTTTTTTCCTTTATAAACCTGTTTATAGTGGCTCGTGATATTCCCATAATTTCAGCGGCTTTATTGATAATATCGGTTTTGTACGAATACAACGATACGAATCCTTTGGCCACGTTTCTTCTACGTGTTTAAACACATTAATAACAGCCACCGTTTCCGTTGAATGCATTGGAGTTTTCTTTGATCGCTTTTTCTTCGGCGAAGAAAATCTGCAAGCGCTGTTTGGTCCAGGTTCACTCATGTTTTAAGCACGAAAATGTCAATATAACAAAAACAAAACAATCAACAAATAACTTTAAACTGAACAAAATAAGAAACTTAATGAAAACAACAAAAGTAACAACGGAATAGCAAGAATTCAACGAAAATATTTGGAAGCTTATCAACAAGTTGATCGATAGTAAAAGTAAAGATGGCGGATATAACCCGACCGATGACAAAACGTCACATTTTTATGTAAAATGTTCGCAGTACCTGTGGTATATAATTTAGTAGTATTAAAATGCGTTCGAAGTTTAGGAATCAAGTCTGTTTTGGGTGTTTTTACATGTAAACGATTTAATAAATAATTAATCAAAATTAAGAAAATAATTTAAGGCATTTATGATATTCGAATTCAAATAAGTCTGAAAGAATTTCATAAGTTCTACAGACATCATTCTAAAATATCATTTACAGTGTTGTCAGCGTTTTATTCCGTAGTTATTTTTATAAAATATATTCACTTCATCAATCGTGACCTTTAAAATACCCTTTTTATGGTTTGTTTACCTTTTATCTCACGGCTTCCTGAATACGGTATAGTTTTTATGTTATACATTAGACATAATTTTATAATTTTAGCTGTGTGTAGTTCATAAGTTATATACTAAGTATTTGTTTCAGAAATTTTAGATAATATTTATGTCAGCACTAGAGTGATTTACCTGAGATACAGGTTTATGTTAACCTAGTTCAGGTAGAATATATTTATTATATACCTTTAGTTCTAAGGCCCTAATATAAATACTATGTACATCAATTATTTCAATAAATAATTTCATATTTCTATTTCATTTCAAGGTATAGAATGGGTTTTTAGTACAGGTTTTTAGTCATTAGAAGTCTGAGTATATATATATCTACGTCTTACATCTTACATCTCTACTATGAAGTCGAGAGAGAAGTCTGCGGAATGTGCCTTTTTTTTCAGGATGGGAAATCATCCAATGACTGACCCCTTACTGACTAAAACGCATCCGTGTTCCATCATATGCCCTTCGTGTTCCGAGGCCGCGGTAACTCTTTCGAACAATTCCGCAACCCCGGCAGGCAACGGCCCCTTTATGGGCCCCGACAATTTTGCTGACACACATTGAGGCGCGCGTGGAACACGACGCGCCGTCTACACGGGCCTGGTTTCAGTCGGGCGGCCAGCTACCCATTGCTCGCAGCCCACGCCTGCGGTGGCTGGGAATCACCCTGTGACTCCCGATGCCCGGAGCGTCTCCTGCGGCGGCTGGGGCGTGAGGGCTGTGAGACCCGCCTCTCGGGGAATGTGCCTAAATCAACTTTTTTGAAAGCACCAAAAATAATTTCTACAAAACTGAAATATCGAATTTCGGTAGGTAATAGGTATATTCGACTTTACCATACATCACTCAAATTGCCTATCTGGTTGCAGAAAGACATCACTGTTGCTTCAAGTATTTTAGTCTTTGCGTACAAAACCAAATCAGAAAATAAGTAAACTGCCTTTGTTTGAAAACTCTGAAACTACGTTTTTTTAAAATTGCACAAGAAAATAATCGTAGAATACGGTTTCTATCTGAGAAGCACTCTCACTAAATATTACATAGATATTACTGCAGTAGCTTTAGCAATAGAAATCAAAGCAAAACCAGCAAATGCTTACTACAATGTTGTATTTCATTAAGATTATAGTTTCAATAACTTTTCATGGCTATAGGGATGGGACTAATTTTTTCGACACCATACGTATACTTCTAAGAAAAAATAGGAGTTCAATTTGGGAATAAATTGACACATTTTTTTTTAACAACAACTTTTGTTTTATTTATTTGATAACAAAAGTGAAGCATTGAGCTAATTAAAAATTCTTAACGTTTAGAACTAGAAAAAAGGGAGGGCAAATGATTCAGTTATGTATCTGTTATTTTGAGTATGCTATTCTAATCCTCATCTCAGCGAGAATTTCAGCCACGTTGTCAAGTGTTGACGAAGATTAGGTACCTATTTGACTCGTGTCCGTTGACATAATATCATAAATATTTTGCCATTTTTTAAATAAAATAGCTGCTTTACTTGTCTTCGTTACAGGCATTAGTGTGCCAAGCCTCGTCTTGATCCTATAAGATAAGGTATTTGATTGATTGAACTTTGAAGCTTTCATATTTGTTATATCACACTTCTAATCCCGAAAAAAAGCATTTTTAAACTGATCATGCTCATAAATATCAGACAAACCGTTGCAAAGATGAACTAGTTCTAAACAGGACGTATGTAACAGTTACACATAATACTTGAGAACCCGTTCCAAAAATACTAGCGAGCAGTTCCCCCGTAACAATGAATATTTTCATCACAACTTATCATTTGTGTCAATATTGGTTATATAAGTTATAAATAAGTGTGTTTTTTGGTGTACAATAAAGTATATTCTATGTATCTATCTATTGTGATGTTGATTTTATATAATTTATTTCTTACAGATTCTGATTGTTTTTTTTAGACTAATGGGGGCCATGACAATCAAATCTATTGAGTCCGATAACCAAATAATATTGGACTCGCTGCTGCCCCCGACTTCCGTATTTTCGTGCAGCTTTTGAGTTTCTTTTTTTATCGTTTATTTTAATTATTCGCAAGCATCGTATGGAGCTCTCCGTGACCAATTCAATAATGCCATATGAAAACTGTTAGGGTTGCCACGGTTTTGCTGTGTGTAACAGATGTTTCCGGCGATGTGTGTTGATTGTTTTCACACAATAATGAGCAAATGTGCAGCATCGTTGGTGGCTCGGGTCATGGCTAGTCCCAACAGGGTTTTGAAGATGGTTGCGGGCTTATTTATGTGTGGCTTGAACTCTGGTCAACCTCTGAAGCCTTAATTAATTCTAATTAAAACCTCCAAGCAGGGCTTATAAGAAACTTACAAACTAGGCGACTTGGCTTTGGGGTACGGAACTCGACTTAGGGCGTCGCTGGGGGAGGGCAGCTAGGCACAGGCTGAATCAGTTCATATGGTTGCGGGCAAAATAACACGTTCGCTGACAGTACGTCGTTAGGCGGGAAATTAAAATAGTGCGTTATGACAGTACGTCGAGGGACGGGCCACTTATTTTTAAGAGTACGTCGTGGAAAATTCTACTGTCGTAATGTGGTGTCAGGGTAAGTGCTCACTGTCAGCGAACGTGATAAGCTGTCCATATATAAGTTCACTGCTGTCAGCCATAATATCTTTGTATCGTGTTGTTTACTAACCCCTAGTTTTTAAGCTAAATATTTACTTACCCTCCTAGACTACCACTGCTCTACCATTTACAAACAAAATACAGATGTAGACACCAATTTTCTACAAACATATTTGCATCACAAACCATTTTTACAACGCAACATACCCGTGTAATTACGAGAATGCCTTATAACAAAAGCTGATATTACCATTGCACTGTATATAATACTTTAATACCTGCATCTTAATTATTGCGCACTATTATCATAACAACAGAAACTTAATGAATACTATTGTAATAACACGTTCTTTAGTCTTTGTTTGTTTGCCGGGAAACAGGATAAAGCGAGGTCTAATCATATAATAATTATCTTTGTACACAGTCATACGTCATGTCTAAAAGCGTGTTAAAAGGAAAATTACTCTTTAGGCATGAAAAAACTCTTCTATACCGCTGTAAATGGGACAAGTATTAGCGAATTTCATTGTTAAAATGCCAAAATATATGGGACTAGCACTTTACCCGCGGCTTGGATTTCGAAATAATTTATTATAATATGTATATTTCTCTCCACAATATTTACAATACATCATTTAGATTTGTATATTAACAGCTTTATTATTGTGGGAGACTGGTGCCTAAACTAAGCTGTAAGCTTGTATTTCAGGACACCAGGACTCCACCTTTTAACATTAAGTATTGAAAACAGATAGTTGAACCTGAACATATGTATTTATTATCAAAAAATATTTGTATATAGCACTCACAAATAATGCACCTTTCCGGCTGACATTTTTACAACTTTGACAGTCGTTACAAGTAGACAGAAGATGTCCAAGCAGATGGCGATGTGCCATCGTTACATAGTAGATAGACATCCCACCCATTGCTCAAAATGGTTTGGGAATACTTTCATTGTGCGTACAGCTAAGAAGTGGAATTCCCTGCCGGAGTCTGTGTTTCTTGTGTGTGAACTTGTTGTGGTGACTTCCAGATAAGCGTGCTTCATTTTCGACCAGATCATCGCTTACCAACATTTACAGGGGAGATGGCGGCAAACGTAACCCTATAATCAATCAAAATTGGCCAAGTGCGAGTCAGACTCGTCCATGAAGGGTTCCGTAGTAACTATGCCAAAAAACTTTGTTTTTCATAGTGTTTGTATGAATTACAAAGTTATATTTGTGGTTTTATAAAATATGCTGTATCTCAAAAACTGCTGACCCGATCTAGTTCAATTTTGGTTGAAAGTTTACATTAAGATCTACAGCATATATTTTTTTTTTTCACTCAATTATTATAGAAGTAAGAGGGGGGATACAGATTTTACCACTTTGGAAGCGTATATCTTTTACACAATTAATTTTATGAAAAAGTGGTTTCAGAAACCTCAATGTTATTTTAAAGACCTGTATATACACTCTTTTGCAAAAAAAACGGGCACCTAAGGAAATTTACGTTCTAAGGTCGATTTGAGTTAATTAAATGAAATT
Source organism: Tholera decimalis (assembly GCA_943138885.2). NCBI lineage: Eukaryota > Metazoa > Arthropoda > Insecta > Lepidoptera > Noctuidae > Tholera > Tholera decimalis. The sequence goes on from OW964568.2 coordinate 9,169,280, forward strand.
TATTGCTTTGACGTAGTCTGTATACTTATAATCGTGTAAATTAATGCGCGTGAAGTGAATTCGGGCAATTAAAAGAAAAAAAACGACGGATTCTTTAAAACCGATGTACACGCCCAAACAATAAGAAGTGGTCGGCAATAAAGACAAGATTTTTTTTTACTTTTATTTTTTAAATAAAGTTACAAATGTAAAAACCTAATAACGAGTGTGACCTCCTCTTGCCAAAATCACAGCTTGAATCCTTCAGGGCATGCTTTCCACGATGTTTTTAATAACGTTTTGAGGAAGACGTTCCCACTCTTCTGCCATTGCAGATGAGTGGGAACTCTTTTTAGCTCCCTGATGTTTTGTGGAGCAGGTTGCACTGATCTTACCCGTCTATTTAGAACATTCCAGACATGCTAAATTGGATTGAGGTCAGGACTTCGAGCTGGCCAATCTAAACGACAGATCCCAACTTCTTGCATGTACGCTTCCACGTCGCCAGAACGGTGCGGGCGAGCATTGTCGTCCATAAAAATGGAATCTTCCCCAAGTGCAGTCAATGGGGAATATGTAATTAGGACTTCCATTATGTACCAGTGTGCATTTAATGTTCCATTTTCTATGAAAACTAACTCCGTACGCTCCGTCAAATTAATTGCTGCCCAAAATATAACGGAGCCTCCGCCATAAGGAGTGATTTCTTCGAAACACACTTCCACATAGCGTTCGCGTGGTCTTCGCAGCACTCGCCAGCGTCGGCCCTCTCCACACAAAGAGATTCTAGCTTCATCAGAAAACAATACTTTATTCCAGTCCTCCAGAGTCCATGAAGCACAGTTCCGAGCAAACTGAAGTCGAGCAACACGGTGCTCACGGAGTAATTTAGGGCCCCTAGCTGAGCGGTAACTCCTGATATTGGCAGCCAAAAGCCTCCTCCTGACCGTCCACAAGCTAAATTCTACTCCTCTTACTTCTTCAAGGCTCTTCTTCAGGTCCACACTTGACGCTTTACGATTCCGCAACGCCTGACTCACCAAAAAGCGGTCATCTCTTGGTTCTTTGCATCGTTTTCTTCCCGAACCGGGTCTTCTTTTGACCGAACCGGTCTCTTGATACCGTTGTTGTTGTTGCCAATCCTCTGGACAGTTGAACGACTCACATTTAGCCGCTGAGACACGTAAGTTTACGAACAACCTTCTTCAAGTAGGGCTATAATTTTACCGGCCCTTATCGCTTTATCACTCATATCAAAAAGTGGTATTTAATGTAAAAAGAAATATTAAATTGTTTAATTTGCAGAAAATATCCAAAAAGTTTTAAAATATCGTAATCAGTTAAAAATCGTTTCAGCAATTCGCGCCATTAGTAAAGCAATTTTAGAATAATCCACAATAATAATTATTTTTCTTTTATTAATTTCAAATTTTAAATTTGGAACGTAAAGAATCATGCCAGGATGCTTCAAATAACATGCCAATACATCGTCAAATTAATAAAACCTATTTCTTGTTCTTCTTCATTGAAGTAGAGAAGAAAATCTAAAGTGCCCGTTTTTTTGCAAAAGAGTTTAGATATCACACGCACATGCATAGGTTTCATGAAAAAAAAAAATCCGTTTCATTTCCATGTATCATGGGGAGCCACCATTTATTTTAATTTTTTCTTTTAATTTAAACTTTAAAAATACTTGCAATCAAAAAGCGGTTCCCAGAATACATCTACCTACCAAGTTTCACATGTAATGTCGTAATAGTTTCGGAATAAAATGGCTGTGACCTACGGACGGATGGACAGACAGACAGACATGATGAAGCTACTCGTATAAGGGATCTGTTTTTTGCCATTCGGCTACGGAACCCTAAAAAAAGATGTTGAAGCCTACAATAGAATCTAGATTAAAAATACTTAAACTAAACTTTCCAATACATTTTCAAAACGATGACCATTAAACTACTTCCGTGTAGAACCGATCTATACTAAAAGCTCTCGCTCCAGGATATCCTTCGTCAGTCGACCGCGTATCGTAGCAACCTACCATCGTATATACACACATTGATACATTGCTTCTCGTCAAGGTCCATTGCTGGTTGGTAAGACAAATGGTTTCAACACACGCGTGGTTAAACCGACGTGGTATAGGTACCTATATATGGGGGATCGTAATTCTATTGCGAAGGTAATATATTTGATAGATCAAAATTCAATTAAACCGGTGAAACCGATAGTCAATTTGTCAACTACAAATATGAGTTTGTAATCATTAAAATATATTTAGTTATGTTATGAATTTAAGTTTGTTTGATTATGTTTGGCACTTTTGTATAATTTAATAATTTTATTGTTTATTTAGGAAACCCACAATGACACACAACTAAGATGTCAATCGGCGTGGTCTTCTCCTAGACGTAACCTTGTCCGAGCGGGGTTTGGTATTTTTCGAGGTACAAATAAATAAAATGAACCATTTTATTTTTCGAAATTTATATTTGTTGTACATAAAAATACATTTTGATTTGCTTTTAACAAACAGTAAAAAAATAATTTTGTACATAATTTAATCTTATAGTAATACTAGTATTTGCGTGTTGCGCGAGGTGCTTGCACCTCGCGTGCTTGTGGAAAAAAAAAATGGGGTGGAGGTGGGGGGGGGGGGTGCACAATTATTTTGACTAAAGTATTGCCCCTCTAAATGATTCTGAAAAAAAAAAATGTTCCAGGTCTCTTAATTTCCGAGATCCGCCTAAAGGGGGTGGGAAGGGGGGCAAGGTGGGCGACTTTAAAATATGATTTTTACTTTACCGAGCCTCCTCTAAACGAATCAGTAAAAAAATAAAAATAGGCGTCTCGTAGTTTCCGAGATACGATAGGGAGGGGGGAGTAGGGGGGTGAAAAGGGGAGGTTTGGCACTTTTCCGGTAGGTTTGAGAGTTACTTGTTTACGAATCTGTCAAAATATACCCACCTCCCCATCCACCATCTGGGAGAACAATTATGTCAATTAGTGAGTCAGTCAGTGAGTGGTAATCTAGCTTTATATAGTATCCCATAAAAAACAATACTTGTCAAAAAACCAAGTCTCAAGAAATATTTAACGTTTTAAATAAATTGATTGACTCGGCCATCGCATGAAAACACAATATATCTCACAAGTAATACATATATAAATTAAACTGTTTATTGCGATTGCCAAGTCAATCTATTTATTTAAAACGTTAAAGATTTTTAATATTGGTATGGTCACTATAAGATGTCGTTAGGTTAGATAATTACGTAACAACTTAAGACAGAAGGTCCCTTAAGTAGGGACTGAATAAATTAATAACCGACTTGGTATTACATGGATCTCACAACTTTTTACGGTAGAAGAACTGAGTTGCGAGACTTGGTTTTTTGACAAGTATTGTTTTTTTATGGGATCTCATTGCTTTTTGTAGAAATTCCTACTTTTTTCCTTTCCGGTACCTTCTACTTCTTGTATACCAACAACGAATTTTCTTAAAGCCCTCTCTCTGTCTTATGAGCTTTTCTTATTTTTGTAGGTAGCCTTCCTTTTTTTATTTTCCGGTAATACTTCTTGAACTTCAGCTAAATTATTTTTCAAAGCCCGCTCCCTGTCTCTATGGGCTTTTTTCAGAGGCTTTGATACGCACATATGAATACGCACGTACGTCTTTTGCATTAGTTAGTAATAATTAATGCCGCACTCGTCAAACTTTTCGGTTAAAGTTAATCCATAAGTAAGTAATTATGCAATTTCAGGCAATTTAGGCCGTGCGCGCACTGCCTTGCGGTGGCCGCAATTGCGGTTGTTCTACCGCACCGGTAGAATGACCGGGGCCACCGGTGACTCTACCACTCGCATTTATTCCACCGCAGTGCGCGCACTTTTATGACACTCCATACTTCACAGATTTTGCGTTTCCAAAACGCAACGCAGTGCGCGCACGGCCTTACTCTACTTAATACTCCCAATACTCTTAATACTTCTTGCTTTTTTATTCCGTTGACCATTTAACAAGTTACCTTTGAACATAATTATTATATCTAGGTACCTAGATAGGTACCTAGATATAATAATCCGTAACCTGCAGTGTAGATACACTGGAGGACACGGTGGAGCATACGGTCGAGGTGTGCCCTGCATGGGTGGAGCACCGTCGCTACCTCATAGAGGCGATCGGCGGCGGCGACCACTCGCGCCCTGCTCTGGTTTAGACCATGGTGCGAAGCGAGAGGGAATGGGATGCAGTCACCTCCTGCTGCAAAGCAGTCATGCTAGTAAAGGAGGAGGCCGAACGTGTGAGGGAGAGGCAACTCTCTTTCTCGCGCCCCAGCCGCCGGGGGAGACGCCCCGGGCGTCGTGGATCGCGAGTCGATTTTGGGCCACCGTAGGCGCGGGCCTGCAGATGGCCAGTAGGGGTCGCTCACCGTCCGGTAAGGACCAGGCCCGGGTCGGCGGCGCGTTGTGTTCCATGCGCGCCTCAAAAAGCTGTCAATACCAGTGACGGGGCCTCATAGGGCCATTTTCTGTCGGGGTTTGCGGGAAGTTCCATCGAGATACCGCGGCCCCGGAACTTTAGGGCAGCCGAAGGAACAGGGTGGGTTTTTAGTCAGTAAAATTCTGACTCACCCGAGCGGAAGAAGTAATTCGATGATATTTTTCACCAAGAAAAAAAAAGTACCCATCTACATCTATTATTTCATTATATTATACAGGTACACTGATTAATTAACCGCAAATGTAACTTTGTAATCCTATATATTTATATGGGATTACAAAGTTATTTATGCAGTTGATGTATCTAGAAAACTGGACTGAAATTGAAAAATATTATAGTTTTTCCTTGATTCATATACTAAACACTAATTGTATTCTAAATTTGAAGCTTCTATGTCTGCTAGAAGTGCCATAGACTTTTGATGATCGGTCAGTCAGTGAGTGACAAAATTAACAAAATTAAGGAACTTTGACTCGTTATAATTCTTAAACTACTGGTTCAAATTGAATGAAATTTGAAATATACCGTGTTTATACAATGCCTGTTTGGTTACTGAAAATCCATCACGAAGTTATAGGGGGTCGAAAATGGCCTGAATTGCTTCGAGAAAGAATGGTACGGCCATGCCGCTTTTTTGCTCGACTTGGCGGGGGCACTGCCGTGCCCCCAGATAATTATTAAATCTCTTCATTTGATCAGCTATAACGCTCGCCGCTGCAAAGTTATGTCACACTTTCATGCGGCTTTGCGTCGTCTTGGCCAAAGGTTGAGACAAATAAGAAAGAAAATTGTTTTAAATAATGTTAGAAGTAGATTTCATGACATATTATAATCATTTAATATAATCATTTTTTTATTGTACTTTTTGTCGTATTTCACGCAACCCTTCATGACACAACTCAGCTAGTTATGTCGTGAAGGGTTGCGTGAAAAAGCACAATAACTTTTCCTTGTAAAACTTACGACCGCTCCTGAAGATAGCCGATTGCGTTCTAGTTCACTTCGATAAAGGGAAGACCACTTTGGGACCAAGTTCGAGGCGTCATTATAACATGCGGTCCGCCCAGTCCTTACGCAGTTATATACAACGTGTAATTTAAAGGGTACCTATATACATGCCAAGTGCATGGCTTCTTTGGATGATAACAAACGATATGGCAAGGGTTTTGTAATCCTAAGTCTACGTGTGTAGAACTTATTTCAAATTCCAATACACTGTACCAGAGACCAAATTTTTCAAATTAAGAAGAACGAAGAGAATTATCGTGTTATTGGCAAGTGACATGGACAATTATTGACCCTCGTAGTGCTGTGACACGTTTGTTATGATTTGTATTCAAGAAATATATGAAACCAATAATTTGGTATCAATTCTTTGAGTCAGTTATTTTGTGCCGAAACTGTGCATAGAGACTCCATACCAGATGATGTTGTCTTCAGCCCTTTTGGATAGATATGGGGTTTCCGTTACACGTTGTATATGTCAATGTTTATGACATTTGTAATCATTTTATTAATTATAGTTTAATGGCATCTAAATAACTCAAAAGTGACTGACTGACTGGCTGACATAGTGATTTATCAACGCATAGCCGAAACCACTGGACGGATCGGCCGAAATTTGGCATGCAGGTAGATGTTATGACGTAGGCATACGCTACGAAAGGATTTTGCGAAATTCCCACGGAATCGGGATTTACACGGGAAAAATTTCCCACTCGGGCGAAGCCGCTAGCACAAGCTAGTTTGTAATAATTTGTAAGCATGTCATTAATCTAATTATATTATCAATTAATTTGTATGAAATTTGTAAGCTTGTGTTATCATCTTGTAAACCATTTTTGCACGCTGACATTAGAGGCAAAATAAGAGATTCTTTATTAACCCTGTAAGAACTTTCTGTACCTTATTTGAGCAAATAAATAATTTGTGATTTTGAATATTAACTTATCTATAATCTAGGTATATCAGAGCTTAACTAACAACGTTATCCACATGTTCTATATTCGAATTGAAATTATGATCACGAGTACAACATTACTAATATTAATAATACAAATTAGTAAGTCTTACTCTTATAATATCAAAATATAAATTTCTGAAAATATTGATCTTCTGCTTTTAAAAGGTGAATCTTTTGCTATTATTCACACTAATTGTGATGTATAAATTTATTTTTTCTCATAAATAAAATAAAGTTAGTGTACATTCAGAACTTGATTCTTTCCCAAGTTCTTCTTCGTTAAAGGGCTCGATCTATTCGGTATTTTTAAAGTTATGTTTGGTTCAGTAATCTAGTGACGGGCATATCTATATCTATACTTATAATAAATCTGTAGAGAGGTCAATTCTGTACATGAAATATATTTACAAAATAACTATCAGGGGGTGATTAGGGATCGATACTGATGCCAAAAATGCAATCAGTAAAATTTTTGTCTGTCTGTCTGTCTGTCGGTCTGTCTGTCTGTCTGTCTGTCTGTCTGTCTGTCTGTATAACCGTTATAGAAACAAAAACTACTCGACGGATTTTAATGAAACTTGGTACAATTATTTTTCATACTCCTGAGATGGTTATAGTATACTTTTCATCACGCTACAATCAATAGGAGCAGAGCAGTGAAGGGAAATGTTGGGAAAACGGGAGAAGTTACTCCATTTTTTAAGCTTCCGTCGCGTGTGCAACCTTAATGGTTAAAGCTACACAGAAATCATTTATGACGGAAATGTTCTTCCTTAAAATTATATAAAAAATATCCCACGACAGCATATATCTATCTTTTATGGTTGACTCACAATAACACGTGTAACTCCCGATAGCTTAGCAGTTCGAAGCTTTTTGATTATTATTCTGCTCCGAAATTTAAAACCACCACAACTTTGCAATGGAACTCGGCTAAAAGTAACCCAGTTGCAACGAAATATAATCAAGGCTCAAATTTTAATAGGTTGCGGTGCAGGAGAAACCGTCTTTATTCCCAGAATTCCCATAATACCAAATAATTTTCCATTCCAATTTAAAAGAACGCGATTCCCAGTATCAGTGTGTTATGCAATGACAATTAATAAGGCTCAAGGGCAGGGTTTTCGTGTTGCTGGAGTAGATCTCGGTGTCAGTTGTTTCTCGCATGGTCAGTTGTACGTCGTCTTTCCCGGGTTAGCAGTTCTAGAAATCTTTATGTTCACATGCCGGACGGGTCAACTTTCAACATAGTTTACCCGGAAGCTTTGCGCTGAAGTATTGTCATTCTATAGGTACTTAAGCCTCATGTGAACGTGATCTAAACAATATTACCAGTACATTAACTTAATAACACACAAGGAGTTACACACTGACGGAGTCGCGGGCACAGCTATTAACAATAATATTGTGCGGTTCGGTATTGCGATATTTTTCAACAGTATTATAGATTGACATATTATATTTCCCTACTAAATTACGAAAGTTAATCTGTGTGTTACATCAAAATCACTGAACCGTGAGGAAGGACATAGGCAACTTTTTTTACGAAAAACGAAGGAAACGTGGACGAAGTCGCGGGCAACAGCTATCTATGCTAATTTATAAGGCTGAAGAGTTTGTTTGTTTGTTTGAACGCGATAATCTCAGGAGCTACTGGTTCGAATTGAAAAAATATTTTTAATTAAATAGTCAATTTATACAGAAAGGCTATAGGCTATATATCATTACGCTAAGGCCAATAGGAGCGGAGCACCAATGAAGAATGCTTCAAAATCGGGGTTAAATTTAACGTTAGCCCAAAGTAACTATTCCACGCGGACGAAGTCGCGGGCAAAAGCTAGTATAGTAATAATCTTACTGGTAGTTATATTTTCGTGCCGTTTGCCCTAATACTTGCAGCCTTTGCAAAGTTTGATCAAAGAGTATTTAGAACAACAGAACGTAGCAATACCATCAGAAATGACATGAAATGTTGACAGTAACTGAAAAGTTAACATGAAATGGGTAATGTATATTTAAAAAATCAATAAATGTGAAAGTGTGTTTGTCTAATTGTCTGTCCTACTTTTATGTCGAAACGGAGCCATGGATCGATGTGAGTGTGTATATAACATAACCAAGATTTCTCGTGTTAGATGGAATTATCTTTTGAGAACTCACAGACACATTGGATACCAAGATAAGTAATCCTGTGAGTAAAAAAACCATAATCAGATTTTTTCTACGCCTAGGGTAGTTACCCCCGAATAAAAACACCAATACAAGACTAACGAGGCCAATAATTATTTTTCCACTCAACATCTCTCCAATTCGTTATAACACTAACATTATACTTTTACCATTAAACAGAAAAAGCTTCTTAAGACAATAAAATAGAGTTTGATAAATGGAATGACTGATCAGAATGAAAATAGTGCGCGTGGCTCGAAATTCTGCTTACACATGTTACGATGGAACAGAAAAGGCATAGAGTTTTGTTTAAGACACTATTACATAAATAAATTTACATTTTAAGGTAAGTGCTCCACCCCGTAAAAAAGAGAATTGCATGCATTATATTATTTAAAAAATAAATTACTTTATTTAAAAATATTTAAATAATAATACTTATTTGTTTAATAGTCGGTAGAATACATCAATGTCTTCATCGTTTTTTATGTGTCTGTGATTTTCACAGGCCTTTCAGATGGCGAGCAGGGGTAGCTCACCGTCTGGTAAGGACCAGGCCTGGGCCGGCGGCGGCGCGTCTTGTTCCACGCGTGCCTCAAAGAGACGTCAGCTCTAGTGACAAGGCCATTGCCTGCCGGGGTTGCGGGAATATTCTAAGAAAATTAAGATTAGCTGAAGGAACAGGGTGGGTTTTTAGTCAGTAGAAGTCTGACACTCTCTTCCGCTCCACCCAGAGCGGAAGAAGTCATTCGATGATTTTCCCACCCGAAACAAAAAAAGGGGTCGGAAAAATGCAATTTGGTTTTTTCATTAGGGGTTTCCCAGTAGCAGCCCGGAGTTAGCAAGTCGTTGGTGTAATACAATAATAAAAAAGTAACTTAAAATATTATCATGCGAATTCGACTCCATAGCTTTCTAGATCACATCAGCGCAATATGCGTTGGTCCTCCCGAATGTGCGGTCATTAGTCAAAGTCGGTTGAAGTAACTTTTTTTTTTATATTACAGCAAATATTCTACGTTTCCAACTGATGCAGTAATGGCAACTATAAATCGAGTTATTGAAGTTTTTTCACTAACAAAAGTGGTGTTAAGCTTGAGTGTAGTAGTCTACACTAAATTTGTGGGAATGGAGATTTATAGGGTAGTGGGTAAAAGTTATTTTTAAGGATATTTTAACATTACATTGTGATATTTGACTAGATTGTTTGTCTGTTTAAAAATCTCAAAAATGACGGAGTTTTGAATGTTTCAAATGAAATGATAAATAGGCCCAGTGGATGCAGGACGACTCACGAATTGTAAGTGGCGGGTTCACACCCAGGCTGGCATATTATTTTTAGCTTTGTAATTTTCTTAAATTATTAATTTTATATTGGCATCCATTTAATATTCTTGGTTGCCAGAAATAGATCACCTAATAAAATATGGCCGCCAATTGTATATGTGTGTGCTTTTATTACACATAATTATAATGATTTTGGTGAAGAATAAATAACCTTAGAACAGTAATACGTCATTATATTAATATTTCCTGGTACAAAGATTTTGAGCTGGCCTTTAGACTCACGATGCCCAACGCCCGGGCGTCACCCGCAGCGGCTGGGGAAAAAGGAAAAAATTTGACCTCTGAGTTTGTTTCGGTGTTTCTTCTGAGGGTAGTCCTCTAGGAAACTACTCGTGACTACTGTCAAAGCTGTATAAATGACAGCCGGAACCAACCTGCTTTATGTGTTTGAGGCACAGAGGACACACGATTTGTTAAGAGGATCACTCATCCGCGAACCAGCCTCTGCTAGCGTTGCATAACATTGAAAATCGTCCCGTGGGGCTGTTATTATTCTGCCAGGAGCTCCTTAACCCTTAAATTCCTGACCCCTATATTAATAACATAACTACCTACCTGCGGTCATGGTGACACCTACCTAAAAACCATTGTTTTTATAATTATAATATGCGTTGATATAGTAATTAAATAAATAAATAAAAAATATGTCAATGGTTCAAATATATTATTAAAATGAACCAAAACACAACAATTTCTTTGTTAAAATTACAATAACTTATATGCAGACATATTTTGCTTAATTTTAACAGTCATCTTTTGATAATGAGCTCAATTTAAAAAGGAATTAAAAATTACGGCAACTTCCATTTACTTCTCACAATATAACTATGTTAACAGATAAAATCAAATTCAAAAACTCGCCGGGGTCACGGTGACCGCGGGCAGGTACTTAAGGGTTAAGAAGTATCTACGCTACGAACAAAAAATATCCAAGTATGTACCACTCGCTATCTAGTTGGTCTAGCGGTTCAATTATAAGAATTTAGTAGCCCCCCGGGTTTCGCTGACGGCTCGCTAGCAAGTCATAAATTTTGCATTCCGCTATAAGAGATAGGTGGGAAATCTATTATGTCTTCACATTTCATTGCTATAATGAGGTGAGAATTTTTATGTTTTTTTTTTATGAAACTATTTTCAGATGCTTGAGGAAACTGAGTATTTCAGAGAGCTTTTTATGTCAATATAGATATTATTTCCTGTCGCATTCCTGTTTTTGTAGAAGGTCTTTTGGACAAAATTCCCGTTGGCAAGATTGGTGCCTGAATTGCTCATTTTTGAGAACTGTATCAATGAACAATACATAGGTTTAATTACACGTCCTTTAGTTATGCGGGCTACCGGAATTTCTTTTCGTTGGTATTGTTCGTGGAATCACTGGGTTCCGTAGTAGTCCCGAGTTGAGCTACATAGGCTCCTAGCAACATATCTAATTACAAAAGCCTAAATGTCAACTTCTTACCACCTTTTGCAAAATATTTCTTTTCCCGATGCGGGGTCGTTGAAGAGGTCTCCTGGTACTTCACCATTAGCTCCACTTCCTTACCATTTGCATTGTAACGAGCATAAAGTGTTTAACAACTATATTCACGTAATCGAATCGCACCCATGAATAAATTAATATTGAGTAGTTCCGGTAGATATCTGTGGTCTTCATTATTAGGCACTTTATCAAATGGTGCTTTTCAAGAGCAACTGCTGATCTCCGTTACTACACGTAAGAGCGAATACGTACAACTTCGCATAAGTTGTGAAGAATTTTACGCTTCGATGCGCTTCGAATCTGCGCTAGTATAAATTGACCCTAAGGGTAGTCAGCAAAGAGTAAAGTAATATATGGTAGTCAGAAGCCATAAAATCTGATACTAGTATTTCGAATGTTACCCAGCTACTAGTCAGATAGGCAGTCGCTTAATGTAAAACACTAATACTCTGCTCTATCCAGTTAGACTGCAAGTTAAACCCAACAAAGTTGGTAAAAAACTTTTTACCAAAAAATTAAACCGACTCCCAAAAAACACTGCAAAGTGAAAAATAACTTTAATTTCGGTAGTCGGTGTCTTTAGTTTTGTATTTTCGTTTTTGGCACCGACTTCCGAAATTAAAGTTATTTTTCACTTTGCAGTGTTTTTTGGGAGTCGGTTTAATTTTTTGGTAAAAAGTTTTTATTTCACTCTTTTTAGTTGGTCTATTTTTAATTTACCTAGTTACAAGAGCCTAAATATCAACTACTTATAACCTTTTACAAAATATTGCTTTTCCCAATGCTGGGCCGTTAATTGTTGAGGAGTTCTCCTGGTACTTAACCATCAGCTCTACATCACCATATACATTGTGACAAGCATAAAGTGCATAACATCCATATTCAAGTAATCGAATCGCAATCCACTCAATACTTATTATTGAGTAGTTTCGGCGGCCATCTGTGGTCTTCATCATCGGTTCCACTTCCTCAAATGGTACTTTTTGAGAGCAACTGCACAAGGTACTATGATACCCAAAACGTCATAGGTGTGCCTATAATATTTGAAGAGTTCCCTCGATTTCTCTAGGATCCCGTCATCAGATCCTGACTTTTATGTAAATGGGACCAATTTCGAAGTATACCCTTTCAATCAAAAAAAGAATTTTCCAAATCGGTTCAGCCGTCTCCGAGTAATCGGTGATCATACATAAAAAAAATATATATATACGCGTCGAATTGATAACCTCCTCTTTTTGTCGTCGGTTGAAAAGGCATCTACTTGCCTGCGTTCCATACCACGACATAAAGTTCGTTAGTCGTACATGTTTTTTTTTTGTATTTACTAAGTTAATACAAGTACACAAAACTTGAAGCAATTCCGTTTCATACCGTTCTCTAAAATAACAAAAACTGCAATCACCATTACCGTATGGAGAAAAACACCGTTGGTTATCTGTACTATTATACAAATTGTTATCCGCAACTTACGATCAGAAATATTTGGAGTTTAGCTGTAGGATATTTTAGTATATTTCAATTATTACGATTTAGTAGCCTAAGGGGGCTTATATTTAGTTTCTAGAGTCATAGAATTTTTTTTTTCTGGGTAGGAAAATCATCAAATGACTTCCTCCGCTCTGGGTGAAGCGTAAGGAAGTGTCAGACTTCTACTGACTAAAAACCCACCCTGCTCCTTCAGTTGCCTTTGCGTTCCGTGGCCGCGGTATCTCGGTAGAACATTCCCGCAACCCCGTAAGGCAATGGACCTATTTGGCCCCGTCAATGCTGCTGACTGCTCTTTGAGGCGCACGCGAAACACTGTGCGCCGCCGATTCGGTTCTGGTCCTAACTGGACGGTCCAGTAACGGAGATCAGCAGCAGTACTATTGCATAAAAAGTATTACATAAAAGTGTGTAAAATGGTTGACATTGATCTTGCTACGATATTACTTATATCAGAAGTTGAAATAGGCATTCTTATTTTTGCACCAGGTAGGTAAATTAATCTCTCCGAATCCATCGTGACTGTTGGTCAGGCTAATTTCCGACTGATGACGCCTAAGGCTCGCTAGTGATTGCGCGGATTCACAAGAATACGCGCGCATCCATTAGCGTTGGTCACGCGCAGAAGCGCGAATTCCGTCGAATGAGCGCGCGTCTTTTTAAATATCCGAAGTAATGTGTGCATTACGCTGTGGAGATAAGGTTGGATTTACGCTTCGATGCGCTTTGACTCTGCGCTAGTATACATTGACCATCAACGGACCAACGACTTACCATGCTTTCCGAGGCACAAAGGAATGTCTATATGTCAAGATGGTCACCATCTATGGACCGCCTTTGGCAAGCGTTGCTTAACTTTGAATGCATCCGTGCAGCTGTTATTATTTATCCACGAGCTCTTTAGCCTCATCTAGATACTCCTTAGCGTGTGCAAAAAGATAGAACTTGTATGTATGCCATCATATTGAAAGGATTAGCCAATCGAAAGGACTTCCTGCCTCGTCTAGATTATATTTAGAAAAAAATAATTGAGAAGCTGTTATTTAATAACCAATTTGCAAAATAAATAAATCATGAATAATAAGAAAACAAATGTAGTCTTTCAGTTTGCTGGCTACGTATTTAAGCGGAACAATAACATCGCTGATGACTACGTTTTTCGATCTCCTCTGTATATAATTCAGACAATATATTCCCACATTCCCTACGCAGGTACAATCAGAGTCCATTCCGCTTACATCACCTTCCGCCCTTATCTTGCCAATAAACAATACTCGTTATGACCCGGGATGGTCTATAAATATTTATACCGCTGAAACTTTGCGAGATATTTCCGCTATTCTTTTAAAAGAATTGCTGTTACTTTGTATTGTTGTTCTTTGAAAGAAAGGTGTTTGGTTAGTTATGGAGACAGTTCATTATGAATGGGGTGAATTAAGTTAAATAGCATTATTTTTCATTTGTTTTTATTGACTTCTTTGTGGTCTGGAAGCTTGCAAATATGCTTTGTGAACACCGATTGATTTGATGCAAGGTTTATACAATCTTATTAATTTATTAATCATATTATAAATGCGAATGTTTGTGAGGATGGATGGATGGATGTTTGTTACTCTTTCACGAAAAAACTGCTGAACCGATCGGAATTAAATTTGGTAAGTAGTTAGTTGACATCTTAGAATAACACAAAGCCCACTTTTTATCCCGAAATTCCTAAGCGATTGTGGGAAAACTCACCCACATGTACAAAGTCGTGGGCAGAAACTAATCGTTAAATAAATCAGTTTTGAAAATAAATTAGTATTGAAAAACTGTATTTCACATATTCTTTGACCGAAATTCTGAAGGTGGATGTTGCATACATCTACCATCCCACACTTGGCCCGTGGTGGATTACGGCCCATTTCCTATTTAAGAGCCGCCTGGGCCTCTGTACCAGCGGTGATAATGTAATAGGCTGATTTATTACATTTATTTTATTTAGTGCATATAAAACTTAAAAGTAGTTAAACATGGTAAAAAGTAGGCAAAAGTAGTTTTTTATAAAGAAAAAAAAACTTATTCCTTTCCTTAAACACAATATTTCGAGACCGACCTTTTTTCAGCATGCGTTGGTTTTTCACATATCTCCTTACATCATTTCAACCTCACCTTCTTTCAAGCTATATAAATTTAGATAGATAAAACATTTAATTGGTACAATACAAGACACAAAATACAATTTACATAGAACACGTAAAAAGAAGCGAAAAAAAACATACAACTGAAATAAGCATAATGAAAGAAAATGACATTAGAGCATAAAGAAAAACATTTAAAAGAGACGAGTGCGCTGTGTGTCTCGCGAACTATTTACACAACCCATCCGCCGTATATTTAGACTTCCAATTAACAATGAAAATTATTTCTTAACCTTCTATTAATTCCCCGCATTTTCTCTTCAACTAACAAAAACTGAACTTTTAACAAAGAAAACGCTAGGAATCGGTTTTAAATTCCCTTCTCGAAAGGGGAAATGTGGAGCCTCGTATATCACGTCAGCGGCTGCTCCTGATACGGAACAAATAATTTTATAGCACTTCCAGTAAGGAAAGCTGACCATTTTATATCTTGAATACTTACTTTTTAAATTCACTTTGATTACGCAAGATCAATTATTTATTTGAGGAGAGGGAGAAATGGATAAAAGACATCATGGAGTAGTATCCTAGAAATAGAAAAAACCGGTCAAGTGCGTGTCGGGCCACGCGCAGTGTAGGGTTCCGTAGTTTTTATAACAGCCAAGTGCGTGTCGTATTCGCTGACTGATCGTTTCGTACCATGCTCTAACTAAAAGCCAAACATGACTACCTAACCTAACCTAATTTGACTTCCTATACAAATCCTCACCTGATCCGACAATTTTGCACGATTAGTTTTAATTTTTTTTAGAGATTTGTATAAAACTTGTCATAGCCGGTGTTTAGAATTTAAATATGGACACAGAGCTACACTACTCAATCGTCACAAGAAACTAGCACGATACTACTGGCGCTTAGTGCCATCTATCGACATTTCTATAGAGTTGTTCGAAATTTTAGAGTCAAATACAATTGGTCGACTATTACTCGTAAACTTGTAAAGCCCACTTATGTGTGATAGTTTTCCTTTAAATTTCGTTATATATAGGTACTACTGCCGTGACATTTGAATTTCTAACTACAACCGTTTAGTTGATAGAGGGGGTGGACACTTGACTCTAACGAAAATTGGTACTTTAAAGCTTGATAAGTCACGAACGGTTTACTTAATCAAAAAACGGTCTTACCAAACCCCTAATATTTTTGAAAGACCTATCCAACGATATCCCACACTATGGGAAGAACGAAAAAAAAAATATCATCTCACTTTACATGTATGGGAGGTACCCTAAATAATTGTTTTTTTTTTTTTCAAAATTTTATTTTACCACTTTTTCGGCGTCATTAACGTGCATACTCATGCCAAAGTACAACTTTCTAGTACCAATGTTTTTGAGCTAAACCGCGGACAGACGGACAGACAGACGGACATGGCGAAACTATAAGGGTTCCTTGTTGACTACGGAACCCTAAAAAAGGCAAAAGCAACGCTAATTCAAAAGATGGGCAGATGACCTGCCAAGGGGATGGAGAACAGTAGCATACGATAGAGATGAGTGAAAGAGACAACCTGATCTAAAAAGAACATTCAAACGACGTTTATTCCCAACTAGCACAAATGGGCTGCATTAGGGCTTTGGAGCGTATCCAATTATTACTTATGGTAATAGACGTAAGCGCTAGAGCATCTACTACAGACTTAAAGCAGCCGCTTAAGCGCTATTTGGGCGCCATTTTATGCAACCTAAAGTTCCATTTAACCTGCACAACGGTTGCATAAAGGTTCCTTAATATAGCTATAACGATTTATTAACGCTACACTAAAACTCTCGTAGCGCTACTTTTGAATGATTTTGAATTACTTTGAACGAATGAATTGATTATAGTTCTTTATTGTATATCTTCAGTTGACATTATTTGTAATATTTTGGTAAAGTGTTTTCGTCGCCATCATGAAAATAAAACAAAAAGAAGTAAAAGTTTGTATTCTGTATTAGCAAGATATATAAAGATACTTAAAACGCTGTCCAGTTTACTGTAGATATATAAGATAATTTTCGAGTAATTTTAACGCGCTTTTATGATATTTAAAAAATTATCAAAAGATATGTGATATTTTTTATTTGTTATACAGAATAAATTTTGTTTCGTATTTTTACGTGTCGATAACTTACTATTCGCAAGCTGCCAATTGTTTACCGGTACATTTAATGCACATTTAACTGAAAAACCAATGTATATCAACTCAATTTTGCAAGTGAATTATAAGTTTTCTTAAAAAATCATGGCGTCATTGTAATGTAGTCATAACCTGCAGTTTTAGCTCTAATAACTCCCTTTTGAGAATCATAGCGCTAATTTTCACCCTTCTAATGCTTCCAGTGATTTTGTTCCCCTAGTGCAACTCACAGCCACAAAAAGCTCCTATTTTCCTGTTTTTGAAGTTATAAGATCTAGTTACGTACTTATTCGTTTAGCATCCATTTTTATTAAATGTTTTATAATAGATACAAATGCGGCTGTAAAATGGCGAATGGATTGAGCCTGCAAGGAATGACTATTGCTGCTAAATGCCTTAGTTACACTGATGATTTTTTTTTAACTATAGTATGCATAAGAGTTTCTATTATTTCTATAATGAAACTTATAGTAGTATAATAGTGGTTACTATAACTATAACCTATAAAAGTCACAATGGAAACCACTGTGCAGCTGTGAGTGGCAGAATGATCTTCGTAACTCTCATATAAAGGTGTAAATGGTAAATGAGTTCTACCGTGGACTACTGTGAAGGCTAGGGTAGTATTTGATTCAGCTTATAGCACCTTAAGTAACTTTTATAGCTATAGACGTTTACGGATGCAGATATGCAACTTTGAACTGCTATTTTACAGCCCAAAGTAACAAAATAGGCTGCTATTTCCACTAATGTGCTCGTTGGGTTACCATTAACGACGTTGCTGTGTTTTGGTCAGTAAATAAAAGCTATTTAATTACGCTAAATTATTCATGTACGTCAATAATTATCTTGTGGGTAAGTATTAAAATGAAAAGCATGAGGCTAAATAATTACAGCTACATGGGTAGATCTTTAAGGTAAAGCAACCCTTCCTGAGGTCGATTCGTGGATGGGCGACCGTCTTAACATATCAATTCTTCATTGCCCTGGAAATCACGTTAAACTGTTAGTTCCAACTGTCATCTGTACTATCGGCCAAAGATACGCATGCTCACTTAAAAAAATATTTCTGTGGAAGCGCAGCTAGTGACAAACCACATCCCTTCCTGGTTTCGCACAATTAGAGACAATATACATTTTGTGACTACAGGGCGTGTAACATTATATTAATACTTACTATTACGAACACTACTAAAATACGCTTCGTGCATCCTGTTGGTCAAAATACATGCATAGGTGATCGAGTTATGAGCCGTGCTATGCGATTACCTTAAAGGTGAGCATGCGGAAGATTGGTCGATAGTACAGGGACGTCAATCTACCCCAATCTGTCAAATTTTACCAATCGAACATTAACCTTCCACTATTGTGGTAAGGTTGAAAATCTATTAAAGAAATTTGACAGATTGAGGTAGGTTGATGTGCTGGAGACATCTTTTAGTCGTTACTGAGACCAGTCTTGCCAAGAGGTATTCTGTTACCCAGATACTGGGTTGTTGAGGCCAGGCATGCTGCATAGGCAGTCGCAGCCGACCCTAGCATGGCTGGGAAAAGGATAAGCTGAATCCACTGCGACTGTTATCATACTGTTATTATTATCCGTATAATATATATTTTTATAGCATTAACGTAAATATGTATTTTAACTCTATGTATGTACAAAGTATGTTAACTAACAGAGGGCGTTCCCGTTAACCCGCAATAGTATAATCACATCAATTAGACCGCCGCACACGCGGCCCGTCATTCATAAATAAATTGCGACGTTGCCGTCCTTCAAGTACGCGTGTACAGAGTGTTTCTTTTACGTATCAATTTAACATTTTTAGTAATTATTTTAATATTAAAAAAAAACAAACATTTTGTTTTCGAATTGTAATAATTTTTTTTAGCATGTATGGATGCTATACTATTGCGGGTTAACGGGAACGCCCTCTGTTAGTTAACATATTGTATATTTGTCTATTTTATCATTATAATTTAATTTATTAGCTATGTATGTTTTATTTATCGTAATTAGTATTTATGTACACTGTGTCTATCATCTCCTCTTTAACTCTCCTGTCGCAGGTCTGCTGGAAGAAATTTCTTAGGAAATAAGCAGCACCTTTGTGCTCTTTTGTCTGTATTTATATTTTTTCTTTTGTAAGTGTCATGTGTATAAATAAATCATCAATCTTGAGAGCAAGTAATAACAGTCTCACTGGATCTACTAGGTTAATCAATGATTGCCAGGGCACCATCATGTGGTAGGGTGCTCATGCATTACGTATCGAGACACTTCCGTATCTTGTAAGATATGGACGGAGTTGCCATATCGTAGTCAAAAGTTTAAAAGTCTGATACCAGCGTAACGTCGTGTTATCCAGTTATGTCGTACCACTTACTATAAAGGAAAACATCGTAAAGAAACTGGTATAGATAGATAGATAGAATATACTTAATTGTACACCTTAAATAACAATATTTATGTCCCTTTTTTTGGTGAGAAAATAAACTAATAACTCCTCCCGCCGCCGCCGTGAGTTAACCGTAAGGGAGGAGGGAGGGAGGTTTTTTTTTAATATCTAGCAATGTAGCTAGTATTCACATTACTTGCAATGTTGTTAACCCTTCCAAGTAAGTTAAATATGCTTGTGTCTGAAATAGGTTCACGGCAATAGTGTATTGGGTGTGATTCAAACCCGCGATCTCTCGATTACAAGTCCAACGCCTTCATTCATTCATTATGTACCGGATTATTGGGAATATACAAAAAAAAATTAAATCTACATGCTTTAATTCCTCGCAACAACACTTTTTTAAAATGTCTCTGGATAAAGGCATTTGGTACAGAAGCATTCAAAGTCAGCCATCTCATGTTCCCTGGTTCGAGGACACAACATTACATAGAAGTTATGTCAAATTAATATTAAGACTCCGTTCTGGGCACTATCCATCGGCAAACTTTGCATTTCTTATGAAAAAGGCTGATTCTCCCAATTGCACAGTTTACAATCAAATAGAAGACGTGCAACATTTGCTGATGGAGTGTGCTCGGAACGGAGTAGAACGCGAGTTATTTTTTAAGGATTATAAAATAAATAAAATTGATGTCGGAATAATCCAATCAATCTTATCTCTACCATCTTAACCCAACCTGTTCCTTGTATTGCCTATATACGTTCTGTGGCCGCGATATCTGGTATGTCCAAGTACCGAAAGGCAAAAGAAAAATATTACGTTACGTACTATGTCCTGGTACATGAGTGGATGCAAGGGCCTTTCTTAATGAGCCTTCATAGTTGAAAAACGACAATACGAGTACTGCCAACGGGGTTGGTTCATAAAACATGAAGTTGGCACTCGACTGACATGCTTCGGCCAACAGTGCATGCTGCGTTTACACGCACCTAGGAGCAGGGCTAGCGAATGGTACTTTTGGTGGTATTTATATCAGGGTGCAAATTAAAGGACAAGTTTTAATTACGAATAACTGCACATGCATGAACTAATTACGAAAAGAACTAACTGTGATTTCAATATAATTGTGTTTTCTCAACTCTCTCTGTCTTCCTGGTCGTCAGAATCTTCATTAGTGCAGGTCTTGTCTTATAAAATATTCTTTATAGTTCTTTGCGATAGCGCCCGAACGAAGCGGATCGTCCGGTTCTCCTTTTTTGCAGTTTTCTCAAGTATTTATGGTTATTTACCTACACGATACTAAAACAAACATATATCGCCGCCCCCGGAGAACAAAATGACAACTACAAAAATGCAAGTTGCGTTTCATCAGGAAAAATTAAAAGCATGTTTTCTTTGATTGCTCCTTAAATACTGGACGTAGACAGATGATTGTCAGCTTTTAAAGAAGGTTATTTTTTGTTTGTTCTAAATGTTTAAGTGAAATACGCCTAAGTATCAAAATAGCAATATTATTTCAAAAATAAGAAGTTAGTCTAAATTAATCATCATCTAAGTTGTATAACGTCGATTATCATTTTATTCTCCGTACAGCCTGACCAGAGTTAAATATTGTACTCTTCACTTATCATTTTATTCTACGGGTTTTATAGAGCAAGTGATATTGATAATACTGTAATATCGTCTTAGTATCGTAAATATTGTAAAAATGAAACTGAAAAGGACTTTGAATTTGGCTTCCTAATAAAAAAATGATATGGTAAACACATCTTATACAAAGCGACTGGGTGGTTTTGACGAGAATAAAATGATAACTGCATTTATCATTATCTAGTCGAATATTTTTTTACGAGAACATAATTATATAACTATTTGTCATACTAACAAGTGGGAATAAATTTTGATAATATTATATTAACACTTTATTCCCGTAACTTAAGACTTATTTTAAATCTTTGAATACTATTTTAATATTTTGTAACTTCGTAAATACCTGTATAAAAATTAGGAAAAAAATTGTGCGAGTGTATTAGTACCCACAGATCCCGAAAATTATATAACACAACACTAAGATAATGGCTGTTATCATTTTATTCTCCGGGGACGGCGATATTTAAAAGAAATGTATGTCTGTCTTCCCTTTGTCCGGGCTTACCTCTGAAACAATTGAATTGATTTAAATGAGGCTAAAGGATAGAGGAGGTTATAGAGCATGTAGGCTAATTTTTACCCTGAAATTCCCACAAAATCGCAATTAAAAAATAGGAAAAATCTCCCATGCGAACGCAGTCGCGGGTAGGTACAACTAGTATTGAAATTAAAGAAATAACTTTGAATGAACTGTTAAGATGAAATCGTTGTTATTGAAAATGTAAGTCACCACTGATCTTTACTCTTTATTTTGAATCTGATCTTTACTCGGTATCCATATATTTTTATAGCTCCGGAGTCTGTGTTTCCTGATAGTTATAACCTGAGAGTTTTTAAATCTAGAGTAGATAGGTTATTTCAAGGTTAGCGTATGTTATTTTCGAACACAAAATCGCTTACCATCAGGTGAGATGGTGGTAAAAGGCTCGCGTTTGACCACCATCTCACCTGATCTTTTCTATTATCAATAAAAAAGCTAAGAACTTCCATAACGGTGCTGTTATAGCTATCAGGAAACACGGACTTCGGCAGGGAATTCAACTTCTTAACTGTACGTACAATGAAAGTATTCCCAAAACATTTTGTGCATATTTTGTTTTGTTGTTTGTTAGTTATTTTTATATACAAAGAACTTGCAATGTGGGTAGAATAATCTTGTTAACCCCTCCAACAAAGCTTAGTTCACTACACCCACACCAGACGGACCCGGATCGGACCAAAAATCTGGAATATGCTCCAGAACCCACACCAGACTTATTTATGTCAGTGGTTCACGGCAATAGTGTAATGGGTGGAGTTCGAACCCGCAACCTGTCGATCACGTGTCCGACGTCTTAGCCATTGGGCTATTGTCACTTCAAAGTTTGTCTGGTTTGCTTCAATTTTGCTTCAATTTTCATTGATTTCTTGATGTTGTAAGTTTCTATTGTACTTGTCTGTACTTGAATAAATATATTTCTATTCTATAAGCACCAGTGTCACAGGAGCCAGTATCTTCGTCCATTTCTGTTACGAGTTGTCGAGTAGGTGTGTTAAAAAATATTTATTACGGTAGCCCAAAGCTGTAGTCTTGTAGAGCATTTTTCAATACTGTCGAACGAGGCAAAAAGATCAGAGAGTCGCCTCGTCAGATATAAATCAATTGATGTCGGCGACACCCGCCGTCCAACCTATGTTTATTGAACTTTGTTGCGGTCTCTTGAGTTATTTAGTGGTGTTTTTTCTGTGTTACAGTCGGTAAATACACTAGGCTTTTTCCCGTTTCTGGTATTTTTATCTGAAGAATCTTGTTGAAAATATAATTAAATAAATAAATCTAGAACTTGACAATAGTGATAAAACATACATTAAGTATATTTATCGGAGTGCTTAGTCTCATTAAAATTCTTTCAGTAATTAACAACTTTACAGTCGAGACCCATTAAATAATCTAGATTCTAAATGTTTTTACCCAATATGGGTTCCGACAGTAACGTAAGTAAGTACAGTAAAGTTGTTTTCCCCAGAATTTATAATTTGTCTTATTTTATACTAGCTTTTGCCCGCGACTTCGTCCGCGTGGATTAGTTACTTTGGGCTAACGTTAAATTTAACCCCGATTTTGAAGCATTCTTCATTGGCGCTCCGTTCCTATTGGCCTTAGCGTAATGATATATAGCCTATAGCCTTTCTCTATAAATTGACTATTTAATTAAAAAATAATTTTTCAATTCGAACCAGTAGTTCCTGAGATTATCGCGTTCAAACAAACAAACAAACTCTTCAGCCTTATATTATTAGTACAGATAGCTGTTGCCCGCGACTTCGTCCACGTTTCCGTCGCTTTTCGTAAAAAAAAGTAGCCTATGTCCTTCCTCACGGTTCAGTGATTTTGATGTAATAGACAGGTTACTTTCGTAATTTAGTAGGGAAATATAATATGTCAATCTATAATACTGTTGAAAAATATCGCAATACCGAACCGCACTATATTATTTTTAATAGCTGTGCCCGCGACTCCGTCAGCGTGTAACTCCTTGTGTGTTATTAAGTTAATGTATTGGTAATATTGTTCAGATCATGTTCACATGAGGCTTAAGTACCTATAGAACGAAAATACTTCAGAAAGCTTCGAACTGCTAAGCTATCGGGAGTTACACGTGTTATTGTGAGTCAATCATAAAAGATAGATATATGCTGTCGTGGGATATTTTTTATATAATTTTAAGGAGAACATTTCCGTCATATATGATTTCTGTGTAGCTTTAACCATTAAGGTTGCACTCGCGACGGAAGCTTAAAAAATGGAGTAACTTCTCCCGTTTTCCCAACATTTCTCTTCACTGCTCTGCTCCTATTGATTGTAGCGTGATGAAAAGTATACTATAACCAGCTCAGGAGTATGAAAAATAATTGTACCAAGTTTCGTTAAAATCCGTCGAGTAGTTTTTGTTTCTATAACGGTTATACAGACAGACAGACAGACAGACAGACAGACGGACAGACAGACAGACAAAAATATTACTGATTGCATTTTTGGCATCAGTATCGATCCCTTATCACCCCCTGTTAGTTATTTTGTAAATATATTTCATGTACAGAAATGACCTCTCTACAGATTTATTATAATTATAGATTATAGATGTGTATCTTACAATTATTTTATTTATTACATAAGAAACAAGCAGAAAGACAGACGTCTTTCTGCTTGTCTCTTCTCTTTTCTTTTCTTTTCTCTTGTCTTTTCTCTGGAATGACTGAACAGATTTTAATGGCACTTGAAGATATAGGAAATTTATTACTTTTTATCCCGGAATTCACGTAGAATCGGGATTTACGCGGGAAAACTACCACGTGAATAAGTTCGGGGGCACAGCTAGTTATGATATGTATCTAACACTTTCCATCTGTGTTTTGATTAACTAATTTAAAAAAATTAGTTATAGATTTTATTCTGAACCCGCTCGACTATATTTAAAATAAAATATTGGTACGCTCAGTAGTCGCACTTTGCAACCACAGATAACTATCGACACATTAAATACAGTTTTCCGTCGCGCTTCATAGGTATTAATTAGGTGGACACCTCACCCAAACATACAATCTTATAGGAATATTTCCATTGTCCATACAGCTAAGCACTGGAATTCCCTACCTGAATATAGATTCTGAAGACTTGATACTATTGTCAATTCTGGCGCAATAAACTAGTATATCCTGTAGTATTTGACTTACGAAACCAAAAAATATTTAGAGTTCAATCTATACTAATACTATAAAGCGGAAAAGTTTGTTTAGACGCGCTAATTTTCGAAAGTATTGCTTGGATTTGGATTTTTTGTCTGGAAGTAGCTAGCAGCTTGAGAAAGATTAAAGGCGTCTTTTTAAGGAGATTTATCTTTTTATCGTGATAAAGGCCATAGGAGCGAAGTCCCACGCGTCTGCTTGTAAAAAATAAAATTCATATAAGATGGTTCATCACTTCAATAATTTCTTTTTCTATAATTCCAATTTGGAAGTCTTGACTCGGCAACGGGCCAACGGCTATGATGTGACGTCATTAAATTAGAAAAAAAATGTTTTTTGTTCATTGATTTATGTAGCTTTAAAACTTAAAGTATTATTTTAAAACTGATTATAAAGTCTGTGTAAAAACTGGAGAAGTTATTAAGAAAGTATAGTTGGTACTTATATCAAGTGTTCTTTGCAATTTAAAGTAAATTTAAGTTATAGTCGATTAAGAATAAGTATCACTTTTAGCACTTTCTAGGCAGGTGTTTCGCATGTTTATTACTGGGTACTCTAAATCACAAGTTTTTTTATGAGTTCTTGCATTCTCAGCCAGAAGGCGTTGCCGTAGACCTCAAAGAAGATGGCAAGACGAGCTGGACCAAACTAACGACCATTGGTTAACTTTGGCCCAGAATAGACCTACCTGGAAATCATGGGGAGAGGTCTTTGTTCGGCTGTGGGATAATGCAGGCTATTAACCACTGTATGCCTGGTTGCTCTTTACTTGACATAATGACAAAAATAATTAATTATAACTTTACCCAAGACTCAACATTGTTAATATTTATTGGTAATAGGGGTAATGTGAATAAAGGTGAAATATTCCATTTTTATAGGTCTCTGAGCAACCTTAGCTTAGGAAAAATTGTAATGTTTACACTTCCATATAGCAACAGCTTGCCACAGGAAGAAAATGACCTTAGAGCCGGGGCACACGATGCGTTGCGGCGGCGGTGCGGCGCCGGAGCGGTGTCGCTGCCTCGTCTTACATAGAAATATCTGTGGCATGCACACGATGCGCTCCGGCGCCGCACCGGACTTGCAACCACCAAGACGAGGCGGGGAGGGGTGAATGCGTTGCGGCGTCGGAGCGGTACCGCTCAGTTGTTTTGCGTCACAAGGAAGGACACACGCTCGCTCGTTTCAATTGTCTGTCAACAGACTGTCCAACGCTGCTACGGCGCCACTGCGACATAACAACGTTACGGCGCCGCATACATTGCATAATTTGACATATAATACTGATAAATTTCAATTAATTGATATTAACAATCACCTTCATAATACACACATCAAAAGTGTCTAGGGATCAACATATATTTTTGCAATAACTTTTCTCCTGATTGATATTAATTAAAATTTTCTTTAAGGATTCATCAAATAAAGTGTTTTCGTTTGTCACAGTAACGATAAACCAAGTCACCTTTGCATTAATAAAGAAATTTGCCATTTTCCTAATAAAGGGATTTTTGACATTTGAACCACTAACATTAAAGTTCGAAAAAAAGACTGAAATAACAGTTTTCTTTAAAATTTTATTGGGTAACTTAAACAATTAATAATCCGTGTTTCTACCGCGAACACTAACAACACAAGAACATCGGTTTGGCATACTCAAAATGAGTTCATCCAAATCACGCTGTGGAATGGCCGCCCATGTTCGTTGCAACAACAAAAAAGGTCTTCTTGCGACTGGATACCCTCCATATTCGGCAGAGCTCTTCTCTGTAGCATATCCCATGCACGCTCAATCGGGTTCAAGTCTGGCGACTGAGCAGGCCAGAGCAGGACATTGATGTTAGCTGCGGCGAGAGTCTGTCTTACAACTCTTGCGGTGTGCGGTCGTGCATTATCATGCATTAACTGAAATAAGGGACCGATTTGCACTTGTAGAGGAACGATGACGTCAGATACAATCGTCTCAGCATAAATTTGAGCGTTGAGGTTGCCTCTGATCCAAATCAACTCAGTTCTTCCGCTGATCCAAATACCCGCCCATACCATGATGGTTCCACCACTATAAGGAAGGACTTCCTGGCAGGATTTTAATCGCTGTTGGCGTCCAGGGGTTCTCCAGTGTCTTGTATCCGGTCTCATACCAAAACGAGACTCATCAGAAAAGCACACGAAACGCCATTGTTCTTCTGCCCAATTTCTGTGTTCAAGAGCCCATTGATATCGAATCCTACGATTGTGCATTGCTATAGGTGGTACCCGTAGCGGTCTTCGGGAATGAAGGTTCACTTCATGCAAGCGGTTTCTGACTGTTTGGTCGCTAATTAAGTTCCCTGAAGAGTGATGAAGCCTCACGGCTAACATCATGGCGGTTATTGTTGGAGCTCTTCGAGTTAAGATTTGAATGTATCGGTCTTGTCTCCGTGTGGTGCAGCGATACCGTCCTCCATGGCGCTCAGCCACGGTACCAGTGCTTCGGTAACGTGTCCAAAGTCGACTGATAACACTCTGACTTGTATTCAGAGCTAAAGCCACAATACGTTGCCGGGAACCAGCTTCTATCATTCCCACGGCTCTGAGCATTTCTTCCCTGCTTAAATGACGTCGCCGCTCCATAATAACGTTGGTTGTAATCAGTAGTAGGGAAACAGTAGCACTAATAATGTCTTCAATGCGTTGTATGTTTTTATAGGGAAAATATTGACAGCTGATTTTCATCTTTTACTCGAATTTGATTAACAGTTCCTGTTTCAAATTATGAAATGCACCAAAAAGGATCCATATAAATTTATAAAATCATAAATTTATTACAAAGCCACATCTCAATCTCAAGAAATCCGCATAAAAATGCTTGATCCCTAGACACTTTTGATGTGTGTAGTTTCTATTTAACAAAAGATAAATACTATCTTTCAAATTATTGTAGAAGACAGATAGCTGTGTCGTTATCATATTATTTTAGTATTACAGCCAAGAATTTGGCTAAACAAGTTGCTACTATTGAGCAATGCAATATTGACATTCATAATAATTCAACCAATTGCTTGGTTTTAAACAATGAAATTATTGATAATTTAAATTAGAAATAATGACAACAGAGGCAAACTCTAGCAATAATGCAGAGAAAATTATTATTATATTAAATTCAAATAAAATTAATAAATTAGTAAATGGGGTCAACCTGGTGCACCAAAACATTCAAGGATTATTGAACAAGGATTTAGAAGTGGAATTATTTATTAATTGTAATAAGGTTGACATTCCCTGCATTACCGAACATTGGCTAAAAAGTCATGAAATGATGTTTAATTTTAGTAATCACCAGGTTGGTAGTTCATTCAGCAGAAGTAATGCCATTCGTGGTGGCTCCTTAATTTTAGTACATAATGATCTTAAATTTAAAGAACGTAAGGATATTGTGAGGGTGTCTGTTGAGCGAACTATTGAAATAGCCTGTATAGAATTGGAGCAGTTCATTGTATTAAGTGTGTACAGACCCCCCTCAGGATTGTATGACTATTTTGAAAAGGTAATGGATGAAGTGTTACACAAGATTAGTAATTCGAATAAATACATCATCACTTGTGGAGATTTTAATGTCAATTTATTAGAAATCTCTGGCTTAACTACAAAAATTATAAATCTGTTTCGGTCCTACAATCTTGACAATTTATTCTCAAAGCCAACAAGAATCACCCCTACCAGTGCTACATGCCTGGATAATATATATACAGATGTATCAATTAAACACAAAGAGATCATTAATTTACTAGAATCAGATCATAGTGGGCAATTAATTACTTTCCAATGTAAAAATAATAAAGCGGCTAAAAAGGATATCACTGTTAACCCAAAAACTGAAAATTGTTTACAAACTTTCAAAAATAAACTCACACATAGTTTACCAGTTTTGACCATCCTACATGATTCTAATCATTTATATAAGGAATTTTTTAACATGTACTGTAAGCAGTTTAATTCTACTTTTTTACCTAAAACCATTTCTATTAACAATACTGTGTCTTTCGGTGATTGGGCTACCATTGGTATTCACAAAAGTAGAACTCGTCTTTATGAATTGTACAATGAAAGAGCAAAAAACTATCCAAAAAACTGAGTTCTGCCGCATATTCAGTTAGAAAAATCCGAAATTTAACTGATCTAGAGACAGTTCGTTTAGTTTACTTTAGCTATTTTCATAGTGTAATGTCGTACGGTATTCTTTTGTGGGGAAATGCCGCCGATATTCAGACAGTCTTTGTTTTACAAAAAAGGGCTATTCGTTCAATATATAAATTAAGTCCTAGATGCTCCCTCAGAGATAAGTTTAAAGATATTAATATAATGACTGTGCCCTGTCAATATATTTATGAAAATATTTTTTATGCTCATAAAAATAAAATTATGTTTAAAAAGTACAGCGATATCCACAATATAAATACTAGGAATAAGCACACATTTATTGTTCCTTCAACTAGGCTCAAGAAAATTGGGGGCTCATTTAGATGTCAATGTATACGCTTTTACAATAAACTTCCCAGTCATATCCAAGAACTAAGCCTAAATAAATTTAAATCATTTGTGAAGCAGAAACTTTGCTAGAAAGCTTTTTATTCTGTCAAAGACTATCTTGCTGACAAAAATGCTTGGGATTGAGCTGCTCCAATTATATATGTTGTAATTCTGTTGTTTGATTTTTCTTATTACTAATTTTTTTTTTTATTATATTATATTATTTTATTTTAATGATTATTTCGTATATACATTTTAACATGACAATGTTATTTACTTTTTCAAGCTACAATAAAGCATCAAAAAATTCATCCTCAACGCTGTCGGCTGGCAACGTACCTAAGATACTGGCGGCATTGCCTCGTTGTATGGCAATACTTAGCCGTTGACCAAAGAAATAGCCAGCCCTTGGGTCGCGGGAAGCGTCAACGAGCCTTTTCGATATTTCTTTAAAAAGGCTGTGAGCACACGGGCCCCATGGTCCGAGAGTTTCGACCCCAAACGGCTCGAAAATATAGTTATCACCGAGATGACTATATTTACGCCGCTTGATGTTTTCCGCAGCCGCAGCGGGAGCGCC
This sequence comes from Tholera decimalis, assembly GCA_943138885.2. Classification (NCBI taxonomy): domain Eukaryota; kingdom Metazoa; phylum Arthropoda; class Insecta; order Lepidoptera; family Noctuidae; genus Tholera; species Tholera decimalis. Next base: position 9,199,377 of record OW964568.2, read on the forward strand.
AGCACAACATGATGAACTGGGAAGATGGGATGGCGCGACAGTATCGACACAAGTTGCGTCCCACACTAAAGGCCTACCCATCTTCCAAGGAAACAATGACATGCCGTCCGGTCTCTTGCCATCGTCACGCGCCAGTCCAATGGGTTCCAATACGGCTGGAACGCCGACGGTGACAAGGGCTCGTCGGATAATGTCATTTAAGTTGGCATGTCGTGCAAAACGACCCGCACTACGGCTGCAAGAGAGACCATGGTGCCCGAGGCTGTTGACCGCTTCCCCACAATTACAGCGATGAGGGGAACAACAAGGGGCTCCTAGGCGTAGTGAAACAGCGATGCGGAAAGTGGTGTCGTCGAACAAAGTGCCAAGATTTGAGGACGGTAGAGCATGTAACCAAAGACCTGATTCCCACTTTCCCACAGCCAGCAGACGAGCACACTCAGCAGAAGTAGCAGACGTGGTTAGTAAATTTTTCAGAACTACTCTGCAGAGCGGCTCGTCCCACCGCCTCTGGGAAGATGGTATAACAGGTAGGTCAGAATTCGGACAAGCGAGATTCCAGGCATCAATAGCCTCAGTGAAGCACGGCACATTGAAATCAATCAGTGTGGAAGCCAGGATATTCCTGATTAATTTCTCAGTGCTGTGGACCGAGGAAATGAAAGCCGGTAAACTAATACTAGAAATTTTGCGGATTCCGAGCCCTCCCATGCGGATGGGAAGAGAGGCTTGGGCCCAAGCTCGGTCATCCAAAGCCACATTCAGAATTAAGGACAAAGTTCGTCTGTTAATTTGATCCATTTGAACTAAAAGTTGATGGTGCTTCCACAAATGGGAAGCACGAAGAGAGTATGTTAATTTAGGGCCGAAACAGCAGAAACGAATTATAGTGATGGCCGAGTGCATATTGATTTGGAGCAATCTTTCCGAAACGTCATTGAATTTATTAATTTGTTCTGCAATAAAGTCGGGAAAGGAAGTATCAAAGATTGGAGAACCAAGGAGACGGAGAGAACTTTTCTCAATAATTTGAATTCCAGGAGCTATTTCGTTAAATTTAGAGAGAGTCAGTAGTCTGTCAGTGTTATCTGTTAAAAATAATTCACATTTTGAAAGGTTGAGGTCAAGGCCAATAGAATGTAGTTCATTTTTTAAGAAATTTAGGTCTGCTAAAATATTTTCTACATCACCTCCCAAGGTTCCGTCGTCAAGATACCAAACATTGAATTTAGAATTTAGCTTTCGAATTATTGGGTGAATAGCTAAACTGAAAATCACTGGCCCGAGAGGGTCACCTTGTTGACAGCCAACAGCTGATTCTAATAGATTGTCTCGAAACAATAATTTGGATGGATTTCTATAGCATTGCCAAAGGAAACTATAAATTTGGGGTAATTCTTTTTTAGTCTCAGCCAACAAAGTGTCCCTGTTAACTGAATTGAAGGCGTTCTTTATGTCAACCTTCAGAATGGCCTCGCTTTTCCCAGAATTTAGGTATGTCGACAAAGCGTGTACAGCCGCAGCCTCACAGCCCCCTTTGGAACCGTAACCAAGTTGCAGGGGCTGAAATTTTTCCGAAACAGCCTCACCATAAAATTTACAGCAAATCTTGGCTGCCATACGGCGGTAGGTGGTTCCCACGGCAATGGGACGAATGCCGCCATCTTTCTTGCGTAGCGCACATAAATTGGCGCCATACAGAATATCGATGACAGATTCGTTTACCTTGCCGGAGAGCATAAGGTTAACTAGAGCCGTCAGCTCCCTCAAGAGCGACTCACCAGCTATCCCGGCGCCTGAACAAATGAGGTCCTTCAGGTGCTGCGGACTCAGGCCGTCGAGACCGCCAGCGGAGCCGCTCCGGAACGAGCTAACGGCTGTGATTACCTCTCGACCTGAAATGGTGAGGGAGTGAATATCAGGATCAGGAGGGTCGGGAAAAGCAAGATCATACGCTGGGGCAGGGTGTTTGGTCTTCAGAGCTTCGAGAGTCTCTGAAGAACAAGGTGCCACCACATCGCTGCTGAAGAGAATCCTGGCAGCTCCGCTAATATCACCGTCCCCTAACTTCGTTTCTACCAAATGGGATATACCTCGTGAAGAGGTAATTCTAAGAGAGGGAGAATCGAAATCAAAACTTGGAGCCGAAACATTACAATTTTCTTTAATTTGAGCGGTTAAAGTCTTTTTTGTGGCCGGATTCTTTTTTACGTGAAGAACTTTGTAGGGGAAGGTAAGCAGTTGTTCCCAGGCGCTTTGTGAGTTCTCCCGGACAGCTTGGCGAACGCAACTAGCCAGGTGTTGAGCAACTAGAGGTTTGGCGCCGCGGGGAACTCGCTTCAGAACCGGAACGGATTTTTTTAAATTTGAAAGTGTTTTCCAAAAAGGGTCGGAAGTGGTATTAGAAGGTGTGGAAATAGGTATGGAAGCAGAGTCTGAAGGTGCATTTTGCGACTTATGTATTTTCCCAATATGCACATTCAGACCCCGCTTACCTTTGAAAAAGCGTGCCTGGGTACAGAGCGGGCATCTCTCCAGGGTGTTCAGCGATGTTGAAGGTTGACTAGCACCACCAACAACCACATCGCTGTTGCTACTGAACATCAAGAACTAAAATAAATAAAATTTAAGAAACTATATTAAAACTATAATACATTAAAAATAACTTAAAAATTAAATAAACTAAGAAAACTATAGAATATAAAAAAAAAAAAAAAATCTTGCTTGTTTTGCTTTATTGTAGTTTGTATTTTAGTACATAATTTTGTATATTTGTTGTAATTAATTGTCCTTTTTCAAGTAATAGAATATACTTTTAATATTTTTATTTCATCATTTTTAATTTTGTACAATATTTTTTTTTTTAATGAATCAATTTTTTTGTTTGTAGTAGCAAAATCTTTATTGTGAATGTGAGAGCAATGTGGGATAACAACAAATATTATTAATAGATTACCCCACTGTCTGACAGTTTGAGTGCTTTATACAGCCCACCCAAATGTCCTAACTTTGGTATTGTTCGTCAAATCGTTGAAGCTCCTTAAGATATAATTTGAGCTACGCGATATTTGACAAATGCTTGCACTGTTTGGACGGGACTGCTCAAATCTATGTAATTCCGTCCTTTAAAGGTCGCCACAGGCATAAACCTACATGGCTCTCATATGATTTGATTACTACAGATTGTATGGACTTTAAAAGAGACGTTGACCTCTGAGTTTGTTTCAGTGTTTCTTCTCAGGGTAGTCAGTTAGGAAACACTGGCCTCATCTAGTTTACATTTAGAGAAAAAAATGACGCGTAAAAGTGTTATTTATAAACCATTTGCAAAATAAACATCATTATTTTTTTATCAGTGTCAATATCTTGCATTCTCAGTAGAGTGGTTATAAGCACGACTTATGGCATATTATTTTACTTCTACTTCCACGCATGCACATAATTGATCGGCTCTCCTCGTTTTGATGCATCAGAATACTCTGTCCTGGGTTGTCCGTGCTTTCAGATTAGGTCACTCCATATCCTTGGTAGCGGTCGTCCTCCACGTGGCTGGCAGTCTTCCTCTGCCCTTCCTCCTCTCTGGGATATCCAGTGCTTATTTACTGCATGACCATCTCGCCTCATGACATGGCCAATCCATCTCAACTGGCTCTCGGCCATTTTTTCTGCAATGGGAGCTAATTTGAAAGAGCTAAGCATATTGTTACGAGCTGCGGTTTTAAATAACGCCAATTAAACCAAAATTAACACTTTAATTAATTAAACACAAAATAAAAATTTAACACAATTATTCGCACTACAAAACTTGTCACTTAACACTTAAATCGCACTGAAATTCACTTGTAAAGCTTCGATTATATCGCGTATTCGCCTCGTAATAAGACTGACTCTCTGCGTTTTTTTTTTTTTTTAGGTAGGGCCACTCGTAGATCAGCTCAGTAAGGCTGTGCGTCTACTTAACCGGTCTGTCCTGTGGTGACCTCTAATAAAGGCCAGGGCTTACAAACTAAAATATACTTACAAACTAATGACCGCACGCTAAGGGCACTCCCTGCGGAGTACGGGCCTCGGCATAGCGGGGTCATTTTGGGAGGGCAGCAAAGGGACAGGCTGGGTCGTATTTAGGGGAGTATTTATTGCTACTGGCTCAGCATCGCGGGCTGGCTCGTTTGGCAAAGGTCGGGGAGGATTTCCATTGCAAGTACGCGGACGTCGCGATGGGCCTCGTCGGCGAGGCCGGAATACGGAACGCGTTTTGTATTTGTATTTTCTAAGAGTGCTGGTTTCCCTACTGCTCTCTTGTCGGATGGTGGTGGGGTCGTCAGGCTCGTCTAGGACGTTACGCGGGCGACGAACCCGAGAAATCTTGGAGGGTCTGTATCGGGCGGCCGATCAGGGGGTTAGTGTGGGTATCAGCAGAGGTGAAGTAACGCACTGACATGCGTTTCAACACTCGCTTTATGGTTTATGCTCGAACCAGGGCGCGCCCGTGGCCTTTCGGAGAAAACGGTTCTGAATGACTTGCATCCTATGGATCTGATTGGGACTGGCATGAGCAAACACCGGACAGGCGTACGTCATGATAGGACGTATGCATGTCGTGTAGATTCGGATTATACATCTAAGGGAGAGCTTACTGTGTTTATTCAGCAAGGCGTGGAGCCTACCGAGAGCGAAAGCGGCTCGCGAGCGAACCGACTTTATGTGCTCACTGAAATTAAGGAACTGGTCGAGGATCACACCTAAGTATTTGGCTCGCTTCTCCCAAGGGATTGGCTTCCAAACATAGTGATCGGGCGGGGGGCGGAGAAGTGTCTATGTTGGCGAGCCCTGCGAAACAGGACTGCTTGACTTTTGTCGGGATTTACCTCAATCCTCCATTTCCTAAACCAATCGCCTAATGCGTTGGCTGAGGTCTGGAGGGTATGAGCGATGCTATCGGGACTATGTCCCGAGTAATAGATGGCCGTGTCGTCGGCAAATAGGGATAACTCTACTGGGGGCTTTTTGGGGATATCGCTTGTGAATAGCGTGAAGAGTGGGGGAGAGAGCACGGCGCCCTGAGGGACGCCGGCTCTGATAGGGCGTGGTAAGACTGACTCTCTGCGTCCCTTTGCGATCTATTTATACCCCGGTCTATGAGCTCTAGAACGTTCTTGTAAAATCGACTCACTGTTTATACTGCTAAGAATAATCCAGAAGTTACTTGAGATACATAGTACTGCTACTCGCCGCTAGATGGCATTAGTGTCTCGACTAGATATACTTAATACTGCTACTCGTCGCTAGATGGCGTTAGTGTCTCGAACATTCTAGATTTCTGTCGAAGTTTCTCGACGTACTTCACTAAGCGACTGGCGTAACAATATTATGATAAGATAAGATCATTTTAGTTGTTCAATCATGAGTACACATACAAATGAAAAGCATGCAAGTTGTTAAGAAATATTATACACAGGTCGTCATGCGTGCCATATTTATACATTGACATACAAATATTTAAGAAGGTGAGTATATGCAAATTATTATTATTTAAAATTTCGTGTTAAAATTATAAAGCTAATAAAATGATCTAAATAATTAATAAAACAAATAAATTTTATATAATTCAATAATTAAAATATCACAATCACAGTTCACTCACGTAGTTAAAAAAGTAGTGAGAATTAATAGGTAAAAGTTATAATAGTCATAAATTAAAATACTTTTCACATAAAAATCATTAATCGTTCTCTTTTTGAGATTTTTTAACTTTCAATTTAAACTGCATATCCCTTAAAAGCTTCCAACTTTTGGGTAATTTATTATAAATTATTGGAGCCATGCAACACACCTTGCACATGGGAGCTGTTCTAGCTTGTTGTAAGCAAATCTAAGTGTTGTCACGTCTGTTGCGTGGAAACACATCAGCCATGCTTGGAAATAGATTAGGGTTGGACCTCACAAACATTGCATTTTTTTTATACAATGTGTAACAGAATAAACGCAATTCCTGAAAGTAGCTGGTTCAGAATCGGCTTCAGAATCGATTTCCGCCATAAAAAATAGGTGTTAAATTTAGACGGTAAAATATTTCATTTAACTTAAAATGGAAACTCAGTATCATGACAAATTAATACAATCCTTAATTCAAGGAAATGCGCTCGTGTGCGTGTCGGCCGCTAACATTGCATGAGTATATTATGCTTCTGCGTAAGGATATTGTATGACGCATAATTATATATTTTGCGTTTAGTAAGGATAACTATTTTATAAAAAATGTCTAGATTTGGTTTCAATTTATTTAGTTACGGATGTTGTTTTAGACTTATAATTTAATATTCTAATTGGGGTGTCTGTGGTATTACGCTTAATCTGTTACACCTTGTATAAATGGAAGGTAATGTCACAACTTTATATTTTTCAAAATAAGGCCTACAACTCTGAGTAGTTTCTAATTTAAACATGGACCTAATACATTTTATATATGCTTTGAATTCCTATCAGTTGAGTTATCCCAAAAGATTATCCCGTATCGTAGGACAGATTCCACCAACCCATAGTATGCGGTAAGCAACGCATCTACATTAGTTATTGCAGCTAGTGTGTGCAGAGTACAAGCTGAGGAATTTATTTTCTTCGTTATGGTCTCTATATGTGCTTTCCATTTATTTTGTGTCAATAATGAATCCTGAAAATTGTGTTGTGTCAACAGAGTCAATGTTAATATTATTAAATTTTATGTCAGGTTTATTAATTAATATCGGGACTCAAGGATCGTTGTCTGAAGTGCATAGTTTTATTATTATTAAGCCAATTTATTATTGAATTTAGGGATTTATTAATATCATACTCATATTGATTTCTATTTTCACACGGAATCGTCACAACACTATCATCAGCAAATAGGCTTATAGGTAGCTCGGTAGATTCAGGCAAGTCATTAATGTATAATAGACAAAAGGGAGGGCTTAATACACTTCCCTGTGGAACACCATACAATACTTCACATTCTTGGGATAAATGGATTTCTTCTCGTTTCGTAGTCAAATTTATCCTACTAACTTCCGTAATTTGCTTTCTTTCCTGTAAGTATGACTCAAATAATTTTAGAACATTACCTCGAACACCATATGCTTCAAGTTTCTTAAGCATAATGTTGTGATGAACATAGTTGTTCAGAACTACAATTGGCCAGTGCAACGGTAACTGGGGTGTCCTAAACTGTCCACGGTACGTGGAGCTTAACGTTGCTTTCAATAAACAAGGTTACACAATAATCTACAGGCTCCTCGGCCTACGACAACCTATAGCCTCTGAGGCTTTTGTTAATACATTATTACCACTAACCTTCTGTGCTGGGGACGCCAAGCAAGGATCCTTTTGATCGCGTCCGTGTGGTAGGTATGTAATATGAGATGAGTAATTGAAAAGTGCGATGCAAGTTACGTGTTCTAGAACGTTCACAAGGCGCCAGTCTCCAGATGGCGCGGTTCCAACAGCATACGGCCTTAACTCGTTTCCACCAAGTGCGCGTGCCACGCGGTGACGCAATAAGTCGATATGTTCCAAAAATATCCCGGGGTTTTCACTCAAATGGAGATTACACTTCAACCAATAGATAATTCGCGACCCAATTATCGGTTTCAACAGGCGATTTCACAAGATATCTTAATTACAATTACAATTACAAGAAGGTCCCGACGACCGGCATTTTTTCCAAGCAAAGTCTATCTGTCAAAGTCAAGTAATGTCAAGATCAAATTTCCTTATGTCAAAAGGGTGCGTTCGGAAACATTTGGTACTAAACATCTACCCCCCCCCGGACGGGCCTACCCGTCCGCTAATCAATTGGAAGTCTTGACAAGGTTGCAAATTTAACACAGCTTCAATGCGGCCAAATACCGTAGCTAGTTACTCAAAGGTGAGAACGGTGTCTCCCAACAATCTCCGCCAGCGTCCCTTTGCCGCTTTCACCGCGGCCCCAAAAATACCCCCCAATGGGGGCAGGCTGGCGGGTCAAACAACCAAGTGACCCCTCGGCGAGCCAAACTATTACCAATGTCAACCTGGCTCTCATTAGGAAGGCGTGTACCTCCTTCAAATAGTTACTTGTACCCTTGTAATTCGTACCGCAATCAGACCTAATCAAAGAAGGTAACCCACGGCGAGACTCAAATCTTTCCAAAGTCGCCTCAAAGGCCTCTGTCGCGAGGAAGGTTACCAGCTCCAAATGTACTGCCTTGGTTGACAGGCAGACAAACACACAAATAAGCCTTAACAATCTTACTATTACGAAGGGTGGACGTCTTCAACAAAAGGGGACCAACAAGTCCGTTACGACGCCAGCAAAGGGCCTCGCCTCATTGACGCGATCAGCCGACAAAATCCAAAATTCTCGCTGCAGAATGGCCAACAGCGCATTGCAACCGGCATGCGAGTTCTTAGTGTGACGATCAGTCACCAACAATTGAACCAAGTGGCCCTCCTCGGGCAACAAAAGGGGGTGACGGGCCCCAAGGAAGGCTAGAGAGCCTCAACTGTCCTCCAACACGGTTTCCCGAAGTGGCTCGTCCCAACCAAGTTCAGTTACAACAAGGGCAGGAGCACCAATTTCAGGGTAAGGACAACTCACAAGGGTGACCTCAAACCAGGTCCTTCCCTCAACAGTGGTGTCAGCCGGTTTGCCAATTCCCCAAATCTTGCCTGAAAGGTCGTTCACCTTCAGGCCAACCTGTCCCGCTAACCAAGACGACAAAAGGCAACCCTGGGCTCCCGTGTCCAAAATGGCACGGATCACAATCGAGCCACCCGAGGGTCCCCAGACCTTGACCGAGGCCGTTGGCAACAAAACCGTCTTGATCGGGGGGGTCCTTTAGCGGGGCAGGCGTCAATCTCTTAGTGATGCCTGGGCGGCGACCGATCGCCGCATCCAGACTGCCTTCGTTCACGACGAGGCCAACAATCAAAATATTTGTCTGCGCGGTGTCCCGAGCCGCTCGCCATCACTGGAGGGGCATATCCCATCGAATGCCCGAATGGCGGAGGGCGCGACTCCAACCGGGGACGTTCCGCCAAAGGAGGGGAAAGGCAGCGGCGCCGACCCGGCCACTGCTGCCTAGCAGCCAATGCGCGTTCTCCCTGACGAGGGAAGACCAAATGGCGCTCGTGGGGCTCCCGTTCAACTTGCGCGGGGGGTGGAGTGCGGCGTACAGAATCGCGGGTCTCAGCCCGGCGCTCGTCTCCGGGGTACCCCCCCTTGCGCGAACCCCCCTCAGAAGCTGGTCTGCTGGAGCGGTTCGCGTTGGCGCACAAAATCTCCAAGTGGGACCCTTCACAAATTCTACACGGGCGGGGGTCGGGGCAGTCCCGATGAAAGTGGGCCCCCAAGCATGAGAAGCACAAACGGCGTGCGTTGACAATACGGCGGCGGGCACTTACGTGCAAATTCAAAAAGTCCTGGCAACGCGCCATGGCATGCCCCGTTGCCTTACAAAGTCACAATGATGAGGACTCCGGGCACCAGCAAAACGGGGGGCGGGGCGAACATCAACAGGCCCCCTAGCCCGAGGACTCCGGGCGCCAGCAAAACTGGGGGCGGGGCGATCATCAACAGGCCCCCTAGCCCGAGGACTCCGGGCACCAGCAAAACGGGAGGCGGGGGGAACATCAACAGGCCCCCTAGCCCGAGGACTCCGGGCGCCAGCAAAACGAGGGGCGGGGCGATCATCAACAGGCCCCCTAGCCCGAGGACTCCGGGCGCCAGCAAAACGGGGGGCGGGGGGAACATCAACAGGCCCCCGAGCCCTAGTCCGTCCCTGGTCTCTGGGCTGAGAAGGTAGTGGGGGCGACCCCGTAGCGCCACGAGTGTTATCCGCAAACCGACACTCGTCTTCCAAAAATTTGAGGAGGTCGTCAAAGGGGGGAAGATGGGTGGCACTATCCCCACCATACTTCTGCTCAAAACGTGACCTCAACTCCGCGGTGAGCAACTGCAGCACTATGTGCACCAACAAGTAGGACCAATGTTCCACCGGTAACTCCAAGCGTCTCAAGGCGTTGGTCGCTGAGACCAACGGGTTCAGCAAGTCAGTGCGCAACGTCGACGTGCTGACAATAGCCGGTAGTCCCAAAATTTGGTCGATGTGCACATCAGCCAGGCAGCGCTTGTTCTGATACCGTCGGGAGAGAAGCTCCAGAGCGGTCGGATAGGAGGAATCCGTCACCGGCAAGTGCTGCACCAAGGCTCTGGCTTCGCCCTCCAGGACAGACAATAAATAGGCCAGCTTCTGGGCAGGTCCGAGGTCCGAGCGTGCATCGACAAGACTCTCAAAGAGATTTAGGAAGCCCAGCCAGTGGTCCAAGCGACCGTCAAAATGTGGCAGCTCCAGGGTGGGCAGCCTACTCAATAGTCCAGGGCCTGCAACAACGGGGGTCTGCGGCTTGGCCGCATCAGGCACCCGACTCTTCAAAATTTCCCACGCTCGTAGACATATGACATCCCCCAGGTGGACAATCTGGTCATAGTCACCCAAAATCTTATCGCGGGCCGCCTGATCCATCACCCCCAAATCCACGTCCATGATGTACTCGTTGAAGCGTGTGAGCGCAGCATCAGCTGACTTGATCCTCTCAATCACTTGCCCGTACCGAGCAAGGGTGAGCTCTTCCAATTCTACACGCTCAACCGTTGCAGCTGCCGATGTGAACCATCTCAACTGTGAGGTCAATCCGGCAGCAGCCTCCCTGACTGACCTTAATGAGGCCATTGCAACAATCAAATATTAATACAACAGGCTAAATTTAACTAAACAAACAACAATGACTTGTTAGCCGACCAAATAATTTCACCAAAATAACAACTTAAATTCAATTATTTCAAGTCCAAATCCGACCCTGTACTTATTCCAAGTATGAATCTAGCTTGGTACAGATGGCTAGTTACAAAATAAATAACAATTCAATGTATATATTGTGCAGGATCACACCAATAAACATCAATAAGCACAACAATTGTCTGTATAATATTGAGCCGGAGAATCTCTATCAACACAGTCCAATAAGTTCCACAAATGCAATAACCAATACACACAATTCAAGTCCTATTATGTTAGACTATGTGTAATTATTATTTAGATAACCTTTTAAATTCAGATCAATGACATTCAATTATTAATTGCCACAAATACCAAACAACTTTTACAACAATATACCAACTTATGTACCAAATACAACCAATTCCTAAATTCACAAATAAATCTTACCTGTCAATGCAATAAAAGGCGCTACAGTACAAATTACAAATACAACTTTAATTGATTCAACTTCAATTAGATAGCCCGGATGACATGGTAATATATTCAAAACTTATTAAGTTATAAGTTGTGTTAAGTAATTAAACTCAAGTTTTAAGTTTTCAACAATATTCAAAACTTCCAATTAAACCAGTGGATCTTATATTATAAGAGCCACGCCTACTACCAGAATGAATCAGTGGATCTTATAAGAGCCACGCCTGCTACCACTTTTGGTAGCAGGCGTGGCTCTTATAAGATCCACTGATAGGCTATAGGTTGTCGTAGGCCGAGGAGCCTGTAGATTATTGTGTAACCTTGTTTATTGAAACCACGCTCTGCTACCACTTTGTTCAGAACTACAATTGGCCAGTGCAACGGTAACTGGGGTATCCTAAACTGTCCACGGTACGTGGAGCTTAACGTTGCTTTCAATAAACAAGGTTACACAATAATCTACAGGCTCCTCGGCCTACGACAACCTATAGCCTCTGAGGCTTTTGTTAATACATTATTACCACTGACCTTCTGTGCTGGGGACGCCAAGCAAGGATCCTTTTGATCGCGTCCGTGTGGTAGGTATGTAATATGAGATGAGTAATTGAAAAGTGTGATGCAAGTTACGTGTTCTAGAACGTTCACAAGGCGCCAGTCTCCAGATGGCGCGGTTCCAACAGCATACGGCCTTAACTCGTTTCCACCAAGTGCGCGTGCCACGCGGTGACGCAATAAGGCGATATGTTCCAAAAATATCCCGGGGTTTTCACTCAAATGGAGATTACACTTCAACCAATAGATAATTCGCGACCCAATTATCGGTTTCAACAGGCGATTTCACAAGATATCTTAATTACAATTACAATTACAAGAAGGTCCCGACGACCGGTTTTTTTTCCAAGCAAAGTCTATCTGTCAAAGTCAAGTAATGTCAAGATCAAATTTCCTTATGTCAAAAGGGTGCGTTCGGAAACATTTGGTACTAAACAATAGTCGAAAGCCTGGGTCATATCACAGAATACAGCTCAAACGGGGATGTTATGATCCATATTCATCATATTTATGCTGTTATAAAAAAATCGAAAATTGCCATGTTTATCGCCTTTTTTCTCTAAAACCTTTTTTTTTTCATTGCAAATAATATTATTATTATTTTCTACATAAGAGTTAAATTCGCTATACGTATATTTTTCAAATATTTTAGAAATATTCCTTGTTTTCCTTTCTAAACAGTGTCTTTACTACTGATTTTTTTAACGCATCTAAGAATGTACCGGCGGTATTATCAAATTAATTATGTAACTTAGGGAAGGACTTATCTTATAAACTACTGCTTTAAGAATTCTCGTGCATATTCCATCATATCCAACACTATTGGTATTTCTAAGGTTTTTATAATGTTTAATACGTCATTGGTGTACTCGGGGCCATAAACATAGAATATTTTTTGTTCAATATATGTTGAGTTCCTGTAGATCCCGCATTTTTATGGGTTCAGTTTTATCAATGAAATAATTATTAAATAGATCTACTATGAGGTTTGGCTCCATGAAGGTTTTATTATTTACCTTAATTTGATCTATGAATGGTTTTGGTAAATTTAATTTATTTCGATTAATGATTTGCCAAATAGTTTTGGACTTATTCTTCGAAGTTTTTACTTTAAAGCTATTTTGGGCGCGCTCTGTCAATTTGATATTTTTTATCAAAACTTTTAAGTCGCGTTTTATTTGTTGGGGTAGGTTTTAACCTACATTGCCATAGAAATTGTCAGTTTGTTTTTGCTGCAAATCTTAATACCGTGTGAAATCCAATTTTGCTTTTTTAAATCTTTGCAGTTATATTTATATAGAGAAAGCATAAGCCATAAAATAATCTAAATAATAAAATAATTATAGGCAGCATTAGGGTCATTTGTTTCATATAGTACTGAAAACGTTAGACTGCTTAAATGTTCTTTGAACTTAATTAGATTATCTTTACAATAATCCCGTCTTATAGTATCAATAGCACATTTTTTTTTATCGGAATCCTAAGCAGTTGCGCTGTGTGGTCTGATAATAAGAATTCAAATCCTACAGTCTTGCTTGGTTTATTGAAGTTATGCGCAAAGTTGTCTATATATTAATTTATGTCATTTCTATCATCACCACTGCTCCCAAAATGGTGAAGTAAAACGATGTGATGAAACCAAGGAGCCGGAAATCCGAGAACTTGCGACGTCTATCAACTCGCACTTCGGGTCCATGTGATGGATAACAATTCATTCCCTGTCACAGAGTATAAGTCTGTGTCTCAGCAATGGGAACATTAGACTATGTTTATGTATGTTTTGAGAACTAGGACAATACAACAATCATAAAATTAGGTAACTTATTTATTTATTCATTTGGGAAAACAAACAGTTACACAAATGTGATTGCAATTATAAGTGATAACAAAAGTATTGATATATGTGTAGCTCACGACATTATCCACATATTATTCACTAAAGCGAAAGCGAGTGAATCCACAAACTTAAAAAAAAAAAGTAAACGTTAATATATAAATTAAGAGAAAAAAAAGAGAATACATTTCTATTTAACTATTTTCGTGTTTACAACAAATTATCAAGGCTATGTACAATGACAACAGTTTGTTGTCAAATACTTATTTAGATTTCGTATGACGGCACAGCACAGGTAACCTTTTATTTTCGGTGGGAAAATCATCTAATTACTCCCCCCGCTCTGGGTGGATCAGAAGGGAGTGTCAGACTTCTACTGTCTTAAAAACCCACCCTGTGTTTTCAACTGTCCTTACGTTCCGGGGCCACGGTATCTCGTTAAAACATTCCCGCAACCCCGTCGCGCTGATAATCTATAGACTTACATTTTAGAGAAGCTAATAAATATTTTTTTAATTGTTGATAGGCTCGCGTTTGACCACCATCTTACCAGATGGTAAGCAATGATGTGGTCGAAGATGAAGCACGCTTATTTAGAAGTTCTTAGTCGATCAGAACTTAAAACGGGATATTCACCATGTGAATTTATGAGGTATTCCTCGAAGCGCTACCATTTTGAAGCGCACCTAATGAAGCGCTCCTTTTTTATTCCTCGGAGCGCTCCTTTTCCGATAATATGGTATCCGATAATATATATGGGAGCGCTACTAAAAGGAGCGCTCCAAGGAATAAAAAAGGAGCGCTTCATTAGGTGCGCTTCAAAATGGTAGCGCTTCGAGGAATACCTCGAATTTATTGTTTCGAGTTTCCGATATTCATGTTTCTTGTGATCAAGCGCTTGCAATAGTGCACAGTACCGAAATATCGGATACTCAAAACAATAAATACACGTGGAAAATATCCCGTTATAAGTTCAAAGACACTTTTAGTGACCATGTTCTTAATTTTGTTTTTTGATATGGTTCAACACGGTAAATTTTTTGTTCTAATCGAGAAAGTCATCACAACCAACAGTTTTGCTCGCGTGAACATTTTTTTAGCGGCATTCATGACTAAACTGCTACTTGAGCGGTTATTTAAATATGCAAATGCTTGTTCTTTGGTCGCAAAGGAATTGTTAAATAGGTCTTAAAGTGTACCGAGTTTTTTTACTTCGGTCGAGGACGGAGTTTTTATTGCTCAATTTTCTTCACGAATTGTATGATGTTGACAAAGGTCTATATTGTATCAAACTTTTACTAATAGTGCCTGTATTTTTTCACTAAATAATTGCTGAGCTAATGTAATGAGTTTTATTATTGAGCGAACAAAAAAGAATTATGTCTACGTAATCGCCAACTCGCTTTCATACTTAATATCACATCGATTCGTTACTCCGATTTGATATGAAGGACGGGCGAACAAACAGACACACTTTTAAATCTATACATACATATCAAGAAAATTTAAGTGTCTGTTTTTTCAAAATAACTCTCAGGTGTGTATTGTTGTTTACATGATACCGAAAAATAAAAATAAAACTTTACTGAAATATTTGTCAGTCCGTCTGCTTTTCTGTTTTCTAGACAACGGAACGGCTGAACTATTAATAGCACTTATACTGAAAGATAGATAAGTTGCTACGGCAACATACCGGCTACTTTTTATACCATGCTGGAATTTACAAGGGATTGGCCAAATGCATGCGAGATAAACCGCGTAGGTAATATTGAATTCCGTGCGTACGATATCGCGGGATATCACAACTACTCGTAGTATACTTATATATACTAGTACTCACGCGGGGCTTCGCTCCCGTGGATTCTATCACGGTAAAAACATTACTCTCCTTTTTTGCAGTCGCGTAAAAAGTAGCCTATAACCTTCCTCAAGCTTCAAGCTACTTCCATACCAAATTACATTCAAATCCACCTAGTACTTTCGAAGATTAGCGCGTTCAAGCAAACAAACAAACAAACTTTTCCGCTTTATAATATTAGTATAGATCAGGATGGCAGTGTATTTCAAGACCTATTTTAATCAAGAGTCAAGAAGCCTATAACTTATGAGTTAAACTATCATTTTTGTAAACACAAAACATGAAAACCACACACAGATTTGTTCAAGATAAAGACAAATTTCGCCAATATAGCCCGTGGTCCATGACAAATGTCAGGCACGAATGGCAACGAATGGCTTGCAGGCTGGCGTGGCGAGGTGGTCTCAGACGGGGAGAGTAATCGCTTTCTACGTTGACTTGCATAAGGATAGAACGTGTTTGAGGAATCGTTGGTGCCTTCATTTAGAAGATGTTTGTTGTATCAAATTACCTTTTTGCGAACTACCTAACATTTTGATATTTTTGTTGATTTGGAACCATGAATTGTTTACTTATTTACACTTTTTTTTTTTTAACTTGGCAAAATTATGAAATAAGTCCTCCCACCCCGGGCAGGGCAGGAGGGACTGTCAGACTTTTACTGACTAAAATCCACGGTGTTCCTTCAATAACCCTTTACGTACCGGGGTCACGGTAATGGGATAAGTCCCACGACCCCGGCAGGCTTCGGCCCTCTACTTTAAACACTTAAATACAAACCCTAAACTACATTATATACATCCAAAAATAAACATGTTATTTTTTTCTAATTTACCAACTCTGAACAAAAGCGATTGAACAGATAACAACATATTTCGTGCCGTTGGTCTAGTGGTCTCAAGCACAACTGCCGAGTAAGATGTCTTGGGTTCGATTACCAGGTGGGGCGAAAAGTGCTATTAGATTTTTCAATTAGAAAATCTTCAGTGGTAACCCGTAGTTTGGAAGTTGATGGAGTGATGCCCCTGTGCCTCGGTAAGCACGCCTGCTCCTGATCGCTCTCTGATCGTCTCGGATTGCCGTCCCATTGAACTATGATAGTAAAGGAGTAAAGAGTGCATATATATCTGCACATATACTTGTGCACTATACCTAATACTCCTGCGCAGATGACTAATCCCCGTCACGCTGAGATTGCCGCCGTGACCAAAATTAGTCTATTATTTTGATGTTTTAGAGAACTTTTCAACCGACGACCAAAAGAGGAGGTTATCAATTACTCGAAGACGGCTGAACCGATTTGAAAAATTCTTTTTTTGTTTGAAAAGGTATACTTCGAAATTGGTCCCATTGTCACCAGGTCAGGATCTGATGATGGGATCCTGGAGAAATCGAGGGAAATCTTCAAATATTACAGGCACACCTATGGCGTTTTGGGTATTTCTTATAGTAACTTGTGCAGTTGCTCTCAAAAAATAACATTTGGGGAAGTGGAACTGATGATAAAGACCACAGATGGCCGCCGAACCTACTCAATAATAAGTATTTCGTGGATTGCGATTCGATTACTTGAATATGGATGTTAAGTACTTTATGTTCGTCACAATGCATATGGTGACGTAGAGCTGATGGTGAAGTACCAGGAGAACTCCTCAACAATTAACGGCCCAGCATTGGGAAAAGCAATATTTTGTAAAAGGTAAGAAGTAGTTGACATTTAGGCTCTTTTAACTAGGTAAATTAAAAATCGACCAACTAAAAAGAGTGAAATAAAAACTTTTTACCAAAAAAGTAAACCGACTCCCAAAAACACTGCAAAATGAAAAATAACTTTAATTGCGGAAGTCGGTGCCAAAAAGGAAAATACAAAACTAAAGACACCGACTACCGAAATTAAAGTTATTTTTCATTTTGCAGTGTTTTTGGGAGTCGGTTTAATTTTTTGGTAAAAAGTTTTTCTAAAATGCGATGCGAGTTTTTAAAACTCAAACTCAATGCCTATTACCGTACGCACATTACTTCGGAGCGACTGCGCCAAATAGAATAAGTTTCTTTTTTTGTATACATTATTGTTAGGACAAAGTATGAATAAAAGAAAATTCACAGAAAGTTTGTTTCAAATAAACCACACATGCACTTTTAAATTATCAAGAAAGCCAGTCAGAGCAATGAAGCTACAAGATTCAAAGTTCATGCAGAAAAATGTGAAAGAAAATCCACGGACACTCTTTTAAACGATATTTCTTTATGAAGAACGAAAAACTTAAAGGATTATTCTTATGGCCGTCTGTCCCAGGAAATTTGGTCCTAATCTACTACCCCGATTCAGTTGAATTTTGATACACTATGAATTTCGTAATTTCCTTAAAAGATCACGTCACATATTAACCTATATGGAACCTACTTATTATGATTCGACCAGTATGGATTGTATGGACTTTAAAAGAGACTGACCTCTGAGTTTGCAAAGAAAAAAATTGGCCAAGTGCGAG
The DNA here is from genome assembly GCA_943138885.2 of Tholera decimalis. Lineage (NCBI taxonomy): Eukaryota > Metazoa > Arthropoda > Insecta > Lepidoptera > Noctuidae > Tholera > Tholera decimalis. The sequence continues at coordinate 9,217,383 of OW964568.2, forward strand.
TCAGACTCGCCCATGAAGGGTTCCGTAGTAACTATAATATTATAATATAATATGTATATTTATTTGACGAATAAAAAAAAACCTTAAAAATTTCTTAAAATTAGCTTATTTACATTTTTACAACTACGCTAAATAACTTTGTTTTTCATAATGTTTGTATGAATTACAAAGTTATATTTGCGGTTTCAAAAAAATATGCTGTATCTCAGAAACTGCTGACCCGATTTCGTTCAAACCAATTTTGGTCGAAAGTTTACATTAAGATCTACAGACATATATTTTTTTTAGATTTTTCACTCCATTATTATAGAAGTTAGAGGGGGGGACACACATTTTACCACTTTGGAAGCTTATATCTTTTAAACGATTGACTTTATGAAAAAGTGGTTTTAGAAACCCTTATATCATTTTTAAAGAACTGTCTATAGATACCACACACACATAGGTTTCATGAAAAAAAAATATTTTCAGTTCTAGTTCCACGTATTCCAGTTTTAAATATTTTTTAATTTTTTTCTTAAAATTGGCAAGCGGTTTACAGAATACATCTACCTACTAAGTTTCACATGTATAGTCTTAATAGTTTTGGAATAAAATGGCTGTGACATACGGACGGACGGACAGACAGATAGACGGACAGACATGTCGAAACTATAAGAGTTCCGTTTTTTGCCATTCGGCTACGGAACCCTAAAAAGCTAAGAAACTTCGGTCTCTTCAGACTTTAAAATGATCATAAAGATTGACGTTTAATTTTAGAATGATAAGGTTACATTTAGGTAAGCGTGCTCGACTACGTCATTGTTTTACCATCAAGCAATGGCGGCCAAACGTGAGCCTGTCAAATAAAATAACGTGTTACGGTTTTCCTTTACCCTATTTAAATTATGATGTTGATAGTTAAAACAAAGGAATTAAACACGCTATATGACGGCGCTAAATGTTTTGAATGGATTTGTGTTCTGACCTCTGAATTTAAACTGATTAAAAATACTGCCTTGTAAAAGTGCCACTTTATAACTTACGAGCAGTCGCGTGACGTTTTGTTTCTGCGGACTTTATAACGATAAAAACATAACTTCTTTCTTTTGCAGTTGAGTAAAAAGTATCCTGTAACCTTTCTCAAGCTTCAAGCTACTTAACTACCAAATTTTATCCAAATGCACCTAGTACTTTCGAAGATTAGCGAGTTTAAACAAACAAACTTTTCCGCTTTATAATATTAATAGATTTACATAGTAATATCACTTACATCAAACTACCCGAGTAAAAACACAAATCTCTCGTATACTCAGACCATAATTTAAAACGCCAACCATCAAATAACTCGCTGTATAATTTTTATTGTTACCAACTACATATATAAACTTGTTTCCAACTATAAATCATTCGTCGCGCTCTGCATTTTGTTTTACAAATTGTGATACTTTTTATTGCGGAAACTCTTTTTGGTGCTTTACGTTCAGAGATTGTTTAAATTGGTTGATTAATTGATGCTTTAGTCTAAGTCTGGTGTGTACATTAGTAAGATTTGTTCACGAAATCTACTAATATTATAAATGCAAAAGTAAGTCTGTCTGTCTGTCTGTTACTCTTGCACCTCTAAACCACTGAACAAATTTTGGTGAAAGGTACAAAGAATAGATTACACCTTGGTGAAGGACATTGAATAATATTTTCCTTGATTAAAACATTCAGTATAGTGAAGGCGCGGGTAGTAACTAGTCTTTTATATTTTTTTACAAGCCCGGGAGAGGCAAAGGATTGACGCATTCGAAATTTAGTACTGGGACGAGTGTTAAAACTATCTTGACAGTGTAGCACTAATACTCCAAATCTGAATCTATTCTGAATTAAAACTTGCCTGTCAACCATATGCGATAGGTATACAATTATTATGCAATCACTCGCAAGAGAGTCACGTCTATAATACGCAGGCTGAGAGGAGGCAGCAATAGCGTTCGGAAGGATTTCGCAAAAAGACTAAAAGGGCCTCCAATGACCTTCCTGTGAGTGTTTGTTTTGTTTTTGTTTGTTATGCCCTTTATAATTGTGTGTGTGCGCCTAATTGTCCTCACTAACATCGTTTTTAAGCGATTTGTTAGACTACCACTATGGGCCTTAGAAGCCTGAAAATAAAAGATTTTTAATTTATTTTTATATACCAACTTCGCAACTTTTCGTATATCGTCCATACAGTGCACAAAGGAGATGAAAGTGTAGAAAAACGTCATCCTATTTACTCTGGACTCGGACTTGACTTGACTGAAGAAATACAGACTACCATTCCTTAGCGGTACGCACAATGAAAGTATTTCCTAAACGTTTAGATACATGAGATAATTATGATATAACATTATTTTTGTTGATTGATTTTCATTCTCAGGATCAATTGTTTAACATGCTTTCCAAAACATGAAATGGTCTTACCCGGGAAAGCCCTGCCAATTCGAACCCTATATTATTTTTATGATACAAACGAATATTTTTTATGAAGTTTTTAATTACGTAGGGCTAAAAGGAAAAGATGTATCTATCAATGTAACATAATTACCTCCTAAATTCAGTTTAAACAGCTCACATTTAGCAGCCTATGATGCAGCGTTAACATCGATAATTCTATCGGATGCATTACACCGCATCACGGTAGTCAATTCGGCTAAATTTGATTTATAGGCCCAAATTGCCAATGAACTGTGATCATTCATAGAGTAATTATTGTTTTGGAGATAGAACGTTTTGTTTTAATGACTGTGTTTTTACCTTTCATGGGTGTATAATGTGCCTAACAGATACAGAGACAGAGAACATACAGTTATGGAGTGAAAATCCCTGCCGGAGTCTGTGTTCCCCGATATCTTTAACCTGGGAGTATCTAATTCAAAATGAATACGTGAGATACTTCTAGGTAAATGTGCTTCGTCTCCGACCACATATTCACTTACCATCGAGTGAGATGATGATAAAACGACAGCCTATTCTCTATTAAAAAAACGAATTATCAGTGGGTGTTCAGCTACTTTGGATACTTAATAAGACGCAGATATAATATCATAGTCATTGTTTGGAACATTACGAGTAAAAAACCCACTCACCAACCAAATGGCTCTGACCAACTCCAAGATACACGACACACCATAAAATTCTAAACTATCGCTAATAATGCCACACTAATGCCTCCTACAGTCAGTGGAGACAGGAATGCATGCAATAATCTGAGCTTGTGTTTCCTGATAGCTATAACCTGGTGGTCTTTAAGTCAAGAGTGAATGGGTTGCTTTTAGATAAGCGTGCTCCATCTTCGACCACATCATCACTTACCATCAGGTGAGATGGTGGTCAACCGCGAACCTATTATCAATAAAAAAATAATGACCACGATCTTCAGATATAAAAATGATACAAACATGAATTAACTATGGGTCTTTGATACCTGAAAATGAATGTGTTATTATTATAATAATAAAATAAAACTTACCTACATAATCTTGCACTATTTACTAAATGGGGTAAATAGGAACTACAGAAAGAATCCTTGTTTAATCCCTGAATAATTATTTTGTGTAGTGGCTTTAAGTCCAATAGTCCAATAGTCCTACTTTAAAAGGAATTACGTTTATATTCAAGTTATAAGTGAACGTTGAATTATGTGAAGGAAAGGACTTAATAAGAAGAATATTTTGTTCTATTTGCAGAGTCAGGGCAAAAACTTTCCTGCATAAAAAAACAACATACATTTTTAGTGATTTTTTTTTACAAATGGGTTATTAAATAACATTATTATGCGTCATTTCTTTACGTAAACTTAAAGTAGATGAATCAGGCAGGTATAACCTAACTATTTTCTATTAGAAAAATCAAACACTTTAGCAATCTAAATAAAACCATTGTTAATTGGTCGTTCTGAATCTATTTATTTGACTTTGACTGCACTAATCGACATCTTTTTCCAAAAAAAACGAAGTCATTTAAACCAGCAAAGTGCAAAGAGCAATTCTCTTTTATTTTTGGCTGAAGCTTCCCATTAATTACTAAACAGGTCCAAGCTATTTGCTCAGCGAGTGCATTAACGGGGCTAAAATGTCGTTACCATCGTGCCATGTAAGTTTTAGTATCAATTAGTGATGTAGTGTGCTTGAACACTTAGCTACATTTTAGCGGCTTAGCTGGCAAATTTCGGGAACATTTCGAGTGCGACGTGTTTGGTTAGGGTTAAATTTTAGTAGCAGTTTAGAGCGCTTATAAAGTAGATTAACTTAAGAAATACTTTGTACACGCGTACGCATTCATAAATAAATTGCAACGTTGCTGTCCTTCAAGTACGCGTATACTTCTGTGACAAGTAGAAGTACGCGAGTGTTTCTTTTACGTATCAATTTAACATTTTTAGTGAATATTTTAATATTAAAAAAACACTTTTTTTTCGAATGGTAATATTTTTTTAGCATGTATGGATGCTATACTATTGCGAGTTAACGGGAACGCCCTCTGTTAGTTAACATACTGCTGATTTGGACAAGCAACATCAAAATTTAAAACGACAGAAACGTTATTCAGTACAGCGTAATGACATGAAAATAAAAATCCAAATAGCAAATCTGGGATGAAAAGTATATATAAACGTATTATCACATCTTTACCTTCTATGGTGTCACGTCTGACTTCGGAAGCCTTAGCTGGGCGCCAAAGCATTAAAAAAGTCTCATTAACCAGGTTCTCATTTCCTATTGCAAATACTACTCTCTCACAAAGGAAATAAATGTACTGAACTTTATTATGTAGAGCCAGTAGAGCAGTGATCCAGGGTTGCGAGAATATTCTATATATACAATTTATTTATTTATTTTCCCTTCACAAAGTTTTCTTATGCTAGTTTTTAACAATTCTTACAATTTAGAGCTAACTTTGTGAGGGACTGGTGCCTGATGTAGGTATGTACAACAACCTGTATTACAGGTCACCAGGACCCTCCTGCGGCTAGTATGCTACAAAAAGTTTAACATTTCGCAGCGAGCAAAAGTGGAAGCTAAGTTTAAAAAAGACAAAATTTAAAAACGAAATCTTAAACAAAGTATCTTAAATAATATATTAAAAAAAGACAATTTATATTTTATATTAATTCCAGGATGTGAGTGTGAGTGCTTAGTTAATGTGTAAGTGTTTGGGTGCGCGTGTATGTGTGTGTGATTTTAACAAAATACCGCGGCCCTGGAACGCAAGGGCCACTTTTTTTTTTAACGTGGTAAAATCATCAGATGAGTCCTCCCACCCCGGGCAGGGCCGGAGGGACTGTCAGACTTGTACTGACTAAACTCCACGGTATTCCTTCAATAGCCCTTTACTTACCGGGGTCACGGTAATGGGATAAGTCCCACGACCCCGGCAGGCTTCGGCCCTCTACAGGGGGGGTCTCGTCATCTTGCTGACGCTCTTTGAGGCGCGCGTGGAACAACACGCGCCGTCGACCCGGGCATGGTCCATGGTCGGACAGCGAGTTGCCCTTTACTCGCTGTCCGCATGCCCGCGCCTACGGTGGCCGGAGATCGTCGGCCGACGTCCGACGCCGTGGGCGTTTACCACTGCGGCTGGGCTGGAGGGAGGACGCTATCCTCTCCCTCACGCGACCCGCCTCCTCCTTCCTTCGATAGCATGACTGCTTCGCAGAAGGAGGCGACCGCTTCCCACTCCGTCACGCCCCGCAGCATGGCCTCGACCAATGCCGGGCGGTATGCTCTACTGTGTCCTCAGGGCGATCCTCGCAGTGGTGATACCCAGGCGTTTCTTCCTTCCTCATCAGACACAGGTACCTCCCGAAACTTCCGTGTCCGGTGAGGACCTGCATCATGCGGTAGGTCAGGACGCCGTGACGCCGATCTAGCTACTCCTCAAAGAGGGGTCTTACCGCCGCAATTGCGGCGTGCCCGACGCAAGGGCCACTTAGAAGAAGAACGAAAAAAGGAGCAGGGTGGGTTTTTAACTAGAAGAACTCTGACACTCCTTCCGCTCCACCCATAACGGGATGAGTCATTTGATGATTTTCCCACCCGGAATTAAAAAAAGTAGAGCAGTGATGGCACAGTGGTAATAAGTGTGACTTATGAGTTGCAGGCAATCTTATTACTTTGTGTAGTTTTCAACTTTCCACAGTGCTCTCAAAAACAGTGAAGGAAGTCATTGTGAGGAAACTGGCATGTCCCGTAGCCCGTAGGAGGTGCCGGATTCCTCACGATGTCTGTCTGTCTGTTTTTAAACCCGACGCAAAAAGAGGGGTGTTATAAGTTTGACCGCTAATCGCTATGTGTATCTGTGTGTCTGGCTGTGGCACCGTAGCTTCTAAGCGGGTGAACCGATTTCGATGTGTTTTTTTTTTTGTTAGAAAACAGGTTTCCCGGCAGTGGTTCTTAGATATATTTTGTCAAAATTGATTCAGCCATTTACTAGATATGGGGGGTGAAAAATAGAATGTTGTCAAATATACCCAGGTGGGGTATCAAATGAAAGGGCATGACGATGATATGTTTTATTAAAATCGGTTCAGCCATTTACTAGATATGGGGAGTGAAAGTGGGGATGAATAATTGAATATTGTCAAATATAACCAAATGGCGTATGAAATGAAAGGGAACGACGTGTACTATATTAAAAAAACTGTCCATTGCATAAAATAGGTCAAATCGACGAAAAATATCGTAGGTGAAGTGTAAAAAGCATAAAATAAAAATTACATTAAAAATTAAAAAAAAAATGTAGTAGGTAGTTTAAGAAATATCCCTTAAAAAGTAAAAAAAATAGTTACGGCAGGGCCATTTAGAATCGATATTTAAAGTTTGTTACATAGCGATACCCCGACACTGATACATTCGACATATATTTTTATCATTCCATGTCGTATGTTTTGCGTACCTGAATTCTGAGTATAACAAACTTAATCTATGTTTAAACAATAAATCACATCAGGGAAATTTTGTCTGTTGCTGTAGTGCGAATCGTTTTCATATCACGCCATCATGCATTTGGCATAAATAATGGCTTTAAAGTTGATTATGAACCAGCTAGAAATGCTTCTGGGTTTGAGGGAATGCTCTACGAGATACCGTGGATACGGAATGCAAGGGATATTTAAAGAACCGGTTGGGTGTTAAGTAGGAGCCTGACACTACGCTCCACCCAGTGCGGTCATTTCATGATTTTTCAGTCATTTGATGATTTTCGCCTCGAAAAACAAGCTGTTGGCAAGGTTTGGGACTGTGGCGAAACTATTCACCGAGCGGCGGAGCCGGAGGACGCGGCGACGCGGCGGAGCGCCAATGCCCCGCTACCCACTAAGGTACTCAGATCGCGACGCATGCTATTAAATATTGCTTTGTAATTCTTATTTAAATATTATAACTTTCGATCTGCTATCTAGCTATTATTCTATCGCCCTTCCGCTACACAAACACACACGCGCTTACGCTTTGCTCGTAATAAGTGAGACACGCGTACGTATTCATAAATAAATTGCGACGTTGCCATTCTTCAAGTACGCGTGTAGAGAGTGTTTCATTTACGTATCAATTTAATTTTTTTAGTTAATATTTTAATATAAAAAAAAAAACATTTTGTTTTCAAATGGTAATATTTTTTTAGCATGTATGGATGCTATACTATTGCGGGTTAACAGGAACGCCCTCTGTTAGTTAACATACTGTAGATTACCAAACTACTCGTGGTCCGTGACTATATCTACCAACCCACAGGACCAAGCTCAAACTGAGTTCTGTGGGTATGATAATCTCGAAAAATAATGCGTTAAATTGTGAACCATATTCTATGGATCACAATTTATTGATAGATTACAATCTCGCGAGATAGTTTATTATGTAATGGTTATTGCAATTTTATGGTGACATTTACACCTAGAGGAAGCGTATATTTTGCTCAACGATAAATTTCGTAAGGTTATCACATTATTATATTATGTAATACAAAGATTTCTAATACTAAAATACTAGCATTCGCCCGGGACTTCACTCCCGTGGACTTTATCTCGCTAAAAACATAACCTCCTTCTTCTTCAGTCGGATAAAACCACCCAGTGCTTTTACAGATTTTTTTTTGCTAAAAATATAAAATATGGTCGCCCATTGAAATGAAATGAAATGAAATGAAATGAAATGAAATGAAATGAAATGAAATATTTATTCTGTAAATTGGTTATAAATAACACTTTTACACGTCATGTTTTTTTGCGTGTTTAGTTTAGCTAGATGAGGCCGGTATTTCCTAACTGACTACTCTGAGAAGAAACACCGAAACAAACTCAGAGTTCAAAGTCTCTTTTAAAGTCCAGACAATTTGTATTTGTATATGAGAAGCATGTAGGTTCATGTCTGTGGTATTCTTTTGAGGAAATAACCACGCAAATTTGAGCGGAAATCTGAGCGGACCTGTCCAGACAGTGCAAGCATTTGTCAGTTATCGTGTAGCTCAACTTAGAACTTAAGGAGCTCAACAATTTGACGAACAATACCAAAGTAAGGACCTTTGGGTAGGCCACACAAGTACTCAAACTGCTTGACATCATTAAATAAATTATAGTGAAAGCAAAAACAATGAAGAAAGAATAACCTACATCGTCCTCACATTTACAATAATGAAATAATTTTATATATATAAAAAAAAAACAACAACATAAAATAAGAAAACAACAATATATAAAAAAACAACAAACAAAAACAAAAATTAATAGGTATATACAATACTTGAGAAAGCAAAATTTTAATTAATCAAAAATAAATCATCAATCATAATTTTAAAAAGAAATAAAAAAGGCACACGTATATCACTGGAGCATCTCATTCCCAAGCCTTCTTGTCCTCAATATAATCTTTAACACTGTAAAAAGCTTTCTGACATAGTTTACGTTTTATCAATAATTTGAATTTATTAATACTTAGTTTTTGAAGTGGGTGGCTGAAATACCAAATTTCCTCTATCCGCGTGATTTTTACAAAAAATGGGTATAAAGTTTATGCTTCGAAATTAATATTTTCCTTTTACTCTTACAAAGAACCCATTCGAGACGGCTAGTCAAATATTCCATGCACTTACGTTTCCAGTAGTAAGCACTCTATGTTAGTAAAAGTCTTCTAGTCCAAATGTAATGAAATTTTGTCCGCAAATACTTAAGAGCATAGGTTGGTTCTGCTGAGTTCTACAGTTGCGTCTCTTATGTGGGACTACACAGCTGCACTTAGTGCCTCGCTGTTTACTATGTATAAATACATAGCTATCTAGTCCTAGGGAACCAACGTACCAATAATTTTCTATACATAGGTTTTATTTATACAACGTGAAACAGAATTAACGCAATTCCTGGAAGTAGTTGGTTCAGAATCGGCTTCTGAATCGATTTCCGTCATAAAAAATAGGTGTTAAATTTTGATGGAAATATCTTTCATTTAACTTAAAATGGAAACTCAGTATCATGACAAAATAATACAATCTTTAATTCAAGGAAATATGCTGTGCGTGTCGGCCGCTAACATTGCATGAGTGTATGATTCTGCGTAAGGATATTGTATGACGCACATACGTTTTGCGTTTAGTAAGGATAACTATTTTATTTATAAAAAATGTCTAGGTTTGGTTTCAATTTATTTAGTTACGGATATTGTTTTAGACTTATAATTTAACTAGCGACCCACCCCGGCTTCGCACGGGTGGAATGTTTATATACTATAGAATGTCTTTATATACATCGTTGACAGCCTTTTTGTCATTCGACATACATGTTCTCTTTAGTAATTACTTTTGAAAGTGCGACACATAATTTACCATGGGAAAAACATTCAACGCTCAAATCTAAGCAACATAGGCACGCGCGCCGTGCCTCCGCCGGCACCGCGCCGCAACCGCTGTCTTTGCATTTTAAATCTGTAATATCTACGAAACTATTTATTTAAATTATACTCTGTAAAGGGCAATATTGATTTATATTAAATGCACAATGTATTTATGGTACTTAATTGGATAAGGATTAATGCTGTATTGCTTAAAATCGCTTCGTAAAATATGCTCGTATGTCTCGTAAAAAGTAAAGGATAAAAAATGGTTGTTGTGGGTTATCTATAAGAGATAGACAGATGCCATCGAGGACTTTTTTGTTGACCTTTTTAAGGTGTATAATACTGTAAGTACATTATTTTGATCTATCTCGTAGGGTTCAGCCAGCGTTTGCAAAGCAAGCGCAAAAAAATTGTTTATTTGTGACATCACATTAGAAACCTCAAAAATTATCAGTGTTCTTCTACTATATTATGCATGTTATATACTTAAAAACCTTCCTGTTGAATCACTCTTTTTAAACGACTTCTGAAAAAGGAGGAGGTTCTCAATTCGGATGTTTGTTAGTTTTTTTTTATGTTGGTTCGGGCATAACTCCGTCGCTTGCTAACCGATTTGAAAAATTCTTTTTTCGTTGGAAAGGGTATACTTTCCAAATGGTCCCATGAAAATTTTATTGAAATCGAACAAGCCGTTTCTGAAAAATCAACAAAAGTCTAAAAAAGATATTTACATTGGTGATCTTTTCGTTTACTCTGCATTGTGTTTTGTTCGCGCGTTTTTAGGTTTTTGTAGTTGACATTTTGGCTTATATAACTAGATTAATTACAAATTGACCCACTAAAAAGCGCGAAAATAAAAACCTTTTTGCAAAAAAATAAAACCGACTTCCATATCAAAACACTACAAAGCCAAAAATAATTTTAATTTCGGAAGGCGGTGTGAAAAAAGAAAATACAAAACCAATAACACCGACTACCGAAATTAAAATTATTTTTGTCTTTGTAGTGTTTTGATATGGAAGTCGGTTTTATTTTTTTGCAAAAAAGTTTTTTTATTGAAAGAAACTGCATCAAAATCCGTTGCGTAGTTTTAAAGATTTAAGCATACATAGGGACAGACAGACGGAAGCGACTTTGCTTTATACTATGTTAAGATGTCTAGGTTTGGTTTCAATTTATTTAGTTACGGATATTGTTTTAGATTTATAATTTAATATTCTAATTGGGGTGTCTGAGGTATTGCGCTTAATCTGTTACACCTTGTCTGTAGGTATACAAATAAATACAATTGAAGGAGGTCGGGGTTAAATAACAGCCACATGGGTTAATTTTCAATGTTAAGCAACTCTTGTCGAGGTCGACTTGTGGATGGGTGACTATCTTCACATGTCGAGATTCCACCGTGGATTCCACGGTGGAATCTAAGAAAAGATGTACCTACAAATGAAAGCTGGGACCTACGTCCTGGCTGTCATTTGTAGGTACAGACGCCAGCACATCAAGCTACAACAATCTGTCAAATTCCTTTAATAGATTTTCAACTTTACTGTTAAAGAAATTAGGTTCAAGGTTGATTGGGAAAATTTGACAGATTCGTGTAGCTTCATGTGCTGTAGTCTGTACATGTTTGGCAGTCGTTATGGTTAGTTAGAAGCCAGAAAATCTGACACTACTCTGGTAAAGGTTTATTGGGGTACTCAGCTACTGGGTTGTTGAGTTCAAATTGTCAGTGGCTCCATATAAAACACTAGTACTCAGCTGCGTCCTGTTAAGCCTGCAATACATGTTGGCCCAGCGTTGGCAAATAGGTACAAGGCAAGAAATAATGTCCACACGTTCGACAAGTTCGTCGAACGCCAATGCAGACGACCAATGTAGAAGAGGGCCTGTAGAACTGCCCACACGTTGGCCGAGCGCAGGCGAGCGCCTTTGATTTGTGACGAAAAACCGACACCGATCCGAAGTGAGGCAAGTGATCACGAGCAACGGCGAGTGAAGACAAGTTGCACCAAATAAGCTCTCTACACGTTGGCGCTGGCCTCCACTCGGCCAACTAGGCAGGTGACACCGAGCGATAGCAAGACAAGGCATATATACCGTCTACATGTTGGTATATTGGCTTTCACTCGACAATGCTCGGCCAACATGTATTGCAGGCTTTAGACTGGTAGCCGACTCCGACATAGTTATGAACAGGCTAACCACATTATGTTACCCATGTCTATGATTTAAAAAAAACTGTGTTTTCCCAAATGCTTTTATTTACACGATAATGGTATTCGTACTATCAAATTTGTATTCGATAATACTAACCGTATCTAAAATACACGCACACACAAGTTGTGAACACCTGACTAACACACAACATACGTTCATAGAAAGGGTAAATGTATTCCCAAAAAAGTTTCCTAAACTGCCTCAATGTCGCTTCGTCAAAGTTATGGTCGGGACCAAACAAAACCTAGGCATATAAAAAGTCCTTGTACGTTATCTAAGTGGGAAGGTACATGAGTTTCAATATCTCAGAGTGCAGAGATGCCTGTAGGCGATATTTGCTTATAGAAAATGCCGGTTGTATGTGGGTCAGTCGTTATGAAGTATTCTCGTGTATTCTTGCTTTAAGAATTTCTTTACTTTGACATATTTCTTAAGAGATAGGTTATTTTGAAAAACTGTATGTTTTTTACTATATTAAGGCTCAGAATAAGTATACTTTGAATGTCAACATTTACACGAAGACAGTACTTAGAAAAACCTTCCCGTCAATTTCTAGTCTCTCTTTTATCCAGCAACATATTTCTGTGTTGCCTCAAAGAGAAGTCAACAGCATTAACACAAGGAAACAAAAGAAAAGTACATTTGTGTGTTAAGTTTGAAGAACTTGATTTTATCCAATAGTATAGGTATGTTTGTCACTTTACTTGGATATTAGATAAAATCTTTTAATCTTATATACCATTATTATCTTCATTATTAAAAATGCGGTTGTAATAGAGATGTTATTCAGGGTGGTAATCTAGTCACACCAGTGAACGGCTCAATGACGAGATGGGGTGATCAAAATATCCAATTATACGTCTTATTGGACTAAGTTGAAATCCTGGAACAACAAAATATAGGTATACTTAGTAAAAAAAATCCGATAGATATTCAAATAAAAGTTATAACTTCACTTCACTATTTCATTATATCATTTGCATTTTGCTGCAAGCAAATGTACTACTTATATTTGAAAATCTATCTGGTATTTTATAGAAATTGGTAGTGCTTCCATCGTAATACACTTACACTCTTTACAAGCGCAAAATCGTAAGCTAGAGCTAGAAAATGTTGTAGCCACGAGATATATTTTCCCTCCAAACCTATACTATCTAAGTACTAATGCTGCAGCAAAGCTGCAGCATTATTAAAACAGAGTAGAAAAAGAAATTTATCGATAATAATAATAATGAAATATAACTTTAACATTCTAAGAACTATACATTGAGATGTGCATGGCACATAGCAAAATGGAGTGAAACAGCAAGTACCCAACTAGCACAAATGGGCTGCATAAGGGCTTTGGAGCGTATCCGATTATTACTTATGGTAATAGACGTAAGCGCTAGAGCGTCTACTACAGACTAAAAGCAGCCGCTTTAGCGCTATTTGGGCGCCATTTTATGCCACCTAAAGTTCCATTTAACCTGCACAACGGTTGCATAAAGGTTCCTTAATAGCTATAACGATTTATTAACGCTATACTAAAGCTCTCATAGCGCTACTTTTGAATGATTTTGAACTACTTTGAACGAATGAATTGATTATAGTTATTTATTGTATGTCTTCAGTTGACATTACTTGTAATATTTTGGTAAAGTGTTTTCGTCGCCATCATGAAAATAAAACATAAAAAAAGTGAAAGTAAGATATATAAGATAATTTTCGAGTAATTTTAACGCGCTTTTATGATATTTCAAAAATTAACAAAAGATATGTGATATTTTTTATTTGTTATACAGAATAAATTTCATTTCCGTATTTTTACGTGTCGATAACTTCCTATTTGTAAGTGGCCGATTGTTTACCGGTACATTTAATGCACATTTAACTGAAAAACCAATGTATATCAACTCAATTTTGCAAGTGAATTATAAGTTTTCTTAAAAAATCATGGCGTCATTGTAATGTAGTCATAACCTGCAGTTTTAGCTCTAATAACTCCCTTTAGAGAATCATAGCGCTAATTTTCACCCTTCTAACGCTTCCAGTGATTTTTGTTCCCCTAATGCAACTCACAGCCACAAAAAGCTCCTATTTTCTTGTTTTTGAGGTTACAAGATGTAGTTACGTACTTATTCGTTAAGTATCCATTTTTATTGTTTAGTGTTTAGTGTTTTTAAATGTTTTATGATAGTTACAAAAGCGGCTGTAAAATGGCGAATGGATTGAGCCTGCAAGGAATGACTATTGCTACTAAAGGCCTTAGTTACACTGATGATTTTTTTGTAACTATAGTATGCATAAGAGTTTCTATTATTTCTATAATGAAACTTATAGTAGTATAATAGTGGTTACTATAACTATAACCTATAAAAGTTACAATGGAAACCACTGTACAGCTGTGAGTGGCAGAATGACCTTCGTAACTCTCATATAAAGGTGTCAGTGGTAAATGAGTTCTACCGTTGATTACTGTGAAGGCTAGGGTAGTATTTGATTCAGCTTATAGCACCTAAAGTTACTTTTATAACTATAGACGTTTACGGATGCAGATATGCAACTTTGAACTGCTTTTTGAACCCTTAAAGCGCTATTTTACAGCCGAAAGTAACAAAATAGGCTGCAATTTCCACTAATGTGCTCGTTGGGTAGGTATAAAATACTATAAGACTGTGTATTCTACTATTGTACAAGTGCATACGTAAGGCATGAAAGCCTAGAGACTCCAGACCATTTCAGTGCCTTTTATGTCTATTAATTCACGAGCACACACAGACTAAAAACTAATTCGATTTGATAAGATATATTAAATACTCCGCCTAGCGTATTTTGTCCCACTGCTGGCCAAATGCCTCCCCTTCCCTATTCCACAGAACCGGGCCAGAAGGAATGACTGTTAAACGTAATTAAAATCAAACCAAAAACCTAGCTAGGCCGCTAGAGCCACTTAAACTTTAGACTTTACTTATGCTATTTTTCCTCAAATAAATAATTATACACTACTATTCAGACTGTAAGTACCAAACTTTTTCAAATAAATACATTGATTGATTGAACATCTGTTATTATCATTTACTTGTGTTTACGTGTAGTATATAATAATAAACAGCCAATCATAAGAATTTTTACTACCTAAAAAACTGTAACACTAAAAAAAAATTGCTGTTTGTCTTCTTTGTCCCATCTAAAACACCAGGAAATGATGACGAGCGGGCGTTTTGACGGATTGACTTCATATAATTTTCTGCCGTTTCTAAAAAGTTAGATTTCCAGCTAGTTTGTCTTTCATTATAATTTTTAATACTAGTAGTAAGATTATTAATCCTTTAATATGAAAAATATTATCACGATGATTGTGGTCGCTCTCCTCCTAAACTCGCTCTCCGTTTTTTTGTTTTTATTTATACCCAGGGGAAAAAGTACAGCGGCGACCATTCGCGTCCGTCCGTTGTTCACACCACGGTGCGGAGCGAGGGGGAATGGAATGCAGTCGCCTCCTTCTGCGTACTGCCCTACACTAACTGAAAGGCCGTTAAGCCACAAAAGGTCATTTTTCACTTTTTAATGTATCCCGATTCTCCATCTTCTGGTCTAAGAATAATTTTCTTACGATTAATACTTTTCGAGATAGAGCAAATTTGCTGAGAAGTTAAACCACATAATTTTTGTCACTTCCTTAGTTAAAAAGCGACTAAACCACAATACATACATGCAATACTAAAATAAAATACAATACTAAAAATGAATTCATATTTACAAAAAACAAACGTTATGTTGTGCACAGAAACTATGGCTACAAAAATAATTTACAATCATCGTCCTAGCTAGAGTAGTTTTGTAGAAAACTTATTTTTACGTTTACTCGAAAAGTACTTTTTGGGGTTAGCGGCTTTTTAGTTAGTGTAGGGCAGCGTAGCTGTCATGCTAGCGACGGAGGAGGTTGAACGCGTAAGGGAGAGACAAAGATCTTCTTCACGCCTCAGCCATTGCTTACTGGGGTTGCGAGAATGTTCTTAGGAGATACCATGGCCCCGGACCACAAGGGCAACTGTAAGACCAGGGTTGTTTTTAGTCAGTAGAACTGACTCTGACAATCCCTTCCAGAGTGGGTGGAGTCATTTGATGATTTTCCCACCGGAAAAAAAGGAAAAAATGTATTTAAATATGTTCTTTAAAGTTGAATTGCTACACAGCCACTATAAAGTTACAAATAAACTTTCAGAAGTAATTAGTTGTGGTTAGCGTACTGTTTTAGTATTTTACTGTTTATTTTATTTGTAATTTGTATGTGTGTGTACTTGATACCAAATAAATATTTTTATTTCTTACGTTCTAAGGGATTACACTTTTTCAAGGTATACAACCTCGCCACTTATCGACAATTTATGAACAAATAACACTTACAAAGGCCCTATAAACCTTGGTAAGACCTTTTTTGGCCCAAGTGGGGTAATTATGGCTTCGTATCTTTAAATTAAAGTAAATAAATAAAGCCGTACACCGCGACGCCCTTAATTTGTACCTGGTGGTGGTTTGGACGTAGATGTACACTGACTAGAAGGTACTAAGATGAATTCGAAGCGACTAACACAAGGAAGGATGAAAAAAGGCATTCATATGCCTAATTTAAATTTATTTATTTATTTAAGAAGTATGGAGGACTAACAGCTATTATTTGGAAATATATATTATAGTAGACAGTGAGCCAATTAAAAGTCCTCACGTCTAGAGGCAAGGAAATCTATGCCTCTATTATTTTATTATATTGCAATACAGTGCCTTTTTATAGTGCTTTTGACTATAAATAAGGCCTATGAACGAGTACTACGTTCCACCATCATTCTGAAAATTACACCCCATCAGTGGCGAAGGCTCCATACAACTCGATTCCTACCGGCTTCCCTTTTGAAATATGGCAAATATTAGTCTATTATTTTATATATGAATATATAAATAGTAATCTATTATTTTCAATTAAACAAATAATTATTTACAAGTCAGCCACAGGGCCACAGTTACTGGAATTCACGCATCACACTTGAGCAAGGTAGGCATTTTTTGCTCCAGCTTCCCTTTTATGTAAATTCACCCTTCGCCACTGCACCCCATTGATATGGAGAATACACTGGCAAGACTGTTGTCAGATTTTATGGTTTCTGACTACCCATAACTACTGTCGAAGATGTACAAAAAACTGCCGGGACTAACTGTTTAACGTGCTTTTCAGCGCACGGAGGAATCCCAATATGTTAGGATAAGGCAGGCAATACTTGTCCTTAAAGATCAACCTGTGTGGCTGTAATTATTTAGCCACGAGTTTCTCGAATAAGGCAAGGCAGATGCGAGTTAGACTTCAAAGAAGTTGAAGCTTTAAAAAGGCATAATTATATAGGCCTTATTTATGGTGATTTTCACAAATGTGAGGCATCAGTTCTTCTCCTTGCACTTGGTTTTCACACACTTCAGGGTGTCTAGATAATGACCCTGCTGATCCTATAGAAAACGGCGCCAATGTTACCAAAAATTACTTATGTGGATCACCACATAAGTAATTTTTGGTAGTATTTTGTTGCACGTACGCCCTGTCTCTTCTAGTAACTCTACATCCAAAACACTAACCACGTAACCATTCGCCATGCTCGTAAATCGCCATAATTGGAGGGAACCGTAGACGTACAGTATAGTCTTTACATGGGGGTGAGAAATCGTGCCCTCTTCCTCACTCGTTACTTAAACCAAATAGTGTGAAAGGGACGCAAAAGAGGTTGAATAAAACAAGAGGATAATTTGCAATCATTGACATCAATTGAAGTCTGTCAGAATTGATGGGAGTTGTATTCAGGGTCTGAAGTCACTTAATTGCTGTAGAAATAACATCCGTACATTATGATCTATGTAGGTTCTTTGAGATAAATAAAATAAAGCTCAGTTCTGTACCATATTCCTAATTTTCTTTTATTATACTCATTCTATTCCTTCTGCCACTGGTAAACTGGTAAAGCTTTGATTTCCTAGGATAGCGGTGCCGTCATATAGTGGCCGTAATACAGCGGTGAATGACGTCACTAGAACGTTGTCTATGTAAACAAAATGGCGCGGTTTCCTAGAGAGCGGTAACTGACACCGTAACGTCAAAAAGCGGTGCCGCCATTTGCATGACGGCCGTCTTGTCGGTGTCAGATGGTTTCGTGAACGTTTCATTGATAGCGATGAAGCAGACAGTGTGTTAACGGCCGTGGAACTTTCCACATGTCGTCACCGTAAAGACGGCCGCCTTTTTGCGTCCGTAATATTACGGCTGCTATATGACGGCACCGCTTTCCTAGGAAACCAAAACTTAACACATTACAAAAGCTGTCATGTCATGTTTGCGTACAAAATAATTTTGGTTTTTTTTTTTAATACTTTTCATCAACCGAGATGGATACTTACTTAACTTAACTGAACAACCTCCTGTGTTTGATGGTCTATGGTCTACGTGATATTGGCAAAATTGTGGTGGCTCCTTCACAAACGCCACTTAACAAGAGTTGAAGTTTGGACATCCGTACAAGTGAATCTTCAAGTAAATCTTGAAAAATCTAGTGAGCGATCACAGCAACATTTGCTGTGATCGCTCACTAGATTTTTTGTGTCTCACAGGTCAACCTCTGTGGTTGTCGGCTGTTTAACTGAACTTGCTTGTGGCTGTCTTAATTAATCACAATTATAGCCAGGGTTTAATAATAAGAATATAATAATAATATTCCACAACTTTCACACAACGCCATCTAGTCCCAAACTAAGCAGAGCTTATGGTATGAGAACTAGACAACTGATAAACATACATATATATTTCTAAATACATACATATTATAGATAAATTACACCCAGACAAAGAACAAATGATCGTGCTCATCACACAAACATTTGTCCTAGGTGGGAATCGAACCCACGACCTTACGCATAGCAGTCAGGTCCACTGACCACTATACCAACAGGCCTGTCAAACTTACAAACTAGGCGACTACACGCTAAGGGCTGTGGGGTAAGGACCTCGGCTTAGGGCGTCGCTGAGGGACAGCAGCTAGGGACAAGCGGGATTGGATCATTATTATTTTTCGGGGACAAATTAAGGACAATAAGCGTCAATACTTGAATAATGCGGACTTGTGATCGAGAGTTCCCCGGGTTCTAACCCCACCCATTATATTATTGGCGTAAACCCACTCCAAATACAAGCATATTTAGTTTAGTTGGGGTTAACAGGATTGCTAGTAATGTGAACTCTACCCACATTGCTAGTAATCTTTTATATAAAAAATTAAACCGACTCCCAAAAAACACTGCAAAGTGAAAAATAACTTTAATTTCGGTAGTCGGTGTCTTTAGTTTTGTATTTTCGTTTTTGGCACCGACTTCCGAAATTAAAGTTATTTTTCACTTTGCAGTGTTTTTTGGGAGTCGGTTTAATTTTTTGGTAAAAAGTTTTTATTTCACTCTTTTTAGTTGGTCTATTTTTAATTTACCTAGTTACAAGAGTCTAATTATCAACTACTTATAACCTTTTACAAAATATTGCTTTTCCCAATGCTGGGCCGTTAATTGTTGAGGAGTTCTCCTGGTACTTCACCATCAGCTCTACATCACCATATGCATTGGGACGAGCATAAAGTGCGTAACATCCATATTCAAGTAATCGAATCGCAATCCACTCAATACTTATTATTGAGTAGTTTCGGCGGCCATCTGTGGTCTTCATCATCAGTTCCACTTCCTCAAATGGTACTTTTTGAGAGCAACTGCATAAGTTACTATAATAAATACCCAAAACGACATAGGTGTGCCTATAATATTTGAAGAGTTCCCTCGATTTCTCCAGGATCCCATCATCAGATCCTGACGTTTATGAAAATGGGACTAATATGGAAGTATACCCTTTCAATCAAAAAAAGAATTTTCCAAATCGGTTCAGCCGTCTTCGAGTAATCGATGATCATAAATTAAAAAAAAAAAAAAATATATATATATACGCGTCGAATTGATAACCTTCTCTTTTTGTCGTCGGTTGAAAAATAAACGACGATACGGATACGACATGAATCAGGCCATATAATCATATTGTTCCCTCATAATTTTCTCGTACCAATCAAATTATTTACCCATTTCTCCAATCAATTAACGGGCCTAAAAAGCCAATACACTTTATAGGGTGCTATTAGGACTTAGATGAATGTTATAAAAAGGGTTGAATTTTATCTCCATTTAATAATGATGGCAGCTGGACCGTGTATCGTAACGTAGTATTCAAAACCGTTTCTCATTAATATCTCAATTATAAAACCTGTCTGTCAAAATTAATGGTACGTAAAAGGGCGAAGTAAAAAATATGAAAAGTTTAATTATGGTCAAGTTTCGTATTTCGTAAAGATTTCTCTGAACTTTTATTAAATATAATTTAAACGATTTTTCATTAACGACTACCTATAGTGTGCCCCCAACTATTTGCGTGGGCGGTTTCCCGCGCAAATTCTGAACCCGTGAGGATTCCGGAAAAAAAATATATACGTTGTCGAATGATCTTTTCTACGTTCTTGGAAGGAAGTCTTGTTAAAATCGGTTCAGCCGTTCCAGACATTAGCCCGGAAACCAGAAAGACTGAGCTATAAAATTAAAAAAGAATGTATTGTGTAAATAAATATATAAGCAATTGATACACAGTTATTTTGAACCATATTATTGTATTAGGTTATAAGTACCTGTAAGGATAGTGTTAGGAAGAGAACAAAAGTCAGACACCAATGTTATCCAATTACTGGGCTATCTCCATAGCTGATACCTATCTCATGTAGCAAGTGTGCTCTCAAGTTTACTTCTAAAATTGGTTACATCGGTCATGTGGGGATACTTATCAATAGGGTAGTTTCCTAAAATATTTTATTTAGGCCGTCACGTAGTTTAACAAAAAACATTGGACACGTATTTTTTATTTTTTTCACGTAATTGTAAAATTTAGACGATACAGTTGAAATTTCGCGTGACATCACACCTCGGTATAATTCTTAGCAAAGTGTGACGTCAGCAGCCCCCACTCTTGTACTTTGAAGCTTTCCATCTTTGTGAATTTTTCTTGACTTGAAAAAGCAAAAAATACGTGACCAATATTTTTTTGAAAATCTACCTAATGGACTAAATAAAACAATTATTTTGTAACACAGGAAACTACCCTATTAACGGGAAAAAAGTCGCTGTGGCCGAAATTCAGCTATGAAACTATCCTCACTCAGCTGCATCCAATTATAAGGAATTATAGAAGCTGACCTCAATGTAGATTCGATAAGCGGCAGTAGTTTGTGGTCGAGAGGTCACGGGTTCGAATCCCACCCATTACACTATTGACGTGAACCCACTCCAGACACAAGCATATTTAGCTTAGTTGGAGGGGTTAACAAGATTGTTAGTGATGTGAATTCTACTATTAATTTGCAATTAAATAATTGGTATTGCATACAAAAAAAGCTTAGACTTTTATAGTGTACTAGCTGTACCCGCGACTTCGTACGCGTGGAACAGTGACTTTCGGCAGCATTTTAATTTTTATGCTAATTATTTTGAAAACAAAACTCATACATAATTTGAATGTCGTATTTATTAATATCTAATCAAAAGCCTAAAAAATAAGTTTCAAGCTTCTAGCTTTAAAAATGACGCAATTTCTATAGAAACTTTCATCCCCTATTTCAACCTTTTACAGCCCTTTCTTCGCATTAAAAAGTAGCCTATGTCCTTTCTCAGGCTCTAGACTATGTCCGTAACAAATTTTATTAAAATTGGTTCAGTAGTTAAGGCGAGATTGCGTAACACACAGACAGACAGAGTTACTTTCGCATTTATAATATTAGTAAGGATTTATGAAAAATTATGTTGACGGTACAATGTGAGACGTTTATTGGTGGAACGAAAATAATTTGCAAATAATATCAGCTTGTTGACTTATATCGGGATACTAGCAGTAGCGCGGAGGTTCGCTCCCGTGGACTTCATCATATTAAAACATAACCATCATTTCTTGCAGTCGAGTAAAAATCCTATGACCTTCCTCAAGCTTCAAGCTACTTCTATACTAAATTTCACCCAAATACACCCATCACTTTTGAAGATAAGCGCGTTCAAACAAAGAAATTTTTCCGTTCTATAATATTAATATAGATAAAGTAGCCGCGAATAGAGATTGATGGCATAAAATTAAAGATAATTAAGAAGATGAAGTTTGGTATTCTACAAACAAAATTATGCTTAAAAAGTCCTTCTTTCAGCATAAATCGTGTTATTCTAACTAATAGGCTATTATCCTGTGTTGAAAAATTATTATTCCATTGGGTCCATCAGTGGAATTTCTAAATATATTTTTTATTAAAGTTTACTAACAATGTGGGTACAATTCACGTTACTAGCAGTCTTGTTAACTCCTCCAACTAAGCTAAATATACTTGTGTCTGGAGGGGGTTCATCGCAATTGTGTAATTGGTGGGGTCCAAGCTCTTGACCTCTCGATTATATCCCAGATTGTTTTGTTATGTATATGTGTGTTTTGTGTATGTAGGTTATTACACTTATTACTTATGTATTGTATGTATATAACGTGTAATTTAAAGGGTATATACATAAAAAGTGCATGGCTTCTTTGGATGATAACAAACGATATAGCAAGGGTTTTGTAATCCTAAGTCTACGTGTGTAGAACTTATTACAAATACCAATACACTGATACCAGAGACCGAATTTTTCAAATTAAGAAGAATGAAGAGAATTATCATGTTATTGGCAAGTGACGTGGAAAGTTATTGACCCTCGTAGTGCTGTGACACGTTTGTTATGATTGGTATTCAAGAAATATATGAAACCGATAATTTGGTATCAATTCTTTGAGTCAGTTATTTTGAGCTGAAACTGTGCATAGAGACTTCATACCAGATGTTGTCTGCAGCCCTTTTTGATAGATATGGGGTTTTCGTTACACATTGTATAAGTCAATAGTACACCATGGACTACCCGCGTATTTATTTTCTCCTGCTGTGTCAAATCCATCTAAAGTTTGTCTGTAAAAGATCTCTTTTAGCGATAAAACCGCCCATTGTATGTAACACCCTTTAGTTTTTAAGTCCTCATTTAATTTCTGTTATGGTGTACAATAAAGAGTATATCTATCTATCTATCTTAGCAATTTACCTTATGTAATTTTTTCATCATCATACGTTCCTTACCGTGATTTCATCATTAAAATAATTCCCTTAAAGAAAAATTAAGTAAGTCTAAAAGTAAGTAATACATCACTTGCAAAGCCAGCTTAGAAACAACTTGAAGACAAACTTGGTAGCATTCATAAGCTTTGCATATCATATTCCTCTCATAAGTTCTAAGCTCTTATTGAAGCACTAGGCAGGTAGATCGAGATTCGCCTAACTAGTTAAATTATTGCGTCATGAATTGAACGTTTATTGGACCTATCTCGGTTTAGAATAAAATTAGAGTTTAGCTCGATTTGGATAGGTTAATGAAATTTTAGAGCTTTTTTAGGGTTCTGTAGCCGAATGGCTAAAAATTAAACCCTTACAGCCTTACAAATAAAAATGTGTTATACCGCATCTATTCCATCCTTATACTAGGTATAGTTATATCAGTTATAACTTAAGAATAAGTCGAGAATATTTTTTACAAATAAACCAGTTATATCAAAGATATAAATCTTTGATATAACAACTCCTCCGTTATGTCAAAATGCACGATCTGGCAACAGTGCAACCAAAGAGAAACTACTAAAAAAAATGCAGTTTGTCTATGTATTTCTTTCTTTTGAACTTTGTCAACTTGACGTTTCTCGAGTCTCGACCATATGTTCTGTTCTTTGTCATCATTCATTGTATCATCTTGTATCTGAAAGAGATGGATGAGAAACGAGTTTCATGGAGCAGAACTGATACACATAGAAAATTACTTGTATGAGTAGGTGAAAGTTCTTACCTGATTACGTCCCCAGTACCTCAGAGCAATCATTATTTCCAAAACAGAAGATAATCCACCGCCGCGCGTGTCCATATTGAGATATCTACCAATTAATTGGTCTAAAAACGTTACACCACCTTTAGAAAATCAATATTTTAACCGGAACTGCTCATCGCTATATAAAACAAAATGATTTTCTATTTTTTAAATATTTTAACTTTTCTTTGAACCTGCATTAGATTTATAATGTTATTTACTTGTTCTACTTCTTCTATTGCATTTAATTCCATTATGAAAACTAACGTGAAATACTTAAATGCCCGTAAACAAACACAAACTGTGGTATTTTTAAGGTTATAACTAGCTTTATACAAGGGTGAAGGCGTGAATAACTTCGGAATAACGGTTGTATGAATACAACTGTCAAAGTTATACTTGATATAGGCTATTCTTGGTTTATTTGTAGACATTTTGCTTATTCATAATTTATTCGCGAGTATAACTTTTATACCACGTTTATTTGTAAGGCTGTTATAGTTTCGTCATGTCTGTCGGTCTGTCTGTCTGTGTGTCTGTCTGTCTGTCTGTCCGTCCGTCCGTATGTCACAGCCATTTTATTCCAAAACTGTTAAGACTATACATGTGAAACTTGGTAGGTAGATGTATTCTGTGAATCGCTTTCCGATTTTAAGAAAAAAATTTAAATAAAGGGAATGGAACATACATGGAACTGAAATTGAAAATATATTTTTTTTGTCATTAAACCTATGCGTGTGTGGTATTTATAAACAGGTCTTTAAAAATGACATTGAGCTTTGTAAAACCACTTTTACATAAAGTTAATCGTTTAAAAGATATAAGCGTCCAAAGTGGTAAAATATTCCCCCCCCCCCCCTAACTTCTATAATAATGGAGTGAAAAATAAAAAAAAACATATGCTGTAGATCTTAATGTAAACTTTCAACCATAATTAGTTTGAACGAGATCGGGTGAGCAGTTTTTGAGATACAGCATATTTTCTAAAACCGCAAAAATAACTTTGTAATTCACACAAACACCATGGAAAACAAAGTTATTTGGCGTAGCTAGTACGGAACCCTTCATGGGCGAGTCTGACTCGCAGTCTCCACTTGGCCAATTTTTTTCACCAGTTTGGTAATATTTTCATTGCATTTGTTTTTGAAATATTCTCCCAGCAGTGTGGATTTCCGCCGATCTGTGGATTTTATTTTCTGTCGCATATTATTTTTATTTATTCTTCAGTTTCAAATATTCACAAAAAAATTATAAAAATACAAAACAATAGTTTTTGGAATTATTCTGTAAGTACTTGTGCTGAGAAACTTTGTTTCTTGCAAATTTCTAGATGAACGAAAAGTACTTCATTAATATAGATTTCTTTGTTAAATATTAAAATATACATACAAAACGCTCGATCAAATTGGTAAAGAAATACAGGTATTTTTTATCGGCTATTTCTACGAGCTTGTTTGTTTTACAACTCTTAGGGACCGTAGCGTAGCAGCGTGATTGACTGAAAAACAGACAGACGGACAGACAACGGTACAATCCTAATAGGGTTTCGTTTTATTCCTTATGAGATGCGTAACCTTAAAAATCATTTAACACTAGCGGTCGCACCGGTTTTCGCTTCCCTGGACTTTGTCACGATAAAAACAAAACCTCCTTTTGCAGTCTATAACCTTTCTCAAGCTTCAAACTACTTCCATATCAAATTTCATCCAAATCCACTCAGGACTTTCGAAGATTAGCGCGTTCAAACAAACAAACAAACAAACTATTCCGCTTTATATCTATATATACTACAAATTTTCTAATCACTCGCTAAATTGCGTTCAGATTTTAATAAACTGAAAAACGATTTCTTACCTATGTTTAGAATCCTAATCTAATACGATTAAACATACCTTTCGTCCTAAGAATCTGTCTCAAGAATACAGCTTTACGTAAACGGCAAAAAAATTCAAAACTGCGAGTCATATCCAACCCTTTCAATGCTATTCAAAAGCGTTTGTCGATACTATCTGATTATGTAAAGTTTTCGGTACATGGTGGCAGAGCGCTATGGGAAACAATAGCATTCGTTCTTGAGCTTAGGATACAAGAGAGGAAAGTCAACATGGTAGGAAAATCTAGGAAGAATTTTTCGTTTTGTAGAATGTTTTATGAATGAATGATTTATGTTTTATAACGTACTAGCTTCTGTCCGCGACTTCGTTCGCGTTGTCACGCGTAATTTCGGAATTTCGAGATAAAAACTTACCAAATTTTAATCTATCTAATATGTAATTAAGTAAACATTTTACGGACATTATTTTTCACCGCGCGCCTAGAGATGTAAGTGCTGTATTATACCATTTGTATTGAAATGTATTAAACGAAAAATACCGTATAATACGGTATTATACCATTTGCTACGGTATTTTATGTATAAATCGATTGTTTCTATATTTTTTATGTAAATTATCTGAGTAATCATTAAAATACCTAAGTACTGAATACGGTGGAAAAGCACAGAAAAAATGAAAATATTAAAGGAAAAAGAAGAAGCCAATTAGAAAATCACGTCAATGCGACGACATTAACACGGCGCTAACGCAGCGCGGTGGTGTCGACGGCGACGAATACTGTGAAGTTTAATTACTAAGTAATCATTAAATTAGAATTAGTCATTCTAAAATATAGAATACAATCGAAACTTAAAATATATTTAATTTATTAAACTAAAACTCTTCGTAATATTGCAAGATCTTAAAAAGTGAATCAAAATATAAAATACATAAAATACCAATAATACCGTAAGTTATAATAAAATACCTGTTTAATACATAGCCTTTTGGTATTATACGGTATTTTTACAACACTACGCGCGCCGCCCTATCGGCAAGTGGCCGCGCGTAAGAAAGCGGAGCTGCATACTAAATTCAAGGCCAAACAACTATTTTTTAGCAGAATTAACACTACATATTGTCAATAAAATATTTATTTATATGTCATAGATTTCTTTAAATAAGCCTTGGATTTGTTCAGGATGTAGGAAAATGTGAACTTAAACTTGTACCTCTCAAACATATACCTACATTCATCTATAAAAAAACAATATACTCTGCACAAAACATATTTATAATGGTTTTTGCAAAAAAAACCTATTCACCCTTTGCCCGAACCGTGAATTAAACCCAGTAGCCTACTTTAGCAGTTGTATGCAAATTGTGACTACTAAACTAACACGGTATTTAACTGTGACTATACTATCTACGTATATACATATGTACACATGGCAGTGTAATATATACTGAAAATATGAATTCCATGAAAAATATACACATTTCAATTAAGCCGAGCATAAAATTGTTGCAGAATAGTAAATATTGTAGTAGTTTATACTACAATATTTACTATTCTGCAACGCTTACCGTTCTTCTAAAGCATCATACACTATTCCAGGCAACACAGCCTCGTGTATCCCCGACTTTACGGATTTTATGAGCTTCCACCAGAGCTAGTGGTTTGTGGGACGAATATTTTACCGATAAATATCTTTAAGATGCTTCTTTTGTGTTTATCGTTAGGATTTTGCTGATTCTTTTAACAGTTTTTCTTTTAAACCGCTTTTTATGGCGGGAATATTGTCTGCTTTAAGCAAGATTGCGGGATGGTAATCTCCCCTCCTAGTTTTGTTTTGTTTTCGGCAATGGCAACATTAGTGTTACCGTTTAGGTAAATTGCTGATTCGATTTGTTTTTGTTTTTCAGTCGCGGTTGGTGTGGTGGATTCTAAAGTTCTTTATACAAACGTCAGCATTCGTATCACAGTCGCAATCACACACACACACACACCTCCGATTTATAAAAAAAGGTTGGCAATGATACTATTGCGAATGTATGTATTTGAACGCAACTAAATACGAAACGAACTTTTTGTGAAATCTTTTGAAATTCATTAGAACATTTTAAATTTAAACTTCTTCATAGATAATTTGACGTAACGACTGTCATATATGTGCAAATGACAGCCAAGCGTGTTTTTTGAAGCACTGAGGAATATTCAAATGCTAAGGTCGTCTATCATCCACAGACAGAATTCAACAAGCGCTGTTTGAACTGTCACGTGTCACAGCACTACGAGGGTCAATAACTTTCCACGTCACTTGCTAATAACACGATAATTATTTTCGTTCTTCTTAATTTGAAAAATTCGGTCTCTGGTATCACTGTATTGGAATTTGTTATAAGTTCTACACACGTAGACTTAGGATTACAAAACCCTTGCCATATCGTTTGTTATCATCCAAAGAAGCCATGTACTTGGTATGTATATACCCTTTATATTATAATTAACTAGCAGAGAACTAATTATCAATTAATGCTATTATCCAAAGCTCATCGACGCAATTTTAATTAATTTACACTCAATACTAGACTTAAAAAATTAGTTCCAAATTATAATTAATATAAACTTAAGCCTTGTTAGATAATCCTTTCAAATCCAGGCAAATTAATTAATTTTAGATCGAGCAAGAATATCAATAGCTATTATCAGGGTGTAGTTTAGTGTTATGATGGCATTAAGCCTAAGTTACGTTCGTCGGGTAATATATTAAACAACGTTTGTGGGCTCATTAAATTAAATTGAGTGACATTTTCAGGTGTTTTTTTTATTGATCTTCTCATCGATGATAAGCGATGATGTGGTCGAAGATGTGGAGCATGCACTTAGAAGTAAACGTTTTGCGCTTATGGTTGGAATTTTATACGGAGCACTATGTTTACTTGAAATGACCATCAAATGGAATGGATGGCGCATCGCCGTTTGTCTTTTACTAGTAATACGGTCATGGATAGGATTTGATGGAATTAGATTGTGCAATGCCATCGGTCTCTCGCCAAAATGTAATTAATTCATTTATTATTCAATATTCTGTAGTACTTCATTTGCTTTAAAATAATTTTACTCGCCAAACTTTTGGCGAGAATCACTCATTCCTTACTGCCTGCAATACGTCGCCGATGTTCAAGGCCCTGGAGATTTGACACGACCAGTCTCTCGTTACCAATGACCTTTTAGCCTGTTTCTCGATAACCTCATCTAGTTCTCTTCTACTTATATAAAGTAAAAAACGTAAGAATCTACTTTACATTATGCTTACCCCGATAAGTCACGAAAAATATAACTTAAATAGCAATAAATATCCCCGCCTTAAGATTGCATGTTTTCAATTTTTATTGTTTTTACCTCTTTTGAACAAAAAAAATTGACCAAGTGCGAGTCAGACTCGCCCACAGAACAGATAAAACCTTATTCATCTATTCCGTGGACTCGCCCATGAAGGGTTCCGTAGTAACTATAATAATAAAATATAATATGTATATCTATATGACGAATAAAAAAAAACCTTAAAAATTTCTTAAGACTAGCTTATTTACGTTTTTACAACCACGCTAAATAACTTTGTTTTTTTTTATAGTGTTTGTATGAATTACAAAATTATATTTGCGGTTTTAGAAAATATGCTGTATCTCAAAAACTGCTGACACGATTTCGTTCAAACTAATTTTGGTTGAAAGTTTATATTAAGATCTAGAGACACATATTTTTTTTTTATTTTTACCTCCATTATTATAGAAGTTAGATGGGGGGAGACACATTTTACCAATTTGGAAGCTCATGTCTTTTAAACGATTGACTTTATGAAAAAGTGGTTTTAGCAACCCTTATATCATTCTTAAATACCTGTCTATAGATACTTACTACACACGCATAGGTTTCATGAAAAAAAATATTTTCAGTTTTAATTCCATGTATGGGGAGCCCCCTTTATTTTAAATATTTATTAATTTTTTTCTTAAAATCGGAAAGCGGTTTACAGAATACATCTACCTACTAAGTTTCACATGTATGGTCTTAATGGTTTCGGCTGTGACATACGGACGGACGGACAGACAGACAGACGGACAGACATATCGTAACTATAAGGGTTCCGTTTTTTGCCATTCGGCTACGGAACCCTAAAAACGTTTCAGTAAAGTTTTTACTGGAAAATAAATAAGATAATTATAAAGTCTAGGAAACATTATATGATCAAAAGTGAAGTGTTTCATGGGAAAAGAAAAGATTTTTTAAATTAAAGCGATATTGAAGTAAACAATTAGAAAAGTTTTATTAAAAATGTATAAAAGTACAAACGCTTGTTTACTGCAAAGTATGACTATGCAGTAAACAATTAAACTCAACAAAGGCGTTACGAATAAGATAGGTCAGTTTCCACGAAATCCCATTAGAAACTCATGCGTTTACGTCCAAAACAATATTTAAAGTTCATTTCAAAAATTTCAAGCTCTAAATTACTTCGGCGAAAACCCCCGTAAATTACTTTTGCAAACAAAAGTCAACCATATGTCTGAAACTGCAAGGGGTATTTTAAATTGGTGCTTTTCGTAATTACTCTATTCTAAAATTGATTTGACTCTGACCTGCCGAAAAGGTTTAAAATGAAAATAGAATTGTGTTTTCTACTTATTTTCCCGCTCTTACTGACTAAAAACCCATTCTGTTCCTTAAGAGGAGGCTCCGTAAATTGTATGTAGCCTTGCATTAATATTCTGAAACAATCATGCATACAATCAAAATGGAAATTGGAATTACTCGGCTTTTATGTCTGAAATTAGTATTAACAGTAAGAAAATATAGTTTATTATCCAAATATAAGATATTTTTTCTCTAGATAAATTATTACTTTAGTTATAAACGAAATAAGAATTGAGTCTTACGGCATTTAGTTTCGAACCCGAACATGGTGAAAGAGCGCACGCGATATTCAACTTTATTACTGCTTAGTTAGCGTTTAGCACACAACGGCAGCTTCGAACCCGAACATGGTGAAAGAGCGCACGCGAAGTTCAACTTTATTACTGCTGCGTTAGGGTTTAGTACACAACGGCTTAACTGAGGTGCATGGGGAGCGGAGCTTGGGTGGAAATTGTTTTAGAGTGCCTGGTCTTAAACTGCCTCTACGATTTGGGGCCGCAGTATTTCGTTAGAACATTCCCGCAATCGTTGCGTTTTATATTCAGTGAACGTTGCGTTCTTAAACTCAATTTGAACTTACTTGAATTAAAGGTTGTCTGTAAAAGATCGCTTTTAGCGATACTTAGCGAACTTATTTATTCAACGAGAGATTCATTATTGCAATTTTTTGACAGTCAGATGCTTATGCATCAAAAACTGTACAAGCATTTAATTTAGAATCATTTTTCAAATAAAACGGTACTTAAGAGGGTGTCGAGCCTACGAGACGCGCGGAAAATAGGTATTTACTGCAGCGGGCTAGTCGTGTGCGTTGTCACACACACAATGACAAGTTCGCTCGAGGCCCGCTTGCCGTTGCACGACGAAGTTTGCTAACTTTGCATTTTTTAATTTTTTGTCGTTATGTTGAATAAACTTGAAAAACGAATTTTAATTATTTAGATGGTTTTATTTATCATTATCACACTAATATTATAAAGACGAACGTTTGTGAATGAATGTGTCTGTTTGCATGTTTGTTACTTCTCCACGCTCAAACGGCTGGATGGATCTAAATGAAGCAAGTAGGTACGTAAATAAATAACAAAAATAAAGGAGGATGCACGAAATCGTCCCCACCCACCAACAGATTTTAAATGTATCTCAGTTTACACGTCTTGACAGCCTGATTATTTTTTAATATCACGACATTTGCCGTAGGTATGGGGTATTCATTCAAATTGAATTTGAAATTATTTTATTTGTTAATTTATTTTTTACAATTTACTCTAAAAAAGAAAAAAATTACAATTAATGCAAGTATTATCTGCAGAAACACAATCTAAAATAAGTAACAGTTACATTTTCAGCCACTTAATATACAAAATAAGTGTATTCTTTGATAGTTTAGTTAGACAAACAATAACTACAAGAATATAATAAAAAGTGCCTACTAAAAAACATTGTAAAACAATAGAAGTTATGGCGCATACGCAGAATTTCAGGTAAGAAGCCGTTGTCGCCGTCCCCGCTCCCCCTCACCACCCTCAACCCGTTGCCGCCTGCGCTCGCGCACTTCAGTTGTGACTAGTTCATTGCGCTGTGTTTACGTTGTTCACCTGTCTTTGTGTTTGTTACGATTATATTTTGACCCCTGCTTGTTTACTGGACCATCTGATTGCTTTTCGTTTGACCCTGGCACGTTTACTGGACTGTGATTTACCAACATGGAGATTGGACGCCGATGTGTTATGTGTCCCAGATCTGTTTTGCGACAGAGGCGACACATTTTGCAAAATACTTTGGTTCAAAGTGATCCGGAGATAGTTGCTTACATTTCGCAAAATGGATTAATACAAGTAAGTCTTTATTTTTAAACCTTCAATAGCAATAAATATAATTATTTGATAGAATAACTGTCAGGTCCGTAGGTAACTAAAATCATGCCTTCCGTGGGCAGTTTGCCTTTCAGCATGGAGTTATTACACAACAATAATAAAATAATAAGTGTAATTAACCTAATTGTTTCTATAGAAAATGTTATAGTAAGTAAGGGTTACTATACAGATGTAAAACGGGTCGGCAGTATCAGTTCGGCACTATTTTTGTTGAACAAAAAATACGAACCGAACCAATTACTACATTGTATTCGGCTTTATTCGGTTTGTGCCAATCGGGTAGTTCATGTTCGATTTTATTGTCCTCGTGTGCAGATTAATGCCATCTTGCTTTTGCCCAGCCTGGTGTACGTACTTGTGCGGCAACGTCAAGTGGCTTTTTTCCCGAACATTCATCTACATATATTCATGTTTTTACTGCCGAGTGCTGATTAATGCCGATCCGCTTAAGAGCAACCCTAACACATTTATGAAGAAACCGAACTGAATTAATTACTAATAATATGAACGGCTCGATTCTGCTAATGCCGATTGAGTAGTTCATTCAGCTCATTCGGTTTAGCAGCACTTTTTGAACGCCAAAGCCGACCTGAAACAATTACAGACATGCTTCAGGTCGGTTCAGATTTGTAATTCTACCAAATAATACTGCCGCACCGCACCCGATTATGTTTGTAGCAACCCTCATGCACCATTGGTCTTTTATTAAAACATGTGATACTTTTATGATTAAGCTGTATCTTACTATGTTAAAGTGTCTAATAGATCCGACCCTTCTTCCATTTCAGGTAGCATTCAATGACGTCATGGCAGTATGCCATAGATGTTGGCAGAGAGCCAATAATGCTGTGCTTCAACGACGCCGTGATAACGATCCTGTCGTTATCGAAGGTCCAGAACCAGAGCCTTCAAACAACGCTGAAAATCAAGAAGCTCCCAATATTGCAGAAGATCAAGAAGAAGAACCTCAGGATGATGCAGAACGTGAATTCTATGTTCGTGAATACGTAAGAGCAGCAAATTCTTCACGCAGCTGTATGTATAGGCAATGCAGAAACCAAAATCTTAGACGAGTTCCAGTGTCTCTGAAGCTACATTTGGTGTGCCATTACAAACTATATATTCCCCCAAGTGCGCGAATATGCGAAGAACATTTGATGTACAATGACTTTGAACAGTTATTGGATAACGTGAACGTTACTAATTATTTTAACGCTTCATTTTTTAGTGACTTGACACACATGTTAATTAATACCATTAACAATAGGTCTATTCTCGTTTATTGACTTTCGCATAGCAGCGTCTATAATAAATGCTCACTATCGTGTGGCAACGGACAATAGGCTCGCGTCAGAATTCCTAGACATAATTCAAACACAAATAAATGCTCCTAACCTCTTGCATAATTATGTTGAACGCAAAAATCTTAATAGACAAAGAGTGAATTTTGTAGGTAAGGAAGCTAATATGCCCCATTTTGAGGAGTTTCCCCAATTAACAGATGAAGATGTGATATTGTTTGCTTTGGGCACCTACCACAAAAAACTTGCAAAATCATACTGTGCTGAGCATATTCGCAATGGGATTTACTGTATAGAATTGTTCAGAGATAATCAATTGCATGATTTACAAAGATATAATATCCATATAAATAATGCCTGGTTGATTCGAGGGCGCATACAATCGAGACATGTCAGGTCACGCTTGTACTATTGTTACATTTTAATAAATAGAGATATAACAGACAGACATGCGATAACACAGTGGTATTGCACTTGTTTAACAGGAAATCGTACGATAGGCAGTTGTGCACATGTTATTTCGATAGTATGGTACATGGGTAAGGGTCGTCATACAGAATTTAATCTACCAGCAGACCTATTAATGGGTGTAATAGTAGACGAATAGTATTAGTGACCATTAGAGGTTGCTATACATTTAAGCGGGTCGGCAGTGTCGGTTCGGCGGTATTTTTGTTAAACAACAAAGCCGAACCGAACCGATATTATATATATCTAGTGGTATGCACATTTTGTATCATTTTATTTCGTAGCCTTATTATTTTGCGAATTGATAGGTGTGCCTATAGTAAAAGTTGTTAAGTAGTTAACAACTAAAAATTAGTTAATTTTTAGTTGTTTTAAGTAACAGATTTTTTTCTTAAGACTTGTACTTTTCGAGTAGAACTGTTATTTTAATAAAAATGAACATTTTTGTTTGAAAAATAAAACCTTTAAAAATATTTTTTTTTGTTTTTTTTTCGTGAACCCCATTGTTTTTAGTTGAAAAAATTATTATTTGTCTTTTCATGGGTCGTCATAAGAATATTAAAACAAATCCCAAGTCTGTTGGTAGGTGGGGACAGTGCCCCTACAATTTTGTGCATCCTCCTTTAATAAATTATACCTATTATATAAAAATTAACGTTTGTTTTTACTGTAGTAATACACTCACTATTCATCCTATTGCAATAAAACTTTGATTTTATATATTAAACTCCTCAGATTTTTTTTTAAAGAATACTAGAAGAAGAAATAAATACTAAGAATACTACATTTCACATTACTAGCAATCTTGTTAACCCCTCCAACTAAGCTAAATATGCTTGTGTCTGGAGTGGGTTCACGTCAATAGTGTAATGGGTGGGGTTCGAACCTGCGACCTCTCGATCACAAGTCCGACACCTTATCCATTAGGCTATTGACGCTTCGAAACTGGGTAAGTAGCAAGTTAGGGTAGATGGGTATGCAGTACTTATTTGAATAATAAAACCAGTATGAAATAAAAAAAAATATAATTATGTAATGTCATAATAAAACCAGACTGAAATTAGTTTTGTTTATTAAAATGTCATTTAGTGCTCGTTTAAATTCTGATGTACTGTCATATTTTTAATAACATTCGGCACTTTATTATATATACGTGGGGCCATACCACAAAAACATTTTTTCATTAATGCTGTCTAGCGAACTTACTTCGCAGAAAATATAAGCGTAATTTATTTCATAACAATATTATATGTATCAAGTGTAACTTAATTTAAAAGAAAAAAAAAATAAAAGAAATCTATAAATCTAATGTTATATTGCTTATTATAACATTTTACAAAAATTGGCCAAGTGCGAGTCAGACTCGCCCATGAAGGGTTCCGTAGTAACTATAATAATATAATATAATATGTATATTTACTTGACAAAAAACTAAAACTTACAAATTTCTTAAAACTAGCTTATTTACATTTTTTGCAACAACGCCAAATAATTTTGTTTTTCATAGTATTTGTATGAATTACAAAGTTATATTTGCGGTTTTAGAAAATATGCTGTATCTCAAAAACTGCTGACTCGATCTCTTTAAAACTAATTTTGATTGAAAGTTTACATTAAGATCTATAGATATATATAAATACAACTTTTATTTATATATACAACTTTAAATTATATATATATATATATATATATATATATGTAATTTAAAGGGTATATACATACCAAGTGCATGGCTTCTTTGGATGATAACAAACGATATGGCAAGGGTTTTGTAATCCTAAGTCTACATGTGTAGAACTTATTACAAATTCCAGTACACTGATACCAGAGACCGAATTTTTCAAATTAAGAAAAGCGAAAAGAATTATCGTGTTATTGGCAAGTGACGTGGAAAGTGATGACCCTCGTAGTGCTGTGACACGTTTGTTATGATTGGTATTCAAAAAATATGTGAAACCAATAATTTGGTATCAATTCTTTAAGTCAGTTATTTTGTGCTGAAACTGTGCAGAGACTCCATACCAAATGTTGTCTTCAGCCCTTTTGGTTAGATATGGGGTTTCCGTTACACGTTGTATGTATATATTTATATTTTTCACTCCATTATTATAGAAATTAGAGGGGGGCACACATTTTACCACTTTGAAAGCGTATATCTTTTAAACGATTAATTTTATGAAAAAGTGGTTTTAGAAACCTCAATCTCATTTTAAAGACCTGTATATAGATACCACACATGCATAGGTTTCATGAAATAAAAATATTTTCAGTTTTAGTTCCTTTGAACAGTTATTGGATAACGTGAACGTTACTAATTATTTTAACGCTTCATTTTTTAGTGACTTGACACACATGTTAATTAATACCATTAACAATAGGTCTATTCTCGTTTATTGACTTTCGCATAGCAGCGTCTATAATAAATGCTCACTATCGTGTGGCAACGGACAATAGGCTCGCGTCAGAATTCCTAGACATAATTCAAACACAAATAAATGCTCCTAACCTCTTGCATAATTATGTTGAACGCAAAAATCTTAATAGACAAAGAGTGAATTTTGTAGGTAAGGAAGCTAATATGCCCCATTTTGAGGAGTTTCCCCAATTAACAGATGAAGATGTGATATTGTTTGCTTTGGGCACCTACCACAAAAAACTTGCAAAATCATACTGTGCTGAGCATATTCGCAATGGGATTTACTGTATAGAATTGTTCAGAGATAATCAATTGCATGATTTACAAAGATATAATATCCATATAAATAATGCCTGGTTGATTCGAGGGCGCATACAATCGAGACATGTCAGGTCACGCTTGTACTATTGTTACATTTTAATAAATAGAGATATAACAGACAGACATGCGATAACACAGTGGTATTGCACTTGTTTAACAGGAAATCGTACGATAGGCAGTTGTGCACATGTTATTTCGATAGTATGGTACATGGGTAAGGGTCGTCATACAGAATTTAATCTACCAGCAGACCTATTAATGGGTGTAATAGTAGACGAATAGTATTAGTGACCATTAGAGGTTGCTATACATTTAAGCGGGTCGGCAGTGTCGGTTCGGCGGTATTTTTGTTAAACAACAAAGCCGAACCGAACCGATATTATATATATCTAGTGGTATGCACATTTTGTATCATTTTATTTCGTAGCCTTATTATTTTGCGAATTGATAGGTGTGCCTATAGTAAAAGTTGTTAAGTAGTTAACAACTAAAAATTAGTTAATTTTTAGTTGTTTTAAGTAACAGATTTTTTTCTTAAGACTTGTACTTTTCGAGTAGAACTGTTATTTTAATAAAAATGAACATTTTTGTTTGAAAAATAAAACCTTTAAAAATATTTTTTTTTGTTTTTTTTTCGTGAACCCCATTGTTTTTAGTTGAAAAAATTATTATTTGTCTTTTCATGGGTCGTCATAAGAATATTAAAACAAATCCCAAGTCTGTTGGTAGGTGGGGACAGTGCCCCTACAATTTTGTGCATCCTCCTTTAATAAATTATACCTATTATATAAAAATTAACGTTTGTTTTTACTGTAGTAATACACTCACTATTCATCCTATTGCAATAAAACTTTGATTTTATATATTAAACTCCTCAGATTTTTTTTTAAAGAATACTAGCAATGTGGGTACATTTCACATTACTAGCAATCTTGTTAACCCCTCCAACTAAGCTAAATATGCTTGTGTCTGGAGTGGGTTCACGTCAATAGTGTAATGGGTGGGGTTCGAACCTGCGACCTCTCGATCACAAGTCCGACACCTTATCCATTAGGCTATTGACGCTTCGAAACTGGGTAAGTAGCAAGTTAGGGTAGATGGGTATGCAGTACTTATTTGAATAATAAAACCAGTATGAAATAAAAAAAAATATAATTATGTAATGTCATAATAAAACCAGACTGAAATTAGTTTTGTTTATTAAAATGTCATTTAGTGCTCGTTTAAATTCTGATGTACTGTCATATTTTTAATAACATTCGGCACTTTATTATATATACGTGGGGCCATACCACAAAAACATTTTTTCATTAATGCTGTCTAGCGAACTTACTTCGCAGAAAATATAAGCGTAATTTATTTCATAACAATATTATATGTATCAAGTGTAACTTAATTTAAAAGAAAAAAAAAATAAAAGAAATCTATAAATCTAATGTTATATTGCTTATTATAACATTTTACAAAAATTGGCCAAGTGCGAGTCAGACTCGCCCATGAAGGGTTCCGTAGTAACTATAATAATATAATATAATATGTATATTTACTTGACAAAAAACTAAAACTTACAAATTTCTTAAAACTAGCTTATTTACATTTTTTGCAACAACGCCAAATAATTTTGTTTTTCATAGTATTTGTATGAATTACAAAGTTATATTTGCGGTTTTAGAAAATATGCTGTATCTCAAAAACTGCTGACTCGATCTCTTTAAAACTAATTTTGATTGAAAGTTTACATTAAGATCTATAGATATATATAAATACAACTTTTATTTATATATACAACTTTAAATTATATATATATATATATATATATATATATGTAATTTAAAGGGTATATACATACCAAGTGCATGGCTTCTTTGGATGATAACAAACGATATGGCAAGGGTTTTGTAATCCTAAGTCTACATGTGTAGAACTTATTACAAATTCCAGTACACTGATACCAGAGACCGAATTTTTCAAATTAAGAAAAGCGAAAAGAATTATCGTGTTATTGGCAAGTGACGTGGAAAGTGATGACCCTCGTAGTGCTGTGACACGTTTGTTATGATTGGTATTCAAAAAATATGTGAAACCAATAATTTGGTATCAATTCTTTAAGTCAGTTATTTTGTGCTGAAACTGTGCAGAGACTCCATACCAAATGTTGTCTTCAGCCCTTTTGGTTAGATATGGGGTTTCCGTTACACGTTGTATGTATATATTTATATTTTTCACTCCATTATTATAGAAATTAGAGGGGGGCACACATTTTACCACTTTGAAAGCGTATATCTTTTAAACGATTAATTTTATGAAAAAGTGGTTTTAGAAACCTCAATCTCATTTTAAAGACCTGTATATAGATACCACACATGCATAGGTTTCATGAAATAAAAATATTTTCAGTTTTAGTTCCATGTATGGGGGGGGCTCCCCATACATGGAACTAAAACTGAAAATATTTTTTAATTTAATTGAAATATATTATAATTTTTTCTTAAAATCGGAAAGCGGTTCACAGAATACATCAATCTACCAAGTTTTATATGTATAGTCCTAATAGTTTCGGAATAAAATGGCTGTAACATACGGACGGACGGATGGACAGACAGACAGACTAGTAGTTGTAGTAGTTATACATATTATATTATTATAGTTACTACGGAACCCTTCATGGGCAAGTCTGACTCGCACTTGGCCAATTTTTCTTTGGCTAATTCCCGTAGTAGACAGACCTTGTTATGGCACTTGGCGTATAATTTGTCGGACATAGAGGGAATGTCAAAGGAAGCTGAAACTTGTTCTAAACCAGAAAACCCGGCTCCTATCGACATAAAACTGCTTACAGAATTATCGTTCAGATTGAGGTCTGTAGGGCTATCTATCTGGTTCTTTACAATTTATTAATTCTATTTTTTTCGACACATTTGGCAACTAAAATAGAATTTCGATAGAAATCCTTTCTTAGTTGCAACTAGAGAATACAATCCCGAGCATGTTTTTCAATCCCGGGATTACGTGATTCTTGATGCTGAATCCTGGGACCCTGGGGCTATCCCCGGATTAGACTATGTGGTTTCTAATTGGTCTCAAATGTAAAAAATTGGCCAAGTGCGAGTCAGACTCGCGCATGAAGGGTTACGTGTGTAACTATAATAATATAATATAATATGTATATTTATTTGACGAAAAAACCTTACAAATTTCTTAAAACTAGCTTATTTACATTTTTTACAACTACGCTAGATAACTTTGTTTTTCATAGTGTTTGTATGAATTACAAAGTTATATTTGCGGTTTTAGAAAATATGCCGTATCTCAAAAACTGTTAACTCGATATCATTCAAATCAATTTTGGTTGAAAGTTTATATTAAGATCTACAGATACATATTTTATTAGATTTTTCACTCCACTATTATAGAAGTTAGAGGGAGGGATACACTTTGGAAGCTTATATCTTTTAAACGATTGACTTTATGAAAAAGTGGTTTCAGAAACCTCCATGTCATTTTTAAAGACCTGTCTATAAATACCACACACGCATAGGTTTCATGAAAAAAAAAATATTTTCAGTTTTAGTTCCATGTATGGGCTAGTAGTATGTTCCTTTATTTTAAATGATTTTTAATTTTTTTCTCAATATCGGAAAGCGTTTCATAGAATACATCTACTTACCAAGTTTCACATGTATAGTCTTAATAGTTTTGAAATAAAATAGCTGTGACATACGGACGGACGGACAGACAGACAGACAGACAGACAGACGGACAGACATGACGAAACTATAAGGGTTCCGTTTTTTGCCATTCGGCAACTGAACTCTAAAAAACGAGTAATTTCTTAAAATATATATTTTTAATTTTGGTACACTACACATATCACAGTATAGTAAGAAAAGAAAAAATGACAAAGATACTATACTTTGTAAGAAATAAAAAGACAATAAAACTTATTTCGAATTTTGAAAATACAATCGTAGAAATATCAATGCATCCAAGGTTTGACTTCCAAGCCTGGTTCGTTTATTACCAACATAAGCAGCAGCTGAAAACGCTCGTTTAGGTTTTACACTGGTTGGAGGAATAGACAATAGATACTTATATGCTGTTTCTAAGTGATATCCACTAATTCCTCCATTTTCAAACAGGCTTATTTCACGTCTAATACTATATTTTGCCAACCCCGATTAATTTTGTATTTGTACTTCACGATCTGGGGATTTCATACTCTTATCAATTTCCAGCTATAACTTTTCCTTTAGTGTCAATTGGGGTTGGGATTGGGAGGTTTGTGGCCTTAACTCATCATCTGTTTGTGATCCAGATCTTCCTTCTTCTTCTTCCGTGTCATCTCGACTTTTAAGTTTTTTAACAATACACTTTATTTGCTTCCAAACTAAAGCCTGTGTAGAAACTGGAAATAAGTCATGCCATTCCAAATCCGATAATAACTGATTTTCATCATCTTTTCATGGATTTTGTAATTAATTCAACACACCAGTCAAATCATCACTTCGTCGTTGCTTCATACGTTTCACTAAGGATGTTTTCATTTTTTGGCAAGTGTCAGCACTTGCCAAAAAATGATTATGCTAGATAGCTGTTTTATAAGAAATTTCAAAGCGGAATCAGCTGTGCATAAATTAGCATCTCTCTGACAGATTGCTTCTACTGTCAATTTAATTGGGGTCAGCACATCAACAATTTTATTTACCAATTCAAAATCAACTTCTTCCAAACGAATTGGATGATTGAGATCTATAAGAGCTTTTTGAATGAAGGTTTTTAAAAGATAAAATCGCTCCAGCATTGTTAAAAGACTATTCCACCTGGTTTTACAGTCCAAAAGAAGTGACAGCTCTTTTCCATGTTCAATTTTCATTTATTTTTGAAGTACTGTTTCATTTTTCAATGGTGATCTTTTGAAATACACTCTACAACTTTGCGGATTTTCTTTATCAGCTCATTAATGTTTTCATCTTGTGTTAACTCTGGTATGTGTTATAGCGCAAGGTCATTTTGTGACATTAAGATTAAGTCTGATTCTGGACTAAGTCTTCTAAATGTTCATCATCATGGATGTCGTCCATATGATCAACAGCCACAGGTGGTTCATTTATAGTATCATCTGAGGTAGAGCTGTCTTGCAAATAATTATGTTTTTCATAAAGCCAGTATCCAGGGAAATATCAAATATACTTAGACGCTCTTTCAATATACGAAGACAATTTTCAGCCATACTTTCATACTTCCATAAAAAGGAACAAGTCCTAAATTCCAAATTTGTTTTGTATGAATGAACGTTGACAGCCATGTATGGTTTATTGGATGTTGAAGTCCACTTGTCGAAAGAAAGAATAAATCTTTCTTCTGCACTTTTCAAATGTTTCAATTATGCAGTTATTTGCTTTCTGATTTTTTCACTGTAATTCATGACACGTTTTTGAATGGTGACGGCTGACTTTGGTAAATCCGTGTATTTTGCAAAGACAAATTTTCTCAAATCATCTGAAGTTATGAATATACTGAATGGAAATCCATCTAATGCAATCATTCTTGCCAAAACATCATCGAGGCTATCGTCGGCACTTTTAGTAAAATAATCATTTAACTTTCGCTTGGCTGGCGGCGGTGCTGTGTTCAGATTATCAGAATCTAGACTTGTTGAAGCTGATATAAGCTTGATGTTATGTTTTGATGACAAATGTGTATGTAATCCCTTAGTCGATCCATCCAAAGTCTTGAGAATGGCTGAGCATTGGTTACATTTGGCACTATTCCTATCCTTCGCAACTAAAAAATAGCTCCACATTGACGTCGTATCACTGTGTTTTTTATGTTTATCAAAGTCTCCCGCCATTTGAAATACTTAATTTCAGACAATTGACTTTTAAATTTAAATGACGTAGGTCATGGGTTTAAATTTAGAAAATATCTTGTAATGACCAAAGTTTTCAATATAATTAAGCATATCTTAAAACTGGAAACATATCTTACAACTATACAATAATACAGGTTATCAATCAGAATTCAGACAGGCTTTAATGTCCTCTCATACCTAATTAACCTGTATTATAGATACATTGTAAGAATGATATTAAAAGATATTAAAAGAGTAACTGTGGAGTTTCTTGCCGGATCTTCTCCATAGAAAACGACCAATTTCGAACCGTGCCCTGCGCCAAACTGCTGACGTTTTATAAGTGCCCATGTAGGCCTATGTGAAATAAAACATTTTGAGTTTGAATTAATTTTTTTCTTAAAATTCAAACGCGAGCCAAAAATAAAAAAAAATCACAAGAAATAGTAGTAGGTATCTCTACTACTATTTTTTAAGAGATAACATAGAGCAATCATGCCAGTAGCGTGCAACCAGCGCACCACGCACCATGAGACCATAAGTCTAGTTTAAGCATATACTAACGGGAAGCCGTGTGAAATTAGTACTTCCCACAATATGATTATAAATTAAAGCCTGTCTGAATTCTGATGGATAACCTATATTATTATATAGTTGTAAGATATGTTTCCAGTTCTAAGATATGCTTAATTGTATTTAAAACTTTGGTCTATACTGTCGTATAGACCAATTAATACAGCACAATGGAATTACAAATAAAAAATACCCGATAAGTTGGTCATCATGTATGTCATTGATATACACTATAAAAAGGAAAGGGCCAAGAATTGAACCTTGCGGAGCACTCATCTTGGCTAGGGATCCTGCAGATGTCGCTCCATTAACAATAACTTTTTGTTGCCTGTTTGATAAATATGAAAGAACAAGGTCAGCATAACACGAATCCACGAACTCCGTAATGGTGTAATTTACAGATCAGTGTTTTGTGGTCAACGCAATCAAAAGCTTTGGAGAGGTCACAAAATATGCCAATTGCATCCTGAGATTTCTCCCAAGATTCCAGAATGTGACGGATGAGCGCTACTCCTGCGTCTGTTGTTGACCTACCTTTCGTGAAACCAAACTGCCGACTATGCAAAATTCCATTTGAGTTAAAATATGATAGCATCTGGTCCAGCATGATTTTTTCGTATATTTTGCTTAATGCTGGAAGCACATATATCGGTCTATAGTTAGAGGGATCACTCTTACAACCCGACTTAAAAATTAGTACTACTTTACTATGTTTCATTAAATCGGGAAAATTACCGCTGTCTATACATTAATTAAATGTGCCTGTTAGGATAGCAGCAATTGAGTCAATAATATTACCAAGAACCCTAACAGATGCACTCCATAAGT
The DNA here is from genome assembly GCA_943138885.2 of Tholera decimalis. Lineage (NCBI taxonomy): Eukaryota > Metazoa > Arthropoda > Insecta > Lepidoptera > Noctuidae > Tholera > Tholera decimalis. The sequence continues at coordinate 9,261,581 of OW964568.2, forward strand.
CATCAGCGTTTGTTATGTTAATACTTTGGAATGCTTTTTAATTACATCAATAGAAATGGGCTTAAATGAAAATGTTGGTATATCCTTATTGAAGTTTTCCTTTAAAAAGAAGATTTTGCTAATAATGGCGAAGAATGTAGAGATTTAGTAACCTCTAATGGAATATTGGTAAAGTAATTTTCCAACTTCTCAGCCACTTTTGACTTATCTGAGATGACCTGATCATCGATGTTCAAAGTCAAATCATTCTAACCCTGTTGGTTTGTGTTTCCAGTTTCTTTGTTTATCACCTTCAACACAGTTTTTATTTTATTGTTAGAAATGCTAATTTTATTACTTTCTGATTTAGATTTAGCTTAGGGCGCATACTCTTTTAAATATCTTTGAGTAGTTTCTTACATAATTATGGAAGGCTTCATCGGAAGTCAATGATTTTTCATGGTATAAGTTGTATAAATTGTCTCAGCTTATTCTTATTCCAGCAGTGGCCCATTCATTAAATTTAGATTTATTACTCATTTGAAAATTTTTAACTGGACATGCCTTACTAAATTCGTGGCATAGTGAAGAAAATAATATCCTGTAATTTTCATTGAGGTCATGGGAATCAAAATTGGCCATTGAGAGATTACTTAACATGTTATCATTAAAAACATTAATTTCTTTTTAGTTAGTGGCCTAAACTTAATAGTCTTATTTAATTGCCGCTTTTTAACCAACTCAAAGGATACTAGTTGACCTGTATGGTCAGACCTAACTCCACTAATTTGAGACGAGTATTTTATGGCACAATTAGTATAAATATTATCTATGCATTGAGCTGATGTTGCTGTTATTCTTGTTGCTTCCTTGTATGTGCATTTTAAGTTAAATGAACCAAACAATGAAGTAAGCTTGCAGTGTTCAGGTGAATTTACTAACAAATCAATATTTAGGTGACCACAAACGAAAACTAATTTTTTATCTCTTATAAGCTTAGGTACTTAAAATTTCTCCCATTATCATTAAGAATGATGACAAGTTTGATGCTGGTGGTTTATAAACACTTAAGAAAGTTTGGCCTTCAACTTCTGTACATGCTACCTCACACAAGCAATCAACAGAGCAAGCGGTGATATATTTTTGTTCCTTATATCTAAGAGAATTACTACGTAATATTAAAGTACCACCTCCTACTGAGGACCTGTTGTATGCACTAGTAACAGAAAAATATTAATTTTAAACAACATTCTATCTGGTTTTAGCCAGGTTTCACAAAAACATAAGATATCTATATCATATTTATCTATTAACATTTCCTCATCTAATATTTTGCCGGAGAAACGATTTATATTCTGATGATATACACACATCAAAAGTGTCTAGGGATCAAGCATTTTTATGCGGATTTCTTGAGATTGAGATGTGGCTTTGTAATAAATATATGATTTTATAAATTTATATGGATCCTTTTTGGTGCATTTCATAATTTGAAACAGGAACTGTTAATCAAATTCGAGCAAAAGATGAAAATCAGCTGTCAATATTTTCCCTAGAAAAACATACAACGCATTGAAGACATTATTAGTGCTACTGTTTCCCTACTACTGATTAAAACCAACGTTATTATGGAGCGGCGACGTCATTTAAGCAGGGAAGAAATGCTCAGAGCCGTGGGAATGATAGAAGCTGGTTCCCGGCAACGTACTGTGGCTTTAGCTCTGAATACAAGTCAGAGTGTTATCAGTCGACTTTGGACATGTTACCGAAGCACTGGTACCGTGGCTGAGCGCCATGGAGGACGGTATCGCTGCACCACACGGAGACAAGACCGATACATTCAAATCTTAACTCGAAGAGCTCCAACAATAACCGCCATGATGTTAGCCGTGAGGCTTCAACACTCGTCAGGGAACTTAATTAGCGACCAAACAGTCAGAAACCGCTTGCATGAAGTGAACCTTCATTCCCGAAGACCGCTACGGGTACCACCTATAGCAATGCACAATCGTAGGATTCGATATCAATGGGCTCTTGAACACAGAAATTGGGCAGAAGAACAATGGCGTTTCGTGTGCTTTTCTGATGAGTCTCGTTTTGGTATGAGACCGGATACAAGACGTATACGACACTGGAGAACCCCTGGACGCCAACAGCGATTAAAATCCTGCCAGGAAGTCCATCCTTATAGTGGTGGAACCATCATGGTATGGGCGGGTATTTGGATTGGCGGAAGAACTGAGTTGATCTGGATCAGAGGCAACCTCAACGCTCAAATTTATGCTGAGACGATTGTATCTGACGTCATCGTTCCTCTACAAGTGCAAATCGGTCCCTTATTTCAGTTAATGCATGATAATGCACGACCGCACACCGCAAGAGTTGTAAGACAGACTCTCGCCGCAGCTAACATCAATGTCCTGCTCTGGCCTGCTCAGTCGCCAGACTTGAACCCGATTGAGCATGCATGGGATATGCTACAGAGAAGAGCTCTGCCGAATATGGAGGGTATCCAGTCGCAAGAAGACCTTTTTTTTGTTGTTGCAACGAACATGGGCGGCCATTCCACAGGGTGATTTGGATGAACTCATTTTGAGTATGCCAAACCGATGTTCTTGTGTTGTTAGTGTTCGCGGTAGAAACACGGATTATTAAATGTTTAAGTTACCCAATAAAATTTTAAAGAAAACTGTTATTTCAGTCTTTTTTTCGAACTTTAATGTTAGTGGTTCAAATGTCAAAAATCCCTTTATTAGGAAAATGGCAAATTTCTTTATTAATGCAAAGGTGACTTGGTTTATCGTTACTGTGACAAACGAAAACACTTTATTTGATGAATCCTTAAAGAAAATTTTAATTAATATCAATCAGGAGAAAAGTTATTGCAAAAATATATGTTGATCCCTAGACACTTTTGATGTGTGTAGTAAAATTGTGTTATTATAACTCTCCTTTGTCACATCTAAGGATTTAAACAATTAATTTCAGTATTATTAGATACCCTAGATAATACTGAATAGTCACTTAACCTAGGATCAGTTAAATTGTCAATAACCCAGTGTAAATTGTAAGCTAACAAAGTAGCCAATGAACTTTCGTCGTAAATTCTAAAATGAATGTCAGGATTGCAAACGGTATGCCCAAAAACCTATTACACGATGTTTGATGCAATATTTTGCAATCGACCACGTTTGCTGAGCAAGCGATATAATGCGGTCGCACTAAGTTCGCCGCGAGCTTAGTGTATTTTGAACAGCAACCGGGTGCACTCATTTTCATCATTTAGCGATAATTTTAGCCCTTACGTTACTTTGTTAATTATACTTAGCAATAAACCCTTGAAGGTTATCAGTGTATTTAACTTAGTAGACACACACGATATCCATATTGAATGTTGGAGAAAAAGTTGCATCCACCAAGGATGCAACTTTTTCTCCAACATTCAATATGGATATCGTAGTGTTTTAAATTGGATTTCAAAATGAAAGCCAGATTTGCAATCACCACCCCCAAAAACCCATTACACGATACCCATATCGAATGTGTGAGAAAAAGTTGCATCCGCCATCTTGGATTTTAAAATGAATGCCAGATTTGCAATCACCACCCCCAAAAACCCATTACACGATACCCATATCGAATGTTTGAGAAAAAGTTGCATCCGCCATCTTGGATTTTAAAATGAATTCCAGATTTACAATCACAACCCCCAAAAACCCATTACACGATACCCATATCGAATGTTTGAGAAAAAGTTGCATCCGCCATCTTGGATTTTAAAATGAATGTCAGATTTGCAATCACCACCCCCAAAAACCCATTACACGGTACCCATATCGAATTTGTGAGAAAAAGTTGCATACGCCATCTTGAATTTAAAAATAAATTCCAGATTTGCAATCACCACCCCCAAAAACCCATTACACGATACCCATATCGAATGTTTGAAAAAAGTCTACATCATCACTTTCACTTCCTCAAATGGTGCTTTTCGGGAGCAACTGCACAAGGTACTATTAGAAATACCCAAAACGCTATAGGTGTGCCTATTATATTTAAAGAGTTCCCTCGCTTTCTCCAGGATCCCATCATCAGATCCTGATTTCATAACAATGGAACCAACTAGAAAGTATACCCTGTCAAACGAAAAAAAGTTCCAAATCGGTCCAGCCGTCTTCGAGTTTGAGGTTACATACATAAAAAAAAGTTTAAGACGAACTGAGAACCTTCTCCTTTTTTTGAAGTCGGTTAAAAAGCAATAATAACATCACAAAATAGAAATACGTACTTTTTATGAGAAGGCTTTTTTTTCGAAAATTTGCGCCAACTTTCTTCTAATAATATTTTTTTTTCCCCATTTTCCCATAATAAAACAAATATTGAAAAAAAAAATGTTAAAGAAATATATATTGAACAATAAAAAGTAATTGTTGGGTATGCATAATAAATCGTACTCAAAAAAACAAAAAATATGACTTATGTTATTCAACGGATTGCTGCAATACATACCTACGTACACAATAGATCGCGAATTATCGTTACCGGCGAAACGCTCCACGATGAGACGTGACCCCTCTCTGAGCTCCCGTGGACGACTGAATTTTCGACCGGTGTACGTTGCGTATGGTTCAAAATAGCGCGCAAATTAGAAGAAAAAAATAAAATTAAAACAACCAAGCGACATTTTTGAAATGTTAAAGCTGTAAATCATAGTATGATAATTAGAGAATAATATGAATTGAAGTTTATGAAAAAATTCAACAGTTTACTATCAAAATTCAGCGACGCACGAGCATGTTTTGTAAGGATTTTTGTCCAAATTTATGTATTTTTGTCTAATAAACTATAAAATATTTTTAAATTTTGCCAACTATGTTTGCTAACACATTTATTCTAGTGTTCATTACATATTTTTGTATGGTAATTAAAGTACTATTATAGGTTATATTCTTTTAGTTGTGAAGACCGTTTTGAGTTATTTTACTCGGCGCAGGCTATCAGTAATCGCCATTAAAAAAGCAAAAGAGGATAGATTACATTGAACGGCTTCAAGCGGTAGAAACACTAAAACTGTAACTTGACCCAACCCTTGTCTATTAGCCGTCTTCATGGAATATTATTATTGCTTTTGAAAACTATTTATAATCTAAAGTTACAAAGTTATCAATATTGTCAGGATGGTTCGTGGAAGCGTTTCAAATATTTGAAAGTATTGTCTACTTTTGCCTTGACTCGCTCTGATTAAGAAATTAAACTCATGGCTAAGTAATAAGCACCGCAGGTTTGTGGGCGGCTGCGGGAATGTTCTAACGTGATACCGCGGCCCCGGAACTTAAAGGCAGCTGAAGGAACAGGGTGGGTTTTTAGTCAGTAGAAGTCTGACACTCCCTTCTGCTCCACCCAGAACGGGAGAAGTCGTTAGATGGTTTTCCCATCCGAAAAAAAAGGCTTGTGGGCGGCGAGCAGAAGTAGTTCACCGTTCGGTAAGGAGGGATCAAGGCCCGGGTCAGCGGCGCCGCGGCGCCTCGTGTTCCACGCACGCCTCAAAGAGCAGTCAGGACTAATGACGAGTCCCGTTAGGACCAAAGCCTGCCAGAGTTGCAGGAATGACCTAACGGGAATCCGCGGCCCACGAATGCAGGTAACTGAAAGAACGGGTTATATTGTAGTCCGTACGAGTCTGACTCTCTCTTACGCTCCATAAAGTGCGAGAGGAGAACATACCATATGAATTATTGTGTTTAAAATATTAAACACAATAATTCAGGCAGGTTTTCTGGTATGTTTGGACTACAATATAACCACCCACCAATAGGTGGGTAAGTAAATTTCTTTTAATATTTTTGACCATATTTGGAGGTAATTTCACCAGAAAACTAGGTGCTTGAGTTTAATGCTATATACACACTGACAACTGCTATATACATACATGACACCCCAGCAAACACATACACAGGAGGTGCAGTGTTGCAATATAAATATATCATGTATTCTCAGGTTATATAGACCCATAAATAATTACCTGAACCTAAACTATACATAAATATAATAACAATAATTGTGTAAGAATATAAAACTTAAACTATGTTAGTATCACTTAGTTGCACCAGCTCAAATTTGCAACTGAAATCTAAATCCGTGATACGGAGCAGCTCAACAGTGAAACTTAGTGGGAGTTCGTCACCTGGACACGGAGACACCGTGGCCGAGCCAAATGAAAATTGCAAATCAATAGCTGAAGACCCAGGGACAAACAAACGCTAAATATTTTTTTTTAAATCAACCCCTATAGTGTTGAAAGTTTGTATCAGAAATCTAAACCGATTAACCAATTTTAATTAATTTCGATTTTTTCTCAAAATAACGCGCGTGTAACCACGGGGAACAACTAGTTAAAAATAAACGTTTGTATACTTGACCTCTATGCGTTCTTAAACAAATTGTGATAAATCTAGCAGAGAGTTCTAAAGACACACAACAGGGTTTCTAAACCAAAAAATGTGCTTCCAGCGCATGATACAGCTTTAAAATAGAACTTGGGGAGCACCTGCTAAAAGTGCATAGCACCCTGGTGTGCCTTAACGCTCACGCTGCTTCATTACAAAAATTGGAAGGATGGTGTTACATTCTACCTTCAAGCTTAAATAACTAGTTTTTGGGCGGAATTATACCCATGTCCCAAAAAGTTTTTTACCTCAGCATTTTCTGCCAAGCGACACGCGACGCCTTATTGCATATCGTAAGTAATTTTTTTTACAAAACTATTTCAAAACAATGTAATTTTCAATAGAGATTCGCATTACCGAGGCCAAATTATCCAGTAGAATTATGACTGTATTTAATTTCTTTCTTAAAATTCAAACGATACCAGCTGCTTCCCGAGATCAGCATAAAACAAGCGTATGTTTTAATAACACGGGGCACAATATCCAAAACGGGCAATAACAAGAGCTCAGAAAGCTATTACATCGGTGGCGGAGCAATTTGAGGCTATTCCGCCGTGAAAATCGCCAGCGAGTTTACAATAAATCCACATTTCACGTACTACTTGTGCTCGAACACACTTTCAGCGGGGGGCGGTTAGGGAACGTGTGTTGAGTGTTGATACGACGATTGTTGTAGACGATTTCCGGTACATTTTGTCGTGTTTGATGCATTAAGGAATATGTTTCAAATACATTGATTGTCATCGTCGTTTTGTTCCTAATCATTCTGCTGTAAACTAATTAGTTTTATTATTAATAATTATTATCAATTGGCTATAGTCCGTCCGCGTTAAGAAAATAGTGAGTCATCGTTGTCCGCCGGCCGCCTCTTCGCCAAAAGATCTGCCGTCAACTGGTCACTGTGAACTTAGCTTTCTAATTTTTTGCGACCTACATAATTGGTCGAGGGGCGGAGCCAGGCCGGCGGACAACGATGACTCACTATTTTCTTAACGCGAACGGACTATAGTCTAACTAGATGCAGCTGAGTAATAATATTTTACATATAGCGACTGCCTATCTGACTTCCACAACCCAGTAACTTGATAACACAATACTTGGTTTTTTGGTTTCTACCCGTTTTTACCGTTTTTTTTTTCTTTTAGTAGTAGGGGTGTTCCACAGTTAGCATCTACAATGCAACACTACGGCTGATTTTCGAAATTGCAGCGTGACGTGCCAACAATAACGCTTTCGTATTTTCAATTTGTGAACCCTGTTCTCGAATATGTTTGCCGCACGTTTTCAATGGCTGTTGCCTTGGATTACAGAAATTTTTAAAATAAAGATATTTTGGGGCAGCATTAAACTTTCTGAAAGTCTTTAAGTTAGTAAGGAATCCTGTTTTTAAAGGCTTGGAGACCGACAGCTGAACGTGTGTTAGGAATGCAGGAACAAATTACGTTCTCAAGCAATGTAAATATAGCAACCTCATTGATATAGTTTCATACAGGCTGTATGAGTTTGTAAACTCCGCACCGTGAGGACTTTCTGCCCATGCCATGCAACTTGGGGAATACACAGACTGGACAGTTTTTTGGCACATTACCAGCCTACAGCGTTAAGGACGAATTTATTTATGCTATGTTTTAGTATGTTGTTTAATTTATATTAGGTACTATAACTCTTCATTTCATACATTTTAGACTGCTTTTTGTGACCTGGCAGTGGGGACATTGTAGGTTGAATATGTTATGTTCCTACGTAGTTCGATAGATAGATAGGATATACTTTATTGTACACCAAAATTGAAACACATCTAATATTTCTTAAGTTATAGTTACAATGGCGGTCTTATCTTAGCTTTGACCTTTGGAAGGACTGCAAGTGATTACGATTTTAAATCCTTTTGTATTAAATCTTCCAACTGGCTAGATTTCAATAGGTTTATCATGCATGCTCCCAAATTTTTCTCCGAATCAAGAAAGATCTACACTATTCGGCACATCGCCCTTGTTTCTCTACTCCATGGTAAATCCGGTAATGATGGACGTCCGTTCTCGTTAATTCCTCTCGTTTTATCTCCTATACGAATACCGCCATTAATGCTTGTGCTTTTTTCGGTTAAAAAAATATTGAGGATATTATTCTAGAATTAAGGTGGATGGTTGTGGAATTAATGCGTTTTTGAAAGGCGAAAAATGGTGATTATAAATAAAGTGGTGTTGTAATGAGAAAAATGAGTATGGGTTAAAATTTTGAGTTTATATAACTCTAGCTGTGTGTCCTATAGGTAAATATCGCTTACGATTGAACCTCCACGTAATTCTACAAACACAAGCTGCAATAATGCTAACTTAGTCCAGAGCCAACCGTCAAACACGGTACGTATGTGACATGATTTATTTATATTAAATTAATTAATTAATTAATTAATTTATATTAAAGCAATCGGTATTATTTATAGGCACTTTAACGGCATCTAAATCACTAAGTACTTTAAAAAAATCGACGGTCTCAGCCTGGAATTTGGGGGAGGGGGGTCACTAACAATAAAATATGTCGAGTAAATAAGTTTTCTTTATTGCACAATACAAGTTTTCCCCCTTCGGACCACGCGTGCCAAATGTTACACATTATGTAATACATATAACAACTGTTGCTATTCACGTTTTTGCAGGCGCATAACCGTGTTCGTTTAACCTGTTTTAGACCCCGACCCCTCACTGGGCCGTAGGCACGTCCACGACAATCATCACGACGACATCACCTCTTATACCTCTGCGGTCAGAGATTCTTCTCTTTTCATTTAAGTTTTTGTGAATTTTATACCCTGTTCCGCATTCGTCTATAATTTAGTTACCTTACTTTTTGGAAAAAAATAGACACTACATTAGTGTGTAGTAGTAGGTACTACTACTCAAGGACTAATACTCAAGCATCTCAATAGAACTGAGAACGAAAGGATAAGTAAGATCACTATTGACTAAAACCCCACCCTGTTCCTTGCGTTCCGAGACTGCAGTATCTCGGTAGAACATTTCCGACAACGGGCAATCTATGGGTCAATTACGCCAAAAGATCGCTAGATGTGCTCCGCGTCCAGTATAATAATGCTTTCAGGATGCTCTTGCGACTACCTCGTTACTGTAGCGCCTCAGAAATGTTTGCACAAGCTCGTACGGACGCGTTTCAAGCGATTATACGTAAGAAAACGGCTTCACTTCTGAGGAGAGTAAGGGACAGTCGAAACAGCATCCTGAGAACGGTGAGTGAGTGTGTCCTCTCCTATTATGAAGTAGTTTGTGCGGAGGGTGATGAGTACTAACACTAGATAATAAGCTATTACGTATAAGTTACTAACATTTTATGGATTTTGTGGTCCGAAATAAAAAGATTCTATTCACTTCAAAACGGTAGCGCTTCGAGGAATACCTCAATGAGAAAAATGAGTATGTGTTAATTTTTTTATATATATACCTCTGCCTATGTATCCTATAGGTAAACATCGCTTACGATTGTACCTGCACGTAATTGTGCAAACACAAGTTGCAATAATGCTAACTTAGTCCAGAGCCAACCGTCAAACACGGAGTATGTGACATGATTTATTTAATTTGTAAAGATAAATTAAATTAAAGTCTAGTTACAGATTTGAAAAAAGCAATCGGAATTATTTATATGCACTTTAACGGTATCTAAATCGCTAAATACTTTAAAAAAGTCGACGGTCGCAGCTTGGAATTTGGGGGAGGGGGGGTCACTAACAATAAAATATGTCGAGTAAATAAGTTTTCTTTATTGCACAATACAAGTTTGCCCCCTTCGGACCACGCGTGCCAAATGTTACACATTATGTAATACATATAACAACTGTTACTATTCACGTTTTTGCAGGCGCATAACCGTGTTCGTTTAACCTGTTTTAGACCCCAACCCCTCACTGGGCCGTAGGCACGTCCACGACAATCATCACGACGACATCACCTCTTATACCTCTGCGGTCAGAGATTCTTCTCTTTTCATTTAAGTTTTTGCGAATTTTATACCCTGTTCCGCATTCGTCTATAATTTAGTTACCTTACTTTTTAGATTTCAATGCGCACCCAGGTGAGACATTTTGTAATGAACTTCTTAGTTTTTGTAGTGAGCAAGAATTATTATGTGCGGACCTAAACTACTTAGGCATGCAGTCGCAAACGTACACATTTATCAGTGACTCACACGGGTGTAAGCGTTGGCTCGACCACTGTCTTGTTACACAGGCGGCGGGAAAATCAATTTCAAACATTGAGGTAGTTTATGATACGTTTTGGTCAGATCACGTTCCTTTAAAAATCTAATGTGATGTTAATGTTATTCGATTAAAGTCAAGTGTAATTAAATCATCGCTTAACAATGTCCGCTGGGGCGAAAGAAACCCTGATGAAATAAATGAATACTTGTCTATGTGTAATAAGAAATTAAAAAATGTAGATTTTCCTGCAGACTTTGAAAAATGTGCTGATCATTTTTGTAGTAGTCTTGAACATCGATTATTATTGGATTCCATGTATGATTGTATTGTATTGAATTTAAGTGAAGCAGCTATACTAAACAGAGCCCCTAGGGACATTATAAGAAAAAAGGGTATCAAGGGCTGGAATAAACATGTCAAAGAGTATCACGCTCAAGCTAGGTACAAGTATAAGCTGTGGGTTTGGTATGGTCAGCCCAGTTCTGGGCCTGTGTATGAAAACATGATAATTAGTCGTAAATTATTTAAATCTAAATTAAAATGGGTTATTAAGCATCAAGAAAAGATTGAAATGTATATTTTAGCCTCCCTTCATTCTGAGAAACGATTTTCATCTTTCTGGAAGGGCACTAAAAAACTTAATAGTTCTCCTAGCTTACCAGTGATTGTGGATGGTAAGAGTGACCACACTGATTTAGCTAATATGTTTAAGGAACAGTTTATAGTTAACTCACCTCTTGAGTCTGTGGTGAAGTTGGACGGTGATGAGATCCATCACTCAGGAGTACCCCTTCGATTTACGTGTAAAGAAATAAAAACAGTAATCCAATCTATGAAAAGGGGGAAATCTCAGCATCGAACATCTTCAAAATGCTGGTGTACACTTGCCAAGAGTGTTGTCAATGTTTTTTAATCTATGTGTAGGACACTCTTACTTACCACAGTAAATGCTGGATACTGTAGTGGTTCCTATAGTAAAGAATCGGACAGGAGACATATCGGACAAGAGCAATTATAGGCCAATCTCATTGACCACTGTGATAGCCAAAGTGTTTGACAGTGTGCTTGATACGCACCTCAGTAAATATACGACACTACATGACACACAATTTGGTTTTCGTGCTGGGTTGTCTACTGAGAGTGCAATATTTGCGCTGAAGCACACTGTCAAATACTACCCCGACAGGAATACCCCAGTTTATGCTTGTTTCCTGGACCTTTCCAAAGCCTTTGACCTTGTTTCTTATAATGTTTTATGGGAGAAGCTTCGGGAAGCGGGAGTACCAAAGACATTAGTGTCAATATTATCTTTCTGGTATGAAAAGCAGAGGAACTTTGTTAAATGGTCCAATGCGTTATCAGAGCCTTATAAACTCGAATGTGGTGTTAGGCAGGGAGGTCTTACTTCACCGAGATTATTTAATATATATATTAATAACTCGCTTGTGGAACTCAGTAGCACACATGTCGGATGTCATATAGACGGGGTGAGTGTAAATAATCTAAGTTACGCCGACGATATGGTGCTGCTGAGTCCTACAATCAATGGATTTAGGAAGTTACTCGCGATTTGTGAAGGTTACGCCGAGCAACATGGTCTAAAGTATAATCCTAAAAAGAGTGAACTATTAGTTTTTAGAGGTGGAAATAAAAGTCCATCAATTGTCCTGCCAGTAGAACTAAACGGTTTGCCTCTAAAGAGGGTCACACAATTTAGGTATTTGGGCCATGTTGTTACGGAGGATCTTAAAGATGATCTCGATATGGAGAGAGAGCGCAGGGCGATGGCTGTGAGGGGAAATATGTTGGCTCGCAGGTTTGCTGGTTGTTCTCTACCGGTTAAAATCACTCTTTTTAAAGCATTTTCCCAAACATTTTACACTAGCAGCCTGTGGGCTAACCATACCCAAAAAACTGCCAACACCCTGCGAATTCAATTCAATAATGCTTTCAGGGCGCTGTTGAGGCTTCCTCCGTATTGTAGTGCGTCTGGGATGTTCGCGGATGCGCATACGGATGATTATTATGCGATCATGCGCAAGAAAGTCGCGTCTATAATACGCAGAGTGAGAGGAAGCAACAATAGCGTTCTGAAAGTTTTTGCGGAAAGACTAGAAGGGCCTACAATGGATAGGTTTATCAAACTACACGTTAGACATAGGGCTTGATAAACCTTCCTCTGATTGTGATTGTGAGTTTTTATTTTTATTTTATTTTGTTTTTGTTTTGTTACCTTTATAATTGTCTGTGTATGCCTAATTGTTTCTTACTAACATAGTTATTAAGTAAATTGTTTGACTAACACTATGGGTCTTAGAAGCCTGGAAATAAAAGATTTTTATTTTTATTTTATTTTTTTATTTTTTATTTTTGTTTTTATTTTATTGGTGTGTAGTAGTAGGTACTACTACTCAAGGACTAATACTCAAGCATCTCAATAGAACTGAGAACGAAAGGATAAGTAAGATCACTACTGACTAAAACCCCACCCTGTTCCTTGCGTTCCGGGACTGCAGTATCTCGGTAGAACATTTCCGACAACCGGCAATCTATGGGTCAATTACGCCAAAAGATCGCTAGATGTGCTCCGCGTCCAGTATAATAATGCTTTCAGGATGCTCTTGCGACTACCTCGTTACTGTAGCGCCTCAGAAATGTTTGCACAAGCTCGTACGGACGCGTTTCAAGCGATTATACGTAAGAAAACGGCTTCACTTCTGAGGAGAGTAAGGGACAGTCGAAACAGCATCCCGAGAACGGTGAGTGAGTGTGTCCTCTCCTATTATGAAGCAGTTTGTGCGGAGGGTGATGGGTACTAACACTAGATAATAAGCTATTACGTATAAGTTACTAACATTTTATGGATTTTGTGGTCCGAAATAAAAAGATTCTATTCTATTCTCACCATGGTGATAATTCCCTCACAAAACGTACCTAAATTCATAGCCTTATTAAATCATATTACTGTTTCATGTTCCCGCTAAGATATCCCAACAAACATACTCGTAAATATAAACAAAACATCTGGTTTAACTCAACTTTTGTTCCGTTGCCACTTTTTGGTGCAATAATTAGATACGTGCCTTGAAAGGCTTCCACAACTTTGTGTGGTTTGTCTTAAATTATCTATTTCGTTTATGTATTGTCACAGGGAAAATTAGTTTTGTGTTGCTCGGATGTGAATAATCTCAGTGGTAGAGATGTGTGTGCAAAAAATTGCCAGCAATACGTTGATTTTAACTTACCTCACTCCACTTTATAATTTGCTAAGCTTTTCTCATTTATTTATTTATAAGATACTTTATTGTACACCTTACAATACATTTAAGGATACAAATAATAAAACTAGAATACAATGGGCGGTCTTATCGCACAGGGCAATCTCTTACAGACAACCTTTGGATGGACAAAAATTAAAAGAGATAGATTTAGGGCTGTCAGTGTACAACATCATACATAATACTAATTAAACATAATAATATATAATACATACCACAAAATATAATACATAAATATATACTAATAAATATCAATTTCATAACAGAGAAGGGAGCGGGGAGTTTTACTTTTTTGTTATGTAAAATACATCACATAACATGGAAGTAACAAAGAGGAGTGTGGTGAGACGTGTGGTTTACTATATTCATTATTACATATTTCATGAAATAGTATACTATATTTGGACTTACTTATTCTTATTATTTATCATGATTATCAAGCTAATGTCTTTACCATTAAATTATTTATTATTGGACTGAAGGAGCCTGTTGATCTTCCACCTACCGGTGGCATATTGAATACTTATATTGTTTCTTACCTTTATACATACCAAATTCTACGATTTTTATGCGTATTATTGAGAAATTCAAGAGATTCAAGTAAAGTGAAATATCATCCATAACAATTTTCCAAAGTTTTTTTTTTTTTAAAGGAACCTACTATGTTGCAAACACCTCACACTAAGTTTAATATGCTAGAGTCTGTCATGGGTTCACGGCACTAGTGTAATGGGTGGGGTTCGAACCCGCCCAACTAGCACAAATGGGCTGCATAAGGGCTTTGGAGTGTATCCGATTATTACTTATGGTAATAGACGTAAGCGCTAGAGCGTCTACTACAGACTTAAAGCAGCCGCTTTAGCGCTATTTGGGCGCCATTTTATGCAACCTAAAGTTCCATTTAACCTGCACAACGGTTGCATAAAGGTTCCTTAATAGCTATAACGACTTATTAACGCTATACTAAAGCTCTCATAGCGCTACTTTTGAATGATTTTAAACTACTTTGAACGAATGAATTGATTATAGTTCTTTATTGTATGTCTTCAGTTGACATTACTTGTAATATTTTGGTAAAGTGTTTTCGTCGCCATCATGAAAATAAAACAAAAAGAAGTAAAAGTTTGTATTCTGTATTAGCAAGATATATAAAGATACTTAAAACGCTGTCCAGTTTACTGTAGATATATAAGATAATTTTCGAGTAATTTTAACGCGCTTTTATGATATTTCAAAAATTAACAAAAGATATGTGATATTTATTTATTTGTTATACAGAATAAATTTTATTTCCGTATTTTTACGTGTCGATAACTTACTATTTGCAAGTGGCCGATTGTTTACCGGTACATATAATGCACATTTAACTGAAAAACCAATGTATATCAACTCAATTTTGCAAGTGAATTATAAGTTTTCTTAAAAAATCATGGCGTCATTGTAATGTAGTCATAACCTGCAGTTTTAGCTCTAATAACTCCCTTTTGAGAATCATAGCGCTAATTTTCACCCTTCTAACGCTTCCAGTGATTTTTGTTCCCCTAGTGCAACTCACAGCCACAAAAAGCTCCTATTTTCTTGTTTTTGAGGTTATAAGATGTAGTTACGTACTTATTTGTTTAGTATCCATTTTTATTGTTTAGTGTTTAGTGTTTTTAAATGTTTTATGATAGTTACAAAAGCGGCTGTAAAATGGCGAATGGATTAAGCCTGCAAGGAATGACTATTGCTACTAAAGGCCTTAGTTACACTGATGATTTTTTTGTAACTATAGTATGCATAAGAGTTTCTATTATTTCTATAATGAAACTTATAGTAGTATAATAGTGGTTACTATAACTATAACCTATAAAAGTTACAATGGAAACCACTGTACAGCTGTGAGTGGCAGAATGACCTTCGTAACTCTCATATAAAGGTGTAAGTGGTAAATGAGTTCTACCGTGGACTACTGTGAAGGCTAGGGTAGTATTTGATTCAGCTTATAGCACCTTAAGTAACTTTTATAGCTATAGACGTTTACGGATGCAGATATGCAACTTTGAACTGATTTTTGAACCCTTAAAGCGCTATTTTACAGCCGAAAGTAACAAAATAGGCTGCAATTTCCACTAATGTGCTCGTTGGGCGTGACCTCTCGATCACAAGTCCGACACCTTAGCCGTTGGGCTATTGACGCTTCAATTTGGTAACGCATGTGAGTACCATTCCGGTTAAATGACAGAGACAATAGAGGAGTACGTAGCTTAATAGGGTATTTGCCTATTTTTCAATAAAAACTTTTTACCAAAAAATTAAACCGACTCCCAAAAACACTGCAAAGTGAAAAATAACTTTAATTTCGGTAGTCGGTGTCTTTAGTTTTGTATTTTCGTTTTTGGCACCGACTTCCGAAATTAAAGTTATTTTTCACTTTGCAGTGTTTTTGGGAGTCGGTTTAATTTTTTGGTAAAAAGTTTTTATTTCACTCTTTTTAGTTGGTCGATTTTTAATTTACCTAGTTAAAAGAGCCTAAATGTCAACTACTTATAACCTTTTACAAAATATTGCTTTTCCCAATGCTGGGCCGTTAATTTTTGAGGAGTTCTCCTGGTACTTCACCATCAGCTCTACATCACCATATGCATTGTGACGAACATAAAGTGCTTAACATCCATATTCAAGTATTCGAATCGCAATCCACGAAATACTTATTATTGAGTAGGTTCGGCGGCCATCTGTGGTCTTCATCATCAGTTCCACTTCCCCAAATGGTATTTTTTGAGAGCAACTGCACAAGTTACTATAAAAAATACCCAAAACGCTATAGGTGTGCCTATAATATTTGAAGAGTTCCCTCGATTTCTCCAGGATTCCATCATCAGATTCTGACTTGGTGATAAATGGTACCAATTTCAAAGTATACCCTTTCAAACAAAAAAAGAATTTTCCAAATCGGTTCAGCCGTCTTCGAGTAATCGGTGATCATACATAAAAAAAAAATATATATATACGCGTCGAATTGATAACCTCCTCTTTTGGTCGTCGGTTGAAAATAGTTTAGATTTAATTATTGATCAATTTTAAGCTATAAAAAAATATCGTGGTAACTGGTAAAACTTTAAAATAAAATTCAAATTAAACATTTTCCCGCCCAAAAACCCATCGCTGTCACGAAGTCGCATGACGTCATATTTCTCAAACAACAAAGTGTTTTTGAGGTTAGGATTTCCGTCGTCTTACGTTGTTTGACAAGTCGACAAGTTTGACAGCTTTGAGAAAAATGACGTCACACTACTCACACAAAATAAAAAAAAATGTAGAATTATTTTTAGAAATAAAAATGTTTTTAAATTTCCTGGCATCTAAACTATCTATATGCAAAACATCGTTTTTTTTTTACTACTACAGGCAAATACGCTATTCCGCCACCGATCAATCTTCAAGGTTTCTGGGTGACTACTATCTTATCATAATATCGGGATTCATCTGTTTCTCGAAAAGCACGTTAATCCCAGCTTCTGGGTTGTCGAGGTCAGATGAGCCGCTCCATGTGTATTTTTGCTTTAACTAACATCTTTCTGTCTGCTGTAACTGTCTGAAATATTTTTTTTTACAATATTTCATTATCAAGTGCATGCAGGCCAAGTCTCTTTGATAACGATTATTTTATTTCCATGAAAAAGCCGTCAATATTTTTATGACACAACAGTGCACCTTGGTTGACTTCATTCTATGTTTCTATACAATGTGTAACGGAAACCCCATATCTATACAAAGGGGCTGAGGACAACATCTGGTATGGATGCACAGTTTCTGCTCAAAATAAGTGACTCAAAGAATTGATACCAAATTATCGGTTTCATAAATGTTTCTTGAATACCAATCATAACAAACGTGTCACAGCACTACGAGGGTCGATAACTTTCCACGTCACTTGCCAATAACATGGTGATTTTCTTCGTTCTTCTTAATTTGAAAATTCTGCCTCTGGTATCAATGTATTGAAATTTCTATTATACTTCACACATGTAGACATAGGATTATAAAACCCTTGCCATATCGTTTATTATCATCCAAAGAAACCGTGCACTTGGTATGTATATACCCTCTAAATTACACGTTGTATATCTTCATATGAAGGTGGGTGCTAAATCTATGTGACAAGCTCAGGCAACATCTTAAAAAAAAATACTTGTCATAAATTGACGAGTTTTATTTAACTAAATGTTGATTTTCTTCATTTTAGATGCCGCTCACTAGCCGAACGATGTAACCAACTTAAGAATAGAAGCACATCAAAATTCTATACTGTTTCTACAATTTCAACTAACAGAAGTTGATGGCGAAAGCTCCACCGTTCCAGACTTGCATGCTACCGTGACCACCATCTTCAGACACGAAAAAGCGACCAGAGAGAGAGTGAGAGAGAATTTTAATAAAAGTATGATTTTGTTTTATTTATTTCCAATCAATTTAGTAATTTAATGCGCACCCAACATGACACTTCCATAAATAAAGTAACATTGATAGAAAAACCAGGAAAATATTTGTGACATCCACGCCCATCATTCATGAATCACAAAAAAAGTTTGTACGACGGTAATAAAACAAAATATAATTTGATTATTACCTCAGGTAAATGCGTTATACAGTTTTTAATTATAGTTTTACTCTAAGTAGTAGAGTAGAGTAGAGTAGCTTTACACAAGTTACATGTGGAAACGTTGTATACTATACATTTGTAACCTATATGTTATAAGTAACATATATTACTGTACGGTAATATATTACTGTCACCCAAATTGTAAAAAAAATCATACAGTAAGCTTTTTTGTATATAGTTTTAAAACTAGAGAAGTTTCATACAAACTTTCGGTACTATCTTACATTAGTTTGTTTTCCCAAATAACTATAGCATTCCTGTGGATCTTCCAAATTCTTAATTCCACAGTCATCATCGACATGCAAATCATTCCAAACGCAACACACATACATTAACTACCCTTAATTATAAACTGCGCTCAACCCTGTGAAGATAAATCAAAATACTTACTGGGGCTCCGGACAATGGGCGCTTAAGCCGTCATTTTACCCCGGGGTCGAAAATACCCCGGGTATGTAATAACGAGACCTTACTAATTTGAGCTATCAATTTCGTGTGTTCTAATGGTTTCATATTGTTTCACGTTCATGCGCTAAACGTGTGTGACATTTCTTTGTTTTGTTGGCTACCTTTTAAATCTGTTCGCATCAACACGCTTAGCCATTTCCCAAATATGTTGAGTTCGACTTTCAGTTTAACTGGGTGCAGATCAGTACCAGTGTGCTATAATGAGTAATTGCCTATTAGAGCTCCACAACCTGCTTGGCAAGATTAGTGTCAGATTTTCAGGGTTCTAACTACAAGTCAAAGATGTGCTAATGACAATAGGCCAACGGCTTTTTGTATTGAAAATATGTTCGCGTTTGACCACCCTCTCACCTGGTGGTAAGTGATGATGTAGTCGAAGATGGAGCAAGCTTACCTAAAAGTAACCTATTCACTCTTGACTTAAAGACTCCTAGGTTATAGCTAACGGGAAACACAGACTCCGGCAGGGAATTCCACTGCTTAGCCGTACGCACAATGAAGGTATTCCCAAAACGTTTTGTGCGTATGGGTGGGATGTCCACCATGTAACGATGGCGCTTCGCCGTTTGTCTCGTAGTCCGATGGAGGAACGGCCTTTTTTTTTTTTTTTAACGTGGTAAAATTATCAAATAAGTCCTCCCACTCCGGGCAGGGTGGGAGGGACTGTCAGACTTTTACTGACTAAAATCCACGGTGTTCCTTCAATAACCCTTTACATACCGGGGCCACGGTAACGGGATGAGTCCCACGACCCCGGCGGGCTTCGGCCCTCTGCAGAGGGGGCCTCGTCATGTTGCTGACGCTCTTTGAGGCGCGCGTGGAACACGACGCGCCGTCGACCCGGGCATGGTCCATGGTCGGACAGCGAGTTGCCCTTTACTCGCTGCCCGCATGCCCGCGCCTACGGTGGCCGGAGATCGTCGGCCGACGTCCGACGCCGTGGGCGTCTACCACTGCGGCTGGGCTGGAGGGAGGACGCCATCCTCTCCCTCACGCGGCCCGCCTCCTCCTTCGAAAGCATGACTGCTTCGCAGAAGGAGGCGACCGCTTCCCACTCCCTCTCGCCCCGCAGCATGGCCTCGACCAAGGCCGGGCGCGAGAGGTCTCCGCCTATCGCCGCCGTGAGGACACGTCGGTGCTCTGCCCAGGCGGGGCAGTCTTGCACCGTGTGCTCTACGGTGTCCTCAGGGCGACCCTCGCAGTGGTGACACCCAGGCGTTTCCTCCTTTCCCATCAGACACAGGTACCTCCCGAAACTTCCGTGTCCGGTGAGGACCTGCGTCATGCGGTAGGTCAGGACGCCGTGACGCCGATCTAGCCACTCCTCAAAGAGGGGTCTTACCGCCGCAATTGCGGCGTGCCCGGTCGTCGGTTGCGACAGTCGTTCCCTCCATACTGCCCTGAGATCGCGCCGGAGCTCTTCCCGCCGCGCCTCGACTTCTCGAGGCAGCGGGGATACGCCCCGGCGCTGCGCCTCCACGCGCCATTCATAGACGCGCTGGAGGGCAGTCGCCTCCAGATCCCAGGGCAGCAATCCGGCAAGGAGGTTGGCCGATTCGCCGGCGATCGTGCGGTATCCCCGGATCATTCGGATAGCCATGACCCTCTGGCATGCGACCAACTTTAGTGGTCGCGTCCGGATGCACAGGGCCCACACTGGGGACCCGTAGAGGGCCATGGACCGCACGACGCCGGCGTACAGCCTTCGGCAGGAGGCGTTTGGCCCGCTGAGATTAGGCAGGAGTCGCCTGAAGGCGGCTGCTGCCCGGTTCAGCTTTGGGGCCAAACTCAGGAAGTGCTCCCTGAAGTTCCACCGGCTGTCGAGGACGAGTCCCAGGTACTTCATCGTCCTCCCGACGCCGATGCGAACCCCCTCCACCGTTATGTGGGACTCGGAATGGAGGAACGGGCTTGGCAGAATTATATTGTGTAATTCCATCACATACTCCCCGAAACGTAACCGATAGATAACCGATAGACTTGCAACTCGTCGTCGATGTTCAAGGCTCTGGAGCTTTGACTCGACCAGTGCATCGTTGCCAATGAGTCTGTTGGCCCGCTTCTCGATAGACTCAAGCGCGTCTAGTTGGTATTTAGCTGATCCATCCCAAAGATGAGAGCAGTACTCCATACACGACCGAACCTGGGCTTGATAGAGATTGAGCAACTGTTCGGGTGTGAAGTACCGTCTCACCTTTGCTAGGATTCCCAACTTTTTTGATGCTAGTTGAGCCTTAGCCTCGATAAACGGGCCAAAATTGAGGGTAGAAGTTAGTGTCGGTTATCGGCACCGTTACACCTCGGAAAGTAGGAGCCGGTTCGAATTGACTCCTTTTTGCAGAGAAGAGACACGCCTGGGTCTTAGCTGCATTAAACTTGATGAAGTTGGCATCGCCCCATTCGGAGACAGCCTTCAAGGACAAGTTCAAGCGCCCAATCAAGTCCTCACGGAGAAACTGGATCCGTGACCCACCAGCTCGCGCGCTGGACACATATCTCTCAGAAACTGTGCTGTCGTCTGCATACCCAAATGGCTTAGTCATCCATCAACGGATCAGTCCAGACAAATATTGCTTTATCTCGTAGCTCAATTCGTACCTCTGTTATTATTTGACCAGGAGCTCTTTTAAAAGACTCATTTATATTAGTGTAAATCAATACGCATCTTGTATTTTTTTCTCATCATTGTCACATCAGCTTAGCGCCCAACTATGTTAGGTTCGGATCCCAGTCTAACCGTGTTCAGCTGAGTATAGTGTTTTATTATAGAATAACTGCCTATCTGACCTCAACAACCCAGTAGCTGGATAACACGATATCCTTTGTGTAGACCAGTGTCAGATTTTCTGGCCTCTGACTACCCGTAACGACTGTCAAAGATGTCCAAATAACAGCCGGGAGGTGTTTAACGTACTTTCAGAGGCACGGGGGTATACAAAGATTATAAAACCACTTGATCGCGCATACGTTGCCCCGACGCACGAAAACTATGAGAGTTTTTGCTCTTATAATTATATTGGCTACGATACATGAACCATTTTAGTTGTGACCAAGTATTAGGCCTGTGTGCATTCTAAACAATTACTAATTTAAAATTTTTGTATCCAATTTATAACGCATAATAATGCTTTCATGCGCGTTGAAATGGTGTGGAAAACATTCCCGGACATTTAGATACCAAATGGATGACATAACTATTCATCAGTAATGAAATAATATGAAAATTATTTATCATTTAATCAGATTATAAGCTACCGCAGAGGTCTATTTAAAGTGGTGGTTTGGGTGGTCAAGGACAAAATTGTGTCGCGCGTTGATGTCTTTTGGAAATATCTCTTTCTTAAATGAAGAAATTCTAATTCTTTCATCCCTGTCTTTCGTTTTGTATTTTTATCGTAAAAATCTGTGCTGTTACCTATAACGGCTGAATACGATATCGATAATTATAAAATTAAACTTATTTTTTTAAATTCAATTCAGATAGTTGTAATAAAATACCTATCTATATTAACCGACTTTAAAAAAAGGAGAAAGTTCTGATATTTTTTCTTCTGTGTGACATGCATGTTTTCATTTTAGATTTCCCAAGATTCCAGATTAAAAAGAAAAGTGGATGGATAAGGTTAATAGGGAATATTGGTTTCCAGTTTGTTTTTTATTGATATAATGTTGTTCAGTCCTACAATCAGCGCAACGGTACTGGATGGCCGAACGGTCTACGGTACGTGGAGCTCTAACTACGTTGCTTTACAAACACAATATGCAGTTAAACTTATTGCCTAGACTTAGGCCCTACCAATACATAATACTAAACATTTACCTTCTGAGCTGGGACGCCAAGTTACGACCCTTCCTGATCACGTCCGCGTGTGTGTGTATGTAAGTATATTTGAATGTGTAATGGTGTTGAGTGGAGTCACGGCGATCACAAGGGACGCAAGCTTCAATATGTAGTCCAGGCCGGGGGTCAGCACAAACTTCGCACCAGATTGAAGCAGCTATTTATCACTAAGTCACCATTACTTTTAAGCAAACTCGCGGGCCATACGGTCTGGCGACAATACGGCGTTATGTTCCAAAATATCCCAGGGTTTTAGTCAATTCGGGATTACAACTTCAACTCATCGCCTGAGAGACTTATTGGTGCAAAAATTTCATATTAACAAATACGATCAAGGATCCTTTTTATGTATTCTAACAGAACCAACATCTGACACTGCAAAGTTTATGGTAGAAAACATGATTTTGTACCAATGACTCTCTCTTTTTAGGAAATAAGATCTTTAGATATGGAGATTAAGATTAGGGAACGCTGGGGCTTGCATGTCCATGAAGATAAATGCCCCAAAATAAAACAAGTATAAAATAAAAATAAAAAAAAACTCATCGCCAATCGCGACCCAAATATCGGTTACAACGGGCGATTGGGCACGATATTTCCAATTACAATAAAATCAAAGTCCCAAGGCGGACATTTTTCAACAACACACCCAAAGTAATCTGTCAAGTCAAGTTATGTCAAGTGTCAACATCAAAAAGACAATAGAATGTTGCCACACCAAAAAGATCGTTCAAAAATACATTTGGGACGCAACAAATGTTGAGAAAAGTCAAAATAATATAAGATACCTATATCCAATCTTTCTAGGCTTGAAATAGTATGATGGAGTCTAATATTAATTAACTTGGACCTTTGCATTACAATATCGCCCTCGTAAGTTACTTTGGTTCCGGGGTTGCGGTAATGTTCTAATGAGATACCGCGGCCCTGGAACTTAAGGGCAGCTGAAGTAACAGGGTGGGTTTTTAGTCAGTAGAAGTCTGACACTCCCTTCCACTTTACCCAGAGCGGGAGAAGTCATGCGATGATTTTCCCACCCAGGAAAAAAAAAAACAGGTTACTTTGTTTCGATGTAGTGTCCACGGTATGTAGGAGGGAGGAGTCATTAGATAAATCATCTAATGACTCACCACCAAAAAAATAATTATAACCGAGTGCCTGCTGAAGCTACAGTTGTTGCCACAACTGATTTTAATGAAAATATATTTATTATGGAATATAAAATAAATATAAAAAATAAAATATAAAAATAATATATGGCCGGCTACATTGTCCATGCTCTGATAAAGCAAATAAAATGCCTAACTTGTATTGCAGCGTTGATTGGTGTTACAAATCAAAACGCCTTATAATTTCAAAAAGACTAAAAACAGTACGGATCCACCACAGTAATAGAAATTTGTCGTCGTTGTGAAATTTATATTAAAAGGGCGATCAAAGAGAGTGGTTCGAAAGTGCTGTCTCAGAAATATAATTCCAATTATTTTATGAGATTGGTTTTAAAATCACTGATTGGGTGTAATTTATTCCCGGATAATAATTTTCATCAATATGAAATAGAAACTACCAATCATTTGATTGAATTAGATGCATTAGATTAGATTAGATGCATAATTCAGAAATATACTTATATACGCTCGGTTATCATTTTTTACCAAATACAATCAGGACCCTAAAACTTTAATTCGAAAAACATTTACCAAATTAATTCATTTTAAAAATCAATAATAACAGCATATTTGTTTTTCTTTTTGTAATTGAGACGAGAGATTTTATTGAGTAATTTTTATAAAGTTAAACTTCATTTTATCGATATCGATAACTTTCCCTCAATCAAGTAGAGCAATCCCTAACTCGGCATATCTATGAAGCTTGACCTGGAACTGACCAATTTTTTGCCGCCAACATCCGAACTTCGGGCTAGCACTGAGAAATTCCTTTCAGAAAAACCTAATAAGCGTCAATAGTCTAATAAGCTGTCGGACTTGTGATCTAGAGGTCACACGGGTTCGAACCCCACCCATTACACTATTGCCGTGAACCCACTCCAGACACAAGCATTTTTAGCTTAGTTGGAGGGGTTAACAAGATTGCTAATAATGTGAATAATTCTATCCACATTTCTAGTTATCTTTAAAAAAAAAAAATTGCTCTTTTTGCCTAAACCGGGAATTGAACCCAAGACCTCGTGCTGAACAGTGGCGCTTGCGACCAACTGTATCGTAAAGAAGTAAGGTAGATGTACTAGTAGTTGATACTTTAGCGAAAAAAAAACACGTTTTATTAAATAACAATGTATTTACTTTAGTTGGAAATTTCAAAGTAAGTAACAAATATTAATCAGTCTTTCATGTCACTTACATATAACTTAATAAGTGTTGTTTATTTTTATATATATTTTTTTCGAAAGTACTAAAAATGTACTAGTAATTGATGGGTAAATTTTCAATTGTCCCAGTAATTGACTATGACTTTTTCAAGCTAGTGACCCAGTACATGATAAGTATACTCTTCAGCAATAAACTAAAATAATCACAATAACTGTACTAAAACATTTCACAAATCTTCTTAAAATCAAGTAAAAAGAAAACATTTTCTTAAAAAAAAAATACAGCTTCATTAAAAAACACCTTAAAACGTAAAAACTAAAATAATGACAATACCCGTAGAAAATAATTTCACACATCTTCTTAAAATTGTGTAAAAAAACGTTTTACTTAAAAAAATACAGCCTCATTAAACAAACATCTTGAAACGTCTAAATTATCAGAAAAAGAAACTTAAAAAATATTCTTATTTTCAGTATCGTCGCTATTGAGATCATCTGTACTTCCACTAGAAGGCTTCCATGACTCACATTCCGATTCGCTACTTAAAACAAACAATGTCTTTGTGACCCTTTTTCTAGGAGTAGATTCTTTTTTTCTTTCAGTCTTCTTTGCACGGACATTTTTGTTTTTGTTAGCTTCTTTTTTTTCATGTTTTTTCCTTTCTCTTTCTTCAGCCCTTTTCTGTTTCTGTTCAAGTTGTTCTAGCTTTAATCTCTCTTTATTTTCATGGTACTCTTGCCACTTTTCTGATGTAATTACTGTAGATACTTTATATGAAAGAGTGCTATAAGGGATATTATATTTTTTAGCCGTAGCAGATATTGAAATCCCAGATTTTACCTCATTATATGCTTTTACTATATCATCTTCTGAATAACTGAACATTTTTCCCTTTATTGGAGGCATTTTTAACGTATTATACGTTTAAGTCAATGAATATCTGCACAAAAAAGACAGCTTTACTTTTGTACTAGTATTTGATATTTTACGTCCCAGTAATTGATACCCCTATCATCGACTGGTTAGAACCCTCTTAGAAAAGCTATATTTGATACTAATATAGTTCAACCTTAAACTAATTGTAATAGTATAAAAAATAGATCAAATCGAGCAAATGAGAATATACCTAGTAGATGATAGTTGTATCAAGTACTAGAAATCAGATGTTTTTTGTCCTAGTATTTGATACCCTTATATTTCGTTTAAATATTGCAAAAACTGTTGGAAAACGAAATATTTACATAATCTATAACATCTCAAATAGAATATTGTTAACATTTACCACTTTATGAGCAATTTTGAGTAACACAAGTCGAAACAAGTAAGGTCCTTAGGAAATTCGTTAACATAAGCATTAAGCGGCGAACCTGATATGACACTGTCGTAAACAAAATTAAACTGTCAACATTTGACTTGGAATCACAGAGAAAGAAATACCAGGTTAGATTAAGAGATGTCACTACTTGTAAAAATAATTAACGTTATATTGATATCTGTGGAGGAATTCTTATTGTGATGATTTAAGGTAAAATTTATCAACTTCTAGGGCAGTATCAAGGATTGGTACAATTACCTTAATGCGTTTTTTTTATTGATGTTAGTCTCACGTTTGACCACCATCTCACCTGATGGTAAGCGCTGATGTGGTAGAAGATGGAGCACGCTTACCTAGAAGTAACCTATTCAAACTTGACTTAAATTCCACAGGTTATCAGGAAACACAGACTCCAGAAGGGAATTACACTTTCCAATTTTGTGAGCTGTCAAAAGTATTTGAAGTACTCTTACTATCCCCTCCCTATTTATTGTTAGTTCGTTAAGTGCCTCCAAAGCCTGCCTGGAACATATCTTTATCAACGATAAGACTACCAATGTTACTAGTTTAAGCAATATCGTAAAGCGGTTCTGTTCATGTTTAAGGTACAATAATGCATATTCCATCTATCCATATACATCATTGGTTTCCAACCATTACTTAATCTAGGACCAATACGGTTTCAATATTGATGGCAGGGATCAGAAGCCCTAGAAATATTAACTATGGGTAGAAAGAAAAAAGCTAGCTTGTCTATTCTTTTAAATTAATAGAAACGCAATATTTATGATAGAAACTTAAATTAGTTTGTTCCTATTCAGTTGATAAGTTTGATATTATATCTTTCACGGACGATATTTTTACCTTTCGCGGACCATATTTTATTTTTAGCGGACCACAGGTCCGATTCCGATAATCCGATGATACCTACACATGGAGCCTCTGCACCTGTTTAAAAAAATATTTTACCTTGTGCATTATTTGGACATTTGGCTTTGTGATTCAAGACAGTTGAATCATTTCTCTTTGAGTGAAGGAATCGCCTCATCAAGGAAAAGGAATCCCAAGGAACAATATCTCAAACGCTACAGTATAATTTTAAAGTCTTTATTTTTCTATCTTCAAGATGTTATTTTTACATTTCATTTCAATTTCACAAATAAAATAAGTATTGACAAATAGTTATCTCACACTTTAATATAATTCACGCTCTATGGCAAGGGATTTATTTATCTTCACGCAAACTCTCATTTACAAATCATATAAAATATTGTTAAATAAAATTGCCACTTTATTATTAAATTCAAATGAAGTTTTAGTGCTCGTGTTTTTTGCCGCTGCCGCGGTATGAGATTGAAATGCACGCTCGAATATACATCGCTTCGTTTGTGCCTCGCCAAAAGCAATTTTATCTACATTTCGTCCACCTTTCTACTCAAACCGAGGCAGCTTTCAGACACAGCTAAACAGTCGTTTAACAACCGTCTCAAATAATTTAGTTTTATATGATACGCATTAGATATACAAACTATCAGTATTATACGTTGTATAATATAATTTGGCATACTCCAATAAATCTATTCATTACAACAATATAATAAACTCATTCAAACGCTCTAATGTATAATCTCTACGTACAAAAAACCTTTTATTTTCAGTATTTTAATAAATCTTAAGACTAGTTTTTCTCTTCTGTAACTTCACTTATTAATAACTTATCTACTCTTAAACACAAATATAATGTCCTATATAATTCCTATGTCATAATTTTATTACTAAACTAATTAAAATAATTAACACATAAGGTCAGTCATTTCTTTGCTTAAGTTTGGGTTGAGACTGCTTATCAAATATCAAATCCTTCAACTCTATAGCGTCTTCAAAATCATATTTGTTCTACATTGTTGGGAACGTAAATGTACCAGCCTACATAGGAGTCATTCTTTCGGGTTCTTTAACTTCCTTTAAGGTATAAACAGCCCGTCTAATCGCACCTCCTTCGTACCGGGCATTCGATACGTGGTGCAAAACCTCCGGCAATGATTCCCCATCAGAATGCATCACTGTTTCATCAGTCAGGTTCCCGCTTTCGTCTCGTCAAGATCTATGAAGAAACTCCGAAGTTAAAACCTTCTGGTTGTTTGCTTTGAGAACCTTCTCATGGTGCCTTAGTCGATGAACAATTTCGTCATGGAGAACGTTGAAGCACATAGCAGTTAAAGCAAGACCTGTCATGATGTATATTGAGCAGAACCAGACGGTACCAGACGAGGCCCCGTTCTTCTGAGTTGCACCTGGAGCTAAATGTCCGAAGCCAATCGTACTTAGACTCATGAAGCAGAAATAAACTCCATCAATAGGGCTCCAGCCTTCCAGCTGGTACAATACTAAAGCTCCAAAGAAAATGTAAGTAAAAATCGCCGCTAAACATAATGAAATAGGAGCTAGAATGGAGAATCCTCGTAGGGATACTTTCGAGTCTGTATCAGTGCAACTCATGGAGTCACAGTCCCTTAGGAAACTTAACCCTTGAGTTTTATCCTTGATAGAACTTGTGCTAACACTGTGTGCTTGAGATGCTGATATTATTGTCCCTGATGGAGATCTGACGTAGTATGGTTCTTGAAGGTGTAAAGTCTGATGTCGGAAATCATCCTGTCTTCTGACCTTTTCCTTTCTTTCTTTACTGGACATTGTCCTTTCGTCAAGGCAGCAATACCCGCATTTTGTGCAAATACAGCAGCATAATGCTCTACTGAACACGCTTCTAGCTAGTCGAGATAGAAGTGCTCCTACTACAGAAAGATAGAGGAGTGTTAGTGGTATGCCTATGACTGCATACCCTATTGTGACTGCTTTTCCTAGAGCTGTCCTTGGCGCCACGCTGCCATAACCTGCGAAAAATATAAAATGGGTATGTAATCTTACTAGGACGATACTCTCAAAGATTTTATGCAAAGGGTCTCTAGAAAAGGGGTAGTCATTTGAAAACGGTGTACTCTGGGATACTATCCGAGTCATTTCAATTGAAAATTGAAAATTCTCAATTCAAAGATAGAGTGCTTAAGGCACTGAGTCAATAATCAATGGTTGATAAATAACATAATTAATTAAAAAAATCGATCTCTTATTATTTAAATTCAAATTTCAATCTCCATTGTTTTATTTCAATTATTTTTAATTATAATTCGATCTACATTTTTTTATTTCCATTATTTTCATATTTAATTGCTTTTTAGTATTAATATAAGCACTATAGTTGTAAGGTTTTAAATTATAACGCATTCATTGCAGAAACCTTTTATGTATTTTGTGGAAAATGTTATTGTGGCCCTTTGCCCGTTTAATATTGTATTTTTCTTTAACTTGATGTGTTACTGTTTGTTTTCCCTTAATAAATAAAATAAAAATAAAATAATTTTATTTAACGTGGTTTATACATATAAGACAGCTTTGATTTTCATAATCTAAATTATTATTACTTCAATAGTTTTCTTGATTTAAAATAATTGCAAAAACAAGATATTTTCTTGATGCAATAGACACGAATATTGACAGGGAGATACCAAAAATAAATACATGAAATCTTACCTATAGTAGTGAGGACAGTCAGAGAATAAAGAAAGGCCTTCGCGAAGTTCCACTCGTAGTCATCTACAACCAGCGCTGGCGCTGACTCTAGCGCCCTAGCCCCTCCGTACTGAGCAGACACATCAGCTGCTACTCTTGCCACCAGCTTCTCCTGAAACCTGGCGATCTCCTGAGCAGCCAACCTAGTCCAATTCTCCTTATACAAAATGTTTAACGACACCGTGATCTCCCAGATACTCTCCACCGTCTGTGAACGCAATTCTGCACTCGCTTGACTTATACTTCCGTTTAGTTTTGATAGTGGTACTGACTTCTGATTCTCAGTAGCTTGATAAGACGTGGTAGCGAGAGTTTTCTGGTGTATTTTAGCTGCTCCACCTTCTATGGCCAAGAATATAAAAGCACCGACTAATGTGTAAACTAGAAGTAATGTGAAAATACCGAGATTTGTCACACATCCTGCGATGAAACTCTTTTTGTTGCTCTTCTTTGTCTTGACGCAGAGGCAACAGGTCGTGATGACGTCATCGTCGATTCTGTAGCTCTCCGATTTCCCATTCTTCTTATTATACTTCCCGTTCGCATGGTTCTTCTTCTTCAAACCTTTGTCCATGTTCGTCTTCATGAGTGCGAATGCGAGTGTTCGAGTTCGTCAAAGAAAATTAAGATTACCTTCACTTTAAAAAATCTTCTCGTGACCCTTATGGAGACGAAGAAGCAGAAATCCATCTGAAACAAAAGAGACCACTTTTATTAACTTTTCCTGGATTTTTATTTGTTTCAAATGAGCTTTCGTCTCCGAGGTCTATATAAACCCAAATTCGACAAAATAAAACTGCTTTACTAGGAAAAGGCGGGTGAAATAAAAGGGATGAAAAAAGATACAGGAAAAACGGTAAAAATAAAGAAATATACATTAGCATACAGTACAAAAATGTGTCGGAAACAGATCTGAATGTTAAGCCGTTTTTGATTATATGTATCAAAATAGAGTGACGCTATTCAAATAACACTTTCATTGTTATACTGCTTATTTTTTTCCTTCTAGTTAATGTTTTGTTTAGACTGTGTCCTACTGTGTGAGTTGACATCATAGTGGATTTGTTTTTGTTATCTACGTTTATTCCAGACTAGGCTTAGCTTTATTTTATGACTTAAGTGTAGAGATCAGTGTTCTAAATAAGTATCCGAGGCTTTATAGACAAAGGAGATTGTGACTGTATTTCTTTTATACTTAACTATATTTTGTTCGTTTATTTTTTTACTTGAATACAAACGTACGTTAAACTTTAATCTATCAGTTTCATA
Source organism: Tholera decimalis (assembly GCA_943138885.2). Lineage (NCBI taxonomy): Eukaryota > Metazoa > Arthropoda > Insecta > Lepidoptera > Noctuidae > Tholera > Tholera decimalis. Next base: position 9,292,998 of record OW964568.2, read on the forward strand.
GTAAATAATTAAGTAAAGTGAAAATGAATAAAGATGGATATGCCTAACGTAGTGAATTATCCTTCAAGTGATCCGTCATTCCATTCACCTAAAATTATAGTCAACTTCAGGCTTTCCTCTTTTGACATTTTTTATTATTTTAAAGGAAAGGGCTTTATCGCACATGCAATTATGCCACCCACCCTTTTGACTTCGAAAATGAAATAAAAGCATTGACATATATTTACGTACACATATCCATATTATTATGTTGAGACGTTCACGTTCCTTTCTGCTTCAGCAGAAACTGATAGATTGGTAGATCAGATACATAGCTTTAAATAGATAATTACGTAAACGGAGAGGTATTTTGGCACAGTTAAAGTTTATAATACGGAGGAGTGCATACTGCTAATATTTATGAATAATAATGCATTTGAAATAAATTATTGTCGAATTCCGATCACTAGGCGAAGTCTAGTCATTACTAATACTTGAAGCAAACATTTTGTACGTTTTAACCGACTTAAAAAAAAGGAGGAGGTTCTCAGTTCGTCGAAATCTCTTTTTTTTTTGTATGTTCCCCGATTACTCGAAGACGACTGGACCGATTTGGAAAATTCTTTTTTTGTTCGAAAGGGTATAATATTATATTGGTCCCATTGTCATCACGTAAGGATCTGATGATGGAATCATGGAGAAATCGAGGCAACTGTTTAAATATTATAGGCACACCTATAGCAATTAGTGTATATTTTATAATAACTTGTGCAGTTGCTCTCGAAAAGCACCATTTGGGTAAGTGGGACGGCCATCGGAACTACTTAATAATAAGTACTTCGTGTGTTGCGATTCGATTACTTGAATATATTTGTTAAACACATTATGTACATTTACGCATATATCACAATGCATATGGTAAAGTGGAGCTGATGGTGAAGTACTAAGAGAACTCCTCAAAAATTAACGGTTCTGCATCGGGAAAAGCAATATTTTGTAAAAGGTGATAAGTAGTTGACATTTATGCTTTTGTAACTAGATAAATTACGAAACGACCCACTAAAAAGCGTGAAAAAAACTTATAAGTAAACAAAAAACAAAACAAAAACACCGACTACCGAAATTAAAGTTATTTTTGGCTTTGCAGTGTTTTGAGATGGAAGTCGGTTTAATTTTGTGTTAAAAAGTGTTTTTACGAAGTTTATTCGGACTATGAAATTTGGCACAGTTAAAGTTTATATCTAAAAGTAACGCAGAAAGCTAATATTTATTATAATAACGGTCAGAATTTACTTATATTAATTATGGTTGAATTTTGACAACTGAGCGAGCACTAGTTTATATAAAATGACAATATTATGAAATGAAATGAAATATTTATTTTGTCAATTGGTTATAAATAACACTTTTTCACGTCATGTTTTTTTGCGTGTTTAGTTTAGCTAGATAAGGCCGGTATTTCCTAATTGACTACTCTGAGAAGCAAAACCGAAACAAACTTAGAGGTCATATTCTCTTCTAGACCGTGCGCGCACTGTGTTGCGTTTTGGAATCGCAAAATCTGTGAAGTATGAAGTGTTATAGAAGTGCGCGCACTGCGGTGGAATAAACGGGTTATTAGGTTATTACTTTGAATAAAGTAGGGGTATAATATGCTATCCCTTCACTATTCACAATCACAGCGATTTAAAAAAACGGGATAATGCTATAGGGGAGAGCGGGGTTGAAAGTGCCGGGGGTAAATTGTGCCGACGCGAATATTTGGAAAACAGAAAGATATAGAAATACAACTGTATTGCGTCGCGTAATGCCTAATAGTCCGACACACGCGGCCGCTATTTTAGTTGTGCCAGCGACGCCGACCGAGTGGCAGTGCATATGAGGGACCTCCAGCGCCACGTTAGTAAATATTTTTGTATCGATACTTTGTGGTCGTAAGCTAGTATTTTTCGTGCTTTTGATATGGAAGATTCCATAAAATATTTGATATTTATCCTACTTTGTTATGCAGTGTTATTTTAATGCTTTGATTAAAGTGATTTCTATATATGAGGCAAAATAGTACACTCTCGTAAACGGGGTTAAATGTGCCGTTCATGTGGGGCTGCTTGTGCCACAGCACAACCAATCCCTAGGCAACCTCTTCTTTCCACTATTGTTTGTGTTTACGCGACCACTTATGAAAGAAAGAAAATAGTTTTAGACATGGTACTTTATTACTGCATTTATTGTCTTTGACAGAATAAGAACATACAAGTTACTTACAAAACTTGTCACTGATCACCCAATGCCAAAAAATCGACCCTCACCAGCTACAGAAAATTTGCCTGACCCTCCAAACAATCCAGAGAGGATTCCTGCATATTTTGATGAGTTAAATTATGTGGGTAGCTATGTAGAGATTGAGACTAGTCCATCAATACTTCAGCATGTTCCTCGGCAAAGCGACTGCAATGTCTGTACCTGTGAACCAGGTCCTTCGGGAATAGAATGGAATTAATGTAGACAATAGAAATGAGTGTGAACCATCAGGCAATCAAGAACAAGAGTCACGTCAGTGCTCTCACGAGCCTATCTCTTGCTGCAGTCCTCAATCAGCTGATAACAACACAGGAGATAAAAATATAGCAATTTTCTCACCCGAGCTAATAAGACCACTGCCTAAAGCACCAGCAAGATTAATTGGACATACTAAAGGACGTAAAAGAAAGACAGCTATTCTTACGGACACTCCAGAGAAAATCGCTTAGGCCGAAGAACAGGCTAATAAAAAGAAAAAACAAAGTAAAACTACAAAGAAAGTTAAGGGAAAAGGCAAGGGAAATGGTAAACAAACAGACTAAGAACCCCGCTAAGAGAAGAGCAAGAAGACGACATTTCTGATGACGAAGATGATAGACGAGAATGGTACTGTATCATATGTTGTGATACCTACTCTATCTCTGCCCCTGGAGAAAATTGGATTGAATGCAAAGAATGTAAGAATTCGGCCCATTTGCAATATATTGTACAAGAACAAAACTTACAATTTGTATGTCCTAATTGCTATTCTGATGAGTCATTCGGATAATAACTACTTTTGATATATTTTTTTGATTTCTTAATGAGAATTTCAAGAGACTGATTAATAAAATAATAATTATAAAGAAAGATCTCCGTTACTTTATAATTTAAGAGAAATCTTTATTATTTTTCGTAAATTATAGTCTTTATAAAACTGATATTTTTAATAACTGATCTCATTCGCGTTGAAAAAATGAGAACAAAGTACTGATTATAAATATCGTTTGTGTTTGAAATAATTACATAAGTAAAGGTAATTTGTTTTTTTTTTATTATAATACTTAGTATTATAAAGGACTATAGTTTAAAAACTGTTGATTTGTAGTAAAAAGGATAATGAATAAATATATTATTATAAAACTGATATCCTTTAAATTGTAAATTAATTTTCATTCATGTTAAACACCTAATATTATCAACGACACAACCGAACTCACCAACGGCACAGCTTGCCTCGAAGTGGGGTCGGTAGTGCCTTGCCGCCGCTGTATAAAAACATCACTTTTTCTTAAAAACTGTCAAAAATGTACAATATCTGTATTTAAATTCATACTATAGACTAAATTTGGCTTTGAATGAACCACTACTTTCAGACATAGTACTTATTTTATCCGATTTATATAAGGATTTGTCAAAATCGGCACTTTCAGCCCCGGTCTCCCCTACGTGATATATAGCTCTATTTCTTTCTCACAACGAAGTAATGATGGAATAGCTTGTTTATTATTTTCGTAAATTAGTTCATCTGTTTTAGTTTCTTCAATTGTTTTTCCGTAACACATGATATATACAACAACAGTTATATGTTATACAAGATTGCAAAGTTGCTTTTTAACTGCGTGCTCAATTTTGATGACCGAGCAAGCGAAGGATTCTAAAATCACGAGTGCAGAGAGTGATTCAAACATTAGAATCCTGAGCGTTAGCGAGGGAATCAAAAGAGCACGAGGTGAAAAATCTTTGCAATCGAGTGCAACACGTAACTTTTCATCCCACCTCAGCGAAGAAATGACTAAATGCAAAAAAAATGGCGCTCAAAGCAAATTAAAAAAAGTAAGTACACCAAGAAGGTCCAGAGTCTGAGTTTTTAACAAATTAAAAAAAGTTGTATGATAAATTCGGCCCCATGGAGGTAGAAGTTAATAGGTTTAATGATGTTTTGAATTAACAAACTTAGTACACACGATGTTCTAAATTCAATTTACTTTATCCTTTAGCGGATAAAAACGGCTTTTGCACTCAGATATCGAACAGCAAAACTCTTTCCGAGATGGGGGGATGAAAAGAATATTTTATTATTATCCACATCATTTTCATTTCGTAAATTGAAACTAGATGAGGTCGGTATATACTAGCTGCCTTCTTTGACAAGAAGCTCCAAATCCAAGTCAAAGTCTCTTGCATTCCAAATAAACACCAGAATCATACAATAGCAACATGAACACAGTTCTTATGCCTCAGACACAACACTAATGCACTGTAATTTTATTACATCTCAAGGCGTTACTAGTTACATTACCGCACAACTTCGCACAATATCGTGGCGTATATCTGCGTTAGCGACACAATTACAGAGTAGTGTGATTGTAGTCCAAGTTATGTGAAATGTGTGTGTAAGTGTGAGCAAATGATTGTGTCTGATAATGGAACGGGCAATATTATTATTATGTAATCAATGTACCCCATGTACTGACTGAACTCGGAAAGCGGTAGCACGACCAATTTTGCTGGTATTAGAACGAACAACGCATATACCTACACAGCCCATCCCATAAATAGTTCTCAAAATCCAACATTTCCGTACAAATTAAGACCATTACTTACCGAAGCTCGGCCATAAATAAAACCTACTTAATCACCTTGGTATTTATTAAGAGGGAACTAATTTAGCAAGTTCAACCATTAAACGAATTATATCAATGTCTTGTGAATCTCTGTGATTCCACTACATTACGTTCTGAAGATATTTTCTTGTAAAGGCGGGTCTATACTAGAGGCATTCGTTAACGAACTTTCGTAGTTAAATGTTCGACGACTACTTTCAAAACGTCCTAAATCTTATGAGATTGACATTTTAATAATCGTTGTCACATGTACCTATTAAAGAAAAGGGAAAAGGTCGTGAAAGAAAGAAAGAAAACGTATTTATTGCCAACAGACAAACGACATGCAAACAATACGAAAAAATTATTTTAATTCCTGGGTGTCTTTAAGTCAAAAGTGAATACTTGAATAGGTTACTTCTAGGTAAGCGTGCTCCATCTTCGACCACATCGTCACTTACCATCAGGTGAGATAGTGGTCAAACGCGAGCCTATTATAAATAATTAAATTAAATAATTCCTTAAGAATAGAGTAAGTAATTGGTACTTATAATTATGTTAGTAGGACAAAGATTTAGATATTAAAACTTTCCCACACAGCATTATAGCACTTTTTGCCCAACCCGGGAATCGAACCCATGACCTCTTGCTCAGCAGTCGCGCTTGCAACCACTAGGCTATATATATATTTATTTAATAAGTTGCTTTCGTAATTTCTCGTGAGTTTGTTAAAAGTCCCCAGCATATACCTACATATTTTAGGTAACACTGTATTTACATTAAATTATTTAAATTTTCACGAACCCTCCGTGTATGAGGTATTCCTCGAAGCGCTACCATTTTGAAGCGCACCTATTGAAGCGCTCCTTTTTTATTCCTCGGAGCGCTCCTTTTCCGATAACATGGTATCGGGAGCGCTACTTAAAAGAGCGCTCCGAGGAATAAAAAAGGAGCGCTTCATTAGGTGCGCTTCAAAATGGTAGCGCTTCGAGGAATACCTCGAACATTTTGTAGAGAAATCATCTCGCACCGCGTCGCGGTAGTGTGGTCGTAACTTAAAAGCATTCAGTTAAATGTTTATTGAAATTAAAATTTTAAAGTTGATGTGCTGTTTTTCTTATACGTTGATTTAAAAATTAACATGACCAATGGCACACTCCTTTGAGTAATGAATTTCTTTGCATTTTCCAGGCGGAAAGGAATACTCGGGAAATGCATTAAATAGGTACAAATCGGTAGGAGTTTGAGTTTCCTGATAGCTTTAACCTGGGGCTATTTAAGTCAAAAGGTTACTTCTAGGTAAGCTTCATCAGAAGAAGTGCTTCATCTTCGACCACATCATCACCAGCATTACTTTCCGGTAAGATATGCAGTTATCGCCAATAGTGGCCCCAAAACACAAAGGGAACTGAAGCTCTGGTGCTCCACATAGAGCGTCGTTCCATAACTTTTCCATAAAAAAAAATAATTTTGAATTTCGTCTATTCTTTTTTTACGGCCCAAGTTATACATATAATGAAGCCAAATTTAAAGTAAAATGTACAAAAATACATCGACTGACATACAGAATAACGACCAGTAAAGCCTACTAGATATGTAAGACTGAAATATACGAAAAATGTTTCAGTGTCAGACACGGTATTTCAATAATGTGTGCTCATATAAATTAAAAGGTTAATTTAGTATCGACACGTTTGGCGCAGTAATTGAACGATTGGGCTGCGTGACGCAGGTTCAATGACCGCCACTTGTTTTTCGGTGGTAAAATCATCTAATGACTCTTCCCACTCTGCCTGGAGCGGAAGGGAGAGCAGTAGAAGTCACTGACTAAAAACCCACCCTGTTCCTTTACCGCCCTCACGTTCCGGGGCCGTGGTATCTCGTTAGAAAATTCCCGCAACCCCGGCAGGCAATGGCCCGGTCGGGCCCCGTCAAATATCCATTACCGCCCTGGATCAAATATATGTACAGTTTGGCCTGTAAATTATATTACATGTACGGCTTATAAGTTGTTCCAGGTCCGGGTGTTCATTCCAGGGTTACCGGAATCGGGCCTGCGGGCTGCGAGCAATGGGCAGCTCGCCGCCCGACTGAAACCAGGTCCGGGTAGACGGCGCGTCGTGTTCCATGCGCGCCTCAAAGAGTGTCAGCAAAGTGTATTTCCCTTTCCATGTCCAACTGGCGACACCGGTGTCGCGAAATCCACACGCTTTTGTATTACTACGGACCTTACTACTTACGGATCTACTAACCCGAGTTCAATTCGTGTCAAGTGGCGCTGGGGGAGGTCTGACAAAATAGTGTGCAGTTGAACTGAACACTTTTTTGACTTGAATCTTAGACTGTTTGATTCTTCATGAGCGTGTTGAATCAGCGACGGAATTAGTCTATAGTAGACATAAAACCTATTTAGTGTACTATGATATCAAAATCAAATATCAAATATGCTTTATTTTTCATTTACACATTATACATGTTTGTACAGTTGGTGGCGTCTCCTTTTAAGCATATATATGCCTGTGCCAGGAGGCGCCGCTCTTTTATAGCTTACATTAAACAAATGTGCAACCTTAAAGTTAAAGAATATTTTGAGTACAAAAAAATAAATAAAAAATAAATGAACTAATAACTATTGTCTAGATTTTTATTTTATTTTATTAGTCTGTTTGTATGTGTATGTATTTATGTGTTTGGGTGTGTGTGCGTGTGTGTATGTTTATGTGTGTTAGTGTGTGTTAATGTACATATGAGTGTTCGTGTGTGGAATGTTTTATATGGAAACAGTTTAAAGATAGGGTGGTTAGAGAAAGATTACCTTACATTTAATAGAAAATCCTCTACTTCATCGTAGCATAACTTGCGTAACCAGTTTAGCAGCAAAGATTTACATTCTCTAAAGGATTTGGTATATATATCTAATTCTTTATTTATTTTATTATATGATAAAATGCTTAGTTTTTATTTTCCTGTAAAAAACATGCAAACAAGGATACACCATGCATGCAGTAGGCATGCAAGCAAGCATGCAGCACGCAAGTAAGCATGCAACATGCAGCAGGCATGGTTTCTGTCACGGCTCCAGCGCTGCAGGGCTCCGGCGATCCCATGCGAGCTTATCGTCACAGATGTGTTTCACGCTCACCACCGCAGCTGAGGCTGGTCGGCGAAGCCGGCCAGTAAGCCGAAGCTGGCTTCGCCGACCAGCCTCAGCTGCGGCGGTGAGTGTAAAAACCACCTGCTCCTCAGTTCGCAGGCCGCCTCGCCCCTCAGCGCCTACGCGATTTTAAATAACACTCTAGGGGTAGGACAGACAAGACTACGTGAAATCGGTTTCGCAGCAATTCGTTTCTGTCACGCCGCTTCCGCAGCACGCTCGATCAAATTAATCGCAATATTATATGTTTTAAACGATAGGCCTAATGATTTTTGATTAAATAAACGTTATATCCAATAACGTTATACGAAATAAGTTTTAGAGTATACAAATGTTATGTCTAAAGAAATTATATCAACAGTTGGTATAACTCACGTTTATTATATCTTGTGAACGTTATTGAAATGAAAATATACCAAATAACTTAATATGATATGAGACGCACCCCGCTAAATCAGCACGGATTTGTTTCGAACAGACCAGTTTAAAAACCGTGTTCAATTCAATTGCACACTATTTTGTAAAATCTCTTTTAACGTTGCTTGATCGCAAAAACGTGCTCAGTTGACGCGAGTTGAGCACGGGTTGGTTGAATTGTGTAGTAATACAAAAGCGTGTGTATTTCGTGAGACCGGTGTCGCCAGTTGGACAGGGAAATACGCGTCAGCAAAATAATCGGGGCCCATACGGGGACCGTTGCCTGCCGGGGTTGCGGAATTGTTCGAAAGAGTTACCGCGGCCTCGGAACACGAAGGGCAAAATATGATGGAACATGGATGGGTTTTAGTCAGTAAAAGTCTGACACACCCTCTCCCGCTTCTCCCAGATCGGGAGGCAGTCATTGGATGATTTCCCATCCTTAAAAAAAGGGTTACCGGAATGATCTAAAGACATACCGCAACCCCAGAATGTAAGGGTAATTGAAGGAACAGGGTTGGGGTTTTTAGTTAGTAGAACTGACACTCCCTTCTGTTCCACCCACCCATAATAAACATCTCATTTTTAGGGTTTCGTAGCCGAATGGTAAAAAACGGAACCTTTATAGTTTCGTCATGTCTGTCTGTCTGTCCATCCGTCTGTATGTCACAGCCATTTTATTCCGAAACTATTAGGACTATACATGAGAAACTTGGTATTCTGTGAACCGCTTTCCGATTTTAAGAAAAAATAAAAAAAAAATATTTAAAACAAAGGGGGGCTCGCCATACATGGAACTGAAACTGAAAATATTTTATATATAGTATTTATTTTATATATATATATAAGTATTTATAGACAGGTCTTTAAAAATGACATTGAAATTTTTAAAACCACTTTTTCATAAAGTTAATCGTTTAAAAGATGTACGCTTCCAAAGTGGTAAAATGTGTCCCCCTCTAACTTTTATAATAATGGAGTGAAAAATCTAAAAAAAATATACGTATAATATAATATTTTGTTTTAGATCTACAGATCTTAATGTAAACTTTCAACCGAAATTAGTTTAACCGAGATCAGGTCAGCAGTTTTTGAGATACAGCATATTTTCTAAAACCGCAAATATAACTTTTTAATTCATACAAACACTATGAAAAACAAAGTTATTTGGCGTAGCTGTAAAAATTGTAAATACCTAGGCTAGTTTTAAGAAATTTGTAAGATTTTTTTCCGATTGAATAAATATACATACATATATTATTATATTGTCTTAGCCAATTTTGCCAATTTTTTACAAGATTTTAGCTTGTTTGTGCGTACGAAATTTCCATGCGAACGAAATTGCGAGCAAAAGCTTGTATGTTATTAAAATACATCATTAGATCATTCAAAAAATTTATCATTTTGTTTGATTTTGACCCAAGCTATCAAGTACGCATAATTATGTCAAAAAACATAGGAGTTTCAAAACTTTTTTCCTATATTTTGTTCCTAAAAAACGGTATCTGGCAGGACTAGAATCTTGGACTGTAAGTGTGAAAGGATGGAAAACCATATTTAATTTCACTTGAAAGGGTATGGCTATAGATACATTCCATAAAGTACGAAGGTTCACGATATCATATTTTCATGAAAAATATCATCTTTCAGGGTCAACTTTTGCCTGAAACCTTCAAGAATTCTTCACAAATATAATATATTACATGGAGAGAGTGTTTTTCTATAACACACAGGTGCGACTATTTATTTATTTGCTGATTTATATCTATACAGTGTCTTACACTTAGACTACATACATATTTAAGTAAGTATTACAATAACTAAAATGGTGGTGAGGTGCTGCACTCCCAGCTAGGTTATAGAATAACCTGTATAAGGAAGTTCAGTACCGGCCCCATTGGGTATTATAATTATATTGTTAATATTATTGAGTGTAATGAATACTATATATATATTTAAAAAAAAAAGTAATAATAATAAGGTAAGGTTGGCGTGTGTATGGATGTGTTTGTGTGTGCGTGCGTGTGTGGCTGTGTGTGTTTCATGTTAGTGTTTGTGTACATGGATGTGTATGTGGGTTTGCTTGTGTTGTGATGGCGATGTATAGTTTTATTTATGCTGTTAGAAACTTTTCTGTCTCATCGTAAGTTTTATTTTGTAGATAGGAGTAAACTGCTTTTTGCATCTATGGCACGTCATACCATAGATTGGACAGCATTTATTAATTTTATTGTATAAATTCGGGCTTTGATAATAGAGACTATCGGGTTGTATAGGTCGTGGGTTAGAACTTAGAAAACGGTCTGGCACATTACTTTGTAACTAGTTATATAGTATTACGTTGTGATTAATCATTTTTATCATCATCATTGCTGTGAAATCGGTGAAAAATAACATCGTGAGGTAAGCGACGTGTCTAGCGAGGATTTAAAAATCCTAAGAAATGCGACATCCACCGATCCGCAATGGACCTACGTACGTAGTAGATTACGAATCTTACTCTCATAAAATCCTTTTTATGAGAGTAAGATTCCAGCAGTAGGAACGTTATGATATAACCTGGGAGTCTTTAAGGTCAAAAGTGAATAGGTTACTTCTAGGTAAGCGTGCTTCATCTTCGGCCACATTATCGCTTACCATCGGGTGAGATGACAAACCTCTTGAGCACATTTCTAGCTCAGCATTGAGTACAAACTTTTGATGCTATATTTAAGTTTTGTGTGTAGTTTTGCACTAAAAGTTTCTAAATTCAATAAAAAGTTATACAACGTGTAATTTAAAGGGTATATACATACCAAGTGCATGGCTTCTTTGGATGATAACAAACGATATGGCAAGGGTTTTGTAATCCTAAGTCTATGTGTGTAAAACTTATTACAAATTCCAATACACTGATACCAGAGACCGAATTTTTCAAATTAACAAGAACGAAAATAATTATCGTGTTATTGGCAAGTGACGTGGAAAGTTATTGACCCTCATAGTGCTGTGACACGTTTGTTATGATTGGTATTCAAGAAATATATGAAACCAATAATTTGGTATCAATTCTTTGAGTCAGTTATTTTGTGCTGAAACTGTGCATAGAGACTCCATACCAGATGTTGTCTTCAGCCCTTTTGGATAGATATGGGGTTTCCATTACACGTTTATACAACGTGTAACGGAAACCCCATAACAACAACAACTCATTAAATAAGCCCTTGCAGGAGCGGTTGGTTACTCCATAAATAAGCCAAAACCAAAAGTATAACTTGTTTATCTATCTTCTCTAATATTTCTACCTATCAAAGAATGGATGTGTGTAGTTAGTAATCGCTCTGGGTCACGTTAAATATTTTAACAGCCACAGATGATCTGGGGCGGTTTTTATTTCTTTTCTTAATTTTCTTATATTTTTCTTTATATTCATTTCTATATGGATAAATTTACTACGAACACATATTCCACCGGTTCATGAAGAAACCTGCTTATCACCTTTCCGGTTTTCAAATAAAGAAGCCGAGATAAACGTTGTTACATTCGAGATTTTGTCCCTCTAGAAGTAACGGTACTAAATCCCAGATGGTTGGTATTGAAACAATAAACGATTTCAAAGAACATTAGTTTATTAAAACAAGGTAAAGTGAAATACATAAAAAAGAAGGTTATTTCCTTATTCAAACAAGGAAAAGTAAAATACAATACAAAGGTTTTTGCCAGCCAGCTTAAACTTCAGTCGGTGGATCTTCGGGTTATGGGGTGTTGAAGATGATACCAGTACTGTTCTGTTCTTTTAAAGTTTAAATTAAAAGTACTTAATTGAATTAAATTTCTAGGTACAACCTTCCAGTTTTGGTAAAATGAAATTATTACTAAATGGGCGCCAGGGACTCTAATAGTCCCCGATCCCTGAGCCAACGAAGATGTTCAATATTCTTCCAGTTAAGCATAGGTGTAGACCGGCTTCTTTATTTGAAAACCGGACAGGTGATAAGCAGGTTTCTTCATGAACCGGTAGAATATATATGCGTAGTAAATTTATCCATATAATTAATAGTTTAAAAATCACTAGAAAAACACGCTTTTATAAATGCACGTAAAAACAAAAAAAACATTGTTCGCGCTTTTTCTTTTCTTGTAGACTCCGTTTTCTTTGTGTTGCTGTTTCTTTTTTTGTAGTTTTTGCCATATTATTCCCACGAGTAGTGAACAATTAAACGGTAGATCCCCCCAGAGGATTTGAAAGTGATATCTATAAAAAATAAATCTATGGATTAATTACGTGTTAATTCAAAAAGGTTAAGAAAACCGATAACGGATAATCTTTAGGTTTGTTATAACCTTGAAACCTGATCGTGTTCAAAGTGCATTACGTGGCCTTTCTCACAAGTGCAAACACGACTATGATACGATATTCCATCATGGAATGCCAGTGCCTATCTTCCGGCTTCATCATCAGACCTTGAAATCTAATCGTGGTCAAAGTTCATAACAAGATTTTCTAAGAAATCCAAAACAGCTATGATACGATTTTCCATCATGAAGTTCCAGTTCATATCTTCCGGCTCCATCATCAGATCAGTTCGACAGTACCATATTATTGTATTGTCATCAGAAATACATACAGCTGCCAATTTTCATTACGCTACGACCCTTGGAAGATGGTTAAATTAGTTACCTTAGATTACATTACATAGTTAGTTACATACAGGTCGACCTAATAAAAGCGTGTTAAAAATGAATAAAAAGATAAAAGAAAAATACAAGAAAGTAAGAAAAATAAGAAAAGAAAGAAAAACCGCCCCGCCTGCGCTAAAACGCTAGGCGGACACTGTCACCACACAGCCGTCTCCGCAGGAGCCTTTTGGAAGGGCTCGAGGAACTGGTCTCGCGTCCAGGCTCCAGAGGCGCCTCTAGATCCTGGTGGCGAGACTAATCTCTCGAGCTGCCTCATCTGGAATTGGCAATACGGAGACCCTATTATATAAGGCTAAACTAACATACTTTCCTCGAGAAGGGTGTGAGGTGAACGTCTGGTCGAGCTAGGAAATCTTAAGGTTTAAACCTTGGCCGGTTAACATGGCCCTTTGCAAAGACAATACAATGAGAAATGACCTCTGTTTGCCTAATCCCACGTGGTGGGACAGTAAGAAACAAGGTTTCCCTTGGGGTAACATGGAAGTAACACTCACGGTTGGTCAATGGCGAAAACACATTGCGGCAAGCTCTTCGACGGGCGGAAGAAAGGTGCGCCACCTTTTAGGTGAATCCTTATAAAACGTGGAGTCCCGTAATGAATATCCAGGGATCACAATAATATCCTATTAACGACCCGGAGAAGGACTCATAGGTCACCTCCAAACACTAATCCACCAAATTCCTTACCTTTTAAAACATGGGATTAAGTTTCATGGCGTGGTCTAGTGTCAAATGCAGAGAGTATATAAATCACTACGTTTGGTCAAATGGTCGGTTCAGCTGATATTCTCTTCTCGTTGACCGAAAAACCACAGACTAAATATAGACTGTGTTCCTTTCGAAACTTCTGTACTAATGTCTATAATGAAAAAATTAGTTCACTTCCGTTTACTAAGTATTTTAACCAAATGCTGAAAACTATTAAGGATTGGCCTTTTCGATATTAGTTCGGTGTCTTCCAATCAATTTGCTAAAATTAATTAATATCGATCAGAACTAAAACTGTAAATCGGCTACCGCCAGATGTCGCCATCAACTGTCAGAAACTGACCTACAATTGAATGACATTTAGAATGTAAACATAACCACAACTTGATTACGATTCAATCCCTATAATTTATTGTGATAGCTTATAAGAGAAGTGATTCAACGTCAGAAAGTGTTACCCACGAGTTCAGTAACGAAGTAAGTACAGATAAAGGATGTTCCTTTTTAGGTTTCCGTAGCCGAATGGCAAAAAACGGAACCCTTATAGTTTCGACATGTCTGTCCGTCTGTCTGTCTGTCCGTCCGTCCGTATGTCACAGCCATTTTATTCCGAAACTATTAGGACTATACATGTAAAACTTGGTAGGAAAAAAAATATTTAAAATGAAGGGGGCTCTCCATACATGGAACTGAAACTGAAAATATTTTCTTTCATGAAACCTATACGTATCTATAGACAGGTCTTTAAAAATGACATTAAGGTTTCTAAAATGACTTTTTCATAAAGTTAATCGTTTAAAAGATATACGCTTCCAAAGTGGTAAAATGTGTGTCCCCCTCTAACTTCTATAATAATGAAGTGAAAAATCTAAAAAACCATATGTTGTAGATCTTAATGTAAACTTTCAACCAAAATTGGTTTGAACGAGATCGTGTCAGCAGTTTTTGAGATACAGTATATTTTCTAAAACCGCAAATATAACTTTGTAATTCATACAAATACTATGAAAAACAAAGTTATTTGGCGTAGTTGTAAAAATTGTAAATAATCTAGTTTTAAGAAATTTGTAAGGTTTTTGTTTTTTTTTTTTTTATAAATATATTAAGTATATTATATTTATTATAGTTACTACGGATTACGGAACCCTTCATGGGCGAGTCCGACTCGCACTTGGCCAATTTTTTTATAAATCGCAAGCTAGAGTCTATTGTACAAACTAAAGGGAACAGTTCACTCGGAAACCTTACAATTTACAACGCAGATAAGCCAAGCTAAAAAAAAAACAACGTAACAATTTGTCAAGCAATTCTTAACAACAGATATTAAATGCATTTTTATCGCTTTGCATTTGTTTTAAAAACACTTCAGTAAATAAATCATTTTATGTTTTTATGACAATTTATATTTAACTAGTGGTCGCCTGTTGCTGTTAAATTCAACCATTATTGATTCAATAGTAAAATCTCAATGTTAGTATAAGAAATGTTTCACCATCCAAACTTTGACTATTCCCATACTCCTCCACTCGCATAATTCACGTAAAGGAATTACAAGTTATTGCTTCATACGAGTATATTAATGCCACTTACTAATAAACATTACTCAACAGCTATAAAAACTACACCCAGAAAGTATTTGGGTACCCACAAATTAAAACTCCTACATTGACTAAACAACTAAAACTCCAAAATTCAATCCCCATTAAAAAGTTTATTAAAAACCATCCAATATTACTAACAATACCAACACTACGTACGTATTCTAAGCTCCCAAACGGCGTCGTGTGTAGTAATAAGGTGCTGCATTCCTAGATCACAATTACACCTACCCGCAGCGAAGCACCCACCGAAACACTAACTGTCCGGAGTCTAAAGCACACAACAAAATATCAGGACAATACAAAAGAAAACAGCAGAAAAACCATTTTGTAATACTCCCAAATACATATTATCACGGAATAGTAAGATTAGGATGTATAAATCTTTTGCATGAGACATGAAATAAGACTGGAGATTGAGCATCGATTTTGAATGAAACTTTAAAACTGAACTCGGAAACTTGTTTAGGTACTCACTTTGACAGCCAAGTTCATTACGTATCGAACGAACAATTGATTTTGGGTGTTTACTGTTTAACCTCAAAAATAGACTATGTTAACGTCTAGATTTTTCATTCTCGCAACATTATGTGATTTCTTTATTTTTAGTTTAAATGTTTGTATGTAAGTGAATTATTGTATTCTTATGAGTATAAAGATATCTCAAATTAACCTTTTTTTTTTTCAATATAGAAAGCGGTGGTGGCCCAGTGGTTACAGACACAACTTACGAGTTGTAGGTCGTGGGTTGATACTCAGGCACATCGAATTGTGTAATTTTCATCATCACCACTCTTCACAAAACGGTGAAGGAAAACATTTTGAGGACATCGGCGTGTTCTAGGACCGAAAATTCTGGAAACATGTGTTATCAACCAACTCATACTGGGCCCGTGGTGTGATCCCTGTGAGGTCGGTTCCTTTCATGAAGAGAATGCATGTGCCCTAGCAACTGGAACGTTACAATAGTTCAGACCGATAACAAATGTTTGTGTTTTAGTTTCAAGTAAATAACTATAATACATCATCACTTACCATCAGGTAAGATGGTGGTCAAACGCGAACCTATTATTAATAAAAAAGCACTTAAGAAAATACAGTTATTTTCATTCATTCCTGTTGCCTTGTGGCCAGCCCTAACATAATCCTACGTTGTATAGCGAGCAGGCTCGACTGTGTGTTCGCGAATCGCTGCTGCAAGCTCTCTACGCCAATGTTGAGCTTGTAGCTTCTATTCACGAACCAACCTTGTGATTTATGTTAAGTACTTTAATTTTGTTACTAACCAATTGAGCCTTGTTACTTGAAAATTTGAAACGAATGAAAATGAATGAATTATTTAGTGAACCTTCTAGACTAACTTTCTTCGTGACAAAACTAACAGTATCACCGAATATCTTGCGACCATTCAAGCTTCCCCACATTCTACGTTAGCTGCCTGTATCAAGAGCTATTAGATGGTGCAGAAGTCCAAACTGTCTCTTCAATGTACAATCACCAACAGTGTCCTTTGGAATTTTAAAACTGGGGCAAGTTTATTTTTGCTGCAGCAACAGCAACATTTAAGTGGACAATTTTGTCGTTACCCGAAATTAAATTTTCGGTAGATTATTTTGGATCGTTAGATGCACAATTTTGGTTAAAATATATTTTTAACGGGATTCTAACTTAGATCTTATTCGTTTCGTCAAATTGACGAAACATACGGTCAAATGTTTAACTGCTTTAAAACTGACGGTAAACGCTTGGCTAAAAACTATTTAGTGTAGAAAGAACCAAAACTTTTTTTTTTTCAGGGTGAAAGTCATCAAATGACTCGACTCGCTCTGAATGGAGTGGAACGGAGTGTCAAATTCCTACTAATTAAAAACCGGGTGGGTCTTTTATTTCTTCAGTTGGCCTTGCGTTCTGGGGCCGCGGTCTCTCGTTACAACGTTCCCGCAAACTTGACAGGTATTTGCCCTATCGAGCCCCGTCATTAGTGCTGACTGGTCTTGAAGGCATGCATCAAGTCGGGATTAAGCATAACTTAGCACCTATTTTTAAGTGACTTATAAAAAGTTAACCGGTAACCGACTCTAAAACAACCGATTTTGACAATTGCTTTGGTTATTCTTCTAATCTCATCAAGTTTAAGTCGGTGCCAAGCCAATGAATAGTAGATAAACGAAATTAGCCATCCAATGAAACTGTCTTTAACAATATTTTCCGCCTTTTCAGGTTTTGAAGTCAGTTAAATTTTTGTTAGTTTTTTCTTTATGTACTTCGTATTTACATAGACGTATGGAATCTTACTAGTTTAAAATATAATTATTCACCTATAGAAATGATGTGAAAACATGGCCAATTAGTGCAATTAAGATTTTAATTTTTTCTTGGATAATCCTGTCTTGTTTCCTCTGATAGCGAAGAAGCCTGTATGCCAGCAGAATTGATTATAATAATCCTCTTAGACTATTTAAAATTAATTCTAGAATCAAACGGTTCAATAATGCCAACATAAGGGCATTGCAGCATTGAGAATATAGATAGAGGTCTCGTTAGAATGGCAAACTCGGTCCAACTTGTTTTTTTTTTTATTTAAACAAATAGGTCGCGTTTGACCACCATCTCACCTGATGGTAAGTGATGATGTGGTCGAAGATGGAGCACGCTTACCTAAAAGTAACCTATTCACTCTTGACTTAAAGACTCCTAGGTTATAGCTATCGGGAAACATAGACTCCGGCAGGGAATTCCACTCCTTAGCCGTACGCCCAATGAAGGTATTCCCAAAACGTTTTGTGCGTATGGGTGGGATGTCCACCATGTAACGATGGCACTTCGCCGTTTGTCTCGTAGTCCGATGATGGAAATATACATATACCTTCGGTTGTGGCGAATGTAAGTAAGGTAGGGTTTCTAATTACCTAAGAAAAAGGTTTTTCTTAGGTAATTTGTGATGAAAAAATAAGATTGCCATGCACTATCAATGTCACGTGGTCGTTAATACTTAACATTCTGATATTTCCACACCTGGGGTTTTTATGTTTCTTTTATTTTTTACATCCACTCATAAAATCCCCTCCCTACCTTACCTTAGGTTTGCGGTTGGGGAACTGTAGGGCTGTTAGCCTTATGGCAAACAATGGATTTGATGGTTCATAAGTCAGAATAGGCAAGTATTTTATTTATTAACACTTTAAACACTGTAATAAAAACCCTAAACTACATGTATACATCTAAAAATAAACTAAAATATGGCATCCAGAAATTCGTGCGCATCGCTGTCCACTCGCCCAAAAGACTGGCGGCATTGCCTCGTTGTATGGCAATTCTTAACCTCTGTCCAAGGTAAAAGCCAGCCATTGGGTCACGCGAAGAGTCAACTAGGCGTCTGGATAAATCTATGATTTGTGAGCACTCGGACTCCACGACCCCAAGGTTTCAACCCCAAAAGTCTCGAAAATATAACTACCAACAGGGTTATTATACTTCCGCCGCTTGAGGTTCTCAGCAGCCGCAGCGACAGCGCCAGCACAGCATGACGAGTTAGGAAGATGGGATAGTGCAAGAGTGTCGACACAAGTTGCGTCCCACACTAAAGGCCTACCCATCTTCCAAGGAAATAAAGACATGCCGTCCGGTTTTTTGACATCATCACGTGCCAGGCCATTGGGTTCGAATACGGAACGCCGCCGGTGACAAGAGCTCGTCGGATAATGTCGTTAATATTCGCGTGCCGTGCTATACGACCCGCGCTGAAAGGCCGTGGTGCCCGAGGCTGTTAACAACTTCGCCACAGCAGCAGCGATGAGCAGAACAACAGGGAGCATCTAATCGAAGGGAATCTTTCCCCCTCGCTGCTTGCGAGGGGGAAAGTAGTATCATCGAATAAGGTGCCTATGTTCGATGATGGTAGTACATGAAGCCCATTTACCCACAGCCAGCAGGCACGCACGTTCTGCAGCCAAGCAGATGTGGCAATAAGGTCACTCTGAACTGCTCTACTGAGCGGCTCATCCCACCGCCTCTGAGATGATGGGTTGTCGGGTAGATTTATATTCTGGCAAGCGAGTCTCCAGGTATCTATAGCCTCGGTGAAGCACGGCACGTTGAAATCAACCAGTGACGGAACTAGGATATTCCTGATTAATTTCTCAGTACCGTGGATCGAGGATATAAAAGCCGGTAGACTGATACTTGTAATTTTGCGGACGCCGAAACCAGCCATACGAATGGGAAGAGTAGAATTTGGTGTAATCTGTCCGAGATGTCATTAAAATTTTGTATTTTTTCCTCGACTAAATCGGAAAAGGAATTTTCATAAATTGGAGACCCAAGAAGATGACGAAAACTTTTTTCCACAATTTAGATATCTGGGGATATTGCGTTGAATTTTGAAAGTGTCAGTTGTCTGTTAGTACTGTCGGATATGAACAGTTCACACTTCGAAAGGTTGAGATCCAATCCTATGGAATGGAGTTAATTTATTAAAAACTGTAGATCATCTAAAACTGTGTCTACATCGCCTCCCAGGGTTCCATCATCGAGATACCAAACCAAACTAGCCACTACCAAATAAAACTAAACCAATTTAGGTGTCGAATGATTGGGTAGAATTGGAAAAAAATACTACAAACATAAAATACACTTTATAAAATAAGTAAGTATACACGCAAAGTACAGCAATGCATAGATTGCTTGTATACCTACTTATTTTGGGTGTGATTCTGAGCTAACTCTTGTGGGATGTCACAAAATCGAGCTGATTCGGTACGGTGGCTAAAATTCGAGTGTTCACATGAAAACAAATATTAGCTTAACCTATTTGTTCCACACAGAAACGTATGCGTAAGAGATTTGTGTATTTACCAATACACAGGAAATCCTTGAGGGAAAAACTGTTTAACTGTTTTTTTTTTTTTGTTAGAGACAAAACTATGTGGGTCAATCTCAATATACAACTTTGTGTAATTCATTATTAACACCTCTCTGCCCACTGCAGCGCAGAACGTTTCTAGGCATCAATTCCTTATTCGCAAGTTATTATGATAGTCTAGACAAATCTTACTTCTTACTTGTATATATTATAAATACGAAAATTTCTTACTATTTCACGCAAATCTACGGAACGGGTCTAAATGTTTGTATGTAGATAGGTGAAATCCTGGAATAACAAACTTTTCATCCCGGAATCCCCGAGGACTCGGGTTTTTCGTAAGAAGAACCTCCCATGCGAAACAAGTCGCGGGTAGAAAATAGTTGAAAATCATTTATCTCCCTTGATATATATTTTTTTGTTATATCACTCATTTATTAAGTTTGTATTTTCTTCTACAATATCGTTAGTCATGTGGTTTTTAGCTGTAGGCGATGGTGCACTAATGCGTATATATTTTATGCATGATATATTTAGCCTAAAGTAAGGCTGTAGGTATTACTGTCAGCCAGAGAGTTGGTGCCTCGCATTCCCGGCGCAAGAGTGCGAGGGAACACAGGTTGGGTTAAGTAAACCCGGGTCTGATAGACCTCTCCCTTCGCCCCAGGGATGAGGAAATCCATGAGGATTTCTGCTTCGAAGCCAAGAAAAATGCTCCCGAACAGGAGTGGGTACCGAACGTATGACAAACGAATCTCTTATTCATCTGCAAACACTAAAAGCTCTTAAAATTTAAAACACTTTTTTTTAACTTACAGAATCAATAAACGTCAAATATTATAGTGTCTGTGAGAGGTAATAAAAACATTTGAAATGCTTATTGTTAGTTTAAAATATCCATAAAAAATACATTCTACAATATCTTACTTCTAAGAAAAATTTAATGAAAACAATCCAAGTCTTAAAAGATTAGCATAAATTGAAAATCAAATGTTTTTCTATGCCCTTGTCTATGAAAAAATAGAATTATTTTCTTCTTTAATGTTTTATACAGCAAGAAGTTAAACTCTAAAGGATAGAAGCACTGCATTAAGAAAGATGAATTCTTAGAAAATCGTTTATTAACAAACTTGAATTGTGTCTATGTAAATGCTTATTCAAGTCTATTTCAGACAAGTAATTCGTAAAATGTAAAAAACTAAAAACGTCGAATCAAAGGTTTACATAGCAAAACCTATTTGGAATAAAAGTTAAGATTGTTCTCAAGGAACTTGTACCTTAAAAGATCCTTGGATTGTTCTAGATTTGTTCTATAAAAAAGAAAAACTACAAGTACCGTTCAATGAAATGCTTACAGAGATATTTTCAATATTGCTAACAAAATCGAAAATCAACTCAAGAAAAATAACTTTCACATTCATCCCGTGATTCGTTTTAATAGATACTTCAGTTTTAAGAATTGGAATAAGTTAATAAAGATAAAAATATTAGGTAATTCACTCAATTAGAACAATGAGAACAGTAATGGCCAAGTGGTTGCAAGCCTTACTTATGAGTTGTAAGTCATGTGGATGTGGTTCGAATCCAAACCATTACTATTGCCCTCAAAACGGTACAGATAAACATCGTAAGGAAACTGAAATCTAAAGCGGTCTTAGGGTTGAAAATCTGAAGTCATGCGACATACACTGACCCCCACTGGACCCGCGTGGTAGATTACGGCCCATTCCCCCCCACCGCGAGGAAGCCTGTGTCCCAACAGTGGGCAAGTGGTGTCGTGGCGAAGTAATACATATATTTATTATACTTATTTATGTATTGTATTGTATTATATACAGTATGTTAACTAACAGAGGGCGTTCCCGTTAACCTGCAATAGTGTAAGCACATCAATTAGATCGCCGCACACGCGGCCCGTCATTCATAAATAAATTGCGACGTTGCCGTCCTTCAAGTACGCGTGTACAGAGTGTTTCTTTTACGACTCAATTTAACATTTTTAGTGAATATTTTAATATTAAAAAAAAAACACATTTTGGATGCATGGATGCTATACTATTGCGGGTTAACGGGAACGCCCTCTGTTAGTTAACATACTGTATACATATATACAACGTGTAATTTGAAGGGTATATACATACCAAGTGCATGGTTTCTTTGGATGATAACAAACGATATAGCAAGGGTTTTGTAATCCTAAGTCTACGTGTGTAGAACTTATTACAAATAACAATACACTGATACCAGAGACCGAATTTTTCAAATTAAGAAGGACGCAGAGAATTATCGTGTTATTGGCAAGTGACGTGGAAAGTTATTGACCCTCGTAGTGCTGTGACACGTTTGTTATGATTGGTATCAAGAAATATATGAAACCAATAATTGGGTATCAATTCTTTGAGTCAGTTATTTTGAGCTGAAACTGTGCATAGAGACTCCATACCAGATGTTGTCTTCAGCCCTTTTGGATAGATATGGGGTTTCCGTTACACGTTGTATACTTTAGTTACTTTTTGTGTGTGTTATATTTATACTTGAAGTAGGTACACTGACTTTCCCCTCCCCTCATTGTTTTATGTTCTTAAAGTCCAAAGGTTATGTGGAAGATATTGCTATCAGCGATAAAACCGCCATTGTAATCATATTTTGCAGTATTGTAAACAAGTGTGTGTTTAAATTATTGGTGTACAATAAAGAGTATTCTATCTATCTATCTATCTAATGCTTGCCTAGTTTGGTCGTGGTTGGGTAACCATCTTAACATTTCCAACTTTCCCTGTGCCTCGAAAAACATATTAATGCTATCCAAGGCATCGAGGAAGTCGACCACAACTTAGTTGGGAAAAGGCTAAGTTTAGCCTTATCCGCTTAGCCCTTAGAGCATTGAAATGCTCTAATTTTAATGCTCTAAGGGCTAAGCGGATGATGATAGCTGAGCTGAATCAAATCACCAACCTCTATAACAACGCATTTAGATCCAAATACATCAACACTATTACAAAGCCTACCTATTACCTCTCCCTATAACTTTTCCCCTTCTTTCTCAATTATACATGTAATATTTATTAGTATATGATTTTGGTATTGTACCTGTGTATTTTATATTATTATGTTCAATTAATATTATGATGTTTGTACACTGACAGCCCTTAATCTGTCTCCTTTAAGTTTGTCCATCCAAAGGTTGTCTGTAAGAGATCGCCCTGTGCGATAAGACCGCCCATTGTACACTAGTTTAATTTTTTTGTATCCATAGAAATATTGTAAGGTGTACAATAAAGTAAATAATAAATAAATAAATAAATAAATAAAGAATACAATAAAAGAAACCAAATATGAATCCTGGTGTACCAATCACAATGAACATTCAATAAGAACCGTTCAATATTAAATCATCTCCACCCAGAACCAATTTAATCCTGAGCCAAAGAATTACCCAGAAAAATCCATCCTTTCACCAAAGAGAACGTAATGTGACTCAAACCAAATCCAATTCCAGGTGACATAGATAAAGATTTTGCATAAATCAATGGTTTAATTCAATAATACCGCATTTTACCTAACTCTCAGCAATTGAATATCAACTCTATCTATATCAATTTAAATGACTTATTTCATTACGTTATGTGCGAGAGGATTCTCTGGGATCTGTGGGCATAAATTTTGAAATTGATAATAAAATTTTAGTACGATCGCATTATGTTCAATGTTATATTCAATGGTTGGAATTTGTGGGTAAATGTGGTGTTTGTGAATGTGAAATTTCAGTAGGTATGGGAAAGGTAGAGAACAAAGGGTTTTTTGGCTAGTGAAAGAAATTTGAATTTTTATGCCATGACCGTACGTGTAAATAGATTTTTTTCTTTTAACACGAACATACTTCCTTAGCTAAACCCAAGATTAAATGATTCTATAAATAAAAATACCTGTGTTTAATTACCCATATTATATTTTTATTAGAGTAATGATTATTTAAACTCTAGGTAAAGATTTGAACATTCACAAATTATTATAAGAAATTTTTATATACTATTGAATTTGAAAATAAATAGATTAAATAATAATATATAATTTAGTTATTGGAGCAGTTGTGTCAACACGATTTACGGGTTATAGATGGTGAATTCGAAACTAGGAAGGCATTATTTACTTACACATTACTTTGTGTTTTTATGATCACAACTGCTCTCTCAAAATGTTGAAGGAAATTGTCATGGCTAAAAAGACATGCAAAATTCACCAACCCCCACTGGACCCGCGTGGTCTGTCATACAGAGGAGACTTTATGTCCCATCAGTTAACGTTATAGGCTGATAGAGTTATGTTTGTTATGTTATTTTTTCTATTTTATTCGATGAACTTGACCTTACTGTAGTTTGTAAATTACTGCCAACAAATTCATCTTTTTTTTTTTTTTTAACGTGGTAATATCATCAAATAAGTCCTCCCACCCCGGGCAGGGTGGGAGGGACTGTCAGACTTTTACTGACTAAAATCCACGGTGTTCCTTCAATAACCCTTTACGTACCGGGGTCACGGTAATGGGATAAGTCCCACGACCCCGGCAGGCTTCGGCCCTCTGCAGAGAGGGCCTCGTCATGTTGCTGACGCTCTTTGAGGCGCGCGTGGAACACAACGCGCCGTCGACCCGGGCATGGTCCATGGTCGGACAGCGAGTTGCCCTTTACTCGCTGTCCGCATGCCCGCGCCTACGGTGGCCGGAGATCGTCGGCCGACGTCCGACGCCGTGGGCGTCTACCACTGCGGCTGGGCTGGAGGGAGGACGCCATCCTCTCCCTCACCAACAAATTCATCTAGCATATAAATTTATATCCCATCTTCACTCAAACTACAAGATAAAACACTGAATAACTTTTTCCTCACACGTATTAAACGGAGCAGCATCCGAAGTTTGGCGGAACTTGCCGATTAGTTCCGTGCAGAAATCCGGAACTCAAGTAAAAACGATGCTCAGACGAGTATCGAAGTTTAGTGAAACTTCGGGCGGTTTCATAACGAGTTTGAAGCTGTTCTGCTAAACAAGGTGGCGAAAATAGATGGATAGCGATAGTCGGTATACCTAACTATGTACAACAATATTCACACACACACATACATTCCTATAAACACTCTTAAACTAACAAAACTAAAATAGTATATTATACAAACCACCTCTCTTTTGGTCTCCACTCTGTATATCGATGGGTCCTATGTATATGGGCCAAAATGCTAAATTACAACATTACAGGAGAGGCTTCCAAAGTTTCCATTTACTATAACTTCAGATTGATAAAACCGAAGTTTACGAATCTTTGCTTGTTTGCTAAGACAACTATCCTCCTCATTTGTACTATAGTATTTTATATATACATACATCGGTTTTTTTTTTACGTCACATTGGCCCTTCTATGTTAGTTTTTGTTAAAATTATTTTTCTCTAAAAACACTTTAAAAGGGCCAATGTGTCATATTGGCCATTATACGCGTATTACGTTAATTGGCATACGATATATATTTTTCTATTTTTTACTCATAAAATCAAGTAACAATTGAAGTAGTTGATAATTCATTAATTAGAATATAAGCTATTTAGATATTTAGTTATTTATGTCACATTGACACTTATACGTTTTACAATCTGCTTACCTACTAACTCAGTTATCAGTTAGATCATTTGAATAATTAAAAAATACGCAATAGTTTTATTCATTTATTGAAATAAAAATTAAAGTAGTCTTAAAACTACACTTATGAAAAAAAAACACAAAAAAAAAATAAGTAAGAACGAAACTTTTACTGGAGATCTTAGTTTGATTAACAAAATAATGTACCTACTTCACATTATTATTTTCTCAATAAAATTACAAAAAAAAAATAACAAAATTAAAAACCTATCTTGTGTAAATAAACTAAAAAAAATCTCTGTAGTATAATCAAGTAATAAAATCAACATTAGTATTATTTTTTTTTTTTTGTTAATAGGTTCGCGTTTGACCACCGTCTCACCTGATGGTAAGTGATGATGTGGTCGAAGATAGAGCACGCTTACCTAAAAGTAACCTATTCACTCTTGACTTAAGGATCCTTAAGTTATAGCTATCGGGAAACACAGACTCCGGCAGGGAATTCCACTCCTTAACTGTATGCACAACGAAGGTATTCCCAAAACGTTTAGTGAGTATGGGTGGGATGTCGACCATGTAACGATGGCGCATCGCCGTTTGTCTTGTAGTCCGATGATGGAACGGGCTTGGCGGAATTCGATTGTTTAATTCCATCACACACTCCCCGAAATGTAACCGATAGAAAACCGATAGACTTGCAACTCGTCGTCGATGTTCAAGGCTCTGGAGCTTTGACTTGACCAGTGCATCGTTGCCAATGAGTCTCTCGGCCCGTTTCTCAATAGACTAAATCGCGTCCAAATTGTATTTGGTAGATCTATCCCAAATATGAGAGCAGTACTCCATACACAACCGAACCTGGGCAACAGAACAGATACAGATTGAGCAACTGTTCCGGTGTGAAGTACCGTCTCACCTTTGCTAAGATTCCCAACTTTTTTGATGCTAGTTGAGCCTTCGCCTCGATAAATGGACCAAAATTGAGGGTTGAAGTTAGTGTAACCTCAAGAAGCTCAATATAATCGGTTATCGGCACGATTACATCACAGAAAGTGGGAGCCGGTTCGAATTGGCTCCTTTTTGCGGAGAAGAGACAAGCCTGGGTATTAGCTGTATTAAACTTGACCAAGTTGGCATCACCCCATTCGGAGACAGCCTTCAAGGACAAATTCAAGCGCCCAACCATGTCCTCATGGAGAGACTGGATCTGACCCACCAGCACGTACGCTGGACACATATCTCTCAGCAACTGTGCTGAGAGAACCGACCCCTGAGGGACCCCGACATTAATAGCCAATTGACAATTGGCAATTTAGCAGTCATCAATGACCACTCGAATGGACCGATCTCTCGGGAAGTCTTTAATCAAAACGCAAAGTTGAGTGGGTAAACCGAAAGAAGAAATCTTAGCAATAAGGCTTTCGTGCCAGACCCTGTCAAAAGCCTTGGAGATGCCAAGGGAACAGCAAGTGCTTCCCCGTGCTAATTCTTGAAGTCTTCATTAATTTTCTTCATTATCGCTTTCATTAATTGACGCAATGTCATTAAATGCTACTAAATTTTCATAATAACTGTGATGGATAATATTTTTTCTTTCACTAAATTCCGACTTCTAGACAACTTAGTGCGATAATTGGATGTCATCTTTTACTTATTAAACTAAATTATAACCCAAAAACACAAAAATTACAATTTGCATTCATCACAGTGCGGCCGTTGCTCCGTTCAATGTATTGTCAAATCAGCTGATTGGTCCAAACAATAAATAAACGCGCGGCAACTCCCCGCGTATAAGTCTCTAACTACTATTAGGACCTTGTACGTTTAAATTCATGTTACATTGGCCGTTATACTGTAATAAAAAATCGTGTTTCTATGCAGAAATCTTTTTTTTTTAATAGCTCACATAATTCTTTATATCGATAAGATGCGTTTACCATAAAAAAGTCAAAATGGCCAAATTGTTAGTTTGGCCCATATACATAGGACCCATCGATATTTATAATTATTATCATCATTTTATTTTTACATAACTCACATTATTAAACAAGTTTAACTTAATAATGGTCCCTAATGGCTTGTGTGTTGACAAATGGAATAATGGCTCAAATAATGGACGGATAGATGATTCCTTTAGCACAGGTTTACATAACACAGCATATTCTACCTAATCGGTCTCCTAGAACTCTAAATAAGTTTCAATTGTAATGTGTACTTTTTTATTATAACATTAATAAATCTGTAAACAAAATGTTATTTTAATATACCCATAAATCCAAAAACTTCATCCAAAGGTTGTCTGTAAAAGATCGCCCTGTGTGATAAGACCGCCCATTGTAGATACACTAGTTTTTTTTTCACTCGTGCCAAAAGGTTTTTTAGCAAAAAAAAGAGTAGACTACGATTCTCTGCAGCCTTTCAATGTATCTCCACCCCAAAAATCACATATATATGCAGTGCTCCGTTTTGACGCTAAAGAAGGACAAACAAACAAACACATTTTAACATTCATAATATTAGTAAGGCACAATCTTATCAAGAAAATAACGACTAAAGTTTATATACTTGTAACAAAAGTTTTACTTTCAATTATCTCATATTACATGTTATCTCGTCACCACCCATGGTTGACTAGTTGAGAATGCCTAAGGTATTAATCAATCAATCAATATCAATATCATTTTATTCTCAAGTAACATAAGACTCATACAAATGATCAAATACATGTCAGTCACAATTAAAATACAATTAAATTAAATTAAACAATTATTATTAAAATTCAAATTAAAATATTACAATTTTTAACATTACTAAAAATACTCTATAAATGTGTTCCATCCCTGCGTGTAATGTGCAACCTACAACAGTGAGTGATGTACGCACAATCCAGCCTACCCGCGAGCGCGGCCAGCATGCTGTTGGCGCTCCCTCGCACTCGCCGCACAAGCGAAGTGCCTCTCTTGCGCATTATAGTGTAGAACAGAGGTGGGCGTTTAAACGAAAAGCGTATAATATAACATATTATTTAAAATAAACGAATAAGCAGACTAGTTTATAAAAGCATTTAAAGTTATCTGTTTATTCCGCTTTTTGTTAAAATTAAAACGCAACCGCGTTTTGATAATTTCTTTTCATAACCACGTAAGTAAGAACGTGCTCAAATGAATTATGTAACAACTGATAGATGGCGCCTGATTCAATTTTAATCGATAGAAAACAATGATTAAGCGAAAATCGACCTTAATTCAAAAATTTTAAGGTTTAAAATATTTACATCTTTTGTTTATGTGCTGAATCGCGTTGACTTACTCAAAATTGGTAAACCTAGCAAATTAAATATGCTTTCCGTTGTTCACTTTTAAAAGCGCCAATTTAATTTAAACGGGTTGCTTATCACTTATTTTTAAAGATGTGATAAACGACTTAAAACTTTTAACGAACTTATTCGTTTATTTTTTATCAAAAGTCACTTACGGAAACTGCTTAATACGCTTATTTACTTTCTTACATTAAAAATAATGAAATTATGTTGTTTGCTTTTTTAGTTGGTTAAGTTTAAGTATTGGTTTTTAAACGAAATCAATGAATTTTCTTTCGTACTTGGCAGGCTTAGGACTGACTGAATGAATAATATTATATAATTATGAAACTTTACTAAGTAGGTTAGTATTATTCTAAGATCTGTATTTATTAATAACTTGTCAAATAATAAACTACATTTTATTAAATTCAGGCGTACTTAAAAGTTCATTGATC
The DNA here is from genome assembly GCA_943138885.2 of Tholera decimalis. Lineage (NCBI taxonomy): Eukaryota > Metazoa > Arthropoda > Insecta > Lepidoptera > Noctuidae > Tholera > Tholera decimalis. The sequence continues at coordinate 9,322,661 of OW964568.2, forward strand.
TATTATATGTACATTTTAATTATTTACAAAATTTCCATTATTTCCTCAAACCATCAAGTCATTTATTCACATTCAGAAACATAATTTTTTCTACTTTGCTCGTCAACAACCGGGTCCTCCATTCCGATATTATGTTAAAATCGGAATACGATAGTTTTATTAAAAAAATTACACACAGCTGTTTTAGTCGCATGATTTCTCAAAAAAAAGTTCCAAATTATGTTATTCGAACTTCTATTCGTCATTTTGATACAGTAGTTATTCGAATTTGTTTTTGTAGAAAAAGTAGTCAAAATTAACACAATTACTTACACTATAAACTATTTACACTATTATTAACACAATTACCTATTAAACACAATTAACTACACCTAAAAACTATATTATATACAAGTCCAAAACTCACAGAATTATTTCCTTGGTAAGAAACAATTCACCACATGAAATAATGTCTTACACTATTTATGTTTACGTAAACAATTCCGAGTCACAACTTTTAATCAAATTGTTTCGGAAATTCACAAAACATGACGCTTTTCACCGGGCGGAGGAAACGCTACTAAACGTAAAAAGCAAAATTTAAATAAGTGATAAGCAACCCGTTTAAATTAAATTGGCGCTTTTAAAAGTGAACAACGGAAAGCATATTTAATTTGCTAGGTTTACCAATTTTGAGTAAGTCAACGCGATTCAGCACATAAACAAAAGATGTAAATATTTTAAACCTTAAAGTTTTTGAATTAAGGTCGATTTTCGCATAATCATTGTTTACTATCGATTAAAATTGAATCAGGCGCCATCTATCAGTTGTTACATAATTCATTTGAGCACGTTCTTACTTACGTGGTTATGAAAAGAAATTATCAAAACGCGGTTGCGTTTTAATTTTAACAAAAAGCGGAATAAACAGATAACTTTAAATGCTTTTATAAATAAGTCTGCTTATTCGTTTATTTTAAATAATATGTTATATTATATGCTTTTCGTTTAAACGCCCACCTCTGCTTATTTTGCTTTTTACGTTTAGTAGCGTTTCCTCCGCCCGGTGAAAAGCGTCATGTTTTGTGAATTTCCGAAACAATTTGATTAGAAGTTGTGACTCGGAATTGTTTACGTAAACATAAATAGTGTAAAACATTTTTTCATGTGGTGAATTGTTTCTTACCAAGGAAATAATTCTGTGAGTTTTGGACTTGTATATAATATAGTTTTTAGGTGTAGTTAATTGTGTTTAATAGGTAATTGTGTTAATTTTGACTACTTTTACAAAAACAAATTGGTGAGCTAATTAAACTGTAAATTCGAATAACTACTGTATCAAAATGACGAGTAGAAGTTCGAATAACATAATTTGGAACTTTTTTTGAGAAATCATGCGACTAAAACAGCTGTGTGTAATTTTTGTAATAAAACTTTATCGTATTCCGATTTTAACATAATATCGGAATGGAGGACCCGGTTGTTGACGAGCAAAGTAGAAAAAATTATGTTTCTGAATGTGAATAAATGACTTGATGGTTTGAGGAAATAATGGAAATTTTGTAAATAATTAAAATGTACATATACTAGATAATAGATCCATGAACTTTTAAGTACGCCTGAATTTAATAAAATGTAGTTTATTATTTGACAAGTTATTAATAAATACAGATCTTAGAATAATACTAACCTACTTAGTTTAGTTTCATAATTATATAATATTATTCATTCAGTCAGTCCTAAGCCTGCCAAGTACGAAAGAAAATTCATTGATTTCGTTTAAAAACCAATACTTAAACTTAACCAACTAAAAAAGCAAACAACATAATTTCATTATTTTTAATGTAAGAAAGTAAATAAGCGTATTAAGCAGTTTACGTAAGTGACTTTTGATAAAAAATAAACGAATAAGTTCGTTAAAAGTTTTAAGTCGTTTATCACATCTTTAGTGTAGAAGCAATCTACGCGCGCCTCCGCGAACATCGCCGATGCACTGCAAAAGCGCGGGAGCCCCAACAACATCCTAAACGCGTTATTGAATTGGACTCGAAGGGCGCTGTACGATGTATGCGTGTAATCTGTCCACAGACTGCACGTGTACAGCGTCGAGCAATAGGCTCTAAACAGAGTTAACTTAACATCTCTTGAGCAGCGAGCAAACCTGCGGATCCCCATGTTCGCTCTGACCGACAGCGCCCTTCGCTCCCGTTCCATGTCAGTATCGTCTTTAAGAGTGGGGGTAACTAGATGGCCTAGGTACTTAAAAACCTTTACCCTGTCTAAAGGTAAGCCATATAGAGTTACTGGTGGTGTATCTAGAACTTTTCTTCGCCCACCCTGAAAAACCATATACTGACTCTTTTTAACATTATATAGCAGCCCGCAATCATTAGCATAGCTCTCACAGATACTTATCAGCTTTCTAAGTCCACAGACCAAGGCGCTCAGCAGCACCATATCGTCCGCGTAGCTAATGTTATTAAAACAGACGCCATCTATGTAACAACCAATATGGTGTCCACTCAGCACCTCGATCAGTCCATTTAAGTATAAATTAAAAATGGAGGGCGAACTTAACCCCCCCTGCCTCACCCCACATTCCATCCTATACGGGTCCGAAAATATCCCTGCCCATTTCACATTGTTGACCTGATTATTGTACCAGTACCTAAAGACATTAATTAGTTCATTAGGAATGTTAGACGATCTCATTTTATGCCACAAGATGTCATATGACACAAGGTCAAAGGCCTTGGAAAGGTCGAGGAAGCAAGCGTACACAGAAGTTTTTCTGTCAGTATAGTATTTGACAGCACTCTTTAAACACAATATTGCGGTTTCTGTTGACAATCCCGGCCTAAACCCGAACTGATTGTCATGCAATTTTAAGTATTTATTTAATTGTGTATTCAAAATGCTGTCAAACACCTTTGCAACTGTAGTTGCCAAAGAAATAGGTCTATAGTTCATCTGATCAGACAAATCTCCAGCCTTATTTTTTACCACAGGCACAACGATAGTCCTCATCATATCGGTAGGCAGGTACGAGTGTGAAATACAAAAGTTGTACAACATAGCCAACACTCTGCATATATGTGGCCCCGCGTGTTCTATATGCTCCACACTTAATCCGTCATGACCAGGTGATTTGCCATGCGAAATAGATTTTATTGCCCTCGAAACATCCTTGGCGGTGATTCTGGTATCAACATATTCCCCACTCAGACAGCCTACTTTCTGTGATGATGACGCTCCCAACGGTGATCTAACAATAAAGTGGTTTTTGAATGTATCCGCTATACTTTTTAAATCATTCGTACCGTTCACACTCACAGGAAGACCAGGCCGGCTCCCCAAACGTTTTGTGCTTTTCCAAAAACCACTGAAATCTTTTTTGCTATGCTTAACAGCAAGGATGTCCATTTTTAATTGGTCTTGGTGGTTTTGACACCATTTTAAACGTGACTTAAATATTTTTCTGTCCTCGCACATTTTTGTGTATGTTTTACCTGTGGTAGGACTACCGCACAACAACCAGTACTGAAAACTAGCCCTAGCCGCCCTATGACAATCACTGACGTGTTTATTCCAGCCGACAACGGTTTTAGCTCGACATTTACCCTGCTCACGCTCACCTCCCCCACCCTCCACAGACGCCTGTGATAACGCACATACAATGTCAGAGTACAACATATCAATATGTAAGCTATGAGTGGGGTCATTACAATACCGATCACTGCACTTTTGAAACTTACTAGGAAAATCAACAAGTCTAAGACGTTTATGACATTCAGTACGATATTTTGCAATAAGGTCGGCAGATCTATTTCCCCAAGTAATTTTATTATTATCTACATTTGGCATAACTCTTACCGGAGTCAAACATTCCAATTTACATTCGCATATAACGGGAAAATGATCTGACCACAACACATCATAATCAACATAGACATTGCACACAGACACAGCAGCTGACAGCGACACAACACAATGATCTAACCATCGTTTTGACCCACAGACTTGATCTACGTAAGTAAAGGTTTCAGAAGTCAAACCTAACTTACTTACATCAATGGGTAACCATTTGAAATCATTACATAAAATACTTAATTCATTAAAAAATAATTCTCCGGGATGAGCATTAAAATCCCCTAAAACAAATATAGGTTCGTTTACATAATCATTACTGATAGCACTTACAGTTCCCATGCAGTCGGTAAACAATGACAGATTATCCGATTTGTTTGTAGGCATATAAACGCACACCACTATTAACGGACTCGCGGGCGTAATAATACGAATAGCACTCACTCGCGGATTATCGCAGTTTATCACTGTTACACTAGGAAACACACTTGTATTCCACAGCAAAGCAGTACCGCCGTACGGCCTACCGCGCAATAGGCCGGCCGCCGTGTCGACAGCTGATGTTCCCTTGCAGCTAAATCTGTTGTCCATAGTACTCAGATACGCCAACTCTTCTGGAAGCAGCCAAGTTTCCTGTAGTGCTATTACAACACACTCGTCACAAAGGCGCCTAATATCACTCACGGCGCTCTTCACGTTCTTACAGTTATAACTAGCAAACTTGTAAGTCGTATTATTCATGCTTAGAATTTAATGGACCAATAGCAGCGGCCTCTCCACCCGCTCGTCGATTTTTATAGTGCACAAAGCGTCTAAAGATAATGCCTTCGGGCCATAGCTTTTCATTCAAGAACATTGACACTTTAGACTCAGAAACAAAGAATTTGTAGGCTTTGTGATCAAGTACTTTTTTGGTGTTAATTTTTTCCAGAAATACCCACTCTTGCGTTTTTATTTTTATATAATCGACAATGTCAGACTCTGATGTTTCGTTATGTACGTTCGTAATAAAAATGGGTATTTTTCTAGCAGCGGCCTTGAAAGATGATGTTGTTGCCTCTGCTTTGCCACTTTCACCTATATACCTATACTTGGTTCTTCTTTTCTGTTTTTTTACGGTTTGCCACGGATTATTGTTTTCCTGATTGTTAATCCGTATCGTACTCGACTCAGGTAGAACATGTGTAGTCATATCTGGTACAGCGATAATGTCCTTGGTCTCCTGTCCAACCCGCGATGTATGTGAGCTTGGGCTAGCGGTTGGGGATAACGGTATAACTCGTGCTTCGGCGGTGTTATCACTGCTGATCACTTGGGCCGCAGAACACGAATTATGCAAGTGTTTCAGATCGTGATCGTCACAGGTAGGGCTCATCGTCATTCCAACTGGGCCACTCTCCAAGTTCCAAGCGCCTCGTTTCATATTAATATAGCCCATTGGACTTATTGGAGGAGGCAGCGACGCGTGTTTCAAATTATGTATATCTCCTCGTAAATCTTCAAGTTGTTGCACCGTTACATACGTGGGTAATTCCAGCGAAATTCAGAAATTAGAGTTTAAAAAATTTGTGAAAAATATTTTCAATATTTAAGATTTCTTTTGTATGAATTTTATAGTACTCGTTTAACTTATTATCAATTATATAGTGGTCCCCAAAATAAGTAAGTTTTCATGAGATAAAGAGGGTAGTTAAAACATAAGAGAGTGAGGGAATGATGCATCAGGTGAGGGAATGAGTGTTAACATATTTACGACAATTCAACAATAAAAGACACGTTTAATGACATTAGAAATCTTGTATTATAGTTTAAATAACAAACATAAAGTAACATTATTTACTAATTATTTCTACAAATCTAAATAATATAAATTTTTGTACTTTAAATTATTGAAAATTAATCACAATGTTTCAAGTATTGCGAATGGCATTGCAGATCTATTTAAAGTTACTTAAAAACTAGTTAAAGAAACAAAGAATGAAAACCATCTATTTATTATAAATTTCAACATAAGACAACATGAGAGAGAACAATAAAACATTAAATCTAAATATGAGGCATCGTTCTTTGATCAACTCAGCTAATCACCATTGTCCATTTCTATTACGAAATAGCAGGCTCTTTTGATTAATTTTGGAAGTTGAATCTTGTGTAATACATCATCCAAATTATACAGCTGCTCATCTCTTATAGTCGGCCATTTCCAAGCTTTAGAGCCTCTAGTTAGAGGTCAGTTTACTGAAGCGCCTTACACAACAGACATTTTGTTGAATACAAATCGCATGTTATCATTGAAAGAAATCTTGTTAGATCGCAGCTAGGCAAAACTTTATTTTCGTACAGTTTTAGGATCATTAACTGAACATTTGCGTGTATCACACATTTGCAAGTATCACGGTCTTTGACTGATGCCCAGGTTATACCAAAAGGTCTGAACTTACAAAATGTTGCCAAGCTCACTTTGTATTCAACTGTCGTTAAAAACTTGCAAGTTTTTCATGGTAACACACAATAAGCGTTTTTGTTTTACTTGTCCTTTGTGCTTCATAAAATCTTTCTTACCCGGACACATCCTAGAATTCTTATCCTTTTTTAAAAAATCAGTTACGTTTTTTTTTATCTCGATCTCGCCTTATGGTAAGCGATAGATAAAGTCTACGATGTGACGAGCGAACCCAGAAGATGCCTATTTACTCTTGCTTTAAAGGCAGAAAGGTCATAAGTGGCAGGGAATACAGAAGCCAGCAGAGAATTCCACAACTTGGCCGTGCGCATAATAAATGTGGAGGAGAAGCGCTTGGTACGACAAGACGGTATATCAACCAAGTGTGGATGGTACCCAGCCGTGCGTCTGGTAGACCGGTAGTGAAAGGGAGATGGAGGAATCAGGTCATGGAGCTCCTGCGCATACTCCCCGAAGTACAATCTATAGAAAACCGACAGGCAAGCAACTGTTCGCCGATGAGCCAGGCTATGAAGCTTGTCCACTAGCGCCTCGTCACTTATAAGCCTTTTAGCTCTGCGCTCGATCGAGTCCAATGCAGCAAGTTGGTATTTTGCAGAGCCATCCCACAAGTGGCTGCAATACTCCACGCAGGAACGGACCTGTGCTTTATATAGATTCAGAAGCTGTCCAGGCGTGAAGTACCGCCCTACCTTGTGTAGGGTTCCCAGCTTTTTTGCTGCAGTCTGAGCTCTAGACTCTATGGTTGAGCCGAAGTTGAGGTCTGATGTCAACTCCATGCTCAAAAGCTCCAGGTGGTCGGTAACTGGCACAAATGTACTTCGGAAAGTAGGGGATAGTTGGAATGGGCTCCTTTTAGCGCTGAAAAGACAAGCCTGTGTTTTCAAAGCGTTGAATTTGACCAGATTGTCGTCACCCCATTTGGAAACGTAAAGCGTGAGGGTGGGTGACCTACCTATTTAATTATCTGGACCCAGCTCTTTTGTACGTTTCATGTTTGAATAACGGTTTTGCTAAGTTGAGCAATTTACTCTTCTTTAAAATGTTTGGTTTCATTACTATAAGAAATTTCCTCTTCTCACTAAGTTTATTTTGATCTTTGTAGTAAGTCTGTAAGCTGTCTAGTAATAACTTCCGAAAAAATAAGCCTCTTCTTCACGGTTTCAGGTACTTGTACATTTTGCAATTGTTCTGAAACTTTAGCTTCAGGAGAAGTCTGAAACTTTTTAGCCAGTATTTGATATCTCTTGCGAAACTTCTCACCCTTTCTTTTTGCCTCGTCGACCACTTTCTATAATTTGGATATTTTAGCATAAAACTTTGCTCTATGTCGTTTTAGTTGCCTTCTCCTTTGAGCATTACCAACAGTCTTCGCTACTCCTCCTCATTTTGATTAATGTTTTCAAAAGAAGGCCCTGGGCTTGGAGGTGGCATTATATCTAATACTCTTGCCAAATTCTTTGCAGCATATATTTTTATCGCTGTAGGTTTGACTATTTTTTTCCAATTCTTTCGCTTCAGTTTTTACCTGACCTTTTTCCTTTTTCTTAACATATTTCAGTCTTTCTTTTTCGCGAAGTCTTTCTAAACTGTCAGGATCACTCTTCATTTTTTCTCTACGTTTCCGATCATATTCTTCCCTTTTCAATTTATGTTGTGCCTCAGTTAGTTTCTTAGGTTTGCCATTTTTAGGTTAATAAAGCCTTCAAAAAGAAAGCCAAGATCAATTAGCATTAGTGCAGCAAGAGCACAAAAAGAAAACCATGCGCACGGTTAAAAGAATCATTTCCTCATCTATCATCATTCCCTCACTACAAATAAATATGAGGGAATTACGGTGAGGGAATGACGAAATTAAACATAACCGCCAAAAACGCTCAACATAAGCTTTCTTTCGTACTACATTTTCTGGTCACGTTATGATTCATCAAAACTAACGTCAACGCGTAATCACTAATTAGTTAAAGTTAATTACCTTATTTTTATAAGATGTGATGTAATGACGGCCAAAAATGTAACTTTGCAAATTATGGTCAAACCTTTTTTTTAACAGAAACGACATGCACGCACAAAATGAATTTGCCATAATATATTATTGGCTGTACTGTCAACTGTCATAAACAAATGGGTACGTTCATGTAATATAAATAACACCTTCAAAAATGGACTGTGAACAAAGGTGTGAGGGAATGATTATTTTTCTTGGGACAGACTAAAAACAATACATATATTTAAATAATCTTTTATTTTTTTCTGTAATTATGAATATTTTAAGAAAACCATTTTATTTTGAATAAATCAGTAAAACTATTACAGTAAATTTTGCAAAATGGGTAAATTTAGCAACCGTAGAGTGTTTTAATCTGGAGTTTGGGACATAGTGAGGGAGTGATTTTCGGATGTTATCATAAGCAAAAGAAATATTAGATATCAAGTTTATTAGAAACTCGTATAGTTATTATATATCCACCATAGCATACTTATTAATAAAATTATAATCATTACTTAAATTCGTAACTACTTAGAAAATAACAACAAGGACATGAATTTCGTAATTTCGCTAGAATTACCCACGTATTTTTGATATTTTCAATCTCGTAGTTTAACTTTGTGATATCTTTTAGCAGTTTAGTACAATCTAGATGATCAAACAAAATTGGGGGTAGTTTTCTAGTACCCTCGCAACAAACACTGGAACTTCGTCAGGATCTGTACTCTTGAACACACTAACGATGTCATCCAGGTCTCTTTCTTCTTTCCCCTTCCGTTTTCTAATTATTTTACGTTGATCCGTCGGCAGGGATTCGAATAGTAAAGATTTTGACTTACTTATTTCACTGCTCGTAAACGAAGACACGCAAATTCTCTTCAGTGTTTCTTCATCAATTACCGAGATTTTATTTTGCACATAGGCTAATAATTCGTCTATGACGATATTACAGGCATTACATTTTAGTACTTGCGACATTATAATTCGAAAAGTGCGTTTTCGCACACAGCGCAGCGCACTAATAAAAATGCCCCTATAAGATTAAGAATTAAGTCCGCTTTCGTACATTTTGTGTTGCATAAACTTTTAATAAATAAATCAAATTGCATACTGCACAGAGTGTACAGTACATAACTACTACACATTAACTCTATACAAATGTACACTATATCATTGTGACACTATACAGAATGTACCATTACGCTACTTAGATGTACAGGCTGTATTCGTATGGCTCCCTCTAGCGAGACGGAGCAACGAGAATATTATGCATTCAAGTTGCAAAGCCTATTGTATTTCTTGACATAGGTACCATTTCACGACGCGACGCATCTAGTTTTGTATTTGGAGTACCTACCGTTTGGTAGACTAAATGAAATGTTACAAGATATCTCTATAGTGCTTGGGTATTTTAGATTGATTTGCATGTCATAGAAATGAAAAAAATCCGTAAAAATCCGTTCCGTAATAACAAAAAAAAAATTCGATAATGTCAAAATATTTGTTTGCAATACTCGCTGCTATTTAGCACGTGGGTAAATAACAAACAGCCGCACGGGTGAATATTCGAGGTTAACGTGAGGTGAGGTTGGTCTATATATTTGTGACCATCGTAAAATATCGAAATTCATCCTTACCTCGGAAGGCATGCTATTCCGCTGGTCCCGGCTGTCATTTATACATACATCTTTGACAGTCATTACGAGTAGTCAAAAGCTAGAAAATCTGACTATGGTCTTGGCAAGTGGTTAAACTAGAAGCGGATCCCAACATTATTATTTTTTTCTCTGGCGGGCAGCTTGATACTGGGCCACTAATGCGCTTTTTGGTGGCGAGTTTCAAATTACAATTTACAAGATTTTTTTAGCACTTAAAACGATATTACACCTTTTAATATTATTTTATTTATGTATATAACACACTAAACATTTATGGGGATATGCGGAACAGGGTGTAATGTCCCGAATTCCCATTGAAAAGGGAGGATCCTCCGACCAGACAGGTGTTTTTGTCTGGTGGGCAACTGCCCGATGTTTGTGATCGGGTGATTTGTATGTAGGCTAGTTGAGTAAACTTTGCTTGCGCGATACAGGATTTCTAGCGTTTAGTTTGTATGTTGCGAGATAGATGTCGCTACACATTCTTTAACATTAGTTTATTTACCCTCGTCCGTGTATCACTGCTGGGTGCCAACTGAAAACCAGCGCTGTGTGTCTTTCGCCCAGCAAATGCTGAGTTGGTAATCCTTTCGGTGTAGACATGCTCAGCGAAATTCTTTGTGTTATTTTTTTAATGTTTGTAATTTTCTATTCTTTGTTGTTGTGTGTGTTTATCATCGAATAAATGGTTTTCAATTTCAATTTAACATAGTTACGAAAAGACTAAGTAGCTGATGATGATGAGATACTGAATTATATAATAATAATAAGTTTATTTTTTTCTCCACAATATACATAAATTACATTACACAGTGTTGCCAAATGATACATAACTTGGGTAAGTAGTCATATTGTGGGAGACTGGTGCCTAAGCTAGGCTTGAGGCCTGTGTTACAGGACACGAGGATCCCACCCCTTTACATTTTAATATTATATTTATGTACTAAGCGCGTAGACAATAATACGGTATCATATTTTAATATTGTTACGCCAGTCGCTTAGCGAAGTACGTCGAGAAACTTCGATCGACTTCTAGTACGTTCGAGACACTAACGCCATCTGGCGGTGAATAGCAGTACTGCGTATCTCGAGTAGCTTCTGGAACATTCTTGGCAGTATAGGCAGTGAGTCGATTTTACAAGAATATTCTAGAACTCTTAGGCAGTCATATTATAAGATACGAGGCGATATAATCGAAACTCTACAAGTGAATTTCAGTGCGATTTAAATGTTAAGTCACATGTATTGTAGTGCGAATAATTATGTTAATTTTTATTTTGTGTTTATTAAATTAAATGTTAATTTTGGTCTAATTGGCGTAATTATTTCTATCCCGATCCCCAGCTCGTAACAGTACATGTGAAGTATGTGTGAGTGTAGGATAAAACTTTTAAGATAAGATAGTTTATTTTGCAAATATGGGTAGTACAAAAACATAGTGATAATGTGGTGTAAGGGTACAATGTTGGTTCAGCCATATTTTACCGAGGTAATTTAATTATAAATGAAATTATGAAATTAAATAACAGGAATTACAAATTATATCAAATGTCAAAATCTGCTTGTCAAAATTAAAACAAAAACTAAACAATAATTACCTATATAAAAAACAAATGTCTAAATTATAGCATTAAATTATATATAAAAAAGTCAAAATATAATGTATAACTTTGACAGTCGCTACGGATAGTAGAACCCAGAAAATCTTACACCAGTCTAGCCAAGGAGCTATTACCAAGCCACTGGGTTGTGGAGGACAGATAGACAGTAAATTCATGGAAACAACTAGCACTCAGTTGCATCCAGGTAGATTGGGAATATAGTAAATAGAAGGGAAAAGATTAAGCAATTGATGATAACGACTATAACGAGTAGAGATACTAAATTACCCTCATCCCATTACATCCCCGTGATAATTTGATAGCGCAAGTCAATTCTATACATTTTGGATTTGTTATAGTAGTTGTGGCTGATATTTTTTTCTTTGTAATGCATTGCGAAGCGTAGGCGAGCCATTCATCACATAACTGGATAAACCGTAATGTACGAGTAAATCAACTTACATGTGGTCTGGCGCCATGTGGTATTAATTACCTTGACATGTTTTTTTTCTGATTTATTTCTGACATTGTTAGGCCTATTCTTTAGAATCTAATAAAAAAGAGACAAGTCGATTTCAAACGATATAAAAACAAGTGAAAGAACACAGATATATCACTATTTTTATTATATTGGTATATTTGCATTCGAATACTATCTTATCTGAATAATGACTTGGAAGACGGAAGAACTTTGCATCAGGAAACACATTCAATTGCGCCATGAAAGTAATCCTAAAACATGTTTTTGATTTCTCAGCGAGCTGATTTTTTACAGATTTATCTTAAGCACTAAGTTTACTGTTATTTAAAAAGATCAACTAAGCTCTTTAGTCCAAAAAAAGTTGAATTTAATGAACCTTAAAGTTTTTATTAATTTTGTATACTTACAAATCGTGAAGCGGTTCAAAGAATACATCTACCTACAAAGTTCCGAGAAAATGGCTGTGAAATACGTACGGACGGACAGATAAACAGACAGAGATGACATAACGCATCTATAAAGGTTTTTCCCATTTGGCTACGGAAGCCTAAAAAAGTACACCACGCTCAAAGACAGATTGAGTCCAAAAATACCGGGTCAAACTTTAAAAAGAATCCCAAGCAATGCTCACTATTTCAATTACAACCATATACGTGTAAGGGTGACCCCTGTCGATGTATCCAGGAAAACACGGAACGTTTAAATGCAGAAATTCCGCACTACCTTTCGGAATATTCGCGTGGCGATGCTCGAAGTCTCGTGTAGGACAAGCGGCGCCGGAATGCTAGACAGGGTTCAATTTAATTGAACAGTAGCCACGGACACTCGAAACCGTGTAGTATTCTGAAATTGGACTCGTGGAAGTGGAGCCTCTTGTATTAAGCTGTTGGGTTCGTTACTTTATTTTTTTCGCGTGTGTGGATGTGAATTTAAAAATGGAATTGTAGGATGCGGGTAGTTTTATTATATTTTCTACTAGCTATGCCCGTGACTTCGCGGAGATTTTTCCCGCGTGCAATGTACACTATATGTTGCCCAATAACCTTCTCTATCTTCTAATGAAAGTGTAATTAAAATCGGTTCAGCCGTTCTAAAGATTGGCTCACGCAAACAGACTGTCAAAAAAGTTTGTTTGTCTTAGTATCGTTTAAGTGATTTAAAGTATACTAAAACATGTTTTTTTTTTAAAGCAATTGAGAAAACACAGATATTTGGAAATAACCGACGGACACAAAAAAAAATGTATAGAGTTTAAAATTATATGTGGTATTAAAACTATATGTATATTTATTATATGTATGATTATCAGATTATACTACAGTGAGCCGTAAATGTCGAATGAGCTTAATGTCTGAAAAACTTAGGTTTATTTTAAGGATAATTTAAAGCCTTTACAGTCGACCGGTATGGCTGTTATTGTTTTATCAGCATAATTACGGCAATAGTCCCAAAAACGATGCCTTGTTTTTTTTTTCGGAGGGAAAATGAGGCCCTGAGTGGAACAGAAGAAGTTTCAGACTTCTACTGACTAAAAACCCACCCTATTCCTTCAGATACCCTGTGTTCCGGGTTCACAGCGGGTTGCGGGAATACTCTAACGAGATACCGCGGCCCCGGAACGAAATAGGCAGCAGAAAGAAGAGGATGGATTTTAATTTAAAAGACGTCTGATGCTCCCTTGCGCTCTACCCAGAGCGGGAGAAGTCAGTCGATGATTTTCCAACTCGAAAACAAAGGAAAAACGAGCCCAAAAGTAAAAATCTTAAAACAGACTGAAAACAATTACTCAGCAAAGTCGATACATACCGACAAAAGCCTATAATTATAAAAGCCATTCTAGCCTCCTTGCTGTCCCTCTTAGTCCCATTGTTCCGTCCCACTGAACTCGAACCCTGACACGACTCACTGACAACAGCACTAATTAATTCAACCTCTTTGACATGCCTATTGTCAAAATTCAAATCATGTTCAACCTCCCGTATGAAAATCAAAGGAACCGTCTTTCTAAAGCCCCGTATTGAATGGCACGATAAGAAAATGGGTGTCTTTGACTATTTGCTATTAAGATGGTTTAAATCAAATCTCCATTCTTTGAAATGAAATGAAATGAAATATTTATTTTGTAAATTGGTTATAAATAACACTTTTACACGTCATGTTTTTTTGCGTGTTATGTTTAGTTTAGCTAAATGAGGCCGGTGTTTCCTAACTGACTACACTGAGAAGAAACACCGAAACAAACTCAGAGGTCAACGTCTCTTTTAAAGTCCATACAATTTGTGTTGGTCCAATCATATGAAAAACATGTAGGTTCATGTATGTGGTGCTCTTTGAGGTAATAACCACACAGATTTGAGCGGACCTGTCCAGACAGTGCAAGCATTTGTCAGTTATCATGTAGCTTAACTTAGAACTTAAGGAGCTCAACGATCTGACGAACAATACCAAAGTAAGGACATTTGGGTAGGCCACACAAGTACTCAAACTGCTTGACATAATTAAATAAATTATAGTGAAAGTAACACAAAGAAGAAATAATAACCTACATAGTCCTCACATTTACAATAACATAAAAAAAAAAAACAAAATATTATATAAATTGGTATATGCAATACTTGAGAAAGCATATATTTAAATCAGTAAAATAAAAAAATAATCAGCAATCAAAATTTAAAAAAAGGCCCACGTATATCACTGGAGCAGCTCATTCCCAAGTCTTTTTGTCCTCAATATAATCTTTAACTATGTATAATGCTTTCTGACATAGCTTACGTTTTATAAATAATTTAAATTTATAGATCTTGAATGTGGCTAGGAATTTTATTATAAAAACGTATACATTGGCATCTAAACGAACCACCAATTTTTTTTAACCTTGTTTTAGGAATTACATACGTGTCTTTGTTCCTTGGTCAGCATAGTAAGTGTTTATATCTTAACTAACTAAATGGTGCATACAGAAACTGTTGGATGGGTTTAACATATAAATAAATAAAACTATTGCCCGCGATATTGTTCACGTGGAAATTGGCAGGCTAAAAGTAGCTTGTGTGGTATTTTAGACTATAGTCTGTCTCTGAGCTAAATATCATCTAGATCCAATCAGCCATTTTAGTATTTCGCAATGACAAACTACTATTCATAAGTTAAGCAAAACTTTGTTTACACTTTCCGGACAAAATGTCTTTTGCCTTTTGCCTTTGCACATTTTTCAGCAAAACTCCTATTGTATCTTTTAAAAAAAAATTGTTTATTAAATAGACATCCAATTGGGTACTTATATTGTACATTATTTGTAGTGCCACTTTCTGTCCTAAACAAAACACTAGGAAGTGGTGATGTGCTCTTTTTGGAGACAATCTTATATTTATAAAATGTTCCAATTCTCTGTAAAAAACAAAATATTCCATGTGAGCCCACTCTTGACTTCGATCTCTCCTGATAGTAAGCGAAAGATGAGGTCTACGATGGAACGAGCGAGACCAGAAGATGCCTGTTCACTCTTGCCTTAAAGGCTGAAAGGCCATAAAGTGGCAGGGAACACAGAAGCCGGTAGAGAGTTCCACAGCTTGGCTGTGCGCACAATAAATGAGGAAGAAAAGCGCTTGGTTTGACAAGATGGTATATCAACCAAGTATGCACCCAGCAGTGCATCTGGCAGACTGGTTAAATTTACACTAATTTAGAAAAAAAAACACTAAAAAGATTTTTATGAAAATTGGCACGTAGAGTTGAAAGCTCTGGATCGAACAAATACAGCCATTTTATTGTTCAAAAATCAACCCCAATTAGGCTGGAAGTTTGTTTGAAAAATCTAAACTGCTTAATCAATTTTAATGAAAGAAAAGGAGATAAGTCCGGGGTCAAACATAGGCCACTATAAGGTGAAATTGAAAATTTTGAACACTATGACAAATTAATAACAAACATGATTAAATTAATATTTAATATATTATTTAAACATTTAATATATTCTTTAATTTACGCGAACGACGCTGTGGGCAACGGCTAGTACTTTATGTGTTTTAATAATAAGTATAATTCTACGCTAACAATATAATCTGAGATTAACTACCAGTTTATGACCACTTAAACCTCGGCCAAGAACTCCAATTTGAATGTCCATTTTACGGTTCCATTCCGATTCAGATTCATTTATTTGCATTGTTAACTAAGTATATTTAATTTTATTGCTGTTGGTAATCTAAGTTATAAAATGTATCCTTATCTAAACGTAAAATAAAAGTGTGGAAACGTGAAATTGTGATTTCGGAAAACAAACGGTCAAGTGCGACTTGGAGTCATACACGAAAGAAAAACTATGAAAATAATTTTTCGTACCTGACTCTGACATAAAGATAAGTAGGATTGAAAAAGAGTTTCTTTGTTATTTAAAAGCCTCATATAATTCACGGTCATTTCTTCGAAGTAGGATGCAAGTTTGATATCCCCAGCTTTTGTTCTACGGGAAGGTTTAGTCACGAGAAACAAAAGTATCCTGTGAGTGAATCTCTAGAGGCCGTGAGTGTTTTGCCGCCATTGTAATGTATACATAAAAACTTTTTACCAAAAATTTAAACCGACTCCCAAAAAACATTGCAAAGTGAAAAATAACTTTAATTTCGGAAGTCGGTGCCAAAAACGAAAAAAACTAAAGACACCGACTACAGAAATTAAAGTTATTTTTCACTTTGCAATGTTTTTTGGGAGTCGGTTTAATTTTTTGGTAAAAAGTTTTTATTTCACTCTTTTGAGTTGGTCTATTTTTAATTTATCTAGTTACAAGAGCCTAAATGTCAACTACTTATAATCTTTTACAAAATATTGCTTTTCCCAATGCTGGGCCGTTAATTGTTGAGGAGTTCTCCTGGTACTTCACCATCAGCTCTACATCACCATATGCATTGTGACGAGCATAAAGTGCTTTACATCCATATTCAAGTAATCGAATCGAATCCACTCAATATTTATTATTGAGTAGTTTCGGCGGCCATCTGTGGTCCTCGTCATCAGTTCTACTTCCTTAAATGGTAGTTTTTGTATGAAAATGAGACCAATTTCGAAGTATACCCATTCAATCAAAAAAAGAATTTTCCAAATCGGTTCAGCCGTCTTCGAGTAATCGATGATCATAAATAAAAATTAAAAAAAAATAAAAAATATACGCGTTGAATTGATAACCTGCTCTTTTTGTCGTCGATTGAAAAAGGCTTCTGCTCGCAAAGCATCATCATTTGCTAATGTGACGTATTGCGATGTGGCGTTTTCAGAATATGACAATTTGCGAATGTAGCATTGTGCGCCTAATCCCACATAATCAGTCTAAAACGTTTCCTGCAACCTGGGACTCAGACCTCCTCCCCATGAGAGGTAATGGGCCGTTTTCCTCCACGCGGGCCCAGTGCTGGTTGGTAGGTATATTTAATTCTGTTATGGGGTACAATAAAGAGTATATCTATCTATCTATCTAGGTTCGAACACACGACCCGATATTTTCCATCACGGTTTTTGAGAATAGTAGTGATGATGAGATTAGGTTTGAACACACGACCCAATATTTTCCATCACCGTTTTTGAGAACAGTAGTGATGATGAGATTTACACTAAGTAATGTGCCTGCCTAGGTTCGAACACACGACTAACAACTCGAAAGTCTTACCTGTTACCACTGAGCCACCACAGCTATTGTGTTTTCCTGCATTGGCAGAAAAACACAATTTTATAGAGAAACAAAATCAATGTATTCAATCTAAAACTTTATAAACGGCATTTCAAACTACACACAACGACTAAATCGTAAATGCTGAACCTATCTAGATAGAGTTTATGGACCTAATGAAGCGATATTGGTTAATTTGGTCCTGAATGGTCAGTAAAACGAGATGGATTCGTATTATTGCGTACTGTATAGTATTGAATGGGCGTTTTATTTTATAGTTCGGGACTTTGCTGTTTATTATACCTATGTTTACACTATACTCTATTGAGAAGCTTTTCGTCGCTGTAGAATGATAACTTCATATGTCCAGAAATCAAAACTTCACTGGAAACGAAAAAAACGGTTAATTTTGTCAATGTTTTAAGTATTTTTATTTGCTTTTGTCTCATGTTTTGAATGATAAAAAGGACTTATTTATGCCAATGCGTTACTTAACTGGATTATGCCAGAGAAATGAGAGCTTTTCTGTTCTTATATGTACATAGTTTTTGTTTAAACGCCCATGTCTCTATAGATAAAAGGTTTTAGTTTTAGTCTATAGATGGCACTTGTAGTCATATACTTTTTTTTTTGGGTTGGGAAAATCATCGAATGACTTCTTCCGCTCTGGGTCAAGCGGAAGGGTGTGTCAGATTTCTACCGACTAAAAACCCACCCTGTTCCTTCGGCTGCCCTAAACCGGGTACATACATGGTTTCCATACGATTTTTACAAAGAAAAAGGAAAAATGATTTTTTGACATACGAGGTATTCATTTTACAGCGATGTTTTTGACAAATAAAACTAGCTGCACGGGTCGATTTTAAAGGTTAAGCAACGCTTGCCGAGGTCGATCAGTGGATGGGGATCATCTTAACAAATTAAGATTCCTCCGTGCCTCGGAAAGTAAGTTAAGCCTAGAGATATCGAGTTCCCCAGTTACTGGGTAGTGGACGTCAGGTAGGTAGCCGCTTCATATAATATAACAGGTACTCAGCTGCATCAGGTTAGACTGAAAGCTGACCTGGACATAGTTGAAAGAAGGCTAAGCAAATGATTATTATACTATATAAAGCTAAATTACCACTGACTGACTGACTGACTGACTGACTCACTCATTGACATAATTGTTCTCCCAGATGGTGGATGGGGAGGTGGGTATATTTTGACAGATTCGTAAACAAGTAACTCTCAAACCTACGGGAAAAGTGCCAAACCTCCCCTTTTCACCCCCTTCTCCCCCCTCCCTATCGTATCTCGGAAACTACGAGACCCGTATTTTTATTTTTTTACGGATTCGTATAGAGGAGGCTCGGTAAAGTAAAAATCATTTTTCAAAGTCGCCCCCCTTGCCCCCCTTCTCACCCCCTTTAGGCGGAACTCGGAAATGAAGAAACTTGGAACATTTTTTTTTTCAGATTGTTTTAGAGGGGCAATGCTTTAGTCAAAATAATTGTGCAACCCCCCCCCCCCCCATCACCCCCTCCCCATTTTTTTTTCACAAGCACGCGAGGTGCTTGCACCTCGCGCAACACGCAAATACTAGTCATGATATACAAGTAAACTCAAGTGGCTTCCTATACGTCTTCGCCGGAACTTAAACATCTTGTCTCTGCTTTACAGTATTCTGTTCAATCCTAAGACCCCCTTAATCTTATCTTAAAGAACCTTTTAAGTTCCTCCAAGACACACATGCCAAATTTCTAAGGTCATCGGAAAACTTGAGGCTAGAGGTCCGAGTCACTCCACCAATTTCTTTGGTAAGTCGTTCACAGCTCACGCAGTACGACTGTGGAATACTCTACCCGTGTCAGTAAGAAAAGCACAAACTCTTTCTTCTTTCAAAAACATGGTAAAAGATCTCTATCTCTCTCTTTAATTTGTTTCTATTTTTTTTATATATATCTCAGCTTTGTTCTTTTTATGTATATATATGTATATGTGTATTGAGTATGTACTTATTTATTGTATACAATAATACACCATGGACTACCCGCGTATTTATTTTCTCCTGTTGTGTCAAATCCATCCAAAGGTTGTCTGTAAAAGATCGCTTTTAGAGATAAGACCGCCCATTGAACACCCTTTGTAGTTTTTAAGTCCTTATTTAATTCTGTTATGGTTTACAATAAAGAGTATATCTATCTATCTACAGGCTGTTTGATGTGTTACGACATGTAATTGATCATTATAAGAGACTGATATTTTGTATCAGATTAATCATTTTGGTGCGAATTAATGGTGTTGTAAAAAGTAAAAAACATTACGCAATCGCAACAAAGAAAATCGCTTTTTATTCATTTTGACACTCCCAACGGCTTTAAGGAGAATTCTTGATAACACGAAACGAAAAGTTATTCACTTAACACCTAACAACCAAAGCCGTACATTTAAAATAATAATCCAACATTTTCATAGAAAATTGGATACAGTTTTTAACTAGACCGTCCAGCCATATATGTATGTATAATTGATAATTCGTTCAAACTCCGGCCCTTAAAAATAATCCCGGTCGGTGTTATATAATCGGAACTTTATATAATTGAACATATTTTGTAGTACACAGCTTTTGCTGAAAAATACTTTTGATAGGTAACAAAATAAATGATATTCATTTATTTCAAGTCTATGACTCATATCAAATAAAATTAAAATAATATAAAACTCAATTACGGGTGTCATGAACGATACACAAGAGATTCAGGACAAGTTATTAAAATGTCAAAGAATCAAATTAAATGTCAACGCGTGAAAGGTTTTTTCCAGCGAAAAAGTAGTATTTGTCTCCAAGGTCTAATCGATCTCGTGTTTGTGGTAACACTGGTAAAGCGGTAACACGGGTAAAATGGTAACACGAGGCAAATCAAAGATACAGAGAAATTAACAAACATACAAAGGAATGAGGTGCGTAAGGTTCGATTCTCTAAATACATCCATACAAAATCTATGATGAATTTTGAGTTAGGTCTAACAAAATTTCCCAATTTAGGCACGATGAAATGTAATTTCAAAATACAATATCCAAACCATTGTTCTCTAGAGTAAAACACGCGATTTATATTAGAAGAGCACACAATCTATAAAGGCAGCATCAGACAGCCGCCTTAAACAATACAGGCACGCAACAAAAGCTATTGTATCGACGACAACGCTAAAATAAAGACGAATAAATTTCGCCCTGTTCCTCCAAAACTCGTTTTCGTAGCAAGTAAATTAATTTTATTATCAATTTCGGTCCATTTACTCAGCTTAAGGACATTACTTTGGGCTGTTATGAAAGTCAAATTGATAATCTCTCACCGGTTCGAGACGCGCGAAGGCGTTCAGATAGTCTGGGTGGGGCGTTATTTTTTATAGAATTACTGATGTGAAAATTTAAAATGGCGGAGCTCATAGAGGTTGGGAATGAAAGAGAGTGTGTGGATCGTAAACGTTGATGGCGATCGGTTATCTTTGTCGCTGAAAGGGTACGATGGTGATTAATATGGGATAGTCATTTTAGAAAGGTTATTATTATATGCCATGGATAAGAATTCACGTACATAATTTAAGGGTCCTTTTTTGGACGGAAAAACCGTTAAAAATCATCGTACCTGCACGTATTAGCTAAATGGTAGATTCGCTTATTGAAAATTGTAACCGCGATGTGTGTGCTACTTGAAAATATTAACACGATACGAAGAAAACTGGTATCAGATATCCGTCTTCTGACTACCTGTTAAGATTGTCAAAAATGTACAAATGACAGCATCCGTGACCAACTTGCTTGCTTTGTACAGACGCCAGCACATGAATCTACCCGAAACTGTCAAATTTTCCCAATGAATCTTGAACCTAATTTCTTTATTTATAAAGTTGAACATCTATTAAAGAAATTTGACAGATTGTCTGTCTGTACTTTCCTAGGCGCAGAAGAATCTCGTACTTGAAGATCGAACAACGTGGATAGTAGTTAGTTAGCAATTTAACCCCGAGTAATATTTAGCCGCATTATTTAGCTTACCAAGTTCGTTCCTACTGCTGATTAAAGACTTCAACTAAAATTTTGTGAATTAATCTAAACTCTGAAATTGCCAGGTCCAACCAAAAACCATCAGAGTACCAGCCGTTAACATCAAAAGGTACAATAAACGGGCCGTTGCTGAAGTTTTGTGTTCATCATTCAAATAAAATACAGGCAAAGCCAGAGTTTTGTATTGAACTAAAAGTTTCCGCGTTTAAACGTTACGAACGAACAAACTTCACCTATTTATTATATTTATGTTGATGATATAAATTGATGGGCGTAATAGCTTTTTCTGGTAACAGAAAATTGGGAATTTTAATTTGAGAGTTTTCTTCAAAATATTAGCTTGACATTTTCAATAATTTGTTATTGGACAAAGGACTCTCGTTAAAGAGCTTTTCCATGTAAATCTATCGATCATTGTATTCAAGTCTTTTTCATAGATTATGTTTTCTTTTTAATTTACGGAATTATTGAGCTTATCAGAATTAGTGGGATGGGATACACTAGGTATACAGGGTGGCAGGGACATAGACGCATAAACGTTTAACATGGATTCAGTACATGATTCTGGAACCCCCAGCGTTGAAATTTTTCGTCGGCTTTTCCTAAAATTTTCAGGATTTTTCAGCAATTTTTCACTGAAACCTGTATAAAATCATTGTTTCTATCTAACCCAGCAAGATTTTAATTAAAAAATAAAATTCACTTGTTTCGATTAAAACAGCAATGTAAATAAAACTCGAAAGAGCTACCTGATCAGCTGTTTTGCTAGAGTTCATTCGCGAGGTCAACACAGCTGATCAGGTAGCCCTTTCAAATTTTATTTACATTGCTATTTTAAGTAAAATAAGTGAATACTGTATTTTTTTGCATCGGCATTTTTTTATTTTATTAAATAAAGAAAAAGTCGACGAAAAATGTCAACGTAGGGGGGTCCAGAATCATGTACTGAATCCATGGTAAGCGGTTGCGCGTCGATGTCCAAGCCAACCTGTATATAATGCTTAGACGTTTTTTAAAATATGAATTTTGAAATTTCTAAAGTCGCATTCTTTGGCACTTGGTCTAGAACCCATACCTATTATGTGAATGTAAACAAAGCCAAAGCACCTTTTGTTTTTTTTTGTAGCGTGGTAAAATTATCAAGTAAGTCCTCCCACCCCGGGCAGGGTGGGAGGGACTGTCAGACTTTTACTGACTAAAATCCACGGTGTTCCTTCAATAACTTCAATAATTTAAGTACCGGGGTCACGGTAATGGGATAAGTCCCACGACCCCGGCAGGCTTCGGCCCTCTGCAGGGGGGGCCTCGTCATGTTGCTGACGCTCTTTAAGGCGCGCGTGGAACACAACGCGCCGTCGACCCGGGCATGGTCCATGGTCAGACAGCGAGTTGCCCTTTACTCGCTGTCCGCATGCCCGCGCCTACGGTGGCCGGAGATCGTCGGCCGACGTCCGACGCCGTGGGCGTCTACCACTGCGGCTGGGCTGGAGGGAGGACGCCATCCTCTCCCTAAGCCAAAGCACCTACTATGTTAATATCGTAGCTTTTTGTATCATAAGAAATTAAAACGGGATATTCACTATACCTATGCTTAAAAACTGAGATTTAAAACTCATTTCGTAACTTTTTGTAGTAACTAGATTTATTTTTACCATGTGGGGTCTCGTGGTAAAAAAATCACACTAGTTAATGTAAACGGTCACAATAATCTTGAAATGCTAATCATTAACTTAGCCATTTCCCAACCATGTTGTGTTCCGCTTCCAGACCAAATGGATGCATCTGATTATCAATGTTTTACACCCGTAACGATGGTCAAAGATGTCGAAATGATAGCCGAGAGCAACAGTTTAATGAGCTTTCCGAAACAACGGTGTATCACAACTTCCGAAGTACGAGCTACTATTGAGAAATGTCTAATAGAAAAATCCAATCCGATTACGACAACTTTTCTACCATAGAAAGATTAACAAGTATCGCTATATATCACCAGCTAAAATACCACTTAAAACAAAAATGTGCAAAAAATCCGAGTTCATCCAACACAACACAATCCAACTACTTTGTTTATTGAAGTAAAGTGACTCCAACTGTATACTAAGTCCTCTCAAAGCTCCTTATATCATACCTGCTGTCATGCACAACCTTCCACGGTTGCTTTAATAAGAAAGTTATTGTTTGCTACATAATACTGCAACTTGGCATGTTTTAACTATATCAGTTGAATCTTTGTGTTTAATGTACAATTGAATGTCTTTCAACAGAAACTTGTAATAAGAAAAGGACATAAATTAAAATCGCAAGCATGAGGTTAGATACATAAGTGTAGAATTAAAACTATGAGGAGTTTCAAATGGTTCGAAAACAAAGAAAGATCCATACTATTATTATAATTAAACGCAAAAGTCTGTTTGTTGGTCTATCTGGTGCACTTTTAGGACTAAATAGCTGAACTGATTGTGATAAAATTTGGCATGGAGACAGTCAAACACGCAATTTAATTCGTAGAGAATAATTAGTAAACTAGAGATGCGTTGCCCGCATTCTAAGATAAAAATAAAAAAAAAACTGTTAACACTCCTATTACTCCGTGGGCGTATACGTTGCTATCTTACTACCGATTAATAACGATAATGTTCACGCTATTTTTGGAGCTATTTTAGTATATGACGCATCTAATAATACGTCATTGGTTTGCAATGGTTCGTAAAATATAGGTAATAAGTGTAACAACCTACGGCCCATTTGTCGCCATATTACTCGGCTAACTTGGCTGACGCACTACCGTGTATCGAATAGATTTGAAAGAAAAATGATCCGTTGTTCAAAGAACCTCGTAGCTAAATAATAACGAGATTCCGCGGCCCCGGAACTTAAGGGCAGCTGAAGGAACAGGGTGGGTTTTTAGTCAGTAGAAGTCTGACATTCCCTTCCGCTCCATCCAGAGCGTGAGAAGTCATTCGATGATTTTCCAGCCCAGACAAAAAAAAAGCACGTGTCGAACTTCTTCGTCTAAGCAATGCACGCCAAGGTCAGTCCGTGGATGGTTTGGGTCCGAGCCTCGGAAAGCACGTTATCCTGTTGGTCCTGGCTGTCATTAATAGTCGTGATCGGCATTCAGAAGTCAGAAAATCTGGCTCTAGTCTTGCCACGGGGTATCGTACTAGCCAGCTATTAAGTTGTGTAGGTCAGATTGTGTAGGTCAGATTGTGTAGGTCAGATTGTGTAGGTGAGATTGTGTAGGTCAGATTGTGTAGGTCAGATTGTGTTGGTCAGATTGTGTTGGTCAGATTGTGTAGGTCAGATTGTGTAGGTCAGATTGTGTAGGTCAATTGTGTTGTTCAGATTGTGTAGGTCAGATTGTGTAGGTCAGATTGTATAGGTCAGATTGTGTAGGTCAGATTGTGTTGGTCAGATTGTGTAGGTCAGATTGTGTAGGTCAGATTGTGTAGGTCAGATTGAGTGGGTCAGATTGAGTAGGTCAGATTGTGTAGGTCAGATTGTGTAGGTCAGATTGTGTAGGTCAGATTGTGTAGGTCAGATTGAGTAGGTCAGATAGGCAGTCGCTTCATGTAAAACACTGGTACTCAGCTGCAGCCACTTAGACTGGAAGCTGACTGTCATTTTTTTTTTTTTCTTTTTTATTCAGGATGAGCCCACTCTTGACCTCGATCTCGCCTGATGGTAAGCGATAGATGAGGTCTAAGATGGAACAAGCGAGCCCAGAAGATTCCTATTCACTCTTGCTTTAAAGGCTGAA
This sequence comes from Tholera decimalis, assembly GCA_943138885.2. NCBI lineage: Eukaryota > Metazoa > Arthropoda > Insecta > Lepidoptera > Noctuidae > Tholera > Tholera decimalis. The sequence continues at coordinate 9,348,171 of OW964568.2, forward strand.
AGGTCATAAGTGGCAGGGAACACAGAAGCCGGCAGAGAGTTCCACAGCTTGGCTGTGTGCACAATAAATGTGGAGGAGAAGCGCTTGGTACAACAAGACGGTATTACATCAACCAAGTACAGAGGAAGTACCATAGTTTAGAGGAACGCTAGCAAACAGTCAGTCGCTTTCAAAGAAATTATGCCCAGTTTTTAAAGGAGAACTAAAGGTAAAGAAACCGTACGTAAATGCATGCTCAATATAATCTTGTTTCTACTCTGTTTTGCTCCGCTGTCACTCAGGAATTTGTCTTAATCAATGACAGGTATATTAATTAATTTAATTATAACAATATCATGAGAGAGCTTTATTGTTAATTATTGTTCTTCGGCGTGAGTGTAATTTGATTGTAATGCTTGAAAGTGACTCAGTTACTTTGGAGCAGGGGGATATTATGCAAAGCATGTCTATTTTAACCGACTTCATTAAAGGAGGAGTTTGTATGTTCGACTATTTATATTTTGATAGTTCCTGAAACGACAAAAATGGAGTAGGAATACTTCGTTGTCTATCAGTTTGTCTATCAATGTAACTAACCCTGTTTCTCAGTAGTTATTCTGTTTTACACGACTGCAAAAAAGGAGTGTTATGTTTTTATTCAACTCCGGTCCCTACTGAGGTGTTTATGATTTAATAATAAAAAGTCCCATAAAATTATTTTATAACGAAATATTTTATGACCTCGTTTACGTCCCTATCCATGAATACCTAGATCTTTTTATTAGGGTATATATTCATTTATCTTTGAGTCTGGACGAGTGAATGGGAAATATTGATATTTTATCTACTATATTATATGTATAGCTTTTTCCAAAGGACGAAAATAATCAAAAATCCAGGTCATCGTTTCCTAGTGTCCCAAGTTTCATCTCAATCTATGTACCTAGCTATTTTGGAATAATTGATAAACAAACATGATATAGTATATGCTCTCATTTCTCCAGATACATTTTTAGTACCTTACAGTTAGGGACGTGCCACCGACCGGACAAAAATTCAGACTCGAAACGATTCGACGAAAGCAGGGCCTTACACGTTTAGAGTCATCAGTGAACAAGGCATGCAATTACATTATACATATATACTAATACAGGGATAGACTAACAAACAGATATTAATCCATAGTAATATAATAATGAACGTAGAAGTAGCATAGTCTGACTATCTATTTGATACGCATTCACTCGTAAACCACTGAACCAATAACGATAAATTAAAAGAAAAATGACTATGATTGCCTTTACCGGAGATTGAAAATTTGGGGTGTGGAGTGAAGAACTGATTAAACGCGATCCTATCAATATTAAAAAATTCAGAATTTTATAAATGCGAAAGTCTATCTGTTACGCTTGCATACCGTTTCCGCTCAACCGATGTTGATGAAATTTTTCATGAAGACAGCTGAAGACCCGAAGTCGAACATAGGCTAGATTAAAAAAATCTATCTTGCCAGTAAGCCATTGAAAATTTGCATGAAAAAACTTGCAAAGAAAGTCGCCTTCAACAGCTAGTAAATAATTTAAAATACCGATTTCTTTTTCCGTGGGAAAATCTTCAAATAAATCCTGCCACTCTGGGTAGAGCGTAAGGGAGTTTCAGACTTCTACTGACTAAAAACCCACAGTGTTCCTTTAGCTGCCCTTGTGATCCGGGGACGCTGTATCTCGTAATAGCATTCTTGCGTCCCCAGCAGGCAATGGCCCTGTCAAGCCTCGTCAATGCTTACTGCTCTTTGAGGGACGCGTGGAATAGGGCATGCCGTCAACCCTGGCCTGATCCTTACCGGACGGTGAGGTATCCCTGCTCGCCGTCCGTAAGCCCGCCGGGTCGCTTATTCGATATCAAATAAGTCGTGTTGAAATCTTTAACGGGAGACCATCCATGACAAATCGAGACCTCTACAAGCCTTCGAAAATACGTAAAGCCGTAGATCCCGGCCGACATTAAAAGATATTCGAAAATCGTTACTGATATACAGAAACTTGAAAGTCCAACACGAGCCTGACTTAAGGGTACCGTGTTAACATGCTATCGGGTTCGGGGAATGAGCGATGTATCTATATCAAACACCCAGCTAAATTACAGTCCTGATCGATTTCAGACACGGCGGCCAATGTCAGCTGAGATCAGCCATCCGCGCAAGAGATACTTATAGTGCCCAAGTATGTGCGTAGTTTCAGGTGCAATCTTTGTTCCTTTTAATCTCACCCTGTGGGACGGCAATCCGATAGGACCGGAGAAAGAACTGATGCAAGACCAATGGCTTAACGTACCTACTTTCCGAGGCGCGGGTAACACACCGCCAACGTCCAAACTCCGAGCTACTACTGAGAAATATTTATTAGAAACACACAACTGCATTTATTGCTCGACCCGGGAATTGAACCCGAGACCTTTTGTTAAGCAATCGTGCCTGCGACCACTTGGCCACCGAGGCAGTTCATAGAGCTATACAACGTGTAACAGAATAAATGCAATTCCTGACAGAAGTTGGTTCAGAATCGGCTTCTGAATCGGTATCCGTCATAAAAAATAGGTGTTAAATTTTGATAGAAAAATCTTTCATTTAACTTAAAATGGAACCACAGTATCATGACATTAATACAATCCTTAATTCAAGGAAATTGTGTGTGTCGCGTCGGCCGCTAACATTGCATGAGTGTATGCGTCTGCGTAAGGATATTGTATGACGCACATACGTTTTGCGTTTAGTAAGGATAACTATTTTTAATGTCTAGGTTTGGTTTCAATTTATTTAGTTACGGATGTTGTTTTAGACTTATAATTTGATATTCTAATTGGGTAGTCTGAGGTATTGCGCTTAATCTGTTACACCTTGATACCTAGCTAGATAACTACAGAATAAACTACATAATTTCGTTCACAATTGTAAATAAAGAAAAATCCCCATACCAGAAATTTCTCCTGTATAATGAGTGCAATTTTATAAACACCCAGACTCGGAACAACTCTTTGTAGGCCATACAAACATTTGTTCCAGTACTGGAATCGAACTCGCGATACGCAGCGTGGCATGTGGCTACAACCGCTCTGTCAAGGGTGAAATGACAAAGAAGAATTGCTGTACTAACAAAGGCCGTAAGTAAACTGTTACTAACATTATAGGTAAGTCCTGTAACTCAAAATAAGTGTCAATTTTTATTATTAGACTAGCAGTAAGTTTACTAGCACTATGTATCTATCACGATAGAAACATAGCCCTCCTTTTTAGTCGTAAAACTAAAACCTATAACTTTTCGCAAGCTACAAGCTACTTTCATACCAAATTTTATCCACATCCACCCAGTACTTTTGAAGATTAGACACGTTCAAACAAACAAAAAAACTTTTCCGCTTAGTATGGATACGTACTACCAAATTTGGCCTCAAGTTGCCGAGGACAAATTCATTGGATATACTAAATTACCAATCGCCCTGTAACTGCAGCTAATATAATACTAACAGAGGGCGTTCCCATTAACCCGCATGCTAAAAAAATATTACCATTCGAAAACAATAATTATGTTTTTTTTTATATTAAAATATTCACTAAAAATGTTAAATTGATACGTAAAAGAAACACTGTACGCGTACTTGAAGGACGGCAATGTCGCAATTTATTTATGAATGACGGGCCGCGTGTGCGGCGATCTAATTGATGTGCTTAAACTATTGCGGGTTAACGGGAACGCCCTCTGTTAGTTAACATACTGTATATAGCAACCAGTGTCAGTAATAATAAGAATTAGTTATAACTTCAATGCCAAAGTTTGACCGGATGTCAGGCTAACTTCAAGTTACTTCAAAGACCAGTTAGCCCCATTGACGGGGCCCGATAAAGTCATTGCCTACCGTGGTTGCGGGAATATTTGAACGGTTGCCCTAGCTTTCCAGGCCGTGGAGATACCATGGCCCGTAAAGCATAAGCAACAAGAAAAGGGTAGATTTTTATTCACTAGAAGCCTGATAGACCAATTAGAGCAAGAGGGCTCATTTGATGATTTTCGCACCGAAAAAAAAAATAAGTCTGACGTAAACATTAACAAATACTTCATAGATTTATTTCTTCACAGATAAAACAGACTAAATTACTTAGGTATTAAAATGCAGGCACAAAATTTACACAACCTAGAATAAGTACCTAGGTAATGCTGAGCTAGTGTCTAAATTAAAAGCAGTTTTGCCCGCGTTAATCTCAATTCTATAAAATTTGTTGACTTATAACCTTCTGTATCTTCTAATGAGAGTCCCATCAAAATCGTTTCAGGAAATACCATAGATACAGAAAGCCCCGACAAACGGAATAACAGAAATTATTCGTGATCAGATCGTGTAAATAAGAAATACTTGAGGAAACACGGTTATCGGTTACATTTCGGGGAGTGTGCGATGGAATTACACAATTTAATTCCGCCAAGCCCGTTCCATCATCGGACTACAAGACAAACGGCGATGCGCCATCGTTACATGGTGGACATCCCACCCATACGCACAAACTGTTTTGGGAATACTTTCATTGTGCGTACGGCTAAGGAGTGGAATTCCCTGCCGGAGTCTGTGTTTCCTGATCGCTATAACCTGGAAGCCTTTAAGTCAAGAGTGAATAGGTTACTTCTAGGCAAGCGTGCTCCATCTTCGACCACATCGTCACTTACCATCAGGTAAGATGGTAGTCAAACGCGGCAAATCAATAAAAAAGAAATTTGAAATCACAGACAGACAGTTCAAAATTATTATATATTTAGGTATATAGACGAAATAGTTAAGTACCTACAGAAACCGCTCCTCTACTTGATATTATAATCCCATTGCCATCATTCACAAAACAAAGGATGGATTATATACTCTCAGAAGTCAAACAGAACTTAGTATTATAAAGACATAAAAAATAGTGAAAATATCTTTACACACTATAACGTAGTATCAATGGTATCGTCGTAAGAAAGGTTATAAAATCATACTCGCACACACAATTAAAGTAACCTAACTCAAACTTTTGTAGTTTTTTTTGCGAGTCGGACTCGTTCAGGAAGGGTTCCGTAGTAGCCACGCAAAATAACTTTATTTTTAATAGTGTTTGTATGAATGAAAAAGTTATATTTGCGGGTTTTTCAAATGATGGATATGTATAGATAGCAGTTTTTGAGATATAGTACCTACATATCTCAAAAACTGCTATCTATAGGTACATACTGTAATTCAAACCAATATTAGTTGAGTTTTCATTGTGATCTACAGGTTTTAATCACGTGTTTAAATCTTCAATGCTATTTTATAGATAGGTAAACCGCACGTATAGATTTAATGAAAAAATATGTTTTTTTTGTAATTAACATCGTAAAGTGGTTCACAGAATACATCTACTTACAAAGTTTCAACCGTCTAGTCCCAATAGTTACGAAATTAAAGTTGCGGACGGATAGAAAAACAGACGTGACAAATCTAACTATAAGAGTTTGTTTTTTACCACTAGTCTACGAAACCCTAAAAAGCACTTTCAGTAAATTTAAATGAATATATCTTCCCCGTGAGGAATATACTTATAGGCCATCCTTTAATTAGGTACTCGTAATTCGAAACCATATTAGTTACCACGGCGATTAAGAGAAGTTACGCTAAGATTATATCAAATTCAGAAGTTACAGGAATTAAGAGTTAGGAATCGTTCATTCTAAGAGTGTGAAATGATAATTGATATTCAATAATAGGCTCGAAATGATCATTGATATTCATTTATAGACTCGAAATGTTATTGACAAAGGGCCAAATTGGTGTCAACAAACGATGTTGTCAAGACGAAAACGAACACTATTTTTGTAGACAAATAAATGTTGATAGGTTTATTAAGGCTTTGTTCTCATTGTAATAAACATGAATCATACGAATGAGTATTATTGGCAAAACAGAGTGTTATAAAACCAACAAAAAAAGTAGGTAAAGAATTTCAGATAGCTGGTGTATATTTTTAACAAAATAATAATCATCTGGTCGTTAGAAAGCGCTAAATAAATACTAATGTACCCATTCTTTTTTTATAAATTATTTTAGAAATAAATTCTTACCGTATCATCTCATTTCTTCGTTTATCAGGGCCTAAACGATTCTTGATTACATTTTGCATTGAATTTGTCCTTTGCCACATCAATATTTAAGCCAATCGTATTTACTGTACCCGTGCTTCAATTCTTTTACATCAAATTAAGCGTAGTAAAGAGCATTTCAATGAAATATCGTGGTCACACATCTTCAATAATTTTCACTGAATTGTCAACACAGGAATCCAAAATCAAATCTATTTATCACTCATCACATACGTTTACGTCATCACTATGTCAATTAAAAAACATTCAATTGTTTTTCAAATTCAAATTCGTATCCTAGAACGCAATTCAAATTTTATTAGCAAAACATTTTAGTTAGTGATCACAAATCTGGGAGCGACGGCCATTTTGCTTAGCGTAGCACGCATGCGTCGAATCTGTAACTAACGCATGCGTACGGAGATGAAATGAAATATTAAAAATGGCATTGTGTTTGGTTCCACGTGTATGAATGATTAAAATCATCTTGTTGTGAATGTACAAGATAGATCTTTTAGAGGGATCTCTAGAAAATGTTATGCGAAAGGCTTAATTAGAGTAATGAGAAGCTAAGCTTAGATTTTCTCTTAAAATATCACTCCCTCTGAAGAGCAACCCACTTTACTACCTACTAAGTTTCTGCTACTTACACACTACCGTAATCGGGTAATGTTTTAGTCTGCAATTAATAATGCGGTTTTAATCAGAGTGAGTGGGTCAATATTAATTAATTATCATTTAGTTCAAATATTAACTTAGTAGGTAGGAGATTTATGTAATTATAGAATAATAGTTACCCAGGGAAATTAAAAGAATCTGACCAAGCTGCCGTTAGGCCGATATGATATCCAGCAATTCGATGGGTTGGCAGATAGTTAGATAAGTAACTAACTTTGACATTGCCGTTTTTGTTGACATTCACATATCAGCAGAAACATTCATACGTGTGTGAGTATTAATTAAATTAAAAAATAGGTAAGTATATTGAAAAATCTTAGAAAAATAATTTTCTAAGTGAAAATGTTTCTTTGGACCAATTTAGATTTATATAATTTTACAATAAACGATGATAATTGCAAAATTTTATCTTGGGCTATACCATGACGTGTTAAAACGTGAGTCGGCGTGTAACATTATATTAATACTTACTATTACGAACACTACTAAAATATACATCGCGCATCCTTTTGGTCAAAATACACGCATTGGGCGATCGAGTTATGAGCCGTGCTATGCGTTTATAGCCTTAAAGGTGGAAAAAATGCGGAAGATTGGTCGATAGTACATACATAAATATAACATAAATCAGCATATTATTATAACGTCCCCATTGCTGGGATACAGCTACCTTTCTCTATGAGAGTAGGGCTGCCATCACCAAAATTGGTGGCCCCAGACAACGACTTCATAAACCCCGGAAATTTGAGTAAAATCGCAATTTTTCCCCGGACACCATAGAAAAGGACAATTTTATCTTAATGTTTATTTATGGTTTTAGATAGTGATAACATTATAGAGCTTTACATTTTTTAATAAGGTTTCTCTTCTTTTATATTTGGTACCTTACTTTTTGGTAACCGTAAGACCAATATGTGTCCGGGTTTAACCCGGATGCTAATAGGGAAAATCCCTCCTGACGCCCCCGGACGCACTCCAAACTAGGACAAATGCGGGAAGCCCGGACGAACGGCAGCCCTATATGAGAGGGAATGAGCCGTAATCCACCATGTGGGCACAGGTTGGTGGACGGCGCATGTCTTCTGAATTTTCGGTCTCCTAGGACCAGGTACGGTCGCAGCCTGGAATTTTGGGGGGGTCACTAATAATAAAATATGTTGAGTAAATGAGTTTTTTTATTGCACTATACAATATTTATTGCACACATTATAAAACAAATGGAAGTTTTCTATTTTTGTTGGCAAATCGGGTGATAATATTTGGAAAGTCTTATTTTGCAAAATTTTAAAAGATTTAATTTAAAGATTTTCTATTTGGGGAGTACGATTTTGGGGAGTCATGTCTCCTGTGATCCCCCCCCCCCCTTGGGATCGCGCCTGCCTAGGATCGGGTAGAATAGGTTTCCTCACGATATATTTTTTCACCATTTTACGAGAAAAAAAAACATGTAAGTAATAAATTAAAAATTACATAAATTGTTAATTAATGATCATATACAATCAAAGGTGCCACAAATCCTAGCTCTATTTCAAGGCCAATTCCGATATTGATATACTGAAATATGCATAAAACTCAGTGTACTCGGAATAAGGTTATTCAATTTAATATATTCAGTTCTAATAAATATAATGCTGGAGAATGTAAGGCCATTCTGACGAATCCTTAATCGGACTGAGCTTGCATATTGCGCCCGGGTTGAGTTGCCTCTCATTATAATTTTTTCCCCTTCTTTCTCTATTATGAATTTGATATGTATTAGTATATATTTATATATTATATTTTGTGATATGTATTTTATATTATGATGTTTGGTTAGTATTATGTATGATGTTGTACACTGACAGCCCTAAATCTATCTCCTATAATTTCTGTCCATCCTAAGGTTGTCTGTAAGAGATTGCCCTGTGCGATAAGACCGCCCATTGTACACTAGTTTTATTATTTTTATCCTTAAGTGTATTGTAAGGTGTACAATAAAGTATATAATAAATAAATAAATATCGCAACCGGGGAACGTAAGGACAGTCGAAGGGATAGGGTGGGTTTTAACTGAGTAGAAGTTTGACACTCTCACACTGAGAACGGGAGGAGTCATAAGATTATTTTCCCTCAAAATAGAAAGAGGGTTATATTATACAAACTGGTATTTTTATACATATTTTAAGTAAGTGATGTTACATGAGCTGGACACCAGGTTTCCTTTTCAGTGCGCCCAAGTGCAAACACAAGGGATTATAAATAGGTACAGTTTTTTTTTTAAATCCTCAGAATGCCTGCTAGAAAACCTGGCCGACACCCGATAGAAACTATGGGATAATATCTGCCCACCTCCTCGTCCACTCACTACGTACCATTAAGTGAGCATCTTTAAGCGTCAATAGCCTAATGGATAAGGTGTCGGACTTGTGATCGAGAGGTCACGAGTTCGAACCCCACCCATACACTATTGCCGTGAACCCACTCCAGACACAAGCATATTTAGTTTAGTTGGAGGGGTTAACAAGATTGCTAGTAATGTGAAATGTACCCACATTGCTAGTAATCTTTTTTCCTAAACTATTCCCATGCCAAATTTCATCTAAATCGGTTCAGCGGTTTAAGCCTAAGAAGGTAACAGACAGACAGACAGGCAGAGTTACTTTCGCATTTATAATATTAGTATGGATTCACGCCTGGTTCATAAGATCGAGATAGTAGTTGCCTTATTTTACCTTTAAAGCGCGGGCAACGTATTAATGGTTTATGAATCTTGACGTTAACTACTACTTATTTTCATTCATTTTCACTTACTATGAACACGTGTACCTTCAAAAGAAATTCTTAAAACTTGCCTCGGCTTCGCCCCCTTAAATTCGTGTTCCACGCGTGCCTCAAAGAGTGTCAGCAAAATTATCGGGGCTCATAAGGGGGCCGTTGCCTGCTGGGGTTGCAGAATTGTTCGAAAGAGTTACCGCGGCCTCGGAACACGAAGGGCATAAAATGGAACATGGATGGGTTTTAGTCAGGAAAAGTCTGACACACCCTCCCCCTTCGCCCAGATCGGCAGGCAGTCATTGGATGGTTTCCCATCCTTAAAAAAAAGCCCCTTAAATAGCGATAACATCACCATAAAAAGATTGTCATCAAACAGTCATATACACAACATAACACAATTTGTATAGTCCTTTTTAGGGTTCCGTAGCCGAATGGCAAAAAACGGAACCCTTATAGTTTCGATATGTCTGTCCGTCTGTCTGACTGTCCGTCCGTCCGTATGTCACAGCCATTTTATTCCGAAACTATTAAGACTATACATATGAAACTTAATATGTAGATGTATTCTGTGAACCGCTTTCCGATTTTAAGAAAAAAATTAAAAAATATTTAAGATTAAGGGGGGTCCCCATACATGGAACTAGAACTGAAAATATTTTTTTTCATGAAACCTATGCGTGTGTGGTATCTATAGACAGGTCTTTAAAAATGATATAAGGGTTTCTAAAACCACGTTTTCATAAAGTCAATCCTTTAAAAGATATAAACTTCCAAAGTGGTAAAATGTGTGTCCCCCCCCTCTAACTTCTATAATAATAAACTGAAAAATCTAAAAAAACCATATATTGTAGATCTTAATGTAAACTTTCAACCAAAATTAGTTTGAACGAGATCGAGTAAGCAGTTTTTGAGATACAGTATATTTTATAAAACCGCAAATATAACTTTGCAATTCATACAAATACTATAAAAAACAAAGTTATTTGGCGTAGTTGTAAAAATTGTAAATAAGCTAGTTTTAAGAAATTGGTAAGGTTTTTTTTTTCAAATAAATATAGTAAGTATATTATATTTATTATAGTTACTACGGAACCCTTCATGGGCGAGTCCGACTCGCACTTGGCCAATTTTTAAATGTTTTACTTATAGAATATCATCACTATCATCTTATTAGCCCACAGAAATCTTCATAATTATTAAGATTTCTGTGGCTTAGCCCTTTCCCAAATACATATGTTGGGGTCAAGAATAATAAAGTAACGTATATAATATACAACGTGTAACGGAAACCCCATATCTATCCAAAAGGGCTGAAGACAACATCTGGTATGGAGTCTCTATGCACAGTTTCAGCACAAAATAACTGACTCAAAGAATTGATACCAAATTATTGGTTTCATATATTTCTTGAATACCAATCATAACAAACGTGTCACAGCACTACGAGGGTCAATAACATTCTACGTCACTTGCCAATAACACGATAATTCTTTTCCTTCTTCTTAATTTGAAAAATTCGGTCTCTGGTATTGTGTATTGGAATTTGCAATAAGTTCTACACACGTAGACTTAGGATTACAAAACCCTTGCCATATCGATTGTTATCATCCAAAGAAGCCATGCACTTGGTATGTATATACCCTTTAAATTACACGTTGTATAGTAGATAAACTATGTTCCCTGTATCCAAATTAAACAGGTCACTCTCCGACCAGAAATTCCTAATATTTTTAAAGCGCCTCATATAACCCTCTATGCGCTGCAAAAACAGGGCACAAAGATGTGAAACCACAACTGTCCGGGGCCTTTGAGACCCCAACGAGGGTTGATGAGTGTTTAACAAACGTAATTCGCACAGCATGAATAATTATATACGCTCAAAAGAGTTAGTAGATGAGGGGCTGATAATATACTTAGCTTACGCTAAGTAACTGCAACAAGGATGATTAAACAAAAATCAGGTGAAATATCTTTTTTTATTTTTTTTTACTAGTATACTTGTTAACTCCTTGTGTCTAGACTGGGTTCATGGCATTAGTGTAATGGGTGGGGTTCGAACCCACGACCTCTCGATCACAAGTTCTACATCTTCTTTAATTTATTATGATTATTTATTATAAGCAGCAGTAGTGGCAGCCTAGTGTGTATTTTGTATAATTTTCATCAACACTGCTCTCAAAACCGTGAGGTTAACCGACATATTCTAGGAACGATCCGAATACTTACGACATCCGCCAATCCGGACTCGGCCCGCGTGGTTGATTACGGGGTGCGGCTGTTTAATTTATTTTTTTATTTCCACTTCATGTACAGACGCCAGCACATCAAGCTACAACAATCTGTCAAATTTCTTCAATAGATTTTCAACTTTATTATTAAAGAAATTAGGTTCAAGGTTGATTGGGAAAATTTGACAGTTTCGGGTTGCTTCATGTGCTGGCTTCTGTACATAGGTACAAAGGCGTACTTATCTAATGCCGTAGGCATTCTCTACCAGTCAACCATGAGTGGTGAACAGATAGCGTGGGAGGTGAGAACGTACGTGAGAAGTGATAATAAAAAAAAAATATGAGTTCCTCTGCTCCACGTATAGCCTTAAAGTACAGAAACTTCAAAATATATGATTCTCTTGGTAAGTTGTTATAGTTTTCCTCAATATAACATCTTTTGCTTGTTCAAGACTAGTTTGAAAGCAATTTCAACAACAACATGCCAACTTGTTGCATTTATACTCATCTCCACACTTCCCTAATAAATACTTAGAAATATGGAGAAGATTTTTAAAATTAATACAGTTTTATCATTTCAAATAGATTAGGCTGGTGTTTCCTAGCTGAATAAGACTATCCTATTTTTCTGGCGAGAAAATCATCGAATGACTTCTCCCGCTCTAGGTGGAGCGGAAGGGAGTGTCAGATTATACTGACTAAAAATCCACCCTGTTCCTACAGCTGCCCTTGCGGTCTGGGGCCGCGGTATCTCGTTAGAACATTCCCGCAACTCAGGCGCCATGCTACGATGCGACGACGTTTTTAACACAGACTATTTAACACTTCGAAGAAACTCCGAAACAAGCGATTTTTAAACAATATAAATATATATAACTCAAAGGTGACTGACTGACTGACATAGTGATCTATCAACGCACAGCCCAAACCACTGAATGGATCGGGCTGAAATTTGGCATGCAGGTAGATGTTATGACGTAGGCATCCGCTAAGAAAGGATTTTGTGAAATTCCCACGGGATCGGGATTTACACGGGAAAAACTTACCACGCGGGCGAAGCCGCTGGCACAAGCTAGTTAAAAGATAAACTAATAATACCTATTTTCTGAATAGGTTATAAATTACACTTTTACGCGTCAATCTTTTTGGTCACTTTAAACTATGTGAGGCCGGTGTTTCCTAACTGACTACCCTAAGAACAAATACCTAATCAAATAATATGACGCAAGAAGGTAAAAATATTTAAGGCAGTTTATTCTTTTTTTTCGTTCAATGCATGGATGCTTACATCAAATGTCATGAAGGCCATTGGCCACGGATTGCAGGTTTAATAATTCCTGAACGAAACAAATATTTCTTTCCGGGTCCAGGTACAAGCTTGAACAAATATCTGTGATTTTTCTTTGCATGTGAACGCACTAACACGGTATAAACGAAAACATTTTTGCTTTGTAGTATTTTTTTTGTTTACTATAAAAATGTGTCCATTTTAGAGGTGTTATAAAAGGTTTTTGTGTTCAGACATTGTAAAGTTGAGAAATGATTTGTTTTTTGTCAAATTCACACACTATGTTAACTAAACTAGATGTGCCTGCGACTTAGATCCCCAGGGTATCAATATTACCATCACGGGTTTTCCTGCATTAATACTGATCCCGTGGGAATTCTGGGATTAAAAGTAGCCTATCTGTTGTCCTATAACTTCTTCTATCTTCCCACAATTGACATCAGTTCAGCCGTTCCAGAAATTGGTCCGGACAAACAGAAAGACGGACATTTTTTTAAAGTACTACTACTTACAGTTCAATTATATTTAAGAAGTATATAAAATAAAATAAAGTAATATCCGGGAAATTAAGAGTATTATTTCGGTCATGCACACCACCCTGCATATATATGTATAGAAGTTTTTTGTTTCTTAAAACTTTCTTGGCTATATGTAATTTAATGTGGTAAAAAAACATTCATCCAAATTACTTATAATATCATCATTTCTCATAACGTAACCTAAGTTTACTTTCAGGGTTTTGCACTAAAGTAAAGGTTGTCATTTTAAACATAGGTTGGATTAGTTTCAAGTGTATCCTCGTCTAAGTTTACCTTTATAACCGTAATTAAAGGAAATGTCTCTACTCACATATTTAACACGCAGTTTACTATCCTCCTTGGTGACCCTGTTCTAATGCTAAGAAAATATACAACGTGTAATTTAAAGGGTATATACATACCGAGTGCACGGCTTCTTTGGATGATAACAAACGATATGGCAAGGGTTTTCTAATCCTATGTCTATATGTGTGGAGCATATTAGAAATTTCAATACATTGAGACCAGAGGCCGAATTTTTAAATTAAGAAGAACGTAGAGAATTATCGTTTTATTGGCAAGTGACGTGGAAAGTGATGACCCTCATATCGCTGTGACACGTTTGTTATTACACGTGCGTTAAGAAACATATGAAACCAATAATTTGGGGTCAATTTTGTGAGTCACTTATTTTGAGCTGAAACTTTGCATAGAGACTCCATACCAGATGTTGTCTTCAGTCCTTTTGGATAGATATGGGGTTTCCGTTACACGTTGTATATTAAGAGTTAAGTGGGCAATTGATCTTTTATATTAAATGTAAATCTTTTGGTTTGGTAGTTTGCATGCGTGAATCGGCCAATAATTATTTTGTTTTGTTAAGTTTAATTACTTATTTAATCCTCCTAAACCACTAATTTCATAGACTTAAAATCTAATATAGTTATCATTTGGTATTTACGTGAAATTAAATTGCACTTACGCAGCGGCGAGCAGGGGTAGTTCTACGTCCGGTATGGACCAGGCACTGGTCGGTGGTGGGTCATATTCCACGCGCGCCTCAAAGAGCAGTCAGCAGCGTTGATGGGTTTCGATAAGGCTATTTGATGAGTTTCGATAAGGCTATGGCGGCTGGGGTTGCAGGTATGTTCTAACGAGATACCACGGCATTGGAACGCAACTGAAGGAGCAGGGTGGGTTTTTAGTCAGTAGAAGTCTGACACTCACTTCAGCTCCACCCAGAGCAGGCGGAATCATTTGATGATTTGGACGTAGTTACGCAAAAAGGATCCATTCCACACTTTTCCGAAATTGAGTTATATTTATATCATTAATATATCACCCTGAAGATGCGTTTGGTATATATAACTCAATTTCGAAAAAGATAGATAGATAGATATACTCTTTATTGTACACCATAACAGAATTAAATAAGGACTTAAAAACTACAAAGAGTGTTACAATGGGCGGTCTTATGGGCGGTAAAAGTGTGGATTGGATCCTTTTTGCGTAACTACGTCCATTTGATAGTAAAAAGAAACCATTCAAACTTAACAACAGAAAACAAACATTGTTAAAAAGAGTAGGTACACCCATTTTTTTTAACTGATGAACGCACTCTTGACCTCGGTCTCGCCTGATGGTAAGCGATAGATGAGTGATGTTTTTTACCCCCCCCCCCCCCCCATTCCCTTTTTAACATATTAATAATTATACTGCTTATATTTCACTATATTTAAGTGAATATTTGAAAGTGAAACGTAACAGGAAGTACTAAAAATTTACTTCTAATTAACTTTCTCACCCTTCTCACCGAGGGTACCGTACTTTATAGGTAATAAATAGTTCTGAAATAGTCTCGAGCTTTTCCGAATTTTTTTATTCATTATAAATAAGAATTTTTTCGTCGTAAAAAAATTAATAATATGTGTTTTATTTATTTTTTACGAGGCATAAATAATCTATTTTGTTTTTTACTAATTCGTGTTTTTTATTATTATAATCTTTCGACTTTGGTGGTTCTTTTTGAGGTAAGGAACCCTAAAAAATAAGTCGGTACTTTGTTTATGCCACATTTATGATGCCTTAATTGGTGTTACAGCTTCGACTACAGAAATATGGTAGATGGAATATTTTTGAAAAATATAAACATAATCATTATTTAAGTCATCATTTTCCACGCACAGCTAGGGCTTAAAGTTGTAGGACATGCTAAAAGGATTAAATTGTCCATTCCATTTCTTTAATATCTCACCAACGCAGTTTGGATCCTTTGTACTTTTAGAAGTCAGGAAGACTTCAAGAATGTTGGAAGATCTAGTTTCATTGAAACGGTAGACGATCTGTTTTAGGCCGTGCGCGCACTGCGTTGCGTTTTGGAAACGCAAAATCTGTGGAGTATGGAGTGTCATAGAAGCGCGTGCACTGCGGTGGAATAAACGCGTGCGGTAGGGTCACCGGCAGCCTCACCGGTGGCCCCTCGCTGCAAAGTTGCGGTGAGTCTACCGCAAATATTTTGTATCGCATAGGAATGTATGTAGTACCGCGCACTGCTGTGAAAAAAACGCACGTTTTGTCTGATAATGTTGCCATACATACAGATTTCTTTGTATTTATACATATTTTTTATGTGTGATTTTTATACAAATTTCACACTGTATTGATCAAAGTGACTGTTAAAACTAAAACAAAACTTACCAAAATAAATTACCTAGATACCGCATTTATTACGTTACACACACCATTGTATGATTCTATTCATTATGGTTATTTTTTATTTTTTCATATACAACGTTAATTTAAACATTCTAATTAGTTTTTTTTATTGTATTTGTATTATGGAGAAAATTCCATATTTTGTGATGATGCCGCCAAAGAAAACGATTTTCAAGCGCTTACATTGCAAGTACTACGTCAATAGATACCTACGTTAGAATAATGTACTACGGAAATATATATATCATGAAAAGGCCTACAAAAAAGTCCGGGATAGCATATATCTATCTCATATGGATGACTCACAGTAACCATTTTTATCTCTAAATAATTAATTTAAAATATTACTCTATTTGCAAAAGGTAAAATAAATACTAATCTTTATCCAAATAAGTATATTATTTACCTTGGCCATTTAATGTAGATCAAAAATTGCCCTTTACTTTTTTCATTTAAATGTTTAGAAGTTATTACAGATTTAAAATTACGCAGCCAATAAATTCATTGCAGCGAAACGGCTGGTACAGGTCTTATTCAAGATGAAACTTTTTTATATATATATTTTAAATTAAATGATAGCTAAACGTATTTTTTGTAATGACGGGGTTTGTCGAAGAAAACAATTGTCAAGGACCCCGTGCAAAGCCAGGCCAGGCCGCTATAGCTAGTACATACATAGGTATTTTTCGTAAATGTAAACTAGATGAGGCCGGCTTTTCCCTGAAAAAAAAAAACGTTTTTTGGATAAGAACGTATATATCTTACGAAAACTTAGTAAGTTGCTTTGTAATTTATCTAGCTCCAATAGCCAGAGTGACAATTTTTGCATCACTCTGGGTTTTTAGATTAATATTAAATTAAATAAAAGTTTGTACCTATGATATTAATTATTTACGTATTTTACGTATGTGCGACACTACGAATGCGAGAGCCTTGGATAGCACACAACAATCTTTGAAAGATTTCCTGAGCATAGCAAAATAAATGATGTTTATAAAAAAATTAAAAATAACTATAAAGAATAGAATCATACAATGGTGTGTGTAACGTAATATAGGCGGTGTCTAGGTAATTTATTTTGCCAAATTCTCTCTTTAGTTGTAACAGTTAATTTTATCAATACAGTGTGAAATTTGTATAAAAATCTGTATCGAGTGCTAATCTGAATCACACACCGAAAATATGTGCAAATACGAAGAAATCTGTATGTATGGCAACATTGTCAGACAAAAGGTGCGTTTTTCTCGCCGCAGTGCACGCACCTGAGATTGCGGTTATTCTACCGGTGCGGTAGAACTACCGCAATTGCGGCCACCGCAAGGCAGTGCGCGCACGGCCTTAGCATTCCGAATGCCTTTGTGAAAAACACTATAAACGGAACCTTTATAGCATCACTCGTGACTCGTCTGTCTTATTGTCATAGTCAATTTTCTTTAAAACTAGTTGGTTGTTCTGTGTCCCAAAAACAGATTGGTAAGTTAATTCAGAAGACAGACTATCTACAACAAAAAAAGTTGGCGCTGTTATAACCCCGTGCCTAGGAAAGCACGTCAAGCCCGTTTATCCGGGTTGTCATTTGGACATATTTGACAGTTGTTACAGATAGCCTGTTGGTCTAGTGGTCAGTGGCCCTGACTGCTATGCGCAAGGTCGTGGGTTCGATTCCCACTCAGGACAATTGTTTGTGTGATGAGCACGATAATTTGTTCTTTGTTTGGGTGTAATTTATCTATAATATGTATGTATTTAGAAATATATACGTATGTTTTTCATTATAATACTCATAGCACAAGCTCTGCTTAGTTCGGGACTAGATGGCGTTGTGTGAAAGTTGTGGAATTATTATATTATTACAGTCAGAAGCCAGAAAATCTGATACTGGTCTGGCCTAGGAGTAACGTGTTACCCATCTACTGGGTTGTAGAGGTCAGATAGGCAGACGCTCCAGGTAAGACACTAATACTCAGCTGCATCCGGTAAGACTGAAAGCTGATCCCAACATAATTTCGAAAAGCTAAGCAGATGATTATGATAAGTTAAGCAATACCCTTTATATGGGAATTTCTCTACACTATATCGACGGTGAAAAGGAAATAGGGTATAAGCGACATTTTGGACTGGTATTCTTTTGAAAGCCGACTGTTTCTTGTGTTCTTTTATCTTTTATACAACCACTGTGAAAAGTATCTTATCCATCTTTGACTATAACACTTATTCAACTGTCTGATGTTTTATAAAAAAAATACATCAGTTTTTCTAAAATTCTAAACTTTGAATGGCTCTCCTAAACATCTCTGTTTTGTTACTTATACCCTATTTCCTTTTAACCGTCGATATGGAAATCATGCTTGAAATTGGCTGTTCTATAAGAAAAAACGTAGATATTGTAAAATGTTCTATTTTAATCACGAGCGTTTGTCTAATAGATAATAAGCTTTTTTTTATTGAGAATAGGTTCGCGTTTGACCACCATCTAACCTGATGGTAAGTGATGATGTGGTCGAAGATGAAGCACGTTTAGCTAGAAGTAACCTATTCACTCTTGATTTAAAGATCTCTAGGTTGTAGCTATCGGGTAACTCAGACTCTGGCAGGGAATTCCACTCCTTAGCCGTACGCACAATGAAAGTATTCCCAAAACGTTTTCTGACGTTTTGTGCTGTATTTTTAAGCGCCAAGAAATTAAGACGGAACCGCGCATGAATCGACACTCACACTTGGCCAGTCTTTGCTATTAGCTCTTTATGAAGGAATAGTCTGCGAAACCAGTTGCACTATAGCCATATCTGCACCTACCATCATACTTCCAAATCCTTTTACTGTTATTATAAATATTGTACTCAATTAGCAATAAAATATGAACTGATAATTAAAATAGGTTAAATTAATTAAATGTTATTGAGTAAGTACCGGTACTAATTAATTTCCCAATGTCCGAATAGTAAATCAGACGAATATTCGGCCTAGCAATAAATGTGCCCATCCCTAGTGTGAGCCGAAATTTCGCTGACTAAAAGTCTTTCGGGAATATATTAAAATACATGATTTAAAATAAAATGTTATACTATAATTGTTTACGTTAATATTGATTCACTGCGCCATCTATTGTGTAATTAGTGAATTTGTATCAAAGAAATTGGGAATTCTGTCGATAGATGGCGTTGTTAGTTGAGCGACGGTTTCTGAATCTCGCTACACAGTTTCTCCGTCGTTTGACTAGGTCAGGATGAATATTTTTTTTTATGGTGAGCAGCAAGCATTGTGATTCTAGTATTATACGCGCTTAGTACAAGTCCAGTGTTTAATTTAGCCACCCTCTCCAAGTCGACCTTTGTTCATGGTCCTTTGAGAGCCGGGTGTGGTACGGGAGTGTTTTGGTGGTTCCGGTGGTGGTATAATACCATCCTTCGCGTCATTACTGGGCAGTGGATCGCTGTCCAGAGTAGACATGGGCAAAATGTATCACTAAAAAGAAAAGATTGAAATGTATCTTTCGATCACAGGGATATGTATCACTCTTTCATATCTTTGTATCCATATGTATCAGTAGCTCACACTCGCGCACGCAACTCGCTGCTCAGCGTGGCTTGCTTCGCTCTACTCGATCCAATTAATCATTATGAGCGATCTTAGAATACAGTGAGCGATAGATAAGTATATCTGTTTGCACTTTGCTTGGTCGTTACATTAGGTATCTTTCTAATTTATTGGGCTGCCTGTGGGCTGCTGTTTCTTTCTAGGGATCTGTTTTGGTTTTGAAAAATTAACTGTAATTTTTGTTTAAAATAATAAATAATTAAATTAATGATTACCGAATATAACATTGGTACTTAGGGTAGGTATTGTTTTTACTTATTTGTAGAAAAAATATATTCTATAGTCTACCGATTGAACTGATATTTTGTTTAATTTTGTAAATCGCAAATTTCTTTTTATTTATTTTTTATCCTGATCCTTAAAACGATGGTTTTATGACTGAAATTAGTTTGCATAGTTTACTAAAACTTTTTAAAGGCAAAGTAAAGTACACGTGTAGGTAAAACCAGTATAATACTTAAATGTTCACATACCGTTTAACGACTTTAAGCCCTACGTACCAGTAATAGAGTTATCAATTTATCTTTTCGTGCCGACGTATGTCAGCTTACAATGGTCAAACGACTCTCTCTGTCTTGCGAAAGCGCGACAGAACATTCTAAATAGGGAGGTGCGAAAGAGACGTCTGAACTTTCCAAAATCTTCCTTAGTGGCCGCCGTGAGTGAATGAGTTGAAAAGATACACTGATACAGTGATACATTCCGATGTGAACGGATATAAAGAGTAATTGATGGAAACGGAGTGATTCATATCTTTTGTATCTATCTCTCCTGAGTTACCCATCTCTAGTCCAGAGCATCCCCTTGATTGGGGAACCAGGTGAGAGGTTCTTTGACCTGTACCTGGAGGTGGAACTTGAAGCAGCCGGGAGCAGTTGGTGGTTCAAGCGGCGAAGCATCACTGGTGGGTGGCGGACGGCTTCAACCGGACGGCGCAAGGAAGGAAGAGGGTCAGCAGTTCGTGGTCAAGCAAGCAGAGGGCGCCACTTGTGTGGTGCAGTCAAGGAACTTGTACTAAAAGATCCTTGGGTGCAGTACATCGCGACGTGATGCGCCTCGTCAGTGTCAGTGAGTGTATCCGGTGAAAAATCGTGAGTACTTTCAATCTCATTTAAATCAGGAAGAATCTAACAGAAAAAGTACATTTGAATTTGAACTTTATTTTCATTAGAAAATTAACTTAGTTGTTTGAGTGTGATTTTGGACTTGTAATATTTTCAAGAAAAAGTTGTACCAGACGGGGAACCTATGCCCAATTTGACACAGAAATTAAACATTTAAAGACTTTAAAATTTTGATGAAATTTAAATTTGGATTTCGGAACAAGTGCAAGAAATTTTATATTAGTGGACAATATATAATACTATTTATATAGCATAATTAGGATAGTTATATTCTTCCACTCTGGATTGTTCGAAATTGGTTGTGTTTATTGTGCTGTAGTTAGAGATTTTATTACTTGTATTTTTTTATTGTGTTTGTGTATAAGTCGTGTTTTCAAAATGGATTCATTGATCGGTATCCAAGAAGATGTAAAAACAAACATTATGGTCTTGGATTAACTTTAAAAAATGCCCAAAAGATAGGCTAACAGTTTCGTATATTGAAACACGTTTACAAAGTTTAGAACAACAATGGCAACTTTTCTATAATACGCATGTTAAAATAATCAGTGAAGTTAAAAAATCCGAATTACATAGTTCAAATTATCATAAAGATTGTTTTTATGACGAGGTTGAAGAATTATATATTCAGTTAAAAAATGCTTTAAAAGAGTTACTCAGGAAAGATAAATGTGTACCTAGTGGCGAGAATAACAGTAGCTTGGGACTTAGCGGTAACAAAGAATTCCATAACTTTCGGTTACCAGAAGTGAAAATACCCATGTTTTCTGGTAAATATCACGAGTGGGTAACCTTTAGAGATTTGTTCATGGGGTTAATACATAAAAATAGCAGCCTAGATGATGCACAAAAATTGTATTATCTGAAAGGGTATTTAACCGGGGAAGCGGAACTGTTATTGAAAAATGTAAAAGTGACATCCGAAAATTATAGTTCAAGTTGGAAAAAATTAGAGTCCATGTACAATAATAAAAGATTTTTAGCGAATGGTATAGCAAAATGTTTATTTAATCAAAGAACATTAACAGGAGAATCCGCAACGGAAATTAAAAAACTTTTAAGTACAACTACCGATTGTTTAGAATCAATAAAAAATTTAGATATCGATCTTGCATCAGTTTTAATTGTTCATATTGTAACTGAAAAACTGGACAAGGCTACTAGAAGGGCTTGGGAATTAAAGGTAGCATCAGATCCAAGTGATGATCTTCCTACCTTTGATCAACTAAAAGAATTTTTGATTAATCGATTTAGGGGGTTAGAGAATTTAGATACTAAGGTAGATAGGGTCCAAAGGACTACACAGGCACTACACGTA
The DNA here is from genome assembly GCA_943138885.2 of Tholera decimalis. Classification (NCBI taxonomy): domain Eukaryota; kingdom Metazoa; phylum Arthropoda; class Insecta; order Lepidoptera; family Noctuidae; genus Tholera; species Tholera decimalis. Next base: position 9,370,510 of record OW964568.2, read on the forward strand.
GTGAAAGATAAAAGGGGATCCTGTGCATTTTGTTCAGGTGAACATAAAATAAATGTATGTAAAAAATTCATAAATGAAAGTGTTGAAAACCGGAGAGACTTTGTTCTCAAGAAAAAATTATGTTTCGTTTGCTTGCTTGACAACCACCATGTTAAGTTTTGTAAAAACACTCTCAAGTGCCAGGTGTGCAAACGACGCCACCATTCATTATTACACCCACCGGGTGGTGTAGGGTCGGAAGTTGGTGAGGGTAGTAGTGCTGCTCGCGCGGAAACCTCAACGAACGGAAATAATACAGCCGCTAATCAAGCGGAGGGGTCCAATACGCCGTCGGTAGTCTCATGTCTTGCGAAAGGGAGTAGCAAAACGGTCTTACTAACGACGGCGTTAGTAAAGGCAGAGTCGAAGAATGGGACGCACCACGTGGTTAGGGCACTACTGGATCAGGGATCACAAGGGTCCTTTGTTACGGAATCCCTGGTTCAGTATCTGGGTTTAAAGAAAATACCGTCAAAAAATACGGTGCTCGGTGTGGGAGACAAAGGTACAACGTCAACGGCTAAAGTAGTAATAAATCTTCGGTCAAGAGTAAATTCTTCTTTTAAAATAAATGTAAATGCTTACGTTTGGAAGTCGGTAACGTCTCTTCTTCCGTCCTCTAAAGTAGCTAGAGTAGAATGGGTAGAATTGGACGAAAATGATTTGGCCGATCCGGATTATTTCAGACCAAATAAAATCGATATTTTATTGGGCGCTGAAATATATAGTCAGGTCATTCAGCACGGGGTTAAGAAGAATACAACCGGGACTCTATTAGCGCAAGAAACTACTTTAGGATGGGTATTGTCGGGTGCGTTTGAAGTTGACCAAGGTATAAGTTCTCCCTCAAAAATAACTGTAATGCATACCAGCGTCCAAGATGATGAATTATTGAAAAAATTCTGGGAACTGGAAGAAACATCTGGAACAAAAAGGATGCTTACAGAGGAGGAAACGAAATGTGAAGAATTGTTTAAAACTACAACGACAAGAAATAAAGACGGCAGATATATAGTAAGATTGCCGTTACGGGATACAAACCTGGTTGGAAGTGGCGGTGAATCCAAAGGGATAGCTGAAAAAAGACTTAAAGGGTTAGAAACAAGGTTAACAAAAGATGATAAATTAAAGGCGGACTATGCTAAAGTCATACAGGAATATTTAACTCTCAACCACCTGGTAGAAGTAGAAGAAAAGGATAAAGATAATAAAAAAGGTGTTTACTTACCGCATCATGCTGTCGTTCGGGAGGATAAGGACACAACCAAAGTGCGTGTTGTGTTCGATGCGTCCTGCAAGCGCAGCAACGAGAGGTCACTTAACGATGACCTAATGGTGGGTCCGTGTTTGCAAGACGAACTTCGTCATATTATTATGCGCTGGAGGGTGCACAAGATTTGTATAGTGGCTGATATTATAAAAATGTACCGGCAAGTTCTAGTAGATAGGCAAGATACTCCCATGCAAAGAATCCTTTGGCGGGATAGTCCTGAAAGGGAAATAAAGGAGTACGAATTGATAACCGTTACATTCGGGACAGCCTCGGCACCATACTTAGCTGTAAGGGCTCTTCAACAGCTTGCAGTTGACGAATGCGGGGATAATGCAGATATCGCTAAAATAATCGTAAGTGAGTTTTATATTGACGATTTGATGTCAGGAGCTGAAACTAAAGAAGATGCGTTAAATATTTACACGGAGATAACAAAGGTGCTAGCTAAAGGCGGATTTCAACTACAAAAATGGAAAAGCAATAGCGTAGAATTATTAAATAGTATTAGAGATGGGAATAATGAAGCATTACAGATAAAAATAGACGATATAACAAAAATATTAGGACTTACCTGGAATTCGCGCGACGATTGCTTCCAATACTCTCTGGTACTTAAACCGGTAACTGGTCCTGTAACGAAAAGAAAAATTATATCTGATATTGCAAGGTTATTCAATCCGTTAGGGTGGGTAGCACCAAGCATAATCATAGCAAAGGTGTTAATACAAAAGCTGTGGTTAGCCGGGTTGCAATGGGATGAAGAAGTTCCAAACCATTTAGTAAAGGAATGGATAACTTACCGTCAAAACTTAGCATCTTTAGTTGACCTAAAAATACCGCGCTTGTTAAATACGGGCAAGAAAACAAACCACGAGTTATACGGGTTTTCGGATGCCTCAAAGGTCGCATATGCAGCAGTTGTATACCATAGAGCAGTAGACGAGGTGGGAAATATTCACATTTCCTTAGTGGCTGCCAAAACGAAGGTGTCACCTATAAAGCAAGTCTCCATTCCAAGACTTGAACTTTGCGGGGCAGTACTTTTGACCAAGCTTATTCTGGAAGTAGCCGAAGTTATGAATATCCAAAAGGAGAATATTCATGCCTTCACAGATAGCGAAGTGGTATTAGCGTGGTTGAATAGTCATCCGAGTCGCTGGAAGACGTTTGTTGGTAATAGAGTTTCCGACATTTTGAGCAATTTGGATACACATCATTGGGCCCATATAGCATCGAAACAAAATCCTGCTGATTGTGCTTCACGCGGGATATCTCCGGTGGAACTTGCAAGTGTTTCCCTCTGGTGGGAAGGTCCAACTTTCCTAAAGGAACTGGTAGTTGAATCTAAAAGACCCAAACATCTCGCCACACATTTAGAAGAAATCAAGGCACATACGAGTACGGTAGATGTTTCATTTTGGAACCGATTTTCTTCGTTGTCAAGATTGATTCGAGTGATTGCATATTGTCGTAGATGTGAACTTGAGGAACAGGGTAGCATCGAGTAATGGTACAAGGTCGTTACAGTTATCTACACTGGAAATTGATTGTGCAACAGAAATATGTGTCAAAAAATGTCAGGAAGAAGGATTCGAAAACGAATTGGAAAATTTAAAAACCGGAAAATTAGTACAGTACAGTTATATTTTTAGATCCGAAGGGAATAATCAGAGTGGGAGGTAGGATTGAGATGTCTCAGTTAGGTTATGAAAGAGCGCATCCCATCCTAATACCTAAGGAATCGTTTTTAACTAAGCTATTAATTGCGGCCGCACATGATAAAACTATGCACGGGGGTCCGCAATTGATGATTACATACTTACGGTCAAAGTATTGGATCGTAGGAATAAAGACTTCGGCTAAGGGATATGCAAGGAACTGTGTTAAGTGTATTCGGTATACAGCCAAAGTGAGGACACAGCTTATGGGTCAGCTGCCATCCTCTCGAGTAACACCTGGTAAACCTTTTCTACGGAGCGGGGTAGATTACGCGGGCCCTATAAGTATTAGAACGTCAAAGGGTCGTGGTAATAAGTCCTACAAGGGCTACATAGCATTGTTTATATGTATGGCAACAAGGGCGGTGCATTTGGAAGCAGTAAGTGAGTTAAGCACGAGGGGTTTTATGGCGGCTTTTAAGCGATTTGTAGCTAGACGTGGTCGATGTGCGGAACTACACAGCGACAATGGGACTAATTTTGTAGGGGCAGCGCGAGAGTTACTTCATTTATTCAATGAAGAAAAGTCAGGAATTAATCCTGAATTAGCAGATGAGTTAGGGAACAATGGCACGGAGTGGCATTTTATTCCTCCTCAGTCCCCCAATTTTGGAGGTCTTTGGGAAGCAGGGATAAAATCCACAAAGCATCACCTAAAGAGGGTTATTGGCAATTCAACGCTGACCTTTGAGGAGATTACCACGGTATTGGCTCAAATTGAGGCGTGCCTTAATTCAAGACCATTGTCATATGTTGAGGATCAGGATAAACTAACAATTTTGACTCCAGGTCACTTTCTGGTGGGGGAACCACTTGTTTTGCCACCTGATTCAAATTATGAAAGGGCAAATGTTGGTAGCTTAAGGCGATGGCAGCTGCAACAGCGAATGATGCAGGACTTTTGGCGACGATGGTCGCACGACTATCTTCACCAATTTTTACAACGGCATAAATGGCAATATAAAATTCCGGAGCCATGTGTTGGTGACATAGTACTAATCAAGGAGGACAATTTGCCCCCTGGCAGGTGGTTGTTAGGTAAAATAGAACAGAAACATCCCGGATCTGATGGTATTACACGGGTGGTGACATTGCGAACGTCATCGTCCACTATAAAAAGACCTACGTCTAAATTATGTGTATTGCCTGTTACAAATTAACATAAGGTTTTGTTTATTTTAAAAAACTGGGTTACTATTTAAGTTTAACCAATTATTGTTATTTAGATATACATGTGTAGGTATTTAGTATTGATATTACTAGAAATTGCAAATGTTAGTTGTAAGTTCATTGTGTTTTAAGTTGCTAGTTATAAGTTCATTGTTTTTAAAATTGTTAGTAATAGGTTCATTGTATCAAAGCTATACGAGATTTAACCTTGTAATAATTATTCACGATAACCAGTCTTGAAGGACATTCGCCATAATGTCCTTGGTGGGCGGAATGTTTACGTTAATATTGATTCACTGCGCCATCTATTGTGTAATTAGTGAATTTGTATCAAAGAAATTGGGAATTCTGTCGATAGATGGCGTTGTTAGTTGAGCGACGGTTTCTGAATCTCGCTACACAGTTTCTCCGTCGTTTGACTAGGTCAGGATGAATATTTTTTTTATGGTGAGCAGCAAGCATTGTGATTCTAGTATTATACGCGCTTAGTACAAGTCCAGTGTTTAATTTAGCCACCCTCTCCAAGTCGACCTTTGTTCAATAATTATGTTGTACCTGGGTTCGAATCCATGCCTTACAACTCGTAAGTCTTGCCTAAAACCACGGGGCCACCACTGATTTCAGTTTACTTCATGGAATTTTGAACTACCAACCACAGCTTTCAAAACTGTGAAAAAAAATCGTGAGGACGTTGCCTCAAGATGTTTTGCTTCCTGGAACCGAAAAATCTGTAGACGTGCAACATCCCCCATTCCTCCCATTCCATAACATAAGGAGGCCTGTGTCCCTGCCCTAGCAGTGGGAACGTATAATGCTGGTTGATGATTAATATTATACTGGACTAATTTTTTATTTTTATTAAAAGATTACTAGCAATGTGGGTAGAATTCACATTACTAGCAATCCTGTTTACCCCTCCAATTAAGCTAAATATATGAATGTGTTTTTTTTTTATAGGGCCACGCTTAGTTCAACACACTAAGGCTGTTTACTACTACCGGACGATCCTGTGGTGACCTCTAAATTTAAAGGCCCCCAGCCAGGGCTTACATACTATATTTACATTTAAACAACCGCACGCTAAGGGCACTCCCTGTGGAGTACGGGCCTCGGCTTAGCGGGGTCGATGGTGGAGGGCAGCAAAGGGTCAGGCTGGGTCATATTATTAATAATGGGGTTATTTATTGCTACTGGCTCAGCATCGCGGGCTGGCTCGTTTGGCGAAGATCGGGGAGGGTTGACGTTACAAGTACGCGGACGTTGAGATGAGGCTCGTCGGCGAGGCCGGAATACGGAACGCGTTTTGTTTGTGTATTTCTTAAGAGGGTGTCGAGCCTACGAGACGCGCGGAAAATAGGTATTTACTGCAGCGGGCTAGTCGTGTGCGTTGTCACACACACACAATGACAAGTTCGCTCGAGGCCCGCTTGCCGTTGCACGACGAAGTTTGCTAACTTTGCATTTTTTAATTTTTGTCGTTATGTTGAATAAACTTGAAAAACGAATATTAATTATTTAGATGGTTTTATTTATCACACTAATATTATAAAGGCGAAAGTTTGTGAATGAATGTGTCTGTTTGCATGTTTGTTACTTCTTCACGCTCAAACGGCTGGATGGATCTAAATGAAGCAAGTAGGTACGTAAATAAATCACAAAAATAAATTTAATAAATTTAACCTATTATATAAAAATTAACGTTTGTTTTTACTGTAGTAATACATTATCCTATTGCAATAAAACTTTGATTTTATATATTAAACTCCTCAGATTTTTTTTTAAAGAATAGTAGCAATGTGGGTACATTTCACATTACTAGCAATCTTGTTAACCCCTCCAACTAAGCTAAATATGCTTGTGTCAGGAGTGGGTTCACGTCAATAGTGTAATGGGTGGGGTTCGAACCTGCGACCTCTCGATCACAAGTCCGACACCTTATCCATTAGGCTATTGACGCTTCGAAACTGGGTAAGTAGCAAGTTAGGGTAGATGGGTATGCAGTACTTATTTGAATAATAAAACCAGTATGAAATAAAAAAAAATATTATGTAATGTCATAATAAAACCAGACTGAAATAAGTTTTGTTTATTAAAATTTCATTTAGTGCTCGTTTAAATTCTGATGTACTGTCATATTTTTAATAACATTCGTTACTTTATTATATATACGTGGGGCCATACCAAAAAATCATTTTTTCATTAATACTGTCTAGCGAACTTACTTCGCAGAAAATATAAGCGTAATTAATTTCATAACAATATATGTATCAAGTGTAACTTAATTTAAAAGAAAAAAATAAATAAAAGAAATCTATAAATCTAATGTTATATTGCTTATTATAACATTTTACAAAAATTGGCCAAGTGCGAGTCAGACTCGCCCATGAAGGGTTCCGTAGTAACTATAATAATATAATATAATATGTATATTTACTTGACAAAAAACTAAAACTTACAAATTTCTTAAAACTAGCTTATTTACATTTTTTGCAACTACGCCAAATAACTTTGTTTTTCATAGTATTTGTATGAATTACAAAGTTATATTTGCGGTTTTAGAAAATATGCTGTATCTCAAAAACTGCTGACTCGATCTCTTTAAAACCAATTTTGATTGAAAGTTTACATTAAGATCTATAGATATATATATATACAACGTGTAATTTAAAGGGTATATACATACCAAGTGCATGGCTTCTTTGGATGATAACAAACGATATGGCAAGGGTTTTGTAATCCTAAGTCTACATGTGTAGAACTTATTACAAATTCCAGTACACTGATACCAGAGACCGAATTTTTCAAATTAAGAAGAACGAAAAGAATTATCGTGTTATTGGCAAGTGACGTGGAAAGTTATTGACCCTCGTATTGCTGTGACACGTTTGTTATGATTGGTATTCAAAAAATATGTGAAACCAATAATTTGGTATCAATTCTTTAAGTCAGTTATTTTGTGCTGAAACTGTGCATAGAGACTCCATACCAAATGTTGTCTTTAGCCCTTTTGGTTAGATATGGGGTTTCTGTTACACGTTGTATATATATATTTATATTTTACACTCCACTATTATAGAAGTTAGAGGGAGGAATACACATTTGACCCCCAGAAACCCCCATGTCATTTTTAAAGACCTGTCTATAAATACCACACACGCATAGGTTTCATGAAAAAAAAATATATTTTCAGTTTTAGTTCCATGTATGGGGTAGTAGTATGTTCCTTTATTTTAAATGATTTTTAATTTTTTTCTCAATATCGGAAAGCGTTTCATAGAATATATCTACTTACCAAGTTTCACATGTATAGTCTTAATAGTTTTGGAATAAAATAGCTGTGACATACGGACGGACGGACAGACAGACAGACAGACAGACAGAGAGACGAACAGACATGACGAAACTATAAGGGTTCGGTTTTTTGCCATTCGGCAACTGAACTCTAAAAAACGAGTAATTTCTTTAAATATATATTTTTAATTTTGGTACACTACACATATCACAGTATAGTAAGAAAAGAAAAAATGACAAAAAGATACTGTTCAGGACTACAAGAAGCCAGTGCAACGATACTGGTGTGTCCGAACTGTCCACGGTTCGTGGAGCCCTACCGTTGCTTTCAACAACAATAAACAAAACTACAGGCTCTTCGGCCTACAACCATCTATAGCCTCTGAGGCTTTATAAATACCGTATTACCACTAACCTTCTGTGCTGGGTTCGCCAAGCTTCGACCTTCCTAGGTCACGCCCAAGTGTGGTATGTATGTAATTATGAGGTGAGTAATTGAAAGTGTGATGTAAATCAAGTGTTCTGAACGGTCATAAGGCGTCGATCTCCAGATGGCGCCTTCCAGACAGCATCACAACCCAAACTCGCACCGGATTGAAGCTATTTATCACTACTTTTCCAACAAATGCGCGTGCCACGCGGGTGACGACAAACCGGCGATAACTTCCGAGAAATATCCCAGGCTTTCATCAAATGGGGATTACAAATTCCAATTAATCGTTACTCGCGACCCAATTATCGGTTTCAACAGGCGATTCCAAACGATATTTTACCAATTATAATTAACTCAACAGGTCCCAAGCGGACATTTTTCAACAAAGAAACCAAAGTCTATCTGTCAAGTCAGTAAGTTATGTCAAGTGTCAACATCAAAAAGACAATAGAATGTTGCCACACCAAAGATCGTTCAAAAATACATTTGGGACGCAACATCTACCCCCCCCCCCCCCCCCGGACGAGCCTACCCGTCCGCTAATCAATTGGAAGTCTTGACCAGGTTGCGAATTTAACACAGCTTCAATGCGGCCAAATACCGTAGCTAGTTCCTCAAAGGTGAGAACGGTGTCTCCCAACAATCTCCGCCAGCGTCCCTTTGCCGCTTTCACCGCGGCCCCAAAAATACCCCCCCAATGGGGGCAGGCTGGCGGGTCAAACAACCAAGTGACCCCTCGGCGGGCCAAGCTATTACCAATGTCAACCTGGCTCTCATTAATGAAGGCGTATACCTCTCTCAAATAGTTACTTGTACCCTTGTAATTCGTACCGCAATCAGACCTAATCAAAGAAGGTAACCCACGGCGAGACACAAATCTTCCAAAGTCGCCTCAAAGGCCTCTGTCGAGAGGGAGGTTACCAGCTCCAAATGTACTGCCTTGGTTGACAGGCAGACAAACACACAAATAAGCCTTAACAATCTTACTATTACGAAGGGTGGACGTTTTCAACAAAGGGGGACCAACAAAGTCCGTTACGACGCCAGCAAAGGGCCTCGCCTCATTGACGCGATCAGCCGACAAAATCCAAAATTCTCGCTGCAAAATGGCCAACAGCGCATTGCAACCGGCATGCGAGTTCTTAACGTGACGATCAGTCACCAACAATTAAACCAAGTGGCCCTCCTTGGGCAACAAAATGGGGTGACGGGCCCCATAAGGAAGGCTAGAGAGCCTCAACCGTCCTCCAATACGCCAAAGACCCGTCCTATCCAAGAAGGGATTCAACTTACCAACGGCTCCCGACAACCTGACCCTACCAGACTTCAAGACCTCGATCTCCTTCTCAAAGTGTGCAGCCTGCACAGAGCGGACCCAAAGAGGAGTGACTCCTGTCGCTCTTGAGGAGAGAGAACTGGTGACAGGCGCTTGTCCCCTGGATTCCTAGAATTATGGCCAAAACGCCTGATCCACGAGGTAACGTTCAACAATTTGTCGAGAGAGCTGTATCGATTCAACAAAAAATCAAGATCAAACGGAGGGTCCTTTGTCCCAACAGCGAACACCTTAAGTCCGGGCAAAGGATCCGACATCAAGACTGGCGTTCGAGGCCAATCGCCCCCGGGGCGAGTCAGCCAGTCCGGTCCCCACCAGAGGGGGTGAGCAATCAAGTGAGGGGCCATGCACCCGCGTGAGGCTACGTCGCCCGGGTTCAGGTCACCAGGCACGTGCCTCCAAATCAAAGGCGTTTCAGAACCTTGAATCTGCAACACTCGGTTCGCAACAAAGACCTCCAAAGAGTGGACGGACGTCTTCAACCAACACAAAACAATTTGACTGTCCGTCCAGGCGCAAGATGCCCGAATGTCAACAGTTCCACCCAAAGTGCGCGCAACGTGGCTTAAGAGACGCACAAGAAGCACCGCAGGAAGTGCAGATACAAGTTGGAGCCAGTCTTCCAACAGGGTTTCCCGAAGTGGCTCGTCCCAACCAAGTTCAGTTATAACAAGGGCAGGAGCACCAATTTTAGGGTAAGGACAACTCACAAGGGTGATTTCAAACCAGGTCCTTCCCTCAACAGTGGTGACAGCCGTTTCGCCAATTCCCCAAATCTTGCCTGAAAGGTCGTTCACCTTCAGGCCAACCTGTCCCGCTAACCAAGACGACAAAAGGCAACCCTGGGCTCCCGTGTCCAAAATGGCACGGATCACAATCGAGCCACCCGAGGGTCCCCAGACCTTGACCGAGGCCGTTGGCAACAAAACGTCTTGATCGGGGGGGGGGGGGGTCTTTAGCAGGGCAGGTGTCAATCTCTTAACGGTGCCTGGGCGGCGCATCCAGGCTGCCCTCGTTCACGACGATGCCAACAATCAAAATATTCGTCCGCGCGGTGTCCCGAGCCGCTCGCCACCACTGGAGGGGCACATCCCATCGAATGCCCGAATGGCGGAGGGCGCGACTCCAACCGGGGACTTTCCGCCAAAGGAGGGGAAATGCAGCGGCGCCGACCCGGCCACTGCTGCCTAGCAGCCAATGCGCGTTCTCCCTGACGAGGGGAGACCAAATGGCGCTCGCGGGGCTCCCGTTCAACTTGCGCGGGGGGTGGAGAGCGGCGTGCAGAATTGCGGGCCTCAGCCCGGTGCTCGTCTCCGGAATACCCTCCCTACGCGAACCCCCCTCAGAAGCTGGTCTGCTGGAGCGGTTCGCGTTGGCGCACAAAATCTCCAAGTGGGACCCTTCACAAATTCTACACGGGCGGGGGTCGGGGCAGTCCCGATAAAAGTGGGCCCCCAAGCACGAGAAACACAAACGGCGTGCGTTGACAATGCGGCGGCGGGCACTTACGTGCAAATTGAAAAAGTCCGGGCAACACGCCATGACATGCCCCGTTGCCTTACAAAAGTCACAATGATGCGGACTCCGGGCGCCAGCAAACCAACAGGCCCCCTAGCCCGAGGACTGCGGGCGCCAGCAAAACGGGGGGCGGGGTGAACATCAACAGGCCCCCGAGCCCTAGTCCATCCCTGGTCTCTAGGCCGAGAAGGTAGTGGGGGTGACCCCGTGGCGCCACGAGTGTTATCCGAAAACCGACACTCGTCTTCCAAAAATTTGAGGAGGTCGTCAAAGGGGGGAAGATGGGTGGCACTATCCCCACCATACTTCTGCTCAAAACGTGACCTCAGCTCCGCGGGGAGCAACTGCAGCACTATGTGCACCAACAAGTAGGACCAATGTTCTACCGGTAACTCCAAGCGTCTCAAGGCGTTGGTCGCTGAGACCAACGGGTTCAGCAAGTCAGTGCGCAACGTCGACGTGCTGACAATGGCCGGTAGCCCCAAAATCTGGTCGATGTGCACATCAGCCAGGCAGCGCTTGTTCTGATACCGTCGGGAGAGAAGCTCCAGAGCGGTCGGGTAGGAGGAATCCGTCACCGGCAAGTGCTGCACCAAGGCTCTGGCTTCGCCCTCCAAAACAGACAATAAATAGGCCAGCTTCTGGGCAGGTCCGAGGTCCGAGCCTGCATCGACAAGACTCTCAAAGAGATTTAGGAAGCCCAGCCAGTGGTCCAAGCGACCGTCAAAATGTGGCAGCTCCAGGGTGGGCAGCCTACTCAATAGTCCAGGGCCTGCAACAACGGGGGTCTGCGGCTTGGCCGCATCAGGCACCCGACTCTTCAAAATTTCCCGCGCTCGTAGACATATGACATCCCCCAGGTGGACAATCTGGTCATAGTCACCCAAAATCTTATCGCGGGCTGTCTGATCCATCACCCCCAAATTCACGTCCATGATGTACTCGTTGAAGCGTGTGAGCGCAGCATCAGCTGACTTGATCCTCTCAATCACTTGCCCATACCGAGCAAGGGTGAGCTCTTCCAAATCTACACGCTCAACCGTTGCAGCTGCCGATGTGAACCATCTCACCTGTGAGGTCAATCCGGCAGCAGCCTCCCTGACTGCCCTTAATGAGGCCATTGCAACAATCAAATATTAATACAACAGGCTAAAATTAACTAAACAAACAACAATGACTTGTTAGCCGACCAAATAATTTCACCAAAATAACAACTTAAATTCAATTATTTCAAGTCCAAATCCGACCCTGTACTTATTCCAAGTATGAATCTAGCTTGGTACAGATGGCTAGTTACAAAATAAATAACAATTCAATGTATATATTGTGCAGGATCAACACCAATTAAACACAACAATTGAAGTATAATATTGCTCCGGACAATCTCTAACAACAATCCAATAAACAAATAAATGCAATAAGTCAATCCACACCATTCAATTCTTGTTATGTTAACAAATGTGTGATTATTATTTAGATAACCTTTTAAATTCAGATCAGTGACATTCAATTATTAATCGCAACAAATATACCAAATTATGTACCAAATACAACTAATAATTCCTGGTTTCACAAACAGTCTTACTTGTCTGTACAATACCAAGGGGCTAGCACTACAAATTACAGTACAAACTACAAGTACTATTTGAGCCCGGCTGACAAAGCAATATATTCAAAACTTATTACGTTATAAGTTATGTTAAGTAATTAAACTAAAGTTATTTTCAACAATATTCAAAACTTCCAATTAAACCAGTGGATCTTGTAAGACCACGCTTCTGCTACCAACTGTTCAGGACTACAAGAAGCCAGTGCAACGATACTGGTGTGTCCGAACTGTTCACGGTTCGTGGAGCCCTACCGTTGCTTTCAACAACAATAAACAAAACTACAGGCTCTTCGGCCTACAACCATCTATAGCCTCTGAGGCTTTATAAATACCTTATTACCACTAACCTTCTGTGCTGGGTTCGCCAAGCTTCGACCTTCCTAGGTCACGCCCAAGTGTGGTATGTATGTAATTATGAGGTGAGTAATTGAAAGTGTGATGTAAATCAAGTGTTCTGAACGGTCACAAGGCGTCGATCTCCAGATGGCGCCTTCCAGACAGCATCACAACCCAAACTCGCACCGGATCGAAGCTATTTATCACTACTTTTCCAACAAATGCGCGTGCCACGCGGGTGACGACAAACCGGCGATAACTTCCGAGAAATATCCCAGGCTTTCATCAAATGGGGATTACAAATTCCAATTAATCGTTACTCGCGACCCAATTATCGGTTTCAACAGGCGATTCCAAACGATATTTTACCAATTATAATTAAATCAACAGGACCCAAGCGGACATTTTTCAACAAAGAAACCAAAGTCTATCTGTCAAGTCAGTAAGTTATGTCAAGTGTCAACATCAAAAAGACAATAGAATGTTGCCACACCAAAGATCGTTCAAAAATACATTTGGGACGCAACAGATACTATACTTTGTAAGAAATAAAAAGACAATAAAACTTATTTCGAATTTTGAAAATACATTCGTAGAAATATCAATGCATCCAAGGTTTGACTTCCAAGCCTGCTTCGTTTATTACCAACATAAGCAGCAGCTGAAAACGCTCGTTTAGGTTTTACACTGGTTGGAGGAATAGACAATAGATACTTATATGCTGTTTCTAAGTGATATTCACTAATTCCTCCATTTTCAAACAGGCTTATTTCACGTCTATTTTGCCAACCCCGATTAATTTTGTATTTGTACTTCACGATCTGGGGATTTCATACTCTTATCAATTTCCAGCTATAACTTTTCCTTTAGTGTCAATTGGGGTTGGGATTGGGAGGTTTGTGGCATTAACTCATCATCTGTTTGTGATGCTGATCTTCCTTCTTGTTCTTCCGTGTCATCTCGACTTTTAAGTTTTTTAACAATATACTTTTTAACAATAATGTAACAGACTCTGTTACATTGTTCTGAGATCTCAACTACCGTTTAATAAATAGCAATAGGATAATCGCTAATTGCAAGACTCTTGCGAGACTCTCGTTTGGGCAACACTATATGGTTTATTGGATGTTGAAGTCCACTTGTCGAAAGAAAGACTAAATCTTTCACCTGCACTTTTCAAATGTTTCAATTCTGCACTTACTTGCTTTCTGATTTTTTCACTGTAATTCATGACACGTTTTTGAATGGTGACGGCTGACTTTGGTAAATCCGTGTATTTTGCAAAGACAAATTTTCTCGAATCATCTGAAGTTATGAATATACTGAATGGAAATCCATCTAATGCAATAATTCTTGCCAAAACATCATCGAGGCTATCGTCGGCACTTTTAGTAAAATAATCATTTAACTTTCGCTTGGCTGGCGGCGGTGCTGTGTTCAGATTATCAGAATCTAGACTTGTTGAAGCTGATATAAGCTTGATGTTATGTTTTGATGACAAATGTGTATGTAATCCCTTAGTCGATCCATCCAAAGTCTTGAGAATGGCTGAGCATCGGTTACATTTGGCACTATTCCTATCCTTCGCAACTAAAAAATAGCTCCACATTGACGTCGTATCACTGTGTTTTTTATGTTTAACAAAGTCTCCCGCCATTTGAAATACTTAATTTCAGATAATCGACTTTTAAATTTAAATGACGTAGGTCGTGGGTTTAAATTTAGAAAATATCTTGTAATGACCAAAGTTTTAAATATAATTAAGCATATCTTAAAACTGGAAACATATCTTACAACTATACAATAATATAGGTTATCCATCAGAAATCAGACAGGCTTTAATGTCCTCTCATAGGTATAATACAGGTTAATTAGGTAATTAACCTGTATTATAGATACATTGTAAGAATGATATTTTAAAAGAGTAACTGTGGAGTTTCTTGCCGGATCTTCTCCATAGAAAACGACCAATTTCGAACCGTGCCCTGCGCCAAACTGCTGACGTTTTATAAGTGCCCATGTAGGCCTATGTGAAATAAAACATTTGAGTTTGAAAAAATCACAAGAAACAGTAGTAGGTATCTCTACTACTAAGTAGAGATACCTACTACTGTTTCTTGTGATTTTTTTTTTATTTTTGGCTCGCGTTTGAATTTTAAGAAAAAAAATAATTCATTTCAAATTAATTCAATTATATAATTAAATTTCAATTTGAAATTAATTTTTAAACTGGCATGATTGCTCTATGTTATCTCTTAAAAAATAGTCTTTTTAAGCGATAACATAGAGCAATCATGCCAGTAGCGTTCAACCAGCGCACCACGCACCATGAGACCATAAGTCTAGTTTAAGCATATACTAACGGGAACCCGTGTGAAATTAGTACTTCCCACAATATGATTATAAATTAAAGCCTGTCTGAATTCTGATGGATAACCTATATTATTATATAGTTGTAAGATATGTTTCCAGTTCTAAGATATGCTTAATTATATTTAAAACTTTGGTCGTATAGACCAATTAATACAGCCCAATGGAATTACAAATAAAAAATATCCGATAAGTTGGTCATCATGTATGTCATTGATATACACTATAAAAAGGAAAGGGCCAAGAATTGAACCTTGCGGAGCACTCATCTTGACTAGGGATCCTGCAGATGTCGCTCCATTAACAATAACTTTTTGTTGCCTGTTTGATAAATATGAAAGAACAAGGTCAGCAGAACACGAATCCACGAACTCCGTAATGGTGTAATTTACAGATCAGTGTTTTGTGGTCAACGCAATCAAAAGCTTTGGAGAGGTCACAAAATATGCCAATTGCATCCTGAGATTTCTCCCAAGATTCCAGAATGTGACGGATGAGCGCTACTCCTGCGTCTGTTGTTGACCTACCTTTCGTGAAACCAAACTGCCGACTATGCAGAATTCCATTTGAGTTAAAATATGATAGCATCTGGTCCAGCATGATTTTTTCGTATATTTTGCTTAATGCTGGAAGCACATATATTGGTCTATAGTTAGAGGGATCACTCTTACAACCCGACTTAAAAATTAGTACTACTTTACTATGTTTCATTAAATCGGGAAAATTACCGCTGTCTATACATTAATTAAATGTGCCTGTTAGGATAGCAGCAATTGAGTCAATAATATTACCAAGAACCCTAACAGATGCTCTCCATAAGTGTTTGTTATGTTAAGACTTTGGAATGCTTTTTAATTACATCAATAGAAATGGGCTTAAATGAAAATATTGGTATATCCTTATTAAAGTTTTCCTTTAAAAAAGATTCTGCTAATAATCGCGAAGAATTTAGAGATTTAGTAACCTCTACTGGAATATTAGTAAAGTAATTTTCCAACTTCTCAGCCACTTTTGACTTATCTGAGATGACCTGATCATCGATGTTCAAAATCAAATCATTCTAACCCTATTGGTTTGTGTTTCCAGTTTCTTTGTTTATCACCTTCAACACAGTTTTTATTTTATTGTTAGAAATGCTAATTTTATTACTTTCTGATTTAGATTTAGCTTAGGGCGCATACATACTCTTTTAAATATCTTTGAGTAGTTTCTTACATAATTATGGAAGGCTTCATCGGAAGTCAATGATTTTTCATAGTATAAGTTGTATACATTGTCTCAGCTTATTCTTATTCCAGCAGTGGATTTAGATTTATTACTCATTTGAAATTTTTTAACTGGACATGCCTTACTAAATTCGTGGCATGGTGAAGAAAAAATATCCTGTAATTTTCATTGGGGTCATGGGAGTCAAAATTGGCCATTGAAAGATTACTTTACATGTTATCATTAAAAACATTAATTTCTTTTTAGTTAGTGGCCTAAACTTAATAGTCTTATTTAATTGCCGCTTTTTAACCAACTCAAAGGATACTAGTTGACCTGTATGGTCAGACCTAACTGCACTAATTTGAGACGAGTATTTTATGGCACAATTAGTATAAATATTATCTATGCATTGAGCTGATGTTGCTGTTATTCTTGTTGCTTCCTTGTATGTGCATTTTAAGTTAAATGAACCAAACAATGAAGTAAGCTTGCAGTGTTCAGGTGAATTTACTAACAAATCAATATTTAGGTGACCACAAACGAAAACTAATTTATTATCTCTTATAAGCTTAGGTACTTAAAATTTCTCCCATTATCATTAAGAATGATGACAAGTTTGATGCTGGTGGTCTATAAACACTTAAGAAAGTTTAGCCTTCAACTTCTGTACATGCTACCTCACACAAGCAATCAACAGAGCAAGCGGTGATATATTTTTGTTCCTTATATCTAAGAGAATTATTACGTAATATTAAAGTACCACCTCCTACTGAGGACCTGTTGTATGCACTAGTAACAGAAAAATATTAATTTTAAACAACATTCTATCTGGTTTTAGCCAGGTTTCACAAAAACATAAGATATCTTGTTCACATTTATCTATTAACATTTCCTCATCTAATATTTTGCCGGAGAAACGATTTATATTCTGATGATATAGTAAAATTGTGTTATTATAACTCTCCTTTGTCACATCTAAGGGTTTAAACAATTAATTTCAGTATTATTAGATACCCTAGATAATACTGAATAGTCACTTAACCTAGGATCAGTTAAATTGTCAATAACCCAGTGTAAATTGTAAGCTAACAAAGTAGCCAATGAACTTTCGTCGTAAATTCTAAAATGAATGTAAGGATTGCAATCGGTATGCCCAAAAACCTATTACACGATGTTTGATGCAATATTTTGCAATCGACCACGTTTGCTGAGCAAGCGATATAATGCGGTCGCACTAAGTTCGCCGCGAGCTTAGTGTATTTCGAACAGCAACCGGGTGCACTCATTTTCATCATTTAGCGATAATTTTAGCCCTTACGTTACTTTGTTAATTACACTTAGCAATAAACCCTTGAAGGTTATCAGTGTATTTAACTTAGTAGACACACACGATATCCATATTGAATGTTGGAGAAAAAGTTGCATCCACCAAGGATGCAACTTTTCTCCAACATTCAATATGGATATCGTATGTGTTTTAAATTGGATTTCAAAATGAAAGCCAGTTTTGCAATCACCACCCCCAAAAACCCATTACACGATACCCATATCGAATGTGTGAGAAAAAGTTGCATCCGCCATCTTGGATTTTAAAATGAATGCCAGATTTGCAATCACCACCCCCAAAAACCCATTACACGATACCTATATCGAATGTTTGAGAAAAAGTTGCATCCGCCATCTTGGATTTTAAAATGAATGCCAGATTTGCAATCACCACCCCCAAAAACCCATTACACGATACCCATATCGAATGTTTGAGAAAAAGTTGCAACCGCCATCTTGGATTTTAAAATGAATGCCAGATTTGCAATCACCACCCCCAAAAACCCATTACACGATACATATATCGAATGTTTGAGAAAAAGTTGCATCCACCATCTTGGATTTTAAAATGAATGCCAGATTTGCAATCACCACCCCCAAAAACCCATTACATGGTACCCATATCAAATGTTTGAGAAAAAGTTGCATCCGCCATCTTGGATTTTAAAATGAATGCCAGATTTGCAATCACCACCCCCAAAAACCCATTACACGATACCTATATCGAATGTTTGAGAAAAAGTTGCATCCGCCATCTTGGATTTTAAAATGAATGCCAGATTTGCAATCACCACCCCCAAAAACCCATTACACGATACCTATATCGAATGTTTGAGAAAAAGTTGCATCCGCCATCTTGGATTTTAAAATGAATGCCAGATTTGCAATTACCTCCCCCAAAAACCCATTATACGATACCCATATCGAATGTTTGAGAAAAAGTTGCATCCGCCATCTTGGATTTTAAAATGAATGCCAGATTTGCTATCACCACCCCCAAAAACCTATTACACGATACCTATATCGAATGTTTGAGAAAAAGTTGCATCCGCCATCTTGGATTTTAAAATGAATGACAGATTTGCAATTACCACCCCTAAAAACCCATTACACGATACCCATATCGATTGTTTGAAAAAAGTCTTCATCATCACTTTCACTTCCTCAAATGGTGCTTTTCGAAAGCAACTGCACAAGGTACTATTAGAAATACCCAAAACGCTATAGGTGTGCCTATAATATTTAAAGAGTTCCCACGCTTTCTCCAGGATACCATCATCAGATCCTGATTTCATAACAATGGAACCAACTAGAAAGTATACCCTTTCAAACGAAAAAAAAATTCCAAATCGGTCCAGCCGTCTTCGAGTTTGAGGTTACATACATAAAAAAAAGTTTAAGACGAACTGAGAACCTTCTCCTTTTTTTTGAAGTCGGTTAAAAAGCAATAATAACATCACAAAATAGAAATACGTACTTTTTATGAGAATGGCGTTTTTTTCGAAAATTTGCGCCAACTTTCTTCTAATAATATTTTTTTTACATTTTCCCATAATAAAACAAATATTGAAAAAAAAATGTTAAAGAAATATATATTGAACAATAAAAAGTAATTGTTGGGTATGCATAATAAATCGTACTCAAAAAACAAAAAATTAGACTTATGTTATTCAACGGATTGCTGCAATACATACGTACACAATAGATTGCGAATTATCGTTACCGGCGAAACGCTCCACGATGAGACGTGACCCCTCTCTGAGCTCCCGTGGACGACTGAATTTTCGACCGGTGTACGTTGCGTATGGTTCAAAATAGCGCGCAAATTAAAAGAATAAATTAAAATTAAAACAACCAAGCGACATTTTTGAAATGTTAAAGCTGTAAATGATAGTATGATAATTAGAGAATAATATGAATTGAAGTTTATGAAAAAATTCAACAGTTTACTATCAAAATTCAGCGACGCACGAGCATGTTTTGTAAGGATTTTTGTCCAAATTTATGTATTTTTGTTTAATAAACTATAAAATATTTTTAAATTTTGCCAACTATGTTTGCTAACACATTTATTCTAGTGTTCATTACATATTTTTGTATGGTAATTAAAGTACTATTATAGGTTATATTCCTTTAGTTGTGAAGACCGTTTTGAGTTATTTTACTCGGCGCAGCCTTAAGAGTGCTAGTTTCCTTACTGCTCTCTTGTCGGATTGTGTATGCTTGTGTCTGGACGGAGTGGGTTCACAGCAATAGTGTAATGGGTGGGGTTAGAACCCGCGACCTCTCGATCACAAATCCGACACCTTATCCATTAGGCTATTGATGCTTTTATTAAACATATAATAATTATAAAAATGGGACGGGACGGTGCCAAGATAAATAAAGGTCGTAGCACACGTATCAACACGGAAAGAGATCTTCACCGTATCAACTCGAGCCGTTCAGTATTATTTGTATGAAACTCCCTACTGCAACGCACACTAATCGGAATCGTAACGTAATCGCCTCGCCTCGGGACAACCGCGATGCAGTGCGTGGTCGATTTTCAGTTCCCACGCTTACGGTTCTCCGTACCCTAGCTTACGTCTCACCGTACCCTAGCTTACGTCTCTTTCCTAGCCGTCAACCAGTGGTCGGCGAGCCGTAAGCGCGGCGTCGCCTAGCTGTAGCCAAGTCGACGTGCCGGAACTTCTGATCCGTTTACGTTACGTGGTTAAGTTACGTGGACGCCTGTTTGACGCCAAGGGGAAAGGCGAGGCGGTAACGATCTCCTCTTGAGTTGATATGGGTGCTGTAGGTCTGTGACCCTAAATAGGTT
This sequence comes from Tholera decimalis, assembly GCA_943138885.2. Taxonomy (NCBI): domain Eukaryota; kingdom Metazoa; phylum Arthropoda; class Insecta; order Lepidoptera; family Noctuidae; genus Tholera; species Tholera decimalis. The sequence goes on from OW964568.2 coordinate 9,390,959, forward strand.
TGATCACCTCGGGCGTGCCCCAGAATGCAGGGTACTAGCTATCAAAACGCATTCTTTTTCGTATTGGAGGAGCTTGAATCTATAATATAATAACTGCCGCATGGGTCGATCTTTAAACTTAAGCAATGCATGCCGAAGTCGGTCGGGGGATGTGTGAGTATCATAACATATTAAGATACCCCCGTTCCTCTGTATTTGTACATTAGTGTCGATCTAAGTTATAAGTTGAGCTACACGATAACTGACAAATGCTTGCACTGTCTGTACAGGGCCGCTCAAATTTTTGAAGTTATTTCTTCAAAAGAGCACCACAGGCATGAACCTACAACCTCTTTTTATTGGACCAATGAGAATTGTATGAACTTAAAAAGAGACGACCTCTGAGACCTCTTGTTTCGGTGTTTCTTCTCAGAGTAGTCAGTTATGAAACACCGGCCTCAACTAACTAAACATAACACGCAAAAAACAGGATGTGTAAAAGTGTTATTCATAACCAATTTACAAAATAAATATTTCATTTCATTTTATTTCATCGTCACGAGTAGTCAGAAGTCAGAAGCCAGAAAATCGGTCATAATTTTTGCCAAAGTGTATTGTGCTACCCCGATACTGGGTTATGGGTTAAGGGTTGAGGTGGGCAATAACGGGGACGTCGCGGTGGGCATCGGTGAAACCGTCCTTCCGTAAGGACGGTTTCAGCTCTCTTGGAGCAGGCTGTGACTAGAGTATACCTTGGTCGGCAAATCCTAGATCCGCGATATGTTTACATTTTCAGGATTTAATAATTTTCTTTTAATTAAACGTACTTATGCCAAATTCGATCAACAGTCAGCCAAACACACACATTTTTAATTTATAATATTATTAAGTTAGTATGAATGTACTGAAAGTGCGACTATATTTTACTTACATTTAAATGTTCAATATTTTTCTTACCAAACCTTTTAAGACAAAGTTACAGTGTTTTTATTTCTCAAAATGTGTGAAAAATTTAGGTTGTGAAATGACAAATAGGTGTGCCGTTCAATTACTTACGAAAAGGTATTGTGAAAGAAAGGATGTTTTTCTACATAATATTAATACGCGGAGCAAACATTTTTAGGTCTACGAAAATTACGCAGACAAGGACTATGTATATATTACGCAATAAATCATCCCACACTAAAGTGTATAGCGTATAGCATATAAGTGTATAGTATATTATGTATGGCCATAAAGATATATAATAAGTTACCCATAGAAATTAAGTTAAATTCAATTAGTACTTTTAAAAGGAAGCTAAAAGACTTCCTTATAAAAAAGCATATTATTCGATAAAAGAATTCCTTGAAGAAAAATAATAATTAAAAAAGAATTATAACAATTGTGATATTAAATATTAAGTGACATAAATACTGTGATATAATAAAAAAAAATGATAATTAGTAATTAATATAATGTAACCTGTTAGAAAACTAAGATAGACTATAAGATAAACATAAATTGCAACGCCTTAACAGGCAACTAAGTTCTAAGAACTTTTCTATTGTTATCATCCTCAAAAATATATTGTACACTTAGTTCGCAATAAAGAATTTGAATTTGTAATTTGTAACAGTTAAAATTTAGATGAAGAAGACGTGCAGAAAGCAAATTGTAAATCATACTATGATTACTTACAATTAGCTTTCTGCAAAATAAATTAGCACCGCATTCGCACTGGATGTTACTGTGGTCTATAATCCTCCATTTCGCCAGTATCCTAGTAGTTTTATGTTGTTACATGACTAGTATTTGTAGCCAAGCAAAACAGACAAGTCATGTTTTTTTTTCGAGGTAATTGTCTGGCTTTTCCTGACTAAAAACCGGTACAATTCTTTCAATTGCCCATGAGTAATGGGGCCGCGGTATCTCGTAAGAACATCCCCATAGCCCCAGCGTCATGATACGATGTGAAGACGATTTTTAACAAAATCTATTTAGTATCATTAGAACTTAAAACGAGATATTTAGTTTTGTGTGTCGGGAACAGAATCGAGTGTTTAGTGATACATGTGTCAGTAGTAGCGGTGTCGCTAACAGAAAACGAACGAGAAAGAGGGTAGACCGATTTGTCTGCTCATAAACTTCCACCCGCAATTACTTCAGTTCATCCGTGATCATGGCGCTTGCAACAGTGCCGAAATATCGGAAACTCAAAACAAAAAATACACATACACAAATATCCCGTTTTAAGTTCTAATGATACTGTTAGTGACCATGTTAGCTTAAAAACTTATAAAATCGATTTAGTATTTTGAACTACTTTCTAAAACACTATGTCTCATTGCTGTGTCAGTTTACGACTCAAAGGCCCTTAGCACCATATCGTCACATGAGTCTGCCCGTGGGACCTTTCAAACTCTAACCACAACACGAAACTGTTTGCTTCAAAAGCCTTTCAAAAACTCAAACATCAGTATAAGTAGCTGCACACTACTGCCCCTCGTGTAACTGTGATCTTATTTGGCAGTGGCAAAGCGAGTCTTTTCCACCCCTGGGTATTAGTCCGTGATGCGATCAAACAGTATAAGGCTAAGGAGTACAGAGAGCGATAATATGGCCGACAGTATCTCCGATGATCTAAATTCTAAATGGATCCGTCTTATAGATATATTCTTACTAATAAATAAATGCGAAAATTTCTGAGGATAAATGTATGGATGTTTGTTACTCTTTCACGCAAAACTACTAAACGGATTTAAAGGAAATTTGGTAAGTAGATAGTTGGTCCATAAACCTACTGAATGTATTCTCAATTTGTGTCAGTGTATCTAACTATTGGTGAGCCAAATAAATAAAATAAAATAAAAATAAATATCCTGGAATAACACATAGGCTACTTTTTATCCCGGAATTCCCACGGGATGGTGATTGACGCGGGAAAACCCGCCCACGTGAAGTTGCGGGCAAAAGATAGTCATTATATTGTTTATGTATTTGATTGTACATATAATAATATGCACGGTATCGACTGCCACAAATAAGGCTAAAATTATTTAAGAAAAATGTATACTGCATGTCGGTTATTATTTACAATCATTTACCAAATAGTTTACAAGACTTACCACTGACAATGTTTAAAAACATACTCTTCAATCTGCTATTATTTAAAAGATATTATACCGTTAAGGACTATTTAGAAGACAAATCAATAGAATCTGTAATCGGCAAGTTATAGTAATTGACAACACTGATTGTGAACACATTTGCACGCCATATTATGGCAGGATATGCTGAAACTAATTTACTGTAACACCTTATGTACCATATTGTAGCACAGTCAAATTGTTGAGCTCCTTAAGTTCTAAGTTGAGCTACACGATAACTGACAAATGCTTGCACTGTCTGGACAGGTCCGCTCAAATTTGCGTGGTTATTTCCTCAAAAGAATACCACAGACATGAACCTACATGCTTCTCATATACAAATACAAATTGTCTGGACTTTAAAAGAGACTATGACCTCTGAGTTTGTTTCGGTGTTTCTTCTCAGAGTAGTCAGTTAGGAAATACCGGCCTCATCTAGCTAAACTTAACACGCAAAAAAACATGACGTGTAAAAGTGTTATTTATAACCAATTTACAAAAATAAATATTTCATTTCATTTCATTTCATTTCATTTCATAAATATTTTGATTGATTGATTGATTGATTGTATAATATTCATAAAAACTTGTATATTGGCCTTATAGCTTGGTTTAATTGGTCTTATAGAAATCTCTTAAATACAAACTTTGGATGAATAAAATGAAACCCTCATTCAGTCAGAGTAAAAACATTATAAATAATACTAATCTATATTATATAAAAGCAAAATACCACTCACTGATTAATCATGAAATCTCAGAAACTACAAGTACCTAGTAGGGCTTTAAAATTTTCCTTTCAATATGTAGATGCTCGCTAAGACGGGATTTTGCGAAATTCCCACGGGATCGGGATTTACACGGGAAAAACTTCCCACGCGAACGAAGTCGCGAGCAACTGCTAGTAATTAAATAAAACACAAATAAATATCGAATGAATAATTGAGAGAAGATAAAGGTAATGTTCTTCAAAGTATTTTAAGCCCCCCCACAGCTGGCACGCAGGGTTCCTCTCTAACCCCCACCTCTCACCTTTTAAAATGTAAAAAGTAATTATAGTGGCATAACTACAGTAGTTGGATATGTGATATAGGAAACTTTTTTGTAGATATTGATATGATCTATAGTTCTGTAAAACATTTTTTGTTCTATCATCAAAAGCTTCCGCAGCTCACGCGATGACAGATTTTTTATGACAATTTTTTTCACACCTTGGATTACATTAAATCGACCCAGTAGTGTTTGTGTGAAAACGTTACACATATACATAAATACATACATACAAAAACATAAATGTTTCCTCTTTATAATATTAGTTTAGATATTATATACTCGGCCACATATCTACATGAAGACTTGATAGATTTGACATCCATATTTCTGGTCTACTCAGTATTTCACTAATAAATTGTTCAGTATCCATTATTGTTATAAGCTCAATGCGCGTTTAAAACAAAATTATTTGTTTCGGTCGCGCGAGGCCTGAATGCGTCCACCGCTGACGCCGCGCGCGCCGCTCTGAGCTGTGGCCACCTCGATACTCGCTAGTACATTTGTTTCATTCGCACACCGCGCAGCCCGTCGCCGGCGCGATTCGCTCGACTCGCCGCCACGCAAGACGCGCCGCCAGACGCGCCGCAAGACGCGTCGCCGGTAGCTGTGGCATACTTCATAGGTTGCCTTCCATTTGTTTTCGCCGCTCACCGCTAGACGCGCCGCAAGACGCGCCGCAATTCGTGCCGCGGTTAGCTGTGGCCAGGGGGTAGAGTCGGTCGTTATCCACCATACGAGTCCAGTGCGATGTGGTGACCGGGTGGATGCCACATGTCTTTGGACTTTTGACCCTAGAACATGCCAATTTCCTCACAATGTTTTCATTACCGTTTTGAGAGCAGTGGTGACTAGTCCTGACAAACTTTTTCTTCTTCGTAAACGATTTATACCTGATAATAGACGCAAACTTGTAAGGCCCTCAATTACATTTTGTTCGCCACCTTTTATCCTACCTACTATGCGATTCAAATAAGTATAAGAACGTAAAAGACGTCTATCTGTTAAAATATGTCACTTGAAAAGTACGGTTTGCAAGGAAAGCTTATTAGCAAATTAGTAATGTTTTATTACTTTGTTCAACCGAGTCTCACATGACACTTAAATATAATATTTAAAGTAATAATTAGTATTTATTAAATCATACCTTTCTGTCTTTAATTTTAATTGTTGGTACCAATTCGCCTGAAAGTTAAGAGGACGTATGGCACAAGGGCTCAGAAACCACGGCATAATTATTTAAGCAGATATTTTTTTTTGCTCAATATTTGTTCATTTTAATTTTAATAACTTCTTGTTCTGCTTACTCTAACTAACTGGTTCGTTCTGACAGCTATGACGACACAATATAGCGCTTAGTTGATCATATTCTTAGTTGCGACGCGAACACTATGTCATAGTGTTCGCATCGCATCGCTCTCAGTGTACTAGATACCTTATCTACCAGCCCGCAGTTTCCTGTTTATTAGTCAAACAGCAACGTTTTAGGGATGTTTCTGTCTGTTCGGGAAATATTGACATCTGCCATTGAGACCTACGACTCAACAGCACACAATATCATTTTGGGACTAGGGATTAAGGCTTGGCATGTTTGCAATACTACGAATTTAATGCTATAAATATGATTTTCCTTTGCAAGTTTGATAATACTGATGTTGACTGGTAGAGAATGTATAAGGCATTAAGTCCGTCATGGTACCTTTTTGTGTTGCATAATGTTTTAATAAATAAGTTTTGACAACGCTGATGTTGGATAAATAGAATATTGTGAAAAACTCAGACTTGCATTTAAAAATATTTGCCCGAAATTATAAAGATGTAGTTAATCTCTTTAACAAAATCTAATTGAAATCGGTTTAGCAATTTAAGCGTAGAATCTTATTTAGCAAATTACCTTTTGCATTTATACCCACATATTAATTATTACTCGCTTTTGTCAGTGGCTTCGCCCGCGTAAATATCGATAATGACCCCCAATAACTGAGCCTGAATAAAAAAATGGAAAGGATTTCATATCTCTTGACGTGACTAAGTTTTTTTTGTAATTGACAGGGTTTCACATTCATAATTAGAGGATTAGAATAGAAGGATTTCACATTGTTTGTAACCCAGTTTATAATAGAAGTCATGAATTGCCAACATGCGGTAAACAAGACCATTAATAGATCATTATTAGAGATCCACAGTAGAAGGTAATAATGACTTGCGTCAAATTTTCTGACTACTCTTGACGACGGGGAAAAATTTACTACTGAAAGTCAGGACGGCTTAACGTTATATGTGAAGCACAGAAGAAGCCACGAGATCCTCTATCATCAGACACTTTTCAAATGTATCCGCAAAATACAAAAAAAAGTGACCAAGTGCGAGTCGGAATTTCCCATGAGGGGTTCAGTAGTAGAAAGCATAAGTTAGCGACAAGTAACTTTGTTATTCATAGTGTTTGTATAAATGCCCAAGTTATATGTATTTGCAGTTTTTGAAAATGTGCTATATCACAGAAATCGCTGACTGTATCTCGTTTAAACTAGTGGGACATACTTTTTTAGATTTTTATCTCTCTTATTTTAAAAGTCAGAAGGGGCGGGGACCCACATTTTACTTAATAAGGTTACACGTTTGATAAAACGGTTTCAATTTTGGTTTAGATTACAGAAAGTACCACTCTTGTAATTACTCATATAAGACTAAACTATGACAAGAAATTGAATACTTTGTGCAAACAGTACGGTTTGCAAAAGGACGTCTAAAGAATAATAAAAGATTTTCATATTATTTCCTTCGTCTTGAATATTTTAGAGACACATTTCCAACGCTACATCCTCCATTTACATGGAAGGAAGTAGTACAGAGGAAGGAAGTATCAAAATGACGTCACGTAAGTATATAACGATGCTACCATCTTGCATGTATCCTAAGAAACTCGTAGGAAATCTCTAAAAATCACGTACGAAGTACTGAGCTGTAAAATAGTTGGTTTATTTGGCTTCCGAACCGCAATTTTCGAAGCGGTGCCGTTTGTGTAATCTCTCTTTCTTAGTGAGTCGATGCTCAGACAGCCTTGGATAAATATGCAGCTACGAGTACCTGCACAGCTTTTTCATTGGTCTCGTTCAGATCCTGCAAAATGCAGGTAGCCGTGCACGATGGACATAACAATAGGTGGGCCCTATCGTGTACAGGGATTCCATACTAGCATTGTGTCTGTTGGGTCAAGGTAACCCCATTTGGCTAGATTATACTTACAACGACCAACCTGGGCCCTCAATCGGTTAAGTGACAGTGTGATAGGTGTTACAATCACTTTTTTTTATTATCATAAAAATACTTATTAAACTGTTGACTACATTGAGTGAATGTAGTGGCTTACAAGTTTTTTTCTTCTCTCACTCTATTCAACTCATCACTCTCTAAATGCAATCATTGTATGTGTTCTTAGCTTAAATTTAATGTATTACAAACTACTTAATGTAGATACAGCTAAGAAGTGGAAGTCCTGAAATTCCTGATAGCTATAGGGTGGTTAAATTTTAAGGGCCGATGTTGATTTTGAATAAAACACAAATTATTTAGGAAATTATTGTCATTTCTTTTTATTATGATAATATGGTATTGTTTAATTATGTATGGAATAAAATATCGGCCAAATGGCACACCTCCATCCGATGGTTAAAATTTTCGATGACGCTGAGGCATAATTGAGGTTCTATGCCGTTAATGTGCCGAATTATCTCATCCTTTAGCTCTTGAATTGTTGCTGGCTTATCGACGTACACCTTTTCTTTCAAATAACCCCAAAGAAAGAAGTCCAACGGTGTCAAATACCATGATCTTGGCGGCCATTGAATTTGTCGCGCAAAAGAGCCATTGTTTCGTTAGCTGTATGGCAAATGGCACCGTCCTGTTAAAACCACATATCGTCCACATCCATATCTTCCAATTTGGGCCATAAAAAGTTCATTATCATCTCACGATAGCGAACGCCATTCACAGTAACTGCAGTACAGTAACTACAGTAAGTGCATTTTGATTTGAACGCCCATTTTCATAATAAGCCTGAATAACTTTAAAGCGTTGCTCGGTTGTGTATCTTTCCATGGTTCAAATTGAGTTAGTCTGAAATTGAGAAATGTCAAATAAAATGCAGAAAATAACTTGACATTTAGGTGTGGTTCACATTCAACATTGGCCCTTAAAATTTAACCACCCGTTATAACCTGGGGGTCTTTAAGTCAAGTTCAGTAGTGTAGTGAGGGGTTTACAATCAGGTGAGATGGTGGTTAAACGCGGGCCTATCATCAGTAAATAATTTAAAAACATAAATAGAACATTATCATTACATTGCAACCTAGAATTACTATAAGGAATATTATATTCTATTAGCAAAAACTTACGTAAGTCCAAATAATGAGGTTGACTATTTAACAATGCAATCTCTAAACAGAACCAGCCTATAACGTTCTCACTTCTGTGATGCAGGTCTCCATGTGAGAGGGAATAAGCAGTAATCCACCACGCTGGCATAGTGGAAATTGGTGGATAATGTGGATATCGTATATCTTAGGATTTTTCGGTCATAGGTCATGCTGGTTTTTTTGCGTTATATCAAGGTCCTGCCCGGTGTTTGAACCCACGACCTACAACTTATAATCGTGCCTGAAACCACTGGCACCACCACTGCTCAGGTATTAAACAAGTTAAATAAATAATTTAAACATTGAATTCATAGTCTGATTGAGGCAGCGTCAGTAAGTAACAGAAGTACTTGTGTTGGTGCTGCCTCGCTTCTTAACTTACAAATGCTAAGAAATGGTTTCAAAAAATTCATTGTTCTTTTACAGCGGTGCAGTTTGTTTTAAACAGTCTGTATTAAATTTTTGCAATTGTTTTATATCACTCTAAACGGACCACAGACTTCCGAAACGTCCTGTTCAACTCACAAATACGAAAAAAAAACTTCATATTAAAAATATAAATTTGAAATTTATTATGAATCTGTAGCTCGTATAAAACATTGGCCTAAGCTCCACTTAAACAATAAAGTAGAAACTTAATGTAGTATAAGCAAAATGTACAAGAAACAAGGGCCCACTTAGCATATTCAGCGACTTGGTCGTTACAACAAGTTTGCGGACCGTTTCTTAAAGCTGGCGTGTTCAATTGAATCTCCTGAAGGCACTCGCCCATTGCCGCGTCCCAAGTTTCATGATAAAAAATTCAGAGCACAGACAACGGTCTCTAGATGAGACACTCGGAGCTTACACCATTTTCTTTTCATTTAAGTTCTAACCAATTTAATTTTTTTTTTATGGGGCCACTCGTAGTTCAGCACACTAAGGCTGGTTACTACTTAACTGGACAATCCTGTGGTGACCTCTAAATTTAAAGGCCCCCAGCTTACATACTAATTATTTACATTTAAACGACCGCACGCTAAGGGCACTCCCTGTGGAGTACGGGCCTCGGCATAGCGGGGTCGGTGGTGGAGGGCAGCAAAGTGTCAAGCTGGGTCATATTATTATTAAAGTTGTTATTTATTGCTACTATACTGAGCCAGTATCGCGGGCTGGCTCGTTTGGTAAAGGTCGGGGAGGATTAAATTTACAAGTACGCGGTCGTTGCGATGGGCCTCGTCGGCGAGGCCGGAATACGGAACACGCTTTGTTTAAAAAAAAATATCTGTTACATACGAACGGATAGATAGAGAGACAAACAGACGGATAGATAGACATGACGGATCTGTAGGGTTCCGTTTTTTGCCATTCTGGTACGGAACCCTGAAAACGGTTTTAGAAACCTCAATGTCATTTTAAAATACCTATAAGACATTCCCCACAAATATAGAGAATTGACGAAAAAAAAATGTTCTACTTCATTGTTTGGAGAGCCCCCCTTAATATTTTATTTTTGTATTAAAGATCGTAAAAACGGTTCACAGAATACATCTAACCTACCAAGTTCAACATGTATTCCTAATAGTTTTGGAATTAAATGGCTGTGACATGCGGACAGACAGCCAGACATGACGAATCTATGTTTAAGGGTTCAGTTTCTTGCCATTCGGCTACGGAACCCTAAAAATGAGGATGATCGGTTGATATTTTTAACTTTGTTTGTACCAGAGCAGTGGTCACAGGTAGGCACATGACTTTGTGTAATTGCCATCCTTGTCTCGAAGCAGTGAAGGAAAACATCGTAAAAAGATCGCTTCCCGAAAATCCGAAAACAGGCGATATCTACTCACTACTCTCTCTCATAGAAAGAAGGTCTGTTTTCCAGGCCCAGCAGTGTGGACGAAATAGGCTGATAATGGCTATGTTTGTTAACTCAGAACTCTGTCGTTCATAAATCCATTTCAATAGTCGGTGACAAATAACGATGAAACAATTTTTAAGATATTGCATAGCTTTTATCGCGGACTTTGAGCGCGGCCACCGAATCAAGAAATGCCGTAACAAAAATAAACCTAACACCCCCCACTCCGACCGGCACAGCGGTGTGGCGTTGAAAGCCGTGCATCGTCTAACGTCGTTTCAGTTCGGCAGAGTTCGGCACGGTGTTTGTGTGCGTACGACTAGACGTATGCGTGAAGACTAGCTCAAAGAGTACAATATATATTGGACTAGCTGCTGACTGCTCATAACTGAGCCCACGAGTGAGTTTGAGCCCGCTACTATAGTGTATTCACGGAGACGAGTTAGTATAGCGCCTTCTCTATCGCACATTATCATACAAATGACAAAGACAAAAAACTTTTTTAGGGTCAGTGGGAGTTAACAATACCTTAGAAATGTAAATGTGCGTTCACACTGCGCTTCTTAAAAGTTCGCTTCTTTTATTCCTGCGGCTTCGTCTGTCGTATAAATTGAGAGACATTTATTTGATAAAAAAAATTATGGGTACCTACTTTTTTATACATCTGATGGATATGAAGGAAAGAAATAAAATCGAGAGTTAATGATAGAACTTTCTTTATTATATTATAATATCTGCCTATACAAGTTTATAACATATCATCATCATCATCATCATCACTCTCCGTACTATCACTACTGTCGTCGTTTCCTACATTTATATGAATCTTTCAGTTATTGCTTCCACATTTCTGTCCGCAGCACGTCTGCACAGTATGGGAAGTATGAGCAGACTAAAAAGTACTCGTACTGTGTACACCGCCTTAGCGTTTATCACTGACCAATTGCAGTTAAAAAATTGTGTGAGTGAGATAGCGCTCTACTAACTCGTCTCCGTGAATATACTATAGTTGAACCTTGACGTGTATGTAAATGATACGACTGTACTTGTTTTTTTATCGGTCACCACCACTCAAAAAGTGTAACTTGAATTAATATCAAAGAAAATAATACTGCATAAATAAAATAAATAAATAATAATAATTGCATAAGTTGATAAAAAATGTTATGCAATAGCTTTACCGCGGCAGTCCCCGAGTGCCACACTCATTTTTTAACCTAGTGTTTTATTACGTAGTTCTTTGTGTAGGTATGTTTTGTTATACCTATTTCCCAATAACGTTGGAGTCCGCTTCTAGTTTAACTGAATGCAGCTGCGTAGTAGTATTTGTTCTCCTCAACCCTCCCCAAGTATTAGGCTAACACTATACACCTTGGCAAGACAGCAGATTTTCTGGCTTCTGATCCGTAACGACTGTAGAAGATATACAGACGCCAGCACGTGAAACTACCCGAAACTGTCAAATTTTCCCAATCAACCTTGAACCTAATTTCTTTAGCAATAGAGTTGAAAATCTATTAAAGAAATTTGACAGATTGTTGTAGCTTGATTGGCGTCTGTTCATACAAATGCCAGCCGAGATCAACGGTTTCATGTGCGTTCCAAAGCACGAGGGAATCTCGCTATGTTAAATTGGTTACCTATCAACGGAGCAACTTCGGCAAACATTGCTTATCGTTGAAGATTGAACCGTGTTGCTGCTATTTAAATAATAAGCAATAAGCAGAGCTCCTACTCACATAAATATCTAATCACTATAATTATTTCATTTTTTTTGCTTCACAGGCTTCGTAAATAAGACGCTATTTTTAGGGTTCCGTAGCTGAAAGGCAAAATCGGAACTCTTATAGTTTCGCCATGTCTGTCTGTCTGTCCGTCCGTCCGTCTGTCACAGCCATTTTATTCCGAAACTATTAGAACTGTTCTATACATGTAAAACTTGATAGGTAGGTGTATTCTGTGAACCGCTTTCTGATTTTAAGAAAAAAAAAAAATTAAATTAAGGGGGGCTCCCCGTACATGGAACTGAAACTGTAATTCTTTTTTTCTGAAACCTATACGTATGTGGTATCTATAGAAAGGTTTTTAAAAATGATATGGAGATTTCTAAAACCATTTTTCATAGAGTCAATCGTTTAAAAGATACACGCTTCCAAAGTAATAAAATGTGTGTGTCCCCTCTCTAACTTCTATAATAATGGAGAGAAAAATCTAACAAAAATGTATGCTGTAGATCTTAATGTAAACTTTCAATGAAAATTGGTTTGAACAAGATCCGATCAGCAGCTTTTGAGATATAGCATATGTTCTAAAACCACAAATATAACTTTGTAATTCATACAAACACTATGAAAAACAAAGTTATTTGGCGTAGTTACTATGGAGACCTTCATGGGCGAGTCTGACTCGCACTTGGCCAATTTTTATTTTACATTTTTCATTACGACGCATAACTTCTTTTTATATGTATATGAATTATTGCGTCATAAAAAATAAAAACTAATAAAATTATATCGAGCCGTGCGGTTAATATCTAGCCACGAGCTCATGAAATGGGTTAATGGTTTACCTCATCCAGTCAACGACGTTCTTTGATCCAAACAAAATTCTTGCTTGACTGGATTTGAAAATTGTAACCAGGTGGACAGTACGACACCCGGTCGAGATTACCTCAGAAATACCAAGAACTCATTACCATATATTAAAATTAATTGTTAAAACTAAAAGAGAATTAGATTTCCAACAGATTTAAAGGAAAGGAATAGCAATGAGGGGTAGAGTAGTGAGACCGTAAATAAATCGGGAAATTGTGGACGAATAATGTTTGGCTATTTTGAAGACTATTACTTGGTTTCTGATTTGTGAACGAAAACAAGTTCTAGTAGGTTTTTTTTCTTGTTACTAACGTATGGTTGACACTGATACCACACATGGTTGACTAATAGAGAATGCCTAATGCATTTTATATTTTGCCGCCTTTGTATATTTTGTGTGCAAAAAGTTTTAATAAATAAATTACTGGTTACCAACATAAAAACCTGTTGATAAATAGACTGAAGGACGGACAGATATACAGCAGAAGCCTATTAATAAGGTTCAGTATATTTTTTTATCAAAATTAGTATGAGAGTAACTACTTTAAAAAAAAAAAAGCCTGACTTACCTGTAGAACATTATATGGCTAAAATCTGTTTTAAAACATGACTACCCGGTATAGATTTTCCTAAAAAGAATTACCCCAAAAAGTCAAGAACCTTGGTTACCGCATTGGTCCATCTGTTTTAGCATTTATAAAATTAATTAGATTCATCTGATTATGAAGTCAGCATGCTCTTCAATTAAAATACATACATATTCTTGTTATATATCCTGTTACCTAAAACAAAACTTTAAAGGATGTCTATCGCGTCACGTCCAACAAAACACGACATGGACTTGTTCGATCGTAGCGCCTACTCATTGATAGTGAGCAAATCAACTCTGCATGTAATAAGTTTTTCAACCGACGACCAAAAGAGGAGGTTATCAATTCGACGCGTATATTTTTTTTTTTTTTTTTTTTTTTTTATGTATGATCATCGAGTACTCGAAGACGGCTAAACCGATTTGGAAAATTCTTTTTTTGTTCGAATGGGTATACTTCGAAATTGGTACCATTATCACCAAAGTCAGGATCTGATGATGGGATCTTGGAGAAATCGAGGGAACTCTTCAAATATTATAGGCACACCTATGGCGTTTTGGGTATTTCTTATAGTAACTTGTGCAGTTGCTCTCAAAAAGTACCATTTGGGGAAGTGGAACTGATGATGAAGACCACAGATGGCCGCCGAAACTACTCAATAATAAGTATTGAGTGGATTGCGATTCGATTACTTGAATATGGATGTTAAGCACTTTATGCTCGTCACAATGCATATGGTGATGTAGAGCTGATGGTGAAGTACCAGGAGAACTCCTCAACAATTAACGGCCCAGCATTGGGAAAAGCAATATTTTTAAAGGTTATAAGTAGTTGACATTTAGGCTCTTGTAACTAGGTAAATTAAAAATCATCCAACTAAAAAGAGTGAAATAAAAACTTTTTTACCAAAAAATTAAACCGACTCCCAAAAAACACTGCAAAGTGAAAAATAACTTTAATTTCGGAAGTCGGTGCCAAAAACGAAAATACAAAACTAAAGACACCGACTACCGAAATTAAAGTTATTTTTCACTTTGCAGTGTTTTTTGGGAGTCGGTTTAATTTTTTGGTAAAAAAGTTTTTATAATTTATTATATGATATTAACTATGTTCGTGTCCATGTCCGTCCGTGTGTAGCCGTGTACGTACGTACGAACCAATTTATTGCGTTGCATGATACGCAACAACATGGTTCGCGCGTGCGTACCACTTACGAATATCAAACACTCTGTTCGTCGAACATATTTGCGGCGATCCTATTACTATGTTCTATATGGACGGTGTTCAAAGAGCTTTAATAAATGTTAAGAAACAAAACTATTCACCTAAAACTTGGCGGGGTACAGGCGGGGCGGTAGAGGTACCCCTCACTGAACTGTTCTTTATTGTGCGCGAACTCGATTCGAACTATGTTCGCGTTCATGTTCGAATATGCCGTCCATACGTACGAACCAAATGTTCAAGTACGATGTTTGTGTTCGCTATGTTCGTGTTCGTACGTGCGTACACGGCTTGTTGATGTTCCGCGCGCGCCTCAAAGAGCAGTCGGCCCATTGCCTTACGGAGTCATGGGAATGTTCGAACAAGATACTGCGGCCCCGTAACTCGGGCAAATTGAAGGAGCACAGTGGGTTTTTAGTCAGTAGAAGTCTGACACTCCCTTCCGCCACACCCACAGTGGGAGGAGTCATTTGAAGAATGTCCCAACCAAAAAAAGAGAATGGTATCTATTTATTTATTTATGTATATATTTATTTAGGTTAACCTACAATTGTTTACACTGTTCAATGGTATGAAATAGTCATTTTACATTTATAAGTGCAACAATTACTTACAGGCTAACACCACATGCACTACTTAAGGTTAGGAATCAATAGAAAATATTATCATAATTATACAATTTTAAACATAAATGATGCAGATCAAATAACAATTATTATAATAAGAAGTATAAACAAAGTAATTGCACTAAAAAACAGACGAAACACAGTCAGTTATTTAGATTAGAAGATAAATTATAAATTAAAAAAAAAAATAACATTAAGTACTATTTAAAACAACATTAATCAATAAATTAATCGAAATAAAATACAAATCGCATATTTAAATTTAATTACATTACAACTCATACATTGTCACATTTATTGAACCCAACGATTATTGCCAAGAGAAAAGTGCTCGATAATCATTTTACAAAATTTCCCTATACTGTCATGGTGAACATCAATTAAGTCACTGCAGCTGTTTAGGACTTTACAGATTCGGGGTATTGGTGAGTTTGCACCTAGGACAGTTCGGCGTAAGGGTGGGCATAACAGTGTGATTGGATTGCGAGGATATCGGGCTGGGGCGCGGAACTTTAGGAGACACAGTAGGTTAGGGCAGTTAATTTTATTTCTGAGTAGTTTATACACAAATAAGGCATCCGTGACATCTCTTCGGACTGATAAGGGGTGCATCCTGAAATATTGCAAACGACTATTGTAGGAGGCCAGTTGTTTAGCTTTTCCTATAGAAAACGCAAGGTGCCACAGAAAACGTTTTTGGACTCTTTCTAAGTGAAGCTTATGTGTGGCGTAGTGTGGTCTCCATACAACACTGCAGTACTCCAGGACACTTCGCACAAGGCTATTGTACAGTATTTTTTTAGTGCTAGCCAGTTTGAAACCCTTAGTGTTTCTTATTACAAATCCTAACATTTTGGATGCCCTTTTAGTTATGTTTTCGATGTGAGGAACAAAAGTAACCTTTTTATCGAATAACACTCCTAGGTCCTTTATTGTTTCCACTTCTTGGATCTTTTGCTTCTCTATGTAATATTCAGAGCGCATAGAGTGAGACTTCCGGGAAAAGGAGAGATGGAAACACTTTTTAGTATTTAATTCCATTTTGTTCGTTTCACACCATTTTATAACCCTATTCAGATCATCCTGCAATAGGTCAATATCACTTGCAGATTCGATTTTCCTAGCAAACTTTAAATCATCAGCGTATAAAAAGCACTCCGAAAATGAAAAGCAGTGGGGGAGGTCATTTATAAATATTATAAATAGAATAGGAGCCAAATGCGAACCCTGAGGGGCACCCGAAGTCATGCAATAGTTATTGGCCGATCGAAAACCGTTCACAACTACATAGAATTCACGCTTAGTAATATAAGATTTCAGCCATTTCAGCAAGGGTCCAGTGATACCATACGTTGATAGTTTATGTATAAGTATGGAATGAGAAATTTTATCAAACGCCTTGCTGAAATCTGTGTACAACACATCAAATTGTTCGTTAGAGTCAATAGTTTCTATCAGAGCTTCCGAGAAACAGAGCAAATTTGTGGCTGTGGATCTTGACGGAACAAAACCGTGTTGATGATCACTTAGGTATAGGCCAAAATGTCGTTGGATGTGTGGACATATCATGGATTCAAATATCTTGGCAAAGGTGGAGAGAATCGCAATGGGCCGGTAGTTGGAAATATTATCTTTATTCTCCGACTTGTACACGGGAACAACTTTGGCTTTTTTCCACTCGTGAGGGAAAGTTCCTGTAACTAACGACTTGTTAAATATTTTTAATAGTGGCGAAACCAGTGCAGGTGCACAGGCTGAAATAAATACGGGTGGGATTCCATCAGGACCAGCTCCCTTATTGACATTTATAGATTGCAGCTTTTTTAAAAGGGAGTCACTATCAAACTCTGGAATTGTTAGGGATATACTATTAGTTTCTAGTGAGCTAAGAAAACTTGAGTCATTCTCAAACTCGGTGTCATGTTCAGGAGTGTACACAGATGAAAAATAATCACCAAAAAGATCACATATGGTAGGACCATCAGATGTAATAGTCTGTCCGTCTGTCATTGTCAATGGATAGATACTGGATCCCCCTCGCTTAGACTTTACGTGCGACCAGAATAGCTTAGGGTTTTTCTTAATTTCTGATTCAAGGTTTTTTATGTAGTTACTGTACAGATTCTTAGATAAATTTAGACACCGTTTTGTAACTAATTTTAACTCTATTTTATCTAGCGGGTTCTTATATTTTTTGAATCGTAATCTTAACTTATTTTTTTCTTTTAGCATTTGTATAATTGCTTTATTAAACCACAGAGGATAACGGCTGGTTAATGATTTACTGTTAGGGACAAGTTTAGAAATCGCTGAGTCTAATACCTCGTAGAATGCTTTTAACATGCTGTCTACATCATTATTCCCAAGAATTTTATGCCAGTCATGGTCGTTTAAATATGTTTTAATGTTTTCATAATTTGCTTTATGAAAGTTTTTTCTTACGTTTTGTTTATTGTACGGGAGATTCGATTCTTTCAATAATGACAGAGTTAAGTCAAGCGGAGGATGCAATTTATCAACACCTATTAAAGAAGAACTGGATTCATTTACTTCACATGAAGGTATTGTAGATAAAACCAGATCCAAGATACGCGCAGAACAGTTTTTCACGACATTGTGCTGAATAAGTTTATTTACATTCATAAATTCCACTAACCTTAAACATGTGTTGGGGAGAGAGTTGTTAACGGCCCCTGGGGTCCAGTTTATTTTGCCCAAGTTGAAATCACCAATTATACAAACAGGTATGTTTGTTGTCTCAAAAACGTTATTACAGTGTTCAATAACATGGTCGATTGCTTGAAGACATACCGGGGGAGGAAGATAGAGTGCACAAAGAGCCAACTGTCGTGACGCATGTGTATTTGAAACATCTAGAGTGACCCACAGATCTTCACATTTACTTTGCCATTTATCAATACGTCTAGAATTGATTTTTGTTGAGACGGCAATAAGAACTCCTCCACCGTCCTTATTAGATTGGAAACCTGTTGTCTCCCTATCTCTTCTGTACACCACATACCTATCATCAAACAGTTCACTGCTAAGCACACTGCTGTTGAGCCATGTTTCGGTCAATATTACTATATCATAATTCATACAACAAAGGTTACAGTAAAAAGTGTCAGTTTTAGTTCTTAATCCTCTGCAATTTTGGTAATAGACCTTTAAATTATTGAATTTTAAAAGAAAAGACTAGCCACTTTAACATGCGTTAAAAATAAAAATAAAGTTAAATGATTTTACTAAGACTGTTTATGTTCTTAATTAGTATGTATTCTGCGCCGTCATTTTTCCTCGCAAATATTTTGCCGTTTCTGACCCAAACGTACTTATAATTCATTTCCTTGGCCTTAATCCTAGTCGCTGCATGAAGAGATTTGTTGGTCGGAGAGAGATGTTCAGCAATGTAGACAGGCGACTTGTGACCAGCAAATCCTAGATGACCACAGTTGAGTTTTTCGTGCGGGTTGTTTTGGTTATATTTAATAACAGAAGCTAACAGTTGATCGCGTAACCTGGGTGATGCCAACTGAACAACTATGGATCGAGGACGGGCACTGGATGGATTACCTTTGGCGATTCGCGAACAATTCAATATGTCTTTCTCTTGAATTTTACAGTTTACCACTTGTCCGAGTTGTGTGATAATAGTAAAGACATTTTCGTTTTTTGCTTCAGGCATACATTGTACCTCTAAATTATTGGCTCGGGATTGCTGCTCCAATTTATTGATTCGTACGTGAAAATTCCCTATTTCCGTCTTCAGTTCCGTATTTTCTAGTTCAAGCTTTTTTATAATTTCGTTAGATGCCTGCTGATTTCTCTCAAAATCTTCAAATTTTTCATTAATGAAAAGCATAGATTTAATAATCTCATTAGTATCATTTACTATGTACCTACAAATTTGCATCTTGTTCTGCAACTGCTCTAAATATTATTATGATCGTTTTAATTAACATTGTAAATGTTCAGATAAGATTTAAAGTTTTGACAATGATTTCCTATGTAATTTATTGTTCATTATTAACACTTTAAACACTTAAATAAAAACCCTAAACTACATTTGTACATCTCAAAATAAACTAAAATATGGCATCCAGAAATTCGTGTGCATCGCTGTCCACTGGTAATGTGCCCAAAAGATTGGCGGCATCGCCACGTTGTATGGCAATGCTTAATCTCTCTCTCTCTTAACATTGTAATATTTATATATAATATAATAATAGTTTGAGTATGTAAATGTGAGTGTATAAACTATATGAGTCATATTTACTCGAAATAAATGAAATTTATTTCTACTGCATAATATAATAATATTTAGGTAATTACTTAATTTTGAGAAGAACTCAAGAACCCAGAATGTTTGTCACAGTCACTGATTTGAAAACCACTTTCTGGTCACAGTAGAACCGAAAGCAAAATGAAAAGGATAAGATGACTTCCCTTACCAATAATTTCTCTCAAAAGACTACAAGCAAAGAATCATTGTAGGCCATTCGTTACAGCAGCAACCGAACATTGAGCTAACTGGCGGTTCACCTTACCTAAAAAGTCGAAAAGTTTAAACGAGCATGTCGAACTACTAAATAGCATTCGGTTTCGATGGCGGCGCCATTTTTTATTGGCGCCAGATATACCTGCGCCATATAAATATATGTGAATCCCTATTGGACACAATGGACTGATGGGAACATTCGGTCACTGTCTTAAAAACGTTTTATTTTAATTCGATTTTTTGTCTGAATTCGTACCAGCTTTTTCTAAATACGATTTTTATTTGTGTGCAATTTTCATTAATAGTATAAAATACAGTGTGTATTTCTGTGTAATATTATAAAGCGGAAAAGTTTGTTTATTTGTTTGAACGCGTTAATCTTCGAAATTACTGGGTGGATTTAGTATAGAAGTAGCTTGAAGCTTGGGAAACGTTATAGGCTACTTCTTACCCGACTGCAAAAAAGAGAGTTATGTTTTCAACGTGATAAAGTCCACGTGCGTGAAGTCCTGCACGACTGATACTTCGAAGACTGGGCGACCACTTGTATATAAATATATACAAGTGATCACCCAGTCTTCGAAGTTCGAATATTATTTAAATTATTTCGAATGTATTACTTACTATACAACGTGTAACGGAAACCCCATATCTATCCAAAAGGACTAAAGACAACATCTGGTATGGAGTCTCTATGCAAAGTTTCAGTTCAAATTAAGTGACTCACAGAATTGACCCCAAATTATTGGTTTCATATGTTTCTTGAATACCAGTAATAACAAACGTGTCACAGCACTATGAGGGTCATCACTTTCTACGTCACTTGCCAATAAAACGATAATTCTCTTCGTTCTTCTTAATTTGAAAAATTCGGCCTCTGGTATCAATGTATTGAAATTTCTAATATGCTCCACACATGTAGACATATGATTAGAAAACCCTTGCCATATCGTTTGTTATCATCCAAAGAAGCCGTGCACTCGGTATATATATACCCTTTAAATTACACGTTGTATAAAAAACTAGCTGACCGCAACAAATATTAATATAAAAAATACTAGTAAAAATGAAAAATAGACTACGATCGGTCCTCAGATCTACTAACCAAACGAAATACCAACTGGACGCGCTTGAGTCCATCGAGAAGCGGGCCAAGACACTCATTGGCAACGATGCAGTGGTCGAGTCAAAGCTCCAGAGCCTTGAACACCGACGACGAATTGCAAGTCTATCGGTTTTCTATCGGTTACATTTCGGGGAGTGTGCGATGGAATTACACAATCTAATTCCGCCAAGCCCGTTCCATTATCGGACTACGAGACAAACGGCGAAGCGCCATCGTTACATGGTGGACATCCCACCCATACGCACAAAACGTTTTAGGCATACCATCATTGTGCGTACGGCTAAGGAGTGGAATTCCCTGCCGGAGTCTGTGTTTCCCGACAGCTACAACCTAGGAGTCTTTAAGTCCAGAGTGAATAGGTTACTTGTAGGTAAGCGTGCTCCATCTTCGATCACATCATCACTTACCATCAGGTGAGATAGTGTTCAAACGCGAACCAATTTTCAATAAAAAAACAAAACACAAAATTTTCATAAAATAGAGTCAAGCCGTTTCGGTAGAGTTCAGTAACAAACACTGTGACAAGATTATTACGTATTATATTTTTCCACGCCTTCTCTATACAAACTTTACATGTACCATACATCTCTTACTTCACCTTCTGCGTAATGTTCGTAAAAGGAGTATAAAGTTATTGTTTCACGTATTAATATATTATAAGATATAATATAATAGCTATGTGGATCAATCCTCCAAGTTAAATAACGCTTGCCGATTTCCATGGTTTGGTTACCATCATTATTAACCTAAACTTCTTTGAACCTAGAGACCTGAGTCCCATACTAAATTTGTACTTGTAAAGGGTAGAAGAAGCTTGAAAGTCTATAAATAATATACTTTCCATGAAATTAGTTTTTTCTTTTATTTGTTACCACGCTATCTCTCCACCATCCGTAGTTGACTGGAAGAGAATGCCTTTTTTTTCTCTGGGTGGGAAAATCATCGAATGACTTCTCCCGCTCTGGGTCAAGCTTAAGGGTGTGTCAGACTTCTACTGACTAAAAACCCACCCTGTTCCTTCAGCTGCCCTTAAGTTCCGGGGCCGCGGTATCTCGTTAGTCCGTATTTGCACATATGTTCATAAAGAGCACATAATAAATAATATAATAAAAGCTTCGACGACTATCTGTCGAAGCTGGTGTTGCATGGCTGGCTAAAGGGCCTAATATAGAAAGCACACTCCTCGATATAGCTCTTATTGTGAGAAGGTTCCTTTCTCTGGGGACCTAACCACCGGTGGCTTGGACCTTGCTGCCGATACACGTAGACTGCCATTTTTTATCTTTTTAAATGATTTTTATGACATTTTTTTGAATAAAAATATAGTAATATGTACATTTTGAGTCCTTTATACAGACAATCTATACTTATAATAAATCTGTACAGAGGTCAATTCTGTACATGAAATATATTTCCAAAATAACTATCAGGGGGTGATTAGGGATCGATACTGATGCCAAAAATGCAATCAGTAAAATTTTTGTCTGTCTGTCTGTATAACCGTTATAGAAACAAAAACTACTCGACGGATTTTAACGAAACTTGGTACAATTATTTTTCATACTCCTGAGCTGGTTATAGTATACTTTTCATCACGCTACAATTAATAGGAGCAGAGCAGTGAAGGGAAATGTTGGGAAAACGGGAGAAGTTACTCCATTTTTTAAGCTTCCGTCGCGAGTAACCTTAATGGTTAAAGCTACACAGAAATCATTTATAACGGAAATGTTCTCCTTAAAATTATATAAAAAATATCCCATGACAGCATATGTCTATCTTTTATGATTGACTCACAATAACACGTGTAACTCCCGATAGCTTAGCAGTTCGAAGCTTTTTGATTATAATATTTGCTTACTCTTACGTTTATAACACTCTCAGTCACCCGTAATTGAAAAAAATAACATTATTAACTACTCCATAAAAAAGAATCACATAAATCGGTATAGAAACACCAAAGTTATACATGAAATACGCTAATAATAAGCCATCGCGCGTGAATACTGAATCATGCTATAAGGATTATTTTTGAGAATCGGTCGCCGCGCTCGACGCGTCTCACGGCCGAAGGTATAAAAAGGCGGGGCATCCGAGCGCGAGCTTCTTCAGCTACCCCGTCCGATCACCATATATAAAATACTTTATTTTCAGACCAAAGTCCATATAGAGATACATTTACACATAAACAAGAAATAAACACACAAATCTATATATATAAAAGAAAGTCGTGTTAGTTACACTATTTATAACTCAAGAACAGCTGAACTAATTTAGCTGAAAATTGGTAGGGAGGTAGCTTAGAACCAGGAGACGGACATAGGATATTTTTATCCCGGAATTCCCATGATATCGAGATTTACGTGGGGAAAACCTCCCACGCGAACGAAGTTGCGGGCAAAAGCTACTATAATAATAAAATCATTTCCGCACATAATAAAACAACTTAGATATGTAGGAACACTATGAGCTTACGACCACAGATATGCTGGTGCCTGAATTAGGCATAAAGCCTGTGTTACAGATCACCACCCCACAGTAAAACAAGTTCTTTATTTGAGTAGTTCTGTAAAATAAACAAGTGGATAAACAACAGTGTTTATTTTCTCCCATCAATACAATCTTGCCTAGCGTTAATAAAAACAGGCATCTAATAAAAATAAGGTTAAATTCTACATCACTGTCTTAGATTTCATGATAAACATTTCATTATGTATGAATATTTAACCAACTTTAACAATCCAATTAACTTTCACTCATTATAAAACAGCTGATGTTGAAAAAGGATCACAATTAAACCTCGAAGAAGGGGATTATTTAAAATGATTTAAGTTTTCAACTCAATGAATCATAAATTAGATAATCAATGGAATCCGATTGGAATTGTGTTCAGCGAATTTTAATTTAAAGGTCTGTTCCTACTGCAGTGACGAACATTTTATTTAATTTTTTCGTCGCGAATATTCAACAGTACGTTCATAATTATTGTGCAAAATGAGTATTTTGCACAATTATGAAGGTACTGTTGACGAAACGATTGGTGCAGTGGTAAGGCGATTGGCTGCTATGCTTTGTGTCGCGAGTTCGTTTCCTGAACTAATACAAACGCTGTACAACAACTAAACTACCGGAACAACTTACAGCCGTTCCGGGTCTGGGTATTTGTTATAATGCACTCAGACAATGTTAAAAATATACTTTAATTTATTCATTTTAATTCTTGCGTCTTTTCTGAGCATTACGCGCTTGACCATATGAAACTTTTTTACTCTGTCTTGTCTGTGATCCGTTACATGATCATGTGTATTTATTACATCGTAATAATTAGACGTTACCATCTTTAAGTAATTAATTTAATATTTATGCCGGTCGTGTACAGTATAGTTACTGTTTTCGTAATATTGTACAGTACTGGATAGGAGATAAAATTTCCTATACAAGACATATCCTACCAACTACCGCTGAACGAGGTCACATTTACGGTGATGTCTTGTACTATTATTGATCAAAGCTTGTATACGATAGCGATACACAAACAATTGTAAAAATAAATACAATATGTCGAGCCACCGTCATCTTATCGTAAGCAATAATAGTTTTACTAGAAAAGAATGTTTTGAAAACCCTTCGATTATGATAAAACGACGATAAGTACTTGCGTTGTTCACATACCTAAAGTTTAAAATATTATCATTGAACTTATACAACACAAAAAACTGGACATTAATACCGAACGCTCCTACAATGTTACACATCGACCGAGACAGACCTTTAAATAAACTCCTTAAGTGATAACAGCGACTGAGCTCGAGATTTACTGGTCAGCATTTTCAGTGATCTTCGAGCAATAGAGGAGACTGGGCACTTGACTTGCTAACATTTGTGTACTTTGAAAGTTAAGATGAGTAAGTAAGTATTAATTCGTGAAATACGTTTGAAATTTTTTGTAACATTTTTATACAGTAACAGTAATATTTCTTCGCTAAAACATGATATAAAAGATGGTAATAAGTTAAAATAGGAATGGTATGTTTTGGACAAATTTTTGTGAAACTTTAATGACTATACATTAACATGTATGGTCATTAAAGTGTGCGACACTATAGAAATTTTAAATACATAGATAACCATTTATAATTATAATGTATTAGCTTCTACCCGCGTCCTCGATCACGTTCGAGCGGGTGATCCCGCGTAAATTCCGGGATAAAAAGTAGCCTACGTGTTATTCCAGGATGTCAACTATATATTTACCAAATTTCAAAAACGTAGTTTACAAAAAATTTTTTGTTAACTATGTTTCTGGTTTTCCCGTCCTTGATTAAAACTTTTGACACTAACTAAAATTGTAGATTTTGTGGGCTTGATACTCGTGAGCACGCCACATACAGTTGCCCATGGGCATGGGCAATGCAAATATGTATAATTTGTAGTCGCGTGCCATTACAGAGCCTTGGTGCGTCCAGATTACCCATCAACAGGACTGGGACACCCTGTCAATTCCAGAGAGTTGATAAACTCTACAGGGTACGACGTCATTTGCTCAATATACATGACATTGTCGACGGGCCGATACTCGACAACATCACCATCCACATGAGACATAATCTTTTCGTTGATCTGTCCTACAATTTCGTTAGTCGGTGCTAAAATTGCTCTTTCACGCAGCTATTCTCCATTCCTTTGTGGGTGGAGCGGAAGGGAATGTCAGTGTCAGACTTCTACTGACTAAAAAACAGCCCACCCTGCTCCTTCAGTTGCCCTTGCATTCCGGGGCCGCGGTATCTTGTTAGAACATTTCTGCAACCCCGTAAGTCTTATCGGGCCCCATCAATGCTGCTGACTGCTCTTTTAGGCGCGCCGCCGACTCGTGTCTGGTCCTTACCGGCCGGTGAGCCACCCCTGCTCTCCGACCGCAGACCCACGTCTCCGGCGGCGGCTAGGGCGCAAGAAAGAGAGTTGCCTCTCCCTCGCACGTTCAGCCACCTCCTTCGTTAGTATGACTTCTTCGTAGAAGGAGGCGACTGCATCTCATTCCTTCTCGCCCCACACCATGGTCCAAACCAGAGCAGGGCGCGAGAGGTCACCGCCGCCGATCGCCTCTAGCCATTCTCCATCCCTCATATTTGTTTTCAAATCCGAATAAACGTGGTTTATTAAATTATCTGTATCTTTTTTTTTTTTAACGTGGTAAAATTATCAAATAAGTCCTCCCACTCCGGGCAGGGTGGGAGGGACTGTCAGACTTTTACTGACTAAAATCCACGGTGTTCCTTCAATAGCCCTTTACGTACCGGGGCCACGGTAACGGGATGAGTCTCACGACCCCGGCAGGCTTCGGCCCTCTGCAGAGGGGGCCTCGTCATGTTGCTGACGCTCTTTGAGGCGCGCGTGGAACACGACGCGCCGTCGACCCGGGCATGGTCCATGGTCGGACAGCGAGTTGCCCTTTACTCGCTGTCCGCATGCCCGCGCCTACGGTGGCCGGAGATCGTCAGCCGACGTCCGACGCCGTGGGCGTCTACCACTGCGGCTGGGCTGGAGGGAGGACGCCATCCTCTCCCTCACGCGGCCCGCCTTCTCCTTAGGAAGCATGACTGCTTCGCAGAAGGAGGCGACCGCTTCCCACTCCCTCTCGCCCCGCAGCATGGCCTCGACCAATGCCGGGCGCGAGAGGTCTCCGCCTATCGCCGCCGTGAGGACACGTCGGTGCTCTGCCCAGGCGGGGCAGTCTTGCACCGTGTGCTCTACGGTGTCCTCAGGGCGACCCTCGCAGTGATGACACCCAGGCGTTTCCTCCTCTCCCATCAGACACAGGTACCTCCCGAAACTTCCATGTCCGGTGAGGACCTACGTCATGCGGTAGGTCAGGACGCCGTGACGCCGATCTAGCCACTCCTCAAAGAGGGGTCTTACCACCGCAATTGCGGCGTGCCCGAAATTATCTGTATCTTGTACTATGTTACAGAAATCAGAGCTCAAAATAAATAATCTCGTTGATATCTGATGTCATATCACGGTGCAGCTGTACTCGCATGTTTGTCGATAGTTTTAACCCTCCGTGCACCAGGTGGGGTTTAACAAACCCCAGTCTTTCAAATTT
Organism: Tholera decimalis; assembly: GCA_943138885.2. Lineage (NCBI taxonomy): Eukaryota > Metazoa > Arthropoda > Insecta > Lepidoptera > Noctuidae > Tholera > Tholera decimalis. Next base: position 9,418,126 of record OW964568.2, read on the forward strand.
CGCAATAATTTTAAAACTGTGTACGCGCCGATGCTCGACTTCTCAGTAGCTGGAATTGAGACATTGCCGTTTCGATCAGTGCCGCTAAATCAGTCCGGCGGCAACCGCCAAGCGAGCTATACGCGTTTAAAGTGCACGTGGGCGTCACACACCCCACCTCGTACGGCGTGTTGACAAAAAGGTAAGAGTTTAATTCGATGTCATTTATGTATTTTTTTATTTTTGTGTGTTTATGTTATGTATGTTTAGCATTTTTAACTTATTTTTATTTGTTACAGTTAACAGTTTATAAACATGAAAAATGTCGCACATCAAAGAAATATCGTAAAATCGATTTATAGGCTACCGATGGGACAGGAATGGATATTTTCTCGCCTGAAAATTTAACAGAATTTCAGCAAGAAGGTCTAATACTCAAAAGAGATGCTTAAGTTGCCCTAGAAACAAAGACCGGAAAACAAAATATTCGTGTAAGAAATGTTACGTGCCAATATGTATGGAGCACACTGATATTTTTTGTCAAGACTGTGGTCAATTGACCAACGATGATCTCAATTAAAATGTGTATCTGTTGTTTTCAATTTATGTTTAATTTTAAGAAAATATGTTGTAGTTTGTAAAATGAAAATGATTGCGATAATTAAAAGTGCCATTTAAAATTAGTCCATAAGAAAAGGATTGTTATGTTTTGTTAATTACAAAAGTTGTGACTTTTTGTTCTTTTATAAAAATAAATATTTTGATACATACTTTTAGTTCCGAGTTTTACTTAAACCTGATTATTATAGTGTACTTATAACACCTAAACTTAAATCCACCAAAAAACCAAAAAGGTATGTTAATTTTATCACTTTTTAATTTGGGGTTTGTCACACCCCACCTGGTATGGGACGAGACTTTTAGACACCTGGTATACGGAGGGTTAAAAAAATTGTTTAGAGTGGTTCTTGAATACGCGATTTGAATGAATTAGGAGGGGGGAATACAAAGTTTCAACACCCATTTTACATCCTTAAGGAATGATTTCCGGGATAAAACTATGCTATGTCTTTCCCAGGGTCCTAAACTATTCCCATAACAAATTACAAAATCAATTTTAATTAATTTAATTTTGCTTTTGCCAGCGGCTGCGTCCGCGCGCTCTTCGGAAACTATCCCACGGGAACCTTATATCGGGATAAAAACTATCCTATGTCCTTTCCAGGGTCCTAAACAAGTCCCACGCCAAATTTCATATAAATCGGTTCAGCAGTTTAGGTGTGAAAAGGTAACAGACAGATAGATAGACAGGCAGAGAGACAGAGTTACTTTCGCATTGATAATATTAGTATGGATAGTTAGAAGCACAACTATTGGAACTGTAGCATACGTAGCACACCCTTCACTTTGATAACCAATTGCTCATACAATGCACAAAGGAATATTATTCTAAGTACTATAAATTAAATATAATGTTCTGCTTATGTACAAGCAGAACATTATATTTAATTTATTATATTTAAATTTAAAGAGGCTCGTAGACCCATTAGGATTGTCGGGAGCTCGTCTATCCAGGAACTTACGGGGAGTCCGTTTCTACGCAGTAAGGTAGTACCGGGGGTGGATCTGCTCTAAATCCATCCACAATAAACACAACCTAGCTGGGGGGTTTGTGTACTCAACACGTCTCGCATGACGCATTCGGATAACACAGCGCATCAAACATGCCTGTTATCACACTCGTGGGCTTGTCCGACGCCAAGGTTCAACGGAGATTTACTTTAGACAGCACTTTGGAGAATAAGTTAGGGAGAGCAATGACAAGGCGTGAAGTCGCAGTAATGAATGTGGAATGAATGTTCTTTATTAAAATAGAATTGTGTATATATAATTGTAGTGTTTACGTTAGTTAAACAGTGGTCACTGTGTGGGAGCGCGGCCCTCCGCCCGCGTCTCATATAACTGTTGACATTATATTTAATTTATAGTACTTAGAATAATATTCCTTTGTGCATTGTATGAGCGATTGGTTATCAAAGTGAAGGGTGTGCTACGTATGCTACAGAACTTTTGCAGTAACAATAATAATGTATTATAAACTGGACAGAAATAGTTTGCAAGCATGATTGTCTTTAGGCCCAGCTTAAGACTGATTTCCCTAACCCCCAGTACGAGATAAATCAATGTGGCTAAAATAAACCTCATTTGTGCACCAATCAGAATTATCATTACAAGTATTTGTAAGGATATTTTACTATGTGTTTACTTAAGTGCTTTTTATTTGTTTTTTGGTATCTATAGATAGATAGATAGATAGAATATACTTTATTGCACACCAATAATTGAATCACACTTAAATAACAATATTGTAAAAAAATTGGTTACAATGGCGGTCTTATCGCTGAGAGCGATATCTTCCAGACAACCTTTGGAAGGACTTTATGAGCTTTAATTAAAATGGGGAGGGCTATATTAGTGTACTACTGTACAAATATTCATTAATAACGGAAAAACAAATTAAAATAAAATAAATAAATATATTATGTGTTCTTTAACATCGTGTGGAGAAAGCAAAGGAATAATCATAAGTTTGAAATAAAATGATTGGCAACCGAGCTTTTAAAAACAGCAAGTGACTGAGCTTGTCTTACTGACACCGGCAATCCATTCCACAACCGAATGGCCTGCACCGTAAACGAGTGGTCGTAAAATTTTGTGGAATGCGTAGGCATCAAAAGTCTCAAATTCTCTGATGATCTCAAATCTCTAACATGTGTGTCATGAAGGAACTTAAAACGTTCTTTGAGGTAAAATATACTTAAGTGTCAATGTAAAAGTAAACATTTCTTTTTGAGTTCTAAGATCTTGAATTTGGTGAGTTTTTCGTGTTTCGACAGTGCTGACTGATCTTTGTGGCGCCCTTGGAACACGACGCGCTGCCATATCGGGTTGAACAAGCAAACTTAACGGGGGAAATAAGGGCCATCACAAAATAAAACTCCTTTAATTTATACTTATTTTAATTGAATGAATTGAAGTCAAGACAAGACAAGTATACATTTACAGTAGAGCGCAGAGAAAGTTAAACACAACAAAAACCTGAACAGTACAAGATACAAAATGAGCGTTACATTTTAGAACCATATTTAATGAAAATTCCACCACAGTCACATCACATTTAAAAAAAATTAACACTAAATATTATCCTAGAACATTTACATGTGAAGTAAGAAAACCACAAGGAACTCAATTTGGACCCATAGTAAGGTCAAAATTTGTTGCAAATTAGTTCTAGTTTTAACTATCTATTTAAAGGATGCACCGAATTACTAGTTTTTGTAGGGATCAAGCAGTATCCTTACGTCGTGGGCGCCATATTTAATTTAGAGCGAATTGCGACCCAATAAAACAAGACATGAATAGCCTTTTGGTCAAAGTTTTCTCACAATTCATTTATTAAAACTTTATGCAACACAAAAGTGTAAAGGCCAACTTAATATGCTATAGGCATTCTCTACCAGACACCCATGGGCGGCGAAGAGACAACATGCATATGAGCTTTCTTCAATAGGCTAAATGATTAGGGTGTAGGACTTGTGATCGAGACGTCGCGGGTTCGAATCCATTCATTACACTATTCCATCTATTCCAGACAAAAGCATATTTAGTTCAGTTGGAAGGGTTGACAATGTGAATTCTATCCAAACTGTTAGTTCCCTTTTAGAAAATAAATACTTAAATAAAAGAATAACAAAATATATTAGTTTTAACATAATAGTTGATGCTATAAATTCAAATTACATTTGAAATAGAGTTGGAGCTATTTAGCGGGAATACATGCCAAAAAATAGTTGTTTTTTTTTTAACTTAACTTTTTATGTTTAGAGTTTATCATTGCCAAAAGTAGGTATGCAGGATCGCCCTTAAGCCCGTAAGAATAAGTGGAACGTGCGGCAATGCATAATAAACAAACGCAATGCATATGATTGTGTCAACATCTTTTCTTTTTCGGTTGGGAAAATCATCGAATGACTTCTCCCGCCCTGGGTAGAGCGGAAGGGACCTACCTAACCTGATTCAAGATATTACTGCTCATGATGATACAGCAATTCTCGTGGCTTCTCTTCAATTGCCTCGCAGTAAGAATGAGGACTAGACTCATTACTATTATTTTTATACTATTATCTTCAGAAATAAAATCTTCTTTACTTTGAACTAGCTTGAATTTCTCGCTCGCTATATTCAGGATTCTAATTGTATCTTCCTTGCTCTGCCCATGAGTTAGAGGTCTAAGCTAGCACACTTCGCTTGGGAGTATGGAATACCGCAAATGCGTTGCCAGCGTATGCGAGGTCAGTAAGACAAGCGCAATCACTTGTATTTCTCTCCATATGACATTAAAAAAATTGGCCAAGTGCGAGTCAGACTCGCCCATGAAAGGTTCCGTAGTAACTATAATAATATAATATATATATTATAATATGTATGTTTATTTGACGAAAAAAAACCTTACAAATTTCTTAAAACTAGCTTACTTACATTTTTTACAACTACGCCAAATAACTTTGTTTTTCATAGTGTTTGTATGAATTACAAAGTTATATTTGCGGTTTTAGAAAATATGCTGCATCTCAAAAACTGCTGAACTGATTTCGTTCAAACCAATTTTGGTTGAAAGTTTACATTAAGATCTATAGACATATATTTTTTTAGATTTTTCACTCCATTATTATAGAAGTTAGAGGGGGGGAACACACATTTTACCACTTTGGAAGCATATAACTTTTAAACGATTAACCTTATGACAAAGTGGCTTTAGAAACCTCAATGTCATTTTTAAAGACCTGTCTATAGATACCACACACGCATATATTTCATGAAAAAAAAAATATTTTCAGTTTCAGTTCCATGTATGGGGAGCCCCCCTTTATTTTAAATACTTTTTTAATTTTTATCTTAAAATCGGAAAGCGGTTCACAGAATACATCTACCTACCAAGTTTCACATGTATAGTCTTAATAGTTTCGGAATTAAATAGCTGTGACATACGGACGGACGGACAGACAGACAGACAGACAGACAGACAGACGGACAGACATGTCGAAACTATAAGGGTTCCGTTTTTTGCCATTCGGCTACGGAACCCTAAAAACACATAATATTTATACAGTATGTTAACTAACGGAGGGCGTTCCCGTTAACCCGCAATAGTATAAGTACATCAATTAGATTGCCGCACACGCGGCCCGTCATTTATAAATAAATTGCGACGTTGCCATCCTTCAAGTACGCGTGTACAGAGTGTTTCTTTTACGTATCAATTAAACATTTTGTTTTCGAGTGGTATTGTTTTTTTAGCATGTATGGATGCTATACTATTGCGGGTTAACGGGAACGCCCTCTGTTAGTTAACATACTGTATACTTTAGTTTGATTTTGTTTATGTTAGATATTTGAAATATCACCGCCATTGTAACCATAGGTAAAGTAAGCAATATTGTAAAACAGGTATTTTTCAAAATATTATATTTATCTATCTACAATTATATTCTATCTATATAATATGTACCCTTGAGATTAAGTGTAACCCCCACGATATAGGAAACTGCTTTATTCCTTTGATGCATAATGTACTATCATTTGTAAGTCGGTACATTTATTTTATTCGTATCAGCTAATTAACGTTAGTCTATTATCTAGATGAGGTTTGATTGGAGTAGCTTTTCTGATGTATCTTTCTATGGTTTCACGGTCGAGCGCTATCACTGTCTGGTTTCGACCGTGTTCTTTGAACATCTGGAACAAAAAAAAAACACATTTTAGGCCCCTTGAAGCAAAAATACATAGTTATAGTATGAAGCCTCTCAGCACAGAAATCTATCGTCCATTAGTCAATGGCTTATAACGGGATGTTTCGTGTGTATTCTTATAGTTATATTTTCAACGGCTCCAATCCTGCTTGACCCTAGTTGCCCTCGTCCAGCGACGCCCTATTCTGAGGTCTGTACCCCAGGCCAAGAGGCTCATTGGCAACGAGTAACTGGTAGAGACAAAACTCCAGAGCCTTGAACATCGGCGACGTGTTGCAGCCTATAAGTCAAGAGTAAATAGCTTACTTCTAGATAAGCTTATTTCATTTTCGACCACATCATCGCTTACAATCAGGTGAAATGGTGGTAACGCAAGCCTATAACCTACATATTAAAAAAAAACAGAAGTGCTAGACATAATTATGTAAACCTTTACGCCCACTTTTTACTAGTCAAGTACTTTTAAGATCCATAAAAAGCCATCAAATGTGCAAAAATTTAATTGTTGGATATCCCGACCGTTGAAGTAAAAACATTTTGGGAATATTTTTTTGAATGCAATCGAAGTTATTTTAATTATGTTCTGTATAAAATAACGCGAAAGTGTGTTTGTTAGTGCTTTTTTTTTCATCAAAACCGAGTTACGGGTCGATGTGCAAAGATCGGGAGATCGGCTGGTTAGTGACTTGCTTGGACGACTTTCTATCGATGAAAAAAACTTAACCGAAGTGAAGCAGCGGGCAAAAGATAGTTTTTTTTTAATGAAATACTTACTAGCTTCTAATTAGAGCTTTCACTCACAAGAATGTGGAATATTATCCCAAAACCATAATTACTCTCGAAATAAAAAGTCATAAATTAAAGTACATCCAAAGGTTGTCTGGAAGATATCGCTATAAGCGATAAGACCGCCATTGTAACCATATTTTGCCATTTTTTTTTATTTCTTTGAAAATTTAGAGACTTTTATTAAGACTAAGACAATTATTACCTAACAAACGAGATCAATGGATCAGGGCCAAGCCGAACAACTTTCTCGCATCATCGGAAGTCGGCTTATTTTGCAATATTGTAAATCAAGTGTGTGTTTAAATTATTAGTATACAGACGCCAGCACATCAAGCTACAACAATCTGTCAAATATATTTAATAGATTTTCAACTTTATTTTTAAAGAAATTAGGTTCAACGTTGATTGGGAAAATTTGACAGTTTCGGGTAGCTTCATGTGTCTGTACAATAAACAGTATTCCAGCTATCTATCTAAACATCTGCTTTGCTTTTTCCAAACAAAATTGGGACGCAGCTAAATTCTATTATTTTACTCTACAACCCAATAAGGAAGGAATCAAGGCTAGAAGGAAGGAAGACGATCGACATGGTTGAAAATAAATAAGGACATAAAGGTTACCTTAAATCCATTTCCTCCTCTCGTAAGGAAGTCCAGGGTCGTGACCTGATAGTCTCTATCCAGGTGGAATTCTTTGTACTCATCACCGTCTCTAAACTGTATTTCCACAACTTTTGGTATCGTCGTGTCAATTGTCGCTTTAAGACCTGGAAACAGCAAACGTCAAAATAATATTTTTATTGCATGTACCTATATATAAAAAAAGTTCAAACGATCTCTGCTAAGTAGGTTTGACAAGTAAATGAGTATTCGAACGACCTTTAAAATATAATGGAAAAATTAATTCTATTTATCGTAAAAATTCGATTCGAATGAATTTAATTGCACAATTTAACTCCACCAAACCCGTTCCAGTATCGGACTACAAGTCAAACGGCGATGCGCCATCGTTACGTACAATACAGTACAATACTATAAACTTTTTCTAAGAAAAAGTGTTCCATGGTATCCACCATCATACGCATTATCGCGTTTTGGGAATACTTTTAATATGCGCACATCTAAGGAGTGGAATTCCCTGCCGGGGTATGTGTTTCCTGAGCTATAACCGAGGTCTTTAAGTCAAGAGTAAAAGGTTACTTGTAGGTTATTGTGTTTCTATTTTGATTACATCATCACTTTCCATCAGATGAGACGGTGATCAAGCGCGAGCATATAATCAATAAAAAAAAATCTATAGACATTTTGATTTAAAATTAAAATTCGAGATGTGCTTTTTAGTTTCATTATATGTACAAGTAAGTTTAACAGCCTGGCTCTTCGGTCTTCTATAGATTGTACTTTGGGGAATGTGTGCTATATCTCCACGGTCTATTCCCTCAATCTCCCTTTTACTACCGATCTATCAGACGCACTTGGTTCATATACCGTCTTGTCGTACTCAGCACTTTTCTTACAAATTTACCAATCAGCCTTTAAACCAAGAGTGATCAGGCATCTTCTGGGCTCGCTCATTGCACCATAGACCTTATCATTAGGTAAGTGATGTAGCGATCAGGCGTGATAGAAGTCCAGAGTGGGCTCATCCGTATTTAAAAAAGAATATATACGTAGGTAAATAAAATAAAATTATGAATTTAAACTAACCTGCAAAATGTGGTGTGTAAGGACCAGTATATGGTTTAGCCTTCCAAGGGAACAAGGCAGACTGTTCCAAAGCCTCAATGATGTATTTCCCTGAGATCACTAATGTCGTCACCTTATTCGTGAACGGCACCAAATTTATTACAGAAGCCTTTGTAATATCTGGAAACAACAATTTATGTGATTTTCGAAGACTGTTTAAATAGCTTTGTTGAATTCGATAATGATATGTGATTTTACTTTGCTTTGGCATGCCCTTCTGTCCTCTCTACACCCCCTGTTCAAGACTTCGAGTTGACAAGCGTTAGGGAAATGACGACAAGTCAATATTTTGAATACCTTTATTTCATTGATATTATTTTTACTATATACGACAACAATACGTTGTGCGAGACAAGGATAGAAGAAAAATAAAAGCGTATAAATTTTATATAATATTTATACGCTTGAAATACTTCCATTGTGCGTACAGCTAAGGAGTAGAATTCCCTGTCGGAATCTGTGTTTCCTGATAGCTATAACCTTGGACTCTTTAAGTCAAGAGTGAATAGGTTACTTCTAGGTAAGCGTGTTTCATCGTCAACCACATCATCGCTTACCACCAGGTGAGATGGTGGTCAAAAGCGTGCCTATTATCAATTAAAAAGTCATACTCACACACCTCCTTTAAGCAAGGAACTTCGCAATACTCCCCTTTGAATGAAAGCAATTGATGGAAGTTTTGTTGGATGTAGCTCTTGTGACTGAAAACGAAGAAGCACATATTAAAATACAGAAACGAGCATATTTAGCTTTGTTGGAGAGGTTAACAAGATTGCTAGTGATGTGAAATCTACCCACATTGCAAATGCTCTTTTAAAAAAAAATTGGTGAACAGTGTAGTACCTAATTAAACAGTCATTATTATCTGCTTAACTTTTTCTCAATTATGTCGGATTGCAATCTAACTGGATGCAGCTGTGTACTAGTTTTTTGCATGAAGCGACTGCCTACCCTGCCTCCACAATCCAGAAAAAAAAAAAAAAAAATTATAGATATTTAGCAGTCGTTATGGGTAGCGAGAATCCAGAATCATTTAATGACAGCTTAGAGGGAGGGAGCAAAGGTTAAACGTGCTTTTCGATGTACAGAGAAATCTCCTTAAGCCTGCAATACATGTTGGCCGAGGTTAGGCCAACGCGAGCGTTGGCAAATAGATACAAGGCAAGAAATAATGTCTACACGTTCGACAAGTTCGTCGAACGCCAATGCAGACGACCAATATAGAAGAGGCTCTGTAGAGCTGCCCACACGTTGGCCGAGCGCAGGCGAGCGCCTTTGATTTGTGACCAAAAACCGACACCGATCCGAAGTGAGGCAAGTGATCACGAGCAACGGCGAGCGAAGACAAGTTGCACCAAATGAGCTCTCTACACATTGACGCTGGCCTCCACTCACACACACACAAGGCAAATATACCGTCTACATATTGGTATTGGCCTTTACTCGACAACGCTCGGCCAACATGTATTTCAGGCTTTATAGCAAGATGTCCATTCACGAACCGACTTTGACGACCGCTGCCAGTACGGGTGAAATTATTTAGTCACGAGCTCGCAGTACAAATAATACAGAATAGAAACACAGCATATCTTTGCAGTTTTCTTGGAAATACATGTAATATTTTCAGATTAAATACAACGTGTCACAGAATAAACGCAATTTCTGAAAGTAGTTGGTTCAGAATTGGCTTCTGAATCGATTTCCGTCATAAAAAAAATAGGTGTTACATTTTGACGGAAAAATCTTTCATTTCACTTTAAATGGAAACACAGTATCATGACAAATTAATACAATCCTTAATTCAAGGAAATGCGCTCGTGTGCATGTCGGCTGCTAACATTGCATGAGTGTATGCGTCTGGGTAAGGATATTGTATGACGCACATACGCAACATACACAACTATTTTATTAAAAAAAGTCTAGGTTTGGTGTCAATTTATTTAGTTACGGATGTTGAATTTAATATCCTAATTGGGGTATCTGAGGTATTGCGCTTAATCTGTTACACCTTATATACCTATGACAAGGGTTTCCCGCCTGAGCGGTCAACCAGTCAACATCCTGAGAAGATGCTCAATAGAAGGGCCTATGTCTCAGCAGTAGAAAAGTTATAGGCTGATTTTATAACGTAATATATTCAGCTTGACTGAAAAGGTCATCAAAATTCTAACTAGAACAATTATCAACATACTTACAACATTTAAAAAGGCCTCGGCGACCAAGTTTCCAAGAGCACATTCTTGTGATGCGCACGGGTGCATTTCAAAATCCCCCTCTGCGTACCCTACTACTTGTTTCACTAAATTGTGTAGTTTATCTGCATATGGCTGCAGAAGTACCTTAATATTTGGATCTGGGGACAAAGATATACTGAGGTAAGCCATCATATACTAAGGCAGGGCATTTGTGAATAGAAATACCGTTATGTTTAATTGGTGTTAGAGAAATAGAATATACTATATAGTACACGAAAATTTAAACACACCTATTTAACAATATTGTTTGATCTATGGTTACAATTGCGGTCTTATCGCTGAAAGCGATATCTTCCAGACAACCTTTGGAAGGACTTTTACAAACTTTAATTAAATTACAAGTAAGTATGGTTATGTTATTCATAAAAGTCAGATACGTCGTGCTCATAACTAATGTTCGTCTAACTGCATCGTAAGAGGATGAAATTATGTATGTTATAGAATATTAGCTTTGCCCGCGAGTTTGTTCGCTTGGGAGATTTTACTCACGAAAATTCCAAACCCATAGGACTTCCGGGATAAATAGCTTATATTTTGCCCTATAACCTCGATATAAATTTATAGACTTTACACCTTTAAAATTATTTAATTAAACTGATAAATACATGATTATTATGATTATGGAATTTCCGAAATAAGTTTTACTTCCTTGTGCTCCTTATACTTATACAGATAAAATTATTTGTTTTTAGAAGTAATCCGTAACAAGGTGGTTTAATTAAATTTCTTATATGAATACTGGACATATTCGATTTTGAAATGTGACGTCAAATTTAGCACTTCTCTCATCCACTGTCGCATAATATTACACTTCGTCAATCCCCTTCCACCCCTTTAACGAGTTATGTATAAAATTTAGCGGATGACTCCTAAGTCAGTTGTCAGATATTTAGAATAATCGACTATAAATATTGTACCTACCTTCAGGAATGGACCTGTTTAAGAAGACTGGTGAGCCCTCAAACGATTGCAGCTCTCCGTGTTCATCGAAGTAAGCCGTCATGTTCCCGAGGTACTTGCTGTAGGCTGATGCTGTTACCACTAATACCTGAAAAGATAACGGTACGTTTGTATACGGCTATCTACATATATTCCTGTATAATTAGCTAATTAAATTGATTTCGCATTATGCTATGTTTCTGATTTAATATAAGTATTGAATTTAATTTGAATTCAATTTATTTTCAATTTAGTTTTAATTCTTTTTATATGGACCTGCGTGCCTGCAATAAATGAATATTTTATTTACGTTTTTATACTCTTTTGCTAAAAAGTTATCAATATATTTTTTTAATTAATACCTATTTCGCGTTTTCGTTTTAATTTTTTCATAAACATCGATAGGCGCATTGGTGGAGCTTGTTGCTAAATAATAACAGGCGCACGAGTCGATCTCCGCCCATGAACGGGAACGAAACATAACGAGATTCCTCAAATAACGTCAGCAAAATTGTTGGGGCCCACAAGGGGGCCGTTGCCAGCCGGGGTTGCAGAATTGTTCGAAAGAGTCACCGCGGCCTCGGAATACGAAGGGCATGTAGTGGAACACGGATGGGTTTTAGTCAGTAAAAGTCTGACACACCCTCCCCCTTCGCCCAGATCGGGAGACAGTCATTGGATGATTTTCCATCTTTAAAAAAACCAATATGTCGAAATTCCTCCGTGCCTCAGAAAGCATGGTAATCCGTTGGTACCGGCTGACATTTACAAATGACAAATGAAAAATAAATTAATAGTTTAAAAAACACTGGAAAAACACGCTTTTATAAATGCACGTAAAAACAAAAAGAGTAGTGAACAATTAAACGGTCGATCCCCCAGAGGATTTAAAAGTGACATGTGCGAGTGATTAAGCGGTAATTCAAAAAGATTAAGAAAACCGATAACAGATTTTCTAGGTTTTTTAGGTTTGTTATAACCTTGAAACCTGATCGTGTTCAAAGTCCATTATATGGCCTTTCTAACAAGTGCAAACACGACTATGATACGATATACCATCATGGAATGCCAGTGCCTATCTTCCAGCTTCATCATCAGACCTTGAAACCTAATCGTGGTCAAAGTTCATTACAAGACTTTTCTAAGTAATCCAAAACAGTTATGATACGATTTTCCATCATGAAGTTCCAGTTCATATCTTCCAGCTCCATCATCAGATCAGTTCGACAGTACCATATTAGTATATTGTCATCAGAACTACATACAGCTACCAATTTTCATTACGCTACGACCCTTGGAAGATGGTTAAATTAGTTACCTTAGATTTCATTACATAGTTAGTTACATACAGGTCGTCCTAATAAAAGCGTGTTAATGATCTTTATTTTGCAAGTTGGTTAAAGGAGATGTTCCAGAAATGTATGGAGCCTGGGCTAGCACTATGTACACCACATTTAAATATAGCTGTATAATATAGTAACCGTCTTTTAATGTTAATTTTCTATAATTTCACTTTAAAATAGTGTGATATTCAAATTAACTCGGTCAAGGAGAGCAACACACAAAATATGGTGGACGGCCATATTGCTGTTGAACAGTGATGCGAATGTCATTTTGACATGTCGGCTTGACGAATCGATATATCAAAATACAGATATTTTTCATAGAATAATCGATAAATATCAACGATATTTAATTTTAAAATCTCAATAAATCGATAATCGATATTTTTTTTATTCATTTTGGAATAATTGGTCTAACGTATACTAATCTTGTCATATCCGGGGAGTAGTTCAATTGTTGATCATCAGATTGTCAGCACGTTTGCGCCATAAGAATATGCATATACCTTCAGGTTAATTTCGTTTTTTTGTGGCCACGAGATTGCGTAGTGCCAAAAACCACGTAATGTAATGCACTTATTGTTACTTACGTGCGTTACGTTTATGAGAAATATCGATACATCAATTTATCGTTATTTTATATATATATATGTATATATAGATAATAATCGATATAGCTTAAAATATCGATTCTATATTTATCAATATGTTTTTCCACTTGCCCATCCCTACGACTCACAGAAAGACGTCACGAAACTCAAATCTGTCAAATGTCATGTCAAACACGACTGTCATGGCTGCTCTAAAACAAGGGTTATCAATGTTATCATAATAAAAATCTTCCCAAATAATAATTTATCATAGCTATACCCGTCTCCAAATAAATTTTTGCTTATTTTTATGATAATCCCTATTGTTTTTTCGGTTTATCTATGTGGTGTACATAGAGGTAGCCCAAAATGAAACATCTCCTTTAATAACCAAAACACTTTTACACGTCATTTTTTTCGTAAAGTTAAACTAGATGAGGCCGGTATTTCCTAACTGACTACCCTGAGAAGAAACACCGAAACAAACTCAGGAGTCCGTCTCTTTTGAAGTCCATACAATCTATAATGGTTAAATTATATGTGAACCTTGTAGGTTACAGTCTGAGGCGAACATTTGAGGAAAGATGCTCACAGATTAGAGTGGGCCTGTCCATACAGTGCAAGTATTTGTCAGATGACGTATAGCTCAACTTAGAACAAGGAGCTTAACGTTTGACGAAAAATACCAAGGTAAGGACGTTTGGGTAGGCCGCAAAAAGCCCTCAAACTGCTAGACAAAAATGTTTAACTCGAATAAAACAACCTACATAGTTCACATATTCACAATAGTTTATGTAGATTATGCTGTGTACTTCTTTGACAGTCATAACGTATAGTAAACCAGAAAATTCGACACCAGTCTGGCCAAAGCGTACCTTCTACAACCCAGTAACTGGGTAACAACCCAGTTACTGGGTTGTAGAAGGTCAGAGAAGCCGGTTAGACTGGATGCCGACCGCATGATATTTGGAAAAAGGCTAAGCATAATTATGATCGATTAAACGATTCAAGCCGTGATTATGTTTGAATGGACTTAATGTAATAATTAACCTGCATTCGAAATTCCCGGTAACGCTTTTATAATAATTAAACTGCTTAATAACAGTTAACAGATCTCAAATTAATATTGCTCGTATAATTGACCTGTTACCGTAATTATGCCAAAATTAACAGTTTTAATTAACAATTTATTAGTTATAATTAACTTGACATGATTAGATAGCATTATATTCTAATTACTGAGTTCATTGCTCATTAATGTTTTGGGAATGAATCTATTAGATTCCACTTCGTGATTCATACTTGATTATCTCTGGTTCAAATTGGGCATTAATTATTTATGTAGATAATATTTAAATTAGAAAATATTTAAATAAATAAAATAGTAACTGATTTCGGTCACGGCGGCTAATTTCATAATTGATTAGCCATCTGCGCAGGAGATATTATAGTACACAAGTATGTGTGCAGTTCCAAGTACTCACTCTGTCCCTTTACTCTCATTGTCCGATGGGACGGTAATCTGACACGACCGGAGGAGTCTGAGAGACCGGAGATCAGGTGGAGAGCAGGTTTTTTTTTTTTTTCGAGGCACGGGGCTTATCACACCACTTCCAAACTCCGAGCTACTACTGAGAAAATTCTTACAGAAAAGCCCAATAACAATTTTTGCCCGACCCGGGCAAATCATCAGAAAACTTAAGGCTTGCGGTACCGAGTCACAACACCAATTACTATGGTAAGTCGTTCGCAGCCCAAGCAGTACGGCTGTGGAATGATCTACCAGTGTCAGTAAAACAAGCACAAACCCTATCGTCTTTCAAAAACTTGGTAAAGGATCTTTATATCTCTTCTTAAATTGTTATTATGTATGTCTTTGTTTCTTTTTTTTTATATTTATATGTATTTGTTTTGAGAATGTTATTTATTGTTTTTATATTTTAGAAAGATAAATAGTACACCGTGGACTACCCGCGTATTTATTTTCTCCTGTGTCAAGTCCATCCAAAGGTTGTCTGTAAAAGATCGCTTTTAGCGATAAGACCGCCCATTGTATCACCCTTTTTAGTTGTAAAGTCCTTATTGTTTTACTGTTATGGTGTACAATAAAGAATATATCTATCTATCTCTTGCTCAGCAGTCGCACTTGTGATCACTAGGCCAACGAAGCAATTGTGTATTTAATACTGTTTCAGAGTTTGGCCCGCGAAACGCACAACATCAATCCGGACGCAGCTCCGTATTAAAACTCGCCGACGATATACTATAAGAACGGATCTTATCGTATTTTGATCACACATTGCACAGGCGACGAAAGTTTGGACAAGCTACTCCTGGTTAGGAACACCGAAGGCTAAAAATCGCACGGTGGTGCACCAACACGTTGGACGTGTCAAGCGAAAAGCTCGGCTTCCTCCAAATCGCACAAGGTCGTCAGAGACGCGCTGGATAGAAAGAAAGAAGAAAGAAACAAAAGTATTTATTACCAGTAGACAAACTACATGCAAGCAATACTAAAAACGTATTATTAATTTCTTATGAATAGTGTTAGTAATCTATACTAATATTATAAAGCGGAAAAGTTTGTTTGTTTGTTTGTTTGTTTGCTTGAACGCGCTAATCTTCGAAAGTACTGGGTGGATTTAAAAAATTCTTTCTGATTATGATAGGCAGTTTCATGAGGAAGGCTATAGGCTATCTAGCATTACGCTGCTCCTCTCGGTTTTCCTACAATAAAGGTATTGGTGAAGTAAGTCGGAAGAAAATATGCCGCTAAATTACTATAATCGCGTGAGCTGGCGAAATGCTGAGTTATACGTAAAGATCATGTACTACAAAAATTTAGGGTTTATGTAGATCTAAAAAAAAGTCCGCGGTACTGCATATCTAACTTTTATAAATAATCCACAATAAGGCAAATTATGTTAAGAAAATATTTAAAAAATAAGGAATGTTTTTGTAGTATCATTATTATGCGGCCATATTAATATTTGCGTTTGAAAGTAATTTCATCATCAAAACAATTTTATGAAGATTATCTTTGCCTTTTACAGTATATAATTTGGACTTATAGTTTAGGAGAAAATGAAAAATTAAAATTATTCAACAACGCTATTCACCGAAACGGCCGCGGGCCCGCGGCGGCCCGCGGATGCACGACGCGACGCGTTCAGCATGACTCGCGTACTTCTACCACTCCGCGATAGATACCGCACTGATAGTGAACCTTATCTTGGTTTCATTTCGACTTCTTGGCTAAGAGACTTCCTATGTAAAATTGTTTAAGCTTCTTTTACGTCAGATGTGTATTTTTGTATCTATACATTTGAATATTTATATTTTACTTTCTCTTTAGTTGAATAAGTAATTTTGATAGGGTGTTGTTTTGTTCATCCCATTTTTTATGTCATCGTTCAGTTTAAAGGTATGTTGTAATGAGATACCGCGGCCCCGGAAGGCAAGGGCAGCTGAAGTAACTGGGTGGGCTTATAGTCAGTAGAAGTCTGACACTCCTTCTCGCTCCTCTTAGAGCGAGAGAAGTCATTCGATGATTTTCCCACCCGAAAATCGGGTCAGACATTCAACGTTGGCATAGTTTAAAAGCGATGTTGTTAGGATTCCTTAGCCGAATAGCAAAAAAACCGAACCCTTATACTATTCGTCATGTCTATCTGGCCGTCTTTCCGTATGTTACAGTCATTTTATTCCGAAACTATTAAGACTACAGAGTTCAAACTTGATATATAGATGTATTCTGCAAACCGCTTTCCGATTTTTATGCGAAAATAATGTAAAAAAAAGACATTAAGGGGAGGCTCCCCATACATGGAACTAAAACTATTTTTTTTT
The DNA here is from genome assembly GCA_943138885.2 of Tholera decimalis. Taxonomy (NCBI): domain Eukaryota; kingdom Metazoa; phylum Arthropoda; class Insecta; order Lepidoptera; family Noctuidae; genus Tholera; species Tholera decimalis. The sequence goes on from OW964568.2 coordinate 9,435,426, forward strand.
TTTACATCAAGCCTTTACGCCTATGCGGGTGTCGGCGTCTATAAATAGACCTTTAAAAATGATACTGAGGTTCATGTAATCATTTTTGTCAAAGTCAATCGTTTGAAAGATATATTTGGGGACACATTTTACTACTTTGATAGTGCCAAAGTAGTAACATGTGTCTCTAACTTTTAAAATAATAAAGTGTAAAATATAAAAAAAATATGCTGTAGATTCTAATGAAAACTTTAACTAATTGATTCGAACGAGATACAGTTTTTGTGATTTCATTTTCACATTTGCAAAATCCGCAAATAAAACTTTGTCATATAAACATTACGATAACAGCATTTTTTTAAGTTAATCTATGCTAGCAAGCATAGCTACGGAATTCTTCATGGGCGAGTCAGTCGAAAGATATACGCTTCCAAAGTGGTAAAATGTGTTTCACCCCCCACCGCCTCCTACTTTTATAATAATAATAAATAATAATAAAATACTTTATTTTCAGACCAAAGTCAAGTGGAGTCAAAAACCAAAACAAAATATATGCTGTAGATCTTAATAAAAATTTCAATTAAAATTGGTTTGAACGAGATCGGGTCAGCAGTTTAAAAATACTCTAAATGTATTCTTGACAATATTATTAAATTAAACTATATTTACTTCGCGATTCTCTACCCATTGCGAATTAGATTGACGCATAAAATTACACATTAATAATAGTAGTAGGATTATACGCGGGTGAAACCGCGGGGCACAGCTAGTTATTTATATTAGTAGGTAAGGACAACGATTAAATAAATCTATCTCCTAAAAGTTCTGTCCATCCAAAGGTTGTTTGTAAGAGATTGCCCTGTGCGATAAGTTTGCCCATTGTAGTACACTAGTGTTATTATTTGTATCCATAATTATATTGGAAGGTGTACAATAAAATATATAATAAATAAATAAATAAGGACAAAGATTTAAAAAAAGAAACAATAAAAGACAAGGCAAATGCACGTCGTGGTCGCGGCAACAAAGCTCCCACTCTGCATTATGCTATGCCATAGATGTGCTCACAGCACGGCGCTGTTTTCCAGTGGTTCTCTTATGCCGATAGGAACCGGTAGAAGCAGATCATCCGTTCCAGATGCAAGCCTAATGCTGACCACGATCCTCAGATGTCAGAGACCGACTCGAGAGAGAATTAGCGTAGCACTAGCTAGAGGGCAATGTGGGCCCAGTGGTTAGGGGCCCAGCTTACGAGTTGGTAGGTCGTGAGTTTAAGCCCAGGCAGGTACTACTCTAGTAAATTTACATGACCATCACTGCTTGCGACGGACGGTTTGAAAAGCAATTTATTACAGGATATAATATAACATTAAGCATGAGTAATATTGATGCCATAATCGTTTTAAATTACATAAAACTGACTATTTTAAACGTTATAACTTACATAACAAAAGCCCGCTCTCCCATAACCGCTCTTAAGAATACCAACGATTGTTACTAAGTACATACATAAAATTCTAATATAAATAATAATAATTCAGCCTATAACGTTCCCACTGTTAGGAAAAAGCCTCTTCTCAATAAAAGGGAATGGGCCATATTCCAGCACGCGGGTCCAGTGCTGATTGGTGGATGTCGTATGCAGGGCCGGATTAAACATTAGGCGGAGCAGGCAACTGCCTAGGGGCCCCGCATCAACTAGGGGCCCAGGCCCAATGCACGCACCAAGAAAACATGTTTTTTTCGAACGAGAATTTGATGTGCATGTGAACTTAGGGACTTCACTTTTATCTCACAAAATACAAATCGTTAGATTTAGTAGTAGAATTAAAACAATTTTAGAACAAATCTGGGAATGAGTAAACAAATTTATTAAAAACCACAGCCCTTAATGTGCGTTTCCTCAGTTCACACTCGATTTGGTCAGACAAAGTAAGAAAAGGGGCCCCGAGAATGCCATTGCCTTAGGGCCTCTGACAGGGTTAATCCGGCTCTGGTCGTATGTCTTCGAACTTTTGGTCCTACGGCATACCGGTTTCTTCACGATGTTTTCCATCACCAATTTGAGAGCTGTGGTGATGAAATTACAAAGTAATGTGCCTGCCTGAGTTCGAACTCACGATCTTCAACTCACATGTCGGACACATGACCACTGGGCTACCACTTCTCTGATATCCCATAATATTATACGTATTATAAAGATACTGGTAAACGCTAGATAACAATACAGGTATATACATATAATGCAGAAACTGGCTGCCATACACACTGTAATAATAGTACCTAAGCAAAGTGCTAGGTGACAATGTTTATGTAACAAGGAACTCTGATCCTTGAAGGACTCGAAGCGGGAGGTTCAGTACAAAACCGATGAAAGTCGAGAAGTCGAAAACTTACAAACATTTGTATAATATTGTAGGAATGAAAATTATAACGCGTGACAAGTTACAAACGTACTTTCATTTGTTTAGTTTCCATATTCATTGGGCCAACACTATCAATTTTATAATGGACGAATAAACTTAAACATAATAAAACAGTTCATACTTGATACGTATCGAATTAGTCAAATATCGTAAAACTAACAGCACACCGAATTAAATATCTTACTTCTTTCTTTCTTTACTTCAGGCCTGTTGGTCTAGTGGTCAGTGGCCCTGACTGCTATGCACAAGGTCGTGGGTTCGATTCCCACCTAGGACAAATGTTTGTGTGATGAGCACGATTATTTATTCTTTGTCTGGGTGTAATTTATCTATAATATGTGTGTATTTAGAAATATATATGTAAGTTTATCAGTTGTCTAGTACTCATAGCACAAGCTCTGCTTAGTTTGGGACTAGATGGCGTTGTGTGAAAGTTGTGGAAAAATTAATAAATTAAATTAAATTAATTAATATTAATTAATTAATTGATGAGATAATTTGAAAATTACTATGCATTTGCAAAAACCAACACACGTATTTTTACAAATTACTAAATAGTTACTTCGTAATCCAAAGTAGCAAACTTGAGTAAAATTGTTCTATGTCTGTTTGTTCGGGCGAATCACTGGCTAGCTGTGTAACACAATACGCATTGGCCAGACCAGTTTCACATTTTCTGACTTCTGGCTACCCGTAATGACTGTAAAAGATTTATTTAACGTGCTTTTCGAGGCAAAGGGATATCACACCGCCAACTTCTTGCCTGACCTGTGATTCGACCTGGCCCTCATGCTCAACAGTCGCCCTTGTGGCTACTAGACCAACGAGGCAGTTAGATCGTTATAGAACGTGTAACGGAAACCCCATATCTATCCAAAAGGGCTGAAGACAACATCTGGTATGGAGTCTATAGAGACTCCATACCAGATGTTGTTTCACAGTTGCACAGTTTCAGCACAAAATAACTTACTCAAAGAATTGATACCAAATTATTGGTTTCATATATTTCTTGAATACCAATCATAACAAACGTGTCACAGCACTACGAGGGTCAATAACTTTCCACGTCACTTGCCAATAACACAATAATTCTTTTCGTTCTTCTTAATTTGAAAAATTCTGTCTCTTAGACTTAGGATTACAAAACCCTTGCCATATCGTTTGTTATCATCCAAAGAAGCCATGCACTCGGTATGTATATACCCTTTAAATTACACGTTGTATATTCGAGGCGTATCGGAAAATTGTGAATGAACGGAAACTAGTAACAATCAGTGCAGTGATCCGATGTATCCGATTTTCTATGAATTTGTCAATCTTTTATATTGCAAACATACCTTTACTTATACCTAGGTCATAGCCATAGGTCCTTGATTGCCATTAACATACTACTTTGAATAGAATATAATATGATATTAAATATAGTTACTGCTATGTATCTATTTAGTCATATAGTTTATATTAAGAGAATATATTAAGTATTCACTGTAAGATTTTCCTGCCTCTAATTGTGAGGACTTTTAATTGGCTCACTGTCTACCATACTAGATATTTCTTCCATTTAACACGTTGAACGCCTACGCGGTCAGTGCTGACCGACAGTGAGCTTTCCCTTTAGGTCAAGCAAAAATCACGGTTCTATCCAAATTTTTAGACTAAATGTTTTTTTAAATTGTTAGTTTGACGGGAAGGCAACCTCGAAAAAAAACTAGATACTTATAACTAATGTCCAAATGTATGTTTTCATTAACCAAAGTCAACTTTAGTCATTAATTAATTAATTATGGAGATATTAAACGCCGGGCAGCACTGACCGACGCGGCCCGAACGGCAAGTCTAGTTGTCGGCCATCACTGACCGACGCGGCCTCCATACTTCTCAAATAAATAACGTTCCGACTCCTGGATTCTCAATACAGGACTTCCCACTAAACGACTGGTCTGAAATTTCATCCAGATCTGGATGAAATTGAAATTGGGCGTAGAGATAGATCATAGTTTGACGACATGGTTAACTCAGTGGTTGAGCGATTGGCAGCTGCACTGCGTATTGCGGGTTGGATTCCAGCACCTTTTTCTGGGTGGGAAAATCATCGAATAACTTCTCCCACTCTGGGTTAAATAAAATAAAATAAAAATTGTTTATTGGCACATGTAAATACATTCAGTCTTGGTATAGTGAATTGACTCATTTAAATGTATTAATACAAAACTACTAATGCTGATTCCCAAACTAAGCTAGAGCTTGTGTTTTAGGAGACAGTGTTACAGTCATTACGAGTGATACAAAGTGAGTGAATATCGAATTGATTGTTATGGTTTACATGGATTATACTATAACTAATAATGAAGTTTAAAGCTATGAAGTTTTAAGTGGAAGGGAGTGTCAGACTTCTACCTGACTAAAAACCCACCCTGTTCGATCAGCTGCCCTTAAGTTCAGAGACCGCGGTATCTTGTTAGTACATTTCCGCAAACCCGGCGGGATCGTAAGATACCTAGATTTATCAAAATTTAAATAGCTAGTAGGTATATCATTAAAAATACTAATAAAAAAGCGGTCGCATAAAGTAACCATGAAAAGTGCACTGCGGCAAAACATTGTAGGTATTAATTTAAATGCACTAAACTTGACTTACTTGACACGGCAATGTCAAATGTAATATAGCTACACGTAAAAGATAATGCAGTACAAGGTGTGCAACTTTGCGTAATACAGAGAATTGCAATCACGATTAAGACTATATTGCAAAATACAAGACCTAATAAAAGTGTTCAGTGGAAAAAAAAATTGAAGACGCACTTCGCCCGTGACGTCATTCGCGTGGACTTCGAAATAAGAACTCTCAAATAGTGCACCTTACTATTAACAAAAATATATCAGAATTGGATTATTAGTTAGGAGGTTATCCCTACAAACCAACTTACAAGCTTTAGGTATTCGCGAAAAGGAGAGTTTTATAAGAAGGAAGGAAAATGTTCTTTTTGTTTGAGCCTTGTGGAAGCATTAATAAAAACCATTTTAAAGCTAAATATATCTTGCAAACGGATCTTTTCTTCCATAGAAGGCTTAACAGCCTTGTCAAGAAAAAATAAAATAAATCATCTAAACAGTACGTTTAATAATAGATATTAAACATACCTACCCTACTCTTTGAATGACATTTAATATTAAAACCAAGATGGACGACTTTCAAATGGCGCGAGATTTCAAAATGACAGCTGACGAAATTAGCACGTGTCTTTTGTTATGTTAACAAACAAAAGTGATATCATGATTACGTGATTGAGGTCAAAAGGTTTGTAAGTTTGTATGTAAGCGGTAATCTTATATTATGACAATAAACAAATTATAAACAGATTATATACAATGTGTATGTAACAAATTAAACGCAATACCTCAGACACCCCAATTAGAATATTAAATTATAAGTCTAAAACAACATCCGCAACTAATTAAATTGAAACCAAACCTAGGATTTTTTTATAAAATAGTTACACTCATGCAATGTTAGCGGCCAACGCGACTCGCACACAATTTCCTTGAATTAAGGATTGTATTTATTTGTCATGATATTGTGTTTCCATTTTAAGTTAAATGAAAGATTTTTCCATCAAAATTAACACCTATTTTTAATGACGGAAATCGATTCAGAAGCCGTTTCTGAACCAACTAGGTACTTTCAGGAATTGCGTTTATTTATTATACGTTGTTATAATATAATCTCTGAAACCAATGATCCGATTCTATTATTTTTTTCATTAGTAGTAACGGGCATTTTTAGTGAAGAAATTATTTCGAAATCGACGCGAACGGTCTTAATAAAAAAGACTAACCTTATGTCCAGGCTTTCCATTGCTCTCAATTAATACGGGGTAGGGTCCATCGACTCGTTCTTTACTCGGTGCATCGCCATTCCAAAGCAGGCTATGTGAATGGCCTCCAACTATTATATCAATGTTCTCTCCCACTTCCATTGCTATTTGCCTGTAAAAATAAAATACATTGGTCAATTAAAAATGAAAAAGCTGGTCGAACAAAGGTCAGATCTTCCGGGTTACGTTTACCGTGATCAAGTCATTGGTAGGTGGCCACAGATTAAATACTGATAACTCGTCATGTAAAGGAGATGTTTCATTTTCGGCCATCAGATGTACATTTATCGAAAAAGAGGAAAAAATACTACAAATTGGGGAAAAATATTCTCTGGTGAATTTGAGCCTAATTTGTTGTGTGCAAAAAATAATAGTTTTTCAATTATTTCCATGTTTTATTCAACATGGCGTCTCGTTGGCTTGCATACTTCATTCGTTCTGAAATCATGTCTCATCAAATCAATGTTACGTAGAAGATACTTAAAAAATGTGTGTATTTTTGTAGTGTTAAAAATAAATTACTACTATTCTCGTGTACATATTTTGAGTAAACATAATTAAGTGTGACGATTTCATCGTTACAAAAATCTTTAGTTTTAGAATTCAGAATAACCGCTTGTTGTCTTGAAAGTTGAAACTCTATCAGTCAGTCAGGTCCCCGCTAGGATAATAGTGTTCTGTGGGTTAGTTCTGATGAACAAAAACAAAACAAGGTTAAGTAAACGTCATTTCTACAACCTGTCATGGCTGTCATAACTCTTAGGAAAAACGTCAAACACTTTTAATTTTTATTTTGTACATAAAAACCATTTGGTATTATGAAAAAAAAATTACTTTATTCTATTCAGGGGTAAGTTTCCCAGCTTTGCTGAAATGTACATGCTATGGCCGGAGTCCCATATAAAAATGAAACATCTCCTTTGATAGCAGTGTCTTTGTTATAACACCTCATACATAAGTAATGTTAAGCGTCAATAACCTGATGGCTAAGGTGTTGGACTTGTGATTGAGAGATCGCAGGTTCGAACCCCACTCATTACATTATTGCTGTGAACCCACTCTACACACAAGCACATTTAGCTTAGTTGGAGAGGTTAACAAGGTTGCTATTAATGTGAATTCTACCTACATTACTAATATCATAATAATAATAATATAATAATTTATAATAATCTTAAAAAAAAAATTGTTTATTTTAAATACTCTGTTGTTTGTTATTTATACTTATATACTAATATCATAAAGTTTTATGTTTTTTTGTTTAAACGCGCTAATCTTCGAAAGTCCTGGGTGAATTTGGATGCAATTTGGTACGAAAGTACCTTGAAGCTTGAGGAAGGTTATATGATACGTTTTAGCCGACTGAAAAGGAAGGAGGTTATGTTTTTATCGTGATAAAGTCTACGGGAGCAAAATCCCACGCGACTGATATTCCCTGATAAAATAGAACTTTGTTTTATAATATGTATGGATTTAGATTTATTTCCCAAAACTACCCAAGTACCTACGTAACTAGCATTTATAATGCAAACTTCAGCCAAATAATACATATTAAGCTTTTTCTGAAAAGAACGAAGATTTTGGAGTTCTATGTAGAACAAAATTATTTTCAAACGAACAAATTTAAAATGTTTATTATTTCCCAACTTAATGGTACAATTCACAACAATAATTTTGCACCTAAACGAGTTTTTGCTACATTAACTTTTACGTTAAAAACTTGTTTTTCACCTGGATTTTCTTTACTTTAGTTCTGAAAAACCAACGCTTTAGTTCTGATTGAGAAGAGAGGTCGTGGTCAACACGTAGTGGCCGATATAGCTCGCCTCACGATGTCCCGCCACCTACCCCTATTTGCCGACATTTTTGTGCACTCCTACCAAAGCTCACCCACAATGGTATATCGCTACCTCTTCAGCACACTTGGTTGACTGGTAGATAATGCCTAAACCATTAGGGTCGGTATATATCTGACGGAAAATGCGTCACGTATCATCGGTTGCATAATGACATAACAGACAAATATATCTATAGTTCTGGCTCCTGTAATACAGTAAACACTATCGCAAGAGCCAGAGAATTCTTTAATTTACTGCAGAACTGTCAATAAATGATTATGATGTCGATGACCGATGGTGAGTTAGTACAAATAAATCGATGATACACTCGACGCATCTTCCGTCAGATGTGTACGGACCCTTAAGTCCACCTTCGTATCTATGTGCAATTTGCATGAAGTTTTAATAAATCTGGGTCTTTATTTCGTAGGTCAGTCGCATTGCCACCAGATTGCGGTGACAATCGTCCCCACAATCTAGTGGCCTCTATTCTGCCTTCGACGAGATTGAATAGCGTCTAAACTCGTATCCATAAATTATTCGAATGTACCTCAGGACTTAATAATCCATAGAACTGCTCATCCAAGGCTATTCGTTATGCTATCAGCCGATTTCAACATCGTTGCGGTCTAACCAAGTGGCATTTCGGTAACGAATGTTAACCTCATACATTTTGTTCGTTTTCGTGGGCATAATAAATCTAAAAGAGAAGCGCTTTGTAGCGGTTTTTTTTTTTAATTCTCACCTTGATGAGATGCGCCGTATATTTTCACTCATAAATGACAGCTCACTTTACCGTCAATTCACCGGTTTTCACGGTAACAATAAACAGAATACCCCGACTTTACCTTGACTTTTTTAAGCATTGACGAAGCATCTTGACCTGCGCAAATTAGGTATGCAAATTGTTGTTGATAAGTGTCGTTTGATGATAGTAATATTGTATTTGTGAGTTTCTCTTGAGTGTTTAAACGACGTAAGTATGGTAAACATTGGGACGTGTGCATCAAGCAATAAAAAAGATTAGACTGTTCCGAACCATGTTTGGGGACGACTTCCAACCTAACTGGATGCAGCTGAATACTAATGTTCGACATGGATTGACTGCCTAACTGACTTCCACAGCCTGGTAATTGGACTGTCGAAGATTTACAAATGACAGCCGGTACCAACAGTTTGATGTGCTTTCCGAGACATGGATGAATCTTGATATATTAAGACCAGGCAGTCTAAAATAATTTTCACGCAAGCTCCGCCCCCATGCACTCCGGTTAGGTCGTTGTATGCTAAACGCTAACGTAGCAGTAATAAAATTGAATATCGTGTGTGCTCTTTCACTATGGTCGGGTTCGAAACTACCGTTGTGTACTAAACGCTAACGCAACAGTAATAAAGTTGAATATTGCGTGTGCTCTTTTACCATGTTCTGGTTCGAAACTAAATGTCGTAAGTCTCATTCTTATTTCGTTTATAACTAAAATAATAATTGATCTAGAGAAAAAATATCCTACATTTGGATAATAAACTATATTTTCTGACTGTCAATACTAATTTTAGACATAAAAGCCGAGTAATCTTGATTAAATTTTGAATAATCTTTAAAAAGACATGATTTTCGGTTAAAAAATGAATCGAGCGAAAATGTTCCAATTACGTAACTGGTCTAGACATGGAAAAAAAGATCCAATAAATCATATACTAAAGTTCCATTTTGATTGTATGCGTGATTGTTTCAGAATATTAATGCAAAGTTACATACAATTTAGGGAGCCTCCCCTTAACACGGTAACCCATTAATAGACCGACTTTGGCAAGAGTCGTTATGCTTGAAGATCGACCCATAGCTGTTATTATCTAGCCACGAGCTGTAGTATGTACCTTGTACTAACTCCCATTCACAAACAACCTCAGTTAAACCTTCACAATAAGCTATACGTCAGGATTATACCCTGTCAGAGTAACTTTATCGAGTTATAGACGATTTAAATGCATAGGTAGCGGGGCGACGATCTACACTATTTTCTAATAAAGTTGTCACAAGATGAAGCACTGCATAAGATGGGTGTTCCAATATAATGCTGATAAAATATCTCCTAGAAGTGAATCGGGAAGGTGGGAATAATGGCTCGAGATGACGCTCGTGTTATGGAACATTTTAATATCGTCCAAAGGAGAGTTTATGGTGATCGGGGTCGGAGTTTGGCGTCTTTGTGGAGTGAAGTGTGGCGGAGAATATAATGCGACGGTTTCTTTGATGTTCTTTTATTCCGTCCTCGCCGCCGAGGCCCGCCGCGACGTCCCCGTAATTGTCCATCCCGACTCTTGCCAGAGCCAGCCCGCGACGCTGATCCAATAGCTTTAAATTCCTTTATTAATAATAATAATGATAAGATCCAGCCTGTCCCTAGCTGCCCTCCCCCTGCGACGCCCTAAGCCGAGGTCCGTACCCCACAGGGGGTGCCCTTAGCGTGTAGTTGCCTAGTTTGTATGTTTTGTAATAAGCCCTGGCTGGAGGCTTTAATTAATTAATTAATTAATTAAGGCAACCACAGGCAAGCCCGGTTAAGCAGCCGACAACCTCAGAGGTTGATCTGCGAGATGCCACACACTAAAAATAAAATAAAAAATGATGGACATGATAGACTTTTGTTTAGCCTGCTTTTGCAGCTTGTAGTTAAAGAATCTGGGGCTGAGGTCCTGATATTTTTATTATTAATTCGTGTATAACCTGCGACTTTGTCCGCGTGGCAAGTTTTCCGACAATTTCTCGAAATAATTGCGTTCTATACGTAGCCGTACGTAGCGTACGTATTTTCGAGTGAAAGTCCAATTAAAATCAGTACAACAGTTCCAGAGATAAGCCCGGATAAAAAAGACACACTGACAAAATTTAAAATATGTTTGTTTGTGTTTTAGTGTCTTTTCAATAACTAAAAGCACTTGAGAAACACAGTGATATTGAAATCTCAAAGAGACAGTTTAGAAGACAGATATAGATGTAGGTAACAAAAGGTATACACATAAATATACAAATACATAAAAAGTTTTTTTTTTTTAATTATGTAGGTACGTATGAATTCCTCTTTCGAATTTGACCTAAACCTTTACTCGTAGTAAAGTGAGGCGTGCTCAAATCAAACCAAATTCTTTATTACCTTCTTAATTGTACAGCACAGTTCTTCTAATCTATAAATAAGGTCACATAGCAAACACTTTCAACGTATTAAAAATGGTGATAGAGTGCCTTTCACTTTAATGTAAACTCTGCTTTCACGGATATCATTAATTACGCTACGTAAAACGTTGCCTCATACGAGTAATTTCTCCTATGTCATACGTTTACACACATTTCAATTCTCTTGCACAGATACCCAGACCCAGAACTACTATTAGTAGACCATACTTTTGTTGTTCCGGTGCATCGGAATACCAGGAATCGATCCTGCGAGAAGCAGCGCGACAGTGGAAACTAGCTATTTGAGGGTAGGAGGGAGAAATGCAAATGAAAAGCAAAAGCTTTATTGTGAATGTGAGAGCAATGTGAGATAACAAAAAATATTATTAATAGATTACCGCACTGTCTGGGAGTTTGAGTGCTTTATATGGCCCACCCAAATGTCCTAACTTTGGTATTGTTCGTCAAATCGTTTAAGCTCCTTATTATATAAGTTGAGCTACGCGATATTTGACAAATGCTTGCACTGCTCGGACGGGCCTGCTCAAATCTGTTTGATTCTGTCCTCTAAAGGGCGCCACAGACATTAACCTACATGGCTCTCATATGATTTGATCACTACAGATTATCTGGACTTTAAAAGAGACGTTGACCTCTGAGTTTGTTTCAGTGTTTCTTCTCAGAGTAGTCAGTTAGGAAACACTGGCCTCATCTAGTTTACATTTACGAAAAAAAATGACGTGTAAAAGTGTTATTTTTAACCCATTTGCAAAATAAACATCATTATTTCATTATTATTTCATTATAAATCATTAAAATAACTTCTACTCTGGGTGGAGTAGAAGGGAGTGTCAGATTCCTACTAACTTAAAACCGTTCCTGTTCCTTCAGTTGCCTTTCCATGCATAACAATCCCCCAACTCTCTCAAATAGCTTGCTAACCTAATTGCAGCAGCTGTGACTGAGAAATTAAAGCGAACGCAAATACTTGCTTTAATCAGCTAGTAATATTGCAATTTTGTCAAACTCAATCTCAAAATATTTTGAGTGTATTCCAATTTTGGGTGTATTTCAATTTTGGGTGTATTCCAATTTTGGGTATATTCCAATTTTTTCAAACTCAATCTGAAAATATTTTATTTCACATAGGCCTACTTGGGCACTTATAAAACATCAGAAACTAGTGAACCGTTTAAAATTGGACGTTTCCTATGAAGAAGAAACGGCAGGAAATTCCACATCTTTTTTTAAGAGAACTAGCAATGTGTGTAGAATTCGCATTACTAACAATCTTATTAACCCCTCCAACTAAGCTAAATATGCTTATGTCTGGAGTGGGTTCACGGCAACAGTGTAATGGGTTGGGTTCGAACCTGCGACCTCTCGATCACAAGTCCGACACCTTAGCCATTACGCTATTGACGCTTAAATATGCCCCCAACCTAATCAGCTAGCTATCCTAATTGCAGCAGCTGTGAGAGACGAAAAAGATAGATTAAAGCGCTGGAAACTCAGCTAGTAATATTGGAAAAAGGTTGGTGTGTTCCTATTATATTCGAACTCAAACTTAAAATATTTTATTCCACATAGACACTTGCAAATGGGCTCTTACAAAAATTCAGAGGCCAGTGCACGGTTCGAAACTGGCCGTTTCCTATGGAGAAGAATCGGCAAGAATCTCCACGGAATAGCCGCGCAGTTTCTTGGATCCGCTCCATCTTAGTTGCCCAAGGGTCGGTTGACAGGGATATCGAGTCGGCTTACTTGTTTTGGTGAGCAAATTGTCATCAATAATACTTTTTATATGCCCATTGTTTGGACTGATCTAACTGGTGATTATCAAGTTTCATAAAAATCGATACTAAAATTTAAGAGCCAATGGCATTGCAATGAATAAAAGAGTTTCTTGCCGGTGAAATAAAATATTTTGAGTTTGAAATGACGTAATTATATCGAATTTAGTTTTCAACTAATACGCGCAAAGATGTGTTGGTGACTTCTACTGACTAAAACACACCCTGTTCCTTCAACTGCCCTTATGTTCCGGGGCCACGGTATCTCGTTAGAACATTCCCGAAACCCCAAATTACCAACACGGTTGACGTAGTGGTTGAGCTTTTGCGTTTTATTGGTTGGCTGCTGCGCTGCGTGTTACACGTTCGATTCCCGCAATTAAACAAATATTTGTATGGCCTACAGATATTAGTTTTGGGTGTATTGGTGCTTGACACAGCCGTTGGATAATTAAAACCTGATTATTACTTAATAACATAATAGAGTATAATATAAGTATAATATTATAACAGCAAGAGAGGTAATTCGTGTATTTTTAAAAGGAACGTATACATTCACCTCGCAGTCGCAAGCTGTCGAAATCATCGGTATTTCCCTACATTGTGACATTGATTGAGATGAAATTATGATTTGAATTTGAACGATTTTCAACCGACGACAAAAAGAGGAGGTTATCAATTCGACGCGTATATTTTTTTTTTTTTATGTATGATTGTCGATTACTCGAAGACGGCTGAACCGATTTGGAAAATTCTTTTTTTGATTGAAAGGGTATACTTTGATATTGGTCCCATTTTCATAAACGTCAGGATCTGATAATGGGATCCTGGAGAAATCGAGGGAACTCTTCAAACATTATAGGCACACCTATGTCGTTTTGGGTATTTATTATAGTTACTTGTGCAGTTGCTCTCAAAAAGTACCATTTGAGGAAGTGGAACTGATGATGAAGACCACAGATGGCCGCCGAAACTACTCAATAATAAATATTGAGTGGATTGCGATTCGATTACTTGAATATGGATGTTACGCACTTTATGCTCGTCACAATGCATATGGTGATGTAGAGCTGATGGTGAAGTACCAGGAGAACTCCTCAACAATTAACGGCCCAGCATTGGGAAAAGCAATATTTTGTAAAAGATTATAAGTAGTTGATAATTAGGCTCTTGTAACTAGGTAAATTAAAAATAGACCAACTAAAAAGAGTGAAATAAAAACTTTTTACCAAAAAATTAAACCGACTCCCAAAAAACACTGCAAAGTTAAAAATAACTTTAATTTCGGAAGTCGGTGCCAAAAACGAAAATACAAAACTAAAGACACCGACTACCGAAATAAAAGTAATTTTTCACTTTGCAGTGTTTTTTGGGAGTCGGTTTAATTTTTTGGTAAAAAGTTTTTATAACTACGAAAGTTGTCCCTGTTTTGACGAACTTCGTTCTATTTCAAATGGCATGAATCGAATAATTTTAGTATCTAAATATAATTACATTATAAAATTAATTCACTAATTGTTTATTTGTTCCATACAATAATAACATGTGAAATAGCGAATGCGGTTTTATAACCAATTGTGGTGGCTAAACTTAATATACCACAAAGCCACGTTTAATTGGAATTTAGGTTTCGAATACGTATTGATTTACTAATTAATTGTGAGCTTATTTTTATTGGGATGAGCCCACTTTTCACCTTGATCACGCCTGATGGTAAGTGATAGATGAGTCTACAATGAAACGAGCGAGCCCAGAAAATGCATGTTCACTCTTGCCAAAAGCTCATATGGGTATGGTCATATGTGGTGGTATGGGTCATATGTGGTAGGGAACACAGAAACCGGCGGAGTTTCATAGACGTCAATGTATATTTTTTATTACGGATGAGCTCACTCTTGACCTCAATCTCACCTGATTGTAAACGATAGATGAGGTCTACGATGGGAAGAGCGAGCCCAGAAGATGCCTATTTACTCTTGCTTTAAAGGTAGAAAGGTCGCAAGTGGCAGGGAACACAAAAGCCGGCAGAGAATTCCACAGCTTGGCTGTGCGCACAATAAATGTGGAGGAGAAGCGCTTGGTACGACAAGACAGTATATCAACCGGCCCGTCCGGCCTGTCGATTATACCGCCAGAAAGCAGTTGTTCGCCCTCAAATATAATTCGCCGTCCCCGAAGAATAAAATGATAACAGAGATTATCTTAGTTTTAGTGTTGTCATTTTTGGGATCTGTAGGTACTAATACATCCGCTTAATTTTTTTCTTAATTTTTATATAGGTATTTACGAAGTTACAAAATATTACAATAGTGTTCAAAGATTTAAAACAAATCTTAAGTTACGAGAATAAAATGTTAATATAATATTATCAAAATTTATTCACACTTGTTAGTATGACAAATAGTCATAGAATTATGTTCTCGTAAAAAATATTCGACTAGATAATGATAAATGCAGTTATCATTTTATTCTCGTTCAAAACCACCCAGTCGCTTTGTATAAGATGTGTTTACCATGTCATTTTTTAATTAGGAAGCCAAATTCAAAGTCCTTTTCAGTTTAATTTTTGCAATATTTACGATATTAAAGTATTATCAGTATCACTTGCTCCATAAAACCCGTAGAATAAAATGTTAAGTGAAGAGTACAATAGTTGATTCTGGTCAGGCTGTACGGAGAATAATATGATAATCGACGTTATACAACTTAGATGATGATTAATTTAGACTTAGTTCTTATTTTTGAAATAATATCTCTATTTTGATACTTAGGCGTATTTCACTAAAACATTTAGAACAAACAAAAAATAACCTTCTTTAAAAGCTGACAATCATCTGTCTACGTCCAGTATTTAAGGAGCAATCAACGAAAACATGTTTTTAATTTTTCCTGAAAAGTTGCATTTTTTGTAGTTATCATTTTGTTCTCCGGGGGCGGCGAATATGATCATGCAGAAAGTGATGCAAAGTAAAATGCAAGCAAACTAGAACCGTCACGTGTTTTGCTCCTCTACAGGGCATCCTCAGGAGATGTTAACTCGCCTCGACTCGCTATCTGACCTCCATACCACAGTAGCTGGGTAACACGATACCTCTTGGCAGGGCTGGTGACAAATTTTCAGACTTCTGACTACACATAACGGCTGGTGGCGCGGCTGGCTATTTAGTTTATTTTAGTGGACTGTATTTGCGGTGCGGTATGAACGATTGACAGCGCTTTGAATGGAACACGAATTGCAAGGGTTGGAGAGTAGAATTCAAACCGAATAAGGATAGGAGCACGCACAAACATTTGATGGAGCCACGTGTCTTTGTCGTCATCGGGGCAGAGGTAGTTGGCTTCAATTCGCTGTGCTCACAAAAATCACACACTAAACACCAACACAAATTGTTACTCAGTCTGTGAAATATGATGAATCCAAGATTGTCAATTGTTCTTTGATAAGCGCAGGCCTGCGCTCGCGGCGTTCAGACGGAAGTGTGGGTTTGACCCACAAAATGGCGTAGCCAATCTACGTCGTCTTCAAAGGTTTTGTGCGAGAAAGGGACAGGAGAGAGAGAGAGGGGGGATTAGGAAGGCGAATGTCAATCGAATTCTGAATGTTGGCGCAACTAACGACTGTCAAAGATGTACAAATGAAGCCGGAAGCAACGGCTTTTTACGGCCAATTTTTTTTTATAACAAGCTCTACAGAATATACTTACTTATCTACTGCCAGGCCACAATGTGATAGCACTATAATAATATCCACTCCTTGTTCAGTCAAGATCTCCGCCTCTTTCTGTACCACTGGGATTGGTTCCGAGAATGTGACACCTTCTGCGTTAGATAAGAACTGAAAGAATGATTCCGATTAGATTTTGTAGTTATTTCGTTAGGCTTATATCTAAAATTTTATTTCTCAAAACAAAATACACAGTTAACTAAGAATTTTAAATTTGAACAATTATAAGTAGTCGTCTTATGATACAACATGCAGATAAATTAATAAAACATAAATTACATTGAAACAATCGTTGGAAACAATAGAGGGAAAAACTAATAGCAAAACACATTCGAAAGGTGTATCTAAGATTTCGTATTACAACTTTACAACTGGCCAGTAAAAAATCAAGGTACCCTCATATTATGTATATAATACATATTATACGGGTTAGCGAAACAAACGACGAGCTGGTCCGCTTACATTTTTTTTTACTGGTCATGTTTAGTCACATTGGCGTTTGCCAATACGTTCTACGCATCATGCAACATCCTATGTTTACGCAATTCATTTCATTCCTCAGTCATTTTCTGTGAAAATGCACAACTTAGAATTGTTCGTTTACTTATTTTTGGTAAATGAGAGTTGCTGTATCCCGAATGGAAGGTGCGTTGTGTTCCACGCACGCCTCAATGAGCTGTCAGCAGTAGTGATGGATCCGCTAAGGCCAATGCCTCCCAAGCTTGCGAAAATATTCTAACGAAGTACCGAGACTCCAGAACACAAGAGTAACTGAAGAAACAGGGCGGGTTTAGTCACTCTAGAGTCAAGAGTGAATAGGTCAACCCAAAACAACCCACTGGCTATACACGACTGTTATAATACCAATTATCACGTACGGCTCTTTAGTCTCGTGGCCCAGAACAGACTTAAGCACGCCACAAAAAGATCTTGAGAAGCTGCAACGACTTGCATGTGTGGCGATCACCAGCAGCATGAGAACTGCACCCACTGCCGCTCTACAGGCCATGCTGGGCCTACCACCACTGCACTTTATAGTACGAGAGGAGGCTGCCCTGGCAACCTTCAGACTTGCTATATCCGGGGCACTCTTGCGAGACTCCAGGATTGAAAACACACACATCATGGAGGACTCAGTCAAACGACAACCCCTGATGACTGCACCATATGATAAGATTGCAAAGACGCATCACTAATGCCGGAGCCAGAGGACAACTCAGGGCCCAAGGAGCTTAGGATTTACACTGACGGCTCAAAGACAAACACTGGAACTGGAGTTGGAGTTTTCTCCAACGATCTCAACATAAATGTATCCAGACCGCTAGGGAAGCTCAACACCGTCTACCAAGCGGAATATGTGGGCATTATTCAGGCGATCCATGCCATAGAAGCCAGGAGAGTCACGGATAGTCATATCCGTATACTTTCCGACAGTGCCTCAGTACTTCAATCCCTAGAGAAAAATTATATCACGTCTAAGCTCATACTAGAATGTCATAATGCGCTGCAACGCTCGGCGGTCGAGAACCGCAACACTGTGACACTGCAATGGATAAAGGGGCACAGCGGATCACTCGGAAATGATGCGGCGGACGAACTGGCCAGGAGGGGGTCCGGCACGATGGTTTTCACCCAGCTACGCACATGGCTTAAAGAACACACACATGACCAAGCCCAGAAATGGTGGTCCTCGGCACCAGGCTGCAGGCAGTCCAAGGAGGCGATGCCAAACCTAGACAAAAAACTAACCAGGCGCCTCCTACACCTGGACAAAAGAAGCCTGCGAATGGTGGCAGGGAGCATCACCGGGCACTGCTCACTGAACAAACACTATCAAACAATAGGTATAACGGACAGTCTCCTGTGCAGAGCATGCATGGGGACGGAGGAAACGGTAGGACACGTGCTCCTAGAGTGCACGGAAATCACCGAAATACGGAATCGAACCCTCGGGCCATTAAATTCCCTTACAGATACCCTGAATAGACCGAAAGACCTGATCTGCTTCTGGAGGGAGGTTGGCTGGATGGAGTGACGGCCGACATGGCTCACGCACAATGGTCTCGTGCAGAGACTAAATGCGGAAACCACACTACAGAAGAAGAAGAAGAGTGAATAGGTTACTTCTAGGTAAGCGTACTTCATCTTCGACCACATCATCGTTTACCATCAGGTGAGATGGTGGTCAAATAAAAAATCTGTCACTCCCTTCCAAACCACCCAGAGCGGAAGACGTTATTTGATTATTTTTCCTCTGATAAAAAAAGTCTGATAAAAAGCTCGTTGCAATCTCACCTCTGTGCTTTTGGTAATAAGTCCTATGATTCCAATCTTCCTTCCGTTTCTCTCCAGAATCACGTGGGGCTGGTAAATGCCGTGCATTGGTGACCCCTTTTGGCTGATGAGGTTTGCGGCAACTACTGGTGCTTTTAGTGCCTTTATGTAGGGCACCAGACCTGGTATTCCATCATCAAACTCGTGGTTGCCTAAAGCCTTAAAGAAGAAAAGATAACAATGTAAGAAAATTTCATGATTGTTAATTTCTAACCGTAAATGAACGATCTGAATAATTCGTTGCACTTACTTAAAAAATACACGATATTAGCTGTTTTTAAACTGTAATGGTCACTAAAAGCATCACTAGAACTTAAAACGAGTTTTTTACTACTTTTATGAAGTTTGGAATTTCCAATGTTTCAACGCAAGCACAGATTACGAATGAACTGAAGTTATTGCGGGTGGATTTTTATGAGCAGACAAAACGGTCTACCCGTTGTTTCGTTCGTTTTATTTACGTTTCTTTTCACGGCTACCACTATCATTTAAATAACTCACAAGACAATTCTGATCCCGGATTCCCGGCACACAATTAGATGACTGGACCTTATTTGAAACCATTCATTAACATGGGACACGTTTTAAGTTATAATGATTAAAATACGTTAAAAAGCCATGTTATCAAAATAATAGAATTTATTTTTATTTATTGATCTTCGTTTATAGCTACTTTTCTAGATAATCTTCCACAACTTACATGAACATCATTGGGCAGCATATTAATAAACTTTTGCGTGACATTCCACTTCAGCAGGGTATACCAGTATGTCCCCTGGTATGTGTCTCCAGCATTTAGCAGCAAAGCTTGTGGCTTCTCTCGGAGCAGAGCATGGATCTCGTGGTAAAGTCGCGCAAAGCCACCCAGGCATGATGTGTCATTGGACTTACATATTGGGTAAACTACGGAGGTCTCCTCAAAACTGGAAAACAATAAAAAGTTGAGTTGCATAAACGGCATTTTTGAAGATCAATATAGGGATCGTGACCTAGCAGTGAGATAAAACAGGTCTATAAAAATATATATTATAAAGCGCAAAGGTTTGTTTGCTTGTGTTTGAATGCATTAATCTTCGAAAATACTGGTTGGATTTGGATTAAATTTGGCATGGAAGTAGTACTTTTTACCCTACTGCAAAAAAAGGTTATGTTTTTATCGGGATAAAATCCACGAGAGCGAAGCTCGGTCCAACTGCTAATAAAAATATATATTGGCACCATTTTTCTGATCAGCCTTCGCGATGACAATAGTAACGAAATCTTTGTTCGGTTACAGATAAGTCAAATGTTCAGAAGACAGTCTCTAAAACACTGCATTTTCTAATTTACATGCAGGTTGTAAGTAACACTTGTTTTTTTTTTTCTTTAGATAAACTTTAATTTTTTTCCAATGTCACCTTTCTAATTTGTTCATTTTAGAACTGTAGGTGTTGCATAATGCAGGAAGACGGTAATTCGATTATTGATAAGGTTCACATGTTTTATTTCATTTCAACTAAAATAAACTATCTAATAATTCGATCACAGCGCTGTTGCCACGTTGTATGGTATTGCTTATGTAATCTTTGGCCAAGCTTTGAGACAAAGGAAGTGTGAAGTGTAAACCATCCTTTTTGAAAAAGGTTGGGAGTGTAAGAGTTTCGTTCCCAAACTGCTCGAAAATGTAGTTACCACTGAGGTTACTATATTTACACCACTTGAGGTTTTCCGTAACCGCAGCGCTAGCAGAACATTATTGATGTAGTTTAAATATTATTTTCAAACAATACATACACTGAAACGGTATAAAAAGTGTGATTAATGTACATTGAATACTGTACAAAAAATAACTAATTCAGGGGGATTAAGAAACAGTAATAGAACCAAAACAAAATACATCTGTCTGTTTGGACAGGCTAATCTCCTGAACTACAAGACGGATTTGAATTTAACTTTTTGTTTTATAGCTACTAAGTCTGGGCTACACATAGGCTATAATTGATTTCGGAAACTAGAACACCTGATGCAAAAACACGCGAGTGAAGCCGCATGCAGCAACTATTACTGTAATATTAGAATAACAACAGGCACACCAACAACTTATCTACAAATTGATATTCAGATAAAACATACATTATAGTCCTGTGTAAACAAGTTACTTAAACGCATGCACAACAAGGTATAGGTAACGCCAAATAACTTGGCAAGAGTCGTTCAATGCGCAGAAGTCGATTTTTAGGTGTCAGCGGTTGTCAGCGGGACGAGGGGTATGACGTAGCGCCGCTCCGAGCGCGCGATTGGTGCGTCAGTAGTTCTCGTTCAATTTGCTCTCGAATACACTTGCGTACACGAAAGTTGTACCCTTTGTTTTTGTTACGAGTTGTTGTTTTAAATGTATTTTTGTTACCTTGATTACAATGCCAGGACCAAATACCGTTTTACGCAGACTATTAAAATGTCAGAAAGAACAGTTAGACACTATAGTTAAGGAAGGTTGAAATTCTGAATTCGTCACTGTCTTGAGGACACCGGGAAAAACGAAGAATAAAAGGGGTAGCAGTTTTATTAACTAATTGCGCCGACGAGAACATATTATTTTTAATGTTTTTTTTTTAATTCATTTTTTTTTTCACTTTTAAATGTATTTGTGTATTATATCCATTTTATTTATAATACCGAATTAACGAATGAATTCCTCTTCTTTCTTTAACATTCTTCTGAACAGATATGATTAAAAATAAATGATGGCAATAACCATAGAATAATGGCAAGCAGTAAAAGTGACCACTTTTTTCTTCCACTAAGTGCACGATGCGCGAACTTACCCCCACTACGCCAAAACCTTGCCAAGTTATTTGGCGTCATCTATATGAACATTTTATGAATGAATGTTCTTTTGTTTTTTATTTCGAATGAGCCCGTTTTGACCTCGATTCCGCCTGATGGTAAGAGATAGATAAGGTCTACGATAAAACGAGCGAGCTCAGAAGCCTGTTCACTCTTGCTTCAAAGGCTGCCGGGTCATATGTAGAACACATAAGCCGGCCGAGACTTTAATCAAATAATTATCTTACTCTCTTACTAATATTATAAATGTAAAAGTTTGTGAGGATGGATGGATGTATGTATGTTTGTTACTTTTTCACGCAGAAACTACTTCTTATCGGACTTGACCTGTGCACTTGACTGTTTTGCCGTCTGTACTTTATTTGGAGTACTATGTATAAATTAAATGTTTATACTGCTGTGACTATTCCTATTTAAAAACTGGATTTGTAGACAGTAAGTTATAAAATGTACGAATGTAAACTTGTAAAAATGTAAACTAAGGGATTATAACTCGATTTTTCTTTATAACTGTTTTAGAAATCAATATCCCACCAAAAACATTTCATGTAAAATGTTGGCAAGACGACCACATAAGGTTTGCCCTGTGAAAAAAGATATCAGATCTCATGTAGAGCCAAGCTTCTGAATCTACACGGCCTAGCTCTACCGAACCTAACTTCACAAATTCTACATATCAGTAAAAATGTATGGCTTCGCCGTTTCGCTACCGTCGTGGAGGTGATGCGAATATTTAGTTTCTGAAGTAATTAACGAAACAGCCAAGCCATACATTTTGGATAAGGATGGCTTTATAATAACTGATAATTAAGGATGGCATTTTCGTAACAAGCACCCCAATTAACCTCAAAATTGACACCCATATCAAATACCTATATCACTTCAGGAAGTACCCTAACACTTTGAAGTCTCATACAAACTTCCACCCCCCCATTTTAGGGGATGGGGGACGAAAGTTATAAGTTTATGAATTTTTTTGTTAGTTAGATACTAAACTTAGATTACATACCAAATTTCAGCTTTCTACCACTTCAGGAAGTAGCCAAACATTTTGATGATCATCAGTGTGTCAGTGTATCAGTGAGTGTGTCAGTGACGAAATCGGTGTATTTTAGATATCAATAAAATCTAAAGTATTAGAGCTATTCAATTGAGACTTTGTATATTTAATTAGTCTATTATTGACATCATATCCTGAGAATATGAACTATCTGGTACATCGGAAACCAACTCTATGAGGGTTCAAAAAAACGACGAAACACTTCGAGAAAAGGTAGGTCATGCCCTTGCGCTTCGCTTGGCTCGTCTTGGCGGGGCACTACCGTGCCCCCAGATTATTATTAAATTACATGATTGTACAATTATAAAGTTTTATACTTATTTTTTTTTTTTTATACAGTACCGTGATATAAAAACCCACACCGAGGCGCAATCCGCGCCGCACAAACGTCACAGAATAAAAACACCACCTAGCCTCTTTGTTGGCTAGACGACAGTTACACTCGACACCCTTGACTGATCCCACACAACTTGAAGAAATCGTGACAAAATTAACAAACGACATAACGGAGGCTTACCACGTGAGCTGTAAACCAAGAACACCTAACACCAGGAGTAAGGGAAACGCATGGTGGAATGCTGAACTTGGTAGGCTCAGAAACACGCTACGAAAACAATTCAACAGAGCAAAGAACACTATACTCCCGGAAGACTGGGAGCTATACAAAGAAACCCAATACAAGTTCAAGAAACAAATCAGAATGGCCAAGAATACCGCTTGGCAGAACTTCTGTGAATCCATAGAATCTAACAGCGAAGCCGCACGAGTAAAGAAAATCCTATCAACTGATCAGGACCGTACTCTCGGCGCCCTTAAAAAACCTGACAACTCCTACACACAAACAGACCAAGAAACCAGTAAAGTCCTTCTAGAGACGCACTTCCCGGACTGCCACCTTTCCGAGGACAGCACGTGGGAAAACGAATCTAGACAGACACCAAGTACTACAGACTGGTCTAGAGCCCGCGACATAATCACTGAGGACCGCATAACATGGGCCATTAAAACATTCCAGCCATACAAATCTGCAGGACTAGATGGCATTTTCCCGGCCCTTTTGCAATGGGGTGAACACATCCTGACACCCTGGCTGCTGGAAATCTACCAAGCCTGCATAGCACTCAGATACGTCCCACTAATGTGGCGGGAGGTGAAGGTCATCTTCATACCCAAACCAGACAAAACCGACTATACACAACCCAAAGCGTACAGACCGATAAGTCTCACATCCTTCCTACTGAAAACCCTAGAGAGGCTCTGCGATAGACACATCCGAGATGGACCTCTCCATAAGAATCCGCTTCACGGACAACAGCACGCCTACTCAACGGGGAAATCAACAGAATCTGCCCTACACAGCGTAATATCTAAAATGGAATGCGCAATACACCACCAATGCTCCTCGATGGCTGTTTTCATAGATATCGAAGGTGCTTTTGACAAGACCACGTTCCAGAGTATGAGTACAGCACTCAGCAGGCACGGTGTAGACCAAACCCTGAGTGACTGGATCACCAACATGCTCAAGCAGAGAGCAGTAAGAGTCACAATAAACAGCACAACGAGGGCCATCGTGGCGAAAGGCTGTCCCCAAGGGGGCGTCCTCTCACCACTGCTATGGAACCTGGTCGCAGACAACCTCATCAGGAGACTCAACGATAAAGGATACTTTACCGTTGGCTACGCCGATGATATAACCATAATAATAAATGGAAGCCATGAGAATACCATATGCAACCTCATGCGCCAAGCCCTAAAAATAGTAGAGGACTGGTGCCGAGAGTATCAACTCTCAGTGAATCCTACAAAAACTGAGCTCATACTTTTCACCAAAAAGAGGAAGCTGGCGGAGCTGACACTGCCAAAATTCTTTGGCACCACTCTAAGCCTCTCGGCTGAAACCAAATACTTGGGCATCTTCCTGGACAAACAACTGAATTGGGCAAAACACACTGAGCACATCACCAAAAAAGCCAGTATCTGCATGTGGCAGTGCAAACGCATGCTGGGCAGAAACTGGGGTATCAGCCCCAAAACAACCCACTGGCTATACACGACTGTTATAAGACCAATTATCACGTACGGCTCCCTAGTCTGGTGGCCCAGAACAGACTTAAGCACGGCACAAAAGGATCTTGAGAAGCTGCAACGACTTGCATGTGTGGCGATCACTAGCAGCATGAGAACTGCACCCACTGTCGCTCTACAGGCCATGCTGGGCCTACCACCACTGCACTTTATAGTACGAGAGGAGGCTGCCCTGGCAACCTTCAGACTTGTTATATCCGGGGCACTCTTGCGAGACTCCAGGATCAAACACACACGCATCATGGAGGACTCAGTCAAACGACAACCCCTGATGACTGCACCATATGATAAGACTGCAAAGACGCACCACTTCAAAAAAAACTACCAAATACAGCTCATGCCAGAGCCCGAGGACTACTCAGGGCCTAAGGAGCTTAGGATTTACACTGACGGCTCAAAGACAAACACTGGAACTGGAGTTGGAGTTTTCTCCAACGATCTCAACATAAATATATCCAGACCGCTGGGGAAGCTCAACACCGTCTACCAGGCGGAATGTGTGGGCATTATTCAGGCGATCCATGCCATAGAAGCCAGGAAAGTCACGGATAGTCACATCCGCATATTTTCCGACAGTGCCTCAGTACTTCAATCCCTAGAGAAAAATTATATCACGTCCAAGCTCATACTAGAATGTCACAATGCGCTGCAACGCTCAGCGGTCGAGAACCGCAACACTGTGACACTGCAATGGATAAAGGGGCACAGCGGATCACTCGGCAATGATGCGGCGGACGAACTGGCCAGGAGGGGGTCCGGCACGATGGTTTTCGGACCCGAGCCCATCGTGCCGCTCCCCTTCACCCAGCTGCGCACATGGCTTAAAGAACACACACACGACCAAGCCCAGAAATGGTGGTCCTCGGCACCAGGCTGCAGGCAGTCCAAAGAGGCGATGCCAAACTTAGATAATAAACTAACCAGGCGCCTCCTACACCTGGACAGAAGAAGCCTGCGAATGGTGGCGGGGACCATCACCGGGCACTGCTCACTGAACAAAAACTATCACACAATAGGTATAACGGACAGTCCCCTGTGCAGGGCATGTATGGGGACGGAGGAAACGGTGGGACACGTACTCCTAGAGTGCACGGAAATCACCGAAATACGGAAACGAACCCTCGGGTCATTAAATTCCCTTACAGATATCCTGAATAGACCGAAAGACCTGATCTGCTTCTGGAGGGAGGTTGGCTGGATGGAGTGACGGCCGACATGGCTCACGCACAATGGTCTCGTGCAGAGACTAAGTGCGGAAACCAAACTACAGAAGAAGATTGTACAATTTATATGAAAAAAAATCACTTTATAAATACATATGTACTTATTTATATAACCCTCTTGCTGTTTTTTAAATATAAGAAGTCGAAGAACGGATCTGAATGAAATTTGGTAAATAGATAGTAGACATCCTGGAATAACACATAGGCTACTTTTCATCCCGGAATTCCCACAGGATCGGGATTTGCGCGGGAAAAACCTCCCACGCGAACGAAGTCGCGGGCAAAAGCTAGTATCACGTATTTTTGCAGGAAAACCAAGGTTGAGATTATTTTTACATTGTGGTGACATTGTAGGTACTGTTATGGGTCGGTAAACTGCCTTGGTGCCCTAGTGATCGCAAGCGTGACTGCTCAGCAAGATGTTTTGGGTTCGATTCCCGGGTCGGGCAAAAGAGCTATTGCGTTTATCTGTTATACATTTCTCAGTAGTAGACAGGAGTTTGGACATTGGTGTTGTGATAGCCCCCGTGCCTCGAGAGAAATCCGTGCTTTTGCACGGATTTCTCTCCGGTCATGTCAGATTGCCGTCGTCATCGGGCGATGAGTGTAAAGATACAGAGAATGTACTTGTACTTGTGCACATACTCTTGCAATATAATATCTCCTGCGCTGAGATGAGATGGCCGCCGTGGCTGAAATTGGTTAGGGGAACTATTATTGTTAATATAATATTATTATTGTTAGTGTGCGTCGGAATCACACAATCTAATTCCGCCAAGCCCGTTCCATCATCGGACTACAAGACAAACGGTGATGCGCCATCGTTATATGGTGGACATCCCACCCATAGGCACAAACGTTTTGGGAATACTTTCATTGTGGTTTAACTGCAGTCTGGTTTAACTACAAAAATTATAAATCTGTTTCGGTCCTACAATCTTGACAATTTATTCTCAGAGCCAACAAGAATCACCCCTACCAGTGCTACATGCCTTGATAATATTTATACAGATGTATCAATTAAACACAAAGAGATCATTAATTTACTAGAATCAGATCATAGTGGGCAATTAATTACTTTCCAATGTAAAAATAATAAAGCGGCTAAAAAGGATATCACTGTTAACCCAAAAACTGAAAGTCGTTTAAAAACTTTCAAAAGTAAACTCACACATAATTTACCAGTCTTGACCACCCTACATGATCCTAATCATTTATATAAGGACTTTTTTAACATGTACTGTAAGCAATTTAGTTCTACTTTTTTACCTAAAACCATTTCTATTAACAATACTGTGTCTTTCGGTGATTGGGCTACCATTGGTATTCACAAAAGTAGAACTCGTCTTTATGAATTGTACAATGAAAGAGCACATATAAACACTGTTGAATTTAATTTATATGTTAAGAAATATTCAAAACCATTTAAAAAGGTTTGTTGTATGGCAAAGACGCGCCATTTGAGTTCTAAGATCAAAAATATTGATAATTTATTAAAACTACTTGGGATATCATTAACAGTGAAACAGGCAGGTCTAAAAAACGGTGTAGTGACTACAAACTTGTAATTAATGACGATATAATTAAATCTGATGCCCAGGTTGCCGCGGCTATTGAAAACTTTTTTTCAGAGATATCGGTATCAACAACGAAATCTCTGGATTCCTCACGCACTGCTGCAGAGTCTCTGCTAAAAGAAAATGTTAAAGTTTGTGATTCAGTATTTAATTTTCAACATGTTTCTTGTAAAGATATAATTAAAACTTTTAACACATTAAATTTAAAAAAGACAAAAGATTTGTGGGGCAATTCTGTGGATATCGTCAAGTCCATTATTAATATTGTAGCTCCTAGTTTAGTATTTATTTTTAATAATTGTATTGATTGTGGCGAGTTTCCTGACCTAATGAAGTATAGCAAAATTATACCATTGTTTAAAGCAGATAGTACATCAGACCCTACTAATTATAGACCAATTTCAGTACTACCCACTTTTAGTAAAATATTTGAAAAACTAATTTTAGAACAGTTACAAAAGTTTTTAATAGACAACAATTATTTCATGCCAAACAGTTTGGTTTCACAAGGGGTCGTTCAACAACTGATGCTGGTGTTGAACTTTTAGAACACATCTACAATGCATGGGAATACAAATGTGATGCTCTGGGCATCTTTTGCGACTTGTCCAAGGCATTTGACTGTGTTCATCATGAAATATTGGTCAGAAAACTACACCACTACGGAATTCGGGACTCCTCTTTGAATCTTCTTACTTCTTATTTAAGTGACAGGATTCAGAGAGTCGAAGTAAATGGAAAAATATCCCCAGGATCGATTGTGTCTATGGGTGTGCCCCAGGGTTCAATTCTTGGACCATTTTTGTTTCTTATTTATATAAATGACCTGCCTTACCTCATAAAGGATAACAATAAAATTGTGTTATTTGCGGACGAAACTTCACTATTATTTAAAATTAAACGTCAGCAACCGGATTATGACGACATTAATAAAGCCCTTTCAGAAATAGTACTTTGGTTTAATGTGAATAATCTTCTTTTCAATGAAAAAAAAACGAAATGTATAAAGTTTACGATGCCTCACGTTAGGCAAGTACCAACTACTGTTTTGATAAAGGGTAAAGAGTTGAGCCCTGAGGATGCAACAGTGTTCTTAGGCATTACTCTGGATGCTAAGCTTCAGTGGGGTCCACCTATAGATAGACTATCCAAAAAACTGAGTTCTGCCGCATATGCAGTTAGAAAAATCTGAAATTTAACTGATCTAGAGACAGCTCGTTTAGTTTACTTTAGCTATTCTCATAGTGTAATGTCGTACGGTATTCTTTTGTGGGGAAATGCCGCCGATATTCAGACAGTCTTTGTTTTACAAAAAAGGGCTATTCGTTCTATATATAAATTAAGTCCTAGATGCTCCCTCAAAGATAAGTTTAAAGATATTAATATAATGACTGTGCCCTGTCAATATATTTATGAAAATATTTTATATGCTCATAAAAATAAAAATATGTTTAAAAAGTACAGCAATATCCACAATATAAATACTAGGAATAAGCACACATTTATTGTTCCTTCAACTAGGCTTAAGAAAATTGGGGGCTCATTTAGATGTCAATGTATACCTACGCTTTTTCAATAAACTTCCCAGTCATATCCAAGAACTAAGCCTAAATAAATTTTAATCTTTTATGAAGCAGGAGCTTTGCCAGAATGCTTTTTATTCTGTCAAAGACTATCTTGCTGACAAAAATGCTTGGGATTGAGCTGCTCCAATTACATCTATGTTGTAATTCTGTTTGTTTTTATTCTTATTACTCATTCATTTTTTTATTTTATTTTAATGATTATTTCATATATATATTTTACATGACAATATTATTTACTTTTTCAAGTAATAGAATATACTTTTAATTTTTTTTTTTTACTTTATCATTTTTAATTTTGTTTGTACAAAATATTATTATTTTTTTCAAGTAATAATTTTTTTTGTAATAGCAAAAGCTTTATTGTGAATGTGAGAGCAATGTGGGATAACAACAAATATTATTAATAGATTATCGCACTGTTAGATTACCGCACTGTCTGGCAGTTTGAGTGCTTTATACGGCCCACCCAAATGTCCTAACTTTGGTATTGTTCGTCAAATCGTTGATATAAGTTGAGCTACGCGATATTTGACAAATGCTTGCACTGTTTGGACAGGCCTGCTCAAATCTGTATGATTCTGTCCTTTAAAGGGCGCCACTGGCATAATCCTACATGGCTCTCATATGATTTGATTACTACACATTGTATGGACTTTAAAAGAGACGTTGACCTCTGAGTTTATTTCAGTGTTTCTTCTCAGAGTAGTCAGTTAGGAAACACTGGCCTCATCTAGTTTACATTTACGAAAAAAAATGACGTGTAAAAGTGTTATTTATAACCCATTTGCAAAATAAACATCATTATTTGATTATTTAATTTCATTATTGTGCGTACGGCTAAGGAGTGGAATTCCCTGCCGGAGTCTGTGTTTCCTGATCGCTATAACCTGGGAGTCTTTAAGTCAAGAGTGAATAGGTTACTTCTAGGCAAGCGTGCTCCATCTTCGACCACATCGTCACTTACCATCAGGTAAGTTGGTGGTCAAACGCGAGCCTATTATCAATAAAAAAAAAATATATATTCACACACCGCCATCTAGTCCCAAACTAAGCAGAGCTTGTGCTATGAGTACTAAACAACTGATAAACATACATATATATTTCTAAATACATACATATTATAGATAAATTACACCCAGGCAAAGAACGTCGCGTCGTGCGCTCATCACACATCCATTTGTCTTGGGTGGGAATCGAACCCACGACCTTGCGCATAGCAGTCAGGCCCCTGACCACTAGACCAACAGGCCTGTCAAAATTTGTTGTTATTATGGGTTGGCTAGGTGAGTTTATACTGTCATGCATGATGGCTTTCAAGGCCTATCGAGTACCTTTATATTGTACTAAGTACTCTTCTGCGTGATTGTACCCATTCAATTTGGCCTCTGTTGAATTTGTGTCATCAGTTCATCACGCTTGATACCAAGGTCTGCTGAATTTTTACATCGTTTTATACGGAAAATAACTATCGTAAAATTACATTTGTTTAGCAGCAACAAGGAAAAAATATGAAATAAACAATGTTTTTGCTACTAGGTACTTTATAACTTGAAATTTCCAATAAATAATGAACCATGGCAGCAAACAGACCACTTAGCAGAGTTAATCCTTATCTACTATTTATTATGCGAAAGTAACTCTGTCTGTGTGTTATACTTTCACGTTTAAACCACGTAAATCTTGATAAAATTTGGTACAGAGATAGATTAGAGCTTCGAAAAGGACTTAGTCGTGTAGTTGAACGTTGGTATGTAAAATCGTACGAACGAAGTTATAGGCTATATTTAATATATTTTTACGTGCAATGTGGGTAATATTCACATAACTATCAATCTTAATAACCCCTCCCACTAATAACACCTATTTAAAAAAAAATCAGTACGCTTCTGTCTAGAGTGGCTTCAACGCAGTATTGTAAAGAGTCCCCACTCTTTGAACCCCACCCATTACACTATACCCTACCTTACTACTCTCCCACTCACACACTCACACTCACACTCGAGATGTTAGCCATTTGGCTATTGACGCTTAAGCCGGCTCTACACGTTGGCCAACACAGTGGCGAATGTAGTGGCCAATGCCTGTTGGCCAACGTGTAGACGGGGTGTTTGTACATGTTGGGTGCACAAACACCCCCTCTACACGTTGGCGAATAGGCATTGGCCACTACATTCGCCACTGTGTTGGCCAACGTGTAGAGCCGGCTTTAAATAAAAATTCTAAAAAGTACTTTGTCTGTACAAGTACAGACGCCAGCACATGAAGCTACCCGAAACTGTAAATTTTTCCCAATCAACCTTGAACCTAATTTCTTTAACAATAAAGTTGAAAATCTATTAAAGAAATTTGACAGATTGTTGTAGCTTGATGTAGGTACTGGCGTCAGTACTTAAATATTGTCAGTTTACCAAGTCTTATCAAATCAACGTTTAAGTTACTGGAGTAAGGATTAACCTGTTTTGGATCCTTACAACTGAATTAATCAGAAAATAACGGCAAAGAATTATCTAAATATTCTTGAGCCCGGAGTGAGTTCACGGTAATAGTGTACCTAATGGGTGGAGCTCGAACCCGCGACGTCACGATAACAAGTCCGGCTATTGACGCTTAACCTAACTTTATTCAAAAGCGTCAAGACAATACGTATTGGTCAAATATGAGAACCACGTAGGTTTCCGTCTTTGGTGCTCTTTTGAGGAAAAAAAAAACAATTTGTAAGCGGGTCTGTACAGTGCAAGCATTTGTCAGTTATCGGTTACTTCAAATAAGAACTTTAAGAGCTCGAATGATTTGAAAAACAATAGGTAATACCAAAGTGAGGACATTTTAGATCACGCAACTGCTTGTAAAGAATATTATTATTCTTTATAAAAACTTTTTAACAAAAAATTAAACCGACTCCCAAAAAACACTGCAAAGTGAAAAATAACTTTAATTTCGGTAGTCGGTGTCTTTAGTTTTGTTTTTCGTTTTTGGCACCGACTTCCGAAATTAAAGTTATTTTTCACTCTGCAGTGTTTTTTGGGAGTCGGTTTAATTTTTTGTTAAAAAGTTTTTATTTCACTCTTTTTAGTTGGATTATTTTTAATTTACCTAGTTACAAGAGCCTAAGTGTCAACTACTTATAACCTTTTACAAAATATTGCTTTTCCCAATGCTGGGCCGTTAATTGTTGAGGAGTTCTCCTGGTACTTCACCATCAGCTCTACATCACCATATGCATTGTGACGAGCATAAAGTGCTTAACATCCATATTCAAGTAATCGAATCGCAATCCACTCAATACTTATTATTGAGTAGTTTCGGCGGCCATCTGTGGTCTTCATCATCAGTTCCACTTCCTCAAATGGTACTTTTTGAGAGCAACTGCACAAGTTACTATAAGAAATACCCAAAACGTCATAGGTGTGCCTATAATATTTGCAGAGTTCCCTCGATTTCTCCAGGATCCCATCATCAGATCCTGACTTTGGTGATAATGGTACCAATTTCGAAGTATACCCATTCGAACAAAAAAAGAATTTTCCAAATCGGTTCAGCCGTCTTCAAGTAGTCGATGATCATACATAAAAAAAAATATATATATATATATATACGCGTCGAATTGATAACCTCCTCTTTTGTCGTCGGTTGAAAAGCAGTTGCGCGCGGCTTCGCTCCCGTTGACTTTGTCACGATAAAATCATCACCCTCCTTTTTTTGAACTCGAGCAAAAAGTAGCCTAAGGAAGCTTGTAGCTCCTTCAATCCAAATTTCATCCAAATCCACCCAGGATTTTCTAAGATAAGCGCGTTTAAACAAACAAACAAACAAACAAACAAACGTTTCCGCTTTAACATTTTCCCACAGAGCTCCGTCACGTGGAGTAAATAGCTATAACCTGAATACTGTGTAATGTAATCTTGAATTGTTTTCCAAACAAAACACTCTCATGACGTCATGATTTTTAGTAGTCACGGACAGATGTAGAATATTCTCATAAAGAGGAAGTTCTCTTTAAAGGAAAATAAAAAACTTTATCTTGTGTTTTTGTTTCTGCATTTTCTGTCTTATTCCTAAAGGTATTTTTTCGAAGTCATTTTTTAAAGCAAACTATGTGGGTAGAATTCACATTACTAGCAACCTTGATAACCCCTCCAATATGCTCGTGTCGGGAGTGGGCAATAGTGTGGGGTCCGACACGATAGCCTTTAGGTTATTAACGCTTCAAATTACCACTCTATAAAAACGAAGTATGAGTACTGTAACGGGGACGTGTGTGTACTCGGGATTTTATACTATATAAAGCTAAATTACCACTCACTCACTGACTCACTCACTCACTCATTGACATAATTGTTCTCCCAGATGGTGGATGGGGAGGTGGGTATATTTTGACAGATTCGTAAACAAGTAACTCTCAAACCTACGGGA
This sequence comes from Tholera decimalis, assembly GCA_943138885.2. Taxonomy (NCBI): domain Eukaryota; kingdom Metazoa; phylum Arthropoda; class Insecta; order Lepidoptera; family Noctuidae; genus Tholera; species Tholera decimalis. The sequence continues at coordinate 9,469,343 of OW964568.2, forward strand.
AAAGTGCCAAACCTCCCCTTTCCCCCCCCTTCTCCCCCCTCCCTATCGTATCTCGGAAACTACGAGACCCGTATTTTTTTTTTACGGATTCGTATAGAGAAAGCTCGGTAAAGTAAAAACCATTTTTCAAAGTCGCCCCCCTTGCCCCCCTTCTTACCCCTTTTAAGCGGATCTCGGAAATTAAGAGACTTGGAACATTTTTTTTTCAGATTCGTTTAGAGGGGCAATGCTTTAGTCAAAATAATTGTGCAAACCCCCCCCATCTCCCCCCATCACCCCCCCCCCCATTCTTTTTTCAGATTCATTTAGAGGGGCAATGCTTTAGTCAAAATAATTGTGCAAACCCCCCCCCCATCCCCCTCCCCCCCATTTTACTACATTTAGGGGTTTTAAAAGTGAACTATCCAATGGTGGTACCACAAGCACGCGAGGTACTTGCACCTCGCGCAACCCGCAAATACTAGTTTCAATATAAACGCGATAGGTTTTTATTTACATTTTTATGGAAGATTATTCTAATTACATTTTCACGTTATTTTAATATCAATTCTGCTGTCTTGTTTCTTAACAATTCCTTCGCATGTCCAACATAGCGATCTAAATTCAAAAATTTCAAACTATGCCAGTGCGATAGGCTGGACCGCTCTCATAGCAGACCTCCACAGTAATTTACTAATATTATTTGTGCAGGATCAGGTTTGTTCCTCGTAAATGAAGTGACTTGCGTAAAGTTTTCAATTCGTATAATAAAATTCGTATTTACAGTGGTTTGTACTTGGTGGTAGGCAGTTGAAAAATAAGGGGTGAATGAATACATTACAAGTGGTTTTATAGGCTTGAGTGAAGGAGAATGTGAGACCGAAGGAACGACTGAGTTCGGTTTGATGGTAGGTATTCTTCTTCTCTTGGTCGCTAGATGGCGCCCTGTACCGCGTCTGATCGTGCGTTGCTGCGTCGTCGTGATGAGAGATGGCGTGAACATTATTAATGAGAAATTTTGTATGTTTGTGTTACAATGGAGCAAGTGTCTCATTGACACATACCTGGTTAAGAACCTGGAATTCATTCAAGGCGATTGCCGGATAATTAGAATAAATAAATAATCTTTATTGTGCTAAAAATCTATACTAATATTATGAATGCGAAAGTTTGGATAGATGTTTGTTACGCCAAAACTACTGAATGGATCTGAATGAAATTTGGTAAGTAGATAGTTAACATCCTGGAATAACACATAGGCTTTTTTTCCCGGAATTCCCACGGGATCGGGATTTACGCGAGAAAACTAAGTATCTCACGCAAACGAAGTCGTGAACAGATGTTAGTATTATAAATTCGAAATTTTGGAGAAATGGATGTTTGTTACTCAACACGCCAGATGAGGATGTGTGTATTTTCAACCGACGACAAAAAGAGAAGGTTATCAATTCGACGCGTATATATATTTTTTTTTAATGTATGATCATCGAGTACCTACTCGAAGGCGGCTGACCCGATTTGGAAAATTCTTTTTTTGTTGGAATGGGTATACTTTGAAATTGGTCCCATTATCACCAAAGTCAAGATCTGATGATGGAATCCTGGAGAAATCGAGGGAACTCTTCAAATATTATAGGCACACCTATGGCGTTTTGGGTATTTCTTATAGTAACTTGTGCAGTTGCTCTCAAAAAGTACCATTTGTGGAAGTGGAACTGATGATGAAGACCACAGATGGCCGCCGAAACTACTCAATAATAAGTATTGAGTGGATTGCGATTCGATTACTTGAATATGGATGTTAAGCACTTTATGCTCGTCACAATGCATATGGTGATATAGAGCTGATGGTGAAGTACCAGGAGAACTCCTCAACAATTAACGGCCCAGCATTGGGAAAAGCAATATTTTGTAAAAGGTTATAAGTAGTTGACATTTAGGCTCTTGTAACTAGGTAAATTAAAAATCATCCAACTAAAAAGAGTGAAATAAAAACTTTTTAACAAAAAATTAAACCGACTCCCAAAAGACACTGCAAAGTGAAAAATAACTTTAATTTCGGAAGTCGGTGCCAAAAACGAAAAAACAAAACTAAAGACACCAACTACCGAAATTAAAGTTATTTTTCACTTTGCAGTGTCTTTTGGGAGTCGGTTTAATTTTTTGTTAAAAGTTTTTTTGTTGTTTTTCACACAAAAACCACTGAACGGATCTGAATGAAATTTGGTACCTAAGTAGATAGTTGACATACTGGATATCCTACTTTTTTTCTCGTAATCGGGATTTACCCGATGACACCCTCCCAGGCGAACGAAGTCGCGTGCAGGAACTTGTAATACATACTTCTTTATTTAATACATCCTAGACCTCACAGTAGGAATCGAGTTATAATTGGAAACCATTGCCAATTTCAACTTTAGTCACAGATTACTTAATAGTTATGCTTTAGTAGACAATATGTTTTGTTCATGTTTTAATAAATATTTGTACCTAATAGAATGGGTGGCAAATAAATGTCAACTTTGTTTTGTGAGCCATAGAGTTGGGTTTTCTGATTTAATAATTATCACTACAAATTCAAATATAGAACCTTTCACGAAAAAATATAGGTACGTGCTTTTTAAATACTACGAGTCACCTACTTAGCACGAGTAACTATCAGTTTGTCTCTTTCACACTCATCAACAAGTTTAGTGCAAGTGAAAGAAACAAAGTTATAGTTTTCGATCCCCACAAAAGTATTTCAAACTCACCCACATATCGATTTTTGAATAACTTCTGCCAACTACAAATGAGAAGTTGAGGTTCCAAATTCAAACATATTCTAGACGACCGGAATGAATAAAATTATATTTATTTATTAAAAATTATGTACAATAGTGGTACATGGCCCATGGGCGGACTTAATGCTATAAGACATTCTCTACCAGTCAACCTTTGTGTTAAAATACCTGTTTTCCTCATTGGCAACTGAGCCTATAGGTACTGCCAGCGCGTCATGAGGCATTGCAGTGAGGTGGGCCTTCGAATTTTGTACTTTATGCTAGATCTATAATTTGAAGGAAAATAATTTACAATCACACAATGCAACGGCAGTTTCAGTGCGATTTTCCGCGGTTTATGACGTCACATCAGAAGATAGACTTATATCTTACTAGTCTTACTAGTTTTATAAATGCGAAAGTTTGTGAGAATGAATGGATGTTTGTGACTCTTTCACGCAAAAACCACTGACCAGATCCGAATGGAATTTGGTAAGTATATAGCTGACATTCTGGAATAACACAGACTTTTTAGCCCGGAATTCCCATGGGATCATCGGGATTTACTTGGGAAAAATCTCCCACGCGAACGAAGTCCTGGCAGAAGCTAGTCAAATATATGTTTTTGTGTTGTCTCCAGATGAACAGAAACATAAAATAATCTGGTTTTAATGCACATTCAGTACCTACGTCAGACGTCATAAATATGTGATACTAGCTTCCGCCCGCGACTTCGTCCGCGTGGAAAAAAAATGCCCCGATTTTGAAACATTCATAATTAGTGCTCCGCTCCTATTGGTCCTAGCGTGATGATATATAGCTTATAGCCTTCCTCGATAAATGGGCTATCTAACACTTAAAGAACTTTTCAAATCAGAACCGTAGTTCCTGAGATTAGCGCGTTCAAGCAAACAAACAAACAAACAAACTCTTCAGCTATAATATTAGTATAGTAAAGAGAAAGTGAATTTGTAGATCGGCGTGAGATGGGACGCGCCGATACGTTTAGACGCGCGCTGGCGTACAAAGGCTAAGTTTTTAAGACTAAGAGGATTTTTTACGAAGAAGAACGTTTATCGAATTCACAAAAAAAATGATTTAGAAGTACCTATGTAAATCATTTATTTTTGTATAAGTATATGCCACATGCGAGGAATTTATCCTGTACCGTGAGAGCATTTTTACAAACACCCAGACCTAGAAAAACTATTGGCTACACAAACATTTATTCCGATTCGGGAACCAAACCTGCGACACGATGAAGACGTGTCATTAATGAAATTCAAAAAGGCACTTCATAAACTACTTATTGATAAATGTTTTTCCACATTAGACGATTATTTAAATGACTTTTCAATATGAACAAAATAAATTTACTAAAAAACTTATTTTATATTATGACATTCTTATCCCATAAAAAACAATACTTGTCAAAAAAAAGCAGCACGCTTTTTTGCTCGACTTGGCGGGGGCACTGCCGTGCCCCTAGATTAATATTTTTCTGTTGTGTTTGTTTTAATGTTGTAATGAATCATATTCTTAAATTAATTAATCTGATACTGTGACATAAATTATATTCAATTTCTTCCTAATATTTGTGTCTTATTGACAAAACATAGCGGACTTGTTATTAATGTAAGACCTATAATTATGTATTTACCTATGTTTAGCAAATAAATAATTCTGATTCTGATGAGTAGCAGGTAATCCTCTCAACCACTGCACCAACTGCGTCATCAATCATCATTGTCTTCTTAATCTTAATCTTAAGCCTGCTCTACACTACTCGCGAAGTTGGTCGAAGTTGAGCGAATACGAGAGTGTAGAAGGGCACTTCGCTTCGCTTCGTGCAACCTCGGCTCGCATCGGGCGACTTCCAGTCGTTGTCGGTTTTTGGCGCCCGAGTCAAAGGACTCGAAGTGTCCCGAAGTTGCGAACACGAAGCGTCTTACTACACTACTCGGCTCACTTCATTTCGCATCGAGACGTCAACAGCGCATGTTGCATTCATCGTTCCGTACACTTAACAGAATCGATAACGATGAGTGATATACAGCGGATACAAGAACAAATTCTCTTGTTCCTCGAAACACTGCAATCAGAGTCAGTTATTTAGGACCCAAATGAGAGAGATCATAAAGACAAAAAAAAGTCAACGATGCTTGGTTGCGTATCCTCAACATGCTCAAACAGAGAGCAGTACAAGTCACAATAAATAGCACAACGAGGGCCATTGTGGCGAAAGGCTGCCCCCAAGGGGGTGTCCTCTCGCCACTGCTATGGAACCTGGTCGCAGACAGCCTCATCAGGAGACTCAATGATAAAGGATACTTTACCGTTGGTTACGCTGATGACATAACCATAATAATAAATGGAAGCCATGAGAACACCATATGCAACCTCATGCGCCAGGCCCTAAGGATAGTAGAGGACTGGTGCCGAGAGCATCAACTCTCAGTGAACCCCACAAAAACCGAACTAATACTCTTTACCAAAAAGAGGAAGCTAGCGAAGCTGGAGCTGCCAAGTTTCTTTGGCACCACCTTAAGCCTCTCAGCTGACACCAAATATTTGGGCATCTTTTTGGATAAGCAACTGAATTGGGCAAAACACATTGAACACACCACCAAGAAAGCTAGCATCTGCATGTGGCAGTGCAAACGTATGCTGAACAGGAACTGGGGCATCAGCCTCAGAATAACCCACTGGCTATACACAACAGTTATAAGACCAATCATCACGTACGGCTCCCTTGTCTGGTGGCCCAGAACAGACTTAGGTACAGCACAAAAAGACCTCGAGAAGCTGCAACGACTTGCATGTGTGGCGATCACCAGCAGCATGAGAACTGCACCCACTGCCGCTCTACAGGCCATGCTGGGACTACCACCATTGCATCTCATAGTACGAGAAGAGGCTGCCCTGGCAGCCTTCAGACTCGCCATATCCGGAGCACTCTTGAGGGACTCCAGGATCAAGCACACACGCATCATGGAGGACTCTGTCAAACGACAACCTCTGATGACTGCACCCTATGATAAGATTACAAAGACACACCACTTCCAAAAAACTACCAAATACAGCTCATGCCGGAGCCAGAGGATAACTCAAAGCTCAAAGACAGACAGTGAAACTGGAGTTGGAGTCTTCTCCAACGATCTCAACATAAATATATCCAGACCGCTAGGCAAGCTCAACACCGTATACCAGGCGGAATGTGTGGGTATTATCCAAGCGATCCATGCCTTGGAAGCCAGGAGAGTTACGGATAGCCATATCCGTATACTCTCCGACAGTGCCTCAGTACTACAATCCCTAGGGAAAAACTATATCACATCTAAACTCATACTAGAATGTCACAACGCGCTGCAACGCTCGGCAGTCGAGAACCGCAACACTGTGACACTACAATGGATAAAGGGGCACAGCGGATCACTCGGCAATGATGCGGCGGATGAACTGGCCAGGAGGGGGTCCAACACGACGGTTTTCGGACCAGAGCCCATCGTGCCGCTCCCCCCCCAAACAGTTGCGCACATGGTTAAAAGAACACACACACGATCAAGTCCAGAAATGTTGGTCCTCGGCACCAGGCTGCAGGCAGTCCAAGGAGGCGATGCCAAACCTAGACAAGAAACTAAGCAGGCGCCTCCTAAACATGGACAGGAAAAGCCTGCGAATGGTGGCGGGGACCATCACCGGGCACTGCTCACTGAACAAACACTACCACACAATAGGTGTAACGGACAGTCCCCTATGCAGGGCATGCATGGGGACGGAGGAAACGGTGGCACACGTGCTCCTAGAGTGCACGGAAATCACTGACATACGAAAGCAAACCCTCGGGTCTATGAATTTCCTTACAGACATCCTGAACAGACCGAGAGACCTGATCTGCTTCTGGAGGGAGGTTGGCTGGATGGAGTGACGGCCGACACGGCTCACGCACAATGGTCTCGTGCAGAGACTAAGTGCGGAAACCAAACCAAAGAAGAAGAAGAAGAAGATGTTTCCAGAGATGATCATAATCAGCTTAGCCTTTTCCTAAACTAACTACATATATTGTGGTCGGCTTCCAGTCTAACCGGATGCAGCTGAGTAATAGCATTTTACATGGAACTACTACTTATCTGACCTCCACAACCCAGTAGCTGGGTAACACGATACCGCTTGGCTACACCACTGGCAAATTTACTGACTTCTGACTACCCGTAACGACTGTCGAAGATGTACAATTGACAGCCGGAACTAACGGCTTAACGTGCTTACCCAGGCACGGGGGTATCACACCGCCAATTTCTAAACTCCGGGCTACTACTGAGTTTCTCACAGAAAAACCCAATAACATTTTTTACCCGACTCGAGAATTGAACACAAGACCTCGTGTTCAGCAGTCGGGCTTGGTCCAACAGTTCACCAACGAGGCAGTTGTGTCTCCAGAAATTATAAAGGAAAAAAATTAAAACTGACAAGCAATAACAACTCAACGTTACGTAGCAACAAAACATGTTTCCTATAAATAAAGACAATTTGAATAAAAAACTGGCCTAATTATGACGTTCGGCACATAACCTCCAGATCGGTAGACACGTTATTACGACTCCGGTCAAGGCCGAACTCATTTTGGCATCCCCAGAATGCATGTCACTGCGGCCCTGACGTCCTATCATAGACAACGTCACCGCGGCACAACAAAAACAAAAAAGTCGTTCATTCGAAATAGAATCAGATAGGTTTAAATATAGAACATCTTACGAATTTGGACTCATTAAGTCATTAGATATCTATGAAAAAGTGATAGCTACACAAGATATCAGGTATCTGAATTTTATTTTTTATAGTCTATATTTATTATAAAAATGATAAATCCATTAAATGATAATTAAAAACCTTATCTTTGATCATGTTTTATTCTAGTCAGGATAAAATAAATCTATCGGCACTTCTTGCACTTGCAAAAGAGCCATAGATATAAATTAAACTATTTTTTATTACGGACTTGAAATTTTAACGTACAATAAATTAAGATTCAAAATAAAGCATTATGTATGGAAACGAAAACTTATAAAAGAAAAGAAATCTCACCTGTCATGGAAATCATTGTAATGCACAATATCCAATTGATATAAATCATTCCCTCGCAAAACATTTGCACTAACTGTCAATAAGCACACACATAACAAAAAATTACACAACGAAAACATTTAACAAACTTTCAAAAACCCAACAGAAATGTAAAAAAAAATCTTAAAAAGAATTGTTCCGTTTTTCGAGCACTATTTTTACCGCGACATTCGCCATTCGAAGTTTAAATACTACTGCACGGCAAATCTACTTTATGCCTCTACTCAATACTATCTGCAAAACAACGCTGTTAAACACGTTTAATTTTTCAACTCTATGCTTACTTGCATAAGGTTGAAAATCCAGAGCAATTTAATTTTGTTATTTCATAGGTAAGCTTTGTAATTTTTACAGCAATGCTCCTAGCATTGAAAATCATTGATTTAATGTCTTTAAGAATACTAGCAAGACTGTTGCTATATTTATTTTATTTCAATTTCGTTTTTTTTTTTTAACCTAGGCGGTAATATCGCTTTTCAATATTTTAAAATTAACTCGGTAAAACTAGGAAGTCACTGTTATTAGAATAGATCACTTTTAAAACATGCTGTTATGACGCGAAAGTGACTACTAAAGCAATGCCAAAACACTAAATATAAGATTTGGCACGTGGACAAAAAAAATGCTATAGATTTAGAATTAGAGCATATACCTATATTATTACTACTACACACAACCAACAAAATATCACTGTAAATGGAAATGTATCTTGTATCGTGAGACCTCTTTGAAAAAACACCCGCCGACAACTATTTGTAGTCCATACAAACATTTGTTTTGGTGCGACTATCGAACCCGCGACACACAGAGCAGCAGCCGGTCGCATATCCACTGCGCCTACCGTGTCGTCACTATATGAAATAACTTACTAAAAAAGAAAATTTACGCCTTCCCCAAAAATAACATCGTTGTTTTTTTTTCCTTATTATTCTTATCTAAATTAATATCTTACTTCTTACTAAAGTTTGTGAAGATGAATGTTTGTTACTCTTTCATACAAAAACTACTGAAAGGATCTGAATGAAATTTGAATATCTGAAATACTTTTTGGAATATATAGATATAAAGATTATTTTGAATGCAAATTTACACAGTCGCTGATTACCCGGGCCAAGTTGGTGGGATAAGCTTCAGGCCTATCAGCAGTACTGATTGTTACTTGATGTTGAAGGTCGTGGGACCACAGAGTGGGAAAACTACCCGCCCAGTAAGCGAACCCAGGGAGGACGGCAGCATAGTCGTAGTTAACACAACTAATTTTACTGGTACTGCTGATAAGGGAATTATAAACAAGACAAAAGTGATGTAAAAGACAATCTCAACTTTAATAACCTATGACGTCAAGAGCTCAACCCAAAGAGAGGCGGTGATCGCGCCATGTCGACGGGTGCAACCGCTTCGTTTCCCGCCACAGCACCACTCGCTTTAGCTTCACTCGGTGTTGCCAACACGTGCTATCGTAAACTGCAAGGCTCAGGAGAGACCTATTTACAGTCTCCCCAGAGAGGTACTAACCCCAACAGGCATTGCACAGGGAGCTCCGAAGCAGTCTCCTAGGAGGACACGAGGCTTTCCTTCATATAATAATGGTGACCACTGGGGTGATAAGTAAGTAAGTAATATGTTATCATAAGTAAGTAAGTAATATATAAATCTCTAAAAAAAAGATTTAGATACAAACGAGACTCTAAAAACATTTATCAAGAAGATTATCGCTTCTACGATCTATGCTAGGAATATTCTTAGTTTTAGTAAGATAATATATCCCACACACCTCGATCTTATTCCTAAAGACCAAGCGCCATTAAAGATTTCCGTATAACAGAAAAAAGGACTTATTGAAACTCGTCCAACCCGTAAGGAATAGAAGGTGGAAGGCATTTTTGAATAAACTGACTGATTAAACAGACACACATGTAGCATACATAAGTCAGGGGCGTAGCTACCGCCGTATTTGCCGTATCAATTATACGGGGCCCCCGGGCCACGGGGGCCCCCAAAGTGTGTAAGGAAAAAGAATAAAAACTTTCTAATTTATTTTATTTTACAAATGACAAAATTCTATAAAGCAATTCCTTTTTTTCCCGCCTTAAGCGTGCGTTCAAAAGTTGGCAACACTACATCGTTATGGCGGGCTGCGGGACTTCCCCGTTTTACTTACTTCATCTTCAACTCAGCGGGGAATCCCCGGGAATCCTTCATCGATATCGCGATGTACGTGTACGTTGTTGTACTTTGCATTGGATGTTAAACCACGGAGTGCAGTGCACTGTTTATTTACGCGCTTTATATAAATGTGCATTACATTGTAATTCAGTACAAACAATATTGTTCTTCTGGTTTAGCAGTATTAGTAACGATTTGTAAAAGAAATGAGTGAAAGGAAAAGAGATTATCCCAGTGGCGCTGAGAAAAGAAAAATTAAACAGAAAAGGGACGAGGTTATAAAAAAAATGCCCAAAATTTCTTTTTAAAAACAGTAGGCGAAAGATAACGAAGCGTTTTTTTGATGAGTTATCACAAGATGAGAGAATTTCCGACCCGGAATCCTATTTCAAAGTCAATGTATACCATTGCTGTTTAGATATATTAATTTCTCAAACTAAAGAAAGATTTCAGAGCCTTTGCAACCTGAGTAGTATATTCGAAATATTACAACCGGAGAAACTCCTATCTTCTTCAAGCGAAGAGATATTAAACGCTTCCGGAAAACTGTCTGCTAAATACAGTAAAGACATCTCACTTAATCTTTGTGACCAATTAAAGGCTCTAAAAACATGCTTAAATTCTGAAATTAAAAAAAATTATTCCATTAAAGAACTCATTGAATTATTGCTAGTAAAATTCAATAGTCTTGCATCCAGTTTTCCCGAGGTAATCACAGCATGCTTTTTATTCTTGACCCTTCCAGTTACAACCGCAACGGCAGAAAGAAGTTTTTCAAAATTAAAACTAATGAAAAATTACTTAAGAACTTCGATGGGACAAGAACGGCTGTCAGACATCTCACTATTGTCCATAGAGGCAGAAACTTTAGAAAAACTAAAATCATCATCAGCCATAAATGATTTAATAAATCAGTTTGCCGATAAAAAGGCAAGGAGAGTGAATATTTAAAATTCGATTTTTATTTGTAAAATGGGTAAATTATGTGATAAATAAATATTACTTCTCACAATATTTTTTTTCTTTTGTGAAAAATCTTTACCTCCATATAAGGGCCTCCAAAAAAATTTTTATACGGGGCCCCGACAAGGCACGCTACGCCACTGACATAAGTAGTAGGTTTATAGAATAAACGGTGTATAAAAACGAGTATGTATCACAAGTATACACGACCTATGCGTCAGCGCACATCTCGACGATCGCCAAGAGAAAGTCATACTTTTACAGATTTTGCATTTGGTAGGGCTGACAATCGTATCAATGTATTATAACTAACGTGACCAAAACGGGACAGTTTATTTAGTTCAATTAACAGGAAGCCAGTGAATAAGAATCAAACTCTTGCTAGGTTTTTTTTTATATTTACCTTAATTATAAACCTTTCCCAAGTAACACAATCGCGTCTAAAAACGGACTATTAGATATCTAATAGAATTTAATTTTACCTTCTACCTTAAGAGTAAAATATCCCCCAAGTAATCTTCAAGAACGCTTATAGACACAGTTTAGTAAAAGTGGGCACAACCATAAGGTAACCATAAGGTAACCATAAGGTAACCATAAGAATGAGTTAAGAAAACATGAATAGATTCTAATTGTCGATAGAGATTTTTCTAGTGTCTCACTAAACTGTTTATAGATCACAAATTTTACTAGTAGATAATTTATAGATAAAGTTGAGACCTTTAAAGAAGTCTTTACACGTCGAGTTTTTAAACCAAAATTAACTCAAGACTAACAACTTTAAGTAACTTTTGATTTGTAATAGACAACGACACATAATGGCGAAGAACTTACAAGAGTTATTTAAACTTATTATTGTATTGCATCATGGCGTAACAAATTTCTTATTTCATATATACTTATGTTTTAGCTAGTTATAAACAAGCAAATCTATATGCGATTGAAATTCTATCGTCGATTATTATGTAAAATGTAAGATTTAATATTTTTTTTACCAAATTATTTCTATAAGGCAATTTTTGAAATAGCATTATAATGTTTCAAATACTCATTTTATTTAAAATATAGTAATTTAAAACATGTTAAATGTTTATTTAGACATAATTTAATTATAAAAACATAATAATAAGCATTAAAATATGTAACGAAAATCATTTGAAGCAAAATTAAGCAATAAAAATGGCGTCAAGATAAAATTTACTAGAAAAACGACAGAACAAAACAAAACAGATTTATGAGTGGTTTAAGATTATCTAGTAACTGTCATCCAGGTCATTAGATGTGTTGAGAACGGAAGACCATTTTATGCAGTAACAGAGCAATCTAATTAATCAATTCTTGAGGGTAAGTAAAAGAAGAAGTATAATAGTAGGTAGGTATGTATAGATACGCTGGCGACGGCGGTGCCAAAGACACAAAGTGTTAACATAAGGCTGGTATACAAAAGTGGACGGATCCCTCCGTAGCTGCGTACTCCTACCTATTCGTATTTTAATTTTATTAGTTATGTGCATATTCGCAGATTTGTAGACAAAGCCCGTAATTTGACCGAGTAATAGATGAGTAACGCATGTTTTGACATGTTCGGTTGTATTATACCTACTCAGGCGCGGTCGCAGACTGCAATTTTGGAGGGGTCACTTATAATAAAATAAGTCCACTAAATTTGACTTTATTGCACAATACACTATTTTATTCCTTTTTTAGCGGAAGGGAGTGTCCGGCTTCTTCTGACTAAAAAACTTTTTACTAAAAAATTAATCCGACTCCCAAAAACACTGCAAAGTGAAAAATAACTTTAATTTCGGTAGTCGGTGTCTTTAGTTTTGTATTTTCGTTTTTGGCACCGACTTCCGAAATTAAAGTTATTTTTCACTTTGCAGTGTTTTTGGGAGTCGGTTTAATTTTTTGGTAAATAGTTTTTATTTCACTCTTTTTAGTTGGTCTATTTTTAAATTACCTAGTTACAAGAGCCTAAATGTCAACTACTTATAATCTTTTACAAAATATTGCTTTTCCCAATGCTGGGCCGTTAATTGTTAAGGAGTTCTCCTGGTACTTCACCATCAGCTCTACATCACCATATGCATTGTGACGAGCATAAAGTGCTTAGCATCCATACTCAAGTAATCGAATCGCAATCCACTCAATACTTATTATTGAGTAGGTTCGGCGGCCATCTGTGGTCTTCATCTTCAGTTCCACTTCCTCAAATGGTACTTTTTGAGAGCAACTGCACAAGTTACTATAATAAATACCCAAAACGTCATAGGTGTGCCTATAATATTTGAAGATTTCTCCAAGATCCCATCATCAGATCCTGACTTTTATGAAAATGTGACCAATTTCAAAGTATACCCTTTCAATCAAAAAAAGAATTTACCAAATCGGTTCAGCCGTCTTCGAGTAAAAGGTGATACATACATAAAAAAAATAAAATATACGCGTCGAATTGATAACCTCCTCTTTTTGTCGTCGGTTGAAAAACCGACTCTGTTCCTTAAGTTGCCCTTGTGGTCCTGGGCCGTGGTGTCTCGTTAGAATATTCCCAGCAGGCAAAGGCTCAACACGACGCACCGTCTCTCCGAGCCTGGTAACCAAGGGCCGCCATCCATCCGGTTTTCCCCGGATTTGTCCTAGTTTGGAGAGCGTCCGGGGGGATTTTCCCTATAAGCGTTCATGTCTTACGAGTGCTAAAAAGCACGATGATTTTATCACATTGTTTTTATAATGTTGATTTATATAAAGAAAGAGACTATGAAAAAATATAGAGCTCTATCATAGCTCTATAGCGTTATAAAAAAAAAAACCATAAGTAAACCTCGTTTTGTTTTCAACTTCGAAAATATTTTTTTATAGGGTGTCCGGGGCGGGCACGCCGCAATTGCGGCGGTAAGACCCCTCTTTGAGGAGTGGCTAGATCGGAGTCACGGTGTCCTGACCTACCGCATGACACAGGTCCTCACCGAACACGGAAGTTTCGAGAGGTACCAGTGTCTGATGGGGAAGGAAGAAACGCCTGGGTGTCACCACTGCGAGGGCCGCCCTGAGGACACAGTAGAGCATACGGTGCAAGACTGCCCCGCTTGGGCAGAGCACCGACGTGTCCTCACGGCGGCGATCGCCTCCTTCTGCGAAGCAGTCATGCTATCGAAGGAGGAGGCGGGCCGCGTGAGGGAGAGGATAGCGTCCTCCCTCCAGCCCAGCCGCAGTGGTAGGCGCCCACGGCGTCGGACGTCGGCCGACGATCTCCAGCCACCGTAGGCGCGGGCATGCGGACAGCGAGTAAAGGGCAACTCGCTGTCCGACCATGGACCATGCCCGGGTCGACGGCGCGTTGTGTTCCACGCGCGCCTCAAAGAGCGTCAGCAACATGACGAGGCCCCCCCTGTAGAACTGTAGGCCGAAGCCTGCTGGGGTCGTGGGACTTATCTCATTACCGTGACCCCGGAACGTAAAAGGTTATTGAAGGAACACCGTGGATTTTAGTCAGTAAAAGTCTGACAGTCCCTCCCACCCTGCCCAGGGTGGGAGGACTTATTTGATAATTTTACGACGATAAAAAAAAGGGTGTCCGGGGAAAAACTATAATTTTAGTTGGGGGTTGGTTTTTGAAGTCTGCGGCAATTTAGGTGACAGCAGACCTATCCTTACCGAACGGTGGGCTACCCCTGCTCGCCAGCCGCAAACCCACGCCTACGGTGGCCGGACATCGGCTGCCAACGCCCGAGGCGTCTCCAGCGGCGGCTGGGGCGTGAGGAAGCAAGTTGTCTCTCCCTCACGCATTCAGCCTCCTCCTTCGCTAGCATGACTGCGTCGCAGAAGGAAGCAACTGCATCCCATTCCCGCTCGCCCCGCACCATGGTCTGAACTAGGAACGAAAGATTGCCGCTGCTGATCGCCTCCACAAGGACACGGCGGTGCTCCGCCCAAGTGGGGCTCATTTCTACCGTATGCTCCACCGCGTCCTGCGGGTTATCTTCACAATGACGACACCCAGGTGGGTCCTCCCGCTGTATCGAATACAGGTACCTCCCGAAACAGCCTCGAGTTCGGACAGCACCTGCATCAGGTGGAAGGTGAGGACGCCATGGCATGGCATGGATGGTTTTCATCGGTGGCTCCAGCCACTCCTCAAAGAGGAGATTTATCAGCGCGATTGAGGCATGCCTAGTCCTTACGCCAATTGTGTAAGCGCGCGAGTCCTACCACCTCCAGATCCTATGGCAAGGACCGTACAATCTCCGCGTAAAACGTTTGGCCGTCCTAGATTGGGCAGGAGCTGCTTCAATGCAGCCTCTGCCTCGTCCAGCCTTAGAGCCAAACGTCGGAAGTGCTTTACGAAGTTCCACCGGCTATCGAGGACGAAACCAAGCACACCATAAAATGTATCAGAGCTTGTTCCTACTTATCCGATCAGTCTTTTTTCTCGGTCAGTCTAAATAGACGGATGTGCCAGTGGCAGTACAATTTGTATGGAGTTGTTCACATTATGACTGATCCGGGAAAAAAGACTGATCGGAGTTATTTGACGGACGTTTTGCCACTGCGACGATCAGTCAAAACGCCGGATCGGAACGTTGCGTCTAGACTGAAGACGAGACCCCCTCCGCCCCGCCCTTCCTCGCGTCGCTAGTCTCATTCGGCGTCTAGTGTATTACATTCTCTTTGGCGTCAGTGCTCGTGCAAAATGGACGTGGACGCTTGCGCGTTAATATCGCTAGTCGAAAATAAACCCGTTTTGTGGGATAAAACGTTGGACGAGTACAAATTAACAAATCCACGATTAGAAGCATGGTGGGAAATTTGCATAATATTAAATCCTGAGTTTGAGAAACTGGACGAAAAAGAAAGAAAAATATTTGGTAAGTTAATTTTTTAATCAATACTATGTAGGTAGTTTCATATAGCTGCTTCCTACCAAGGTATTCTTCTCTTGCTCTTCGAATTATATTTGCAGTAGGACCACCTCTACACGGTCGCGGATGTGAACGATGTGGAAACGGGCCCGTTTCTTCACTTCTTCACTTATTGGGTTTTGTTGTAAATTAATACCGTCTTTATCTCGGACAAAGTTATGTAAAACCGTAGAAGCTTTTATGACGTTAATCGCCGTTTCTATTTAAAGATCTATCGGCCGATGTAGGCTAGAATACCAAAGGCACACTCAACATATCTTCTAGCTCGGCTCAAGCGATAGTTGAAGATTTTTTTTTTCATGATCTAAATGTGTACCCCGATATGGTCTTAAGAGATTCGGTGTTAAGCTAAAGCCTTCGTCCCCAATGAGTACATACGGCATTTCTTCATGATTGTGTGGTTTCTTGTACAGGCTTGGGGTTTGGTATATTTAATGAACCATCATTAAATTTTTGCCAAAAGATACTGTTCTTTAATATGGTAGAATCACACTCTTTTCCATATGAACCAACACTTATGTAGATGAATCGGTATTCTGAATCGACCACAGCAAGTAATCCAAAAGAGAAATAATCTTTATAATTAAAGAACATAGAACCACTATGGCATGGTTTTATAATTCTGATGTGCTTTCCGTGTACAGCTCCAAGACAATGAGGAAAGTTAGCTTTTGTTTCAAATTCATTTGTAATGGCTTCCCATTCTCTCTCTGTATCAGGCAACTTCATGAAATCTGTGAATAATCTCTTCCAAATAATGACGCTGGTTTCTTTTATTATTTTACTAATAGTCGATATTCCTACCCCATAATTATGAGTAGTGGAGTTCCTTGAACGAACACCCAGAAGCAAAATATCTGAAAACAAATAAAATGGATGAAAACACTTAAACAACAAAATTTTATAATACCTATTATTATTTGTTTGCAGGAAAATCTGTATCGGATAAATGGAACAACATTCGAGACACATGGCGAAAATCGATGAAAAATAAGAAAGATGAAAAAAAAAAATTGGATCTGCTGCCAAAAAGTCTCGACGTTATGTACACGATGATAGATGATGTTTTTAAAGAAGGTTTATGAGCCGAGATCAACCGAAGAGTTAATTCAAAACTACGATGAAGGAAATGTACAAAGTGGTCCTAGTAATGAAACTGACTTTCGTAAACCTTCGATTCCCATAAGCTCGAAGAGCACAAAAGACGTCGATGAAAAGATGTCTAAATTCCTGGACTTTAGGATGACACAAGAAAAAGAAAACCCAAATTTATTATTTTTCAAGGGTGTACTACCCTCCGTTGATTCTTTCACAATGGATGAAACTTTAGAGTTTCAAGCAGGAGTTTTAGCTCTTATATAAAAAATCAAAGGAATAGTGTTGGTTTCCAAAGATATGATTATCAAACTGAATGGCAAGATCAATATCGTGGATACCATACACAACCTCTTCAGCAGCCGGCAGCGTTCGTACATTCACCATCACCAACCTTTCAGTCATCGTACCATTCTCAACCATCTCCTGCAGCGACAAGTGCATTACAACCTCTTCAGCAAACGGCAGCGTTCGTACGTTCACCATAACCAAACTCTCAGTCATCGTATCATTCTCAACCATCTTCTGAAGCATCGAGTGTATTAGATTATGATTTTGAAGGAATTTAGTCACTATGACTTAATCAAGACGACAAAAACAAAAGCTCTCATGTGACTGTTTCCAATAAAAATATTTCAATAATTGCATATCTGTATTTTATTAAACTCCTAAAACTATATTACAATCCAACTAGCCACCTTTGAAGAGCATTTCCTATATAAATATTTGAAAATAAAAAGGACGTACCTTAAACATATGGACAGCCTTTGTTGTGGACAAATGCACTCTCTAAATCTTGTGTCTTGTAATTTTATGTCCATTGAAATTCTTCCCAAGAGATCGTCGAAAGAGGAAAAAGACATTCGAAAGTAGTTAAAGAACTTCTCCTCATCATTCCTTAATTCACCCATCAATGCATCACAAGCTCTGCTTAGTTTGGGACTAGATGGCGTTGTGTGAAAAGTTGTGGAATATTGTGGAATATTATTTAAATATTTATTTAAATGTTTCAAATATGTTGAAAATCGGTCTCGAAGTATAGGATGCACCCAATGTTGTCTCCGTTTTCTACTACTTTTTCGTCTCAAATACCACCACAATATAAGAACATCATCGTCGCCGTCCATCGCGTATGAAATACATATATAAACTGGCGGCGAGTCGAACCACCGACCTTCCGGTAAAACAGACTGATCGGATATAATGTGAACACCCACGTCCGGCGTCCGGTTTCAGGGCAAAAAGACTGATCGGATAAGTGGGAACGGACTCTGCGCTCCGTTTAAATAGCTTTCTTTTATTTTGTAGAAGATTTTTCAATTTGACGTGTACGATTTTGTAGGGGGGGGGTCATGTCCCCTGTGACCCACCCTTCGGACCGCGCATGTACCTACTATGCGTCCGCGGGGCCGCTCCGTCGCAGTTTCGATGTGTTGTCTTTTTTTTACTGTTTCCATTGCATAAAATCATCCAATTCAAGTATTTAAGGTAAAATACACTTAATTAAGCCATTTTTAGGAAAAAACCACTAGAAACACGTTTTCACTATACTTTTTTAAGACAATCTGAAAAATATCTATTGAAGTATTTTATCTAGACTTAAAAGTCTGTTTATAAGCAAAGATAAGAGTACCAATAGATAAAATAAAATGTTTTATCTTAAAATATATCATATTATCTATAAAGTTATATCAAGTTAGGTACCTTTAGACTTTATTAACTATTTGTAGAGCATTGTATCTTAAAACATTCAATATACCTATAAATGTACTTAAAATAAGTGTGCTTTAGAACAAATGCTCTAAAAATAATCGAGCTTGAGAAAAAAAAACTCTATAAGAATACATGTTCTTTATTGAAACCATCTTTAGAAAGATTTACCATGAATAGACTGTCTATAGACAGATTCGTTTTAAGCCTCCAAGACTGTGTTACTTGGGTTAGAACTAAAGAGCCGGCTCGACTGCCCAAATTTTCGCATGGTTTCAGAAAACGGGACAATTTTGACCGCATCAGCAAGAATCGACCAATTTTTTTCTGGCTGGGAAAATCATCGAATGACTTCTCCCGCTCTGAGTGGAGCGGAAAGGAGTGTCAGACTTCTACTGACTAAAAACCCACACTGTTCCTTCTGCTGCCCTTAAGTTCCGGGACCGCGGTATCTCGTTAGAACATTCCCGCAACCCCGGCAATAGAGCGGCTTTTATTATTTATCAGCTATGATAATCCTTATCTACAGACTAATTATTAATTTGGTTGTATTATCCGCAATCAATTATTTAAATTTTCGCCAGTGGAAAGGGATTTGAACAAATTAATCTCATATTTGTGTCTTCATTTTCACCAAAATTAGTATCGTGCATGACGTATGTTAAAGAGGTTGGCAGCCCTAATTTAGCGTGTGTTGAAATTGTCGTTTTTGGCCACTATATACCAAGACTGGTAAGGGAAGCGATTGAGATTACAACTATTTTTTACTTTTTACTACAATTTCAACCGGGAGGATGGGTTTCAACTGTCGAGGGCCTGGAATCCAGTGGTTCAAATGTGTAAAAACCGAAAAAGTTCCGTAGAAAGTTCGCGAGTCGACATGGTGAGTTTTGTGTGTTGGGAACAGAATCGAGTGTTTAGTGACACATGTCACAGTGGTAGCGGTGTCGCTAACAGAAAACGAACGAGAAAGAGGGTAGACCGAGTTGTCTGCTCATAAACTTCCACACGCAATTACTTCAGTTCATCCGTGATCATAGCGCTTGCAACAGTGCCGAAATATCGGAAACTCAAAACAAAAATACACATGGTAAATATCCCGTTTTAAGTTCTAATGATACCGTAAATCTATTTTATATCCATACATATTTACTATCTATTCGAGATAAGCTTGACCACTATCTTACCTGATGGTAAGCGATGATGTTGTCGAAGATGAAATACGCTTGCGTAGAAGTACCCTATTCACTCTTGGCTTAAAGAATAGGTTATAACTACCAGAAAATACAGACTCTGGCATATGTATACCTACCTATACACCTAAAAGCTATATATCTCTACCGCATGACGCAGGTCCTCACCGGACACGGACACTGTGTCTGATGGGAAAGAAGGAAACGCCTGGGTGTCACCACTGCGAGGGTCGCCCTGAGGACACAGTCGAGCACACGGTGCAGGACTGCCCCGCTTGGGCAGAGCACCGACGTGTCCTCACGGCGGCAATACGCGGAGACCTCTCGCGCCCGGCATTGGTCGAGGCCATGCTGCGGGGCGAGAGGGAGTGGGAAGCGGTCGCCTCCTTCTGCGAAGCAGTCATGCTTCCGAAGGAGGAGGCGGGCCGCGTGAGGAAGAGGATGGCGTCCTCCCTCCAGCACAGCCGCAGTGGTAGACGCCCACGGCGTCGGACGTCGGCCGACGATCTCCGGCCACCGTAGGCGCGGGCATGTGGACAGCGAGTAAAGGGCAACTCGCTGTCCGACCATGGACCATGCCCGGGTCGACGGCGCGACGTGTTCCACGCGCGCCTCAAAGAGCGTCAGCAATATAACGAGGCCCCCCCGTAGAGGGCCGAAGCCTGCCGGGGTCGTGGGACTCATCCCGTTACCGTGACCCCGGTACGTAAAGGGTTATTGAAGGAACACCGTGGATTTTAGTCAGTAAAAGTCTGACAGTCCCTCCCACCCTGCCCGGGGTGGGAGGACTTATTTGATAATTTTACCACGCTAATAAAAAAAAAAAAAGTACGTAAGATATTGTGACTTTTATGGCGTAATCACACATGGCGTAACATTATATAGGCAGCACCACGACTTACAACTTTTTTGTTATTGATAATAGGTTCGCGTTTGACCACCATCTCACCTGATGTGGTCTCGTAAGCCCTACCTGAAACTACCAGGCTACCACTAGTCTGGTCTCTTCTGAAATGTCGAGGTACACTGTTTATTCACCTTTTATATTTCCGATCTTCAGTTTTTCTTCAAAGACAACTAGCAATGTGTTTAGAATTGACATTACTAGCAATCTTGTTAATCCCTCCAACTAAGCTAAATTGGCTTGTGTCTGGAGTGGGTTCACAGCAATAGTGTAATGGGTGGGGTTCGAACTCGCGACCGCTCGATCACAAGTCCGACACCTAAGCCATTAGACAATTGTCGCATTTACTAACCCGTTTGTCCCACCAGCTGAGGTGGTAGATGACACGAACTGCCATGGCTGACCTGGAAGCCTTTAAATAGATTCCGTACCCAGGTTGTTCGCAGCAAAGAAAATCTGTTCAGGTGGAGATTTATCGATGATTCTGCCTTGGAGTGTATATGTGGTTCTGCTCCACAAACCATGGCACACTTAATTTCCCTCCGTGCCCTGTCAACTGCTCACTGCAGGACTTGATGGAAGCTACCGACGATTTCAAACTTGTTGCCCAGTTCTGAGCAAACTCCATCTAGCTATTTGCCATCGACACGCTAAGAAGAAGAAGACCAAATTGAAGGGTGTGCCTATTCTAAGAGTAGACAATGAAGCTAGCCGAAAAAGCGGAGTACCATAAACGGACTAAACATATTCGGATTAGACACTTCTTTGTCAGGAAGATGAACACGAATGGAGAGCTAAATGTATGTAAGGTTGCAACTCAGAATCAGCTTGCTGATACCTTTACAAAAGCTTTAGCCAAACCAAAGTTGCAGAAACTTTTAAAATTAATTGGTCTTCATTGAAAGAAAATAATAAGATCACATATACATACCTTCTTAGTTTATAAAAAGTTTAGTGACCATATATTTGAATAAAAAAGTATGTAGTCTTGTGTTTGTCAAAAATTTAAATAAAAGAATATCATAGAAAAAAACTGAATATTTGTATTGTGTTTCATATAAACTAATATTATAAAGAGGAAACCTTTGTATTTTTGTATTGAATAGGCTCAAAAACTACTGGACCGATTTCAAAATTTCTTTTACCATTACTTAGAGGGATTCTTCCGAATCCGTATAGGCTATATTTTATCCCGGAAAATAGATAGGATTTTTCGTGGTAGTGAAAATTGTGGAGTAAGGCGTCGAAAAAACTGCCGTACGTTAACGATTCTCGCGAACGCTGCCTATATTTAATATAAACATTGCACCCGTGCGAAGCCGGGGCGGGTCGCTAGTATGTAATAAAGACCGTATCACGAGCGACCTCCTATTATTGTATGAACCTGTTATTAGTAAAATTGTGGTGGCTTCTCCAAAAAAGCCACTAATCAAAAAACATCTTCGAAAAATCCTCTTTAAGGCACAACTTCATCTTCTGAAAGGAGCTGACGTTCCAGGAAAGATTTCAAAATTAATTGGATTACCTGCGGCATTGCTCTTCCACGGAACAGTTGTGGCTCGACTTCCACTATGCAGTCCTCAAGCCAGAAGTTTTCTCCGGTTCCACCGCCCCACGAGCACGTGTGGTACCATGGAGACCCAGAATTAAAACTAAACTTATGCGTGATTTGTCAACTACATAATAACATGAATTTGACAGTAATCTCTGTCTCCTAAACTAAACAAAAACCTGTATCTTGGGAGGCAGTATAAAAGTGAATTTTTATATTCTTTATTCATAGCCCTTGTAAGACGGTGTGAACTTCAAATAGATTAGGTAAAAATAAAAAGAGAAAACAAACTACAAAAAAATACAGAGAATCGATAATAAAAAAAAAACTTAAAAATAAATCATTGTTAAATAAATTAATAATATAGAATGCCATTTATCTACTTTTATGCTATACAAGTGTGTGTATGGGTGTAGTTGTGTGTGTGTGCGTCTAAGGGCGCCTTCAAATTAGCCGCGCGGCAGCAGCGCGGCGGTAGCGCTGAAGCCGCGCTGCTTTGAAAATCCATATAAATATAAACGCGCAGCGGCAGCGCTGCTGTCGCGCTGCGGCCGCGCGACATTTATTTGCATTTATTTGTATGGATTAACAAAGCAGCGCGGTGGAAGCGCTGCAGCCGCGCGGCAGCAGCGCGGCTAATTTGAAGGCGCCCCATGTTCCTCAACTATTTTGTTCGTGACGCGTACCACCGATTTCCATTGCATAAAAATAAACGAATTTATAATTGTGTCTTTAAAGCGTACCTACTCTCTATTCTGAGACTTAAACTTAACCTTGGTTCTAAATTGTATTGATAATTTTTTACTAAACCTTCCAAACCGTAACAAGACTAAGTATTTTATATAAGCAAAAAAATCTATTGTGTCTTTACAGAAGTATTAAATACCCGTTCTACTGGTTTTGACACAACAAAAAGTGTGGTTAATTTTGTCTAGAATATTAGAATCGGCGCGTCATATTCCACGCGAGCCTTATAGATCAGTCAGTACTGGAATGTCGAGTCCCGATAGGACGAATGCCTGCCGGGATTGCGAGATTGCGTAATGAGATACCGCAGCCCCGGACTCAAGGGCAACTAAGGGGATAGGTTAGATTTTTAGTCAGTAGAAATCTCAATCCGCTCCACCTAGAGCGGCAGGAGTCAGATGAATTTCTGTACAAGATAGAGCCCATCTATTGTTATATCCATCGTGCACGGCTACCTGCACCTTGCAAGATCTGAACGAGGCCAATGAAAGAGCTGTGCAGGTACTCGTAGCTGCATATTTGTCCAAGGATGTCTGAGCATCGACTCGAAAAGAAGAGGAGCACCATATTTCGGCGTTTAATTTAAAATTTGGTATCGAAATTCGAAACAGCTTGAAGAAGGTTATATCACTATATGCTTTTTACCCAACTTCAAAAGAAGAAGGGTTACGTTTTTATCGTGATAAAGTCCACGGGAGCGAACCCCCGCGCGACTGCTAGTCTTATCTGTACTTCTTCTATACTTATAATAAATCTGTAGAGAGGTCAATTCTGTACATGAAATATATTTACAAAATAACTATCAGGGGGTGATTAGGGATCGATACTGATGCCAAAAATGAAATCTGTAAAATTTTTGTCTGTCTGTCTGTCTGTCTGACTATCTGTCTGTCTGTCTGTAAAATTCGTCGAGTAGTTTTTGTTTCTATAAAAAAACAAAATCTACTCGACGGATTTTAACGAAACTTGGTACAATTATTTTTCATACTCCTGAGCTGGTTATAGTATACTTTTCATCACGCTACCATCAATAGGAGCAGAGCAGTGAAGGGAAATGTTGGGAAAACGGGAGAAGTTACTCCATTTTTTAAGCTTCCGTCGCGTGTGCAACCTTAATGGTTAAAGCTACACAGAAATCATTTCATGACGGAAATGTTCTCCTTAAAATTATATAAAAAATATCCCACGACAGCATATGTCTATCTTTTATGGTTGACTCACAATAACACGTGTAACTCCCGATAGCTTAGCAGTTCGAAGCTTTCTGATTATAATATTTGTCTACTCACACTCTCAGTCACCCCTAATGAAAAAGTTAACATTATTAACTATTCCATAAAAAAAATCATATAAATCGGTATAGAAACACCAAAGTTATACATGAAATACGCTAATAATAAGCCATCGCGCGTGAATACTGAATCATGTTATAAGGATTATTTTTGAGAATCGGTCGCCGCGCTCGACGCGTCTAGCGGGCGAAGGTATAAAATTTCATTCTATAGGTACTTAAGCCTCATGCCTCAACTTAAGGCTCCTCCAGACGCGAAAATAGGTTTAAACGCGAGTTTTATAATGCGTTAAAGTATATGATTCACTGCAGTTAACACAATCAGAAAAATATATGATATTCTTCAGGATATAATCTAGTTAAGTAGTGTGTTGAAAACATAATACAACAAATTTTAATTCATAGAAAAAAATCACAAAGATACCTCTAAAAAAATCTTTTAACGAATAAAAACCATATTAAAATACATACGATCATTCTGATTTTTTGACAAATTATTCAACAAGAAACATACTAACGAAATAGTGTTTTATTTTTTTAATCCAATCAATACATTTTCTGTAAATCGCGTATTATTATTTCGCAATATAATACGTACGCATGTGTGCGTAAACGCCTGTGTACCGACAGTGCCGGCCAACGCCTGTTGCTATATGGACGTGTCGCTTTTCTCGCCGTTTTATTTCGACTCGGAATTGTTTGTAGTTATTGTAAAGTTTCGTCTGTAAATTCATTATTTTATTTATAAATTCATTTTTTATATCAATTTTCTATAAATAATCTTCTTTCTTGTAAATATAAAATACTTTAGGTTAAAATAGCGTAACTTGATTTCAATTTTATTTTATAAATATGGGAAATAAAGTGAAGCCAACTGGCTTCACTTTATTTATTTTAAAAGGACTAAAAAACGTTCATATAAATCAAACGCCGTACATATGAACGATGTTAAAAGGTAAGAATATTTTAGATTACTAAATTATTTCTAAAATATTATGACACATTATTGGAACCGTCTCAGTATTGAGCACTTTATTTTATTCGAATACGGTCAGTTATTTCATTACAATTCCTAAGTTCTATTAGCGTGTATAGTAGTGAATCGGATTGGCAACCGCCAGTGTCCTGGATCAAACCTAGGGTCTTATTTTGTCTTTTTGTCACTTCTATTTTTTGAAAGTACTTTTATATTATATTCAGATATTTTTGTAAATATTTTGTTGAATAAAAAAAGAAACGTTTTCATTTTTTTATAGGAGAAAGAAAGTCGAAAATGTCAACGCCGAAGTTATTTTCAATGAGTAAGTATCGACACATTATCTAGGCTATAATCCTACTTTCCTACTAATATTATAAATGCGAAAGTTTGTGAGGATGGATGGATGTTTGTTACTCTTTCACGCAAAAACTACTGAACGGATCTGAATGAAATTTGGTCAGTAGATAATTGACATTCTGGAATAACACATAAGCTACTTTTTATCCCGAAATTCCCACGGGATCGGGATTTGCGCGGGAAAACCTTCCCACGCGAACGAAGTCGCGGGCAGAAGCTAGTAAAGAATAAAACAAAGTAAGAAACATTTTGTTTCAAGACCGCGGTTTATTGATATGGGCAGTAATGTGCATGACAAAATATCTGATTGATCTGAAAATTCAGATGTTGCTTATTGTCATACATAACTAAGTAAGAGAATAGGTATGTACCTAACTATGAATGTTAGTTGCCTTATCTTTTATTTGTAGCTCAACAATTTTACGAAATGAATACAAAAAATTGGCCAAGTGCGAGTCAGACTCGCCCATGAAGGGTTCCGTAGTAACTATAATAATATAATATAATATGTTTATTTATTTGACGAATAAAAAAAACCTTAAAAATTTCTTAAAACTAGCTTATTTACATTTTTACAACTACGCTAAATAACTTTGTTTTTCATAGTGTTTGTATGAATTACAAAGTTATATTTGCGGTTTTAGAAAATATGCTGTATCTCAGAAACTGCTGAACCGATTTAGTTCAAACCAATTTTGGTTGAAAGTTTACATTAAGATCTACAGACATTTTTTTTTTTAATTTTTCACTCCATTATTATAGAAGTTAGAGGCACACATTTTACCACTTTGGAAGCTTATATCTTTTAAACAATTGACTTTATGAAAAAGCGGTCTTAGAAACCCTCATATCATTTTTAAAGACCTGTCCATAGATACCACACACACATAGGTTTCATGAAAAAAAATATTTTCGTTTCTAGTTCCATGTATGGGGGACCCCCCTTTATTTTAAATATTTTTTTTTTTTTTTTTTCTTAAAATCGGAAAGCGGTTTACAGAATACATCTACCTACTAAGTTTCACATGTATAGTCTTAATAGTTTCGGAATAAAATGGCTGTGACATACGGACGGACGGACAGACAGACAGACAGACAGATGGACAGACATATTGAAACTATAAGGGTTCCGTTTTTTGCCATTCAGCTACGGAACCCTAAAAAATGAAATCTAAAATGTACCAACTTCTGAACCACAGAACTAGAAAGTTTAGAATTGACATTTTCACGCAGTTTTAAAATTGACATGGTCACTAAATCTGTCTTAAAACGGGATATTTACTACTATATTTTGGCACAAGTAATATACAGGGTGGCAGGGACATCGACGCACAAACGCTTACCAGGGATTCGGTACATGATTCTGGACCCCCTGCGTTGGAATTTTTCGTCGTTTTTTTTTTTTAATTTTTCAGTATTTTTTTACTGAAAACTGTATAAAATCATTGTTAATTAAAATATAAAATTCACTTGTTTCACTTGAAACAGCAATGTAAATAAAATTCGAAAGAGCTACCTGATCAGCTGTTTTGCTAGGGTTAATTTGCGAGATCAACATAACTAATCAGGTAGCCTTTTCGAGTTTTGTTTACATTACTGTTTGAAATAAGTGAATTTACTGTTTTGTTATTGCGTCGGATTTTTCGTAATTTTATGAAATTAAGAAAAAGCCGACGAAAACTATCAACGCAGGGGGGTCCAGAATCATGTACTGAATCCATGGTAAGCGGTTGCGCGTAGATGTCCCTGCCACCCTGTATTTGTTGTTTATAGTTTCGTCATGTCTGTCTTTCTGTTTCTGTCTGTCCGTCCGTCCGTCCGTCCGTCTTCCGATAAACCGCTTTCCGACTTTGAGAAAAAAAAAATTAAAAATAATTAAAATACATGGAACCTCCCCATACATGGAAGGCTCCACATATATGGAACTAAAAACTGAAAATATTTCTTTACATGAAACCTATGCGTGTGTGATATCTATAGACAGGTCTTTAAAAAATGAGATTGAAGTTTCTAAAACCACTTTTTCATAAAGTAAATCGTTTCCAAAGTGGTAAAATGTCTCTCCCTCCCCCCCTCTAACTTCTATAATAATGGAGTGAAAAATCTAAAAAAATATATGTCTGTAGATATACACTTTCAACCAAAATCGGTTTGAACGAGATCGGGTTAGCAGTTTTTGTATTACAGCATATTTTCTAAAACCGCAAATATAACTTTGTGATTCATACAAACACTATGAAAAACAAAGTTATTTGGCGTAGTTGTAAAAGTGTAAATAAGCTAGTTTTAAGAAATTTGTAAGGTCTTTTTTTGTCAAATTAATATACATGTTATATTATATTATTATAGTTACTACGGAACCCTTCATGGGTGAGTCTGACTTGCACTTGGCCAATTTTTTTTCAGTTGTTTCACAATTGAAACTCGAAACAAATAACAAACATGGTAAATAATGTCCCGCTTTAATTTGTAATGAATTTCATTACCACAAACTTTTTGTATTTTTAGATTGGAAACTGTGGCATTACAGAATGATCACGGTCGTGAAGTTATTGATAAAAGTACATATTCATCTGAGCAAGTACTAGAAGAAACCTTTAATACACAGGTAATATTCAAAACTTCAACCGCACGTTACAGTAACATAATTTTGCGAGTTGTGTAGAATTAGTTTTATAAATAAAAATGGTATAATTCAATTTTAGGTGGCTAGTGCTACTGAAGAAAGTCATTGTGATGTCCAACCTGAAAACCAAGAAACTGATGGGTTAAATTATAGTGCAGAAGTAAGTTATTCCGTGAAAACATACTTATTTATAATTATTTTAAGTTAAAACAATGTTTTATAGTATAAAAAAATTTATTCATTTATTTTTACAGACGGAAAACTATACTCCTAAAAAGAACATACAAATTGGACGCAGGATTATTAATGTTTCCTATTTTTTTTTAAAGTTGTGTGAGATCTCAAATCACGGACCATTAGACTGCGGGCTATCTTCTCTTGAGTTAGTTGGTGAAAAGCTTCACGGCTTATCTTCCAAATTTACTTTTTTATGTAAAATGTGTAAACAACAATTTGTTATCATTAACGACAATGATAATTGTTTATCAATAAATACATGTGCTGTAGCTGGTGCAGTTTCTATTGGTTGTGGTCATTCTCAGCTACAAGAATTTTCATCAGCCATGAATTTGCCAATGATTTCCCAAAAAACATACCAAAAGAACCACAAATTACTGTCGGAAAACTGGCAGCAACTGGCACAACAGTCCATGGATCAAGCAGCTGAAGAAGAGAAAATTATGGCTATAGCAGAAGGCAGGGTCACAAATTATGGTACGCCTATCATAGATGTGATAGCAGATGGTGTGTACGGTAAAAGGTCGTACAAAAAAAATATTCAGCTTTATCCGGCGCTGCTGCAGTCATAGGTAGAAAAACAGGCAAACTTTTATATTTGGGAGTCCGAAATAAATATTGCTACCATTGTGATCGTGCCGAATAGAAAAAAACAACAGTGCCTGAACATTTATGTTCGAAAAACTATTCCGGTCCGTCCACAGGAATGGAGAGCTAAATTATAGTGGAAGGTTTTAAGCAGTCATTAGCTACCCACGGTTTGATTTACGGACGACTAATATCTGATGGTGACTCAAGTACTTATTCCAAAATTTTGCAGGCAAGACCTTACCTTGATATTACCGTCGAAAAAGTAGAATGCAGAAATCATTTACTGAGGAATTTTTGTAACAAAATGATGACATTGCAAACTGAAACCAAATATTTAAAAAGTCACAGAAAATTATTGACCATATCGCGAGTTTTGAGCATGAGATCCTGCATAACCAAAGCAATACAAAAAAATAAAAATGATCCCTGCCCAGAAGAGCAAAAATTATTTGAGGACATTTTACAAGCACATCATCACGCTTTTGGAAACCACCTTGAATGCAAAACACATTTCTGCAAAAAAACGGGAGATTTGGAGCAAAATGATGTTCCAAGTGACTTTCAGCTAAGTTCTCTGTGGCAGAGAATTAGTATAATGATACAAAGTATTGCTGGCCATGCTCGAAGTTTACTTCATGACGTGGACAGTAACGTTGTAGAACGCTATCATAGCATCATAGCAAAATATGTAGGAGGAAAAAGAGTTAATTTTTCCCTCAAAAACTCATATCAGACGCGATGCATTGCGTCAGCAGTGTCGTTCAATGAAGAAAATGCACTTTCGAAGCTTTATAAAAAAATTATCAATAAGAGCCCAAGAGGCAAACTGAAACTGTGGGAAGAAAGAAAGAAGAAACAAAACTTCCTTAGTAAAAGATATATAAAAAGAAAAAGAAGGCTTGTTTTCAGTAAAAAACAAGACGATAAGGATTATGGCCAGTCCTGTGAAAAGCCCGATATGCCGGTAGAAATACTGGATAAACTGAAAAACGAGTTTATGAAAAAAATTAAAAAGTCTGACTTGGAACGAGCAACAATTGAAAGAAAAACTGTTTTACAAAGTGAAGTAGTAGTGGAGAATGGCTAGAGATGAGAAGATCGTTATTGACTGCATCCAATTTCGGCCGAGTTATAAAAAGGCGTATTAATACACCATGTGCTAATTTAGTCAAAGATATTCTTTATCGGAACAAAATTGACCACCTGGAATCTATTAGACATGGCCAATTGAATGAAAAAATCGCACTTTCACAATTGGCTGTACAAGAGCGCAAAACGATTAGACCCTGTGGTTTATTTATAGACCAAGAACTATGTTTCTTGGGTGCAACGCCTGATGGATTAATTGGAGAAAATACTGTTGTTGAAGTAAAGTGTCCTTTGACAGCCCACAAAATGGGCCTAGCAGCAGCAATTGAAAATAAAAAAGTAAACTTCTGGCAAAAAACAAAAACTAGTGAACTAGCCATCAACAAAAAACATGCTTGGTATTACCAAGTTCAAGGACAGCTACACGTAACCCAAAAAAAATATTGTTTGTTTGCCGTATGGGAGAATGAAAAAGAAAAGCTGAAGACGGAAATCATTCAAAGAGATGATACATTTTGGGAAAGAGAAATGAAAGAAAAATTTAAAAATTTCTATTTAGACTGCATTTTACCTGAGATACTTGATCCCCGAATTTCAAGAAATATGAAAATTCGTGAACCATACGTAAAAAATAGAGATGAAAATACAGATAGAGATAAAAGTGACAAAAAAGACAAAAGCGAAATGGAATGAAAGCAAACTGTTCCGGTGCAGCAGTTTGTTTTTTCTCTGCACGAGCACATACAAGGCAGTATTTGTTTTGGATGCCTAAAAACAAAACTTGTTGTAGTAGAAAACTAAATTTTGAAGATTTGTGACTTGAGTAATTTTTTTCCAAAATTTGTGTATTAACATTGCGCTCCGTATGCGTAAATACGTCAAAAAATCACAAAATAAAATTATAATAATTAGCTTGTTTAATTTTTATGTATCCTTGCTGTTCGTTCACCTGTCCATCCATCCATCCAGTCCGTATCCCACCCTTTCATTCGTCTCTCATTCACTTCACACGCTGTATTCTTATAAACCGTATATTGCGAAAATAAAAATGACGAAAATAAACTGCTATTTTATACAAAAAGTTTATTCACTTGGAAAAAAATAATTGAAACAGCTGTTTTTATTGCGATTTCAGAGCTGGTGCCATAGTAAAACTTGTTCATAATTATGAGTACAATAACCTCCTTTGGTATTACTTAAACTCTTTTGTAACACCCTGTATATTATTTTTCTTCAGAATCCACTATCAAACTTTTTGGATGTTTTTTTTTATTATATTATTCTTGATTCTGAAATAAAATATCTATAGGAATAAAAATTATTGTTTTTAACCGACTTCAAAAAAAAAAAGGAGGAGGTTCTCAATTCGACTTGAACTTTTTTTTTTATGTATGTTACCTCATAACTCGGAGACGGCTGGACCGGTTTGAAAAATTCTTTTTGCGTTTGAAAGGGTATACGTTCTAGTTGGTCCCATTGTTACGAAATCATGATCTGATGTTGGGATCCTGGAGAAATCGAGGGAACTCTTCAAATATTATAGGCACACCTATAGCGTTTTGGGCATTTCTTATAGTACCTTGAGCAGTTGCTTTTGAAAATTACCATTTGGGGAAGTTGAACTGATGATGAAGACCACAGATGGCCACTGAAACTACTCAATAATAAGTATTTCGTGGATTGCGATTCGATTACTTGAGTACGGATGTTAAGCACTTTATGCTCATCACAATGCATATGGTGATGTAGAGCTGATGGTGATGTACCAGGAGAACTCCTCAAAAATTAACAGCTCTGCACCAGGAAAAGTAATATTTTGTAAAAGGTGATACGTAGTTGACATTTTGGCTTTTGTAACTAGATAAATTACAAACAGTCCCACTAAAAAGCGTGAAAAAAAATTTTTACCAAAAAAATAGAACCGATTTCCATATAAAAACACTACAAAGGCAAAAATAACTTTAATTTCGGAAGGCGGTGTCAAAAATATAAAAGAAACTACAAAACAAATGACACTGACTACCGAAATTAAAGTTATTTTTGCCTTTGTAGTGTTTTATATGGAAGTCGGTTCTATTTTTTGCTAAAAAAATTTTTGATAACCTATTGAATTAAATAAAAAATAAGAGAACAAAACTATGCACATATTTTAAAATAATAACAACACGAAAATATGTAAATATCTATAAATACATAATATTTAATAAATAAGACAACAAAAAGCTAAACCGCGAATGAGATTCGATCTTGGTGATCGCCGCGGAAACGCGAAACCCGAACGGTGACACACTGGACCGCTCGAGCTCTGTAAACCAGCCGCGAAATTACGATGTTAAATGTAATAAAAAACACGCATCGACGAAATTCGCGCGGTGCACCCCGCGCACCCCGCTCAAATGAGGGGGTGCGCGGGGCATTCTCTGGGATGTGTCTGTGAGTGCGCCCGTTTGAGCAAGGTCAACGGGATTATATTGCGTCTTAATAACACATAAGGAGTTACACGCTGACGGAGTCGCGGGCACAGCTATTAACAATAATATTGTGAGGTTCCGTATTGCGATATTTTTCAACAGTATTATAGATTGACATATTATATTTCCCTACTAAATTACGAAAGTTAATCTGTCTGTTACATCAAAATCACTGAACCGTGAGGAAGGACATAGGCTACATTTTTTTACGAAAAACGATGGAAACGCGAACGAAGTCGCGGGCAACAGCTATCTATGCTAATAATATAAGGCTGAAGAGTTTGTTTGTTTGTTTGAACGCGATAATCTCAGGAACTACTGGTTCGAATTGTAAAAATATTTTTTAATGAAATAGTCAATTTATAGAGAAAGTCTATAGGGTATATATAATTACGCTTAGGCCAATAGGAGCGGAGCGCCAATGAAGAATGTTTCAAAATCGGGGTTAAATTTAACGTTAGCCCAAAGTAACTATTCCACGCGGACGAAGTCGCGGGCAAAAGCTAGTAATAAATATATTATAAAATCTCCTGTCACAGTGTTTGTTATCGAAGTCCTCCCAAACGGCTTGACCGATGTTTATGAATTTTATGTATATTTGAGAGTTCTAAGAGTGAACGGCATTTTTTTACTAAAAATAATTTCGAACGCTAAACAACGTTTGCCGAGTGAACTAGTTAAATATGACTTTATCTAAAACTCCTTTAAAGATGTACTTATCTAGTGTATTTAGTAATGTATAAGGCCGGCCGCCCATTACAACTTTTTGTCACCGTGACTTATTGTTACTGTCACCTGCTGTCACCCACGATGCGCTCACTGAGGTGACTTCTTGGGTAACAAATCACGTTGACGCGTTCATTTTTGTAATGGACTTCAACGAGGTCGTCAAACTAATCTGCTTATACGCTTATTTTAAATAACATGTTTTATTATATGCTTTTCGTTTAAACGCCCATCTTTACGGCTGAGTGACAAAAAGTCACCAGTGAGCGGACTCCCATAGTAATGTACAGGGCGAGTGACAGTCACGTCACTCCGGTACTGCCTGTCGCTGCAACTTTTTGTCACCGTCTTATCAAGTCACCATAATGAGCGCACTCAGTATAGTTTTCATAGCACTTGACTAAGTGACAAAAAGTCACGGTGACAAAAAGTTGCAATGAGCGGCATATCTAAGTAATTAATAATGCAACAATCAAGTTCTGTAATGGTTATTCACGGTCTATCAGACAGTCTCGGTCGAAAATAATAATGGTTGTGACACCTGTGCCCTTCGTACCCTTCACTGCAAGTTATAAGTATTTAATAATTGCAATATATTATTAACTAGCATTGGCTCGCGACTTCGTTTGCGTGGGAGGTTTTTCCCGTGTAAATCTCGATCCCGTGAGAATTACGGGATAAAAAATAGCGTCTGATACTGAACTGCTGCAGTCAGACCTTGACAGATTTGTAGCGTACTGTAAAACTAACAAGTTACAACTTAACGTACCTATCCAAATGTTTTCACGTGGTACTCACTCGCCAGAAAACTATTATCGGTTCGGGGTATACACTGGATGGTACGTATATAAGTAAGACAAGCACTATTCGAGATCTTGGTGTAGTACATGGCAGTAAGTTACTTTTCGATGACCACATAGAAGCAATAGTCAAGAAAGCTTTCAGAGCTCTTGGTTTTATTATTAGAGCTTGTGCTAGCTTCCAATCTTTAAAACCAGTAAAAGTCTTGTACTGTTCTCTTGTGCGCAGCCACCTCGAGTATGCTTCCCAAGTCTGGAACCCTCAATAAGAGATTTACAAATCTCGTATTGAATCCGTTCAGAGGAGATTTTTGCGATACTTAGACTTTAAGGCAAAGCAGTTCTCAGCTGACTACGAACAACGTTGTAAGCGATACCACTTTTTGTCCTTGGACGTACCTAAGACGTAATATTGGTGACATATGTTTTTTGGCAAACATTGCAAACGGTTCGATTAATTGTCCAGAACTCCTTAGTAAAATACACCTCCGCACCAATCTAAATAACCTACGCAGACGACCCTTGCTTCAGGCACCTTGTGTATCTACTAAGTACAGGCGCAAAGCGTTCTCCATACGCAGTGTTATTGCATTTAATAATTTACCCTCGCACCTGGAAATAGACCTATTTTGCACAAGTGCACAGAAGATTAGAAAAATTCTCAATACTTAATGAATATTTTGGTGACACTCATGATTAGATGTAATTTGTTTATAATTTACTAGCTGTGCCCGCGACTTCGTCCGCGCGGAATAGTGACTCTCGGCAGCATTTTTAATTTTTTAGGCTAATTATTTTGAAAATAAAACTCATACATAATTTGAATGTCGTATTTATTAATATCTAATCAAAAGTCTACAAAATAAGTTTCAAGCTACTAGCTTTAAAAATGACGTAATTCCCTTACAAACTTTCATCCCCTATTTCAACCTCTTACAGCCCTTTTTTCGCATTAAAAAGCAACCCATGTCCTTTCTCAGGCTCTAGACTATGTCCGTACCAAATTTCATTAAAATCGGTTCAGTAGTTTAGCGTAATTGCGTAACACACAGACAGACAGAGTTACTTTCGCATTTATAATATTAGTAAGGATTAGTTTTATGTCGCATGATTTGATCATCTTCTTAGTAGTTAAATTTTTAGCTTTAATTCTTAGTTTTTAACCTTAGTGATAAGTATATTATCTATTGTGTTTGGTTAAATGTCAACGAAAATTAGATATAGGTAACTTGATAGCATATATGTGGAAGCTTGTAATTAGCAAATTTCCCTATCCACGAATGTATTTATCTTTATTATTGTATGTAAGCTTTCTGTCAAATAAAATAAAAAAGGTGCCTATGTGTAATTCCAGAGTATCAACTATCTACATACCAAATTTCATTATGATCCGTTCAGTATTTTTTGCGTGAAAGAGCTAACAAACAAAAATACATCCTCACAAACTTACGTATTTATAATATTAGTAGGTCTAGTTGCTGTTTCTCGGTAGGACGTTTACTTAACTTTTTACATTTCATCGGAATCGTCATTTGTCAAGCCAACAATATCTGGGTCGGCTTTCAGTATAACCAGATGCAGCAAAGCACCAGAACTCGTAACTGATTCTCACAACTTTATAAATGGGTAAGACAATACATTATGACAAGAATAGTGTCAGATGGCTACGAAAATGGTCTGACGAGCTACCGCTGTCCCAGACCATAAGGGCAACTGAAAGAACAGGGTAAGTTTTTAGTCAGTAGAAGTCTGACACTCCCTCCGTCAGTCAGAAGTCATTCGATGGTTTCCAACCCGGCAAAAAAAGAAAAAAAATTGGCCAAGTGCGAGTCGGACTCGCCCATGAAGGGTTCCGTAGTAACTATAATAAATATAATATACTTATATATTTATTTGAAAAAAAAAAAAAACAGAAAACCTTACAAATTTCTTAAAACTAGCTTATTTACAATTTTTACAACTACGCCAAATAACTTTGTTTTTCATAGTATTAGTATGAATTACAAAGTTATATTTGCGGTTTTAGAAAATATGTTATATCTCAAAAACTCTTGACTCGATCTCGTACAAACCAATTTTAGTTGAAAGTTTACATTAAGATCTACAATATATGGATTTTTAGATTTTTCACTTCATTATTATAGAAGTTAGAGGGGGGAGGGACACACATTTTACCACTTTGGAAGCGTATATCTTTGAAACAATTAACTTTATGAAAAAGTCATTTTAGAAACCTTAATATTATTTTTAAAGACCTGTCTATAGATACCACACACGTATAGGTTACATGAATAAAAATATTTTCAGTTTCAGTTCCATGTATGGGGAGCCCCCTTTATTTTAAATATTTTTTTAAATTTTCTCTAAAAATCAGAAAGCGGTTCACAGAATACATCTACCTACCAATTTTACATGTATAGTCTTAATAGTTTCGGAATAAAATGGCTGTGACATACAGACGGACGGACAGACAGACAGACGGACAGACATGTCGAAACTATAAGGGTTCCGTTTTTTGCCATTCGGCTACGGAACCCTAAAAAACAGAGATGGTAGGTAACAACATAATAACGATGATTCTCTGTACTTCCAATGAATGCCATAGGAACCTCTATCCACACGGGAGTGATATGAAAGTTCGAATGACGTTATTGCAATGCACGCTATTTCGAAAAAAATTAGGAGTGGTACGCCAGTTCGAAAACACAAAACCGCTATATCGAATGACGTTGTCGCGAACACGCTTATTCGAAAAACTGTTTGAATGGTACCCTAGTACAAAAGTCTTAATTAGTAGTCTTAATAAGTACTAATATTAATCATTTATACTTAATAGTATAGACAACTAGCTCAATGTCAGTTTTATCATCGTAGCGTAGGTAGTTCTTGGTAATCACTGGGTCGCGAATTCGATCCCCAGACTAATTCAGATTAAAATATGCTATTCGCAACAGTGGATTTCAATGCCAAGACTTTCGTACTAGCGTACCATTCAAACAGTTTTTCGAAATAGCGTGCGTCACAATAACGTCATTCGAATCTTCATATCACTCCCATCCACACACGGCTACTTCTAATCGTCACGAACTCTATTATTGAAAGAGAAATCTGCCTTATTCTTCGACCTTGATGATTGACAACTCGTTTATATTACAAAGAGCTCGAAATATAACCGCTTCTCGAACTACAGAACAGTAGTGACATTCTAAACAAAGATAGAAATGAATAAACGAATTCTTACATAAACAACATCGTTTAAAATAATAAGAACACCGGTCAAGGGTTAAACGATCTTGTGCGCAGAGATTGTATAATTTTTTTCCAATATCTACCTACCGATACATAGGTACCTATGCTACATGGACGTACACAGTGTTAGCCTCAGTCCAGAAGTAAAGGGGTTCGTGATAGAAATCCAAAGCGTAATACCTCAAAGTTAACAAGACAGCTATTTCTGGCGCATCTGGCAACCGTCTGTTTTCACCAAATTATTTCTTATCAACGATACAACGATGCACTGATTCTTGGTTAAATCGAAATTGTTTTTTAAAGTTTTGCGGAGGTAATTCGAAGGGATTTGTCGCGTCCGTTATATAAACATCGAATTTGATAAGGCCATAAAATATCATCATAATAGTCTTGTTCATCGTAATAATTGATTTCGTTAATAATATTTTCGACGTCCATAGTTCTCGCCACTACAAGTTCACGATCTTAAGTCACGGGTCGACTGAACTCAACTATTATTGATCTTGATAAACATCTTAATACCACTGTTGAGACTCGAGTATTGTTTATCTCAAGTGATGACAGAATATTAAACCGCTTCTAAACTTTTCTTTAATAATATGCCGGGATCTCAAACCAGCTCTTAAGATCTTACTCTTATGCTGATATCGGTTTATTAATACGGGCCTAAGTCGATTAAATAACGAGGGTTACCAGAAATAAGTTAAACAATAGGGACTTTTTATAGGTTTCCTTTTAATCAATAAGTAAATATTATCTGTATTTTTTATTTTCGGAGAGAAGGGGTAAGTAAATCTTCATATATCTTTATTTATATACAATATTAAAAAAAAAATGATTGAGTCCATTTCGTTAAACCATTCCATTTGAGACCTACTGAACGAGTCAAATATTCATATATACAAAATAAATTTTAATAAAACCTTAATATTTATATTGAAGGTTGTGCCATCATTTCATCACGAACAAAAACACTCAACTAACTAAACCTAAAAACAATCTAGGTAAAATATGGCGTCGAAAATTCACACGTCCACTGGGAATTTGCCATTAATTTACACTATTAATGAATGAATGGTGGCATTGACACGTTGTATAGCAATACTTTAACTTCTTTCTTAGGTAAAATCCATTGTAAAATCCAACCCTAAGGTCACGCGAAGTGTCAACAGTTATACATAGGTATCTTCCTCCCAAAAGTGATTCCAGCTTTCTCTTCCACTCAACCACGGGCACTGAAGACAGCATACAAATAAAATATAATTAATAAGCGTCAATCGCCTAAAAGCTAAGGTATCGGACTTGTGATCGAGAGGTCCAGGATTCGCACCCCAACCATTACACTATTGCCGTGAACCTACTCCAGACACAAGCATAATATATTTAGCTTAGTTAACAAGATTGCTAGTAATGTGAATTCTACACACATTGATAGTTCTGTTTAAAAAAAACAGCCCACAACTCTTCCACTGCTGGCGCACAGGCTTCCCCTCTATGAGAAATGATGGGCCGTAATCCACACTCCGCCGGTTCAGTGAAGCTTGGTGGATGTCGTGTTTCTTCGGATTTTCAGCCCTAGGACACGACCGGGTTCGTCACGTTAAATGATAAATGATCTTTATTTTGCAAATTGGTGTAAGAAACGTATATTTAAACAATTAATTACAACAAATATACAAAATTACTAGCTGTGCCCCGCGGTTTCACCCGCGTATAATCCTACTACTATTATTAATGTGTAATTTTATGCGTCAATCTAATTCGCAATGGGTAGAGAATCGCGAAGTAAATATAGTTTAATTTAATAATATTGTCAAGAATACATTTAGGGTATTTTTAACCTGCTGACCCGATCTCGTTCAAACCAATTTTAATTGAAATTTTTATTAAGATCTACAGCATATATTTTGTTTTGGTTTTTGACTCCATTATTATAAAAGTAGGAGGGGGTGGGGGGTGAAACACATTTTACCACTTTGGAAGCGTATATCTTTCGACTGACTCGCCCATGAAGAATTCCGTAGCTATGCTTGCTAGCATAGATTAACGTAAAAAAATGCTGTTATCATAATGTTTATATGACATAGTTTTATTTGCGGATTTTGCAAATGTGAAAATGAAATCACAAAAACTGTATCTCGTTCGAATCAATTAGTTAAAAGTTTTCATTAGAATCTACAGCATATTTTTTTTATATTTTACACTTTATTATTTTAAAAGTTAGAGACACATGTTACTACTTTGGCACTACCAAAGTAGTAAAATGTGTCCCCAAATATATCTTTCAAACGATTGACTTTGACAAAAATGATTACATGAACCTCAGTGTCATTTTTAAAGGTCTATTTATAGACGCCGACACCCGCATAGGCGTAAAGGCTTGATGTAAAAAAAAAATAGTTTTAGTTCCATGTATGGGGAGCCTCCCCTTAATGTCTTTTTTTTACATTATTTTCGCATAAAAATCGGAAAGCGGTTTGCAGAATACATCTATATATCAAGTTTGAACTCTGTAGTCTTAATAGTTTCGGAATAAAATGATTGTAACATACGGAAAGACGGCCAGATAGACATGACGAATAGTATAAGGGTTCCGTTTTATTGCTATTCGGCTAAGGAATCCTAACAACATCGCTTTTAAACTATGCCAACGTTGAATGTCTGACCCGATTTTCGGGTGGGAAAATCATCGAATGACTTCTCTCGCTCTAAGAGGAGCGAGAAGGAGTGTCAGACTTCTACTGACTATAAGCCCACCCAGTTATTTCAGCTGCCCTTGCCTTCCGGGGCTGCGGTATCTCATTACAACATACCTTTAAACTGAACGATGACATAAAAAATGGGATGAACAAAACAACACCCTATCAAAATTACTTATTCAACTAAAGAGAAAGTAAAATATAAATATTCAAATGTATAGATACAAAAATACACATCTGACGTAAAAGAAGCTTAAACAATTTTACATAGGAAGTCTCTTAGCCAAGAAGTCGAAATGAAACCAAGATAAGGTTCACTATCAGTGCGGTATCTATCGCGGAGTGGTAGAGTACGCGAGTCATGCTGAACGCGTCGCGTCGTGCATCCGCGGGCCGCCGCGGCCGTTTCGGTGAATAGCGTTGTTGAATAATTTTAATTTTACATTTTCTCCTAAACTATAAGTCCAAATTATATACTGTAAAAGGCAAAGATAATCTTCATAAAATTGTCTTGATGATGAAATTACTTTCAAACGCAAATATTAATATGGCCGCATAATAATAATACTACAAAGACATTCCTTATTTTTCAACCGACGACCAAAAGAGGAGGTTATCAATTCGACGCGTATATTTTTTTTTCTCTTTTTTTTATGTATGATCATCGATTACTCGAAGACGGCTGAACCGATTTGGAAAATTCTTTTTTTGTTTGAAAGGGTATACTTCGAAATTGGTACCATTTATCACCAAGTCAGGATCTGATGATGGGATCCTGGAGAAATCGAGGGAACTCTTCAAATATTATAGGCACACCTATGGCGTTTTGGGTATTTCTTATAGTAACTTGTGCAGTTGCTCTCAAAAAATACCATTTGGGGAAGTGGAACTGATGATGAAGACCACAGATGGCCGCCGAACCTACTCAATAATAAGTATTTCGTGGATTGCGATTCGAATACTTGAATATAGATGTTAAGCACTTTATGTTCGTCACAATACATATGGTGATGTAGAGCTGATGGTGAAGTACCAGGAGAACTCCTCAAAAATTAACGGCCCAGCATTGGGAAAAGCAATATTTTGTAAAAGGTTATAAGTAGTTGACATTTAGGCTCTTTTAACTAGGTAAATTAAAAATCGACCAACTAAAAAGAGTGAAATAAAAACTTTTTACCAAAAAATTAAACCGACTCCCAAAAACACTGCAAAGTGAAAAATAACTTTAATTTCGGAAGTCGGTGCCAAAAACGAAAATACAAAACTAAAGACACCGACTACCGAAATTAAAGTTATTTTTCACTTTGCAGTGTTTTTGGGAGTCGGTTTAATTTTTTGGTAAAAAGTTTTTTAAATATTTTCTTAACATAATTTGCCTTATTGTGGATTATTTATAAAAGTTAGATATGCAGTACCGCGGCCTTTTTTTTAGATCTACATAAACCCTACATTTTTTTAGTACATGATCTTTATGTATAACTCAGCATTTCGCCAGCTCACGCGATTATAGTAATTTAGCGGCATATTTTCTTCCGACTTACTTCACCAATACCTTTATTGTAGGAAAACCGAGAGGAGTAGCGTAATGCTAGATAGCCTATAGCCTTCCTCATGAAACTGCCTATCATAATCAGAAAGAATTTTTGAAATCCACCCAGTACTTTCGAAGATTAGCGCGTTCAAGCAAACAAACAAACAAACATTTCCGCTTTATAATATTAGTATAGATGTACTAAAATACAAACTACAATAAAGCATCAAAAAATTCATCCTGAACGCTGTCGGCTGGCAACGTACCCAAGATACTGGCGGCATTGCCATTAATAACCAATTTGCATTGCAAATTGGTTATTAATGTCTCAGGCGGTCTTTTGAAGTAAGATGCTCACAGATTTGAGTGGGCCTGTCCATACAGTGCAAGCATTTGTCAAATGACGTATAGCTCAACTTAGAACAAGGAGCTTAACGATTTGACGAACAATACCAAGGTAAGGACGTTTGGGTAGGCCGCAAAAAGCACTCAAACTGTCAGATAATTATGTTTAACTCGAATAAAACAACCTTACATAGTTCACATATTCACAATCGTTTATGAGGATTATGTAGATTAGTCTGAAATGGCCTTTTGAGGAAAGACCACACAGATTTGAGTAGACCCGTCCAGTCAGTGCAAGGCTTTGTCAGTTTGTCTGTATGCTCAACTCTGGACTAGGTACTAAGAAGCTCAACGACCTGACGAACAATGCCGTTGTTCATCTTCACTGTTTTACGAGAAGTGGTAATGATGAAAATTGCACAAAGTAATGTGCTGTAACAACTATACCAACATCGCCCTATAATGGCTTACAAATATATGTATGTAACAAATAGGCAGATTATAGAAATCACTATATTACTTGTGGATTTATAATTCGGGACTTAATTGCGTCTCCGTCGAAAAGCACGTTAAGCTGTTAAGACCAGGCAGTCTAAAATAATTTTCACGCAAGCTCCGCCCCCAGGCACCCCGGTTAGGCCGTTGTATGCTAAACGCTAACGCAGCAGTAATAAAACTGAATATCGTGTGCGCTCTTTCACCATGGTCGGGTTCGAAACTGCCGTTGTGTACTATCTAAACGCTAACGTAGCAGTAATAAAGTTGAATATCGCGTGCGCTCTTTTACCATATTCTGGTTCGAAACTAAATGTCGTAAGTCTCAATTGTTATTTCGTTTATAACTAAAGTAATAATTGATCTAGAGAAAAAATCTCCCACATTTGGATAATAAACTATATTTTCTTACTATCAATACTAATTTTAGACATAAAAGCTGAGTAATCTTGATTAAATTTTGAATAATCTTTAAAAAAGACATGATTTTCGATTAAAAAATGAATCGAGCGAAAATGTTCCAATTACGTAACTGGTCTAGACATGGAAAGAAAAAGATCCAATAAATCATATATTTAAGTTCCATTCTGATTGTATGCGTGATTGTTTCAGAATATTAATGCAAAGTTACATACAATTTAGGGAGCCTCCTCTTAAGTTGGTCGCGGCTGTCACTTGGACATCTTTGGCAGTCGTAACGGATAGTCAGAAGCCAGTAAAACTGATACTAGTCTGGCCAGGGGTATCGTGTTACTCAGCTATTGGGTTGTGGAGGTCAGATAGGCAGACGCTCCATGTAAAATACGAATACTCAGATGCATTCGGTAAGACTGAAAGCCGAACCCAACATAGTTGGAAAAAGGGTAAACAGATGACGATAAATTGTATATTTTTTTTTCCTAACACAAGCATTGTTTTTAATATTAAAAGGATATTCTATCAATTATTATTGTACACTAAAATGAAGTTACTGTGTTTAGTACCAAACGTTTCCGAACGCACCCTTTTGACATA
Organism: Tholera decimalis; assembly: GCA_943138885.2. Lineage (NCBI taxonomy): Eukaryota > Metazoa > Arthropoda > Insecta > Lepidoptera > Noctuidae > Tholera > Tholera decimalis. The sequence goes on from OW964568.2 coordinate 9,512,957, forward strand.
AAGAAATTTGATCTTGACATTTCTCTGACTTGACAGATAGATTGGTTCCGGTTGGAAAAAATATCGGTCGTCGGGACCCTCTTGTAATTGTAATTGTAATTGAAATATCGTTTGGAATCGCCGTTTGCAACCGATAATTGGGTCGCGATTAACTATTGTTTGAAGTTGTAATACCCATTTGATGAAAAACCCGGGATATTTTGGGATTTATCGCCGGTTTGTTGCCACCGCGTGGCACGCGCATTTGTTGGAAATAAGTAGTGATAAATAGCTTCAATCCGGTGCGAGTTTGGGCTGTGATGCTGTCTGGACCGCGCCATCTGGAGATCGACGCCTTGTGAACGTTCTAGAACACGTGACTTACATCACACTTTTCAATTACTCACCTACTTATACACACAAACACTTTGGACGTGATCAAGCAGATCCTGGTTGCCGTCTACAGCTCAGGTAAGTGTTATTATACTATATAAAGCTAGATTACCACTGACTGACTGACTGACTGACTCACTCACTCACTCATTGACATAATTGTTCTCCCAGATGGTGGACGGGAAGGTGGGTATATTTTGACAGATTCGTAAACAAGTAACTCTCAAACCTACGGGAAAAGTGCCAAACCTCCCCTTTTCCTCCCCCTTCTCCCCCCCCTCTATCGTATCTCGGAAACTACGAGACCCGTATTTTTTGTTTTTTACGGATTCGTATAGAGGAGGCTCGGTAAAGTAAAAACCATTTTTCAAAGTCCCCCACCGCCCCCCTTCTCCCCCCCTTTAGGCGGATCTCGGAATCTAAGAGACTTGGAACATTTTTTTTTTCAGATTCATTTAGAGGGGCAATGCTTTAGTCGAAATACTTATGCAACCCCCCCCCATCACCCCCCCCCTCTTTTTTTTTTTTTTTTTTTCACAAGCTCGCGAGGTGCTTGCACCTCGCGCAACACGCAAATACTAAACCCCCCCATCACCCCCCCTTTTTTTTTTTTTTTTTCACATGCACGCGAGGTGCTTGCACCTCGCGCAACACGCAAATACTTGATTTAGAGGGGCAATGCTTTAGTTTTTTTCACAAGCACGCGAGGTGCTTGCACCTCGCGCAACACGCAAATACTAGTTATATTATATAAAGCTAAATTACCACTCACTCACTCACTCACTGACTGACTGACTCATTGACATAATTGTTCTCCCAGATGGTGGATGGGGAGGTGGGTATATTTTGACAGATTCGTAAACAAGTAACTCTCAAACCTACGGGAAAAGTGCCAAACCTCCCCTTTTCACCCCCCTTCTCCCCCCTCCCTATCGTATCTCGGAAACTACGAGACCCGTATTTTTTGTTTTTTACGGATTCGTATAGAGGAGGCTCGGTAAAGTAAAAACCATTTTTCAAAGTCCCCCCCCCCGCCCCCCTTCTCCCCCCCTTTAGGCGGATCTCGGAATCTAAGAGACTTGGAACATTTTTTTTTCAGATTCATTTAGAGGGGCAATGCTTTAGTCGAAATACTTGTGCAACCCCCCCCCCATCACCCCCCCCCTCTATTTTTTTTTTCTTTTTTTTTTTGTCACAAGCTCGCGAGGTGCTTGCACCTCGCGCAACACGCAAATACCAATTTCTTTTTTCACAAGCACGCGAGGTGCTTGCACCTCGCGCAACACGCAAATACTAGTTTGTATATATGTTTCGTAGGCCGAAGAGCCTTTTGTTTATTATTACCAGCAACGGTTAGGTTCCACGTACCGTGGACAAGTTCGGACACACCAGTATCGTTGCACTGGCTTTATTGTAGTCCTGAACATACTGAATAAACTATTTGTTGTTGTATACTTAGTGTCTATAAAGAACCTACTTGCACTTGAATTGAACTGCACACCTGAACATAAATTAATTGTTTTAGATAACTTGTGTAGTCGAATAGAACGCATTATTCTATTTTATATTATGCTAGTTTAGTTTAAACATAGTCTTTTTATATAACTTTGTATTTATCTGTGAGGGCTTGTAATTAGCAACTTAGTTTTTATATATTATTGTTATAATGTTATTAGTCTGTAAGCCTTCCGAAAATAAAATAAATAATAAATATGACTTATACATTTTATTTTAAACATGGTATAAAATTAAGAAAAGATGTACTAGGTATGTTATGAACTTTTGGCTGTGTATTTTATATTTTTTTATAGTAGTCTTTTTTATTAAAGTGCCTCACAGTGAGTGTAATTTTTAATGCTTAAAGACAATACATAAAATTAGTTATTTTAAATAAAGAATTTCTTCTTTTTTGTACTGTCCGTATAATTTAATTATACACTGCATTTACAAAGCGAATCTTTTAACTCACAAATGAGCGCGGTGTGGAGTGTCCACAGACTTTCGCGCTGACTTTCTAGGTATGTTAAAACAAATTATCAAACAAGCAATACCAGTGAAAAAGAACCGGACAAGTGTGAGTCTGACTCGCCCACAGAGGATTCCGTACTGAAAAGGGGACGGATTTAGGAACTATATTATAGGCTTATTATTTTACACACGTTTTATACGTAGCATACGCCAGATATACATTACTAGTACTCACGCGGGGCTTCGCTCCCGTGGATTCTATCACGGTAAAAACATAACTCTCCTTTTTTGCAGTCGGGTAAAAAGTAGCCTATAACCTTCCTCAAGCTTCAAGCTACTTCCATACCAAATTTCATCCAAATCCACCCAGTACTTTCGAAGATTAGCGCGTTCAAGCAAACAAACAAACAAACAAACTAACAAACTTTTCCGCTTTATAATATTAGTATAGATGTACATTACTTCAATCTGACGTCACACGAAATCAATTATTGTGTCTCAGAAAAAAAATTAATGCGTTAGTCCCGGCTCTGACAAGTAAGTAATCATTAGTCCTTGATCCATCGCAGACGCAACGCAATGCCAGTATGGAGCCTCTTTACAAGCTATGACCCACCTCTTGTCATGTCCATCGTGCACGGCCACCTGCACCGTACAGGACCTGAACGAGGTCAATGAAACAGCTGTGCAGGTAGCTACATAACATTAGTCCAAATATGTTTGAGAGAAGAAGATTAGTACATCTTTGACAGTTCCTGGTTGTCAGCAGCCGGCGAATATAACAGCTGTGTTAGCAATTTGTGTCCTGTTACCCAGTTACTGATTTGGTTGTCTGGTACTCAGCTGCAACGCCGACTCCAACATAATTGGGAAAACTAAGTCTATAGAATACAATAGATGGGAGTGTGTTGTACGATCTTTGTTATAGGTAATCTAGATAGATAGATATACTCTTTATTGTACACCATAACAGAATTAAATAAGGACTTCAAAACTACAAAGGGTGTTACAATGGGCGGTCTTATCGCTAAAAGCGATCTTTTACAGACAACCTTTGGATGGATTTGACACAGCAGGAGAAAATAAATACGCGGGGGCTTATTCCCAACGGCCACCACTAAAACTGCCACCACTGGTGGTCGGGTAGTCCATGGTGTTGCTAGGCGCCCGGATAAAGCCAAAATAAACGGTGTCCGGCTTGTCCAGCTTTTGATAGGCTTTTTACATTTGACCAACCACCTAAAGAACGTTTATGATAAATAATAAAAAAAACCTTGACTTTACATATACAATTTACATAAAATCGTTAATAAATGGTGTCCGTTTCACACAAATGTCCGGCCAATCTGACGGATCTGACCGGCTATTCGGTTGGATGACCTGGCAACCCTAATCTAGCCCATAGTCTGCACGTGTAAAAGGTAGTGCAATAAAGTGCGCAAGCCAGTATAAACCAGGTAGGAGCCAGCATATTCACTCTCTCAGATCAAACCTTAGAATGATTTTATACTTGAAGGGAAAATTATTCTGACACTTTTGACGCCAATGTGTCTCGTTGCTCTGTGGTAGCGCCCATCACAAAGGATATACTTAGTGCTTCTAGGAACAAGAGCAGCAGTGGATTAAAACCCACTACGTTACGAGGATTTTTATATGTATTAATTTTATTTTGAATATCTGTTTCAAAAGTTTATATTAAAATAAAACAGTTTAAACAGTAGATACCTCTGATCTGTGGTATCCTGTAAGTAAAGAGTACACAAACCCAATAGCTATTACTTATTCATAATAATAATATGTCATGTCTAATGTACATTTCTTGTTGTAGATCCTTACAAATAAATCAATCTGCTATAGGTACTAGAGAGCGTAATGATTCTACACTTAGGTATGGAAAATTCGATCACAAAATGTAGGTCTGATTTATTAATTTAATTATTTATTTAAGTACTACACATACAAATAAAAACGAATACAGTTTGTTCCCCACAAAACTAGTGTAGCAGTTTCACCGCACGAAAAGTTACAACTTTGAGTGCGTATATCTTTTAAATGATTAAATTTATGAAAAAGTGGTTTTAGAAACCTTAATGTCATTTTTAAATACCTGTCTATAGATACCACCCACGCATAGGTTTAATGAAAAAACTATTTTCAGTTTCAGTTCCACGTATGGGGAGCCCCCTTTACTTTAATTTTTTTTTTTATAAAATTGGAAAGCGGTTTACAGAATACATCTTCCTACCAAGTTTCACATGTATAGTTCTAATAGTTTCGGAATAAAATAGCTGTGACGTACGGATGGACGGACAGACAGACAGACAGACGGACGGACATGACGGAACTATATGGGTTCCGTTTTTTGCCATTCGGCTACGGAACCCTAAAAAGGGCAACTTAATGCATAACGCATTCTCTCTCAGTCAACCAATGGGATTCTGAACGGAATTCTGGATAACACTAATATCAATGTTAAAAATTAAATAACATAGTCACCCTTAGATTACTATGAATATGTCTTACTATGACTTTGCCTCATCTAGCTAAACTTAAAACACAAAAAATCATGACGTGTAAAAGTGTTATAACCAATTTACAAAATAATATTTCATTGTATTTCATTTCATTTACGTTGAGAAGATCAACATCATTATTACAGCTCCGCAGCTTAGCTAATGGCATGAAACTGTGCATTTATATATTAATCTGGATACCTAATTACCTAGTTATTACAATCTTAAACATAGACAGGCTCAAAAACAGGCCAAACTTGGCCTAATACCCAACTACAAAATATTGTCAAGTCAAAGATTATTAAAGAACTAAGAAAGATATATCGACAAAAAGAAGTTTTTTTAAAACCTGGTTAGCTGACCTGAAATACTTTAATGTATGACAAACCTACCCTACCTACCTTCCTCTATCGTTAAAATCTAGTACACAACTCATACGAACACTGGCCCCTTTTAAAAACATGAATGCAATGTTCATACTTCATACAAAATTCATAGTGAGAGCTTTAAGAGGAATTGTCGCCAGCCACGTCCACAATCCGCGATAAAAAATAATAAGTAGACATAAGAAATCTTGGAGTTTGTAAGAATGGACGATATGGTATACTTAATATGTCACCGTAAAATTGCAAAACCCGTTAGATTATAGTATATCTTGCGAGATTGTAATCTATCGACAAATTGTGATCCGTGCCATACTGCTTCCAATTTAGATTAGATTATAATTTAGGGTTTCATTTTTGGGATTCCATACCTCAAAAGTAAAAACAGAACGCTTATAGGATCACTTTGTTTTCAGTCTGTCCTTCTGTCTGTCAATACTCTTTTACTCAGAAACGCGTAACGATATCAAACCGAAAATTTATGTCATAGACTTGGATTCACAATCCCATTTAGCTGCGAGTCAACGGGATCAAAAAATATGTCTGTATATGTCGCAGTTTATCGCATATTTTGCGATTTCATAAGGGAATCAAAATCTAAAGAGTCCTTACCGCTAAATGCTAATCTAAAATCATAAAGTTTGGCAAGAAAGCAAGGGTCTTATAGCACAGATACAATCTGAAAACCGTAATTATGTAATTAGTTCCCTCGGTGCACTCACACTTTGCCGTTTTCATTACGGTACCGAACCTTAAAAAAATATAATGTTAGACCATTTAAAATTTAACGATTTGATATGTGAATATTATACAAAATATATTGCAATGAAAAGAAGTTACGTCATGATGAAATGACGTATTTTTATGAAATTTTCACCACCTCACAGACAATTTGATTTTATATGTAGTTACGTATTATTGTATTCTTAAGTATGGGAATAAAGATATCTCAAACCTCATGTACGTTTTGGTTTACGGCTCAATGTTTGAAAGTCTGAGTATTAAATTAATCAAAAGTAGATTTTTCGACTAAATTTAAGATTTTTTTTATTGAAAATAGGCTCGCATTTGACTACTATCTCACCTGATGGTAAGTGATGATGTGGTCTAAGATGGAGCACGCTTACTTAAAAGTATCCTATTCACTCTTGACTTAAAGACCCCTAGGTTATAGCTATCGGGAAACACAGACTCCGGCAGGGAATTCCACTCCCACTCAAGCTTGCGCGGGTGTGAGGTGCATTACCATTGAACTCCCTAAACTAGCCTTATAACCTACGAATTTTGAATTTTTAAATACTATTGTCACTTAGTAATAGGTACTATCAATGTATAAGTCAGAGGACAATAGGTTCAAAGACAAAGGATTCGGGTACTTCCATCGTCATATTAAATGGTTAGTTTATGTATCGATGTTGAATAACTTTGTAATATTGTTATTTTTTTGTTATTTAAGGCAATACCGGTCAGTTATCTGAGGTTGGATAGTCAATAATATGTAAAATAGTAACAACGATAAACGAACAAAAATATCTATAAAATACAAAAGAAATAATGTTTACGACTGAATAAAAAAAGAACATGACACGAGATGGCGGCGCGTATCGTTCCGAGCACAGAAATCTAAAATATAGTTTATCTATGGTTCCGAGCGTGGCTCCCTTAGATGTATAGGGAATTATGAAGCACTCACTTTAACTACTGCAGGATGAAGCCTGCTGCAGTCAAGTCGGCGCCAGTCCGGGAAAGCAGAAATTACATAACCGATGGAACAGCGGAATGGTTTAGTCAGAGTCAGTACAAGACTGATAGACGGCTCTGCCGGACTCTCGATGGAGGAGATTCATCAGAGAAAAAAGGAAGTCAGACAGATTATTAAACGCTTATTCCAGACTAGCTTGCTTCTGCGGCTTCGGTCGCGTGTAAAGTCCTGCATCAACTTTTGCAAAATATTTCTTATCCCGATGAAGGGCCGTTAATTGTTGAGGAGTTCTCTTGGTACTTCACCATCAGCTCCACTTCACCATATGCATTGTGACGAGCACAAATTGAGTGCTGAACCACAGAACAGATAAAAGAGTGCTGAACAACCATATTCAAATAATCGCAACCCGTAAAATACTTAAATTATTGAGTAGTTCCGGTGGCGATCTGTGGTCTTCATCATCAGTTCCACTACACCAAATGGTGCTTTTCGAAAAAACCTGCAGAAGTTACTATAAAAATACCCAAATCGCTAAGGTGTGGCTATAATATTTTTGAAGTGTTCCCTCGATTCGTGTTCCAAATCGGTCCAGCTATCTTTGAGTGATCGGGGAAAATACTTAAAAAAAGATTCCGACGAACTGACTTCCTCCTTTTTTTGAAGTCGGTTAAAAAGAAGTTTCATTCAAATCTGTCTAGTAGTTCCGGAGCATGGGCGTGCACAGAGATTTGAGATAGAGTAAGCACGGCTAAAATTAAAATAAAACTGGTAAGTTTTTTTTTTCGGTTTTTTTCGGTCGGTTTCCGTTTGTTTCGGTCGGTGGCCCACCCCCACGAATATCTAATTAATGTTTATAAATCAAATCGATGCGCCTATCTATATTTTGCAGAACGTCGTCGTAAAAAATGCTACTTCGTTTTAAAATGACAAAAGTCGTAAGATTTGTCATGACCAAGGAATAAACATAAGCAAAAAAGAATAAGCATTCTTATTTACCAGAAAACAAACAGCATCAATCAATCGTTTGAAAATGTCATGTCTCTATTTCTGTCAACTTTCGCGTTGTGTCTTTCAATATCTTAAACTAGTCTCTAACTAGTTCACGCAAGATTCTAAATGTTTTTCTGGAGAATTCTGCTTAGCAGCCGCACACATTCTTTTTTTGTTTTGGAAACACACGAGCAAAACGAATGGTAGGACGAGTCTTCCTGTGAGCGTCGATGGAGTTAGCGATCATAAAACCATCGCAAATGTTTTTAAGGATCATTTTTCCGTGCAGTCCCCTCTGGGTTCGGCTAGTGAGATGTTCAATGCAGGGGCGGCAAATGGGGTCGTGAAGGTTCGAATTTTGGCCAAAGAGGTGGCTTTAATCATAAAGAACATGACGAGAGGCAAATCCCCTGGGCATGACGGTCTCAGCATTGAACACCTGCAACATGCTGGCCCTCATATTCATCGAGTCCTCGCGATGTTTTACTCTCTATGCGTGAGCCACTCTTACCTGCCCTCGGATCTTATGAGGTCTATGGTGGTGCCTGTTGTGAAAAACAAAACCGGTGACCTTGCTGATAAGGCGAACTATAGGCCAATTTCGCTGGCCACCATCATAGCCAAAGTGTTTGACGGTTTGCTTAATGCACAGTTGAGTAAATGTGTGGACCTGCATGATAACCAATTTGGTTTTAGACCGCAGCTGTCCACGGAGAGCGCCATACTGTCTCTTAAGCACACCGTCATATACTACATGGAACGTAAGACCCCCGTATATGCGTGTTTCCTCGACTTATCCAAGGCCTTCGATCTGGTTGCCTATGATATCCTGTGGGATAAGCTGGAGAGTATTAGCCTTCCTCCCGAACTTGTGGCAATCTTCAAGTATTGGTATACGCATCAGGTTAACCATGTCAGGTGGGCGGAGGCGGTGTCGGAGCCATATCGTCTGGAGTGTGGTGTGAGGCAGGGCGGCTTCACCTCACCCACCCTTTTTAACCTCTACATGGATGCACTCATCGTTGCGCTCAGCAGTGAGCATGTTGGTTGTCATGTTGACGGGGTATGCGTCAACAATTTAAGCTATGATGACGACATGGTGCTGCTGAGTGCGTCGGTCTGTGGTCTGCGGAGGTTGCTGCATGTTTGTGAGGAGTACGCGGATGCACATGGCCTTAAATATAATGTGTCTAAGAGCAAATGCATGGTCTTTGAGGCAGGTGATGCTAAGTGCCCAGAAACAGTGCCTCCAGTACATCTTTGTGGTTTACCTCTGGATAGAGTGGAACAATTTAAATACCTTGGGCATTGGGTTGAGTCTGATCTCAGAGACCACGCTGACATCGAACGGGAGCGGAGGGCTTTGTCGAGAAGAGCAAACATGCTCGCCCGCAGGTTTGCACGTTGTACTAACTTAGTTAAGATCACCCTTTTCAAGGCGTACTGCACCTCTTTGTACACGTGCAGCCTGTGGGCTCGCTACACACAAGCTAGCTACAATGCCCTCCGCGTCCAGTACAACAATGCGTTCAGGGCAGTATTGGGTCTGCCTCGTTTCTGCAGCGCCTCGGGCATGTTTTCGGAAGCGCGCACCGACTGTTTCCACGCCACCATGCGCAAGCGGTGCGCGTCCTTGGTGCGCAGGGTGCGAGACAGCTCCAACTCTGTCCTGGCAATGATTGCGGGGAGGCTTGATTGCCTATATGTGAGACACTGTTGTGACCGACATATTGTTAATGTAAAAAAAAAATAACTTGACATTTTCTATGTTATAGCTGTAGTTTTGTAATTTAATGTGACTTTTAATTTGGAATTTAAATTGACATTTAATTTGTATGTAATTTGATAATTTGACATGATGTTTTTTTTTATTTTTTAAATTTATTATTATTAACTTAATTGACTTTTAATATATCTTTGAATCTTTTTGTATGTAAATTTCTCCCTTTGTATTTTAAATTAGGAAGCCGAGCAATTGAAAGCAATTGAAGAGCAACCTGAAATAAATGAATTTTATTATTTTTATCTTGATTTGTAAACAAAATGCAAGGGAAACAATACAATGTGTTATCATTATCATTTAGAGAGGCATATATGTATGGGACTGCAGGGTATGCAGAGCTTATTTGCATGTATGGACCGCACACCACCGTTTTGGAGACTAGAGTGTACAAACAGTTAAGCAGACCAACATGTTTTTTTTTAATTCTGGCTCTTTCACTGTTTTCAAAGCCCCTTCAATTATTTTTTAGTAAATATATTCAATGCACAGACACACTTTTTTACTGTTATGTTATGTGTTATGATTAAAATCTATAAGTATGAAAACCGGCAAATCAATCGTCTGATTTGCCGATTTTTATCACATTGTGTGGCTTATCCTCTTTACTTTGATCCTAGGATAAAAACGGTTCTTTATTGCAACATATAATTAAATTTTAGAAGGAAGTGTGGATTTTTACGAGTCTCCGCACTACGGACTATGCTCTGAAATGAAAATTCCTTAGAAAATATACTGGCGGGCGCTTCCTCATGAAATAGAGTTTATCATTCTAGTTAATTAGATGATTCTCATGGTTTGTTTATAAGGAGCTCTTGGCAAAACGGCATTAAGAAGTAGATAGATGGATAGAATATTCTTTATTGTACACCAATAATTTAAACACATCTGTTCGTCAATATTGCTCACTTATGATTTAGGAGTAGTGAGTTTTTTAATTAATTTTTGCACCACCTAAAGCCGGGTTTGCAATTTTAAGAGGAGGCTCCCTAAATTGTATGTAACTTTGCATTAATATTCTGAAACAATCACGCATACAATCAAAATGGAACTTTAGTATATGATTTATTGGATCTTTTTCTTTCCACGTCTAGACCAGTTACGTAATTGGAACATTTTCGCTCGATTCATTTTAATCGAAAATCATGTCTTTTTTAAAGATTATTCAAAATTTAATCAAGATTACTCGGCTTTTATGTCTGAAATTAGTATTGACAGTAAGAAAATATACTTTATTATCCAAATGTGGGATATTTTTTCTCTAGATCAATTATTACTTTAGTTATAAACGAAATAACAATTGAGACTTACGACATTTAGTTTCGAACCAGAACATGGTAAAAGAGCACACGAGATGTTCAACTTTATTACTGTTGCGTTAGCGTTTAGTACACAACGGCTGTTTCGAAACCGACCATGGTGAAAGAGCGCACACGATATTCAATATTTTTATTACTGCTACGTTAGCGTTTAGCATACAACGGCCTAACCGGGGTGCATGGGGCGGAGCTTGCGTGAAAATTATTTTAGACTGCCTGGTCTTAAGGCTTGTATTCATGCCAATAACCTTGACCATTTGGGCGGAGCTAACGACCCCTCTCCGCGCGTCACTCCGCGCAGCTCTCCGCTACCCGCATGCAACAGAAAAGAGAGGCGCGCTCGGCCCGCGCTTGCGCCGCCAGCATGCGTCGTCGCTTCGCCTAGTCTCGGCACAGAGTATCGAAATCACAGAAGGTTAAGTCATCGTGAAAGTTAAATTCATTTTTATTTGTACCGCATCAAAAGTGGTCAAATTTTGTTTTTATTTATTATCTATTGATATAGATGCACTTTGAGTATGTACTGTAGAAACTATATCTCTATTATAGATCAGCCTGGCTCGAAACATGAGGTAAACAACTTGATGTATCTTTTTAACTTAATTATATATAAATAAAAATTAATGGCTAAATGTGTTGCTAAGCGCAAAACTCAGGAATGGTTGGACCAATATATATATGCTACCCTACCTACCTACCTACCATTTTTCTCTTAATAGAAACCTTCCTCAGACTATAACGAATATTCGAAAAAAAAATCCGTATTGGTCCAGCCATTCCTGAGTTTTGCGCTTAGCAACACTAAATAAAAACAAAATTTGACCACTTTTGATGCGGTACAAATAAAAATGAATTTAACTTTCACGATGACTTAACCTTCTGTGGTTTCGATACTCTGTGCCGAGACTAGGCGAAGCGACGACGCATGCTGGCGGCCTACCTACATACCTATGTAGGTAGGAACTTAGAGTAAGGTAGATAGGTAGTATAATTATTACTAGTGTATGTCATATTATTTGTTACATTTTTTATAAACAAATAGATTATAACTAAAATTCACTGAAATTTAACTTTCTTTCACCAAGTATTTTTATTCTTTTGGTTGGTTGAACTTCTTCATCCTCATTTATTTCTCCGTGTTCACATATATTTATTTTTAGAAATTTTGTTAGCCATATAAAATCTTGTTCTATGTTTTCTTTTCGTCCTTCTTCGTTCTCGTTTTCTTAATTTTTCTCATCAATCTATTTTTCTTTCCTTAGTTCTATTTCCTTCTCTTTGTCGTTTTCTTCTTTCTCTTGTACATTATCTTAACTCTATCTCTCTATCTCAACTGGCGGCTTCATCCGTACGAAGAGAAACCGGTGCATATCGGCTCAAGCCAGGCCTCGCTCAGACGAAGCGCACACACGCGCCTTTCTTGTAGTAGTGTACCTATCATAGCGCAGTTGTATAAAGCTTACCCTCTGTCCGTTTACTCTGTGCTATCTACTTTTATGCGAGGTAAGTAAAGCGATAGTTTATAATAAAATATGTAGATAAAACTTTAAACTTACCTTGATAATAAATGTATACCCTTTTGTTTGTAATATTTGTTTAGACCTCTCTTCATTCGTTTTTGCTTATTCCCATGTTTTACAAACTAAATTTAAACACTACTAAAACTGTAAAATACTATGAGTTTATAACACTAATACTACTTATAGATACATAGAATACTCTTTAACTTATAAACAAGAATCAGAAATAAAACTTTTTGACGAATCGAAAGTCAGTTCCTTCTATTTTTTGATAATAAGTTTTATTTCACGCGTTTTAGTGGGTCGGTTTGTAATTTATCTAGTTACAAAAGCCAAAATGTCAACTACTTATCACCTTTTACAAAATATTGCTTTTCCCGGTGCAGAGCCGTTAATTTTTGAGGAGTTCTCCTGGTACATCACTATCAGCTCTACTTCACCATATGCATTGTGACGAGCATAAAGTGCTTAACATCTATATTCAAGTAATCTAATCGCAATCCACGAAATACTTATTATTGAGTAGTTTCGATGGCCATCTGGGGTCTTCGTCATCAGTTCCACTTCCTCAAATGGTGCTTTTCGAGAGAAACTAAACAAGGTACTATAAGAAATACCCAAAACGCTATAGTTATGCCTATAATATTTGAAGAGTTCCCTCGATTTCTCCATGATTTCATCACCAGATCCAAACGTGATGACAATAGAACTAACTAGAATGTATATTCTTTCAAACAAAAAAAGAATTTTCCAAATCGGTCCAGCCATCTGCGAGTAATGAAGTAACATCATAAAAAAAAGTTCAAGACGAATTGAGAACCTCCTCCTTTTTCTAAAGTTAGTTAAATAGCTATTCCACTATTTACAAAATTAATTTTTGCAGTAATATTTTACGATATTATTTCGTAGTGCTTGAGCTCTCGCAACGCGACGTACGTCCACCTAGCAACACGATGCGCCCCGCACTGAATTTGTGGACGAGTGCGGGGGTGATGTAAACGCAGTCTTTAATTGGACGCATTTTTAATTTATTGTTATAAAAATAATACATATTTGTAAAAAGTAACAAAACCAAATTATTTTCATTTGTATTGCAAAGCAGTAGTATATTTTTTTATACTCTTTTGATAAGAAATTAAGGAGTAAAATGGTTTCATCTCAATGATTTGGAGGTGATTTGGCATTTTTTTTTCTTATTATGTGATACCGATAGAAAAATTGTGGCTAAACCAAATTACGGTTTATATCATGTAGATTACTAACAATTTTTTTCAGATGTAATTTCTCTGTAATTGCCGACGAAAAGTTGCTTCATCTGAATGCTTTTTTCAAGCTTTTTTCAAGAGAGCAGCCTTAAGGCATACCTTATTAGCAAACAAGAATCACACAAGTGTTGTGACGAAAGTTAAGTCTAATCTTACTTCCTTATAGATGTGAAGTTTGTGAGGATGAATGGCTGTATGTTACTCTTTCAAGTGAAAATTACAGAACGGATTTTGATGAAACTACAATAATATAGCTCATACATCAGCATAACTCTTAGGCCCGGCGCCCACTATCGGTGGGCATCGGTGCGGCTCGGTACAGCTCGGGAGGCTTCGGGCGCCTAAGTGCTGCGTCGGGCGACTTCGGGTCGGGCTGCCTCGGCAGCCGTAAGCATGGCTAAGGACGCCGAGGCTGTCTTCGGGTTGCTCGGGTGGTATTTTCGAGGCAAACACGTCGCAGAACAGTCATTTCGATCACCGCCCCAACTAACATTCTGCCGTCAGATACAGGTTTCATTATAGTTTTAGTCTGTTCAATTGCGTAACAATTATCTCAGTTCTGACTTAAAGCGATATAAAAGAGTTAAAAAATAAATTTAACTACAACGATGCTTTAAGAACTGTAATGAAGGTCTTTAAGCAGTTTTAAGAGTTAGAATGGTTCTAATTACAGCACATACAGTTAAGATGTAAGATGTTATAGATTTAACCTGTTTCTAGCAACTAAAGCTACACAACAGTGCTCACTGACACTCGTTAATACTTATTGTTATTAAGCTAATATGTTTTACAAAAATGTTTCTTCCGATGACCCCAAGGAAATATGCAATTTGTTTTCAACTTTCTTTTGTTCGGTATACGAACCCTCTGCATTTAACCCAGACCAATGGCAACCATCTAATTCCTATGAAGGCAATTCCCCATGTATCTCTGATATTTACTTGTCAATAGAATCAATACGTACAGCATTAAAGTCACTGGATTCTAATAAAGGAGCTGGACCCGATGGCATACCACCTTCCTTCTTCATAAAAACAGCTGACCACTTATCTTCCGCCTTACATATAATTTTCAATAAGTGTTTGAAACAAGGGATCTTTCCTACTGTCTGGAAACGAGCCTCTATCACCCCTGTTTACAAGAGTGGTGATAAAAATAATGTTGAAAATTACCGGCCCATTTCCATTCTCTCCACTTTGTCAAAGGTTTTTGAACGACTTGTGCACAGTGCGCTATATCCTCATATCCGTCATCTTATTATACCTGAACAACACGGTTTCGTGAAACGGCGCTCTACCACCACTAACCTGATGACTTTTGTGAATTACCTCTTTGAGAATATGGACTGCAGGGTACAAGTTGACGCAGTTTACACGGATTTTCAGAAGGCCTTTGACAAGGTGGATCACACCCTCCTTATGGAAAAAATTGCCTTTAATGGCATTCGCGGCAATTTATTGAGATGGTTTGCTTCATATATTTACAATAGGACTCAAAAGATCGTCATTAATGGCCATGAATCTGACTCTATTGTTGTTCAATCCGGGGTACCTCAGGGATCAGTATTAGGCCCTTTTCTTTTTGTATTGTTCATCAATGACATAAAACAATGTTTTATCAACACAAATTTCTTGATGTATGCAGACGATATGAAAATTTATACTACCTGTAAAAACATTCGTGACTGCCATTATTTACAACAGGACTTTGATAGATTTTATGAATACTGCCTCTCTAAAAAAATAAACTCTTCCTCAGCCTTCCTAAATGTTACACAATATCTTTTACTAAAAATATAAATCTGATAAAATTTAATTACTCAATAAATAATATTAGACTTAAAGAAGTTCAATTTGTCCGCGACTTGGGTGTTACGCTCGACTCTCGACTGCATTTTGATGTTCATATTGACAATATTGTAAAAAAGCATTTCAGATGTATGGACTAGTGATGAGATCTTCAAGTAACTTTGTACGACCCTCTACATTCTTAACATTATATAAAACTCTAATTCGTTCGCAATTAGAATACGCCGTCCAAATTTGGGATCCCCTATATGATAAGTACAAAGATAGGCTAGAAATTGTTCAGAAAAAGTCCTAAAGTCTCCTATGAACTATTATTGAAACGCTATAATATTCTTAGTCTGGAATCTAGAAGATTTCTAATGGGTGTAATGACGCTACATGGAATATGTAATAACAGATTCGACTGCATTCCATTGTCAAATAGTTTACATTATACAGTACCTAGATCTGTCATGTGTCGTGGGGTGCGTGTGCCTCGATTATTCCATACAAATTTGTGTAAGACTAATGCCGGGGTGCGCGTGCCTCTTCGTCGCCTTGTTGATACATACTACACGTACTTCATGGAGCTTGACATATTTACTCTTTCTAAACATAGTTTTAAGGCAAGAGCAATAGAGATACTAACTTCATAAGTATGTATAACCTTTTTATCCTTCTTTTTAATTATCATTTATGATGCAAACTATATGTCTGTTTTCTTTTAATATTTTTTTTGTGATTTCGTGGATAATGGTGTGGGTTACATGTGTAGTAACATAGATATAGAATAGATTAAGTATAATAGTATATCTCATTGTTGTGTTAATTTAAGAATCTATTATTAAGCTTGGCATGTAACTGTTTTTTGTCTCTAATAAATAAAATAAAATAAAATAAGTGGTTGCTATGAAGAGAGATATTGAGGTATTATATTGACTTTAAGGTGCAGGGGCATTGGTTTTTAAAGACAGTTTGTGAAGGGTGTACTAACACAACATACTTAAAGTGTTGAAAAACTCATTTATGTAGTTTTAACCTGTCATATAAATTTCACTGACGCTTATTGTTTTAAGGTGGCACAATTTAAAGTTATTGTAAAAGTTATGGTGTTAGACACGCACGTGTGAGTCGTTACTAACACTTAGAGGCAAAAAGTTGCAAAAATATGTAATAAACGGACTGAATAAATTGTATTCCTGTATAGGTTTCAGTAATTTACAGAAAAATGAAACGATTACAAACTTGGAGTCACCAAAAGAAAACAGGTGCTGTGAAAAAAAGGATTAGGCAGGAACGTCATAAATTTTTGGAGTCGGTTAATAATCGTATGAATGACGAAATAAAAACAAGCAGTTCTGATATCGGATTAGATCCTCTTGTTCCAGTTATTATGTGAAAAATAAAGAGGATTCACTATAAATTGAGAACAAAAATAATAGTAATACGAGCAATTTGAGTCAAGTGCGAGTAGAATCACAACAGGGTTCCGCAGAACAAGAAAAAGAAGAAACTGCAGTAAATCATGATTTTGTTGAATTTTTGGATTCCTTACCACTTAATGAGCCCGAATACGAAGAAGAAGAGGAAGAAAAATGTAGTGAAATTAAAAAAAATACTTCATTAACAAAAAAGTTAGAAATCTGGTCCATCGAAAATAATATTACCCATACTGCTTTAAAACATTTGCTGTCGATTTTTATGTACATGAGAAAATAAATTTTGTAATAAAATAATTGTATGTTTTATTGGTAACAATTATTAATATTATTATAAAAAAATATTATGAAAGATTTTACATTTAATAAGGAACAATTTTCAATCAGTCTCACATACGATAAAAACTAAAACAATAGGTGCAAATAAGAATAGTCAAATCACTTTGATCTTTATACATTCTTCCTTAGATTATTATACGTATAATACGAATAATAACTAATAATAATAATACTTCCTTCATAAATAAGCCTTGATTTAGATACTTGTCTCCATTGCCACGGTGTTCATTTCTTTTAAATAATTTCTTTTTATATTTTCCTCTGTGGCTTCTTTGAGTAAATTATCTCTTTTTTTGTTTTTCTCCTTACTTTCTTGTATTGGAACATCTGATGTTTTGTTATCCTCCCTATTTTGTTCTACTGAATCATCTCCTTCTTTGTTTTCCTGTTCTTCTTCTGTGTTTTCTTCAATTAAATCATCTATTTTTTCATAGTACATCATGTTTTCTTCTTCATTTAACTCATTCTCACTTTCATCGTAATCATACGTAATATTTTTTGCATTTTCTTCTGACACCTTTAAACTAGGGTTTTCATCCCGGGAATCTCGGTCTCGAAAATTTCGAGAGTCTCGATGATTTTTTAGTATTTTCGAGACTCGAGACTAACATCTTCGGTCACGGGAATAACGAGACTTTTGAGACTTCAGTAACATAAAACTGTATTAAACAATTTATTAAACCAACAGTCAATTTTTATTATTGTTGGCCATAATGGATATGGCAATGGCAGCACGGTCGAACATAGAGTAAAGCTTAGTATTATCTGTGGAGGCTGAATAACCTTATTAACAAATAACACAGTTTTTGTCTACATATTATAAATGTAAACTGCTGTGCCCATAGATGATACATATATTGTGGCCGAAAGGGTCCATGTGAGCTACTACTTATATTAAGAGCTTGTTAACACATAATTATGATTGCAATAAAGATTGAATTATGGAACTATTCTGATTAAATTGAAAGGGGTTCGAACTTTTTTAGGGTTCCGTAGCTGAATGGCAAAAAACGGAACGCTTATAGTTTCGACATGTCTGTCCGTCTGTCTGTCTGTCCGTCCGTCCGTATGTCACAGCCATTTTATTCCGAAACTATTAGGACTATACATGTAAAACTTGGTAGGTAGATGTATTCTGTGAACTGCTTTCCGATTTTAAGAGAAAATTTAAAAAATATTTAAAATAAAGGGGGGAGCCCCTTTATTTTAAATATTTTTTAAATTTTATTATTGTGCCCGAAAGGGTCCATGTGAGCTACTAGTTATATTAAGAGCTTGTTAACACATAATTATGATTGCAATAAAGATTGAATTACCTATGGAACTATTCTGATTAAATTGAAAGGGGTTCGAACTTTTTTAGGGTTCCGTAGCTGAATGGCAAAAAACGGAGCCCTTATAGTTTCGACATGTCTGTCCGTCTGTCTGTCTGTCCGTCCATCTGTATGTCACAGCCATTTTATTCCGAAACTATTAAGACTATACATGGAAATTGGTAGGTAGATGTATTCTGTGAACCGCTTTCTGATTTTTAGAGAAAATTTAAAAAAATATTTAAAATAAAGGGGGCTCCCCATACATGGAACTGAAACTGAAAATATTTTTTTTCATGAAACCTATATGTGTGTGGTATCTATAGACAGATCTTTAAAAATGACATTAAGGTTTCTAAAATGACTTTTTCATAAAGTTAATCGTTTAAAAGATATACGCGTCCAAAGTGGTAAAATGTGTGTCCCCCCCCCCTCTAACTTCTACAATAATGAAGTGAAGAATCTATAAAAACTATATGTTGTAGGTCTTAATGTAAACTTTCAACCAAAATAGGTTTGAACGAGATCGAGTCAGTAGTTTTTGAGATACAGTATATTTTCTAAAACCGCAAATATAACTTTGTAATTCATACAAATACTATGAAAAACAAAGTTATTTGGCGTAGTTGTAAAAATTGTAAATAAGCTAGTTTTAAGAAATTTGTAAGGTTTTAGTTTTTTTTCAATTAATAGGTATATTAAATATAAATATTATATTTATTATAGTTCGGAACCCTTCATGGGCGAGTCCGACTCGCACTTGGCCAATTTTTTGTATGAAGACTGGCATGTCGACCCACCGCCATTTTGTTTTTTTTTTAGAAATTGTGGCACATACTGAAAGCGGCATGTATGTAACAAAAAATATCAGTAACATGCTACCTCAAAATGTCACTTTAGCGAGATATTTGAAGCTAAACATCGACATATGATACAACGACAATCATTAAAAATCTTTTTAGCAAAAAATAGAACCGACTTCCATATAAAAACACTACAAAGGCAAAAATAACTTTAATTTCGGAAGGTGGTGTCAAAAACGAAAATATATACAAAACTAAAGACACCGCCTTCCGAAATGAAAGTTATTTTTGCCTTTGTAGTGTTTTTATATGGAAGTCGGTTCTATTTTTTGCTAAAAAGTTTTTTTTCACGCGTTTTAGTGGGTCGGTTTGTAATTTATCTAGTTACAAAAGCCAAAATGTCAACTACTTATCACCTTTTACAAAATATTGCTTTTCCCGGTGCAGAGCCGTTAATTTTTGAGGAGTTCTCCTGGTACATCACCATCAGCTCTACTTCACCATATGCATTGTGACGAGCATAAAGTGCTTAACATCCATATTCAAGTAATCTAATCACAATCAATGAAATACTTATTATTGAGTAGTATCGGTGGCCATCTGGGCTCTTCATCATCAGTTCCACTTCCTCAAATGGTGCTTTTCAAGAGCAACTGCACAAGGTACTACAAGAAATACCCAAAACGCTATAGGTGTGCCTATAATATTTGAAGAGTTCCCTCGATTTCTCCATGATCCCATCATCAGACCCAAACGTGACGACAATGGAACCAACTAAAAAGTATACCCTTTCAAACAAAAAAGAATTTTCCAAATCGGTCCAGCCAACTCCGAGTTATGAGGTAAAATACATAAAAAAAAAAAGTTCAAGACGAATTGTAAACCTTCTCTATAAGCATCAGATTGTATCTAAATAATCGTTCCCAGGTTGATTATGATTACTAATGTTTATTGAAAGAGAGTAGATTACACGCTATTAGGAGCACGAGAATACTACTAAAAATAATTATTTATCCACTAAATCGCATCGCAATGAAACGCAGTCGACATGTCACCATCGCGTTGCGGATCATGTGACATGTTACTCAGCTTGAAAACGTTTTTAAGCAGTAGTTAAAACAAGGCAAAAGGTATATCATTTATGTTAACATTTATTTCTAACTGTAAGTATGATATCAAACATAAGTGAATATTAATACTAAGATGTGACATTTCAAAAGATTTATAAAATATCTAACACGTATCATAAATACTACTATACTACATAATCCATAAATTCAGCAGGAGGTTGGATAGGGGTTCTTGATGCCGAGCCTAATCCATGTACCAAAGAAAGACATGTACCAAAACACTTATTGTTCATTTTATAATACGGTGGGATGAAAGACAGCCAACACGCGTGTGTGGAATTCTTTGAGATGCGTTTTATTGCGATGCGATGCGATTTAGTAGGCAAATAATTAATTATAGTAGCGGTTTTGTCGTACTGCTAGACTAATAAGCTAAATACTAATAAGAGTATGGACGCGTAATGAGTCTATTTTTAATGATTTTCGTTGAAGTTATATGTCGATGTTTACCTTCAAACGTTTACGTGACACCTTGGGGTACCGTGTTACTGGACATTTTTTGTTCCTCTAGCCATGCATACCACACTTTCATCATGCACCGCGATTAAAAAAAAACAAAATGTTGACGTCGATACGCCAGATAGGTTCAATCCCCTTTCATTGTGAAAGCGCGAAATGGTACTAAGTCGCGGCACGAAACTTTAGCGGTGACCGTTATTGCGCAGAAGTAAAAATTAAGGGCGGCCGTGCGTAGCGCCGATTGGCTCTCCAGCCGCATTATGTTCCCCGCGCCGATACGACGCTCCGCGCACATCCCGTGTACAGTCGCGTCATTCATTGTATTGTTATTGCTGTTAATTTTTGTTGTTGTTTTTTTGTTAAGTTTGAATTTGTTTGTTAAATTATTTTTTTATTTTGTTTGTGACTTTAAAGTGAATATACCTAGAAGAAATACTGTTTTGAAAAGACAGGCAAGGAAAATGGTTTATGACGTGAATTGCTTTTTAAAAAGGGATTCTAACGAATTAATTGATTCTTTGAAACAAATTAAAAGTGAGATTGACGAAGCTACAAATACTTTACTCAGTCATTCGGACAGCATCACTGTAAATTTGAGAATGGTTCTCTGTAGATTCAGATTCACTTTAGATTCTCTGATTCAGATTAGACTTAAATCTAAAATAAAAATTTTCAAATTAACAAATAATGTTTTTATTTTTATACTCCCCACAAAAGTTGTTAAAAATTATATCTTAGGTACCTACTATCACCACTGCGAGGGTCGCCCTGAGGACACCGTAGAGCACACGGTGCAGGACTGCCCCGCTTGGGCAGAGCACCGACGTGTCCTCACGGCGGCAATAGGCGGAGACCTCTCGCGCCCGGCATTGGTTGAGGCCATGCTGCGGGGCGAGAGGGAGTGGGAAGCGGTCGCCTCCTTCTGCGAAGCAGTCATGCTTCCGAAGGAGGAGGCGGGCCGCGTGAGGGAGAGGATGGCGTCCTCCCTCCAGCCCAGCCGCAGTGGTAGACGCCCACGGCGTCGGACGTCGGCCGACGATCTCCGGCCACCGTAGGCGCGGGCATGCGGACAGCGAGTAAAGGGCAACTCTCTGTCCGACCATGGACCATGCCCGGGTCGACGATTTGATAATTTTACCACGCTAAAAAAAAAAAGGTACCACTATAAATCCTTGGACATTGCCATTGGAGATAAACTATTTATTAAAGTATAGGTAATATTATTTGCATGCGCGACAGTACTCATGCGCAGCTATCCTCTACACTTCGTTCAGCGCTAGACCTACTATTTGACATTACATTAAAATAATGTCATTAACGTTATTTAGCTAATAATTGTATTGCGTGCGCGACAGTACCCATGCGCAGCAATCCCCTCCGCGGTTCGTTCAGCGCTAGACTTACGTGCCGGTACTTAGGATATCCCTCTAGCGTACAAGCAGAAAGAGCTTTTTCTAATGCGGGTTCCTTTTGTAACAAAATTAGGGTTTAATGCCCTTTGTTTTTTACGTGCCCACTACAAAAATGAAAAACAAAACTGTAACAAATGGTTTTTTTTTTATTTGCATTTGTTTATGAAAGTAACTAGGTACTTGATTAAAATATCTTGATTTGACTCTCTAATTGCATAGCTTATAAATAAGAAACCTAGTTTTGAAATAGTCTCGAAAGTCTCGTTTTCCCGGGAATTTTGAGACCAAACCTAGTCTCGTTTTTTTTCCCGGGACTCAGTAATGCGTCGAGACTGAAAGCCCTAATGTGTACTCAGAACTGCATAATACTCTTGACTAAAGGTGCTCTATCTCATAAAGTGTAATAAATGATTCAGGTTATTAGATAAAGCTTTAATATACATATATCCGCCATTTGTTTTGGAAAACTAACCTATAAATTTACCGAGTTATTCAATATTTCACTGTAAAATACTTAATTATTTATGTATATTTTTATCATTTCACTGATGCCAATTGATATATAATGCTAACAGCCATACAGCAGGAATAAAAAAAATTGACCAAGTACTGAGAATAATCATATTTTATATTCACATAAGTTTAATCTCTTTAATAAATCCTGAGCACGTTAAAATTGAGATGGGGAACATGGTATTCTTTACCATGAAATCAAAACGGCATACTGTTTTCACTTCACAAAATATGTATACCTTGGTTGAATACTTACTTTTATTATTATACAGATAACACTTCATGTCCATATTATTATGATTTTCCACGTGCACTTAGTTCTTATTAACTCCATCGTACAGGAATTTTGAGAAGCTAAAACTACAAATTGGGGTAAAAAGTACTCAGGGAGCGATAAGATACTCGCTTGACACTTTTTTAGATAACTAATACGCGTCAAGGTATCAAACAACTACCTATAATAGGTCTAATAAAGTTACAAGTGACATGCAATTCTTAGCCGACGATTTTCTGTAACCTATAGTGTTAACCAACCCTTCTATAGTTACAAATATACCGGTAAAAGTAATAATCAAGAGTGTATAAATGGTCTTGTGCAATTACTTTAGCTCTCCAATAACACCATTCTACAGGCTTTCTATAACCTTTACCTGCAAATTCGAGGGCCTCTTTCGTGGGTACAAGGGTGTTAAGGCACTCCATAACTCTGCTATTACACCTATTCTTACAACTTTTATACTCAAATGGAACCGATATACAACTGCTATACAGGTTGTTTTAACGCTAGCGTGCTAGTTGGGCGCACGCGCCTCCATTACCGTATCGTATTAGTTGTTTTATTTGACGATGACAGAAGAAAAGTTCATTATTCTTGTGCAAGCTCACGAATGTCTGTATGACATAAGTAACATGGCAACACTATAGTGATCAACAAATGAAACAGAATGCATGGAACTAAATAAGCAGGGAGATGAATAAACCATTACAAATACACACGCACAACTGTTTTCACGTAACGTTACGACTGCTCTGCGATGTTTCTGCCGCCCGAACTATTCTGAGGCTACCCACAATCAGCTACGGCGTCTTTAGGTGTGCTTACGACTGCCGAGGCAGCTCTCAGGCGCCCAAAGCCGCCCGAAGCCGCCGTAAGGCGCCCGAGCTGTACCGAGCCGCACCGATGCCCACCGATAGTGGGCGCCGGGCCTTAGGCTACTTTTTATTTCGGGAATTTGTTGGCAGTTTAGTTATTTCCTGCCAGGGTTGTGGGATTGTTGTAGGAAGCAGATACCGCTCGAGACTGATACCACGGCCCCGGAATGCAATGACAACTGAAGGAAAAGCCTGGGTTTTTATTCAGTAAAAGCACTCGATCATTTGATGATCCCCAAAAAAGAAAACGGCACCAGCTTCATATTTATTAGCTGAAGTCATATTTATTAAGCTAAAAAACTTTTAACAGCTAAATAGTTTTTTTTTTCACGCTTTTTATTGGGTCGGTTTGTAATTTACCTACTTACAAAAGCCAAAATGTCAACTACTTATCACCTTTTACAAAATATTGCTTTTCCCGATGCCAAGCCGTTAATTTTTGAGGAGTTCTCCTGGTAGGTACTTCACCATCAGCTCTACATCACCATATGCATTGTGACGAGCATAAAGTGCTTAATATCCATATTCAAGTAATCGAATCGCAATCCACGAAATACTTATTATTGAGTACTTTCGGTGGCCATCTGTGGTCTTCATCATCAGTTCCACTTCCCCAAATGGTGCTTTTCGAGAGCAACTGCACAAGTTAATATAAGAAATACCCAAAACGCTATAGGTGTGCCTATAATATTTGAAGAGTTCCCTCGATTACTCCAGGATTCCATCATCCTGATTTCATAACAATGGGACCTTTCAAACGAAAAAAGAATTTTCCAAATCGGTCCAGCCGCTAGCCGTCTTCGAGTTATGAGGTAACATACAAAAAAAGTTAAAGACGAACTGAGAACCTCTTCCTTTTTTTGAAGTCGGTTAAAAATGAACAACTAAATAGGAACATCTATGTATATGTAGGTGTGTCTATCACTATACATAATAATATGTGTTTGGGGTTGAGGTGAGATTAAGATAAACTCGGACAAAAGGTAACAGAAACACTATATTCAACTTTTACAGTTAAGGGATTAAAGTTTAAAGATTAAGATTAAAGATGAGGTGAGTTACGCGCACGTAGGGACGTCTAACAGTAAACTGAATATTGCTACGAAATTAACAATAACATAAGTGATTGATCCATACAGTGCGGTGCTGCTATAATGATGACCTAGGCAACACGTGTTGTAAACTGTGTCTGTGGAGTTTATTCCACGATCTTCTCAAACTGCAACTATCATAGTCTTTCAGACTTATTGATCGTTGCTTGCCTGTCGGTTTTCTACAGATTGTACTTCGGGGAGTGTACGCAGGAGCTCCATGACCTGATTCCTCCATCTGCCTTTCACTACCGGTCTATCAGACGCACGGCTGTGTATCATCCACACTTGGTTGATATACCGTCTTGTCGTACCAAGCGCTTCTCCTCCACATTTATTGTGCGCACAGCCAAGCTGTGGAATTCTCTGCCGGCTTCTGTGTTTCCTGCCACTTATGACCTTTCAGCCTTTAAAGCACGAGTAGAAAAACGACCATTAAAAATACAGTACATAAAGCAGTAAAAAAGTTAAAACAAAGTAATCAGCCTATAACATTCTCATTACTGGGACTTCTCAATGAGAGTCAATGGGCCCAAATCCACTAAGCGAGCCCAGTGCGGTTTGTTAGACGTCACATGTCTTTGAGTTCCCTCTCTCTCTCTGCTTCTAGGTTCCTAGAACATGCTTACCTTTTTAGGGTTCCGTAGCCGAATGGCAAAAAACGGAATCCTTATAGTTTCATGTCTGTCTGTCTGTCCGTCCGTCCGTATGTCACAGCCATTTTATTCCGAAACTATTAGAACTGTTCTATACATGTAAAACTTGGTAGGTGGATGTATTCTGTGAACCGCTTTCCGATTGTAAGAAAAAGAAAAAAAAATTAAGGGGTGCTCCCCGTACATGGAACTGAAACTGTAATTTTTTTTTTTTTCGTAAAACCTATACTTTTTGTTGTATATATAGGGAGGTTTTTAAAAATGATATTGAGGTTTCTAAAACCACTTTTTCATAAAGTCGATCGTTTATAAAAACTTTTTACCAAAAAATTAAACCGACTCCCAAAAAACACTGCAAAGTGAAAAATAACTTTAATTTCGGTAGTCGGTGTCTTTAGTTTTGTATTTTCGTTTTTGGCACCGACTTCCGAAATTAAAGTTATTTTTCACTTTGCAGTGTTTTTTGGGAGTCGGTTTAATTTTTTGGTAAAAAGTTTTTATTTCACTCTTTTTAGTTGGTCTATTTTTAATTTACCTAGTTACAAGAGCCTAATTATCAACTACTTATAACCTTTTACAAAATATTGCTTTTCCCAATGCTGGGCCGTTAATTGTTGAAGAGTTCTCCTGGTACTTCACCATCAGCTCTACATCACCATATGCATTGTGACGAGCATAAAGTGCGTAACATCCATATTCAAGTAATCGAATCGCAATCCACTCAATACTTATTATTGAGTAGTTTCGGCGGCCATCTGTGGTCTTCATCATCAGTTCCACTTCCTCAAATGGTACTTTTTGAGAGCAACTGCACAAGTTACTATAATAAATACCCAAAACGACATAGGTGTGCCTATAATATTTGAAGAGTTCCCTCGATTTCTCCAGGATCCCATCATCAGATCCTGACGTTTATGAAAATGGGACCAGTATCGAAGTATACCCTTTCAATCAAAAAAAGAATTTTCCAAATCGGTTCAGCCGTCTTCGAGTAATCGATGATCATACATTAAAAAAAAAAAAAAAATATACGCGTCGAATTGATAACCTCCTCTTTTTGTCGTCGGTTGAAAAGATATACTCTCCCAAAGTAAAGTAAAATATGTGTGCCTCTAACTTGTATAATAATGGAGAGAAAAATCTAGCAAAAATGTATGCTGTAGATCTTAATGTACAGTTTCAACGAAAATTAGTTTGAATGAGATTGGGTCAGCAGTTTTTGAGATATAACATATTTTATAAAACCGCAAATATAACTTTGTAATTCATACAAATACTATGAAAAACAAAGTTATTTGGCGTATATACTACGGAACCCTTCATGGGCGAGCCTGACTCGCACTTGGCTAATTTTTTTGCCCTTACCGTTATAAGAGTAGTTGTGACGACGAAAATGTAACACAAAGTAAAGTGCGTAGGTACTTGAGTTCTAACCTATGACTTGCAAAGTTACAACTCGTTAGACGGTCTCGTAAATAACCAGTGGGCCACCGTCTCTATTCATAAAAACTTAAGTAATAAATTATTTTACCTACTTTATGATTAGGTATATATTTAAACTATTGAACTATGTGTAATAATTACAATAATATCATCACTGACAGGACTATTGCTGCCAATAAGCCTGATATAGTGGTGATAGACCGATTAGTGCGCCGCGCAATGATAATCGATGTTACCATCCCACATGACGAGAATCTCGTGAAAACTGAGAAAGAGAAACACATAAAGTATCTCGACTTAGCTCATGAGGTTCTTGACATGTGGAATGTGGACTCGGCTGTCATTGTGCCGATTGTCATATCAGTCAATGGGCTGATAGCTAAAAGCTTCGACGACCATCTGTCGAAGCTGACGTTACACAGCTGGATAAAGGGCCTGATACAGAAGGCAGTTCTCATCGATACAGCTCGTATTGTGAGGAGTTTCCTTTCTCTGGAGACCTAACCACCGGTAGCTTGGACTCTGCTCTCGACACCGGTGGACTGCCATATTTTATATTTTTAATTTTTTTTTTATTGTAGTCTTTTTATAGAAAAATATTTAAAAATGTAGTTTTTGAGAAAAGTGTTGAATAAAGGAAACAATAATAAACCTTTAATTTTTTTTTCTTGAAAATAGGTTCGCGTTTGACCACTGTCTCACCTGATGGTAAGTGATGATGTGATCGAAGATGGAGCACGCTTACCTAAAAGTAACCTATTCACTCTGGACTTAAAGACTCCTAGGTTATAGCTATCGGGAAACACAGACTCCGGCAGGGAATTCCACTCCTTAGCCGTACGCACAATGAAGGTATTCCCAAAACGTTTTGTGCGTATGGGTGGGATGTCCACCATGTAACGATGGCGCTTCGCCGTTTGTCTCGTAGTTCGATGATGGAACGGGCTTGGCGGAATTAGATTGTGTAATTCCATCGCACACTCCCCGAAATGTAACCGATAGAAAACCGATAGACTTGCAACTCGTCGTCGGTGTTCAAGGCTCTGGAGCTTTGACTCAACCAGTGCATCGTTGCCAATGAGTCTCTTGGCCCGCTTCTCGATAGACTCAAGCGCGTCCAGTTGGTATTTCGCAGATCCATCCCAAAGATGAGAGCAGTATTCCATACACGACCGAACCTGGGCTTGATACAATTTGAGCAGCTGTTCCGGTGTGAAGTACCGTCTCACCTTGGCTAGGATTCCCAACTTTTTTGATGCTAATTGAGCCTTAGCCTCGATATACGGGCCAAAATTGAGTGTGGATGTTAAAGTCACCCCAAGAAGCTCAATATTATCGGTTATCGGCACGGTTACACCACGGAAAGTAGGAGCCGGTTCGAATTGGCTCCTTTTTGCGGAGAAGAGACACGCCTGGGTCTTAGCTGCATTAAACTTGACCAGGTTGGCGTCGCCCCATTCGGAGACAGCCTTCAAGGTCAAGTTCAAGCGCCCAACCATGTCCTCACGTAGAGACTGGATCTGTGAACCACCAGTTCGCGCGCTGGACACATATCTCTCAGAAACTGTGCTGTCGTCTGCATACCCAAAGGCATTAGCAGATCGTTAATGTGCAGCAAGAATAAAGTTGCTGAGAGAACAGACCCCTGAGGGACCCCGGCATTAATTGCCAATAATAACTTATTAATAATTATTATTATCATCATCTTGCTAGCCTTTTCCAAACTACATTAGGGTCGGCTTCCAATCATAAAGTACTACTATGTTACATGAATTAACTAAAACTTAAAATTTTAATCAATTATGATCGACTTCAATCAGTGTAGACTGCTAGTAAAGATAAATGCTTCGTATTTAAACGAAAATGCTGCTTAATCAATAATCACACACCCCACATCTAGTCACCGGACTCATCTAGTTTAAATTTTACAAAAAAAAAAATGACGTGTAAAAGTGTTATTAAATAACCAATTTGGGAAATAAAGATCATTTATCATCTCACAGAAGGGACTATTGTTGATTTCCACGGCCTATCTTTTCATTTCGACCTTAAAATACGTCACACCGAAGCCGAGTTGCTATTTTTCAGGCCACACGCCAGTTTTCTCGGAAAACACAACAGGCAGAGGTGTCAAATATGGATGCGTCTTCACTCTCATTAGACTTGCGACATCCGCCATTTACCTGATGGAGTTTTTTTTTTTGTATTTTTGCATAAATGTACAGCCGTACCGTCGATTCACGTGAAAAAACTGAAACAGGCCTTTTAGAAGAGGGAGGAAGATTCTTTTTTACGGTAATGGCCGCCGGTTTTGATGGGACGTGGCGTTATTTTTTGCCCTCTTTTGATAATAAACGCGATGTGAATTCTGTGTTGGACCTTAATTCGTGTACTGGATATTACTGGGTGGACGCTAATTTAGTAATTTACTGTAAATTACTAAAACGGGTTCAAGTGTATGCGAATTATTAGACCAGTCATCGTTGTTTGTGTGAAAATGTTTTGTTTGTAATGCTCGGCTTGGATATTACGGAGGAACTTTTGTTTTTGATTCCAGTTATAATTTGATTTTATAAAACATTAGCTTCTGCCCGCGACTTCGATCGAGGGTTTTCCGCGTAAATCCTGATCCCGTGGGAATTCCCGGATAAAAGTAGCTTATGTGTTATTCCAGGATGTCAACCATCTACTTACCAAAAGTCATTCAGATCCGTTCATTAGTTTTTGCGTGAAAGTGTAACAAGCATCCATACATCCATCATCACAAAATTTCACATTTACAATATTAGAAAGAAGTAAGATTCGTTAGGTATGTAAACCCTATTGTAAAGTATTGTGTACCTATACTTTTTGGAACGAAGTTCCTTATCGCGTGTTACGAAAGGGGGCTAGCCGGAAAAAAATCATACGAAAAGTTGTAACGACACTTATTACCGACTTCAAAAAAAAAGGTGGTTCTCAATTCGTCTTGAACTTTTGAAGTGAAAACTTCTTTAGGGGAGTTGAAGTGGGAGTTGAGGGGGGAGTTGATGGGGAGTTGAGGGATGAGTTAGGGATGAGTTAGGGATGAGTTAGGGATGAGTTAGGGATGAGTTAGGGATGAGTTAGGGATGAATTAGGGATGAGTTAGGGATGAGTTAGGGATGAGTTAGGGATGAGTTGAGGGATGAGTTGAGGGATGAGTTAAGGATGAGTTAGGGATGAGTTAGGGATGAGTTAGGGATGAGTTGAGGGATGAGTTGAGGGATGAGTTAGGGATGAGTTAGGGATGAGTTAGGGATTATTTAGGGATGAGTTAGGGATGAGTTAGGGATGAGCTGAGGGATGAGTTGAGGGATGAGTTAATCCAGGTATAAACTTCTTAGGGCTTAGGCCCCAAATTTAGGGTAAAATAATGCTTATTGGGATTTTTTTGGGCCCAAAAATAAATAGGGCTAGTTTTAGGGGCATACATACATTTACAAGCATCACATAATTGGCGTTTAACGGCCTAGTACTACGACATTACAGATTATCTATGTACTAGTACTAGGAAGTAGTATATCTATGTAGGGACTAGTACTTGGCAGTATTCGGAAATATTTGATGATTGTGACGCTAGTGGGCATTTAATAAGCGTTTTGAAATATTTCAAAATTTGCACTTGCATTCATGACTGTACTATTTTAAAATTGAACGCGCTTTTTCGATATATCATATACTGAAAAATAAATTACGAAACCGATTGTCCCTTGAAATGCTGTTAAGTTTGATGATGACACGATTAATTTTAAAACGTGATGGTGGATCTTGCGTTACGTTTACTCCATCTGTCTCCATCTCCAAAAATGTTACAGTTATATAATGTAAACATGTAGACTTTAAGAATTCCGAAATTTCAAATGAAACGCCAAGTCGGGATTTAAGCGATTTATTTACAACTAGCTTGTGCCAGCGGCTTCGCCCGTGTGGGATGTTTTTCCCGTGTAAATCCCGATCCCGTGGGAATTTCACAAAATCCTTTCTTAGCGGATGCCTACGTCATAACATCTACCTGCATGTTAAATTTCAGTCCGATCCGTCGAGTGGTTTGGGCTGTGCGTTGATCACTATGTCAGTCAGTCAGTCATCTTTAAGTTATACCTATATATTTAGATAATTGATAATGTGTATATAATAAAACGGGATATGTGTGTATGTAATAAAACGGGAAACTCATTTAAATATTAACCTTGAATAGCAGCAGAAACAGGGTTTTTTGAAGTGAAAACTTCTTTAGCATCGTTGTGATTTGAAATTTTATATAACGAAAAAGCGACAGTAAAAGAAGACAGACACGTAAATTCATAAGATTTAACGTGGGAGAAAATGAGATAGGAAGCATTATACAGTGTTTCTTATGTCGTGGAAATTTTATATGGGCAAACCAGGGCAAACGTATACCTTTGAAATTTCGTAAATTTTTGAAGCATTTTTTTGAAGTGAAAACTTCTTGAACGTCTTTGTGATTTGAAATTTTATGAAACGAAAAAGCGACAGTAAAAAGAGACAGACACATAAATTCATAAGATTTAACGTGGGAGAAAATGAGATAGGAAGCATTATACAGTGTTTCTTATGTCGTGGAAATTTTATATGGGCAAACGTATACCTTTGAAATTTCGTAAATTTTTGAAGGTTTCACTTCTACCACGTGTGAATTGCACACATGTTTTTTTTTACAATTCCTTCACTAAGTAATCGAAAGGAACTTCGTTGCATCCGGGTGTCCCTTGACACCTCTCAAGTTTTTTTTTTCAGATCTTCGTCTGTATTGTACACAGCGTTGTTACAAACAATTGTAAACTTTACAAGATTTAAGGCGAAAAAATGACTAATGTAGTAATTTTTTTCTTCTACCGGGAAATTACATATTAAGGCCGTCATTAATTTGAGAATGTCGACGTTAGTATGCGAATATAATCTGATTCCCTCTAAAAAGACACGAATGGGACAATATAAAGCCTTTTGTTTATACATACCTAAATTTTTTATATCTTAACACATCTTCCAGTTGAATTTTAAAGTAAAGTTGCAAGAAAACCCTCAATCTATACTAATATTATAAAGCGGAAAAGTTTGTTTGTTTGTTTGTTTGCTTGAACGCGCTAATCTTTGAAAGTACTGGGTGGATTTGGATGGTATGGAAGTAGCTTGAAGCTTAAGGAAGGTTATAGGCTACTTTTTACGCGACTGCAAAAAAGGAGAGTTATGTTTTTACCGTGATAGAATCCACGGGAGCGAAGCCCCGCGTGAGTACTAGTTTATTAATATGTTAGTCTATCTTAACTTATTTAGGTGCTGGATTGGAATTTTCTTACGAAATGATAGAATCGCGGCCGCGGAACGCAAGAGCATCTGAAATACCGAGTGATTTTGTCCCCATAAAAGAACAAACAGGTACACGTGTCAGCCGCATTCGAATGGTGGAATACCTTTAAATCCCAAAGTTTGAGTTGACGCAGTTAAGACCTAACATTACAGTATGTTTGTTCGCATACACATATTAGTATTACCTTAATTTTATTTTTGTTTTTGCCCCAAACAAGTCCCAAATAAACGATTTTTTTCCTTCCCTTTAGAAATACCATCTTTCAAACAGTCCATCAATTTTCCTCAACATATTTTCCTTATTCTTTAATAAAACATGTCCATACATACACAGCATACTAGGTACCATCTGTAACTACAATGATGCACTTATAAGATGTAGGTATCCTCCTGCGCGCGTCGTTTTCCTCAATACTGAGGGTCATGATTCGTAATCTGTGGAAACATTTTCTGCCAGACGGTGTCTCGCTATCGGTTCCTGTCCTTGGCAGAATGGAGAGCGTTATGCAGGTTCATGTCCAGGGTTGCACGAATCTGGTCTGTCCATCTGTAAGAACTTTTTATTTCATTATTTCTTTTTCTTTTTTTTTATCTTTTATATTTTTATCATTGTGAATGTGAGGAATATGTAGGTTATTATTTCTTTTTATGCTAATTCATTGTAATTTATTGTTGATTTCTGGCAGTTTGAGTATTTGTGTGGCCTACCCAAATGTCCTTACTTTGGTACTGTTCGTCAGATCGTTGAGCTCCAGTTGAGCTACACGATATCTGACAAAAGCTTGCACTGTCTGGCCCGGTCCGCTCAAATCTGTGTGCTCCTTTCCTCAAAAGATGCTTTGATGCTTCATGCTTCTCATATGGTTTGTCCTCTGAGTTTATTTCGGTGTTCCAAAAATAAATATTTCATTTCATATTGAGTAGAATTTGTAAAATTACTTTATTTTATAAATTGGTTAATATGCTTGTTTATTTAGACTATATGCACTTCTGACTACCTATACGTAACGACTGCCAAAGATGTCAAAATCAGAGCCGGTATTAACAGTTTATCGTAATTCCGAGGCCCGGAGGAATCTTAACATGTTAAAATGGTCACCCCTCCACGGACTGACCTCGGCAACCGTTGCCTAACCTTGAAGTCGAACCGAGAGAATGTTATTACGTATTATTATTATAGTATTTATTACATTTTATATACATATTATTTACATTTTGAAATATTCCTATAAAAACAAAAAACATTAAAAATATAAAAACAGTAGCCCACCGGTATCGGGAACAGGATCCAAGCTACCGGTGGTCAAGGCTCTTGAGAGAGGAAACTCCTAACAATTCGCGCCGTGTCCAGAAGTACTGCTTTCTGGATCAAGCCCTTGATCTAGCTGCCCAACGAGAGCCTCCTAAGATGTTTGTCGATGCTCTTGGCTATTATGCCATTGGCTGAGACGACTATCGGCACAATGACTGCTGTATCCACATCCCATATGTCAACAACCTCGTGAGCCAAGTCAAGATACTTAATTTGCTTATCTTTCTCGGCTTTCACGAGGTTTATTATTATTATTATTATTTAAAGATAACTAGCAATGTGCCTAATGTGCATTTAGCCACTAAATCCTCGTGCATGTTGTTTTATGATAATTACACATCACAGTATTCTTGAATTGTTGTTGTTGTCTCTAACTTAAGAAAATTGTCACTCTATACGGAGTGGAGACCTGGTGACCTGAAACACAGGCCTCAGCCTAGCTTAGGCACCAGTCCCCACAATATTTTCAGAATGTACTACTTTGCAATTAACTATGTACCTATGTGATATTGTTAAATATTGTGGTGAAAATAAACGATATTTGTTTTAGTTACAATTAAAGTTTTGAAAGTCCTTCCAAAGGTTGTCTGGAAGATATCGCTTTCAGCGATAAGACCGCCATTGTAACCATAAAATAAGCAATTATTGTAAAATAGGTTTGTTTAACTTTTGGTATACAATAAAGTATATTCTATTCTATTTCTTCTTTTTAAACCTTACCCAACCCTTTTTATTTTCAGTTCTCTCAGTACATCCAAAGATTTTCTGGTAGTGTTCGAGCGGAGCATCTGCTCATTTTCAGTGAGCAAATCAACGCTGCTTATAATTAGTTTTAATTAATTCTAAGGCGTTACTAGGTACCTACTTTGTATGCCATTCGATCTACCACCTCTGTCCACCTCTGTTTGTCAGTGAAGCAGTATTATCAAGTTTTCGAGTTTCCTTAAAGAGTCCCATAATACCTATCTAAATATATATAACTCAAAGGTGACTGACTGACTGACATAGTGATCTATCAACGCACAGCCCAAACCACTGGTTGGATCGGACTGAAATTTGGCATACAGGTAGATGTTATGACGTAGGCATCCGCTAAGAAAGGATTTTGCGAAATTCCTACGGGATCGGGATTTACACGGGAAAAACTTCCCACGCGGGCGAAGCCGCTGGCACAAGCTAGTACGAGAATAAAAGCATTTTGGAAGAGTCATGACAAATGATCCTTTTCTAAAAAAAACTCCTAGCTTTAGAAAAATATATGGACTAAATACCTGTCAGGAGATTATTTTTATAACCGTAATTAATTAATTAAGTAGGTACTTACTCTCTTTTATATTCATAATCATTACTTTTGGATCGATCCTAGTATGTATTATATCCTCTGTTGAAGGTTCTATTCAATTGAGCTGCTGGCTAGGAAGATTGTCTATTGACGTGACAAAGTCACTTCTGAACATTGAGATGGGAAAAGCACTGACTTGGAATACCATAGGTACCTTTTCTATCTCAATGGGGAAAGTCCTTACGTAAAGCCTGCAATACATGTTGGCCGAGCGTAGGCCAACGCGAGCGTTGGAAAATAGGTACAAGGCAAGAAATAATGTCCACACATTCGACAAGTTCGTCGAACGCCAATGCAGACGACCAATGTAGAAGAGGGTCTGTAGAGCTGGCCACACGTTGGCCGAGCGCAGGCGAGCGCCTTTGATTTGTGACCAAAACCGACACCAATCCGAAGTGAGGCAAGTGATCACGAGGAACGGCGAGCGAAGACAAGTTGCACCAAATGAGCTCTATACACGTTGGCGCTGGCCTCCACTCGGTCAACTAGGCAAGTGACACCGAGCGATAGCAAGACAAGGGAAATATACCGTCTACATGTTGGTATTGGCCTTCACTCGATAACGCTGGGCCAACATGTATTGCAGGCTTAAATCATACGTAAATAAACATATTTTAATTTTGATCTCAAGTAATCTTTGATTCTAGTTGCACACTGCGTTGCAGAAGCGTAGCCTTCTAACATCCTCAACAGGTAAAATATGTTGATAATACTGTCATTGTATCTTTGTTACCCGTCACCATTGAACCGGGAGGTGTTTGTGAATGCTCGCAATCGCAGCAATAGGGTGTGTAGGGATGCAATGCGCCGCCATATTCATTATTCAGTTGAAAACGGTGATCCAGCTAAAGTCTGGAAATTTCTCAAATCGATGGGAGTTGGAAAATCACGCCAAGAATCGATTCCAAAAAACCTAAATATTGTTCTGTTGAATCAACACTTCTCGTCCTCGTCCCCCTCTAATGGGACAATGAAGGCAAATACAATAAATTATTTTTCTAACCTTCCAACTCCGGATCACTTCGCATTTAATTTTAGTCAATTTTCTGATTGTAATGTTAAGAAAAGCATAGTTTCAATCACATCCAATGCCGTTGGTAGTGATTGTGTCAGTCGGAAGATGATACTCCCTGTCCTCGATGAAATCCTTCCTATCCTTACCTATATCTTTAACTATTCTATTTCCAATGGTGTCTTTCCCTCGGTATGGAAAGAGGCCAAAATTGTTCCTCTACCCAAAAAATCGAATCCTACAACTTTTTTAAAATATCGACCTATTTCCATCCTGCCTTTTTTATCTAAAGTCCTTGAACGCCTTGTCCACAATCAGCTTAGTTCTTTTCTTTG
The DNA here is from genome assembly GCA_943138885.2 of Tholera decimalis. Classification (NCBI taxonomy): domain Eukaryota; kingdom Metazoa; phylum Arthropoda; class Insecta; order Lepidoptera; family Noctuidae; genus Tholera; species Tholera decimalis. Next base: position 9,549,659 of record OW964568.2, read on the forward strand.
CAAGAATAGTCTGCTGAATCCTTTCCAATCCTGTTTTCGTCCTGGTCATAGTACCACTTCCGCCTTAGTACGAGTTACGGATTAGATGAGATTGGGCATGGATAAAGGAAATATGACGATTCTTTGCTTGCTAGATTTTAGCAACGCTTTTAATACTGTTGATTTCGAAATCATGCTCTACATACTACGCTCTATTAACATATCTCCACCAGCTATTGACTGGTTTCGTAGTTACCTGATTGGCCGCCGGCAACGTATTTGCATAGATGACTCCTGCTCTTCTTGGTGTAGTACTTCAGCCGGTGTTCCTCAGGGTGGCGTTTTATCTCCTTTACTCTTCGCAATATTCATAAATTCTATTTCTAAAAAACTTCAGTCCTCCTACCATCTTTATGCTGATGATTTGCAGATTTACAGACAAGCTCCCTATACAGATTTGCATACTGCTATTGATATTATGAACCAGGACTTGGTTTCTGTTTGCGAATGGAGTGATGCACATGGTTTGCAGGTTAACCCGTCAAAGACCCAGGTCATTGTGGTTGGCAGTTCCATGTTGGCACCTAAGGTAAAATGGACGCAGCTTCCTCAGGTTATTTTCAACGGCACTGCTATTCCATTAAGCGAGAAAGTTAAGAACCTTGGGGTTTGGGTTGACAAACATCTTTCTTGGGGTCCCCAATTACAAGAAGTCAGTCGCAAATTATTTGCTTCTGCCCATTCCCTAAGACGGTTGCGTAACTTTCTGCCAACTGCTACTAAAATTGCGCTAGCACAGTCTCTTTTACTCCCCATCCTAGACTACGCTGATGTCAGTTATCTTGATCTTACTGAGGCACAATTTGATAAACTTGAGCGACTCCAAAATGTTTGCATTAGATTTATATTTGGCTTGCGCAAATATGATCACGTATCCGAATTTCGTATGAAACTCAAGTGGCTTCGAATACGTCTTCGCCGGAACTTACACATTTTGTCTCTGCTTTACAGTGTGAGGTTCAATCCTAAAACCCCCACTTATCTTAAAGAACGATTTAAGTTCCTTCATGACACACATGCAAAATCTCTGAGGTCATCAGAAAACTTAAAGCTTGCGGTACCGAGTCACGCCACCAATTTCTATGGTAAGTCGTTCGCAGCTCAAGCAGTACGGCTGTGGAATGCTCTACCCGTGTCAGTAAGACAAGCACAAACACTATCTTCTTTCAAAAACTTAGTAAAAGATATTTATCTCTCTCCTTAAATTATTATTATGTATGTCTTTGTTTCTTTCTTTTTTTTTAATTATTTGTATCTTATCTTACTTCTTATTCTTATTCTTACTAATACTAATATTATAAATGCGAAAGTTTGTGAGGATGGATGGATGTTTGTTACTCTTTCACGCAAAAACTACTGAACGGATCTGAATGAAATTTGGCAAGTAGATAGTTTACATCCTGGAATAACACATAGGCTACTTTATATCCCGAAATTCCCACGGGATCGGGATTTTACGCGGGAAAACCCTCCTAAGCGAACGAAGTCGCGGGCAAAAGCTAGTGTATATATATGTTTTGAGAACGTTATTTATTATTTTGTATTTTATATAGATAATTAGTACACCGTGGACTACCCGCGTATTTATTTTCTCCTTCTGTGTCAAATCCATCCAAAGGTTGTCTGTAAAAGATCGCTTTTAGCGATAAGACCGCCCATTGTATCACCCTTTTTAATTGTTAAGTCCATAATTTTGTTTTTACTGTTATGGTGTACAATAAAGAATATATCTATCTATCTATATAATTGGTTACGTATATATTATAGTTTATTCTATTTTCAAGAAAACTACGGTCAAAAGACCTACCGTATAAAATATATAAAGATCGTTTCACCGATTTTTGTAATAACTAATGAACGAAATCCATAAAGGAGAATTCAGCTACGGTTTTATTGAACTACACTGTTGATTTATCTGTGGTCTTGTATATGTTGATTGGATGATTTGCTAATTCGAATTTTCGCGAAAACCCTAGGGATATTGCGAAAACACGGATAATTAGACAATGGTAAAAACAATTCTGCGGCGCAACCGTAGTTATCTTGAAAATAGAATAAACTTAAGGCGATACCAAAATAAATTAGGGGTTTTTTCGTCACCATTTATTTCACTATTCCAGCAAGTATGGATTTAATTTTTGGTAATATGTTTATTGACTATTTCATTAATATTTTGACCGAAGGAAAACGCAATTGGGTTAAATTTGCTCCATCGAATTTGATTCCGAAAAGACCTCTATTCTTTTTTATTATTCACTATAATTCTAAAATCCTAAGGAATTTCATTTCAAAATTGCATTCAAAATGTGCATAATAGGTAATTGAAAACTCTGACTGAAAATATTTTTTGATACATAGCATAATTTATTTTTAAACAATTTTTATTTGGTTTGGCGCTTACGTTGTTTTATTTTGGTTCCAGCGTATTGTTGCGCTCTCTTTTTTTCGCACGTGGAAGTAATAGACTCTGTCACTTTCTTACAGGGTTGCCAAACGTACGAGGTTCCTCGTACAAATACGAGATTTGTGGTCTTCCGTACGAGGTACGAGGACACTATCAACCTCGTACAATTATGTACGAGATTTTGATAATATGGCCATACGAACATTTTGCATCACCGTTTTATAATAGTTAAGTAATTTTAATAAAGACAGATATAAGAAACCGGCTAACTGTGGAAACAGTGAACGGCACACTTCTTGCTACAGAGAGTGTAAAAGGTTCAACTCGTACTCGAAAGTGGAAACTGCGTCAATTTTTAACCCACAAAAGGAATGTATAGCCACATGACAACAGATAAAATTAATATACGGTAGAAAAAACGATGACAGTGAGGATGTTCCTGACTAATATTTGGAGAGGAGATGTAAACTAAGTTACCTTGCAAATTTTCATAATAATATAGACACATTTAGTTTTTAGGGTTCCGTAGCCGAATGGCAATAAATTGGCCAAGTGCGAGTCGGACTCGCCCATGAAGGGTTCCGTAGAAACTATAATAAATCTATACTAATATTATAAAGCTGAAGAGTTTGTTTGTTTGTTTGTTTGTTTGTTTGTTTGCTTGAACGCGCTAATCTCAGGAACTACGGTTCCGATTTGAAAAATTCTTTCAGTGTTAGATAGCCCATTTATCGAGGAAGGCTATAGGCTATATATCATCACGCTAAGACCAATAGGAGCGGAGCAGCAATGAAGAATGTTTCAAAATCGGGGGATTTTTTTTCCACGTGGACGAAGTCGCGGGCGGAAGCTAGTATAACATACTTAATAAATTTATTTGAAAAAAAAAAAACAAAAAACCTTACAAATTTCTTAAAACTAGCTTATTTACAATTTTTACAACTACGCCAAATAACTTTTTTTTTCATAGAATTTGTATGAATTACAAAGTTATATTTGCGGTTTTAGAAAATATACTGTATCTCAAAAACTGCTGACTCGATCTCGTTCAAACCAATTTTGGTTGAAAGTTTACATTAAGATCTACAACATATGGTTTTTTTAGATTTTTTACTTCATTATTATAGAAGTTAGAGGGGGGGACACACATTTTACCACTTTGGAAGCGTATATCTTTTAAACGATTAACTTTATGAAAAAGTCATTTTAGAAACCATAATGTTTTTTTAAAGACCTGTCTATAGATACCACACACGTATAGGTTTCATGAAAAAAAATATTTTCAGTTTCAGTTCCATGTATGGGGAGCCCCCTTTATTTTAAGTATTTTTTAAATTTTCTCTTAAAATCGGAAAGCGGTTCACAGAATACATCTATCTACCAAGTTTTACATGTATAGTCCTAATAGTTTCTGAATAAAATGGCTGTGACATACGGACGGACGGACAGACATGTCGAAACTATAAGGGTTCCGTTTTTGCCATTCGGCTACGGAACCCTAAAAACGGAAACCTTATGGTTTCGTCATGTCTGTCCGTCTGTCTGTCCGTCCGTCCGTATGTCACAGCCATTCATTCATTCATAGATGTAGTCTGGAAACCGCTTTCCGATTTCATGAAAAAGAATTAAGAATATTTAAAATAAAGGGGGGCTGCCTATATGGGGGGTTCCCCAATACATGGAACTGAAAGTGAAAATATTTGTTTTTCATGAAACCAATTCGTGTGTGGTATCTATAGACAGGTATTTAAAAATGACATTAAGGTTTCTTAAACCACTTTTTCGTAAAGTTAATATATACGCATTCAAAGTGGTAAAATGTGTGTTTTAGCACGTTTTGCATGCATAATACCTAAATGTACGAGGTTTGAAAGTCAAAATACGAGATTTATAGCTGCATATGTACGAGGGATTTTCTTTTGCTGTTGGCAACCCTGCTTTCTTATGCCCGCCCAGTTCGCCTGCGGCCTTTGTCAGTGATAGACCTGTGTCGATTCCTCCCGCAACCGTGATTATAATTTTTTATCGAAATAGTTATTGTTTAGTCTTGTTTTCTGATTTTATTTATCTATATTTGACAAGTGAACAATGTTTATATAACATTAGTTTACCGATATGGGGAATAAGTATAAAAGACAACGAAAGATGAAAAAATTGGCCAAGTGCGAGTTGGACTCGCCCATGAAGGGTTCCGTAGTAACTATAATAAATATAATATACTTAATATATTTATTTGAAAAAAAAAACCAAAAACCTTACAAATTTCTTAAAAGTAGCTTATTTACAATTTTTACAACTACGCCAAATAACTTTGTTTTTCATAGTGTTTGTATGAATTACAAAGTTATATTTGCGGTTTTAGAAAATATACTGTATCTCAAAAAATGTTGACTCGATCTCGTTCAAACTAATTTTGGTTGAAAGTTTACATTAAGATCTACAACATATGGTTTTTTTAGATTTTTCACTTCATTATTATAGAAGTTAGAGGGGGGGACACACATTTTACCACTTTGGAAGCGTATATCTTTTAAACGATTAACTTTATGAAAAAGTAATTTTAGAAACCCTAATGTCATTTTTAAAGACCTGTCTATAGATACCACACACGTATAGGTTTCATGAAAAAAAATATTTTCAGTTTCAGTTCCATGTATGAGGAGCCCCCTTTATTTTAAATATTTTTTAAATTTTCTCTTAAAATCGGAAAGCGGTTCACAAAATACATATATCTATCAAGTTTTACATGTATAGTCTTAATAGTTTCGGAATAAAATGGCTGTGACATACGGACGGACGGACAGACATGTCGAAACTATAAGGGTTCCGTTTTTTGCCATTCGGCTACGGAACCCTAAAAACCGACATTTGGAACGCCTGAGGGATCATGCTCGTAAAATGACGGAAAATAATTGGCCAAGTGCGAGTCAGACTCGCCCATGAAGGGTTTCGTAGTAACTATTATAATATAATATAATATAATATGTATATTTATTTGACGAAAAACAAAACCTTACAAATTTCTTAAAACTAAGTTATTTACATTTTTTACAACTACGCCAAATAACTTTGTTTTTCATAGTGTTTGTATGAATTACAAAGTTATATTTGCGGTTTTAGAAAATATGTTGTATCACAAAAAATGCTGACCCGATCTCGTTCAAACCAATTTTGGTTGAAAGTATACATTAAGATCTACAGACATATATTTTTTTAGATTTTCATTCCATTATTATAGAAGTTAGAGGGGGACACATTTTACCACTTTGGGAGCGTATATCTTTTAAACGATTGACTTTATAAAAAGTAGTTTCAGAAACCCCTATGTCATTTTTATAGACCTGTCTATAGATACCACACACACATAGGTTTCATGAAAAAAAAAAAAATCAGTTTCAGTTCCATGTATGGTGAGCCCCCCTTTATTTTAAATATTTTTTTTATAAAATCTGAAAGCGGTTTACAGAATACATCTACCTACCAAGTTTCACATGTATAGTCCTAATAGCTGCGGAATAAAATGGCTGTGACATACGAACGGACGCACGGACAGACATGACGAACTATCAGGGTTCCCTATTTTTTAATATTTACATACCAGTTTTATTTTACAGAGACAAAATCACAGCGCCGGAGCAGACCTCGGATATTACATGTGATTCGGAAAACAGAAGATTAGAGTCGCCATTATAATTTTTAAATTTGGATGATCAACAGTGTCTAACTACTAACTTCTTGGAAAAAAATTAGTCAGTAAACTGTTTATTTCCTATTAAGATAGAAAGAAATACATTGGCGCGGATTGTCTTGTTCACAAACTAAACTAAAGTTCAGTGCATCTTTTTCTTACTATTTCATTATAAAAGGACAGAAAATATTAGTTTATTTCTGTCAAATTAGTCAGCGCCTGACGTAAATTGACGTATTTTTAGTAACCAATTTTTTAATCGAGTCTAAAATTGTCTATGGAATATCTTAATTTGACAGGACTAAACTAATATTTTTCTTCTGCTTTTTTCTTAATGAAATAGAAAGAAAGTGCGTTGCCAGGGCCAAAATTCGTGGTGGCAAGGCATCTGCCGGAGATTTTTCACTCTTACTTTAAAGGTGGCAGACGGGTCATATGTGGAAAAGAACACAGAAGCCGACAGAGAGTTCCAAACCGATTCGAAGACCGGTCGAAGTCCGACCGAAGTCCGACGGACAAAGTGCGCACAATAAATGTAGAGGAGAATTACATAGTATGACAAAGTGGTATATTGACCAAGTGAGGATGGTGCCCTGTAGTACGTCTGGTATATTAATACTGAAAGCCATTACCAATGATATTGCCGTTATTCATGAAATCAGTCATCGTGTTTTTTTCTATATATTTTATTTCTATTTATCAAAGTAATCACCCATGCAATCGATGCATCTTTTCCAACGCACTGGTAGCTTATTGATACCCTTCTTGAAGAAATCATTTGGACGGGAGGCAACAAATTCTGCAAAGGCATTTTTACTGCCTCTATGATGTTGATTTTTTTCCGAGAAGTTTAGAATTCAGGAAAAAGTAGAAGTCTGTAGGTGCAAGTTCTAGTGAGTACGACAGATGGCGGAGAACTTCCAACACCAGCTCTTGTAACTTGTAGACCGTCTGCTGTGTAGTATGAGGACGCGCGTTGTCGTGCAAGAGCAGCGGAGCCGAGCGATTGACCAAAGCTGGTTGGAGATGTGCGAGCTTCTCCATAATTGTGTTCAGTTCTGCAGTAATGCTCATCCTGTTTGGTAGATAACTCATTACACCAGGGTTAGACCACCAAACAGGGACCATCACTTTTCTAGGGGTCAGTTTTCGTTTAGGAAAACGTTTAGATGCTAATCCAGGATCTAACCAATTTCGCTTACGATTGTCGAACAGGATCCATTTTTCAACGCAGGCAACAAAATTATTTCGTTTGTGTGCCTGTTAAGCAGTGCAAGGTACGTCTCGATGCGTCCTTCGCGGTGATGATCACTGAATTCGTGGGGCAGACGTCAAGTTTTTTTACCTTGCCAATTTGACGCAAGTAAACCAATATTGTTTTGATACTAGCGTTGAAAGCTGCTTCTAATTCAGCCGCAGATTGGGTGTCATCAGCTCTCACAATCGCCTTTAATTCGTCATCGACAACCAAAGGGTTCATTTTTCAGGTGGAAATTTCCAGATCGGACACGAGCAAACTAATAACGGGTGGTGCATTCATTTTTAGAGTTCGTTTTGTAAACGTCGTTGAGGTTGTGGGCCGTAGGTACAAGGGGCACGGTTATGCCAAACTTTGAAACAAGAATTCCAAATTATAAAATAAAAATAATTTGAAATTATAATTATTAGCCAAAACAATATGATTATCGAACTCAAACTCAACATATTTATTTCACATAGGCCCACATGGGCACTTACAATACGTCAGAAGTTAGTGCATGGTTTGAAATTGGTCGTTTTCTAGGGAGAAAAACCGGCAAAAAACTCCACAGTATCCATGATACAGATTAAGAGGACAGTATATGATTTAATATTATAATTTGAAATTGCCAGTACGGCAAAACAGCGAATTCATAGGTAAAGCCCTGTTATTAAATATCAAATATTTATAAATTATTTAAAAATTAAACATAACTGACAACGAGCAGTACTGAAAGTGATGCTCTTTAAACCAAGAGACTTCTCTACTGACCAGCTATATTCTGACGCACAAATCCTCACAGTCAGACAGCTATATATCCTCCGTTCTATCCAGCGAAGACACCGTACTCTTCCTCTAGACAAAAACCTACTTCAAAGGCGCAAAGGTTTTCCAGTATGCAAAGCAATCCCTTGTCGATATGCATTTGCAAGTCGTCAATTTTTAGCACAAAGTTCACGTATTTATAACAAAATTAATAAAATTATTTCCATTTATAGACTCACCACTCACGAATTAAAAAAACTTAAGAACTGGCTACTTCTTTTATCTTATGACGAAGCAGAAAAAATATTGTGTATCGAAACTTAAATTTATTTGTACTCCTATGGAATCATACTATCTCTCATTCACACATAAGCACACCGTCGCCCACACACGCATATACACACACCCACTCACACAAACACATACACGCACAAACCTTCCAGACACTCATAAACACACACACAACCTTCTTTTGCTGTTGACAACAGAAATATTGTAACAGAAATGTCACGGTCGTGTTATTTATTGCCAATGCCGAAATATCTCCGACTCCTAAGATACAGGTCTGCGTACCTAGTTTAGGTGCCGGAAATCTGACACTAATTTTTAGATTTGCTGTACAACCTACTGTTTTTCTTTTATGTATTACGTGTCTTTACTTATGTACAAATAAATTTTATCTTATCTTATCTTATATTGAAGGAAAATATGCAAAGACTTTACAAACTAGCAGTTGGGTAAAAAGAAGCCTATAACACTTCTCAAGCTTCAACCTACTTCAATACCAAATTTTATCTTAATCCACCCAGTACTTTCAAAGATTAGCGCATTCAAAGAAACAAACTTTACTGCTTTATAATATTAGTGTAGATTTCTTAAATTAGGAGCATTGTAGGATCATATCATAATCAGATTACTTTCAATTATTATAAGTACGATAAGTCACAAATTTGAGCGGACCATCCAGAGTGTAAAAAAAAGCAAACATTTGTCAGTTATCGTGTAGCTCAACTTTGAACTTAAGGAGCTCAACGATCTGACGAACAGTATCAAAGTAAGGACATTTGGGTAGGTAGGACAAATACTCAAACAGCCATACATCAACTATAAATTATAATGAAAATAACATAAAAAGAAATAATAACCTACATATTCCTCACATTCATAATAATAAAAATATAAAAGATCAAAAAAGGAAAAAAGAAATAATTAAATACAAAGTAGGTATATACAATACTTTAGAAAGTCAATCATTAACTCAGCAAAATATATTAAAAAAGAGCACATAAGTACGTATATCATTGGAGAAACTAATTCCCAAGCCTTTTAATCCTCAATATAATCTTTGACTGTGTAAATAGCTTCCTGAAATAGCTTTTTAATTTTTATTAGTAGTGAACAATTAAACGGTCAATCACCCCAGAGGATTTGAAAGTGACATCACAAAAAGTTGACAAAAAGGTTAAGAAAACCGATAACGGATTTTCTTTAGGTTTGTTATCCTGAAACCTGATCCTGTTTGAAACCTGATCGTGTTCAAAGTCCATTACGTGGATTTTCTCACAAGTACAAACACGACTATGATACGATATTCCATCATGGAATGCCACTGCCTATCTTCCGGCTTCATCATCAGACCTTGAAACCTAATCGTGGTCAAAGTTCATTACAAGACTTTTCTAAGAAATCCAAAACAGCTATGATACGATTTTCCATCATGAAGTTCCAGTTCATATCTTCCGGCTCCATCATCAGATCAGTTCGACAGTACCATATTATTATATTGTCATCAGAACTACATACAGTTGCTAATTTTCATTACGCTACGACCCTTGGAAGATGGTTAAAGTAGTTGCCTTACATTCCATTACATAGTTAGTTACATACAGGTCGACCTAATAAAAGCGTGTTAAAAAGCGTAGTTTTGAAGCAACTTTTTGTTACTACTCATTTTAAGTAAATTAATTAAATAAAATCATAGTAAGAATTTGTTTACTACACTAGTAGTTCTTTTTCTTAGGTCAATATGATCATTTACTGTTACGGTCTGTTCATTTACACACGTTATATTATTTTTGTCATTCTTAAATAAAGTAAAACACTAAATACCTAACAATATAATGAATAAGTTAGTTTAATTCAGATTAAAAAGAAATGTATTTGATTTTGGCGACTCCGTGCCTTCTCTATTCTAAAACATCAAAACACACAAACTACATCCCAACTCACCGCGAGCGTGCGCTCGAGTTTGCAATGTATTCTAGCGGGGGTGCTCCCCGCGTCTTCCGTTAAGCTACGCCCCTCGAGCTATGTCTTATTTTTTACGTATCACCTTAAGTAGGTATACGTAACCATATAATTAAATAATGCAATTCTGATGATCAAGACAGAACAGAACAAAAAATCACAGCGGAAAGCAAGAAAATGACCAAATTATTTCAACTAATATTAAAGATAAACCATAAAATCTGTGAAAGGACTTGAATAAAATAAGATCCAACGTTACAAATTCTTACTAAAGTAAATCGCTTCGAGAGATTCTGAAAAGATCTAAACCATCTGTTTGTCTAAGAATTAACTAAAGCCTAATCCGTGTTGGGAAGTTGTATCTATTTTGTGCCAAAAAAAACTTCTATATTCTCATCTTCTTTTTTTTACTTTGGCATATAGTTTTATTTCTACGGTTACATATCCGAAAGGCATGCCTACACGCGATATTTATGTGAATTGAAGCATAATTTCGGGTTCCTCCGGTGATTTAAATATAATAATTAAGCCCATTACTAAAATGTTTACGCGTGTGTATTGCACGTTCGAGCGTGTGGCATCCGTGGGCTGCGGCTGAAAATCAGATGGTAATATTTAGGATTGCCACCTAACATTATGCTGAGCTGAGGTCCTTTTGGCACAACGATGTTTTTTTTAATTTTTAATGTTGTCTATAATGTGTTTTCTATGTGCCAATACAACGCAATTTTCTTTCTTTCTTTAACATGTTGGGGTTGGCTACCCCTGGACCTCGGCTTAACGTGCTTTCCGAGGCACGGGGGTATCACTCCACCAACTACCAAACTCCGGGCTACTTCTTAGGCTCAATTTACACCGCCGCGGAATAGAATGGAATGGAAGAGTCAATTTCGCCTCATGACGCGAGAAGGCGCGCAAATTCGCTGGAATGCTCGAGTATTCTAGCGCATTCCAGCGAATTCGCGCGACTGCGCCATGAGGGACGTTCAGTCTAGATCTATTAGTTTGGCACCGCACTGCTGTGACCGACCCAACCAACACCCCGTTCGCTCCACTTCCCGCGGATTCCACAGACGGCGCCGACAGTAGCTAGGGGAATTATCGAGAATGCGCGAGGATTCCCCAGAAGACGCGCGACTTTTTTGGCTCCTATTTAGTTTGTACCTATATTATACGATTGACAAAGTTCATTATGCTATGTACAATTTCGTTGCCAAAAGTCGCTTCCAGTCTATTCCGCGGCAGTGTAGATTGAGCCTTAGACATTTATTTTAGAAAAACCCAGTGTCACTTTTTATCAAGGACCCATTAATCGGATTAAAAGGTTAACCGGTTAGACGTTTAACCCATTTGTTTGATTAACCTTTATACGGGTTAACCTGTATACTATAAAGGTTAATCTATAAAATATTGCTGATTAATCTGAATGAAAGAGACAGAACCTGTAAGTTGCACAATCTCGGCTGCGTCGCGGTATCTTACGTCACACGCGGCTGTTTGTTGCTCCGGTTTATTTGTCGCTCTTTTGTTGAATTTTGCACTTATTTAAAATTATGTGCGTAACCACACACAGTGGAATGAAAATGTTTGGTAGGTAAGTGTATGGTGAACATTAAAAATTCAATGACAAAAGCAAATTGAGAAATGTAGCAAGGTAAGTAGGTAGGTGTCTTTTTAACCGACTTCAAAAAAAGGAGGTTTACAATTCGTCTTGAACTTTTTTTTTTATGTATGTTACCTCATAACTCGGAGACGGCTGGACCAATTTGAAAAATTCTTTTTGCGTTTGAATGGGTATACTTTCTAGTTGATCCCATTGTTACGAAATCAGGATCTGATGATGGGATCCTGGAGAAATCGAGGGAACTCTTCAAATATTATAGGCACACCTATAGCGTTTTGGGTATTTCTTATAGTACCTTGAGCAGTTGCTTCCGAAAAGTACCATTTGGGGAAGTTTAACTGATGATGAAGACCACAGAGGGCCACTGAAACTCCTCAATAATAAGTATTTCGTGGATTGCAATTCGATTACTTGAGTACGGATGTTAAACACTTTACGCTCGTCACAATACATATGACGTTCCGTAGAGCTGATTGCCAAATACCAGGAGAACTCCTCAAAAATTAACGGCTATGCACAGGGAAAAGCAATATTTTGTAAAAGGTGATAAGTTGTTGACATTATGGCTTTTGTAACTAGATAAATTACAAACCGACCCACTAAAAAGAGTGAAAAAAAATTTTTAGCAAAAAATAGAACCGACTTCCATATCAGCTCGAACAGCCTTCTGAGAGTGTTCGTGGGCCGCTGGGACTCGCCTATGTGGCGGCACTGGATGCGACTACACACTACGGGTGGTCGTGTCCAGGGTTTGCCATAAACTGGCCCCTGTGCGGTACCACCTTACGGTTACTTTTATTTTATGTTATTTTTTTTTTTTGTGTACTAACAATAGCTTTATAAGATTTGTGTTACTAACAGAATATGGACAACTCGTCTGAAATAAATGTCTTATTATTATTATTATATCAAAACACTACAAAGGTAAAAATAACATTAATTTCGGAAGGAGTTTTGTATATATTTTCGTTTTTGACACCGCCTTCCGAAATTAAAGTTATTTTTACCTTTGTAGTGTTTTGATATGGAAGTCGGTTCAGTCGGTCAGGTTAGGTATCTTTTTAGGGTTCCGTAGCCAAATGGCAAAAAACCGAACCCTTATAGTTTCGACATGTCTGTCCGTCTGTCTGTCTGTCTGTCTGTCTGTCCGTCCGTCCGTATATCACAGCCATTTTATTCCGAAACTGTTAGAACTGTACATGTGAAACTTGGTAGGTAGATGTATTCTGTGAACCGCTTTCCGATTTTATGAAAAAAAAATATTTAAAATAAAGGGGGCTCCCGATACATGGAACTGAAACTGAAAATATATTTTTTCATGAAACCTATGCGTGTGTGGTATCTATAGACAGGTCTTCAAAAATGATATAAATGTGTCTAAAACCACTTTTTCATAAAGTTAATCGTTTAAAAGATATACGCGTCTAAAGTGGTAAAATGTGTGTCCCCCCACTATAACTTCTATAATTATAGAGTGAAAAATATGAAAAAAAAATATATGCTATAGATCTTAATGTAATCTTTCAACCAAAATTGGTTTGAACGAGATCGGGTCTGCAGTTTTTGAGATACAGCATATTTTCTAAAACCGCTAATATAACTTTGTAATTCATACAAACACTATGAAAAACAAAGTTATTTGGCGTACTTGTAAAAATTGCAAATAAACTAGTTTTGAGACATTTTTAAGTTTTTTTTTTTCAAATAAATATATTAAATTATATTTATTATAGTTACTACGGAACCCTTCATGGGCGAGTTTGACTCGCACTTGGCCAATTTTTTTATTTATTTTACTATATTTATTGGTTTACTTTGTTCTGTATATTACACACCTGAAAGGTGTTCCGAGGTGGGAATGTTTTACCCGTAAGTATACAACATTATGTTTAGTATATGCGAAATGTGAATATAGTTCGTTCGGAATAAGTAACTAAATCGAATCTAATATTTTATAAACCTTTTTTGTTTTTGCCCCAAAAATATTTAAAAAGAAGTTACAAGTTGGACACTTAGTAGCATATATACGCAATGATACGGCGCACAACACCGGTCACGCAGCACGCCACTAGACGCGGACGGCGCGACGCACTATGGGACCAACCGGTATTTTCCATCTCAAAATTAGTTGGGATAAAAGTCGTGTTACTGAAACTGTTTTGATTGTTTTACATTCTAAGATGATAAAGCCACCCGATATAATAGTAAAAAAAATACAAAAATTTTTTAGGTACATTAAATTACACCCAAACTTTATACTTTGATAATTTGATATTAACTAGACTACTCGTTATGGAAGTTCAACTTAAGATTTCTAGTTCATAACTACGTTATTTTGTGATGAAAAATATATTTTCGAATTTTTTAATATAATTTTGAATTGTCATAAGGAAATTTTACGTCTATTTAATTTTCAAGTTGAGGTTTCCTTGTTACCGATGGCTCCCGATGTCAAGTTAATGACATGTTAAGATACCTTACCTATTCAGTAATACAAAAAAAACCTGCGTCATTGCTGCGCCATTTCGAACTAGAAGCAAAAATGTCGACCTAAATATATTTTCACACGAAATTTTTTTTTGCGGTGACCATTTTAGTCACACGTGTGATAAAAATCATGTTGCATAGTTCTTATCTGTTGTAGTAATTATAATAAGTATTAGTGTGAAAACTGTTTTTATCAATTTTCTTATTGGTTTTGCACAAGTTACTGAAACTAGGGTCCTATAAATACTCGGGTTTGCAGCGTGTTCATCAGTTTCCGGATACCTTCCTTCGGTAACTGTGAACTTGCTGAAAAAAGTTTAAAATTAGTGAATTTGTGTGTTTTCGACGCGATATATGTGCTCAGATAATAAGCGGGAAAAGTACTTCAGATATTGAAAATATTTGTTGGACAATTTCCATTTATCAACAACAGATGCAAATGCACGGTTATGCAAAGTATTCAAAGAAATTTGATTACGATTTGTAACCAAAAATGGGTGAAAGCTCAAAGAAAACAAGATTGCTTCGAGAGCCAAAACACAAATTGGTTAAATGGCGAGTTTAGAGTACGTGAAAAAAAAGAAAATCCTGACGTGTTCGGAGAGTACGAAAAAAACGTAAAAACTTGGAATTACTCTAGGAGTATGGAATGGGACATGTGCATTACGCTTATGTTCAAGGTTTACGATCTATGGGTGAAAATGATGAAGCTTCGATTGTGAGTATTACGAGAAATACAGAAAAGGAGGAGAAAAAGTCATTATACGAAGTCCAGATGGTGTACCTTCCCATACCAAAGAAGAAGCATTATGTATATATATTGAAACCGATCTATCCAAAGCTCAATATTCCTACCTGAGGCTAAGACTTGTTGAGAAAAACTTATTTTCGGTATTTCCATCATACCAAATTTTGGCTGAAGCAAAGAAGGATTGCTATCCTCTTGCGTCAAGCATATCCGTAACGAATATAAGTGCTAAAGTGAACCTTCCTGTCGTATTTTAAAAATAGACTCGGTTTCGAAAAAGTTCACCCGTCTCAAAATGTATAGCAAATGGGGTTGCGATGGATCCTCGGGACAAAGTGAGTATAAACAAGTTTTACCGGAAGAAAATGAACAAATATCGGATGCTAATATGTTTATAGTTTCACTTGTACCATTGAGACTAGTGGATGAATAAAGTAAAGTAGTTATATCGCAAAATCCAACATGTTCTTCAGTTAGATATTGCAGACCCATTTCTCTGGAATTAGCAAAAGAAACTCCTGAAAAAACTACAGCTGCTGTAAGTGAACTTGAAGCAAAAATTAATGAATTAAGTCAAACGCGAACGCCTGCAGCAAAAGAAGGTAACATGAGTAAGACATGAGCTGTTTATGACAATGATCGACGGGAAAGTTGCTCAAGCGTTAACGCAGACTCCATCGAGTGCTTCATGTACTGTTTGTGGAGCAACTCCTAGACAGATGCACAATATAACAAAAGTAACTGCAAGAATTGAAATGAAGATACGTTTAAATACGGGCTGTCTACCTTACATGCTTGGATAAGATGTATGGAAATGATTCTGCATATTTCTGATAACCTAGTTTGAAAAGTGGGCTGAATCGACTCCAGAGAATAAAGGATTAAAGAAGAGAAAAAGAATCCCGTTCAAACTCGCTTCCGGAAATTGCTTGGTTTACACATTGATAAACCTCGTCAAGATTCTGGAAACAGCAATGACGGAAATACGGCAAGGAGATTCTTCCAAACCTATCAATGTTCTGCAGAAATCACGGGTATCGATGAAGAGTTGATCAAGAGATTATACATAATTCTGCAAACTATGTCATCAGGATTTTATGTTAACGCAGTAAAGTTTGGTGAATATACGCTGAATTTGCTTGACTTCTGTAGACTTCCTCTGTCGCTAAAGTGCGTATGATTATAATGCCGTTTTTAATATATTGTACCTTTATGCCCATAAATGCACGGTGACTTGGCCGTTGATTTCGATGTATTAACTAGTAAAAAAAAGTGCACAGAGTATGTTCAACGGCCGGTTACATAAAATCTAACTATATTAATAAGGAAATCGCAGTAAAGATCCTTAGACTTGGCTTCGCTTTGCTTAGAGATTTCATTACTTTTTATAGAGAAACAAGCAGCTTAGGCGAGGCTTGGCTAATTTTTTACAGGATGTTTTGGTGGGATTTTATATTTTGTACATTGATTGTGTTAGCTTGGTCCTTATCTTGTAATGCAAGACCAGTAAGCAACATAGCCGCCGAGCGCTACATCTAAGCTAACGACCAATAATTGATAGGCACGCGGTACCGTCCCACTGTGCAGCCACAAAATAGATAGGTTCAGAAGTCAATCTACATAAAAAGCGCGCTCGAGCAACGCACTCATAGACACCGCTCACGGAGATGATATCTTGGCGCAATGCAGCTCAATGCGAGCGCGGGTACCTAATAATAATAATACCAGCTGTTTGCAGCGAGAAGAAATGTACCATAATTCCGTACACAGAGAGTTAAGATTGTTTTAACCGCCGCGCGACCCACGAATGTGTTAGGGTTGTACCCATAAATATAATATTATATTTCTATGGTTGTGCCTATGCTGATATTGGTAAAAAAACGAATGTTGTAGAAAAACAATTCTTTTTTTATTTGTTGATCAAATATGTTTCAGTTTAATAAAATGATAGATGCATTTTTTCCTTCCCTGATTTCCCAATTATATAAATTTTAACGTCTAAAATATCCGAAACCGCGTAAATAATTGTAATAAATAAGTAATCAAAATGGAAACAGTAGCAAAGCGGAGGAAAATCAATTGTTTTTAGGTCAATCCATTATGACGTTGTCAAAATTATTTAAAAAGGTTCAGGCAGGCGTGCGGCAGCCCACTGTCGGATGTACCGACGGCGATACGCGAAGCGGAAGGCATATAACGCGTGGCCTTGAGCGAGTGACGGACGCCTGGTTTTAGGCATACTTATTCAGATCACTATAAGTTCACGTAGGTATAAAAATAAAAAAAAAACATGTGGGCAATTCACACGTGGTAGAAGTGAAACCTTCAATGTTGGCTTTTTTTTTTCTTATGAATTTCTGTGTCTGTCTCTTTTTACTGTCACTTTTTTGTTTCATAAACTTTCAAATCACAACGATGCAAAAGAAGTTTTGACTTCAAAACAGGTTGGTAATAACGCTACTTATGTATGTGCTAATTATGAGATCAAAAAAATTTTAGCAAGAATTAGAACCGACTTCCATATAGAAATTAAAGTTATTTTTGGCTTTGTAGTGTTTTGATATGGAAGTCGGTCCTAGTTTTTGCAAAAAAAAAATTTTTTCACGCTTTTTAGTGGGCCGGTTTGTAATTTATCTAGTTACAAAAGCCATAATGTCAACAACTTATCACCTTTTACAAAATATTGCTTTTCCCGATGCATAGCCGTTAATTTTTGAGGAGTTCTCCTGGTACTTGACCATCAGCTCTACATCACCACATGTATTGTGACGAGCATAAAGTGTTTAACATCCGTACTCAAGTAATCGAATCGCAATCCACGAAATACTTATTATTGAGGAGTTTCAGTGGCCATCTGTGGTCTTCATCATCAGTTCAACTTCCCCAAATGGTACTTTTCGGAAGCAACTGCTCAAGGTAGTACACAAAACGCTATAGGTGTGCCTATATTTGAAGAGTTGCCTTGATTTCTCCAGGATCCCATCATCAGATCCTGATTTTGTAACAATGGGACCAACTAGAAAGTATACCCATTCAAACGCAAAAAGAATTTTTCAAATCGGTCCAGCCGTCTCCGAGTTATGAGGTACTTAAGATACATAAAAAAAAATGTTCAAGACGAATTGAGAACCTCCTTTTTTGAAGTCTGTTAAAAATAACAAAGTTCTACTAAGTACCTACGACAAACGACGATATGTACAAGTACAAACACACTCACAATTCAACCGTGTCGGTCGGTGAAATGCGCTAGAATCGAAATATTATTTTTAATATTTTAGCGTCGAACATTAGTCAATATTAAAAACAGTATTGTGCAACATTAATAGGGCTCAAAGTTCAATGCATTCTACGCGGTGACTACGAGAGTCATGTCGGTACACGATCAAACACCGCGTGGTAGTTATCTCTGTCACTTTCTTGCAGATGTTTTGTGTGCTAAAATGCACCTTATGTCAAAACCGGTTCTTATAGGCTGATTAACCCTATAATACGGGTTAACCTTTATTGAGGGTTTTGTAACCTAATCCTAAAAATTAACCGGGTTAAAGCCCTCATACGGGTTAACCTTTCGGTCCCTGCTTTTTCTCCGACCCCGGAATGTAACACGAGCTAGAGATCAGCCGTCGCGCTTACGAGTCAAGACTCTCAGCTGATTCAAAATGACGTAATTACTTTAAAAAAAAATTGTGCTCTTATTGTCCACAGCAAACAACTAACAGCTGTAAAAAATCCTATTGCTCTTAGGTTTTCTGATAGAAATTCCATTCCAGAAATATCATTTCCAAGTTAAGCTAGCCTTAGTACCTTAGTACCATAAACGTTTTCCAACAAGAACTTTGTATTGAAATTCAATTAAAACAATAAATTTAGATGACAATGATTCAAATTTTGATTTTAAAATGTGTTCTCCCCTTAACTTTTATAATTAAAAAAAAATACGCTGAAAACTTTCAACGAAAATTGGTTTGAACGAGATCGGATCAGCAGTCTTTGAGATACAGCATATTTTCTAAAACCGCAAATATAACTTTGTATTTCATACAAACACTATGAAAAACAAAGATATTCTGCGTAGTTACTACGGTAGGTACCTTT
Organism: Tholera decimalis; assembly: GCA_943138885.2. Taxonomy (NCBI): domain Eukaryota; kingdom Metazoa; phylum Arthropoda; class Insecta; order Lepidoptera; family Noctuidae; genus Tholera; species Tholera decimalis. The sequence continues at coordinate 9,568,996 of OW964568.2, forward strand.
CATGAGCGAGTCTGACTCGCATTTTTTTAATTTACAAAATAAAGTTCTTGTTAAGAAACCCTTTATGTACGTCTGTTTAAAACCAAGTTCATAGTAATAAAAATCAGACTCTTTCCAAATCAATTTATTTTAAACAAAATAATATCATTACATAAATAAAAACAATAACCTTACATACATTCATTTCGGGTGAAAAAAGCCGTGAAATTGACTAAAAATGGCACCGTCAGTAAGAAGACTGATAGGTTAATAGAAAATGAGAAGATAATACAAGGAATACATTTATTGATCAATTATTATTTACTAACGTACCTAAAATTATTGACAAACAATTACAATGCAAAAGTTTATAACAAAGAAAGTTACTATACAAAACAGAATCGGGCGTTAATTTAGGAAAATCCATAACGTAGAAATTATTATAACTACATAGTTGATCGACTTTTAATGAACAGAGCGCCGATTTTAGTTTTGCCAGTAAAACCTAAGATTTACCAAAGCTTTAAGTACTGGTAAAAAAGGGAAACTGTATTTGTTATAGGCTCGAGTTTGACCACCATCACACCTGATGGTAAGCGATGATGTGGTCGAAGATGGAGCACGCTTACCTAAAAGTAACCTATTCACTCTTGACTTAAAGACTCCTAGGTTATAGCGATCAGGAAACACAGACTCCGGCAGGGAATTTCACTCCTTAGCCGTACGCACAGTGAAAGTATTCCCAAAACGTTTTGGCACATCTCCGTTTGTCTTGTAGTCCGATGATGGAACGGGCTCGGCTGAATTAGATTGTGTAATTCCATCGCACACTCCCCGAAATGTAACCGACAGAAAACTGATAGACTTGCAACTCGTCGTCGATGTTCAAGGCTCTGGATTTTTGATTCAACCAGTGAATTGTTTATTGAATTGATTGTGAAGTCTATTGGCCCGTTTCTCGATAGATTCAAGCGCGTCCATCTCACCTGATGGTAAGTAATGATGTGGTCGAATTGTTCTATAGTTTTGCTTAACTTAGTAGCTACATGCAATTGTACTAGCTATCACTTAAAATAAACAAACAAATATTTTAAGAAAAAGATCTCCTTTGATGATCTTTGTTCATCTTTAACAGTGCTATGTAGTTAAAACCTCAGATTTATAGAGCAAGTGCTAACAAAAGTCCAAAATAAGCAATTATAATATACGGATTCAGAATCTAACCAGTAAAGCATGGTAAATGTTTAGATTTACCGGTAAATCCTAGTATTTACTAACTTTAACTTAATTCAAAAACACGAGTTATACTCGTAAATAAAAGACAGAAATATAATGGAATTGAGAAAGAGCTAAAGGCACTGTTTGACAGCGTCTCATCTCAGTACCAAAGAGATGAAAATATCACAATAATTAAAATTATACTTTTTCTTAATGTAGCTAGGGTTTAAAATCTGGGGCTTTAATACTTCTGGACCAGAGACAATGAGTGTTCTAAACTTTTTTGAAAGATCAAAACATATTCTACAAATCGTCGTTGCGCTTGCAAAAGGCGCTATGTTGTGGTAAATAGTCATTTTCGTTCTTTTATGATGTTACAATCGTTATTTTAATACACACATGCTGTAAAACCAGCTATCTGATAAACGTAATATTGAAAGGTAACTCTTTAAATATTTCGTTTATTAGATAGCTGTTCTACAGCATGTGTGTATTAAAATAACGATTGAAACTGCATAAAAGAATGAAAATGACTATTTACCACATAGCCCCTTTTGCAAGCGCAATGACGAAATATCCTTTGATGAAATAAGAAATTTTATTATTTATTTATTATTTTATTCTGTATGTTAACGACTGAATGAAAACTTTTTACATTTTAAGGGCCTTAAGTGTTATGTTTATTTTATTTATACTTTATCGTGCTTGTTGGTGGAAATCAGATCTCAAAATTTCTGCTACTTTCTCCGTTTTTACGCGTGAGAACCTGTAGTTGGTTTTATCCTACATATACCACTGCTATCAAAGATGTTAAGCTGTTGTTTTTTCTTAGTGAAAATCAATCCGTTAACAGAACACGCACTGTGTCCAGAAGTCATATTTTACCAGAAAAAAGAAAATTATTTTTAGTATCTAACAACATATGTACGACTATTAAAAAAAAAACAAAACAGAATTGCTTGTCTAAAGGTTCATACGCACACATCATTCACGTCACCATCAAATCGTCGTCGCAAATCATCTTCAACGGATTTTCTTGTAAGTTCTTTTGCATACAGACTTGTAAATACAAAGCAGTTAAATGACAAGACTTGACAATACAAAAAAATACAGTAAAGAGCAGTAAGTTTGTCCCCGATTGACTTTCCAATTTAGAATGTAGGTTTTTTTAAAAGAGATCTAACATCGTGGGGAGAATTCACATTACTAGGAATATCTTTAACCCCTCCAACTAAGCTAAATATTCTTGTCTGGAGTGGGTTCACAGCAATAATGTATTTTATAACATTAACATTAGTTATGAAGAATTTCAACTTTAAAGAAATCACTTACTGTAAATGTTTGATTTGTCAAAGCCGATTAGTCAACTATTTTGTATATGCAAGTGCCATAGCATAGTTTTCTATGGAGAAAGGAGAAAAACATACTAGAAACATGGAAAGAGTGACTCTAGCAACCGAGAGCTGGTCACGCCGAAATCGCGGAGATAAGTCCCCTCTTTGTGGAATGGTTGAAGAGACGCTACAGCATTCTCACCTCAGACAAAAATGGGGGAACTTTAAACCGCGATATCCGACATCTACACGAAACTGTTAACATAAGCTATTTTGACTTAACTAACTTAACGGTGACGAAATGAATATATGCATATGAAAACATTCAAAGTGAGCATTTTGAGCTTTGTAAACTTCTAGAGAGAGAGCGATTGTACCCATCTCGTTATTCCATTACTCCACTCCTTTGTATATTTAAATTATAATATAAAATTAATTCAGTCAACTGTTTATAATGATTCGACCGTCAGTTTTGATCTTCAAAGGTGAGTGACCTCTGATGTAAGCTTCGAGAATCTTCTGGTCACGACCGATGTCCTTGGAGTTCTTTTTGTTTTTGAACATCTGGAATAAGAAAAACGTAATTATCACTATGGGACACGGTTTCCATATAGGGTTGCCATCCGTCCGGGTTTTCCCGGATTTGTCCTAGTTTGGAGAGCGTCCGGGGGCGTCCGGGGGGATTTTCCGGGGGCGTCCGGGTAAAACCCGGGCATACATTGATCTTACGGGTACCAAAAAGCACGATCTCTATTATTCTTTTCCTATGGTATTTCATCTTATTGTTTATGTTACGTTGATTAAATGAAAAGGAAGAGACTGTTATTAAAAAAAATCTAAAGCTCTACAATGTTATCACTTTATCAGTAAATTAGCGACCCGCCCCGGCTTCGCACGGGTGGACATTTATTTTTTAAGCTCTCTGAAAAAAAAAATGTTGTTTTGTATGTATGTTTTTATAGGTTTTTTATTCGTGTTACATTTCTTTGTTTCGTACCTGCTTAACTCTTTTATTTTTGTTTTTAATAATTATTATTTTTTTTATTTTTTTTCTCTTTACCTTAATGCTTCACTATACACTATGTTTGCAGTAGTATTTGTAGATGGCATTAAAACATATTGGTTTTCAGGAGATCCTACTCGAGAAAGTGCAACATATAATTGGCCATGAGAAAAGCACTCTTTTCTGAGATCGATGCCTACCATTGAAAAAGTTTGACCCTGGGATTTATTTATTGTAAGGGCAAACGATATCTTGACGGGAAACTGTAATCTTTTAAAGGAAATAGGCAAATCTGTTGGTATCATCGGGATCCGCGGAATGTGAGCGAGCTGTCCAGCCGCCGGGCCGGTGATGATGGTCGTTACAATCACATTGGCTCGCAATTCTTTTATCAATAGTCTTGTCCCATTGCACATATTAGGAGGGCTTAAATTTCTTAATAGCATAATGGGCGTACCTACTTTTAATTTCAGTTCGTGGGGTGGCAAGCCGGCAGGATTGAGTGAGTTTAAAAATTCTTGTGGATAGTGTACTGTATCTTCGGTGTTACACACGGTGTCGATGGATTTAAAACATTTAAAATCACCGGGTACTTTTTCAATAATCATTTTGTTAATTTCATTTACTGCATCGTTTCTCGGTGCCACTATTGCTCTCGAACAGAGCCAATTGGAGTTTCGTTCTGTTAGATTTTCGATGTCGGGATAGATTGTGTCTACCAGTATTTGTAGACTGTGAACAGTTTGAGCCAATTCATTGTTTAATAATACTTGGGAGCTATTTGAGACTGGAGTTGGTAATTTTCCGTCAGCAAGTTGAAGTATTTTTTGGGGAAAATTGCTATCACGGTTATTATTTAAGTGTGCTCTCATATTCGTGCGCAAACTGAGTGTTTCAATAGATAGCCACACAGGAGATGATTTAAGGCACGCTTTAATAACGTTGGCACGTGTACCTTTTGTTATAACCGGAAGAGTTTGTCGAAAATATCCAGCTAAAACAAAAGTTACACCTCCCATAATGTTACCACAGCTCCTAATGTCTTGTAATGTGCGGTCTACTGCTTCTACATGAGCTCTATGGCTCATGGTGTACTCATCTCAAATAATTAGTGACGTATCCTGTAACAGTTTCCCTAGTGGTCCATTTTTGCGGATAGAGCATACGGATTGTTGCTCTAGAGACACAGCCAACGGTAATTTAAAGGTGGAATGAGCAGTTTTCCCATCACTCAATACTGTTGCAGCTATTCCAGAAGACGCAACTGCCAGTGCTTTTTTCCAGATTGTCGTACTTTTGCCAACAATAAATTGGCAAGAAAGGTTTTACCTGTTCCGCCAGGCGCGTCCAAGAAAAATAGCCGACCACTGTTATTTTCCACACTTTCAATTATAACATCGAACGCAATTTTTTGATCTGCCACCAGCTTGGTTATATTTGAGTTGACAAATACTGACAGCTCATTTACATCATAATGTGTACGGTACAGTATGGCATTTATTTCATTTTGGGAGCGATTAGGAGAAGGTAATCCAAAGTCTCTGAAATTTTTGTCGCTCAGTTCTAACAGTTTGTTCTCAATCTGTATCAAGCTTTCGTTATACACATCATAGTCCTGGATTTGTTGTTGCTGGGCTATATTTGCAATGTCTTGACACAAATCGTCCTTAAAATTGTCCCATAATTTGAGAGGTTCAGAGGGGAAACAAAATAATAGTATAACCACAAACAACTCTCTCAGCTTCAGCGGACATTCGGAAATTGCAGCTTCTCGCAAAGTAATTTCCCATTGGTTGTCGTTTTCCAGCAAACCTCTACTCCGGCAAGCGGCTTGGTAAGTTTCTTTAATTGCTCCATCAACGGTTTTTAAGTCCTGAAACGACGTTGGGCCACGTACATGGTGAAGTAGTATCCTGAGGTAAAAACACTCTGACTGGGAAGGATGAATGCTATATACTCGTCCCAACGCCGCGTCTTTTTTAATACCTGGATGACCAACTACGTCTTGGCCACGTTGCCTTCTAGAGAATTTATTGCTAGCCCAAGTGTAATAATGAGGCACTTCGTGATACAGTAATGTTTTAGCAAATTCATCACTGTTGCACAGGTCAAAAAAGGCGGTGAGTGTCGTTTTTGGAGGATTATCCACTATATTTTGCATATTTTCCGCTGAGAAGTACACTCGTTGTCCATTCTCTAAGTGAACCGCTAAATTCACTACGGTAGGGTGTCTATCATGTATAGGAAACTCTAATAACCGCCATACTGCTTCAGATGTACTAATGTACCGGCCGTTCAAATATTTTTCAATCTCGTCGTGTGGTTGTGTTAGTGGCTTGATCCGATCCTTTGTTGATATATTTGCAAATGTATTTTATTGCTTGTACAGAATGACAATACTCTACGTTAATGTGTGCATTAAAAGATCGACATGCGTCATCAAAAAGCGTCAATAGCCTAATGGATAAGGTGTCGGACTTGTGATCGAGAGGTCACGAGTTCGAACCCCACCCATTACACTATTGCCGTGAACTCACTCCAGACACAAGCATATTTAGCTTAGTTGGAGGGGTTAACAAGATTGCTAGTAATGTGAATTCTACCCACATTGCTAGTTAACTTTTTAAAAAAAAAAAAAAAAAAAAAAAGAAAAAAAAAAAAAAAAAAAAAAAAAAGAAAAAAGAAAAGACATAGTATTGGTGAATATGGAACAATCCATCTGTTGTCAATATTAATAGTTTGCCCCCGGACATTTAAGGTAGCAACCTGCCCTCCGTTGTTGATGTCGCGTCGTCTATAAACGGGATAACCATCTTCACCGGTCTGAGTTTCAGCTACGAAGCGTCGTGGATATTTTTTCGAACATATGCCATTTTTCATGCACGGCGAATTCAAATTTTGTTCCCCACATGGTCCATCTACCATATTTTTTGTAACTATTCCAAATAATACTGGGTCTTCGTCCTTATTGGGCAGTTCGGCAACTATTATATCATCAATTTCATCGGGTTGTATTTTGAGTCGAGCCAAAATAACATATGACAATGCGGTAACCCCCTTTTTTGCCACTCAACAGAAAGCATATAACATTTAACCGATCCGAAAATCGCGTCTTTCGTTAATATTTTAATCATCTGTTTCATTTTTAAGTGAACACTCGAGCAATGATGTCATGTCGGTCGAAAGAACGCTGACCGGGTAATAGTTCCTGTTTTATTTCTTCCCATTCCGGATTACAGGTGAAAGTGCTAAAAAGATCCGGCCTTCCATGATTGCGCACATATGTCATAGCATCTTGCGTCTTTTCGTGGAGGTACCTTGGCGACCCAGTGAATGACGACGGCAAGATCACATGCTGTCCGATATTAGCTGCATTTACGTTTGCATCTTGGTTCAAAGCATCCTTCAAATGAATATAATTATCCGCTCTAAGCTTCTGTTGGTTTCGAGAAATAAAATTTAACCGTTCTGAAATCATCTTAGCCATCATATCCACACAAAATTGATTAAATAAATCTTTGTAGTAATGCAGTGCGTTAAAACAGTTTGTCCTAATCATTAATTAAACGGTATGCATAATACTGCATGCATGACACAGTCTTATTTCTAACGGAATCATGCTGAGGAATCGTCAAATAATAACCGTCATCTCCTGATACAAACATTAGCGGATATTGTAACGGATCATATGCGCGGTGTAATTCCCACACTCGTTGTAATTGTCCGTCTCTACCGTGTAGTACTATATCTCTTGGTCCTTTTTCTTCATCGACTAAAAGAACGGCCACTTCATTTACGGAAGGAGCATTATGTCTGCCTCGGTGTTCAGTCTGAGGTGCGCGATCAGAGTGAATAACCAATTTTAAATTCTCTGAGGTATTGAGTTCCATACTATGTTTAAAACTTCGTATGTATAAGTTATGGCTGTTTAACATAGTCTGCAATTCACTGATCAAATCTAGTTTTAGCATGGGGGCCATGTTTGATCGTAATGATAATTGGTCAGCATCTGAAATAAAATAGATTTGCAGAAATTGTGGGCTCTGCCCTGATGCCGGTAGCAAGTCTCCTATGAGATGATAAACTTGTCCTTCTACCTTAAAAGTAGGCATAAAATTTCCCTCTCTAATTTCCTTTGCCCCAAGGGAAGTCATCTGGAATAGGCTATTGTACCTACGTATGTTATTCAAAAAATGCGCGGTTAATGAGTGATTATTTGTCAATAGGCTTTTTATTGGTTCTGGTGGCTCTTCAATATTGGGAAGAATAACTTTGCCAGATGCGCAACACATACCGTTTGCTTCATCCTTCTATTTTTTAGCAAAGCATTTAGGACAAATCTTATCCATTGCTCCGATTTGGATGCTGTTCTGAAGAGCATAATCATGTTGTGGATCATAGCTAAACGCCGATCTATTACTATGGGCTAAAATTCTATTGCGCGTTCTAGTCGCTAAGGACTGTTGTCTAGCTCTCTGTGCCATAAGTCACTGCGAGCGCTCGGTGCTAGATTCCCGAGCACGCGTTCGCGAGGTTCAAACTCTATTTTCAGCAAGTCGCTGTGCGCGTTCGGCACTCGATTGGCGTTGGTATACCTGTGATGTTCTCGCAGTCTGCTCTGCCAGGCGAAGTGAACGTTCATCGCTAGATTCTCTTGCGCGTGCTCGTGATAGTCTGTCTCTATTTCCAGCAAGGCGCTGTGAACGTTCGGCGCTAGATTATCGTTGGTGTACCTGCGACGATCTTACATTCTGCTCCGCAAGGCGACGTGAACGTTCATCGCTGGTTTCTCTAGTGCGTGCTCGTGACAGTCTATCTCCATTTTCAGCAAGGCGCTGCGAACGTTCACCGCTAGATTCTCTTGCCCGCGACTGTGAAACGTATTCTCTTTGACTTGCGAGACGTTCAGAATTTTCTGAAGAAGATTCCCCATTGCGACGTATTTTTGCTAATCTCGCTTGGGAAGTACTTTCAGATAGCTGCGATCGTTTCTTTTTAGGCATATTGTCTATCTTGGGTTTATGTTAAAAAAAACCCTACCTATCGTAAGACGAAAATAAATACCTACCAGTTTTTCGAAAATAATTCGAATTATTTAAGAATATATTTAAGAAATATTGAATGAAATTATTTATAAGTATTTTTGAAAAGAACTTTTGATAATGAGTATCTAAATAGTTCCGAAATCAATTTTAATAAGTGCATTTATTCAGTAAATTTACTCGATTTGGCCTTGAACCTGCTTCATAGATGTGCACCCCCCTCCCCTGCGGTTTCGCCGTGCGAGTCGTGCGACGCCATCATTCATTTTAATACCAATTACAATTTTAAGTTCGTAATATCTTTTGAATGGATTGTCCGATTGGAATAAAATAAAAAGTAATTTATAGCTATTGAAACAATCTTGCTCAATAAATAGTTTATTTGGATAAGAATTAGTATTTGACGATAATATGCGAGAATCGTTAACGTACGGCAGTTTTTTTGACGCCTTACTCCACAATTTTCACTACCACGAAAAATCCTATCTATTTTCCGGGATAAAATATAGCCTATACGGATTCGGAAGAATCCCTCTAAGTAATGGTAAAAGAAATTTTGAAATCGGTCCAGGAGTTTTTGAGCCTATTCAATACAAACATACAAAAATACAAAGGTTTCCTCTTTATAATATTAGTATAGATAAAAACCATAATTAAACATCGTTGTTTTTAGTTTCAAGTTCAAAAATGTATTTTTATACGGTGTCCGGGGAAAAACTGTGATTTTACCCAAATATCCGGGCTTTATAAGTTTTTGTCTGGGGCCGGCAAATTTGTTGATGGCAACCCTATTTCCATAACATCATCATCATCAGCCTATAACGTTTCCACAGCTAGGATACAAGCTTCCTCTCTATGAGAGAGGATGGGCCGTAATCCAAGATGCGGACCCAATGCTGGTTGGTAAATGTCACATCTTTTCGAACTTTTGGTCGTACGACGGTTTCTATACGATATATTCAATCACCGTTTTGAAAACAGTAGTGATGATATTTTTTTTTATTGGAAATAGGTTCGCGTTTGACCACCATCTCACCTGATGGTAAGTGATGATGTGGTCGAAGATGGAGTACGCTTACCTAAAAGTAACCTATTCACTCTTGACTTAAAAGACTCCTAGGTTATAAATTACTCAAAAAAATGTGCCTGACTGGGTTAGAACTCAGGACCTAATACTCGTAAGTCGGGCCCGTAACTACTGGGCTACGGCTTTTTTTAAGGGTGGGAAGTCATCCAATGACCGCCTGGGCGAAGCGGAAGGGTGTGTCAAACTTTTACTGACCAAAACCCATCCGTGTTCAATCCCTTCGTGTTCCGAGGCCGCGGTAACTCTTTCGAACAATTCCGCAAACTGGGCTACAACTCTTCATAATATAACTAAGCTTTGAAAAATTTGGCCAAGGTTACTTGTACCCACCCCTAGGCATCAAATTGTTGTTACTAACACAACAATTTGATGTCTTGAAGTTATTTTGGCATGGCAAGGGGGCGGGTTGGCAATAAATACTTTTTCTTTTTTTTTTCTTTCTTTAAATATGGAGATTTTTAAATTTTGCCCTAAGATTTTTCTAAATCTTGACCGGTTAAAAGAGTTCAGGAACTAGTTCCTCAGTCAGGAACAGAATGATTGCATTTTCACCTACACTTTCTTGTTCAACGGTCGACTAGACATTGATCTACTGCACGTCAATTATATCATCAAAAATGTTAGTTTTTTTTTTAATCTACTATTTGTGTCATTTAATATCTATTATTTATTGATTAAAAACACTACATTATATTATTTTACCCTCGTCCGTGTGTCACTGCAGGGTGCCACCTGAAAACTAGCGCTGGGTGTCTTATGCCAAGCAAATACTGAGTTGGTAACCCTTATGGTCGAACAAGTTCAGTGCAATTTTTGTTGTTATCTTGAAAAATGTAACTTTGTACTGTAGTTGTTGTGTATTTCTATTCTATTCTGTCTTATTGTCAAATTCTCGGTCAACGGGAATTACCAATAGGTTTCGATTCCCTAAACGATTTCGAGTCATAAAAAGTCATATCTTTTGATGGCGTTGACTTTCAAATTTATTTTTTTACAGTTAAAAGAGTCTATAGATTTCCCATTCCTAAGGGAAAGGGTCTTCATATACACACGGACGTACGGACGACAAAGTGGCCCTTGGTGTCCCTATTTGGATTTTGATCTTTTTGCGGTAGGGAGTCCTAAAAATGGTAAAAGGGAACACTTACTGAGAAGCCATCGCCTCCGTCGGAGAGATACGCCGGTGCCGTCACCAGATAAACTTCATTATCATCAAGAGAGGCGGCGCCCTCACCGACCGTCACCGACGTTATACGCTGCCCTTCAGGGAGCGACACGTTGTATGTCACTTGGAGTCCTGAAATGGAGGTTAAAATCATATTAAATTATTGTAATATAAGTTATTAAGCTAACATGGGCACTAACAGTATCATTAGAACTTATAACGGGATATTTACTATGTGTATTTATTGTTTGGAGTTTCTATATTTCGGCACTGTTGTTTTAGTTCATCTGTGATCATGGCGTTTGCAACAGTGTCGAAATATCGGAAACTCGAAGCAATAAATATCCCGCCTGAAATTCAAATGATAAATGATTGTAACAAAAAGTAAAAATAATTAATTTTGTACACATTTAGGTAATCTGTTTTCTGTGCATGTGGTGTTTCCCTTTAAGTGATTGTTACACTCGTATATATAAATTTGTAAATCGCATTTTAATGATAATTATGTGCAAACAATTGTTGACTACCCCTAAATCCATACTAGTATTATAAATAGGAAAGTAACTCTGTCTGTCTGTCTGTTACCTTTTTACGCCTAAACCGCTGAACCGACTTAGATGAAATTTGGCATGGGAATAGTTTAGGACCCTGGGAAGAACATAGGATAGTTTTTATCCCGAAATTCCCACGGGATCGGGATTTACACGGGATCGAGATTTACGCGGGAAAAACCTCCCACGCGCACGAAGTCGCGGGCAGAAATAAATAAAATTTAAGCTTTTAAGAAAAGTGTTCAGTGGGCTTAGTATGAGTTTCAAATACTTCTGTCATTTTCAAAAACTATCGCTTTGTTTTTTCACTTTCACCAAACTTGTAGATAAGTATGATAAGGAGATAAAACGATAGTTTTCGAAAACTTTAATAGTATTTATTATTATTATTTATTGTTTAAAAGGTACAAGTATAGCCTTATAATGTACAACGATGTCCCACAAAACTGAACAAACAGTTTGGACTGTGGGATCAAATTATTATAATATATTTTAAAGTTATGTATATAATTAATAAAGTTAAACTAAAATAATAACATTAAGGTAGGGTGCCAAGTAAGTAGTTTTTTAATTTAGATTTGAATTTTTTACTATTATTTTCTTCTCTAATGTCCTTGGGTAAACCGTTAAGTGTATCCCATGAAAAACATAAATGTGAAATGAGAGCCAAGTTCAATATTATCATAAATGCCTTAGTTGTTGACTTCAACGAGAAAAGAAGTGAAATCTAAATGGGTGCTAAGTTCAATGGTCAGTCCTGAAATTTGTTTATAACGACATAAAATATCATTTATTCTTATAACTTTTTTTTTTTTCTTAACGTGGTAAAATTATCAAATAAGTCCTCCCATTCCGGGCAGGGTGGGAGGGACTGTCAGACTTTTACTGACTAAAATCCACGGTGTTCCTTCAATAGCCCTTTACGTACCGGGGCCACGGTAACGGGATGAGTCCCTCGACCCCGGCAGGCTTCGGCCCTCTGCAGAGGGGGCCTCGTCATGTTGCTGACGCTCTTTGAGGCGCGCGTGGAACACGACGCGCCGTCGACCCGGGCATGGTCCATGGTCGGACAGCGAGTTGCCCTTTACTCGCTGTCCGCATGCCCGCGCCTACGGTGGCTGGAGATCGTCGGCATGACATGGCCTCGGTCTTGTGCAGCGCCACGTCGAGTCCCAACTGCCGGATCCTATGAACGACTGTCGCAACCGCTTGCGTCGCCAGGTCGGCCGCCGCCTGGTGCGACTCTCCCTGCGCCAGGACGAGCGTGTCGTCAGCGTAACATACTACGCTGACGCCGTCAGGGAGGTCGCCGCGCAGCACCCAGTCGTATCCGATGTTCCACAGGGGCGGCCCCAAGACCGATCCCTGTGGGACACCGAACGACATCTCTCGCCGGTTCCACTCTCCCCGGTGACCGGGGTAGATGACGGCTCTGTCCGTCAGGTAGTCCTCGACTATGCGACGGAGGTAGGTCGGCACCCGGTGATACCGGAGTGCCTCCGTGATGCAACTCCAGGGCAGGGTGTTAAAGGCGTTGGTGATGTCCAAAGACACCGCCAAGACGACCCTTCCCCGGGATACCGCGTCCCCCGTCGTGAGGGCTCTCACGCGCATGATGGCATCCACCGTCGAGCGCCCCCTGCGGAAGCCAAACTGGCACTCCGCAAGATCCGGGCCCACCCGATTCAGGTGCCCGAAGAGGCGGTCTGCAATTACTCTTTCCAAGAGCTTGCCCGCCTCGTCGAGCAGCACGATGGGCCGGAATGCGGACGGAGAGTCCGCAGGGCGCCCGGCTTTCTGGATCAGGACGAGCTTTCCCGTCTTCCAGCGAAGCGGAAACTGGCCCCTCTCCAGGCATGCGCTAAAGAGCCCCCTAGTCGAGGCCCGAGAGTCTCCGAGGCCAGGACCCACGCTTTCCCTGGCAAGCCATCGGGTCCTGGGGCGGTATTTTTGGCCTTGAGCCGTTGTACCGCCACTCTGAAGTCTACCTCGGTCACCTCTGGAGCGTCGTAGACGTCGTCGTCGCGTCCGCGTTTGCGCCAGCTTCAGGTTCCGTCGGAGACGGAGCCATGGGCGGGGGAGCGTGCTCCCCTCGCGATGGGAACAGGGCGCTCACCACGTCCTCCAAGAACTGAGGCTGGAGACTCTGCGTCAACGGGGGAGCCCAGGGGCGGAGCTTTCCTCGCACCCACTTGTAGGGGCGGCCCCATGGGTCTCCGTCCAGAGTCGCCAGCATCTCCTCCCGGGCCAGTTCCTTGGCCCGCCAGATCTCGTCTCGGAGGATGGCCTTCGCTGCCCTGTGGCCCTCGTACAGCTCCGCCTCTACAGTCGCCGCATCCGGAGGTCGGGTGCGGCGCCTGCGGAACCTGGTGTACCGGCGTCGCGCCGCAACGCACGCTTCGCGCAGCGCTGCTAGCTCGCTCGACCACCAGTACAGCTGACGCCGGGCGCGTCCTTGCCGGACCCGGGGCATGGCCACGTCGCAGATCTCCGACATGGCCTCCCGGAACCACTCCGCCTCGTCGTTTATGTCGGCAGGCCTATCCGGGGGTGACCCCCAGGCCTGCACGATCGAGGCTTCCAGGAATAGCTCCCGGTCCATCTGCTTCAGCACCCATCGCGGACCACTCAGGTCCCGTCGGACCGGCGCGTCTGGGGTCTGGGCGGAGACGTCGAACCGGATATACCGGTGGTCGGAATAGGTCTCCACCTCCTCCAAAACGCTCCAGTCGGTGACGCGCGGTGACAGGCTGGGGGTGGCGAACGTAACGTCCACCACCGACTCGCCCGTAAACCGCACGCACGTGGGGACAGAACCCCGGTTCTCGATCACCAGGCCCTGCGCACGGGCCCAGTGCTCGAGCATCCTGCCCCGCCTATAGTCCGTGGACCGGGAACCCCAAGCCGGACTCTTGGGACGAGCTGCGCGCCAGTTCTTGGCTTGACACGCTACCGCGTGTCTAGATATGGGATGCATTTTTTTAGTGTTCTGTCTCCATAAACGTTGGTTATTCTGGGCACAACATATTTAGCCGAGGTCATTGCTCTAGTATTATGTTTATTATTTACATTTATTACAAACTCATACTATGCCTCCTGTACTTATATTTATTTACTTACTTTTTGTAACATAAAAGTACAAGTCTTAAGCATTCTCTACCAGTCAACTATGGGTAGAGAAGAGACAACATAGCAGTTGCATAAAAAATCTCTTTTAATTCTTCCTCTTCGTATCGAAGGGTTAATCAAGAATCTGGCAAATATTAACATATGAGATGGTATGAGAGTTTTATGTGTTGAACTCAGTAGGTAGCCACGCTGGTCGCGTTTTCAGTGGCGTTTATTACATCTTCTAAGTTATAATGTAAACGTATTTGGGCACTTAGGATACTCCAACAAATGGGACATTGTTATGTAATCTATGATCCCCCATTTCGCTATATTATGCTTAGTTTGTAGTCGATTGATTATTAGTCGATCGATTGCTTTCCTAACTGTCCACAGCAGGTCACATAGAGGTGGCAGATGCTCCTAGGGCTGAAGTAGTTTACAATTTGGATAGCCCGGTTGCTTTAAGCATAATAAACTATAACTATATAGGTACTAATATTTTAATAATAAAGGGAAAGCGTCAATAGCACATTGTGGTCTTTTTAACCCGAAGGTTGACAGGTAGAGAATGCCTTGTTGCATTAAGTCCGCCCTTGTACCACTATTGTACATAAAGTTTAAATAAATAAATAGCCGAATAGCTATGGTGTCGAACTTGTGATCGAGTGATAGCGAGTTCCAACCCCACCCATTACACTATACCCGTGAACGCCAGGCACAGCGAGGCTCAGGGGAGACCCTTTTACAGTCTCCTCAGGGATGTGCCCTAATAGGCAATGCACGGTGCGGGTTCTGGATTGGTCTTTTAAGAGGTACCGGGACCCTCTCTGTATGCTGATGGTGATCACCGGGGTGGTTTTAGTGAGGTAGAAATCCCACACTCCCTGGTCTTTCCCCAAAGTCCAGGCGCCTTTTGAAGGTTTCCCCCCGATAACAAAAAAAAAGGCACAAGCATATTCAGCTTAGTTGGAGGGGTTAACAAAATTGCTAGTAATGTGAATTCTACCCATATTGACAATAATTCTCTTTTAAAAAATAACTTACCAGCAACCTGTAGTACCCAAGGTCCTTTGAACGGGTTGTATGCCCACGCGTCGCTAACACTTCTCTCCAATGCTTGACGCACATATTTGCCTTCCAATTCGTAGGTCTCGACACGGTCATTAAAAGGCAGCAGCTCGAATATTGAGCCTTCTGTTATCACTGGAAAAAGGAGAAATTATTATAAGCAATTTTAGTCTTTTGTATGAGTTTATCGCTTTAGTGTTATATGTCGCTATCAAGCAGACAGGTGGGATAGCCCTATACTGGGACATTGGGTTTGTCTACATGCCAATGTGTAGTTATATTAATTAACTTCTACGATTTTTTTTTGTATACTAACCGAATGGATTCGAATAAAAGATTATTTATTTATATTCGACGCTATTATAATATCGCACGCTTATTCCAATACTGTCACTATCCCAAAAAGGCAACTTTTCAGGAGAGGCAAAAAATGGAATGAGATTGGGAACATTTTTGTTTAGTGACGAAGCGGACTACTGCCCGTATAGCGGTTATTTCTGTTACTTTTAGACTAGTGTAAGCGCGATTACGCGTACTTCTAAGTTTCCCAACAGATGGCATTAAAAAGTCGATTAGGCAAAATTTTGGATAGTGACAGTATTGGATTAAGCGTGCGATATGTTTAACGACTTTAAGCTTTAGGTCATTTCACGTGTGGTCATATAAAGGTGACACCTGAGGTGAGGTTGGATTTTAGTCAGTAAGAATCTGACACACACGCCACTGGCTATCAGATTTTTAAGTCATTATTGCACTCTATCGCTTCGTAATACCACGGTAATATTATCATACAGTATTTTAACTCGGCCGTCTCTTAGAAATAAATGCCTACAGCCGCGCGATACGTAAACATGCGACAGGGCTGGCCGCCTCCAGCATTTTAATTACATTTGCCTACTTTGCGTTTCCATTTAGTTTTGTGATTGTAAATATACTATTTTATATAAACAAATAAAATAGTTTGTGAATTGAATAGGAAGTGTTCAATAAAAATGCGTGTTGTTTTTTGATTGGTAGATTTAATTATTAAAAAAAACATGTTTATATTTTTTCTTGTATTATTCATACACACAGTACAATAAACAACTATTATTAATAATAAAATACCACGTCTTTACTTTGAATTATACAAACTAACAAAACAAAACACACATGCCCCGAGGTTTTAACACAAGCGTACCTACCGTATCATGATTCATGAACCGCCTATAACTACCTATTTCACTCGTGTCAATCACTTTCCTTTACTCTATTCACTTTATTTATTAATCCAGACATCTTTTTTTCGGGAGATAAAAGGAAATACTTATCCATTAAAAAGAAACACATTATGTACATACCTACTAGTAACTAAAATTATTTTAGTCTTAGGTACCTTTCAAAGTTTCCAGGTAATCTAAAAAAAGTTATCTCTGGATGCGTTATTGACGAATTCATGCAACCAAAAACTGCACAATATATCCTACTCGTCATATTAAATATGTACTTGAACTTATTTATAGCGAAAAATCGCGCGGTTATTGTTAAAAAAACAACACACCGTCCGTTCGTCACTGCGGCACAGTCGCCGGTCGCGACTGTCATCATCCCGAGCGCACCCCGAGATCGAGGCGCGTAGGTATAGCTCGCGCTTCGTCCGTTTGTATGAAGTCGGAATACTGTATACATAATATTACCGTGGTAATACACAGTAGGTAACATACAAGGTGTAACAGATTAAGCGCAATACCTCAGACACCCCAATTAGAATATTAAATTATAAGTCTAAAACAACATCCGTAACTAAATAAATTGAAACCAAACCTAGTCATTTTTTTATGAAATAGTTATCCTACCTAAACGCAAAACGTATGTGCGTCATATAATATCTTTACGCAGATGCATACACTCATGCAATGTTAGCGGCCGACACGTACACGAGCCCTTGAATTAAGGATTCCAATTTAAGTTAAATGAAAGATTTTTTCGTCAAAATTTAACGCCTATTTTTTATGACGGAAATCGATTCAGAAACCAACTACTTTTAGGAATTGCGTTTATTCTGTTACACGTTGTATACAATTCTGATCACTAATATTCCGAAAAATCTTTTTTCTCGAGGTGGATTTCCAGGTCGAGCGAAGGGTCTGACAGTCTTTTAACCGGCTAAACCCACCGCGTGTTTTTACCGGGGCCGCGGGTATAGGTACTTAAGTACTCTACAACGTGCTGCCTTATCAAGTTGGGGAGTGACGTGTTTTGACTCCCCCTGTGATGTCTTAAAGGGACGTGCGGGGAACAGTACGTACCTTCCAAAAACCTATAGCAAGGTTAAACTTTACCGGGCAAATGTACAGGTGTCAATATTTTGCTGGAATATACAAAACAAATACTCACTTCCTTGCATTATCGAGGACTTGATGTTACCACGTTGTATGAACGATAAATATTGGTAAGGGGATGAAGATACTTTCTTCTTCGCCTGAAAATAAACCGTAAATCAGTTTTGATGTCTATAAACCGTTAGGAAATTATCCAATGTCGTATTACTTTGTTCTGGTGTTGATTACTTAAATGTGAAATGGTAACCCGTAACACCTACTGCTATTATTGGTTATAAGATGATATATCGCATGCAAGGTATTCACAAAAGTAATTCAAACACCGAGTTTCCTAAATTAATGGTATAAAAATCATACTTTCGTATGATGTTACAAACAAACTTTGGCTGTACTTGTAAACAGTAAAACAGTCATCTTTTTGTGTTCAAACACATGTGTGTACAAGATGAACTTTGTAGTCCAGCGCGATGCGCCATCGTTACATGAATGAGATCCCACCCATAAGCAAAAACGTTTCGAATACTTTCATTGTACAGATACGGAGTGGAATTCCCTGCCGGAGTCTGTGTTTCCTGATCGCTATAACCTGGGAGTCTTTAAGTCAAGAGTGAAAAGGTTACTTCTAGGCAAGCAGCTCCATCTTCGATCACATCATCACTTACCATTAGGTGCGATGGTAGTCAAACGCGCGCCTATCTATACTACTAACATTATAAAGCGGCAAGGTTTGTTTGTTTAAGCGCGCTAATCTTCGAAATTTCTGTATGGATTTGGACGAAATCTGGTAAGGAAGTAGCTTGAAGCTTGAGGAAGGTAGTAGGCTTACCCGACTGCAGAAAAGAAGGTGGTGAAGCGTCAATTGCTTAACATTAATTAAAATTAAAATAGCATATAAAATAAAGTAGGATTTTTCTGTAGAATTTACTATATATTTAGTCTATCCTTTGTAAAAAAGGTTGCATAATTGAGTAGCTATTGATGAATCCTTTCCGCCAATATTTGATTCCGCAGTGCCCAGTGGTACTGAATGTCTTTGGAACGAGCAGAGGTCGTTCGCGCTACGATTGTCAGTACTGTTACCGCTACCGCAAGCGACATATCGAGTGTTCGCATACCCGCTTTTGAAAATTCTTTTTTTGTTGTAAACCTGAGGATTCTCGCAAAATAAATGGACCTGTTTCTGTGAGACATTATGAATTTATAGTACAGTGTTGATTTTTGGAGTTTCAACCATTCCACCGGTGGATTATTCCACGCCTCACCAGGAGGGTTATGTTCTTATCGTTTTAAACTCCACGGGAGCGAAGCCCCGCGCGACAACAGCTACTCATTAATAAAGAAAAACAAAGATTTACTCACGAACTCGAGCTGTGCATCTACAAGCAAGTCTCCAATGGTGCACTCTCCGAAGACACAGTCATCAAACCGCATGGTGTACTCAGTAGACCCTACAGGAACGCTCTCTGCCTCATGGACTCGCTTCGCGTAGGGGGCCAACTTGGCTTTTATAGTGAGATCTGAAAAATACAGGAAAATATTTTATTTGGGACCAGCTTGCCGACGCGCCGTGGCGATAAATTGGCAAATGACTGCCTCCTGATCTGGGAGAAGCGGGAGGGTACTGTGTCTGACTTTTACCGACTAAAACCCTTCCGAGTTCCATCATATGCCCTTCGTGTTCCGAGGCCGTGGTCTCCTGCTGCCTTCGATCAACAATACCAACTGGATATCGGGTCGGCGCAAAAAATACGTCTCGGTAAATAACAGCGCACTTGAGAAGTGAGCTCTTATTTTGTTTAGTTCGCTTGACACACAGCCAGTGTAAACACGTTTCACAATGCTGCAATGTGTATTCAAAAGTTGCAAAAATAATGCCCGAAAAATCAATTTAACGGCCGGAGTGTCTTACTTTCGGTAAGTACATGTAGAACAAGTTACATTTTAAGCTTTAAACCAACAAATAATATCAAATTTTTAAGAAATTTACCGACTTTAAACCACCGCTACAAATGTTTGGCCAAGGTTGGCCAATACACGCGCAAACTTTTAAAATGAAACAAAACGATGTAGCTCGCAAGGCAAAAACGGGAAAATGTACTTTATCTGTTGCCTTTTAAGATTGATTTCACACTAAATGATATTTATTTTATGTCTTTTCATTTCTAAGTAACAGGAGTAATTTAGTAGCCATATAAGTACATATTCCCGCGGACAGCATTTAGCTTTGATTTTCTACGTGACCCGTTATCTAGTTGGTATTGTTGATCGAAGTCCGCTGCGGTTGAGGCGCAAGTGCTGAGAAGGCCTTGAGACCCGCCTCTCATTTGCGCGTCCCGCCATCTCTTTCTCTTGCATAACTGCTTCGCAAAAAGAGGTGACTGCTTCCCATGCGTCCTCGCTCCGGATCATGGATTGAACCAGGGCCGGGAGCGAGAGCTCGTCGCCTACGAGGACAGGACACGGTGGGGCTCTGCCCAAGCGGGGCAAACCACCACCGTATGTTCCACCGTGTCCTCAGGGCGATCCTCGCAGTGGTGACACCCGGACGTTTCCGCCGAATCCGACACAAGTAACTCCCGAAACAGCGATAAATTGGCCTGTTCAGAAGGATAATTATGTTAATCATTCCAAGACAAAAAAAAAACAATTGCAACGTTCCGAGATCTGGCTTATGGTCTGTGAGCACTGAAGGACTGCACTTTAAAGGCTGTAGTTTTTGAAATATTTGTTTACAAATTCCCAGATTTGTAAGACAATTGTTTGAAGTCTTCAACTAAACCCTACTATTTTTATTTGCAAAATACCAATATGATCCCTCAGTTCACACGCTTTCTTCTTCTTCTTTAAGTTTTGGTTTCTGCACTTAGTCCCTAGATTTTTTTGTCTGGTAGTTCAAGCACTTTTTGCAGTCTACTCAAACGTTCTTACTTTGGTATTGTTAGTCAAATCATTGAGCTTCTTAAGGTTCTTAGTTGAGCTATACGATATCTGACTAATGCTTGCACTGTCTGAACAAGCCCACTCAAATCTGTGCATTTTTCCTCATAAGATCGCCTCAGACAGGGTTCACATATGATTTGAACAGTACAGGTTGTATAGACTTCAAAAGAGACTTGAACATCTGAGTTTGTTTCGGTGTTTCTTCTCAGGGTAATCAGTTAGGAAACACAGGCCTCGTCTAGTTTAAACTTAAGCAATAATAACGTGTATAAGTGTTATTCAATGATTAATTTGCAAAATAAATATCACTATACAACGAGTAACGGAAACCCCATATCTATCCAAAAGGGCTGAAGACAACATCTGGTATGGAGTCTCTATGCACAGTTTCAGCACAAAATAACTGACTCAAAAAATTGATACCAAATTATTAGTTTCATATATTTTTTGAATACCAATCATAACAAACGTGTCACAGCACTACGAGGGTCAATAACTTTCCACGTCACTTGCCAATAACACGATAATTCTTTTCATTCTTCTTAATTTGAAAAATTCGGTCTCTGGTATCAGTGTATTGGAATTTGTAATAAGTTCTACATACGTAGACTTAGGATTATAAAACCCTTGCCATATCGTTTGTTATCATCCAAAGAAGCCATGCACTTGGTATGTATATACCCTTTAAATTACACATTGTATAACCCGTGTTCCCAAATATGGCTATATCAGTGCCACCATATTTAATTTTAAGTTCGTCTATTATGAAAGGTTATCAGCGATGTCAATATAAATTATACCGCAATATATTATTTTAATAAGGTTGTCTATTAATAAACCACCTTGGACTTATCAGTGATAGTGTATATTTATGTAGAGTGTATATCTAGCGTAATCTCTTGTTTTTAACAAACTACAGTCAGATTATAGAATATCGCTTATAGATAGACCTCAAAAGCTTCGACGAATGGCAAAAAACCGGAATCAGTATAGATTCGTCATGTCTGTCTGCCATAGCAGCTTTACTTCCCATCCTTGACTACGCCGATGTCAGTTATCTTGATCTTACTGAGGCACAATTTTATAAACTTGAGCGATTCCAAATTTTTTGCATTAGATTTATATTTGGCTTGCGCAAATATGATCACGTATCCGAATTTCGTACGAAACTTAAGTGGCTTCAATACGTCTTCGCCGGAACTTACACATCTTGTCTCTGCTTTACAGTGTTCTGTTTAATCCCAAAACCCCCATTTATCTTAAAGAACGATTCAAGTTTCTTCATGACACACATCCAAAATCTCTTCAGAAAACTTAAGGCTTGCGGTACCGTGTCACACTACTAATTACTATGGTAAGTCGTTCGCGGCTCAAGCATTACGGCTGTGGAATGATCTACCAGTGTCAGTAAAACAAGCACAAACCCTATCGTCTTTCAAGAACTTGATAAAGGATGTTTAAATCTCTTCTTAAATTTTTGTTATTATGTATGTCTTTGTTCCTTGTTTTCATATTTATATGTTTACCTATGTTTTGAGAATGCTATTATATTTTATAAAGATAAATAGTACACCGTGGACTACTCGCGTATTTATTTTCTCCTGTGTCAAATCCATCCAAAGATTGTCTGTAAAAGATCACTTTCAGCGATAAGACCGCCCATTGTATCACCCTTTTTAGTTATAAAGTCCTTATTGTTTTACTGTTATGGTGTACAATAAAGAGATTTGACAACTGAGCTCCGCGGTTTCAATAGCTATTGGCTTAGGTGCAGGCCTTGTGATTGCCCCCCCCCCCCCCCCCCCATTACACCATTGCCGTAAATCTACTCAAGACCCAAGCATATTTAGCTTAGTTGGAGGGGTTAACAAGATTGCTAGTGATGTGAATTCTACCCAAATAGTTAACTAGCTTTTGCTCGCGACTTCGTTCGCGTTTTCCCGCGTAAATCCCAATCCCGTGGAAATTCCGAGATAAAAAGTAGCCTATGTGTTATTACAGGATATTTGTCAACTATCTACTTAATTTCATTGAGATCCGTTCAGTAGCTTTTGCGTAAAAGAGCAACAAACATACATACATCCTCACAAACTTTCGCATTTGTAATATTAGTTACAGTTTACCTTCTGGTATAGATCGGTCAAGGTACAATGGGTTGCCTTCCCACTTTACGTAGTTTCCGCAGAAGTCAAAGTAGACCGTCAGGTTTCCCATGTACTTGGTGAATGCTGAAGCTTGAACGATTAGAACCTGAAATAGAACAAAATCATTATTTATTTATACTTTACTAGCTTTGTCCCGCGACTTCCTTCGCGTGGGAGGTTTCTATATCCTATGTCCTTTCCAGGGTCCTAAACTTCCCATGCCAAATTTCATCGAAATCGGTTTAGCGGTTTGGGCGTGAAAAGGTAACATACAGACAGAAAGATTGTACACCTCTCAATATTTCTAAGGATACAAAAAGTAAAACTAGTGTACAAAAAAAAAACCTTTGGATTGACAGAACTTAAAGGAGACAGATTTAGGGCTGTCAGTGTACAAACATCATAAATAATATTAATTGAAAATAGTAACATAAAGTACATACATCATACATTACCTAAATCATACTAATAAAATATATTACATGTATAATTGAGAAGGGGAAAAGTTATAGGGAAAGGTAATGCTCCTTCACCATTCTTTTGAATGCTGCTTGAAAATTGTTTACCAGCGGATATAAGACATGAAACCGATAAACTAAAATATAAAAAGAAATTAAATAAAACGCTATGCATATGTAAATTAAAGGAACCTATTATGTTAGTAACATTGTGTGCGAATTATCATCCAAATGGCTAAACCGGTTTTATGGGGAACTATATTAGATTGTACCAGCAATAATCACTATTTACATATAAATGAAATTGAAGTATCATTGTAATTACAAAATGACTGTGTCTTCTCCAGTTCTTATAGTTATTTACACGATACCAACTAAAACACAAACAAACGTATGTTAAATCTTTGTTTTTCTGTTTCTCCGATCTAATCTCTGGAACGGCTGAACACTGGAAGATAGAGGAGGTTATAGGGTAACATATAGATTATTTTACCCTGGAATTCTCGAGGATCGGGATTAATATAGGAAATATCGCCCACGCGTACAAAGCCGTGGGCAGAGTCAGTAAATCTATACTAATATTATAAAGCGGAAAAGTTTGTTTGTTTGTTTGCTTGAACGCGCTAATCTTCGAAAGTACCTACTGGGTGGATTTGGATGAAATTTGGTATTGAAGTAGCTTGAAGCTTGAGGAAGGTTATAGGCTACTTTTTACGCGACTGCAAAAAAGGAGAGTTATGTTTTTACCGTAATAGAATCCACGGGAGCGAAGCCCCGCGTGAGTACTAGTAAATAAAATAAAATAACAGGCGTTGCACGGAGGGGGTTTCGGAGCGACACTTGTAAATGTGACATGTATGTGCATTTGTTCATCTATGTGCTGTAAGACTCTCACACTACACGGTCCTTAAAAAAAAAACAAAACTCCTGAAGATTTCCCCCGACAATCGAAAAAAGGTGCATTTACGTTATATTTTTCTTTTAAAATAACTAACATTGTGGGTAGAATTCACATTACTAACAATCTTGTTAACTCCTCCAACTAAGCTAAATATGCTTGTGTCTGGGGTGGGTTCACGTCAATAGTGTAACGGGAGGAGTTCGACCACTCAATTTAAACACAATTTCAACCTCTCAATTAAAAATCCCACATAGCCATTAGGTTATTGTGGTTTAAACTGCTGGTGATATCACCAAGATCCCACTTATGTAGGTTTGCCCCGAAAATAGAAAACATTGGCCAAGTGCGAGTCGGACTCGCCCATGAAGGGTTCCGTAGTAACTATAATAAATATAATCTATACTAATATTATAAAGTGGAAAAGTTTGTTTGTTTGTTTGTTTGCTTGAACGCGCTAATCTTCTAAAGTACCTACTGGGTGGATTTGGATGAAATTTGGTATGGAAGTAGCTTGAAGCTTGAGGAAGGTTATAGGTTATTTTACGCGACTGCAAAAAAGGAGAGTTATGTTTTTACCGTGATATAATCCACGGGAGCGAAGCCCCGCGTGAGTACTAGTTTAATATATTTATTAAAAAAAAAAGAATTTTAAAAATTTCTTAAAACTAGCTTATTTACAATTTTTATAACTACGCCAAATAACTTTGTTTTTCATAGTGTTTGTATGAATTACAAAGTTATATTTGCGGTTTTAGAAAATATACTGTATCTCAAAAACTGGTGACTCGATCTCGTTCAAACCAATTTTGGTTGAAAGTCTACATTAAGGTCTACAACATATGGTATTTTTTAGATTTTTCACTACATTATTATAGAAGTTAGAGGGGGGTGGACACACATTTTACCACTTTGGAAGCGTATATCTTTTAAACGATTAACTTTATGAAAAAGTCATTTTAGAAACCATAATGTCATTTTTAAAGACCTGTCTATAGATACCACATACGCATAGTTTTCATGAAAAAAAATATTTTCAGTTCTAGTTCCATGTATGGGGAACCCGCCTTTATTTTAAATATTTTCCAATTTTTTTCTTAAAATCGGAAAGCGGTTCACAGAATACATCTACCTACTAAGTTTCACATGTATAGTCTTAATAGTTTCGGAATAAAATGGCTGTGACATACGGACGGACGGACAGACAGACAGACGGACAGACATATCGAAACTATAAGGGTTCCGTTTTTTGCCATTCGGCTACGGAACCATAAAAAGAACATACAAGTTATACCTGATGTTTTTTATCAGCGGAATTTTCAATGAAGACTGGATAAGGTCCGGCGACCGGTTCTCCGCTGGGGGCGTCTCCGTTCCACAGTAGGGAGTGCGTGTGTCCTCCCACTATAATGTCTATGTACTCAGCCACATCCCGGGCTATCTCCCTAAAAACAAATGTAAAAGGTGTTTACAAATGTCCATTATTATATTTTCCACGTTCACTTTGTTAAGTAAATAAGAGAGGATAGATAGATATACCTACTCTCTATTGTACAATATAACAGAATTAAATAAGGATTTCAAAACTATAAAGTGTGTTACAATGGGCGGTCTTATCGCTAAAAGCGATCTTTTACAGCCAACCTTTGGATGGATTTGACAGAGCAGGAGAAAATAAAAACGCGGTTATTCCATGGTGTACTATTCACTTATATAAACTACATACACAATATACAGTATGTATACGACATATGAGCAATAAATGAAAACTGTCAGTGTTTTCATTCAATAGCAATAGTCATCGTAATGAACACCTTTTTGTATGGGACCAACACTGGAGTCGCTAAAAAACTGAGACTGCCCTATACATTTGTGTGTGCATAAGTCGACCAAATGTAGGTACTGAACAGTTGTTTTTTTTTTTCGCGATTCCAGTGTTGGTCCCATACAAAAACATGTTCATTACGATGACTATTGCCAGTGTTTTCATTTATTGCTCATATGTCGTATCCATACTGTATATACAGACATATACAACGTGTAACGGAAACCCCATATCTATCCAAAAGGACTGAAGACAACTTCTGGTATGGAGTCTCTATGCAAAGTTTCAGCTAAAAATAAGTGACTCACAGATTTGACCCCAAATTATCGGTTTCATATATTTCTTGAATACCAGTAATAACAAACGTGTCACAGCACTATGAGGGTCATCACTTTCCACGTCACTTGCTAATAAAACCATAATTCTCTTCGTTCTTCTTAATTTGAAAATTTCGGTCCCTGGTACCAATGTATTGAAATTTCTAATAAGTTCCACACATGTAGACATAGGGTTACAAAACCCTTGCTATATCGTTTGTTATAATCCAAAGAAACTGTGCGCTTGGTATGTATATACCCTTTAAATTACACGTTGTATATGTATATACAGAGGAGCTCGTAGCAAAATAATAATAGCCGCACGGGTCGATCAACGAGGTTAAGCAACGCTTGGTGCGGTAAATCCATGGATGGGTGACCGTGGACGGGAGACTATCTTTACGAATCAAGATTCCTCCATGCCTCGGAATGCACGTTAAGCGGTTGATTCAGTCGATTTTTTGTACATCTTTGACATTCGTTCCAGGTAGTCAGAAGCCGGAAAATCCGACACCGGTCTTGCAAAGGGGTATCGTGTAACCCAGCTACTGGGTTGTGATGCATAGTTTACATGAAGCCAACGCTGGCTGCCAATAAGACTGGCAGCCAGCGCTGGCTTGTTATTTGCCTTGTGTAAACAGTTTTTCAAGCCAAACCAGCGCTGGCTGCCAACGCTGGCGAGAATAGAGCGCCCGTCTATTTTTCTAGCCAGTGACCTCCGCCCGCATAACCCTCGACCCCCGCGCCAGCGTTGCGGCCACGTGTAGACGCATCTCGCCGAAAAATCCGTGAATGAATGGCCTCGTCTAAACAACAGGGGCCAGGCCAACGCTGGCTTGTCTGCAGGACTGTTGCCAGCATTACTGGCTTCGTATAAACTCTGTTTAAAGGTCAGATAGTACGGACAGTAGCTCCATGTAAAACGCTAGTAATCAGCTGCATCCAGTTAGCCTGGTAGCCGACCCTGGCATAATTGGTATAATACCCTTATCCCAGCAGATGGAGACTTTGTAAAGTGGTTTTTTGTTATACATACATGTTATGTGTTTGAAGTCAAAAGTTTCCTTGTTGAAAATACATAAAACGAAAAAAAAATTGAGAAATAAACGATTTTTAAAATGTATGATGCAGCTGCTCAAGCAAATAACTAATGCCAATTTTTTTGCGATTATTTCTTTACTCAGATACAACACGCCATTAATTTCCTATAAGATTGTTTTATGAAGATTTTAGAATTCCGATTCTAATTACCAGTTTAAAATGAGATTTAGCTAAATAAATATCTATACCTACTAATATCATAAAGCGGGAAAGTTTGTTTGTTTAACGCCAATCTTAGAAAATGGATTGGGAAAAAATGTGGTATGGAAATAAAGCTTAAGAATTGAGGAGGTTATAGACTACTTTTTACCCGACTGCAAAAGAAAGAGGTTATGTTTTATCGTGATAAAGTCCACAAGAGCGAAGCTCCGAGCGACTGTAAAGTATAACCACACTAACATATAGTGTGGTTATATTTTACTTGACAACACAACGTAATCGTTAAATTGCAAAACATTAGTAACTCTTACTTAAACATTTATATACAGTCTATCATCCGTGTCGACCTAAATACCTAAGGACTTGTTTTTACTATTACCTAGCAACAATTGTTGGCAAATTAGTAGTTATACGACAGGTTTCTTTCAACATTTTTACTACATTTCACATGATAATTGCGTCAAATAAAATTTAAACTGTATAAAGGAAAAGAAAACTAAGCGCACAGCCAAGGTGCGAAACTCTGCCGGTTTCTGTGTTCCCACCATCAGAAGTCGTCAACCTTTAAAGCAAAGGAGAATGGGCATCTTCTGAGCTCGCTCGGTCCATTGTAGACCTCGTCTATCGCTTTAAATTAGGCGTGATCGAGGTCAAGAGCGGCTTCAAAAGAAAAAAAAATTTGAAAAAAAAAATTGTCTAAAAAATTTTTTTTGACAGGTTCTGTAACAACTAATTGTTTTAAATAAAAAATCCTCCAAATTTAACTAAATTGACAGCGCAACTGCGGTTAAGTCATCAAAGCATGGAATATATTAACCTAGTTGGTAGGTTCGATTACTAAGTTTCGAGCTGTTTGGGGTAGATTATGGGATAAGTTTATTTTAAACACTTAAGTAAATAAGTGAATAATAATAATATTTTTTTGTTTCAAAAAGGCTTGTACAATCGTGTTAGAGTCTTGAGCTTATGCTATCCCAGTAGTATTAAAAATCCTACTAAACTAATAATATACATGCGAAAGTTTGTGACGTTTGATGGCTGAATGGATGTTCGTTACTCTTTCACGCAAAATGAACGGATTTAGATGTTTTCTAAGAGGTAACGGAACCCTTTCCATGTTCGGATGGTGATCACTGGGGGTTTTAGTGAGGTAGAATTCCCACATTCCCTGGTCTTTTATTTCCCCCAAAAGTCCAGGCGCCCTTTTGACGGTTTTCCCCCGATAACAAAAAAAGGTGTTCTGCCCAACTCCTCTTGTGTTCAGGAATCGAAGACCTTCTTACGTCTTCGGATTTTCGAAATTGGAACGCGGTTTACTAGTCTGATGGAGCTCTCCATAGCTCCTTGTGCTACTCTGAGCATATATACAGCTTCCTGTGTACTCGTAAGCGTCCACGTCCCTCTCATTATAATGAAATGAAATGAAATAATTATGTTCATTTTTTTCCAAATAGGTAAATAGAACTTCCACACATAATTATGGTTTTTGTCTTATGTTAATCTACGATAAAACGGCGCGTTTACATCATAGTTTTTTTTTCAGATCTCCGTCTGTATTGTACACAGCGTTGTTACAAACAATTGTAAACTTTACAAGATTTAAGGCGAAAAAATGACTAATGTAGTATTTTTTTTCTTCTACCGGGAAAATACATATTAAGGTCGTCATTAATTTGAGAATGTCGACGTTAGTATGCGAATATAATCTGATTCCCTCTAAAAAGACACGAATGGGACAATATAAAGCCTTTTGTTTATACATACCTAAATTTTTATATCTTAACACATCTTCCAGTTGAATTTTAAAGTAAAGTTGCAAGAAAACCCTCAATCTATAGTCAATATGTTAGTCTATCTTAACTTATTTAGGTGCTGGATTGGAATTTTCTTACGAAATGATAGAATCGCGGCCGCGGAACGCAAGAGCATCTGAAATACCGAGTGATTTTGTTCCCAAAAAAGAACAAACAGTTGCACGTGTCAGACGCGTTCGAATGTTGGAATATCTGTAAATCCCAAAGTTTGAATTGACGCAGTTAAGACCTTACAGTACGGTATTTTTGTTCGTATACACATATTATTAGTATTACCTTAATTTTATTCTTTGTTATTTGCCCCAAACAAGTCCCAAATAAACGACTCTTTTCCTTCTCTTTAGAAATACCATCTTTCAAACAGACCATCAATTTTCCTCAACATATTTTCCTTATTCTTTAATAACACAAGCTCATACATACACAGGATACTAGGTACCATCTGTAACTACAATGATGCACTTATAAGATGTAGGTATCCTCCTACTCGCGTCGTTTTCCTCAATACTGAGGGTCATGATTCGTTATCTGTGGAAACATTTTCTGCCGGACGGTGTCTCGCTATCGGTTCCTGTCCTTGGCAAAATGGAGAATGTTATGCCGGTTGGTGTGCAGAGTTGCACGGATCTGGTTTGTCCATCTGTAAGGACTTTTCCCTTTTTGCCTCTTGCCGTCAACCGTACTCGTTGCCCCAGATTGCACCTTTCTTTTCTGGCGACGTATCCAAAGTACTCCAGCACGCTTTCGCAGGCAGATAGTGGAAAATGTGAACGGGTCTTTATGTGAAGGTCACGTAGAACAGACGTATTTATGCCGAAGGAGGTATATTTACTTTTAACTCCACATGATAAGAAAATAACATTCCATCCAGCTTCAAATGATTTTATCTCAAATTTCTGAGAATCCATTGTTCTGTCAGTGTCGAGGTGTCTAACGAGACAATACGATAAATTGCTCAATTAGACCATAAGTACCGGAATTTAAAGCAGGAGCATGAACAAAATAATGGCACATTGTAGCTTTGTTGAGTCGGTGAGTAACGTGTGGCGATGTAATAATTTGGTTCCTTTTTATTGACTAGGTATATTTTTTTAACAGCGGAATATGTAATGAGCAGTTTTGATCCGATAGAAGACATTATTCTATTTCTATAAGACATTACAGTCATCTAACTGTGTCCAGGACTTCGTTTGTTTGGCAGGAATTTCTGACAAAATCCTAATCCCGTCGTAATTTCGGGATAAAAATTATTGTAAAGTTATCGTCATCTAAATCTGGTCAGAAGTTTTTGCGTGAAAGAATAACAAACATCCATTCAGCCATCAAACGTCACAAACTTTCGCATGTACAGAAGCCAACACATGAAGCTACCCGAAACTGTCAAATTTTCCCAATCAACCTTGAAATTTTAATAATTCTTTAAAAATAAAGTTGAAAATCTATTAAAGAAATTTGACAGATTGTTGTAGCTTGATGTGCTGGCGTCTGTATATTAATTTAGTAGGATTTATAATACTTGTAGGATAGGATAAGCTCAAGACTTTTACACGATTATACAACGCTTTTTGAAATTTAAAAAAAATATTATTATTATTCACTTGCTTAGAAGTTATTAAAAGTTGTTAAAGTATCATACACCACCTTATCAAAATCACTACCTGGTTCGTTTGCTTATTAAACACCTTCTCTATACTCAAGTTTTACCATAAGAACAATCCGACTTACTTGTCAACTTCAAGTCCACAATGCGACAGCAAAATGATAATGTCCACTCCTTTTTCATGCAACGCCTCTGCTTCACGCTTGGCAGCCTCTTTGGGATCAGTAAACTTGACTTTACCAGGGGATGATAATTGCTGTAAGCAATAAATAAGTTATTTTGGTTATGGGAATGACGGTTTTCAGGAAAATTCCAACTACGTTACGTACGTTACTGTTTTTTTTTTGTGGGAAAATCGTAGAGAATGTCTCCTTCCGCTTTAGGTGGAGTGGAAGGGAGGGAGTGTCAGACTTTCACTGGTTTTTTTTTTTATATTGCTCATAGGCTCGCGTTTGACCACCATCTCACCTGATGGTAAATGATGAGGTATATTTATATTCACTCTCGACTTAATGACCCCCAGGTTTTTGTAAAAACCACACAGTTCCTTCCGTTGCTCACTTACTTTGGTCACATAATTATAGGCAGAGATGACAGCCTGGAAAGTTGATTATCGTTCGGAACACAGAGGGGAAAAGACTCAGAGGCTGCTCACCAACCAGATCCGCCACAGAACCAATCGTAACCACGATCTTCAGTCATGAAGAGCCAACAAGAGAGACGGCTGCATGGATCGGTCTTCTTTGAAAACGTTAACATAACAATCACGTCAATTGGACGGATGTCGAAAAACTTAACCGATTCCGTGCGGAGGTCTTTTTAGCAATCTTTAGTGCCTGGCGTCAAACAAAAATTTCGTGATGCCTCTGGGGGCACCAAGCGCCAGAGACTTTGATGATTCCCCTGGGGAATCATCCGCCATGAATTGTAAATTTTAGCTTGTTCTCGTGTTTCCACTTGTTAAAGAGTCATTTGCCGTTGTGTATCGAACGTAATCAGTCAGTAAATTCGTTCAGTGCATTTAAAAGTGACGATCTGTGTGTTTTTATGGAAATGGAAGGTAATTGACTAATTTCTATTAGGTGTTGTAAACCTTTTTGCATTATTTTATGGATGTATTTATTCAAGAGTGTTATATAGAATTTGTTCACGTACTATTTGAGTTTGCAGCGAGGTGATATTTATTTATTATTTATTATACGGTGTTATGTAGGGAAACAATTTTAAATCCGCTATTTTGGTGGTAAAATTGTTTCGCTACAAAACACTGTAATATAGAACATTGTATAATTGAATGGGAAGTCCGAATCTAATGAATCAAAAATATTCTACTCGTACCTACAAACACTCACATGATTATGAAGTGTTTTATTTGGATAACAATGTAAATGTATTTTATTGATAAAAAATATCTATGACTATCTACATAAAAATGTGGATTTACAACAACAACCTGACAACCTTTTTATTTTGTTGTAGAGTTACCCAGAAAAAAAAATGAAATATATTATTATAGGCACAAAATGGGTAAAACCCATTGTTTGTTAGGTCGCCGATCCGCCTCGCACTGTTTGTAACCCCATCATGTTTTGAGGCAAAAATGAACCTTATGACAAAAGCATTTAATTTTTTGAGAAACATTCCAGAAAGTTGGCTGTTAGAATTATAATCAATAATAAAATGTGACTCGACAACTTGGTTTACAACCCCTGAAGTCTGCTAATTTACGAAATTACTTGAAACGAACACTGTGGGCATGATATGGGTGACAAATAAAGACACTTTTATTTACGGGACTCTTTTGACAAATGTCGTTTTAGCTGAGTTTTTTATGTTTCAGTTTTGTATCCTCTCGGGCACCATACGCCATACGCAATAGATTTACATGGTGCCTGTGCGGCATCATCCGCACGAAAACGGTTAAGCTTTTGACAGGTGCCTCAGTGCTGCCGCATAGCGAGCGTTAATCCAGAAAACCCTCATTGGTGGCCCTGTGTTTATAGGCACGACTTCCAAGTTGTTCGTACGCATGTATGCACATTACTTTGAGAAATTGACCAGCATTGCCATCAAGACGGTGAAGGAAAACATCATGAGGAAAGCGGTTTGTCTTAGGAACGAAAATTCGAAGACATGTGATATATACCAACTCGCACTGGCCGCGTGGTGGATTGCGGCCCATTCTTTCTCATAGAGAGGAGGCCTGGGTCACAGCAGTAGGATCGTTATGGCTGGATATAGTGCACGTTATTTTGTTTTCGCTTTCATGTTTTTAATAGGCTTTATAAATAGAATTACTTTTATTATGTTACTGTTAGTAATATGTAATATGCAGTAATTATATTATTATTATTTATATGCAATGTATAAAGTCTACATTGCATATAAAGTTACTGCAAGCGACAATAACCCAATGTCTAAAGTTTTCAGCCTTGTAATCGAGCGGTGAACTAACAATGTGGGTAGAATACACATTACTAGAAATTATTATATAGATTTATAACCCGGCACGGGATCACGACAATGGGTGTAGTTTGAACCCGCGACCTTTCGATCACAAGTCCGACACCTCAGCTATACGACTATTGACGTGTTCCAAAACGTATAATAATAATATAATATTTATAAAACGTAAGTAATTACACACAGTAAGTTATTTACATCCCGCCCGGCTGTAAATTAGCGTGGACCTGTGTTGTGGCCACGCTGCACACGGCTCAACATTTGCTGAGACCGCTCGCTCTTATTGCCACACAAAAATACGTTCTTTTTTATAGGTTTGTACTTCATTGTTGTTTTTTTTTTTATTTTTTAGTGTTAGCACTAAAATTATTCTTTTAAAAAAAAATCTTTAGAAAAGATTTTTAACTGAAACTCTGGCTTACAATTTCACCCGGAAACCATTTCTATTATTTAACTATTTCGTCACACGCATAGCGTTAAGTGATAAAATGATTAAACTAATGTCCCCAGACACGAATGCCAGTAAAGAAATTACAAACGGAACTTTTTTTAATATGAATTTTATGTAGATCACGCAAATGAGGCAATATCACGCTGCGCATGACGTATGCGTTAAACACGTCTCACAATAGCAAATAGAACTAGTAATGTGAGTAGAAATCACATTACCCCTTCAACTGGGCTATATATGCTTGTGTCTAGAGTAGGATCACGGCAAAAGTTTTATAATAAGTCCTGGCTGGAGGCTTTAATTTATTTATTAATTAAGGCAACCACAGGCAAGCCAATTGTAAGATTATTTCCTACACACCAGCTAAGGGTAGGTTTCTGTAGATGAGACTTATGGGCTGAGTTCTTGCGCATGATGAGATTACATTGGAAATAAAACACTAGACAAGTTTGGTTGGTCATATCATTAAATATAATTCATCGTTCTTCAGAAACGTGTTGGTTTTCATTGCTTCCAAATTTCACATTTTAAGTTAAATATTTAAATACACTTACAGTCTGGGGTTTCTTAATTACCCAAGAACAATAGTTTCAGTTGATTAAATCTTGGTGCGGGTTCTGGCAGCAGTATCGCATCCGTGTGGTGTGTTTGATCAAAACGTAGCATTAA
Organism: Tholera decimalis; assembly: GCA_943138885.2. Lineage (NCBI taxonomy): Eukaryota > Metazoa > Arthropoda > Insecta > Lepidoptera > Noctuidae > Tholera > Tholera decimalis. The sequence goes on from OW964568.2 coordinate 9,603,714, forward strand.
CTTGCTTGGAAACGAACCGCATGTTATGTTCTATGACGTATTTGGTGAAGAACTCCCTTTATATATCCTCACAACACGACCATTTCTTCTTAATTAAGTTAAATACTAATAATTAACTATACTATGCGACCGGACATTCTCCGGTTGATCCATACTTTGGTTTTTTTACAGCCGACAACCTCAGAGGATGACCTACCACTGTTCCGTTTAGTTGACACATATAATAAACAATTTGCTTTAGTTGACACTAGTACTCACGCGGGGCTTCACTCTTGTGGATTCTATCACGGTAAAAACACAACTCTCCTTTTTTGCAGTTGCGTAAAAAGTAGCCTATAACCTTCCTCAAGCTTCAAGCTACTTCCATATCAAATTGCATCCAAATCCACCCAGTACTTTCGAAGATTAGCGCGTTCAAGCAAACAAACAAACAAACTTTTCCGCTTTATAATATTAGTATAGATTACCGCAATTATGTTACGTTACGACCTGATCACTCTAGTCAAGACGCACTCTGCTGGAAATGATGACGCTATTTAATATATGCCGCAATAAATTCGATTGTACCGATTTAGTGAACAGTTTGTGCTACCTGGTTCCTCGTACTGTTCTTAGACGTGAGGTGCGCTCCACTCGTCTATTTGCTACCAATTTTTGTCGAACTAACTCTGGCGCGCGCTCACCACTGTTCCGTTTAGTTGACACATATAATAAACAATTTGCTTTAGTTGACACTAGTACTCACGCGGGGCTTCGCTCCCGTGGATTACCCGCCAAATTTAAAAAAAAAATACGTTCTATTGTGTCCCGCCTGCTTGTCACATTTTAAAATAAAAATGTGCTTGTTTCTTGCATTTCAGTTGAGCAGCCGGGATTTTTAGATTTTTTAAATAACTTTTTTTAGTTTTTATTTTCTACTGTAAGCCTGATGTCTAGCAACTAGTTATTTTATGTAACAATCTGTGGATAACGTTGTGAGCAGTGTATTTGTTACATCTAACTCTTAAGCTTCTTTGTTAATTTTTAAATACTCTGTTGTTTGTTATCCCTAATAAAATAAAATAAAATGTTGGCATCGGATTGCAGTCTAACAGTATGCTTCTCAGTTCTAGTGTTTTACATGGAGCGACTCTAACCTCAGAACCCAGTTACTCGGTCACACAACCCCTTGGTAAGACTGGGTGTCACATTTTCTGGCTACCCATAACGATAGTCGGGACCAACGACTCGATAAGTGAAGATGGCCACCAATCCAGGTACCATCCTTGGACTTTGACCACGTCTCCCCACTCCCCAATAATGCTCCTAACTACCAATGAAATTGTTATTTATTTGTAATAATTGGATCATTCGTTCCCGGAAATTACCCCCTACATACAACAGAATAAACGCCTGAAAGTAGTTGGTTCAGAATCGGCTTCTGAATCGATTTCCGTCATAAAAAATAGGTGTTAAAGTTTGATGGAAAAATCTTTCATTTAACTTAAAATGGAAACACAGTATCATGACAAATTAATACAATCCTTAATTCAAGGAAATGAGCTCGTGTGCGTGTCGGCCACTAACACTGCATGAGTGTATGCGTCTGCGTAAGGATATTTTATTACGTTTACGTTTTGCGTTTAGTAAGGATAAATATTTTATAAAAAATGTCTAGGTTAGGTTTCAATTTATTTAGTTACGGATGTTGTATTAGACTTATAATTAAATATTCTAACTGGGGTGTCTGAGGTATTGCGCTTAATCTGTTACACCTTGTATAATAATATAAAAATTCTGCGTATTACATTCCCGTTGCAGGGACACGGACCTCCTTTCTATGAGAGCGGATGGGCCGTAATCCAGCACGCGGGTCCAGTGCTGGTTGGTGGATGTCGTATGTCTTCGAACTTTTGGTCCTACGACATACCAGTTTCCTCACGATGTCTACCTTCACCGATTTAAGACCAGGGCCCCAAGTCTGCTATTTTTATAAATTTGTCATTCCATCACGATCCCATTGTCATTTTGCTAATAGTTCGTAATCTACTAAATTCATAATCGTTGGTCAGTAGTCTCGTATTAGAATGACATTGCCGTATTGCCATTATTAGAAAACCCGTTAGTAGTAATGATTTTCGAAAAACTACCCCTAAATTTGAACATTATTTTATTCATGCCAGATTTTATTTCTTTTTAATTTTACATATTATTTCGTTCAATGAAGTGTCAGTGGTTGACCATTGGAAAGCCATTATATTAGTAGATTACCAAACTTGTCAAAATCAACAATTTTGTAATCAATGATAGACTATTTTGACACTATTGTAATAGCAACTTGAGGCCAACAGAAGTGATGAAATAAATTACACAAAGTAATGTGCCTGACGGGGCTCGAACACACGACCTTCAATTCACAAGTCGGGACCCGACCACTGGGCCACCACTGCTCGCCCTCTTTATAAGTATAGATAATTAAAACAATAATACGGAAAAATAAAAGGGCATTCAATTATTTTATTATTCATGTCTATCAAAATCATATCATAATATACTGGCCCCCTGGCCCCATGTCAAGATTTCAAAAAGCGAACACACACGACAAAATGTCATGGTGGCCGGACAAAACATTTTTCGAAATAGTTCTCAATTGCCAAGTGTCTGGAGTGAACGTGCGATAAGAAATTTCATGCCAATACTAACGCGTAATATTAAAGACAACTGTTATCACAGTGCACATTTTGAAATAACTGTCGATGTATAAAAACCCCATAATTTTTAGTAGCAGATACAAGCAGATAAAACATGAAAGGTAACTACAGTTTGAACGTTTTAAGAGCTGTACCTAAGTAGTTACAACACAAGACTGATAACGAATAACAAAGTTACACATTAACAAGCTTCAGGATACTGGCACCACTCCGGTTTTGAGGGAAAGGCGATACAGGCGAGTCAGTACAGGTAACAACTCTGGAGCACAACTTTTTAGGACCCTGGCAGGCCTATTCCATCCGGCCCACTGGGCTTGTTCACGTCTAGACTACAAGGCGCTTTACGGACCTCTTTAGTATGAATTGCGATTTCCGGCATTACGGAGGCGCAGTGAGGTAAGTAGGACCCTGTGTGTAGACGCAAATTTTCCGCGAAGAGGGAGGCAAATAAATTTGTTTTCTCTTGCGCGATATGAGCCATTGTTCTTCCATCCGGTTTTACCATGGGAGGCAGCGAAGGACGACAGAAGTTCGACTCGACCGATTTGGCGAGGGACCAAAACTGCTTACTGCCCGAAGGGTAGGTTGCCAACTTGGCCCCAATTCGTCCAACATGGTCAAACCGAGCTTTCCATAACACCCGTTTGCAGGCCTTAGCGGCAGAGTTAAACGCTGTCTTCAATGCGTGAACACGCATAGCGCTGCCGCCACTGCGGGCCGAGGCCCAGGCCTGATAAGCCTGCTCCTTGCGCAATTCGGCTTGTGCATAAGCTGCATTATACCAAGGCCGAGCCTCAAAGCCAAGTGCGACGTCAGAAAATGGGATAAAATACTCCACAGCCTGACGTACCACGTCCAAAATTGTATCAGCGCAGATCGATGAGTTGCACGATGAGAAATAAGCTTGCCACCATGAGTAGGATGCAAAAAAGTGCCGCATCTCATTACAATCTGCTGACTTGTACTTCCATACTCGCCTAGTGCCCCTAGGGCTTTTATCCGGAGGAGAGTAGGTTTTCTACAGATTGTACTTCGGGGAGTGTGCGCAGGTGCTCCAAGACCTGATTCCTCCATCTCCCTTTCACTACCGGTCTACCAGACGCACGGCTGGGTACCACCACACTTGGTTGATATACCGTCTTGCCGTTCCAAGCGCTTCTCCTCCACATTTATTGTGCGCACTGCCAAGCTGTGGAATTCTCTGCCGTCTTCTGTGTTCCCTGCCACTTATGACCTTTCAGCCTTTAAAGCACGAGTAAATAAGCATCTTCTGGGCTCACTCGTCCCATCTTAGACCTCATCTATCGCTTACCATCAGGCGAGATCGAGGTCAAGAGTGGACTCATCAGTAATAAAAAAAATTAAAAAAGTATAAAATACTAGCCCGCGGTCACAGTATAATGCTCTCTTTAAAGCTTTTTTTTTAGATAAAAACGCACATAATAATATTAGTACATAAGTATAACAGCCTTTTTTTTTTAACGTGGTAAAATCATCAAATAAGTCCTCCCACCCCGGGCAGGGCCGGAGGGACTGTCAGACTTGTACTGACTAAAATCCACGGTGTTCCTTCAATAGCCCTTTACGTTCCGGGGTCACGGTAATGGGATAAGTCCCACGACCCTGGCAGGCTAAGTATAACAGCCTTAATGTACTATTTGGTAGGCGTCATTGACCTCATCATTGTGTTCACATGAGATTAAATATGGCATCGCAAAAAAAACGATTGACCTACACATTTACATATTATATTTACATAAGGCGACAAAATATAAAATACCTATATAGGAATAGGAAAAGATTATACAGGGTTAAATGTAAAACACTGAAAACCTCTCAGGACTATGTTACTAACATCATAATCAACAACTTTTGTTCTATGACTTTTAAGAATTCGTCATATTATAGTTCACCAGATTTTCATAGAAAAATAAAAATATTTAAATTGAACGCCCTAAATGAACTCTATGCGAAGCAAAAGAAAGCAATTTATACTATCGCTTTCTTTTGCTTTGCATAGACGCTACATGCGTTTAGGGCGTTCAATTTAAATATTTTTATTTTTCTATGAAAATCTGGTGAACTAAAATATGACGAATTTTTAAAAGTCATAGAACAAAAGTTGTTGATTATGATGTTAGTAACATAGTCCTGAGAGGTTTTTGGTGTTTTACAATTAACCCTGTATATAGAAAATGGCCTTCCGGGATTTGGGTTAATTCCATTACATGTTGTATTTAAAGGTTGATTGTTAATTAAATGTATTCCATCAAATGGTTTGTTCTAGTCATAATTTACAAATATTTTGATCCTGTTGCTCGACGATCTCGGGACGAAATTTCGTTATAACAGTGAAGTCAAAATCGAAACTCATTTATTCAAATATAGGCTGAGAGTCACCACTTTTTAAGCATTACAAAATATAAGATTTATATAAAAGAGGCTCTAACAATGGCGGCTCTTCACCACGTCCTAATTTTTTTAGCTTTGAAGAAGTGGCACAACAAACTCACTAGAAACATATCTGTCTGTCAATCAAGCCTAACGTTCCCACAGCTGAGACACAGGCGTCCTTTCTATAAGAAGGAATGAACCCTAATTCCCCACGCGGTCTCAGTACGGGTTAGTGGATGTCGCATCGGTCCCGGCCTCCTGGGGCTTGCCGATTTCCTCAAGATGTTCCCTCACCGTATTGAAAGCAGTGGTGATGATCAAAGATACACAAAGTAATATGCCTCCTGAGTACAAACTATGTAAAGTATGTAGTAGTCCTCCTAACCGATTTCGGCCACGGCGGAAAATCTCATCATTGCTTAGCCATCTGTACAGGAGATATTATAGTGCACAAGTACCTATGTGCGCAGGTACAAGTACTCACTCTGTTCCTTTACTCTCATAGTCCGATGGGACGGTGATCCGACACGACCGGAGAGAGATCAGGCGCAGGACCAACGTCTTAACGTAAAGTATGTATATACGAGGGGTGATCCAAAAGTAATGATAATCGGATATTTCCAGTTCTCAGAAAAATCTATCTATATTAATGGCAGATCAAAGAGTGACCATCAGGCATATAGCTGAGGTCACAGGGATCTCATGTGCAGGGCCGGATTTACCATTAGGCGGAGTAGGCAACTGCCTAGGGGCCCCGCATTAACTAAGGGCCCAGGCCCAGTGCACGCACCAAGAAAACATGTTTCTTCGAACGAGAATTTGATGTGCGTGTGAACTTAGGGACCTCACTGTTATCTCACAAAATACAAATCGTTAAATTTATTAGTAGAATTAAAACAATTTTAGAACAAACCTGGGAATAAGTAAACAAATATATTCAAAACCACAGATCTTAATGTGCGTTTTCTCAGTTCACACACGATTTGGTCAGTCAAAGTAAGTGTTCGAGACTACAATAAAGCCAGTGCAACGATACTGGTGTGTCCGAACTTTTCCACGATACGTGGAGACTACCCGTTGCTTTCAATAAACAAGGTTACACAATGGCCTGCCTCTACTAGGCTTCGGCCTACAACAATAAAAACAAAAATGTACCACTAACCTGAGTGCTGGGGACGCCAACTTCGACCTTCCAAGGTCACGCTCCAAGTGTGGTTTGTATGTAATATGAGGGTGAGTAATTGAAAGGTGTGATGTAAGTCAAGTGTTGTAGAACGTTCCCAAGGCGCCGATCTCCAGATGGCGCGGTCACAACAGCATCACACCTAACTCGTTTCCAGCAAGCGCGCGCTACGCGTGGTAGGCAATAAGGCGATATGTTCCAAGAAATATCACTGGATTCTTGTTAATCCGAGCTTACAAAGTTCAATCAATCACTGAACACAATTAATATGTTAATCTCACGTGAGATCCAAGCTGATTTCCAATTATTCCGCGTGCCACGAGGTGACGCAATACGGCGTATGATTCAATTAATTAACTCAACAGGGTTCCGACGACCGGCATTTTTTCCAAGCAAGCAAAGTCAATCTGTCAAGTCAGAGAGGTTATGTCAAGTCCACAGACAATTAATGTTGCCGGCCAAAAGATGCGTTCTGTTTCACGTCGGACCGAACATCTACCCCCCCCGGACGGGCCTACCCGTCCGCTAATCAATTGGAAGTCTTGACAAGGTTGCAAATTCAACACAGCTTCAATGCGGCCAAATACCGTAGCTAGTTCATTAAAGGTGAGAACGGTGTCTCCCAACAATCTCCGCCAGCGTCCCTTTGCCGCTTTCACCGCGGCCCCAAAATTACCCCCCCAATGGGGGGCAGGCTGGCGGGTCAAACAACCAAGTGACCCCTCGGCGGGCCAAACTATTACCAATGTCAACCTGGTTCTCATTAAGGAAGGCGTATACCTCCTTCAAATAGTTACTTGTACCCTTGTAATTCGTACCGCAATAAGACCTAATCAAAAAAGGTAACCCACGGCGAGACACAAATCTTTCCAAGGTCGCCTCAAAGGCCTCTGTCGAGAGGGAGGTTACCAGCTCCAAATGTACTGCCTTGGTTGACAGGCAGACAAACACACAAATAAGCCTTAACAATCTTACTATTACGAAGGGTGGACGTCTTCAACAAAGGGGGACCAACAAAATCCGTTACGACGCCAGCAAAGGGCCTCGCCTCATTGACGCGATCAGCCGACAAAATCCAAAATTCTCGCTGCAGAATGGCCAACAGCGCATTGCAACTGGCATGCGAGTTCTTAGTATGACGATCAGTCACCAACAATTGTACCAAGTTCAGTTACAACAAGGGCAGGAGCACCAATTTTAGGGTAAGGACAACTCACAAGGGTGACCTCAAACCAGGTCCTTCCCTCAACAGTGGTGTCAGCCGGTTCGCCAATTCCCCAAATCTTGCCTGAAAGGTCGTTCACCTTCAGGCCAACCTGTCCCGCTAACCAAGAAGACAAAAGGCAACCCCGGACTCCCGTCTCCAAAATGGCACAGACCACAATCGAGTCACCCAAGGGTCCCCAGACCGTGACCGAGGCCGTTGGCAACAAAACCGTCTTGATCGGGGGTTCCTTTAGCGGGGCAGGCGTCAATCTCTTAGTGATGCCTGGGCGGCGACCGATCGCCGCTTCCAGGCTGCCTTCGTTCACGACGAGGCCAACAATCAAACCATTCGTCCGCGCGGTGTCCCAAGCCGCTCGCCATCACTGGAGGGGCATATCCCACCGGATGCCCGAATGGCGGAGGGCGCGACTCCAGCCGGGGACGTTCCGCCAACGGAGGGGAAAGGCAGCGGCGCCGACCCGGCCACTGCTGCCTAGCAGCCAATGCGCGTTCTCCCTGACGAGGGAAGACCAAATGGCGCTCGTGGGGCTCCCGTTCAACTTGCGCGGGGGGTGGAGTGCGGCGTACAGAATCGCGGGTCTCAGCCCGGTGCTCGTCTCTGGGGTACCCCCCCCTGCGCGAACCCCCCTCAGAAGCTGGTCTGCTGGAGCGGTTCGCGTTGGCGCACAAAATCTCAAGGTGGGACCCTTCACAAATTCTACACGGGCGGGGGTCGGGGCAGTCCCGATGGAAGTGGGCCCCCAAGCAGGAAAAGCACAAACGGCGTGCGTTGACAATACGGCGGCGGGCACTTACGTGCAAATTCAAAAAATCCGGGCAACGCGCCATGACATGCCCCGTTGCCTTACAAAAGTCACAATGATGAGGACTCCGGGCACCATCAAAACGGGGGGCGGGGCGAACATCAACAGGCCCCCTAGCCCGAGGACTCCGGGCGCCAGCCAAACGGGGGGCGGGGCGATCATCAACAGGCCCCCTAGCCCGAGGACTCCGGGCGCCAGCAAAACGGGGGGCGGGGCGATCATCAACAGGCCCCCTAGCCCGAGGACTCTGGGCGCCAGCAAAACGGGGGGCGGGGGGAACATCAACAAGCCCCCTAGCCCGAGGACTCCGGGCGCCAGCAAAACGGGGGGCGGGGCGAACATCAACAGGCCCCCGGGCCCTAGTCCGTCCCTGGTCTCTGGGCTGAGAAGGTAGTGGGGGTGACCCCGTGGCGCCACGAGTGTTATCCGCAAACCGACACTCGTCTTCCAAAAATTTGAGGAGGTCGTCAAAGGGGGGAAGATGGGTGGCACTATCCCCACCATACTTCTGCTCAAAACGTGACCTCAACTCCGCGGGGAGCAACTGCAGCACTATGTGCACCAACAAGTAGGACCAATGTTCTACCGGTAACTCCAAGCGTCTCAAAGCGTTGGTCGCTGAGACCAACGGATTCAGCAAGTCAGTGCGCAACGTCGACGCGCTGACAATGGCCGGTAGCCCCAAAATCTGGTCGATGTGCACATCAACCAGGCAGCGCTTGTTCTGATACCGTCGGGAGAGAAGCTCCAGAGCGGTCGGGTAAGAGGAATCCGTCACCGGCAAGTGCTGCACCAAGGCTCTGGCTTCGCCCTCCAGGACAGACAATAAATAGGCCAGCTTCTGGGCAGGTCCGAGGTCCGAGCGTGCATCGACAAGACTCTCAAAGAGATCCAGGAAGCCCAGCCAGTGGTCCAAGCGACCGTCAAAACGTGGCAGCTCCAGGGTGGGCAGCCTACTCAATAGTCCAGGGCCTGCAACAACAGGGGTCTGCGGCTTGGCCGCATCAGGCACCCGGCTCTTCAAAATTTCCCGCGCTCGCAGACATATGACATCCCCCAGGTGGATAATCTGGTCATAGTCACCCAAAATCCTATCGCGGGCCGTCTGATCCATCACCCCCAAATCCACGTCCATGATGTACTCGTTGAAGCGTGTGAGCGCAGCATCAGCTGACTTGATCCTCTCAATCACCTGCCCATACCGAGCAAGGGTGAGCTCTTCCAATTCCACACGCTCAACAGTTGCAGCTGCCGATGTGAACCATCTCAACTGTGAGGTCAATCCCGCAGCAGCCTCCCTGACTGCCCTTAACGAGGCCATTGCAACAATCAAATATTAATACAAAACAACAATCAACAACCAACAATCAAATATTAAACAAACAGCAATGACTTGTTAGCCGGCCAAATATATTCAACAAAATAAAAATTCAAATTCAATTATTTCAAGTCCAAATCCAACCCTGTACTTATTCCAAGTATGAATCTAGCTTGCTAAGGATGGCTAGTTACAAAATAAATAACAATTCAATGTATATATTGTGCAGGATCACACCAACAATTAAATACAACAATTGAAGTATAATATTGAGCCGGAGAATCTCTATCAACAATCCAATAATTACTATAAATGCAATAACCAATACACACAATTCAAGTCCTATTATGTTAGACTATGTGTAATTATTATTTAGATAACCTTTCAAATTCAGATCAATGACATTCAATTATTAATTGCAACAAATACCAAACAACTTTTACAACAATATACCAACTTATGTACCAAATTATGTACCAAATTATGTACCAAATTATACCAATAATTCCTAATTTCACAAATAAATCCTACCTGTCAATGCAATGAAAGAGGCTACAGTACAAATTACAAATACAACTTCAATTGATTCAACTTCAATTAGATAGCCCGGATGACATGGTAATATATTCAAAACTTATCAAGTTATAAGTTGTGTTAAGTAATTAAACTCAAGTTTTAAGTTTTCAACAATATTCAAAACTTCCAATGTACTATGTGGATCTTATAAAACCACGCTCTGCTACCAGTTTGATCAAGACTGCAATAGGCCAGCCAACGGTAACTGGACGTGTCCGGAACTTTTCCACGATACGTGGAGACTACCCGTTGCTTTCAATAAACAAGGTTACACAATGGCCTGCCTCTACTAGGCTTCGGCCTACAACAATAAAAACAAAAATGTACCACTAACCTGAGTGCTGGGGACGCCAACTTCGACCTTCCAAGGTCACGCTCCAAGTGTGGTTTGTATGTAATATGAGGGTGAGTAATTGAAAGGTGTGATGTAAGTCAAGTGTTGTAGAACGTTCCCAAGGCGCCGATCTCCAGATGGCGCGGTCACAACAGCATCACACCTAACTCGTTTCCAGCAAGCGCGCGCTACGCGTGGTAGGCAATAAGGCGATATGTTCCAAGAAATATCACTGGATTCTTGTTAATCCGAGCTTACAAAGTTCAATCAATCACTGAACACAATTAATATGTTAATCTCACGTGAGATCCAAGCTGATTTCCAATTATTCCGCGTGCCACGAGGTGACGCAATACGGCGTATGATTCAACAATATCCCGGGGTTCTCGGCAAATGGGGAATACACTTCAAACAACAAATAGATAATTCGCGACCCAATTATCGGTCTCAACAGGCGAATCCAACAATATTTTACCAATTAATTAACTTAACAGGGTTCCGACGACCGGCATTTTTTCCAAGCAAGCAAAGTCAATCTGTCAAGTCAGAGAGGTTATGTCAAGTCCACAGACAATTAATGTGTCCGAACTTGTCCACGGTTCGTGGAGCTTAACGTTGCTCTTCAAAACAAAACTACAGGCTCTCCGGCCGACAAAGCAATCTATAGCCTCTGAGGCTTTATCAATACCTAATATTACCACTAACCTTCTGAGCTGATGACGACAAGCGAGGATCCTTTCGATCGCGTCCGTGTGTGGTATGTATGTAAGTATGAAATGAGTAAGTGAAAAGTATAGTGATAGTCAAGTGTAGATGGACGGAGGTTCTCAAATGCAGGTCCTCCCAACGAGGTCTATCAGCAATCGCAGCACAAACTTCGCACCAGATTGAAGCAGCTATTTATCACTATTTTCAGCAACTCCGCGTGCCATGCGGTGGCAACCAACCGGCGATAAATTCCAAAATATCCCAGGGTTTTTATCAAATGGGGATTACAAATTCCAACAATCATTAATCGCGACCCAATAATCGGTTACATCAGGCGATTGCACACGATATTTAATTACAATAAAATCAAAGTCCAATAATCGGTTACATCAGGCGATTGCACACGATATTTAATTACAATAAAATCAAAGTCCCAAGGGCGGACATTTTCCAACAACTGAACCAAAGTCAATCTGTCAAGTCAGAGAGGTTATGTCAAGTCCACAGACAATTAATGTTGCCGGCCAAAAGATGCGTTCTGTTTCACGTCGGACCGAACAGTAAGAAAAGGGGCCCCGAGAATGCCATTGCCTTAGGGCCTCTGACGGGGTTAATCCGGCTCTGCTCATATGGCAGTATTCAAAGAATGCTTACGAACGAATTGCAAATGAAAAAGGTATCTACGCGTTGGGTACCGAGAATGTTAACCGAAGAGCAAAAGAAGAAACGAGTCGACATTTCGAGGACGGATCTCGAAAAGTTCCAAGCAGACAAGGAATTTTTTTTGTCACGTTTTGTGACCATGGATGAAACCTGGATTCACCATTTAGATCCTGAAAGCAAGCAATAATCGATGACGTGAAACGAGTTCGGTGGGGAACGTTACGGCATTCGTTTTTTGGGACGCTGAAGGAATCATTATGATGGAATACTTGGAAAAGGGAGCCACTATAATCTTCTTATTCTCAAAATCTTCTTATTTGGTCTGCGTAGTAAGAGCCTCTTACTACGCAGACCAAATAAGAAGATTGCGTGAGGCTATCAAGTAAAACACAACGCACCCAAAGCGCAGTTGCGATGGCTGCCATCCAAGAAACGGGTTTCGAATTGCTCGAACACCCCCCTTATTCGCCAGATCTAGTCCCCAGTGACTTCTATCTCTTTCCTCGGCTCAAGGAATACCTCCGAGGTCAAAAATTTGAAGACGATAGTGAAGTGATGGCTGCTGTTGAGGCGTTTTGGGAGAGTCAAGATAAAGATTTTTTCTAAGGGAATCCTAGGTTTAGAAAAAAGATGGACTAAGTGTACTGATTTATTAGGAGACTCCGTAGAAAAATAAATTATTTTTTAAATCATAATCACCGTGTTTTATTATGATTATCATTACTTTTGGATCACCCCTCGTAGTGTATGTAAAGTATTTAGTATTACAAACAAATACTACTTACCGCAGTATCAGGTGTTATCAACCCAATAAGGCCGATCTTCCTGCCGTTTCGCTTCAAGATATGATGAGGCTTGTACAGCCCTTGCAGGAGTGGTTCTTCGCTAGTGTCCATGTTAGCTGCTAGTACAGGCGCCTTCAACGCTGAAATGTAGGGCGCTAAGCCTTCGGGGCCGTCATCGAATTCGTGGTTGCCGAGTGCCTGGGGAATAGAAAATTCAGTGTCATCATTATTTTGTAATCTAACAGCAAATTAGCTAAGGAAATCTGTAGTTGATTTTATCTTAGATTTACAAATGATTAGCTTCTGCCCGCGAGTCCTTTCGCGTGGGGGGGTTTTCCCGTGTTTATCTCGATCCCGTGGGAATTCCGGGATAAAAAGTAGCCTATGTGTTATTTCAGGATATCAACTATCTATCCAGTGCTAGAGCTGGTAGTGACGAAATAGCCGCTCTTAGAAAGGCTATGGTAGAGTGAACGAATTTGACCTTAAATCTCGTTTCCCAATGCGGCGATGACAATCTGGTCAAATTCAACGCTTTAAAAACACAGGCTTGTCTTTTCTCCGCTAAAAGGAGCCAATTTGAATGGTCTCCTACTTTCAGAGGTGCATCTGTGCCTATTACCGACTGCTTGGAGCTCTTGGGCATGGAGTTGACGTCTGAAATCAACTTCGGCTCAACCATTGAGTCTAAAGCTCAGACTGCAGCCAAAAAGCTGGGCATCCTACAGAAAGTGAGGCGATACTTCACACCTGGACAGCTTTTGAATTTATTATAAAGCACAGGTCCGTTCCTGTATTGAGTATTACAGTCACTTGTGGGATGGCTCAGCCAAATACCAGCTAGCTGCACTTAACTCGATCGAACGCAGAGCTAAAAGGCTCATAGGTGACGAGGTTCTGGCAGGCAAGCTTCACAGCCTGGCTCACCGGCGAAACGTTGCTTGCCTGTCTATCTTCTACAGATTGTACTTCGAAGAGTGTGCGCAGGCAGGAGCTCCACGACCTGATCCCTTCATCCCCCTTTTACTACCGGTCTACCAGACGTAGCGCAGGATACCATCCACACTTGGTCCGTCTTGTCGTGCTAAGCGCTTTTCTTCAACATTCATTGTGCGCACAGCCAAGGTGTGGAACTCTCTGCCGGCTTCTGTGTTCCCTGCCACATATGACTCGTCAGCCTTTAAAGCAAGAGTGAATAGGCATTTTCTGGGCTCGCTCGTTCGATCGTAGACCTCATCTTACACTTACCATCAGGTGTGATCGAGGTCAAGAGCGGGCTCATTCGTAATAAAAAATAAAATAAAATAAAGTTACCATATTTCATTCAGACCCGTTCACTAGTTTTTGTGTGTAAGAGCAACAAACATCTCATCATCATTCATACATCTATACATTCATTCTCACAAACTTTCGCATTTAATTATGATTAAGTAATTTTAACGGAATTATGGGAAAGACAAATAAAATACATATTTTATTTCTCTTTCTACATCATCTCTTTCTCCAGAATCATTGATACAATCAATCAATCATTTAATCTTTCACTCCATTCACTGATGTATTCTGTTTTTATTTTTATCTCACGCAGCATTAAAATTACTAACAAAACTAGTAATAAGTGGATAATGTTGCAATATTATGTTGTAATATTTGATAAGTAACATAGTACGTAGGTATAACGTTATATTTTTACTCCAGTTTTTTATTCGAATATAAAATAATTTATTTTTGCCTTTATCACAATTTCTCTCATAGCCATAATATCAGTACATACATTATACCATAGATTGAAGATGAGCAACGAAAATACCAAGCTAATAACGGTACTTTCAATAGACATTTAATTAAAATTGATGTCAAACCAATTGACAGCGCTCTCGTGTTCAAAATACGAGTGTTAATTGATTTTTTATCGGTGTCAAGTTCGGAAGCAAAGGCATACTTATATCATATCAAGAATATTTATTCTACACTAGCTTTCCACACGCTGCTTCGCCCGCTTGCAATTCTAGGTAACTCTACAATTTCCAGGATAATAACTATCCTATATCCTTCTCAGGTTCTCAACCTATATTCATAGCAAATAGCGTCTAAATCGGTTCAGTGGTTTAAGCTTGCGAAAGTATTTATTTTTTTATTTTTTGATGATAAGCTCGCGTTTGTTTCTTTCTCACTTAGTAAGCGATGCTGTGGTCGAATCGAATCACGCAGTAACCTTGAATAGGTTACTTTTGACTAAAAACCCTCCAGGTTAAAGCTATCAGGAAACGAGACTCCGGAAGGGAATTCCACTCCTTAGCTTAGCGGGCTGGGCACGCCGCAATCGCGGCAATAAGTCCCCTCTTTGCAGAGTGGCTAGAGAGATGCCACGGCGTCCTCACCTTCCGCCTGACGCAGGAGCTGACCGGACATGGCTGTTTCGGGAGGTACCTGTTTCGGATACAGCAAGAGGATACGCCCGGGTGTCGTTATTGTGGGGACTATCCGGAGGACTCGGTGGAGCATACAGTGGATGTGTGCCCTGTTTGGGCGGAGCACCGCCGTGTCCTCGTAGAGGCGATCGACGGCAGCGACCTCTCGCGCTCGTCATTGGTTTGGACCATGGTGTGGAGCGAGAGGGAATGGGGTGCAATCGCCTCCTGCGAAGCAGTCATGCTAGCTAAGGAGGAGGCCGAACGCGCGAGGGAGAGGCAACTTTCTTCCTCACACCCCGGCCACCGCGGATGACGACCCGGGCGTCGGGGATCGCGAGTAGATCTTCGGTCACCGTAGGCGCGGGCTTTCGGGCGGCAAGCAAGGGTAGCTCACCGTCCGGTAAGGACCAGGCCCGGGTCGGCGGCGCATCGTTTTCCACGCGCGCCTCAAAGAGCTGTCAGCAGCAGGCCTCATAAGGCCATTGCCCGCCGGGATTGCGGAAATGTTCTAACAAGATGCCGCGGCCCCAGAACTTAAAGGCAACTGAAGAAACAGGGTGGGGTTTTAGTCAGTAGAAGTCTGACACACCCCTCCGCTTAATCCAGAGCGGGAGAAGTCATTCGATGATTTTCCCATCCAGAAAAATAAAGTATACTAAACATTGTAAGCGTCAATAGCTTGGCTAAGTTGTCGGACTTGTGTTTGAGTGGTCGCGTGTTCGAACCCAAACCATTACACTATTGCCGTGAACCCCCATCCAGACACAAGCATAACTTTAACAGCTTTATTTAACAAGATTGCCAGTAATGTGAATACTACACAATTTGATAGTTCATTTGAAAAAAAAAACATTTTAGGTAACCGTCCAAATCACTTCTAAAACCCAATCATCAAATTAAGTAACACGTCTCTTGACTAGTCAGCTGAAACGGAAGACACAAGGTCTTCTCGTATTGCCTACTGTCTCAGCATAAACAAAATGAATTCGTTCGTCTTTTGTTTGATCGTGTCGTTCCAATTCAATGGCCAGACTCCAATGACGTATAGTTTATTATATCTTAGCCAGACTAAAAAATTCAGTGTAGTATTTATTGCTACTAGTAGCCGAAATTTGAGTATTATATAAATTATTTCCAATGCATTATTCATTTATTGATGAAAGGCTCACGTTTGACCACCATCTCACTCGATGTTAAGCGGTGATGTGATCGAAATGAAGCTCGCTTACAAAGAAGTAACCTATATTCGCTCTTGACCCCAACGTTGTATGAATGGATGTTTGTTACTCTTTCACGTAAAATCTATTCAACGGATCTGAATGAAACGTATTGCTTAAAAAGAGCCTCCTATCACCAGTTGCTAAGATTCAACTTGGTATATGAATAAACTATTTTCACATTTTTCTTTCTGTATGCCTGAAAACCTGGACACATAGGCTACTTTTTATCCCGGAATTCCCACAGGATCGGGATTTGCGCGGGAAATACCTTTAAGGTCAATCAATCAATCAAGCAATTTGTGTGTGTGCGCATGTTTCGTCATAATTAAAAGTATATGTTATTTTTTTATACTGTATAGTTTTCATTATCACTTGTACTTACATGAGCATCATGCGGTATCAAATTCATGAACTCCTGGGTGACATTCCACTTAAGGAGTGTATACCAGTAGGTTCCCTGGAAGCTGTCCCCAGCATTCAGGACTATAGCATCAGGCTTCTCTTCCAGGAGTGTGTGGATCTCTCGGTAAAGGCGGGGGAAGCCGCCGATGCAGGAGTTGTTGTTGTATCGGCAAGTCGGCGTGTCTACTGAGGTCTCCTCAAATCTGTGAAAGGATATTTTAATAATTTCGTTAATAAAATACATGAGAAGAGTTTCCTGTTTCTAAAAAGCAAGATAGTATCTGAAAATGACCCCTGCGAAAAATTGTAACAGCTTTGATCAGTTTAAGAGTACTCGGTTGATTCCCGTTTTGCCTAAAGATGAAAAAAAGTTGAGTTTTTTGGCCCAGTGGTTACAGACACGACTTACGAGTTGTAGATCATAGGTTAGACTTAGAACCCAGGTAGGCACATTACTTTGAGTAATTTTCATCACCACCACTGCGGTGAAGGAGAACATCGCATCGTGAGGAAACTAGCATGTCCCTGAATCGAAAAATCTGGAAAATATGGATTGTTGTCCCAAGTGGTAAGCCAAAATTTTAATAGGTGCAATCTCATATATATATAATATAACTTTCTGTCGAGATGACTTGAGGGTTATGTAACTCAAACCAAAATCGGCAATAGCACAACATCTTTTAAACGCAGGATCGAATCATTCAATTGAGTTACATAACCCTCAAGTCATCTCGACAGAACGCCACTATATACCAAGACTGGTAAGGGAAGCGATTGAAATTACCAAATACAATAATTTCAATCGGGACGCCAGTTGATTATGTTGATTATGTTATCTAATTAAAACGGAAGTTACTCGTAAGTTAGATTGTAAGAATAATTTTGTGCTGAAACCAGGTAACCAATATGTGATATTTGATCTGTCTGATTAAGTCTAAGTTTTGATAAATAATTGTTTCTAAAGAAGTTTTTTGTTTATAATTGGTATAATAGCGTTAATCTAAATTCCAACAACTAAGATTGTTCTCTTTGATTATTTTTAACGAATAAAACGATTTTTGATTTTATTATTAAAGATTTTTTCTTCTTTTTCCACTATTCGTAGACGTACTGCTCATGAAATCCTGATAATACCTAATTTAAAATACTAGTTTAAAAAGCAGTAACGTTCTAAACTCCATAGTGAAATATAGCCTAAATCATTTTCAAGATCTAAGGTAAAGGGCAGTATGACGCTCCCTTACTGCTGTTTTAAGATAAAATGGCAGTATGACGCTCCCTTACTGCTGTTTTAAGATAAAATTTAAATTTATTATATTAAATTCTGTAAGCAACAGAGCGGTATGAAATAATACTAAGCAAGAGAGCAGTATCAATGGCAGTTACTGCCCTCTTACCTAAATATTAATTTAAATTAGTTAAGAGTATAGTAATGAAGACAAGGTTTGTTATGTTTTACGATAACCCTGATGAAGATATTAAAACAATATTATTTTATTGTAAAAAACACATTTTTCCCTTTCTTTTGACATATAGAACATAAAAATCGAGTGTATAGTTTTATCACAAACGCTAAAATTGTAACCAAACTATTTGCGCGCCGTTTTCTCGAAACTGCCTTTTTTGACTTACTGCTATATCGATTACCAGGGCAGTCTTGTAGTCCGATGATGGAACGGGCTTGACGGAATTAGATTGTGTAATTTCATGGCACACTCCCCGAAATGTAACCGATAGAAAACCGATAGACTTGCAACTCGTCGTCGTAAATGAGGTTAAACGATAACCTTTGTGCTCTTTTGTCTGTATTTAATTTTTCTCTTTTGGAAGTGTCATGTGTGTACATAAAGAAATAAATAGGATTAATTTAATCTTAATTAGATTAGAGATTAGGCTTTGTTGAAATGATGATCCCATGATGGTTTAAGCAAGCCCGAGACTCCTTTGTCTGTGAAACACACTCTCTACTTCTCCCGCCCCCGAGGAGTTGAAAAAAAAACACTCCATTCCCTTACCATCGAAACGGTAAATAAAACGTTATGACCGGTATCTCGCTGGAAATCTATCTTTTTTATTATGTATGAACCCACCCTTGAACTCGATCTCACCTGATGGTAAGCGATAGATGAGGTCTACGATGGCACGAGCGAGCCCAGAAGAAGCCCATTTACTCTTGGTTTAAACGCTGAAAGGTCACAAGCGGCAGGGAGTACAGAAGCCGCAGAGATCTGAAGATTTTTGTAAAGTTTTAGAAAAATCCGAATATCAGGAGCTGTGGAACGGTATTGGTCTGTGCAATGCTAGGTTTTGATAGTGTGCTGTATATTAAAACCATGTTTGTATGTGTGTACCGTGGCTGCGTCCCGGTGACCAGTGACCAACTTTGTTACTACGCGATTAAAACAGTGTGACATTGACTAGCTATTTATTTAATGGTTGTCCGTTATTCCCGCTTATCTAACAGAGAACAGAAATAATAATAATAAAGCTGGCGTTGCACAGCTGGCATAAAGGGCCTGATACAGAAGGCAGTTCTCCTCGATACAGCTCGTATTGTGAGGAGGTTCCTTTCTCTGGTAGCCTGGACCCTGTTCCCGATACCAGTGGCTTGCCATTTTTTTTATGTTTTTTATTGTCACTTTTTTATAGAAAAATATTTAAAAATGTAATTTTTGAGAGATATGTAAAATAAAGGAGATAATAATAATAATAAATTATTTATTTCCCAAAGAAAAGAAAACACATGACTTGTTACATATCAAGTGTATGAGTTCTTTTCAACCGACGACAAAAAGAGGAGGTTATCAATTCGACGCATATTTTTTTTTTTTAATGTATGGTCATCGAGTACTCGAAGACGGCTGAACCGATTTGGAAAATTCTTTTTTTGTTCGAATGGGTATACTTCGAAATTGGTCCCATTATCACCAAAGTCAGGATCTGATGATGGGATCCTGGAGAAATCGAGGGAACTCTTCAAATATTATAGGCACACCTATGGCGTTTTGGGTATTTCTTATAGTAACTTGTGCAGGTGCTCTCAAAAAGTACCATTTGGGGAAGTGGAACTGATGATGAAGACCACAGATGGCCGCCGAAACTACTCAATAATAAGTATTGAGTGGATTGCGATTCGATTACTTGAATATGGATGTTAAGCACTTTATGCTCGTCACAATGCATATGGTGATGTAGAGCTGATAGTGAAGTACCAGGAGAACTCCTCAACAATTAACGGCCCAGCATTGGGAAAAGCAATATTTTGTAAAAGGTTATAATTAGTTGACATTTAGGCTCTTGTAACTAGGTAAATTAAAAATCATCCAACTAAAAAGAGTGAAATAAAAACTTTTTAACAAAAAATTAAACCGACTCCCAAAAACACTGCAAAGTGAAAAATAACTTTAATTTCGGAAGTCGGTGCCAAAAATGAAAAAACAAAACTAAAGACACCGACTACCGAAATTAAAGTTATTTTTCACTTTGCAGTGTTTTTGGGAGTCTGTTTAATTTTTTGTTAAAAAGTTTTTTTACATTAAATTTTATGAATAATGTCCCTTATACTAGGAAAGTCCTGTATTATAGGAGACATCCATTCGTCCGTAATTACTATTTACAAGAAATCGGTAAAGCAAACGTGTTAACGACATTAACAACAACAACAATATGTACGTGTGAGATTTTAATTGGTTGTTTCAGGAATTCTATCTCAAGGATTCTAAATTAAATTAAAATGAAACGATAAGATACTAACGCGTAATATGTATGTTCATTTCTCTAAGTCCACGTTACGACTGACTAAAATCTACAAATGGTAGCGTGGTGGTATTTTTTTAAAGCGGAACTCTTATCGTTTCATTATGTCTATCTGCCTAGACAGACTGATCGACCGTATGTATGTCACAGCTCTATTCCGAAACTATTAGGACTACGAGTTGAAACTTGTTAACGTAAATGTATTCTGTGAAAGTCTTTACAATTTTTATATAAAAAAATTAAGGTGGGATCCATACATGGAACTGAAACTAAAAAATGAATTTTCAGAAAGATACATCCATATTGGAAAAATGCCCCTCTTACTTTTAAAATAAGAGAGTAAAAAATCTAAAACAATATTATGTCGAAGATCTTAATGAAAACTTTCAACGAAAATTGGTTTGAATGATACAGTCAGCAGTTTTTGAGATTTTTAAAAACCGCAACTATAATATTGTCAATTATACAAACATTATCCAATAGTTATTTTTCGCTAATGTATGCTTGCTACCACGAAACGTTTTTTATTTATTGAGTCTCGCGTCTGACCACGATCTCATCAGATGGAATGCGATGAAATGGCCGCGAACCACGCTTGCCTAGAAGTAGCCTATTCAGTATTAACTTGTAGACGCCCAGGTTGCATCTATCAGGATACAGACCCGACAAGGAATTCCACTCCTAAGACAGTTGTCCACCGCCGACGATGAACGAGTAGCGAGTAGAACTAGCATCTGAAAACGAGTTGGCGAACAGCGAGTGTGTTGTTCCGATAGTTTAGTCACTGAGCATCATCTGTGTGCTTAGTATGAGTTTGAAATACTTTTGTCGTTTTCGAAAACTATCGCTTTGTCTCTTTCACACGTACCAGATTAGTGTGAAAGAGACAAAGCTATAGTTTTCGAACACGATAATAGTATCGCAAACTCATACTAAGGCCGCTGGTTGGTCTCTCGGCGTGAGTTCTGACCGTCAAGTGATCGCTGAGCGAGTATTATCTTTGACAGCTCTTGTCGCTCAGCGACAAAACTAGTGAAGCGAGTAGTCGCTGTCAGTGTGAACAGTCAGAGAGCAACTATTAATATATGCATCTCTTTCGTTTACACGGAATGTATATTTCATTGTGCATTTCTTGAGCGAGTAAATCGCGATAGTTAGTCGTTTGCTCGCCGGCAGTCTGACAACTGTCTTAGCTTTACGACAAATAAAGAATAACCAAAACGTTAAGTGCGTACGGGATTAAAGTATTTTCCTATGCACGAAAGGTCCTCTCAATATGGTCTGTTCATCCATCTGAGGACAGAACTCAGCAATTTTAGTTCATCAGAACGATCAGATCTCACAAATGAGGCTGCCATTCATACTTCAGGTCCGAGTGCTGACCGACACTGTTGCACTAATATATCATAGTAACCGGTTCGATTACGTCACAGAAACTTGACATTTAATCGATATGAGAACGGTATCAAGGTGGTATTGAATGACAACGAACTTGTTATTTTACCACATAAGTAATGCACCAAAAAAAAAACAATAAAATGCTTGTGTTTTAGGCTGTAAATGTATGACGTAGACTAAATCCGACCATTTTCCTCTAAAACTACATCGATTCATTCTAGGTCTATCTTCTTCACGCAACCTAAATAAATGCATTTTGAATTTGGAAGATAATTATTTAATTTGAAGCTATTTTTTGACAGCGACAGTAGAAGTCATACAATTAATACAATTTTGGAAATAAATAATCATAATACAAATAAATCAAAGATTATATTGAGGACAAAAGGGCTTGGGAAGGAGCTGCTCCAATGATACCTACGTATGTGGGCTTATTAATATATTTCGCTGAGTTAATGATAGACTTTCTAAAGTATTGTGTATACTTTTTATTTTATAATTTCTTTTTTTAATCTTTTATATTTTTATTATTGTGAGTGTGAGGAATATGTGGTTATTATTTCTTTTTATGTTATTTTCATTATAATTTATAGTTGATGTTTAGCAGTTTGAGTATTTGTGGCCTACCCACATGTCCTTTACTTTGGTATTGTTCGTCAGATCGTTGAGTTCAACACTGTCTGGACAGGTCCGCTCAAATATGCGTGCTCCTTTCCTCAAAAGACACAACAGACATGAACCATCATGCTTCTCATCTGGTTTGACGAATACGAATTGTATGGACTTTAAAAGAGACGTTGACCTCTGAGTTTGTTTCGGTGTTTCTTCTCAGAGTAGTCAGTTAAAATAGAGCCCTGTCTATATACGCATTACCTAGTGCTAAATGTAAATCTGTTGTCATGGAGTGGCTGATCAAGTTGGACTATGACAAAACAGAAAGCTTACTACATAATTAGCTTCTAGAAATGTCCTCAAACAAATCTTCTTCAGACACACACACACATGCACTAACACACACGCACACATTAACACATACATATACGTAAACACACACCACACCCACTAAGCCATATAAGTCATGGCTCATAAACCAGGCCTACAAAAAACGGCTATTATCATTTTTATTTTTTGCCTGTTTTAGTCTTTTAGTATTAGTCTTTTTAACTTAACTTATTTTTTCTGTTTTATTTTATTTAGTTTGTTTGTTACTAAGAAAGAAACATAACCATTCACATTAATGAACTTGTTATACTGTGGGGTGGGGACCTGGTGATCTGTAGTACAGGCATCATGCCTAATTCAGACACCAGCTCCTCACATATTTAAGTATAAGCATGATTTATGTACCCCCATTTATCTTATGTGACTTAATATGTTATGTTTGTCTTATTATGTGAGGAGAAATAAATGACTTTTATTATTATTATTATTATTATATTATATAGTTAGGAAACACCGGGCCTCATCTAGCTTAACTTAAAATTCACAAAAAATACGTGTCAAAGCGTTTTTTATAACCCATTTTCAGACTAAATTATAATTTATTTCATAATTAATTAGTACTAAAAGAAGAATTTCCTGCAAAGTGTGAGCCTGCTTTGCAGATCAAGCTTTACATAAAGATCGATAACAATGTGTTTTCGACTTAAAAAGAAAACAAATACCGACTTCACTTACCGCATATCATATTATATACCTGATTTAAACCAATTTCGTCGGATATTGCAAAAAATGATTTCAACAAAGGTCTCATTGACATTTCAATAGGTAGGTACTTCATATTTCATTTTATTTATTAAATGTGCCTTCGTCTGACAAGTAAATTAGGTACATATCCCGCTTTTAACCGCCATTGCCGTTAGCGTGTATTTTTGTCTCAAGTCCTCGATTTACATGTATACATATAGAGCACTAGCGTTCGCCCCTTTGGACTTTATGACGATAAAACCATAACACTCCTTCTTTAGTAATCGGGTTAAAAATCGCTTATAACCTTCGTCAAGCTTCAAGCTACTTCCACATTCATCTAAATCCATCGAGTACTTTCGAAAATGGGCGCGTTTAAACGAACAAACTTTTCCGCTTTTTAATATTAGTATAGATTAATTAAAGCTAACCATCTTACCAATAATACACAAATCATCATCAGCTGCTTCACGCTTTCCCACCTATGTTGCGGTCAGCTTCCAGTCTTCCAGTAAGAAGTATTGTTTTACATGTAAAACAATACTTCTTACTTACTTACTTCTTAGATAGCCACTGGCTATCTGACCGCCAAAACCCAGTGGTTGGGTAACACGGGCCATCATAAACGGGGAAGTTGTGGATCACTCAATACGCATACTTTCGGATAGCATGGCAATCCTGCAAGCACTGAACAGCCACACAGTCAACTCCGAGCTGATCTTGGAGTGTCACAATCTCCTCAACCAGTTGGTAGACACAACAATATAACCATTCAATGGATCAAAGGACACAGCTACTCCCGAGGCAACGATGAAGCGGACGGACTCGCTAGAAGGGCTTCGAGTATGGCGATTATGGGATCTGAACCCATTGCACCACTCCTCTTCAGTTATCTGCGTCACCTGGTAAGGAAACGCACCAGAGACTTACACCACAAACTATGGGATGACCATGGTGAGTGCAGGCAGGCCAAAGAGGCTCTCCCAACCCTTGATGGCCCCTTGTCGAAACAGGTCCTTAGAAACCGCAATTGCGGCTGGTGACAGCCGCCCTTACCGGTCGTGGATCCTTTAACAAACACCTCTATGTAATAGGAGTCACAGACAGCCCACTCTGCAGAGCCTGCATGGAGGAGGACGAAACAGCAGCACACCTGCCACTGAGCTGTTCTGTTGTCACGGATTACAGAACTAAATACTTCGGCAACCCAGGTACCCGCCGAGAAATGGTAAGCAAAACAAGGGCGTTGCTCGCCTTCGTGGAGGAATTGGCATGGATTGAGTGAAGAGAAATCTTACCCTTACGCAAAATACGCGCATGGTCGTGGAGTTGCGGATACCTGCCCGACATACATACATACATTGGGTAACACGATACCCCTTGGCTATATCAGTGTCAGATTTTCTGGCTTCTGACTACCCGTAATGACTGCCGAAGATGTCCAAATGACAGGAAGGACCAACGGCCTAACGTTCTTTCCCAGGAATCAAAATCATAATAAATCTTACTTTACTAAGATTATAAATGCGAAAGTTTGTCAGTATGGATGTAGATCCAAAGCTGAACCGGGCAGCAGCCGCCTTCAGGCGACTCCTGCCTAATCTCAGCGGGCCAAACGCCTCCTGCCGAAGGCTGTACGCCGGCGTCGTGCGTTCCATGGCCCTCTACGGGGCCCCAGTGTGGGCCCTGAGCATCCGGACGCGACCACTAAAGTTGGTCGCATGCCAGAGAGTCATGGCTATCCGAATGATCCGGGGATACCGCACGATCGCCGGCGAATCGGCCAACCTCCTTGCCGGATTGCTGCCCTGGGATCTGGAGGCGACTGCCCCCCAGCGCGTCTATGAATGGCGCGTGGAGGCGCAGCGCCGGGGCGTATCCCCGCTGCCTCGAGAAGTCGAGGCGCGGCGGGAAGAGCTCCGGCGCGATCTCAGGGCAGTATGGAGGGAACGACTGTCGCAACCGACGGCCGAGCACGCCGCAATTGCGGCGGTAAGACCCCTCTTTGAGGAGTGGCTAGATCGGCGTCACGGCGTCCTGACCTACCGCATGACGCAGGTCCTCACCGGACACGGAAGTTTCGGGAGGTACCTGTGTCTGATGGGAAAGGAGGAAACGCCTGGGTGTCACCACTGCGAGGGTCGCCCTGAGGACACGGTAGAGCACACGGTGCAGGACTGCCCGCTTGGGCAGAGCACCGACGTGTCCTCACGGCGGCGATAGGCGGAGACCTCTCGCGCCCGGCATTGGTCGAGGCCATGCTGCGGGGCGAGAGGGAGTGGGAAGCGGTCGCCTCCTTCTGCGAAGCAGTCATTTTTTATTTTATTTTCTTTATTTGGCTAACCAACAACTGTTTACACTTATACATTTGAATAAATAAATAAAATGTTCTACAACTATCTTAGGTTAGTGTAACAATTTCTTAAAGGTTAGCACCGCATGCCCCATTAATGTAGTAAGTAATTGCGCCACAGACACTGTCTGTAACAAATTACAAAAAAAAACTAAATTAAATCTAAATAACATTACTAATATGATAATCTTAAAACTAACATAAAAATTAAATAGAGTTAAACAAAACGGAGAGTTATAATAATAAATTGGATTGATAAAATACTGTAAAATATAAAAAAGGATTAAAATTAAGTATTACTAGCTGTTATTTTGTGGAACTTGCTATATGAGTCAAAATTAATGTCAACAAGGTCACTGTAACTGTTCAACAATTTGCAAAGTCGTGGGATAATGGAGTTTGCACCAAAGACTGTTCGGCGCGGAGGAGGACGAAATGGAGTAATAGGAGTACGAGGGAGTCTAGCAGGAGCTCGGAACTGAAACTTACTCAATAGTTGGGGACAATCAATTTTGAATCTGAGTAGTTTATAAAGGAAAATAGAATCACTGATTCTTCGACGTTTTTCCAATGATACCATTTTAAAATGTGATAATCGAGCTTCGTAAGATGGTTTGCTTTTGGCAACACCGCTGGCATAAGCTAGATGCCAAAGGAATCTCTTTTGTATACGTTCCAGTCTAAGGTTATGTGTGGCAAAATGAGGTCTCCAGATTGTGTTGCAGTATTCCAAAATACTACGCACAATACAGTTGTACAACATGATCTTGGTACTACTGCGCTTAAAACCAGTGACATTCCTTACAACGAATCCCAGCATTTTAGAAGCCTTTTTAATGACGTTTTCAACATGAGGCACGAATGACGAATGTCATGCTTCCGAAGGAGGAGGCGGGCCGCGTGAGGGAGAGGATGGCGTCCTCCCTCCAGCCCAGCCGCAGTGGTAGACGCCCACGGCGTCGAACGTCGGCCGACGATCTCCGGCCACCGTAGGCGCGGGCATGCGGACAGCGAGTAAAGGGCAACTCGCTGTCCGACCATGGACCACGGACCAACCCGACCATGCCCGAGTCGACGGCGCGTTGTGTTCCACGCGCGCCTCAAAGAGCGTCAGCAACATGACGAGGCCCCCCCTGCAGAGGGCCGAAGCCTGCCGGGGTCGTGGGACTTATCCCATTACCGTGACCCCGGTACGTAAAGGGTTATTGAAGGAACACCGTGGATTTTAGTCAGTAAAAGTCTGACAGTCCCTCCCACCCTGCCCGGGGTGGGAGGACTTATTTGGTAATTTTACCACGCTAAAAAAAAAAAAGTATGGATATCCATACTTTTTTTTTTAGCGTTAAGTTTTTGCGTGTAGTAACAAACATCCATATATCTACATAGATATATGGATGTTTGTTACTACACGCAAAAGCTACTAAACGGATCCGAATGTAATTTGGTAATTAGTTAGTTGACATCTTGGAATAACACATAGGCTATTTTTGTCCCGAAAATCCTACGGGAGTGAGATTTATGCGAGATAACCCTCACACGCGAACACAATCGCGGACAGAAGCTAGTTCACTTTAAAATAGACTTGTTTTCAAGTGTCAAGGCAAAACATATTAAACTAGTTTAGCTGAGCTAGTAAAAATGCAACAAGTACCTATGTCGAATAATTATGTCCCGCAACGAAACTCATTGACCACTGCAAGCGCGGCACTGTGCTCCAAGTGTAGATCCAAGTGAAGAATATACAAGTATCTCATGGACACTCTTTCCATTCAGTAGGAAAGAAATAGTGGTTACATTCACTCTGAAATTATGAATGTCATCATTTAAACGTTCGGCCGAGCGTTGTGTTCTAAGCGCGCCTCAAATATCACTCAGAAACATTGACGGGACCAGATAGGGCCATTGCGTTGGGTTACGGGAACATAGATATCCCTAACGTTCCACCCTGAGCGGAGGACTCATTTGGCGATTTTCTCATAGAAAAACAGGTTCTATTTTTAAATGTTTTTTAGTGAGTTTAATACAATTTTTTATTATCTTTTTCCCTTATAAGTGTTATTTTTTCGGTTTTATTATTTGTTTTTATTTAGTAAGTATTTAAAGTTACATTTCATACAATATTTGCATGTCGTCATGAAAAAACATAGCGCCTGTTACACAAATAAATATTCTGATTCTATAGTTTCGTATTCTGCTACCACCATTATACTCGTAATTTCCTTAAATGTTTTCTACTTTAGTCACCTGTGTACACGTATGTAGTTTAGTAACAATACATGTAGTAAGAATTAGCATCTGTGTACACATATGCAAATTTTTCTTTTTAATTGTTCTTGTGTGGTTTTCCGTACGTGATGACAAAAATAATGTCACTATTGCCCTCCAACCGCGTGTCGTCCACAAAGGAATTTTCAATAGTGACATTATTTTTGTCATCACGTACGGCAAACCACACAAGAACAATTGTTTGAAAGAGCATTTAATTAAAATACAGGTAAAACAGTGTCAAAAACCGCGACGCTGAGGTATGTGTCCCAGACCAGACGTTTCGTTTGTTAGTTTTTTAAAAGCATCAAACAATTTTCCTTAAAATTGCTAACGGCCGGTAACTCACCCGAGTCTGGTGGCATTGCCACGTTGTTTGGCAACATTTAGCCTTTGGCCAAAATGATGACCAGCGCTTGTATCACGAGAAGTATCAGCCAGCCTTTCGAAATTTCTTTGAAAGGCTGTGAGCACAAGGGCTCAACACAGTATAGCGAAAATTTCGACTGGTTTGAAAATATAGTGGTAATTCCCTGCCGGAGTCTGATTCCCAATAGCTATAGATATTTAAGTCAAGAGTGAATAGGTTACTTTTAGGTAAGCGTGCTCCATCTTCGACCACATCATCACTTAACATCAGGTGAGATTATGGTCAAACGCAAGCCTATCAACTATAACAAAAAAAAATTATCCTGGAATAAGACTTTTTATTTCAGAATTCCCATGGGCCTTAGGTAAGATGGTGGACAAACGCGAACCTATTATCAATAAAAAACGGGTTGCACTCCGGGAGTGTCGGCAGAAGTGAAAACTTGAATATTAACGTTGTGCATTTTTGATATTTTGGAATGGTTAGGGAATAATTTTGCACGAATTGCTTTAATTATCAGTATAAAAGTACTAACATTTATGTGATAGAATACAATATTTCTGTAGGTGAAACCTAAATGACCTTAAGTCCATTTTTTGACATTTTTATATTTTAAATGATACTTATTCAGAATACCCCAATTGATATAAATGTTCCACTACTTTTAGCGAAGTTAATTTATTACGGTTTCGACTCTAAAGCTGTAAAATGGTTCCGGAGCTATCTTAGTGATAGGAAACAGCGGGTGGATCTGCGGTTGAGTGATGGCAGTACTCTTAGGTCGGCTATTATTCCTATAGAGAGAGGAGTCCCACAAGGCTCAATTTTAGGTCCCATCCTTTTCATTTTGTACTGTGCAGACATAATAAGATGCCTGAAAAACTGCAAATACCATATTTACGCTGACGATGTCCAATTATATATATCTTTTAAACCAGAAGACTATCATAGCGCCATTAGGGAACTCAATGAGGACCTTCTACGAATCGCCGATTGGTCTGGGGATAACTGCCTGTCACTAAACCCAAATAAAACTAAATACTTAATATTTGGCAGCAGACAACAGCTGGCTCGATTACCTAGTTTTTTTGACGTGAAGCTAATGGGTGAGCCAGTCGAGCGAGTGTATGAGGCGCGCAATCTGGGCCTTACCATGGACAGTGACCTTCGGTTTGAGAAGCACATTGCAGAATCAATAAAAAACTGCTTTTATCGCCTAAAGGTCCTATACAAAATGAGGCCTTATCTGTCTGAACAAATAAGAGAACAACTAGTGGAAGCGTTGGTTCTGTCTAGACTGAACTACGCGGACACAGTTTACGGACCGCGCCTATTAGCTCGTACTGATAAGCTCATTCAAAGGGTGCAGAATGCTTGCGCTCGATTTTGTTACAGCATTCCTCGTAGAAGTCACGTGACACCGTTTCTTAACAAACATTTTACGCTAAAAATGAAATCGAGACGTAAACTGCACCTGGCGTGCCTTCTGTACGGAGTGGTCAAATATCAAAAACCGGATTATCTCTATAATAAACTAAGTTGGATCACTAGCAAAAGAGAATGTGGAAGGAGGCAGTGTTCACAACAACTTTCCTCTCAGCCCCATAGGACGGTAGCTTACAAAGGTAGTTTTCGCTATGCGGCATCAAAGGTGTGGAATAACCTGCCGCCACCAATAAGATCGAGCAACACTATCAACACATTCAGGAAACGCTTACGGCAGTATTTAATAGATGCACAAATAAAACAAGACATGGTCAACCAAAATATCTCAATAATCTGATTGAATCTGATTTTTCAAAGGATTTGTTTGTGTTTTGGTTTTGTATAAATGGTATAAGTACTCAATAAACTATTAGGTACAAGACATTAAATTATTATGCAGCAAGCACACTTCTTTTTAGATCGCGAGACGCTTAAATTTTTTATTTATTTTTACGTATGGACAAAACATATAATATATATTATATTTCCTACATAAATACACACACACACACACACATATGTATAAATAAATATTATTAATTATTTATATTCTATACAAAGCTGGTTCACATCCGGTAGTCACTTCAACACTAGGTCCGGTTGAAAACCAGCGTCAGGCACTAGTTGTCTGGCATTTTGCTGAACCGAGCCTTTTTGGCGCAGTCGCGAGGCACACGTAATTTGTCTATTTTCGTGTAAATGCAAATATGTACTTAAATTGTTTTTCTTTTTTTTTTCATATTTGGTTTCTTTCCTTTTGTATACTTTGTGTTGTGTGCTTTGTGGCATGTGCCGAATAAAGTTTTTTTCTTTCTTTCTTTCTTTCTTTCTTTCTTTTGATCAAATGGTAAAAGCCATAAAGTCCTATAGTCGCTAATTTCGCAGATGTAAAATTATAAATAACATTAAGTCCCTAGACGTGAAAAAGTAAATGATCGTATGGTTACTTAATATTGTTCACTATTTAAACAATAAATATAGATAAATGTTAAATGATTGTATATGGGACTTACTGTTCTTTACCATTACGCTCGCGGGTTATATTTGCGCGGGTGCATCGTACCTACGATTCCCGCCACGCCCCCGCGCATGCTCTCCCTCCGTTTAGTTTGATTTCTGTTTCGTGCAATACTAGACGTACTCGAAGACGTACTCGCGGCTGCAATCCCTCTCTCTCAAAGTGCACTTCAGCAATTTCCGGAGTCTGCAAATCTTGTTGCAGTCCACCACCTTCTCGAGACTGAAAAACCTGCTCTTTTGTTTCTTTCGGAGACGCAGATCAGAAGTCCGTCAGACGTGTCGTATCTTTCATACCCAGGGTTCACCTTGGAGCACAATTTCAAACGACGTGCGGGTGTATGCATGTACGCCCGCGACGACATCTGCTATCGGCGTCTCCGTAACCTTGAGAACTCCAGGTTCTCGACGCTTTGGGCTCTGGTGGACACGGGAATGGACAAAATTATTTATGCCTGTGTCTACCGCTCGCACAGTGGAGATCAGGAGACAACCAGGCTCACACAGTACATCAGTGAGGCGGCAGATGCGGCCCAGCAGCGGTACCCTTCAGCTCAGTTCGTGTTACTGGGGGACTTTAATGCACATCACCAGGAGTGGCTCTGCCCGTACCAGTGCACGGATCATGCTGGGCGAGAGATGCACGATCTTGCGCTTGCATTAAATCTCACTCAGCTGGTCCAAGGAGCAACGAGGGTGCTGGATGTTGAGTCGCACACAGCCAATTGCTTGGATCTTCTGCTGACTACAGATCCAGACCGCTACTCGGTAACGACATCTTCACCATTAGGTAGTTCCGACCACTGTCTTGTGAAGTCTGTATCCGTCTACTCCCCGCCCGATCCCAGCCTTAATGGCGCACGGCGGGTATGGCGATACAAGTCAGTGGATTGGGATGGCATGCGATATTTCTTTGCATGTTATCCTTGGCAGCCTACTTGCTTCTCTTCAAATGATTCATCGTCGTGCGCAAACGCCGTGGCGGATGTTTTGCGACAGGGGATGAAGTACTACATTCCGTTCTCTGATCTAAAAATGTCCGGCAAAGCTCGATCGAAAGCTTGGTTTGGCACCGAATGTGATCGCGCTGAAGCGCTTAAACACGCGGCGTACCTAGCATGGGTGGATGCTCGAAACTGCAAAGCAAATGACGTGATTCAGAAGAAGAGAGCTTTCAACAGGGCTGCCAAGTCCTGTAAAAAAGTTTTGCGGAGGGCTCGGTTTGACCACGTTAGCTGAATCGGGAAAAAACTTGCTTCATACCCTGCTGGCAGTAAAGCTTTTTGGTCCCTAGCAAAGTCGGTCAAATCGAACTTCTGTCGCCCCTCACTACTACCACTGCTTAAACCTGACGGGTCTCTGGCCCACTCCGCTGAGGAAAAAGCAAACTTGTTTGCTGCTCTTTTTGCGGAGTCTTCATGTCTGGATAGTAGTAGCGCTCACCCTCCTGATGCTCCTATTGGATGCGGGTCGTGTATGTCGGACATTCGAATTCCGTAGAGTGCTGCATAATCTTGACGTGAACAAAGATAGTGGCCCCGACGGGATACCAGCAATTGTTCTTAGAACTTGTGCGCCTGAACTGTCTCTCATTTTGACGCACCTGTTTCGCCTTTCGCTTGAGACTGGAAAGGTGCCGAAAGCATGGAAGCTGGCTAACGTGCAGCCTGTGCCCAAAAAGGGCAGTCGTGCTGACCCGGCCAACTACAGACCTATTTCAGTCACGTCCATACTCTGTAAGAGTATGGAGCGTGTACTCAATAGTAAGCTCCTGCCATACCTAGAAGCCAACGACATCCTCAGTGACCGACAATACGACTTCCGAAAAAACCGGTCTACTGGAGATCTTCTAGCGTATGCTATTCATATCTGGAGTGAGGCCATCGAGAAGCACGGGGAAGCACTTGCTGTCTCCCTTGACATCTCTAAGGCCTTTGACAGGGTCTGACACGATAGCCTTATTGCTAAGCTACCTTCTTTCGGTTTACCCACCCAACTTTGCGTTTAGATTGAAGACTTCCTGAGAGATCGGTCCATTCGAGTGGTCATTGATGGCTGCTCATCTGGCCAATTGGCAATTCATGCCAGGGTCCCTCAGGGGCCGGTTCTCTCAGCAACTTTATTCTTGCTGCACATTAATGATCTGCTTATGCCCGGTACCTTTGGGTATGCAGACGACGGCACAGTTGCTGAGAGATATGTGTCCAACGCGCGTGCTGGTGGGTCACAGATCCAGTCTCTCCGTGAGGACATGGTTGGGCGCTTGAACTTGTCCTTGAAGGCTGTCTCCGAATGGGGCGATGCCAACTTGCTCAAGTTTAATGCAGCTTAGACCCAGGCGTGTCTCTTCTCCGCAAAAAGGAGTCAATTCAAACCGGCTCCTACTTTCCGAGGTGTAACCGTGCCGATAGCCGATCGTATCGAGCTTCTGGGGTTAACATTAACTTCTACCCTCAATTTTGGCCCGTTTATCGAGGCTACGGCTCTACTAGCATCAACAAAGTTGGGAATCTTAGCAAAGGTGAGACGGTACTTCACACCCGAACAGCTGCTAAATCTCTATCAAGCCCAGGTTCGGTCGTGTATGGAGTACTGCTCTCATCTTTGGGATGGATCTGCCAAGTACCAACTAGATGGGCTTGAGTCTATTGAGAAACGGGTCAAAAGAGTAATTGGCAACGATACACTGGTCGCGGCGATGAGTTGCTAGTCTATCGGTTTTCTATCGGTTACTTTTCGAGGAGTGTGCGATGGAATTACACAATTTAATTCCGTCAAGCCCGTTCCATCATCGGACTACAAGACAAACGGCGATGCGCCATCGTTACATAGTGGACATCCCACCTATACGCACTAAACGTTTTGGGAATACCTTCATTGTGCGTATGGCTAAGGAGTGGAATTCCCTGCCGGAGTCTGTGTTTCTTGATAGCTATAACCTTTTTAGGTCTTTAAGTCAAGAGTTAATAGGTTACTTTTAGGTAAGCGTGCTCCATCTTCGACCACATCATCACTTACCATCAGGTGAGATGGTGGTCAAACGCGAGCCTATTATAAATAAAAAATTAAAACAATAAATGAAATTTGAAAAAGAAGATTATGGCACAATGAGTTACAAAACATCTTTTAATCAACAAGAATTCGTAAAGGTATCCTTAATAAGAAATAGAAGGAGTTCCCTAAAAGACTTTGCCATGCCTATATTGCAGCCTATTCGATTAGGCCACAAACCTATAAGCACTAAAATATTTCAGGATTCACAGAAAGCTCTGCAATGGATTCCACCCATTTTTCATAATTTTTATAGCCCATGAGGGTACAGCATGTGACTTACCAGAATAACATTAAGTGTTTTGTTTAATTTCATTCATTTTATTAAAGATTTTAAAATAAAAAGATTTTAATTTTTATTAAATAAAACATAATATGTATAATGTTATTTCATTTTTAATATCATTAAAACATTTAATATATTTTTCTATGATGTTGTATAGTACCTAACTAATAAAATAATAAAATTTACTATACATTATTGATACAGGAGAGACGTAAGTACCGTCGTACTATAAGATATCTAGTTAAGCTTCAAAGTTAAAGAACCTTAAGTCCGATAATACAGCCTTAAGGAACTATATTTGTTAAAAAATATCTCAATATAATAGCTCAAGTACCCATCATAATCATAATTTTTATTCGACAATGATACGATAATTACTTTTTGTACTCTGTCGATTTTAATGTCAAATTTCGGGTACGGACATCTTTAATGAGCTCTACTGAAAACTTTATAAAATGTGACTTAAGGCCCTTCACTTTTCACCTACAGATTTATTTATTGCGCTATCGTACACAAACATGACAATTTATATTAAATTAAAAAGTTTGCGCAGGCATACATTTTCGCCGCGCCGTAGAAAGAGAGGGGGATACTTCCTCTCCTACGCCGCGCCGGCTGTCTACTCTCCGTCTGTCTTACGAATTTTCGATCAGGTCACGTGTCCTGACGCGAGTTTAACATTTTTTACCCGTTACAAAAAAAGTGCACAACGCCGCTAAAGAAGTTTTCACTTCAAAAATATTCTTTTTTTTTTCTTTTTAAAAAGAGAACTAGCAACGTGGGTAGAATTCACATTACTAGCAATCTTGTTAACCCCTCCAACTAAGCTAAATATGCTTGTGTCTGGGGTGGGTTCACGGCAATAGTATAATGTCACAAGTCCCTAATCCATTAGGCTATTGACGCTTCTATGTTGTCAATGTGGTTACTATTACGCCGTTTGAAGTTTTCCACGACGATGTTCTTACTTACGATGATTAGGGGTTGCTTGTGAAAACCCAACATTGCCGAAATGCCCGGATATTCGGATAATATTGGTACAAATTTTATCCACCGTCAGCAGTTTTATTTCTGATAGCCGCCCTAGTAGATCGCAAGTTTTTCACCTCTGCTCAGATAAGACATCATTTGATAAGGTTGTTATCATCATGAAGACGAGATCAAACTGTCTATACGAGACTGTAATCGTGCCATTCAATGATACTTACTGATAACGACATTAGAATTTAAAACGGGGTATTTACCTTATGGTTTCGAATTTCCGATATTTCATTCGCTTGCAACATTGCACTTTGGAAATTCAAATTTTTAAGTTTGATAAGTTGCATTCTAAGAATGATGTCATCTCAATTCGGCACTTTTGACGAAACATGAATAATGATACCTATTTATAATATTATAAAGCGAAAAATTTTGTTTGTTTGAAAGCGCTAATCTTCAAAAGTAGATAGTACTACTTGGTAGATTTAGATGAAATTTGGCATGGAAGTAGCTTGAAGCTTGAGAAAGGCTACTTTTTACTCCACTGCAAAAAAGGAGGGTTATGTTTTTATTGCGATAATGTCCACGGGAGCGAAGTCCCACCCGGCTGTTATAATACCTATACGTAAGTATGGGGTGTCCAAATAAAAAGTCAAAACCTATGAGGTGGTTATTATTCTTTTCACATAAGTGAAAGAAGCAAGTCAATGACTATCCGTATCGGCACGTCGTCGTTATCTACCTATACTAATTTTTCTTACTAATAATATAAATGCCAAAGTTTGTGAGGATGAATATATGGATGTTTGTTACTATTTCAAGCAAAAACTACGAATTACATTTGGTAAGTATATGGATAATATCCTGGAATAAGACATAGTTAGGCAACTTTTTATCTCAGAATTCCCACGAATTCCCACGCGTACAAAGTCGCGGGTAGAAGCTAGTGGATAAAGAGGTAAATTTAGTAGTTTCGTTGATTTTGAGAATTCTTTCACCAATAGAAAGCTACATTATCTAAATATATATAACTCAAAGGTGACTGACTGACTGACTGACATAGTGATCTATCAACGCACAGCCCAAACCACTGGACGGATCGGGCTGAAATTTGGCATGCAGGTAGATGTGATGACG
Source organism: Tholera decimalis (assembly GCA_943138885.2). NCBI lineage: Eukaryota > Metazoa > Arthropoda > Insecta > Lepidoptera > Noctuidae > Tholera > Tholera decimalis. The sequence continues at coordinate 9,640,216 of OW964568.2, forward strand.
TAGGCATCCGCTAAGAAAGGATTTTGCGAAATTCCCACGGGATCGGGATTTACACGGGAAAAACTTCCCACGCGGGCGAAGCCGCTGGCACAAGCTAGTTATAGATATATAAGTCAAAGGTGACTGACTGACTGACATACTGATCTATCAACGCACAGCCCAAACCACTGGACGGATCGGGCTGAAATTTAGCATGCAGGTAGATGTTATGACGTAGGCATCCGCTAAGAAAGGATTTTGCGAAATTCCCACGGGATCGGGATTTACACGGGAAAAACTTCCCATGTGAACGAAGTCGCGAGCAACTGCTAGTTATTATAGAAAGCTACATTATTATATAACTTACTTTGCAGAAAAAACAACTCGCGCGGGCGAAGTCACGGGCACAAGCTAGCTTCTGATTAAATATCATTTGTCTAAAGCTTCTTATAACTATTTATTCATACATAATGTCAATTACACTCACTATCAGTGCGTTATCAGTATTTATCATAATAATCGTGCGTGTCAGAAGTGTCTTCGGTAATGTTCGACTGTAAGATCAGAAGGGGCATTCTTGTTATTCAGAATCATATTCAAGTCCCAATGTTTTCTCAGTAACATCCATGATCTGACAATAGTCTAAATCTAGGAAATATAAGAGTAGTTTTAACAGTTTTGCGACTGACTTATTAATACTTGTAAACTGTCCTTAAAAATACGTAAATTAATCCTTTGAGCGATGACACTCAAAAGGTTTATTTTTGATTATTCAAATCGAATACCTACTTACTAAGGATTACTTCCTTGTTTGAAATATTATGACATTGTATCTCTGAAATTGTTTTTTTTTTAAGAGAACTGGCGATGTGGGTAGAATTCACATTACCAGCAATCTTATTAACCCCTCCAACTGAGCTAAAAAGTGTCTGGAGTGGGTTCACGAGAATAGTGTAATGAGTGAGGTTCGAACTTGCGACCTCTCTCTCGATCGTCGACAAGGGCGACATCTTACCTATTATGACTATATCGTCGCTTGATGAATTCGGTGACCGAGGTCTATCGTTGTGTTAGGGTCACATTATGAGATGATGCAGGCCAACACCCAGTACCTACCTATTATCAGTCGGGAAACGTGTTGAAAGAGTAGGTACTTACATGCTTTCGCAGCCCCCGATGCAACAGTGCGAGGGAACACAGGGTGATTTGAGTCAGTCTGACAGAACCCTTCGCCCACTCAAGGTCGGAGAATATCGATAAAGATAGTTATTAATTTAGGTACCTATTAGATTTTTTATGTCGCCTCTCACATATGTACGTATTGCGCTATCTCTTCACCACTCATGATTGACTGGTAGAGAATGTATAGGTCTGTATTCTAAGGTATAGGTCATGTATAGGTATAACTTTTTCAATAAAAATAGAGGACTGATATGAGAAATCTAAACCGATTTTAATGAACTTTGGTTTTTTCCTCAAATTACTTAACGCAATTGAAACCGCGGGGCACAGCTAGTAAACCATAAATCCAAAATAATAATTGTTACACGACTCTTTTACACAAACTGAATTTCAATGGTTCTAATGGCGGTCATACTGAAATGTTGATGGCAATATCTAAAAGGCAAGCTTTAGATGGACTGAAAGAACTTCATAAAAATGGGATAATTGTCTACTCAACGTAGGTACGTAGGTACTCGCTATTAGATCAAAGATAATTCAAACTGTTGATTATATTTATAACGTAGGAGTTAAGACAATTTATTATTACGATACGGTAAAAGGTTATGTTTGGAAAACCCTATGGAAAACCTGAAGTGTTCAAAGAAAAATGTTGAAGGCCAGTATTCTAGTAATATGTCCAACTAAACCCACTTTTTTCATGCACAGCAAAATTATGTTAATTAAGACTAAACATTCTAATATCCATAAAATAAAAAACAAAAAGACTTACCGCGCATGAAAATCGTTATAATGTATTATATCCAATTTGTATAATCCCTCGAAAGGCAGGGCAAATCCATTTGTGTACCCGCACAGGAGCGTCAAACACCACAAAAATATCATTTTACAATTATAAAATATCGAGTTTATTTGTTTTAGTATTTATTTTGTCATAGCGAACGCGCGTGTAGCCTCTCCTGCATCTATTAGCGTATTGACGTGAAGTTTGGTGGGGTGGGGCGATGTGGGGCAAAGCGAACGCTTCAGTTATTGATGTAATTTTCTGTGAATGCATAAGGATATACTTGGCCTATGCTATGCTGTATGCAACAGGCGTGAAAACGAGGATATGTTTTCTTATTCCTATGTAGCTAGCTTTCTAGTAGCCGTCTGGAAGACTCAGATTCCCTCTATATTACTTTACTCTTTGGGCTCGGATATTATGGCAGACAGCATAATATCCGAGCCCAAAGAGTAAAGTAATATAGATTTATACTCTTTGTGTCATACCTATCGATCGATTCCGTACTACTACCATAAATTGGGGTGAAAAGGGACAAATCCGAACTTCATAAAGAAAATGAAGGCGTTTTTTTACAGAAAATTCGCTGTGTGGCTATCGAAATAATTGAGTCTTTATGGTATCTTTGATATCAAATATAAAATTATGCGATTATAATTTCAATTTATGCAAAAAGAGTTAAAATATATACTATCCCTATTCACCCGGAAATTCGGATTAATAGGGACGAAAATAAGGTTAATAGGAAAATTCACTGGGGCTGGCACTTGTGTAATCTATATATACACATATAATAAAATAGTAAAAAAAGTGTATCTTTCACTTAAATTTTATACAAAAATTATAGTTGAGGTGGGTAAAACGGCAAAAAAGTTTTTAAAAAAAATAGTAATAAGTATTTATTCCTTATTATCCCGGAATTCCCATGGGATCGGGATTTACGCGGGAAATCCACCCACGCGAACGAAGTTACGGACAGTAGCTAGTAAATAATAATTTTTATCCATTAACTTTGTTTTATCTTATTATTTAGTTTATTAACAAAACACTAATTCTTGCGTTTTTTTCTTTATTATTAGTGTCTGATTACTATGCAATATTTATGTAAATAACTAAAATAAAATGCATTTAAGGCTTCGTTGAGGTTTTCTACTAGATATTTATTTCGTGTTTCATAGGATTCTATTGCAGTTTTAATATTAAGGGATCATACCTCCTATAAGGATTTGTACTTTTTGAGAAAAACACGTGAGGCAAATCGGACGAAATAAATACATAGCATTAATGCTTGTATTTTCGGTCAATATATCAACACTATATAACATGATCAATCTATTTAACCCATAGAGTGTAGAACCATATCTAACTTATAATACTCGCATAAAAATACATAACACTGTGCTTTTTATTTCCAAAAGGGGTAGACAAAGGTGCACATATTAAATGTGACATCTACTTCTCGCATAATCGATTAACTAGACACAATTCTAGATTCCGTGGTAAAATTAAACATTTCGGAAATCGTTAATCCCGATACAACTTACTCAGCAGTCGCGCTTGCGACCAACGAGGCAGTCTAAGACTCGATTATTTATTAAATAAAAATATCTATACAAGAACATTTTTTTTTAAATAAAAATAGGTTCGCGTTTGACCGCCATCTCATCTGATGGTAAGTGATGATGTGGTCGAAGATGGAGCACGCTTACCTAAAAGTAACTTATTCACTCTTGACTTAAAGACTCCTAGGTTATAGCTATCGGGAAACACAGACTCCGGCAGGGAATTCCACTCCTTAGCCGTACGCACAATGAAGGTATTCCCAAAACGTTTTGTGCTTATGGGTGAGATGTCCACCATGTAACGATGGCGCTTCGCTGTTTGTCTCGTAGTCCGATGATAGAACGGGCTTGGTTGAATTAGATTGTGTAATTCCATCGCACACTCCCCGAAATGTAACCGATAGATAACCGATAGACTTGCAACTCGTCGTCGATGTTCAAGGCTCTGGAGCTTAGACTCGACCAGTGCATCGTTGCCAATGAGTCTCTTGGCCCGCTTCTCGATACTCAAGCGTGTCCAGTTGGTATTTAGCAGATCCATCCCAAAGATGAGAGCAGTACTCCATACACGACCGAACCTGAGTTTGATAGAGATTGAGCAACTGTTCGGGTGTGAAGTGCTGTCTCACCTTTGCTAGGATTCCCAACTTTTTTGATGCTAGTTGAGCCTTAGCCTCGATAAACGGGCCAAAATTGAGGGTAGAAGTTAGTGTTACCCCCAGAAGATCGATACGGTCCGTTATCGGCACGGTTACACCCCGGAAAGTAGGAGCCGGTTCGAATTGACTCCTTTTAGTGGAGAAGAGACACGCCTGGGTCTTAGCTGTATTAAACTTGACCAAGTTAGAATAAATAATTAAAAAAATCGTTTAACTGCTTAGTGACAACCCTTAAAGCTGTACCTATTCATACAATAGTCGACTCCATTTATCTGAGTCTCATCCCGATTAACCCCATTTTCGTTGTGATTCATACCTGAGACGTCCCCATTCACCCCAAAAAAACAGATTTTTCATGTCTTTCTGATAAATTAAAATATTATTTACATTAATTAATAATAACTGAACCTTATGTTTAAAACAAATCGTACAGAGCAAAGTTTCAAACACTGTATCGGCGTTGAAACACTGTATTGCCACCATATGAAGTGTAAATCAATCATAAAAACTTTTTACCAAAAAATTAAACCAACTGGACGTGCTTGAGTCTATCGAGAGACGGGCCAAAAGACTCATTGGCAACGATTCACTGGTCGAATCAAAGCTCGAGAGCCTTGAACATGGACGACGAGTTGCAAGTCTATCGGTTTTCTATTGGTTACATTTCGGGGAGTGTGCGATGGAATTACACAATTTAGCTCCACTAAGCCCGTTCCATCATCGGACTACAAGACAAACGGTGATGCGCCATCGTTACATGGTGGACATCCCACCCATACGCACAGAGTTACCGGGGCCTCGGAAAACGAAGGGCATATGATGGAACACGGATGGGTTTTAGTCAGTAAAAGTCTGACACACCCTCCCGCTTTGCCCAGATCAGGAGGCAGTCATAGAATGATTTCCCATCCTTAAAAAAAAACTATTTGGGAATACTTTCATTGTGCGTACGGCTAAGGAGTGGAATTCCCTGCCGGGACCTGTGTTTCCTGATAGCTATCACCTGGGAGTCTTTAAGTCAAGAGTGAATAGGTTACTTCTAGGCAAGCGTGCTCCATCTTCGACCACATCATCACTTACATAAGGTGAGATGGTGGTCAGACGCAAGCCTATTATCAATAAAAAAAACCTAAACATTATAATGCGAGCTAGTACGAGTATTACTAGATAAATAAACAGCAACAAAATCCGTCAGAACGACATTTAAAAATTTTCCGAAAGTATTTTTCAAATTTAATTTGTTTTGTCTTAAAAAATCTATCAAAATTACGTTAATAATATGTGTGACTACGATTCAAATATGGAGCCGATGACGTAAATGATTAAACATAACCCATCGTCAATCCATTCGAGGTACCTACAGTGGATAGTGTACCGCGTATGTGATGTTGGAAATCAGTAGACAGTAACGTTCTTCGTTGGTGTAATTGAAACAAGGCATTCCAATGCAAGGATCCCGTACACTTTTTTGTGAAAACGCTCATAAACGAATACATGTACCTAGGTATAGTCAGGCGCAGTCGCAGCCTGCAATTTTGCAGGGGGTCACTAATAATAAGTCTAGTTGCACAATACACCGTTTTATTCCAGTTTTAGTGGAAGGGAGTGTCAGGCAACTCCTAACTAAAAACCCACCCTGTTCCTTCAGTTGCCCTTGTGGTCCAGGGCCGCGGTGTCTCGTTAGAACATTCCCGCAACCCTAGCATGCAATGGCTTAAAACCACGTGCCGTCGACACGGGCCTGGTCCTTACCGGCTTATCCGGGGAAACCCGGCCATCCGTCTGGGTTTCCCCGGATTTGTCCTAGTTTGCAAAGCATCCGGGGTCATCCGGGGATTTTCCCTGTAAGCTTCCGGGTCAAAACCCGGACACTTATTGCTATTACAGGTGCTAAAAAGCACGATCTGTATTAATTTCTTATGGAATTTCATCTCATTGTTTTTATAGTGTTGATTTAATAAAAGAAAGAGACATTATTTAAAAAAATATAGCGCTCTATAATGTTAACGGTAAATAAAAACCATAATTAACGTCGTTGGTTTTGTTTTCAATTTCAAAAATATATTTTTCTAGGGTGTCCGGTAAAAAATTAAGATTTTAGTTTGGGGGGGTTTTGAAGTCTGTCTGGGGCCGGTAATTCAGGTGATAGCAGACCTATCCTAACTGAACGGTGGGATACCTCTGCTCGCCACCCGCAAGCCCGCTTCTACGGTGGCTGGAGATCGGCTTGTGATTCCTGACGCCCAGGGCGAATCCTGTGGTGGCTGGGGCGTGAGGAAGAGAGTTGTCTCTCCCTAATGCATTCATTCTCCTCCATCACTATCATGACTGCTTCGCAGAAGGAAGCGACTGCATCCCATTCCGACTCGCCCCGCACCATGCTCTAAACCAGAGACGAGCGACGAGAGAGCGAAAGATCGCCGCCGCCGATCGCCTCCACAAGGACACGGTGATGACCCGCCCAAGCGGGGCTTAAATCCACCGTATGGTCCACCGTGTCCACCGGGTGGTCTTCACAATGACAACACCCGGACGTGTACTCCCTCGTATCCAAAACAGGTACCTCCAGAAAGAGCCATGTCCGGTAAGCACCTGCGTCAGGCGGAACCTGAGGACGCCTGGCGATGGCGTCCTTCCAGCCACTCCTCAAGGAGATAATTTATGACCGCAATTGCGGCGTGCCTAGCCCCTGGTTGTAACAGTCACTTTTTCCATGCCGCCGTGAGTTCACGCCGGTCGCCGAAGCTCTGTTCGCTGTGCTGCTATTTGCCGCGGCAGCGAAGTATCTATATGTCCCCTGTAACTGCGACTGGCGTAACAATAGAATAGAATTTTATTTATTTTCTCACCACAAATTCAACTTCAGCTCTTGTTAAGTGGCGTTTGTGGAGGAGCCACCACAATTTTGCCATTATCACGTGGAGAATGATAGACCATCAAACAAAAAAAAAGTTATTTAAAAAATCTAAAAAACCCGACTGCTCAACTGAAATGCAAGAAACAAGTACATTTTTAGGGTTCCGTAGTCAACAAGGAACCCTTATAGTTTCGCCATGTCCGTCTGTCTGTCCGTCTGTCCGCGGTTTAGCTCAAAAACTATTGGTACTAGAAAGTTGTACTTTGGCATGAGTATACACGTTAATAACGCCGCAAAAGTGGTAAAATAAAATTTTGAAAAAAAAAACAATTATTTAGGGTACCTCCCATACATGTAAAGTGGGAGAGAATTTTTTTTTTTCGTTCATATAGTGTGGGATATCGTTGGATAGGTCTTTCAAAAATATTAGGGGTTTAGAAAGACCGTTTTCTGATTAAGTAAACCGTTCGTGACTTATCAAGCTTTAAAGTACCAATTTTCGTTAGAGTCAAGTGTCCCCCCTCTATCAACTAAACGGTTGTAGTTAGAAATTCAAATGTCACGGCAGTAGTACCTATATATAACGAAATTTAAAGGAAAACTATCACACATAAGTGGGCTTTACAAGTTTACGAGTAATAGTCGACCAATTGTATTTGACTCGAAAATTTCGAACAACTCCATAGAAATGTCGATAGATGGCGCTAAGCGCCAGTTGTATCGTGCTAGTTTCTTGTGACGATTGAGTAGTGTAGCTGCGTGTCCGTATTTAAATTCAAAACACCGGCTATGACAAGTTTTATACAAATCTCTAAAAAAAATTAAAACTTTCCGTGCAAAATTGTCGGATCAGGTGAGGATTTGTATAGGAAGTCAAATTAGTTAGGTAGTCATGTTTGGCTTTTGGTTAGAGCATGGTACAAAACGATCAGTCAGCGAATACGACACGCACTTGTTTGTTATAAAAACTACGGAACCCTACACTGCGCGTGGCCCGACACGCAATTGACCGGTTTTTTTATTTTAAAAAGTGACCAGCAGGCGGGACCCAATTGAACGTATTTTTATTTAAATTTGACGGGTCCGCCTGCTTGTCACTTTTTAAAATAAAAATGTGTTTGTTTCTTGCATTTCAGTTGAGCTGTCGGGTTTTTATAGATTTTTAAATAACTTTTTTTTTCAACTTTTCAGTTAAAATATTAATTTAAAAAATAATAATTTTCCCGGTCATGTCACATTGGCACCCCACCGGATTAAGAAAGTGAATGAAAGAGCTCAAGTCCATATTTTTAAACTTTCTCTTTGTATTATTTTTGCTTTATTACACTAATGATAAATATGATATACCTTTTTGAAATCCTTGCAATCCAGCTCTTTAATTTGATACCCATATTGTGGTAATCCAAACAAAACATTTTTTTTTCACTTTGTATATTGGCTTCGCACAGCCGCCATGTTTGATTTTTTCAAATGTCAACTATCTAAGAACACTTGGGCTGCTAAGACGAATCTAACGATACCTCAATTATGTGAATCCGTTCAGAGGTTCTGGAGATATGAGGTAATAAAGAATATTACATACATACAAGATACGCGCGAAAAACATAACCCTTCCTTTGTAGTCGGGTAAATAGAGATCACTCCACCACAAATTAATACATTAGGTAATTGACATTAGGTAGGTACAGAGGTGTATAAAACTAAGGATCGCATTGTTTTTAAGTAAGTACCTATCTTTTTTAAAAAAAAAAAGACAATTGCTTAACAGTCGCACACGATCATACTAACGGAGATTCAAGGAAAATGCAGTTTTGTGTGTTAGCATTGATGCCTCAAGGTGGTCCGTCGCATATAAAAAAAATGTCACTTACCTACATCAGACTACTTGAAAAGGGACTTGTAAGTCATTGTTTGCGACTGGGTTTTTTGGTAGGTAGGTACCTAGAATTAAAGTAGTTAGGTACTAACATAATAATGAGTTTTATAATTCTGCTTCAGTTTCTAGTTTAGTTAGTACCTAAGTTCGTTCTAGAATTTTGCTGGTAATACCTAAACTATTATAACTAAACTATTCCCAAGCCAAATTTCATCTTATTCGGTTCAGCGGTTTAGGCGTGAAAAGGTAACAGACAGACAGAGTTACTTTCGCATTTATAATATCGTCGTTGCGCCTGCCAAGTTCCATAAATGATTTTTGTAAGGTTTTGGGAAACAACAAAAAACATGTTATTGAATTGAAAATAAAAAACTCGGCGAAATGATTGATACCACAGCACAGACGTTTATTTAATATATTATAAAAATACAAAAGTTGCCAAAACTATCAGTCATTTAAAGGGCTAGAATTTTTTAAGCAAAAATGTGCACATAAATATGAAAAAATGAACAAATGGAATTTGGCAGGCGCAGCGACGATATTATAGTAGGTATGGATGGGACTAACTAACATTTGAAGCGACAATAGCTATGAGCCCATGGCTAAGGTGTCAGACCTGTTGTGATCGAGAGGTCGCAGGTTCGAACCCTACCAATTACACTATTCCCGTGAACCTACTTCAGACACAAGCATATCAATTGAGCTTAGTTGAGTAGGTAATGTTAAAATTGGGTATTAGTAATGTAAATTCTACCCACATTGCTAGTTCTCGTCTCTTTTTTTTTAGATACCTTTATATTTATTTATGTCTGGGTAAATGGTGCCTGGGCTTTTGGGGAAAAAAGATTTCCTAAGTAAGTAACCCCTAACAAACTTCCTTCCTTAGGGAAACTTCTTAGGGCTGAGGGTGATCCATTAGCATATGAAAGGGGCCCCTTTACTTCTAAAAAGACCACTCTGAAACCCTCTCTGCGCCTGTTAGAATAAATCCCTGTGGAGACTGTAAGAGTCTCCCCCTAGCCTAACTGTGCACGGTAGCGCGTGGTTACTGTATCAATGTCTTTCCTAAGGTCAATAGGTCCCCACTCTGAGCGCCCGAAACACGGGACTCCTACCCGCTTTAAAAAATGCAAGCGGGTATGTAATTTAATTTAGCCCGCATTCTCAGAGCGGGATAGGCCGTCTCACGATTCCGCTCAGCTGCGTCCTTCTAGGTAATCACAGTCTCACAGAAGAAGTTCATCTCAATCCAGTTACTAAGCCCCTTCCAATTGGGCAATAAGACTTCAGCCAGAGTGAGGAGTTCACGTTCAACGTGAATTATGTACATACCGATAAAAAATTGCCATTTGCCTTCTTCATTGCATTAACCCGTTACGGTCAAATATAATGAAAGGCACGAACTTAAAGTGTAATCGGTTTCTCGATAGATATTGGGTCACCTCAATGCACTATTTCAAACTTAGTAACAGTCATGTATATTTTCGAAACCACTGACAATTTCTTTGGACATTGAAACGCCAAATGTTCTCATTTCGGATCACAATCCCATGTTTGGTAGATTTTTTTAAACGTTGCCCCACACCTGGAATACTCCCGTATCTTGGGTGCGTTTACCAACATTTAAAATCACGTCCACAAACACCCAAATCGGGTACAGCTATCTGTACGCCATCGCCTAACAATATTTTTTTTCGTGCGGGTATCGAACCCTCGACACGCAGTACAGCAGCCGCACTCAGCCACAGCGCAACGCCTTTTAAAACATGAAAAGCAAATGAGAAATAAAGGATGGCACCTTTTTAAGCTCTGTTTCTTTTTGAGGATCTAAAATTGCGTTTGAAAGAAAATAAAAACAAATACGTCATAATTATTATTTTCTTTAATATATTTAATTACACTAGGAAAAATATATTCAGAATTCAATCAGGTTTAACCAGGTTCAAATCACAAAATACACATAACGGACTAACTATATCTAAATCAGCACGGGCCGTTGATCCGCAACACCTACATACTAAATAATCATCTGTCATTATTGGAGTGAAGCTCAACATACAAAACATGTTCAAATGTCCTTGTTTACAAGAAAAACCTTCAATTTTATCATCGCAGCATTGACACACATAATCACAATTATTTTCTAAAGCACCAAGCACATTGCGGTCAAATTCGATTTCAGTTTTATATTTCTTTGAATAATATTCCAGGTATTTTTTACTACCATACAAAGATTCCATATCTAAATTACTGAGGTTCCCTTGTGTCTGACATTTTTCACATAAAATATTTAATAAGGACTTTGCATGTAAATATAATATTTTTTCTTTTACAATGTCTGGTGAAGTTTCTGGTAAAGTCACACCGGGAGATAAATGTAACACTTTTTTTAAACCAGCAAAGTAAATTAGTAAAATAAAATAAAGCTTCAATTTGTATGCATCTTGTGACCCTGAATGGTACAATTCATCGTAGTCAAGCTTCGGAATTGCTTTCAGTTTTGTTATTTGATACCTCAAAAGTTCTATGCAGTCCCATTGGTAAGTTAATTTCTTCGAGGGATTGCTTAAAAGTGTTGGCAGAATAGTTTCTAGCCTGGAATCTGTGCTCAAGAAGATAATTTCCATTTTATGTGCTTCTTTTCTACAGAGTACTCTTCTGTTAGCCATGCCTAAAGCACACACTAAATTGTTTGTTGAAAACCGAAAAGCATAGAGTTCATAAGTTGTGTAGGCATCTTTAATATTTAATTGATCAAGTGTTACATTCAGGTTATCATCAACCAGAGCTATATTAATTTTGTATATTTTGACATTCACCGTTGATAAATAAAAACCTTCCGTTGTATAAGCAATGTCTGTTATGCGGTGATCATTCACATTGTTCAGATATTGGGAAAGAATTTTTCCATTATCATTTATAACTTGAATTAATAAATGTCTATGCTTGCTGCATACAAACACAATTTTATTATCCATTACTGTGTACTTTAAGCTAGCCGCTCTCATCCTATCTTTGTGTAGCCAGAGTACATGTGGCCGTAGAAGACTTATAACTCCATTTTCTATTTCCATATCAAAGATATGTATTTGGCCCAAAACATCAGTGCATATCAAGTAAAAGTTATTTTCAGACTTTGGTATCCATTTAGTGCCAATTATTTCGTTCATATCTGTTGAAATTCGTCCTCGTATTTTTGGTGTACCCATATTACTAAAGATCTGCCAAAACAATAGAGTACCATTTTTTTGTGCAGTGACAAAAAAGCATGAATTATCAAAATTAACTTCTGGTGCCCAGCATATTGCTGACGTTTCAAGCATTAAAACAGATTCTTTAAGGTCTTCGAAGAATACTGGAGCCTTATTGTGCTTTTGAATTTTTGTAACGTAAGGAGAGAGATTCAGAATGCTTTGCCATTGTAGTTTATGTGCAAAGAATTCAACACCCCCAATGTTATTTAGCACGGCGAGAATACATCCGAAATTAATTGGCGACCATTTACAAGCTACCACACTGGTCATTTCTTCAGTCAGGGCAGGATTGTGTGGCCAAAATGATGAATTTACTATCATTTCTGTGTAGTCGACATTTCGCATCTCTGACTTCAAAAAATTTGCATTACACACTTCTGATGCCGGACTGTTTTTAGGACTTAATATTGAACTTTCTATCATATCTAAATTTCTTTCTAAACACTCCAAATTGTACGAGTATTCAAGAAAATTCACACGCTTTGTTGTGTGCACTGTTATAACTGAATTACGCCATGACATACTTGCAGTTTCGTTCTTAATTATAGGTAAAGAGCGCTTAGTGAGTTCAAAGTAAGTTTCCTGGCCCATTTTGTAATATCTCTGAAATTATTATCTAACTAAAAGACACATGTTTTCCAAAACATTGGAAACGTGTAAAATTAATTAAAATGACAGTCCATGACAGTTATAAAACTGTCATTTTGACAGTAGTGACATTTATTAGTTTCTTGGATTGTCTATGGTACAGTATAGTCGATTTCAATGAGTTTATTCAAAGTACTTACAAAGCTTAAGAATTGTATCGTGTAAACTCTAAATGCTTCAATTCTGTGGCTTCAATAGTAAAAAGTAACTGCTTAATACCAGGCTGCTATCTGACTCTATCTAACAGCCAAGTTAACCTTATTTGTGATGAGTTTTAATATAACCGTAATTGTTTTTAAATATATTTTCCACTTCGAAACATATCTTTATACAAAAAATCATAAAGTGATAAAAGCCCCTCATTGTTACGTACAGTCAGCTTAGAGCATTTAACCAAAATGGTTAAATGCTCTAAGACAGTCAGGGGTAGAGATAGGTTTTTGCCTGGGCATTTTGGGACGTATTGAGTAAATGCCCAATAAACGTCTATTTACGCCCAGTAAACGTCCCACAACAGGGCAGTTATTTTAATTGTAAAATATCACAAATTATTACATAATACTATGTTCAAATTACTTTAAACTGTTTTTTTTTATAAAGTAAAACTACTATTCGAACTATAAATACCTAGTGTTGGACAAACTCCACTATGGAGACAGTTTTACGAAAAACTGAATTTTAAATTGCCTTCTAGAAAGACTCTTGCTACAAAGTATTTAGATAGTACAATGAAATGTCCAAAAAATTGTGTGACGATCTTAAAAATGCGACGTTTTTAGACTTGCAATGCGACGGGTGGAGCAACATTCGTAATCAAGGTGTTATAATTTTTTTAATATCCAAGCCAGAAAAAAAAATCCAAGCGTATTTGTCAAAAGCCTTGATACTGAAGACCACCATCATACTAGTGAGTATTTATGCAGCGAAATAGAAAAGGTTATGAAATCTTATGGGGAGAATAAAATTTTCGTTCTTATCGGAGATAATGCAAGAAATCTGCAAAAGGCTTTTCAGATGTTTCAAATCAAATATCCTTCGGTAGTTCCTTTGGGTTGCGCTGCACACAGTCTTAACTTATAATGTGCAGATGCCATGAAACTGCCTGTAATTAAAGTTTGCATCGATCTTGCGACAGATGTTATTAAGTGTGTAAAAAGAAGTCAGGTACTCAGTGCACTTTTAATTAAAATCAGAAAAAGACAAGAATATTGACGGTGAAACTTTAAAACTACCCTGCAAAACTAGATGGAGAAGCTATGTTTCTGCACTAAAAAGCGTACAAACCAATAAAGCTGCACTTCAAAGTTTAGCAGTCAATGAATACATTCAACATCAACTGAGGTCAAAGTTGCAGATATTGACGAAAACTTTTGGATTATGGTGAATCAGTGTGTTAATGTATTGAAGCCAATAACAGAAAGCATATTTCAACTCGAAAGAAATGATTACAATATTAATAAAGTTTTTATGGTATTGAAGAATAACAAAACAAAAGTGCAATTCAATTTAGCTACAACATCAATTTTAGAGAATGTGGATAAAGAGCTATTGATGACTGCCATAGAAAATAGGATCGCACAGGTTATTAAGCCGATACACTACGCTGCACATTTACTGGATCCTACAGTTATAGGACATGAACTTGATCAGAATCAGGAGATTGATGTGGTGGAGTTCACCTATGATCTTGCGAATAGTATAGTTGTAGTAGCGATATTTAGATAACGATTGTGTAGCAGACTTGGCTCAATATATGTAGAGGACGAGGTGGTTTGTGGAGTAAGCAGTTTACATAGAAAGCTGCAGAAACTGTAGATCCTGTAATGTGGTGGAGAAGAATTTGTGGGTCTACTGCTCCGAGTAAAATAACTGTTTGTATACTTACTGCACCCTGTACATCAGCTGCTACAGAACGATCGTTCAGTACCCACAACTTCATTCATAGTGTGAAGAGGAACCGTCTTACTACAGAAAGAGCCGCCAAAATTTCATTTCTGGCATATAATTGGAATTTGTTGTACAGAGACAGTTTCTTGGATGATCATGTTACTTCGGATGATGATGTTTATGTGGAGAATACATCAGATGACGAAACTGACGTAGACACGACGAATGAAACAGCTTCGAACGAACCGCAAGCATCAACTTCTACATCAGGAACATTTGAATTTGTCCCAATTGATGCTCTTTCTTATGATAGTGATTAGCAGGCACGGATCTCTTATTCCATGTACGGTAAAATGTTGATTTAAATAATATTGACAGACTGTGATTTTAATTGATAAGTGTAACTTAGCAATCAGCTAAATAGTTTTAATTTTTTTATTGTTGTTTAGTTTTAATTGGTAAAAACTTAATCTGTGATTTTATGAAATTAGTTTTATTACGAGTCTACTTCAATTATTTAGCCATCCGAAGAGTTTACTTTTTCAATTAAATGTAAGGAGATTTCATCATACATTTAGATTCTCCTTTTTGGTCAATACCATTGTTTCTAAATTATACTTGTATAAGTAGGTAAATCTTACCGCTACTTAATGAAAAAGGCTTAATAACTTTGGAATTTAACTAATTATAGTTTCCGCCCTGTTTTTGGGCATTTAAAAGGACGTTAATTCGTTTTTGCCCTATTTGTCCAGTTTATGCCTTTTTCGCCCAGCTGGGTTTAAACCCTCTGCCCATCTCTAGTCAGGGGTTTTTATCACTTTATGTCTCTGTTTTAGTTGATAATCAACAAAATAATATATGAATTAATTAGTATTACGGGTTAAAAATATTTTCGTTGTGAATTACTGAGATAAAATTGTAATTTTACAAATTATTTATTATATATTTTATTGTACAACTGATGGGTAGTGGAAAAATTTCGGATGGAAAAGAAAAGAAACAAAGATATTTTTCCAATATTTTTCCGATATTTTCCAATATTTTTCCGATATTTTTCCATTTCAAAAAAGTTTATTTTAATACAGAAACAAGTTAATTATGTGTACACTGTAACAATATCAATATTAGTACTGCTAGTAATAACATGTTAAATTAGCAGGACGAAACGAAAAACAAGTTTTTATCTATTTTTGCAACACAAATGTAATTCACATACAGGGAATTCCCCGTTTGAGTTATTAAATGCCAGCTAGGTGCTTTTAAGGGTTCCGTAGCCGAATGGCAAAAAACGGAACCCTTATAGTTTTGTCATGTCTGTCCGTCTGTCTCTATGTCTGTCTGTCTGTCCGTCCGTATGTCACAGACATTTTATTCCGAAACTATTAGGACTATACATGTGAAACTTGGTAGGTAGATGTAATATGTAAACCGCTTTCCGATATTAATAAAAATAATAAAAAATATTTAAAATAAAGGGGGGCTCCCCATACATGGAATTAAAACTAATTTTTTTTTTTTTCATGAAATCTATGCATGTGTGGTATCTATAGACAGGACTTTAAAAACGACATCGGGGTTTCTACAACCACTTTTTCATTAAGTCAATCGTTTAAAAGATATAAGCTTCCAAAGTGGTAAAATGTGTCCTCCCCCTCTAACTTCTATAATAATGGAGTGAAAACTCTAAAAAAATATACGTCTGTAGATCTTAATGTAAACTTTCAACCAAAATTAGTTTGAATAACAATACTGCACAACGGAACAGCTTCTCAAGCTCAAGCTAAATTGTGTATGGAGTATGTACCCTCATCTTTGGTACGGATCTGCCAAATATCAACTGGACGCGCTTGAGTCTAACGAAAAACGGACCAAAAGACTATTTGCCAACGATGCACGAGTTCATTCAAAGCTCCAGAGCCTTGAACATCAGCGACGTGTTGCAAGCTTATCAGTTACATTCCATGGAGTGTGAGATAGAATTGCATAATCTAATCCCATGAAGCCCGTTCCATCATCTAACTTCAAGACAAACGGTAATGCGCCATCGTTACATGGTGGTAATCCCACCCTTACGCACAAATCGTTTTGGGAGTACTTTCATTGTGCTTACGGCTAAGGAGTGGAATTCCCCGCAGGTGTCTGTGGTTCCTGATGGCTGTAATCTGGGGGTCTTTAAGTCAAGAGTGAATAGGTTACTTCTAGGTAAGCATGCTACTTCTTCGACTACATCATCACTTACCATGATGATGGTGAGACGCTTAACCAACGCGAGCTTATTATCAATAAAAACAAGCTAGTTCGATAAATGAGAAAAAGGTTTTTTTTATTACGGGAAACCCACTCTTGACCTAGATCTCGCCTGATGGTAAGCAATAGATGGGATGGATCTACGATGGAACCAGCAAACCCAGAAGATGTCTATTTAAAGCAAGAGCTTTAAAGGGTAAAAGGTCATAAGTGACAGGGAACACAGAAGCCGGCAGAGAGTTCCACAGCGTGGCTGTGCGCACATTGCGTTTGGAGAAGAAACGCTTGGTACGATAAGACGGTATATCAATCAAGTGCGCCTGGTAGACTGGTAGTGAAAGGGAGATGGAGGGATCAGGTCATGTAGTTCCTGCGCACACTCTCCGAAGTACAATCAGTAGAAAACCGAGAGACAAGCAACTGTTCGTCGATGAGCCGGTCTACGAAGCTTGTCCACTAGCGCCTCGTCACCTATAAGCCTTGAAGGATATTGATAAATTGATTGCTTTAGCAACCATAGCATCCGGAGCCCTGATAAGTTTGGGTAGAGCATCCACAATGGAAAAAGTTTTTCGTGCTTTGGCACCATCGTATCAGTTCCCAAAAATTATGAAGAACGATCTGTTCATATTATTGAGGAGATTTATTGTTTGTAGATACAGATGCAGGAGGAAATGTTAACCATGATTCCCTTTTTACAAATGACGATTCGGACTCATCTTCAACTGAATACATGTGATTATTCCTATTCATTTTTAATTTATCATAATATGTATGGATGTAAATGTATGTTGTATATTTTCATTTAAATTTAAAAAATATCAATAAACCGTTTACTTCATAATTTGATTAACTTCCCTTGGTAATTTATTAGGTTTATTTTAAATGACCACTACATAATACATTGATATAACTATTTACTGTAACGTCGAAGCACTGCTAAGACTACTAGCATTTTCACGTTGTATGCTTATTCTTTGGGCAAAGAACGAGCCAGCCCTCTAGTCATGCAAGGAATCGATCAGCCCGCGAGACGCGCACTTGGGCTGTATGACTCAAGCATTTTGACCCTTATTCAAAGTAAAATTACACATTGAAAAATATTTTTCCATTATTTTTCCATATTTTTATTTTTCCGAAAAATAAAAGGAAAAATTTCCAAAATTGGAAAAATTTCCGAAAATTACCCATCACTATGTACATCTAACAATATTACAAAGGATACAAAAAGTAAAACTAGTATACAATAGGTGGTCTTATCGCACAGAGCGATCTCTTACAGACAACCGTTAGATGGACAAAATTAAAGGAGACAAATTTAGGGCTGTTAGTGTACAAACATCATAAATAATATTAATCGAACATGAAATACATACATGGAATACAAAAATCATATACTAATATATATTATATGCATAATTCAGAAAGAAAGGGAAAGTTACAGGGAAAGATAATGCTCCTTCACCATGCTTTTGAACACTGGTAGCATTTGAGCACGCCTCACTTCTATGGGGAATGCATTCCACAAACGAGCTGCTTGAATAGTAAAAGATTAATATGATGGTTTAAGATTAATTATGTATTGTGCAAGTACACATTAGTAGTAGAAGTCACGTGGGGCTTCGCTCCCCTTGAATTTATAACGATAAAACACGACCCTCCTTTTCTGTCTATTTATTTATTTATCTATAAGGCACACCAACAACTTATTTACAAATATAATAATATAAATTGTGACATTAAGGGTCCTGTGTAAATAAGTCACTTACGGGCATGCACATCTTACACAAAACGAGTTTTACAATATAATTGTGAATATTAATTAAAAGAATTATAAAATAAATGTAAAGAAAAAATGACATTAACAAATTAAGAATTATTTATAGACAGAATTATAATGACATAAATATAAATTGATTGGGTTGGTTGGTTTATGAATTAAAATTATAAGATAAATATTGAATTAAATTACCAGAAATTAACTTATTTGAATTGTAAAATGAATGTCAAATTAATATAAAATTAAAAATTTGTACAGATTTACAAAATACTAAACTTAAAATTAAATAATAACTAAAACATTTAAATTAAATTTTAAAAAAAGGTAAAA
This sequence comes from Tholera decimalis, assembly GCA_943138885.2. NCBI lineage: Eukaryota > Metazoa > Arthropoda > Insecta > Lepidoptera > Noctuidae > Tholera > Tholera decimalis. The sequence goes on from OW964568.2 coordinate 9,659,261, forward strand.
AGTAGTCTACTACTTCCATACCAAATATCCAAATTCACCAAGTACTTTCGAAGATAAGCGTGTTTAATAGTTCGATTACTAGCAATGTGGGTAGTATTCATATTTCTAGCAATCCTGTTGAACCCTCCAACTAAGCTTAATATGCTTGTGTCTGGAGTGGGTTGAGGGCACAGGGGCAGAATCAGCGACCTCTCGATCACGAGTTCGACACCTTAGCCATTAGGCTATTGAAGCTTTTATTTGTTAAATTAACAGTAATGTTAGTATTTATCTTGAGTTTTCCAGCCAGACAGTATCCAGTCCATCCGTATGTCTGGCAAGAAAACTCAAGATATATTCTATGAGAAATATAAATAGTGCTATAAACATTAGTCATTGGCATTTAAAATGATTTATTAAAACATCTAATAATAGATATTTTCTCACCTATGAAATTGCTGTTTTACCGTAGCTACTGGCCATTTCAAAAGAGAATAATATTTTTTAGCTAAGAATTTTAATTTTAAATTAATTTTATTTTAAAAACATAGAATTCTGTTTTCAAAATTAGTCGTTTGTTTAATGGTGAGCATTCTGTTTTCATCGCACTTGAAAAATTTTTTGTCATCATGGATACGTTAATAATTCGACCAATTATGGAATATGATTACCATCGTGGTAGCAAAGCGGCGCCAGCAGCACGTGAAATGATCAATGTTTACGGAATGAATACAAGAAAAAAAAAGCACTACTCGTAGTTGGTTTGCCTGCTTCCGTTCTGGAATTTTCAACCGCAAAAATTAACCCTGTGTTTGTTGGAAAGCTTTGGTCATTTTCCTCATTCCTCATGAATTAGAAACGATTGAGGAAGGTGTGAAAATAGTCGCCAATGAACCAATGATTAAATATTTTAGTTCCGTTTCATGACTTTCTTGCCAAACTGTACGTTAACTTATTTTATGAAAATCGGCAATTATATAGGTTTCAACCTCGTATTTTTGACAAGTTTATAGTGCTCATTTAGTTTTTCTCTGGATGTTTCTCTGTTGAAATAAACGAGCGCGCCCTATTTCCGTTTCGTCGTATTACTAAATCACCAATGTGACTAAATACAAATAGTAACATGTTTTCGAGGCAGCATGGTCTATGACCTTCGCCTGTCCAACCATGAGTTTGACGAAAAAAAAAAAAAAAAAAATCAAACTCTAGTAATATCAGATTGGAAAAAAAGCGCGGGAACCTTCAAGATTATTACGTGGTAGAGATGGCCCGGAGCCGTAAAAAACGTAAAAAGGAACATTCGGCTGAAGACGGAGAGGCGGAGTCGGTTGATGAGGGCTCAGCGTCTGACGTCGGCTCTGTAATATCCGAAGAGGATACTGATAAGTATACTCCTTTTAGAATCCCAGATTACGTCCGATATTACCCCGAAGATGGTGGTAATTTTGAATATATCGTGTTTCTAGAAAGTATAGAAGAAGATAAACCCATTGGCTTGAGGGATATGATGTCCCTTGCAAATGCAATTAAGCGTTACAACAAAGGTGTCAAACAACTGCAGCGGATTAACAAGAGTAAGGTAGGTGTCATATATGAAAGACCAGCACTGGCCAATGCTGCTTTAAGTAATAAAAAGTTTCTTGACGGTCACAAATTAAAAGCGTCAATCCCGGCTGCCGCTACGGAGGTTACTGGAGTCATCACACATGTCCCCATTGAACTCTCAAATAAACAAATTTATTCCGCACTAACAAGCACCAAGAACATCGTCTCTATAAGACGTTTTATGAGAAAATTAGTGGAGAATAAAACTGTAAAATATACACCAACAAAAACAGTATCAATTACTTTCTCATGTCCAGTTTTGCCAGAGAGTGTCGACCTCAACAGTTGGCGTTTTGAGGTAAGACCATATATTCCTCCAGTGAAGCAATGCCTTAAGTGCTTGAGATATGATCATATTGCCAAATTCTGTAAAAACTCTGAGAGATGTTCAATTTGTGGAGAAGCACATAATTACAAAGCATGTATAGTTCCCGCCTCGGGTGCAAAATGCTGTCACTGCTCGGGCAATCACATTGCTATATCTTCTTTATGCCCTGTAAAAAAAGAAAAGATTCTGCTACATAAACAAAAATATGAGAAAAAAAGAAGTTATGTTGAAACTCTTAATGACACAAACTTTCCGAAACTAAACAAAACTGATCAATTTCTGTCACTCTTAAATTCAGAACTGATTTTAAAAACTATTTCAGAATCAATAGTTAAATTAATAACACAAAATAAAATGAATGAAAAATCAATTTGTAGTACTAGCATTAAAGATGTCCTGCAAGAATCCTTTAAAAATATTAGATAGGTATTAAAAAATATATATTTTAATGGATTATTTAAATATAGTCCAATGGAACGCTCAGAGCTTATTACACAATCAACATATTTTCAATCACTTTTTGTTGGACAATTCTATTCATATAGCTTTAGTTTGTGAAACTTGGCTTAAGCCCCGTCACACTATCAAATTTCGTGGTTATGATGTAGTCAGACTTGATTCAGGTAATGCTCATAATGGTGTCGCCATTATTTTACATAAATCTATTATGTATACTACAATAAACACAATCTATGATGATTCCTTACAAAATATAGCAGTTCGTATTAATTATGCTAATAATAAAGAACTTACTATTGTAAGTTTTTACAGTCCAACTAATTGCAACCCTCCTTTTTCTAAAACAAAATTAGATAGACTAATTCAATCTTTTCCTCGTCCAATTTTTTTAGCTGGCGATTTTAATGGTTTGCATACAACCTGGGGATGTTCAGCTTCTAACTGCAGAGGTAGGGATATTTTGGATTCCATTAATAAAAACAATCTTGTTCTTTTAAATGATGGTCAAACGACTACTGTTGGTTCCCACACTTGGAGGCGAAATGCTCTTGATTTGACCATTGTCTCTCCTTTGCTAGCCCTGGAGTGTGAATGGTCAGTTCATGATGATCCTTTAGGCAGTTACCACCTTCCTGTAATTACAAAAATCTTAGTGAATAACAACAATTCTTCTAGCTTTCATATACCTGACAGTATTCCTCTTCCATTTTCTTATAATTTCAATACTGTTGATTGGAAAACATATTCATCCGGCATTGATGCTCTTTTGTGTAACTTTTCTATAGACAGACACAATCCTTTGCTTAGCTATAATAAATTTATTAAACTCTTACATTTGGCACTAGTAGATTCAATTCCATCTCCAAGGCGCTACTCCTCTGATGGGGGGCAGGCTCAGCCCCTTTCAACCTCTAACAGAAAGAAAAGAACTCCACTCCCCTGGTGGAATGCTAACTGCAGCAAAGCTGTGGAAGATAGTAAAAATGCTTACTTAACTTTCAAACACAATCCCTCTGAAGCAAATTACCTAGCTTTTAAGAAACTCCAAGCAAAGAAAAAGTTCATTATCAAGTATGAAAGAAAGATGAGTTGGTTGAAGTTGTGTGAATCTTTCAACAGAACTACACCTATGTCTGTGGTCTGGTCATATATGCGTAGATTTAATAAAAGTTATGCATCCACATCTCAAAATAATAACATATATTCTTGGATCCCCGAATTCCTTAAAAAATTTACACCAGATACAGTAGAGCCAGCTTTTATTTTCAACCCTTCTCATCCTGTTTCTCCTAGTAACTTTCACTTAATTAAACCTTTTACATTTGTTGAATTTACTACAGCAATCCATTCTCGTAGGGATACTGCAGCTGGCCTCGACCATATCTCTTATAAAATGCTAAAAAATCTACCTGATCAATCTAAATTAGTTTTGCTTGAAATCTTCAATCTTCTTTGGCAGCATTCTCTAATTCCTGAAGATTGGAAAACTGATTGTCTTGTTCCCATTCTCAAACCCAACAAAGATAAAAATAGTTTTGACTCTTACAGACCTATAGCTTTAACTTCATGTATGGGTAAAATCTTCGAGCAACTTATCAAACAGAGGTTAGAACATTTTATTGAGAAGAACCATATACTACCTTCGAATCAATTTGGGTTTAGGAGGGGTAAGTCTTCAAGGGAAAGCATTGCTAATTTACATCTCGATATCTTTGAAGCCTTCAAATCAAGGAATGCTCTTGTCAGTGTTTTCTTTGATGTGGTAGGTGCATTTAATAATGTTAATCATCATATACTCTCTTCAGAATTGGCTGCTGCTGGTTTGCCTGCAAAGGTGATAGAATGGATATATAACTTTTTGAATGGTAGAAAAGTATTTGTTAAGTGTAAAAATAGGCTTATAGGCCCTAGGTATTCTTACAAGGGCACTTGTCAGGGCAGTATATTGAGTCATTTAATATTTATTTTATACATCCACAAACTTAATATTATCCTAGGCACTGAAGTATCCAATCTCCAGTTTGCGGATGACCTGGTAGTGTACTGTGTTGGTAATAATACCAGTACAGTATGCTCCAAGCTTAACATTGCCTTGTATAAACTAAATTGTTACTTTAATTATCTTGCATTAGACATTAGTATAGATAAATCCAAGGTTGTAGTTTTTAGCAATATTGGGCCTTTTATAGTCAATATTAAATATGACAACACTGATTTGCCTGTGGAGAATAGTGCAAGATTTTTGGGTGTTATTTTTACAAGCAACCTCTCTTGGAGAAAATATGTTGATTGTATATGTGACAGAGCTCAAAAAGCCCTAAATGTCCTGAGGTCTCTTGCAGGGACATACTGGGGTTCAGACCCTAAAATTCTTTTAAAATTATACAAATCCCTTGTACGAAGCCACTTTGAATATGGTTACCTCTGTTTTTCCTCAGATAGTCAATTGGTAAATAAACTAGATATCCTTCAAAATCATAATCTTAGACTTATTACAGGTGCCATGAGAACTACTCCCATTAATTCTTTACAAGTAGAATGTAATACTCCCCCCTTAATCTTACGCTTTCAGTATCTCAAATTCTGTTATTTACTTAAACTTTTCTCTGTAAATCATCATCCTCTGATTAAAAAGTTATTTTCACTTCACATTAAGTATCCTGTTAACACTCATCTGACCAAAAATATTCCATTTATGCTTTTTGATTTTTCATTCATGATCAAGTTAGATGGTCAGTTTAAATTTCACAAATCTAATGAATGGGTGTGTTATGAGAAAGAGTTTGAATGTCTATTTCATGAGCTGGATATAGTAATTGACAACAAATTAAGAGATCGGCAAGAAGTCTATAACCTCTTAGATCAATACCCAAACTATCACCACATTTATACAGATGGCTCTAAAAGTAATGAAAGGGTTTCTATGGCTTATGTCATTCCTCATAAGGAATTTGGACTGGGAATAAAACTGAAGAAAGAATCAAGCATATTTTCCGCCGAAGCTTATGCCATTCTTGCTGCACTTAAATACATTCAAGACCAATCTGAAAATCGTTGGCTCATTATCACTGATAGCATGAGCGTATTGCATGCTTTGAAAAACTATCAAATCAATGCTCACACAAACTGCATTATAATAGAAATCAGGCACATACTTCATAATCTTTCAACAAGAAACTATAGTATTACATTTTTATGGACTCCATCACATATCGGAGTTTCGGGTAACGAGCAAGCTGATTTTCTAGCACGTGCGATTGCTGACATTGTTGATAGTGACAGCGGCAGCCCCGTCGACGATGTCGCTATTCCTTATAGCGATTTAATACCTATAATCAAGTCCAAACTTTTAAAAGATTGGCAGGACTAGACATGGGCGTTTTCGTATTTAGTTGCAAACGGATATGTAACCGATATTCAGTTTTCATATCGATATCGAAAACCGTTTTCAGATATCGATATCAGTAGTACGATTTGCACAAGTAACTGTGAAACGCAAACTAACGACAAACGCAAACTCACACTTTTACCGTTAATACATTGATATAGGTACTTTCTCATTTAAGTTCCCGGTTCCGTTCAAGTTCCCGGTGGTTGATTTAAATGAAAATTTGTTATTGCCCATGAAGGGTTCCGTAGTAACTATGATAAATATAATATACTTAATATATTAATTTGAAAAAAAGAAAAAAAACCTTACAAATTTCTTAAAACTAGCTTATTTACATTTTTTACAACTACGCCAAATAACTTTGTTTTTCATAGTATTTGTATGAATTACAAAGTTATATTTGCGGTTTTAGAAAATAAACTGTATCTCAAAAACTGCTGACTCGATCTCGTTCAAACCAATTTTGATTGAAAGTTTACATTAATATCTACAACATGTGGGTTTTTAGATTTTTCACTTCATTATTATAGAAGTAAGAGGGGGGCGACACATTTTACCACTTTGGAAGCGTATATCTTTTAAACGATTAACTTTATGAAAAAGTCATTTTAGAAACCTTAATGTCATTTTTAAAGATCTGTCTATAGATACCACACACGTATAAGTTTCATGAAAGAAATTATTTTCAGTTTTAGTTCCATGTATGGGGAGCCCCCTTTATTTTGAATATTTGTTAAATTTTCTCTTAAAATCGGAAAGCGATTCACAGAATACATCTATCTACCAAGTTTTACATGTATAGTCCTAATAGTTTCGGAATAAAATGGCCGTGACATACGGACGGACGGACAGACAGACAGACAGACAGACAGACAGACGGACAGACATGTCGAAACTATAAGGGTTCCGTTTTTTCCATTCGGCTACGGAACCCTAAAAAGGCAAAGAATTATCGTTAAGTAGGGCACGTGTCACCAAGGTCAAGTGCAACTCAAAACAAAACTGTCCAAAAAAATACAAATCAAAATTCATTCGATACAATTCTTATTCCAACAACATAAATTCAACATTAAATCTATTGGACGTAGGTTTAGTTTAAAGAATGAATTTCTCCCTGATATCGAGTAGCCGCCGGAAAGTTGCTAACTTATGGAATCTTTGTTGCAACTAAATAAATAGAAACTAGACCTTATTGCTAGCGCGTTAAGATATAGATATTACGCACGCACTGTTATTAACCAAATAACCAATTCCTAGCCGAAGTTACGTAATATTCGCTTCATCACTTTTACGCCAGTAAAAAATTGAATGGTAAGACAGAGACAAAGCGATATAAAAACCTTTGATGTCATATCGCTCTTGATGTGAAGTTTGCGTTTTGTTCGTTATTCGTAGCTCGTTTCTCGTTGTTGCGCTTTGGATAAACCATAACTCGATGAAGTTTTTGTGAAAACGGTTATGTATATTTAGATATCGATATGGTATGATAATAAACACATATCCGATATAAGTTACGTTTTGATATATCGAACCCATCTTTAGGCAGGACACATGGACAGAATCTCTTACTAGAAAAGGCCACCAATTGCCGTTACTTCAGAAGCAGACAATATTATACTATTCTTTGCCGTTTGAGATTTGGACATTGCCGTTTCAACGCTCATTTACATCGCATGCGCATAATTCAATCGCCTTCTTGCACCTATTGCTCAACAAATGATGAACAGACCCTTGATCATATTTTCTTTCAATGCTCAAGTTTTAATATTCAAAGACTGTCTTTAGTAGCCAATTTATTGAATTTATATGAAAAACCAGAGAATATACCGCGCTGCATTGAAGACATTTTGAAAAATAAAGACACCTATGTATTTATTTACGATTTTATTAAAAACACGATCAAGGACATATGAAACAAGGATTTTAACAAATATCGGACTCGACTTAGAAATAAATTCTATGAGATAATATCTGAGTAAATAACTAACAATTGAATATGGAATATGCATCGGATGTAACATTGAAGACTTGGCTCCGGCCTTATTACACACTTGGAACAGAAACAAATATTACAGACCTGGCTGTATGGGCTTGACTCTTTGCCTGTCCTAACGGACGAAGGGAAAAAAAAAAAAAAAAAAATCTAGTAATATCAAAAGATTAAAGGAAAAGCGCGGGAACCTTCAAGATTGTTAGGCGCCTTTTTTTTTTCAAAAAAAAACTTAATTTGTAATAAATAAAAAGCAACTCATTTTTGAACAAATTTATTAGATAACGTTGTAGAGATGGCCCGGAGCCGTAAAAAACGCAAAAAGGAACATTCGGCTGAAGACGGAGAGGCGGAGTCGGTTGATGAGGGCTCAGCGTCTGACGTCGGCTCTGTAATATCCGAAGAGGATACTGATAAGTATACTCCTTTTAGAATCCCAGATTACGTCCGATATTACCCCGAAGATGGTGGTAATTTTGAATATATCGTGTTTCTAGAAAGTATAGAAGAAGATAAACCCATTGGCTTGAGGGATATGATGTCCCTTGCAAATGCAATTAAGCGTTACAACAAAGGTGTCAAACAACTGCAGCGGATTAACAAGAGTAAGGTAGGTGTCATATATGAAAGACCAGCACTGGCCAATGCTGCTTTAAGTAATAAAAAGTTTCTTGACGGTCACAAATTAAAAGCGTCAATCCCGGCTGCCGCTACGGAGGTTACTGGAGTCATCACACATGTCCCCATTGAACTCTCAAATAAACAAATTTATTCCGCACTAACAAGCACCAAGAACATCGTCTCTATAAGACGTTTTATGAGAAAATTAGTGGAGAATAAAACTGTAAAATATACACCAACAAAAACAGTATCAATTACTTTCTCATGTCCAGTTTTGCCAGAGAGTGTCGACCTCAACAGTTGGCGTTTTGAGGTAAGACCATATATTCCTCCAGTGAAGCAATGCCTTAAGTGCTTGAGATATGATCATATTGCCAAATTCTGTAAAAACTCTGAGAGATGTTCAATTTGTGGAGAAGCACATAATTACAAAGCATGTATAGTTCCCGCCTCGGGTGCAAAATGCTGTCACTGCTCGGGCAATCACATTGCTATATCTTCTTTATGCCCTGTAAAAAAAGAAAAGATTCTGCTACATAAACAAAAATATGAGAAAAAAAGAAGTTATGTTGAAACTCTTAATGACACAAACTTTCCGAAACTAAACAAAACTGATCAATTTCTGTCACTCTTAAATTCAGAACTGATTTTAAAAACCATTTCAGAATCAATAGTTAAATTAATAACACAAAATAAAATGAATGAAAAATCAATTTGTAGTACTAGCATTAAAGATGTCCTGCAAGAATCCTTTAAAAATATTAGGTAGGTATTAAAAAATATATATTTTAATGGATTATTTAAATATAGTCCAATGGAACGCTCAGAGCTTATTACACAATCAACATATTTTCAATCACTTTTTGTTGGACAATTCTATTCATATAGCTTTAGTTTGTGAAACTTGGCTTAAGCCCCGTCACACTATCAAATTTCGTGGTTATGATGTAGTCAGACTTGATTCAGGGAATGCTCATAATGGTGTCGCCATTATTTTACATAAATCTATTATGTATACTAAAATAAACACAATCTATGATGATTCCTTACAAAATATAGCAGTTCGTATTAATTATGCTAATAATAAAGAACTTACTATTGTAAGTTTTTACAGTCCAACTAATTGCAACCCTCCTTTTTCTAAAACAAAATTAGATAGACTAATTCAATCTTTTCCTCGTCCAATTTTTTTAGCTGGCGATTTTAATGGTTTGCATACAACCTGGGGATGTTCAGCTTCTAACTGCAGAGGTAGGGATATTTTGGATTCCATTAATAAAAACAATCTTGTTCTTTTAAATGATGGTCAAACGACTACTGTTGGTTCCCACACTTGGAGGCGAAATGCTCTTGATTTGACCATTGTCTCTCCTTTGCTAGCCCTGGAGTGTGAATGGTCAGTTCATGATGATCCTTTAGGCAGTTACCACCTTCCTGTAATTACAAAATTCTTAGTGAATAACAATAATTCTTCTAGCTTTCATATACCTGACAGTATTCCTCTTCCATTTTCTTATAATTTCAATACTGTTGATTGGAAAACATATTCATCCGGCATTGATGCTCTTTTGTGTAACTTTTCTATAGACAGACACAATCCTTTGCTTAGCTATAATAAATTTATTAAACTCTTACATTTGGCACTAGTAGATTCAATTCCATCTCCAAGGCGCTACTCCTCTGATGGGGGGCAGGCTCAGCCCCTTTCAACCTCTAACAGAAAGAAAAGAACTCCACTCCCCTGGTGGAATGCTAACTGCAGCAAAGCTGTGGAAGATAGTAAAAATGCTTACTTAACTTTCAAACACAATCCCTCTGAAACAAATTACCTAGCTTTTAAGAAACTCCAAGCAAAGAAAAAGTTCATTATCAAGTATGAAAGAAAGATGAGTTGGTTGAAGTTGTGTGAATCTTTCAACAGAACTACACCTATGTCTGTGGTCTGGTCATATATGCGTAGATTTAATAAAAGTTCTGCATCCACATCTCAAAATAATAACATATATTCTTGGATCCCCGAATTCCTTAAAAAATTTACACCAGATACAGTAGAGCCAGCTTTTATTTTCAACCCTTCTCATCCTGTTTCTCCTAGTAACTTTCACTTAATTAAACCTTTTACATTTGTTGAATTTACTACAGCAATCCATTCTCGTAGGGATACTGCAGCTGGCCTCGACCATATCTCTTATAAAATGCTAAAAAATCTACCTGATCAATCTAAATTAGTTTTGCTTGAAATCTTCAATCTTCTTTGGCAGCATTCTCTTATTCCTGAAGATTGGAAAACTGATTGTCTTGTTCCCATTCTCAAACCCAACAAAGATAAAAATAGTTTTGACTCTTACAGACCTATAGCTTTAACTTCATGTATGGGTAAAATCTTCGAGCAACTTATCAAACAGAGGTTAGAACATTTTATTGAGAAGAACCATATACTACCTTCGAATCAATTTGGGTTTAGGAGGGGTAAGTCTTCAAGGGAAAGCATTGCTAATTTACATCTCGATATCTTTGAAGCCTTCAAATCAAGGAATGCTCTTGTCAGTGTTTTCTTTGATGTGGTAGGTGCATTTAATAATGTTAATCATCATATACTCTCTTCAGAATTGGCTGCTGTTGGTTTGCCTGCAAAGGTGATAGAATGGATATATAACTTTTTGAATGGTAGAAAAGTATTTGTTAAGTGTAAAAATAGGCTTATAGGCCCTAGGTATTCTTACAAGGGCACTTGTCAGGGCAGTATATTGAGTCCTTTAATATTTATTTTATACATCCACAAACTTAATATTATCCTAGGCACTGAAGTATCCAATCTCCAGTTTGCGGATGACCTGGTAGTGTACTGTGTTGGTAATAATACCAGTACAGTATGCTCCAAGCTTAACATTGCCTTGTATAAACTAAATTGTTACTTTAATTATCTTGCATTAGACATTAGTATAGATAAATCCAAGGTTGTAGTTTTTAGCAATATTGGGCCTTTTATAGTCAATATTAAATATGACAACACTGATTTGCCTGTGGAGAATAGTGCAAGATTTTTGGGTGTTATTTTTACAAGCAACCTCTCTTGGAGAAAATATGTTGATTGTATATGTGACAGAGCTCAAAAAGCCCTAAATGTCCTGAGGTCTCTTGCAGGGACATACTGGGGTTCAGACCCTAAAATTCTTTTAAAATTATACAAATCCCTTGTACGAAGCCACTTTGAATATGGTTACCTCTGTTTTTCCTCAGATAGTCAATTGGTAAATAAACTAGATATCCTTCAAAATCATAATCTTAGACTTATTACAGGTGCCATGAGAACTACTCCCATTAATTCTTTACAAGTAGAATGTAATACTCCCCCCTTAATCTTACGCTTTCAGTATCTCAAATTCTGTTATTTACTTAAACTTTTCTCTGTAAATCATCATCCTCTGATTAAAAAGTTATTTTCACTTCACATTAAGTATCCTGTTAACACTCATCTGACCAAAAATATTCCATTTATGCTTTTTGATTTTTCATTCATGATCAAGTTAGATGGTCAGTTTAAATTTCACAAATCTAATGAATGGGTGTGTTATGAGAAAGAGTTTGAATGTCTATTTCATGAGCTGGATATAGTAATTGACAACAAATTAAGAGATCGGCAAGAAGTCTATAACCTCTTAGATCAATACCCAAACTATCACCACATTTATACAGATGGCTCTAAAAGTAATGAAAGGGTTTCTATGGCTTATGTCATTCCTCATAAGGAGTTTGGACTGGGAGTAAAACTGAAGAAAGAATCAAGCATATTTTCCGCCGAAGCTTATGCCATTCTTGCTGCACTTAAATACATTCAAGACCAATCTGAAAATCGTTGGCTCATTATCACTGATAGCATGAGCGTATTGCATGCTTTGAAATAATAAGGTTGCATATAGTGCAATGTGCGACCTGCTTAGTTTTTGAAAAGTTTTATAGCCATATACATATTTGAAAAGCAGTGTCTGGTGTGTGTCATTAACTGAAAATAAGTGAATGTAATAGAAAAAAATTGTATAATGAAATATATCTAGTCTAATATGCAATATTGTGTTCTTATTAAACAAAGACCGTATCAGGTTATGGGCCATTTTATCCAAGATGGAATTGTCGAAGATTCAAATTGCTAAACTTGAAGGTACGAATTGGATACAATGGAAGTACCGCATGTCTGCTCTTCTAAGAGGAATCGACGGCCTACTCGACATTGTAGAAGGCAATATAAAGAGACCAAATGAATCTGTACGTGGGGCTGGCGGTGCAGCTGCTGCAGATTTGGGACTTTATGAAGAGAATCTTAAGAAGTACAACAGGTTGGACAGTACGGCTTTGTTACTAATCACAAACAATATTGCTGACGAAACATTAGACAAGGTCATAAGGTTTTCAACGTCTAAAGAAGTATGGGATGAGCTGCATAGATTATATGAAGGCGTGAGTGAGGATCGTCTATATGATTTATGTCTGCAGTTCTTCAGTTACAGAAAAGATCAAGCTGATGATATTGTAACGCACATTTCGAAGCTGAAAAATATCTGGTATAGATTAAGGCAAGAATTAATGAAGGAAGAGGGAGTTAAGGAACTTCCAGACATATTATTAATTTGCAAAATCTTAGACACTTTGCCAGAGAGTTATTTTTCGTTCAAATCGAGCTGGTTACTAATGTCAAAGAAGGATCGGACTATTGAAAATATTACAAGTCAGTTGTGTGCACATGAAAAAGCGCTCGGTAACAATGGTAAAGACAATGAGTCTAGTTGTGACGCTCTTGCGGTGAAAGCAAGGAAGCTATGTATTAAAACGGGTGTTAACGTAACTCCAGGAACTAATAAGAAGATAAGATGCTACAACTGTAAAGAAGTTGGTCATATCAAGAAAGATTGTCCTAAGAGGAGTGTATCTCGTCAAGTTGCAGACGGTAATAAAGGAGTTAACATGATGTTATTGACTGTGAATTCAGCTGAATCTAGCATTGATCGTGAGAACTGGTATGTAGATAATGGTGCTACAAACCATGTAACAATGCGGGCAGATTTATATCAAGATTTTAAATATTTTGATGTGGAGCACACAGTAACAACGGCTGATGGAAAGGTGATGAAAGCTATTGGGCAAGGTTCACTTAGCATTGAAGCTGTAGTTAACAAGAAGGTTGTCAAGTCAACATTGAGAGATGTTTGGTACGTTCCCAAGATAAATAGAAATCTGTTTTCGGTATTGTCATCACAAGATAGAAATCCAGGAAGCTTGTTCGAGTCGCGGGTTACTACTTGTTCAATGAAAATTGATGGAAAAATTATGGTTACAGGACATAGAGAAAGGTATGGAGGTCTGTACAGGCTTAACTGTAAGATTGTACCACCATCTAAAGTAACTATAAATTTGGCACAGAAAGTAGATATGCTGCAACTGTATCATGAGCGGATGGGTCATCAAAACAAAAGGCATGTAAGAAGTCTAATCGAGAGGGAATTTGGAATAAAAACCAAGGAAAGTGGAGAATTATGCGAAGGCTGTATTTTTGGTAAATCCCACAGACTGAAGTTTGGTGTACGGGAGAAGGCCACTAAGCCAGGAGAACGCATTCACACAGATGTGTGTGGTCCATTCCCTTTGTCGATATCCAGGTATCGTTACTTTGTATTATTCAAAGATGAATTCACACGCTACAGATTTGTGTACTTTCTTCGAGAGAAGGCAGAGGTACATGAGAAGTTGAAAGAAATGTTGGCATCTGCTAAGGTAACTGGTCATACAGTAAAAGAAGTACTGAGTGACAATGGTGGTGAATTTGACAATCAGAAAGCACGGAAAGTATTGACAGATATGGGTATAAAACAGCGGTTAGTCATGCCATACACGCCAGAACAAAATGGGTGTAGTGAACGGGAGAATCGCACGATTGTGGAATCAGCACGAGCTATGATGCATGCACATGAGGAACTGCCTGAAACTTTGTGGGCTGAGTTGGTGAATACTGCTGTCTATATTTTGAATAGGACAGGTCCAACTACAGTGGAACACAAGTCGCCGTTTGAGCTATGGAATGGCAAGAAGCCACAGATTAAGCACTTACGGATTATTGGATCGCCTTGTTATGCGCATGTACCAAAACAGACCAGGAAAAAGCTGCATAAGAAAGCAGTAAAATGCGTACTTATTGGTTATGATAATGACGATGGATACAGGCTTTGGAACAGCAAGGATAACATGCTAGTGAGGTCAAGGGATATAACTTTCAATGAAAACCCTTTGGGTGTGGAAAATCCATTGAAAGCTTCTACAGAAGCTGAAATTGAAATTCCTTTTGACTTGCCAGAGATCCATGGAATGAAAAATTTTGATCAAAGTGCAGGAAATCCAGTTAACGGTGGATACAATAACAAGAGTGTTGATACTGATAACACAGACTCTGTTGGTAGAGAAGATGTTGTTCCAGTTGAGGATTTGGATGCATTTGATGATGCTAGGAGTGATGTTTCTCAACATAGTTTTGAGTTAGGGGGAGAAATTCATACTGGAGATGAAATTCCTGAACAAGAAATTATGGAATATGGTGGAAGAATCTTAAGAGATAGATCGTTACTTCGTCCACCTGAGAAACTCAAAGACTATGTTTTAAACATGGCTTGCTGTGATTACCAAGAACCAAATTGTTATAAAGAGGCTGTTAATAGCTCTGAATGGAATCTATGGAAACAAGCAATGGACTGCGAGATGGATTCTTTAAATGAGAATAAGACTTGGATCATTGTGCCTCTTCCTAAGAATAGAAAGGCTTTACCCTGTAAATGGGTGTACAAAGTTAAACTAAATGCTGATGGTTCAGTGGACAAATACAAAGCCCGACTTGTTATTAAGGGATTTAGACAGAAAAAAGGGATTGATTATGATCAAACGTTTAGTCCCGTGGCTAAAATGGCAACAGTTAGGTGTGTATTGGCTGTGGCAGCAAATGAGAACATGTCGATGATGCAATTCGACGTGTCAACAGCATTTCTGTATGGTACACTTGAGGAGGAAATTTACATGAAACAGCCTGAAGGCTATGATGATAGTTCTGGTCGGGTATGTTTATTGAAAAAGAGCCTCTACGGTTTGAAACAAGCTCCAAGATGCTGGAATAAGCGGATCTTGGATTATTTCAAAGAGATTGGATTCACAGTTAGTGATTCTGATCCTTGCTTATTTATAAGAATGACACCATCTGGAGGTAAACTCATAGTTGCGCTATATGTTGATGATGGTTTGGTGGCTGCAACCAGCCAGGGTCTTATTAATGAGTTTATAGCACAAATGAAGAGTAAGTTTAAACTGACAACAAAAGCGGTATCATATTTCCTTGGCATTGAAATAGAGAAGACTGATGATGGAATTAAAATATCTCAGGGATCTTACGCAAAGAAAGTGCTCAAGAGGTTTGGCATGGAAAATTGTAGGCCGGTAATGACACCAATAATAAAGGATGATGAATGTCATGGTCAAGACAAGTCATGTGATATGAACTGTTTATTGAAGAACTATAGACAAGTTGTTGGTGCATTGGCTTATTTAATGGTAGGAACTAGACCAGATATCGCATACGCAGTTGGCATAGCGTCAAGGAATCTCGAAAATCCTAAAGAACAGGATTGTGTCCGAGTTAAAAGAATACTGCGTTACTTGCAATATGCTCCAGAAAAAGGAATATTATACCAAAGTGGTTA
The DNA here is from genome assembly GCA_943138885.2 of Tholera decimalis. NCBI lineage: Eukaryota > Metazoa > Arthropoda > Insecta > Lepidoptera > Noctuidae > Tholera > Tholera decimalis. The sequence continues at coordinate 9,675,364 of OW964568.2, forward strand.
CAAAACGGGTATCCTTGAGAGTTACAGTGATGCAGATCACGGCGGTGACTTGAACACAGGGCGTTCAACAACTGGTGTATTATGCTTGTATGCTGGAAGTGCGATTTCATGGATGAGTCGGCGCCAGACAAGTGTGGCTATATCTACCACCGAAGCAGAGATTGTAGCAGCCAGTGAAGGCGCTCGAGAATCAATTTGGCTATCGAGAGTCATTGGAGACATGACCAAATTGAAGGGTGTGCCTATTCTAAGAGTAGACAATGAAGCTGCAATCAAGTTAGCCGAGAATCCGGAGTACCATAAACGGACTAAACATATTCGGATTAGACACTTCTTTGTAAGAGAGATGGTCACGAATGGAGAGCTAAATGTATGCAAGGTTGCAACTGAAAATCAGCTTGCTGATACCTTTACAAAAGCTTTAGCCAGACCAAGGCTGCAGAAACTTTTAAAGTTAATTGGTCTTCATTGAGAGAAGATAATAAGGTTGCATATAGTGCAATGTGCGACCTGCTTAGTTTTTGAAAAGTTTTATAGCCATATACATATTTGAAAAGCAGTGTCTGGTGTGTGTCATTAACTGAAAATAAGTGAATGTAATAGAAAAAAATTGTATAATGAAATATATCTAGTCTAATATGCAATATTGTGTTCTTATTAAACAAAGACCGTATCATGAAAAACTATCAAATCAATGCTCACACAAACTGCATTATAATAGAAATCAGGCACATACTTCATAATCTTTCAACAAGAAACTATAGTATTACATTTTTATGGACTCCATCACATATCGGAGTTTCGGGTAACGAGCAAGCTGATTTTCTAGCACGTGCGATTGCTGACATTGTTGACAGTGACAGCGGCAGCCCCGTCGACGATGTCCTCTGACTAAGGAAAAATAGAGGACATGGCATAAACATTCTATACGAACAGTAGTTATAGGAATATGATGCATTTCGACGGCATAGTTACTGATATATCGGCATCTCCTTTTAACTTGTGAGAGTAATCATATGTAAAAAAGGACAACATTAGTTTTATCATTGCCAAAAATGGCAACATAACTTTGGTGATGTCGCAAAATACCTAACTGCGGCCGGCCGCCATGTTTTGTCACAGCCAACAACAAGTACATCAGTTGTCATCGCGACTTGCTTGTTTCAGTGTTTTTAAGAAAATTTGGTGATAATAGGCGAAAATTGTGCTTGTTTATAGTGTAAGAACTTGCATAATACTGCATTTATCATGGGTAGGTGCAGTGTGTTAGGCTGCCGCATGAAAAGCAACAAAAACATCCCAATAAAACGTTGCACAGGTAAGTAACCGAATTCATTCAAAATATCTTGTTTTTTTCTATTATTTTGAAAGATTTTGCTATTTTTGGGAAAGTTTATAAAGATACACTTGCTTTTCTGTAATTATTTACTGTTTTACTGTTGATATTATGTGATTTTTAAGCAAATCATTTGTTAGTAAACAGAGAGTTAGAGTTACGGTTCGGAATTTTCAATTTATCGATAAAACATATCGACAGGTGAATATTATTTAACTCGATTTCTTTTTATGATTTTAGGTTGCCAACATGTAAAGAAAGAAAAGAACAGTGGCTGTATATACTTGGGATTGAAAATTTGAATACTACAACCAAGCATATTTTTATTTGTTCCCTGCATTTTGAAGATAAATGTTTTAACCGAACTTTAAATATAACAAGACTGTGCGATGATGCTTTGCCTTCAAGTGAATTATTGGTAAGTTTTGAAAATAGACAAGTTTATTGTGTTTACCTACTTACTGACAAGTAACCAATCCAAACCAGTTGATGGAGAGAGAGGAGGGACGAGAAGCATGTCAGCAACAGCAGTGCTATATTGCTGAAATACTGGTATAAAGTTTCAGGTTTAAATACACATCAGTCAGAATAAATAGATAACTTTTTTTTTCTGAAAATTATAAAACATCCTTAAAATTCTCGTACAGACTGAATCAAAACCTAATATAAGTTATATGATTTTAATTATCCACCTCCTCACACAGATTAAGACACATATACCTGCACTATTTTTACTCCTGATATAGTCATAGCAAAAGGAGATGGATAATGATTAATTTTTGAAAATGATACATACATATATCAGGTTATAAAATGTTGTGTCTATGTTAAAATGCAAGCTAAACAAATGTGAGCGTGAGTTAGTGATTAAATTCGCAATGTAAATATTATTAAACATTTATGGTTATTCTTTGTATAGTTACCAGCACAATTTGACGAGTGTGAGGAACAACGATCTGTTCCTCGCAGGGTGTTGGAAGAGAAACCTGTTTGCAGCACTTCTAACAATGCAGATGTAAGTGTAATATTTCATAATAATTATGTTCCTTATGGTAATTACCATGCTATCTTGACTTTTAAATACAAACTCACTCAATATAAAAAATTGTTGTTATTTCTTTACAGTTACCAGCCCAATTTAATGAATGTGAGGCACAACATTTTTTTCTCACAAAACACTGGAAGAGGAGCCTGTCTGCAGCACTTCTAGCTATGCAGATGTAAGTGTTCTATTCTATAATATGTTACTGTATGTACTGTGGGCAGCGTAACTGGTAATTTCAAATTCATTTACGGCAAAAACTTGAACGAAGTTGCAGAAAACTAGAAGTTAATGCGTTTTTTTTGTTTCAGGATAAAGCGCTTGAAATTATTCAAAAATTAAAATCAAAATGTGAACATCGGAAGAAAAAAATTAAAACATTAAATGAAAAAGTGAGAAGACAGAGTAAGAAAATCCAGACTATAATCTACATCTGTGCCAAATTTCATAAAAATCCGTTCAGCCGTGATTGAGTAACAAATATCCATCGTTACAAACAAACTTTCGCACTTATAATAATATTAATAAGTAAGGATTGTGTGGTTTGTATTTTTTTTTGTTTTTTGTTTGTTCAACATGCTCATGTTTTATTCATGTGTATATTTGTATAAAATTTGCGCAACGTGCTCTTATTTGATTATTGTGTATACATATTTGTATTTTAGAACTTAAGTATGACTGGGATAAACGGCTTTTATAGTTTTCAATAAATCTGTGTAAAATGATAATTTTTGTTTTATTATGAATGATCGAGCCATGTAGTAGTACTTAAATAAAAAAAAATAATGTTAAGTTATATTATTAGTTAATAAAAATAAGTATAGTCTGACAAACGATGAAAACAAACCGTATTTTGTATTTATTTATTTTTTTCATTGGTAATTATAGACCTTAGGTACAGGTACTGCAGTCGTGGTATGCTAATCAGTAATAGTGATACTCTAATAAGGCTCCTACACATATGCCCCGGCACAAGTCGCAGAAACTAGAAGTCCGCACGAAACTCAATCTTAATTCCAAGCGCTAAGTAACCCTGAGCCGCGCGCGGCATGCTCCCCAGCCGGCGGCATTGTGTGTAGGAGGTTTTTTACTCGCACCCACTATGTTGAGCGTGGTCGCCACAGTTTTTCTGGCCGCAATTTCGGTCGCATACTACGCTCACAGGAAAAAGCGAGCAATGAACACAGCGATCACAAGGCTACAGTTTTTTATTCGTGATCGCCGCGGTGGCAACTGGGAATAAATGGGATAGACATACCACACCATAGTAAAATTTGTTTTATTATGAACATACCTGTACAAGTACAGAATACAGATAGTTAATTTAATTGCAGTAGCATCTATTCAGTATCCACGTGCCCTGCCTGCCATGTAAAGTGACACTCTTCGAGCGTGTGCGTTTTTATAGCTCACATTACCACGTAGATAAAACTGAAGAAAGCTAAAAAAAACGTGTGCATCTGGATTGGGGGCCTATTTTTTTAATCCTTGCGAAACGAAATAAGACTTATAGGGAAATTAGTTAAAAATAGTAAAAACTTACAGCAAAGGGCCATGAATTTCTTAAACGTTAAACTCATTTTCGACAATTTTGAATTCTGTAAGCACCGTGCAATTCAACTATCGATGTTATAATGCGCGCAGCTCTACGGCAAGCCGCCATCTTTGTGCCAGACTCACAATAGGTATGCACGCTTTTTTCGTAGGTATTTCATGTCTATTCTTTTTTCCTTAGTCTGAGACGATGTCGCTATTCCTTAAAGCGATTTAATACCTATAATCAAGTCCAAACTTTTAAAAGATTGGCAGGACACATGGACAGAATCTCTTACTAGAAAAGGTACTTGGTATGCTCAAATTAATCAGAATATTGGTAAAAGCCCTTGGTTCACCAATTGCCGTTACTTCAGAAGCAGACAATATTATACTATTCTTTGCCGTTTGAGATTTGGACATTGCCGTTTCAACGCTCATTTACATCGCATGCGCATAATTCAATCGCCTTCTTGCACCTATTGCTCAACAAATGATGAACAGACCCTTGATCATATTTTCTTTCAATGCTCAAGTTTTAATATTCAAAGACTGTCTTTAGTAGCCAATTTATTGAATTTATATGAAAAACCAGAGAATATACCGCGCTGCATTGAAGACATTTTGAAAAATAAAGACACCTATGTATTTATTTACGATTTTATTAAAAACACGATCAAGGACATATGAAACAAGGATTTTAACAAATATCGGACTCGACTTAGAAATAAATTCTATGAGATAATATCTGGGTAAATAACTAACAATTGAATATGGAATATGCATCGGATGTAACATTGAAGACTTGGCTCCGGCCTTATTACACACTTGGAACAGAAACAAATATTACAGACCTGGCTGTATGGGCTTGACTCTTTGCCTGTCCTAACGGACGAAGGGGAAAAAAAAAAAAAAATCAAAAGATTAAAAAAAAAATAAAGTCATAACAAAAACACGTTGGATTTAGACATGGGCAAAATGTATCACTAAAAAGAAAAGATTGAAATGTATCTTTCGATCACAGGGATATGTATCACTCTTTCATATCTTTGTATCTATATGTATCAGTAGCTCACACTCGCGCACGCAACACGCTGCTCAGCGTGGCATCGAAAGATTCGTTCACAGGGATATGTATCACTCTTTCATATCTTTGTATCCATATGTATCAGTAGCTCACACTCGCGCACGCAACACGCTGCTCAGCGTGGCTTGCTTCGCTCAACTCCAATTAATCATTATGAGCGATCTTAGAATACAGTGAGCGATAGATAAGTATATCTGTTTGCACTTTGCTTGATCGTTACATTAGGTATCTTTTTAATTTATTGGGCTGCTGTTTCTTATGTCTAGGTATCTGTTTTGATTGATAAGTATTAAATAGGTATTTGAAAAATTAACCGTAATTTTTGTTTAAAATAATAAATAATTAAGTTAATGATGACCGAATATAACATTGGTACTTAGGGTAGGTATTGTTTTTACTTATTTCTAGAAAAAATATATTCTATACTCTACCGATTGAACTAATACTTTGTTTCATTTTGTAAATCGCAAAATTCTTTTTATTTATTTTTTATCCTGATCCTTAAAGTGATGGTTTTATGACTGAAATTAGTTTGCATAGTTTACTAAAACTTTTTAAAGGCAAAGTAAAGTACATATGTAGGTAAAACCAGTATAATACTTAAATGTTCACGTACCGTTTAACGACTTTGAGCCCTATGTACTAGTAATAGAGTTATCAATTTATGTTTTTGTGTCGACGTATGTCAGCTTATAATGGTCAATCGACTCTCTCTGTCTTGCGAAAGCGCGACAGAACATTCTAAATAGGGAGGTGCGAAAGAGATGTCTGAACTTTCCTTGGAGTGGCCGTCCGGCCGAAATATAATAAAAATAATAGACATCAAGACGGTGTGAGTGAATGAGTTGAAAAGATACACTGATACAGTGATACATTCGGATGTGAACGGATATAAAGAGTGATTGATGGAAACGGAGTGATTCATATCTTTTGTATCTATCTCTCCTGAGTTACCCATCTCTAGTTGGATTGTTAGTATCGTGCGATAAAGTTATTTTATATAATTTTATTCCTTATTTATACTTTATAGTGTATTTGCAAGGAGTGTATGTTCTGTGATTTGCAGATCTATAAAGATGGGGAAAGGACGATATAACGCTAAAGCGCGACAAGTTGTGAAGACTAATATAGATAATTCGCAAACAAATGAGGTAACCACTAACCAAATCTTCGTTCGTTCCATTTCATTTCGAACCTTAAATTTGCGTTTTCTCAGATAAAACGCTACATATTTGAAGTATACGATTTTCATGTCAAATTACCAAATGTAATTTTAAAGAAATATGTAAACAGAACTTCTTACTTCTGATAATATGAAACAAACCTCCGTTCTTCTTCTGTCCATTTACTTGTTCTAAGTCTAATCTAATAGAACGTGTGATAAAGATGAAAGATTTGTGTGTACTGTGCACCTCATGGAATGTGTCCTGGCTGCTTGTGTTTTCATATAATATTTTTTCTAGATTCAACTAGAGTTTGCTACAAATGAGTATGGAGCCAGTGATGCTACTAACCTACTGGCTCTTCCTTCAAAGAAAAGAGATACTAAAGTGGTCAAAGAAAAGAAAGAAAAGACAAGGTTCCTGTCAAAGGCACAGCGCAAAAGATTAGAAAAGATTGTTGAGAAAAAAAAGAAGAAAGAAAATGTAAGTAACTTTTCATGTTCCTTATTTTTTTTATTTTGTATTATTTTGACCTGTGTCCATCCCTTTCAGTAATTATATCTGTGTACTGTAGCACATTTTGATGAATTATTCTTCATTTGTATTTTGTACATTCATTGTTCTCATTAAATAAAATGTAGTTTGGAATGTATTTAGATTATTCTGAGAATTCTGTAAGTGCATAATTTGAAGACTCAAGAAGAAAGTCTTATTAAGTACCTATATCTAATTTATTATTTATTTTATTGTATACCTTTTGCAATACACTTAAGGATACAAATAATAAAACTAGTGTAGGTGGTCTTATACAGGGCAATCTCTTACAGACAACCTTTGGATGGACATAAATTAAAGGAGATAGATTTAGGGGAATCCTTCTTTTCAGTAGGAATAAATAATCAATAATTTCATTTTTCAATAAAAGTAGGTATATGATGAAACGAAATGAAATATTTTGCAATTTTTTTTTTTTATTGGTTAATAAACAACTATTTGTGTAATTTTTTTGCCATTTTAAGTTAAACTAGATAAAGCCAGTATTTCCTAATGGACTACCCTGAGAAGAAACATCGAAACAAATTCAGAGTTCAACATCTCTTTTAAAGTTCAGACAAAAGTAAATATAACACTCACATATTGTTCATGTCTTCTTTAAGGTCTTACAGTTCATTCAATGTTCTAGTCTGGTAGATTTTTCAATCATCAATAAGACCACTAATCTACACATAGTTAAGTTTCTAAGACTTGTATATCTATTTCTGTGTAAAAGAAAGTATAATTATTCTGTTCTATATAGTTGAAAATTAGTAGTTTGATTTCATTTTAGTAGTAACATTATATTGTCACTTCTATAAATACTAACTAGGTACTATACGCTGGGTAGCAAGAGCACATACACACACAATATTTCATAACTTAAGATTGCTTAAATTGTGCTTTAATTGGTAACTATGTTCTAAAAACCTAGGTAGGTTAACATTCAAACCTAGGTAGGTTTTCTTAACATTCTCAAATATGTTTGTACACTTTTTTTTTTTTTTTTTCTCTTTATTTATTTTATTGAGGGTTTAATCAGAAAATGATTATGCCACCCTCATCAGTACAAACAAATTTCTTATGTTCTAAATTCTATTTTTGCTAATTTATACAGAATTCTTGCATCCTTTGACAAGGGTGATGCAAGAATACTGTTACATCTCCCAACGTCCATAGATAAGGGTAGAATGAAAATTCTTTCGGCCTCGTTCCGGACGCACTCCATCAGTATATGGTAAGTGTCTTCCACAATACTACACTCCGGACAATTTGGTGATGCAACTTTACCCATAAGGTAGGCAAAACTATTCATTGGTATGTGTCCTGATCGAAGCCGAAGAGCCATAACAATTTCTGATCGACTCATGTTTGCCTGGTCGAACCATGGACAACGAGAAAGAGTTGGTTGGATTGTTCGATACCAGATCCCCTTGCTAAGCGACCTCTGGTCGAAGTGTTCATGCCACATTTTAGTGCATTCTTCTTTAAGTGCATACAATAAATCACTGTGCACGGGAAGGTGTTGACAAACCAAACCATCATCACATGCATCCTTAGCTAATTGATCCACTATTTCATTGTCTTCCAAGCCAACATGAGCCGGTATCCACTGAAGTACAATATTCTTTTTCTTAGAAATGAGATTACACAAAGATTTAATTATACTATATGCAATAGGAGTTCCCCGAAAATTCATGGTACAACGAATTAAATGTTGCAATGCGCTCTTTGAATCACTAAGAATAACATAATTACCAGTTTCAAGTGAGTCAATGTAAGATAATGCTTCGTCTATTGCAATAAGTTCTGTATACATTATATTAAGTTTTAAATTTAGTTTTAATTTCACTGAAGTGTTAGTTTGTGGATCAAAAAATGCTGCTCCAGAACCTAGTTTGTTTTTAGATCCATCAGTATATATTTTGTAGAATTCCGAATAAGTGTTATTTAAAAACATAGTGCATAACTCGCTCAATTTAGTATTCTTGTAGCATTTTTTAGCCTCAACCAAACAATTTATTTCTGGAATTACAATTTCAGATAGGTCAATCCTGTGAACCCGAATATCCATAGAGAACATTTCAAACTTTGGGCTTATGTAGACAGGTAGTAAAACTAGAGACTCATGAACTTTGGTTAATAACGGTACTTTTCTTTTCCAGTGGGTTTGTTGACAAACTACTCGCAGTTCCTCTAAGACAGTAGTAGTATTATTATCCTCGTATGACTTTACTTTGAGCCAGTATTTACCCGCTAAAAAATATCTGCGAATCTTCAACGGTTGGAGGTTTAATTCATTTTCCATAACGTGGATGGGTGTAGTTCTTATAAAGCCTCCGATGACCCTCATGCAAACGTTTTGGACTCTGTCTAACTTACTTAGGTGGGTTTCACAGCTACTGTCGTAGAGGAAACACGCGTAGTCGATTCTACTTCGAATGATTGAGATATATAACCGTCTCAGATGCTTGGGATGTATTCCCCACCCAGACCCAGACAGAATTTTGAAAAGATTTATTAGCTTTAACGTCTTTTCTCGGGTTTCATTAATATGTTTAGCCCACCTGAGGGATCGGGCAAGCCAGACACCCAAATACTTTACATTGTCTACCACTGGCAGTAATGTTTGATTAATTTTTAAAGTTACATTCTCTCTTGCTACACCATTTTTAAAAATACAGGCTTTGCTTTTTGTGGGAGATATTTCAAGACCTAGTTTTACAAGAAGTTTCGTCATTTTATTTAAAGCCGGTTGTAAACGTTGTTGGGCCAATGAGACATTACTGCAAGTGGTGTACAAAACAAAATCATCCGCATACTGCGACATATATACGTCCCCCCCACGATTACGACAAACGTGCATAGTTGCTATATTAAAAAGTAGGGGTGACAACGGATCGCCTTGTGCCAATCCCCGACTGGACGTACGTTTTATGTCGCGGTTATCTATTGTGATTTTAAGGTTTCTCATTTTAAGAAAGTTCCAGATGTACCTACATATCCTAGACCCTACTCCGATTTGTTGCATGATTTTTAGTAAACTATTAATGTCCAAATAATTATAAGCATTGCTTAGGTATGTCTATGAAAACTGCCACCGTAATTAATTTCTTGGAAAAACCTATTTGAATACGTGATACTAAAACGGCTAAGTTGTCTAAGGTTGAGCGACATTTTCTAAAACCCGTAGTGTTGTTTGACAAAAGCTTTTGTTTTTCGATAAACCACTCTAATCTATTCATTAAAATGTTATGAAAAACTTTGCAAATACATGAAATCATTGAAATGGGTCGAAGGGCAGAAAAACTTTGGGAATCACGTCCCGGTTTAGGGATTGGCACAATTACAATATCACGCCATTGTTTAGGAACAAAACCCGATATGAAGATATTATTATACAACTGAATTAACACTTTTAGACAGTTTTGTGGTAGCTTCTTAATCATAGAGTAAGAAATATTGTCACTTCCAGGTGCAGTATCTTTTGATCGTATGCATTGCTGGAGTTCTGAGGACGTAATCATAATATCAAGTTCGGGGTTATTTGTGTCGAAAGACATGTCACGCGGGGGAACAAAGTCCGGCGTTAAACTGAGAAGCAGCTCAGTAGCCTTATGTTTATCTATGTAATTATTCGAATATTTGTATCCCTTCAGCCATTTCATTTTTTGCCATACGGTTGATTGAGACGTTGAATAATCTAGTGAAGAACAAAAATCACCCCACGCCTTACTTTTAGCTATGCGAATCATTTTCTGAGATTTGGAAATCTTATTTTGCAATATTTCATAATTTTGAGGATTTGGATTACGCCTGAATTTGGACAACGCCAGCCGACGTTCAGCTACACATTTAGATAATTCCGGTTTCCAATAAGGTTTAGGTAAAAATTTACTCTTTGGGTTCGGATTAATTTTAAGTAGAGGGATACAAACATCGGAAGCTAAGTTTATATAATCAATGAAAGTATCGTAATCAGCCTGCAAGTCTCCAGAAAATGTAAATTCACAAAAGAGGGTGTTGAGTAGCTCCTTGTATGAAGTCCAATCAGCATTTTTAAATTTTTTTCGTAACATTGTCGGAGGACAAGCCTGGACATTTGACGTAACTTTTATAGCCCTATGATCACTGCCTAATGTCTCATTCATTACTGACCAGTTGAACAGCAATGCTATGTCGGACGATACCAAAGAAATGTCGGGAGATGACTTTTGACATTCGGAATTGACCATTTTTAACCGCGTATGGTTGCCATTATTTAAAATAACAAAGTGATTATCCAACAATGCATCGAAAATTTGGACACCCTTACTATCCGTTTTATATGACCAATTAGAATGGTGCCCATTAAAATCTCCGAGAATTACTGTATTTTTTGAAAAAATGGATAGTAAATTATCCCAGTCATTTTGAGAAGTTCTAATCGAGGGGGGACAATAAATAGAAATAATATTTTCTACCAAACCACAGTTATATACTTTTACGCAAACTAATTCTATACCTTGATTACTGAGTTGGACTTCACACAGTTGAGATTTTATAGATTTGTGGGTAAGAATTGCTACTCCTCCGTAACCATCAAACCTGTCCTTCCGATAAATTGTATAATTGCTCAGCCTCATATAACTTTCTGTATCTAGCCACGTCTCACTTATCGCCGCAATATGTATGTGTTCTTGACATAACAACTGTTCTAATAGAACAAGTTTAGGTTTCAAACTTTGAGCATTCCATTGTAAGATGTTTAGTTTGAGACTAGTTTTGTTGTTATCCATTAAGGAAATCAAGCAATTTTTTCATCATTTGCCAATCTGACACATTATCTACAACCACTAGAATCAACCATTGTATACAACACTGGATCACCAATTTAATTTTTTCCGCTACCGTACACTTCTTAAAAAATATTATCTCCTTTAATCTAGCTATGAGCTCTTCAAAATGCACCTCTCTTTTTCCAGACTCTTCCGGGTCATGGTTCGATTCTTTTGCTTCCTCCGTTTCTGTTGGTAGATAGGTAGCCCAATAATCATTGTCATCTCGTGTCTTTTCGTGCTTATTAGCACTTTTTTGATCTTTATGAGTGAGAGGATTATGAACTAGGGCTTTAGTTTTGACCACTTCTGCATATAAATGGGAGTTTGATCTCACTGTAAGGTCGATATTATGTTCAGGGTATATATAACCTGCGTTTGTGGCACTAACAGGTTCCGTATCTTCTCGGCGTGGTGAACTCTGCCATGAGATCTTTGAGTTTCTTCTCTTTTAAATAAGCAGGGCAACTTTTAGCAAGTGCCATGTGTGGTCCGCCACAGTTTAGACATTTGAAATTTTGTATATCGCAGTTTGGATGATTACTACCACATTTTGGGCATAATATTTTGTTCGATGGGCACACTCTTGCTATATGTCCGAATTTCCAACACCGTGAGCATTGTGACACGGGGAACACAAATGGGGCCACCTTAATCCTTAAACCTTCTGCATAAACATATGATGGCAACATATCTCCCTTAAAGCACAACCGAACTGCTTCACTCATAACCCATAAATGTTCCGGGGATTCATTAATATTACGCCTCATTAGTCGCTTCAATGAAACTAATTCAAATGACTCAGGGCAAGTAATACAACTCCTAAGCTCCTCGTCAGTCAGGACTAAATCTACGTCTTTGATAACACCGTATGAGTAGCTTTTGTGATCTGGTCTACTAAATCTCCAGTCCATATCTATCAAGTCTTTACAAGTTTCTAATTTATTTGCGCTCACCTCATTTTTGCAATCAATGCGCACCCTGTAATTATTTATGTATTTTACCTTCGTTATATCGTTAATACCTTTTTCTTTAAATAATCTTGCTAATGCAAATTGTCTTGGTAGCTTTTCTTTCGATGAGATATATATCTCTACACTGCTTTCTTTGACCTTTTTCTCTTTGTTTTGTATTAGTGTCCAATCCACCACGTCCTCTTCTCTGCCGCGTTTGAGCGGTTTAATCGAAACTTCCTTTGGTACCACATCCATATTAAATTGCTCCATCACTTCTTGGTCCACTATAGAATTGTTACTGCTATTCAAAACACTTCTACTTTCAACAGGATTGTTAAAGAATTCGTTATCATCCTCCATTGTAAACAATGATTCCACTACACATTATATTAGGTAAAAAGCGCTAATTGACCCTCGAAGTCAAACACGACGCTCGAGAACAATAAGCTCGTTAACTAATGATGTTTGTACACTTAATTCACATTAAAGAAATATGTAACGTTAATGTAATTAAAGCTCGCAAAATCTTTCTAAAGGTTGTCTGGAAGATATAATTGCTCTCAGCGAGACTGCCATTGTATCAAAATTTTTAGCAATATTTTTATTTAAGTGTGTTTCTATTATTGGTGTACAATAAAGTATATTCTATCTATCTAAAGCTATTAATATACAACTGTTGAACCTTTAAATTTACTTGAAGAGGTCAACATCTGTTGAGTCTGATCATAATAAATAATCATAATATATTTTCCTTATCCTCAGCGAGCATCCCTTCTAGAATCTCTCTCGCAAGTACAAGCGACTGTAGAGGAAGCGCGTCAGTTGACGGGTATATCGGCAGTCCAGACCATAGGCCTGAGGAAACTGAATGAGCTTAACTCCGAGTTGGCAACCCAGGAGGTCACAGAAGAGAATGAGAATAAGAAGTTTAGCAGTATTGCTGGTATGCTCTTAAGTTTACAAAACTAAGCTAGATGAGTCTTAAAAACTAGTTTTTTTTTGTCACATTTATAAGAAGCTAGGTTAGGCTCGATAAGTCTTCAAAAATCGTTTAATTTTTATATTTATAAGAAACTAACGACCGCGACCTCGTTCGTGTGGGATGGCTCTCCTGCGAAAATCCCGATCCCGTAGAATTTCCGGGATAAAAAGTGGCCTATGTGTTATTCCAGGATGTCAATTATCCACTTACCAAATTTCATGCAGATCCGTCCAGTAGTTTTTGCGTGAAAGAGTAACAAACCACCATTCTCACAAACTTGAGAATTTATAATATTAGTAAGACAAAATAATCATCCGGGGTTGCGGGAATGTTCTAACGAGATACCGCGGCCCCGGAGATTTGATGATTTCCCGCCAGGAAAAAAGAAAAGACAAAGTAATCATACACCCTAAATGAAGTAATTTTTCTCCATCTTCCAAGTTTATATGAATCAGATAAACGTAGAACTTTGTGTGTTTCAAACTCCCAAAAATGACTAGATAAATCTGGTTTAAATGTGGCACATGACAGAGATATAGAATTTGTGCGGAATTTCCACGCGGTCTAAGTCCTGATATTTTCTATGTGCAATTAACTTCCGAAGTAACACTAAGTTGTCCTGCATTTATTTATTTGTCCTCGGATCGGAAGGAAAACTGGAGAGCTGATTCTGTTAGAATCTCCAATATCCTGCGCGCAGGATATTGCGCGGGGTCTCGAATCTAATGCAAGATGGATTGGTGGTGGGTTTCGCTCTCTCACAGGGTTTTAAATGTAAATCCATGTCGCACACATTCTCGAAGTAAATAATAATATATGTTATTCCGATTGATTTAATTAAAATAAGAAAATTATACAAAAAATTAATATGTCATCCTGACTGTTGACCATTGCATATCACATTAACAATGTATAATAATTTTCAGGAGCCAAGAAACGCCTACGTCTTCTAAAAATGGATAATGCAGAAAAAATCAAAAAGAAAAAATATGACCCCAATGTAGTTGGTCTTGAAGAATCCTCTGATGAAAGTTCTTCAGAATCAGATAACAAAGAAACTGACGATGAGCCAGAAGTAGTCAATGGTCATGACACCAATGAAGTTGTTACTCTAGACCCTGTAAATAAGATTGAAATTACTAAAGCAGAAAACATTGTATTAGATAATTCTAAGACTGTGACAAATGATATAGTAACTGTAGAAGATGACAATAAATCAAATAAAAATAAGAAAAACAAAGATTTAAATAAAAAGAATGAAAAAGAACATAAAGTCGAAAAAAAAGCACTATTGGAACATCCAACTGTACATGTGGTAGTAAAAAGGGACCCTAAAATTCAGGTAGCAAGGTTGAAATTGCCAATACTAGGTGAAGAGCAAAGGATTATGGAGCTAATCAATGAGAATGAATTTCTTATTGTTGCTGGTGAAACAGGTAAGCAAAAATATTATCTGTAACATATAGAACTGCCATTATCAATATTCTTTGTTGGATCTTCAAGAAAATAACTATATTCGCGCCAATATCGGTTTTCTATCAGTTCCGTTTCGGGGAGTGTGCGATGGAATTGCACAATCTAATTCCGCCAAGCCTGTTCCATCATCGGACTATTGGACGTGGATATCCCACCCATACGCACAAAACGTTTTGGGAATACCTTCATTGTGTGTATGACTAAGGAGTGGAATTCCCTGCCGGAGTCTGTGTTTCCTGATAGCTATCACCTGGGAGTCTTTAAGTCAAGAGTGAATAGGTTACTTCTAGGCAAGCGTGCTCCATCTTCAACCACATCATCATTTACCATCAGCTGAGATGGTGGCCAAACGCGAGCAAATCATCAAAAATAAAAATGGTATGGAACCCTTTTTTCATTCTAACTTTTTTAATTCTTCTCCTGTTTTAATACTAACGTCTTTATCTTACAGGCAGTGGTAAAACCACACAGATACCTCAGTTTCTTTATGAGGCGGGGTATGCTGAGAAGCAAATGATCGCAGTGACAGAACCTCGCAGGGTAGCTGCCGTTGCGATGTCAGCTCGTGTGGGGTACGAACTGGGGCTGACCAGCAAAGAGGTCTCATACCTTATGAGATTCGAGGGCAATGTTACTAAGGACACTAAGATTAAGTTTATGACTGATGGTGAGTCAATAACATAGTTTAAAGCCATTGCATAGCTTTTATCGCGGGCTTTGAGTGCGGCGACCGAATCAAGTAATTCCGTAACGAAAATAAACCTAACACCCCCCACTCCGACCGGCACAGCGGTGCGACGTTGAAAGCCGTGCATCGTCTGACGTCGTTTCAGTTCGGCAGACTTCGGCACGGTGTTTGTGTGCGTGCGACTAGACGTATGCGTGTAGACTAACTGCTAACTGCTCATAACTGAGTCCACGAGTGAAATTGCATAAGTTGGTAAAAAATGCTATGCAATAGCTTTACCGCGGCAGTCCCGAAGTTTACTAGCAATGTAGGTGGAGTTAGAACCTGCGACCTCTCTCTTTTTTATATCTATATGTATATCTTATGTATATATATGTTTTGAGAATGTTATTTATTTTTATATTTTATATAGATAAATAGTACACCGTGGACTACCCACGTATTTATTTTCTCCTATGTGTCAAATCCATCTAAAGGTTGTGTGTAAAAGATCGCTTTTAGCGATAAAACCGCCCATTGTATCACCCTTTTAGTTGTAAAGTCCTTATTGTTTTACTGTTATGGTGTACAATATAGAATATATTTTATTTATTTATTTACCACACACACATGTTTCCTTTGCCATTACAGATCTTAAATCTAATGCCACAAAGTAACTTAAAATAAATTTTACTTAACATGCAAACAAACATACCTTACATGCTACACACACAGTATCTATCTATCCATATACTAGCTTCTACCCGCGACTTCGTCCGCGTAGAAGTCAAAAATATTCCACGGGATCCCGTCCCCGACTTGCTTGACAAAGATTATAATAGCTCGGCTAATATGCATGATGTAAAGATAATTTATAGCCTATAGCACTCAGGGATAATCCAGCTACATGTAAGCGAAAGAATTTTCAAAATCGGTTTGGTAGTTTCAGAGATTATCCCCTACATACTAACTTACAATTTACAAACTTACAAATTTTACCTCTATAATATTAGTATCGATATATCTATCTACCTACCTCTCTATCACAAGTCCGTCACCTTGGCGCCTATTGACGCTTGAGTTATATACTGTTTATGATAGAGTGACTATTTGTGAGATTGTGTATAAGTCATCTGGAGTCGGCTATCATTTGGACATTTTTGACAGTCTTTACGAGTAGTCAGAAGCCTGTAAATTATGCACTCGTCTAGCCATGGGGTATTGTGTCACCCAGTTACTGGGTTTACACATTCCATGCAAAACACTAATACTCTGCTGTGTCTGTTTAGACTGGAAGCTGATCCTAACAACTTAGGAAAAAGCTAAGCTGATAATGATGATGGCAAAATATGTAACAAAAACCCTGTCCGATCCAATGAAGGCATATTCCTGGTTCAACATACGTACTGGAAAAAAATGTTTTAAAAATGTAACTCAGAAAAAGCAAAAGTTATTGATTTTTTATTTTTATAATCCATGCGAATTTTAACATTGAATATGGCAAATTTTCATAAGTTGACAACACTCCACCCGCTCAGGCGGCTTCTTTGACACAAAACTGTAGGTAAGTAACATGTGAACGTCGAGCGATCAGTGTTGCCTTTGATCAGTTTTTGTTTTTTATTTAAATTTAATTATATTAATTGGGGAAAAATAATAATCTCAAATCCATTAAATGGCTACGTATATGTGTACGCAGTACGATGCCGAATAATACACTGAAGGATCGGACAGGGTTTTTGTTACATGCAACGAATTAGGAATGATATAGAAACATAACTCTCTAACGAAGCCCGCTAAAACATGGTTCCAAACTCATACCACTAAACTGATAATACGAATGCAACACGCGCACAAACAAAACAAAATACTTTGCTAAATTTATTTTCTGCGCATGGATCCGTCAATTCATTCATTTGGGGCGCTACTTTATTTAGTAAGATAATGTTAGAGTAAAACTGAAATATCGAATCAAGCGAGTGCGAACGAGATGGATTGTTTTGTGACATCGAGCGGCGAGGATGGTGTTATGCAGTATGCAGTAGGAGTCAGTCATTTATTATGAACTCAAATATTATAAATTAATATTAAACCTCTTTACATTAATTTTACAAAAAGTGTAAAGCTTCATAAAAGGAAATGCCCTTCGGCCATATAAAAAAATTCCTAAAATGAACAAGAGTGAAATATACGCCAAATCGACTCGATCGATACTACAAATTGTAGGTAACCCATTACAATTTCAATAATTATCAAAAAAACTAGGCAGAAGTCAGTTACAAACCTTTTTCTGAAATATTGGTCGTAATAAGTCTAGGGTTAAGGATGCCAAGTCGTTTAGGCGGGTCCAACCTAAGTCCGTGTTTAAAAATGGGTATCGTGTGCACAACTAAAAAAAAACTTCGACAAATGACCATAGTCGTTGCTATACCATATAAAAGCAATCCGTACGTAACTCAATTCGCAAGCGCTATTGTAGAATCAAGTAAACAAACAATCGAAATTGCAGTAATGTCAAACTGTCAGTCTGTCAGTAGGTAAGGCAAAGGAGATGTGATTCATACAGCCTACGATACGTTTTCTATTCAAAAATATTTGATTTTAATTAATATTGTCATGCATATATTATTTTTTTAGATTTATGGTACACATAGGTCGAATTATATTAAATTAATAAATACTGTGCACTAAATCTGCAAACTGCAAATAAAGCTGAAAAAAAACTGCAAAGCAATATAATTCGTTAGGAATTATTTTACGATTCCTGTTTGGCTGAATGCCACTTACTAGTGTCAAATAAACACTGACCTCCAATAAAAATAAGAATGAATTAAACGGATATCAGGTTAAATCTTTTAATGATTTCCATATTTTTATATCCTACTTAAACAAACTTGAAAATTATTTCATTATACATATTTTATTTTAAAAAGAATGATGGACTATTCGCAGTTTCTGTCCATTTCAAGCATTTGGACAACACCCTTTGGAAATGAAACAGTTATTTTATTACTTACCTACTACCTATTTTAAATGTAAATCATTATTTCCTCAGGATCTACCGAATTTCATATTTATTAATTTCTTAAAGTACATAAATAAGGTAAGAATTCATTAGCTAACCCCCCATCAGAAGAGCGATATAAGGCTTAGAAGCTGTGAAACTAGATTTATATATACATATATATATATATAATGTGTGAGTAGAGTAAATTTAATAAACAAGGTGGTTTTTAAAAAGTATAAGCCAAAATTTAAGGATACTCGAGGTACTCAAAACAAAGCTTTGTTGTTTACTAAAATGGACAGAAACATCTCCTAAATATTGGCTCGCACTATTTATCAGCTCCTATACGGAGTGCCGATTTAATGACCTGCATTGTTTCAACGTGGTGTAATACCTACTGATAACATAAAACACATTAGACGTGATTTAAAATTTGTATTCTTAAGCAATCCCTTAATTAAGTTATTAGGATTTACCCGAATTTTTCACGAAATGCTGTGCAACAGTACTAACCGTACAAATAGGTACAGCTGATTTTTAGGGTTTCGTAGCCGAATGGCAAAAAACGGAACCCTTATAGTTTCGATATGTCCGTCCGTCTGTCTGTCTGTCCGTCCGTCCGTATGTCACAGCCATTTTATTCCGAAACTATTAAGACTATACATGTGAAACTTAGTAGGTAGATGTATTCTGTGAACCGCTTTCCGATTTTAAGGAAAAAAAAATTAAAATATTTAAAATAAAGGGGGTCGTCATACATGGAACTAGAACTGAAAATATTTTTTTTCATGAAACCTATGCGTGTGTGGTATCTATAGACAGGTATTTAAAAATGATATAAGGGTTTCTAAAACTACTTTTTCATAAAGTCAATCGTTTAAAAAATATAAGCTTCCAAAGTGGTAAAATGTGTCCCCCCCCCTCTAACTTCTATAATAATGGAGTGAAAAATCTAAAAAAAATATATGTCTGTAGATCTTAATGTAAACTTTCAACCAAAATTGGTTTGAACGAAATCGGGTCAGCAGTTTTTGAGATACAGCATATTTTCTAAAACCGCAGATATAACTTTGTAATTCATACAAACACTATGAAAAACAAAGTTATTTAGCGTAGTTGTTAAAATGTAAATAAACTACTTTTAAGAAATTTTTAAGGTTTTTTTTTTATTCGTCAAATAAATATACATATTATATTATTATACTACGGAACCCTTCATGGGCGAGTCTGACTCGCACTTGGCCAATTTTTTTAGCATACGATAGCCAGTGTGTGACGAATATATGTTTTCGTTACCAAAATGTATGGAGCAAACCCTACTGGCATTAGTTGGTAACCAGTCATCCTCTCTTCTCCTCTCTCTCGGACTGCTGCAATCCACTGTAGTCGTCGAATCTCTTTTTTGGGGAAACTAAAATAAGAAACACACAGGCAAACCAATCCATCCAATTTATAAAACTCTGTACTAAATATAAAATATGTAATAGTTAGGTATTAAAAACTGGCTGGCTACCTGTTGCATAATACTGACAACTCGTGGTTTTCTATACGAAAATAAAACACGAAATTATTTTACTTACGAGTGATAAGCTATCCCAGTTAGTTTTTTACTTCCTTCTTTCCGTCTTTTACACCACTTTACTACCCAGGAGGTAATTTTTATCCCTCAGAAACGAGCTTTTTCTTGGATTTTTCACTAATAAACACGATTCTGGCGTCTGTCACCGAGCGCACGTCAGACTGAGAGGCGCTTTGGTTGTATTTTTTTCACCCCGCCTACTTGATTGTGTTTTGCGTGGAACCATTTTTGAGCGGAGTTCGTGTTCTATATCATTCCTAATTCGTTGGTTACATGCTGTATAGTTCGCCCTTCCAGAGGATAAAGCAGTGTGCTTATTTTAACACTAGCTGTGCCTGTAACTTCGTTCGCTTCTAAGGATTTTCCCGATGGAATTCCGGGATAAAAAGTAGCATGTATTGCCTTATAAGCTCCTCTATCTTCCAGTGAAAGTCCCATTAAAATAGCTTCAGCCTTTTCAGAGGCCGGACAAGAAGAAAGGGAGACAAACAAACTGATAAACAGAGAAAATGTGTTTTAGTATCGAGTAAATAATTAAAAGCACTTGAGAAAATACAGTTATGTATTTTGAAATCACAGACAGACTCTTCAATTGTATTTATTTGTATGTATGGATGTAAAGAAAGACTTAAAAAATGAATGTATTTTGAAATGTATGTTATCTTTAAAATAGCTGAGCCAAAAATGTTATATAAACTATACAACCTATGTTAGTCACTGACCACCACCTTTATCAGACTGACTCACTTAAAAAAATAAAGAAATACTTTCATTTTTTCCTGGGAAGAATGAAATAATTCAAATTCATCTTGAGTTCCTTGTAAATAAAAGGGTTGCTTTTCCCAAATTTCCTGCAATGTCTCAAAAAATATAAAGACTAAGAATAATTATCTCTTTTATATCGCACTATTAATCAAATTTCCTTTTCTATTTCAGGTGTCCTTCTCAAAGAGATCCAATCCGACTTCCTTCTGAGTAAATACTCAGTGGTCATAATCGACGAGGCTCATGAAAGGAGTGTGTATACTGATATTCTTCTTGGTTTACTCTCAAGAATAGTGCCATTGAGGAGGAAGCGAGGGTCCCCACTGAGGCTGATTATCATGTCTGCGACTCTGAGGGTTGAAGACTTTACTGAGAATACCAGGCTGTTCAAGCAACCACCTCCTGTTATTAAGGTTGGATAGTTTATTCTATTGAGATATTGAGACAGTTTTTAGTTATTTTTCAGCGTATTTCGGTCGTACCCTAAGACCGATTGGTGTGCTACACATCACACCAACGAGATATAAAGACAAACAACTTTCTCGCATCATCAGAACTCGGCCTAGTTAATATTTGGTGGAATACAATACAATAAATTTATTTTCTCTCCAGTATATATATATACCTCTCTTACATTATACAGTTTCGCTAAATGATACATAACTTAGGTAAAAAGTTTTATTGTGGGAGACTGGTGCCTAAGCTAGGCTTGAGGCCTGTGTTACAGGACACCAGAAAATATATATAATATTAAAATGTAAAGGGGTGGGCCCTTTACATTTTAATATTATATATATTTTTACTAAGCATGTAGACAATAATATGGTATCATACTATAATATGTACATTTCATATTTTTATTTATTTTGCTTTATGGCTTAATTATGCGTGACGAATTTTAGTACATGTGAAGTATGAGTGCATGGAACTATATTGCTCTTTTCGACGTCAAAGCATTGAATAACTTACTCGTATCAGCCTCATATTGGACACATTCCATCGGATAAATCTACATATCTCATAGTTGGGAAAGATTATTACGAGGTTTTTAGATATTAATGTCGTTTCTTCTACAGATAGACTCCAGGCAGTTCCCAGTGACGACGCATTTCAACAAAAACACGAACAGTGACTATTTGAAGGAGGCTTATAAGAAAGCCGTCAAAATACACACGCGGTTGCCTGAGGGCGGCATACTCATCTTTGTGACCGGACAACAAGAGGTAAATAAAAAAAAATGAGTGTGGCACTCGGGGACTGCCGCGGTAAAGCTATTGCATAGCATTTTTTATCAACTTATGCAGTTATAATTATTTATTTATTTTATTTATACAGCAGTGCTCACAAACAGCTGCTTACGTATTCGTCCGATTTCGGAGCAGCTCGTCTCGATTCGTGCGAGCTTCGTACAGTCGTACCATATACATACACGTTAAGGTTCAACTAGTCGCGGGCTCGAACTCACTCGTGGACTTCGTTATGAGCAGTTAGCAGCTAGTCTACACTACACGCATACGTCTAGTCGCACGCACACAAACACCGTGCCGAAGTCTGCCGAACTGAAACGACGTTACACGATGCACGACTTTCAACGCCGCACCGCTGTGCCGGTCGGAGTGGGGGGTGTTAGGTTTATTTTCGTTACGGAATTTCTTGATTCGGTCGTCGCGCTCAAAGCCCGCGATAAAAGCTATGCAATAGCCTAGCAAAGATTGGTGTATGATTTGAGTATTTTAATACCAAAGAACAGAATTATCATCATTAGCTTAGTCTTTTCCCAATATTATTCGGGTTATAGTTTATTTAATATATATTGGGGTTGCTTCCAGTCTAACCGAATCCAGCTGAGTATTAGTGTTTTACACAGAACGACTGACCATCTGACCTCCACAATCCAGTAACTGGGTAACACGCTCCCTTTGGTCAGACCAGTATCAGATTTTCTGGCTTGTGACTAATTTCGTTCGGAGACATACGACGTTCATCCTCTCGATGCCCGCGTAGGAATACTGTCGACACCCTATAATAGAGAAGAGTTACAAATCTTTTAATTAACATTTGTCATAGAATCTTAAATAATTGCAACACCAATAAAGGGATGTGCATAAAGATAAAGTGCGATGAGGACTATAAACCACGGAATAGATGAATAAGGTTGGAATGGTAATGTGGGCGTGGCGAGCGCGCCACATTTATGATTCGAAAATCATAGCTCGACCGATTAATTCATTCAACGCGTTTAGTGCGCTTTGGATTACTTCGGAACACAGAGCTCTGCTTTAAAATGCCGTGTTGTGCAATTATAACCTGTAAAACAAAAAGTCAGACCGCAAGTATAGAGCGAGGAGGTATATCTTTCCATCGGTAAGTCGAAAATAACATTTAATTACAATTTTATTTGTAAAAACATGAAAATATTCTGATCACTATGAAATTCCGAACATTAACAACATTATTGCAACAAGTTACAAAGAATATACATTGCCCGATATGTACTCGCTTAATCAACGCAATGACCAAGTCCGCTTACAATGTACTGAATGCGTTGCGTCCTCCACATTTCAACTATTGACGTTTCGTCCTTTGCCCTGCTTGGCCGTGATACACGACGCATGTTTATCGACAGTGAGTTACAATCAGTAGCAAGCTCTCGATTCAAGTGTGTGTAATTTATTTGTGTGCGTAATTCGCATACGTAACGGGCCTCTTGCTTGTAGTGAAGCTAATGAGTGGGAGACAAGCGGTGACACGCGTTCTCATACAAATCGGGAACTATTTCCTGATTTCTGTGCTATAAACCATATTTAATACCTATATGTATAGTAAATATCATACAGCAGTTTTAAAACATCCTTTAATATGTATATTCCATCAGTCCCATCCAAGAACTGGCCTTGGCAAGCGTTAATACGTATGTTAAATAACTTCAGGTACATTATCTAGTTCGGAAACTGAGAGCAGCCTTCCCTTACCGCAAAGAAGTGGACTACAGCAAGCTGATAACGAAAAACAAGGCGGTGTCTGACGTGGATGCTGCATTGGATTCAGAACCTGAGGATATCGAGTCTGATGATGATGAGGTAAGCAGTCGAAAAAAGAATTTAACCTCTCAAGGACCGCCATTATTTACGTCAAACATCCGTCAAGCACCGCGGGCGGGCTCTTATCGTAAGCGTAACCTGATCCCGGTCACAAACGATTTTAAGACTTATCTTTACTACAAATACAGTTTTAAATCGGTCGGGGTTTGGTGGCACAAATTTGTGCCAGCGGGGCTCAACTAATACTTGTTTACTAGCACGTTTTTGTGCCGCTGGGGCTCTCGAGGTTAAATATACAAAAAATCTACTAAAGATTTTATCACGATAAAACATAACTCTCTTTTTTTGCAGTCAGGTAAAAAGTAGCATATAACTTTATCAAGCTTTTAGCTTCTCCATACCAAATTGGATTCAAATCCACCCGGTACTTTAGAAGATTAGCGCGTTCAAACAAATAAACTTTTCCGTTTTATAATATTAGTATAGATAAAAATAAAAATCATTTAATACTGATTCAGAGAGAAAAATTTTAAGACGTCTTCTTAAAAATAAACTACCAGAGCATAGTAACAATAATTTATATTATTAAATAATTTATTTGATAATATTCTTAAGAAAATCCTTATTTGCAATATCTCTCCATACTACTAAATATCTTTATATCGAGATCGCTAGGTAGGTTGGTTGATTGATCTTCTCCAAGCGCCTTTTTAAGGTTTTTCGCCCCAGATTTTTCTATACTCGACCTATATATGGTATATAGGTCGAGTATAGAAAAATTATCGATTTACCATCGATGCGAAGAAGTATCTAACCACATGTTTAAAATATGTGATAGTTCGCTTCAAGCAACTTTGCCGCTCTCAAGTACATCGCAATTGTTACATGTTGTTATTATCTTTAAAGGATCTGCAAGTAGCCATAGCAGAATAATAAAAGATTTAGGTTTTAAGTGAAGCAGAACCGAAAATGAAAGGTCCTAATTGACAAACACGAGATAAGACTCAAAAGCATTGAAAGACATGAATTACAAACGATCGTTTATAACCTGCTTTTACAATTTTATTCAAGTGAGATAAAAATCTCTGTATTCTTTTTTTCTCTTTAAGTGCCATGTGTGTACATACGTAAATAAATAAATTAATACGTATAAAACAGAAAAATATTCTACAAACGTAACACTTTTTACGCGATTGCACCTACTTGCGCGGCCGTCTCAAAGACCAGGCCTCCGTCACTCGCTCAAAGTCGCGCGATAAGTACCTACCGGCTAGCCGTGTGTTCGAACGCACAAGTGGCAGAGGGGCGCCCCGCACGCCCACCTGTGATACTGATTATCGTTTTGATTTACCTATGCAAAATGTTCTCACGTATATTTCTGGGTATTTACTATTTAAATGCAACAAAAAAACATAATTGTCCAACCCTCGCAGACGAATTTAAAAAAATACCAAATGTGAATAACTCTGGAATGTTCACACATTTCAAAGCATATAGAGAGAGCTCTTCCTTTTATGGTGGTCTGAAAGTACCACCGGAGACGTTCAATGACTATGTTAGAAGATTAGAAATTTATTTATACAAAACTTTTCATCGAACTTGATTGGACGGCCTGGAGGTAAATTGTATGATGTATTCAAATCAATATCATTTAAGTCTTTGTGTCCATGCTTCCCACATGATTATTTGATCAAACTTTTTATTAGATTCAGAATTTTTGCCGTTATCAAATTTACAAATGCAACGTTTAGATAAGGTAAAAAGCAAATGGACTATTTTATAAAATAAAATCATTTATAAAATATTTTTGTATTTTATTTAATTGGGTCAACCCTAAGGTATTTTCATACCGTCCGACGTCATCGCCCGCTGTGCACTTGAAACGCTCCGTTGAGTCAAAGCAGTTAAGCTCATATTTCCTCGTGTCGCTTGACAGCTAGAAAGTTTAGTTAATTATAGCGTAGGTATTTGTAATTTTGCAGGAAAATGATGGATCTGTTACGTTAGTAACTTATTAGTAATCTGTGACCTAACTTCAGAGCGACAAAATTGCTTGACGCGAAGTGTATTTGGCGTTACAGGTTGAAAAAGAAATAAAACGCGCCCGCAAAGCGCGTCGGAAGGCTAAACAGAAGTCTAAAGCACTGCCTAAGATCAACCTGGATGATTACGACATGCCTGAGGATGATGGGCAGGCAGACTTAATGGATGACGAAGAAGATAGTGAGGGACATCTTAGTGACTCTGGTACGTTATCTTTCAACTACAATTCATTTATTGGCTACAGCATCTTTATAGATGATTGTTGCAGCACCAATGGGTTTACGGGTTTCCGCAGCGTCTTCAGTGGCTATATAGCCCGATAGCAGCGCGACATTTCATGCCGAAGCGCTCAAGGATGAAAGGCGTGTCCGCAGGTGGTGGAAGTGCTCGGCGAAGACTTTTCTGCTTAAGTTTCTCGAGCCAGGTTACAAGGGAAGGACTAAAGTTACAGGTTGAGGTATACCCTTTCAAACACAAAGAATTTTCCAAATCGGTACAGCCGTCTTCGAATAATCGGTGATCATACATGAAAAATATATATACGCGTCTACTTCAGAACCTCCTTTTTTTTTGTTCGTCTGTTAATAATAAATGGTTGGTTTGAGAGAGAGCGAGAGAGGTACATGAACGAACGCGAACGAAGTTGCGGGCTGAAGCTAGTACTATAGATTGTTAATGTAGGGACCAATAAATGACGTTCTTAAATCTCGTTTGCAGACAATGAAGAAGATTCTCTAGCTCCCTCTATAAAAGCCTGCCGACAGCCTCTCTGGGTGCTACCTCTCTACTCCATGCTTAACCAGAGCAAGCAAGCGAGGGTGTTCCAACCTGCTCCTGCGGGGGCCAGGCTGTGCGTCGTCAGCACTGACGTGGCTGAGACGTCAATCACCATTCCGGCCGTCAGATATGTGGTGGACAGCGGGAAGAAGAAGATGCGGTAAGATGCTATTTCTACCCCTTTAGAAGATTCTCTAGCCCCCTGCTATAAAGGCCTGCCGACAGCCACTGTGGGTGCTACTTCTGTACTCCATGCTCAACCAGAGCAAGCAGGCGAGGGTGTTCCAACCTGCTCCTGCGGGGGCCAGGCTGTGCGTCGTCAGTACTGACGTGGCTGAGACATCCATCACCATACCCGCCGTCAGATATGTGGTGGACAGCGGGAAGAAGAAGATGCGGTAAGATGCTATTTCTACCCCTTTAGAAGATTCTCTAGCCCCCTGCTATAAAGTCCTGCCGACAGCCACTGTGGGTGCTACTTCTGTACTCCATGCTCAACCAGAGCAAGCAGGCGAGGGTGTTCCAACCTGTTCCTGCAATGCCAGGCTGTGCGTCGTCAGTACTGACGTGGCTGAGACATCCATCACCATACCCGCCGTCAGATATATGGCCTCATTTTTTTTTCTCTATTGTGCGAGGCGCCTCTGACGCATGCGCTCCAAACTCTTAACCGCATTGCGACCGATTTAGACTTATTCTGTTGTTTACTGGGAGAATTCACTAGGAGTGCTTTATTTGTAATTTGTTAAAATTGAAATCGTTTTAATACTAGAATAATTAAGGAGAGTTGTAAAGTGGATAAATAAGTCATAAGTCATTTATTCATTTGTTAACATAGGTAGGTTACAATTGATAGATGTTGTGCAAAAATACAAGCGCTCTATGTTATACCATTACTTACGTCAAAGGAAAAGAATATAAGAATAATATCAATAAAATAATATAAAAAACTTTTACCAAAAGAATTAAACCGACTCCCAAAAAAACACTGCAAAGTGAAAAATAACTTTAATTTCGGTATTCGGTGTCTTTAGTTTTGTATTTTCGTTTTTGGCACCGACTACCGAAATTAAAGTTATTTTTCACTTTGCAGTGTTTTTTTTTGGGAGTCGGTTTAATTTTTTTGGTAAAAAGTTTATATTTCACTCTTTTTAGTTGGTCGATTTTTAATTTAGCTAGTTACAAGAGCCTAAATGTCAACTAGTTATAATCATTTACAAAATATTGCTTTTCCCAATGTTGGGCTGTTAATTGTTGAGGAGTTTTCCTGGTACTTCACCATCAGCTTCACTTCACCATATGCATTGTGACGAGCATATTGTGCTTAATAGCCACATTCAAGTAATCGAAGCGAATTCTTTAATAAAATTGGGTATAGTAAATTTTACATTAATCAGTCATTTACATTTATAAATATTTTTAACATCATCCGTTCAATCAATGGACAGCAAGACTAACGGTGATGGTGAACATCCCATTCATTGGGTCTTGAAGGTCAGATGAGCAGTCGCTCCATGAAAAACCTAACGATAAGTGATGGAAACCGACCCCAAAATATTTGGAGCTAAGCAAATTATGGCTATTTTATTTATTTAGGTATCTTCATGTGTAATTCCAGTGTGTACGACCACGTAACCGGAGCGAGTGCGTGGCGTATAGTGTGGACGTCCCAGGCCAGTGCGGAGCAGCGGGCGGGTCGGGCGGGCAGAGTTAGTGCAGGACACACGTACAGACTGTACAGCAGCGCCGTGTTCCAGCATGAGTGTCCTGAACAACACCCGCCGGACCTCTGCAGGAGGCCTGTCGATGACCTAGTGCTTACTATGAAGTGTATGGGAATTGATAAGGTAAATAAATCCATACTATACTAATATTATAAATGCGAAAGTAACTCTGTCTGTCTCTTTGTCTGTTACCTTTTCACGCCTAAACCGCTGAACCGACTTAGATGAAATTTGGTATAGTTTAGGACCCTGGGAAGGACATAGAACAGTTTTTATAAGGTCCCCGTGGTGTAGTTTGCGAATTGCACGTGAACGAAGTCTCAGGCAAAACCTAGTATATAAATAACGAGCAAATATGGAGCCTTTGTTACTCAGGAATAATGTAGCTTTCTATTGGTGAAAGAATTTTCAAAGTGGGTTCAGTGGATCCAGAGATTACTTCCTACAAACTCACAAATCTAAAACTCTATAATATTAGTACAGATATAATTCACTAGCACTTCAACCGCGCCTTCGTCTGTGTGGATTTCGAAATAATTTATCTAATATATAAAGTTCTCGTGTCACAATGTTAGTTACCTTACTCCTCCGAAACGGCTTTACTGATTTTTACCAAATTTTATATGCATATTCAGTAGGTCTGAGAATCGGCTACTATCTATTTTTTAGGGTAGGGGTAGGGTAGGGTAGGGGTAGGGTTGGTATAGGGTAGGGGTAGGGTAGGGATAGGGTAGGGGTAGGGGTAGGGTAGGGATAGGGTAGGGTAGGGTATAGTGTAGGGTTTGGTTAGGGTATGGGTAGAGTAAGGTATGGGTAGGGTATCGGTAGGATAGGGGTAGTGGTATCGGTTGGGTAGGGGTAGGATACCACGCGAACGAATTCGTGGCTATAATACTCCTCAGTCATGCAGCCTACTACCAAAGAAAGAATTTTTAAAATTGGATTATTAGTTCTGAAGATTACCCCCTACATTCAAACAAATTTTACCTCTTTATAATATTAGTATAGATAAAAAGCTCTCAGGAAAAAGTCTTTAATCGCAAATCTATTTAAATCAAAATCATTGCTGTTCGTTAGTCTTGCCCGCCAACGGCTGGCTGATTTGACTAATTTTGATTTGAAAGTATTTATAGAAATGGAAGAAAAAATATGGCGTGACGAAGTTCCCCGAATCAGCTAGTATAATTCATAATAAAACTCTCAGAAAGAGGAGGCCTGTGTCTCAGCACAACACAGTGGAACATTAAGAGCCAATTGAATAAAAAAACTTACAAAATTAAAACCCGACTGCTGAAACGTCACGTTCTAAAAAGTATGAAACAAGAAAATATTTTCATCTGTTACGTAAAGGAGAGCCGTAGTCGACGAGAGGCATACCTCTCGTGTTGTTTTGTTAGGATAAGAAGTATACGACCACGGCTAACCCTTAGCCTCTCCACAGCATTACTCCCTACGAGCAATATCGACGGTCTAAAAATCAGAATTCGTAACTCCTGAATGATTTATACAGCGGCAAGAAAATACTGATTAATTTGTTCATTTACTGCAATCTTTCAACGTGTTGATGAATTTAAGGGAAATTTAAAGAACAATTTTAATGCCTTCAAATTCATCAACAAATATTACGAATTTTGATGTTTAAACCATCGATATGTAATGTACAGCATTGATTAATTTAAGACCAGTATACACAATATATCACAATCCAATTTTCTGATTTCCCAAGGGAATCAGAACAAAACCTATATACAACGTGGAACATAAAGGGTATATACATAACAATCGCACGCCTTCTTTGGACGATAGCAAATAATATGGCAAGGTTTTTGTAATCCTATGTCTACATGTGTGGAACTTATTAGAATATTCAATAGATTGATATCAGAGGCCGATTTTTTCAAATGAAAAAGAACGAAGAGAATTGTCGTGTTATTAGAAAGTGACGTGGAAAGTTGACCCTCGTAGTGCTGTTATGTATGGTATTGAAGAAACATGTGAAACCGATAATTTGGTATCAATTATTTGAGTCACTTATTTTGAGCTGAAACTGTGTATAGAGACTCCATACCAAATGTTGTCTTCAGCCCTTTTGGATAGATATGGAGTGTACGTTACACGTTGTATAGGGTACGTCCCGTTGAGTTCGAAGTTGACGACATTTCTCTTACCATAGGTCGTAAACTTCCCATTCCCTACGGCACCAGACAGATTGCAGCTGCGCCTAGCTGAGAAGAGGCTGGAAGCTCTCGGGATACTTGAGAAGCCTCCGATGAAGAGTTTGCGGAAAGACGAGGAAGAGGTAAGTCCATAGTCTTCATCTATACTTGAGTTTAGAATTTAAGTCGAATATAGGCACAACGAATTATAACCAAAGTCAACATCTCTCACTGTTTAGCCTTTTCCCAACTAGGTATGTTAAGGTCGGCTTAATTTATGTAGTTAATGATAATGATATAGACTTAGTTAATGTAATACAGCCGAGTATTAATTAGTGTTTTACATTATTTGCTGGGCCAAACACAGCTAATCTAATTAAAGCATCGTGAAGAAACTGTTCTAAGACTGTTAAGTCAGAAGACATTCTTATTATTATTTTTGTCGTTTTAGGTTTAGCTAGATGATGATGATAAGCTCGTTTGTGGAATGCATTACTCAGAAATGAGGCGTGCTCAAACGCTACCAGCGTTCAAAAGAATAGTGGAGGAGCATTATCTCAGTTATACATGTAATATTTATTAGTATATGATTTTGGTATTGTATGTATTTTATATTATGATGTTCAATTAATATTATGATGTTTGTACACTGACAGCCCTTAATCTGTCTCCTTTAAGTTTGTCCATCCAAAGGATGTCTGTAAGAGATCGCCCAGTGCGATAACAAATAAATATAATCAAGTTATTCCTATTCTTTTTTTTAAGGAACTTTTGGGCATAGCGTATGTCAGTTCCATCATACCCTAAATATACATAAGGCAATATTGTAAGTAGGCCATAAATTAAAAAAAAAAAAACTTTCGCATCAACTCCATTCGGCAGGGACAAGATTTTATGCAATGTGCCTACGTCAGTCTTGTTCAAATTCAAGGCTGATATTAAATTATTTCTAGCAGACTCAGATCGCACACATTCCGCCAATAAATAAATGGTGTAAGTCTTCAACAACACCACATTGTTCATAATGAGGTGGCCTATTAAACTCGTACTAAACTCGTGTATAAACTATGATTAATTGTATTTTCCAGGTCCTGAAAGTGACGCCCCTTGGCAAGGCAGTGTCGGCGTTTCCTTTGCTTCCCCGATATGGCAAGATGCTGGCTCTTAGCCATCAGCAGAACTTACTGCCTTATACCATATCGCTTGTGTCCGCCCTAACTGTGCCGGAGGTATGTCGAATTTAAACTAGTGAGAAGATTTATAATTTGATTTTTCTTGACTTTGACATTGGTAGTTTAATGTTTTGTTTAAATGCATTAAATAAAAATAATTGTTATTGTCACAAAATTTTGCATGCCGAATTTAGTTAGTAGTTTAGGCGGGATATGAAGCACTATTGTAAAAATGAATAAATGAATCTGTCTATTTAAATGGGGCTTATGGCTTAGTTTGTATGGCTTACAAATAGTCATTACGGTTCTAAGTCTTTGTGTAATTGTCTTTGTGTAATTGCATTCACGATAAACAAAAAATATGTTGTGGATTTTTTTTTAATTTTTATGTTTTGTAGGAGAGAGTAGAGTATTCGTATGATATGAAAGTGTAATAGAATTTTGTGCGCGTTTGTAAGGGTCTGTCGACACACAACCTAACTGGTGGGTCGACACACGTCTCACATGACGCATTCGGATAATACAGCGCATCAAACATGCCTGTTATCACACTTGTGGGCTTTTCCGACGCCAAGGTCATCACAAGATCAGGCCATCAAGAAGCTGAGGTCGGTCAACGCCAATCAAATGCAACGTTACGCATAGTCCTTACATATTGTTACGTCAGTCGCTTAGCTAAGTACGTCGAGAAACTTCAACCGACATCTAGAATGTTCGAGACACTAACGCCACCTCGCGACGAGTAACAGTACTGAGTATATCGAGAAAGTTCGACTGACTTCTAATACGTTCGAGACACTAACGCCATCTAGCGGCGAGTACTGAGTATCTAGAGTAGCTTCTGGAATATTCTTGGCAGTGTAAGCGGTGAGTCGATTTTACAAGAATGTTCTAGAACTCATAGACCGGGGTATAAATAGATCGCAGAGGAACGCAGACGGCAGTCTTATTTCAAGATACGAGGCGATATAATCGAAGCTTTACAAGTGAATTTAAGTGTTGAGTGACAAGTATTGTATTGTGAATAACTGTGTTAATTTTGGTTTAATTGGTGTAAATTATTATAACAATATTATAAAACAAAGACGCACCGCGTTTGTCAGTCTCTGTATTCTTGATAACTTCAAATGTTTCAGGATAAACGAAAAACCACTGAAAGAATTTTCATGCGGCTTTCACCAATGCATAAAGTTATTCATGTGGAAGGTTTTGGTGTGATTTATTAAGGTTTTGTGTGAATTTGCAAAATGCGATCGTGCATAGCAGGCCGGCTCGCTAGTTAATTTATAAAACAACTAGGTTCTGCCAGCGACTTCGTTCACGTAGTATTCCCGCGCAAATCCCGATCCCGTGGGATTCCGGGACAAAAAACCTATATGTCATTCCAGTATGTCAACTATCTACTTACCAAAATACAGATCCGTTCAATCGTTTTTGCGTGAAACATTAACAAACATCCTTCGCATTATAACATTACTAGCGACCCGCCCCGGCTTCGCACGGGTGCAATGTTTATATTAAATATACTATAGAATGTCTTTATATATAACGTTGACAGCCTTTTGATAGGGCCACTCGTAGTTCAGCACACTAAGGCTGGTTACTACTTACCGGAGGGCGAACCGCGGCCTGCGACGCGCTATTTATTGGCACGCGCGGCGGAACCGCTATGTCCTTGCATTTTAAATCTGTAATATCTTCTAAACTATTCATTTAAATTACATATATGCAATATTGATTTATATTAAATGCACAATGTATTTATGGTACTTAATTGGATAAGGATTAATGCTGTATTGCTTAAAATCGCTTCGTAAAATATGCTCGTATTTCTCGTAAAAAGTAAAGGATAAAAAATGGTTGTTGTGGGTTATCTATAACAGATAGACATATACCATCTCGGACTTTTTTGTTGACCTTTTTAAGGTGTACAATACTGTCTTATATTATTTTGATCTATCACGTAGGGTTCAGCCAGCGTTTGCAATGCAAGCGCAAAAAATGTGTTTATTTGCGACATCACATTAGAAACCTCAAAAATCATCAGTGTTCCTCTACTATATTATGCATGTTATATACTTTAAAACCTTTCTATTGAATCACTCTTTCTATTAAAAAAAACTGCATCAAAATCCGTTGCGTAGTTTTAAAGATTTAAGCATACATAGGGACAGACAGACGGAAGCGACTTTGCTTTATACTATGTTAAGATAGTAAGATACATAATATTATTTTTTGTCAGGTAATGTCGGGTAAACCTGATAGTTGGCCGGCTACTGGTAATGTGTTACTTCTGGGCGATCCGGGTGTTTTACTGCGAGCTGTGGGCGCCGCGGAATACGCTCACGTGAACGGCGATGAAGAGCTGTTCTGTGCCAAGTATGGACTCAGGGAAAAGGTACGTAGGTAATTCACCTCAACGATCAGCTCTATTAGCCAACAAGGCCGTGTTCAAACCAAACGTTAATGTTTTTGCCGTGAATATTTACTTTGCAAAGCATGATGAATGATTATCTTGCAGTTTGAGCACTCTTTGCGGTCTACCCATACGTTCTTACCTTGGTATTGTCGTCATGTCGTTGAGCTCCTTAAAATTCTAAGTTAAGTATATATTATCTGACAAATGTTTGCACTGTTTGTACATGCCCACTCAAATTTGAGCATTCATCACCATTGACGGGGCTTGATAGAGCCATTGCCTGCTGGGGTCGCGGCAATGTTCTAACGAGATACCGCGGCCCTGGATCACAAGGGTAACTGAAGAAACAGAGTGGGTTTTTAGTCAGAACAAGTCAAACAAATTTGATGATTTTCCCATCGAAAAAAAAAACATAGTTACGAAAATTCTAAGCATATCTTTACATAACAAAACCTATTTCTAATCTCCAGGGTATCAAAGAAATCCGTAAGCTGCGCAAACAGTTAACTTCGGAGATCAACCTCAGCGTGGCCGGAGTCGATGTGACCGTAGACCCGGAGATGAAACCTCCCGACGACAACCAAGCGCGTCTACTGCGGCAGTTGGTGCTCAGCGGGTTGGGAGACCAGGTCGGGAAGAAGATAGCCCTGGTTGAGGTTAAGCAAGGTTAGAATTGAGACCTAATCATCGTTATTTTAGCCAGAAGATGACCCGTGTTAGGCTATTGGTCTCGGCATCATTTTTACCTCCCGACGACAACAAAGCGAGTCTACTGCCGCAGTTTGTGCTCAGCGGATTGGGAGACCAGATCGCGAAGAAGATAGCTCTAGATGAGGTTAGGTAGGGTGGGTTATTACAGCTGAATGTAGTCCATTGCTGGACATAGGCCTTTATAGGCATTGGTTCTACAGTGCGTTTCAACTAAGAATGGGATCGGCTTATCGCCATATTGAGATGTCATAGCTGTCAAATCGAACCTGTTGGGTAGAGTGAGCAGAACAAGAAGATAATATGTATATTTATTTAACGAATAAAAAAAACCTTAAAAATTTCTTAAAACTAGCTTATTTACATTTTTACAACTACGCTAAATAACTTTGTTTTTCATAATGTTTGTATGAATTACAAAGTTATATTTGTGGTTTTAGAAAATATGCTGTATCTCAAAAACTGCCGACCCGATTTCGTTCAAACCAATTTTGGTTGAAAGTTTACATTAAGATCTACAGATATATATATATTTAGATTTTTCACTCCATTATTATAGAAGTTAGAGGGGGACACACATTTTACCACTTTCGAAGCTTATATCTTTTAAACGATTGACTTTATGAAAGTGGTTTTAGAAACCCTTATATTATTTTTAAAGACCTGTCTATAGATACCACACACGCATAGGTTTCATGAAAAAACTATTTTCAGTTCTAGTTCCATGTATGGGGACCCCCCTTTATTTTAAATAAATTTTAATTTTTTTTTCTTTAAGTCGGAAAGCGGTTCACAGAATACATCTACCTACTAAGTTTCACATGTATAGTCTTAATAGTTTCGGAATAAAATGGCTGTGACATACGGACGGACGGACAGACAGACAGACAGACAGACGGACAGACATATCGAAACTATAAGGGTTCCGTTTTTTGCCATTCGGCTACGGAACCCTAAAAATTAGTCCCCTTTCCTTATTATGGTGGTGAAACAATAAAAAATATAGATTTCAATAATTTTGACATGATTTCTGGGCCTTTGCGCCTTGCGCCCTCTTCACTTTAAGGCGAATTGGTGCCAACAGTGAAAATAAGAGAGAAAAGTATGGTTTAAAAAACTAATAATTAAATATTATGTTTAAATTTGTGTTTGAGACTCGGATAAGCAAAGTAAAATAAACCATTATTTATTTTCGCAAATAACTTCTCTTTCCAAACTGTACTTTTCAAGTGACATTTGACATATAGAGGTCATTGACGTTCCTATTCTTATTTGAAACGCATATTAGGTACTTCCCGTTAATTCTGTAACATTTTATAATTATTATTAAATGTTATGAAACAAAGTCTCTCGCTGCGTTTGTCTGTCAGTTCGTGATAAACTCAAAATATAACTGAACAGATTTTCATGCGGATTTCACTAATTGATAAAATGATTCATGAGGAAGGTTTCAGTGTAAAATTTATTAAGGTTTTGTGTGAATTAGCAGAATGAGATTACGAAGCCGAGCCGAGGTAATTATTTGATGTTTTATTATCATGTTTGACGACAATAAACTCAATTTCTTTCAATGAGCCGTTGGAAAGTCTATGGCCAGCATTTCGGCATGTAGCAATAAATGGCAAAATCATATTTTATAACAAAAATTGGTTCCGTAGTAACTACGCAGAATAACTTGTTTTTCTTAGTGTTTGTATGAAATACTAATTTGTATGAAAATCTGATGAACTAAAATATGAAGAATTATTTATTAAAAGTCATAGAACAAAAGTTGTTTATGATGTTACTAACATAGTTCGGAGAGGCTGTCATTGTTTTACCAAAACCCTGTATAGTCTCTTAGAGGTACATATACGCTGCGCATAGTTCTTTATGAAATTAACATGATTTTAGCTGCAAT
The DNA here is from genome assembly GCA_943138885.2 of Tholera decimalis. Lineage (NCBI taxonomy): Eukaryota > Metazoa > Arthropoda > Insecta > Lepidoptera > Noctuidae > Tholera > Tholera decimalis. The sequence continues at coordinate 9,712,248 of OW964568.2, forward strand.
AAAAATTGTGTCAATCTGGTTTATTAATATTTATTTATAAACGCCATTTCTTCTCTTCCAGGCGAAGACAAACGCAAATTCAAATACGCGTACCACTGCGGCGAGTTAGAAGAGCCAGTTCATCTCCATTCGGAGTCCATTCTCCGGAAGACGATACCTGAATGGGTGGTGTTCCAGGAACTATATGAGACCGGCAGCGAGGAACGCAGGAAGATGGTGATGAGGAATGTGACCGCCATAGAACCAGAGTGGCTGCCTCTGTTGGTACCGCAGCTTTGTAACTTGGGTAAGATATTTATAACTGTACAGGAATACCCAACTGATAGCTTACCGATGTAACTCCGCAGAAAATGAATTTTCGCTCCAGGCTTAGTTTACTTTACCGCTATTGGTCGGCAGCTGCCGCCATGTTAGTGCGCGACGCGTGACGCGTGAGATGGAACTAACAGCTGCAGTGTATTATGATCCTTATAGTAGTGATCTAAGGTTGATTATAAGTTTTAAGCGTTCTTTCGTTAATCTTCGGGGCCATGATTTCTTTTCTGCGCGAACGAAGATTCACGACGCGCCTTATCAGTTGGGTACCACTGTACCTCAGAGGTATACAATAGTTGCGAAGGAGGAGGCGGAACGCGTAAGGGAGAGACATCTCTCTTCCTTTCGCTCCGCCGCGGGAGACGCCCCGGGAGATCCCCGACGATCGTAGGAAGACGGTGATGAGGAATCTGTCCTCTATGGAGGCTAAGTAGCTGCCTCTGTTGGTGCCGCAGCTTTGTAATTTGGGTAAGACAATTACAAGGATTTTTTAAAGTATACCTTATCTGTTATGGAGAAATCATTTTTACCGACTTCCAAATAAAAGCGACGAAAAATATTAAACCGACTTCAAATATCTGTCAACTGAAAAGAAAAAAAATATTACCCACGTACGTTCCTGTCAAAGGGAAACGAAAATCAAAAGTGGATGCGTCTATAAAACTTTGGTGGAAATTTAGCATACAAAAATATATCATCATACCCAAATATTATCCAATTCCAACAATATTACATACATACAGGTCAAACTGATAACCTAATTTTTTAAGTCAGTTAAAAAGGAGGAGGCTGTTTGTCCGGCTATAACATCCTATGAATAATATGAACCGATTTAAACGTAGTTTTTTTTTAAAGGTAACTAGAAATGTGGGTAGAATTCACATTACTAGCAATCCTGTTAACCCCTCCAACTAAGCTAAATATGCTTGTGTCTGGAGTGGGTTCACGGCTATAGTGTAATGGGTGGAGTTCGAACCCGTGACCTCTCGATCAAAAGTCCTTTGTCAAAAGACCTTAACCATTAGGCTATTGACGCTTAAACGTCTTTTTGTTTATTGAAAAAAGGCATAAATTTATTTGGAGAGTAATAGCTATCCGCCCATCCGGACATCATGCAACAGGCTGTAAGGCTGTTAGACTTTCCTATGTGTAATACGAGTAGTATTTTTCCATCACCAAGATGATACAATAACCATTCTATGTTATTTTCTAGGTGACCCCTTGGACGAGCCACCTCCGCGCTTCGACGATAAGTCAGGTAGAGTCAAGTGTCACTTTAAAGGCACCTTTGGGAAGGCAGGCTGGGAGCTGCCTGTCGCTGAAGTCGACTTCCCTGAGAAGATTGAGAGATACAGGTAAACTGTTACTACTGTGTCATCACTTAGCTTAGCCTTAGCCTTTTTCTATGTCGATCAGCTTCCAGTCTAACCGGATGCAGCTGAGTATTAGTGTTATACACAACCCAGTAACTGGCTAACACGATACCCATTACCCAGACCAGTATCAAATTTTCTGGCATCTGACTACTCGTAACGACTGTCAAAGATGTCTAAATGATAGCCGGGCCAGTTTAGAATTGAAAGTTGTCACTGATAAATTATTGTCAAAAGTTTTACTTCTCCCACGTTTTATGACGAGCGACGAAATGTCTTATGTGTTTTTTGAGTTTTGTAGTTGTCACTGATAATATTGTCAAAAGTTTTACTTCTCCCACGTTTTATGACGAGCGACGAAATGTCTTATGTGTTTTTTGAGTTTTGTAGTTGTCACTGATAATTGTCAAAAGTTTTACTTCTCCCACGTTTTATGACGAGCGACGAAATCTCTTGTGTTTTTTGAGTTTTGTAGTTGTCACTGATAATTGTCAAAAGTTTTACTTCTCCCACGTTTTATGACGAGCGACGAAATCTCTTGTTTTTGAGTTTTGTAGTTGTCACTGATGATTGTCAAAAGTTTTACTTCTCCCACGTTTTATGACGAGCGACGAAATGTCTTATGTGTTTTTTGAGTTTTGTAGTTGTCACTGATAATATTGTCAAAAGTTTTACTTCTCCCACGTTTTATAAAAAAAAAAAAAAAAAAAAAAAAAAAAAAAAAAAAAAAAAATATATATTTATTTCAGATATACGGAATCCATAGAATGTTAGTACAGTAGGAACTTAAAATAAGTGTTAGTAAGAAAAATAAAGAATACAAGAAAACTATTATTATTTTAACATATGGGTCGTGACCCAGTGTTGGACGTACCGCGTGTCCAACCTATCCGCTATAACGGCCAGGATGCTGTTGGTGCTGGCGCGCAGCCTGCAGAGCGCTGCGGCGTATCGCTTGCGGAGCACGGCATGGAAGCCGTATACGTGTGCGTCCGCGAACATACCCGACGCACTGCACCAGCGCGGCAGCCCCAACAACGCCCTGAACGCGTTGTTGTACTGGACGCGCAGAGCGCTAAAGGATCGTTGCGTATAATTAGCCCACAGGCTGCACGTGTAAAGCGATGTGCAGTGTGCTCTAAATAATGTTAATTTTACATTCGCAGCACAACGCTTGAACCTGTGAGCTATCATATTTGCCCTGATCGATAGCGCCCTACGCTCCCTGTCCATGTCCTCGTCATCTCGCAGGTGTTCAGTGACCATGTGCCCAAGATATTTAAAGCGGGTTTATGATGAGCGACGAAATGTCTTATGTGTTTTTTGAGTTTTGTAGTTGTCACTGATAATATTGTCAAAAGTTTTACTTCTCCCACGTTTTATGACGAGTGACGAAATGTCTTATGTGTTTTTTGAGTTTTGTAGTTGTCACTGATAATTGTCAAAAGTTTTACTTCTCCCACGTTTTATGACGAGCGACGAAATCTCTTGTTTTTTGAGTTTTGTAGTTGTCACTGATAATTGTTAAAAGTTTTACTTCTCCCACGTTTTATGACGAGCGACGAAATGTCTTCTGTGTTTTTGAGTTTTTAGTTAGTTTTACGTGCTTTACTAGGCACGGGTTGTCACTCCGCCAACCTCCAAACTCCGGGCTACTAAGAAATTCCTAGTGTGGGGCAAAACTGCAAGACCTTTTTGACGGCTTTTGACCTCTCATTTTCTTAGCAGCGGTTCAACGCCTTCCATGTAACTATAATCACACTGGCCTTCTTTTTATGAAACGAAATGAGTCTAGTTCACCACGCAATTTTACAACGTTTTTATTTTAAAACAAATTAAAGTCAGTGTCAGTTTATTTATTTTTCATTAGACTTCAAGGCACGTCTAAAAAGGATATATAAAATCACCAAAAAAGCGACTGCTTCTGCGAATAAACAGTATGTTTATTATGGAGAAGAACGTACTATTTATATGCTCATAAAAGTTACATCACGCAATCTAACAATCTACCTAAATCAGCTATTCATTAAAAAAAAATTCTCTCCACAGATGGTTCGCTCGTTTCTTACTAGAGGGCGCCGTGTTTCCAAAGCTGAAGAAATACACTAGCTCCCTCTTATCTCCGCCTTCCACTATGGTCAAAAGCTGGGCTAAGCTACAACCCAGGACTGAGGTGCTTCTAAAAGCGCTGATAGCAAAACGAGCCGGCACAAGGGACGCTTTGAAGAGTATTTGGGAGCAGCAGAGTACTTGTAAGTAGATTTTTGCATCATCAATAAAACGCCAAAAATAAAGCGTCTGTTGATTGTGATTGAGAGGACGAGGAACGAACTGCACCCATTAGACTTGCTGTGAACCCACTCCAGATACAAGCATATTTAGTTTAGCTGGAGGGGTTAACAGGATGGTAAGTTATGTGAATTCTACTCATATTGCTAGTTATCTCACCTGATGGTAAGTGATGATGTGATCGAAGATGGAGCACGCTTACCTAAAAGTAACCTATTCACTCTTGACTTAGATTCCTAGGTTGTAGCTGTCGGGAAACACAGACTCCGGCAGAGAATTCCACTCCTTAGCCGTACGCACAATGAAGGTATTCCCAAAACTTTTTGTGCGTATGGGTGGGATGTCTACCATGTAACGATGGCGTTTCGACGTTTGTCTCGTAGTCCGATGATGGAACGGGCTTGGCGGAATTAGATTGTGTAATTCATCGCACACTCCCCGAAATGTAACCGATAGAAAACCGATAGAATAGACTTGCAACTCGTCGTCGGTGTTCAAGGCTCTGGAGCTTTGACTCGACCAGTGCATCGTTGCCAATGAGTCTCTTAGCTCGCTTCTCGATAGACTCAAGCGCGTCCAGTTGGTATTTCGCAGATCCAAAAAAACAGCATTTAGCAGTAACTTATTCAATTTTGACTAGATCCCTAGCTTATAGCTATCAGGAAGTATAGGTATGTCCTATGACCGAAAATCTGAATACATGTAACGTCTACCAACCCGCGTGGTGGATTAAAACCCATACCATTTCGTCGAGAGACGGCCTGATTATGATATGTTAATAGTGTATACTTACTGATAATGATTTATTAAATTACTAACTGACCCGCCACGACTTCGTTTGCGTGGTATCCTACCCCTACCCAACCGATATCACTACCCCTATCCTACCGATACACTACCCTACCTCTACCCTCAAGGGTAGGGGTAGGCGATGAGACCTTTCCTACTTTTTTTTCATAAGAACTCCTCCTGACAAAACCAAACACAACAAAAAAATAATCAGCCAAATCGGTCCAGCCGTTTTCGTGTTTTGCGCTTAGCAACACATTTAGCGATTCATTTTTATTATATAGATTTAATAGTTATTTTGTTTATTTTCAGTTCTTCTCGACGAGTATCTGAAGTGGGTTCCGGAGTCCGCCCACAACGAAGTAAGCTTGTACTGGCCGCCTTTGAAATAGTTGGTGTGAGAAAAAAAATGCGTTCTTGTAAATATTGTAAATAAAAATGTTATTTGGAGTTAAATGTGCATTATGATTTACCACTACCATAAATAACCTAAACAACAAAGGCCTTATTTATTACCGTACAAAATGCAGTTAACTGTAAGCAAAAGACAATAAAATATAATTTTGAATGTAGAAAATAAATACTGTGTTATTTGCACGGATTTCCTTAGGGTAAAAGCCTTCTCTAAAGAGCTCAAATGCTTTTTATTGCTGGCTGTTTAGAACATTATGACCAACCGTCGCCACTATCCGCCTATCCATTTAGCGCTAAGTTATGAAATCGAAGCTTACAGTCTCCTATTCCACAAACCCCTTTTTTGTGTAAACTTCAACGGAGAGACTAAAAAATTTAATAATCTTAAAATGTAAATGTTTATTAGACACAAAAGAAATGTATATGTTCATGCAGAACCGAATTAATATGTCGCCTGCATACTGACTAAAACCGCTCTGTTTCCTACCAGTAATATGAGTCGGGACCCGGGACACAATTTAATTCTCGCGGAATTTGATTGGCATCGGCTCGCAGCGGGCCCCTTCAACTAGTGTGCCCAATGAAAAAAGTTGGGTACCGTTTAGGCCTTAGGCTCTGTAAGTGTTATGGGGGCCCAACGATCTCGCCTTACAGGCCCTTCCGTGGTGGTAGCCTTATATCGCTGATTGTAGGTATACTACAAACCTAACTTTCCATATTATAGCATTAAGCTAAGAATAAAAAAAGTCAAGCTCTTATTTTTTAACGATGATAATAATTACCTTATTGATTTATCTTATCAGAACCATTACTCGGTCGTTGATGTCACCGATTGAGAAATAAAAGATTAATTTACTCATGAGGACTGTATTTTTGATTGCAGCAAAGTCATTCTGAGTTCGCAATATTTCTTTCTGTACTGAATGCGCCATTTTAGGGTGTCCTAAATCATACAATTAGTCTGCATAGTCTTTTAACTATCTTGGGTTCGGCTTCCAGTAAGGGTCTGGTAGACCCCTTCGTTGTACCACGACAAAAAAATGCATATCTGATTTGCCGGCGGGCGATGGAGCTCAATCAAACTGCGTTAGTAACACCACCTTGCGCTCCATTACTTACGTAGCTGATGCTAGAGTTAAAACAGCCTAGCTGAAGCAGCAGTGGGCAGGCCACTTCGCTCAAATTCACCAGGACTGGAGAGGTGGGCAAAGATCGTTACGGAGGACAACGCCGTCGAGGTCGACCGCGGCGCAGGTGGGGCGACGATCTCATCATGTCCGCGGGGCAAACATGGTCGGAAATGCGTAGTGGAGAGAGGGTTAGGAAAGAAACAGAAAGGCCTTTGTCCAGCAGTATAACACATTACTAAAGGCTCAGAAAAAAACACTTACGTCCACAACCTGGCCGAAACTGTTCGTCGAACTTCTAGATTGAGTTGGTTTTTTCTCATTTTTCAAATTTCTCTTTGCTTTCGTGTAGCACTTCCTGGCCTCACCACGGTCATAGATGTGAAATCGTATGACACCCTGATTAAGTCATTTATTAGTCGAAATTAGTTACCCAATAGCAGAATTAATTGGTCCGTAGTGCAAAAGACATAGGGGTACATATGCCCGGCCTTTGTTCTCTTTTTTTATTGATAATAGGCTCGAGTTTGACCACCATCTCACCTGATGGTAAGTGATGATGTGGTAGAATATGGAGCATGATTATCTATTCACTCTTGTCTTAAAGACCACCTAGCGGAGTTGTTGCGGCTGTTTTCGCCTAGATTTTAATTTAACGGAGGGAAATCTGGATGAAATATAATCAACGGTGTCTATCCATAGTGCCCCACATAACGTTTAATCTTTATATTGACCTACTAACTACCATTTGATAAAATAAATCAAGATTATAATCTATCCACACCCTGCTTACCGTTATTTTAACTGGCAAAGATTACAAGCTATGTACCTAACTTTACAAGAAAAAAAAATACCAGCGCACTTGAAGATAATTCTAATCAGAGTTCACGTAATCACCTGCACCTGCAAGAGATATGGCAAGGTGCGGTTACTACCAGATAGTAATTCAGTACAATCGGACTTGATATCGAGGACCGCATGGCAACAATATTTGAGATTACGTGTCCTCTTTTTTTTGTTGTCCGAGGAAACCTTCAAAAGGCGCTTGAACTTTTAGGGAAAAGATTGGAGTGTGGAATTTTTCACTCACTAAAACCACCCCGGTGATCACTACAATGTATAATTGAAAGGGTATATACATACCAAGTGCATGGCTTCTTTGGATGATAACAAACGATATGGCAAGGGTTTTGTAATTCTAAGTCTACGTGTGTAGAACTTATTACAAATACCAATACACTGATACCAGAGACCGAATTTTTCAAATTAAAAATAACGAAGAGAATTATCGTGTTATTGGCAAGTGACGTGGAAAGTTATTGACCCTCGTAGTGCTGTGACACGTTTGTTATGATTGGTATTCAAGAAATATATGAAACCGATAATTTGGTATCAATTCTTTGAGTCAGTTATTTTGAGCTGAAACTGTGCATACAGACTCCATACCAGATGTCGTCTTCAGCCCTTTTGGATAGATATGGGGTTTCCGTCACACATTGTATATCAGCTCATTGAACACCTTCTTTGAACTTTTAGGCGCTTTTTTAGAGGAGCACTTCGGAACTCCCTTGTGTGACGCCTGCTACGGGCCAGGATTGGCACTTACACGATTTCGTTTGGCGACCTCCTTCTGGTCCATGAAAATCTCACAGAAGAAGGTTATAGTAGCTACAGCTTTCTCTTCCAGCATAGCTCTCACTACTGCCTGCAGAGGTCGACGCAAAAAGACTCACGCATGGCTCTCCTCGAGCATGTGATGTGTGGTGGTTACGTGTCTCAATAAGAGTAACAATTTTGTCACAGAACGTTTATCACACCTTCATGGAAGTACCCAGCTTTAGATACGACTTCGTTTACGAGAGGATTCTGTGTAAATAAGTCACTTACACAGGCGCGGTCCGAAGGCGGAGGGGGGTTTCACAGGGGACATGATTAAACACGATGGATTAAAAATCATGCCCAACATGATTTTTATTTTTTTTATATTCGGAATAGGTTCGCGTTTAGGAAATATGATGGCTCTTTGCTTGCTTGATTTTAGTAACGCTTCTAATACCGTTGATTTCGATTTCCTGTTCACCATACTTCGTTCTATTAACATATCTCCCATAGTGATTGACTAGTTTCGTAGTTACCTATAAAGGTAACTGCGTTAAAAAGCGTTATAAAGCGTTATATATAGCGTTATAAAGGTAACTGGTTGTCGGCGGCCATAAGGCCGCCGACAACGTATTTGCATAAATGAGTCCTGCTCTTCTTGGTGCATTACTTCAACCGGTGTTCCTCAGGGTGGTGTTTTATATTTTTTACTCTTCGCAATATTCAATTTCTATTTCCAAAAACTTCAGTCCTCCTACCACTTTTACGCTGATGACTTGCAAACTTACAGACAAGCTCCATATAAGTAATATATTAAACCAGGACTATTGCGACTGGAGTGAGGCACGTGGTTTGCAGGTTAACCCGTAAAAAACCAAAGTCATTGTGGTTGGTAGCTCTAGGATCACTGTATTTTTTTAAGAGATTAATATTTTGATGTGCATACAAGATGTACGTCCTACTTCCTACTTCCTACTATCCTTCCTACTAATATTATAAATGCGAAAGTTTGTGAGGATGGATGGATGTTTGTTACTCTTTCACGCAAAAACTACTGAACGGATCTGAATGAAATTTGGTAAGTATATAGTTGGCAGCCTGGAATAACACATAGGCTACTTTTTATCCTGAAATTCCCACGGGATCGGGATTTGCGCGGGAAAACCTTCCCACGCGTACGAAGTCGCGGGTAGAAGCTAGTATAACATAATTATAAGAGACATACACATGCCTATGTACATTTTACACTTTAATCAATCCGTGCGCCAAATATCATCCGGATCTGTTCAGCGATTTTGCCGTGCACTAGTAACAAACATCTAAATCTATACTAATATTATAAAGCGGAAAAGTTTGTTTGTTTGTTTGCTTGAACGCGCGAATCTTCGAAAGTACAGGGTGGATTTGGATGAAATTTGGTATGGAAGTAGCTTGAAGCTTGAGGAAGGTTAAAGGCTACTTTTTACCCGACTGCAAAAAAGGAGAGTTATGTTTTTATCGTTATAGAATCTACGGGAGCGAAGCCCCGCGTGAGTACTAGTATATAATATTCAGTATAGATTCACAAGTAGGAAGATGCATCTACAACCTCGTTAAGTGGAGTGGAGCGAGCAATGGTAGCTTACCGCCCGGTTCGGCGGCCTGTCGTGTTCCACGCGCGTCTCAAAGTGTCGTTAGCACTAGTGACGGGGCCACATAGGGCCACAGGGATGCGGGAATGTTCTAACGAGATACCGCGGCCGCGGAACTTAAGGACAGCTGAAGGGACAGGGTGGGTTTTGAGTCAGTAGAAGTCTAACACTCCCTTCGCATCTTCATTTTCCTTACCGGAAAAAAAGTGAAGCTACCTGGAGCAATAAGCAGTGGGCTGTGGATTTGGCGCTGCAGTGCAAAATATGCTGTGTCCTATTCTGCGCTCTTAGCCCAGCTGCAAGTTGCAGCCAACAACATTTCTGAGTCGCCACTGATGACACTGTGGAATGTAGTTCTGGGCTAACAAAAAACATTATCGTGCCATAGACACGAAGAAGAAGAAGTATAGATTTATAACTGGTTCGAAACAGTTTGTTCAACTGGCTTTGTTCTGGCGTTCGACTGAAAATATCAGCTTGGGCTAAAGTTATTTTTCAGTGAAGATGTCGTGCCAATTAGTATGTTATAATGATTTTGCACTCACTGTGACTATTCACTTACACAGAAAGCCAGTGTTGTTCTTGACCATTTCAAATAATAATAATGTAATTATACTAAATTCATATTGTAAGAATAGTCTATAAGATAAAATTTGTAAAAAAAAAAATATTCTTTATTATTTTATTTCATGTCTTGACTTTTGTAAAAAATATTTGTTTTCATATTTTTTTGAAAACCGTTATTTTCTTTTTTGCAGTTATATTTTATTTTATTACGGAAAAGGAAAATATTTATTTCGGACTAAGCACAACATTGATACAAGTCCATATTGTGTTAATAGGCAGATACTTAAAGATATGTTAGGAGTATTTAAAATAATATATTTTTAAATTGTTTTGCGCCTCTTTAGGATTTTTATGAAAAAAATAAACAGGAAGGCAGTTCTCAAACATGCTAGAGGCACCACCACGGGAGCATCAACAAACCCCTGAACGTGTTGATAGGTACGGGGTAAAGATACAATAATCCTTCTATTTAGGCTTGCTGTAGTTGGGCAAAATCTCTTGAGATACTTGTCAAGAGACTTTATCTTATAATTAATGACTCAAGAAGGAGTTCGGAACCTTATGCAGAATGGAATCAGGCGTTACTTTGCAGAAATTCACACCAAACTAATACTCCAGAAAAATATTTAGTGTTACTTCCGTCAAGAACTAGTTGATCAATCTTGCATGCAGTATGCAGCACCGCACATGCACACATGCAGAAGGGATGCAATAAAAACATACCACATGCTCATCATGCACGATTGATCAATCATCAATTTCTTGGTGGAATTATCACTAGATATTTTTCTGAAGTATTAGTTTAGATTGTACCTTGATTAACCCCTAGAAATAATGAGTTCAAAAACAGTTTTAAATATTAATAGTATTTATTACGAAATAAATTAAAATATGAACTAAATATTAACTTAAGCAGCCTTGTAGTACCTCTTAGCAACGCCATCGAATTTGTCGCCGGTGATTGTCTGTAAATAAAAAAATAATCTTTAGATAAAAATTTAATATGATATCGAATTATAATTGAAACTAAGTGCAATGTGTTGTCACCATTAATGGGCTGATAATAACGAAATTATCTTACTAACATTATAATTATCTTCAAAAGTACTTTGGTGGATTTGGATCAAATTTTGTAAGGAACTTTTTACCCGACTATAAAAGAAGGAGGTTATGTTTTTATCGTGATAATGTCCACGGGGGCTAAGGCCCGAGCGACTGCTAGTACTTAGGTAAAAGAAAGAGTTCTGAACTTCATCTATACTAATATTACAAAAGCGGAAAAGTTTGTTTAAACGCACTAATCTTTGAAAGTACTGGGCGGATTTGGATAAAATTTGGCATGGAAGTAGCGTGAAGCTTGAGGAGGCTTATCCGACTGCAAAAGAAAGTCCCCGCGTGACTGCTAGTGACTTATAAGATCACACACGTATCAATCATTCAAACAAATAATTTATTTGCTAAATATGGATGAAACGGTGGTAAATTCATGTTGTAAAATTAGAATCAATTTGCTCATAGAGACCGCGGCTGGAAAGCAAATTAAAAGAATACTTTCATGACATGAAATTAGATTAAACTTAAACCTTAATCCTAAAACTTAAATATATTATAACCTCCTCTTGTCTGTCAAAATTATTCTTAAATTTACAAAACTTTATACTATTTCGATTACTAAACATGTATTTTAAGCTACGGTTAGAGGATTTAAAATTATGTAAAAAGACATCCCAATATAAAATAGAAGTCAAATAAAAAAGCCTATCCTAAAATACTATTCTTCCGTTAAGCTTTGTAAGTATCGAAGTCGAAATTACGAAATAATACGATTTGGGCAAAGCGCAATAACTGCATAGAAACTGTTACGATAGATATACCGGCCTCATCTAGCTAAACTAAACTTAACACGCAAAAAAATATGACATGTAAAAGTGTTATTTATAACCAATTTACAAAATAAATATTTAATTTAATTTCATTGCAATTTAACATTGCCGGTGTCAGTAAGACAAGCTCAGTCCCTCGCTGTTTTTAAAAGCTCGGTTGCCAATTATTTTCTTTCAAACTTATGATTATTCCTTTGTTTTTCTCCACACGATATTAAAGAACACATTATATATTTATATATTATTTTATGTAGGTACTTATGTATTGTATAGTTATATATTTTTGTTAGTTTTTCTGTTTTGATGAGTACTTGTACAGTAGTATACTAATATAGCTCTCCCCATTTTAATTAAAGCTCGTAAAGTCCTTTCAAATGTTGTCTGGAAGATTTCGCTCTCAGCGATAAGACCGCCACTGTGACCAAATTTTTTACAATATTGGTGTACAATAAAATATATTCTATATATAAAATATATTTTATATATCTATCTATCTAATCGTTTTCTTTTTGAACATGAAAAATATTAATCAAAGTTAAGGTAAGTAAACACTAGAGCATTTTAATAATCCTGCGGAAGCAAGAATATATCGTTGAAGTGGGCTCGTGTTTGGTTTAGGAATTTTTACCTTCAGATATTCCCTTGTTTGCTTTAAACAATCAAGATGAAGTAAACCGTTTAGAGTAGTATTTCCTGTTTAGTTCGTGAAAGGTGACATACGACCGCCAGTAGTGATCAGTGTAGTACGTAGGTATGTGTCAGTGTACGTTACGTTAGTTCGCAAAAAAATTCACATTGCTGATTCTTTGGAATGCTATGAGAATCAATAGTGTAAAACTGAGTTTTTTTTTAATACGAATCCTGTAACTTTTTGGAAAAACAGATAATTATTGACGTATTCGTAAATCGGTTTGTGGCTGTCGCGTGCAACCAGTGCGCGCCGACCCTAAAAGTGTACGGTCAAAAACTAAAATCCAATATTGTTCGATAATTTCGAGATATTTATTCGAAGGAGGTACAGCTACCGCGCAGTTTGCACAAGTGTTTCTAAATTGCTATTTGAATTTCACACGGTTAATATCAAAGATATATAATAAACAGTGATCGGTGTAGGTAGATTGAAATGGGGTCATTGATCCGAAACGTATATATTAATATGGACATTCCTCCGGAATTGGTGGATTATTAAAAAAAAACCGGAACTTATGTAGGAATTTTATTCTGCCAGAGTGGAAGGAGTCATTTGATGATTTGCCATCCTCAAAAAAAAAGGTAGGAATTGTAATAAAATGCTAAAAATAAAAAAATAAAAATTTTAGCTTCGATCGGAATTAGATTGTTTTTATTATTCAACAGATAAATAATGAATTAATTTAGTTTTTATACCTTCCTTTAAATTTTGAATTGAGTAGGAATAATATCACTACCAACATTAACAATGTTTAATTGAATCCGGAAATACCGGAATTACTTTCCGGGAAAATGGCTTATCCATGTTCTTCTTTCTGTGTGCATTTATGATACAAGTACCAAAAATCAATCTACCTACTCCGATCACTGATAATAAACTATAGATACGTTGTCCGCGCTCTAAAATGGCAAGTTGAAATTAAGGTAAGTGCCTCGTGTCTATTTAGTTACGCACGAACCTGTGTTGCGATCGCTACACTACACATCTTAAGAAAAAATGTGTTTTTAAAGAAAATTAGGAAAAAAGCATGCCTTTGTGTGTTTTCAGACGTTGCACTAATTATACTGCTTCAGTGAGAGGTCAAAATGTGTCATTTCATAGGTAAATATCAACAGAAATACATTTTTTATTTTAATTTTTCTACACGGCTAATGGCGGCTAGCGTATGAATGAAGTCAGTCACGTGACGTTAGGGGAGGTTGTTAACTAAAGATGTATATTCATCTCTCTCTAACATCAGGTGTAGGTACCTAAAGATGGCATTTATTTTCTATCCCTTTCTTTACACGTATTAGATAGTAATTCTCTAAGTGTGTGTTTCGTGCCGTTTTTGAGAGGTGTTTTGTGGGAATATGACGCGTCTATTATAATACGTCATTGGTTAATATCAATCATATTAGAATCCCAAAAAGAAAATCAGAATAATGCATTTTTTTAGGAACTACAACGTTTTAATTGATACATTACAGCGGATATAAAAAACTAGCCTATAACCTTTGTATAAAAAACTAGCAACTGCCTAGCAATCGCCAGCTTCGGACGGGAAGAATATTTTACAACAGGTACGATCGCTCGCTTCCCGGCTGACTGAACATATTTTGGTTGTTGTTCCACGTAATTATGAATCAGTGATAATATCTTTTATAATATCTCGATTGGTTTAAGTGGTGCTCGTCATTTTTCCGACATCTTTAACATTCATCGTCATATTTCAGTCAACTTAAACAAAACCTTGTCCTTAATATATTATGTACTTAAACCTTCCTTATGAAAACCGTACAAAAATCCGGTCGGTAGTTTTTGAGTTCGTCGTGAATAAATAGCCAGACACCAGACGAGGCGGAAGATTTTATTTTATAATAAATACTAGCAACTCGGCCCGCCTTCGCACGGTTTTATTCTGGTAATTCACACAAAACCTTAATAAATTATAATCTGAAACCTTCTCACGAATCGCTCCAGCCCTTGGTGAAAACCGCATGACAATCTGTTTTGTAGTTTTTTAGTTTATCGCAAATATACAGACAGAGACAGAGAGACAGTGGTGGGAAATATTCTTTTATAATAATATGGTAAGTATATGTGTATAGGCAAGTAAGATGTATGAACTTACCACGATGAGGTCATCGCCGGAGTACTCCCTCGCGAAGGTGGCGGAGCCCTGAGGTGCGATCACGGTCTGGGTCACTGTGTTGCCTTCTACGACGTATTTAGTCTTGATCTGGAGATAAAATAATATCGTATAGTAGTCCTACGTTTTAGGAATACTTTCTTTGTGCGTAAAGTTGGAGTGAAATTTCCTGCCGGAGTCCGTGTTTACGAGTATAACCTAGCGGTCTTTAAGTCAAGAGTGAATAGGTCACATCTCGGTAAGCGAGCTTCATCTTCGACTACATCATCGGATACCGTCAAATGAGATAGTGGTCAAACGCGAGCCTATTATCAATAAAAATAGTTATAATTTATTTTTTCGGCGGGAATATCAACAAAAGCGTCCTCCGGCTCTGGGTAGAGCGGTCAGACTTCTACTGACTCAAAACCCACCCTCCTTTTTCAGCTACCTTTGAAATGCTTGCAAATGCTTGCACTGTCCGCTCAAATCTGTGTGGTTCTTTCCTCAAAAGAGCACCACAGACATTAACGACGAATTGGATGGACTTTAAAAGGCACGTTGAAGTCAGTCGGCAAACAATTACTTGTAAAAGTGTTATTTATAATTAATTTACAAAATAATTATTTCATTTCACTTTATCATGGAGTTTGTCTTCGCTTTTTTATCAGTAGCTATTGCACAGAATACTTACGGGGGTCTTTTCAGCTCCGATGACATCGTCAAACTCTACCCCAGATTTGAACTTCACCTCCTTGGGGCCGTCGAGCCCGTGGGTGTGGTATGTGTAGGTGTCACCATCCTTGGTCAGTCTCTGTCCAGGGGAAAACTTCAGGATTTCCACGATTTTCTCCTCTGAGATACCTGGATAAAAGAAAAAGAGTAGTAAAAGAGTGTAGAATACTGGTCATTTACATTTACGGCCTTAATAGAAGTTCTGTTATTAAGTTAGCAAGGATGCCTGTTACGACACATTTCTTCTACCATTAGTGCAAAATTAAAGTACATGGATCAAATCAAATAGCTTATTAAATACAAATTAATATATTATTATTATTTGCCATGTGCTGACGCCAAAATATAGAGCCTTTTAACTGTCGTTGGCGTCGGCTTTCAGTCGAACTTACTTATTACTTACTTCATCTACTTCTGGCAATACATTGCCAGAAGTAGATGAAGCGTCGTATTGTCTGTCATCTGACTTCAGTCTTCAATAATAACTCTACTCTCCTACTTAACATTTTCTTAAATTATTATGTTTTATGGTCTTTACAGTATTGAGAAATCAGCACAACTGCATGCAATGCAAAATATTATTTGAGTCTTAATGGAAGGTATTTAAATCAATGTAGGATTCGTTTTACAGGTTTATTTTTACTATAGGAAGTAAAGTAGTTTCCAGAAAAAATAAAAGTTAATTGAATTATGGTAATAATAAAACCGCTGCACAATACTGTGAGAGAATAAAATCGGTTCAATAAAGTCAAATAAGTATAACAGTAATTATATGAAACTACCAAAAAATTCCCTTACGAAATCTCTGTTCACAGATTAAATCACTTAATTTGATTATAATTAATTTAAAGACCTTTTCAAATCTATCTTGTCAACACTTGAATTCACAGATTTTAAGCCGAAACGGAAATTACTGATTGGCTCACACTTTCGACCGAGCAAATTAGAAAAAATGAGAAGAATGTTTTAACACGTAAGCACTGTTTGGATCACATACCGACAGCCCGCAGGAAACCGTCGAAGTTCTCCTGCTTGACGAAAGTGTAGTTCTTGTCCAGGAAAGACATTGTGAGGTGATTCTTTGCAACCGACTGACAAGCACTTGGTCATCCAACGCTTATATCTGACCGCTAATCTTACTGATATGATAAGGCTATAGGAATAAAGTGTGACTACCTGGAGGAACTACTGAAGATAGCGTTGTTTTTCGGCGGGAATATCATCAAATGATTTCGCTCGCCCTGGGTGATGCGGAAGAGAGTTGCAGACTTCTATTGATTAAAATCTTACCCTGTTCTCTCAGTTTTCCTTGCGTTTCGGGGTCGCTGTATAGCCTGTATCTCGTTGTAACATTTCAGCAAACCCGACACGAGGGAATGCAGCTGACGTGACGTTTATCTTTTGATCATCATGTATTGGGCCTGATTTATCAGTAACTCAATAGTGGGACAGTCAGTGGTGGGTTCCTATAGCAAGCAACAGCGATTTAACACCTACATTTTATCACCTTCTTTCGGTTGGAGAATCATCAAATGAAAGAGTCATTCCCGGAATGAAAGAGTCCCGCTCGTGGTAGAGCGGAACGGAATGGATTGTCAGTAGACTTCTACTGACTAAAAACCCGTCCTGTTCCTACAGTTGCTTTTATATTCCGGGGAAGCGGTATCTCGTAAGAACATTCTCGGTAACCGGCAGATCTTTTGTATCATCTAATCAGAGACAAATAGGAGAAGTGGGCAAAATTATATGAATGGTATCCAAGGGAGGGGAAAAGGAAAAAGGACGCTCGATATGAAGGTGGGATGACTTCCTGAGAGCGTCAGGTGAATAAATGTGGAGAAGAGAAACACATGACCGGGAACAGAATATGGGGGGGCCTCCCCCATATTCTGTTTGACGCAAAAGTGGAACAATCTTCTTCTGAAATCGATATCAAAACTGTAGACAGATCCCTATTGAATAATAAAAAAAAGCAAAAATACAAACAGATTGTTAATAACGGCTAATTAGTTTATACAAGTACACCTTGTAATTTTTTAATTTTAAGATTAAGCGCAATACCTCAGACACCTCAATTAGAATATTAAATTATAAGTCTAAAACAACATCCGTAACTAAATAAATTAAAACCAAATCTAGACATTTTTTATAAAATAGTTATCCTTACTAAACGCAAAATGTATGTGCGTCATGTAGTAGCATACACTCATGCAATGTTAGCGGCCGACACGCACACGAGCGCATTTCCTTGAAGGATTGTATTATTTTGTCCTGATACTGTATTTCCATTTTAAGTTAAATGAAAGATTTTTCCATCAAAATGTAACACCTATTTTTTATGACGAAAATCAATTCAGAAGCTAATTATGAACCAACTACTTTCCGGCATTGCGTTTATTCTGTTACACGTTGTATTATCGAGCTTATAGATGTTTTGATAATTTCAGCATTTTGATTTTAACTGAACTGGGTTGTACTTGGCTTGGAGATCCACCGTACTTCCGTTTCCTCGTATAACAGGACGACCGAGTTTGAGGCGCTTATGTGCCACGCGCGCACCCCTGGTATGTCGCAGGTGGAGTCAAAGACCTCACTCCCCTCGCTTGACCAGACCGCGTACAAGATGTTAGTGCTCCCACAGTCACCGGCGCCAGTGTGAAAGAACACGGGGTGGTCTTATACCCTATCGCCAATCCCGGGTTGGAGGAAATCCATGAAAATTTCCACTCTTGAAGATGCTCAGTTCAATCAATCAATCACTTATTTGCACGAATGTAGATAATTTATTCCTATTGAGCGTACACATCTATATGAACAATGTATGATTAGATTAAACGCTAATTTACCTTGAAAAAATAATCAGAATTGCATCATTTCCCAATGAACTCACTAATTTGCACCTTTCGATAGAAACAGCATTGATTATTTTCAAAATTTATAACATAATTCAAGTAGGATGGATGGATGTTTAACCTTACGTACCTCTTGGGGCTTAACATATTATGAAGCTATTTTAACTATTAATCTGTTGAGCGAAGCGCTACCGACGCGTGCGCTCCGCACTCTCAACTTTAGTAATGCTCTTAGCAATCTGGGTATATATCGCACCTTTAAAGTAAAACCGTTACTATACGAAATTATCAAATTTTACAGGAGAGCCAATATTTGAAACAGTTCAGTATCTTAATTTAGTCTAGGTAAGTCTAAGTACAAGTACTTTAAGATTTCTTATGAGTTTATATGATAGATATCTGTTTACTTTATGACATGTGCTTTAGAATAGTTTTTCTTGATTTACTTACAAAAATATTTTTTAGATTTATATTTTGTTTGGTAACGATATAATTTAACGCTAGATGGCAAAAAAGATGATATTATGGAATAATTACAAGTTTAACCTGCAGTTTACGTATATTTTAGATTGATGGTATAAATAACTCAATTCGTGAAAATTTTCGTTTAGTAACGGTTTTACTTTAAAGGTGCGATATGGTCACCCATAATCATATATAGAGCTCGGGAAGCGTCGTTTAATTTAGAAGATCGACTGTTATTAGCCTCTTCTTGTGTTGACCAACAATATTCACAATCATCTCTAGGTTGTCAGTTGAACTTATCTTTATCAATATAGTGTTTTAAAAACAAATTATTGTATTTAAAGAAATAATTATTAATATATTTAATTAAACATATCAACTTCCCTGGTTAAGAGGAGGCTCCCTAATTTGTATGTAACTTTGCATTAATATTCTGAAACAATCACGCATAGGTACAATCAAAATGGAACATTAGTATATGATTTATTGGATCTTTTTCTTTACATGTCTAGACCAGTTTTGTAATTGGAATACTTTCGCTCGATTCATTTTTTAATCGAAAATCATTCAATCAGTCTTTTTTAAAGATTATTCAAAATTTAATCAAGATTACTCGGTTTTTACGTCTAAAATTAGTATTGACAGTAAGAAAATATAGTTTATTATCCAAATGTAGGACATTTTTCTCTAGATCAATAATTACTTTAGTTATAAACGAAATAAGAATTGAGACTTATGACATTTAGTTTCGAACCCGAATATGGTAAAAGAGCGCACGCCATATTCAACTTTATTACTGCTGCGTTAGCGTTTAGTATACAACGGCCTAACCGGGGTCTATGGGGGCGGAGCTTGCGTGAAAATTATTTTGGACTGCCTGGTTTTAAGATTTTATATTTCCGAACCGTTTGGTGTCTAAACTCTCGGATCCGGGGCCTTTGTGCTCGCAACCTTTTCAAAGAAATATGAAAGAGATTGGTTGATTTATAAAAGTTTATAAAATGTACCTAATTAGTTCAACAAAAAAGAAAAGAAAAATAGAACATGCAACTACAACGTGTAACGGAAAGGGTATATACATACCAAGGGCACGGCTTCTTTGGATGATACCAAACGATATTGGAAGGGTTTCAACTCAAAATAAAATACTCTAAAAATTGATAGCAAATTTTCGGTTTCGTAAGTTTCTTAAATTGAAATCGTTACAAACGTGTCACCGCACTACGTAGGTCAATAACTTTCCACGTTACTTGCAAATATCACGATAAATCTCTTCCGTAATTCTGTGCGCCTAGTACTGTAGTAGCCTACCGTACAGGCGAGGCGGTGTTCTTTTCGGTCGGTCTCATTACTTTCGAACATGTAGATATAGGATTAAAAAATTGGCCAAGTGCGAATCGGACTCGCCCATGAAGGGTTCCGTAGTAACTATAATAATGTAATATAATATGTATATTTATTTGACAAATAAAAAAAACCTTAAAAATTTCTTAAACCTAGCTTATTTACATTTTTACAACTGCGCTAAATAACTTTGTTTTTCATAGTGTTTGTATGAATTACAAAGTTATATTTGCGGTTTTAGAAAATATACTGTATCTCAAAAACTACTGACTCGATTTCATTCAAACTAATTTCGGTTGAAAGTTTACATTAAGTTCTACAGTCATATTTTTTTTAGATTTTTCACTCCATTATTATAGAAGTTAGAGGGAGGGACACACATTTTACCACTTTGGAAGCTTATATCTTTTAAACGATTGTCTTTATGAAAAATTGGTTTTAGAAACCCTTATATCATTTTTAAAGGCCTGTCTACAAATACCACACACGCATAGGTGGGTTTCATGAAAAAAAATATTTTCAGTTCTAGTTCCATGTATGGGGACCCCCCGTTATTTTAAATATTTTTTAATTTTTTTCTTAAAATCGGAAAGCGGTTCACAGAATACATATAATATATAGTCTTAATAGTTTCGGAATAAAATGGCTGTGACATACGGACGGACGGACAGTCAGACAGACAGACAGACGGACAGACATATCGAAACTATAAGGGTTCCGTTTTTTGCCATTCGGCTACGGAACCCTAAAAACCCTTCCAATATCGTTTGATGTTACCTAAAGAAGCCGTGCCCTTGATATGTATATACCCTTTCCGTTACATGTTGTATAAAGACAATAATAATTAATTATGTTGATACAGGTAATCGAATGATGAAGCATCGACCAACCCAGGCAAATAAATTATCTTTGCGATAATACAATAAAAATTACGATCGCCTCATGTTATAATACTAGTTACATGTCGCACACCTAGATCTAAAGAGAGCTAACTCAAAAATCTCAATTTTTGAGTTATACATACCATCGAATTCCTTACGTTATAAGGAATTCCATCCATCCAACCATACCATCGAATTCCTTACGTTATAAGGAATTCGATGGTATGTATAACTCAAAAATTGAGATTTTTTAGTTAGCTCTCTTTAGACCTACTTGTGCGATGTCATGATGACATGCAAAACTTATTAATAGTTGACAGGGAACAAAGGAAAAATTCACTGGTTTAACATTTTGCGATTATTTGCGATTCTTCCGTACCTCAGGAAGCACGTTAAGCAGTTGGTCTCGGCTGTCAAGTGTCACTAGTGCTCAGCTGGTATTCGGTTTGACTGGAAGACGATCCCATGACGTAGTTTGATAAAGGTTATTCAACTGAATTTTAGAATTGTTCGGTTATCTTTATATTTGAGGTCACAATTAGTAACTATTTTTTTAAAATAACTAGGTATGTATTTGAAATTTCAATTTGAAAAATCCCTATTTTCTTCGGAGGGCATCATCAAAAGTCTCCTAAGGAATATGATGGGTTTTTAGTCAGTAGAAGTCTGATACTTCCTTCCGCTCTATCTATAGAGCTCTATCTGAGTGGAGCGGAAGACTGACTAAAAACCCACCCTATTCCTTCAGTTGCTCTTGCGTTTAGGGGCTGCGATATCTCTTCAGAAAATTTACGGCAGGCGATAAGATGATGATGATGATGTGTGTCCCCTAAACTTGTCAATTACTCAGTGAATCTGTTAAGCTAGTTAGATGCGTACTACAGTTTTAGAGCAGTTAAACTCACTTAAACATAAAACCAAAGGTTTTTTTTTCAAAGATTTGAACAAGAAGCAACTGAAGCCTTATGGAGACGGTGCGTGAAAATTAATTGGGAGTCAGTAAGGCATTCAATGGGATAAATAGTCGCATACGAGCGCTGGAAGCACCTTCAACATACCCCCGACATATGTTATGTTATGACATAATTATTATGTCTATTGACCACCTTAATTTAATATTTATTTTATTTAGCATTGAGCATTGCCATAAAACTTGACAATGCAGCCAGTCTTTTAGGCACATTACCAGTGGACAGCGATGCGCACGAGTTTCTGGACGCCATTATGTTTGATTATTTTTAGATATATGTATAAATAGTTGTTTAGTACCGAGCGTTTCCGAACGCACCCTTTTGACATAAAGAAATTTGATCTTGACATTACTTTGACTTGACAGATAGACTTTTGCTTGCTTGGAAAAAATGGCGGTCATGGGACCCTGTTGAGATAATTATAATTGGTAAAATATCGTTGGATTCGCCTGTTGAAACCGATAATTGGGGCGCGAATTATCTATTGTTGAACTTTGTACTCCCGGATTGACGAGAATCCAGGGATATTTCTCGGATCTATCGCCGGTTGATGGCCATCCGCGTGGCACGCGCTTTGTTGAAAAAAGGTAGTGAAAATTAACTTCTACCACGGTGTGAGTTAGGCTGTGATGCTGTTGGGACCGCGCCATTTGGAGATTGACGCCTTGTGAACGTCCACACACTTGACTTACATCACACGTTTCAATTACTCACCTCATATTACACACATGCCACACTTGGGGCGTGGCCTTGGGAAGGTCGAAGCTTGGAGAACCCAGCACAGAAGGCTAGTGGTAATAATGTATTCATAAAGCCTAGTAGAAGTAGGCCCTTGTAAGAACTTTGTTTGAAAAGCAACGGTAGGCTCCACGTATCGTGGACAGTTCGGACACCCCAGTTATCGTTGCACTGGGCCTATTGCAGTCCTGAACAAAGTGGTAGCAGAGCGCGGCTCTTATAATATAAGATCCACTGGTTTAATTGGAAGTTTTCAATATTGTTGAAAACTTAAAACTTAAAACTTGAGTTTAATTACTTAACACAACTTATAACTTGATAAGTTTGAATGTGTTGCTTTGTCAGCCGGGCTCAAATAGTACTTGTGGTTTGTACTGTAATTTGTAGTGCTAGCCCCTTGGAATTGAATTGACAAGTAGGATTTATTTGTGATATTGGGAATTATTGGTATAATTTGGTACATAATTTGGTACATAATTTGGTATTTGTTGCAATTAATAATTGAATGTCATTGATCTGAATTTAAAAGGTTATCTAAATAATAATTACACATAGTCTAACATAATAGGACTTGAATTATGTGTATTGGTTATTGCATTTATAGTAATTATTGGATTGTTGTTGGAGATTGTCCGGAGCAATATTATGCTTCAGTTGTTGTATTTAATTGTTGGTGTGATCCTGCACAATATATGCATTGAGTTGTTATTTGTTTTGTAACTAGCCATCTGTACCAAGCTAGATTCATACTTGGAATAAGTACAGGGTCGGATTTGGACTTGAAATAATTGAATTTAAGTTGTTATTTTGGTGAAATTATTTGGTCGGCTAACAAGTCATTGTTGTTTGTTTAGTTAAATTTAGCCTGTTGTATTAATATTTGATTGTTGCAATGGCCTCATTAAGGGCAGTCAGGGAGGCTGCTGCGGGATTGACCTCACAGTTGAGATGGTTCACATCGGCAGCTGCAACTGTTGAGCGTGTGGAATTGGAAGAGCTCACACTTGCTCGGTATGGGCAAGTGATTGAGAGGATCAAGTCAGCTGATGCTGCGCTCACGCGCTTCAACGAGTACATCATGGACGTGGATTTGGGGGTGATGGATCAGACAGCCCGCGATAAGATTTTGGGTGACTATGACCAGATTGTCCACCTGGGGGATGTCATATGTCTACGAGCGTGGGAAATTTTGAAGAGTCGGGTGCCTGATGCGGCCAAGCCGCAGACCCCCGTTGTTGCAGGCCCTGGACTATTGAGTAGGCTGCCCACCCTGGAGCTGCCACATTTTGAGGGTCGCTTGGACCACTGGCTGGGCTTCCTAAATCTCTTTGAGAGTCTTGTCGATGCACGCTCGGACCTCGGACCTGCCCAGAAGCTGGCCTATTTATTGTCTGTCCTGGAGGGCGAAGCCAGAGCCTTGGTGCAGCACTTGCCGGTGACGGATTCCTCCTATCCGACCGCTCTGGAGCTTCTCTCCCGACGGTATCAGAACAAGCGCTGCCTGGCTGATGTGCACATCGACCAAATTTTGGGACTACCGGCTATTGTCAGCACGTCGACGTTGCGCACTGACTTGCTGAACCCGATGGTCTCAGCGACCAACGCCTTGAGACGCTTGGAGTTACCGGTGGAACATTGGTCCTACTTGTTGGTGCACATAGTGCTGCAGTTGCTCCCCGCGGAGTTGAGGTCACGTTTTGAGCAGAAGTATGGTGGGGATAGTGCCACCCATCTTCCCCCCTTTGACGACCTCCTCAAATTTTTGGAAGACGAGTGTCGGTTTGCGGATAACACTCGTGGCGCTACGGGGTCGCCCCCACTACCTTCTCAGCCCAGAGACCAGGGACGGAATAGGGCTCGGGGGCCTGTTGATGTTCCCCCCGCCCCCCGTTTTGCTGGCGCCCGGAGTCCTCGGGCTAGGGGGCCTGTTGATGATCGCCCCGCCCCTCGTTTTGCTGGCGCCCGGAGTCCTCGGGCTAGGGGGCCTGTTGATGTTCCCCCCACCCCCCGTTTTGCTGGTGCCCGGAGTCCTCGGGCTAGGGGGCCTGTTGATGATCGCCCCGCCCCCAGTTTTGCTGGCGCCCGGAGTCCTCGGGCTAGGGGGCCTGTTGATGTTCGCCCCGCCCCCCGTTTTGCTGGTGCCCGGAGTCCTCATCATTGTGACTTTTGTAAGGCAACGGGGCATGTCATGGCGCGTTGCCCGGACTTTTTGAATTTGCACGTAAGTGCCCGCCGCCGCATTGTCAACGCACGCCGTTTGTGCTTCTCGTGCTTGGGGGCCCACTTCCATCAGGACTGCCCCGACCCCCGCCCGTGTAGAATTTGTAAGGGGTCCCACTTGGAGATTTTGTGCGCCAACGCGAACCGCTCCAGCAGACCATCTTCTGAGGAGGGTTCGCGCAGGGGGGGGTACCCCGGAGACGAGCACCGGGCTGAGGCCCGCAATTCTGTACGCTGCACTCCACCCCCCGCGCAAGTTGAACGGGAGCCCCACGAGCGCCATTTGGTCTTCCCTCGTCAGGGAGAACGCGCATTGGCTGCTAGGCAGCAGTGGCCGGGTCGGCGCCGCTGCCTTTCCCCTCCGTTGGCGGAACGTCCCCGGCTGGAGTCGCGCCCTCCACCATTCGGGCATCCGGTGGGATATGCCCCTCCAGTGATGGCGAGCGGCTCGGGACACCGCGCAGACGAATATTTTGATTGTTGGCCTCGTCGTGAACGAAGGCAGCCTGGAAGCGGCGATCGGTCGCCGCCCAGGCATCACTAAGAGATTGACGCCTGCCCGCTAAAGGACCCCCCCGATCAAGACGGTTTTGTTGCCAACGGCCTCGGTCAAGGTCTGGGGACCCTTGGGTGACTCGATTGTGGTCTGTGCCATTTTGGACACGGGAGTCCAGGGTTGCCTTTTGTCGTCTTGGTTAGCGGGACAGGTTGGCCTGAAGGTGAACGACCCTTCAGGCAAGATTTGGGGAATTGGCGAACCGGCTGACACCACTGTTGAGGGAAGGACCTGGTTTGAAATCACCCTTGTGAGTTGTCCGTACCCTAAAATTGGTGCTCCTGCCCTTGTTATAACTGAACTTGGTAGGGACGAGCCACTTCGGGAAACCGTGTTGGAGGACGGTTGAGGCACTCTAGCCTTCCTTATGGGGCCCGTCAACCCCTTTTGTTGCCCAAGAAGGGCCACTTGGTTCAATTGTTGGCGACTGATCGTCACACTAAGAACTCGCATGCCGGTTGCAATGCGCTGTTGGCCATTCTGCAGCGAGAAATTTGGATTTTGTCGGCTGATCGCGTCAATGAGGCGAGGCCCTTTGCTGGCGTCGTAACGGACTTGTTGGTCCCCTTTTGTTGAAGACGTCCACCCTTCGTAATAGTAAGGCTTATTTGTGTGTTTGTCTGCCTGTCAACCAAGGCAGTGCATTTGGAGCTGGTAACCTCCCTCTCGACAGAGGCCTTTGAGGCGACTTTGGAAAGATTTGTGTCTCGCCGTGGGTTACCTTTGATTAGTTCTGATTGCGGTACGAATTACAAGGGTACAAGTAACTATTTGAAGGAGGTACACGCCTTCCTAATGAGAGCCAGGTTGACATTGGTAATAGTTTGGCCCGCCGAGGGGTCACTTGGTTGTTTGACCCGCCAGCCTGCCCCCCATTGGGGGGGTATTTTTGGGGCCGCGGTGAAAGCGGCAAAGGGACGCTGGCGGAGATTGTTGGGAGACACCGTTCTCACCTTTGAGGAACAAGCTACGGTATTTGGCCGCATTGAAGCTGTATTAAATTTGCAACCTTGTCAAGACTTCCAATTGATTAGCGGACGGGTAGGCCCGTCCGGGGGGGGGGGGTAGATGTTTAGTACCGAGCGTTTCCGAACGCACCCTTTTTACATAAAGAAATTTGATCTTGACATTACTTTGACTTGACAGATAGACTTTTGCTTGCTTGGAAAAAATGGCGGTCATGGGACCCTGTTGAGATAATTATAATTGGTAAAATATCGTTGGATTCGCCTGTTGAAACCGATAATTGGGGCGCGAATTATCTATTGTTGAACTTTGTACTCCCGGATTGACGAGAATCCAGGGATATTTCTCGGATCTATCGCCGGTTGATGGCCATCCGCGTGGCACGCGCTTTGTTGAAAAAAGGTAGTGAAAATTAACTTCTACCACGGTGTGAGTTAGGCTGTGATGCTGTTGGGACCGCGCCATTTGGAGATTGACGCCTTGTGAACGTCCACACACTTGACTTACATCACACGTTTCAATTACTCACCTCATATTACACACATGCCACACTTGGGGCGTGGCCTTGGGAAGGTCGAAGCTTGGAGAACCCAGCACAGAAGGTTAGTGGTAATAATGTATTCATAAAGCCTAGTAGAAGTAGGCCCTTGTAAGAACTTTGTTTGAAAAGCAACGGTAGGCTCCACGTATCGTAGACAGTTCGGACACCCCAGTTATCGTTGCACTGGGCCTATTGCAGTCCTGAACAATAGTTTAGTTTTTATTTAAGTGTTTATTTACGTGTGGTGTTCGTTGAAACCGTATTGGGATCTTATCTTATTGATCGCGCTCAACAGTCAAAATTCGTACATGATTGTACAAAGGTCACCCCCAGGTAATGCTAGGTTTATCTCACCAGCTTGTGGCCAACTCTTTCGACCTTCACCAGGTCATTGATACACCTTATCGAATAAACCCACAAATAGATAAAACTATGTTATCGACACTCTTCTTAGAAAGGTGTGGGTTCTTAGTGGGCACTTCATTTGGTTAGTAAATTGATTAGATTGATTAATTACGGCATTCCGACCATTACGTCTCATAGAGAGGAAGCCTGTGACCCACTAGTAGAAACGGAACGGGAATGGGGACGAGGTCAGTGGGAACGTCATAGGCTGATTCAATAGATAACATGTATATACAATATTTATATCTTTACAAAGCTCTAAGAATAAGTGAACTATGTAAGTTGTTATACTCGGGATAAAAAGGATTGTCTCGCAGTTGAAGTACTTTTTGCTGCCTTGCTAAACGTCCTTATATTTTCGTATTGTTCATCAAATTGCTGAGCTCCTTGAAGTTCTAAGTTGATCTATACGTTATCTGACATTTGCTTGCTCTATCTGGACATGCCCACTCAATTCTGTGTGCATCTTTTCTCAAAGTATCGCCTCGGAAATTAACCTACAGGGTTCTCTTACGATTTGACCAGTAAAGATTGTATTGACTTCAAAAAGGACGTTGATTTGTGAGTTTTTTCTTATCTTACTCCTCTGATAAGAAACTCTGTCATCAACTAGTTTAAATTTCCAAAAAAAATACGTGTAAAAGTGTTATTAGAGAAACGCTGTAGAGGCGAATGTAAAAGTAATTTATTGGTGTCACTCAACATACCAGTATCTACATACAAATATACTTATTCTAATTATATAGTGTATATTATAAATTTCCTATTGTATGAGGGTAAAAAAATAAAATTATTATTGAGTGATGGTATAGGCTGTAGCCAAAGGCCCGTCCTCCATTCATCCAAATCCAGCAGGCGCGAACGCTCAACAGTCATGGTTTATTAAAATATTGATATTTAAAACTGCAGAGGAGCTGGTCCCGTTGTCTCTGGGATGATGGGTTCTTAGGCAACGCCGTGTTGGGGCGAGCCACTTTCTAGACATACACTGCATCGATCAAGCACGGAACTCATTATTACTTGGAGATTTGTATTAATATTTGTCACTGTCGGTATTTCTTCTTTATCACCTAACAATGTTAAAACCTACAAAATGATTTTCGAGTTATGCTAGAACAAAATGTTATCCCTTTTCCTACTAACATTATAAATACGAATTTAATCCTATCACATACACACTTTTAAGGTTAAGTGGTTTAAACATCAAAGTTTACACTACTTTGATGTCTAAACCACTTAACCGATTTGATACAGTAGGCAGAAGCTAGAATTGCAAAAATGCGGAGGGAGAAAATAAAATAAAAAAATAATATTAAAAATATTTTTAATATAAAAATAAATTAATATAGTAACTACTTAAACATTTACTTATGCAGCCTTGTAGTATCTCTTGGCAACGCCGTCCCATTTGTCCATGGTCACGGTCTGGAAATAAAAGTGAATCAATCGCTTTTTCCGTACATAAAAGGAAAATACAGAACCTTTTTAGGATCACTTTGTTGTCCGTCTATCTGTCAAGACCCTTTATTTCGGGAACGCGTAGAGATATGCAGTTGAAATTAAAACCATATATTCAGGTCTACAGTTTTTTGAACCTCTGAAAATCGAACTTCTCAAGCATCGTATATAAAATAGGTACGGCCGTTTATGATGCAAAAGACTTATATTTCGACACTCTCAAGGCAATCAAAATTGATAGGGTAGTTCCCGTTGACCTAGAACATCATTAATTTTCCTATGACCTAACCAAAAGTTCAGACGTTGACCTCCGAATTTGTTTCAGTGTTTCTTCTCAGGTTGGTCAGCCAAAGAAACACAAGTCGCATCACACGAAAAAACTGACGAGGAAAAGTGTTGTTTATAACCAATTTGGTAAATTAATTATCATTTAACTATGCCACTTGGCTAAATAATAACAGCTGCACGGGTTGATCTTCAAGGGTACATACACATGCATGCAATACAATTTTACTTTAAAATATTGTCATTCATTTTTTTTTAAATATCTTGTTCTTTTTTGATGCTATTGTAAAAACTCATTGTTATTCATTCATTTCAATAATTCAATTTTATTATTTATTATTCTAAATTTTAATATCCTGACATGTTAAATTACCTGTTTTTGATGTATTTTTTTATTTCGTACTTACTTTATTTTATTGTTTTCATTTTATATAACTGCCAGTTTTTTGTTTTTCTGTACGGCACTTTATTGAGCGGAATGCACTGGCTCCTGTTATACAGTTTACAACTAGTTCAGGAGTCAGGGAATTACAACTGTAATAGGTATATAATCTTTTTAGTAATAAAAAAGGTTAAGCAACGTTTGCCAAAGTCGGTCTGTGGATGATGTTTATTTTTGCAAATAGGTTATAAATAACACTTTCACACGTCTTTTTTTCGTAAATTTAAACTAGATGAGGCCAGTGTTTCCTAACTGACTACTCTGAGAAGAAACACTGAAACGAACTCAGAGGTCCACGTCTCTTTTAAAGTCCAGACAATCTGTAGTGATCCAAATCATATGAGAGCCATGTAGGTTTATGTCTGTGGCACCCTTTAAAGGACAGAATCACACAGCCTTTTTGAGCCTCCAGTCCGTCCAAACAGTGCAAGCATTTGTGAAATATCGCGTAGCTCAACTTAGTTTGACGAACAATACCAAAGTTAAGACATTTGGGTTGGCCGTATAAAGCACTCAAACTGCCAGACAGTGCGGTAATCTGTTCATAATATTCGTTGTTATCCCACATTGCTCTCACATTCACAATACAGCTTTTGCTTTTACAAAAAATATATTACTTTAAAAAAAGAAAATAATATTATCTTCTTGTACAAATAAAATTAAAAATGATTAAGTAAAAAAAATTAAAAGTATGTATATTCTATTAGTACTCAGCTGCGTTCGGTTTGACTGGAGGCTAACCCCAACCTAGTTCGAAAAAGGCTAAGCAGTTAATGCTATGCCAGCACTGCACATAATATTCTACTGCTTTAATCTATACTAATACTGCAGCAATTGCTCGCGACTTCGTTCACGTGGGAAGTTTTTCCCGTGTAAATCTCGATCTCGTGGAAATTTCGCAAAACCCCGTCTTAGCGAGCATCTACGTAATAAAAGGAACCCCATGCAATTGAGAGCCATACTACTTGTAGTTTCTGAGATTTCGTGATTAATCAGTGAGTATTTCGCTTTTATATATATAGATTATAAAGAGGTACAATTTATATGTAAGTTAGTATGAGGGGGTAATCTTCGGAACTGATAATTATTATCATGTTTTTTGGAAAAAAATCCATACAGTTTGTTAGTAAAACAACATTAGGCTAATGACGCGTCAAAATCATCGGAAAAGAAAAGAAAACAAATCTGTACTTACAACAACTAGGTCATCGCCATTGTATTCTCTCTTGAAGGTGGTTGTCCCTGCTGCCGAAACCATCGTCTGGGTCAACGTTTCGCCGTCCACCACGTATGTGCTCTTGACCTGAAAAGAATAGAGTAATTTTTCATTAATATCTCGGATGCGTCTGAGGACTGAAATACAGATTTAAACCTAGTTCAGACCCAACTGCTAATAATATCTAAGAGATCACTGAATTTAACAACATATGTAAGTGAGTACAATGTTAATGAGACAAGAAAAAAAACAATTCAGGTACACACAACCCTGGAGGACACGGTGGAGCACATGGTCGAGCTGTGCCCTGCTTGGGAGGAGCACCGCCGTGTCCTCGTGGAGGCGATCGGCGGCGGCGACCTCTCGCGCCCGGCCCTGGTTCAGATCATGGTGCGGAGCGGGAGGGATTGGGATGCAGTCGCTTCCTTCTGCGAAGCAGTCATGCTAGCCAAGGAGGAGGCCGAACGCGCGTGGGAGAAGCATCTCTCTTCCTCACGTCCCAGCCGCCGCGGGAGACCCCCCGGGCGTAGGGGATCGCGTGCAGATCTCCGGCCACCGTAGGCGCGGGCTTGCGGACGGCGAGCAGGGATAGCTCACCGTCCGGTAAGGACCAGGCCCGGGTCGGCGGCGCGTTGTTCTAACGAGATACAGCGGCCCCAGAACTTAAGGGCAGCTGAAGGAACGGGGTGGGTGTTTAGTCAGCAGAAGTCTGACACACCCTTCCGCTCCATCCAGAGCGGGGGAAGTCATTCGATGATTTTCCCACCCAGAGAAAAAAGAAGGTACACACAACCCATGTTTTCTATTTTTCGAAATAAACTTATACTTGTCAAAAATGTTTTAATTCCCAGCAAAAATATGTTTACAAAGCTGTTATAATAGATTATGTAACTAATGTAACTAATTTTTTCCTATAGACAATGGTATACCTATACGTGTAATGGTATACTTTTAGATTGAAAGTAAACTAATATTATAAAAGTGAAATTTTGTGAAGAAGAATGTATAAATGTATGGTTGTTTGTTACTCTTACTCGCAAAAACTCCTGAACGGATCTGAATGAAATTTGGTAACTAGATGATTGACGTTCTGGAATAACACAAAGGCTACTTTTTATCCCGGAATTCCCATGGGGTCGGGATTTACGTGGGATAACTCTTCTACGCAAACGAAGTCGCGTGCAGAAGTTAGTTACAAAATAAATTTTTTTGGTGTTAAGAAGAGACTGAAGTTGTTTTCAGTTCATCCGTGTTAGTATAGTGCAGAGTTAGTGTCACTGACCATATGACTTTGAAAACCTGTATTCCATAGACATATGTCGCAAAATTTTGAGCGACTCCCTTCTCGGTCCGAATTAGAGATTTATAAATTACTTACGGGAAACTTTTCAAGTCCAATAACATCGTCGAATTCTACTCCAGACTGGAACTTGCGTTCTGAGGGACCCTCTGCGGTTGCAGTGATGTACGTGTAAGTGTCACCATCCTTCACCACTTTCTGGTCAGGACTGAACTGCAGAAGCCTTTCAATCTTGTCATCGGGGACTCCTGTTTGATAAAAAGAAATGGATTAGCTTTTTAAATGTTTAATTATTCTTAGTTTATGTGAGGAGCTCGTGGTTAAATAATAAGAGACGCACACGCAATCTTTAAGGTCAACCTTCTTAATATATTGAGATTTGTCAGTGCTTCGGAACGCATGATAAGTCCATGGTATTGGCTACCATTTGTATACAACGTGTAATTTAAAGGGTATATACATACCAAGTGCATGGCTTCTTTGGATGATAACAAACGATATGGCAAGGGTTTTGTAATCCTAAGTCTACGTGTGTAGAACTTATTACAAATTCCCATACACTGATACCAAAGACCGAATTTTTCAAATTAAGAAGAACGAAAAGAATTATCGTGTTATTGGCAAGTGACGTGGAAAGTTATTGACCCTCGTAGTGCTGTGACACGTTTGTTATGATTGGTATACAAGAAATATATGAAACCAATAATTTGGTATCAATTCTTTGAGTCAGTTATTTTGTGCTGAAACTGTGCATAGAGACTCCATACCAGATGTTGTCTTCAGCCCTTTTGGATAGATATGGGGTTTCCGTTACACGTTGTATATTTGGAATCGTTCGGCATAAGTCAGAAATTTTGACATCAGTCTTGCGAAGGAGTAGATTTCGTGTTACCCAGTTACTGGGTTGTGTAGGGCAGATAGACAGTCGCTTCACGTTAAACACTAGTGCTCATCTACATCCGGTTAGACTGGAAGCTGACCCTGACATAGTTGGGAAAAGATTTTTTATTTTTTTTATTTTATTTATTTATCTTATTTCAAAACAAAGATTACATAAATCAAAATTATGCACTGAACCATACACTAGGATACCCTGCTTTGTGAGGTCCAACCTCCTTCGTCACATTTTGCTTTTTTTTTTGACACAGATTTTTTTTGTCTTTATTTGTTTAGTGTAAAAGTGTAGTTCGTTAAGGATACATTGTGTGCCAGTGTTTTGTATGTTAGTGCGTATAGTTTAGATACTGATAAGAGCTTCAGTTTTAGTGTAGTCCAAATCCAAAAGCTAAACTCTTACATTGGTTTTACAAACTCGTCTAGCTATACGTATAATATTTCGGTCTTAGCAGATGAATATTCCCAATTAATTTTGGTGATCGCAGCATGTAATACAAATTGTCATCAACTTTTCTATTGATGCTCTCTCTCTGGTCTGTCACTTAATGTCTGAGGTTTGTGACCAGCATCAGTGTTGCATCTGGAGCGGAAGATGAAGTGAGTGAAGCGTCTCTTCCACTCTGGAGGACGGCAAGCCTTTCGCTTGATTGTTACACCTTGTTGGCGAACGACCACCAAATAGAATATTTGTTTCCAAATTTTGCTCTGCGCACTGTGTTCGCTAATTTGATTCTACTAGTCTACGTTTTAAAAAGTTTAGTTGTTGAAACGCTTCAACGGTTTAACAAAATGTGATAAGAAAATTTAGATTTTTTATCTAAAATCTACTGCTTTTTAAATGATTGCGAAATTGATTATATATGTTTAAATAATCTATCTTTTTGTATTTGATAAATAGATTTTAGTAAATTGATTAAATATTTACAATCACAATACATGTCTACTCACAATTCTTATCTAGTGTAAATTGATTTTATTAAGCTTACAACCCTGAGTAGAAACATATAAACATACTCTCCTACCCAAATGTCATTACTTCGGTTTTAATATGTATTACCGCATAGTCTGTCAGTTTGAATTCTTTATACGGCATACCCAAATGTCCTTACTTTAGCACTGTTCGTCAAATCGTTCGTTCCAAGTTGAGCTACACGTTAACTGACAAATGCTTGCACTGTGCGACAAGATGCAATCAAATCTGTGTGCTTCTACATCTGACATAAAACTACATTGCTTCTCATATGATTTAACTAGTATGAATTGTATGAATTTAAAAAGAGACGAAAGAGAGAAAAGAAAGATACCGAAAAAAACTAAGAGGTCAACCTCGTCGTTTTTTTCAGTGCTTTTTCTCAGAAAATTCAGTTAGAAAATATCGGCCATTTAGCTACACTAAAACGTTTTAAAATTTACAAAATAAATTTTTCATTTCATTTCATTATAAAAGCATAGATAACCATGGAGGTCTGAGGTGACCTTTAGGAGATAAGATAAGATGAATGAAGCATGAAGAATGCACTAAACAGAAATGAGTGGTACAGGCTATACAACGTGTAACGGAAACCCCATATCTATCCAAAAGGACTGCAGACAACATCTGGTATGGAGTCTCTATGCAAATTTTCAGCTCAAAATAAGTGACTCACAGAATTGATCTCAAATTATTGGTTTCATATGTTTCTTGAATACCAGTAATAACAAACGTGTCACAACACTATGAGGCTCATCACTTTCCACGTCACTTGCCAATAAAATGATAATTCTCTTCTTTCTTCTTAATTTGAAAAATTCGGTCTCTGGTATCAATGTATTGAAATTTCTAATAAGCTCCACACATGTAGACATAGGATTACAAAACCCTTGCCATATCTTTTGTTATCATCCAAAGAAGCCGTGCACTTGGTATGTATATACCCTTTAAATTACACGTTGTATATTACAAGAGGCAGAGCAGCGGTGTCCCAGTGGTAACAGACACGACTTAAGACTGGCAGGTCGTCGGTTCGAACCTAGGACTGTACATTACTTTGTGGAAATTTCTTCATCAACACTGCTCTCAAAATAGTGAAGTAAAACATACATACAAACATACAGCAGTAGGAACGTTATACAACGTGTAATTTAAAGGGTATATACATACCAAGTGCATGGCTTCTTTGGATGATAACAAACGATATTGCAAGGGTTTTGTAATCCTAAGTCTACGTGTGTAGAACTTATTACAAATTCCAATACACTGATACCAGAGACCGAATTTTTCAAATTAAGAAGAACTTAAAGAATTATCGTGTTATTGGCAAGTGACGTGGAACATTATTGACCCTCGTAGTGCTGTGACACGTTTGTTAGGATTGGTTTTCAAGAAATATATGAAACCAATAATTTGGTATCAATTATTTGAGTTAGTTATTTTGTGCTGAAACTGTGCATAGAGACTCCATACCAGATGTTGTCTTCAGCCATATTGGATAGATATGGGGTTTCCGTTACACGTTGTATGCTGATTAAGATGATCAACAAGAATACTTTAGCAGGAGTACATACCTGCTGCTTTCAGGAATCCATCAAAATTCTCCTGTTTCACAAAGGTATAGTTCTTGCCGAGGAAAGACATGTTGACTGAAGTACGAGACGGACCAATGGCCACGCATGAGCCGACTTAGGCTTTTAACAAAATCCTAATCTGCCCGATATGATAACGTTAATGCCACTTTTATTACCGTCTGGTTACTAGCAACGTGAATCAGTTTTGACATATGTAAGTTTGTTACGTGTGAACGGTTGTTTTATATATGACTACGTTTTCCCTGTGACTTTGCTTCCATGGCCTATTATATCTATTTCTAGTAAAAACAATTCCACGAGAAATATTTTCATGTACAATGTTGCGAAGACGAAAACATACCTACTAGGGGCTGCACTCTCAAAAAGTTTTCAGATCTCGTGTAGAGCCAAGCTTCTTCTTTATTTTCTGTAATGTTGTACAATAAACACTATAATATCTATCTATCTTAATCTACAAGCCCTAATTTCAAAAACTCTGCAAGTCTTCACCTTAGTTAAAATATGCGGCATGGTCAGTACGTTACTACAAGAACCATTGTATAACAGAAAAGTAATGAATAAATTTTCCACCTTACGCCCATGTGACGGTAGCAAAAAGGCCGAGTCCCATACAAAATTTGGTTGGTTGGTAAAAGTTCTAAGTTATAGATTTTTTGTTGTTTGAGTACTAACACTGGGTCACATACTAAATTTCAGCTTTCTTTCAGGGCCTCAGGAAGAACCTTTTCTGATCATCAGTAAGTGATGAAATCGAGATTTTTTAGATATCAATAAAATCTAAAGTATAAGAGTTATTCGAACTTTATTTATTTAATAAGTATATAATTATTATATTTGACGTATAATCCAAACTCAATTTATGAGGGTTCAAAAAACGGCTATAAAGCGCGTTGAGAAAATTCAGGTAGAGCCCTTGCGCTTCCCTTGGCTGGTCTACAACTGGCAGCTGACTGTTCCAATGTACCTTTGTACAGTTTTTTGGCCTGGAATTCTTGCGAGCATCCCCAGAAAACCCTACCCAAGTATTACTCCTCCTGAGTTCTTACATACGAAGAGATGGAATTGCTTCTACATGTACCAAAGTGATTGATTGCTTATCAAACCCACTCATATACACACACAGCCTCTTCATTCACACTTAAACACCCTCTTCTTTCACACATTCACACCCTCTTCATTCACACATATACACCCTCTTCATTCACACATATATAGGTACCCTCTTCATACACACATACACACGATCTTCATTCACACTCATGATCATATTTACCCGAAGAGAAGACACTCATACACACTATCCAGATTTTCTTACTTAATGTCTGCAAATCCTGTAAATACTGTTATATTTTTATACTATCTTTTGCCCGCGACTTCGTCCGCGTGGAATAATTACTTTGGGCTAACGTTAAATTTAACCTCGATTTTGAAGCATTCTTCATTGGCGCTCCGCTCCTATTGGCCTTAGCGTAATGATACAATATAGCTGTGCCCACGACTCCGTCAGCGTAAGTTAATGTATTGGTAATATTGTTTAGATCACGTTCACATGAGGCTTAAGTACCTAGAGAACGTCGAGCGCGGCGACCGATTCTCAAAAATAATCCTTATAGCATGATTCAGTATTCACGCGCGATGGCTTATTATTATAAGCGTATTTCATGTATAACTTTGGTGTTTCTATACCGATTTATATGATTCTTTTTACGGTTTCGTAGCCGAATGGCAAAAAACGGAATCTTTATAGTTTCGACATGTCTGTCCGTCTGTCTGTCTGTCTGTCTGTCCGTCCGTGCGTCTGTCACAGCAATTTTATTCCGAAACTATTAGGACTATACATGTGAAACTTGATAGGTAGATGTATTCTGTAAACCGCTTTCCGATTTTGAGAAAAAAATTAAAAAATATTTAAAATAAAGGGGGGCTCCCCATACATGGAACTAAACCTGAAAATATTTTTTTTTCATGAAATCGATGCATGTGTGGTATCTATAGACAGTTCTTTAAAAACGACATCGGGGTTTCTAAAACCACTTTTCCATAAAGTCAATCGTTTAAAAGATATAAGCTTAGTAATATATATAAATAAAGTGGTAAAATGTGTGTGTGGCGGACACAACCTCTAACTTCTATAATAATGGAGTGAAATATCTAAAAAAAATATATGTCTGTAGATCTTAATATAAACTTTCAACCAAAATTAGTTTGAACGTAATCAGTTCAGCAGTTTTTGAGATACAGCATATTTTCTAAAACCGCAAATATAACTTTGTAATTCATACAAACACTATGAAAAACAAATTTATTCGGCGCAGTTGTAAAAAATGTAAAAAAGCCAGTTTTAAGAAAGTAAGGTTTTTTTTTTCAAAACAAATTTATTTGGCGCAGTTGTAAAAAATGTAAATAAGCTAGTTTTAAGAAATTTGTAAGGTTTTTTTTTCGTCAAATAAATTTGCATATTATATTATATATACTACGGAACCTTTCATGGGCGAGTCTGACTCGCACTTGGCCAATTTTTTTATGGAATAGTTAATAATGTTAACTTTTTCAATTAGGGGTGACTGAGAGTGTTATAAACGTAAGAGTAGACAAATATTATAATCAGAAAGCTTCGAACTGCTAAGCTATCGGGAGTTACACGTGTTATTGTGAGTCAACCATAAAAGTTAGACATATGCTGTCGTGGGATATTTTTTATATAATTTTAAGGAGAACATTTCCGTCATGAAATGATTTGTGTAGCTTTAACCATTAAGGTTGCACACGCGACGGAAGCTTAAAAAATGGAGTAACTTCTCCCGTTTTCCCAACATTTCCCTTCACTGCTCTGCTCCTATTGATTGTAGCGTGATGAAAAGTATACTATAACCCGCTCAGGAGTGTGAAAAATAATTGTACCAAGTTTAGTTAAAATCCGTCGAGTAGTTTTTGTTTCTATAACGGTTATACAGACAGACAGACAGACACACATACAGACAGACAAAAATTTAACTGATTGCATTTTTGGCATGAGTATCGATCCTTAATCACCCCCTGATAGTTATTTTGGAAATATATTTCATGTACAGAATTGACCTCTCTACAGATTTATTATAAGTATAGATGATGTGCTTATTATTTGCCTAAATTATTTCAGCTACATCGATTTTATTATTGAGACATCATTGTAATAATTATGAATTTGAGTTCTTTTTAGTTTTTCAAAATTATTTATTTATTTGTATAATGTAATAATAATTAATTTAAATGTCAATATTTATGTAATACTTTTTTGCTCAATTATATATTTTTTTTAAGTTGCTAATTTTCATTTGACAAATAACACAGGTTGCACTCGAGGGGATTGACGCTGATAGCTGAAATACAGGCTTTTGCCTAGTTCATCTGGAAAGGCCTTTTTTCAGCGAAATTTTTTGTTTTTTTTTTTACAACTTTCACACAACGCCATCTAGTCTCAAACTAAGCAGAGCTTGTGCTATGAGAACTAG
This sequence comes from Tholera decimalis, assembly GCA_943138885.2. Taxonomy (NCBI): domain Eukaryota; kingdom Metazoa; phylum Arthropoda; class Insecta; order Lepidoptera; family Noctuidae; genus Tholera; species Tholera decimalis. The sequence continues at coordinate 9,751,364 of OW964568.2, forward strand.
ACAACTGATAAACATACATATATATTTCTAAATACATACATATTATAGATAAATTACACCCAGACAAAGAACAAATGATCGTGCTCATCACACAAACATTTGTCCTGGGTGGGAATCGAACCCACGACCTTGTGCATAGCAGTCAGGGCCACTGACCACTAGACCAACAGGCCTGTCACCACAAATTAAAGTAGTTTGTATTACTTGCTCGTGTAGATTTATGTATTTAGGTGAAAAAGTTTTTTAAATTGGTAGACTGTGAGTTTATCTATTATAAACAAAAAAAAAAAACAAAACTTCCCTCTTTATTATACTTATAACAGACAAACAAAAAACAAACATTTCTTCGTTATTTGTGTATACTAGTAAATAGATAATTTTACACGTGCCTTCAGTGATAAGGTATTTTTCTGAGAAACTATGGGATCCAGGCGATCGATTACCAAAAAAATATTGGACTCTTTTATATGATGTCGCGAAAAAGAATTAAAAACCTACTATTAAGTTTTTAAACTGACTAGGTCACTAATAGTAACATTATAACTTAAAACATCAACTGTGAACAAGGCTCTTGCAACAGTGCCAAAATAGCGGAAATTCCAAACATATACATGGTAATTATCCCATTTTAAGTTCTAATGATACTGTAACTTATAGTGTTATTCTATTTATAATGATTACCCTTTACTATAAATTATACATTTTACCTAATTGTACTATTTGAATTAGGTAAATAGGATTATTTATTAAATTCAATGTTTTTGGGGTTCCATAGCCGAACGGCAAAAAACGGAACCCTTATAGTTTCGTCATGTCTGTCTGTCCGTCCGTCCGTCCGTATGTCACAGCCATTTTATTCGGAAACTATTAAGCGCTTTCCGATTTTAAGAAAAAAATAAAAAAATATTAAAAATTAAGGGGGGCTTCCCATACATGGAACTGAAACTGATTTTTTTTTGTTCATGAAACCTATGCGTATGTGGTATTTATAGAAAGGTCTTTAAAATGACATTGAGATTTCTGAAACCACTTTGTCATAAAGTCAATCCTTTAAAAGATATACGCTTCCAAAGTGGAAAAGGTCTGTCCCCCCCTCAAACTTCTATAATAATAGAGTGAAAAATCTAAAAAAAATATGTGCTATAGATCTTAATGTAAAATTTCAAAAAAAAATAGTTTGAACGAGATCGGTTCAGCAGTTTTTGAGATATAGCATATTTTCTAAAACCGTAAATATAACTTTGTAATTCATACAAACACTATGAAAAACAAAGTTAATTGGCGTAGTTGTAAAAATTGTAAATAAGCTAGTTTTGTGTTTTTTATCTACCTACCAAGTTTCACATGTATAGTCTTAATAGTTTCGGAATGAAATGGCTGTGACATACGGACGGCCGGACAGACAGACAGACATGACGAAACTATAAGGGTTCCGTTTTTTGCCATTCGGCTACGGAACCCTAAAAATGGCCAAGTGCGAGTCAGACTCGCCCATGAAGGTTTCCTTAGTAACTACGAAAAATAATTTGTTTTTTTCAGTGTTAGTATGAAATACAAAGTTATATTTGCGTCTTTAGAAAATGTGCTGTATCCCCAAAACTGCTGACCCGATCTCGTTTAAACCAATTTTCGTTGAGTTTTTATTAATATCTACAGCATATATTTTTTGTACATTTCACTCCATTATTATAAAAGTAGAGGGGGGAGACATTTTACCCCTTTGGAAGCAACAGTGACGTGGCCTCATAAGGCCATTGCCCGCCGGGGTTACGTACACTTCAATTTTATTTGTAAATAGTAGATATGATTGGAAGATTAAATATTGAAATGTGAGATAGAGAAAGAACAGTGTACTTATGTTTCACTACATACCTATCATTAAACGAGTGTCTAAGAAGATATCAGAGATTTAAAATGCGTGGGTAGAGCGACCGTCCGTATGTTTATCCATCTACATTGCACCCGTGCGAAACCGGGGCGGGTTTCTAGTGAAATAATATATTTTTTTGTCTTTGACCACCATCTTACCTAATGCTAAGCAATGATGTGGTCGAAGATGAAGCACGCTTGCCTAGAAGTAACCCTGACTTACAGACTCCCAGGTTATAGCTATCAGGAAACACAGACTCCGGCAGAGAATTCCACTCCTTAGCCGTACGCACAATGAAACTATACCCAAAACGTTTTGTGCGTATGGGTGGGATGTCCACCATGTAACGATGGCCAAACGCCGTTTGTCTTGTAATCCGATGATGGAAATGTAAACAAATTCGGTACAAATCTGGAAAACCATAAAGGTAGTTGTTAATAACTTTCACCTCAGGTGTTTTTACACCTGGAGCAGTTTTTTTTTTAATAAGTTTTCTAGAATTTTTAAAAGTTTGCTTACTTCTCATTTGATTTTTAATATTCTAATTTTTAATTTCATTACAATAAATAAATAAATGCATCCGGACGCCTCCTACCGTGCTTTCAGAAGAACGATGAATTCTAGCTTCCTTCTTCACTACCCATGGATGACTGGTAGAGAATGCCTATGACATTACGTCAGCCTTGGTTGTACATTTTGTGTTGCATAAAGTTTTAACAAATAAATAAACCTTGATTTTTCGTCACGAACCTCTTGCTTATTCTCATTTCCTCTATCATAATTATTACATACTAGCTTTTGCCCGCGACTTCGTCCGCGTGGAATAGTTACTTTGGGCTAACGTTAAATTTAACCCCGATTTTGAAGCATTCTTCATTGGCGCTCCGCTCCTATTGGCCTTAGCGTAATGATATATAGCCTATAGCCTTTCTCTATAACTTGACTATTTAATTAAAAAATAATTTTTCAATTCGAACCAGTAGTTCCTGAGATAATCGCGTTCAAATAAACAAACAAACTCTTCAGCCTTATATTATTAGTATAGATAGCTGTTGCCCGCGACTTCGTCCACGTTTCCGTCGTTTTCGTAAAAAAAAAAGTAGCCTATGTCCTTCCTCACGGTTCAGTGATTTTGATGTAACAGACAGATTAACTTTCGTAATTTAGTAGGGAAATATAATATGTCAATCTATAATACTGTTGAAAAATATCGCAATACCGAACCGCACAATATTATTGTTAATAGCTGTGCCCGCGACTCCGTCAGCGTGTAACTCCTTGTGTGTTATTAAGTTAATGTATTGGTAATATTGTTTAGATCACGTTCATATGAGGCTTAAGTACCTATAGAACGAAAATACTTCAGCGCAAAGCTTCCGGGTAAACTATGTTGAAAGTTGACCCTTCCGGCACGTGAACATAAAGATTTCTAGAACTGCTAACCCGGGAAAGAGCGACGTACAACTGACCATGCGAGAAACAACTGACACCGAGATCTACTCCAGCAACACGGAAAGTCTGCCCTTGAGCCTTATTAATTGTCATTGCACAACACACCGTTACTGGGAATTGCGTTCTTTTAAATTGGAATGCAAAATTATTTGGTATTATGGGAATTCTGGGAATAAAGACGGTTTCTCCTGCACCGCAACCTGTTAAAATTTGAGCCTCGATTATATTTTGTTGCAACTGGGTTACTTTTAGCCGAGTTCCATTGCAAAGTTGTGGTGGTTTTAAATTTCGGAGCAGAATAATAATCAGAAAGCTTCGAACTGCTAGGCTATCGGGAGTTACACGTGTTATTGTGAGTCAACCATAAAAGATAGATATATGGTGTCGTGGGATATTTTTTATATAATTTTAAGGAGAACATTTCCGTCATAAATGATTTCTGTGTAGCTTTAACCATTAAGGTTGCACTCGCGACGGAAGCTTAAAAAATGGAGTAACTTATCCCGTTTTCCCAATATTTCCCTTCACTGCTCTGCTCCTATTGATTGTAGCGTGATGAAAAGTATACTATAACCAGCACAGGAGTATGAAATATAATTGTACCAAGTTTCGTTAAAATCCGTCGAGTAGTTTTTGTTTCTATAACGGTTATACAGACAGACTATATAAGGCTGAAGCGTTTGTTTGTTTGTTTGTTTGAACGTGATAATCTCAGGAACTACTGGTTTGAATTGAAAAAATATTTTAAATTAAATAGTCAATTTATAGAGAAAGGCTATAGGCTATATATCATTACGCTAAGGCCAATAGGAGCGGAGCACCAATGAAGAATGCTTCAAAATCAGGGTTAAATTTAACGTTAGCCCAAAGTAACTATTCCACGCGGACGAAGTCGCGGGCAAAAGCTAGTGATTAATATAACCATTTCTTTAACAAATACCTAATTATGACGATATTATCATGTATTAAAAATTGTAAGAATCGTACGAGCTGTTTTGACATCCAATCAGATGTGTGATACCAATTAATCACTTTTTATCGACACAGATATGATAATATCGATAACGAGGCAAACGTGCTCTGACCCCAGTCGGCTATGACTGAAGTAAGCTTAGCGTTCATAGCTCTCTGAAAATAATAACAATAAGGGCTTGATCCAGAAAGCAGTACTCTTGGAAACGACGTACATATATTGTGAGGTTTCTTTCTTAAGAGCCCTTAGCTTGGATTCTGTTCTCGATAATGGCGAGCTACTATATTTTTAATATTTATATTTTTTATATTCATATTTAAAAATGTAAAAATATGTATATACTTGAAATAAATGAAATAATAATAAAAAAAAATAATGACTTTATTTCTAAATCGATAATTTTGCTTGAAATGAGCAATTATTAAATTATCAGACAGTTCATTCTTTCTCCAACTGTCCCGAGGTTGGGTTCATCTAACTGGATGCACCTGAGTACTACTGTGTACGTACAGCAACTGCCTATTTGACTTCCAAAACTTAGAAGCAATACACGATACCCTTTGGTCAGACAAAGATGTCCAAATGACAACCGGACCGTGTTTTCCGAGGCTTCGGGTATCACACCGCCAAGTTCCAAACTCCGGGCTACTAATTACTGAGAAATTTCTAATAGAAAACCCAATAGCACCTTTTACCCGACCTGCGAGACGAACCCCAGGCTTCATGCTAAACAGTCGCCTATACGACCAACAAGGCAGTTCTTTATCACAAGGTTAAAATAGCATGAATCACTGTTCGACCTCTGGCACCCAAGCAAGCTCAATTTGTACTTAGGCTCCGTGAAGCCGCTGGGATATAAATCTGATGACTGATTGACGAGTCTTTAAATAGACTCCGGACCCAGGTTTGACGTAGAGAAGAAAATCTGTTCAGGTGGAGATTTATTGATGACTCTGCCTTGGAGTGTATATGGTGCTGCCCCACAAACCATGGCGCACTTAAGTTCCTGTCCTGCGTGCCCTGTCAACTGTTCACGGCAGGATTTGATGTAAGCTGCCGACGGTGCCAAACTTGTTGCCCAGTGCCAAAGGACAATATTTATTTTCCAAATTGGTTATAAATAATACTTTAACATTTCTTTTACGAAAATTTAAACAAAATCAGGCCAGTGTTTCCTAAATCATTACTCCGAGAAAAAACACCGAAACAAACTTAGAGGTCAAACTCTCTTTTGAAGTCCATATCATTCGTACTAAGTGAATCATATAGGAAACATGTATCTGTAGTGCTCTTTTGAGAAAAGAACCACACAGATTTTAGTGAAGCTGTTTAATAAGTGCAAGCATTTGACAGTTATCGCGTAACGCGTTGCCCAACTTCTTACTTTAATGAGCTCAAACGATTTGACGAACAATACCACGCGTACGTAAGGGAATTTTGGGCAGGCCACACAAGTCCTCAATCTTTCAGACAGTGCTGTGACGACTGACGCACCGTGTTACCCGAAATCATAAGCAGAGCTCAAGATAGGACTCAATGAAATACTACTGCGGTTGCGCTCTGCCATACCATCCAGGGCACATTACATTTTGAGTCATTCGACTAGGTAATTTATATTCTGAACATGACTGTAGTTATTATAGCCAGTCACACGTCCAATCACTTTGGGAAAGTGAAAGTGGGTTTATTGTTTTTTGACATCTTCAACGCTAAATTAAGTTATTTGTATGTCTATGTGCTTTGGAAGTAATACGTTCCTACTTAGGAGTACTTTAGTTGGTCGTATGTAGAAGAATCTAGATGTCGTGTTATCGAGTAACTTAGTTTTAAATGGAGGAGGTCGCTTTATATAAAATACTGCATTCGGTCGGACTTGCTGACCCTATTACATAAATACCGTTATCAATCAATCAAAATCTTTATTAGCAATAAAAATTTTACACAATAATAATGAAGCTCTGTTTCCTGAACTAGGCATAAACTGTATTTCAGGAACACAGTGACTTCCCTATCATGAACTTAAACTTGTAGTATCAATTAATCAATTAAATTTCTTTATTAGCCACCAAAACAAATACAAATAATGGAGCTCTATTTTCTGAACTAGGCGTACCCTATATCTCAGGAAAATTATTTCTAATGAGTATGTTTCGGATCTTCATCCAATGAAAGAAGAGATCTGTCTATAACGATCGCACACACACCGGCCTTCTCTCTAGGAAAGGAAATGGGCATGGATATGTCTTCGAAGTCTTGGGTCCTAGAACATGTAGGTTTTCTCACGATGTTCTAGAACTAAAGAGAACTAGAAAGAATATAAATTACCCCAATGCAATGTTCCTGACTGGGTTCAAACTTACAACCTACAACTCAAGTCACGCCAGTAATCACTGGGGCAACCTCTGCTCTTTAAATACTCTAACAACTGAATAGATGATATTTTTAATAAAAATAAAGCAGCTTCATATATTTGAGAAATTTTGAATTATATTTTGGTCCAAGATATAAATAATATAAATACTTATAGCGTAGTTACAGTAAATTAATTAAGCTTTGTAGTATCTCTTAGCAACGCCATTCCATTTGCTGGTGGTGAGGGTCTGAAAAATATGAGATAATAATAAGTTAATATATACAATATTAATTATACATTTCGGGGAGTGTGCGATGGAATTACACAATCTAATTCCGCCAAGCCCGTTCCATCATTGGACTACAAGACAAACGGCGATGCGCCATCGTTACATGGTGGACATCCCTCCTATAGGCACAAAACGTTTTGGGAATACATTCATTGTGTGAACAGCGAAGGAGAGGAATTCCCTCCCGGATTCTGTGTTTACTGATAGCTGCAAACCTGGGGGACTTTAAGACAAGAGTGAATAGGTTACTTCTAGGTAAGTGTGCTTCATCGCTTAACATCAGGTTAGATGGTGGTCAAACGCGAGCACCTCATTAATATACAAGGGTGCTACGGCACGATAAGCAAAGATAACGCGAAATGTAAAAAAATACTTAGTTGTTCATAATGTTTGTATGAATGACAAAGTGTGGTTTTTGAAAATGTGCTGCCGAGAACTCGTTCTAACCAATTGTTGTTGAAAGTTTCCAGTAATTTAAAGGGTATATACATACCAAGTGCATGGTTTCTTTGGATGATAACAAACGATATAGCAAGGGTTTTGTAATCCTATGTCTATATGTGTGGAACTTATTAGAAATTTCAATACATTGATACCAGAGACCGAATTTTTCAAATTAAGAAGAACGAAGAGAATTATCGTTTTATTGGCAACTGACGTGGAAAGTGATGACCCTCATAGTGCTGTGATACATTTGTTATGATTGGTATTCAAGAAACATACGAAACCAACAATTTGGGTTCAATTCTGCGAGTCACTTATTTTGAGCTAAAACTTTGCATAGAGACTTCATACCAGATGTTGTCTTCAGTCCTTTTGGATAGATATGGGGTTTCCGTTACACGTTGTATATTTTTTAGATTATCCACTCTCTTATTTTAAAAGTAGATAGACAGACATGACAAATCTCTAAAGGTTACGTTACTTGCCATTTGGCTACGGAACTCTACAAAGATGGTTAAAATGCAGATTCTTTTTCAAAAGTCGACATCTAAGGGATATGAAATAAGGAATGGAAGTTTGTATGAAAAATCTTACGATCAAAGTCGCGGGCAATAGCTAGTTTCTAATAAAACATAACTTCTTACCACAATCATCTCGTCTCCGGAGAACTCCCTAACAATGGTGAGTTCATTGCCGTCCGCAAACTTCTGCACGCGAGTCACTTTGTCACCATCGACTGTGATGGTGGTCTTGCACTGAAAAGAGACAAAATAAAACTGTTAGTTAACAAGTTAACAATAATAGTAATCGCAAGACAAGTCGATAAAACCAATGTTTAGATTTAAAGTACAAAAAAATGTTGTTATTATGTATGTCTTTGTTTCTTTCTTTTTTTAAATAATTATATGTATGTTTGTTTGTATGTTTTGAGAACGTTATTTATTGTTTTGTATTTTATATAGATAAATAGTATACCGTGGACTACCCGCGTATTTATTTTCTCCTTCTGTGTCAAATCCATCCAAAGGTTGTCTGTAAAAGTTCGTTTTTAGCGATAAGACCGCCCATTGTATCACCCTTTTTACCCGACTACGGCAAAGCCAAAGGAGGGTTATGATTTTGACAGGCTATGTATGTATGTATTTATGTATGTGTGTATGTTCATCTGTTCCCTCATAGCTCTAAAGCTACTTATCGGAACTCGACAAATGAGGTATCGTTAGAACCGTCTTGACCGTTCGCTGAACATAGGCTACGTGACGTGTCACAAAACCCAATGTGGCGCCCTCTAGCGCCCAAAAAGTGTCGTGTTAAAAAATAAAAATAAGATAAACACATCGTGTTTGATATCATTTGAAAGGGCGTCACATGCACATTTCCAAAACATTGCTTAAATTGAACGTGGCGCCCTCTAGCGGACAAAAAGTCATGTGTAAAAATAAAAATAAGATAGATACACCGTGTTTGGTATCATTTGAAAGGGCTTCTCTTGTACTTATCAAAAATATTGCTTAAATTTAACGAGGCGCCCTCTAGCGGTCAAAAAGTCATGTGTAAAAATAAAAGTAAGATAGATACACCGTGTTTGGTAGCATTTGAAAGGGCTTCACTAGAACTTATAAAAAATAAAGTAAATAGTATAGAAGCACAGTGATTTAACACCAAAATAGTTTAAATAATAAAAAGTAAAAAAACGAAAACCCGACTACGACACAAAAAATCGACGCTGAAAAGGTATGAAACAAGATTTTTAGGATGCTGTTTCATACCTTTTCAGCGTCGATATTTTTTAATTGTTAAGTCCATAATTTTGTTTTACTGTTATGGTGTACAATAAAGAATATATCTATCTATCTAAAAATGTTAACTTTTATTACTATCTGAACTTAAATCACTGACATATTAAAACTATGGCACACAATTTATCCCAAACTAACCAAACTCTTACACTCAAACACGCATGCAGGCACACATAAACAACCACAAAATTCAAACTGTTTTACACAATAAGAGCAAAATGTGACGAAGAAAGCTGTACCCCACAAAACAGGGTATCCTAGTATGGGGTTTAGTGAAGTTATTAAAAAATTTAAATCTTTTGGAAGCTAAATAAATAATAATTAACACATAGATGGATGCATCTATGTGTAATGCATCCATCCACTTATTCATTTCTCTCATCTCTAATCCAAAAACGGAGGAGGAGGTTACGCGACACCTCGCAGTGGATTCGTTTGATTTTTTTAAAATATAAATATGTATTAGTGTACAGATATTTCTAAGGGCTAAGATGCCTGATATAATAAATCTTTTAAAAAATCTACTCACGGGGGTGTCGGCCACTTTTTCGTCAAAAGTGACGCCAGACTTGAAGGTAGTCTCGTTCTTGGTCTCTGGAGTGGCGGTGATCACGGTGTAAGAGTCTCCATCCTTGGTGACCTTCACGGAGGGCGTGTAGTTGAGGTATCCCTGGGTTTGCTCGGCGTTTAGACCTGAAGACAATGGTATAAGGTTTATACAAGGAACAAACAAACAGATAATTAATTTTCGAAATACGTGTAGTAGGTACCTACATTTTTGTCTTATTATATATAAGTTCTTAAACTATATTCAAACATGGCAGATGTGCAAAATCTATACATACATAGGTACATAATATTAGTACCTATAGATAAACAACAAAACATGAGAACCCTGTGCGTTGAAAGAAAGTTAATAAAAAGTGGAAATATCTCACGGGGAATAATAAAACACAAGTCGTTCTTCTCTGTCTAATTTTTTTTTTTGTAACAACACAACAAGCTTGAAATATTTTGATTTCTAAGTAGTTACGTAGTGCAAGATAAATTCCGCTAAGCTAAGCTTATCTTCTCACGAGTGAAATCGCAAGCTCAACTAATTTACATCTGCCGGGGTTGCGGGCATATTCTAACCTTTGCCACGGAGCGCAAAGGCAGCTGAAGTAACAGGTTAGGTTTTTAGTCGGTAGAGTAGAAGTGAGACACTCCCTTCTGCTTCATCCAGAGTGGGAGAAGACATTTGATAATGTCCCCCCGAATTGAAAAATTATAGTTTGTAACTCAGATTATTTTGTTTTTAACCGACTTCTAAAAAAGGAGGAGGTTCTCAATTCGGATGTTTGTATTTTTTTTTTTTTTTTTTTTTTTTTATGTTTGTCCACGCATAACTCCGTCGCTTGCCAACCGATTTGAAAAATTCTTTTTTTGTTGGAAAGGGTATACTTCCCAAATGGTCCCATGAAAATTTTATCGAAATCGGACGAGCCGTTTCTGAAAAATCAAAAAAAGTCGAAAAAATAATTTACCTTGATGATCTTTTCGTTTACTCTGCATTGCGTTTTTTGTTCGCGCATAACTCCGTCATTTACGAATCGATTTGGAAAATTCACTGACCCACTAAAAAGCGCGAAAATAAAAACTTTTTTGCAAAAAATAAAACCGACTTCCATATCAAAACACTACAAAGCCAAAAATAATTTTAATTTCGGAAGGCGGTGTGAAAAAAAAAGAAAATACAAAACCAATAACACCGACTACCGAAATTAAAATTATTTTTGGCTTTGTAGTGTTTTGATATGGAAGTCGGTTTTATTTTTTGCAAAAAAGTTTTTATATAAACTGAGGTTTGTAATATTATACTAATCTTGCAACGATATTTAATTTTGTTTGTGAACCATGATTTTATGACAATCGGCCAAGATCAGGGTTTCTGATAAAAGAAATATTGATCACGTTACCACTCTTGTACCTAATCAGAAAAGCCATTAGTTGATTAGCATAATACTTCGTTGAGATAATTTTAATGCACTAGATGATAATTATATTTATATATCGACTTATCGAGTCTTATTATTATTTCAAGACTGATCCATCATATAATACAATTACATAATGAAGGGAATTAATGAAGTCACGCTATATCTACATCTACACGTTATTATGTAATTGTAATCGGGTTTAATAAGCCGTTATTTATGTAATAAAAACAAACAAATAATAAATTATTAGGAAGAGAGTTTTGCTTTTTGTTTATAATGTAGGTATAAACTCCTAGACCGATTTCAAAAATTCTTTCACCTATTTAGCTACGTCATCAGCAAGCTACATTTCGTCGTTGCGATTGCAAAAGGCGCTATGTGGTAAATAAGTATTCGTTTTCGTTCTTTTATGCAGTTTCAATCGTTATTTTAATACACACATGCTGTAAAACAGCTATCTAATAAACAAAATATTTAAAGAGTTACCTTTCAATATTGCGTTTATCAGATAGCTGTTTTTACAGCATGTGTGTACTTCATAAAAGAACGAAAATTGACTATTCACCACATAGCGCCTTTTGCAAGCGCAACGTCGATTTGCAAAATGGATTGATAAGATTTTCACCCGTCCACGCACCGATATTGGCGAACGTTGCTTCAGCTTGATGATCAACCCGTGCAGGAATGAATTTCAATAGGCAAAATTTTGCTACATTGGGTTAAATTATTGCAATTTTCGTAAGAATCTCTATTATTTTGGAAAATAAATTATAGTCTGTTTCATTCTGATAATGTTGTAGCTTTATATTGGTGAAAAACGGTTAAGATCGGTCCGGTAGTTTTGGAGCCTATTGGGTACAAACAAACAAACAAATCTTTCCTTTTTATAATATTAGTAATGATGAGAAGCTCGTGTCTAAATAATAACACCTGGGCCATACCATGACGTGTTAAAACGTGAGTCGTTCGAGCGAGAAAGAGGGATGGAGCTATATAGCGTGCATAGCGTCATCCCTATTTTCGATTCAAAATTTAAATAGGGATATACATATCTGCACTATTTAAATTTTGAACGGATTATACTGAAAGTTCGCGGACGGGTCCGTGTCCGTGTATAAGTAATACTGGTCCAGTATTTAACATGTATTGTAACTACCGCCTATTTGACCTCCCATTCCTGATTCCAGTAACCCAGTTGCTACTTGATACCTCATGAATCGGTCAGATATCTGTTTCTGACACTGCATAGCGACTGCTAATGACATCCGGGAACGACGGCCTATCGTGGTTTCCAAGACTTGCTTAACTCAAAGTCTAACCAAATCGTTTTTTTTTTTATTTAGCCATCTACTTTTAAATTGTAGTTTAACTTTAAGACTGCCTTGCTGGTGTAGTGGTCATTAGGGCGACTGCTAAGCATCAGCGCGATTCCCGTGTCAGACAAAAAGTGATATCGGGTTTCTCTATAAAAAAAATTTCACTAGTAGTCTGCTGGTTTTTTTTTTCACTCTTTTTAGTTGGTTGATTTTTAATTTACCTAGTTACAAGAGCCTAAATGTCAACTACTTATAACATTTTATAAAATATTGCTTTTCCCAATGCTGGGCCGTTAATTTTTGAGGAGTTCTCCTGGTACTTCACCATCAGCTATACATCACCATATGCATTGTGACGAGCATAAAGTGCTTAATATCCATATTCAAGTAATCGAATCGCAATCCACGAAATACTTATTATTGAGTAGTTTCGGCGGCCATCTGTGGTCTTCATCATCAGTTCCACTTCCCCAAATGGTACTTTTTGAGAGCAACTGCACATGTTATTATAATAAATACCCAAAACGCCATAGGTGTGCCTATAATATTTGAAGAGTTCCCACGATTTCTCCAGGATCCCATCATCAGATCCTGACTTGGTGACAAATGGTACCAATTTCGAAGTATACCCTATCAAACAAAAAAAGAATTTTCTAATTCGGTTCAGCTGTCTTCGAGTACTCGATGACCATAAATAAAAAAAAAAATATACGCGTCGAATTGATAACCTCCTCCTTTTTTTGTCGTCGGTTGAAAAACAGAATACATCATCCTGGCATCATTATTCCGCAGATGAGGTTTTATGATAACATTGATTGATATGCCACCGGTTTATTGCATATACTTCTACCACCGGCTTTGCTCGCCTGAAAAGATTTTCAGCGACATCAAACTAGCGTATGATACTTGCCGACAAGGTAGCTTTATATTGGTGAAAGAACTTTTGAAAACTGTCCAGCAGTTTTTGAGCTTATCCATTGCAAACTAATGAAACAACATTATAAGTGTAGATACAGTAAGTTTGTAAAACAGCTAGTGAAATCATAAACACTTGATACATTGTTAACCGATTATTTAAAATTCTATAAATGCCTTATAACTAGTGATACTTTCGGCGCAAATCCTATGTATTAGTGAGTTTATAATTTCACACTCAAATTAATATGAATTTTCGATATATCTTATATCTAGCAGTTGCGCAGGGTTTGATTTCCGTGGACTTATCGCGATAAAAACATAACACTCCTTCTTTTACAGTCGAGTAAAAAGTAGCATATAACCAAATTCAAATCTGAGTAGATTTTGAAGGAACTTTCGAACTTTTCGCGTTTAAACAAACAAACCAACAGACTTTTCCGCTTTACAATATTATAGTATAGTAAAGATAAGACTCATTATAGATACATTTTGTAATTAGACTCACCCAAAGCATTGACAAAGTCCTCAAAGTTCTCCTGCTTCTCAAACTTGTATTCCTTTCCTAAGAACGCCATTTTTACTGGTTTGTCGAGTCGGGAGAATTGCAAACTGGAGACCCTAGGGGGTATTACAGTCGGTTATATAGCTGCGCAATAATCCCTAGGATCTAGATAACGTAATGTTTGCTTGTAAATGATAAGTTTTATAGCATCTCAATCTCAAGGCGCCGGCGGCTTGCGTTTTGTAAAATGTTTATGTGTGTTTATGTCATTGGCTTTAAGTACAAGATACCTATTACAGTGTTTGTGTTGATGAGTAATCTATCGGTTTCTTTTGTTCAAAAGTATTTTTTTTTAATGTATTTCGTTTATATTTAAGTACTGTTTACATTTTTATGTACTATCGACCAATCTACCGCATGCTCACCTTTAAGGCTATAATCGCATAGTACGGCTCACAACTCGATCGCCTAATGCATTATTTTGACCAATAGGATGCACGAAGCGTATTTTAGTAGTGTTCGTAATAGTAAGTATTGATATAACGTTACACGCCCTGTACTCACAAAATGTATATTGTCTCTAATTGTGCGAAACCAGGAAGGGATGTGGTTTGTCACTAGCTGCGCTTCCACAGAAATATTTTCTTAAGTGAGCATGCGTATCTTTGGCCGATAGTACCTCTATCGCAGTGTAGTAGGTATTTTAAAATTCAAAGTGTTGACTGGTAGAGTATGGTAGAGTATGCCTTGTTGCCTTAAGATCCAGTTGTATCATGTTGGAAAGTAGATAAAGGAGTTTGTGGCTAAATTATAACAGCCGTACGCGTCAATCTTCAAGGTTAAGCTACGCTTTCCGAGGTCAATAAATGGACGGGTGGCCATCTTAAGATATTCCTCTGGATTTCTCCGTGCCTCGGAAAGCGCTAGCCCCGGTTGTTATTTATACATCTTCGACAGTCGTTACGGGTAGTCAGAAGCCAGGAAATCTGGCACTGGTCTTGCCTAGGGGTATCGTGTTACCCAGTTACTGGGTTGTGGAGTCAGATAGATAGTCACTCCATATAAAACACTAGTACTCAGCTTCATACAGTTAGAATGAAAACCGACCAACATAATTGGGAAAATTCCTCTACTACCTCCTAGCCAAAATTTATCAAAATCACTTCAGCGGTTTAGCCACGAAAACAATAACAAACAGGCTTTCGCGAGAATTATTTTTGACGTGACAACGTCTTATAATTCGATGAAGCTGGCTGCACGCACGAAAATACATGACTCATGCGGCGTTACCTCGCTCTGAGGCGTTCCATTGCTCTGAGGCGTTCCAAAGCAAATCAAATTGGATCTACAAGTTGACATTTATGTATGACTCAACGATTCAAGTACTAGGCTATCATAAAACGGTAAGAGATGACGTCACTGTGTAGGGATTCTTCCATTGTCATGAGAAGTGCAGTATAAATCTTAGGAGTTGTCCGTCCGCTTTCGCTTGCCTTTCTTAAATCTGGAATAATTAAAAGAATATTATTGAGATAATTTGTTAATTATCTCAATAATATTCTTTTAATTATGCTGCTGTTAATTCCAAAACAATTAAGTATTTGGAAAACTGTGACACCAATTTGGAATTGTCATTAATAAAGGGTAAACTTTGTTTGAAGTATGTAGGGTAGGGTGTTCCGTTCATGTATGGGGGAAAATACAAAATGAGCTATGGCTACACAAGAGGTATCAAAAGTTGCGTTTTGACACATATATTACGATTATTATAAAATTTAATTAGATATCCGGCATCTTGAGGCCTCTACCAGTCCTTGAAGTTTTTCAAATTTGCTATTTTTAGGGGTTCCTAATATAAACTATAAATCATACAAAAATAACATTTAAATGGTCTTTATTAAATTTAAGGGTACAACAATGAGTTAAAGCAAGGTTTAAAATAGTTGAAAGACAAAATAATCAATGGCAACTTTAAAAACGGAACTGGTTTTTGTGACCAAAATTAGGCATTTCTGAGCGAGATTTTAATCTGTTCCTAATAAAACCATCCCGAGCTGTAGCGTCCGTGACGCTTTGAGAAGCCTCCGTCACTAGTTTTACACATCTTTCCACTGACTGTGTGTGGCAGGGAATGTCGAAATGTCGAGGATGTGTTCTTTAGCCTTAATTCTAAGTTCATCGTTGGAGACGTGTCGCAAAATTGGTGGAGCTGATATTTCACACTCTTGCCAAAATATTATATCGGTGTAGTCTCGCGCACAGAAGTTAAGCTTTGGTGCTTTAAATACCCTGCGAGAGTTGCTCTTTTCTGCTTCTCTGGCCTTTAATATTTTGCGCGAAGCAAGCACTCAAATATGGTCTCTATCGTCGAATAACATGGCAATAAGCAAGTTTTCTGGGTGCGCAAAAAAAGCGTTTCTTTCGATCACCGAATTTACAATAGATCTCTGACTATCAGGCAAAAATCGAGAGTATATAACCATTTGAAAAATATGCTTGGCTCCATCTTTAAATGATGAGTTTTGCTTGATTAGGAACCAAACAGGAGCGTAAACTTTGACCACGTAGTTCACAAGCAGCTGCAAATTATTTGACGGCGAAACAGTACTTACGTTAAGTCTGAGTATGCGATTGGCAGTAGTGAGCCATCTCGAATGCGCCATTTTTCCAGGTTGGCGGTTCGCTAGCTCAAGGGAACAGGAACCAGCCATCACAACATGACACATTTCGTACAGATACTTTTGATCCGTGCTTAGTTCCTTCACAATATTATCAGGTAATACTAGCAAATTGCCAGACACTGCACAAAAAGACGCTAGAGGTTTACTTTCACAAGCAGCTAGCTGTTTTCCAATAGGTCCTGAATATTCTTTTGGCCCAGATGTGCTACCATCCAGAGACATGAACAAATGACGAAGCGGTAATTCATTCGCGTGAAGCATACAAACACACCATTGCAACGGTCTCTTTAAATAGTTTTCCAGGTATTGAATGACACCTCCCTTCCAACCTGTATTCGTAGCAGTACCATCGCACCCCACACAGATCACCTCTTCCAAGTTCAACCCTTGATTTTCTAACAAAGATATGATAGAAGAGACGATCCCTTTGGCAGTGCCACGACTTGGCGTCATATGTCCCAAATAAATAGATCCCGGCTCTGTGAGAACTGAAATGTGTTCTTGCAAGACTTCTCTGCGGTGGTACCGATCGCCTATTTTCTTGTTACTACTTTTCTTTCCTTTTTATGAGTGTTTTGTCCTTTCGTCCATCAAAGTAGATACTTTTTATTACAATCGTATCAATGTCTTTGCTGGCCTTGGTCCGTGCTTTTGAAACAGCTCTATGAATTTTATTCTTATCAATAACAAGACTTAGATCTTCGGAAGATACCAATCCTACGTCAGCTAAGACCGCCGAAGCGACCGCAGCCGCAGATCGCGTTGATAGTCCATACCGATCACATACCTTAGCTACTGTTGGCAGCGCCAGAGTGTTCCGATTCAACGAAGTAGATGGAGTCTCATTTACAGGCACGTCACTATTCGCAGAAAGCTCTGTTACAGGCGACTGCGGTCGAGGCGGCAACTCGCGCACCGGAACAGGATTGGTTTTTAGTGATGCACTGGGAAAACATGCGTGCTCTGACTCTTTCCGATTCAAATTTTCTTGTCTCTGATGTTTCTTTAAAAGTCTTGCTGTTTCTTTTGTGTCTGTACCGCTTATTGCCATTTTTCTATCACTTCTTTGATCCAGTAAAAAGTCTCTTTCAGAAATAGGAACTTTCTTATGTTTTATGCAGGAACAAATGTCAAACGAAGTGCACTTACAAGCAGCAATATCGAAGAGCTTGTTCGACGATTCCAAAAAGCACTTTACTTTGCTTTCGTAACTATAATTTCTTTTATTTTTGGGATATCTTATCAATGACAGGTATTTGTCGAAATATGATTTCAGCAATTGGGTAACTCGTACGTTGGAAACGATAGGAATCGAAGCTTTGGTCCAAATCGTATCAAGTTTTCCAGAAACGATTGAAAAATTTCTGTGTTAGAAGGATCTTTCCCATTCTTCTGTAGTTTTAGTTCACTTTTAGTAAACAAAATGAATTTGATAACGTCACTTATCACTGGTAACTGGCGATCGTCAAGTTCTTTATATGATCCCAAAATAGCACAAGTAGTCTCACTTCGTCTTGAACCCATTATTATATATAACAAAAACACGTATTTTATCACAAGGAAGTGCAGAGCGACACCTTACAGCAATAAAACCGCAATAAAAATGAGACGAACTGCCTCACAGTAGAAGTACAGAATTTAAGAAAAACAAGTCAAAACATGAATTTTGCGAGTTTGTTCCAAACCAATTCCTAACAGAAAAAATCCTGTCGTTGCCTGCAAATCATAACTTAGGGTTTCCCTATCAATGAAATAAAAAATAAAATGGGAATAATGTACATAAAATAGAATAGACGACATTGACTGGAGGGTTATTTAAGTGATAAAAAAATTAAAAAAAATGCCGGTAGAACCCTCAAGGTATTTTTTTATGTTTTTTTACGGTAATCTGAAACTAATAATGCAACTTTTGAGGGGGCTTGGGTAGCGAAAAGCGAAAAAAAAATTTTTCGGGACACCCTAATGTAGGGGCCTAGGGGGTAGTCTTAAAATATTCTCCTATCCTAAAAATGTTTTCATTGGTGGTAATGTGCACTATTTGGTAG
Organism: Tholera decimalis; assembly: GCA_943138885.2. Lineage (NCBI taxonomy): Eukaryota > Metazoa > Arthropoda > Insecta > Lepidoptera > Noctuidae > Tholera > Tholera decimalis. Next base: position 9,769,985 of record OW964568.2, read on the forward strand.
TGCTAGCTATACATTACTTCGAAATCCAAGCCGGCGAGGAGTCAGTAGATAGTAATTAAGATACTAAACTAACTATTGAAAGACTTATTTATTACACTTTATTACTTACAGTCTTACCTTGTATTCTGTAATAGTAATTTGTAATCAGATAGCTATTAATATTACTGTGTTTTTACAGTGTACAGGAGTTTGCGTACACATAATATAATAATACTTATCTAGGTATATTAATGTTTTCTTGATTACTGTATCGTATTCATGTACCTAATAAGTTGGTACCTAGTGAGTTAATTCAATTCGATTACTTAAAAGTTCTTTAGTTTAGAAGCTTTTCAAATGTTATTTCACCATGATGTGTAGTGAATATCGTACTAGGAGAGTTTATTTTGGCTCCAAAAATAAAGCCAACATGGTGTATACGAAGACTGAATACTGAGACTTTGTTCGCAGAGAAATTTCACACATTATCCCTTGATTGATAACCAATGTATTATTTCATAAATCTAAACATTTGCATTTACAATATTTGCTTTCTGCATACAGTCATGGTTATTAGTAGGTATGCCCAGAAAGATAATTTTTCTAAATTTTCTTACACACTAGACGATTTATATTAAATTTTTTTAGCCTTTTATTCCAACTTAAAGTCATGCCAGGCTCATCGTAACATGAGACGAGAGAGTTACAGCTTTACATGCTTCTTAAATTAGTCAAAAATTTATATATTATTTTAATTGCATCATCGCTGTATGGTTTCGAAAGTGATAGGCACCAATTTTTATTTTTTATTTTTTTATATATTGAAAATAGGTTCGCATTTGACCACTATCTCACCTGATGGTAAGTGATGATGTGGTCGAAGATGGAGCACGCTTACCTAAATGTAACCTATTCACTCTTGAATTAAAGGCTCCTAGGTTGTAGCTGTCGGGAAACACAGACTCCGGCAGGGAATTCCACTCCTTAGCCGTACGCACAATGAAGGTACTCCCAAAACTTTTTGTGCGTATGGGTCGGATTTCCACCATGTAACGATGGCGCTCCGCTGTTTGTCTCGTAGTCCGATGATGGAACGGGCTTGGCGGAATTAGATTGTGTAATTCCATCGCACACTCCCCGAAATGTAACCGATAGACTTGTAACTCGTCGTCGGTGTTCAAGGCTCTGGAGTTTTGACTCGACCAGTGCATCGTTGCCAATGAGTCTCTTGGCCCGCTTCTCGATAGAATCAAGCGCGTCCAGTTGGTATTTCGCAACCGGCTCCTTCTTTCCGTGGTGTAACCGTGCCGATAACTGATCGCATCGAGCTTCTTGGGGTTACGTTGACATCCACCCTTAATTTTGGTCCGTTTATCGAGGCTAAGGCTCAATTGGCTGCCAAAAAGTTGGGAATCCTAGCAAAGGTGAGACGGTACTTCACACCCGAACAGTTGCTCAATCTCTATCAAGCCCAGGTTCGGTCGTGTATGGAGTACTGCTCTCATTTCTGGGACGGATCTGCCAAATACCAGCTTGATGCACTTGAGTCTATAGAGAAACGGGCCAAAAGGATCATCGGCAACGAGAAACTGGTCGAGACAAGGCTCCAGAGCCTAGAACATCGGCGACGTGTTGCAAGCCTGTCAGTTTTCTATCGGTTACATTTCGGGTAGTGTGCGATGGAATTGTACAGTCCAGTTACATCATCGGACTACAAGACAAACGGCGATGCGCCATCGTTACATGGTGGACATCCCGCCCATACGCACGAAACGTTTTGGGAATACTTTCATTGTGCGTACGGCTAAGGAGTGGAATTCCCTACCGGAGTCTGTATTTCCTGATAGTTATAACCTGGGAGTCTTTAAGTCAAGGGTGAATAGGTTACTTCTAGGCAAGCATGCTTCATCTTCGACCACATCATCGCTTAAGATCAGGTGAGATTGTGGTCAAACGCAAGCCTATCAACTATTAAAAAAAAATATACGAACGAACCGAAATTTGTAAACGATTAACATTTAACTCAGACAGTAGTATGTCTCGTTTTCATTTATACCGGTAATAAAAAAATCTAGAAAGTAATGGGTTGGGCTCGAGCCCAAGCACATTATTTTGTTTAATTTTCACCGGAGCTTCGAAGCCACGACCTACAATTCTTAAGTCGTGCCTGTAACCAGTGGGACACCACTGCTTTAAATGCTGAACAAATATGCATAGGCAATACAAGTTAACAGGACGTTTATCCAACATTCCTAAAAAGTATTTGAATTTGATTATACATCCCTACTGTTCTTCTAATGTGAAAGTAGTTCTGTCTGTCTGTTACACTTACACGTCTAAACCACCAACCGATCGCGATGACAATATATTGTATAGGTGTAGATAGACAATGATGAGTCACACAAGATCGCTCAATGTGATGAAAATTGTTGAGGGCTCTCTCCAGCGGTGTACCTTTCTGGCATATCATCGGTCTAATTATCAAAATGCGTAACTCCAAAAAAAAAACACGAAAATGGACTTATAATGCCATCTCGTGCAGTATGTTATAATCTATACAATGGAATACTTCTTATTTCCCAAAAACGATTATACGATGAGGTATGTACCTACATTTATCAATCTATAAAAATAAAAAGTCGTACTGCATTTACACTTCCTAACTCCAAACACCGTGGCTAGATAAGTTCGTACTTAAATCAATTTTCTCACAAATACAATTCAATATTAAAAAAAATGTACAAATAATTTTCTCTATCAATTCTATCCTTAAATCACAAGTTGAAATATTGCAATAAATTAATACTAAAAACGGTTTTTTCTTGCTCCTGTAAAATTTACTCAAATGGAGTTACTCGTACGAACTCAGACTGTCGATATGCTGTAACAGTCACTTCAATTGTCAAGGCGTCGGTTAGTCAGAAATATAAGTCGTTATCAGCACCGGACGCTCCCTGACTGATAATGACATACCTGACTGATAACGGCAGGTTCAATAGAGCTTTGGCCCCATTACCGTGTGGAACCCAAGGATTACGAATTTTCACAACAACAGCTTCTACAACTAATTTCACCCATTAAACGGTCAAATAAGTGTTTTGCGAGAGTCATCCTCTCAAATCCGTTCAAGGTTAGCATTGTTCAGAAAGAAAGTAAAAGCTCGGGTTATAGATTTGATGGATCTGCTGGATCACATGCACACCCAACTAGTGAACTTAGAAAGGTAACGTATGCAAATGAAAGTAACGAAATTGTACACAATAAAATAAAAAGACTGTAAGTGGCGTACAAAATAAATTCGGGTAGTTAAGAGGACTTCATACTTCCAGGGAATACTCGCGTTTTCTCTAGGGTTCCTGAAGTTACTATCGATGACGCCTGTGAAGCCTGCGTGAAGTGACCCGATAAGAGAAGAAGAGAAGTAAAAGACTAATGTTTTAATTGTTGCTCCACACTAGGATTTCGTCTGTATTGTGGGTGCGTTTTACAAGTTTGATTCACCGCTATCACACACGCATCATCACACACGCATCATCACACACATACACACAACATTCATTCTCACATACGTCAACACTAAGAAACTTGTTATACCTACTCCTTATTTAATAACTCTTGTTTATAACACTGTCTCACTTGTGCGTAATAATTATTCAAATTAAATGTCCGAACTCTATCTGTTAAAAGACAAGCCAGACCTAGTTTAAGGGATACAGTATATAACCACAGATATAACTGTGCTTATAGCGTGGCAAATAAATTTTAACATTAATTTATGAATAAATTTATCAATTTATTTATTAATAAATTTATAATTAAATTAATTTAATATTTTTTTTAATCCGGCTCATCCCTTTATAATATCATTGGCTCATCCCCTCTCATAGAGATTGTATCTCAGCAGTGGGAAGGTAATAAGATTATTTATTATTATTTCTTCATTTAAATTTTTACAAAGGAGCATTCTCACGAATATGCGAGCCTACTCTCAAAACGTAAAAGTGAAGATTATAAACGTCGCCGCCTCGGAAAGCTTTTCTGTTTTCAAGTGCAGTGAAAGAAGTCTCCTTCAAAAAGAAAGTATGGATGGATGATACATACATGTCCTTATCTTTTTTGGGGACATGCACTTTTATCAGCGTAATGTTTGCGATTTTTATCGAAGTCATAATTTCTTATCCTCGTGTACCTACTTGATATCGACTCGATATTGATAAATATACACCTAAAATATAGTATTATAAAAGAATTAGAAAAATCTAGAAAGAAAATTTTGAAACATTTTACAACAGTTTTAGCGTTAACGACTTGAGACTTATTTTGTTTAATTTCTGAGTTTGTTAGTTTTATTCAGAGCTGTAAATCTGAAATGATGGAAAGACTTTGACCGCACAATATTTAAGGTGAAAGGATTGCCCAACGTCCTTGAGCATTGAACGTGAAACAAGCGGCCAGTGCTGACCACCCCGAGCGCCCGCGCGCTCCCCCGAATGTCATAGGTATCACCGGACGCAGATACGTTCGAAGGATTTTTGTCGCTACATATTAGCTTTTATCATCATAAATCGATTGAATATAGTCGGACTCAGAACATTTGCAATGCTTGTTTTGAGAACAAAATATTCTTTAGTGAGTAGTTATTGTAGTTGAGTGAATCAAAATATAAAAAATATCATTTGTTTTTGTGAAAATAAATAATAACGCTTTTATCAACCGACGACTAAAGGAGGAGGTTATCAATTTGACGCGTATATATTTTTTAATGTATGTTCACCGATTACTCAAAGACGGCTGAACCGATTTGAAAAATTCTTTTTTGTTTGAAAGGGTATACTTCGAAATTGGTCCCATTGTCACTTAGTCAGGATCTGATGATGGGATCCTGGAGAAATCGAGGGAACTCTTCAAATATTATAGGCACACCTATAGTGATTTGAGTATTTTTTATAGTAACTTGTGCAGTTGCATTCGAAAAGCACAATTTGCGAAGTGGACGAATGATGAATACAACAGATGGCCACTGGAACTACTCAATATATAAGTAGGAATAATAAGTATTTCATGCGTCCCGCTTCGATTACCTACTTGAATGTGGTTAGTTATTTTTCACTTTGCAGTGTTTTTTGGGAGTCGGTTTAATTTTTGGTAAAAAGTATTTATAATGTACTTAAAAAATTGGCCAAGTGCGAGTCAGACTCGCCCATGAAGGGTTCCGTAGTAACTATAATAGTATAATATATGTATATTTATTTGACGAATAAAAAAACCTAAAAAAATTCTTAAAACTAGCTTATTTACATTTTTACAACTACGCTAAATAACTTTGTTTTTCATAGTGTTTATATGAATTACAAAGTTATATTTGCGGTTTTAGAAAATATGCTGTATCTCAAAAATTGCTGACCCGATTTCATTCAAACTAATTTTGGTTGAAAGTTTACATTAAAGTCTACAGACATATTTTTTTTAGATTTTTCACTCCATTATTATAGAAGTTAGAGGGTGGACACATTTTACCACTTTGGAAGCTTATATCTTTTAAACCATTGACTTTATGAAAAAGTGGTTTTAGAAACCCTTATAACATTTTTAAAGACCTGTCTATGGATACCACACACGCATAGGTTTCATGAAAAAAAATATTTTCAGTTCTAGTTCCATGTATGGGGTAGGTATTATATAAGGTATTCCCTTTATTTTAAATATTATTTTTTTTTTCTTAAAATCGGAAAGCAGTTTACAGAATACATCTACTTACTAAGTTTCACTTGTATATTCTTAACAGTTTCGGAATAAAATGGCTGTGACATACGGACGGACGGACGGACAGACAGACAGACAGACGGACAGACATACCGAAACTATAAGGGTTCCGTTTTTTGCCATTCGGCTACGGAACCCTAATAAAAACTTTCCGAGTGCGAGTCAAACTCGCCCATGAAGAGTTCCATAGTAGCAAGCAGTTTTTCTTTCAACTTTGTTTTTCATAGTGTTAATAAAATAAATAAATATATTTCAAACGAACGATATGCATGCCGAACGAGCTGTGGGCCCGTAAACCTCAAGATTGGTGCCCTGAAACAGGGACACAAGGTCGCGGCAGACCACGAAGGAGATGGCGCATGGCGGGACGAACTTGATGTCTTCCTTGAGAATTGGAAAGAATTGCCGCAGAACCGGGACCGTTGGAAGGAATGAAGGGAGGCCTTTGCCCAGCAGTGGGACAGTGCAGGCTAAATAATAATAATATTTCAAACAATTGACTTAGAGAAAAAATGGTTTGTGTCATTTGGCTACGAAACAATAAAAACTAAAATATGAAAATAATATCTTTATTTACTTAACATTTAGTTTAGTCCACTCGCAATCAACACTAAAACTAAATATTCACATACGTCCAAGCGCAAACGAAATGTCCGGTTTTTAAATAGCTCAACCATACCACTGTACCAAACGTACTATCTACGCTGTTTACTCTTTGACGCAAAGTTTAAAGAGCGGGGCGCGCTAACATGCGACACAGCCTCCCCGTGCGAACGCTAGGGTGAGACTGGCCCTTGCGTATGAGTGAGCGCGCGCGCCGGGCGCTAATGTAATAATATGGTATTATTGATTTAACGGCACTTAAGTAATAATTTTGTAAAATTTTGAATTTAAATTTTATAAAGCAATAAATTCTCTATAATAGTGTGAAAGAAATATTTAAATCGGTTCAGTTATTTCAAAGCAGTAAGCAAATTATTGCAAAAATAAAGAGGATATATTCGATTTTTTTCCAAGAAAAGTATGAACAATAACGAAAAAATTAAATTTAAAATTTAAAGTCAAATATGTTACGCGTATTAGGTATTTTTTTTTATCTATTTAGTCCATCCATCTAGTAGTAGTAGTCCTTCAAAAAGAGGTCTATTTTGTAATTTAGCCAATCCTTTCGCCTTAAATAATATGACTATTTAAATATTGTATGGACTTTGATTTCTTAGGGTGCTTTCACACAACAGTTAACTTTTGTGGATTCGGTAACTATATGTGACTTTTGTGGCTACTTGTTGAAGTTACTCAACGCGTCCATACCGCCAATAATATAAATTAACAATAAGAAAATATGACAAAGAGTAACTTACAGCAACAAGCGAGTTGCACGACATAATTATGTTCTCAAACATATAGATTGCTACCACATTCGAGGTTGTGGGAATGTTTTAACGAGATACCGTAGCCACGGAACGCAATGGCAACTGCAGAATCATGGCGGGTCTTTGAGTCAGTAGAAGTATGACACTCCCACCCATTCGACCTACAGTGGAAGGAGTCGGTTGATGATTTTCCCACCGAAAAAAACAAAATGTATTGTTAACACATGCTGATGACTGTACATTTTTCTTACTAACACGGAAACATATACTAACAATATCTGGGGGCACGACAGTGCCCCCGCCAAGTCGAGCGCAAAGCAAACACTGCCGTACCATCCTTTTTTGGAACCATTTCGGCGTATTTTCAGGCCCCTATTTGGGGCCTTCTGGATAGATTTAGAACGCTGAAATTATCGTTATCTAGTAAGCTACCAGCACACACTTAAACCACAAAATTTCATGTTTGTAGCTTGTTTATTTCCTAAATTATGCAAAAGCAAATTTGTACTATTTCGACATATATAGACTCATTGACTCACTGACTCACTGATCATCAAAATAGAACTTATTGCAATCGGCTGTTGCTCAGTAACTCTTAGAAACGTTGTTCTAGGAAAAGTAATTATGTGTGTAAAGGATATCGTAGTTACTTTTTGTAGAACAATGTTTAGAAACCAATAGTAGTGTGATATTTCAGTGTGATATCACACTCACACACGCACACACACTTACAACTACACCCATACACTTACTTGTATAGCATAAACGTAGATAAATGGCATTCTATATTATTAATTTATTTAACAATGATTTATTTTCAGGGTTTTTTTTGTTTGTTATCGATTCTCTGTATTTTTTTTTGTAGTTTGTTTTCTCGTTTTATTTTTATTTTTTATTTTGACCTAATCTATTTGAAGTTCACACCGTCTTACACGGGCTATGAATAAAGAATATAAAAATTCACTTTTATACTGCCTCCCAAGATACAGGTTTTTGCCTAGTTTGGGAGACAGCAGGCTATGTATTACTGTCAAATTCATGTACTTATTCTAGCTATTAAGGCACAAATGTAATTTTTTCTGGCTGTGTTCCAAATAAATATATATTATATTATATATATATTATATTTTCAAGTAATTTTTGTTAATTATAATAACAGGTTATTTGAAAAAATTGGCCAAGTGCGAGTCGGACTCGCCCATGAAGGGTTCCGTAGTAACTATAATAATATAATATTTATTTGAAAAGAAACAAAAAAACCTTACAAATTTCTTAAAACTAGCTGTAATGTTGTAGTCGATTAAACTAGAAGTCGACTACCACGCTCATCCCTTATGTCTATGGTTTCACGAAGTGACAACACTTATGCGGTGACCGGCTATAAATTCTAACCTCCGGTTCGCTGAGTTCTATTTCACCGCCTACGGTTGCAAGTAACTAATATAGAAACCCCTCTGTGCCCAAGGGTAAGTGCTCGTCGTATCTGCCATTTTCTCTCCATCTTGCCAAATCGTAATCCTCTTATTTCACCATAATCTGCAGCGTTTGTAAATTAATATAATTGCCCGGTTGTCAAGATGGCTTCCGTCTGGAACATAACTGTGTTATTTCATTGTCATCTGTTTTCCACTAGTGTTGCTAAATTTGTGAAGCGTAAGCAGGCCGCGGCATCCCTTGCCTGCTGTGTCATAGCAGCTACGAGCTTAAACGCTTTGTCACGCGGTTACCTTCTATATCGTTGCACGCGGCATGCTTGCGCTTACCTATAACCTTTGTGAACCGCCGCGATGGTGAGTTTCCCCATTCGTTTCCCGGGTACTGTTCTTTGGGCTTACGGCTGGGAGACGCACGCATCGCTGGCGCTCACGATTCCTGGCACCACGCTTACAGCAGCACCCTTCGTGTGATTCCAGGGTTTTTTTTCTTCTTCGTTTTTCTCTACTGCCTTCGGTCTCGAAATTCAACTACTGCAACGTCTGCCACGCGACGGGTGTCACCGCTGCCTCCGTCACCACTGCCGGAGAGACGCGCTGTCGCGTGGTCTACCTGCCAACCTCTGCGCCTGCCACGTGGTCGAGTTGGGTGAGGAGGAGGGACCTCCTCTCCCGTGGCCTGCCCTGCCTAGCGCCTGCTTCGGACACGTGGTCGCTGCCGGCTTCGGGATCGACCCGCCGGTCTGCGTGCGTCGCGGCCTGAGCTCAGGGCAGTACCATCCATTACCCTCGACCAGTGAGGGAACCCTCTGTGAACCGAACCCACCCCCCTTCGAAAATAAATGCTGTAAACCTGTGGCTTATCTTTTATTCCACCTCCTAAACCACTACGCCACAGTGGCGCCCACTCGGTAAGGTTCACAAGGTTTTCTTCACTGGTCGCTATTTACCTTTTCTCACACATCGTGGCGGTAAGTACTAGTGTAATTACCATATTTTCTAGTGCGTGTGTGTATTTACTAGTGTGTTCTTACTGTATTTTTTTTTAATTTGTTAATTTTGTTTCTGCTAGGGGTTTGATCTCAATAATTGTAAAGATCACAATGAGCGCTAACCCAATTAACTTTATCCACCTAAGAAAGGCCGAATTAGAATATGAGGTCATCATTAGAGGCGGTGAAAAGGGCACAGTCACTGACCTTAGAAAGCAAATTAACAAGCTTTCTAGACTACATGACACTGAGGATATTTTGCTGTCCGGGATGGATGAGAAGGATGATTTGAGTGGTCTGAGTCAGACGCTAGAGGATTTTAAAAACTACTTATCAACCATAAACACTGAACGTTCTCTTAGTGTAGCTACTTCAATTAGGAACCACATATTCCATAGATTAGGAAGAATAACTCCAACCACACAAGACTCTATTCGGTTGAAGAGAGAACTTGATTCACTGTTTGGTTGCTTAGACACTCAGTACAAAACTCTCCTGAGTAAACTCACCCCTAGTACATCAGATAGTTCTGCCAGTAGTCAGCAGGCAGAAGCAAGTGTCACAGAAACCCCAAATATAGTTGTCACTTGTCCCAGTCACCATGGCAATAAACCCAAATACGATGGGAATACGTGTGTAAGGTCATTTGTTCCGAAAATTGAGGAGTTCAGACTAAGTAAGCGAATTTCTAGGGAGGACATGTTGAATTTTTCCTATGACATATTCACTGGCAATGCTTTACACTGGTATAGACACATAAAAGCTGATATATTGTCTTGGGACCAGTTAATCAAGCAACTTAAGTCTGCCTTTGATAGTGATGATTATGACTATAGACTCCTTTCTGAAATCAGACAGCGTACACAAGGTGAAACTGAAAATATAACTATTTACATTTCTATAATGAGCGGTCTCTTCAACCGACTCGAAAATAAAATTTCAGAAGAGGAAAAATTCGACATTATCTCTCATAATGTTAAACCCATCTATGCGGATGTGCTAGCACTAAGTAGTGTGCAAACGTTAGACCAATTACAACAGGTTTGCAAAAACTATAAGAAATATAAAGCTAGGGCTACACACTACCATGAACCCAGCAAAAGTAATCTGAGCACTCTTGCACCAGAGTTTGCATACCACAGGCACAATAAGTCTAGTAATAGTTATAACACAAGTACTAATAATTCAGCAAAACACTACACTAACTACAAGAAACACTTTGCTCAGTCGGAAATAGAAAAGGTTTCAGCTATTAACACTAAAAAAGAATCACCCTCTAAAGGAGGTCTCTTCTGTCCTAGGTGTAGAGTTAACAGTCACTCATTGAGAAAGTGTACAGCAGAAAGATTTCCAATTTGCTTTAAGTGTGGTCTCAAAGGTGTGATTTTTCCAAACTGTAAAAAGTGCCACTCAAAAACACTAAAGGTTGTGGGTTGTTGTAAAAAACCCAATAAAACTAAAAACGGTGGTGAGAGGGCAGATTGGCCACCAACATTAAAACCATCTTCCACTCATTATGCTGTTACAACAATCCACAATAAACCACTAAATGATACTAGGCCTTATGCAAGTATTCTAATAAATAACTTGCCTACTTGTGGACTATTGGACTCAGGTTCCGCAGTCACCATAATTGGAGATAACTTTCATGAAAAACTCATCGATTTGGGCCTAACCCTGAAATCATGTGAACAATCTTTAAAATTTGTTGCCGCTGGGGGACAGATGTTATCACCAATAGGTATACTAAATCTTCCAATAACCTTTGAAAGTAAACACCACATACTTGAGGCCTATGTAATACCATCAGTTGACATACCCATTCTACTGGGCATTGACTTCTGGAATCTTTTTGAACTGTTCCCAAAAAACACTAAGTCAATCTTTCTTATGAGTCATAATAAACAAATAATCAACTCTAATACAGACTTACACCCACATTCCCGCGCTTTCCCAGTGGCTGAAATATCTATCCAGTCCACCCCACCAGTTTCTAACGATACTTGGTACCTAAAAATCTATAATGGCTGTATACAGAGCCCAATCTCTTACCCTAATTATCTTATTAAGAATAACAAGTTATTTCGGTACATGAAAAGTAAATTCGCTATTTTTAATGAGTTTGACTGGAAGGAAGTTATTCCATATGAATCTAGATCTAAAATTGTTATTGACAACCATGCAGAACCCTCGGCAGGTCATCTAGGCATTTTTAAAACTTATAAAAGACTAGCTCTTCGTTACTACTGGCCAGGAATGCACAGTGACGTAGTGAAAGCTGTAACTTCATGTGAAATCTGCTTAGCTCATAAACAAGTAAACCATGCTCCACTGGGGGTCATGGGGAAACCTAAAGAATGCTCTCGACCATTCCAGATGCTCAGTATTGACATTGTTGGCCCTCTGCCTGTCTCTAGACGCCAAAACGCATATCTTTTTGTAGTGACATGTTGTTTCTCTAAGTATTGTCTTCTTTTCCCAATGAGGAATGCTAACGCTAAAACTATCTGTAAACTAATGGAGGATAATGTATTTTTGGTACATGGAATACCTCAATGTATAATTTTAGACAATGGCACTCAGTTCACTTCAAATGAAACTAAAAACTTATTCAGTAAATATAACATACCTAGCATACACTATACTCCTAGGTATGCACCACAGATTAACACCGTGGAAAGGTACAATAAGACAATCATAACAGCTGTTTCTATCTACATTGATAATGACCAACGCTCTTGGGATCTACATATTCCAGCTGTACAATTTGCACTAAATAGCTCAACTAGTGAAGTTACTGGTTTCACTCCTGCATTCCTTATATTTGGTAGGGAATAAGTAGCTGACGGTTCCATCTACCAAAAAACTGACTTAAAGGAAATAATATTCCAACCTAGAGACCAGTATGCAGAAAACTTAGGTTGCCTTTCTAACATTTTTGACCAAGTACAGTCTGCCTTACTACGAGCACATTCTAGAAATGCTACAGACTACAACTTACGACGCAAGAATGTAGAATTCAATGTAGGTGATGTGGTCTGGAAACGTACTTACTACCAGAGTGATAAAGAAAAATATTTCAGTAAAAAATTAGCTCCTAAATTTACTAAATGTAAAGTATCTGCCAAACTCTCCCCTATAGTTTATGAGTTGGTAGACATGCAAGGAAAGCCTTTGGGTGAGTGGCACGCTAAGGATCTAAGGCGAAACAGCCCACCCTAACTCCCGTAGGCCTAGCTAACTAACTAGTGTTTGACCCCATACAGGGTCACACGATGCCAAGGGAACACACACCCACGACTGCCTACCATACTAGTCGTGGAGGGTCGACTTGTACCTAACTACCTAAGTTAACTATAACTCTGGTTATAGCTATCCTAGTGTCATATTTCACACCCACCTACAGTGTGGTAATCCTAATTAAAACCTACTGACTAAAGTTACCAAACTATTATTCTAAAATTAACTATATTTATTTATCTTTTAACAGAACTAAATACCTTGACTGCATGGCAATAAGCCAACATAACTTCAGTTCTATTACCACCTTTCTGCTGACCACACACACATACACTACACATCTAATCTCTTTGATTATTTTTCTCTTCACGGCGTGACTATGAGAGGCTACATAGTGGGCCCTCAGGGCGATTCTTTAGTATCATGGCAGAGTAGTCTCCATAGTACACTACCTACTACTTTTATTTATGTTATTATGTCCTCATGGATGTCTTAAAGACGGCCCCCTGAAACATGGGTGTCCGCACACTAGTTAATCTACATTAATTCCTAAACCTACTGTTCTGAAAACAGCTTCAAGCCGGTAAATTTCTATACAAATACCGTACCTACCCATTAACTACTCGCATAGTAGTCTATAACTTTATAGTCTAATTATAACTGTAAAACTTTCTCACTACTAACCTTAAAACTATTCATAAAACAGTATATAGCATAGTCCATTGTATTGTTTTCCTTTTATAACTGCTGGTATCTCCCACCACAGTTAAACTATATACCAGTCTACCTTGGTAACAAATTTAACTTTAATCTAAGCACTAAACACGAAACCTAACTTGCACTTCATCAATCGTTTGATAATAGCATCTACATGAAATATTCTAACAACATTTAGTCAACAAACTTTTAATTTCTTTTACCTACGTGCTAAACCGGAAATCTAACTTAAACTTTAAATCACCTTAAACCATTGAACAAACGTATCCTGAATATCACTTAGATTCAACCTGCCCTAATTAAATTAATTAATTCTCTTAGAAAATATTTCCGCGTGTTTCATAACATAACCTAATTAATTCAAGATCATTGACATATTATATTTTGACGTTTACGTACTGACTTTGACATCTCGACGTAGTTACCAACCTTGGATACTTGTCTTTTAGAATTACGTCTATAACGTTCGGATATTCTCGCAACAGTATGGATATGGACTTGATTTTTTTTTTTTTAATTTTCACTCACGTTCGGAAACTCACTCGAATAGACTTTGACATGAGATGCGTGTTCCAGTAATGAAACTTAAACCAATTTGAACATATACATGGACCATTACCAAATTTTTTTTTTAACCTTAACAAATTTTTTAAATTCTTTTAAATACTCTTAGCTTTGAACTTTAACATAATTTAATTTTAAACCTAAACATAAAATAGAACTTTAACTTATTATTAAATTGTTGTTAGAACTTTGATAATTTAAAATTCAACGATGAACTTACTTCTTGCTTTGAACCCAAACTTTAGCTATAGCCTGCAACATTCCACCAAGTTTACCTAACCCTATGGAGATACACTTGCTTTATCTTGCTGTTTTTCCTACTGACTGTCTCGAGTTAAACTACTCTATAATTAGCTTACCTCTCGTATGTAATTGTACGTCACTGACTTAGGACTACTTCCAAGTCAGGGATGGACATAGAATGGATGGATGAATGATTAATAGTATGGAAGCATATGAATGGGATGTATGAACGTATAGGTAGTCAGTAATAGTGGTTTAGGCCTTCTAGCGGATTTATCCTAGGGAAAATCCTTCGCTAACAGGTGGGGTACTGTAGCGTTGTAGTCGATTAAACTAGAAGTCGACTACCACGCTCATCCCTAATGTCTATGGTTTCACGAAGTGACAACACTTATGCGGTGACCGGCTATAAATTCTAACCTCCGGTTCGCTGAGTTCTATTTCACCGCCTACGGTTGCAAGTAACTAATATAGAAACCCCTCTGTGCCCAAGGGTAAGTGCTCGTCGTATCTGCCATTTTCTCTCCATCTTGCCAAATCGTAATCCTCTTATTTCACCATAATCTGCAGCGTTTGTAAATTAATATAATTGCCCGGTTGTCAAGATGGCTTCCGTCTGGAACATAACTGTGTTATTTCATTGTCATCTGTTTTCCACTAGTGTTGCTAAATTTGTGAAGCGTAAGCAGGCCGTGGCATCCCTTGCCTGCTGCGTCATAGCAGCTACGAGCTTAAACGCTTTGTCACGCGGTTACCTTCTATATCGTTGCACGCGGCATGCTTGCGCTTACCTATAACCTTTGTGAACCGCCGCGATGGTGAGTTTCCCCATTCGTTTCCCGGGTACTGTTCTTTGGGCTTACGGCTGGGAGACGCACGCATCGCTGGCGCTCACGATTCCTGGCACCACGCTTACAGAAGCACCCTTCGTGTGATTCCAGGGTTTTTTTTTCTTCTTCGTTTTTCTCTACTGCCTTCGGTCTCGAAATTCAACTACTGCAACGTCTGCCACGCGACGGGTGTCACCGCTGCCTCCGTCACCACTGCCGGAGAGACGCGCTGTCGCGTGGTCTACCTGCCAACCTCTGCGCCTGCCACGTGGTCGAGTTGGGTGAGGAGGAGGGACCTCCTCTCCCGTGGCCTGCCCTGCCTAGCGCCTGCTTCGGACACGTGGTCGCTGCCGGCTTCGGGATCGACCCGCCGGTCTGCGCGCGTTTACAACTACGCCAAATAACTTTGTTTTTCATAGTATTTGTATGAATTACAAAGTTATATTTGCGGTTTTACAAAATATACTGTATCTCAAAAACTGCTGACTCGATCTCGTTCAAACCAATTTTGGTTGAAAGTTTACATTAAGATCTACAACATATGGTTTTTTAAATTTTTCACGTCATTATTATAGAAGTTAGAGGGGGTGGGGGGGGGGGGGGGGGAACACACATTTTACCACTTGTGAAGCGTATATATTTTAAACGATTAACTTTATGAAAAAGTCATTTTAGAAACCCTCATGTCATTTTTAAGGACCTGTCTATAGATACCACACACGTATAGGTTACATGAATAAAATATTTTCAGTTTCAGTTCCATGTACGGGGAGCCCCCTTTATTTTAAATATTTTTAAAATTTTCTCTTAAAATCGGAAAGCGGTTCACAGTATACATCTACCTACCAAGTTTTACATTTATAGTCGTAATAGTTTCGGAATAAAATGGCTGTGACATACGGACGGACGGACAGACAGACAGACGGACAGACATGTCGAAACTATAAGGGTTCCGTTTTTTGCCATTCGACTACGGAACCCTAAAAAGGGAAATTGTTGTCGAATCACTTTTGCGGTCCTGGATCAAATATTTAGGTAGATTGGCAAATGATGAAAAAATTGCTTGATTTCCTTAATGGATAACAACAAAACTAGTCTCAAACTAAACATCTTACAATGGAATGCTCAGTGTGAAACCTAAACTTGTTCTATTAGAACAGTTGTTATGTCAAGAAAACATACATATTGCGGCGATAAGTGAGACGTGGCTAGATACAGAAAGTTATATGAGGCTGAGCAATTATACAATTTATCGGAAGGACAGGTTTGATGGTTACGGAGGAGTAGCAATCCTTACCCACAAATCTATAAAATCTCAACTGTGTGAAGTCCAACTCAGTAATCGAGGTATAGAATTAGTTTGCGTAAAAGTATATAACTGTGGTTTGGTAGAAAATATTATTTCTATTTATTGTCCCCCCTCGATTAGAACTTCTCAAAATGACTGGGATAATTTACTATCCATTTTTTCAAAAAATACAGTAATTCTCGGAGATTTTAATGGGCACCATTCTAATTGGTCATATAAAACGGATAGTAGGGGTGTCCAAATTTTCGATGCATTGTTGGATAATCACTTTGTTATTTTAAATAATGGCAACCATACGCGGTTAAAAATGGTAAATTCCGAATGTCAAAAGTCATCTCCCGACATTTCTTTGGTATCGTCCGACATAGCATTGCTGTTCAACTGGTCAGTCATGAATGAGACATTAGGCAGTGATCATAGGGCTATAAAAGTTACGTCAAATGTCCAGGCTTGTCCTCCAACAATGTTACGAAAAAATTTTAAAAATGCTGATTGGACTTCATACAGGGAGCTACTCAACACCCTCTTTTGTGAATTTACATTTTCTGGAGACTTGCAGGCTGATTACGATACTTTCATTGATTATATAAACTTAGCTTCCGATGTTTGTATCCCTTTACTTAAAATTAATCCGAACCCAAAGAGTAAATTTTTACCTAAACCTTATTGGAAACCGGAATTATCTAAATGTGTAGCTGAACGTCGGCTGGCGTTGTCCAAATTCAGACGTAATCCAAATCCTCAAAATTATGAAATATTGCAAAATAAGATTTGCAAGTCTCAGAAAATGATTCGCATAGCTAAAAGTAAGGCGTGGGGTGATTTTTGTTCTTCGCTAGATTATTCAACGTCTCAATCAACCGTATGGCAAAAAATGAAATGGCTGAAGGGATACAAATATTCGAATAATTACATAGATAAACATAAGGCTACTGAGCTGCTTCTCAGTTTAACGCCGGACTTTGTTCCCCCGCGTGACATGTCTTTCGACACAGATAACCCAGAACTTGATATTATGATTACGTGCTCAGAACTCCAGAAATGCATACGATCAAAAGATACTGCACCTGGAAGTGACCATATTTCTTACGCTATGATTCAGAAGCTACCACAAAACTGTCTAAAAGTGTTAATTCAGTTGTATAATAAGATCTTCATATCGGGTTTTGTTCCTAAACAATGGCGTGATATTGTAATTGTGCCAATCCCTAAACCGGGACGTGATTCCCAAAGTTTTTCATCTCTTCGACACATTTCAATGATTTCATGTATTTGCAAAGTTTTTCATAACATTTTAATGAATAGATTAGAGTGGTTTATCGAAAAACAAAAGCTTTTGTCAAACAACACTACGGGTTTTAGAAAATGTCGCTCAACCGTAGATAACTTAGCCGTTTTAGTATCACGTATTCAAATAGGTTTTTCCAAGAAATTAATTACGGTGGCAGTTTTCATAGACATAAGCAATGCTTATAATTATTTGGACATTAATAGTTTACTAAAAATCATGCAACAAATCGGAGTAGGGTCTAGGATATGTAGGTACATCTGGAACTTTCTTAAACTGAGAAACCTTAAAATCACAATAGATAACCGCGACATAAAACGCACGTCCAGTCGGGGATTGGCACAAGGCGATCCGTTGTCACCACTACTTTTTAATATAGCAACTATGCACGTTTGTCGTAATCGTGGGGGGGACGTATATATGTCGCAGTATGCGGATGATTTTGTTTTGTACACCACTTGCAGTAATGTCTCATTGGCCCAACAACGTTTACAACCGGCTTTAAATAAAATGACGAAACTTCTTGTAAAACTAGGTCTTGAAATATCCTCCACAAAAAGCAAAGCCTGTATTTTTAAAAATGGTGTAGCAAGAGAGAATGTAACTTTAAAAATTAATCAAACATTACTGCCAGTGGTAGACAATGTAAAGTATGTGGGTGTCTGGCTTGACCGATCCCTCAGGTGGGCTAAACATATTTATTTATTTAAATAAATAAATAAACATATTAATGAAACCCGAGAAAAGGCGTTAAAGCTAATAAATCTTTTCAAAATTCTGTCTGGTTCTGGGTGGGGAATACATCCCAAGCATCTGAGACGGTTATATATCTCTACCATTCGAAGTAGAATCGACTACGCTTGTTTCCTCTACGACAGTAGCTGTGAAACCCACCTAAGTAAGTTAGACAGAGTCCAAAACGCTTGCATGAGGGTCATCGGAGGCTTTATAAGAACTACACCCATCCACGTTATGGAAAATGAATTAAACCTCCAACCGTTGAAGATTCGCAGATATTTTTTAGCGGGTAAATACTGGCTCAAAGTAAAGTCATACGAGGATAATAATACTACTACTGTCTTAGAGGAACTGCGAGTAGTTTGTCAACAAACCCACTGGAAAAGAAAAGTACCGTTATTAACCAAAGTTCACGAGTCTCTAGTTTTACTACCTGTCTACATAAGCCCAAAGTTTGAAATGTTCTCTATGGATACTTGGGTTCACAGGATTGACCTATCTGAAATTGTAATTCCAGAAATAAATTGTTTGGTTGAGGCTAAAAAATGCTACAAGAATACTAAATTGAGCGAGTTATGCACTATGTTTTTAAATAACACTTATTCGGAATTCTACAAAATATATACTGATGGATCTAAAAACAAACTAGGTTCTGGAGCAGCATTTTTTGATCCACAAACTAACACTTCAGTGAAATTAAAACTAAATTTAAAACTTAATATAATGTATACAGAACTTATTGCAATAGACGAAGCATTATCTTACATTGACTCATTTGAAACTGGTAATTATGTTATTCTTAGTGATTCAAAGAGCGCACTGCAACATTTAATTCGTTGTACGATGAATTTTCGGGGAACTCCTATTGCATATAGTATAATTAAATCTTTGTGTAATCTTATTTCTAAGAAAAAGAATATTGTACTTCAGTGGATACCGGCTCATGTTGGCTTGGAAGACAATGAAATAGTGGATCGATTAGCTAAGGATGCATGTGATGATGGTTTGGTTTGTCCACACCTTCCCGTGCACAGTGATTTATTGTATGCAGTTAAAGAAGAATGCACTAAAATGTGGCATGAACACTTCGACCAGAGGTCGCTTAGCAAGGGGATCTGGTATCGAACAATCCAACCAACTCTTTCTCGTTGTCCATGGTTCGACCAGGCAAACATGAGTCGATCAGAAATTGTTCTCTTCGGCTTCGATCAGGACACATACCAATGAATAGTTTTGCCTACCTTATGGGTAAAGTTGCGTCACCAAATTGTCCGGAGTGTAGTATTGTGGAAGACACTTACCATATACTGATGGAGTGCGTCCGGAACGAGGCCGAAAGAATTTTCATTCTACCCTTATCTATGGACGTTGGGAGATGTAACAGTATTCTTGCATCACCCTTGTCAAAGGATGCAAGAGTTCTGTATAAATTAGCGAAAATAGGATTTAGAACATAAGGAATTTGTTTGTACCGATGAGGGTGGCATAATCATTTTTTGATTAAACCCTCAATAAAAAAAATAAAGAGAGAAAAAAATATATATTTAGGTAAAGATTGTTTATTGGGCAAAATTTATTGGGCAAAGGGTAAAATCGAGAGATTTGTTACATCAGCAGTGTTGTAATTTCCTCATTTGAAAAAGTTTTATTCTAAGGTATTTATTAAGGTCTGTTTTTAACATTAAATAAAATGTAGTTATACATTTCTTTCTGCCATTTCAAATTGACAAAGATGAAAGTTTACGAGGTTCAGGAGTAGGGGCTGCTTACGTCAATTGTTGCTAAAAACTAAAAGTATACGAAATCGTGACGTCACGTGTTTCAATACACTGTATCGTCTTCATTATTAAATTACTCACGACGTGAGTAATTACGTGTCAATAGGAAAAATACGTGACCCATATTTTTTGTTAATCTTAGTGATGTACTAAATAGATTATTTCAGGAAAATAGGTACCTTATTGACCTAAATATTGGTGCTAGTTGTTGATAATTTGATATGATATGAAATACGGTTTTGTTTTTACCATTAATACTTCAGAAAAACATCTAGTGTGTCCGCAAATATATGCACATGCAGAAGGGATACAGAGAGAGATGCCAGGAGACGATGCCATCTCCTACTGTCATGTCGAGTGTGGTTTTTTTGCATGTAGTATGTTTACTATTGCATCCCTTCTGCATGTGCAAATATCTGCGGGCGGGAGGGTGGTGTTGCATACTGCATGCAAGATTGATCATCTAGTTTTTGGCGGAATCAACACTAGATATTTTTCTGAAGTATTTGGTATGGATTTCCGCAAACTAACGCCTGAATCCATTCTGTATATTCTTTTACATTTACCTTAACAACAACTAATAAAGACTTAAAATTGATGATATTTGATAATTAATAGGTGTAAGCTATGATATAACTACCTTATATTTGAGTAACCTACCTATCAAAATTTTATCAAGAAAGAAATTGATAACTGGGATTAAAATACCTAGATAGTTTGTTACTAATTTAAAAAGAAATAATTATTGAAGGTAGTTGATAGCTTATGCCAATACCAAGTACAAAGTCTCTTAACACGTTCGCTGACAGTGAGCACTTACCCTGACACCACATTACGACAGTAGAATTTTCCATACTAAATGACAAATCAACGTAGTACTCGTGAACAAGCATGCAATATGAAACTACCCACAAAATATTCGTATTACGGCAGTAAGAAATATGAAATTGCTCATAATATGACAGTGGATACTGCTCTTCATAATACTTATATGAAAAATTATCGTGAGACGACGTACTCTTAAAAATAAGTGGCCCGTCCCTCGACGTACTGTCATAACGCACTATTTTAATTTCCCGCCTAACGACGTACTGTCAGCGAACGTGTTAATGCTTAAAAGCTTTTAAAGCCTTTTTCCATACATTTCGGGGTCGGCTTCTAGGCTAACCAGACGTAGCGAAGTAGAAGTATTTTTCATGGAGCGATTGCCTCTCTGATCTCCACAACCCATTAGCTGAAAAATTCTTAAAGGCTCCTTATAGTAGCATGGGGTCTGCATTTCACATGCCAAAAAATAGTGCTTCAAACTTCAAATACACTAATTTCAAACAGTGCTGTTGAAAGAAATGTAATATGGCATTACATTTCGTAACACTGCATTCGTATTTCTCAATGGCAACTCGGAAGTCGAAAAACTTGATCCTGAGTCTTATCTGTCTAAAAAAGTCTAATGTCGTTTCGATTGTCGTCCTATCGTGCAATTTCTATGGGTAGGCACATCTTTCCTAGTACAAACTCTATCCACGTGCCCAGTGCCCGGCGGTTGATAACCCGCCCCTAGTTTCTAGCTGATTGATGTAAAGACAGCCTGTATTTATCACTGGATTCTTACTAATATTAAAAATACTTTTTTTTATTATTGATAATAAGCTCGCGTTTGACCACCATCTCACCTGATGGTAAGTGATGATGTAGTCGAAGATGGAGCACGCTTGCCTAGAAGTAACCTATTCACTCTAAGAGCGCGTATTCGATTTAGAGTAGGTACAAAATTGCAAGAACGGCGTAATATTTACGCACACTACAATAGTTATTCAGTGTGCGTAAGCTCGAACCTCGAAACCAAACGTTTTGATACTTTTATCTTAAATAATGATTTTGAGTTTATGTTCTAAATTGTTTTACTTGATCATTATTATATTAGTACGCATAAACTTCAAGGGTGTGGTGAAATCTTAAAAACAAATTTCACGACTGAAGTATGAGGTTTTCTGGAAATAATACCTGGGACAATGTTTACCGTAACCGTAAATCAACCTTTTAACCGACTTCAAAAAGGGAGCTTTTGTATTCGAATGTATGTATTTTGTTTGAAAACGTATTTTACAACAAAGGTTTTAGTACATAACACATCAGGTTCTGATAAAGATCTTCGGAGACAAGTGATGGAACTATTTAATTAAAAAAAACTTCAATACTTCCAAAAAAGACTACTACACTACAAAGCGCAAAATAACCTTAGTTTGTTTCATTTGGTGTCTAGTTCCGTTAAAATAAGAGACCTTCTCACCTTCTCACATGGCTGAAGTCGGTGCCAAGCCAATGAATACTTTTGATAGACATAGTACCTACGCCGCATTCTGGGGGACACCCGAGGTGATCAAACCTATTCATTTATCTTGGCACCGACTTCAGCCATGTGAGAAGGTACCTAGCTCTTATTTTGAACGGAATTAGACAAAAATGAAACAATCTAAGGTTATTTTGCGCTTTGTAGTGTAGTAGTCTTTTTTGGAAGTTTTGAAGTTGGTTAAATTTTTAGTAAAAAGGTTTTTATTTTATGCTTTTTAGTGTACCATTGTTTGTGTTACTTGAGGTACAGTCGGCCAAGAAAGTGGTGTACCACCCTAAGGTTGAATATCGCTTGCAGATTCATAGGTGATAAAGATTAGTTTCGCTTGCAGATCGATCTGACAACTTCTATTGCTGTCTTTATCTGATTATTGATAACGACTATTACTGTTTGTAACGTGACAGCTGTTCTTAGTTTGAACTTGATGGAACCAATGACGTCGTAAAATCAACGGCGGGGGGCTGTAGATTTTGATGACAAAATTGTATCTACAAATTCAGAATTGTAATCAACAAGTTACATAAAATTGTAAAGGCACAAGGCGAGTCCACAAACCTACAATTTCTGTAAACTTGTAATTACAATATCAATAAAAAACAAGCTAAAAATAGATTTATCCTTTTATTAAATTTCTACAATCAATTTTAAAATACTTATAACAAACAAAAACATAGCATATATAGTAATATTTAGAAGATATTGAAAATTTTTAAAAATTAGAAACGGGTGTAACCGCCGTTGGCCTCTATAACCTCTAAAAGACGAGACCTCATTGAACCAACAAGCCGTGAGCAAATATCGGTTCCCCGCATTTCCTCCCAGATATAATTACAGTGACTAATAAGAGCTTGTTTGGTTCTTTCATTTTGATGCGACCATCGTTGGACCATAAGGCCCCAAAGATTTTCTATCGGGTTGAGGTCCGGCGATCTTGAGGGCCACTGAATTACCCTTACGTCAGTGTGTGAACGAAACCAGGCTCTTACGATCCTCGCATTATGAATTGAACAATTATCTTGAACAAAATCAAATTGTGGCACTTCGTTCTCCGGGTAAATATTACGGACTGTCGGTAGCATTGCATTCTAAAGCACGTCGATATAATTTACAGCCGTCGCTCGAGGAGGTAGAGAACACAATTCTCCTACACCATCCGTACTCATCCAGCCCCAAATATTTACGGAAATTCGACCTGATTCTCTATTTGGGATTACATGATCATCTTTATACCGTGTTGAATTATATCGCCAAAGGTGAAGACGTCCATGCTGACTGGATTTAAACGTTTTTTCATCACAAAACACTGTATTAGACCAATCAAACTCTAAGTGCTCTCTGGCGAAGTTCAGACGAGCAAGTCTGTGAGCATCCGTCAAATATATTTTCTTGGCGTAATGCCTGTGGTGCAACCCCATGTAATGTAGATGATTCCTTATTGTTTGGGCACTCACATCGAACATCTCCGCAAAATGTTTTGTGGGCTTAAAACCATTGATTTCATATTCCCGTCTCATGAATTCTCTATCGTTATTGGAGAGTGCAGGCCGGCGACCACTTCTTCTGTGATCCAACAAACTTCCCTCCTCTCCTTCACGACGAATCCAAAAGCGGACAGAACGCCTCGATATATTCAAATTCCGGGATATCGCACTGATACTGCTTCCCTCATTAAATTGGGCAATTATTTGTGCTCTTTCGGCAATGGTCAAGTTGGCAGGCATTGAGATGATTTTATATGCAGTTGATTGAAAAATAACACGGAAAATATATCGATTTTTTGCATATATTTGACAAAATGTCAATTGTCAGTTTTCTTTTTCAAATGGAATTCGGTTGTCTAAATAGTTTTTATTACTTTTGTTTGGAAACATTTCAATTGCTTTGTAGAAACTAATGTCCTTTTCATTTATACTAAAGGTTAAAATGTCATGTACTTATATGTGACATATGACGTATGAATACTAAATACATAGGTTTACGTCATGATAATGTTGTCTCTTTCAGTAATATCTTTTTATAACGAACCTTGTTGTAATTTTCGATGACCGGGAAACTAAATCAAAACTGGTACACCACTTTCTTGGCCGACCGTACCAACATACCGTTCGCACAATTATTTTTAATCGGTTAAAACAGAGAGTTTGCTGTATACGTCTTTTTTACCCACTAAAACGATATTTCAGATGTGATTCAGAAGCTGTGGTGATATTAATATGCTGATTATGCTAAATAATACATAGAGGTACGAGCGCAGCAATCGCAGGAGATTTGTTGTTTTTAATTGAAGAGTTCCTTCACTTATCTCCGAAGATCTTCATCACAACCTGATTTGTTGTATACTAAAACCTTTATGGTAAAATATGCTTTCAAACAAAGAAAACGCTATCAAAATCGGATCAGTAGTTTCTGAGAAAATCGCGGATATACAAACATACATACATACTGGTCGAATACAGAACCTTTGGAATTAATACTGCCATTTTTTGGCTGAAAATGCTACAATATAGTGGCGCTGTCAGTGGATGTGGGTATAGTGGGATATAGATGACAGGCCTGTTAGTCTAGTGGTCAGTGGCCCTGGCTGCTATGCGCAAGGTTGTGGGTTCGATTCCCACCCAGGACAAATGTTTGTGTGATGAGCACGATCATTTGTTCTTTGTCTAGGTGTAATTTATTTATTTATCTATAATATGTATGTATTTAGAAATATATATGTATGTTTATCAGTAGTCTAGTACTCATATCACAAGCTCTGCTGAGTTTGGGACTAGATGACGTTGTGTGAAAGTTGTAGAATATTATTATTATTATTACAGAATATATTATAGACGGGACTTTATAGGGTGGACTAGAGTGATATATATAGTCGTAGTGATTCTCATCGGACATGAAACTGCTCTTGGCTAGGAAAGTATCAGTCGTGGTTGGTATTAGTAGTTCCATCGGATTAAAAAACAAATGTATGCTGGCCTGTTCAGCATCTACGTTCATGCTGAATATAGACATTTTATTTCGACTAACAGACAATTTATTTCATCAAACAGACAGAAGTTAGTGGGGGGGGGGGGGGGGGTGGACACATTTTACCACTTTGGAAGCGTATATCTTTTAAACGATTAACTTAATTAAAAAGTGGTTTTAGAAACCTCAATGTTATTTTTAAAGACCTGTCTATAGATACCACACACGCATAGGTTTCATGCAAAAATATATTTTCAGTTTCAGTTTCATGTTGTTTCTTTATTTTAAATATTTTTTTATTTTTTCTTATAATCAGAAAGCGGTTTACATAATACATCTACTTACCAAGTTTCAGATGTATAGTCCTAATAGTTTCGGAATAAAAAGTGTTCCGTTTTTTGCCATTCGGCTACGGAACCGAAAAGAGCACCGTTTTGCACAACGACGATTTCATGACGATCCAGCTGCTCTGGTTCCGGTGGGAAAATCATCAGTTAATGACTCCCACTCTAGGTAAAGTGGAAGGGAGTATCAGACTTCTACTGAATAAAAACCCACCATATTCATTCAATTGCTCGTGTGGTCCGGGGCCGCGGTATCTTATATAGGGTTCATTTGCTCTATTGCTGTGTTTTCGATAGCTTTACCGTACTCAATGCCATACGAAATTTGTTTTGTCTGAAAAAAAACTAGTAAAAATAAGTAGGTACATAATACAAGTATTTGATTTTTGTATATACAGAACACGTATGATTATGTTACACACATAAAAAATACACACAGCCGAACATAGAATCACCTCCCTATTGAAAATCGGTTTTATTCTATTTTACTAAACTCTAATGTTTATCTGTGGACAGCGTAGTGGGTTCCATTATAGTCAAAACTTCATTTTTTGTTAAACTAGTTGTAAGTCCTTATAATGTAACTGTTCGTTTTTCCATGTAATAAAAATAAAATAAAATAAAAATAAAGACATGACTCACCTTTTTGATTGTCTAGCGATAGCCATAGCTTTTTTATCATTTCCAATTAAATTACGTTTATAACCCATTTCTGAAAAAAGAAATATTAAATGTAACATATAAATTATTTTTGATTTAAATAATAATTATTGACATCATTTGTTGTACACAAACATGTTAAAAGTGATTATTAAATAAATTTAGTATATACAAATAATTACCTGTAGATAACGTTTTTCAAAATTACTTACCGAATAAAAAATATTAGTTGCTCTAGTATCAACACTATGACTCACCGACAGTATGTATGCTTATGTGAGCAAGCGGCGGCGGGCGGCGGGAAAAAAGTGATACGTCCTGTCGTTGGGAGGACCCGGCACGAACTGATTGGCAACGGATTGCGCGCGATGATTTATAGAGTTTTTAAAATAATTTTATAAAATAAACGAGTGCATGAAATTGACTGAAAAAAATAACAGTGTATTTGGCAATATGTTTATTTTCATAAAATAAATAATGAATAGTTATGTTTCTATTCAAAACTCGGTTAAAAAAATGTTGAAGTGGACCGATTTTGGATTATTTAAAAATTGATTCTTTAATATTAAATTGCCATATATTCGTAATTGGGCTTTGTAGTGCACTTTAAGACTATATATTCTATTGGACAAGCACATAAAATAAAATGTGTTGGCACGTTATCATGTTTTTTTTTCGTTCTGAAAGATAACTCTGACGTCTATTTTTGGAAATCGCTTTGACGAGATTGCCTTCGTATTAAAAAACTGTCAATAAAAAATTTTATTTTACATTGCTATGCACTAAATCAAGACTGAGTCTTTCTATAACCGTAATAAACTATGAATAATCTGCTAACATCATTACGATATAGCTCTTGAAAAAACACCAAAACGCATTGTTTTCGTCGCGAATGGAATACACGCTCTTAGCGATCAGGAAACACAGACTCCGGCAGAGAATTCCACTCCTTAGCAGTACGCACAATGAAAGTATTCCCAAAACGTTTCGTGCGTATGGGTGGGATGTCCACCATGTAACGATGGCGCATCGCCGTTTGTCTTGTAGTCCGATGATGGAACGGGCTACGAAAGTTTTTGAGTTTACATGGATTTTTTCTACTCTTTCAAGCAAAAACTATTGAACGGATCTGAATGAAATTTGGTAAGTAGGTAGCTGACATTCTGGAATTGCGCATAGGCTTTTTATCCCGCAATTTCCCCGCGCGGAATTTAAGCACAAAAACCGTCCCATGCGAACGAAGTCGCGGGCAAAAGCACATACACATTTGTCAAAAAAATCTAAAGGAAATGAATAAATATCTCCTTGCTTATTAGCGTTTTACATGTGCGAAACTGCCCTAAAATCTCGCCCGAAAATCAGGCTTTCCGATTTCAGCACATTTGTCTATGGTGAATCTTTGAATATTCTACCAAAATAGTAATCCATCAAGGTCACCTGGCCCCATTATCGTAATGTGCCCAATGCTTCTAATGCAGGCCGCTCTGACTGTGAGGGAAGAGGGACTTACAGTCCTATTCATAAAACTTTTTACCCATATGCTTTATTTAAATACAGATTCGGAAACAGATTAGGGAATCTATATTAAGTATTAACTTATGAAGGAGCACAATTACTTCATAACATTACCTTCAAACACAAAATTTTCACTCGTTCAACGGTTTTAAATCGCAGCTACAAATTTATATTTAAAAAAAAACTATTCTTACTATAAATCCTCATAATGCAGTTGCGGATGAAATTGTTGATCGAGTAGCCCTACTTTATACATACTAAAACGTTATGATCTGGCCCGTTACGGTGACCTGTTTTTAAACTTAAATTTGTTATATGTTCTCATAATTGGTTTGTTTATTTATTCATTTATGTACACACATGACACTTACAAAAGAAAAAACATATATATACAAACAAAAGAGCACAAAGGTGCTGCTTATTTCCTAAGAAATTTCTTCCAGCAGACCTGCGACAGGAGAGTTGAAGAGGAGATGATAGACACAGTGTGTATAAATACTAATTACGATTAATAAAACATACTTAGCAAATAAATTAAACTATAATGATATAATAAACAAATATATACATACATAGAGTTAAAATACATATTTATATTAATGCTATTAAAATACCTATAATAAATATATATGTATATATAAACCTAATAAATATATAAACCTGTAATAAATATATAAAATTATCTTTGACTAGCTTTTTGAAATTACTAATAGATTTAGCTTCGCGGATTTTAGCAGGAAGTGAGTTCCACATTCGTACTGCATGTAAGGAGGAGGAGTGGGAATAGAAACGGGTTTTATGGGATGGGAAATTGAGATGACTTTTTTGAGAAAAAACGATTTAAACCTATGTTGAAAAATTCTTACTATTTGCCATTGAATTTAAAATGGTTGGAATGGCAAATGGTAAGATTTTTTTATAAACATGCCTCAGTATTTCTCACGACAACAGTTTTTATACAAACTAAGTTTTTTTTTTTTAAATTAAACTACAAACATCAATATTAATTCGTCCTTAACGCTATCTGCTAGTTAAGTGCCCGACTCTATCGACAATGCCACGTAGTACGGCAATGCTTAGCTGTTGGCCAAAGGAAAAGCCGGCCTTTGGGTCGGGAAGTGTCGCCCAAACTACTGTTTCGAAAATTCTTTGATAATGGCGATATTACACGGTTCACTTCTGCCTTTCATTTTGGACGAATTAACCAAATTGAACAATGTAAACGTAAAAGTGAATCATTCAACGTCAATGTTCAATCATTTTCAATCGCATTGAAAGAAATAGGTAAACTTGCTCAATATTTTCAATTTTTCCGTTGAACGCAATTGAACGAAAGTTGAACGTGTAAACACAAGAATTAAATGATTCACTAGGTGTTCTTTTTCAATGTTGTAGGGTCAAGAAAAGAGGTCTCAAGTGTTCTGTATTTTCTTTTTGTTTGAATGGCGTATGTACCTAACCATTTTAAGTTCATCAAATTTTGCTTCATTCATACAAAGATTATTGTTGTAGGTATGAATCGTATCTATGTATAATCATGATCATATACAACGTGTAACAGAATAAACGCAATTCCTGAAAGTAGTTGGTTCAGAATCGGCTTCTGAATCGATTTCCGTCATAAAAAATAGGTGTTATATTTTGATGGAAAAATCTTTCATTTAACTTAAAATGGAAACACAGTTTCATGACAAATTAATACAATCCTTAATTCAAGGAAATGTGCACGTGTGCGTGTCGGCCGCTAATATTGCATGAGTTAAGTTAGAGATATTGTATGACGCACATACGTTAATTTGCGTTTAGTAAGGATAACTATTTTATAAAAAATGTCTAGGTTTGGTTTCAATTTATTTAGTTACGGATGTTGTTTTGGACTTCTAATTTAATATTCTAATTGGGGTGTCTGAGGTATTGCGCTTAATCTATTATGTATAGTTCTCGTCAAATGACTTGGCAAGAGTCGTTCAATGCGCAGAAGTTGATTTTTAGGTGTCAGCGGTTGTCAGCGGGACGCGGGGTATGACGTAGCGCCGCTCCGAGCGCGCGATTGGTGCGTCAGTAGTTCTCGTTCAATTTGCTCCCGAATACACTTGTGTACACGAAAGTTGTAGCCTTTGTTTTTGTTACGAGTTGTTGTTTTAAATTTAGTTTTTGTTACGTTGATTACAATGCCAAATACCGTTTTACTACTACGAATAGATGTTTATATGGCCTAAAATAGTTGTTCGGTTCTGGGTGTTTGTAAAAAGGCACTCACGGTACAACCTGAAAAATTCCAAGGGCAATGTATATAAAAGTATATTCTAAGGAGCAAAGATTTGTTTTTTATTTATTTGTAAAAGAGAAACTCAAACTACTCAACTGTTTTAAAACTTCTTTCGCCAATATAAAACTACATTATCAGGGAGAAAAATAGTTAATTTCGCATTTGGGCATAAGCTAGTGTATTATAGATACAATCTTTTCAAGGAAATGCAGAACAATATTCTAATAACGGGTGAAGTCGAGGACCAAAGACGAAGAAGAAAGTGAAATAAAATACTACTTTTATATTTATCAGAACCAGCTGTATTATATTATAAAATATTTAACGACCATCTGTATAACAAAATTAATTAATTAACTAAATACAAGTAAGCTAAAAATTAATTTTTAATTACTTCATAAATTCTGACACATTTCCCGGACCAACCGTCGGCTGTCGTGATCTGAAACAGATAATTGAAAATAAATAAAAAAGATTAATTAATGAAGGGGAGCATTGGGAACATTTCGGAGCAATCTTGGCCCAGTGGATGCAGGCACGATTAACTAGTAAAAGGCAGGGCCTAGCCGTCCCTATGTGCGAAATGTGCGGCGCACACAGGCGCCAAGGCAGAAGGGGCGCCGGATGTAATGCCAGCATTAATTATTGAAATTATTTTTGTAAAACTTCAACATATTATTCTTTATAATCGAGTAGGTACAAACCGTGTAATGTTAAACCAGAGGCGATACTCACGCCTGTGGAAAAAGTCATTGGCGCTTCATAGATTTTGCACACGGGCGCTGTCTTAGGTCAGCGCGGCCCTGGTAAAAGGTCGTGGTTCAAACCCAGTCTTTCACATTACTTCGTGTAATCTACATCGTCACCTGTACTCGCAAAAAGGTGAAGGAAAAACCGGTCAAGTGCGTGTCGGGCCACGCGCAGTGTAGGGTTCCGTAGTTTTTATAGCAGACAAGTGCGTGTCGTATTCGCTGACTGATCATTTCGTACCATGCTCTAACTAAAAGCCAAACTTGACTACCTAACTAATTTACTTCCTATACAAATCCTCTGATTCGACAATTTTGCACGGAAAGTTCTCCGTCAATTGTGGATCGATTTTGAAAATTATTTTTTCGTTTGAAATGGTATGCTTTTGTTGTAGTACCATTGTCACGAAATTAGAATTTGATGAAGGGATCCCATGGAAATCGAGGGAAACCCTCAAATTTTAAAGGCAATAGTATAGCGATTTTGGTATTTTTTATAGTAACTTGTGCATTTGCTCTCAGAAAGCACCATTTGGTGAAGCGGAACTGATGAAGAAGATCACAGATGGCCACCGGAACTACTCAATAATAAGTATTTCACGGGTTGCGATTCGATTACTTTAAAATGGTTGCTAAGCAATTTATGGTCGTCACAATGCGAATGGTGAAATGGAGCTGATGGTGAAATACCAGGAGAACTCCTCAACAATTAACGCCCCTGCATCGGGAAAAGCAATATTTTGTAAAAGGCGATAAGCAAGTTGACATTAAGCTATTGTAACTTAGATAAATTATAAACAGACCCACTAAAAAGCGAGAAATAAAAACTTTTTTTTATAAAAAAAAGAAAAAGAAAGTTTTTTTTTATAAAACTTATTTAAATATGAAACTAGCGCGATACAACTGACGCTTAGCGCCATCTATCGACATTTCTATGGAGTTGTTCGAAATTTTCGAGTCAAATACAATTGGTCGACTATTACTCGTAAACTTGTAAAGCCCACTTATGTGTGATAGTTTTCCTTTAAACTTCGTTATATATAGGTACTACTGCCGTGTCATTTGAATTTCTAACTACAACCGTTTAGTTGATAGAGGGGGGACACTTGATTCTAACGAAAATTGGTACTTTAAAGCTTGATAAGTCACGAACAGTTTGCTTAATCAAAAAACGGTCTTCCCTAACCCCTAATATTTTTGAAAGACCTATCCAACCATACCCTACACTATGGGCAGGACGAAAAAAAAAATTATCATCCCACTTTACATGTAGGGGAGGTACCCTAATTAATTGATTTTTTCAAAATTTTATTTTACCATTATTTCGGCATCATTAACGTGTATACTCATGCCAAATTACAACTTTCTAGTACCAATGGTTTTTGAGCTAAACCGCGGACAGACGGACAGACAGACGGACATGGCGAAACTATAAGGGTTCCTTGTTGACTACGGAACCCTAAAAACGAAGACATGCGACAATCACCATTAGGCGTGTGGCCCGCGGGTGTGTGTGTGTGGGAATATAACGACCTTCCCTCTCATAGAGTGAAGGCCTGAGTGCCTGTAGACCCAGCAGTGGAAACGTTATAGGCTGAATATTATGTTATATTAATTTATGATTAGTTAAAAACTTTTTTATGTGTACAGGCAAGCAGAATCTGAACATAGCGACTTTACAATCGGGACCTATTAAACAATCTAGACTCAAATCTTCGTATCCAATATGGGTCCCGACTGTTGAGTAGCTTTATTGCGTATTTGATTTTTTTTTTAATATTTTATAAGTGAATCATGAAATTATTTCAATGTTCAAGCTATGAAATTACTTTATACGACTGAACTTGTTTTTTCCATTTCCGTTTACATTTAAAGTCACAGCAGCGACTCGGGGGGACTGACAACGTGAACTCCAAAACTCTACCATTCTCAATCAAATATGAATAAAATCACATGAAGATACGTAGGTACTTGACAAAGACTGATTGATTGATTGATTAAGTGATTCAGACTATAATAATACGAAAATCAGATACGCACTTTTGTTTTCGGCTTAAGAAAATGCCAAGTGGAGTGATAAATGAGGCCATGAGAGCCAGAGTGGCCTAACTGTATTTTTTAAATACTGATTTTAATTGATAAAACTGCTCTAAACGGTAAAAGTCATAGCACCACAGTGACCTAAAATTTAGTTCAACATTTTGACCTTATTTAGACAGTTGAAATTTTTGAGGCCATGAGAGCCAGCGTGGTCTGTCTAGCTCTAATTTTTTCAATAAGTCGATTTTACGGTTAGGCCACTCTGGCTCTCATGGCCTCAAATTGCATCACAAGGTCCTAAGACCGAGATTGAGTCATTGTTCAATATTTTTTAAATGCTGCAATAATGCATGCTTTTTGCAATATTTTTATTTAATTTATAATAATACTCGCAAAGATTTGCACACCACATTTGTACGCCGCCGCCTGGCAAAACATAGTGCTCTGTATTTTGTTTACAAACCTATACATATTATAGCCTGTTTTTTAATCTCAGAAACAGAATTGACATACCTATGCAAATGTCAAGTATAGAAATAATGTTGCCCGCTCTTTTGTGCAGTGTTATATCTACGAAACTGGTTTGTTGAATCGTTAACTTTTTTCCCGACTGCGCGACGCAAAGGAGGGTAATGTTTTTCACAGTCTATGTATCAAAGTAAGTATGTATGTTTGTATCTATGTGGCGTTTTACAGGCTAAATTGTGCGCGTTCTCACTTATTTTTTTAAATTATGTAAATTTTAATGTAATTAATTTTATAACAATCACACACAATCTAATTCCACCAAGCCTGTCCCATCATCGGACTACAAGACAAACGGCGATGCGTCATCGTTACATGGTGGACATCCCACCCATACCTACGCACAAAACGTTTTGGGAATACTTTCATTGTGCGTAACGGCTAAAGCCGGGTCTGCTGCGCCAATTTTCTAACAAAACATGTTATCAGAACATGTTAGCAAAACATGTTAGTAAAACCGCCCGTCCGCTGCGCTAATTGTTGTAATGTTTTTGTTTAGTTTTAGATGTTCAGAAAGTGATTATCAAGAGCTGTTATCATTAATTTTACCAGATATAGAGAAGAAAACAAAGTATTAAAAGACAAAGTATTTTTTTATTCCATTCCATCACAAACCAAAGAGAATTGTCATACACAATCAACACACTCTTCGAACGATTCCGTCTTCCTCTAGCGAGCGCGAACACAAAATGCGTCACTTTCCCTCCCCGCAGGCGAACGCGGGGGATGTTATCCATTCGAGACGGCAAACATGTTATTGTGTTTTTGCTAACCAAACTGTTAAGCCACGCCTATATCCGTTTAGGAAACAATGTTATACTGTTTGCAAACACGAAAACACGTCGCATCGGACCCGGCTTAAGAAGTGGAATTCCCTGCCTGAGTCTGTGTTTCCTGATCGCTATAACCTGTCAAGAGTGAATAGGTTACTTCTAGGCAAGCGTGCTCCATCTTCGACCACATCATCACTTTCCATCAGGTGAGATGGTGGTCAAACGCGAGCCTTATCAATAAAAAAAAACCGTACCGTCACTAAAGATATTATAGTTAATTATAAAATATTGTCAAACTATTCACATTATTAGCAATCTTGTTAACCCCTCCAATTAAGCTAAATATGCTTGTGTCTGGAGTGCGTTCACGTCAATAGTGTAATGGAAGGGGTTAGAATCCGATCACAAGACCGATACCATAGCCGTTTTAAGGATTTTTTCACTATTAAAATAAATAAAAGTAAGTTACGTTAAGTATCAAAATAAAGAAATGACATGGACAAAAAAGTACATTCCATGTACACATACATAGTAAATAATATTGTATAATAAAAATAGAAAAATGATTTAATGCGTAGTTTTTAACCTCTCTGATCTCGTCAGTGTTTATTTCAAAATAATTAGTAATCAAGATGAATTCAAAGTACCATTTGTCAACGTCCGCCATAATGGACCATAGAGTAAGATAAATATAATAATGGGTGTCAAGCATACTACTTGCGTATATCACATAGACGTTTGATATGGACGACAAAACGCTATTATTAAAACATTTTATTTATACGAAACTGTTTTCGTTGGTATTTTTGGCATTTAATAAAATTATCTTTTCATAATGTTGATGCGTAAGATAGTTTTTTTTTTATATTTCACACAAAAAAAAATCGGATATCGGAACGCGTTACTTGTTTGACAATGTGTCATTGTCTATGTCAAATGTCAATGTTATGTTATTGCATTTGCAGATTCTACATTGCGTCCTGTGTTTGTTTTTGCGATTATTTTCTAATATTTTTGACCCCTGCTTATTTCAACGTACTGATACCTTCTACCACCCGATTACCTTGCTATTAATACTGGACTCTGATTTACATTTGATCAATATGAGGTGCATCAACTGCGGAATAGCCATGCAAAGGTTGCAGAGGCATCTCATATCCTCGCTTTCTGCACACAATCAAACAAGACTTTCGCGTTGGATAACCAATGTCTAAACCTAGGTAAGAAGTTGAACTAGAAAAAACTTAACCTGATTTATTTTTATATAGTTCTGGTATGCGAAATCTTACAGTGCATCTTATTTTCAGTTGCCTCTTGATACATTTATTTGTCATCCATGCTTATTATTATTAAACACCGAAGCTGGTGAACAAGAGAGACTACTGGGGCATAACAAACGGCTTGTGCTGCGGTTGTGGCAAATCAGTGAGGAAAATAAGACACCGTAATGTTGCTGGCTATTCTATTATCACAAAATACTAATTATGTGGTAAGCATTTTGTTTTTCATGATGATAAATACCTAGTTGTATTAATCTATAAAAATTAGCTTTCATACTATGTATGTATGATTGTTATATCTGTGTTTTATGTATTTTAACATAATATACTTGCCTAAAGTAGGCATGTGTAACATAGTACTGCTCATCTTACTATAACATAGTACTTGAAAACATAAAGCCATATTTAAAAAGATACCCTTGTTACTAAAAATTATATTTACATAAGAATTATCTAATGATTGAATTAATTTATTATTGTGTTTATTCTAACTGTGGTTTATTTTCAGCCTTCAAGAAACAACTGTGTTTGCCATGTGTGTTGGATGCGAGCAAATAGACAGGCAGTGCATGACTCATCACGAGACCTGCAAGAATTGGCTTTGGATAATGATGCAGCAGCCCCTAATGTTAGCCAAGTTGTTAGCCCACCAGAGCCACCACCGTTGCCGCCTGTTCAAAGAGGGCCATGGGAAAGTAATACCATATCATTACCTAATTACAAGCGAGCTTCGATCACATCTGTTCACAGTATATTTCAACAGTGCATGTACATTTGGTCCCGCAATTCCTTAAAAGACTGCTTTTGCAAGAACATAGTTTCTATGTTCCTCGCAGCTGTAGAGTGTGTGAAACACATTTGTACAGCGATCAATGGCATTTATTACCTCAAATGAATGAGACACATTCTACATTTAGTGCTATCCATATAGAAGACATAATTAATATTATGAAGTCAAAAGCTAATATTTTGAACTTTGAAAATGTCTCAGAAATTCTCTCACGGAACATTAATCACAATTGTAAAATAATAATAAATAAATCTATGATTGTATTTTTTTAAGAAATCTGGTTATGTTTAATGTAGTTATTTATGTAATTACTGAAGCCCTATATTTACACTTAATCCAGGTTAGTGTATTGGTGAAATAAAAATGCTCTGTTCTATCCAAGCTGGTTGATTGACCTCCCTAGGTCTCTTTATTAACACTATCGCTGCATTGCTCTAATGTATATTATCTTCGTAAGCATTTAAGATATAATAATTATAATATGTCAAAATATTTTTATTTATTTTCTCGAATAAATAAATAATAATTTTTACTCCTTTGTTTTATTCTATGTTTCCCTCGTTGGTCTAATGGTCGCAAGCGCTACTGCTGAGCATGACGTCCTGAGTTCGATTCCCAGGTCGAGCAAAGTGATATTGGGTTTATTCATCAGGAATTTCTCAGTAGCAGCCCGGAGTCTAGATTTGTGCCTGGTTGATAGAAACAGACTCGAACCTTTTAAATGGTACTCAAAATAACTGGTGAAATCTGGGTGTACTATAGGTACACACACCTCTGCCCAACCCTTCGGGGAATACAGGTGCGATGTTATGTTAATGTTTGTTATTATTGTCACATTTTTTGAGACTATTACCCAGTTTAATAAATGTTAGTCAATATTCAGTTTAAAATCCTTCATATTTTATGTGGCCATTACTTTGTTTATTGGTTTAATACTAAAACTATATCAGTTATACTTAATAATTCACAACTGTTCACTATTTTAAAGCACCTTTAAGTTTTAATAACGAAATTATAATCTAAACACCTTATTGCTAGCGATCTGATTAAAAGGTTTACTGTAACTGTTTTTTGTTTAGTCTGGTGTAATGACAAGATTTCTGAGTTTTTTATTTATAGCAATTTAATGAGTCAATATTAACGAATATAAAACATCAAAAATCATTGGTGTACACTAAATTCGATAACTATGCCGACGTCCATAGTAAAATTGGCCATATCCTTTACGAGAGGATAAAAAATAAATATTTGATTTATTTGTATAAAACTAAATAGAAATGAGAAATCATATGAAAGACTGAAAAATTGTAAAACTAAGGAAAGGATAAAGTTGGAATTATTCCGTCTTCCTTGACATATAATACTGTTATTTGATAACTTTATAGGCCAGCTAAAGTAGTAAGTATAGTTTGTATGAATTACAAAGTTATATTTGTGGTTTTATAAAATATGATGTATCTCAAAAACTGCTGACCCGATCGCGTTCAAACTAATTTTGTTTGAAAGTTCAAGTTCAGTCCAGTTTTGGTTCAAGTCCATTAAGATCTACAGACGTATATTTTTTTCAATTAATTATTACAGAAGTTAGAGGGGACACACACACATTTTACCACTTTGGAAGCGTATATCTTTTAAACGATTAAGTCTATGAAAAAGTGGTCTTAGAATCCTCAATGTCATTTTTAAATACCTGTCTATAAATATCACATACGCATAGGTTTCATGAAAAAAAAAATATATTCAGTTTTAGTTCCATGTACGGGAAAAAAATTAAAAATATTTAAAATAAAGGGGGGCTCCCTTTATTTTAAATATTTTTAATTGTTTTCTTAAAATAGAAAAGCGGTTCATAGAATACATCCACCTACCAAGTTTCACATGTATAGTTCTTATAGTTTCGGAATAAAATGGCTGTGACATACGGACGAACGGACAGACAGACAGACGGACAGACAACGAAACTATAAGGGTTCCGTTTTTGCCATTCGGCTACGGAATCCTAAAAAAAGGTAATAACTAAAATCCCGACTGCTCAACTGAAATGAAAGAAACAAGCACATTTTCATTTAAAAAACGTGACAAGCAGGCGGGATCCACCCCATTTTATAAATAAATACCGAGTAATTGTGTATTTATATGTCATCTGGGCCATATAGTCGACGACATTACTGATAGGATTATCATAGAAATAAGTGGCGATTCTGATGATTCAGAATATTCCCAAGATATAGATAGAGTCATTATCTGAATCTGATAAA
Source organism: Tholera decimalis (assembly GCA_943138885.2). NCBI lineage: Eukaryota > Metazoa > Arthropoda > Insecta > Lepidoptera > Noctuidae > Tholera > Tholera decimalis. Next base: position 9,808,749 of record OW964568.2, read on the forward strand.
CGAATACCTGTAATTAATTTTGTTTATTATTTAATTTGTAATTAATTCAGTCATTATCTGAATCTGATTAACGAATAACTGTAATTAATTATAATTATTATTTAATTTGTAATTAATTAAGTCTTACATTATTCATTTTGTATTTCTACGTTTTAAATTAGCACCTACACATTATTTCAGGATAACGTGTTATAAAAAACCGATACTTGATTTTGTTCACGTTAAGTTTCGATAGTGGCACAGCACATCACTATTTAAGAATTGCAAAAAACTGACAACCGTCGTCGTAATGTCAACTTTGTCTCTGAGTTTAATAAAAACGTTTTACCAAAAAATTAAACCGACTCCCAAAAACACTGCAAAGTGAAAAATAACTTTAATTTCGGTAGTCGGTGTCTTTAGTTTTGTATTTTCGTTTTTGGCACCGACTTCCGAAATTAAAGTTATTTTTCACTTTGCAGTGTTTTTGGGAGTCGGTTTAATTTTTTGGTAAAAAGTTTTTATTTCACTCTTTTTAGTTGGTCAATTTTTAATTTACCTAGTTAAAAGAGCCTAAATGTCAACTACTTATAACCTTTTACAAAATATTGCTTTTCCCAATGCTGGGCCGTTAATTTTTGAGGAGTTCTCCTGGTACTTCACCATCAGCTCTACATCACCATATGCATTGTGACGAACATAAAGTGCTTAACATCCATATTCAAGTATTCGAATCGCATTCCACTAAATACTTATTATTGAGTAGGTTCGGCGGCCATCTGTGGTCTTGATCATCAGTTCCACTTCCCCAAATGTTATTTTTTGAGAACAACTGCACAAGTTACTATAAGAAATACCCAAAACGCCATAGGTGTGCCTATAATATTTGAAGAGTTCCCTCGATTTCTCCAGGATCCCATCATCAGATCCTGGCCTGGTGACAATGGGACCAATTTCAATTTCCGTCTTCGAGTAATCGGTGATCATACATAAAAAAAAAAAAAAATATATATATATACGCGTCGAATTGATAACCTCCTCTTTTGGTCGTCGGTTGAAAAGCGGACTGTAACGAATAAATAATTCCTAATTTCTATGGATTTGGTTAGAATTTGTTATTCCTCGTTTTATTTTTGGTGTAAGACCGATATTTTGATATTTATGTAAATATAGCATTTTCCAAAAATTAACCTTAAATCTATTAAAATAGAGTCTACACTTACCACAGTTAATATTTCGGGTGTGAAAGTTCGCACGTGTACTGACTTCCGACCGTTGTCCTCGGTTTGAGTTTGTGTCATGCAGTCTCCTTTCACCTCAACCAGAGATTTCAACTGAAAAGGAATACAATAATTTATGATTAAAAAACTTCGATCACTAATAAAAACTTAAAAAAAAAACAGTAAATTAAGCTTCATGTAAAAAGAGGATATAGGTATTTGCCACTCTACTACCTTATGATGCAGCTGTCATTCGTGGCTAAATAATAACAGCTACACGAGTCGATCTTCAAGGGTAAGCAATGTTTGATGAGGTCGGTCCGTAGATGGGTGCCCATTTTCCCTCCGTGGCTCGGAAAGCACGTTCAGCCGTTAGTTCGAGCCGGTCTTTTGTATTGCTATGATAGTCGTTTCGAGTAGTCCAAAGTCAGAAAGTCTGACTACGGTCTTGCGACGGGATATCGTGTTATCTAGCTACTGGGTTGTGGAGGATAGATAAACAGTTACTGGATCTAAAGCACTTGTACTCAGCTGCATCCAGATAGACTGGAAGCCGGGCTCAATTTAGTTGAGAAAGAACAAAGTAGATCATGATTGTTTTATGCAGGAAAGCCGTAATATTGAAAAGTATGTAAAATTGATGATTCCAGCATTTTCTAAGAGTAGGAGGAAGTCGGAAACATAATAAGTAGGTATTGCAAATAAATAAAAAAATGGCCAAGTGCGAGTCAGACTCGCCCATGAAGGGTTCCGTAGTAACTATAATAATATGAATTACAAAGTTATATTTGCAGATTTAGAAAATATGCTGTATCACTAAAACTGCTGACTCGATCTCGTACAAACCAATTTTGATTGTACCAGACATATATTTTTTTTAGATTTATCCCTCCATTATTATGGAAGTGAGAGGAGGGACACATTTTACCACTTTGGAAGCGTATATCTTTTAAATGATTAACTTTATGAAAAAAGTGGTTTTAGAAACCTCAGTGTCATTTTTAAAGGCCTGTCTATAAAAACTATACACGCAATGTATCATGAAAAAAAAAATCAGTTTTAGTTCCATGTACGGGGAGCCCCCTTTATTTTAAATATTTTTTTTTTCTTAAAATCGGAAAGCGGTTCACAGAATACATCTACCTACCAAGTTTAACATTTATAGTCCTAATAGTTTCGGAATAAAATGGCTGTGACATACGGATGGACGGACGGACAGACAGACAGACATGACGAGACTATAAGGGTTTCGTTTTTTGCCATTCGGCTACGGAACCCTAAAAATGCTTTTATATCAGACAGAATCCATTTGGTTAGTAGACAAACAACTTTTAAACTAATGTTATTTAAAACTATGTTGTTTAAAACTACCAGAAAGAGAAAACAACTAATATTGTACGCGGTGTACGCCACAGTAGTATGTAGGTGTATCCAATATCCCAGTATGGGGCTGTCCTACCTTGCCGTTATAGTATTTAGGATGCTGTTGTCACAGAATTTTCAACATACGACTGTCGCTCCATATTATATACTAGTTTCTGCCCGCGACTTCATCCGCATAGAAGTCGAAAATATTCCACGGGATCCCGTCCCCGACTTGCTTGACAAAGATTATAATAGCTCGACTAATATGCATGATATAAAGATCATTTATAGCCTATAGCACTCAGGGATAATGCAGCTACATGTAAGCGAAAGAATTTTCAAAATCGGTTCGGTAGTTTCAGAGATTATCCCCTACATACAAACTTACAATTTACAAACTTACTACCTCTTTACAATATTAGTATAGATATTGAGTTCGGCTAAGATAAATGCCACCAGCATTCAAAAGAATGGTGAAGGAGCATTACCTTTCCCTGTAACTTTTCCCCTTCTTTCTCAACTATACATGTAATATTTATTACTATATAATTTTTGTATTGCATGTATGCATTTTAAATTATTATATTCATTTAATATTATTTATGATGTTTATACCGGTTGGATTGCCCTGTGCGATAAGACCACCTATTGTACACTAGTTTTACTTTTTGTATCCATTAAAATATTGTAAAGTGTACAAATAAAGTAAAAATACATAAATATATAGTAAAGTTAATAAAAAACAGCGGTGGCCGAACAGAGGTAGCAAGGTCAAGTTAGGGGTCATAGGTCGTGGGTTCGAACCTGGAGAAACATGTCATATTTCATTTATACCACCGCTTTCAAATGTTGAAAGAAAATATTATTGAGAAAACAAGTAGGGTAAAATACCCAGTAGTCAGCCTTTTAGTGAGGAATTAAATTTAGTTAATTGATATTTTAAACATGAAACACTATGCATAAAAACAACCACTCTTTTGTGAAAAGTTATTTATTAAATTTACTGAAAAAAATAACAAAATATTATACTTTTGTTAGAATTATAGAAAAAAATAACAATAATCCTATTATGGCACTTTTTCCCAGTACTCAGCCTCATTTCTCCACAAGTCAGCCATGGCTTACCCTAAAGTCAGCCCCTCACCAACTTTGCATATTTGGCATAGAAATTTCTTATTATATATATTTTCATACATATCTTCAGCGAATTCAGTGCATTTTAAATGGTACCATGCAGGGCAATTATCACATACAATATTTTTCAGGTCGTTGATTTCGGTATCGCTAGTCATTTCCTCTTCACAATTATTACATCTTATTTTGTTTATAGTGCATGTCCTATTGTTCTTTTTCTTTTTACTTTTGTTAAAATTCAACAGCATTTCCGCTTTCTTTTTTTGTATTTCTTCTTTCTTTTTCTCTTTCTCTTCTTCTTTCTTTGCCTTAATTTCAAGTCTTTTAAGTTTCTTACTTATTATTTCGTTCTTTTTCTGTTCCTTCATCTCTTCTTTTTGTCTTTCAAATTGTCTCCACTCTTTGGAAGAAATAGCTCCTATTCTATTGATTGACTTTATCTTATTTTTTGATCTAGTTACAGCAGGTAAGGTTAAACACTTATTTAAAATGGGCGACACATCTCCCGCTTTCACAATCACATTGGACAATATTTTTATTTAGTTTTTTTGTATTTTCGGTACTGTCACGTAGTACAGATTCCATATTTTTTGTCTCGTCTTGTTCAGTGTTATTATTAATTGGATCAAGGTTACAATCTGTCCTTATACCTTTCACATTATCCATTATATAATTATTATTTTCTGGGAGCAATGCGCCTCTTGTATTTTCCATGTCACAGTAAGTATGTATTTCTTGTTCAACATTTTCATTTTCTTTATCAATTATACTCTGTTTAGTACTTATTCCTAGTTTAATGTCTTTTTTTGATATATTTTTCAGAAATTGAATTCGGTGTCTGATTAGTGGGCCATTCTTTAACGCAGTCGCCGTTTTGATCATTTGCAACAAATATTGGTGTTTGATCTTGAATTTCACCATTTTGGTGAATCATTGCAATGTCGGTTATGATTTCGAATTCGTTCGAGAATACCTCTTCTTCTGTAAATGTATTTAAATTATTTTCCAATGTGTAATCACCTATAATTGGCAAACTTATGTCAATAATTTCATTTGATCCTGATGCTATTTTTGATTGATTTTTATCAATACCACAGGCAGAAATGTTATCAATTTTGGAATCTATAGTTGTGTTTTTTGTTGAATTTAAACTTTCAGGTCCGGTCATATTAATTGCTGCACTCAAAACATTGATAACAGTTGTTGTGTCTACTCCAGCATTTTCTAGCTCGTTACTTAGATGATTAATACACTTAATGGCGGCATTCAAATGCCTGTTCTTAATTTTGGTACCTGGTGATTTCGAATTCCTGGTAGCGTTATGATGTTTCTCAAGATTATTCTGCACACATTTTGAGTAGTCCAAAGCGTTTGGATTGCATGGATATAATCCACATTTGCGAAAACCGTTAATAATTGTTCTAGACAAATTTTCTTTCTCTAAGACCTTTTTAAGTAATGGACAAAATGTTGCCTTGGTCAAAACACTATTGACATTTTCAGGTTGAGTTGCCCATTCGTACACAGTATTTTTCCATTCTACCTTGAAAGGTTTAAATACACTAACATCAGCAGGCTGAATCAAATGTGTTGCATTTGGTGGAAGTGCATAAAGGATAATACCGTTTTCGTGACAATATTCGCTGAGACAACAACAACAAAAACAACAAAAATGAGAACAGGTTTTTCTATTTTTTCTTCTTTCACCCATTCGTTCAGACCTTTAACAATATAATCGTAAAAAATTTCTGATTTCATCCAACCTGTTTCTGACTTTCCCAATAACCATCTATCAGGCATACTGTTAATAACATCTTTTGGTGGTCTTACGTACGGAAAAACTACACAAGGAGGTAAAATTTTCCCGGAAGCCGATATAAATACAAGGACAGTAATAGCTTCTTTTTCCTTACCTTTTACAATTTGGTAGACATTTTTGTATCCTCTTGGTGCAATGACTTTTCCAGTCTTGGGGCATATATAAAAACTAGTTTCATCACCGTTAAATATTCGGTCAGGGTCGGTCAAAATATCACTTGCATTTATGTCTTCTAAATGCTTCATAAGTTCAGCAAACCACTTCCGAATACCTTCTTCAGTTACAGTGGCTCGACCCTTAGATATATTTTCAGGTGTCCTCTCACTTAACTCGGGATTTCGTCTCAGAAATGATTGGTACCATTTCTTCCCTGGTCTATTATTTACAAATGGGTTTGGTCTTTTATCTTCAGATATAATATTATGGACGGTATTGAGGAGATCATCACGTTTTAATGGAAAGCCACATTTTGCTAATGCTTTACACCAGTCTTTCAACGTAGTTTCTTCGGTTTTGGTCAGCACTGAATCCGGTCCCATTTTACGGGGCAAATCTGGAACCCTTAAATATAGTCGATCCTGTAACGTCCCTCGCGGAACCTTAAAAACTCGACTGGCTTCTCTAATTTTCATTCCTTTTCTAATCGCCGCCATAGCCTCTGTCAATTGTTCTTCTTTATATTGGTGGATTGGTCTCTTGGACATGATGAAAATCTAAAACAAGTGATTTTCAATCTAAAATAACTGTGCATAAATTGAACTCTAATTAAAAAGGCTTTAAGGTGCTTTTAGTACAACAGGACTGACGGCTGGTTAGTGGATTCGTAGACCCATTGGTTGGCTACTAACATGCAATTACATTTATACGCGGCTGACTACTGGTAAAATACACTTTTCGTGTTAGAAAAGTTAAGCTCAAAGTAATGAGCAAATTGAAATTAATTCACTCCGTTAATATTAGCTAAATCTAAGATTTCCCAAGAAAACTAGTAGTCAGCCACTTATGGCTGAGCACTGGATCTGCAATCAAAATTCGCGACCCAGTAGTCGGCCACCTAAATTACAACATATTAAACAAATAAAATGCATGTAATAGTTGATTTTATAGCAAAATAAACATTTTATCGTAACACACTATAATCATCAACCGCAAATAACAATATATAAACACAAAAACTTACCGAAAACTGGGACGGGTTTCATGAAGAAAAAAAAACAGTAACAATGGCGCGTCTCGTCATGTCCGTGACGCCGCGGCGGTGCAAATGAAAGAGCTTAGCTCGTCTACTTGATGGAATATTGGTTCGTATGTGTGCGTATTAGCCAATCAAGAGACAGGGATTCATTCAAACGAAATTTTAGTGGTGTACACAAATTTCAACACTATTTGTAAAGAAATAAAGTCTGTAAAGGCCGAGTACTGGTGCACGGCTGACTATCGGGCATTTTACCCTATGTCTTAGGACGACGGGCTAGCGTGGTGATTACGTCGCATTTTTCTCATAGATAGGAGTCATGTAACGCAGAAGTATGATTGTTATAGACTTTTTAGAGAGATATTGATGGCGAGCCAATGGCACGAGTGCCACTGACGGCACGCGACATAATATTTTGGGCACGTCACTGATCACGAAATCCATTATGTACTTAGAAGAAAGTCTGAATTAGGTATTTTATGACGAGCGACCGCGAGTTACCCTACACTACAGAGTATTCGAAGATAAATATTGCAATATATACCTTTTTATAGTGAATAAAGGGTTTTGAATTGATACTATTATTACTATTTTCCAATAATCACAAAGTCAAAATTACTTGCTGGCACGTCTACGATCTCATTAAAATTTTCTGTAGAAAAAAGGGCACATTGATAACATAAATGTTCGCATACCCTGTTATAGACTGTTTACGTTATGTATTACATTAATTTGAAAGTTTGCACGTTTGTGTTTCAATCATTACAGTATGCGGCTATTATACGCATAGCCACGAAGCGCGCCTCTTGTCAGCTTTGAAAGCAAGTGTGAACACACATCTACTTCATCTTCGACCACATCATCACTTACCATCAGATGAGATGGTGGTCAAACGCGGGCCTATTATCAATAAATAGAAGTCGCGCGGGACTTCAGTCCCGTGGACTTTATTACGATTAAAACCTAACCTCTTTCTTATGCAGTCGGGTAAAAAGCCTAGCTTAGAAAGTGCCTCAATCTTCAAGCTACTTGTGTACCAAATTTCATCCAAATCCATCCAGTACTTTCGAAGATTAGCGCGTGCAAACAAGCAAACTTTTCCGCTTTGTGATATTAGTATAGAAAATAACCGGCCAAGTGCGAGAAAAAAATCATATTTGTTGTACGAAAGCCCCCCTTAAATATTTATTTGATTTTGATTTTTGGTATTTTTTTGTTATAGCGGCAACAGAAATACATTATCTGTGAAAATTTCAACTGTCTAGCTATCACGGTTCATGAGATACTACAGCCTGGTGACAGACAGACAGATAGCGAAGTCTTAGTAATAGGGTCCCGTTTTTACCCTTTGGGTACGGAACCCAAAAAATGCAATCTGAAGGGCGTCCTCACCTTAACTCCATCGGGCCTTTCCTCAATGAACTCTTCATTGAACTTGAAGTCAAATGTGATGGTTTTAAAAGCGGTGGTCATTGTGAAAGTGTAGGTGTCGCCATTTTTTGTGAGCACAGCGACCGGGCTCACCGCGCAGGCGGCTTTCCGTTGTATCAGACCAACACCTGGAATATGGAGACAGAAAACCATAAATTAACAACAAATATATTTAGTATTTATGTATCTTATTGACTAGGTATGGAGATTTAATTGATTGTAACGACCTTTTTATCGCAACATTCGAATTAAACTGTGGAATTAAATACTAGACGTGAAGACAAATCTTATCGACGGTTTTCCCGAGTAAAAAAAAACTGCTCCCGGAGGAAATCTGGGATAAACAGTAGGTAGCCAATACCTATGTTGTCCTACTAGCATATACTTTTCAAATATTGGGGTGTTTAGTTCGGTGGATAAAACACCAGACTGAAAACCCGTATGGTCGGAGAATCATTCCTTTCTAATTGAGAATACAGAATACTCCACCATGTTTAGCTTTCATTTATAAAGTATTTTCAACCCAACATACAATCCTAAATAAATACAGCGTTACTTGAAGCGTCATCGTCACGGAATCATTAAATACCACGAATTTATGATTGTTATGGGCATTTAAAATTAGTATGGAAATCAGTTTGCCGCGTCGTTATTCAATGAGCTGTTTTTATGCAGCTATACAACAAAGCAACCAACTTTTTGCATTCATTAATTTGTACTAATGGGTTTGTGGCTAGATAATAACCTTGGTCCTTAGGACTTCGAGGTACGCCCGTAGATGGGTTATCGGATTTTACGTGACCCCTGAGAAAAGCAGGTGAGGCCTTTGCTATCATTGTTGTCGAGGAGTTACACGTTACCCAGTCACTGGGCTGTGCTATGAACTCAGACCGTCATTATTCAATATGGTACATATCTGATGATGATGACGGATTAATAATATAATAATATTCCACAACTTTCACACAACGCCCTCTAGTCCCAAACTAAGCAGAGCTTGTGCTATGAGTACCAGACAACTGATAAACATACATATATATTTCTAAATACATACATATCTATCTATACTAATATTATAAAGCGGAAAAGTTTGTTAGTTTGTTTGTTTGTTTGTTTGTTTGCTTGAACGCGCTAATCTTCGAAAGTACTGGGTGGATTTGGATGAAATTTGGTATGGAAGTAGCTTGAAGCTTGAGGAAGGTTATAGGCTACTTTTTACCCGACTGCAAAAAAGGAGAGTTATGTTTTTATCGTGATAGAATCCACGGGAGCGAAGCCCCGCGATGCTATATCTATACTAATATTATAAAGCGGAAAAGTTTGTTAGTTTGTTTGTTTGTTTGTTTGTTTGTTTGCTTGAACGCGCTAATCTTCGAAAGTACTGGGTGGATTTGGATGAAATTTGGTATGGAAGTAGCTTGAAGCTTGAGGAAGGTTATAGGCTACTTTTTACGCGACTGTAAAAAAGGAGAGTTATGTTTTTACCGTGATAGAATCCACGGGAGCGAAGCCCCGCGTGAGTACTAGTTGTAGATAAATTACACCCAGACAAAGAACAAATGATCGTGCTCATCACACACACATTTGTCCTGGGTTGGAATCGAACCCACGACCTTGCGCATAGCAGTCAGGGCCACTGACCACTAGACCAACAGGCACACACACAGGTCACAGCCGATTTCGGCCACAGCGATTGCATTTCCGTTAATTGTAATTATAATTATGTAATTGTAATTATTATTGTTATTTTTAAATATTTGCTTCTCTTTTTAGAGAGTACATACATCTAAACACACGGGCCGGGGCCAAGTGTGTAAAGGGAAATGATTAAATTGAGAATGTGGATGTCAGGGTAGAGGAAGTCAGAAACTTTCTAGTGATATTATTATTATATATTATATTATGTATTAATTTGCGTCTAAGTGTAATTATAAACGTGCGATCACAAATGTTACACGCGCTCGGCAAAAAACGGAACCCTTATAGTTTCGATATGTCTGTCTGTCTGTCCGTCCGTCCATATGTCACAGCCATTTTATTCCGAAACTATTAAGACTATACATGTGAAAACTTAGTAGGTAGATGTATTCAGTGAACCGCTTTCCGATTTTAAGAAAAAAATTAAAAAATATTTAAAATAAAGGTGGGTCCCCATACATGCAACTAGAACTGAAAATATTTTTTTTTCATGAAATTTATGTATGTGTGGTATTCATAGACAGGTCTTTAAAAACGACATCGGGGTTTCTATAACCACTTTTTCATAAAGTCAATCGTTTAAAAGATATAAGCTTCCAAAGTGGTAAAGTGTGTCCCCCCCCTCTAACTTCTATAATAATGGAGTGAAAAATAAAAAAAAAATATATGTCTGTAGATCTTAATGTAAACTTTCAACCAAAATTGGTTTGAATGAAATCGGGTCAGCAGTTTTTGAGATACAGCATATTTTCTAAAACCGCAAATATAACTTTGTAATTCATACAAACACCATGAAAAACAAAGTTATTTAGCGTAGTGGTAAAAATGTAAATAAGCTAGTTTTAAGAAAATTTTAAGGTTTTTTTGTTTTATTCGTCAAATAAATATACATATTATTATAGTTACTACGGAACCCTTCATGGGCGAGTCTGACTCGCACTTGGCCAATTTTTTATAATTATCACAGCTCTTGGTTTGGTTTCCGCACTTAGTTCCTGTATGAGATCATTGAGCGCGGGCCATGTCAGCCATCACGCCAAGCTTATTACCACAGATCTCAAAACGGTGAAGGTAAAGATCATAAGATAACCGGCCTGTCTTCGGACCGAAAAATCCAAAGACATGTGACGTGGACTAACCCACACTAGGCCCGCATGGTTGATAAGGCCGTGCGCGCACTGCCTTGCGGTGGCCGCAATTCCGGTAGTTCTACCGCACCGCAAAATTTGTGAAGTATGGAGTGACATAGAAGTGCGCGCACTGCGGTCAGTCTACCGGTGCGGTAGAACTACCGGAATTGCGGCCACCGCAAGGCAGTGCACGCACGGCCTAAATGATCTTAAGACGCATTATAATCCCGTTGACCTTGCTCAATCGGGCGCACTCACAGACACATCACAGAGAATGCCCCGCGCACCCCCTCATTTGAGGGGGTGAAGCAGATGAAGTGGGACACGAGTAGTCCCGCCTACTGCGGGGTGCACCGCGCGAATTTCGTCGATGCGTGTTTTTCATTACATTTAACATCGTAATTTCGCGGCTGGTTTACAGAGCTCGATCGGTCCAGTGTGTCACCGTTCGGGTTTCGCAGCGCGTTTCCGCGGCGATCACCAAGATCGAATCTCATTCGCGGTATAGCTTTTTGTTGTCTTATTTATTAAATATTATGTATTTATAGATATTTACATATTTTCGTGTTGTTATTATTTTAAAATATGTGCATAGTTTTGTTCTCTTATTTTTTATTTAACTCATTAGGTTATCAAAAAAAATTTTAGCAAAAAAATAGAACCGACTTCCATATAAAACACTACAAAGGCAAAAATAACTTTAATTTCGGTAGTCGGTGTCATTTGTTTTGTAGTTTCTTTTATATTTTTGACACCGCCTTCCGAAATTAAAGTTATTTTTGCCTTTGTAGTGTTTTTATATGGAAGTCGGTTCTATTTTTTTGCTAAAATTTTTTTTTCACGCTTTTTAGTGGGACTGTTTGTAATTTATGTAGTTACAAAAGCCAAAATGTCAACTACTTATCACCTTTTACAAAATATTGCTTTTCCTGGTGCAGAGCTGTTAATTTTTGAGGAGTTCACCTGGTACATCACCATCAGCTCTACATCACCATATTCATTGTGATGAGTATAAAGTGCTTAACATCCGTATTCAAGTAATCGAATCGCAATCCACGAAATACTTATTATTGAGTAGTTTCAGTGGCCATCTGTGGTCTTCATCATCAGTTCAACTTCCCCAAATGGTAATTTTCAAAAGCAACTGCTCAAGGTACCATAAGAAATACCCAAAACGCTATAGGTGTGCCTATAATATTTGAAGAGTTCCCTCGATTTCTCCAGGATCCCAACATCAGATCATGATTTCGTAACAATGGGACCAAGTAGAACGTATACCCATTCAAACGCAAAAATAATTTTTCAAACCGGTCCAGCCGTCTCCGAGTTATGAGGTAACATACATAAAAAAAAAGTTCAAGACGAATTGAGAACCTCCTCCTTTTTTTTTGAAGTCGGTTAAAATCAATAATTTTTATTCCTATAGATATTTTATTTCAGAATCAAGAATAATATAATGAAAAAAAAAACATCCAAAAAGTTTGATGGTGGATTCTGAAGAAAAATAATATACAGGGTGTTACAAAAGAGTTTAAGTAATACCAAAGGAGGTTATTGTACTCATAATTATGAACAAGTTTTACTATGGCACCAGCTCTGAAATCGCAATAAAAACAGCTGTTTCAATTATTTTTTTCCAAGTGAATAAACTTTTTGTATAAAATAGCAGTTTATTTTCGTCATTTTTATTTTCGCAATATACGGTTTATAAGAATACAGCGTGTGAAGTGAACATACCTACGGATGCGAGGAGAGACGAATAAAAGGGTGGGATACGGACTGGGTGGATGGATGGACAGGTGAACGAACAGGAAGGATACATAAAAATTAAACAAGCTAATTATTACAATTTTATTTTGTGATTTTTTGACGTATTTACGCATACGGAGCGCAATGTAAATACAAAAATTTTGTAAAAAAATTACTCAAGTCACAAATCTTCAAAATTTAGTTTTCTACTACAACAAGTTTTGTTTTTAGGCATCCAAAACAAATACTGCCTTGTATGTGCTCGTGCAGAGAAAAAACAAACTGCTGCACCGGAACAGTTTGCTTTCATTCCATTTCACTTTTGTCTTTTTTGTCACTTTTATCTCTATCTGTATTTTCATCTCTATTTTTTACGTATGGTTCACGAATCTTCATATTTCTTGAAATTCGGGGATCAAGTATCTCAGGTAAAATACAGTCTAAATAGAACTTTTTCAATTTTTCTTTCATTTCTCTTTCCCAAAATGTATCATCTCTTTGAATGATTTCCGTCTTCAGCTTTTCTTTTTCATTCTCCCATACGGCAAACAAACAATTTTTTTTTTGGGTTACGTGTAGCTGTCCTTGAACTCGGTAATACCAAGCATGTTTTTTGTTGATGGCTAGTTCACTAGTTTTTGTTTTTTGCTAGAAGTTTACTTTTTTATTTTCAATTGCTGCTGCTAGGCCCATTTTGTGGGCTGTCAAAAGACACTTTACTTCTACAACAGTATTTACTCCAATTAATCCATCAGGCGTTGCACCCAAGAAACATAGTTCTTGGTCTATAAATAAACCACAGGGTCTAATCGTTTTGCGCTCTTGTACAGCCAATTTGCAAGTGCGATTTTTTCATTCAATTGGCCATGTCTAATAGATTCCACGTGGTCAATTTTGTTCCGATAAAGAATACCTTTGACTAAATTAGCACATGGTGTATTAATACGCCTTTTTATAACTCTGCCGAAATTGGATGCAGTCAATAACGATCTTCACATCTCTAGCCATTCTCCACTATCACTTTGTAAAACAGTTTTTCTTTCAATTGTTGCTCGTTCCAAATCAGACTTTTTAATTTTTTTCATAAACTCGTTTTTCAGTTTATCCAGTATTTCTACCGGCATATCGGGCTTTTCACAGGACTGGCCATAATCCTTATCGTCTTGTTTTTTACTGAAAACAAGCCTTCTTTTTCTTTTTATATATCTTTTACTAAGGAGTTTTTGTTTCTTCTTTCTTTCTTCCCACAGTTTCAGTTTGCCTCTTAGGCTCTTATTGGTAATTTTTTTATAAAGCTTCGAAAGTGCATTTTCTTCATTGAACGACACTGCTGACGCAATGCATCGCGTCTGATATGAGTTTTTGAGGGAAAAATTAACTCTTTTTCCTCCTACATATTTTGCTATGATGCTATGATAGCGTTCTACAACGTTACTGTCCACGTCATGAAGTAAACTTCGAGCATGGCCAGCAATAATTTGTATCATTATACTAATTCTCTGCCACAGAGAACTTAGCTGAAAGTCACTTGGAACATCATTTTGCTTCAAATCTCCCGTTTTTTTGCAGAAATGTGTTTTGCATTCAAGGTGGTTTCCAAAAGCGTGATGATGTGCTTGTAAAATGTCCTCAAATAATTTTTGCTCTTCTGGGCAGGGATCATTTTTATTTTTTTTGTATTGCTTTGGTTATGCAGGATCTCATGCTCAAAACTCGCGATATGGTCAATAATTTTCTGTGACTTTTAAAATATTTGGTTTCAGTTTGCAATGTCATCATTTTGTTACAAAAATTCCTCAGTAAATGATTTCTGCATTCTACTTTTTCGACGGTAATATCAAGGTAAGGTCTTGCCTGCAAAATTTTGAAATAAGTACTTGAGTCACCATCAGATATTAGCCGTCCGTAAATCAAACCGTGGGTAGCTAATGACTGCTTAAAACCTTCCACTATAATTTCGCTCTCCATTCCTGTGGACGGACCGGAATAGTTTTTCAAACATATAATGTTCAGGCACTGTTGTTTTTTTCTTTTCGGTACGATCACAATGGTAGCAATATTTATTTCGGACTCCCAAATATAAAAGTTTGCCTGTTTTTCTACCTATGATTGCAGCAGCGCCGGATAAAGCTGAATAATTTTTTTGTACGACCTTTTACCGTACACACCATCTGCTATCACATCTATGATAGGCGTACCATTCTTTGTGACCCTGCCTTCTGCTATAGCCATAATTTTCTCTTCCTCAGCTGCTTGATCCATGGACTGTTGTGCCAGTTGCTGCCAGTTTTCCGACAGTAATTTGTGGTTCTTTTGGTATGTTTTTTGGGAAATCATTGGCAAATTCATGGCTGATGAAAATTCTTGTAGCTGAGAATGACCACAACCAATAGAAATTGCACCAGCTACAGCACATGTATTTATTGATAAACAATTATCATTGTCGTTAATGATAACAAATTGTTGTTTACACATTTTACATAAAAAAGTAAATTTGGAAGATAAGCCGTGAAGCTTTTCACCAACTAACTCAAGAGAAGATAGCCCGCAGTCTAATGGTCCGTGATTTGAGATCTCACACAGCTTTAAAAAAAAATAGGAAACATTAATAATCCTGCGTCCAATTTGTATGTTCTTTTTAGGAGCATAGTTTTCCGTCTGTAAAAATAAATGAATAATTTTTTTTTATACCATAAAACATTGTTTTAACTTAAAATAATTTTAAATAAGTATGTTTTCACGGAATTCTTTAACGATTTAATTCTCGAATTTCTGCACTATAATTTAACCCATCAGTTTCTTGGTTTTCAGGTTGGACATCACAATGACTTTCTTCAGTAGCACTAGCCACCTAAAATTGAATTATACCATTTTTATTTATAAAACTAATTCTACACAACTCGCAAAATTATGTTACTGTAACGTGCGGTTGAAGTTTTGAATATTACCTGTGTATTAAAGGTTTCTTCTAATACTTGTTCAGATGAATATGTACTTTTATCAATAACTTCACGACCGTGATCATTCTGTGATGCCACAGTTTCCAATCTAAAAATACAAAAAGTTTGTGGTAATGAAATTCATTACAAATTAAAGCGGGACATTATTTACCATGTTTGTTATTTGTTTCGAGTTTCGATTGTGAAACAACTGAAAAAAATTGGCCAAGTGCAAGTCAGACTCACCCATGAAGGGTTCCGTAGTAACTATAATAATATAATATAACATGTATATTAATTTGACAAAAAAAGACCTTACAAATTTCTTAAAACTAGCTTATTTACACTTTTACAACTACGCCAAATAACTTTGTTTTTCATAGTGTTTGTATGAATCACAAAGTTATGTTTGCGGTTTTAGAAAATATGCTGTAATACAAAAACTGCTAACCCGATCTCGTTCAAACCGATTGTGGTTGAAAGTGTATATCTACAGACATATATTTTTTTAGATTTTTCACTCCATTATTATAGAAGTTAGAGGGGGGGAGGGAGAGACACATTTTACCACTTTGGAAACGATTTACTTTATGAAAAAGTGGTTTTAGAAACTTCAATCTCATTTTTTAAAGACCTGTCTATAGATATCACACACGCATAGGTTTCATGTAAAGAAATATTTTCAGTTTTTAGTTCCATATATGGGGAACCTTCCATGTATGGGGAGGTTCCATGTATTTTAATTATTTTTTTCTCAAAGTCGGAAAGCGGTTTATCGGAAGACGGACGGACGGACGGACGGACAGACAGAAACAGACAGACAGACATGACGAAACTATAAACAACAAATACAGGGTGGCAGGTACATCTACGCGCAACCGCTTACCATGGATTCAGTACATGATTCTGGACCCCCCTGCGTTGATAGTTTTCGTCGGCTTTTTCTTAATTTCATAAAATTACGAAAAATCCGACGCAATAACAAAACAGTAAATTCACTTATTTCAAACAGTAATGTAAACCAAACACGAAAAGGCTACCTGATTAGTTAATATTCCACAAATAATAATATAATAATAATCTCGCAAATGAACCCTAGCAAAACAGCTGATCAGGTA
Source organism: Tholera decimalis (assembly GCA_943138885.2). Lineage (NCBI taxonomy): Eukaryota > Metazoa > Arthropoda > Insecta > Lepidoptera > Noctuidae > Tholera > Tholera decimalis. Next base: position 9,825,526 of record OW964568.2, read on the forward strand.
GCTCTTTCGAATTTTATTTACATTGCTGTTTCAAGTGAAACAAGTGAATTTTATATTTTAATTAACAATGATTTTATACAGTTTTCAGTAAAAAAATACTGAAAAATCCTGAAAAATTAAAAAAAAAAAACGACGAAAAATTCCAACGCAGGGGTCCAGAATCATGTACCGAATCCCTGGTAAGCGTTTGTGCGTCGATGTCCCTGCCACCCTGTATATTACTTGTGCCAAAATATAGTAGTAAATATCCCGTTTTAAGACAGATTTAGTGACCATGTCAATTTTAAAACTGCGTGAAAATGTCAATTCTAAATTTTCTAGTTCTGTGGTTCAGAAGTTGGTACATTTTAGATTTCATTTTTAGGGTTCCGTAGCTGAATGGCAAAAAACGGAACCCTTATAGTTTCGATATGTCTGACCGTCCGTCTGTCTGTCTGTCTGTCTGTCCGTCTGTCCGTCCGTCCGTATGTCACAGCCATTTTATTCCGAAACTATTAAGACTATACATGTGAAACTTAGTAGGTAGATGTATTCTGTAAACCGCTTTTCGATTTTAAGTAAAAAAAATAAAAAATATTTAAAATAAAGGGGGTCCCCCATACATGGAACTAGAAATGAAAATATTTTTTTTCATGAAACCTATGTGTGTGTGGTATCTATGGACAGGTCTTTAAAAATGATATGAGGGTTTCTAAGACCGCTTTTTCATAAAAACAATCGTTTAAAAGATATAAGCTTCCAAAATGGTAAAATGTGTGTCCCCCCTCTAACTTCTATAATAATGGAGTGAAAAATTTTAAAAAAAAATATGTCTGTAGATCTTAATGTAAACTTTCAACCAAAATTGGTTTGAACGAAATCGATTCAGCAGTTTTTGAGATACAGCATATTTTCTAAAACCGCAAATATAACTTTGTAATTCATACAAACACTATGAAAAACAAAGTTATTTAGCGTAGTTGTAAAAATGTAAATAAGCTAGTTTTAAGAAATTTTTAAGTTTTTTTTATTCGTCAAATAAATATACATATTATATTATTATAGTTACTACGGAACCCTTCATGGGCGAGTCTGACTCGCACTTGGCCAATTTTTTGTATTCATTTCGTAAAATTGTTGAGCTACAAATAAAAGATTAGGCAACTAACATTCATAGTTAGGTACATACCTATTCTCTTACTTAGTTATGTATGACAATAAGCAACATCTGAATTTTCAGATCAATCAGATATTTTGTCATGCACATTACTGCCCATATCAATAAACCGCGGTCTTGAAACAAAATGTTTCTTACTTTGTTTTATTCTTTATAATAGCCTAGATAATGTGTCGATACTTACTCATTGAAAATAACTTCGGCGTTGACATTTTCGACTTTCTTTCTCCTATAAAAAAATGAATATTCTTTTTTTATTCAACAAAATATTTACAAAAATATCTAAATATAATATAAAAGTACTTTCAATAAAATAGAAGTGACAAAAAGACAAAATAAGACCCTAGGTTTGATCCAGGACACTGGCGGTTGCCAATCCGATTCACTACTATACACGCTAATAGAACTTAGGAATTCTAATGAAATAACTGACCGTATTCGAGTAAAATAAAGTGCTCAATACTGAGACGGTTCCAATAATGTGTCATAATATTTTAGAAATAATTTAGTAAATAATCTAAAATATTCTTACCTTTTAACATCGTTCATATGTACGGCGTTTGATTTATATGAACGTTTTTTAGTCCTTTTAACTGGCTTCACTTTATTTCCCATATTTATAAAATAAAATTGAAATCAAGTTACGCTATTTTAACCTAAAGTATTTTATATTTACAAGAAAGAAGATTATTTATAGAAAATTGATATAAAAAATGAATTTATAAATATAATAATTAATTTACAGACGAAACTTTACAATAACTACAAACAATTCCGAGTCGAAATAAATCGGCGAGAAAAGCGACACGTCCATATAGCAACAGGCGTTGGCCGGCACTGTCGGTACACAGGCGTTTACGCACACATGCGTACGTATTATATTGCGAAATAATAATACGCGATTTACAGAAAATGTATTGATTGGATTAAAAAAATAAAACACTATTTCGTTAGTATGTTTCTTGTTGAATAATTTGTCAAAAAATCAGAATGATCGTATGTATTTTAATATGGTTTTTATTCGTTAAAAGATTTTTTTAGAGGTATCTTTGTGATTTTTTTCTATGAATTAAAATTTGTTGTATTATGTTTTCAACACACTACTTAACTAGATTATATCCTGAAGAATATCATATATTTTTCTGACTGTGTTAACTGCAGTGAATCATATACTTTAACGCATTATAAAACTCGCGTTTAGCTCTTGTAGTCCCCTTAATTTTGTAAAATCAACAAATTTCATAACCAGAATTATTATCTTTTTAAAAGAACTAGCAATCTTTTTACTCCTCTAACTAAGCCAAATATGCTTGTGTCTGGAGTGGGTTCAAGGCAGTGGGCGGGGTTCGAACCCACAACCTCTCGATCACAAGTCCGAAAACTTAACCATTACGCTATTGACGCTTCAAAAATACTCATACAAGTATTTTTCAACCGATGACAAAAAAAGGAGGAGGTTATCAATTCGACGAGTATATTTTTTTTTATATATGATCACCCATTACTTGAAGATGGCTGAACCAATTTGGAAAATTCTTTTTTTGTTTGAAAGGGTATACTTCGAAATTGGTCTCATTGTCACAAAGTCAGGATCTGATGATGGGATCCTGGAGAAATCGAGGGAACTCTTCAAATATTATAGGCACACCTATGACGTTTTGGGTATTTCTTATAGTAACTTGTGCAGTTGCTCTCAAAAAGTACCATTTCGGGAAGTGGAACTGATGATGAAGACCACAGATGGCCGCCGAAACTACTCAATGATAAGTATTTCGTGGATTGCGATTCGATTACTTGAATATGGATGTTAAGCACTTTATGCTCGTCACAATGCATATGGTGATGTAGAGCTGATGGTGAAGTACCAGGAGAACTCCTCAACAATTAACGGCCCAGCATTGGGAAAAACAACATTTTGTAAAAGGTTATAAGTAGTTCACATTTAGGCTCTTGAAACTAAGTAAATTAAAAATTGACCCACTAAAAAGAGTGAAATAAAAAACACTGCAAAGTGAAAAATAACTTTAATTTCGGTAGTCGGTGTCTTTAGTTTTGTATTTTCGTTTTTGGCATCGACTTCCGAAATTAAAGTTATTTTTCACTTTGCAGTGTTTTTTGGGAGTCGGTATAATTATTTAGTAAAAAGTTTTTTTGTACATTTAAACTAGATTACGCCAGTGTTTCCTAACTGACTACCCTGAGAAGAAACACCGAAACAAACACAGAGGTCAAACTCTCTTTTAAAGTCCATACAATCTGTGCTTATCAAATTATAGGTATGAGAAACTTGTAAGTAACCGTCTGAAGCGATCTTTTATAGAGAAGAAGTCTGTGTCCCAGCAATGGGGGCTTTATGTATAGGCTGGTTGCATTCTATGTTATTTATACAATGAGGTATTAATCCTACCTCGATGTATTCTATTGTTAAAAGAAGATGAAAAACAATCATTATTGTAATGTTATGACTACGAGGCATTATTTATTCAAGGATTCACTATGTAATTAACTACCTAGTAGCTTGTTGTTGAATAGACTGGATTTTTTATATTAAAGTTTTGTTTTTATTCTACAGTCTTTTTTTTAACACAAGCGCACTCGACTTTGATGAGGCCCAACGCCGAGAGGAACAATAGTTTTTTAAACACGGAAATTAATTTGAAAATTTCGGTAATGAAATCAGGGTTTTGTAGAAATTACTAGGTGAGTGGATTGTCAACCAACGAACCGAAAAATGGGCCAAACCACGGAACAGAATAGAAGAAAGTGTTTTTTCTGTTTCGTGGGTCAAACAAACTTGATAGCAATAATAAGTATGTATTATAACACTCATAGATATATGTGATATAATCAAGCATGGCTTGTGTACGCAGCTTTAGTTGCCTTACGAAGAAATACACAATTTGGATTAGAGTTATAATTATAATAATGAAGATTAGTTATAGAATCTTGACCTTTTATTTAAACTAGTATGTGCATTTTCTAGTAAGGGTTGTCAATTAATATATACGTAACATTGTCAACTTACTCTGTTGGCAATCCTAAATAAATAAACAAAGTTATGTTTTAATAGTCCGTCTATCCGTGTGTCAAATTTCATCAATAAAATTCTAATCCTTTTCCCCTTTTAGGATTCCGTAGCCGAATGGCAAAAAACGGAACCCTTATAGTTTCGTCATGTCTGTCCGTCTGTCTGTCTGTCTGTCTGTCCATCCGTCCGTATGTTACAGCCATTTTATTCCGAAACTATTAGGACTATACATGTGAAACTTGGTATTCTGTAAACCGCTTTCTATAAATCACTTTAGTTATAAACGAAATAAGAATTGGGACTTACGACATTTAGTTTCGAACCCGAATATGGTGAAAGAGCGCACGCGATATTCAACTTTATTACTGCTGCGTTAGCGTTTAGCACACAACGGCAGTTTCGAAACTGAACATGGTGAAAGAACGCATGCGATATTCAACTTTATTACTGCTTCGTTAGAGTTTAGTATACAACGGCCTAACCGGGGTGGATGGGGGCGGAGCTTGCGTGAAAATTCCCGAGGTCCCGAGAGTGATACGTGATTTTAGAAAAGTGAAACACCGAAGAACACGTCTCCGTAAGTTCACGAATACGAAACACTTAACAGCGAATGCAGGCTACCACGAAAAACTTAACGCCGTAGCCAATGGAATCTCGAATAACTAAATCTATAATTTCACCTATGGAACACGACGCGACGCGCGACGGGCCGACATAGGGATAGAAAACCTGTATCGCGCCAACAGAGTTTACCGCATAACTAGCCTGCATACAATTTACCAGATACCGAACATCGGAGCAGTTGCTGAACAGGGTGTGGTGGTGGGCACCAGACAAAAAACTTCACACCCTGTTCAGCAAACTTACTTAAACATTTTGTTGTGTTGGGCTGTGGTGGAATTTTGGCAGGTTAAGTAGAAATAGAGATAATTTTTTTAAAACATAATTTAAACCCTCTACAGATTTTTTAGTGATTTTTACAAACAAGACTTTTTCAAGAAACTCACCGATAAACTTTAAATACTCTTCAAAATTTTCCGACGACTTCAACTTGTATTTCACATTGACATATTTGTCTATCTCCATTCTGTAGACCGTGTTAAATCGTAGGCAGACGACAACTAAACGTCTTATGAACAGCGATGTTGAGCAGACGATGTTGTAGCTCTCCTTGGCAATCAATTGGCACTCTGAAATTCAATAAAATTAGGGGTCAGCGTCAGAGGAAAATCTTAGTTAATTTACACTACGACTGTTATACGGGCTCTCAGAAAATGTTGTGTATAGTAAAGACTAGCTGAGCCCGCAACTTCTTTCGTTTTGGAGGTTTTTCCGGCGTGAATCTTGAGCCTGTGGGAATTTCGGGATAAAAAGTAAGTACAGAAGCCTATACGTTGCCTGAAAACCTCCTCTAAATCTCAGTAAAACTCCCATGAAAAACAGTTCAGCCGTTTCAGATATTAGCTCGGACTGACAGAAATACACACAGAATTTGAGATGTCGGGGTGATTGTGGAGAATGCCAATGTATTTCCGAGTGGCGAAGTGAAAGACCGATTGCTTTTAGTGAGTAAGAGTTTGATAGCCCCCGACGTCAACCCTGAATTCCTCTCGTAATATGGTCTTCCGACTATTCGCCTTCCGATACCAAGGTTCCGAATGGGACGCCTCTCAAAGTGTACCGATGACCTGTTTAAAGCAGAGGGAATCCGCTGGATGCAAGACTCTAGGGTTCGCCCTAGGCCTACGTACACCAGTAGATGTTTGGCTGGCTGAAATGATGGTGATAATGATTGATATATAGTTTGGCCAAAGGTATCGACGATTTCGTGGGAGACTACGACACCCTGCAGCGAAACACGTGGCCGCCACTTCATGCATAGTGATAGTATTATTGTTTATAAAAATGTTTATTATTGAGTATTTACAGTTTATTGTGTAATAGAATGTATTTTATTTGTATGGGCCAAGTTGCTTATTGTGTAATTAGAAAAAATATGTATTAGATTATAGTTACTACTTATTATGTAAGTAGGTATATCGGCACCCTCAGTAATATAAGGAATCAAGTCAAAATTTTTGCAAACTGAGGTTTTAAATGTTAATGGCTCAAAATGAAATTCGCTACCGGTTAACTAACCAGTTAACTAACCGGTTAACTAACTTACCGGTTGGCTAACTTAACTAATAAGCATGTTATATGAAAAAATATCTGTAATGTAGGAATCCAGAATCTTGAAACGCGATTTCTCAAAAATCTACATTTTTGAGTTGTGTCCTTATATTACTAAGGGTGCGATATTTTCTACGGGCCTTAGGAGTAGAAGAAAAAAAATAAAACGTCCATAGCCAAGGTAATTTTATGTTAATGTGTGATAACATTCGGTCCAGTTTTGCTTAACCATTAATACTTAATTAAAAATTGGCCAAGTGCGAGTCGGACTCGCCCATGAAGGGTTCCGTGGTAACTATAATAAATATAATATAGGTACTTAATATATTTAATTGAAAAAAAAAAACCTTAAAAATTTCTTAAAACTAGCTTATTTACAGTTTTTACAACTACGCCAAATAACTTTGTTTTTCATAGTATTTGTATGAATTACAAAGTTATATTTGCGGTTTTTTTTTCGATCTCGTTCGAATTAATTTTGGTTGAAAGTTTACATTAAGATCTACAACATATGATTTTTTTAGATTTTTCACTTCATTATAATAGAAGTTAGAGGGGGGACACACACATTTTACCACTTTGGAAGCGTATATCTTTTAAACGATTAACTTAATGAAAAAGTCATTTTAGAAACCTTAATGTCATTTTTAAAGACCTGTATATAGATACCACACACGTATAGGTTTCATGAAAAAAAATATTTTCAGTTTCAGTTCCATGTATGGGGAGCCCCCTTTATTTTAAATGTTTTTTAAATTTTCTCTTAAAATCAGAAAGCGGTTCACAGAATACATCTATCTACCAAGTTTTACATGTATAGTCCTAATAGTTTCGGAATAAAATGGCTGTGACATACGGACGGACGGACAGACAGACAGACGGACAGACATGTCGAAACTATAAGGGTTCCGTTTTTTGCCATTCGGCTACGGAACCTTAAAAAGGGAGCGAATGCGATCAAACGTATGGGTGACCGGCCTACATTAGTATAATGAATCATGTATATTCTGTAGCTAGACAAAACGTAGTGTCAATGACTCCCCATGGTCAAAACGTCAGTGTGGCAAGCAATATGACTTAAATATACTTGTTTAAATGTAGCCTTTCCTTGTTTTAAGGTCACGATAATGCATGTATTTATTTTGTAAATACGTAAAAAGACACAATTATAGAAGTCAATCTTGGACACTAAACTAGGTGAGGCCAGTATTTCCTAGCTTGAGAAGAAACACTATAATAAACTCAGAGGCCATACAATCCTTACTGGTTTAATCATAATATGCGATCAGTGCAGGTTAATGTCTGTAGTCAAGGAAAGCACGGCACAGATATGAGTAAACTTGTCCAGACAGTGCAAACAGTAATAGGAACAAAATATTGTTTTGGGACCAAGATTTAGTTTGCATTGGTCTTGGATTGGTTTTCGTGAACCGCATTCTTTTATTCTAGGGGCTTTAGAACGACTTCGGTCGATCGAATGGATCCATGGTGCAGGGCGAGGGGGAATGGGATGAAGTCGCCTTCTTTTACGAAGCAATCATGCTAATGAAGGAGGACGCTAAACGCGTGAGGAAGAGATAAGTTTCTTCCTCATATCCCAGCCGCCGTGGGAGCCGCCACGGGATCGCGAGCCGATCTCCGGCCACGGTAGGCGTGGGCTTGCGAACGGCGAACAGGGGTAGATCACCGTCCGGTATGGACCAGGCCTGGGTTGAAAGAGTTATTAGCACTAGTGACCCCATAGGGCCATTGCCTGCTGGAGATGCGGTAATGTTCTAACAAGATACCGCGGCCACGAACGCAAGGGCAGCTGAAGGAATAGGGTGGGTTTTTAGTCAATAGAAGTCTGACACTCCCGTCTGCTCCACCTAGACCGGGAGAAGTCATTCGATGATATTCCCAACCGAAAAAAAAGGGAATGGCGGTCAACTTTTCGTTGCTAATGCAAAACACTTCAATCATTTATAACATAGCGGCTCGTAGAAACTCATTATTCTAAAGTATGATGACAATTATTAATATCTATTTATAACAGTGGCTTCTCTCATTCATTGTAAGTAGTTGTGTTACAGGGAAAGGAATAGTCTGGACCAACGACTAATTTTATCCAAGATATCACGAATGCACAAAATTCTAGCAATAGTTTTGTATTGTTACAAACCTACTATACTTTAATTTTTTTAAAGAAAAATCTTTGGGATGTTCTCCGACACGAATTGGGCGGATAATATAACATAACATTCAACATTCATTTTATTTATTTCTCTCAAAAAGGTACAACATTAGTTTACAAAACATAAGCCACAATAAGAAAATAATCTTGGTGAGAGCTAGTCTGTACAGGGTTCGGGACCTGTATAATAGTGTATAACAGATCTCCAGGCTGACACCCTTTAAAATTGCATTTATGTACTACAAATACAAACATAACATGTCCAAGTACTGAGAGGAGGTAAATTAAAATATATACAACGTGTAATTTAAAGGGTATATACATACCGAGTGCACGGCTTCTTTGGATGATAACAAACAATATGGCAAGGGTTTTCTAATCCTATGTCTACAGTGTGGGGCATATTAGAAATTTCAATACATTGATACCAGAGGCCGAATTTTTCAAATTAAGAAGAACGAAGAGAATTATCGTTTTATTGGCAAGTGACGTGGAAAGTGATGACCCTCATAGTGCTGTGACACGTTTGTTATTACTGGTATTCAAGAAACATATGAAACCAATAATTTGGGGTCAATTCTGTGAGTCACATATTTTGAGCTGAAACTTTGCATAGAGACTCCATACCAGATGTTGTCTTCAGTCCTTTTGGATACATGTTTCCGTTTCCGTTACACGTTATAGATATGGATCGATCTGTCCGATTTGCACTGACCGAACCACCCTGTGTTCCCAAAATTTTGCGCGGGGGGCTGCGGGAGCACATCATACATAATCATTATTTCTCATCACAATATGGGTATGTATCACAGTTAGATTTTCCACCAATAAGACAATCTGATTTCATATTGTGGTCAAATACCCTTCAAGTCTTTAACTTTAACGCGGCCCACAGCTACCTACCATATTTTCCTGTCTAAGCTATTATGAATAAACGATTAAATACTGTATTGATAACATACCTATTCCTTGTAACAAAGTAAATCACTATTACACTCAATCGGTACAAACACATGCACCTGTTATGTTAATTTATTTACGAAGTAATTAATTAATTATTCATGTGTAAATACTAAAGAACAGTTGTGGATCAGTGGTTGCAGTCATCCCTTAACGGACCCACACTGGGTTCGAACCCAGACATGCACATCACATTATATTGTTTACCATCACTGCTCTCAAAGCGGTAAAGGACTACATCGTGAGGACCGAAGACATACGGCATCTACCAACCCGGACTGGACCCGCGTGGTGGACCCTCGTCTCTATGAGAGGAAATGGGCCGTACCATTTCCTCTCATAGAGATGACGCCTGTGCCCCTGCATCTGGAACTATACAACGTGTAATTTAAAGGGTATATATGTCGCAGGTTTTTCATAAAATTAGGTTTTTGATCAAAAACCTAGGTTTTTGATCAAAACCCGGAAGATGACAAATTTAAAACTCAGTTTCATCATAAACCTGTAACAATCCAGATTTTTGATCAAAAGCCTGAACTAGTTTAGGTTTATGATAAAGTTCTTGTCAAAATCACGAGTTTGCTTTGTTTTATGACAAATAAATCAATTTAAAAGAGCATAATTATAAAGTCGGTTCGCTCGCGAGCCGCTTTCGCTCTCGGTAGGTTACACTGCATGCTGAATGCACACAGCAAACTCTCCCTAAAATGTAAACTACACATTTTTACCTTTTTATTTCTAAAAGACTGGCTCGAAACATCTATTCAAATATCAACTACTGCCTTTAACGAACCTGTATCGACAAATGAACTGAGTTTGCGTGAAATTACTTCAAAGATGTCTTTATTTGGAGGCCAAGGTTTTAAGAAATGCTCGTGCGAAAAATCTGAAGTACGTAAGTAAGATGTCACAAGTCAACAAACTGTTATAATAAATAAAGCATATTAGCAGATTTATAAAAAGCAAGCACGTGGTAAACGTTTCTTTAGTCGTATTTAATAGTTTTTTTTTTTTACGAATGAGCCCGCTCTTGACCTCGATCACACCTGATGGTGAGTGTAAGATGAGGTCTACGATCGAACGAGCGAGCCCAGAAAATGCCTATTCACTCTTGCTTTAAAGGCTGACGGGTCATATGTGGCAGGGAACACAGAAGCCGGCAGAGAGTTCCACACCTTGGCTATGCGCACAATGAATGTTGAAGAAAAGCGCTTAGTACGACAAGACGTTATATCGACCAAGTGTGGATGGTATCCTGCGGTACGTCTGGTAGACCGGTAGTAAAAGGAGGATGAAGGGATCAGATCGTGGAGCTCTTGCGCACACTCTCCGAAGTACAATCTGTAGAAGATAGACAGGCAAGCAACGTTGCGCCGGTGAGCCAGGCTGTGAAGCTTGCGTGCCAGAACCTCGTCACCTATGAGCCTTTTAGCTCTGCGTTCGATCGAGTCAAGATAGTTACGAAATTTCATTTTCGCGGCTTATCAAAATCAGATTAATATAGGTACGTGAACTTGAAACATTTCATTTCATAATTGGATTGAAGGAGGAGAATATTGATTGGATCATGGATGTAAAATTTTGATAAATAAATAATTGTTTTCTTTCTATTAAGTTGCAAATGATGATGGAATGTTTTATTTATTTCATTTAAATTGATTTATTTGTCATAAAACAAAGCAGACCCGTGATTTTGACAAGAACTTTATCATAAACCCAGACTAGTTCAGGTTTTTTATCAAAAATCTGGATTGTTACAGGTTTATGATGAAATTGAGTTTAAAATGTGTCATCTTCCGGTTTTTCATCAAAAACCTAGGTTTTTGATCAAAAACCTAATTTTATGAAAAACCTGCGACATATACATACCGAGTGCACGGCTTTTTTGGATGATAACAAACGATATGGCAAGGGTTTTGTAATCCTATGTCTACATGTGTGGAGCTTATTAGAAACTAGCTTCTGCCTGCGACTTCGTCCGCGTAGAAGTCGAAAATATTCCACGGGATCCCGTCCCCGACTTGCTTGACAAAGATTATAATAAGTAGCTCGGCTAATATGCATGATGTAAAGATAATTTATAGCCTATAGCAGTCAGGGATAATGCAGCTACATAAATATAAGCGAAAGAATTTTCAAAATCGGTTCGGTAGTTTCAGAGATTACCCCATACATACAAACTTACAAATTTTACCTCTTTATAATATTAGTATAGATTTAAATACATTGATACCAGAGACCGAATTATTCTAATTAAGAAGAACAAAGAGAATTATCGTTTTATTGGCAAGTGACGTGGAAAGTTATGACCCTCATAGTGATGTAACACGTTTGTTATTATTGGTATTCAAGAAACATATGAAACAGATAATTTGGGGTCAATTCTGTGAGTCACTTATTTTGAGCTGAAACTTTGCATAGAGACTCCATACTAGATGTTGTCTTCAGTCCTTTTGGATAGATAAGGGGTTTCCGTTACACGTTGTATAGGCTGTTATGTTATGTATTACTAGATGAATTATGTGGTACTATACTTTGTGTTTAAATCGGATTTAAGTTTAAATACATATTTTACATTTCTCTGTCACGATTTTGGAACTCATTTCTGTAATTTAGGTAGGACCAATTAAAGTTTTATCGGTACCGAGTCCCATTTTGGAATAATAACACTAACTTTCAAGACCTCGCTGGTCTAATGGGTTCGATTCCTGGGTCGGGTCAAAACAGCTATTTTTTTTTGTGTTATTGGGTTTTTCTATAATAAATGTCTTAGCATTAGCCCGGAGTTTATAAGGCTGTGTGATACCTCCATGCCTCGGAAAGCACGTTGAGCCGTTGGTGTCAGCTGACATTTGGACATTTTTGACAGTCGTTACAGGTAGTCAGAAGTCAGAAAATCTGACACTGGTCTAGCCAAGGGTATCGTATTACCCAAAAAAGTTGTGGAAGTTATCCCTCCATATAAAACACTAATGATGGGAAATCATCCTATGACTGCCTCTCGATCTGGGCGAAATGGGAGAGTGTGTTAGACTTTTACTGACTAAAACCCATCCGTGTTCCATCATATGCCCTTCGTGTTCCAAGGCCGCGGTAACTCTTTCGAACAATTCCGCAACCCCGGCAGGCAACGGCCGATCTCAACATAGTTGGGAAAATGATAACTTACTTATAATAAACTAGCTTTTGCCCGCGACTCCGTCCGCGTGGAATAGTTACTTTGGGCTAACGTTAAATTTAACCCCGATTTTGAAGCATTCTTCATTGGCGCTCCGCACCTATTGGACTTAGCGTAATGATATATAGCCTTATAGCCTTTCTCTATAAATTGACTATTTAATTAAAAAATACTTTTTCAATTCGAACCAGTAGTTCCTGGGATTATCGCGTTCAAACAAACAATCAAACTCTTCAGCCTTATATAGTATAGATAGCTGTTGCCCGCGACTTCGTCCACGTTCCCGTCGTTTTTCGTAAAAAAAAGTAGCCTATGTCCTTCCTCACGGTTCAGTGATTTTGATGTAACAGACAGATTAACTTTCGTAATTTAGTAGAGAAATATAATATGTCAATCTATAATACTGTTGAAAAATATCGCAATACCAAACCGCACAATATTATTGTTATATCTGTGCCCGCGACTCCGTCAGCGTGTAACTCCTTGTGTGTTATTAAGTTAATGTATTAGTAATATTGTTTAGATCACGTTTACATGAGGCTTAAGTACCTATAGAACGAAAATACTTCAGCGCAAAGCTTCCGGGTAAACTATGTTGAAAGTTGACCCGTCCGGCACGTGAACATAAAGATTTTTAGAACTGCTAACCCGGGAAAGAGTGACGTACAACAGTGACCATGCGAGAAACAACTGACACCGAAATCTACTCCAGCAACACGAAAAGTCTGCCCTTGAGCCTTATTAATTGTCATTGCATAACACACCGATACTGGGAATTGCGTTCTTTTAAATTGGAATGGAAAATTATTTGGTATTATTGGAATTCTGGGAATAAAGACGGTTTCTCCTGCACCGCAACCTGTTAAAATTTTAGCCTCGATTATATTTTGTTGCAACTGGGTTACTTTTAGCCGAGTTCCATTGCAAAGTTGTGGTGGTTTTAAATTTCGGAGCAGAATAAAAATCAGAAAGCTTCGAACTACTAAGCTATCGGGAGTTACACGTGTTATTGTGAGTCAACCATAAAAGATAGACATATGCTGTCGTGGGATATTTTTTATATAATTTTAAGGAGAACATTTCCGTCATAAATGATTTCTGTGTAGCTTTAACCATTAAGGTTGCACACGCGTCGGAAGCTTAAAAAATGGAGTAACTTCTCCCGTTTTCCCAACATTTCCATTCACTGCTCTGCTCCTATTGATGGATTGTAGCGTGATGAAAAGTATACTTTAACCAGCTCAGGAGTATGAAAAATAATTGTACCAAGTTTCGTTAAAATCCGTCAAGTAGTTTTAGTTTCTATAACGGTTATACAGACAGACAGACAGACAGACAGACAGACAGACAGACAGAAAATTTTACTGATTGCATTTTTGGCATCAGTATCGATCCCTAATCACCCCCTGATAGTTATTTTGTAAATATATTTCATGTACAGAATTGACCTCTCTACAGATTTATTATAAGTATAGATAATAAATGAATAAGCAGAATATGATGAACACTAGATTACAAGGTTTTTGTCTTAGAAGGATTTTAGTAAGGATATTGATGCATTGAATTCAAACCTGACGTCAAATTTGCTTCAGATTTTCAAAATCCTTCAATAGTATACTGAATTTTCAAACGAAATGTTAATGTTTGCAAACAAGTATAATTATTATAAGGTGAGATTTTGTACATGTTTAACGTTTTCTGAGTAAATTAAAACTTAACATTATCTCATTAATCATTAAAAAAATAAAAATGTTCATTTATAAAACACAATTTAATTGTGATTATTCAACCTTTGTATCGTGATGCGCGTCAGCAATAATATAATTCGTGTCAAATCAAAATTATGTGATTAACTATGTACAATACACAAAAATAACATACGCCGATAAATAAATTCACAATGAGTCGTCAAATCTACACGGATTATATAAATAAAATGCCGAATTCGCGCATTTTCTCTAATCAGTACCAAAAATTCCTTACCTCCGTAACAAAATCCCTACACAAAAAGAACACACTCAGCAAAATTATAAAAAAGAAAGAACACACAAAAGTAGTTGAAAAACTACAATATATATATATTAAAATAATTTTAATGAACGCTTATTCGACTTACCAAATCAAATGCACATTGACGAATAAATAAGTCTTAAAAAACACAAAATAATAATGCACTTTATATAGGTATATACTAATCCATTACTGAACGGATACTAAATAAAATGTTTACGAAACACGACTGTGTACTCAAACGGTATGATTGATAATAAAGCAGTTACTACACCGCTGCGCACGCGCATGTAATCCTCACGCATGACAATGTACAGTGAACAGCGTAACGGACCGTACACTTACGCATAATTTAAAAAGCAATTTTCACGACAGAAAGAGTTCTCTTTCTTCTCGAAATTTCGAGGATGTCATAGTTGGTTTTTTTGTTTTGTTAATCTTTAGATGAAAATGATTTAAATTTGTAGTGTATTATAAAAGTAAGGTTTGGCAATTATTAATGAAAAATGCGTCCACCACGACAACGGTTACATAATTATGTCGATTATCTCATCAAAGTTTTTGATCACTTTTTGACCAAATGGTGGACCGTGGAAAGTTCTTATTGAAAAACACTTCATATTACTTATTTATTTCTTTACTTATTTACTGGACGCACTAAAAACTAGAAATGCGGATTGAAAGCCTGAGAGTGAGACATTTTCTACTAATTAACTTGAAATATCGATGTAATGAAAAAGAGCGATTCTATAAATTATGGGTGCGTCTCATATCATATAAATTTATTTGGTATATTTTCATTTCAATAACGTTCACAAGAACGTGAGTGAGTGAGTGAGTTATACTAACTGTAGATACAATTTCTTTAAATATAACATTTATATACTCTAAAACTTATTTCGTATAACGTTATTGGATATAATGGTTTTATTTTAATAAAAAATCATTAAGTTTATCGTTTAAAATATATCATTTTGCGATTAATTTGATTGAGCATGCTGCGGGAGCGGCGTGACAGAAACGAATCGCTGCAAAATCGACTCCACGTAGTCTTGTCTGCCCTACCCCTAGAGTGTTATTTAAAATCGCGTAGGCACGAGGTGCGAGGCGGCCCGCGAGCTGAGGAGCAGGTGGTTTTAACACTCGCCGCCGCGGCTGAGGTAGTCGGCGAAGCCAGCCAGCAAGCCAAAGCCGCGGTGGTGAGCGTGAAACACATCTACAACGATAAGCTTGCATGGGACCGCGCCGGAGCCCTGCAGCACCGGTGCCGCGATAGAAACCGTGCCTGCTGCATGTTGCATGCTTGCTGTATGTTACATGCTTGCTTGCATGCTGCATGCTTGCTAGCATGCTGCATGTATAGTGTAAGCTTGTTTGCATGCCTGCTGTATGCAGCTGGTTTGCATATTTGCTTTGTGTTTTTTACTAGGCGTTTTATCATATTAGACTAAGGCCGTGCGCGCACTGCGTTGCGTTTTGGAAACGCAAAATCTGTGAAGTATGGAGTGTCATAGAAGTGCGCGCACTGCGGTGGAATAAACGCGTGCGGTAGAGTCACCGGTGGCCCCTCGCTGCAAAATTGCGGTGAGTCTACCACAAATATTTTGTATCGCATAGGAATGTATGTAGTACCGCGCACTGCGGTGAAACAAACGCACGTTTTGTCTGATAATGTTGCCATAATACAGATTTCTTTGTATTTATACATATTTTTGATGTGTGATACAGATTAGCATCCGATACAGATTTTTTAAATTTCACACTGTATTGATAGATAACACCTTTGGAAGGACTTTAAAAACTTTAATTAAAGTGGGGAGGGCAAAATTTGTGTACTTACTACTCATAAAAACAGAGAAAAAAATATTATTAAAATATATATGCAGATAACTGTTACAACTAAAACAGAACTAAGCAAAATAAATTACCTAGATACCGCATTTATTACGTTATACACACCGTTAAACGGAACAGAATGATTGAACATTATTCTTTAAACATATTAAACCCATACATGACATCTATGCAGACGACATATTGACCGTTGAACGAATCTATTCTTTGTGGTTATTTTTTATATTTTTACAAACAACGTTAATTTAAATATTCTAATTATTTTAATTTATTATTTTAATTAATTTCCGTAGTACATTATTTTAACATAGGCTGGTGTCTATTGACGTAGTACTTGCAATGTAAGAGCTTGAAATCGTTTTTTTGGCAGCATCATCACAAAATGTATGGAATTTTCTCTATAATACAAATACTTAATTAGAATGTTTAAATTAATGCTGTTTATATAAAAAAAAATAACTATAAAGAATAGAATCATACAATGGTGTGTGTAACGTAATAAATGCGGTATCTAGGTAATTTATTTTGCCAAGTTCTGTCTTTAGTTGTACCAGTTAATTTTATCAATACAGTGTGAAATTTGTATAAAAATCTGTATCGAGTGCTAATCTGAATCATACATCGAAAATGTGTATAAATACGAAGAAATCTGTATATATGGCAACATTGTCAGACAAAAGGTGCGTTTTTCTCGCCGCAGTGCGCGCACCTGAGATTGCGGTCATTCTACCGCGACCGGTGCGGTAGAACTACCGCAATTGCGGCCACCGCAAGGCAGTGCGCGCACGGCCTTAAGAGGTTTTATGTCTTTTGAGTTGTATATCAAACGATTTTATATTCAATGTATGTTATGCTTATAAGTATATTAGTAGGTTTATTTATCTATCTATACTTATAATAAATCTGTAGAGAGGTCAATTCTGTACATGAAATATATTTACAAAATAACTATCAGGGGGTGAATAGGGATCGATACTGATGCCAAAAATGCAATCTGTAAAATTTTTGTCTGTCTGTCTGTCTGTCTGTCTGTCTGTCTGTCTGTATAACCGTTATAGAAACAAAAACTACTCGACGGATTTTAACGAAACTTGGTACAATTATTTTTCATACTCCTGAGCTGGTTATAGTATACTTTTCATCACGCTACAATCAATAGGAGCAGAGCAGTGAAGGGAAATGTTGGGAAAACGGGAGAAGTTACTCCATTTTTTAAGCTTCCGTCGCGTGTGCAACCTTAATAGTTAAAGCTACATAGAAATCATTTATGACGGAAATGTTCTCCTTAAAATTATATAAAAAATATCCCACGACAGCATATATCTATCTTTTATGGTTGACTCACAATAACACGTGTAACTCCCGATAGCTTAGCAGTTCGAAGCTCTCTTCTGATTATTATTCTGCTCCGAAATTTAAAACCACCACAACTTTGCAATGGAACTCGGCTAAAAGTAAACCAGTTGCCACAAAATATAATCAAGGCTCAAATTTCAACAGGTTGCGGTGCAAGAAAACCGTCTTTATTCCCAGAATTCCCATAATACCCAATTATTTTCCATTCCAATTTAAAAGAACGCGATTCCCAGTATCGGTGTGTTATGCAATGACAATTAATAAGGCTCAAGGGCAGACTGTTCGTGTTGCTGGAGTAGATCTCGGTGTCAGTTGTTTCTCGGATGATCAGTTGTACGTCGCTCTTTCCCGGGTTAGCAGTTCTAGAAATCTTTATGTTCACGTGCCGGACGGGTCAACTTTCAACATAGTTTACCCGGAAGCTTTGCGTTGAAGTATTGTCGTTCTATAGGTACTTAAGCCTCATGTGAACGTGATCTAAACAATATTACCAATACATTAACTTAATAACACACAAGGAGTTACACGCTGACGGAGTCGCGGGCACAGCTATTAACAATAATATTGTGCGGTTCGGTATTGCGATATTTTTCAACAGTAAGTATTATAGATTGACATATTATATTTCCCTACTAAATTACGAAAGTTAATCTGTCTGTTACATCAAAATCACTGAACCGTGAAGGACATAAGCTACTTTTTTTTACGAAGAACGACGGAAACGTGGAAGAAGTCGCGGGCAACAGCTATCTATGCTAATAATATAAGGCTGAAGAGTTTGTTTGTTTGAACGCGATAATCTCAGGAACTTAACTGGTTCGAATTGAAAAAATATTTTTAATTAAATAGTCAATTTATAGAGAAAGGCTATAGGCTATATATCATTACGCTAAGGCCAATAGGAGCGGAGCATCAATGAAGAATGCTTCAAAATCGGGGTTAAATTTAACGTTAGCCCAAAGTAACTATTCCACGCGGACGAAGTCGCGGGCAAAAGCTAGTATCAAATAAAATTATAGATTCAGTCGTTATATCTCTTAAATATTAGATATTTTGTAATTACATCATATATTACTTACCTATAAATTCTATTAGCTATAAAAACACCAAAAAAGCTCTTATCAATGCTTTAGGTCAAATTGCTTTTGACGTAATTGTTTCACTGATTTCTGCATATGACTGTACTCTACGTTAGGAGGCATTTAGCACTTGGCGGGTTGAAGCAACCTCCTTATGTTAAGGACAATGTGAGTACAGAGCTATACAATGCTGGAAGCATCTATGTCAAATCATCACCATAGATGAATGGTTAACTGTACTCGGTATTAATAGAGGACAGCCATACGCAAAACTCTTCTCAGTAATACTTTAATTGTGCGTACAGTTAAGGAGTGACATTCCCTGCCGGAGTCTATGTTTCCTGATGGATAAAACCTGGGGGTCTTTAAGTCAACAGTCAATAGTGTACTTCTTGGTAAACTTGCTTCATCTTCGGCCACACCATCGCTTACTATCAGGTGAGATGGGGGTCAAACGCGAACATATCAACAATAAAAACAAGATAACGATATAACTTTAGGAGGATTTGCAAAGTTAAAGTGTGAGATATCTCTTGAATAAGATGCACGGAGCACGCTCACCTCTTCATCGTTTAGTTGAGACTTACAATAATGAGTTTGGCACAGTCGACATATTTTTCCTCAGCAAAAATATATTCAGGAAACAAATTCGAGCAATTATTAAGGATCGGCAGTTGACTTTGTGATTAACGTGTAATTTCGCCTGCCCGGTTTATGAAATCATTTGTATTTTACATTTTCTGCACCGCACTTTATTAACTGTTGCTTTTCTTTTAGTTTATAAACAATGTTTATAAAGTAAATCACACCATATTATAATTATGTCGCTCTAGTTTTTATATAGTAATCCGTGGAAAACGTTGTGGGTAGCATATTTACCATATCTTTGTATATAAGTCTATACTATGTATAACTATGTAATATGTTACTGTTTGTTTTTCCCTAAAATAAATAAATAAATAAGATCCACAAAGGATTAATATCAAATAGTGAATAAAATTGCATCATTGCATAGCGTTTTGTGAGCCGATAAGACAATTAGATAAAGCCTAAGTTATAAATGTTTGACATTTTGTACAGTCGGCCAAGAAAGTGGTGTACCACCCTAAGGTTGAATATCGCTTGCAGATTCATAGGTGATAAAGATTAGTTTCGCTTGCAGATCGATCTGACAACTTCTATTGCTGTCTTTATCTGATTATTGATAACGACTATTACTGTTTGTAACGTGACAGCTGTTCTTAGTTTGAACTTGATGGAACCAATGACGTCGTAAAATCAACGGCGGGGGGCTGTAGATTTTGATGACAAAATTGTATCTACAAATTCAGAATTGTAATCAACAAGTTACATAAAATTGTAAAGGCACAAGGCGAGTCCACAAACCTACAATTTCTGTAAACTTGTAATTACAATATCAATAAAAAACAAGCTAAAAATAGATTTATCCTTTTATTAAATTTCTACAATCAATTTTAAAATACTTATAACAAACAAAAACATAGCATATATAGTAATATTTAGAAGATATTGAAAATTTTTAAAAATTAGAAACGGGTGTAACCGCCGTTGGCCTCTATAACCTCTAAAAGACGAGACCTCATTGAACCAACAAGCCGTGAGCAAATATCGGTTCCCCGCATTTCCTCCCAGATATAATTACAGTGACTAATAAGAGCTTGTTTGGTTCTTTCATTTTGATGCGACCATCGTTGGACCATAAGGCCCCAAAGATTTTCTATCGGGTTGAGGTCCGGCGATCTTGAGGGCCACTGAATTACCCTTACGTCAGTGTGTGAACGAAACCAGGCTCTTACGATCCTCGCATTATGAATTGAACAATTATCTTGAACAAAATCAAATTGTGGCACTTCGTTCTCCGGGTAAACATTACGGACTGTCGGTAGCATTGCATTCTGAAGCACGTCGATATAATTTACAGCCGTCGCTCGAGGAGGTAGAGAACACAATTCTCCTACACCATCCGTACTCATCCAGCCCCAAATATTTACGGAAATTCGACCTGATTCTCTATTTGGGATTACATGATCATCTTTATACCGTGTTGAATTATATCGCCAAAGGTGAAGACGTCCATGCTGACTGGATTTAAACGTTTTTTCATCACAAAACACTGTATTAGACCAATCAAACTCTAAGTGCTCTCTGGCGAAGTTCAGACGAGCAAGTCTGTGAGCATCCGTCAAATATATTTTCTTGGCGTAATGCCTGTGGTGCAACCCCATGTAATGTAGATGATTCCTTATTGTTTGGGCACTCACATCGAACATCTCCGCAAAATGTTTTGTGGGCTTAAAACCATTGATTTCATATTCCCGTCTCATGAATTCTCTATCGTTATTGGAGAGTGCAGGCCGGCGACCACTTCTTCTGTGATCCAACAAACTTCCCTCCTCTCCTTCACGACGAATCCAAAAGCGGACAGAACGCCTCGATATATTCAAATTCCGGGATATCGCACTGATACTGCTTCCCTCATTAAATTGGGCAATTATTTGTGCTCTTTCGGCAATGGTCAAGTTGGCAGGCATTGAGATGATTTTATATGCAGTTGATTGAAAAATAACACGGAAAATATATCGATTTTTTGCATATATTTGACAAAATGTCAATTGTCAGTTTTCTTTTTCAAATGGAATTCGGTTGTCTAAATAGTTTTTATTACTTTTGTTTGGAAACATTTCAATTGCTTTGTAGAAACTAATGTCCTTTTCATTTATACTAAAGGTTAAAATGTCATGTACTTATATGTGACATATGACGTATGAATACTAAATACATAGGTTTACGTCATGATAATGTTGTCTCTTTCAGTAATATCTTTTTATAACGAACCTTGTTGTAATTTTCGATGACCGGGAAACTAAATCAAAACTGGTACACCACTTTCTTGGCCGACCGTACAACCAATGCACAATCAAAGATGTTAAAAGTAATAATAATGTTAAAAGTAATAGTAATAATAATGTGTAAAAGTAGCCTATAATCTTCTTCAGGCTTCAAGGACTTCCTTCCATACCAAAAATCCAAATCCACACAGTGCTTTCGAGGATTAGCAAAAAACAAACAATTTTTTCCGCTTTGTAATATTAGTATAGATTTAAAACACTATGTTATTTTTCGTACCACTTGCTCAAAAAAGTGACATTCTATGCCATAAAAAGCGAACATAACAATAGTTATTTTTAATCTGTTAAAAACAGGGAAAGAAAATAATACTGAATTTCATTCATCCTCTAGGGGGAGAATGTGATTTAAATTTGGAATACTTACCGAAATTTATACTGAACTACATCTGTGTTTACACCATTGAGTTTGAATATAAAGCATTATACATCTTTTTGAAAAAGGAATACGCATGCAGTTATGATTATTAAATAAAATTACGAAAACCGACGAGGCCGTATGAGCTTGATGCCTTTGCTTTTCTGACAAAAAAATATTAGTCTAGGAATTTTCCGCGTTTTTGTTTTCTTCAAATATATAAGCGTTAAGTTTATTTTAATTTATTATCTCATATTATTATTGTGTTAATTTTTTCGCAAATGGTACGAAAAGTAGAGTATTTTCCTCGGTGATAAAGCTGTCTTAGTCTTGGGTGAACTTAAATCCCTCGCTACACTCAGGACTCGTCTTAAATCCCTCGCTTCGCTCGTGATTTAAGTTTTTAACACCCTCGCTACGCTCGGGAGTAAACCTCGAGTCCTTCGTTACGCTCGCGATTTAAATCGTCACCCGCGACAGAAGACACTGCTTTATCCCCTTGGTTAATAATCTACTATTATTTACTACGTCCCTGTGTCACTGCGGGATGCCAACTGAAAACCAGCGCTGCGTGTCTTTCGCCCAGCAAATGCTCTTTCAGTGGTTGGGCATGCTCAGTTAAGTTTTGTTTGAGTTTTGAAGTTTTGTTGTAATTTTTTGTAATGTATTTTATTTTGTTTTGTACGTTATTGTGTGTCTATATCCAAATCAATTATTTTCAATTTCAATTAAAGAAGAATGCAAGCAAGAAAAATTGAGACACGTTGTGTGTAGTGATTATACCACAGATCATATTGGTGTTTATATGATCTGAGGGTTATACAATTGGCTGCTGTACCGCGTGTCGCAGTTTATGTTTCCGTATGCGTACGGTACTGTTACGCCAGTCGCTTAAGCCCGATTTACACTTCAACAAGTACAGTAGCGAGTTAAGAACTCAGACAGTTAAGTAATAAGTAGTAAGTTGTAAGTAGCGTCCAAACGTAGGCGAGTGAGTAGTCATAAGTTGCCCGAGAAGAAAAAAAGAAAATAAAAAAACTTGAGAGGTGTCAAGGGACACCCGGATGGAACGAAGTTCCTTTTGATTAATTAGTGAAGGAATTGTAAAAAAAAACATGTGTGCAATTCACACGTGGTAGAAGTGAAACCTTCAAAAATTTACGAAATTTCAAAGGTATACCGTTGCCCTCTCTCTCTCTCTCTTTACCTCAACTCCCCGCAAGACGCCCCTCAACTCATGCCTCAACTCATCCCGCAACTCGACCCGCAACTGGAGCCGCAACTGGACCCGCAACTCGACCCGCAACTGGACCCGCAACTGGACCCGCAACTGGACCCGCAACTTGACCCGCAACTCGACCCGCAACTGGACCCGCAACTCGACCCGCAACTGGATCCGCAACTCGACCCGCAACTCGACCCGCAACTCGACCCGCAACTCCCCCCTCAACTCCCCCCTCAACCTACCTGTAACCTACAAATTTATGGACTGTACTAAACTCGCCCGTCTACATGGCAGCCAGTTAAGTTGGAGGGGTGCGGGAAACGCGAGAGAGGGGGCTACTTCGCACTGAACTCGCCGAAAAATAGGATCGCGATCTATTTAACTCAACTTAATCAACAACTTACTACTTAACTCGCTTTTGCCGTTCAATCTACAATAACAACTTAACTCGCTGATGACGCAAGTTAACTCGCTACTGTACTTGTTGAAGTGTAAATCGGGCTTTAGTGAAGTACGTCGAGAAACTTCGATATAAATCTAGAATGTTCGAGACACTAACGCCATCTAGTGGCGAGTAGCAGGAATGAGCATATCTAGTCGAGACACTAACGCTATCTAGCGTCGAATAGTGGTACTATGTGTCTCGAGTATTTTCTAGGCAGTATAAACAGTGAGTCGATTTTATAAGAATGTTCTCGAACTCAGACTGGGGTATAAATAGAGCGCAAAGGGGCGCAGAGAGCCCCCTGATCGTATCGGCCGCCCGATACAGACCCTCCAAGATTTCTCGGGTTCGTCGCCCGCGTAACGTCCTAGACGAGCCTGACGACCCCACCACCATCCGACAAGAGAGCAGTAGGGAAACCAGCACTCTTAGAAAATATAAATACAAAACGCGTTCCGTATTCCGGCCTCGCCGACGAGGCCCATCGCGACGTCCGCGTACTTTTAATGGAAATCCTCCCCGACCTTTGCCAAACGAGCCAGCCCGCGATGCTGAGCCAGTAGTAATAAATACTCCCGTAAATAATAATATGACCCAGCCTGTCCCTTTGCTGCCCTCCCAAAATGACCCCGCTATGCCGAGGCCCGTACTCCACAGGGAGTGCCCTTAGCGTGCGGTCATTAGTTTTTAAGTATATTTTAGTTTGTAAGCCCTGGCTGGGGGCCTTTAATTTATTAGAGGTCACCACAGGACAGACCGGTTAAGTAGTACATTAGCCGTATAGAGCTAAACTACGAGTGGCCCTACCTAAAACAAAAAAAAAAAAAGCGCAGAGAGTCAGTCTTATTACGAGGCGAATACGAGATATAATCGAAGCTTTACCAGTGAATTTTAGTGCGATTCGAGTGTGATCTAAGTGTTAAGTGACAAGTGTTGTGGTGCGAATAATTGTGTTAAATTTTTATTTTGTACTTAATTAATTAAAGTGTTAATTTTGGTTTAATTGGCGTTAATTACTTCTATCCCGAACCCCAGCTCGTAACAGTAAAAATATTTGAGAGAAAGAGAGAGTTTTTTGTGTGAGTTTATGTTTGTAAATATACCCACAATAGAGGAGACTTAATTAGTGTCGGGAAAAGTTTGAGATGCCGAAAGAAACCGGCAAGAAGCCATAATCGAAAACAAGATAAGACAGATATTCTCTACAATGACTGCCCGGTGCCCCTGATTTGTTTTTTATAACGACGAACAAATATTAAGACATGCTGAGGGCTGTCTGTGGATGTGACTGGAACGATGGAGCAACTGCCTATCTGACCTCCACAACCCAGTAGCTGGGTAATACTATACAGTATGTTAGTTTAAACGAGGGACATATTCAAACCTACCATAGTGTATACTTACATGATACTAACAAAAATATGAACAAAAAAAAACACTAATAAATAACAGACAGAACCATACCAAAAGACCTCAGGGGGACCCCCGCGGGGGCGGACTTTACACACGAGCTTCCTTTTTTGGCAGGATCGGGCCGTGTTTTGCCATGTGATTACTTTAGGTACTGTTTACAAGTTCATTCACCTCTTGCGGATCAGTGTACATGATAAATGTATTCTATTGGACAATTACGTCATAAAAGGTATAGGTTTTTCACATATTTGGGACGAGAATCGAATACTGAATATCCTCCCTCAATACGTCCCTCGTTTAACCTAACACACTGTAGATACCCCTCGGCGAGACCTGTGTCAGATTTTCTAGCTTCTGACTATCCGTAACGACTTTTAAAGAAGTTTATTTTTATTTTTTTTTATTACGTATGAGCCTACTCTTGACCATTTTTTTAATTGATAATAGGCTTGCGTTTGACCACCATCTCACCTGATGGTAAGTGATGATGTAGTCGAAGATGGAGCACGCTTGCCTAGAAGTAACCTACTCACTCTTGACTTAAAGTAATTCCACTCCTTAGCCGTACGCACAATGAAAGTATTCCCAAAATGTTTTGTGCGTATGGGTGGGATGTCCACCATGAAACGATGGCGCATCGCCGTTTGTCGCATAGTCCGATGATGGAACGGGCTTGGTGGAATTAGATTGTGTAATTCCATCGCACACTCCCCGAAATGTAACCGATAGAAAACCGATAGACTTACAACGCGTCGTCGATGTTCAAGGGTCTGGAGCTTTGACTCGACCAGTGCATTGTTGCCAATGAGTAAGCGCCTCGCCTGATGGTAAGCGATAGATGAGGTCTACGATGGAACGAGCGAGTCCAGAAGATGCCAGTTACTCTTGTTTTAAAGGTTGAAAGGTCATAAGTGGCAGCGAACACAGAAGCCGGCAGAGAGTTCCACAGCTTGGAAGTGCGCACAATAAATGTGGAGAAGCAAAGAACAACGACGTGTTCTCCGAGGCACGGAGAAATCTTGATTTATTAAGATGGTCTCGTCAAGGAGTAGGTATGTTGTTACCCAGTTACTGGGTTGTGGAGGTCAGATAGGCAGTTGTTCCATGTAACACTATAGTACTCAGCTGCATTCGGATCACCTGGTATTAACTGTCTTAAACATAGTTGGGAAAATGGTAAGCATATAATGATAACATACATTGGATGGTATTCTAGATACGGCTGTAAGTAGTGGAAACAAATATAGTTTATAATTACGGTGAAGAACTTTTACTGTGTTGTTACTTTTTACTGGAACTGTAGATACTCGACAACGTAATTTATAATACTTCCATTATATTGGCGACCTGTGACCGGCAGTTTAAATCATCACAACGGTTTTTATTGTATTACTAATCTCACAATTATGTATATCATCAGGAGTGTACTGACTGACTGCTTGACGATTCATACTGGTGGTTTATTTTTAATAGACGTTTGTTTGGGTTTTTGACTATGTATATTCATTAAAACTTCACCCATATTACAAAACTCCAAACATCGGGTTGCCTTATTCAAATACAAGAACTAATTATATATAGAGAAGAACCAGCAAGAAACTAGTTACAGTGTTTAGTAAGTTAAGTATATTCGTATTGAGGACCACCCGGAGGACACGGTGGAGCATACGTTGGAGGTCTACCCCGCTTAGGCAGAGCAACACCGTGTCATCGTAGAGGCGATGAGCGGCGGAGACCTCTCGCGCCCGTACCGAGTCACACCATGGTGCGGGGCGAGGGGGAATGCGACGCGAAGGGGTGCCTCTCCTTCTGCGAAGCAGTCATGCTAGCGTAGGAGGAGGTTGAACGTATGTGGGAAAGATAAATCTCATCCTCACGCCCCATCCGCCACGAGAGACGCCCCGGGCGTCGGAGATCGCGAGCCGATCTCCAGCCACCGTTGGCACGGGCCTGCGGGCGGCGAGCAAGGGTAGCTCAACTTTCTTTTGGACGGCGTGTCGTATTCCATGCAACCTTCAAAGAGCAGTCAGCAGTCGATTAGTCAATTGCCTGCCGGGGTTATGGGAATGTTCTAACAAGACACCACAGCCCCGGAACGTGAGGGCAGTGAAGGAACGGGGTGGGTTTTTAGTCAGTAAAGTCTAACACTCCCTTCCGCTCCACTCCGAGCGAAAGGAGTCATTAGATGATTTTCCCACCAAAATAAAGTATGTTAATATGAAATGTAGTAAGCAAGATGGTAGGCACACATTTTAACAATATAGGTCTGATACTACAATGTCATGCAAGTATTAAAATAACGGCAAAACATAAGCACAACCACGTGATTGCATGAAGCCATAAACGTTGAACTAAATCTTAAAGAACACGATTCATTCGTCATTGACAATCTCGTTGCATCTTGATAGTGTAACTGCACCATTAACCATTTAAACAAGACCTATGGTCTTAATGTGTTCTATGATCCTTACTATTACTATTATGTACTTTATTGTGCTCCTAACAATAGATACAAAAATATACTAGTTTTTTTTTGGATAGGGCCACTCGTAGTTCAGCACACTAAGGCGTTACTAACTGGACGATCCTGTGGCTAAGTAAACTAGTGTACAACGGGCGGTTTTATTGCACAGGGCGATATCTTATAGGCCAGTCAATTTAGACATCCGAGGGTAGGTACAAAAATTCGCACCCAGCTGAAAATTGCTAGGGTTGGTCATAACACCATCAGAAATGAAATCTAAAAAGTCCTCATCGATCAGACACCTGAAACAAAATCACAAAAATGTCTTTTTCGCGATTTTCAGTAAAACGATAAGTTTAATCATAAAATTAGCCCAGACAAAAATTATAGATCAGATAACTATCTATAAAAAAATATCTAAATACTTTTTTCCTAAGAGCCACCGTTTTTGAGATATACCGATTCAAAAAGTTGAATGTCGTGTTTTGAACAATCCTACCAACTTTCAGCTACCCAGCTGTAAAATGTAATTTATGTGTATTTTGTAATGTATGTGTATGTAATGCGAATTGTAACTTCACACCTATTTTTAGGTCCTATATGACCGGACTATTACAGACAATCTTTGGATGCAAAGAACTAAAAAGACAATAGGGCAGTCACTGTACTTACATCATAAATAATATTAAAAATACATAATAATATAAAATGCAATACAATACTAAAATTATTCAGATAAAATTTCAAATTTAACTATAATCATTCGTCATCATTATCCTTCTTTGACAAATCCATCCAAAGGTCGTCTGTAAAACATCGTTTTTAGGGTTCCGTAGTCAACAAGGAACCCTTATAGTTTCGCCATGTCCGTCTATCTGTCCGTCTGTCCGCGGTTTAGCTCAAAAACTATTGGTACTAGAAAGTTGTACTTTGGCATGAGTATACACGTTAATGACGCCGAAAAAGTGGTAAAATAAAATTTTGAAAAAAATAATTATTTAGGGTGCCTCCCATACATGTAAAGTGGGATGATAAATTTTTTTCCGTTCTTCCCATAGTGTGGCATATCGTTAGATAGGTCTTTCAAAAATATTAGGAGTTTGGTCAGACCGTTTTTTGATTTAGTAAATCGTTCGTGACTTATCAAGCTTTAAAGTACCAATTTTCGTTAGAGTCAAGTGTCCCCCCCTTCTATCAACTAAACGGTTGCAGTTAGAAATTCAAATGTCACGGCAGTAGTACCTATATATAACAAAATTTAAAGGAAAACTATCACACATAAGTGGGCTTTACAAGTTTACGAGTAATAGTCGACCAATTGTATTTGACTCGAAAATTTCGAACAACTCTTTAGAAATGTCGATAGATGGCGCTAAGCGCCAGTTGTATCGTGCTAGCTTCTTGTGACGTTTGAGTAGTGTAGCTCTGTGTCCGTATTTAAATTCAAAACACCGGCTATGACAAGTTTTATACAACACTCTAAAAAAAATTAAAACCTCCGTGCAAAATTTTCGGATCAGGTGAGGATTTGTATAGGAAGTCAAATTAGTTAGGTAGTCATGTTTGGCTTTTAGTTAGAGCATGGTACGAAACGATCAGTCAGCGAATACGACACGCACTTGGCTGTTATAAAAACTACGGAACCCTACACTGCGCGTGGCCCGACACGCACTTGACCGGTTTTTATCCATAAGATCGTCTATTGTATAGGTAACCCTTCTATTTTATAAGCCTTGTAATGTCATTTGTTATATGTTCTTAATAAGAAGTGGTATGTGTATAATTTGTGTCAAACTTTTCTAAAAAAATTATATGTCTGATGTGTATAGTAGGTAAGTATATTTTTGTGTTGTTACTTACTGGTATTTTACATAAAGCAACTGCCTCTCTGACTTGCACAAACTGATAAAACGATATTTCGTGGTATGACTGGTGGTAAAAATGCGGCCAAGTGACACCCATAAACAAAAATCTTTTCTTATAAATATGATAATATTTATTTTGCAAACTGGATGAGGTAGGCGTTTCCTAATTGACTAATCTTAATGAGAAGAAACGCCGAATCAAACTCGAGAGGTTCAAAAGAGAAAAGAAAAGATGTTTTGTTTTTAATCCTCACTAACAATTTTCCTGTATAGTGTATCGGCCTGTGTGTTTGCAAACATTTATACTCACATAAATCCCCAGACTCGCGACAACTATTTGTAGGCCATAGAAACACTTGTAGTTTTTATATATCATTGGACCAGTAAGTATGGATTGTACTTAGAGCATTGTTGGTTTAATACTCTAAGGGATTGTATGAGCTTTAAAAGAGCCGTTGCCCTCTGAGTTTGTTTCAGTGTTTCTTCTCAGAGTGAGCAACGTGCAGACGCCAGCACATGAAGCTACTCGAAACTGTCAAATTTTCCCAATCAACCTTGAACCTAATTTCTTTAACAATACAGTTGAAAATCTGTTAAAGAAATTTGACAGATTGTTGTAGCTTGATGTGCTGGCGTCTGTACCACGACTTCATTATCATCTGTTTGTTAAGCCTTTTCCCATCTATGTAGGTATTTTGGGATCGGCTTCCAGTCTAACTGGATGCAGCTAAGTATTAGTGTTCACATGGAGCGACTGTCTAACTATCTGACCTTCACAACCTGTAACAACTGTCAAAAATGTCCAAATGACGGCCGAGACCAACGGCTAAAGCTTTGTTTTCCTAGGAAAGCGGTGCCGTCATATAGCGGCCGTAATATAACGCAAAAAGACGGCCGTCTTTACGGTGACGACATGTGGAAAGTTCCACGGCCGTTTTATCACACTGTCTGCTTCATCGCTATCTAGTGTATTACATTCTCCTTGGAAACGTTCACGAAACCATCTGACACCGACAAGACGGCCGTCATGCAAATGGCGGCACCGCTTTTTGACGTTACGGTGTCAGTTACCGCTCTCTAGGAAACCGCGCCATTTTGTTAACATAGACAACGTTCTAGTGACATCATTCACCGCTGTATTACGGCCGCTATATGACGGCACCGCTATCCTAGGAAACCAAAGCTTTAGCGCTATCCAAACATTTCCGGGTCAGGACTATCCGTGTTCCGAGTTGTTCGTTTCAGTGTTCCCGTCAGGGACGTGCCATCCGTCACCCGTGTTCACACATATCAGGGAAATCGGTATCAGTGTAATCTGTTTCTTTAGCTGATACACACACAACACGATGTCCTTATTCAAATAATGTGGATTAGAAAGATTTTAAAGTATATTATTCTGTCGTACAAGTTCTATCAACCTTTCTGTGTTCATGTTGTCATCAACGTAGGTACCTAGATAATAATCGAATAGCACTGTCAGAGCATACGTGTGTCCGAGCGTGCTCCGGGACACTGACAAGACAATCCGGATACGCCTGACACGGAGCTATGTGAACAAATTCGTACAAATTGTACGTAACCGATTTTTTCCCGTACCCGAAAATGTGTGCATAGCGCTTTAACGGGCTTTCCGACACACTGCCGACTTCCAAACTCCGGGCTATTACTGAGAAATTTATTTTAGAAAAAGTCAAAAGCATTTTTTGCCCGACCCGGAATCGTAGCCAAGACCTCGTGCTCAGCAGTCGTACTTACGACCACTGGACCATCGAGGCAGTTTTAATTATAACCTATTAAAAATATAATAAGTATAATTAATCATTGTGTCATCATTTGATACCCTTTTTAGGGTTCCGTAGCCGAATGGCAAAAACGGAACCCTTATAGTTTCGATATGTCTGTCCGTCTGTATGTCTGTCTGTCTGTCCGTCCGTCCGTATGTCACAGCCATTTTATTCCGAAACTATTAAGATTATACATCTGAAACTTAGTAGGTAACCTAGGTAGGTAACTTAGTAACCGCTTTCCGATTTTAAGAAAAAAATTAAAAAATATTTAAAATAAAGGGGGGTCCCCATACATGGAACTAGGAACTGAAAATATTTTTTTTCATGAAACCTATGCATGTGTGGTATCTATAGACAGGTCTTTAAAAATGATATACGGGTTTCTAAAACCACTTTTTCATAAAGTCAATCGTTTAAAATATATAAGCTTCCAAAGTGGTAAAATGTGTGTCCCCCCCCTCTAACTTCTATAATAATGGAGTGAAATATCTAAAAAGAATATATGTCAGTAGATCTTAATGTAAACTTTCAACCAAAATTGGTTTGAAGAAAATCGGGTGAGCAGTTTTTGAGATACAGCATATTTTCTAAAACCGCAAATATAACTTTGTAATTCATACAAACACTATGAAAAACAAAGTTATTTAGCGTAGTTGTAAAAATGTAAATAAGCTAGTTTTAAGAAATTGTTAAGGTTTTTTTTTATTCGTCAAATAAATATATATATTATATTATATTATTATAGTTACTACGGAACCCTTCATGGGCGAGTCTGACTCGCACTTGGCCAATTTTTATTCTGTCTGGTTCATAGCATATCACAACATAACATCTTACAATTTAACCAAATACCAAGAAATAAATGCCAGTAATTACCGGAAAAAATACCTACCTATTTGTTAGGTAGGTACTACAAGAAAAACCAAGTATCGTCGGCCTAATTCGTTAACCTGCTAAGTCCTTTTTTGGGCAAAATTTACTTTTTACTCCAGTCAAAAAGTTCAGTCTATTACTAACCGTAACGTGTAAAAAATAACGGCGATATTAGGCTTAAAAGTTGACAAATGCTATGCCCGAAAAACTGCTTTCTGACCACCGGCCAATCCCCACAACGCAAACCTGCTAAATCCTGTTGGGGCCTCAGTTTTTCATTGACAACTTTCCCAAACTCACACGCCGTTTGCGTCGCGTCAAGTTTTTTCGTGTTTTAGTCAAATATTGTAAACAACTAATTATTAACAAATTTTTTTAAATTTAATATTAAAAAAAATAAAGATGGTTTCTGTTTCATATGGAATGAAGTAGAAGGTGGACTTAATGCTGAAGAATTTGCCTCCATTTGGGCAGACTTTTTAGAAAACAAAATAATACGTCCTGAAGTTAATGCTGATGATGGGAATAAAACAATCATAATTTACAGTGATGGTGGCACTTACCTAAATAGAAATTGTATTTTATCTAACGCTCTTTTGAATATTGTCATGAGGTACAAGAATATAGCTATAGAACAAAAATTATTAGAGGTGGGTCACACCCAATTGGAGGCCGATTCAATGCATTCCACTATAGAACGTCACCTAAAGAATAAAGTCATAAATGTGCCAGCTGAATACATATCTATTGCTAAACATGCTCGTAAATGCCCAGTACCCTACTGTGTAACATATCTGGACCACACTTACTTCAAAAAATTCGACAAAATTCAATTTCATAAAAGTATTCGTCCAGGAAGATCCAAAGGGGATCTTAAGGTGACTGACATTCGTGCACTACGTTACGAAAGCACCGGATCAATTCTTTATAAAACTTGCTTTAAGGATGAAGGGCAAAGTTTACCACAAAGGCGATCTTTGCAATGTAATCCTTGCGAGATTACTGAACTATCTCAATTGCACCAGAACCGACGTAAAATATCTGCACGAAAATTTGAAGACTTGCAGCAAATAAAAAAGACCCTTCCCTCTGACTCTCATAAATATTATGACGACTTGCCTCATGACTAGTATAAAAATAGCCAATTAGTACCTACAAGTTAAGTATAGAGATTACGATTACAACTTAATATTTTAAGAAAGTTTCGCATTGATTTATAAATATTGTTATTCGTAAAAATGTTTCTGTTTTACTTTATTGTTAATACATAATAATTATTGACTGTACACATATAGATGTAAGACAATATTAAATGGCTGTTATTAATAATAAAATACTAAGGAGTACGACTACGTATCGTACTCCTTAGTATTTTATTATTATTAAATATGATTATTAAAATACCACAAAACCAATACACAATAATGTTTATTAACACTATTAAGTACAGATTGTTTATGAAGAGTCTGTCTTAGATATTTTAACCCTGTTTCCTATTAAAGAACACTGATTGTTTAATTATTGTTTAAATAAATAATAATTAAATAAATAATAAAAATTTTGATTACTGATTGAATTCGTTTCACTGCACAATTAATTAATCTATACACAAGTCAAAAACTGCTAAGTCCTCAAGCAAATTGAAACTTCACCTCGAAAAGCTGCTAAATAATTGTTTTCCTGAATTTTATAAAATGTGTATAAGTTATGCTACTAATAATATATTTAAAAAGTCAAGAAAAAATATAGAAACCAACTGGATTTTCATAATTTTGATTGCTAATTGAATAACGATATTATTCAGTTTTTTCTCCGTCCTGTAAACTATGAAAAAATGGACTTAGCAGGTTAACGAATTAGGCCGACGGTATGCCAAGTACAGATATGTAGGTAGGTGGTTTACCGTAGAATGTTGTTTGACTAGATTGCCTGGAGCCAGTCATGCAGACCCATTTACCTACTTTATAATAATTAGATACAACTAGCAATTTATTGCTAATGGTTATAACTGATGTTCTTGTAGTTATAACCATTCCTACTATCTTACCAGTTCTACTATCTTAGTACTAGTCAGAGTCGGATTAACCCTGTAAGAGGCCCTGAGGCAATGGCATTCTCAGGGCCCCTTTTCTTACTTTGACTGACCAAATCGTGTGTGAACAGATTTGTTATAAAATTGTTTTAATTCGACTACTAAATCTAGCGATTTGTATTTTGTGAGATAACAATGAGGTCCCTAAGTTCACACGCACATCAAATTCTCGTTCAAAGAAACATGTTTTCTTGGTGCGTGCACTGGGCCTGGGCCCCTAGTTGATGCGGGGCCCCTAGGCAGTTGCCTACTCCGCCTAATGGTTAATCCGGCCCTGGTACTAGTAGTTACTTAATACAGTTTCTAATAATAGTCTTTCTGACCGATTTCAGTCACGGCGGCCAATTTCAAAGGAGATTAGCAGAAAATATTATAGTGCACTCTGTTCCTTTTTTCTTATAGTTGGATGGGACGGCAATCCGACACGACTGGAGAGAGATCAAACGCAGTACTGAACTACTGACGGCTTACCGAGCTGTCCGAGGCACGGTTATATTAAATAGCCAACTTCAAAATCCACGCTACTACTGAGAAATTTCTAATAGAGAACACATTCGAGCGTGTGGCACCCGTGGGCTGCAGCTGAAAACCAGCGTTAGGTGGTAATACTTAGGGTTGCCACCTGACATTATGCTGAGCTGAGGCCCTTTTGGCACAATATTGTTTTTTTTTTATTTTTAATGTTGTATATAATGTGTATTTCTTATTTTTAAGTGCCAATAAACGCAATTTTCTTTCTTTCTTTTTTTCCTAAAGAAATATTTGCCCGACCCGGGAATTGAAACTTAGCAGTCGTAATTGCGACTTAATGCTCATCGAGTCAGATTCAATTTAAAACCGCATCAAAAAACAAAAAGTAAACCATAGAATAGCGATAGTTTGCGGAAATCTTAACTAGTGATAACTTATTTTTAGGATAATATTTAGTGAACTCCGAGAAAGGGCGAAACACGTGTTGAGTATCGATTTGGGTTGCATGTTGCATTACCGAACTTACTGCATTTGAACGCGTTTTTTCGCTATTGGTATGCGTAATTGTTCGTAACAAATATTAACATCTTCTCTACTACTCTTTGTGCCAGTCACTTCTGACATACTGTGTACCTGCTTGGGGTGGAGCTTCAAAAACGTCACTTTTACCGCTGGAGAGGGCCCAAAGAGCTATTTTGAAAGTAATACTTCGCAAACCGTTTAGATACCCAACTGAGCAACTATATAAGGACTGTGAGTTACTCACTGTCAGACAACTCTTCGTCTATCGATCCGCGGTCCGCAAGCATGCCTCTGTTCCACCATGTCACTCAGTCCATGCCCAACGGAGGGTAGCTAGAGTGTGCCAAGTCGACCGTTTTAGGACCGCATTTGCCACCCGTCAATTTTTTATTTTAAGTTCTCGAATTTATAATAGACTCCATAAAATATTGTCCATAAACAATTTAAACCGGTTTGAGTTAAAGAACATATTAATAAAATGGCTTTTAACTCTTAATTACACGGATACAGAGGATATCCTTGCCTCCACAAATTAGGCTCATTTAATAATTATTATTATGCATCTTTTAAATAATTTATTTTTATTCATTTTATTATAATCATCTATTAAATTAATTAAATTCCGTTTATTCCATTATTCATTATTTATATTATCTAAATATGTATTCGATATGTGCATATATTACAATCAAACGATATTTTATTCTTACTGGTACTGCATTTCTCTACACGTACTCCTCACCAACTCACTCACACAAGGAAACTACACAAGAATCGTAGGATATGTATAAATGTAAAAATTCACCCTTACAAAGATAAATGTTTATTACTTGTTGTAAATGTACCTAAGTCTTGCTACTAAATTATGTCAACCTGCCCTAATTTACCTAATTCATGTAACTGTTCTTCAAGACACAGGATATTCCTAGTTTGAAGAACAGAGGTCTTACTTAATTAAGTCTCTAACATCACATCTGTAACCACAACATTTATGCAACCTTATGTGATCTTATGTGAGAAGAAATAAACATTATTATTATTATTATATTATATTATATTATATTATATAATCTTTAGATCTTTAAATACTAGATCTCTAAATAATACTTAAATAATATTGCTAACGTTTACATTTGATATTTTAATAAGTATAATACATGTATTTATTCTGAGGGTAGACTATTAATAAGTATCGGTACAATATTACCGGTAGGTAGTTCGTTCACTATAATTATGTACGTATCGTTAGCGCGCTCCGTACGAAACTGTTTCTCAGAAGTTGACCCATCGGCCATCCATATCCATACCTACTAATATTATTAGGAGGTTTTGTGAGATGGTTGGAAGTATTATCTGGATTTTAAAAACCCAGACCAGAACAAGAATTACCAGTTTTCAAAATTCTGTCACCAAAAGAAAGAGTACCTAAGTACGTACCTACGTCACAGTGGTAAGGCTTTCTGGCTGTAAAAATAAACGTTTGACGCGAGTGAAACCTCGGGCAAAAGCAAGTATGTTTATAATAAAATTTCGTCTGAATGAAGATCCTGAATATTCTTGTCACGACTTCACGATTGATTTGAATTGTGGATCCCTTTTTATTTCGTTTTGGCAATGATAGCCAAAACGCCTAGTTACAGTTTTGCTTTTTATATCAACCAGGCGTTTAAGTTATTGGTGCAGGAAAAAGAGTTATTTATGCATATTTATTTATTTATTTACACTTCATGCACATAGGTACAAAGGCGGAATTAATGCCGTAGGCATTCTCTACCAGTCAACCATGACCGCATCTTTGGTGCCTAAAAATATAAGATAATTACCTACTAGCACTGTCTATTTTTACTGTTGTTAAACCTACGCCAAACTTTGCTGAACCTCAAAGGGAAACCTTCAAAAACGCCTGGCTGAAGAAGTCAGGGAGTGTGGGATTTCGACCCCAGAAAAACAATCCCAGTGATAAAGCTTGTTAGAAGAGCACGTCTTTGAGAAGACTGTTTGGGTCTCCCCTGAGGCCTTACTGCACTTGCTGAAATCATTCGGGTGGCGAACAGAGTCCCTACTCTGAATGCCCGCTACCAAAGAGCCTCATCTGCTTTAGTAAAGTGTGCGAAGTTTCGGTGTTTTCAGCGTCGAAGCTTTTGTGTCCCCGACTATTATCTTGTCTGGATAGAATTACTGTTGCTCCTTAATATTTCTTATTAATATTATAAATGCGAAAGTTTGTGATGACAGACGTATGGATGTACATTTGTTACTGTTTCACGCAAAAACGTCTGAAGGAATAACACAGACTTCTTTTTATCACGGAATTCCCACGGCATCGGGTTTTACGCTGGGAAAGCTAGTATATTATATTAAAACAAATCTATATAGGATTAGTATTTTACTTCTACGCTTAGTAAAATACATTTTCCACTTACAAACACGTTGTCAAAGCCTCGAGGTTTCGCTTGTATCGCGTAGACAGGGTGCAATTATCATTAATCAAAACTATAATTTACCACGAAAACTTACAAATACAAATCAGTCATTTTGGAGTGACAGCTGACAGAATTTATTATCAATTGCATTAAATACTTTTCAAACCACCTCCTGCGTTTGATGGTCTATCATTGAACGTACCTATCTACAGATTAGACCTACAGTTTTTACGTTTCAACAAATTTTTCAACTATTATAAGATTATAAATAAATAATTAATAAAATAAAATACACTTAATTCAGGATTCAAAAGTCCCATATAGACACATACATTAAAGTAGGATACATTACATTATAAATTATCTTAAACATCCACACAAAATGTCACAAATAATTAAAAATTACAATTAAATCAAAGAAAAACATGAAAAACCCGTAAGTCGGCAGTAACGATGTGCCCTAAGCCGCAGGCCACGCTAGAGCGACTGCGGTGAGCGGTGGCGACCTGCGGGAGCGGGAGGCGTCAAGACGCTGCGTCTTGCGTAGTGTGCCACGTTGAAGCGGCCGGCCGCGTGATTATCTGCTATTATTGCGCGGGGTTTAAAATGAGTTTCTCCAAATTGGAACTTTCATGTTTAGAAGGAAGTAGTTTTTTTGCACAGGATATATTACAGATAAAAATGGGGGTTCATGATTATTTACTTATTTCATCCCACTTTTTTTTATTACATATTTATTTTTATATTCCTCATCCTTACTGCACCAGGTTTATGGCCGAGACATTATTTCGCTAATAAACTCCTCCGTATTACTGTTTTGCATCGCGGATAATTCAACCAAATTGATAAATACGCAGGACGCGCGAACTCGTACTATCCCTCCGCTGGTCGCGGTCGCTAGACGCGCACGCAAGTCGCGCCAACATGGCGCGCGTCCCCCGTTCGACCCGTATTATTGTTTTTCCCGCTCATCGCAGACGCAAGACGCGTCGCGCCAGCGTGGCCTGCGACTAAGTATTTGAATTGAGTCACCCATACTAAAGGGTTCCCATTGAGGTACACAGGAGTTACTTCTAGCGGGCACTTCGTACCACTCACAAAGATCATGCAGTTACTTTTCAACCGATGACAAAAAGAGGAGGTTATCAATTCGACGCGTATATATATATTTTTTTTATGTATGATCATCGATTACTCGAAGACGGCTGGACCGATTTGGAAAATTCTTTTTTTGATTGAAAGGGTATACTTCGAAATTGGTCCCGTTTTCATAAACGTCAGGATTTGATGATGGGAACCTGGAGAAATCGAGGGAACTCTTCAAATATTATAGGGACACCTATGGCGTTTTGGATATTTATTATAGTAACTTATGCAGTTGATCTCAAAAAGTACCATTTGAGGAAGTGGAACTGATGATGAAGACCACAGATGGCCGCCGAAACTACTCAATAATAAGTATTGAGTGGATTGCGATTCAATTACTTGAATATGGATGTTAAGCACTTTATACTCGTCACAATTCATATGGTGATGTAGAGCTGATGGTGAAGTACCAGGAGAACTCCTCAACAATTAACGGCCCAGCATTGGGAAAAGCAATATTTTGTAAAAGGTTATAAGTAGTTGACATTTAGGCACTTGTAACTAGGTAAATTAAAAATAGACCAACTAAAAAGAGTGAAATAAAAACGTTTTACCAAAAAATTTAACCGACTCCCAAAAAACACTGCAAAGTGAAAAATAACTTTAATTTCGGAAGTCGGTGCCAAAAACGAAAATACAAAACTAAAGACACCGACTACCGAAATTAAAGTTATTTTTCACTTTGCAGTGTTTTTTGGGAGTCGGTTAAATTTTTTGGTAAAACGTTTTTATTACTACATTATATGTAAGACCATGCTCACCGACATATTCCTCACATATTCGCACCAGTTTCCTCAGACCACAGACCGACGCGCTCAGCAACACCATATCGTCTGCGTAGCTTAAATTGTTAACACAAACTCCGTCAACGTGGCAACCGACATGCTGACTGCTAAGCGCGACGATCAATGTATTCATATACAAGTTGAACAGGGTAGGCGAGGTCAGTCCACCCTGTCTCACTCCACACTTCAACTCATACGTCTCAGGCATTGTAACTGCCCATCTGACGCTGTTGATCTGGTGCGTGTACCAGTACTTGAAGATTTTAACTAATTCAATAGGTAGGTTCACACTTTTAAGCTTTTCCCACAAGATATCATACGACACCAACATGGACGACTTAGCGCCATATTGTGACGTTATTGCCGTAAAATCGAATCAGTTAGGTACCTAGAGGGAGAAAAACAAGATTGTATTAAAATATATATTTACGAATATTGAGCGATAAAAAAGCTAGTCCTCTTCGTTTATTTTGGTGGACTAACGCAAGCCAATCATCAATAAAAAGTAAAAATAAATCTTTAATAATATTGCCATTACTTCTAGGCCTTTGCGCCATGCATCCTCTTTACTTTCAGATGAATTGGTGCCAACAAGGAAAATAAAATTTTGAAAAAGTGGTACAATAAAATTTTGAAAAAAAACAATAATTATTTAGGGTACCTCCCATAGATAAAATAAATAAGTAGATTTGGTCAACAGACGAAATTATATCGGAACCGTGTGTCTCCAGTTAGGCGCTGGGCGGGGCAACAACTACACATGCAGTTTAATAAAATCAATAGATACGCACTCGCGCACACACCCGCATTTCTTAAATCAGAACGTACTATACAATCAATAATAAACCTTATTCCGTCAAACACAGCGTGTATTTACCATCCACCGTAGAATTTACCCACACAAAAACATCGGTCGCTATCGTTGTGCTGTGCAAAAGCAATTTATTTTACATATACGCTAGTGATTGACTAAATCGGAAAGTTATCGATTCTTCCATTTATTATTGTACAATTTTTTTTGGGCACCTGAAAATGAACCAAATAAAAAATGGCATGTCCAGAAAATATTACAATAACAATAAACATATTATTAAGAACATAACATTACATAATTATTATTAAGTACTACCTACTAAGTATTAAGGGCTACCCTGGCGCTTTCGACTTAAATCTTAATATTTAATTATCATAGTGATAGGTCAAATAGAAGTCAATGTTAACTTACATTACGCTCTTGATCGGAACATACCAGCCGTATAGGTTGTATAGAATCCTGAAAAGTTGAATGACTAATTTTATGAATACCCTAAATCATGAGAATAGCTTTCAGTAATAAAATAAAATTTAACACACTTCTGCAAATATCAGTTGTACTCTTAATTTTGGAATTGTCCATTCAAAAAGCCTGCGACTTTTCTTTAGA
Source organism: Tholera decimalis (assembly GCA_943138885.2). Lineage (NCBI taxonomy): Eukaryota > Metazoa > Arthropoda > Insecta > Lepidoptera > Noctuidae > Tholera > Tholera decimalis. The sequence goes on from OW964568.2 coordinate 9,866,711, forward strand.
GACTAGAACATTTCTGCGTTGAAGTGAACCGAGCATATGGTGCTATTTTTTGTAGGGTACCAGTTAGGTGGCATGCCTGTGGCATCAATCCATTCCTCTTTTATGTTACCATCTTTTGGGAAGCTGAAAAGTACGAAAAGCACTTATTTATCATTTACATACATCCTAAGCTACTTCTAAACGTCACCATATATTCTATTCTATTCTATTTTTGGTTAATGGCAAGTGGAGCCGATGTCGACTATTCTGCCAATGTCTAAAGTAAATTGGAAAAACAAGTGTGTATGATTAATGATTAGAGACAGAATGGATTTAGAAAAGAAAAAAGTTAAAATCAGAACAGGAACGATAGTCTCTGTTTCTTCAATTGGTACAGTTGAACTTGTTGGGTTAGTACAGGACTGAAACAAACAAAGAATAAAAATACATAAATATTATAGTTGCTAAATGATTACATAAATTATACCACAACCATACAGACAATTTTTGGTACTCTGGCTCACAGTTTTATATTGTTGTGACGGATGAAACTCATCAGCGCCACAAGCAGTTCTGGTGAAGGAAATGTTAGAAGAGAAGAGAAGTTAATTGGAAGAGGGATCTTAAATTTCGGGAGACGACTATACAAATCTGAAGATGAGACGATATTTGGGCATTTAAAAAATATGTGGTCCAGTGTGCCTTCTTCCAGGCCGCATTCGCATAGGGATGAGTCCCGAACACGGATTTTTTCCAAGAACACAGGAGTGCAACAAAAACCTAAGCGGATTCTACAGAGGACGGAGATGATGGATTTCGACACCTTTTTGTTTGTGTAGAACCAAGGTTTTGGCTTAACATATGGTTGCACTGCATAAAAGAATTTGCCTTTCTTCTTCCCAGTCGAGTTCCACTGCTGTTGCCAAGTACTGTAAAGGTTTTCTTTTGGGAGATTCAGTAAATCATAGCCCTGATGGGCATTGTGGCAGAGATCGGCTGTAGCAGATGAACATGCACCTTTGGCCAAGGCATCGACGCACTCGTTGCCCTTAATGCCACAATGGCTAGGTATCCAAACCAACTGAACATCCTTCCGGCTATAACTGCACGAGAAAAGAGATGTTTTAATTTTTAAAATAAGCGAACTGTGCAATTTACCTTTGAAAGGGTTTTGGACTAGGGCTTGGAGACAGCTTAGGGAGTCTGTAAATATAACGGCTTTGTCAATGCGGTGGGACTCGATGAAAAGACACGCTTCCAATAATGCCACACACTCGCCTGTGAACACAGATGCTTCCTTGGGACATTTGTATTGAAGTATGATCCTGGAGTTTTCGAGAAATACTGCAGCTCCAGTGTGATTAGAGTCAGTAGATTTTGAGGCGTCTGTAAAAAATCTCTGGAAACCGTCCCATCGCTGGGCAACGGATGCATTGAAGATCGAATTTGCTGAAGGGGAGTTTTTAGGTATACCTATATTGAAATGGATTTTTGGAATGAAACATAAGACTTCGTAGTCGAAATGAAAGATATAATAAGCATCGCAATAATTACGTAACACACTATAAATCAAGATCTGAATGATTTTGACGTATATTGCTAATCCATTGCTTCATATGTTCGAAATATTGGTCTGCTCAACAACGTAAATACCGCAGTGAGTGTTGTTGATTTAGCATAATGAAACCGATTCCTACTGTGAGTGTGCTACGCAACTATTACCTGCGGGGTAACCGCAGGTAATAGTTTAGTAGGTTATAATAGGTTTTTGTTATAAGAAAAATCCTAGTTAGTAGAGAAATTGTTAAATATATGAAAACAAACACACATCCATGCATAACAAATAAATAGCATGAATATATTGACTTATTTTAAGCTCAATTCACAAATATATTATCTGAACCATGCCGATTATTATAACGCATTCGAAGCTTCAATGGAAGCAAAATACAAAAACCATAAAAAATAAAGAAACAGCATGAGGATAAGGCATAACATACGATAATTCTAAACCGAAAAACACCACCGATTATTAACCTAAACTTAAAGTAACTTACTTTACGAATATTGGTTACGCATTTCTCTACTACTCTGTAAAAAAATCTAAATAAGTAAAAAAACATTATTTACATCGATCTTCCAACCGGGCTAAAACGGTTGACAGATTGAAAAATAAACTATTGTAGCGACGGCGACGTCGGAACTCCTTACGCATGCTGCGGGCGTAAAATAAATTGTTTATTTTTTTTTTACTTTTTTGTACACTTGACTTTTCAACGTATTTTTATTTCTGTCATCTCATGTAAAATAAAAGTTAAACATATTTTCTTAGAGGTTTCCGTATGTTATAAAAAACTTTTTACCAAAAAATTACACCAAGTCAGGATCTGATGATGGGACATCATCAGATCCTGACTTGGTGACAATGGGACCAATTTCAAAGTATACCCTTTCAAACATAAAAGGCATTTTTCAAATCGGTTCAGCCGTCTCCGAGTAATCGGTGATCATACATAAAAAAATAATAATAATATACGCGTCGAATTGATAACCTCCTCTTTTTTATGTCATCGGTTGAAAAACCCCTAAACTATAATAGCAATATTTCATTCGTCAATCGACATTGCTGTCGATAGCTTACGTTAGTGGATCTGCACAAGCACATCACTAATTCGTCGCAAGAAGTGGCGGCCTCACTACGCGATGAATCCGCGTAATACAGTTTCGTATGTTATGTTTACATTGCTTGTCCAGTTACTTAGTGACGAACTCAGGTAGTGGTTAAGGAGCAATGTATTTATAGCAAAAGGAGTACAGTCGCTCTGATATTTGAAAACAAAAATAACATGGTAAAACCAAGAAATATTTTACGATTTATTGTTTTTCATGATTTTAAAGACAAATATTGTAAAATACTTGTACTTACATATGGTAAGTGATTCCATGATTCACATAGATTTGATTTTGGCTTCGGTTTTTACAAGATACCACAGAACAACTCGGCATTCATATATGTTATCACGATCGCCGTCGAAAGCGCACTAGTTCGCGGAGACGGCCACTTGCCTGTGACATGAGCCCTGTGGCCATGTCGCGCGGACACCGATACGCCCCCTTACCACTTCTCTGTATTTTTGATTTCTGTGGTACCTCCCCTACATGTAAAGTGGGATGATATTTTTTTTTCATCCTTCCCGTAGTGTGGGATATCGTTGGATAGGTCTTTCAAAAATATTAGGGGTGACGTGAGAAGACCGTTTTTTGATTAAGTAAACCGTTCGTGACTTATCAAGCTTTAAAAGTACAAATTTTCGTTAAGAGTCGAGTGTCACCCCCTCTACCAACTAAACGGTTGTAGTTAGAAATTCAAATGTCACGGCAGTAGTACCTATATATAACGAAGTTTAAAGGAAAACTATCACACATAAGTGGGCTTTACAAATTTACGAGTAATAGTCGACTAATTATATTTGACTCGAAAATTTAGAACAACTCCACAGAAATGTCGATAGATGGCGCTAAGCGTCAGTTGTATCGCGCTAGTTTCATATTCAAATAAGTTTTATAAAAAAGAATCTCTTAGCAGTAGAAACCTGGAGCTGTTCTCAAGATTCTTTTTATATAACTAATTTTAAGGAAATTATTAATAATAATATATATATATATATATATTTGGTGTGTGTGCATGGGCAAAAAAATATATTGAATATAGCAACCCACGGTATTACATTGACATTGCTGGAGGTGACCACTGTGAAGCAGTAATTTTAGAAATAAATGCAGTTAAGATTATAGCTTTTTATAGATCATGCAAATGTCCCAACAGTGGCGCAGTAGGTTTTGTAAGTAATTTACTATCGCATAACAGTCCTTGCATAATATTTGGAGATTTTAATGAAGACTATCTCCGTAACGACAACACTGCAGTTTTCAAATTAATACGTGACGCTGGTTACCAGTCTTTATTACAACCACTTCCCTCTACACGCGGTGGTACTCAAATAGATCATATTTTTCAAACTTCCCTTGTGAAGTTGGATTTTATAATTCCTTCAGTTACCATCGCCCTATGTGGGCCCGTTATTAGAGTGAATTCAATTTAATATGTTTTATTTATTTATTATTTTGCTATATAATATCAAACACAAAGCTCCCCCAGCAAACTCCTTCCTCAATTTTATTTTTTTGTGACTATTGAGTAGTGTAGCTGTATTTAAATTCAAAACACCGGCTATGACAAGTTTTATTTATACAAATCTCTAAAAAAATTAAAACTTTCCATGCAAAATTGTCGGATCAGGTGAGGATTTGTATAGGAAGTCAAATTAGTTAGGTAGTTATGTTTGGCTTTTAGTTAGAGCATGGTACGAAACGATCAGTCAGCGAATACGACACGCACTTGGCTGTTATGAAAACTACGGAACCCTACACTGCGCGTGGCCCGACACGCACTTGACCGGTTTTTCTTTCAATAAATCAATAATAATATATTTAAGTTTAGTTGGATAATTGGAGTTTTCTATGGTTAATAATTCTATTGGCCAAACTAATAAGCGACTTTTTTTTACAAAATTTCGTTTATTTTTAACAGCACCGAATCAACGCGTCATTTTGCACCTCTCAAAGGGTCTTAATTAACACGAAATAAAAACCAAACCTTACTAAAAATAGAAAATTTTACTAATAATAATTAAAAATAGGGTGTATGTAACCCTCATAAATTCTGGGACAACGTGAAAGTACAACAATTGATAGATAGGTAAGTAACAGACATTAATAATTCATTTGGTCAATTTTATAACACTACATAATACTGATCAATGTCAAATTTTTATAACGGTGCTGTAGTTGGAAAGGTTCACAGACCCTCGCAGCGCTTGCTTTTGAAGATTCTGAAAGAAAACAAAAACCTTTATTAAACAATTTTAATCTTAACTCAATTAAACATTAAAATATGTTTTGCATCAAATTCGTTGTCCACGCTCACAGCTGGTAAGTGAGCTCATAAATCCGGCAGTTTTAACCCACATTCATATTAATCATACTTTCGCGGTGTTGTGATTAATAATCCTTGTCATTATAAAAAAAACTATACTTGTCAAGTTACAAGAGATTTTCCAGCGACTGATCTTTTTTAGGGTTCCGTAGTCAACAAGGAACCCTTATAGTTTCGCCATGTCCGTCTGTCCACGGTTTAGCTCAAAAACTATTGGTACTAGAAAGTTGTACTTTGGCATGAGTATACACGTTAATGACGCCGAAAAAGTGGTAAAATAAAATTAAAAAAAAAACAATTATTTAGGGTACCTCCCATACATGTAAAGTGGGATGATAATTTTTTTATTTCGTTCTTCCCATAGTGTGGGATATCGTTGGCTAGGTTTTTCAAAAATATTAGGGGTTTGGTAAGATCGTTTTTTGATTAAGTAAACGGTTCGTGACTTATCAAGCTTTAAAGTATCAATTTTCGTTAGAGTCATGTGTCCGCCCCCTCTATCAACTAAACGGTTGTAGTTAGAAATTCAATTGTCACGGCAGTAGTACCTATATATAACGAAATTTAAAGGAAAACTATCACACATAAGTGGGCTTTACAAGTTTACGAGTAATAGTCGACCAATTGTATTTGACTCGAAAATTTCGAACAACTCCATAGAAATATCGGTAGATGGCGCTAAGCGCCAGTTGTATCGTGCTAGTTTCTTGTGACGATTGAGTAGTGTAGCTCTGTGTCCGTATTTAAATTCAAAACACCGGCTATGACAAGTTTTATACAAATCTCTAAAAAAAATTAAAACTTTCCGTGCAAAATTGTCGGATCAGGTGAGGATTTGTATGGGAAGTCAAATTAGTTTGGTAGTCATGTTTGGCTTTTAGGCCGTGCGCGCATTGCCTTGCGGTGGCCGCAATTGCGGTCTAGTTCTATCGCACCGGTAGAATGACCGGGGCCACCGGTGATTCTACCGCACGCGTTTATTCCACCGCAGTGCGCGCACTTCTATGACACTCCATACTTCACAGATTTTGCGTTTCCAAAACGCAACGCAGTGCGCGCACGGCGTTATTATTCATATTCATATTCATTTATTTGCTTTGCCACAATGTATATACAGTAGATGTTTAGTCTTAAAGATAAAATGAACAATTATGGACCCTGTTAGGGCACAGCAATTATATAAAATAGAAAACTAGAAACTTAAAACTAAAACATAACATTATTTAAAATTTATTGTTTGAATAAAAGATTTAGAAAAAAAATACTTAAAAAGAAAAACCATATTTCGTTATAATTATTGAGATCAGTTACAAACAAGTAGGTACAATTATATTATAAGGTATGCAGAAATTATAATAATTAAAGTATTACGTGTGTAGATTATGTGGGTAGTAATTATTAGCTGTATTTTATTTATTTATAGTTTATCGGTTAAATATTCGTTTATGTTATAGAATACTTTGTTCAGTAGAAATAGTTTTAGTTTATTTGTAAAAGTGTTATAGTTATTTATGTTCTTATTTTCATCGGGTAGCTTATTATATAGTTTGATTGACATAACATAACAACTAGAGGAATGCATTTTCAGTCGTGATGTAGGTATGTTTAATCTATTTTTGTATCTTAGTGTAATTTTTGTTTGTATTTCTTCTCGTTTAGTATATAATTCCGGGTGGTTACGTACAAATTTACACATTTCAAAAATATATAGGCAGGGTAGTGTGAGGATTTTTAGTTCTTTGAAGTGTGGTTTACAACTATCAGTCTCTTCGATGTTGACTAATATCCTAATAAGTTTTTTCTGTAGGGTAAGTAACGTATGTACGTCTGTACTATTTCCCCATAGGATGACCCCGTATTTAAGCCATGCATAGCCATAGGCATAGTACGTGACTAGCGCAGTTTTGAGATCTGTTGTTTTTTTTATCTCACGGAGTGCGTAGGAGAATGTAGATAATTTAGATCTTAATTTATTAATATGAGACTTCCAATTTATATTCGTGTCAATGTCTAGGCCTAGGAGGGTAAATTTATCAACTACTTCCAATTTAGAGTTTTTGAAGCTGTAATTAACATTTATAGGTATTTTTTGGCGGGGGTGAAAAGTCATTATTTTTGTTTTATTGAAATTAATTTCAAGATTATGTTGTGTCATCCAGTTTGTTGTAGTATTAAGTATAGAGTTTAATTTGTTATTAAGGTTAATATTATTTTCGCATGAGGCAAGTATGGATATGTCATCTGCAAATAAGACACAAGGTTCATTTATATGGTTAGGAAGGTCATTTATATATACAAGAAATAGAAAACAGCCTATTACGCTTCCTTGCGGTATGGAAGCATGTATTGGTATGCTGTCAGAACGGAATATTTCTATTTCTTTAGTACTGCGATTAAAAAATTCTATTTCTACTAATTGTTCTCTGTGCTGTAAATAAGAGGTGAACCATTCGTGGCATTTACCTCGAATTCCTATGCTATATAATTTTTTTAATAAAATGTCAAACTGCACTTTGTCATAGGCTTTTGTCATGTCGAGCAATAATCCAATAGCATATTTTTTATTATTAATAATATTGAGAGCCTCTTGTATATATTTATAAACAGCCAAAATGGTGGATCGGTTTTTTCTAAAACCATTTTGACAGTCGTTAAATATATTGTGTTTTTCACAGAACGCATAGACTCGATTACACATTGCTTTTTCGAATAACTTTGATGCTGTTGGTAGAAGGGCAATCGGGCGGTAATTATTTGGATCAGTTTTTGTGTTTTTCTTATGTATGGCTTTAATAAGAGATTTTTTTAGAAGATTAGGAAAAGCACCTTCTTCAAAAGATTGGTTTATTAATTTGTAAAATGGAAAGGTTAGTTCGTCCGCACATAATCTGAACAGGGTAGGTGGGACTTCATCAACGCCATAGCTCGATTTGTTTTTTAGGTTTTTCAGCAATCCATTTACCTCGTAGGGGTCAACGGGACTCAGAAAGATAGTATTCTCTACTGTTGTGGTCACAGGGGTTCCTTTTGGCTTACTGCCGGTGGTGCTTGTTACTCCAATAGAGGCAAAAAAACTGTTAAAAATATTAGCTACCTCCTTAGGCTCTGAAGTCAAACTTTTATTTGTTTGTATATTTATGTTGTACTTTTCGCTCTTTACTTTCTTATTAGTCCTTTCATTTATAATTGCCCACATAGTTTTAACCTTATTGTTAGATTTTATCATTTTATTCTTAAAATACAGTTTTTTTGCAATAACTACAGACTTCTTTAATATTTTTTCATATTTTTTGTAGTATTGGGTCAATATAGGATTTTTTGTTTTTGTTATAAATACTTTCAATAACCTTTTGTTTTTGCAGGAGTTTTTTAAACCATTGGAGAGCCAATGTTTATTAAATTTTGTTTTAAGTTTAATTTTTTGTAACGGCATACATTGATTTAAGATATTAATTAATGTTTTATTAAGGGCTTCATAATTTGCGTTCAGGTCATTTTCGGGTTTAATGATATCGTCCCAGTTAGTTTCCTGTAATTTAGATTTAAATTTCAGCATATTTTTTGAGTTATACCGTCTTTTCTTCGTAAACCAGATTGTTTGCTTTGTTTGTTGAGGTAAATTTAGGTGTAAAATAGTACTATTGTGATCAGAAAACCCTAGTTCTTCTACTGTTGTGTACATACCTTTATATTCAAAGTTAGTAAATATTAGGTCTAAGCATGTTTTTGTAGATGGTGTTATTCGTGTTGGGGTTTTAATGTGTTGTGTTAGTTTGTGTTCCTGCATCACATTTAAAAGTTGGTTTGACTTTTGATTATCATATAAAATATTAACATTGAAATCACCTCCTATTACAATATTTAGTTTAGAATATTTAACATTAATATATTTTAGGATTAGTTTTAATTGATGATAAAAGGTGTCTTCTTCTCTTCTATTCCAATATATTGATATTATAAGTAAATTTTCTTTAGGTAACTCAGTCGCACATACCTCTATTACATATTCTATAGACATGTCATTAATGTCAGTTCTCTGTATGTATTCTATATGATCTTGAATCAGGATACAGACGCCGCCGCCTGTTCGAGTGCTGCGACAGTAAGATGCTGCGAATTTATATCCGCTAAATTTTATAAAATCCAGCTTTTCTTGTGTAAGCCAGGTTTCTGAGATACATATTACCTTATACGATGAGTTTTCATTTATGAAAGCTTCAAGTATATCTTGTTTATTGTTCAGACTTTGAATATTTTGGAATAGTATCTTAAAGGAAAGGCTTTTACTTGCGAAAGGAATAGTTCTTAGTTTCATCCGGCATGTTTATTTGCGAATGTGAGTATTGATCAGCATAGCTTGTAGAAATTATATCCTTTTCCTGGTAATTAGAATTATTTTGTTGATAGTTATAGTTGTTTTCTTTCACGTTGATTTGTTTGCCGTCTATGTATAGTTTATTGTTTCTAATGACAGCATGGAGGCCGTTTCTTCTGGCCTGAATAAGTTTATTTCGCATTTGTGCTCTCTCCTTTCGTGCTTTTACATCTAGAAATTCGGATATAAATAGTCCAGTTCCTTGAAAATACTTGCTGTTATTAACTAAGTACGTAGTCATCCTTTTACTAAGCAATTCGATGACTAAAGGCCGGTTCTTTTCTCCCTTTCTTCCTACTCTGTACATGTTTTCGATGTAGCCGGACAGGTCAACGTTCACAATATCGCGAAACAATTCTATAAGGCGGTTATGAAGATCGCATTCAGGCTCTTTGTAATAATCCGCAAGTCCATATAGCACAAGTTTTTTATGGTTTATTTCAGGAATGCTTGGGGTTTGGGGTATTTGCACTGATATCTCCTTTATTTCTTTTCTTAAGTTTTCATTTTCATTGCGTAGTTCTTCTAATTTAATATTAATACTTTCCATTTCCTTTTTAACCGACTTCAAAAAAAGGAGGTTTACAATTCGTCTTGAACTTTTTTTTTTTTTTTTTTTTTTTTTTTTTTTATGTATGTTACCTCATATCTCGGAGACGGCTGGACCGATTTGAAAAATTCTTTTTGCATTTGAATGGGTATAGTTTCTAGTTGGTCCCATTGTTACGAAATCAGGATCTGATGATGGGATCCTGGAGAAATCGAGGGAACTCTTCAAATATTATAGGCACACCTATAGCGTTTTGGGTATTTCTTATAGTAGCTTGTGCAGTTGCTCTCGAAAAGCACCATTTGAGGAAGTGGAACTGATGATGAAGACCCCAGATGGCCACCGAAACTACTCAATAATAAGTATTTCGTTGATTGCGATTAGATTACTTGAATATGGATGTTAAGCACTTTATGCTCGTCACAATGCATATGGTGAAGTAGAGCTGATGGTGATGTACCAGGAGAACTCCTCAAAAATTAACGGCTCTGCACCGGGAAAAGCAATATTTTGTAAAAGGTGATAAGTAGTTGTCATTTTGGCTTTTGTAACTAGATAAATTACAAACCGACCCACTAAAAAGCGTGAAAAAAAACTTTTTAGCAAAAAATAGAACCGACTTCCATATAAAAACACTACAAAGGCAAAAATAACTTTAATTTCGGAAGGCGGTGTCTTTAGTTTTGTATATATTTTCGTTTTTGACACCGCCTTGCGAAATTAAAGTTATTTTTGCCTTTGTAGTGTTTTTATATGGAAGTCGGTTCTATTTTTTGCTAAAAAGTTTTTTTTCTGGCACTATTCTCCACAGTTAGAAAATTTGTTTTGCTACTGAAATCCAGCCTTAATTCAGTAATGGCTTTCTTTATTTCCGTTTCTATTGTACTTTGCACTTCTTTTATGATTGACTTGTTATTTTCTTTTAAACGCAGTTTTATTAATTCACTTAAACTTTGTATAGTCAAGTTATTTTGGATACTGTTTGGTAGTCCTGAATTTTTTTGTGTGTCCAAGGTATCGCCCAAGAAACTCAAGTCTTCAGTGTACATAGTTTCTTCACTTGGAAATATTGTTGCTTTTGTTATGGTGTCATTCGTTTCTGTTGGTGTGGTTAAATATTGGGTATAGTCAGGGGCCCTCGGGGAGTGTATAGGGGTGTCAATGTTTCCGGTCTTTGGTAATTTACAAATACACGTCTGGCACTTCCACGACTTTCTGAGTTCAAGGGTCATAGTTTTGGTATAGTAATCTTTTGAAATACCTGCGCACTCTAGATCATACCTGCACTTACACAGCGAACAGGCAAGATTTTCTCTGATGGGTACCTTTTGTTGACATCCTGAGCATAAGGGTGTGGGAGCCATTTCACCTTTATTGAAATAATGGTTTGAATCAATATTATTGGTAGTGACCTCTAGTACGTAGAACCTTAACCTCAGGTTGAGTTATTGGGTTATTTTAGGTAGTTTCACCTGTTTGCGATAGATGGCGTGAAATCGCAGTAACGAAACGAAGAATGATATGGTGTTTTTTTGTAAATAAGGAGTTATTTCACAATATTGTGTATAATTTGGTACCTTTCGCGTTTATTCTTCTTCGTGAACAAGGGATGTAGCTTATCCGGAAGTAATGTTATCGCTTTATGCACAATTTTTTGAATTTAGTCGTCGTTATTTTTTTCTAACGGTTGTAATCGGTTTTCATGCGAATTGTTAGATATTTCATAAGTACTTCAATAACACACACTATATGTCACTTATACTTTCACTTAAACACTTATTAGTAGCTAAATATACATTTATATTATATTTTATTGAATTAAATGTACGGAGCTGTTTGTTTACTTGCGCACTGCAGTTTCCAAAACGCAACGCAGTGCGCGCACGGCCTTAGTTAGTGCATGGTACAAAACGATCAGTCAGCGAATACGACACGCACTTGGCTGTTATAAAAACTACGGAACCCTACACTGCGCGTGGCCCGACACGCACTTGACCGGTTTTTTTTATTGATAATAGGCTCGCGTTTGACCACCATCTCACCTGATGGTACGTGACGATCTGCCTAAAGATCTCATTCTGTAATGTCTAAGGATATTTAAGCGACCGCCAAATTTTAATTTTTACTTTCTTAATTTTTTTTTATGAGGGTTCACCTCCTAAAACTCTTCATAATAGCTGAGACTGGTAGGAAACAAGGGCTTACCTTTTTAAACATATTAGCCATCAATAAATTAGTTTTCTTAATGTTTTCTTTTCTCTTTTCCTCTTTCTTCTGAATGACTTCTGGCAACGTTTTGTATATGTTTTCAGAATGCTTCTTCATTTCACGTTCACTCATAAATTTTTGGGAAGCTGAAATGATTTAAAAAAAAAACTATGTTTTAGAAACTGTATTAGGCAACATAGAAAATTCGATTTCAAAAAAAAAAAAGAAGATGGACTGTCTTAAAAATAATTACCCTTATTTACAAGTCAGCGCTCGTTTTAGAAACTTATAAGAGAGATTCTAACCATTAATAACTATTCCCATTCTCTAAAGAATAACTATGCTAATATTACAAATATGCAAATTTAAATGTATGGATGTCTACAGTCTCAATCACGCCAACATGGCCGAACACGGATATGGATGAAATACGGCATAATGATAAAGTCTTGAATAGCATTAACGCTTTTAATTCTGGGAAAATATACAATTCCTGTGGGACAGATTTATCAAAATTTCCAAAACGAACAAAGACATAGGGAACAGTCACTTTTGGAATAAGAATATACTAATCGGTTCAGATATTTTTGTACGCCCCAAAACATAGTGATATGGCAGAAGTTTGATGAGTTCTGTTTTTTAAAAACCTAGCTTTACTTAAATTTTTAAGCCAATATGCAGCTTCAACAAATGAATGATGACTACTAGATTTCGTCGTTGCGCTTGCAAAAGTCGCTATGTGGTATGTAGTCATTTTCGTTCTATTATACAGTTTCAATCGTTATTTTAATACACACATGCTGTAAAAACAGCTATCTGATAAACGAAATATTTAAAGAGTTACCTTTCAATATTGCGTTTATCAGATAGCTGTTTTTACAGCATGTGTGTATTAAAATAACGATTGAAACTGCATATAAGAACGAAAATTACTAAATAACACATAGCGACTTCTGCACGCGCAACGACGATTTTCTTCTTCAAAACTGCAATTCAATCGAATAGTCTATGCAAAAAGCGCTATTATACAATAGTGAACTTTATATGTTAAACTGTAAGTCAACTTTTTGTATAACAACTCCAGATTCAAGACACAGAAAGATACGAGATACAAAGACGTGCATATCACTGTGTTTTCGACCTTAACTGTCTAGAAATAAGGTGCAAAATCACTTACGTTTTTTCCTTCGCAAGTCGAGTCCAATCTCTTTGGCCAGTCGTCGCAGATCATCAGAACTAAGATTCGTTAAGTCGGGTTGTTGTTCCACGTGCAGTGACAGCAGGTCCCGTTGGGCAGAGCGCTCGTTTGCTCTGCAAATATAGACGTTAAGTACATGAAAATAAGTCCTTTCTTTGCGCAACGCATATCTTGTAGTAGGTAGCATGGTAGTCTGGTAAGACTAATTCAAATAAATATTAAAAGATCATTAATAGAATCAATGCTAGTTTGTGAGGATGGATGTATAGTCGTATGGATGTTTATTACCCTTTCACGCACTCATACCAAACGGATCTAACCGAAATTTGCTAAGTAGATGTTGACATTCTGGAATAACACATAGACGACTTTTTATCCCAGACTTCCCACGCGAACGAAGTTGCGGGCAGAAGCTAGAGTTACCATAAATAAGCTACAAATATCGACCAACATTGACAGGATATTTATAATTACATTATTTTTTTAAATTGCAGTACTAAATTACTAATGTTTAAGAACTCACCAATTCTCTTGTGTATCGAACGCATCTTACAAGGATCAAAGCAAGAGTTGCAAGGATTGCAAGGATTCTGTTCACAGGGATTGCAAGACTTGCAAGGAATGCATGGTTCGTCATCGCATGGATTACATGACTCCCTGGCATAGGAAATGCAAGGCTCAACTGTATCGCAACGTTGGTAGCAGACACCTACAAGAGGATGAGGTTTAATAATGGTCTATGGATTAAGGATTATATGTTAGGGTCCGACAGGGTAAGGAGAGCATGATCAATGGGTATAATACACACCATTTTTGTGCAGCTAAAACTATTTTAATTTCTTAAAGAATTATAGAGCGTGTATAATCTACTAAGAAAGTAGGTATATGTCTATCAGGTCTACATTTTCAGTAATGTAGACCTGAATTGCAGCGTCAATAGCTTAATGGCTAAAATGTCGGACTTGAGATCGAGAGATCGCGGGTTCGAACCCCACCCATTACACAAGCATATTTAGCTTAGTTGGAGGGGTTATCAAAATCGCTAGTAATGTGAATTGTACCCACATTGCCAGTTCTCTTTTTAAAAAAGAAAAAGAAAAATATTTGTTGATAGATGCCTAGAATAACTACAGTTTTTGAATAATTCGTGAATGAGTAATTTTTTTTTATTTACACTTGACATACTCATTTACAGCCGGGTAGTGGCAGTTATACATATAAACTAGTTGATCGACCCGTAATATAGGGACGCATTTAGTGTAGTTTTATAAATACCTACGCAAAATCTACCCATAAAAAAGACTGTTTAAAGATGAATCTACAATGACAAGGTACCTCCACAATACACAGGTGTCGATGACACATTTCCCGTGCATCTAGGTTGGTGCACAACGACCATTTTCAACCTTGGAACGTATGGGGCTTGAGTTCTGAAGCGAGAAAACTTTGGTGAGTTCTTAAATTATCGCGATTACGATTACGCGGTTCAAAAAAGGAAAAGAGGACGCATATAAAGAATGTTACTAATGGACTATATATATGGCTGTTGCGGGAATTTTTCGGGTCACATACTACTGTTATTGGAAAGTTCTCATCGCCCGTATTCATGCTTGCTGATAAGACACCGAACTCAACGTTTAAAACATAACTGTTTAAGTATATTCTACGAGCTATACGCGAGTCTACGGTGGGGTGTTATCATGACCCATGAACTTATAAAAATCACGAGAATTTAGAGAAAACACAAAAAGGCCTGTCATTGTTTCCTGTAAGATTCCGATTGATCTTATTTTGTTCGTAATAGGGTTGAAAAGTAACTAACCGAAAACTTTCGCGAATTATAAATGATCCCTTACCTCCTTTCACTGATGAACTTCAAACAATTTTGCCTCTGACCGGTCTTTTCTATGAAATCCGGTCGGTTCTGCTCCAGGTACTCTCTAACCGTGGCCAGTTCAACCCTTCTAGCGTAGTCATCAGAAGTCTCACACTCATCGGGAAAACTCCGTGACCTATTCTTACTACATCGAGGGCTCGAGCGACCTGACACCGGCTCCCTACGTGGACCCTCTTTCTTCCCATCACCCCCTTTACGCTTCGGAACCTTCACAATGATATTCTTTAAAGGACGACCCTTTTTCTCGCAAACTGTCTCCTCGCTAAGCATGCTTTCCGAAGTCTGAATTATTAGATTGTAGGCAATGCATTTCTTTTGCAGCTTTTCGAAAGCCTTCGAGCGCTTGCACTTGTGACTTCTACAAGCACAATGATGGGTTTTCTTGCATTTTTCGCAGTTAACTGAGGTGCTGCTAGATACTTCGCATTTCCTACCCCTGCATTTGACCTTCTGGTGGTATTTCTCACATTCTTTCTTAATTTTGTTGAGTACTCTACAAGCGGCGGAATCGGAAGAGGTAGTGGGTAGCTCGGAGGAGCACGGAAGGTCAGGCGATTGTGTACTGGCTTTGTTGCTTTTGGAAGATTCCTTCCCCGAAAGTTGGACACTTTTATCAATGAGTTTGTCTGATCGATCTTCAGATGTTTTATTCCCTTTCATCTGATCACCACTGGATTTGGTCTCCGTACTAGTGCTAAAACTAGTCTTTTGTTCAGGGTCGGTACTGTCTTCTGTGTCCAGAAGGTAATTCAACACAGTTATTATTTCCGAAAAGCATTTATTCTTTTTAATCTTAATCATTTCTGTTTTTGAATATCGTCTAGTGATGTCTTTAATCATATTTATTACGGGGCCTTTGGTT
The DNA here is from genome assembly GCA_943138885.2 of Tholera decimalis. Lineage (NCBI taxonomy): Eukaryota > Metazoa > Arthropoda > Insecta > Lepidoptera > Noctuidae > Tholera > Tholera decimalis. The sequence goes on from OW964568.2 coordinate 9,882,776, forward strand.
GAGTTTGCTGGACAGCAGACTTTGTAGCAGCATGTTTCTGGTTGTACTATAAGCTTTTTTGGTCCGATGTCTGACCTAGTTGGCTTGCTTTTATTTTCCTGATTTATTTCTTTTGTTGGTATGTCAGTTTGGCAAGCTATGGTTTCGTAGGTTCCTTTATCGGTTTTGGTTTCAATTTCTGTCTCGACCCCAACATCTGTACGGCTTATTACAGGTTTTTCGGCTGCTAATTTTGTATTTTCTTCACTAAAATCTTTTTGCACTCCTACACTTGGTTTAGCAATTTTATCACTTTCATTACTTTTTATGCTATCGGTTTTTGGATCCTTGTGTACAGATGTTTTCGCAGTTGTTTCTTGCCGTTGTTCATCTTGAGACCTTTCGCTTGTTGCGACTTGTGGATCAGGTAGATACTTTATAACATCATCAATCACATTGTTATTAGTTTCGACATCTTTTGACTTTATAGCATCAGTTTGAATACAAGAACATATAGACAACTTCCCTATATCAGTGTTCGCGCGTATTAAAGGTGGTTTTTCTTTGGTTGTATCAATTTTCGGGAATGTATTACAGTTAACACTACTATCCGTCATATGCTTTTTTGACAAACTAGTTTTTCTAGAAGGCAACTGCTCTATAATGCAGATTTTGCTATGGTCAATGAAGAGGGTACCCGAGCATTGAGTATATTTATTTTCTTCAATGGCCGAAGTTGCCTCGTCAGCAACGGATATCTTTTCCGTGACAACAGTTTCGTTTGCTTGTTGGACTTTCTTATTTTTGTCTGATCCTGTTAAGTTTACTGTGAGAGTCATATTTGTGCCTTTAATAGGTATTGAGTAGTCTTTTTCGAATACTTTGGATGAACCAAAGGAAGCTTCTTTTTCTTCTTCACTTTTTTGGTGTTTTACCTCTTTTCTACCACTACCCAAAGGCTGAATGAGAATTTTCTCGGACGCGCTGTTAGTACAAACGTCGCTAAAAGACTTCCCACCTTCAGAACCAGAGCTATGAATCGAGACCTTTTTACGATTTTCCGATATCAATTTCGCACAATCATCGTTATTAACGATGTTAATATCAGACAATCTAGGATCTGAAATTTTAGGGTTGATACTTATTTCAGTTTGAAGACATCTTGTAGCTTCACAAACTATACTATATTTTTCGGTATTTTTTTTAGGCACTATACATTTGGTTGAAGTTCCACGTAGGTCTTTGGCTTCAGAGCTATTAGAATCGTAAGTGTTCATATTGACGACCATGTTGGTTTGAGAGGATTTTGAATGCCTTCGTCTTGCTTGTTTTGACGTGTCATCCGAATAGCTGCTTTCTGTCCCAGTCTGCATTTGGCACGGGGATTGTATCGTCTCTATTTTGTCATCTTTAATAGAGTTGCAAGTACTTCCACACTGTATACCCGTATTATCTAATCTAACGGGATCTTCGAGCTGTACGCCTCGGTTGGTCAATTTACAGCATTTGTAAATCATAAAGTTGTCGCCTACATCTGAGGATGAGACTTGTTTCCCGTTACAAAGACATACATACTTAATTTCACCAGTCTTTTTATCGGGCACAACGCGTGTGTTTTCAGGCGACAATGGCTTGCACTTTTTACATTCACAGGTCCTTGCTGCACATACCGATGGTTTCATTTGGCTCGGCCTGTCTTTGGTTTCGGCTTCTTCAATCTGTTTTATGCTCACCTGCACTGAACTGTCTACGTAATCCATCTTAGGATTTAAGTAATGGTGTGGACAGCAGCAGTAGTGGCTTTTACTTGGACCCGCTTCACTTATCTCTCTTTCCGCTTGCATCTTTTTCTTCAAGTTTGGTCGTTTTTGACCTTCAGAATGACTCGAAGAAAGAGTGAAAACAGAGTGGCTTCTTTGGTTTCTTATTGCATTGAATCTCTCTAAGTCTATATTGGAGGAAGAACCTCCTTCTAATTTGCTAGCATCACCAGATCCATCATCGTAGTTATTCCTCGTCAAGTCTTTCATCAGATCTTTAAGTCTGTTGTTTATTTTCGCATTCTGACGTACTGGTACTTTAAATGCTGTTTCGGAGCTTACTAGTTTCTGTTTTAAGAACATTTCTTTGTCTTTTAAATGTCTTTTGTATGCTTCTTCGCGCCTTAGAGCTTCTAGGTATTTTTGGTACAGCTCTTCAGATGATGTTTTGGGGAACGCATTATCTGAAGATGTCTTTCCTCTACTAGAGACATCTGAGTCTGTGGTAGAAGCCAAGGTCTTCATTAAATTACTATTAAGTTTCTCAGTACTGGCACTGAATAGATTTGGGGCACTTTGAGATGTAGAAGCGACTATATTGGGGTTGAACTTTTCATTTCTTAGGATAGATTTCTTAGGCTTCTTATCTGCTCTGTCTCCCGTATTATTGGCATCAGATGTGCTCGATGTGGTGTTATTCTCTTTAGTGCCTAATTTCTTACTGTCAAAAGTGAGTCCAGACAGAAATTCCGTAGTAGTTTCATCATCTCTATATTTCGAAGTGATTAGTCTACGAACTATATCTTTAATCAACTTTTTCTTTGTGCTATCATCGTCATAACGCTTTTGTAGTGTAACTTTTAGCAACTCAACACATTTTTCTAAATCTTTAGTTAGTGAATGATTTGATCCTTTACTTGAGTCTGTAGTAAGAGGTCCACTGGATTCTAAACTTGACTTATTCCCGGCTGTGCTGTTGCCGGGTCTAGACGCACTAGCACTAGGTGTACCTTTCATCTGGTTCTGATGATACATATGTCCAGGCATGTATTCAAAACTTTCTGCTTCCGACAGCTGTTCTCCACTTTTCTCTTGAGGTGTTTTATCTTTGTTTACTTCAATCTGCTTTTTAAGTCTCAATTTTCGTCTGACGTGTCTAGTTTTTCTTCTCCTCAACCTCTTACGTAATGTATTTAGGCTGATCATGACTGGAATCTTCTGATTATATGGATTAACAGGCTTAGGTGCTTCCTCCATGCTGTTTGGTTTTTCCTTTGGTGATTTTTCTTTAGTCAGTGAAGTTTGTACTTCTTTATCCATTCCCAAATAAGGACTGGTTTCTACTGTGACTTTTTCAGGGGATATACTATAATCTTTCTTAGCATTATCAATAGTGATTCCTCCGTCACGTTCAACATTAAATGAAATATGCTTTGTAAGATTAACGTTGATAGACGGAGCCTGATTAGATTCTGAAGTGTGTGGTACATTAACTTCAACAAAATCAACATCTTTTTTGTAAATCTTTGTTGTTTTCTTTCCTAAACCTTTCTTTGATTTTGATTTGTTATCATTTTCGTCTAGAGGTGTAGAATGTGAGGTAGGGGCTCCAATATCCTGTTTTGTGTCATTGTTTGAGTATTGTTGTTTCAAAGCAAGTCTTTCCAAGGTACTAAGGCTAGATGCAGAGTTTTTTCTATCACTTTCATTAGCATAGCCTACATCAGCAAGAGAGTCCCATTCTAATTTGCGTTGAGATGTGATACTACTAGTTGGAGAGAGTGGTTTATGAGTTGATAGGTCTAACAGTGCGTCTAATGCTGAAATGTAACAGTTATGATGATTATTAATAATATTAAATGCAATAGCATTGGCATCTTTCAGGCTGCTGTTATTTGTGTAGTGTCAGGATTATATTATCGCTAGCATGAATTTATAGAATTTAATACGTTCGCTGACAGTACGTCGTTAGGCGGGAAATTATTATAGTGCGTTATGACAGTAAGTCGAGGGACGGGCCAAGGAACTTGTACCTAAACTGGAATGCGGACGCGAAGCTCAAATCCGTTCCGAAGAGTATACCCTCGAAGGACCTAGCTATCTCTTTCTAGTAGTGTGGATATCAATTCGCGATAAACGTAAGGACAATTTTATTTGATGCAATATTTGCAGGTTTTTTTAAGACACTTATTATTAACCTTACAAATGATGTATTTCTGTTACCGCTATAACAAAAAATACTATAAATTAATTAAAATAAATATTTAAGGGAGACTCCCATACAACAGTTGTGATATTTTTGGCGCTTTTTATAGGTAATGGTTCCGTACCATTCATTACCTACCTATAAAAATACCCATCATGCGCGAGTCCGACTCGTACTTGGCCAGTTTTTTTCTTAATAACGTATTAAATAGAAAGAAAGAAATAAATTCAATTATAAATACAAAGGTCTGTATCGGTCTGTTACGCTTTCACGGTTAAATCACAGAGCCGCTTTCGAAAAATTTGGCATGGAGATAGTTTAAAACCCTGGGAACTATATAGGGTTCTTTCTATCTCAGATTTTTGAATAGTTGCTCGGTAGCACGATATAACAGAATTCCATGTGGGTGAAAAGCTAGTTCTCAATATATATCTGGGGAACTTATATTGAGCGCGCTAATTTCTATAATAAACCCTTCCTTATACGGGCTAAACGCAAAATTGGTTTTGTTAAGCAGACTTTATTGCGTGGAATTATAAACTTTCAAAGTGGTTAAGACCCGTGATACAAATACAATTATTGCAGATACAGAATTAATAACAGAATCACCAGCTGACAATTCTTCGAAGGCTTGGCCTTGATAGGCAGTGGTATAGACGTCCAAACAAACGTGCATTAATTGGTAATCTACGTTTATTCGACACTTGTACGGTCAGAACCAGTAGACTAAAAATAAAATGATGCAATGTTTATACATAATTAAAACTACTAAAACCCTTCATGATAAACGATGATTATAAATAGAAAGAATAACAGAAGAGATATAATTTATTTATGTTTATATTTATTTAGGTTAACCTACAATTGTTTACACTATACATTTGTATGAAACAGTCATATTACATTTATAAGTGTAACAATTAATTACAGGCTAACACCACATGTGCTATTTAAGGTTAGAAATCAATATTATTAACATACATAATTCTAAACATGAAGGAGGCAGATCGAATGACAATTATAAGGTTATTATTATTAGGTTGGTTCTATATTTTCTAGTTCCTCATATGTTGCAGCTGCAGGTTTGTTACAAGATTGGCTTGACACACAACCCTAAAAAATGTATTACACTATTATTAGTTAAAAGTATGGAAATAATCTTTAAATTATGAATTATTATTATTATTTGTCGACATTAACTAACTGCAGTGGACAAAAATTAAGTAATTAAGTTATAAGTAATTATTAATATAATAAACTACACTTGTAAGCAAGTTTGCTTAGCTGAGTTTTTGGCCAAAATGATATAAAATATTTTTGCCATCAATTTGCTAAGCAAAAGTAAATAAATCAACAAAAATGTCGACTTTTATGCTTATTAATTTGACTCCTTTCATAACTTTCACTTACTGATCTTTGAATGTGCCCAGTACAGGTTGTATATTCTTTTTTAGTGGGTTTCAATATTATAGTACTTAAAACATTTATTTGTTTCGCTTTAACAGGAATCTAAAATAATAATAGATTGATGAGAACAAAATTTTAGTATTTATGTTTAAGATAGATTCAAAATGAAAATTCATCTTGCTATGCTCATATTCTATTTCAAAACGGTGATCTTCATGTCATTTGTAAAGATTGATAACTTACTTTAGGGAAAATGGATGGAATTGCATCATATGATCTTGTTTCGAAATGCAATATTTCTTCGGGCTTGAAATGGCGGCTACAAATTTTAGAACCGTTTCTGACCCTTTTCTGTGTAGAACACTGAGCCACCGGTCTCGAAGATCATCATTTTTAGGAAAGCTTAAAATAACAAAAAATAATATATAATGAGAAGAAAGAAAAATAATACATAAGAAGAATAAAGAGAAGAACATCCACTTTTACATTGAAAACATAGTCACCCTAAATGCAATTTGTAAACAAAGTCACAAAACTTACTTAAAAAGGGAAATTCCAGACCCGGGGTACACTTTTCACTCTTGCAATTAACCACAAAACACGTTCTTACCATGGTTACAATAACTTGCACTTTAATATTACGAAAACTCACAAAATTAAATATAATTCAAATTTATAAACATACAGATGTCAAGTAAACGTCAGACGGCAATGTAGTAATTGCCAGGTATAGTATAATGTATCACTACTAATTCTTACAAATTCCATTTTTTTTGGTTTAAACACAAGAGTGTTTGCATGGTAAAATAACTTTAATTTTCATTAATATGCATACAGTAATAATGGTAATTCATTTTAAAGATAGAATTCCAAAGAAGTTTAAAACTAGGTGTTATTACTACAACAGACAGGTCGAAAAAATTACCATTGAAATAAATATTTTTAATCTGCCACACAGAAGAAAGGGACACAGTCCACACACGGCACTGTCTCGCTCGGAACGAATAGTTCCTTCAGTTTTATGCGTGCAAGTTTATACTCTATTGTTTAACAGTTAAGAAAGACTTTCTGTATTCTTTGAATCATTCGTAAGCAATCCAGTTAGTAGGTAGAAGATCCTTGGGACGGGCCTATTCTACTGTTTTCTACTGTCGTAATGTGGTGTCAGGATAAGTGCTCACTGTCAGCGAACGTGTTAAGAAATAATAATGTCAATCAAAATAATGTAATGCAATAAAAAAAATTTTTTAATAACTTTACGGCAATAAAGTTATCAAAAAAGTTATTGATCTCAAAATTTTCATACAAATAAAAATTATGAACTTAAAACATTTGAAAAAGTACAATAGCAGTTAAAGCCGTAAAACACTCTTTGCTACTCTTTTGCTGTTTTCACTATAAAAGAAATGATCAAAATTACACAAATTTCTCTGAAAGAAATTACCTCCACTCAACTCAATTCAGTAGGCAGTCCAGCACAGTTTGTCTGATTGAAAAAGGTCAAATTGAGGTTGGGTGGAGTGGAGAAAGTAAATAAGAAGATAGGGATTATGTACGGAGAGATAACAGTATACAATATTGTACTTACATTTCTGCGAGTTGTTATCATCAAAATGCATGGACTCATCATCCGTCTGTCTCATTGATATGTCTGCTGGTACCTCCTCAGTGATGATTGGTGGAGATTCCGTGTGTGGAGAGTCAGTATTTGTTTTTTGTTCTTCATCATCCTGAAATTAATAAAAATAATGTTTTTTTTTTCTTTTTTTTTCTTCTCTTCCTTGGCAACTGAGCCGGTGTTGACTATTCTGCCAGTCAGGGCCGGATTAACTATTAGGCGGAGTAGGCAACTGCCTATGGGCCCTGCATCAACTAGGGGCCCAGGCCCAGTGCACGCACCAAGAAAACATGTTTCTTCGAACGAGAATTTGATGTGCATGTGAACTTAGGGACCTCACTGTTCCCATACACAATATACAAATCATTAGATTTAGTAGTAGAATTAAAACAATTTTAGAAGAAATCTGGGAATAAGTAAACAAGTATATTAAAAACCACAGCCCTTAATGTGCGTTTCCTCAATTCACACACGATTTGGTTAGTCAAAGTAAGAAAAGGGGCCCCGAGAATGCCATTGCCTTAGGGCCTCTGATAGGGTTAATCCGGCTCTGCTGCCAGTGTCATGTTATGACGGCAGCGAAGGTAGGGCGTCGAACTTTGTACTTTGTGGTAGCTGTTAGTTCAGCTGCAAGGACGAACACATGAGTTAAACATATAATATGTGTATAATTATCTACACAATAACTATACACATATTACGCACTAATTACATTTTAATCTCATTATCTGTTATAAATTTAGATAGAAGATTAATTAATTTAGGAGAAAAGTGGGTAAGAAGGGAATGGAAGCTGGTTGGGAGAGGAATACTGCATTTGGGGAGTTTTTGGTATGAATCAAAGGATCTATTGTTTATGGAGCAGGAGGGGAAAATGTGATGTTATATTTTAGGTTCTAACTACCCAATAAGGAAAGCCACATGCCAGAAAATCTGACACATCTTGCTAATGGGTGTTGTGATATCCAGCTACTGAGTTTTGGAGTAGAACTAGGCAGTCACTCCATATAAAATACTAGTACTCAGCTGCAACTGGTTAGACTGGACTTTGCCTGAACATAGTTGGGAAAATGCTAAGCAGACGACTAACTGGTGAAATCTCACCAGAATAATGCATTTCTGGTAAAAATTTTCAAAACCAAGAGTATGTATGTAGGCTTTTACCAATAATCCTTTTTTTTTCTGGTTGGGAAAATCATCGAATGACTTCTTCCGCTCTGGGTTAAGCGGAAGGGTGTGTCAGACTTCTACTGACTAAAAACCCACCCTGTTCCTTCGGCTGCCCTAAAGTTCCGGGGCCGCGGTATCTCGATAAAACTTTCCCGCAAATCCTTTTTTCTTAGGTTTATCAATAATCCTGGGGTTGGCTTTTGGTTTAATAGTAAACACTCAATACCAATTATTACATTGTACATTTTTTCTTAATGCTTCTCTCAATACCAACAGAAAATACTGAGGAGTTATTAGTGTTAAAAAATTAATTAAAAAAAAATGAAAACCAACAGCGAAACATGTGTGACATTATTCCCAAGATTTCTTTCTTACCTTTTTCTAAGTATAAGAAAAGCACCAAACCAAAAATGTGTTGGACTCTTTGCTCAGGAAAATTATATTTAATACAAATTGCACAGCATAATGCATCTCTTAAATGTTTTATTGAAGTGTTGTGAAGTGTTGAATTAGAAGAAATGGTAAAATAGTTTAGTCTTGGTTCTTAAGGATGTAATTATTTTATTTGCTTATGAATGTGTAAACTTTACCACATGTAACTGATGGTATCATTTTATATCAATAAAATCAAAAGTCCATAATCAATCCCTAATGTCATGGTACCAAAAGTAATTAAATACCCTATTGGGCTTCTAAGACTTGCATCCAGTTATATTACTCTTTTCAGTCTCAATCAGCAGATCATATGTTCTTGCACATAATTTATTGGATACTTAAAATAGTATACTTATTTATCCTTGTAATAAACAATTATTTCAGTTCAGCATCAAGTGCACAACTACAGAACAATATGCTTACAGATATCAGCAACACTGAACAAAATAATTATAATCTAGCATGTTAATTATATTAAAAATGTAATGAAATGTTAGTACAATTATTACTGTAAGTATAGCTTACCTGTGAACTAGATGGATCAGGCAATGAACATCGAATAGAGATTCGACAAACTTCGTGCGAAGAATCACTTTTCTTTTCACCAGAATCCGACGAGTCGTTTTCACTCTTCATTTTACGCCAAAACAACCCACTTGTGTCTTTAATATCACTCTGAGCTGTCGATAATGAGAAGAATTGTTCTAAATCCCTCTTTCTTCCAAACTTTTTGTAATAATCGAGTATCGTGGCATTTACAGCACCACGGGAATCAACATCGTCCAATGTCCCCACAGCACTAGTTTTTTCAACTTCATCGCTTTCCATAATTCATTTAAGCAACTGAAGAAAGTTATTACCATTCGTTATGAGAAAAACATTACAATTTATTTGTATTTACGTTGTGTAACGGCTGTGATAAATGTACATTTTCAAATTGTTTGACGTTTTCAAAAATAAAACAAAAGACGACCAGTGGTTTTTATTGCTAATTGCTATGTTCTGGAATCTAGGTTTTTGGGTTAAGTTAAATTCACGAACTTTGCGCACTTTCACAAGTTGCGTTTTTATTGTATTTTAATAGTTTCAATATCCATTAGATTTTAAGTCTTTTCATGCTCCCGTAGAAACTAGAGGAAACTGAATTAATTATTATTGCAATAAATATGATTAGCGCTGAATTATAGACAAATAATAATTATTACTCATAAATAAAACGCGTATGTCTTTTAACTTTTGACATTGCACTATTGACAGATTGTTTGACAGTGACATTATATTACATTTGACATCTTGATTTTGTGATTTGTCAAATTCTGATACGGCAAAGGGGAGTTTCTTATTGATAATTTTCTCATAATTTACTCTTTAGAAAATATAAAACTACAAAATGTCTCGGCAGGCTTCCAGACTCGACGCGAAGAAAGTCGTAAGTAAACATATCCATTCACGACCGACATTTTATGTAGAACGACAATAAAATACGACGTATTCGTTAATTGTTATTTTTTGTAGAACTCCGAGCTACTTACGCTTACTTATGGAGCTTTGGTGTCACAAATGTTGAAAGAGACTGAAAATGCAGAGGATGTGAACAAGCAGTTAGAAAGAATCGGATATAACATGGGCGTCAGACTGATTGAAGATTTCTTGGCTCGGACTACTACCACTCGCTGTCTGGAGATGAGGGAGACCGCTGATAAAATTCAACAAGCCTTCAGGTTTGTAATGCAATTATGAAACGTCAATACTAATGGCTGAGAGTTGCAAGGAGTAGTTGCGGGTCCATACCTCACTCATCATTACACTAATATTGCACTAAGCACATTTAGCTTAGTCGGTGAGGGGTTAATAAAGGTGAACGCAGACCTAGCTGCACCGCACGCGCCGCAGTCTTTGCATTCGAATTCTTTATATGAAGTTCTATGCAACCTCGCACACCTACCCGTGCCGCAGTCCCTGAAACGACCGAACTCCCCAAGCCGCAGCTGATGACGTCACCCGCACGCAGCGGACGCTGTGGCTAGCGCAGCGCGGATGACGTCATTCGCATCCACGGCGCGCAGTGTTGCCAGAGTTATAATGTACACAGAGAATCTCTGTCAATGGTTTATGATAAAATTACTTGTTCTCGTATAAATAATTACTTGCTTATTCCCTATTATAGCACATACAGATAAAATTACACAAAAGAGCAAAATACCAATACCAAATACAGATTTTTTACAGATTTTTTAAATCTTCGGTACAGATAATGCTTTAAAAAATCTGGCAACACTGCAAGTGCAATGCGTGCAGCGACGGGAACGACTGTAGAGACTGCTGTGCGGATAGATGTGCGAGGCCATTAACATAAAGCGATGACTGCGGGGACTGTAGAGACTGCGGTGCGGCTAGGTCTGCGTTCACCATAAGATAGCTAGTAATGTAAATCCTGAATCCTGCCCACATTGCTAGTTTTCTTTTGTAAGTTGTGTGCAACTGGAATTAAAAAGGAGGATGCAAATTAGCAGCATATACAAAGACTGTATTTGCAATTTAAAAGGTCTTATGCAGAATATGCAAGCTAACAAACATTGATGTATGTATATCATAAAAAAATGTGTTTCAAGTTACCTTTTATACCAACTGTTTAATTTAAAATAAAATAAGGCATCTTTAACCTAGTCCTTCATGTTATCAGCTAGTAATGTACCAAAGAGACTGTTTGTTTACTTGGATTGTTGTGTGGTATTGCTTAGCCTTTGGCCAAAGTAATACCCAGGTCATAGGCTGGGAAGTATTAACCAGCCTTTTAAAAATGACTGTGAACAATGGCCCCACAGTCCCATAGTCTGTGGTTGATAACAGAAACTAAAATGGATACAGTTTGCAGTATTTATATGTATCATCTATGGATACAGTATTTTGGTTGATATAAAATAACATACATCGTGATTTCTGCGATTTAGTGTTCTCTCGTATGTCATTGATTTATTCTGATTTTGCTTCATTCCTAATCATCAGAATTATGTCCTCATGGCCTCTTATCTGTTACAAACAACAATGAATAGACAAAATATGTTGTTTGTGGTAAAAACAATATTTCGTTATTAAGCTTGTGTATTTGTCACAGCCAAATTTTTTAAATCTACTTTATTAATTCAGTTGGAGCTCTTCATCATCTGCTTAGCCTTTCTGCTGGCCAGACCAGGGTCAGACTTTCTGTGTTTTGTCTACCCATAATTACTGTAAAATATTATAATGAGAACTTCTGTGACTAACAGTAAGTATATATTGAGGTGGTAAACAAATAAAAAAAAAAACTAATTTTGCAGTGTGAGAATAATATCAAATAAAAAGCAAATTGTAAATATAGAATATCTACCTACAACCTAATATTATTAAGCGTTAATAGCATAATGGTTAAGACTTGTGAGCGAGAGGTCATGGGTTTAAATGATAAATGATGATCTTTATTTTGCAAATTGGTTACAACACTTTTACACGTCATTTTTTTCGTAAGTGTAAACTATATGAGACCGGTATTTCCTAACTGACTACCCTGAGAAGAAATACCGAAACAAACTCAGGGGTTCATCTCTTTTAAAGTCCATACAATCTATATTTGTTAAAATATATGGGAACCTTGTAAGTTACCGTCTGTGGTGATCTTTTGAGAAAAGATGCTCACAGATTTGAGTGGGCCTGTTCATACAGTGCAAGCATTTGTCAGATGACGTATAGCTCGACTTGAACAAGGAGCTTAACGATTTGATGAACAATACCAATACATTTGTGTAGGCTGCAAAAGGCACCCAAACTGCCAGACAATCATGTTTAACTCAAATAAAAAAAATCCTACATAGTTCACATATTCACAATGGTTTAAAAGTTTATGACGATTATGCAGATTAGTCTGAAATGCCCTTTTGAGGAAAATCCACACAGATTTGAGTAGACCCGTCCTCTCAGTGCAAGCCTTTGTCAGTCTGTAAGCTCAACTTTGGACTACTAAGGTGCTCAATGACCTGACGAACAATGCCAAAGAAGGGACATTTGAGTTGGTCATGAAAGTACTCAAACTGCCAGACATCGTCGAAACAGAGAGAGAACGGAAAAGAAAAAAAAGTGGAAAGAAAATAAATTAAAAAATCCACATAATCCTCACATAAGTATGTAGGTAATTACAAAAAAAAAAAAACATAGTACAAAAATATTCTACTTTACAAAGTAAATATACATGTAAAATTAATTTAAAAAATATATATATTATAGGTACTTTACCAAATATTCATTCATAAAATAAATAATAAAAAAAAGAAAATTATGTCAATTTGTATAAAAAAATACACGAAACACTAATGCTCCCTGTATATCATTGGAGCAGCTCAATCCCAAGCCTTTTTATCCTCAATATAGTCTTTAACCGTGTAAAAAGCTTTGTGACAAAGCTTGCGTTTTATGACTAATTTAAATTAGTTGAGGCTCAGTTCTTGCAAATGGCAGGGTAGTTTATTATAAAAATGTATGAACTGGCATTTAAAAGAACCACCTATTTTCTTGAGCCTTGTTTTTGGAACGACAAAGCTGTGTTTATTTCTAGTATTTACGTTATGGATATCACTGTATTCTTTAAGAGCCATTTTTCAAAATTTGAACGCTCGAGTTTAGGTAATAATCGGCATGTGTGCGTGGCGATACACACATAAACAACAATAATAGTGTAGAGAGAGTGTCGAGTCGGACTAAACAATCTTGAGCTGTTCTAACCGTCTTTATAAGAAAGAGATTTGATTACTTAAATTGCTTAAGATTTAAAAATTGAAAGACATGTATAAAGTATTTATTTAAAAGAAAAATGGAAGTTATGTGACAACCGACTTCAACAAAATTAAGCTCAAAAGTGTAAAATCGGTGTTACTTAACTAAGAAAAATCACACTTTTTGTGTACGTACGTACGTACGTTATGAGTTGTAGTTTCCGATATTTACTTTTTTAATAGACTGTTTCAGAAAGAAAGTTATTTTTTACATTAAATTGTAAATAATATTTATTTCTACAAATAGGTTACAAGTAAGAAAAAGTGTTGGTGTGTCTATACAAAAATATATATATTCCTGTCATAATTGAACCATATACTGCGCCTTGATTGAGTTTAGATTTATCAGTTGTGTTGGGGTCTGAAGTTTTCAGAATAAAGCACACACATCTTACATTTCAAGTAAAATTTGGATATGAGACCCATCCGTTTCTCTTTTTCTATTTTTAGATAGCTCATATTGTAGCCGAACTTTTCACTGTGTTTGCTAATATTGATTAATTGACTCCAAAAGTACTGAAAATCTATTATTCGCCTTCCATGCACTTTATAATTATTCTAAAAAATAAAAATAAGCATTTGAGAAATTTTAACTTTGATTACAATCTACATAGTATAACTATAAATACACAGTGTAATAAAATATACATACGTAAAACTGGAAAAGAGGTAATTGTAATCATCATTATGAATATCTTTTACTATGGGACCAACCTTAAAATTGCGAAAAAGAATAAACGACCTCGTTCATTTATAAGTGTGCATAACTGGACAAAATTTACTAAACAGCTGATTATTTTGCACGTTCATAATAATGAGTACAATTACCCCATTTAAGGGTTTATGTATATTCCGTTATACCCTGTATAACATGTTTAAAAATATAGTACCCTAAAGTTAGTTAGTTTAGCTTCAGACAAGTAGTTGTTGCACTACATATCTGAAGATTTTTGTACGTTAAAAATTGTCTACCTATGCAATCATATTATACATGATTATACACTGGTGCTGTTTCATATATATAGTTTAGACTATCGCCGTTATTTACATATATTATCTTAATTTTTTCGGCTTTTTTACCAGGTACCTTTTATTTGAGCTCTGATAACTTCCCACCTACTTTATCTTTCTGTGATTATGGCGTTTTCAATATTACCGGGTCCCAAACAAAAGGCACGCTGTAGAAGACCCTATTTATATAAGTAATGCTGTTTCGTATTAACAAAATTCAGAACTAAAGAAATATAGAAAGTCCAAAAAGTTTTTACTATTGAGTTCTAAACTTCCGCTAAATCGTCAAGTCTGATGTCTAATGCAACGGGTGGTTATTCCTATAAAATTTAAGATAAGGTATAATAATTTACCGCTGAATAGACTAGAAACTACACAGTCACTCTGAAGGGCAACTGAAAAGACAATGTTTGATGACGGCCATTCGGTTCAACACCTAAATTGAAGTAACTACATAAATAAATAGTCCAAATAATATTTACGTTTGCATTCGAAAGTTACATTGCATCATCAAGCCCAAGGTCTAAAGCTACAGGATTAATACGATTGCAATACAATTTATTTTATCTTTTATTTTGGGGTGGAAAATGCAATAAATGAGTTTTCCCGCTCTAGGTGGAGGATGGGAGTGCTAGACTGACTAAAAATCCACCCTGTTCCATCAGCAGCCCTTAAGTTCCGTGGCCGCGGTATCTTGTTATTTATTTATTTTATCTCAAATAAAATAAACTTTGTATTAAAAAATAAACCCGACATACAAAAAACACTGCAAAGAGAAAAATAACTTTAATTTCGGAATTCATTATAAAAAACGATACTACAAAACCAAAGACACTCACGAAATTAAAGTAATTTTTCACTTCGCAGTGTTTTTTTTAAAGTTTGATTAGATCTCGCTTTTTAGTGGGTTGGTTTGTAATTTACCTAGTTTAAAAGCCTAAACGTCAACTTTGTATCACCTTTTGAAAAATATTTTTGTTTCTAATGCAGGGACGATAGCGTTTGGTTCTCTTGGTACTTCACAATCAGCTCTACTTCAGGATATGCAGTGTGACGGGCATAAATTGTTTAGAAATTTTATTCATGTAATCGAATCGCAACCCACGAAATACTTATTATAGGTGTGCCTATAATTAGTTATTATACTCAATTTCTCCATGATTCCATCATCAGATCCTAACTTGATGATAATGGAACTCACCTTGAAGTAAATCCTTTCAAATAAAAAAAGGACTTTCTAAATCGGTCTAGCCATCTACTAAAACTACTACAAAAATACAGTCGAATTGAGAATCTCCTCCTTTTTTTTAAGTATGTTTAAAAACAAATCAATAAAGAAATATGACATTCCAACAACTTTCCAACAGTTAGGGTTTAATTTCTTAAGTGCTTCTATCTTTTGAGATTTTTTTTCTCAAAACGTTGGTAGCCCTGAATTTAGACTACATCAAAGTATTACTTTACATTATAAATGCAAAAAACGTTTAAACAAAAAATAAAACCGACTTTACCGTCGGTGTTTTTTTTTTCGTATTTTCGTGTTTGGACACCGTCTTCCAAAAAGTTAGTTAAAAAGTGTTTTTAACGCTTTTTAATTTGTAATTTATCAAGTTACAAAAGCCAAAATGTCAACTACTTATCACCTCATACAAAATATAGCTTTTCCCGATGCAGAGCCGTTAATTTTTGAGGAGTTCTCCTGGTACTTCACCATCAGCTTTACTTCACCATAATTATGGATTGTAACGAGCATAAAGTGCTTAGCCATATTCAAGTAATCGAATCGCAACCCACGAAATACTTATTATTGAGTAGTTCCGGTGGCCATCTGTGGTCTTCATCATCAGTTCCACTTCACCAAATGGTGCTTTTCAAGAGCCGAAATAACAACAATAACCAAATCGCTATAGGTGTGCCTATAATATTTGAAGAGTTCCCTCGATTTCTCCATGATTCCATCATCAGATCCTGACGTGATGACAATGGGACCAATAAAAATGTATACCCTTTCAAACAAAAATTATTTTTTTTAAATCGGTCCAGCCGTCTTCGAGTAATCGGGGAAACATATATTAAAAAATCCGACGATGTGAGAACCTCCTCCTTTTTTTGAAGTCGGTTAAAAATTACGTAGTACCTTGCTTCATGTGCATTCTTTAAACACTCTTTACACCGTGCGTGTTCTCCATAGCTAAAACAATTACGTATAAAGAACAAAAAATATTTCTTACAAAAAAAAACTACGAGTATCAAAACCCGCGTATTCGTAGTATAGTAATGCGTTCTCGATACGAGCGCTCGACTGTTGGGACGCGGGAAAAATTGACATAGGTCTTACTACGGAGGGCGCTCGCGCCGTACTGAATGGAGCTAGCTTGGGCAACGTAATATATAGTAATTTAGAGAGTTCTGAAAATCATATTGTTATTACAAAATTAAATGATCGCATTGTCATAAAAACTATTTATTTGAATTCTTCACAGAACAAAGTTTATTTTGACATAATTTTTGTATCGGAATTACGCCTTATTCAATGCGAATAATTGCGATAAAATTGTGCTATAGCCATTGATTTAAATAGTAAAGATACGGTCATCAGAACATTTGACGGACGCGGTCGCCGTACAAAACACACTAGCGCCATCTATGATAACTAAGATGTCAATCGGCGTGGTCTGCTCCTAGACGTAGCCTTGTAAGAGCGGGGTGTGGTATTTTTCGAGGTACAAAGAAATAAAACAAAACCTTTTAGTTTCTGAATTTTATATTTGTTATACATAAAAATACATTTTAATTTGCTTTTAATAAACAATAAAAATTAATTTTGTACATAATTTAATCTTATAGTAATATTATTAAATCTTTTTATTTCATCGGCTGCAACGCGCGCCGATGCAAAGTTATGTCGCACTTTTACGCGGCTTCGCGTTGTCTATGCTAAAGGTTGAGACAAACAAGAAAGAAAATTGTTTTAAATAATGTTAGAAGTTGATTTAATGGCATATTTTTAACTTACCGCTGATATGAAATGTTATATTTTTTTTATTGTGCTTTACGTCGTAGTTCACGCAACCCTTCACGACACAATTTGGCATTTTTGCTTGTAAAACTGACGACCCCTCCCGAAGATAGCCGATCGCGTTCTAGTTCAATTCGATAAAGGTTAGACCACTTTGGGACCAAGTTCGAGGCGTCATTATAACATGCGATCCGCCCAGTCCTTACGAAGTAATATATATGTCAATGGCTATAGCGCTTAAAAATTGACAACAGTATTTTTTTTTTCTAAATAATGCAATAAATAATCATGAATATTGAAAATCAATCCACAAATCAAGTATATGTCTTATACTATCCATATTTTTTTCACCTGAATTTGTGAACATTAATTAGTCATAGATTCCGGAATCTGAATTTGACTCTATGATGATTTTTCAGTAAACTACTTTTGGGAGATTACTCACCACAAAGCGATGCAGATGTTTTAAGTAAATGTTAAACGACGAAACACTTCATTAATAATTGATCTATTTTAGACATGTATTTTAAAAATTCAAAGTATGACGTAAGATGGTAAAGCAGGCGATTGAAATCTTAGAAATTTGCGAAAAAACATCTAATGGCTCTTAAAGAGATTAATATTTTCATGTGCATACAAGAGATTCTCGATAAATATACTGAGAGGGCACAGTCATTTGATTAATTTCTTTAAATTTATTTCTATCCATGCCATGGACTTAATTTATAAATAGCACGAATGGCTCTTTTTTGTAAAACAAATATTGTATTTATATCGGCGGCATTTCCCCATAGCAAAATGCCGTATGACATCACACTGAAAATAACTAAAGTACACTAAACGGCCCCATCTCTAAATCAGTTAAGCCACGAATTTTTCGAACGGCAAATGCGGCAGTGCTAAGTTTTTTGGATAATTTGTCTATATGGAGGCCCTACTGAAGCTTCATGGAGAACACAATCGAATGCTTTCGACAAATTGCAAAATATGCCCAACGCATCGCACTTATCTTCCCATGCACTGTAAATATGAGTTAAAAGTTCAACACCGGCGTCAGTTGTTGAACGACCACTTGTAAAAACAAATTTGACCCTACCGTATACATTATTGCCCTGAGCCCACTCCGGACACAAGCATATTTTGCTTAGTTGGAGGGGTTGACAAGATTGCTAGTAATATGAATATCTACCTACATTGCTGGTTCTCTTTATAAAAAAGGAGCAATAAACACTATGAAATAAAATTAATTAAGAAACATAAAATATACTTCACAACTACAAACCTAATACACAAACTTAATTGTACGGGTTGAATGGTGTTGTTATTACTGTCAGCGAAATCAGACTTTCAGACTGTACATCAACAACCAAATATTTTGAGCAGTAGATAAATATGTTTAGTAAGCTTGCTGCTCCAGTCTTTTTTTTGTTAATTTTTAGTATCTAATTTAATAAAAAAAAAAAAACTATAAGTAATTATAACATAGTTCTTAAAAAATCTACCATTAAAATATGCATAAACGCATTACTTACCACTTAAAATGTGTTTTCCAGATTATATCTCAACATGCAACCCACAGTGACGAGTTGGAGCAGTGCTGGGGACGAGTTCTCTCTGGTTTGGGACCAGTGTGCCCTCAGTGAGTGGGTTGAAATGCCCAACAATGGGCTGAAGTACTGCGCCCTGATACCTGGGGCCATCAGGGGAGCTCTACAGATGGTGCAGCTTGAAGTACAATGCTGGTTTGTGCAGGTAAATTTTTATTTGAATTATATCATTAGAACTTTCAATGTCAATAGCCTAATGGTTAAGGGTCGGAATTGTGATCGAGATTTCGTCCAACTCCACCCATTACTCTATAGACGTGAACCCATTCCAGACAAAAGCATATTTAGCTTAGCTGGAGGGGTTAACAAGATTACTATAGTTGGTTCACGTTAAGAAAATAACTTGAAATAATAACTTTAAGAAAATAACATCAATACAGGGTAAAGGTGTTCTCACAATGGAGTAAAAATTCAAAATTAAATGTATATTTGAAAAGATTAAGTTTAATGGAAAAAATTGATTAATTTTAATCAATAAAAATTATTGGACAACTAAATTCCAAATTCAATGTTTGGTATCTCCATGATGGAACCCTGGGAGGCGATGTAGACACAGTTTTAGATGATCTACAGTTTTTAAGAAATCAACTCCATACCATAGGATTGGATCTCAACCTTTCGAAGTGTGAACTATTCATATCTGACAGTACTGACAGACAACTAACACTTTCAAAATTCCACGCATTAGCCCCAGAAGTCCAAATTGTGGATAAAAGTTCTCTTCGTCTTCTTGGGTCTCCAATTTTTGATAATTCCTTTCCCGATTTTGTCGAGGAAAAAATACAAAATTTTAACGACATTTCGGACAGATTACACCAAATTAACATGCATTCGGCTATCACCTTAATTCGTTACTGTTGTTTTGGACCTAAATTAACGTACTTTCTTCGTGCTTCACATCTTTGGCATCATCCTCACCTTTTGGAAAAAATGGACCAAATTATCCGGCATACTCTGACAGCAATTTTAAATTTGGCTATGGACGACCGAACTTATCACAAGCTACTCTTCCCATTCGAATGGGAGGTCTCGGCGTCCGCAAAATTTCTAGCATTAGTCTCCCGGCTTTTATATCTTCGGTCTACGGTACTGAGAAATTAATCAGGAATATTCTAGCTCCGTCACTGGTTGATTTCAATGTGCCGTGCTTCACCGAGGCTATGGACACCTGGAGAATCGCTTTCCCGAATCTAAATCCACCCGACAACCCATCATCTCAGAGGCGGTGGGATGAGCCGCTCTGTAAAGCAGTTCAGAGTGACCTTATTGCCACATCTGCTTCGGCTGCAGAGCGTGCTCGCTTGCTGGCTGTGAG
This sequence comes from Tholera decimalis, assembly GCA_943138885.2. Classification (NCBI taxonomy): domain Eukaryota; kingdom Metazoa; phylum Arthropoda; class Insecta; order Lepidoptera; family Noctuidae; genus Tholera; species Tholera decimalis. Next base: position 9,903,105 of record OW964568.2, read on the forward strand.
TGAATGGGAGTCGGGTCTCTGGCTTCATGCACTACCATCGTCGAACATAGGCACCTTGTTCGATGATACTACTTTCCGCCTCGCTGCTTCCCTTCGATTAGGTGCTCCCTGTTGTTCTGCTCATCGCTGCCACTGTGGCTAAGTTGTCAACAGCCTCGGTCACCACGGCCTTTCATGTGGCCGTAGCGCGGGTCGCATAGCACGGCACGCGAATATTAACGACATTATCCGACGAGCTCTTGTCACCGTCGGCGTTCCGGCTGTATTAGAACCCAATGGCCTGGCACGTGACGATGGCAAAAGACCGGACGGCATGTCTTTATTTCCTTGGAAGATGGGGAAGGCTTTAGTGTGGGACGCAACTTGTGTCGATACTCTTGCACCATCCCATCTTCCTAGCTCGTCTTGCTGTGCTGGCGCTGCCGCTGCAGCCGCTGAGAACCTCAAGCGGCGGAAATATAATAACCTTGTTGGAGGTTATATTTTCGAGCCGTTTGGGGTGGAGACCTTGGGATCATGGGGTCCGAGTGCTCACAAATTGTTTAAAGAACTATACAGGCGCCTAGTTGACACTTCGCGTGACCCAAAGGCTGGCTTTTACCTTGGACAGCGTTTAAGCATTGCCATACAGCGTGGCAATGCCGCCAGTCTTTTGGGCACATTACCAGTGGACAGCGATGCGCACGAATTTCTGGACGCCATATTTTAGTTTATTTTTAGATGTATATTATTATGTAGTTTAGTGTTTTTATTTAAGTGTATATTCCATTATGGAAAAAATTAAATGAATTGTCTTAAATTTGTAATTTCTTTTTATTTTAATTTATTATGAAAGAATTTTGTTCTGCGTTCTCTATGACGTCATCCAAATTACACATAAAATTTTCTTCTTGTGTCACGTGGTCGCAGAATTTCTTCAATCGATTAGCATTTATTAAAACTATTGCGTCACAAAATATTTTTTTACATCACTCATCTTGAATGTTGAGTTATTGGCACTAACATATTTTTTTTATGTGGTGCCACACCAATTCAATAGGATTGAATTAAATTAAATTATTTAATGTAGCTAGGTATGGCATAAAAGACAACCGTTTCGCATAAAGATCTTAGCTTTCTAATTTGTTGCGACCTGATTGGTCGAGAGGTGTGAACATCGATAACGTCACTATTTTCTTTACGTGAACCAACTATAGTAATGTAAATTTTGTCCTAATTATGAAGGCGTTTTGCAGTCTGTCAAAAATCAAAATGAAAGATTCTTTATTTGTCTTCATTAATTCAAACTAAGCTAGAAATCAGCATATTTGAAACATCAAAAGTGTATATGAAGGCATTCATACAAAATGCTCGCCCGTCACCACTTACTAGTGTTTTAGCGGCGTAGCAGCTATTTAAATTTAAAAATATTAAAAAGTTTGCAAATTAGCAAGACCAAAAGTAACCTAATCGAGATATGGCCAGGATCTAAGGCATTCTTTCAAATATTTTTTGTGCTTTAAAATTCACAGAATTCTCTTCACATCAATTCATTTTGCTGTATACATTATCTTAAATTTATTGTAGTCTATCTGGCCGATACAAATAGTCAACTCCCAATAAGACGTGTCATTTAGCTTGTACTAACTCACAGCTGAAAACATAGATGGCGTTGATGGCGTTAGTGTAGAAGCATACATTAAACTTTCACTGCACTAACCTTAGTTTAGTACATTCTTGAAAATATAAATGGCGTTGTTTAGCTTGGACTGACAGCTGACAAAGTAGATGGCGTTAGTGTTGAATCTAAATTAAACTTTCATTGCACTAACCTTAGTACATTCATGGAAACATAGATGGCGTTGTTATAATTCTTCATTTTTAATTATCTTCAAAAATGTTTGTTCATTACAAAATTGTAGGCTGATAATGTTTTTTTTTTCTGTTTTAGGACCAGTTAAAAGGCGATGCTGTAACCGAACTGAGAGTGAAATATATCAAGAGATTAGAAGACGCAGTGCCTGCTGGCGAAGACTAGTCATAGTAATGCGTTCCAATAGTTATGTTATATAATGTACATATACTATAAAAGACAAATACCTCTTACAGAAAAGTATAAAAGCGTAGAGCTAACTAGCGTGACCTTTTTACTGGCAACTTAACTGCGTAATATGAATATGAATGTCACCAAGTTCATTGCAATTTTTGAAACACATGAAATCCTTTCGAATATCATTGGATATATGCGCTTTTATCAGTTACTTAATAAGGTTGATTGTGACACCTTAATAGGTGTCACAATCAACCTTACAACTTACAACAATTTGTATATTGGTACTGGTAATCCAGTACCAATATACAAATTGATGATTTGTGATCGAAAGTTTTTTGTCAATGTTTTACGTTGATTTATGTTCTAAAAACCAAAAGTGGCAATTCTCGTATTTCTAAGGAATTCTCAAAATTCTTTCTCTTTATTTTAGTTGATGACAGGTTCGCTTCTGACCACCATCATCATCATCAGCTGATTGCCTGTAGAAGTAACCTATTCACTCTTGACTTAAATACCCCCAGGTTATAGCTAGCAGGAAACTCAGATTCCGGTAGGGAATTCTACTCCTTAGTCCTTAGCCGTACGCACAATGATGGTATTTCCAAAACGTTTTGTGTGTATGGGTGGGATGTCCACCATGTAACGATGGCGCATCGCCGTTTGTCTTGTAGTTCGATGATGGAACGGGCTTGGTGAAATTAGATTGTGCAATTCCATCGCACATTCCCCAATGTAACCTTTGACCATAATTTATGCACGGTAATAAAGCCCTGTCTGTATCTACTGTTTAATAAATTATATTTATTTATATCTGACATAATGTTTAGTGTTATCATTTGTTTAGCATATCGTAAGGATTAACGTATTTTGTATTATTATTTTTACGTTTTACTATTACAAGTCCCATATTCTAATTCGTTTTGACGGAAGAAGTCATTCGATCATTTTCCCAACCAGAAAAAAAAAGGAATCTTCCTCCACTTCAATCGTCTCAGTCATTAAGAAATTGAAAAAAAAAACACGAGTATCAATACACATAATAAAACAGTGAAAATGTGTGTCTGTGTACATTGCATTATGTTTACAATAAATAAATTTAAATCGGGCCTCCAGCAGATAATTTGTATTGTCTATGCATTAGTCGGTTTTAGTATACGTTTTATTTTCTTCGTCTACAATCAAATCAAATCATTTATTAAAATTATCTTACAACTAGATGTTCCGATGCAAGAATGATCTAAAATAATTCAATTTACTTTTTAATAAGTACCAAATTGTTAAAAAAGCAGCCTGCCCGATTTCTAAAGGAGATGTTTCATTTTGGGCTACCTCTATGTACACCACATAGATAAATCGAAAAAACAATAGGGATTATCTTAAAAATAAACAAAAAATTATATGGAGACGGGTATAGCTGTGATAGATTATTATTTGGGAAGATTTTTATCATGATAACCCTTGTCTTAGAGCAGCCATGACAGTCGTGTTTGACATGACGTTTGACAGATTTGAGTTCCGTGACGTCTTTCTGTGAGTCGTAGGGATGGGCAAGTGGAAAAAAAATATTGATAAATATTGAATCGATATTTTTAAGCTATATCGATTACTATCTATGTAAAAATAACGATAAATCGATGTATCGATATTTTTCGTAAAGGTAACGCTCGTAAGTAACAATAAGTGCAATACATTACGTGGTTTTTGGCACTTCTCGATCTGGTGGCCGCAAAAAACCGAAACTAACCTAGATATGTAACAAAATTAAATGACAAACAGTATATGGTTAAATCATTGTAGAGTGTAGCAACCAAACATAGCACACTGATTCCCAAACTGAGGCGAACGTCTTTTTCGTATTTCGGAATTCGATGGCTCTCCACTCTAATGTCATTACAATAATTATGACCAAAACATTTGCAACATTGAACTCCTTTAATTAAACTTGTTTGTAACCTGAAGGTATATGCATATGCTAATAGCGCAAACGCGCTGACGATCTGGTGATCAACATTTGAACTACTCCCCGGATATGACAAGATTAGTATACGTTACACCAATTATTCTAAAATGAATAAAAAAATATCGATCATCGATTTATTGAAATTTAAAATATCGTCGATATTTATCGATTATTTTATGAAAAATATCTATATTTTAATATAGCGATTCGTCAAGCCGACATGTCAAAATGACATTCGCATCACTATTCAACAGCAAGATGGCCGGTCCACCATATTTTGTGTTGCTCTCCTTGACCGAGTTAATTTGAATATCACACTAAAATAAAGTAAAATTATAGGAAATTAACATTTAAAGACGGTTACTACATTATACAGCTATATTTACATGTGGTGTACATAGAGCTAGCCCAGGCTCCATACATTTCTGGAACATCTTTATAATTGGAATTTGAGAACTTTTGCGATAAGTTCCAAATTAAAAAACAGGGCCGGCTGTTAATTGGAATTAGGGATTGAATCATTAGATCTTAAAACGTCATATTTACCATGTTTATTTGAATCACGGGTGATCATGGCGCTTGCACTGTGTCGAAATATCGGAAACACGAAACAATAAATTTATAAACATGGTAAATATCCCGTTGATACTGTTAGTGACCATGTTAGCTTAAAAACTTATAATAGGTGTTGATTTGGATACCCATCTTTGGATTTCAGGATCTTGTAATTATTTTATTGCATTTTAGTGTTATTACGTTTAGATACTCTCATAGCGACAATATTTTAAGTTTGTTACTATGTAAAACCTCGTTTCGTATGAAACCCTTGTCGGATGTGTCGTCGGCGTGAAAAGCTAAATAAAATTAATGTTGTCTATTTTTGTGTCTTTGATTTTTCTATTCTGATACTGTGCTCCCAGTTTCCAAATTTAGGAGTAATACTTCAGAATAATATCTAAGGTACCAGCCGAATGCAGTGCCGCGAAAAAAGAAGTTCACGGCGCAAAAGTCTACGAAAAGATGACTCCTGACTCCTGAAGATGCTCCGTGGAGGGGCAAAACATGTCGAGAGTGGTTTGTTTGCATGTGGTATGTTTTTTATTGCACCCCTTCTGCGTGTGCATAATTTGCAGGCGGGAGGACGGTACTGCATACTGCATGCAGGTTTTGTTTTTTAAAGATTACTGGCAATGTGGGTAGAATTCGTTACATAAAAAGCAATCTTGTTAACCCCTCCAACTAAACTAAATATGCTTGTGTCTGGAGTGGGTTCAATATGGTTGGTGGCAATAGTGTAAGGTCGCAAGTTCGAACCCCAGTTCGAACTTGCGACCTTACACCTCTCAATCACAAGTTCGACAATTTAGTTCTTGGCGGAAAGAACACTACATATTTTTATAAAGTAAGTATTAGTTTGCTAAATATTTCTGCAAAGTAACGCCTGATTCCATTCTGTAAATTAAGAATTTGTCAAACCCTACTTAAACAGGGAAACCTGTAAAAATCTAGACATTAAAGATGTGAATCAAACACCATGTATAAAATAAGAGCCAATATAAGGCTAGAGAATCTACCCACAACAGACTGGCAAGGTACTCTACAATACATATGGTGGATTTTGTCCTACACACCCAGAATGGTTGAAAATTTTAATTCATCAAAATGTTAATCAATTCTCAATTTAAACAGAGCACGAAGGCTGAAATAGATCAAACTAACAAGACAATACCTACATAGCACAACAGCACAAATCCTAGAGATTGAAGTGGAATATGTTTCTGTCTATTTTTACATGCAAAGTGACAATTGAGAGACTTCGACTACTCTCGAACGGTATACAGTGGCGAAACCGATTGGATGTCTGTTACACCGAACAACGTAGTTCCTTTTCCGTTATCGTCTCGGAGGTCGCAGGGCCATGTCTCCAATCCTTGGGAGCTATCCCGTGGCTCATAAATGAATGAATGTACCTATATATTTATTTAAGTGAGGATATTGTCCATTGGTTAGTAGGTACAAAACTTGCGAAAGTAAGGGTTAGTATTTATTAATTAACTAAGTACAAATTCATCCCTGCCGCACGAGGAACCGAATACCGTGTTTAATATTCCTTGGTTCATCTAGGTACGGTCGCAGATGGAATTTGGTGGGGGGGTGGGGGGGGTGTCACTAGCAATAAAATATGTCGAATAAATGAGCATAAGTCATCCATTCGTGCTAGAACAAACGCAGTGCAGAAACGGGGCAACCGCAACAGGATCCAAAACAGTATATCTATAAAGATAGGCCCGTCACTGTAGTGCGTCATACTGTACTTGTTAGACGACTTGGGTGCGCGCCTGAGAAAAAGATAGTAACAAACGCACCCATGTAAATAGTTGCGTATCGTATATTAGTAGGCGCACCATGTTATGACTCGGCCCTGCTTATTCGGGATACCTCGGCGTCCTCGCCAGATGACACTCACACCTTCAATTATCTACCTGGAATAACTGAGGAAGAAGGAAGATGATGTTGCTGACCTTCTCTCTCGTAAGAACGCGAACCAAGGTAGAAAATCTAGATACTGTTGCCAATAAACATGATATCAGAGCCGTGTTGGAGCTTACTTTTCATCACACTTGCACGTAAACAGTATCTAAACATACAGGTTAACTTGGCCGTAATGCCCCATATAAAACCCTCGGGCTTTCTTTTTGTCATGAAACCCAAGTCGGTAAGTAATTTTTTTTTAATTTATAGCACAGCACACAGGTCATGCAAGTTCAAGCAAGAAGTTTACACGCAAATGAAAAATTTTCTTAAAATGTTATCTAAACAGGAATGTCATTGCAATCTCGCATGTTACTTCAATACTCAACTAATGTTCTTAATAATCGATTTTATTACTTTTTTGTATCAAACCGTCGAAATTATTTTTATTTTTTTCACTCCGTCATCGCAGTATACCTACGTAAGTATTTGCCCTTAACGTTTCTGAACGAAACATTTGTATAATCTGTGGTGTATAATAATTATATCGATACCGGAAATTTCAATTGTCGTAAAGGACAAAACACGAGTTTTCAGTAGAGCCAAAAAACAAAAATAAAATGTGTTTTTCTTGAATAATTTTCAAACAAAGTACTAGGTATTTATGAAGTCAAAGGAAACCCTAACTATTTTTTCGTGTTCTATCCATATAAATTATCAAAATAAACCAAACTTAATTATTGACGAAAATGAGAGTCCTTTACAGCCCAAAAAAATGTAACTGAAGTACTTTACAACCACGAAAAATTGGTTATGATAAAGTCAGATATGTCGTAAAGGACTAATCTTGATCATCAATAGGTAGTAAAACCAAGTGGAAAAATGTATTTTTATTATGTTTTATTTATTAATTAAATATTTGTAAAAAAAGTATCAATAATGTTATTCTAATAGGAATTCAAAATTTAAACAAAATGTTATGCAACTTTTTTAAATTTAAATCGCCAGTAATCGTTGCGATGCTGAAAAACAACTCAAGTTTTAGAATAATCAGCTAATAGACTAATCTACTAACTAGTTCTTTTTTCACAATTAAGGCAACTCAAACAACAGAACGTAATTAAACATAATAATAAAGTTAAAATAACCAAAATGATAACAAATTTTGCCCACCAGAGCTCAAAACTCAAACAATTGACATGCTAAAGTATTAATTAAATGACAAGAAATTTCAGTCTTTTAAAATTATAGTAATGAAACTTAGGCCTAGCTTTTTGATCCGTAGTTAACTCAACCAATGGTTAAATATTTTAACCAATGGTTGCAAACGGTAAAATACCATGTTTCTTCATTTGTTAGTCTCACAAATGATCAAATAAGTTGGATAGTTAATTATTAGACCATTAAATTTGTAAGACTAACAATTGAGGATAGCGATCAGGGATACAATTAGGGAAATTTAACCATTGGTTGAGTTATCAAAAAACTGGGTCTTAAACAGTAAAATCTTAGAGATCATTTGTGTCGATATCGTCTTCCTCGTCAGTTTCAGGACGGTAGATCTAGATACTCCTTATGAAATCGGTTTGGTATAGTTCCGTTAGTACATAAACGCTTTAAATCGTTATACTTGGCGACCGGTATAGGGTTAGGTTTGTCATAAAGCGGTAATAAACCAATATTAGAAGTATCATCTTCTACTTTGTCGGCACCTGTTAAATCTTGGTTTTGTTTTCTTGTTTTATTTCCCTTTGCCTTTTCCTTTTGATCCTCTTCCTTTATATTCATCATATAATGTAACTACTTGAGCGTTTTCGTTTTCTTTCATTAAATATTTTCCTTCCATACTTTTAGCGTTTTTTTTCTTGAATTAACAATGCGCATTGCTTTTAGCTGTATTTGTCATTGAGAAATAGTGATAAATTTTTCAGATACCAAGCTGTCCCAATTGAGAAAATCGGAGTACTCCAAAACATTAATTTTGTATGGTTCAGGACATTTTCTTGCAGATTCTATGTACGTCGGTCGTTGACTCGGACTCCAAACAATAATTCATCTAACTTCGCGTTCAAAGATGGCATGCATTGAATCGACAGGCATATAAGTATGCCCAGGTAGTAAATAATTGATTTGTACTATTTCAACGTTTTTGGAATTCTGTAAAAAGTAGTGTAGGGCTGTGAGAGCTATCTTATTTTTGTTCTGCCCAGGGCAAGAGTCGCAATAAAGTAAAACATTTTTTACAGGACGTTTATCAATTTCTAGTAGGAATTTATAAATACAAGTAGCAATTTCATTGCCACCCCTCTTTCCATCGCTTTCTACCCAAATAAAACAGTGTCCTTTTTTGGTTTGGCTTTCATAGAATGTACAGTTATAAACGGCGTATTTCCTAGAGTAATATGACAACATACTCTCTCCATGAGGAGTATCAAGCACTTTTTGCAGGTCGAAGATAACTGTGAGCGTATCGTTGAAAGTTAATTTCTGATGAATTTTAAATTTTTGGTAGCAAGCCTTTTTTTCCTCGAGATGAACAGCCATGTCCTTGAGTTCTTTTTCTGATAATAATTCTGTATTTTCAGCTTTTGTACATGTGGCACATTTGTCTTTTTTTGGTGTATGAAATCGAATATTGTAATCATCGTTAAATATTTTAATAAGAACTTTTTCACTCAAGTGTAATTTAGACTCTTTTTGGCAGTGTTTGAGATAAATCCTGAATAAATTTGTAGCATTTTTAAATTCCTCAGGTAAATACAGATATGAACTCTTTTTACGACAATAATGGGAACGGCTGGAAGGCTTTCGATAAAAGCTTTTGCGTATGCTTTATCTTCATCACTATACTTCTGTGCATGGCATGTTCTCCTTTCTACGCTTGCCATATTTTCGTGTGCATTTTTTACTGTATATAAAATGAACTTTTCGGTAATATCTAATGTGTTCATCAAAAACTTTTGACATACTGGTCTATATCCTTCACCTTCGTTTATAATGTAATCTAGTCAACCTGTCGCACACTTCTTTGCCCCGTCGGCAATAAGAACGAAACAGAAACTTTAATTGTGTTTTTGTTAAAATTAGGTTCGTAAAGGCCAATAATTAAAACAAACGTCCTTTACGCCCTAATTACGTAAGTTAAAACAAAGCATAGATTTGGTCGTAAGGGTTTCGATTATCAAATAACATGTTTACGACCTTTTGATTTGTTATAATAATTATTATTTATAATGTCGTATAAAAAGTTTAATGCAAAAATAAGGATTACGACCTCTTAAATAATTAAAACATGACTTTACGCTCCCTATTGAAAAATATTTTTACGATACATCCCAAATAGTAAAAAAAAACATGCTAGAGATGTTGGAAAGCCAGGTCGTAAGGGGCTTTTTTTTAAAGATAGATTTTTTTTAAAACTACCAATCGATAGAGCTTGCGACGCTGATTCCAAATATATATATAACTCATTTTCAGCAAAATGTCCTTTACGACAATTGAAATTTCCGGTATCGATATGTGTCGCTTAACTTCAAACTCGGATAAATCCACTCTAGCCTCTTAGGAGATATTTACAAAAAAGTGATAATAGTCTTAATTTCATGAATTAAAATGCAGTATTTTGTTTTTATGGTAACAGGTATTGAATAAAACGATCCTGTTTAGTAAATTCAGTATTTAACCCATTAATTCTTTCAAAAATGCAATATTTAGATTGGATTTACCTTCATTTGATATAATGGAACGCAATTTATCTATCTTTGAAAAAACTCAGTGTGGATTTATAGAATTTTGATTTAACAGGTCTGGATTTATCTGGATTTGAAAATATACGATCAGAACTAGGGTTGTGGTAGTAGCGAAATAACGGTATACCATCGATAGTCAACTTTTGTTAGCTAACTGAATAATACAAAGAAAATAAGGAAATCTAGTTTTATTTTACAAAAATAAGAGGTAACCGATTTAAATTATTTTAAACAAAATTCAATATTTCTTCTGAGTCATCTTCTTCAATTTCTTCTTTGTGCATTGGTCGCCCTATTACATTTTCACTGTTAAGCACTTTTTATAATATTTTAATTCCACCAACGATGCCCAGTCTTGGCCAAAGTCCGTTTGCAGTAATTTACGAACACCAATTAGTTTTGCTTCATGAACCTGAATTTGATCAAATTTTGATCCTGTGTACCTACCCAAATCTGACCTGACAGTTCTAATATGTACTGAATATTATATCTTTACATACTTATTATATCCAAATTATTCTGTAACAGTACCTACAACAACAAAATAATAATAATCGATAATAGTTAGCACAACACTAGTGCCAACCCGGGATTCCAAACGACGCTTAGGTATAGGTATTTCAAAATTACCGAATTTTCGCTCTTTCCTCTTTCTTACGGCGAAATTTTATATTAGGCCGCATGCGGGCTTTACTTGGTGACACAATTTAAATAGAATTATCCATGGGAATTGGCTAAATAACAAAAAGAAACAATAATAATGCAGGAGGGTACCGTGCTACTATCGTAAGGTTTACGTCGACTGACGGCCATGTTGAACAAATGCAATTGGCTGATTGGCTTTCATGGACTTAACTACATTTAAAAATAAACTGTCTCATGGATCTATCTGATTTAGATAAAATATAATGATTTTAACGGTTTATTTCTCATGAACCATGCTGATTTATACGCAACTGATAAAATTATTTAAAAACATTTTTTTTTTCCTTTTTTTGATACCAATATCTTAAAAATGTTCAGAATTGGATTTATCCGAGTTTGAAGTTAAGGTGATACGTAAAAAATAAGACATAGCTCGAGGGGCGTAGCTTAACGGAAGACGCGGGGAGCACCCCCGCTAGAATACATTGCAAACTCGAGCGCACGCTCGCGGTGAGTTTGCGATGTAGTTTGTGTGTTTTGATGTTTTAGAATAGAGAAGGCACGGAGTCGCCAAAATCAAATACATTTCTTTTTAATCTGAATTAAACTAACTTATTCATTATATTGTTAGGTATTTAGTGTTTTACTTTATTTAAGAATGACAAAAAATAATATAACGTGTGTAAATGCACAGACCGTAACAGTAAATGATCATATTGACCTAAGAAAAAGAACTACTAGTGTAGTAAACAAATTCTTACTATGATTTTATTTAATTAATTTACTTAAAATGAGTAGTAACAAAAAGTTGCTTCGAAACTACGCTTTTTAACACGCTTTTATTAGGTCGACCTGTATGTAACTAACTATGTAATGGAATCTAAGGCAACTACTTTAACCATCTTCCAAGGGTCGTAGCGTAATGAAAATTAGCAACTGTATGTAGTTCTGATGACAATACAATAATATGGTACTGTCGAACTGATCTGATGATGAAGCCGGAAGATATGAACTGGAACTTCATGATGGAAAATCGTATCATAGCTGTTTTGGATTTCTTAGAAAAGTCTTGTAATGAACTTTGACCACGATTAGGTTTCAAGGTCTGATGATGAAGCCGGAAGATAGGCAGTGGCATTCCATGATGGAATATCGTATCATTGTCGTGTTTGTACTTGTGAGAAAAGCCACGTAATGGACTTTGAACACGATCAGGTTTCAAACAGGATCAGGTTTGAGGATAACAAACCTAAAGAAAATCCGTTATCGGTTTTCTTAACCTTTTTGTCAACTTTTTGTGATGTCACTTTCAAATCCTCTGGGGTGATTGACCGTTTAATTGTTCACTACTCGTGGGAATAATATAAAAACAGAAACAGCAACACAAAGAAAACGGAGGCTACAAAAAAAAAAGGAAAAGCGCGAACAATTTTTTTGTTTTTACGTGCACTTATAAAAGCGTGTTTTTCTAGTGATTTTTAAACTATTAATTTATTATTAATTAATTAAAGATTATTCATCCAATTAAATTTTTTGATGGATATTTTCTCACGAATAAAAGTCAGAGATTTAATTAAAAATTACTAAAATCTATAACTACACTATTTTCTTGGAATACGTGTCTGTCGCCTTCATTTAATATTTCATCAGAGACATTTCCCCCGCGTGTTTTATTTTCTTTGTTTGTATCCTTGCCCCTATTTTTATTAATTACATATTCTGGATCACGGATCTCTCATGTACCGAGGATCTACCAGTCATATCATTATTTTCAATCTCTATTTCATATGGTAGAGGCTCATCATCTTCACTGACCTCTAGTGAATGCACTAAATCATCGTCGCGTATTTCCCTTTCCGTGTCCAACTGGCGACATCGGTCTCGCGAAATACACACGCTTTTGTATTACTACACAATTCAACCAACCCGTGCTCAACTCGCGTCAAATGAGTACGTTTTTGCGGTCAAGCAACGTTAAAAGAGGTTTTACAAAATAGTGTGCAATTGAATTGAACACGGTTTTTTAACTGGTCTGTTCGAAACAAATCCGTACTGATTTAGCGGGGTGCGTCTCATATCATAAAAAGTTATTTGGTATATTTTCATTTCAATAACGTTCACAAGATAGTGAGTTATACCAACTGTTGATGTAATTTCTTTAGACATAACATTTATATACTCTAAAACTTATTTCGTATAACGTTATTGGATATAACGTTTATTTAATCGAAAATCATTAAGCCTATCGTTTAAAATATATAATATTGCGAGTAATTTGATTGAGCGTGCTGCGGAAGCGGCGTGACAGAAACGAATTGCTGCGAAACCGATTCCACGTCTGTTCCATGTCTGTCCTACCCCTAGAGTGTTATTTAAAAACGCGTAGGCGCGGAGGGGCGAGGCGGCCCGCGAGGTGAGGAGCAGGTGGTTTTAACACTCGCCGCCGCGGCTGAGGCTAGTCGGCGAAGCCAGCCAGCAAGCCGCAGCCGCGGTGGTGAGCGTGAAACACATCTGCGAGGATAAGCTTGCATGGGACCGCCGGAGCCCTGCAGCACCGGAGCCGTGACAGAAACTATGCCTCTAGTTTCTGTCACGGCTCCGGTGCTGCAGGGCTCCGGCGGTCCCATGGTCAGTAGAGAAGTCTCTTGGTTTAAAGAGCATCACTTTCAGTACTGCTCGTTGTCAGTTATGTTTAATTTTTAAATAATTTATAAATATTTGATATTTAATAACAGGGCTTTACCTATGAATTCGCTGTTTTGCCGTACTGGCAATTTCAAATTATAATATTAAATCATATACTGTCCTCTTAATCTGTATCATGGATACTGTGGAGTTTTTTTGCCGGTTTTTCTCCCTAGAAAACGACCAATTTCAAACCATGCACTAACTTCTGACGTATTGTAAGTGCCCATGTGGGCCTATCTGAAATAAATATGTTGAGTTTGAGTTCGATAATCATATTGTTTTGGCTAATAATTATAATTTCAAATTAATTTTATTTTATAATTTGGAATTCTTGTTTCAAAGTTTGGCATAACCGTGCCCCTTGTACCTACGGCCCACAACCTCAACGACGTTTACAAAACGAACTCTAAAAATGAATGCACCACCCGTTATTAGTTTGCTCGTGTCCGATCTGGAAATTTCGACTTGAAAAATGAACCCTTTGGTTGTTGATGACGAATTAAAGGCGATTGTGGGAGCTGATGACACCCAATCTGCGGCTGAATTAGAAGCAGCTTTCAACGCTAGTATCAAAACAATATTGGTTTACTTGCGTCAAATTGGCAAGGTAAAAAAGCTTGACGTCTGCCCCACGAATTCAGTGATCATCACCGCGAAGAACGCATCGAGACGTACCTTGCACTGCTTAACAGGCACACAAACGAAATAATCTTGTTGCCTGCGGTGAAAAATGGATCCTGTTCGACAATCGTAAGCGAAATTGATTAGATCCTGGATTAGCATCTAAACGTTTTCCTAAACGAAAACTGACCCCTAGAAAAGTGTTGGTCCCTGTTTGGTGGTCTAACCCTGGTGTAATGAGTTATCTACCAAACAGGATGAGCATTACTGCAGAACTGAACACAATTATGGAGAAGCTCGCACATCTCCAACCAGCTTTGGTCAATCGCTCGGCTCCGCTGCTCTTGCACGACAACGCGCGTCCTCATACTACACAGCAGACGGTCTACAAGTTACAAGAGCTGGTGTTGGAAGTTCTCCGCCATCTGTCGTACTCACTAGACCTTGCACCTACAGACTTCTACTTTTTCCTGAATTCTAAACTTCTCGGAAAAAAATCAACATCATAGAGGCAGTAAAAATGCCTTTGCAGAATTTGTTGCCTCCCGTCCAACTGATTTCTTCAAGAAGGGTATCAATAAGCTACCAGTGCGTTGGAAAAGATGCATCGATTGCATGGGTGATTACTTTGATAAATAGAAATAAAATATATAGAAAAAAACACGATGACTGATTTCATGAATAACGGCAATATCATTGGTAATGGCTTTCAGTATTAATATACCAGACGTACTACAGGGCACCATCCTCACTTGGTCAATGTACCACTTTGTCATACTATGTAATTCTCCTCTACATTTATTGTGCGCACTTTGTCGGTCGGACTTCGGTCGGACTTCGGTCGGACTTCGACCGGTCTTCGAATCGGTTTGGAGCTCTCTGTCGGCTTCTGTGTTCTTTTCCACATATGACCCGTCTGCCACCTTTAAAGTAAGAGTGAAAAATCTCCGGCAGATGCCTTGCCACCACGAATTTTGGCCCTGGCAACGCACTTTCCTTCTATTTCATTAAGAAAAAAGCAGAAGAAAAATATTAGTTTAGTCCTGTCAAATTAAGATATTCCATACACAATTTTAGACTCGATTAAAAAATTGGTTACTAAAAATACGTCAATTTACGTCAGACGCTGACTAATTTGACAGAAATAAACTAATATTTTCTGTCCTTTTATAATGAAATAGTAAGAAAAAGATGCACTGAACTTTAGTTTAGTTTGTGAACAAGACAATCCGCGCCAATGTATTTCTTTTTATCTTAATAGGAAATAAACAGTTTACTGACTAATTTTTTTCCAAGAAGTTAGTAGTTAGACACTGTTGATCATCCAAATTTAAAAATTATAATGGCGACTCTAATCTTCTGTTTTCCGAATCACATGTAATATCCGAGGTCTGCTCCGGCGCTGTGATTTTGTCTCTGTAAAATAAAACTGGTATGTAAATATTAAAAAATAGGGAACCCTCATAGTTCGTCATGTCTGTCCGTGTGTCCGTTCGTATGTCACAGCCATTTTATTCCGAAGCTATTAGGACTATACATGTGAAACTTGGTAGGTAGATGTATTCTGTAAACCGCTTTCAGATTTTATAAAAAAAAATATTTAAAATAAAGGGGGGCTCACCATACATGGAACTGAAACTGAAAAATTTTTTTTTTCATGAAACCTATCTGTGTGTGGTATCTATAGACAGGTCTATAAAAATGACATAGGGGTTTCTGAAACTACTTTTTATAAAGTCAATCGTTTAAAAGATATACGCTCCCAAAGTGGTAAAATGTGTACCTCCCCCCCCCCCTCTAACTTCTGTAATAATGGAATGAAAATCTAAAAAAATATATGTCTGTAGATCTTAATGTATACTTTCAACCAAAATTGGTTTGAACGAGATCGGGTCAGCATTTTTTGTGATACAACATATTTTCTAAAACCGCAAATATAACTTTGTAATTCATACAAACACTATGAAAAACAAAGTTATTTGGCGTAGTTGTAAAAAATGTAAATAACTTAGTTTTAAGAAATTTGTAAGGTTTTGTTTTTCGTCAAATAAATATACATATTATATTATAATAGTTACTACGAAACCCTTCATGGGCGAGTCTGACTCGCACTTGGCCAATTATTTTCCGTCATTTTACGAGCATGATCCCTCAGGCGTTCCAAATGTCGGTTTTTAGGGTTCCGTAGCCGAATGGCAAAAAACGGAACCCTTATAGTGTCGACATGTCTGTCCGTCTGTCTGTCTGTCCGTCCGTCCGTATGTCACAGCCATTTTATTCCGAAACTATTAAGACTATACATGTAAAACTTGATAGATAGATGTATTCTGTGAACCGCTTTCCGATTTTAAGAGAAAATTTAAAAAATATTTAAAATAAAGGGGGCTCCTCATACATGGAACTGAAACTGAAAATATTTTTTTTCATGAAACCTATACGTGTGTGGTATCTATAGACAGGTCTTTAAAAATGACATTAAGGTTTCTAAAATTACTTTTTCATAAAGTTATTCGTTTAAAAGATATACGCTTCCAAAGTGGTAAAATGTGTGTCCCCCCTCTAACTTCTATAATAATGAAGTGAAAAATCTAAAAAAACCATATGTTGTAGATCTTAATGTAAACTTTCAACCAAAATTAGTTTGAACGAGATCGAGTCAACATTTTTTGAGATACAGTATATTTTCTAAAACCGCAAATATAACTTTGTAATTCATACAAACACTATGAAAAACAAAGTTATTTGGCGTAGTTGTAAAAATTGTAAATAAGCTACTTTTAAGAAATTTGTAAGGTTTTTGGTTTTTTTTTTTTTTTCAAATAAATATATTAATTATATTATATTTATTATAGTTACTACGGAACCCTTCATGGGCGAGTCCAACTCGCACTTGGCCAATTTTTTCACCTTTCGTTGTCTTTTATACTTATTCCCCATATCGGTAAACTAATGTTATATATAAACATTGTTCACTTGTCAAATATAGTTAAATAAAATCAGAAAACAAGACTAAACAATAACTATTTCGATAAAAAATTATAATCACGGTTGCGGGAGGAATCGACACAGGTCTATCACTGACAAAGGCCGCAGGCGAACTGGGCGGGCATAAGAAAGTGACAGAGTCTATTACTTCCACGTGCGAAAAAAAGAGAGCGCAACAATGCGCTGGAACCAAAATAAAACAACGTAAGCGCCAAACCAAATAAAAATTGTTTAAAAATAAATTAAGCTATGTATCAAAAAATATTTTCAGACAGAGTTTTCAATTACCTATTATGCACATTTTGAATGCAATTTTGAAATGAAATTCCTTAGGATTTTAGAATTATAGTGAACAATAAAAAAGAATAGAGGTCTTTTCGGAATCAAATTCGACGGAGCAAATTTAACCCAATTGCGTTTTCCTTCGGTCAAAGTATTAATGAAATAGTCAATAAACATATTACCAAAAATAAAATCCATACTTGCTGGAATAGTGAAATAAATGTTGACGAAAAAACCCCTAATTTATTTTGGTATCGCCTTAAGCGACACATATAAAGCCCGCCACCCGCTTAAAAAAAAGTTCACTTATTTCGTAAGTTTCGTATTAATAGTTGTGCTGACTTGTGTATTAAAGCTATAATTCATAATTATTTACCTTTTGTAAGTATTTGAAGACAAGTAAAAAAGATATAAAAAATGTCGTCGGCGTCGTCCGATGAGTGTGATTTAAATGCAACACCGCCAGATATTATCCATGCAGCAAAAACAATTAATGATGTACAGCCCAACTAGTACAAATGGGCTGCATTAGGGCTTTGGAGCGTATCCGATTATTACTTATGGTAATAGACGTAAGCGCTAGAGCGTCTACTACAGACTTAAAGCAGCCGCTTTAGCGCTATTTGGGCGCCATTTTATGCAGCCTAAAGTTCCATTTAACCTGCACAACGGTTGCATAAAGGTTCCTTAATAGCTATAACGATTTATTAACGCTATACTAAAGCTCTCATAGCACTACTTTTGAATGATTTTGAACTACTTTGAACGAATGAATTGATTATAGTTCTTCATTGTATATCTTCAGTTGACATTATTTGTAATATTTTGGTAGTGTTTTCGTCGCCATCATGAAAATAAAACAATAGGAAGTAAAAGTTTGTATTCTGTATTAGCAAGATATATAAAGATACTTAAAACGCTGTCCAGTTTACTGTAGATATATAAGATAATTTTCGAGTAATTTTAACGCTCTTTTATGATATTTAAAAAATTAACAAAAGATATGTGATATATTTTATTTGTTATACAGAATAAATTTTATTTCCGTATTTTTACGTGTCGATAACTTACTATTCGCAAGTGGCCGATTGTTTACCGGTACACTTAATGCACATTTAACTGAAAAACCAATGTATATCAACTCAATTTTGCAAGTGAATTATAAGTTTTCTTAAAAAATCATGGCGTCATTGTAATGTAGTCATAACCTGCAGTTTTAGCTCTAATAACTCCCTTTTGAGAATCATAGCGCTAATTTTCACCCTTCTAACGCTTCCAGTGATTTTTGTTCCCCTAGTGCAACTCACAGCCACAAAAAGCTCCTATTTTCTTGTTTTTGAGGTTATAAGATGTAGTTACGTACTTATTCGTTTAGCATCCATTTTTATTAAATGTTTTATAATAGTTACAAAAGCGGCTGTAAAATGGCGAATGGATTGAGCCTGCAAGGAATGACTATTGCTACTAAAGGCCTTAGTTACACTGATGATTTTTTTGTAACTATAGTATGCATAAGAGTTTCTATTATTTCTATAATGGAACTTCTAGTAGTATAATAGTGGTTACTATAACTATAACCTATAAAAGTTACAATGGAAACCACTGTACAGCTGTGAGTGGCAGAATGACCTTCGTAACTCTCATATAAAGGTGTAAGTGATAAATGAGTTCTACCGTGGACTACTGTGAAGGCTAGGGTAGTATTTGATTCAGCTTATAGTACCTTAAGTAACTTTTATAGCTATAGACGTTTACGGATGCAGATATGCAACTTTGAACTGCTTTTTGAACCCTTAAACCGCTATTTTACAGCCGAAAGTAACAAAATAGGCTGCAATTTCCACTAATGTGCTCGTTGGGAGTGACTATAAATTTTAATAAATAAGTAAGTTTTTTCTGCCCTATAATTTTATTTATTTACTCGCAAATGTGATGAAAAACATTGTATGTTTCACGGGCGGTACGGGAATTACGAACCTCGACTCAGAAAGCCCTCAGTCTCCGACTTCGGGCTTCTACTAGAGCCTCGATCGTAATTCCTTACTTACCGCCCTTAATACACAATGTACTATTGAAAAACTGATTGGTTTTACTGCTCATAACTTAAGAAAGATCTCATGTAGGACTTCCCCTTTTATATCTTCACGAGGACTTAACAGGACCCTGCATATTTATGAACTAAAAAAATGTAAATCGAAGCTTACCAATTGGGTCCTAGAGTTAAATTATCGGGACACTGAAGATATACTTGCTGTCCCTGTGTAATCAATGGAAAAAAAACTGCTACATTCATGTGTGTGTGGAGTGAGTCAGTACTCACTCCACACACACTTACTAGTTGCTATACATCCCCGCTTAGTACTAATCTCACTAACAATATATTAAATATCATATTTATTATAAATTAAATTATTAAGTGATTCCTGTCCACGAGATTTATAGCACTTGAAATGCTAAGTAACCTAAAGGGTGGAGACTGGTGTCCTGAAATACAGGCCTCAAGCCTTGTTTAGGCGCCAGTCTCGGGTCTCCCATAATGTTTATTATATAAAATGTGTCCCTAATAATTGTAAAAATGTACATGTACTGTGGCAAGAGAATAAAGATTATGATTATGATCTACACAGTAAAGTAATAAGAATATTAAATAATAAAACATGGTAAAACGTTAGTTCTTATTATATTTATACTGAACGTTCATATTTCCTCATTTATTAGCTAACAAATATTTGAACAATAATTTTAAAGTACTGCAGAGTAGCCGGTTGAAATTATTGATCTACAAATCTATATGCATTTTGTGTGAGTACTTTCATCATGCGTACAATTACTAAGGAGTGAAATTCCTGCCCAAGTTTGTTTCCTGATAGCTACAACCTGTGGGTTACTAAGGCAAGGTGAATAAGTGAATTCTCGACAAGCGTTTTCCGTCGACGATTACAATATTATCGCTCGCCATTAGGTGACATCGAGGATAAACGAGAGTCGATCAAAAATAAATAATTGAGACTTCCATTTCAACACTAATTTTCCACGTGTTACAGAACGGAGTAGCAGACATCCACACTCGTCCTACAGAGTGTATCGTTAACTACGATGTGAATTTGAAACAATAGCCAAGTGCAATCACCACGTGCAAGTATTGAGAGCTGTTCACTGGCTTGTATCGGTACTTACGGTATCAAGATATAATAGGGTGCCTAACAAATCAACCTCCTTACCACAAAGCTCTAGTTCAAGATTGCTTCGCTCCCATTAGGCTAATGATCTCTTGTTAACTGGGTCATACCTTACTTCCCTCATAATTGATCCGTAGTAATGTTTTTTTATACTACACCTGCTTGGAAAGTACTTTGATACTTTATCAAATTTACGGTAGAAAGTACGTCATTGCATATCGAACAAATATGCGGGGAGAAAACGCATCTGAGCGGGAGAGAAAAGTGTATGAAAATCCATTTCTTACGTGGTTATCAATTCGACGCGTATATTTTTTTTTATTTTTTTATTTTGGGTAAGACTATGCGCTGGTAACCTAAATATCAAAAGCCAAAAAGTTTTTACAGTGAGTTTTTATCTCCAAGTTCGCAAAATGACACTGGCCACTAGCTGTGTGTTGGATGGTGTCGGAATGTCTCCCTCGACCTGACTGCCTCGTTGGTCTCATTCCCGGGTCGGGCAATAAGTGCTACTGGGTTTTTATATTAGCAATTTCGCAGTAGTAGCTCGGAGTTTTGAAGTTGGCGATGTGATACCCCTCGAGCCTCGGAAAGTACGTAAAGCTGTTGGTCCCGCCTGTCAATTGGACATCATTATATGACAGTCAGAAGCCAGAAAATCTGACACTAGTCTTACCAAAGGTTATGGTGTTACCCAGTTACTGGGTTGTGGAGGTCAGATAGGCAGTCGCTCCGTTTAAAATACGAATACTCAGGTGCACCCGGTTAGACTGTAAACCGACTCCAACATAGATGGCAAAAGGCTAAGCAGATGTTAATGAGTAATGTTTTTACCCAACTGCAATGGAAGGGTTATGTTTTTCGCGCGTATCTTGTATGTATGTATGTTTGTAATATTCTTTATTACCTCATATCTCTAGAACCGCTGAACGGATTCACGTAATTGAGGTATCGATATCGTTAGATTCGTCTTAGCAGCCCAAGTGTTCTTAGATAGGTGAAATTTGAAAAAATCAAACATGGCGGCTGTGCGAAGCCATTATACATAGGTAGGTAGTGAAAAAAGAAATTTTCTTTTTCGAATACTACAATATGGGTATCAAATTAAAGGGCTAAGGGCTAAACACAAGGATTTCAAAAAATATATCATATTTATCAGTCTTATTAGTCTTATTTATCACTTTAAAAATATATGGACTGAGTTTCTGAATCCGGTGGGGTGCGAATGTGACACGACCGGGAAAACTAAAAAAATTGTTAATTAATATTTTAACTAAAAAGTTGAAAACAAAGAAGAATAAAAATCTAAAAACACCCGACTGCTCAACTGAAATGCAAGAAACAAGTCATTTTTATTTTGACCCATCCCATAAAAAAAAAAATAATATGGTCCCGCCTGCTTGTCACGTTTCAAAATAAAAATTAGTTGTTTCTTGCATTTCAGTTGAGCAGTTAGGATTTTTTAGATTTTTTAGATACCTTTTTTTATACTTACGTTCTATCGTAGTCAGTCGCTCCATGTAAAACACTAGTAGGCTACTCAGCTGCATCCGATTAGACTTCCCTGACATATGTAGTAGGGAAAAAGCTAAGTAGTTCGGTGATGATGTACGTTCTAGCAGATTATTAAAATAAACAGCCACTAAGATACTGGGAGAACCACAGAACAGATAAAAGAGGTTGGAAAGGAAATAGTTCCTGATTTGTATGAGAATGCGTGTCGCCGCTTGTCTCCCACTATTTAGCTCCACTACAAGCAAGAGGCTCGTTACGTATGCGAATTACGCACACAAATAAATTACACACACTTAAATCGAGAGCTGGCTACTGATTGTAACTCACTGTCGATAAACATGCGCCGTGCATCACGGCCAATCAGGACAAAGGACGAAACTTCAATGGTCGAAATGTGGAGGACGCAACGCATGCAGTACATTGTAAGCAGACTTGGTCATTGCGTTGATTAAGCGAGTACACATCGGGCAATGTATATTTTTTGGAATTTGTTGCAATAATGTTGTTAATGTTGGGAATTTCATAGTGATCAGAATATTTTTATGTTTTTACGAATAAAATTGTAATTAAATGTTATTTTCGGCTTACCGATGGAAAGATATACCTCCTCGCTCTATACTTGCGGTCTAACTTTTTGTTTTACAGGTTATAATTGAACAACACGGCATTTTAAAGCAGAGCTCTGTGTTCCGAAGTAATCCGAAGCGCACTAAACGCGGTGAATGAATTAATCGGTCGAGCTATGATTTTCGTATCATAAATGTGGCGCGCTCGCCACGCCCACATTACCATCCCAACCTTATTCATCTATTCCGTGGGGAGAACGCTCTCAGTAAGTCCATAGTTTAGATTTTGTTTGGAAATTAATGTCGCTCTCCACCTTTGCCATACCCTGTGTGTTTTAGACGTTTTACTATTCGACAGGCAGGTGGTAGGAGTTAGGTATAAAATTTCTTGAGAAAGGTTTATTTTTTTAAATTATGCAATTTAAAAAAATAAACAATAATACGAAATAATAATACGAAGGCGGCATTGTTGACTATTCAATCATGAGTGGCGAAGAGGTAACATGCAGATGCATAAATAATAAACTAAGTAGACCGCCGTTTATATACATAGGTAAGTGAATTTTTTACACATTGACTTATATTACATTAATAAATAACTAAGTGAATAATTTACTATTATTATTAACATCAATTTTTTTTTGTAGAAAGTTTTGAAATTGTATGGAAAATTTAGTTTTTCAATCAAGTCGTTAAAATAGCCAAATCTAGCACCATCCATTGTCACATACCTTTCATGCGAAGCAGGACCCGTTCTCTAGTTACATATACAAGGTGTAACCGATTAAGCGCAAAACCTCAGACACCCCAATTAGAATATTAAATTATAAGTCTAAAACAACATCCGTACTACGTCCATACCAAACCTAGACATTTTTTATAAAATAGTTCTCCTTACTAAACGCAAAACGTATGTGCGTCATACAATATCCTTACGCAGACGCATACACTCATGCAATGTTAGCGGCCGACACACACACGAGCGCATTTCCTTGAATTAAGGATTGTATTAATTTGTCATGATACTGTTTCCATTTTAAGTTAAATGAAAGATTTTTCCGTCAAAATTTAACACATATTTTTTATGTCGGAATTCGATTCAAAAGCCGATTCTGAACCAACTAGGTACTTTCAGGAATTGTGTTTATTCTGTTACACGTTGTATAAATTAATATTGCCCTAATAATTTTTCGTCAGATTTTTTTTGTAAAAAGTTCTTAGCGTAATAAATAGTACCTGTAATTAAAATCAGTTCATTATTACTAAGAATGAGTAGGTACTTGAATGTTTGTATGCTTAGTTACTTTCTGTGCGTTTTTAACTCCATTTTGCAGTTGGATAAAACAGAATATTCCATTACAAGTGACTATTTGCATACCCATGTACTAGGCTCCCAGAACGCGCGAGGAGGTAGTTGTGACAGACAATGAGTTCGTTAGGCGTGAGTACCCTTCTTTTGAGGGTGTCACTCCAAGTTTGTTGCGAAAACCACAACAGACAAATTTCAGTATGGTTTTAATACCCTGCCATCGTTATGTTGAGGTAATAAAGTCTATTTTGGACTAAGATGTGATTCTTGAAATGCGATTTTAACTTGTTTTGTACTGGAGAAAAACTTCAGTGCTTCTCTAGATGAAAGTGGTTGTATCTATCTATCCATGTGCTCCCTTTTTGATATAAACATCTTGAAAGTAAAAAATGAGTATTTTAGAGTCATCTACCCTAAATAAAGATATTGTATGCATGTTTTGGACGAAAGACTATAGAATTTAAATGTACTAAATTCTCGCACTTGGCATAATGATACTAAATGAGGGATTGTCTGAAAGTTTTGGTTATTTTATTTTCATTTCTTAGCAATTAAAACATGCTATGTATTTGTAGCACAAACAAAACAGACAATCGAGAGTTTATCCGTGGTATGCAAGTCGCGGCAATTCGGTGCCACATTGTTATTTAGTGAGACTCTATCTAGATCGTAGTACGATCTACAAAGTATGTCTTAAGAACTGCTGATTAACTGATAAACTGCCAAACATAACATCTGCCAAAGTTTGGCAGATGTTATGTTAAGATTAAGTTAAGCTAAAATATGATTAAATAAATAATAAAAAACTTTGGAGCAGTTCTTTACATTTTTTTTTTATTGAAAATAGGTTCACGTTTGACCGCTATCTCACCTGATGGTAAGTGATGATGTGGTCGAAGATGGAGCACGCTTACCTAAAAGTAACCTATTCACTCTTGACTTAAAGACTCCTAGGTTATAGCTATCGGGAAACACAGACTCCCGCAGGGAATTCCACTCCTTAGCCGTACGCACAATGAAGGTATTCCCAAAACGTTTTGTGCGAATGGGTGGGATGTCCACCATGTAACGATGGCGCTTAGCCGTTTGTCGCGTAGTCCGAAGATGGAACGGGCTTGGCGGAATTAGACTGTGTAATTCCATCGCACACTCCCCGAAATGTAACCGATAGACTTGCAACTCGTCGTCGGTGTTCAATTTTTTACAGGCAAGTCGTTTATGAAGGATGGTGGCATGCCAATGCATTCCCACGTGCTTGCTCCATACACATGATTATAGTTGATATCCATACTTCCATACTAATATTATAAATACAAAAGTAACTCAGTCTGTCTATCTGTTACCTTTTCATGCCTAAACCCCTGAACCGATTAAGATGAAATTTGGCATGGGAATAGTTTAGGACCCTGGGAAGGACAGAGGATAGGATTTTATCCCGATATTCCCACGGGATTGGGATTGAGGTGGGAAAAACCTCCAACGCGAACGAAGTCGCGGGCAAAAGCTAGTCCTTTATATGCAGGCAATAGGTACCTACATAGTTACTTAAAATGATAAATACGAAAGGTTTTTTTGGCCTTTCATGTCAAAACCGAGCAGTGGGTCGATCCGATTGATGATTGGTGTGGAGATAGTTAGACAGCCAGAGTGTGCTATCTTCTTCATTATCATCATAATCCGCAGCCTGGCTTTATCCAATGGTGGTTATATGCCTCTCTTTGCACCAACTAAGAGGACTATACCCAGCATTGCTAAGGACTGGCTGGATGAGACTGTTACAGGAAATTGGAGACTGGCACAAGCCCGTCTCCACATTCCTGTGCCAGTCTCAACCTGGGTATATCCGCGATGGTAACAATGTCGTCTGACTATGATCTCGCTTTTTATTCTGGGAGGGAAAATCGTCAAATGATTCCCGCTGTAGGTAGAGCGGAATTTTCACTTACAAGCTTTTTTAATCCATGAAAGACACTAGTCACTACACAAAAAATCCTAAAACGTCTAACATCAGACGAGTCCGCAATTAGAAGATTAAAGGGATAGGTGACACGGTCCCCGTCTCATGTGTGGCGGCCATGTTTTTTTTCAACTGCAGGGCGGTACTCTAAAGTACCACTTAATCCATCCAACCCTTTCGTTGGGAAATCAGTAGGCGAGCAATGGCGGCGTTTTACGTTTCTTTTTTTCCCTCCACTTTGAAAGCGAACCCCCTTTTTGCAATACCGATGTTTGTAATTCATACCCCAAGTTTTAAATCTTTTTTTTCTTTTGTTAATAATATCGTCTCGCGTATGTTTTTGAATAATTGTGCAAAGGTTTTGTGTGTCTGAGAAAGTTCGGTTAAAGAGTTTGCTCTTTTAGTTTTTAAGGCGTTTTCTTGTTTGGGTTTTATGTTTCCTAGAATGGGAAGTTGGATGGAAATTTTAAAGTCGTAAAGTGATGTATTTACTGAGGTACGGAGATTCCGAATAAAGAAAGCTCCTTTAGCTTACTTCGTGGCTTGTAGGTATGTTTAAAATTACATTATGTGATACTGCTTACCCTAAAAGTGAAGAGGTGTGATGTGAACAATATTAAACTTTGTTAAATCGAGTGAAGTTTCTATATCCTATGGATTACAAATACATAATAGTATTTAGTTATCAATCATTTTAACATAGCAACTCTCGGCATAAATTGCGAGTTTTACGTCGATTTTAGACATTAAAAAAATTTTAAGGCAATGGATTTGGAGTTCATCGTGTGCTATTTTTATGAATAGCAAAACTACAATGCTGGTCTGCAAGTCGTTGATTTTACTTAAACTTAATTCACCAGAAACTTGCATTTAGTTGAAAAACCGCAGGTCTTATCATACATTTTCAAAAGAATGATGTACTATGGAACGGAAAACTCTTGTATTGCGACTCTATAATTTCAACCTCGTTATAAACAAAATATAATAGGATTAAACTAGGTACATACTAGGTATAAGAGATTTCCTTTACAGCTTTAATTTGTCAAAAAATCTCTTTACAAGATAGCTTTGTGTAAATTATTTTTTTAAATCTTTATTTAAATCTTCAGTGTTTATTAATTTTGCTATTGCCGTAAACGTAACAATACTTAAGTAACGTTTTACAGAAGTGGAGCCAAATGGGATAAAAGTCTGCAAAACAAGACAATGGCTTCTCAAAACTCTATTCCTTAATAGGATTTTAAGTAAGTTTTCTGCCTAAATAAGTAGGTTATATGAATTCTCATTCAAATTGGTGTCTGAAGCTCAAGTTTATACATAATTCGAACACACGAAATACAATTATTGTTGAATCTTGAAAGCTTAATTCCATTTTTTTTCCTATAACATTCATGTAGTTTAGGTACCTACCAGTGGCGAAGGCTCCATACAACTCGATTCCTACCGGCTTCCCTTTTGAAATATCGCAAATATTAGTCTATTATTTTATATATGAATATATATATATATCTATAATATATCTATTATTTTCAATTAAACAGATAAATTATTTACGAAGTTACAAGATTTCGAAGTCAGCCACAGGGCCACAGTTACTGGAATTCACGCATCACACTTGAGCAAGGTAAGCATTTTTTGGTCCGGCTTCCTTTGGTTTTTTGGATTGGTGACAGTTAGAAGTTTATTAATAATAGGCTTTCTTTTTAATTAATCAACGTAACAAAAACAATAAGATGAAATACAGAGATCGTGTTTTTTGGTGCCCGTAAGACCAATATGTGTCAGGGTTTTACCCGGACGCTTATAGGGAAAATCCCCCGGTCGCCCCTGGACGCTGTCCAAACTAGGACAAATCCGGGGAAACCCAGACGGATGGCAACCCTACCAGTATAGATGGCAAATCTCTGCTGAGATTGGCTGCTATGGCCGAAATCGGTCTGGAGGACTATATGTATATAGGTACCTACGAATCTTCTTACTAATCCTTTTCTCGACTAAGTCGGGATCGGTTTCCATATTAACCGGATGCTGCTGAGTACCTACTAATGTTTTACATTGAGCGTCTGGCTATCTGACATCCACAACCCAGTACTAAATGGAACCGGTATCGGTTACATTTCAGGGATTGTGCGATAGAATTACACAATCTAATACCGCCAAGCCCGTTCCATCATCGGACTACAAGACAAACGGCGATGCGCCCTCGATACATTGTGGACATCCCACCCATACGCACAAAGCGTTTTGGGAATACTTTTATTGATTGCTAAGGAGTGAAATTACCTGCCGCTGTCTGTGTCTCCTGATCGCTATAACCTGGGAGTCTTTAAGTCAAGAGTGAATAGGTTACTTCTAGGCAAGCGTGCTCCATCTTCGACCACATCATCGCTTACCATCAGGTGAGATGGTGGTCAAACGCGAACCTATTCTGAATAAAAAAAACCCTTGGCAAGATTAGTGTCACATTTTCTGGCTTCTTACTAACCGTAACGACTGTCAATGCCAACCATCGGCTTAACGTGCTTCCTGCCTGAGGCACGGTGGAACCTCTTTATGTTAAAATCATCACCCATCCACGAACCAACCCGGTAAGCGTTGCTTAACTTTGAAGATTTATTTATTTATTTATTTATCAACTCAACATCACTATCATTGCAGGAATTTCCTAATTCAATAGTGTGGCCATAATTACAGTTTTATTATTTACCATAAAATATTCTGTACATCGTGGTTTTTGTGAACTCACTCAGAGAACAAGTAAAAAGATCAATGCTGTCTGCTACGTCATTAAGTACACGCAAGGTGCGCGTTATAGGGGCTTTACCCAGTAGATTGGTCCTACTGCTGGGCACCGCCGATAGACGAGGCTGTCGCCTTCGGAATACATAATTGTCGGGCACACACAGGTTAATTTCTTTTAATATACCTGGGTTTGAAGTCTTACCACGTAATAATTTAAAAATATAGGTAGCAAGAGCTATGTCCCTCCTTGTTTCCAATTTATTGTATCCCACCATGCCTATAACAAACAAAGTTGGATACATCAATGGATAAAATGGATATACACCATACCACCTTAGGTACAGAAACCTAGTAAATTTATTTTGTATACGCTCCAGCATGAGACTGTATTTAGCTTCATGCGGAGCCCATATGATTGCGTTACATTCGAGCTGACTTCTTACTAATGCATTGTACAAAGAAGTTAGCGCAGCGATGCTTGTAAAACCCTCTGCTCTTCTTAGGACAAAACCTAGGCTCCTATAGGCGGTTGTAAGATAGATCCGTGCGGCTGTTATTATTTAGCCACGGGGTTCTCGGAATGTCCTGAATGAATTGCCATCATCAGGCCTAATTGAGCATCACATACTAGCGTCGACACCACATTTTTTTTTGTATATGGAACAGCTCTGATTTTGGGGTTTGCTGTGTTTTTTTTTTGTGTGTGGCATCTCGCAGGTCAACCTCTGAGGTTGTCGGTTGCTTAACCGGGCTTGCCTGTGGTTGCCTTAATTGATAAATTAATTAAAGCCTCCAGCCAGGGCTTATTATAAAACTTACAAACTAGGTGACTACAAATTAAGGGCACCCCCTGTGGGGTGCGGACCTCGGCTTAGGGCGTCGCAGGGGAGGGCAGCTAGGGATAGGCTGGATCATATTATTACTATTATTAAAAAATATATTTAAAGCTACTGGCTCAGCGTCGCGGGCTGGCAGGGGTCGGAGCGGACAATTACGTGGATGTCACGGCGGGCCTCGGAGGCGAGGACGAAAGGAGAGTCGGTTTTTGTTTTTGTACACTGTGCTTGTTTCCCTACGGCTCTCTTGGAGCAGGGTAATTGCGTCATCGGGACTGTGTCTCCTAGGACCAAACAAAATACTAGGAATTCGAATAGGTGGGGCACTGCCTTTATGGTATATTACTGACGTGTAAAAAGTGCCGGCACACAGAAAGAGTTGGAACAAACTTTTTAATACAATTCGAAATTTAAATTTTACGCACGTTTATTCTTCCACACTTCATGTCTCTATCTGTGACTTCATGCGTGATGTTAGCATGAACATGGCACATTTAGTTATCAACAAAGAGTATAATACACATGTCAATGACAATTTGATTTCAATCGTCACCTTATCGGGTATTACAAATTATACGTTCTAGATTTTAATTGATAGATCCAATGTTGATATGACAATTCTAACAAAAACAGGAATTTTTATGAGAGGAGTTTTATGTTGACATGCTAAATCTATACTAATATTATAAAGTGGAAAAGTTTGTTTGTTTGCTTGAACGCGCTAATCTTCGAAAGTACTGGGTGGATTTGGATGAAATTTGGTATGGAAGTAGCTTGAAGCTTGAGGAAGGTTATAGGCTACTTTTTACGCGACTGCAAAAAAGGAGAGTTATGTTGTTACCGTGATAGAATCCACGGGAGCGAATCCCCGCGTGAGTATTAGTTAGTTATATATATTCAAATTCAAAGACTGAAAACGCTCATAGAGCGAAAAATTTGCACACAACGCGTTGTTTTCGAAATCAATCAAACATCGCGAAATTCGTGCTATGGAATTATGACTCTTATTAAAACGCTCATGAATCATGACGCGATGTGGCAATCACAGAAAGATCATAAAGCGAAATGCGTATCGGGATTGTCAAGTTATTCGACCACAACGCGTTGAGGCAAAGAAGAAAGAAAGAAAAGCCATGACGCGTATGGAATCATATCATATTTTCGACGCACAGCGATTTGCGATGTGGGTCATACTACTCTCTAAACTATTTAGTAGATATTCTTAGCAATAGAAATTCTTAGCACTGGTCGAGTCAAAGCTCCAGAGCCTTGAACATCGACGACGAGTTGCAAGTCTATCGGTTTTTTATCGGTTACATTTCGGAGAGTGTGTGCTGGAATTACACAATCTAATTCCGCCAAGCCCGTTCCACCATCGGACTACAAGACAAACGGCGATGCGCCATAGTTACATGGTAGACATCCCACCCATACGCACAAAACGTTTTGGGAATACTTTAATTGTGCGTACGGCTATGGAGTGGAATTTACTGCCGGAGTCTCTGTTTCCCGATAGCTATAACCTAGGGTCTTTAAATCAAGAGTAAATAGATTACTTTTAGGTAAGCGTTATCATTCTCGACCAGGTGAGATGGTGGTTAAACGCGAGCCTATTATAAATAAAAAAATATATATTCTGCGCGGGACCATTTTCCGTGGCCAAGGCTTGCCAATTTCCCTGATTTCCCTGCAGAAGCAAACCAGGTCACTCGGTTTGCTAAGGATGTCTTCAAGGGAATTTAGGGATCTAAGCTTGTTTTCGTATTTCGGTGTTTCTTGAGCACCATATGCCCACCGTTTTCTTCGTTTCCATGTATGCTCTGCATATTCATCTCCGTATTCATTGCAAAAGAGAACTACTGTTATACCTACTTATCGTGTGGTGATGTTTATATAGTAAGCGGAGTACATTTAAGGCTGTTTTCTGACTCTGAATTAAAAAAACGAACACATAAAAGAAACATTATCACAAGTTATTTTTATTATTGATGCACTGTAAAAGGAACAACCAAAAAGTAACAAATGAAAGCTTTTCTTGCGTTTTGTTGTTTGCAGTTTTTGGTATTCCTTGAAAAAGTTTCAGTTTTTTTAGAAGTGCGATATTTATCAGATATCCTATAAATGTGCCAAGGAAATAATCTACTATATAATTCAAAGAAATAAGATTTTTCAGTATAAAAGTCTCAGACCAATATTTGGTCTGAGCATAAAAGTAACCTACGTTCAAAATCTAATCTATTGTTGTAACAAATGTAATTAAAATCGATTCAGTCGTTTCAGCATAACAGACAAAGTTACTTTCATATTTATAACATAAGTAGGGAAGTAGGTACTTTAACAAAAATATTAAATACATTCCGACTAGCTAAGTACCTACTCTAATGGAAATAAAAAACATGACATAACCAACCAAAGTACATAACAATGATATTATTTAGAAAAAAAATGTTATGTTAAAATCATGTGTAATGTACGGATGTAGCCATTATTTCAGTGGCTGTGTAACGGATTCGATCCATTGAAAATTTCGGAACATAAAGGTAATTTTTTTTTTACTTTATGTAGAGTACTAGCTTCTGCCTGTGACTTCGATTACTGATTAGTCCACTTTTGACCTAGTTCTGCCTATTTACTCGTGCTTTAAAGGCTGAAAGGTCATAAGTGGCAGGGAACACAGAAGCCGCCAGAGAATTCCACAGCTTGACTGTGCGCACAATAAATGTGGAGGAGAAGCGCTTGGTACGACAAGACGGTATATCAACCAAGTGTGGGTGGTACCCAGCCGTGCGTCTGGTAGACTGGTAGTGAAAGGGAGATGAAATCCCAATCCCGTCGTAATTCCGGAATAAAAATTAGCCAACGTGTTGAAAAATGAAATGAAAATTAGTTTATCCATTTAACAAGTTAATCTTAGCAACTGGTGTATGAGATAAGCCTGTGATAGGAGCCTCCGCTCTTCCAAAACTTAATTAATTTTAAATATGTGGTATTTACTTGTTGTAAATTTCATTCAGATCCGTTCAGCCGTATTTGCGTGAAAGAGTAACATACATCCATCTTTACAAACTTTCACATTTATATTATTAGTAAGATTTTACCATTTCTTCTTCTTTTTTCTTCTGGTCGTGGTCGTCACGTGGACATAAGTGGCCTGCTTCACAGTCCGACGCCATTTTTCGCGAACTCGTGATCTCCTTGTAGACTTGTGCAGTGGTCTGTTGAAGATCTTCTTCATTGAGTCTTTCCACCTCACTGGTAACCAGCTACGTGGTCTGATGTCTTTGAGTTGGCCCCAGCCTACCAAGCCCTCCATGGATTCGCACCCGCGTCGATATAATTGTCCGAGGAAAATGAGAATACACGTCTGTACTGTGAAATGGTTATTGTGACATGCCATCGCGGACTTTTTTGTAGATCTATCTAAGAAAGAGAAACAATCTCACCATACATTGTTTTGTTAAAACTCAAAAGGTTTTGGCAGCATTTTCGATTAAAGCTTCCGATGGCTTAATTTTTTCCGATATTTTGAACTTATATCGTCGCATTTCTTCCAATTTACATAAAACCATACTCACAACCTAAACCTTCCTTAGGAATCACACTATCTATTGGTGAAGAATCCGTCTGGTAATTTTTGAGTTTACCGCGCTCATACAGACAGACGCGACAGGGTACTTGTTTTTATAATATGTATGTAAGGATAAAGTAGTATAGTAGTAATTGTACTATACATAAATAAACGAAGTTACTGGAGATAACTTGGTTTTTGTTACATTACTGGTATTGAGCGTGGAGGTAGCGTGTACTTATAAATAATTATGTGTGTGGAAAAGTACGCATGGTACTTATAATAATTATAATACTAGGCTGGTACGCGCAGTTTATCACAAATTGTATTTAGTTTTTATGTCGTTTAATAAACGTGAGCGTTGTCGTAGTATTCTTGTACCTATATTCATAACCAAAATTGGTGGGTCTGCTTCTGTAGCGCGTCCTGAAGCTCGCGTCGATTGTTTTTATGCGAGTATTTGAAAACGATGCGCTTCCCTGGCGCGCCGGGTGCGGGCCAGCCCCAACATAATTCAACGTTGTGTGGCGAGCAGGCTCGACTGCCTGTTCGTGAATCGCTGCTTTTCCTTCCTGACATACATGTTAGAGATTTGAAATCATCAGAGAATTTGAGACTTTTGATGCCTACACATTCCACAAAATTTAACGACCATTCATTTACGGTGCAGGCTATTCGGTTGTGAAATGCATTGCCGGTGTCAGTAAGGCAAGCTCAGTCACTCGCTGTTTTTAAAAGCTCGGGTGCCAATAATTTTCTTTCAAACCTATGGTTATTTCTTTGTTTTTCTCCACACGATGTTAAAGAACACATTATTAGATTTTCCATTCTGATGAGTAGTTCACTAATATAGCCCTCCCCATTTTAATTAAAGCTCGTAAATTCCTTTCAAAGGTTGTCTGGAAGATATCGCTCTCAGCGAGAAGACCGCCATTGTAACCAAATTTTTATATTGTTATTTAAGTGTGTTTCTATTATTGGTGTACAATCAAGTGTATTCTGTCTATCTCTTCACGTCAATGTTGGGCTTGTAGCGTCGATTCACGAATTAAGTTTTGTAATTAGGTTAAGGTTCCTTTCTCATGAACCTTGACCACCGTTAGCTTGGACCCTGTTCCCAATCTCAGCGGGCTACTATTATAATGCCAATTCCGCTTCATTGTCAATGACAAACTTCACAAAACCCCACTTCCATCAAAACGTATCGTGTTATCAATTGGTAACAAAAAATTGTTTGTCACCTACTAGTGTTGTGACCACTTTCCAACCCAGCCTAGCCAACCGTATAATTGGTTCATGACTCATTGTAATATTGTAAATGGTAGTTACTTGAACTTTCACTTCAACCTATTCATATAACTTCTGTTGATCTGTTTGTAACTCAGGGCAGGCAATAACTGGGCACGGTTCAATCGCGGCGATAAGAGCCACTCCTCAAAGGTGTGCTTTGAGGAGTGGCTCTTTTCCTTTCGCGTCCTGCCCTGGTCAGATCATTGAGAGGGGTGAGGGGGAATGTATTGGCCTCCTTCTATCAAGCAGTGACACTAGCCAAGGAGGAGGCTGAAAGTGTGAGTGTGTGACTCCAACCGCCGCGGAAGATGTCTTGGTCATCAAGGATCGCGAGTGGTTCAGCCACCGCAGGCGCGGACCATCCAGTTAGGACCAGGCTCGGGTCGACGGCCTGTTGTTTTCCACGCGCGCCACGGTGTGGTTTTAGCCAGTAAAAGTCTTACAGTCCCTTCTATTCCGTCCGAGCGGGAAGAGGCATTTGATTATTTTTCCCCGAAAAAAGGGGCTATCACCGTGCAGTTATCGGAAGGCGAGTCTCTATTACTGCAACATATTATCAGCGACTAGTTGCTAGAACCGGACAAATGGCTCACGTATTTAAGTGTAATTGAAGATCCGTCTGATTACTTTTTTGTAATAATAGCTTGTGTAATAGCTTTGAAGCGCCAATAGCTTAATGGCTAAGATGTGGGACTTGTGATCGAGAGGTTGCGGGTTCGAACTCTACCCATTGTAATAGTACAAACGCCAATAGTGGCGTGAACCCACTCAAGGCACAAGCATATTAAAATTTAGCTTTATTGGAGGGGTTAACAAGATTACTACGAATGTGAATTTTATACACATTAGTAGTTCTCTTTTTTATTTATATATACCTATATCAAAAAACTAGAACACATTGGAAAATTATATTATAATGTTCGTTTTGACAAGATGATGTGCATGCTGGGGACCACAGCATGCACATCAACTGAAGAAGCAAATTTAACTGCAATCTTTATTTATAAATATGTGTATCTTTTCTCCCCTCTCACCCCTCTTCATTCCAGGCGAATGAAGTCGCGGGAAGACGCTAGTATTATAAATTAGAATGTTTGTGAGGATGGATTTATAGATGTATGAATGTTTCTCGGATTTGAATGAAATATGGTAAGTAAGTAGATGCCATCCTGGTTTTTATCCTCGGAATCCCTACGGGATCGGGATTTACCCGGGAAAACCCTCATATATGAAAAAAGATGCATCGCCGGAATGTATGTTACGCGGATAACTTTGGAACGGTTGGGCCAAATGACACGCTTCGATTACATAGAAAGTGTCATACATTACCTCAGCGCGCAGCGGCCGAGCGCCTAGGTGCAAAAAACTGGACAAACTTTAAGATTTTCTTAAAAGAAAAATAAATTAATAACTGTTCTTCTTGACACAATAAAGAATTGTTGTGTTGTGTGTCTCTCAAATATGTGTATGTATGTCATGTCTTTGTTATAGGTCTGCTGACTCCGCTCCTAAATGCCGACTTGCATTATTTTAAACCAAAGCGAAGCAGCAGTATGCAATATTGCTTATGAATAAAAACCCTGACACTGAGTAATTTGATTTTTACGTCATATCTCAGCTACTTTATCTACTGAGGTATCAGTTTTACTTTACCAATCTTGCCTGATAGCGTAGTGCGGCGATCGAACACAAGCTGCAACGATGTGGCCACTAGCGATATTCTTATTAACTATTACGTTTACTACAACACAATGTACAGAAAGAGTGCTAGAAGAAAGAAATGAATTACTCGAAAGGGAACTTGCGATGATGGTGGGAAGCTCAATCATACTAAGTGACAGTGAACTCAAGGCAAATGAAATCATCATGAATCTTAAAAATGAAGAAATTCAGCGAGGTTTTAAACAACCGAAAAATTTTAACTTGTCGAAGCATTTCTTCGAATATAAAGATGAGGTGAAGAAGACTAAGTTGTTCCAGATAATACAGAGTATGCCGAAGGGAGCCGTGCTCCACGCCCACGACACAGGCTTATTA
This sequence comes from Tholera decimalis, assembly GCA_943138885.2. NCBI lineage: Eukaryota > Metazoa > Arthropoda > Insecta > Lepidoptera > Noctuidae > Tholera > Tholera decimalis. Next base: position 9,939,538 of record OW964568.2, read on the forward strand.
AGCCCAGATTACGTTTTGGCTTTAACTTACTGGGAAGATCTCTGGATCTGTTTCACAGAAGACATGTCAAACGTTGAATTCTATTTTTCTAAAATATCTCCTGCTGCGTCTTGTGACAATGAGTGGAAACTGATAAAAGATGCAAGGAATGCCTCCGGCGATGTAAGGAAATTCGATGCGGACCTGAGAAAACACTTCAGTATAGTCATAGATAATCCTTATGAAGTTTACACCGATGTGAATTCCGTCTGGCAGAAGTTTCAGCAGTATTTTATATCTACAGGAAATCTGTTTAGTTACAAACCCGTTTACGAACAGTATTATTACGATACATTACTGGAATTCAGGAAAGATCAAGTGATGTACCTTGAAATCAGAAGTATATTGCCGTCACTGTATGACTTAGATGGGAATGTTTTCGACTCTGTGGAGACAGCAAAAACTTATAAACGCGTCACTGAGAAATTCATGCGTGATTATCCAGATTTTTATGGAGCGAAACTGATCTATGCTCCATTAAAACTAGTAGATAAAGCAACTTTACGGGAATATGTCAGAACCGCCTTGCGTATCCAGTCTTTGATGCCAGAATTTCTGGTAGGCTTCGATTTGGTCGGTCAAGAGGACTTAGGAGTACCACTAAAGGATTTCGCTCATGAATTGGCAGATGTTCGAGAATATCTCGATCTATATTTACACGCGGGTGAAACAAATTGGTACGGGACTAGTTCTGATGAGAATTTATTCGACGCAGTAGTCCTGGGTGCTAAACGGATAGGCCATGCATTTGCTCTCGTAAAACATCCTTTACTAATGGAAGAAGTGAAAAAGAGACAAATAGCTCTGGAAGTGAATGTAGTGTCGAATAGTGTTCTTAAATTGGTGGAAGATCCTAGGAATCATCCCTTAGCAACTTTCCTGAGTCTGGATATGCCTGTATTGCTGTCTAGTGATGATCCAGGGGTCTGGGAGGCCCTACCAATGTCCCATGACTTTTATGTCACTTTTGTGGCAGTGGCCAGTCGACACGCAGACCTGAAATTAATGAAACAGTTGGCTTTAAACTCTCTCTACTACAGTTCGTATCCTGAAAAACACAAGCTAGTACACGAATTTGAAATTCGCTGGACAAAGTTCATAGATACTATTGTTAAAGATAAATGGTAATTTGAATCTCATTTTTTTGTTGTGGCTCTTTTTATGCGACCATGTTGAATATTGTTTACATTAAAAACTTTGATTTGTTTCTTGAGATATTTTATTTCTTGTTACTGGTATTGCCTGAAAAATAAATTGATGCATTGTGTCATAGGAAATATTTATATACCTAGTTAATACTCACTTTCATGAAATTCTTTGAAGTTCCTTAGCATGCTGTACATAAGGTCTGAGAACTATCTCAGAAAGGATCTTATTTCTAAACTTATTGCATTTTCAAATATTTGAAATCCCAAACATAATGCTACTAAAGCATAGTATATAAAATTATAATCCACAGTTATAAGGTGCATAAATGACGAAAATGCATGTTTCTACCATATCACACAGCACATTTCAGTACAAAACTTGCCGACTATATTAGCCGTTATTTAAATAGCAAAATAAATAACTAATTGAATAAGAAAATACATATACTTATTTTTTTATAAAAAACTAGCTCTGCCCGCGACTTCGTTTGCATGGGAATCGGTATGAGCTAAGTGGCCTTGATAATTCTGGGATAAATGCAATAATCTCCTCTAGCTTCCAGTGACAGTCCCATTAAAATCGTTTCACTGCATTAGAGATTTACCGGACAAACAGAGACACTGACAGACTGTAATTTAAAAATGTTTTTGTTTTAGTAACGCGTAATAAAGGTATTTGAGGTTACAGTTATTCTTAAATTACAGACCAACACTTCAATTTTATTAATATGTATAGATGGCCAACAGAATAAAAAATGAACAGGTGTATGGATAAATATTGTTGTCAAAGTGCTAAACATTGTGGAATTACGGCTATTCAATAATGTTAGCACTTTAAGAACAATGATGTAGTAGGTCAAAGAGCAGTCAGCGGGATTGGCGGAGCCCGTTAGAGTCATTGCCTACCAGGGTTGCAAGGATGTTCGTGGCCCCGGAACGCAAGAGCAAGTGAAAAAACAGGGTGGGTTTTAGTCAGTACATGTCTTACGTTCCGCTGGATCCAGAGCCAGGAGTCATTTAAGAATTCCACATCGAAATAAAAAAATATATTAGGTAGTGAACCCATTAAACATATAACATAGATGAATTGTATTTTGGAATTTGACGCCACGGAATTAAGGAGGGGTCCTTAATTCCGTAAAACCATGGATTACATACAAGGATGGGAGGGGTCCCATCCTTGTGTGTAATCCATGGTTGGCCTCATAATCGGGGGTTAAGCCCTGTTAGCTGAGCTATACAGACAACAACAAGATTAGCTAAAGACTCTTAATTCATGTGCTTAAAATATTAGAGCCTAAGTTATTATATGTATTATGTACTAAGCATTTTGCTGCATTAAAGATAATATACAACTTATTATTCCGCAATAAAGATCTTAGTTTAGTATTTTTTAAAGATTAGTAATAACAAACCAAGTCAACCAAAGTTAGGTAAGTTTGAGGCCGCTATCCCACTGGCGTTTTACGAGCGTTGGCGTCTCTCCAACGTCTGCGCAGCGCCAACGTTGCGCAGACGCGACGTTGACGTCGCGTTGTCGCGTGGCAAGCATTAACGTCCGCTGAACGCGACGTTAACGTCGCGCACATGATTTCGCGCGCCTAACATATTTGGGAAAAAGCTAACCAAATAATTAACAAAACCACGAAAATTTCTTACGTTGTAAATTTTCGAGAAATGATCTGCCTTAGTTCAGTTTGTGCGTCAATTTGTGAAGCAAGAACGTGAAAATGGATCGTTATTGGACATAGCAACCCGTGTACGTTCTCGTCCAGTGTGTTCAACCGAAAACATTGCTGTTGTGGCTCAGAATGTGCAAGAACATTCATCAACATCAACTCGTCATCGTTCTGAACTGAACATTTCTCGCACTTCTCTGAGAAGAATTTTGCGGAAAAAGCTAACCAACTAATTAACAAAACCACGAAAATTTCTTACAGTTTGTAAGATATTTACGTTGTAAATTTTCGAGAAATAATCTGCCTTAGTTCAATTTGTGCGTCAATTTGTGAAGCGAGAACGTTAAAATGGATCGTTATTGGACATAGCAACCCGTGTACGTTCTCGTCCAGTGTGTTCAACCGAAAACATTGCTGTTGTGGCTCAGAATGTGCAAGAACATTCATCAACATCAACTCGTCATCGTTCTCAGGAACTGAACATTTCTCGCACTTCTCTGAGAAGAATTTTGCATAAAGACCTCGGTATGAAGGCTCACAAAGTTCAATTGAACCAAAAACTAAGAACTTTAGTTCTTAGTTCTTGGACCAATTGAACTTTGTGAGCCTTGAGCAAAAATGCATCGGATGGTCATGAGGCTTTCGATCCGATGCATTTTCGCTTTGCCCAATGGGCTGACGATTATTTGGCAGGAGATAAAAGCATTTTACCGAAAAATCGTGTTTTCAGATGAAGCTCATGTTCATCTCGGTGGCTGTGTCAATAAGCAAAATTGCCGCATATGGGGTTCAAAGAACCCACACGTGAAGGCAATGCATCCACAACGAGTCACTGTTTGGTGTGGATTTTGGTCTGGCGGCATCATCGGGCCATTTTTCTTCGAAAATGAGCAAGGAGTCGCCGTTACCGTCAACGGTGAGCGTTACCGTGCCATGCTCAACGAATTATTGTTTCCAAAAATTTAAGAGAATGACATAGATGACATTTAATTTTGGTTTCAACATGACGGGGCCACATGCCACACAGCCAACGTAACCATTGATCTTTTGCGCACTGTTTTTGAAAATCGAATAATCAGCCGAAATGCTGATGTCAATTGGCCGCCTCGGAGCTGTGATTTGAGCCTTTGGATTATTTTCTGCGGGGAACCATTAAGGATAAATGTTACGCAAACCATCCAGAGACAATTGAAGCATTGAAACATAACATCGAAGTTGCCATTGAAGAGATTCAAGCCGAAACAATCGAAAATGTACTGAAAAATTGGGTTGATCGGATGGGCTACTGCCGAGCCAGTCGTGGTAGTCATATGAATGATATTATGGTTCAACTTTTCGAATAAAACCAGAAATTTGAAAAAATAATCAGAAGTTTTTTTTTTATAGCCGATTCAAATTTAAAATACTAGATGGCCCATCCTGTATTATAAATACTATTTGTGAGGATGGATGTAGAGATTGTATTGATGGTTGTTACTGTTTCACGCAAAAAAATGGTAAGTAGATAGTTGACATCCTGGAATAACACTTAGCTTACTTTTTATATCGGAATTCTCACGGGATCGGGAAATCCTTCCATGTGAACAAAGTCGCGGGCAGAAGCTAGTATTATTTTAATGCGAAAACTTATGACGATGGATGGGTGCATGTTTCTTACTTTTTCACACTTAAACTACAGAACGGATTTAGACGAAACTTTAGAATAATATAACTTATACAACGTATAATTTAAAGGGTTTATACATACCGAGTGCACGGCTTGTTTGGATGATAACAAACGATATGGCAAGGGTTTTGTAATCCTATGTCTACATGTGTGGAGCATATTAGAAATTTCTATACATTGATACCAGAGGCCGAATTTTTCAAATTAAGAAGATCGAAGAGAATTATCGCTATATTGGCAAGTGACGTGGAAAGTGATGAGTTGATGACCCTCATAGTGCTGTGATACGTTTGTTATTACTGGTATTCAAGAAACATATGAAACCAATAATTTGGGGTCAATTCTGTGAGTCACTTATTTTATGCTGAAACTTTGCATAGAGACTCCATACCAGATGTTGTCTTCAGTCCTTTTGGATAGATATGGGGTTTCCGTCACACGTTGTACATTACAATAACACATAGGCTCCTTTTTATCCCGGGAAAATGTGTGAAATTACCAGACGGTCAAAGTCACGGGCAACAGCTTGTTTTTTTTTATATGTAAATCCCGATATTATCTGATCTGTGAAGTACCTACATGACAATAATTAATTACTATTGAGTACTATCTAAATACAATTACGTTTGTATTATCGATAAACGATCTTATGGTCGACCTTTGCGGTGGGTTGCCGACTCATATTTTAGGGTTCCGTAACCGGATTGAAAAAATCGGAGCTGTTATAAATTCGTCCTGTTTGTTTGTCTGTCCGACCATGTCACAGCCACTTTGAAACTTGGTAGGTCATTTACCTATTACCCATTCTGTGACCAGCATACAATTTTTATTCGAAAATAATAGAAAGGTGCCTGCTTTTCTTTTAATTTTTAATAAAAATCCCCATATATGGAATTGAAACAAAAATAATCAAAGTTATACGTGCGAGGTATCCAGAAATAGGTCTTTGAAAATGATGCTCCTATAACAATTTTTCTCAAAGACACTTCCAAAGTGGTAAAATGTGTAACCCTATAACTTTTGAAATGAAAAAGAAATAATAGTATGATCTCAATGAAAACTTTCAACAAAAATTGGTGTGAGCGAGGATGAAGATGAAGCACGCTTACCTTTTTGTCCGGGGGGGGGTGGACCTGACTCTTTCCCGGTGGAACGGAAGGGAGGCCCCTTCAGTTGCCCCTGCGTCCCGGGGCTGGGGTATCTCGTTAGAACATTCCCGCAGCCCCGGAAACTGCTGCCTTTAAACTTTTTGAATGTTAATGTTGAATTAGAATAAATGTTAAAGAGTTTATATAATTAGAAATATCACTTAGAAATGTTACTTAAATATGTTAGTAAATATTAGAAAAAATGTTGGATATTACGAGTACACGATATACTTAAACCGAAAGATTTGGTGCGTGATGCTAATTTATATAAATTGACACAGTTTGAATTATTACTAACTGGGCTAAGGTATAATTTGCAGTCGCTCACCGTACAATAACAGTCTTACAGACAGCTTGCCTTCGAGAAACTTCTTTCATTTTGATCCATAAGAATGAAAAAAATAATTGTGTAGTTAGATTTATTAAATATTCATAAATAGCAATGGACTTGACCGTGCTGAATTACTAGGCGACAGTATTATCATTTATAATCGTTATCGGATTGACTAATAATTTATTGCAATGATAGTTGATTACGTATATTACTGATAACAATTTTACGTAGCATTTAGATAAAAAAGTTCCGGGAACTTGAAAATTGTGATATCTGATCTGAGTTGGTAGATACTAAAATGTAGATTAGGACTTGAGAAATACACGAAAAACGTAAAATTTTAAATAGGTATTTTAAATAATCATCTCAATTCAATTTTAATTTTCAACCGACGACAAAAAGAGGAGGTAATCAATTCGACGCGTATATTTTATTTTATGCATGATCACCGACTACTCGAATACGGCTGAACCGATTTGAAAAATTCTTTTTTTGTTTGAAAGGGTATACTTCGAAATTGGTCCCATTGTCATCAAGTCAGGATCTGATGATGGGGTCCTGGAGAACTCGAGGGAACTCTTCAAATATTATAGGCACACCTATGGCATTTTGGGTATTTCTTATAGTAACTTGTGCAGTTGCTCTCAAATAGTACCATTTGAGGAAGTGGAACTGATGATGAAGACCACAGATGGCCACCGAAACTACTCAATAATAAGTATTGAGTGGATTGCGATTCGATTATTTGAATATGGATGTTAAGCACTTTATGCTTGTCACAATGCATATGGTGATGTAGAGCTGATGGTGAAGTACCAGGAGAACTCCTCAACAATTAACGGCCCAGCATTGGGAAAAACAATATTTTGTAAAAGGTTATAAGTAGTTGACATTTAGGCTCTTGTAACTAGGTAAATTAAAAATTGACCAACTAAAAAGAGTGAAATAAAAACTTTTTACCAAAAAATTAAACCGACTCCCAAAAAACACTGCAAAGTGAAAAATAACTTTAATTTCGGAAGTCGGTGCCAAAAATGAAAAAACAAAACTAAAGACACCGACTACCGAAATTAAAGTTATTTTTCACTTTGCAGTGTTTTTTGGGAGTCGGTTTAATTTTTTGGTAAAAAGTTTTTTATTGGACATAAGCCTTCTCTTTATGAGAAGGAATGGGACATAATGGGCCCACGCGGGTCCAGAGCGGGTCAGTGGATGTCGCATGTCTTCGGAATTTTCGATCCTAGGATCGTCTAATTGATAGAGGGTATTTTATTTTAAGCCGAACGACATAAAAACTCTTTCAATGAGGTATTTATAGAACTTTGAAACAAATGTTGTTGCACTATTTCATTGTATGTCCTACAGGACAAACACTAGGAATTGGTGACGGGCAGGCATTTTTAGGGAGGATTCCCTGCCGGAGTCTGTGTTTCCTGATCGCTATAACCTGGGAGTCTTTAAGTCAGGAGTGAATAGGTTACTAGCTTTTGCGTGCGACTTCGTTCGCGTGGGAAGTTTTTCCCGCGCAAATCCCGATCCCGTGGGAATTTCGGGATAAAAAGCCTATGTGTTATTCCAGAATGTCAATTATCTACTGACCAAATTTCATTCTGATCCGTTCAGTAGTTCTTGCGTGAAAGAGTAACAAACATCCATCCATCCTCACAAACTTTCGCATTTATAATATTAGTAGGATAGTAGGATAGGAAGTAGGAAGTAGGATATTAGTAGGATAGGACTAGGATAGTAGGATAGGAAGTAGGATTAGTAGGATAGTAGGAAGAATAGTAGGAAGTAGGATGTTTATGTTTATTAAATTATTTATTTTATTGTACACCTAACATTTTTTTTAAATTGTATGGGAACAAATAATAAAACTAATTTAATGCTGGCCGCAGCCTGAGCTATTTCGGCCACATTGTTCGTTGCCAGACTGAAAATCTGGAGAGCCTAATCATTCGCGCAAACGTTGAGGACAAAACATCAAGAGCAAAGTTTCCGTTACGGTGGTCGGAATAACCAGAAGACACACTACTCTCTCATTTGCGAAGAAGTTCTCCGTATGGTCACCGATCGTAATAAGTGGAAAAGTGTAACGAATCGCTGAATGCTGAAGAATTGTGAGTGGAATCTTCAGCCATGAAGGATCGACTGCAGAGAGACAGAGAGAATGCTGGCTCTCACTCAGTATAATTTGATTTTGATTGTCCACCACCAAGAGTGATACCCTTATAAAACCATGATGTTGTTATCGGATGTACAGGTTCTCCTATAAGTACCTTATTTAAAAAAATGTGTGGACTGAACCTAATACAATTTAATATCTAGAAAAGAAGAGAATTAACGTCTTTCTATAGAGTCCTGTAATTCGTCTTTCCTGTAGTCCTGTAACAAACTTTTTAGACAGAAGTGTATTGCGTACGCGTTTCAATTATCATGAAAATTCACCCACATTCATATCCCAAGATAAGTCTTGGGATATGAATGTGGGTGAATTTTCATGATAATTGAAGCCTAAGGGCTTGCCTGAAACATCGTTCAACGCTTCTAAAGTAATTCCAGTCAAGAACGTACATCAGCGAAAAAGATAATGTTGCTGACAATTTTTCAGACAGAAAGACCCGCAGACAGACAAAAAAACAAATAAAACCTGTGTGGTCTACATCCCGACTCATAAATCTTGGTGGCCACAAGTGGCTGACACCAATTAGTGTGAACAGCTAACGATTACGGACACAAATGGCCCGAGACCGCAGCAGTGTGAAGTTAGCTTAATTAGATCAAGAACGTGGCAGTGTGCAGGAGTGGATTAAGTAGGAATTTGGAATTTATTTTAAAGTAATTGTCTCACCGGCTGCTTGGTGTCTTGCGTGACAAAAGGTCTGTCTCGTTCTTTGCCCGAAGAATAAGCATTGCCATGCAACGTGGCAATGCTGCCAGTCTTCTGGATACCTTTCCGGATGACAGCAATGTGGAGGAGTACTTCGACGCCTAAGTCTATTTTCTTTTATGTACCTACATAGTTAGGTTTAGCAGTGTTTTTAAAAAAAATAAAAAGGTAATATTTTTAAATAGGGTTATCAAAGTTGTAATGAACGAAATTGTTTTTATTCTTTACTAGTACTCACGCGGGGCTTCGCTCCCGTGGATTCTATCACGGTAAAAACATAACTCTCCTTTTTTGCAGTCGCGTAAAAAGTATCCTATAACCTTCCTCAAGCTTGAAGCTACTTCCATACCAAATTGCATCCAAATTCACCCAGTACTTTCGAAGATTAGCGCGTTCAAGCAAACAAACAAACAAACAAACAAACAAACAAACAAACTTTTCCGCTTTATAATATTTAGTATAGATTTAGTCGTCAACGTCTCACTGCGAAAGTGTCCCCCAAATCGTTCCATGTTCTTTTCGAGTGCAACTTCGGACCACCCAACGCAGTGAGCGTCCAGGTCATCTCGCCATCTTTTCTTGCGGCGTCCATCCTCAGGCACGCATTGCGTGGTTGTCTTTGCCCAAAGGCCGTGACCTCCCCAATCTTATTTGCAGCCAGGCAGTTTTTTTACCTACGTTGATTATACCTGTTAAAGAACACAGCGTGAATTACTTATCTGTCATAAGGGAACGTGTTTTTTAAATTGAAAAAATTAAAGAAATTACTTTACCCATTAATTAATTTATTGACATTGACATAAGTTTTTATTAATTGCCTCTTTGGTCGAGTGGTCGTAAGTACGACTGCTGAGCACGAGGTCTGGTATTCGATTCCCAGTTCCGGTAAAAAGAGCTATTAGGCTTTCTGTAAAGACCTCTCGCGCCCGGCATTGGTCGAGGCCATGCTGCGGGGCGAGAGGGAGTGGGAAGCGGTCGCCTCCTTCTGCGAAGCAGTTATGCTTCCGAAGGAGGAGGCGGGCCGCGTGAGGGAGAGAATGGCGTCCTCCCTCCAGCCCAGCCGCAGTGGTAGACGCCCACGGCGTCGGACGTCGGCCGACGATCTCCGGCCACCGTAGGCGCGGGCATGCGGACAGCGAGTAAAGGGCAACTCGCTGTCCAACCATGGACCATGCCCGGGTCGACGGCGCGTTGTGTTCCACGCGCGCCTCAAAGAGCGTCAGCAATATGACGAGGCCCTCCCGTAGAGCGCCGAAGCCTGCAGGGGTCGTGGGACTCATCCCATTACCGTGGCCCCGGTACGTAAAGGGTTATTGAAGGAACACCGTGGATTTTAGTCAGTAAAAGTCTGACAGTCCCTCCCACCCTGCCCGGGGTGGGAGGACTTATTTGATAATTTTACCACGTAAAAAAAAAGGCTTTCTGTAAGGAATTTCTCAGTAATAGCCCGGAATTTGGAAGTTTACAGTGTGATACCGGCGTGCCTCGGAATTCCATGCGTTGGTTCTGAATGTCATCTTTGATAGCCGTTAGGGGTACTCGGAAGCCAGAAAATTTAAGCCAAGGTGTATCGTGTTACCCAGTTACTGGGTTGTGGAGGTCAGATAGGCAGTCGCTCCATGTAAAACAATAATACTCAGTTGCATCCGGTTAGACTGGAAGTCGTCCCCAACGTGGTTGGGAAAAGGCTAAGTGGATGATGTTAGCATAATAATCTACCTATAGAGGAAATAAGGAACAGTTTTCGAGTAAGTAAGCTACTTAATTTATATTAATCGAAAGTTTTTCGGTTATCGAAGGTCATTAATAAGAATAATATAAGACGTTTAATTTTCTCAACACAAAGTAACTTAAAACTAAAAATTACAGTAAACTAAAGTAGGGGTTTGACTTTGTGAGAGACTGGTGCCTGAAGTGGGTTTCAACGAGAACCTGTATTACAGGTCACCAGTTCCCTCCCGCGGCCATTCAATCCGTCTTAGGGCCTTATTTTTGTTATATATGTATATCAACTAAAAATGTAAAAAATCTAAGTTTTAAAGATATAATAAATAAAAAATATTAAAAAGCCTTTTATTTCCAAGAATTATATATTTTAATAAACAGAGTTGATACGACAGAAGGGCATTAAATTACACTACGTATACTTACTATACGTGTGTTAATTGATACAGTTAAAAAATAAAAAGGGCCAAAAACAAATTTTTTTTTCAAGCAAACTAAATAGCTTACAAATCAGAGTGGAACGCAACCACCCTTTGTAAATAAATGTGACTAACCTTAATTTTCTCTAATTTAATTTTCTTTAATTTTCTTAAATTAAATTTAAAAATTAAATTTTCTTAGAATTTAATTTTCTTCTTAATTTAAGGTTATTTACCTAGGTAACAAAGTGGCAAGGTAGCGTGGCGTGTGTTATCTCTTCTCTTGGTCAGATTTATCGCTTTAAAGTGCATCTCATCAAAATCATTTGCGACTAAACTACTTCTCCTATTTAATTGATTTTTGGTACAAAGCTTGAAAATGGTACCTAGTATACACAGTTTAAAGGAAAGCCCCTCGGTCGTATCAACTCTGTATTAGGAATCCCTCTCAGGTGAAGGCCTCTTCCAAAGATTGCCACATTTTTCGGTACTGCGCTATTTGTTTCCATTGTGGTCCAGTTATTTTCCTGATGTCATCCTCCCAGCGCGCATGGGGTCTACCTTTATGATGTTTGCCCAGAGGTCCATGCCATAATGTTACGGTTTTTGTCCATCTCTGATCTTTGAGTCGCGCTACATGTCCGGCCCATTTCCATTTAAGTTTTCTTGCCTGGTTAAGAGCATCAGTTGTTTTTTTTTGTTCTTACGTCTGTGTGCCTTATTTTTGTATTTTTTTAATGTTCATCATGCTGCAACCCATACTTCTTTGGCAAGTGGTTTATGTTTGATTTTCGTAGTAAACTTCCAGGTTTGGCACGCATATGTAAGACAATCATAAAGATTAAAAGATAAAAAAGGCAAGTTTTAAAGATATTCAGTTGTAAATCGCAGTCAATGCCGACTAATTAGGGGGTCGACAGAGGAGTAATGGTGCACAACTGTGAACATTCACGCGGCAATTACGATGCCGACACTGACGGCGATATTCATCAACCAGAAGGAGAATGCAGAAGTACCACAGACCTTGACGTTAGGTCGTTTGAAGTGCGATTAAACTGTTTTACTTGTATCGTAAAATGAACGTGGCTCTTGTTGAAATCAAATGATATTTTTCAAATTGGTTATGAACAACACTTTTACACGTCATTTTCCCGTTATTACGGTGAATGTAAATTATGATAATGAGTATTTACCACAGAACAGATAAAATAGGTGTTGAGGACGCGATGCAAGCAGTACATTGTAAGCGGACTTGGTCATTGCCATGATTAAGCGAGTACACATCGCAATGTATATTTTTGTAACTTGTTGCAATAATGTTGTTAATGTTTGGAATTTTATAGTGATCAGAATATTTTTTATGTTTTTTATGAATAAAACTGTAATTAAATATTATTTTCAACTTACCGATGGAAAGATATACCTACGTCCTCGCTCTATACATGCGGTCTGACTTTTTGTTTTACAGGTTATAATTGCACAACACGGCATTTTAAAGCAGAGATCTGTGTTCCGAAGTAGTCCGAAGCGCACTAAACGTGGTGAATTTTGATTTTCAAATCATAATAGTGGCGCGCTCGACACGCCCACATTACCATTCCAACCTTATTCATCTATTCCGTGGTATTTACAGTGTATAATGCGTAAGTGCGTTAACACGTAGCAGGATGAAGTGTTACGGATCTCGGGATCATCCTGTAAAATAAGGTAAATTTACGGCGGCTAGTAATGGAATTCGTCGTTTGACGTCGTTTTGAGAGCAGTAGTTACAGCCTCGATTTACGATTTGTAGGTCATCGGTTAGAACCCAGTGAGGCACATTATTTTGTAGGTATATTTTTCTTAACCACCATTGCTCATAAAACGTTCTAGGAGAACATCATGAGGAAACTGTCATGTTCTAGGACCAAAACATCGGAAGACTTGCGACATCCACCATCCCGCAGTAGGCTCGCGTGGTGGGTAAATACCCATTTATATTGTAAAATAAACAAGACTATATTGTATTCCTTCTCGTATCAAGAAAGCCTTTGTCCCAGGAGTGGGAACATTATCGACTCTGTTTTAATTATGGGAAATCATCCAGTGACTACCTCCCGATCTGGGCGAAGCGGGAGGGTGTGTCAGACTTTTACTGACTAAAACCCTTCCCTGTTCCGTCATTTGCCCTTCGTGTTCCGACGGCGACGGCAACTCTTTCGAACAATTCCGCAACAACATTTTAGGCTGGATATCATATTTTTACCCCGACCATAAACAGAATTTGTTTTGAGTTAACCTTTTGCTATTTTCTTACGTTATGCTAAAATACAGTTCACCCGTGAATAGAACTAATTGTGTTATTTATAAACTGCTATTAGTGATCTTAATTTTAGCATTTCAGTATACATATTGTGTTTCTTTTATAATCATATTAATCTTATTTTCGATTATTCAGCAACACATGGAGGAGAGTACTAATTTTAAACTCCTAATCTTAAAATAATATAAACAGTGATAAAAATATGTATTTTTAGGTAGCTAACTTATCATAAAAGGCTACTGTTTAAATAATGTTATGACAAGTAAACATAATTATCATTTGCACCGTAAAATATGTAAAAAATCGCTTACGATTTGTTTTAAGTAGGTATATGTTTTGTAAGAATAAATACATAAACTGCCACATATACTTAAACAAAATTAATGATTGCGGGCAGTATTCATTATAAAAATATTGCACTAATCTTAAAAAAGTGTAATTGATTGCAAACAATTCCCTATCTCATACGTTTTTGGTATAACGTCTCTATAGACAGGTCATAATACCATCGATCGGTTCCTTAAACATCCAATAAGCCACAGGTACAATAATAGCAACGTACAATAATAGGAATTTGCTAAAATATAACAAGCAGGCGTTGTAAATTCTCGAGAAGAGCAATAAGAAACAAAGAGTAGTGGTTTTCTCTCTAAAAACAAAGATAGTAATCTATTTTTTTTTCTTAGACTTCGTATTCTGATGTTTTTATCTTACTAAATTGTGTTGGTTATTCATATTTTTCTGCATAAGGCAGTCCTTTAATGGTATAAATAATTAAAAATATAAAGTATCTAAACAAGAAACTACTTAGGTACTGTCGACCACTGTTTCTCGCTTCTGCATAGTATATTCACTTAGTTCTTATACTTTTATTAGACCTTCCTCATTCTGGTGCGGAGCGGGAGGGAATGGGATGCAGTTGCCTCCTTCTGCGAAGCAGTCATGCTAGCGAAGGAGGAGGCTGAACGCTCGAGGGAGAGATCCCGCCGCGGGAGACGCCCCGGGCGTCGGGGATCACGGTCTCATCTTCGGCCACCGTAGAGGCGGGTCTGCGGACGGCGAGCAGGGGTAGCAGTCAGCAGCATTGACGGGGCCCTATAGGGCCATTGCCTTAGTCAGTAGAAGTCTGACACTCCCTTCCGTTCCACCCAGAGCGGGAGGGGTCATTTGATGATTTTCCCACCCAGAAAAAAAGACCTTTTTCATTCAGTTTGAACTATTTTCTCACCACAGTGGCAGTGCGAACTATTGGAATATTAGGTTTTATATCAATGAAATTAACATTTTAATTAACAGATCTTTTTTAATTAATTTATTTATTTATTTGCATGGGAGACCAACAGCTACTTAAATTAATCAAGAAACAGTGTGAAAATTTGACAGCAAATTACAAGTCTCGACTTATAAGTAGTTACATGTGAAGTTAAGGAGTTCACTTCGGTTTAACTAAGAATTGCAAATCTGTTGTAAAAATACTCACCAGTAAGTGAATAATATTCGTATATTATTATTATTTACCAGTTGTTATATTTCCTTTTATTTTTATTTTGGTTGAAAAGTTAATATTTTAGAACTACTGTACTTTCTAGTTTAATATGCATGTTGTGAAACTCTATAATAGGCTTCAGAACCCCATGTGACATTGTTATTATACAGGATTATTGGAAATATGTCCGGATCCTGTTAAGGGCGTCTAGATGAGGTCATTAACTAAAAAATCAACCCTAAGTTTCTAGGCCTAAAGTATACCATTATCGAGAATTTTTTTTAATATTAAAATAAAATAGGAATTTATCTGTTTTAAAAATTTATAAACAAAAACGAAAACACGTTTTAGCATTATTATTTATTAAATAGCTAAAGAATTAAGTTGCGCATAATAAAAAAAAATCATAAAACAATTAAAAAAATTCCGTACTTTTGAAAAAAGAGATCTCATACTTATTTTATTTATTATGATTTTTGCAACGTTTTATGAAATAAATATTTTTTTTTCTCCTAAATTTCACTAATCTATTTTGACGGCGGAACATTTTATTTGTTAGTTAATGACCTCATCTACACGCCCTTAACAGGATCGGGACATATAATAACCCTGTATAATGAGAATTGTAAAAAAAGCTGTTGAGTTTCCTATGAATAAATAAATAAAATAAACTTAAACACGCTTTTTAGGGTTCCGTAGCCGAATGGTAAAAAACGGAACCCTTATAGATTCGTCATGTCTGTCTGTCTGTCTGTCCGTCCGTCCGTATGTCACAGCCATTTTATTCCGAAACTATTAGGACTATACACATTAAACTTGGTAGGTAGATGAATTCTGTAAACTGCTTTCCGATTTTAAGAAAAAAAAATATTTAAAATTAAAGGGGACTGCTCATACATGGAACTGAAACTGAAAATATTTTTTTCATGAAACTTATGCGTGTGTGGTATCTATAGAGAGGTCTTTAAAAATGACATTGAGGTTTCTAAAACTACTTTACAATAAAGATAATCCTTTAAAAAATTTAACCCCCCCCCTCAAACTTCTATAATAATGGAGTGAAAATCTAAAAAAAAAATGCTGTAGATCTTAATGTTAACTTTTAACGAAAATTAGTTTGAATGAAATCGGGTCAGCAGTTTTTGAGATATAGCACATTCTCTAAAACCGCAAATATAACTTTGTAATTCATACAAATACTATGAAAACCAAAGTTATTTTGCATAGTTATTACGGAACCCTTCATGGGCAAATCTGACTCGCACTTGCCCAATTCTTCATCAATAAGTTCTAAACATATGAACTAAGTAAACAATGATATGAATCTGTCTGTTTAACCTTTTCCCGACTAGAACTATTGTTTTCCATGAACCGACTGCCTATCTAACCTCCACAACCCAGTAACTGGGTAACACGATACCAAGGGGCTAAACAAGTGTCAGATTTTCTGGCTTCTGACTACCTACCCGTAATTTATTTTATTTATTTATGGTTCACCAACAAGTGTGGGACGCAACTTGTGTCGATACTCTTGCACCATTCCATCTTCCTAGCTCATCTTGTTGTGCTGGCGCTGCCGCTGCGGCTGCTGAGAACCTCAAGCGGCGGAAATATAATGGGATGGAAATGTCCGGCGGAAACATAACTTTAAGAACTGCTCTCTGAGCTCGCTCTAATTTTAAAAAGTATGTCTTGCAAGCGCCACCCCAAGCTGGTAAACAATATAGTAGAAGAGACTGACAGAGTGAGTAATAGACCATCATTAGCGTTTCTGAGTCAACCGAATCGCAAAGTTTCTTAAAGATGGAAATAAGCTTGCGCGTTCGACTAACCAGAGTATCAAGGTGTCTATACCAGTTCAGGTGTTTGTCAATCTGGACGCCCAAGTATTTTATACAGGGTGTGAACATAAGAGCGGGACAAGTACAGCAAGAATTTCGAGAACAGGTATGAGCTATAACAGTAGGAGTTATATCAGGCTGGCTCTTATTGCTTACAGAAAATTAAACTAACTGCGTTTTTTCCGCATTCAAGGTGAGCAAAAATTAAAATAAAGAGAAAAAAAAAAAGATAAGGTCGTAAAAGCCATAATGTGTTTATGGCTTTTACGACCTTTCTACCCCAAGATAAGGTCGTAAAAGTCATAATGTGTTTATGGCTTTTACGACCTTTCTACCCCAAGATAAGGTCGTAAAAGTCATAATGTGTTTATGGCTTTTACGACCTTTCTACCCCAAGATAAGGTCGTAAAAGTCATAATGTGTTTATGGCTTTTACGACCTTTCTACCCCAAGATAAGGTCGTAAAAGTCATAATGTGTTTATAGCTTTTACGACCTTTCTACCCCAAGATAAGGTCGTAATAGTTATAATGTGTTTATGGCTTTTACGATCTTTCTACCCCAAGGTATAGATGACCCCCACCAACTGTGTCCCCACGTTGTCGTCGTGGTGGGGCTTGCGTGTTTCGATGATCTCTGGGGCCATGCCGGTAGAGGCACTCATGCCGGACGGGCCCAGAGGGAGAAACCAGACCAAGAGGGACACACCGGGGGAAAGGCGCGCCGCCTGGAGGATCGAGCAGCTAGCTCGAGCTTCTAGACGGCGCGGGGCCCGGTCTCAGAGATCGGGTCAAGGGGGAGGAAAGGTTCACTTCCGGTATGCGTCTAATCTTTAGACGTAACCGTGAAGTGAACCAGGGGAGTGGAAATGGGAGTAGGGACAGAGGAACTCACCTCTCTAAAAAAGTAAAACAAAATGGAAGAAAAAGTTTTTGCAAAAGATACCCAGGCGGGTCCCAGCTGCTCCGCAGCTGGGGAGTCCCGCACCGGACACGTCCGGTCAGTCCCACCGTACTCTGGGGGGGACAACAAACACTTTTACCCCAGTTTTACCCCGGCAGTCACCGCATTGAGCCAGGGAGGCTCACGTGCCCGTGAGGTGGAGTCGCTGGACTTGTCCAGCACGTCCACCTCACCGGCACCGAACGTTGAGCGAGCGCAGAGCGCCGCTCCGCGGAGGAAGGGGGCGCTGGTGCTCGGGTCGGAGACCGACTCGGCATCGGACGCCGAGAGCTTCCAGAGCTTAGTCTCTGGGAGCGCAGTCAGGAGTGACGAGGGGGGCGCCGACAGGAGGAAGGAGTTCCTCAAGCGCCCCCGCAACGATGAGTCGTCGTCGGAGGAGGGGTTGTCTCGGCCCGCAAGATCCCCACTAGCGTGCGGGGTAAAGGCCGAGGCAAGACCTCGGGGAGGGGGCCTCCCTCTGGAGAGCCCAACACTGGTCTGGCCTCGAGCGAGGCCAAACTAGAAGAGGCCGTGGCGGCTGCCATCTGTACCATCTCGCGGAAGCGCAACCGCAAGAGCAAGGAGGACGCGATCGGCGAAGCCACGGCCTCCATCTTGGCGGCCACGCGGACTTACGGCGGGGCTCCGGCTGCAAGGGATGATATGTCCGATCTGCGGCCGGAGGTCACCCGCCTGACTGCCGCCATTGAGGCTCTCCAGAGGGAGAACGCCGCCCTCAAGGCGGACCTGGCCACAATCAGGGGAGGCGGCCAGCGGAATGCGCCACCGCGGGGCCAAAAGGAGAAAGGCCAGCCCACACCAGCGGAGGACTCGGTTCTCGACCTGGTGCGACAGGAGCTGGCCGCCTTCCAGCAGCGGTTCTCCGTATTGGAGAGCCACGTGCTGCGACCCCCGCTGGCGGCGACTTCGTACGCGGCTGCGGCCGCGTCCAAGCCTCCCCAGACGACGACGAGGCCGCCTCAGGCGAAGACGGCCACGGTGCGGACGGCACCAGTGACGGCGCCCCCTGCGAGGGCAAAGACGGCCCCGGCCAAGCCGAAATCGGGCCCATCAAAGCCGCCTCCGACCCCGACACCTGCGGGGCCGAAGCAGGCGGCCAAAAAGAAGAAGGCCCAGGCCGGGAACCAGCCGTCCCAGCAGCCTCCTCCAAAGACTCCTCCGGCCGGCGCCGACTGGCAAGTGGCCGGGGAGAAGAGGAAGGCTGCTGGCGCAGCCAGGTCCTCGCGGCGTAGGGAGAGACGGCGGCGGCGAGACGCCGCGGCACGATTGCGCGCCCCCAAGACCGCGGCTGTAGTGATCACACTGCAGCCGGACGCGGTGAAGAGGGGCGTGTCGTACCGCGACGTGCTGGCGAAGGCGCGGATGGCGATCGACATCACGGAGCTCGGCATCGTTGGCGGCCTCCGTCACCGGGTCACTGCAACGGGGGCTCGGATGCTGGAGATCCCCGGCGCGGCCAGTGGCCCTGCCGCTGACGCTCTGGCCGAACGGCTCAGAGCGTCCTTAAATGCGGAGGAGGCCCGAGTCTCCAGACCCACCAAGCGCGCAGACATGCGCATATTGGGTCTGGATGACTCCGTGACGGCCGAGGAAGTGGTGGCCGCCGTCGCCAGGACTGGGGGGTGCCCTCCCGATCAGGTGAGGGCGGGCGCCCTGCGTCCTGGCTTCACGGGGACGCAAACCATTACGGTTAGTTGCCCCGTCCCGGCGGTCAAAAAGATCCAGGAGGGCCGAAGGCTCCTGGTTGGTTGGGTGTCTGCGCAGGTGAAAGTCCTGGACCCCAGACCCCTGAGGTGCTTCCGCTGCCAAGTGGGCAACCATGCGGCATGCGTGTGCACCTCGGAGGTAGACCGCAGCGATAGGTGCTTCCGCTGCGGTCAGCCCGGTCACAAGGCCGGCTCGTGCTCCGCCCCGCCTCACTGCTTCGCATGTGAGGCGGTTGGCAAGCCGGCCGATCACCGGGCTGGGGGCAAGTCCTGCGCCCCACCCACCAAAGCCAGGCGCAGAGGTAGGCCCTCTGCCGCCGTCGTCACCGCCACCGCCGCCGCCGCCGCCGTCGCTACTGCTGCCGCCGTCGCCGTCGTGGCTGAACCCCCGCGAGGGGCCCTGGAGGAGGCTGCAATGGATCCCGATTAATGGCCCCATTGCGCTTCCTCCAGGCGAACATCAACCACTGCGCCGCTGCTCAGGAACTTTTGCTCCAGAGCATGGCGCAGTGGTTGATCAACGTCGCCGTGGTCGCCGAGCCGTATTTTGTCCTGCCCAGGAATGACTGGGTGGCGGACTTGGACGGCTCGGTGACCCTCGTTTCGTCGGCCGCCGCCGGTACCCCGCCCCTCGATCGCGTCAAGAGAGGGCGTGGGATCGTCGCAGCACGGTTCGGGGAGATCGCTGTGGTAGGCGTTTATTTCTCCCCGAACCGAACTCTCGCCGAGTTCCAGAACTCCCTAACGGAGCTGGGGGACGTCGTCGTCGCCTTCGGTTCCCTCCCCGCCCTCGTCCTCGGGGACTTCAACGCCAAAAATCCGGCTTGGGGTTCCCGGTCCATGGACCATGGGCGGGGCAGGATACTCGAGCACTGGGCCCGTGCGCAGGGCCTGGTAATCGAGAACCGGGGTTCTGTCCCCACGTGCGTGCGGTTTACGGGCGAGTCGGTGGTGGACGTTACGTTCGCCACCCCCAGCCTGTCACCGCGCGTCACCGACTGGCGCGTTGTGGAGGAGGTGGAGACCTATTCCGATCACCGGTATATCCAGTTCGACGTCTCCGCCCAGACCCCAGACGCGCCGGTCCGACGGGACCTGAGTGGTCCGCGATGGGCGCTGAAGCAGATGGACCGGGAGCTATTCCTGGAAGCCTCGATCGTGCAGGACTGGGGGTCACCCCCGGACAGGCCTGCCGACATAAACGACGAGGCGGAGTGGTTCCGGGAGGCCATGTCGGAGATCTGCGACGTGGCCATGCCCCGGGTCCGGCAAGGACGCGCCCGGCGTCAGCTGTACTGGTGGTCGAGCGAGCTAGCAGCGCTGCGCGAAGCGTGCGTTGCGGCGCGACGCCGGTACACCAGGTTCCGCAGGCGCCGCACCCGACCTTCGGATGCGGCGACTGTAGAGGCGGAGCTGTACGAGGGCTACAGGGCAGCGAAGGCCGTCCTCCGAGACGAGATCTGGCGGGCCAAGGAGCTGGCCCGGGAGGAAATGCTGGCGACTCTGGACGGGGACCCATGGGGCCGCCCCTACAAGTGGGTGCGAGAGAGGCTCCGCCCCTGGGCTCCCCCGTTGACGCAGAGTCTCCAGCCTCAGTTCTTGGAGGACGTGGTGAGCGCCCTGTTCCCATCGCGAGGGGAGCACGCTCCCCCGCCCATGGCTCCGTCTCCGACGGAACCTGAAGCTGGCGAAAACGCGGACCACAGCGACGACGACGTCTACGACGCTCCAGAGGTGACCGAGGTAGACTTGAGAGTGGCGGTACAACGGCTCAAGGCCAAAAATACCGCCCCAGGACCCGACGGCTTGCCAGGGAAAGCGTGGGTCCTGGCCTCGGAGACTCTCGGGCCTCGACTAGGGGGGCTCTTTAGCGCATGCCTGGAGAGGGGCCAGTTTCCGCTTCGCTGGAAGACGGGAAAGCTGGTCCTGATCCAGAAAGCCGGGCGCCCTGCGGACTCTCCGTCCGCATTCCGGCCCATCGTGCTGCTCGACGAGGCGGGCAAGCTCTTGGAAAGAGTAATTGCAGACCGCCTCTTCGGGCACCTGAATCGGGTGGGCCCGGATCTTGCGGAGTGCCAGTTTGGCTTCCGCAGGGGGCGCTCGACGGTGGATGCCATCATGCGCGTGAGAGCCCTCACGACGGGGGACGCGGTATCCCGGGGCAGGGTCGTCTTGGCGGTGTCTTTGGACATCACCAACGCCTTTAACACCCTGCCCTGGAGTTGCATCAGGGAGGCACTACGGTATCACCGGGTGCCGACCTACCTCCGTCGCATAGTCGAGGACTACCTGACGGACAGAGCCGTCATCTACCCCGGTCACCGGGGAGAATGGAACCGGCGAGAGATGTCGTGCGTTGTCCCACAGGGATCGGTCTTGGGGCCGCCCCTGTGGAACATCGGATACGACTGGGTGCTGCGCGGCGACCTCCCTGACGGCGTCAGCGTAGTATGTTACGCTGACGACACGCTCGTCCTGGCGCAGGGAGAGTCGCACCAGGCGGCGGCCGACCTGGCGACGCAAGCGGTTGCGACAGTCGTTCATAGGATCCGGCAGTTGGGACTCGACGTGGCGCTGCACAAGACCGAGGCCATGTGCTTTCATGGCGCTCGGAACGCGCCACGGTCCGAGTCCCACATAACGGTGGAGGGGGTTCGCATCGGCGTCGGGAGGACGATGAAGTACCTGGGACTCGTCCTCGACAGCCGGTGGAACTTCAGGGAGCACTTCCTGAGTTTGGCCCCAAAGCTGAACCGGGCAGCAGCCGCCTTCAGGCGACTCCTGCCTAATCTCAGCGGGCCAAACGCCTCCTGCCGAAGGCTGTACGCCGGCGTCGTGCGGTCCATGGCCCTCTACGGGTCCCCAGTGTGGGCCCTGTGCATCCGGACGCGACCACTAAAGTTGGTCGCATGCCAGAGGGTCATGGCTATCCGAATGATCCGGGGATACCGCACGATCGCCGGCGAATCGGCCAACCTCCTTGCCGGATTGCTGCCCTGGGATCTGGAGGCGACTGCCCTCCAGCGCGTCTATGAATGGCGCGTGGAGGCGCGGCGCCGGGGCGTATCCCCGCTGCCTCGAGAAGTCGAGGCGCGGCGGGAAGAGCTCCGGCGCGATCTCAGGGCAGTATGGAGGGAGCGACTGTCGCAACCGACGGCCGGGCACGCCGCAATTGCGGCGGTAAGACCCCTCTTTGAGGAGTGGCTAGATCGGCGTCACGGCGTCCTGACCTACCGCATGACGCAGGTCCTCACCGGACACGGAAGTTTCGGGAGGTACCTGTGTCTGATGGGTAAGGAAGAGACGCCTGGGTGTCACCACTGCGAGGGTCGCCCTGAGGACACAGTCGAGCACACAGTGCAGGACTGCCCAGCTTGGGCAGAGCACCGACGTGTCCTCACGGCGACAATAGGCGGAGACCTCTCGCGCCCGGCCTTGGTCGAGGCCATGCTGCGGGGCGAGAGGGAGTGGGAAGCGGTCGCCTCCTTCTGCGAAGCAGTCATGCTTTCGAAGGAGGAGGCGGGCCGCGTGAGGGAGAGGATGGCGTCCTCCCTGCAGCCCAGCCGCAGTGGTAGACGCCCACGGCGTCGGACGTCGGCCGACGATCTCCGGCCACCGTAGGCGCGGGCATGCGGACAGCGAGTAAAGGGCAACTCGCTGTCCGACCATGGACCATGCCCGGGTCGACGGCGCGTCGTGTTTCACGCGCGCCTCAAAGAGCGTCAGCAACATGACGAGGCCCCCTCTGCAGAGGGCCGAATCCTGCCGGGGTCGTGGGACTCATCCCGTTACCGTGGCCCCGGTATGTAAAGGATTATTGAAGGAACACCGTGGATTTTAGTCAGTAAAAGTCTGACAGTCCCTCCCACCCTGCCCGGAGTGGGAGGACTTATTTGATAATTTTACCACGTTAAAAAAAAAAAAAAAAAAAAGGTATAGATGACGCCAAATACCTTGGCAAGGTTTTGGCGTAGTGGGGGTAAGTTCGCGCATCGTGCACTAAGGGTGTTTTTAATATCGCGCGGATTTCATCACGCACGGGGGTTGGCCCGCATGCGGAAAATTTCACGCAGCGTGAGACACGCTAGCCCACGATTGAGTTTTCTGCGGGCTGCCATGCATTGTGGTTGTGTACAATGAACGACAAACTCAGAAAATTATTGATTAAGTATATACTTAATTTATAGAAGACGAGATCACAGTATGGCCTGTTATTTGAAAAATGGATTCTTGCTGGAACGTTTGTAACACACTATGGCAAATTACGAATGAATGAAAGGAAATTTAAGATTTATTTTCGAATGTCCATTCGTACTTTTGATGAATTGTTTGGAAGAATAGAACACAGGCTACAAAAATACAATTCAAGAAATAATATTAAAAAAAAAATACAATTCCAGGCAGCGTCTCTAGCATCTCTGTTTTTATATAATTCATGGGATTTATCACGGCCGCAGATGCATTTCAATTATAACATGTTCTGTGTAAATTTTCATTTTAAATGTGACTGTACTACGCGCGCGTGCACCCCGCATGACAGTAAAACGCACACTGATTTTCATAGAAGTGCTCACGCGCGCGGAGCTATTTCCACGGATCACACCCCGCGTCCCGCGTGCGTATTCCACGCATTATAATAAATACTTGTATAAAAAGGTCACTTGCGGGTGTTACGTATGCGAGACAATCCCGCGTGCGTGATGAAATCCGCACGATATTAAAAACACCCTTAGTAGAAGAAAAAAGTGGTCACTTTTACTTCTTGGACTTGCCATTATTCTATGGTTATTGCCATCATTTATTTTTAATCATATCTGTTCAGAAGAATGTTAAAGAAAGAAGGGGAATTCATTCGCTAATCCGGTATTATAAATAAAATAGATATAATACATAAATACATTTAAAAGTGAAAAAAAATTATTAAAAAAAAAACATAAAAAATAATGTTCTCGCTACCCCTTTTATTCTTCTTTTTCCCGGTGTCCTAAAGACAGTGACAAATTCTGAGTTTCAACCTACCTTAACTATAGTGTCTAATTGTTCTTTCTTACGTTTTAATAGTCTGTATATTAATAGTGTGTGTATTTGGTCCTGGCATTGTAATCAACGTAACAAAAACTAAATTTAAAACAACAACTCGTAACAAAATCAAAGGGTACAACTTTCGTGTACGCAAGTGTATTCGGGAGCAAATTGAACGAGAACTACAGACGCACCAATCGCGCGCTCGGAGCGGCGCTACGTCATACCCCGCGTCCCGCTGACAACCGCTGACACCTAAAAATCGACTTCGCGCATTGAACGACTCTTGCCAAGTTATTTGGCGTTACCTATATGGACGTATAAGATGGTCACCCATCCATAGACCGACCTCGGCACGCTTTGCTTAAACTTGAAAATCAACCAGTACGTTTGTTATTATTTAACAACGAGCTCCTCATACAATATACCTTACCTTTCGGTATACAATGATGTTATGATTTAGCAACTTGACGCTACAGATCGCATTGTAAGTAGCATTGTTATGAAAGGCGCATGAGACGATACAGTGCCAATACTACTGTATTGGCACTGTATCGTCTCATGCGCCCTTACCTACTGGTAAGGGGTGTTTCATAAGTACCTACTTGATATATCAATGTATTGTATAAATGAATTAAGTATAATAGGCTAAAAACATTGAATTTTAAAAAAAGCACTGCTAAACCTAACTATGTACATAAAAGATTAAAATAAATAAAATTAAGATTAATTAAGATTAAAATTAATAGTTTAAAAACACTAGCAAAACACGCTTTTATAAATGCACGAAAAAAACAAAAAAAATTAAGAAATCCGATAACGGATTTTCTTTAGGTTTGTTATAACCTTTAAACCTGATCATGTTCGAAGTCCATTACGTGGCCTTTGTCACAAGTGCAAACACGGCTATGATACGATATTCCATCATGGAATGCCGGTGCCTATCTTCTGGCTTCATCATCAGACCTTGAAACCTAATCGTCGTCAAAGTTCATTACAAGACTTTTCTAAAAAATTCAAAACAGCTATGATACGATTTTCCATCATGAAGTTCCAGTTCATATCTTCCGGCTCCATCATCAGATAAGTTTGACAGTACCATATTATTATATTGTCATCAGAACTACATACAGCTGCCAATTTTCATTACGCTACGACCCTTGGAAGATGGTTAAATTAGTTACCTTAGGTTCCATTACATAGTTAGTTACATACAGGTCGACCTAATAAAAGCGTGTTAAAAACAAAATTTTATTGATCTTTCGGAAAGACTTCAAAATTAGCATGCATTCCGCTTTTACACTTATTCGATACTGTTGCTTTGGACCGAAATTAACATATAGCCTTCGCTCATCTCATCTTTGGAAATACCCCCAACTTTTGGTAAAAGTTGACCAAATTATAAGAAACACACTTTCTTCTATTTTAAATATGGGCTTGGAAGTCCGAGCGTGGCAGCAAGCTACACTTCCCATTCGCATGGGTGGTCTCGGTGTCCACAAAATTTCAAGTATCAGTTTACCTTACCTCCCTTCCTCTCCTCGGTCTACGGTACTGATTCTTTGACTAGGAATATTTTATCTCACTCACTGGTTAATTTTGATGTACCGTGTTTGTCCGATGCTTTGAATGCTTGGAAGATGACTTGTCCCAACTCGGAATTGCCCGACAACCTGTCCTCCCAAAGACTATGGGACGCACCGCTCTGCTGTATTTTACGGAATAACTTAATTAATGCGTCCTTGAATACTGCTGAGCGAGCTCATCTGTTGGCTGTGGAAGAATGGGAGTCGGGTCTATGGCTTCAAGCACTCCCGTCATCCACCATTGGCACAATGATGGATGACGCATCGTTTGGGTTAGGGTCGCTACTTGTTTACGCTTAGGCGTACCTTGTGTTGCTCCATCTCCATCAGTGCCACTGCGGCACAGCTGTTGACAGCCATGGGCACCATGGTCTGTCCTGTTGCCAGAGTGCAGGGCGCATAGCTCGGCACGCCAGCATCAGTGACATTATTCGTCGAGCTCTTGCCACCGCCAGTACACCTGCGATATTAGAACCAAGCGACTTAGTACGTAACGATGGGAAGAGACCAGATGGTATGACGTTGGTGCCTTGGAAGATGGGCAAGCCTCTAGTGTGGGACGCAACTGGTGTCGACACTCTTGCTCCATTTCATATTCCAAGTACGGCGAGCTGTGCTGGTGTAGCAGCCGCGACTGCAGAGGCCCTCAAACGGCGCAAATACTGTAACCTTTCTAGTAATTACAGTTTTGTGCCGTTTGGGGTCGAAACGCTTGGGTCATGGGGCCCGAGTGCGCGTCTCCTTTATAAGGAATTAACTCGTCGGCTGATCGATTCCTTGCGTGACTGGAGGGCTGGCTTGTTCTTTGCCCTAAGAATAAGCATTGCCATACGACGTGGCAATGCTGCCAGTCTTCTGGGTTCGTTTCCGGACAACAGCGATATGGAGGAGTACTTTGAGGCCTAAGCTTGTTTTTTAATAGGTTGGGGAAAAAGTTTCTTCGCATTTTTTAAGAAACCTCAATTTTTTTTAATGTAGTTTATTTACATTTAACTAAAGTATGTAGGTACCATTTTGTTCGATAACTTTTTTCCACCTTGTAAGTAGGGACATGATCCCATTGCTATAGAAATTTTGGGACTTCTGATCAAAATACCGCGACAAGTGGTTTTGGCAGTCCTCTCGTGATGTTAACCTGACACTGCCTAAAGAATTCTGAAGAGACCGAAACAGGTGGAAATCTGATGGTGCAAGGTCAGGACTATACGGCGGATGCATTAACACCTCCCAGCCAAACTCTCTTAATTTTTGCTGAGTGGCTAAAGATGTGTGAGGTCTAGCGTTATCATGATGAAAAACCACACCCCTTCTGTTGATTAATTCCGGCCGCTTTCTCTCAACTTCTTGCTTTAATCTCATCAGTTGTTTGCAGTAGAGTTCAGAATCGATGGTCCTGCCTGGTGGTAACAGCTCATAATGAATAATGCCCTCCCAATTCCACCACACACACACACAGCATCACCTTGTTGCGGGTTAACCCGGGTTTCGCCACAGTCTGTGAAGCCTGACCGGCCTTTGACCACGACCTTTTTCGCACGTTCTTGTCGTAAATGATCCGCTTTTCATCACCAGTTATCAGTTTCTTCAAAAATGGTTCGGTTTCATTACGTCGTAATAAAGAATCACAAATGAGTACACGGTTCATTAGGTTTCTTTCATTGAGCTCGTGAGGTACCCAAATATCGAGCATTTTTGTGTACCCAGTTTTTTTCAAATGCGCCAAAATTGTTTTGTGGTCAATTCCCAGTTCTTCAGCTACGTCGTAACTACTGATATGCGACCTTGCTCCACTTTTTCAAAAATGGTATCCATTTTATCCGTAATAGGGCGACCAGAGCGACGTGCATCTTTGATAGGTCCATAAACATCGCAAATTTTTTTCGCGGCTTGCGTTTCATTTTTACTTTTTTTATAGTAAAATTTTAAAATGTATCGAATTTCTTCATTAGATTCACTCATCTTGACAGTACGAAAAACAAATGAAAATCACACCTTTTTTTAATTTGAATTTGGAATTATGTTCTTTAAAATTTAAACTTTCAATGATACCAAAACCAGCCAGATACAAATAGTATAGCCAGAGATTTTATTACAAGTTCATACATACTATAATGCGAAAAGACTTTTTCCCCAACCTTATATTTTAATTTTTTATGTGTATATTTAACATAGCAGTGTTTTTAAAATTCAATGTTTTTAGCCTAATAATAAATTAATTTATTGCAGATTAATATATTGTATAAAAATTATTGCACAATAAATTAAAGAAAGGTCAAAAGCGTGCTAGTCTTATAATTTAATTTATTTCAAATAATCAGATGTTAATTTAGCAAATATTTTATAAATAACACTTACACTACAGCACTATGTATTATGATAAATATGTATGTATGTTTATTTAAGTTATATATATATACTTGTAATAAAACTTTAACTTTGAATATACGATTAACTTTTTTTTACGCACCCGCCATGTTATCTCTTCACCATCCATGGTTGACTGGTAGAGAATACGTAAGGCATTTAGTCCGCCTTTGTACATTTTGTGTTGCATAAAGTTTTAATAAATAAAAAAATAAACACTTTTACTATTAATGTTTTTCCTAAATGTAAACTAGATGAGGCCGGTGTTTCCAAAATGACCCTGAGGAGAAACACCGAAACAAACTCAGAGGTCAACATCTCTTTTGAAATACATACAATCCTCTCGGATCTATATCCGCTCTTTTAAGGATATAAACACACAGATTTGAGCTTGCCCGTCCCAACAAACAACTAACTGCATATAAAGTTTTTTTAAAAATTTCCTCTTGCTCTCTTGCTCTAAATCATTACTATTTGCCAAATTGCATGATTCCAAGGCAACCGTTCTAGTAGGTTTTCATTATGTTGTGAAATAGTAAAATATACGTCATACACAATCGTATCTATTGATCGATTTGACTTACAAATTAGTTTGATTATTATTTTATAGGTACATGGAATATATATTGTTTTAACTACGAATGAGTCCGCTTTTGAACCCTATTACGGCTGGAGGTAAGAATTAGATGAGGTCTACGATGGAATGAGTGAGCTTAGAAGATGCCTGTCTATTCTTTATCTTCTCTTTGATTTTTTCACAGCCGAAAAAAACCGTAGACCGCTTCACGTTCCTGAGAAAATGAATCTTGACAAACAGACCGCCAGAAATGTTCTTCCATACCACAATTTACGATTGGTGGAGTAAAACAGTGTTTGAGTGGTATTCAAATGTTTTTTGTAATTTAATACAAAACTGAAAGTTTGAACGTTAGTTTGAGAAATTGACAGTCCATTTTATAAAAACATTTTTTTTTAAATGGACTAAGTATCAATTTCTTATTAGTTTATTTATTTCAGCCCATAGAAAAATATACTTAAATACATACATAATAAATAACTAATACATATTTTTGTAAGCACACAATATAACTACTAGGTACCTACTACTATTAATAATAAATTATTATAACATAAATACTATTTCACACGAATTAATAGTCTGTAACGGCGTTATGTGTGTGCGCAGTATCGAATATCTGTCCACGGAATCGCCGGAACACTACACCTTGCGTCCAAAATTATTCCTTTATGTAGGTCGACAGAATGATATAGGAGCCCTCTCGATAAAAGAATTAAAATTCGTATTGTGACGAGAATCCGGCCGTTCGACTATCAGCGAGAACTTGGTCTTGATCCTGATATACTCTACAATCTCCTCGGCCTTAGTAGACTAATGCAGCCTAGACACGTATATAAGATAAAATTTATGTAATAGTACGAATATTAAGTAACTATGCCCTATCTTAGAGAGTTCCAATCGTCAATAAAAATTAACGAGGTGACGTCAGAAGTAGGTACTTACAATCTGATGAGTTTGTTTCACGTAAGATTTCTCGTGATTATATAACAGCTCACATGTTCAAGTAATAGTACATTGTTCACCGAGAGGAGAAAGTGACCGATTACCGTCGAGGGTGTCGTTACACCCGAGATCGGGAATCGCACTTTCTTTCGAGTGATACATAGTGCTTTATACTTAACGTGACCATTTATTTTTTGTTTCAAAACGGGACATTGGTTTATTAAGGTCAATTAACAGGTTATTAATAAAAAAAAAACTTTTTTTATTTATTTAGGAATAGTCAGTTAGCTTAAAAGTTACGAATTAAAAATATGTATATACTTACCCGAAAAGATAAGTTATATTTATCAGATGAACAAATTTGCTTTAATATAGCTGGTGATGATTTTAAGTAAGAATGAAATTCTTAGCACGTTTTTTTTATATTCACCTTCTTCTACAATTTTTTAACAATTTCCCATGCGGGAACCTTTAAATCAGCCCAATAAAATATCTCCATTTCTATGGTAAGAGTAGTAGTAGTCTAACCTTCAAGTTTCAATACAGCTTGATGAAAACTTGTTGACTGAGCGTGTAAAAAATAAAGCCACAGTTTAGATGTGGAATCTTCAAACAAAAAAGTTTTTTTTGTAACAGGGGACATTTTTCAATACTCAAATAGTAGTTTTTTAATCGCTGATACATGTTGGAAGCCCTTTCCAAGGCAGGCATAAGAGGCTTTGCTATAGCCGAGCATTTGTTGATATTTCGTTTCAGTTTCGGCTCAAAACTCCTTTAGAGCTTCACCTCGAATCGTGTAAATATAAAAAAAATATATGTCTTCACAACAATTTTTTCGTACGCGCGATTAAAACATGGTTGAATCAATTTCGATGAACAATCATTAGGCCGAAAGCTGTGGTTTTCTTCTATCGTGTGATAATACCAGACGCCTTCTGCCGCGGTCATATCCAAATCCTTTGAAGTTGGCGCGTCCAATTTCTTGAAAAAGTTTAACATCGAAAAACTAGAAGCGGCGCGCGGCGGCACGATCGGCATTTTTATGTTTTTCAGACTATAAATGCTGTTCAATATCACTGGCACAACCATGAAATAGAATTTTCTGTTCTGTGGGCACAACTGTGGGCAACACTAAATTCTGTACAACACTTTTCGCATCTGACACAATGAGGAAGTATTTATTTGCTTGATGAACGGATATTTTGCTTGTAAGTCAACATTGAACGAACACTTGCTTTTCGGCATTTTAACTTAATATTTCATTTAATTTATTTTGTAAACAATTTTAACATTGTGTTGAAATATTTAAAATTATTACTAAGTACACTCAATAATAAAAAAAATTACAGGTTATAGGAAATATTACAATCCAAATAAAATAAGTTACAATATACAATTTCAAATAATATTCTAGAATAACACTGTTACACAAATCATATAATTATGTTTTTTTTTTATAAATAGGTTCGCGTTTGATCACCATTTCACCTGATGGTAAGTGATGATGTGGTCGAAGATGAAGCACGCTTACCTAAAAGTAACCTATTCACTCTTGACTTAAAGACTCCTAGGTTATAGCTACCGGGAAACACAGACTCGGCAGGGAATTCCACTCCTTAGCCGTCCGCACAATGAAGGTATCCCCAAAACGTTTTGTGCGTATGGATGGGATGTCCACCATGTAACGATGGCGCTTCGCCGTTTGTCTCGTAGTCCGATGATGGAACGGGCTTGACGGAATTAGATTATGTAATTCCATCGCACACTCCCCAAAATGTAACCGATAGAAAACCGATAGACTTGCAACTCGTCGTCGATGTTTAAGGCTCTGGAGCTTTGACTCAACCAGTGCATTGTTGCCAATGAGTCTCTTGGCCCGCTTCTTGATAGATTCAAGCGCGTCCAGTTGGTATTTCGCAGATCCATCCCAAAGATGAGAGCAGTATTCCATAGACGACCGAACCTGAGCTTGATACAAATTGAGCAGCTGTTCCGGTGTGAAGTACCGTCTCACCTTGGCTAGGATTCCCAACTTTTTGATGCGAACTGAGCCTAAGCCACGATAAACGGGTCAAAATTAAGTGTGGAAGTTAAAGTCACCCCAAGAAGCTCAATATGATCGGTTATCGGCACGGTTACACCACGGAAAGTAGAAGCCGGTTCAAATTGGCTCCTTTTTGCGTAGAAGAGACACGCCTGGGTCTTAGCTGCATTAAACTTAACCAAGGTGGCATCGCCCCATTCGGAAACAGCCTTCAAGGACAAGTTCAAGCGCCCAACCATGTCCTCACGGAGAGACTGGATCTGTGACCCACTAGCTCGCGCGCTGGACACATATCTCTCAGAAACTGTGCTGTCGTCTGCATACCCAAAGGTACCGGGCGCAGATCGTTAATGTGCAGCAAGAATAAAGTTGCTGAGAGAACAGACCCCTGAGGGACCACGGCATTAATTGCCAATTGGCCAGACGAGCAGCTATCAATGACCACTCGAATGGACCGATCACTCAGGAAATCTTAAATCCAAACGCAAAGTTAAGTGGATAAACCGAAGGAAGGAAGCTTAGCAATAAGGCTATCGTGCCAGACTCTGTCAAAGGCCTTGGAGATATCAAGGGAAACAGCAAGTGCTTCCCCGTGCCTCTTAATGGCCTCACTCCAGATATGAATGTGAATGTCAAATATAAACTACGTAAAAAACACGTAACAACAACAAAACAAATATTGAGAAGTGGGCGAACGAAAAATCTGTCAAATAAATAGTCAACAAAGCACGAGCGACGACGTCTTGGCCATTCTCGGCTATATTCGCATCGACCGATGAGTCCGTTGACGCGGTCTCTGAAAACGGGACATATTTGCGTCCCAGAGATTATTGCGGGGACACCGGGACTCG
Organism: Tholera decimalis; assembly: GCA_943138885.2. Classification (NCBI taxonomy): domain Eukaryota; kingdom Metazoa; phylum Arthropoda; class Insecta; order Lepidoptera; family Noctuidae; genus Tholera; species Tholera decimalis. The sequence continues at coordinate 9,972,272 of OW964568.2, forward strand.
TAATTATAAAAAGGGACAGTCCCGTTCAAAACGGGACGTCTGGTCACGTTATTTATACTACACCTACGAGGAAAATAAATAGTACTTTTCAACATTGAGTACATAGACCATAACGTACTTGGTTTGTATTTTTGCGCTTTTTCACTGAAATAAGCTAGCAAAACAGTTTCAGAAAAAGATGCCGCATTTTTTTCACTTTTCCATTGCAAAAAATCGTCATAAGTTTTATTATATTTTTTAATTGATTTCTGTGGTAAAAGGTTATCAATCAGTATTTTTCTGTTTCCTTCAACTGCGGCGGAGTTAAAAAATCTTCATCATCACTATCACTACTTATCATTTTGATAGTTTTATTTTACTTTCTACGAAAACTGAATCCTCAAACAACACACAAATTGAAAATGGTGCCAATGGCGTCTGCAATTTTCACATGTTGTTTTTTCAAATAGTTTATCCTGCCGCCGCAGGGTCGCACTGCCAGCCCGACACCATCCAACACACAGCTAGTGGCCAGTGTCATTTTGCGAACTTGGAGATAAAAACTCACTGTAAAAACTTTTTGGCTTTTGATATTTAGGTTACCGGCGCATAGTCTTACCCAAAATTAAAAAAGAAAAACCACGTAAGAAATGGATTTTCATACACTTTTCTCTCCCGCTCAGATGCGTTTTCTCCCTGCATATTTGTTCGATATGCAATGACGTACTTTCTACCGTAAATTTGATAAAGTATCAAGGTACTTTCCAAGCAGGTGTAGTATAAAGATATCGAAAAATGAAAACTGCAGACACCATTGGCGCCATTTGTGAAAACAGTGTTACATTAAGCTTCACTAACTGCAACAATTTCAATATAAATTTCAATTAGTAAAGATTTAGTTTTTTATTTTCCTCGTAGGTGTAGTATAAAGCACTATGTATTACTCGAGAGAACGTGCGAATCCCGATCTCGGGTGTTTTACACCCTCGATGGTAATCGGTCACTTTCTCCTCTCGGTGAACAATGTACTATATCATCTGTTTAGCCTTTTCCTAACCATGTTGGAGTCGACTTCTAGGTTAACCGGCTGCAGTTGAGTATTAGTGTTTTCCATGGACAGAATGCCTACCTGACCTCCACAACCCAGCTGGATACCCCTTGGACCAGTCTCAGATTTTCTGGTTTTTGACTACCCTTAACGACTGTTAAAGATGTCCAAATGATACGCGTGACCAACAGCTTGACCTGGTTTCCGAGGCACAGGGTTATCACACCGCAAACTTCAAACTCTCGGCTACTGCTGAGAAATTTATTAAAGATTAGCAGTTGCTCGCGACTTCGTTCGCGTGGGAAGTTTTTCCCGTGTAAATCCCGATCCCGTGGGAATTTCGCTAAATCCTGTCTTAGCGAGCATCTACGTGCTAAAAGGAACCCCCATGCAAAATTTGAGAGCCCTACTACTTGTAGTTTCTGAGATTTCGTGATTAATCAGTGAGTAGTATTTCGCTTAAAAAAAAAAATATATATATAATATAACCAAACAACACTTTTTGCCCGACCCCAGAATCGAACCCGAAACCTCTTACTCAGCAGTCGCGTATGCGAACACTTGCCCTTCATTAAATTTGAGTTTCTTTCTAGCCAAATGATAGAAATATGCGACGATGCACGACGTTTAAAAAAAAAATAATCTAAAAGCAAGCAATAAGAGCACACTATCGGAAATGTAAAAAATTGGCCAAGTGCGAGTCAGACTCGCCCATGAAGGGTTCCGTAGTAACTATAATAATATAATATTATGTTTGGTATCTTGAAGACGGAACCTTGGGAGGTGATGTAGAAAATATTTTAGCGGACCTAAATTTCTTAAAAAATTAACTACATTCTATTGGCCTTGAAAATAATTCACATTTTGAAAGGTTGAGGAACCTTTCAAAATGTGAATTATGTTTAACAGATAACACTGAAAAACTACTGACTCTTTCTAAATTTAACGAAATAGCACCTGGAATTCAAATTATTGAGAAAATTTCTCTCCGTCTCCTTGGTTCTCCAATCTTTGATACTTCCTTTCCCGACTTTATTGCAGAACAAATTAATAAATTCAATGACGTTTTGGAAAGATTGCTCCAAATCAATATGCACTCGGCCATCACTATAATTCGTTTCTACTGTTTCGGCCCTAAATTAACGTACTCTCTTCGTGCTTCCCATTTGTGGAAGCACCATCAACTTTTAGTTCAAATGGATCAAATTATCAGACGAACTTTGTCCTTAATTCTGAATGTGGCTTTGGATGACCGAGCTTGGGCCCAAGCCTCTCTTCCCATCCGCATGGGAGGGCTCGGAATCCGCAAAATTTCTAGTATTAGTTTACCGGCTTTCATTTCCTCGGTCCACAGCACTGAGAAATTAATCAGGAATATCCTGGCTTCCACACTGATAGATTTTAATGTGCCGTGCTTCACTGAAGCTATTGATGCCTGGAATCTCGCTTGTCCGAATTCTGACCTACCTGTTATACCATCTTCCCAGAGGCGGTGGGATGAGCCGCTCTGCAGAGTAGTTCTGAATAATTTACTAACCACGTCTGCTACTTCTGCTGAGTGTGCTCGTCTGCTGGCTGTGGGAAAGTGAGAATCAGGTCTTTGGTTACATGCTCTAACGTCCTCAAATCTAGGCACTTTGTTCGACGACACCACTTTCCGCATCGCTGCTTCACTACGCCTAGGAGCCCCTTGTTGTTCCCCTCATCGCTGTAATTGTGGGGAAGTGGTCAACAGCCTCGGGCACCAAGGACTCTCTTGCAGCCGTAGTGCGGGTCGTTTTGCACGACATGCCAATTTAAACGACATTAGCCGACGAGCCCTTGTCACCGTCGGCGTCCCAGCCGTATTGGAACCCATTGGACTGGCGCGTGACGATGGCAAGAGACCGGACGGCATGTCATTGTTTCCTTGGAAGATGGGTAGGCCTTTAGTGTGGGACGCAACTTGTGTCGATACTGTCGCGCCATCCCATCTTCCCAGTTCATCATGTTGTGCTGGCGCTCCCGCTGCGGCTGCGGAAAACCTCAAGCGGCGTAAATATAGTCATCTCGGTGATAACTATATTTTCGAGCCGTTTGGGGTCGAAACTCTCGGACCATGGGGCCCGTGTGCTCACAGCCTTTTTAAAGAAATATCGAAAAGGCTCGTTGACGCTTCCCGCGACCCAAGGGCTGGCTATTTCTTTGGTCAAAGGCTAAGCATTGCCATACAACGAGGCAATGCCGCTAGTATCTTGGGTACGTTGCCAGCCGACAGCGTTGAGGATGAATTTTTTGATGCTTTATTGTCGTTTGTATTTTAGTACATAATTTTGTATATTTGTTATAATAAATATGTATATTTATTTGAAGAATAAAAAAACCTTAAAAATTTCTTAAAACTAGCTTATTTACATTTCTACAACTACGCTAAATAACTTTGTTTTTCATAGTGTTTGTATGAATTACAAAGTTATATTTGCGGTTTTAGAAAATATGCTATATCTCAAAAACTGCTGAACCGATTTCGTTCAACCTAATTTTGGTTGAAAGTTTACATTAAGATCTATAGCATATATATTTTTTAGATTTTTTTCTCCATAATTATAGAAGTTAGAGGGGGGACACACATTTTACCACTTTAGAAGCGTATATCTTTTAAACGATTAACTTTCTGAAAAAGTGGTTTTAGAAACCTCAATGACATTTTTGAAGACCTGTCTATAGATACCACACACGCATAGGGATTTATCTATATTTTTTTTTCATAAAATCGAAAAGCGGTTCACAGAATACATCTACCTACCAAGTTTCACATGTACAGTTCTAACAGTTTCGGAATAAAATGGCTGTGATATACGGACGGACGGACAGACAGACAGACAGACGGACAGACATGTTAAAACTACAAGGGTTCCCTTTTTTGCCATTTGGCTACGGAACCCTAAAAAGAGTCTTTGAACTTATTAGATAAGTCGTTTAAGTAAGTAGGTATATTCATGTACAACTGATTTCTAAACAACATATAAATATCTGTTCAAAGGGTCATCAGTCCAGCGAATGACATAGAAAGATAAATGAAGGCATTTCTTTTTAATATCATAAAATGCCCAAATAATAACGACCGTACGGGTCGATCAATGCTACTGTGGTCGGTACGTAGATAGGTCAGTACAACCGTTAAAGGCTACTCGTGGAATATCTGGCGCCAGTCGCTACAATTAAAATTCTGGTACCCAGCTGCATCCACTTAGACTGGAACCGGACCCCAACTTTTTTGGGAAAGATTAATTTATTTACTTATTTTATTTTCGGAAGGATTACAGACATTATAACAATAAAAACATCTGTTAATTACAAGCCCTCACAGATAAATACAAAGTTATGTAAAAAAGACTATGTTTAAACTAAAGTAGCATAACATAAAATAGACAGATGCGTTCTGTTCGACTACACAAGTTAACTAGAACAATTAGTTTATGTATGGCTTTGCTAAGAGCTTCCTTAGTGTGTTTGCATTAGTGAAAAACAAATTGTCAACATCATGTTCACAAGAAATTTTGTTGAAGATGATAAGAATCACAACAAACTTTGTCGTCAATATCTATGTATGCAATGCAATTTGTTTGACTGAATTATACATCTATGTATAACCAGGGTATAACGAAGCCAATGTGAGGACAGATGCATCCTACTTTATACGATGAATTCAACCACACGGGCCCAGTGTGGGGTGCTGGATGTCACATATCTTCGGTTTTTGGTTCTAAGACATGCCAATTTCTTTCACCATTTTGACAGTAGTGTTGATGACATACAAGGTGTAACAGATTAAGCACAAAACCTCAGACACCCTAATTAGAATATTTAAAATATTAGTCTAAAACAACACCCTCTATCAAAGTAACTGTTACAACTAAAATAGAACTTAGCAAAATAAATTACCTAGATACCGCATTTATTACGTTACACACACCATTGTACTAATCTATTCTTTATGGTTATTTTTTTATTTTTTCATAAACAACGTTAATTTAAACATTCTAATGAAGTATTTGTATTATAGAGAAAATTCCATATTTTGTGATGATACCGCTAAAAATGCCAAAAAACCGCAAATATTTTGTATCGCATAGGAATGTATGTAACATTCCTATGCGATACAAAATATTTGCGGTAGACTCACCGCAATTTTGCAGCGAGGGACCACCGGTGACTCTACCGCACGCGTTTATTCCACCGCAGTGGGCGCACTTCTATGATAGTCTATACTTCACAGATTTTGCGTTTCCAAAACGCAACGCAGTGCGCGCACGGCCAAAACACTGGAAAAAAAACTAGTGCATGTTTGGGGATGTTTCTCTAACCATTCGTTTTCTGGCTTACCGACCAAATTTCTTTTCCATATTTTAATTGCTGAAGGAATGAGAAACATTTACATGTAAAAAATCTTAATGTAGGTTTGCCAAGACTCACTTACTGTCTCCCCAGGGATGTGCTCTAATAGGCACAGAGGGGTTTAGGATTGGTCCATTACCTCTTAAAAGACTTTATCACCTCTTTGTGCTGATGATGACAACGGAGGTAGTTTGAGTGAGGTAGAAATTCCACACTCCCTGGTCTTTTCTTTTCCCAAAAGTCCAGGGTAGGCCGGCCATGGTTCTAGATGTAAATCTCATCGATATTTGCAAATTGCAAAATAAAACTCAGAATAAAACCAGTTTCCACAGAAAAACAAGATTGTTATATCAAATAAAAAAGATATGGCATTTTTTGCCGTTGTATAACACTGAATATCATAATTAAAAAATGAAAATTTAAAAATAAAGTTTGCGCAATAATTAATCAATGATTTTTTTTAGTAAATAAAGGCGATGTGTGGTTTACTTAATTTGAATAATAACGGTCACGTTCTTGTTGAGCACTATAACTAGTTATAAAGTGCAACTTCCAGAATATTCTTCAATTTAAATCAATATTAAACGCCTTACTTTTTGTTGACATGCTTAAATTGATCATTACTGTGACAAAAAAAAAATGAGAGAACCAGTTTCTTTTTCAATAGATCACGTAGTCTTTTGAAATAGGCATAACTTTATTTTGCCATGCCGTATTTCACATTCAACTGATAATTTTGCAACTTTTTTCCTCGTGCCCCAGCCGGGGCGTAGTCGTCCCTATTGATTAGAACCCACCCTGTGCCTTCAGTTCCCTTTGCGTTTTGGGGTCGCGATATCTCTTTAGAATATTTCCGCAACCCAAGCAGGCATCAGGTCCTTCGGGACCCGTCATGGTGATAGAGCCTCTCCGCATACTTTTACCTCTTCTTTCTTAAACAATATTTAAGTATATGTATTATTTCAGTTGGCTTTATTTATGTTTCGGATAACTTTAAGGTGGACTCATTAAAGAAAAGTGAATTACTGTAATGAAGGTTTGGTTAGGCTAAGGTGTCGAACTTGGGATCGAGAGGTCGTGGGTTCTAAAAACTAGCATTACACTATTGCCATGAACCCACACCGAACCAAGCATATTTAGCTTAGTTGCAGGAGGGGAACAAAGTCTTGTTCAGTAGTCACTAGTAATGTGAATTCTACCTACATTGCTAATCTTTTATCTTTTTATTAAAAAAAGTCGTGAAGAAATTGAAGTGGTTGCCAAGGCCTTTTACAAAGATTTTCTCTAAAAAAAATATAGTTTAAGTCAAATGATATCCCACGGTAACGTGCCAATTTCAGAATGCGGTACTTCTGGACGCGATTTAATTTGTTAGGAGCTTGGAAACTGCTCTCGATTCGCCGTTTTTTGTTATGAAATATTTTATGAATATATTTTGATGAATAAACATAATAATAGGTAAAAACCAGTTTAAAAAATCTCTAAGCCAAAAACTGCCCAGATTACCGACAACATTGCCAAGGTGAATCAAAAAGTAATTGCTGATTCTTTTACTGAAAAAGTAAAAGAATCAGCAATTCAACAACGGTCATGGGAAATAAAGACTACCCTTTGGTGCTATGTTTTTCATAATAAATTACTTCCAGTATGATAAGACAGAACAACACTTATTAGTTATGTATAAGATAAGCATTGATCATTGATGACCTTTGCAGATAGGTCATCTTACGCTGCCGATAATAATAATGCATCACATTTCACAACAGAATACATATTCATGACGAATAGTGGGTTATTGTAGTTATTAATAGTTTGTGTGTAAAACTTTGTTAAATACATGCAGTTGAAATCATATGCTTTACCGTCAGTTTACAAAAAAAAACCTTATTTATACCTGATGTAAACTCTATATTATTATGTACTTAGTTAATTCACTTTGTATCACTTAAAACTACTGTAATAACCATATAACAATATATTACTTTTTATCAAGACAAAGGAACAGAAATCTAGATCGACCTCCCCTTACTTTCAGTCCCTTATTCAGATTCTGATTTAATCAAAATCAGTTGAGTATTTTAAAAAGCCAACGGACAGACAGACAGGCCAACTTCCGCTTTATTAATATTTGTATGGATGTATATTGATGCTATGCTATTTTCAATAGATAAAGAAACACGTCATTGCATCACGTTTCGTTACAAATTGTGTTTATAAAAGTTAATACGTCATAAAGTTATCGTGTTTGTTCCGATCTAAAATACACACATCAAAAGTGTCTAGGGATCAACATATATTTTTGCAATAACTTTTCTCCTGATTGATATTAATTAAAATTTTCTTTAAGGATTCATCAAATAAAGTGTTTTCGTTTGTCACAGTAACGATAAACCAAGTCACCTTTGCATTAATAAAGAAATTTGCCATTTTCCTAATAAAGGGATTTTTGACATTTGAACCACTAACATTAAAGTTCGAAAAAAAGACTGAAATAACAGTTTTCTTTAAAATTTTATTGGGTAACTTAAACAATTAATAATCCGTGTTTCTACCGCGAACACTAACAACACAAGAACATCGGTTTGGCATACTCAAAATGAGTTCATCCAAATCACGCTGTGAAATGCATTTCGTTGCAACAACAAAAAAAGGTCTTCTTGCGACTGGATACCCTCCATATTCGGCAGAGCTCTTCTCTGTAGCATATCCCATGCATGCTCAATCGGGTTCAAGTCTGGCGACTGAGCAGGCCAGAGCAGGACATTGATGTTAGCTGCGGCGAGAGTCTGTCTTACAACTCTTGCGGTGTGCGGTCATGCATTATCATGCATTAACTGAAATAAGGGACCGATTTGCACTTGTAGAGGAACGATGACGTCAGATACAATCGTCTCAGCATAAATTTGAGCGTTGAGGTTGCCTCTGATCCAAATCAACTCAGTTCTTCCGCCGATCCAAATACCCGCCCATACCATGATGGTTCCACCACTATAAGGATGGACTTCCTGGCAGGATTTTAATCGCTGTTGGCGTCCAGGGGTTCTCCAGTGTCGTATACGTCTTGTATCCGGTCTCATACCAAAACGAGACTCATCAGAAAAGCACACGAAACGCCATTGTTCTTCTGCCCAATTTCTGTGTTCAAGAGCCCATTGATATCGAATCCTACGATTGTGCATTGCTATAGGTGATACCCGTAGGGGTCTTCGGGAATGAAGGTTCACTTCATGCAAGCGGTTTCTGACTGTTTGGTCGCTAATTAAGTTCCCTGAAGAGTGATGAAGCCTCACGGCTAACATCATGGCGGTTATTGTTGGAGCTCTTCGAGTTAAGATTTGAATGTATCGGTCTTGTCTCCGTGTGGTGCAGCGATACTGTCCTCCATGGCGCTCAGCCACGGTACCAGTGCTTCGGTAACGTGTCCAAAGACGACTGACAACACTCTGACTTGTATTCAGAGCTAAAGCTCACGGCTCTGAGCATTTCTTCCCTGCTTAAATGACGTCGCCGCTCCATAATAACGTTGGTTTTAATCAGTAGTAGGGAAACAGTAGCACTAATAATGTCTTCAATGCGTTGTATGTTTTTATAGGGAAAATATTGACAGCTGATTTTCATCTTTTACTCGAATTTGATTAACAGTTCCTGTTTCAAATTATGAAATGCACCAAAAAGGATCCATATAAATAAATTTTGTTCCATATAAATAATGTTTGTTTTGATTTTATAAATTTATATAATTTATAAAATCATTACAAAGCCACATCTCAATCTCAAGAAATCCGCATAAAAATGCTTGATCCCTAGACACTTTTGATGTGTGTATTTTCAACCGCTTTGTGATTTGTTTTTACCAATTTTCAAAATCACATTATCAGCGAGGAAGTTTAGCTAAATCATTTTCGCTGAATAATCCATTTCATGCGAGCGAAACTAATTGTTTGTATTTCATTAAAACCTTCTTAAAAATCACATCATACTATAATAAGGCTGGAAACAGTGCTCGACCGACGGTCAGCGCTGACCGTACATTTTGACCGTCAGCGCTGACCGTCGGTTGTGAAAATCGTCAGCGTAGCTGAGTGCGCAATCATAGGCTTGCATAGATATAGCTACGCCGACTGACGGTCAGCGGCGACCGTCGGTCAAGCACTGTTTCCAGCCTAATTTATTGGTCTTGCACTTGATCTCTTCCCGGTCGTGTCGGATTGCCGTCCCATTGGGCTATGAGAGTAAAGGAACAGAGGAACATCTGTACCTGTCCCTGTATTTGTATACTATAAAATCTCCTGTGCAGATAGCTGATCAATGATATTGGCCGACATGGCCGGTTAGGTAGGAGGACTATATTTAATAATCATACTATTATAACATTATATTCGTAAATAAAAAATCAGACTAGTATTTAAAAAAATATATTTAAATTTGACAGTGTTTTAAAAAAAACTAGCAGGTACTGGTATTTTAATAATATCTACAAATTATTAAGATTAGTTGCTATGTTCGCTTAATTAATTAAGCGAATTAACATGATGTCTGTTGAATGTTCCCTGTATCTATATTTTCGGAGTAGCTATGTTTGTCAAGCAAAATCCATCTCGTTTTGAGCGCCTGGCCGTTGTATTCCCAAGGAATAGGCGTGACAACAGCAAATTATGTCAAGTATCATGTCGAACCACTTTAATGCGTAAGAGCGTTTCTTGCATGGCCCCAATTATTTACAATAAATTACCGAGTAGTTGGAAAGCTTTAAATACAGCACAATTTAAGAGTAGATTACGGAATTTTTTGGTAGATAAAACGTTGTAGTACGTTTTATCTGTTACTGAGTTCCTATCGGAGAAAAAGATTTGTTAATTAGTGACATCTTGATTTTTGAAATTTTGTTGTATGACATTTTTGATTTTTGACATTTTTATCATTGACATTTTGATTTCTCATTTTATAATCAAGTTTTTATTTTTTGGAATTGTAATAATAATTATATTTGTAATAGTAATGATAATGACATGATATATAATCTAATGACACTAATTTATATTTTCCTTTTAATACAAACATATATTTTTAATTAAGTCGATGATTTAAAATTATATAATAGTAATTTATAAATTGATCTAAATAATAATGATATAAATAATTTTAAATGTTTGCATGCCGACTGGTAAAATGTGGCTGAGCTAAATGTAATCTTAAGAACTATTATGTAGTACCCATATTTGCAAAATAAAAATTCTATTCTATTCTAATGCTTATCTATCCTAAAATACTGCAACCGATTAGTATGGAAACCGACCCCAACATATGTAGTTGGGAAAACACTTAGTTACTATATCTATGATAAACTTTTACAATACATATACATATACAATTAATACGTTAATATACTGACTTCACTGGAGACACGATTTAATTCATGTTTGACACGCCTATGAATACTTAGAACATATTTTCAAGGCACATGATATTTTTGTTACAGTAATAAATATGTATACAGATCAAAATATGGGGTTTGCTGCGAAAACCTGTTAAATAATATTTGTCATGAAAACACTCGAAAAAAGGTACTTATTTCTTTGAGCTCTGTATGGTATAACACAAAAATATAATCTTCAATTTGCCCTAACTGTCACATCCACTGAAATTTTAGCGTAAACTTTATAGTTAAATATCTCAAAAAAAAAAAAAATGTTTTTGCAGTAAGCCCTAAAAACGAGCTATAAATTCTTGGCTCTTATCACAACGATGTCAGTCTATCACGAAAATGTGATAATTTAACACTTTTCGAATTTCTTTAGAAGCTATAAAAAGGGTTGTAATATCATCTTAGTGACAATGATTGTTACAAACTTAAATGTAACAAAACTGTTTGGCAGTTTGATACTGCGGAACGAAAAAAAACGCTTTAACGCGTCTTAAAGAATACGAGGATTGTTGTGTTTCACATAATTTATAATTTTGAATTCTCAAACAGTTGGCTATAACCTACCCAATTCGTGAAGGTAGCAAGTTTTGTTATGCACTTTTTATGATAATTATATTGTTATTTACTGTCCATGATAATTACTTGTGTAGGTTTAGGTAAATGTAATTGGTTTTTGAATAGCCTATCCTATGCTTAACTTAGTATGTACAGAGCTTACTCATAGTAGATTTTTATCTTAATTTTACTAAACGTAAGTCGGACGGTGGCGGACGTCCGATAAAGCTTTTAAAACCTTAATGTCTTTTACACTAAACACAATCACGAAATATTACTGTCTATTAAAAAATCTTCAGAAATCACATCTTTCACAAACTTGTCCCATCTTTTGTTGAAAACTTTAAAAAGTCTCGTTTTACCTTCATCATCCAACGCGCTATAAGTAATAGAGTTGAGAGCCAGTTGTTTCAGTAATCTCAAGTCCGAGTGCTTACTGGCAACTCCCATGAACGCTACAAAGAAGTCATGAGACAGTGGCTCAGCACTCCACGCACCAGGGTCATCACTGGACAACACTACAGGAAGTCCCAAAGCCAAGTACGAAGCTAAGGGATGATTCCTCACGTCATGTACTAAGGATAACACCACATTTGATATCACATTCACTTCCAAAGCAATGTCTTTGTTTATCACAGTGGACATCACACTCGGATGCTTCGTCAAAGCATAGCCATGACCTATCCTCTTCGTTCCTAGAAGAATGGCGTCTACTAAGTTCTCGTCAGCTGAGGTTCCCAACCAAGCAGTCTCTCCGGCGTGTAGATAGAAGTTTATCTCGTCTTTGGCCTCAGATAATATGGGAAGGAAATCTTTCAACGGTTTCCCGATATCTTCTTGGCCAACAAGGTCAAATCCTGCAATCATATCTGGCATTTCTTCTTTAAGTCTTCTTGTTAGATTTAAAGCTTCAAAAACCTGATCTATGCTAAGAGCTCTGTGCTTCGTGATTATCAGTTTCACACCGATGAAGTCTGGATGCGTTTGGATAAACTTATCAGTTACATTCTTGATAAGTTCCACTAAATATTTCTGGTCGTGTTTTGTGCCATCTAATTCATATAAGTTTTGTAAACCTGAACGAACCTCTATGTACATAATGTTATCTTCATAAAATTGCTGCAGAGTTTCGTACCAGAATTTTTCTCTTACCGGCCTATATGAAACCAAAGATTTAATGGTATAATAGACTTTGTTGAATCTCTCCCAAACTGTGTTGATATCAACAAAGTCGTAATCTTCACCGTCTTCCTTGTAAAGTGTGAAATATTTTTTCAATTGTGAATCGAAAGCAACTGGATCGTATGAGGAATTCCTGAGATCACTAACAAGAGCCCACTTAGACGAACAAGGTCGTTCTGGGGTCGACTCCGAGAAATAAAATCTTAAATCATTGTTCGCTAAACACGCATACAAGTGATCTTCATACGTCAGCTTCACTAACACATCCGGATGCAACATTAAAGAGCTGTGCACGTGCAACACTGCGCCTTTTGGCATTTTTCTAATCATTTTATACACGTTCGAGTTTTCTATGTCTTTCTTGTATGCGAAGTAGTGTTTGGAGAAATTGAAATGCTGCGGATTAACATAGGAAGGGTTCAGTTCTCTTGTCTTCCATCTCATCAAGATATCATTGACTATTATTTCGTCTTCGTTCAAGTGTTGTTTTCCACCGACGGCTGTGAGCGTTTCTTCGTGTAGTATGGCCCTTCTTTCTTTACTATAGTTGTCTAGGATGAGTCGTGCTTCGAGCGTGATAAGGAGACACACGGTAATGTAAGCGATTAATGTATTCATTTCTGTAGGCTCGTCACTGGTCGGCAAGTGTTCGCGCCTCAGCCGTTACTACAGCACTGTGTGGCGGTCGTTTATATATGTCGTAAACCGTTTATTGTTGAGTGGATAAGTACTGGAGCTAATGAACGTTTGATTTCGAAGCGAGTGTCGATGTTACTAGATTCGTATTTGGTAAAATAATCGAGAGTCTCTGCATCTGTGATCAATTTATTATTTATGCGTTTGGTAACTAATTATTATTCTGCTATTCCTATGAATATGTATGGAATCCTATTTACGCTTAGTTTCTTTGTCGGACAGTGTAAAATTCGAAGTTTTTGTTATTTTTTTCTCCGAACGTCGACCTTGATACCACTTGTTTATGCATATGAATTAATAAACTACGTCACGCTTTATCTATAATAAATAATAATATAACGGGTTAGCGATTTCCGCTTAAAAGTAATAAATGTTTGTGTTGTATTTTTTTTTATAGGTACAAATATAAATTAGGTAGGTACCTTAGGGAGGTGACCTTATTTAAATTCATATTATTTTATAAGTCAAATTTCGGTATTCGGTAAAAAGCTTATTACGCTAATGTGTATTAAATTGAAGCCTCTACGCACCGTTATCGTCTTAAAATAGGTTTCTTCTAAGTGTTTGTTCAAAGGAAAATCAAATGCTCGTTCCGCTCTGGATAAAGCGGAAGATTTCTGTTTGTTTTCCCTAAAATAAATAAATAATAAAAGACAGTGTCAAACTTGTACTGAATAAAAATCCACCCTCTTCCTTCAATTGCAAAGCAGTAATTCTGGAAAAGGCGCGTATTGTGAGGAGGTTCCACTCTCAAGAGCCCTGACCACCGGTAGCTTGGACCCTGTTCCCGATACCGGTGGGCTACTATTTTTATATTTTTAAATGTTTATATTTTGTTTTATTAATATTTAAAAATGTAATTAATATGTATATACATATAATGAATACAGAATATAATAATAAAAAAGAATATTCCGCAACTCCGGAAGGAACATTCACGAGACTGCTTCTTGAGCACCCTACAAAGGGAGAAAAGAAAGGTGCCTCAGAGTGTGTGAAGTTGGGTTGTGGCTGATGATGAACACATCATCACATACGTACAGAATTCTTTCACCCTACATGGTGATGGAACACTCTAGAACCAAATTTGTCCCTAGGGTTCTAGTAAAGAGTGAATGAGTGTTTGAGTCTGGCAAGCGTGATCAACCTTCAGCCATCATTCATGGTATAATAGCCAAGAACCTCGACCAACATCTAAGGAGGCTCTCGTTGGGCAGCTGGACCAAGGGCTTGATCCAGAAAGCAGTACTTCTGGAAACGGCGCGTATTGTGAGGAGGTTCCTCTCTCAAGAGCCCTGACCACCGGTTGCTTGGACCCTGTTCCCGATACCGGTGGGCCACTATTTTTTATATTTTTATATGTTTATATTTTGTTTTATTAATATTTAAAAATGTAATTAATATGTATATACATATAATGAATACCGAATATAATAATAAAAAATAATATTCCGCAACTCCGGAAGGAACATTCACGAGACTGCTTCTTGAGCACCCTACAAAGGGAGAAAAGAAAGGTGCCTAAGAGTGTGTGAAGTTGGGCTGTGGCTGATGATGAACACATCATCACATACGTACAGCATTCTTTCACCCTACATGGTGATGGAACACTCTAGAACCAAATTTGTCCCTGGAGTTCTAGTAAAGAGTGAATGAGTGTTTGAGTCTGGCAAGCGTGATCAACCTTCAACCATTGCATCATTCAAACGCAACCATGGAACAACATATTCTTTTTCCCCAATGATGCTAAACTTGAACCAATGGGGTTCAAGTTTTGTACCTACGAAAACCTGAAGGCTAATTTTCGTATTTAGAACGGTTCAAATATACAAAATTTAAAATTTTAGGTTAGATGTATTTAAGATAAGATAAGATTTTTTTTTTTGCGTAAAACAAGGGATAAATAGGTCTACTCTTAAAGTATAAGAATAGAGCAGACAGGTTTTGCCAAGATTAAACATAGCATGCAAGTGTATTTGTAAGAACAATTTTCTTAGTAAATTAAATTATTATTATATTTTAAGAACACTAATTTTGTTCTAGGAATTGTTTCATACTATAGAATAGTTGCTATTAATTAACCATTCATACCATTTCAATTTAAATGCATATCTCGAGTTCAAGTTTTTCAGGTGAGTCTGTTATAAATACGTACACACATACTTAAGCAGTTTTTGTTGTACTTAACAAGCCTGGGAACATTGTTTAGCACGAGTCTATGCGGGTCTCGTCGGCTTCGAGGATTTAAATCGTTTGCTACTTGTAATCAAAATGTACCCTAAAAAATCAAAATGTAAATTAAAAAAGCAATTTTTGCAACAAAATGAATTAGTAGAGTTAAGCTTATTTACTAAAATCTTTAAATGTAAAACTTACAAATTCACTTATTATTTAAAATACTTATAACCCAATTTATGCAAACTCACTAGCCAATAGCCATATATAAGCCAGTAAGGGCTTTAGTGGTTTTTTGTATAAGAACGATATGTATGTATACTGAGGTTTTGATCATAATAAAAAAAATCTTTATTTTTCCATACAAACATTGAAAAGACATCAACCAAAATGGGCCATACCGCAAACAGACGTATTGGGAAAAAAGGAATTCATAGATAATTTAGTTTTAATATTTAATGAACATTGTTCTCTAATTGGGTGTGTCAAAATAAATAATATTAAAAACGAATTAAAAAGATTTTTTGTTGATTATTTTGTTTGTGTATGGTGACAGTTGCGGTACAGCGTGCGTGGTGCGTGAATGAACAAAACGCCACCGTTTTTCCGACGACGAAAACGATTGCAGAAAACGGTTGTCGTTGCAACAAAGTTTCTTGCAATGTACAAAGTACAAACGGTTCAAGTTTCAAATGTATGAAACGGTTTACTGAATAAAACGTTTTATCGGACAACATTATGATGTTTAGCTTAATTATTCGTGGCATAAATGGCATTTAGCTTTTTTATATTTACTGCCTTTATCGAAATGCGAGCAAAATCTCTGGTGTATTTTCGCGGTACAGACGTTGCGACGGGTTGTAAATTATTATATATAATATAATTAGTTTATTAAATATTAAGTGTACACTTGAATATTTACAATTCACTCATAAGCAGATCAATTTGTAAAAAAAAACAAAACAAATAATGAGGTCTCAGTTTGCGAGTGCAAGATTATAACTGACCAAAAAAATGTAAACAAATATTCAAGCTCACTGATTCCAATTCCAGGAATTATATCGTCTGTATAGTTCACTTATCATGGAAATAACTGTTTCTGCGAAACGAAACGGAACGACGTCGCGACAAGTGTGATCGTTTAGTCAATGAGTTCTCAACTGTATTTTCATAATTGTAAAATACAAAATCGCATCAAGTAATTCGAAAACTGGTTTGTGCAACGAAGATTGATTGGACCCACCAACTTAAAACGGTTTAACCGTCGCAGAACGTAAAACGGTCTTTGAAAACGGTTTGTTGTCAAAACACCCACGACTAGTGACGATTGTCAATGTCATTCCATTCGATCGTTATTCGCTTTGCGTTTGCGCTCTTTTTCGTATCGTATTGTGAATATTATTTCGACTTTGGCTATTTTTGACGACTTGTGCTATTCAAAATGGATTCTGATGATTAGCTCACCTGATGGTAAGTGATGATGTGGTTGAAGAAAGAGCATGCTTACCTAAAAGTAACCTATTCACTCTTGACTTAAAGACTCCTAGGTTGTAGCTATAGGGAGTTTTACAAATAAACGATTTTTTTATATTCATCAATTTGATACAAAACTTCTTATCTATATGTTTTCTTCGTACTGTAAGCCACTCAATAAAATCAAAAATAGTTCAATATTTTTATGTTCATCTTCTGGCCCAAACGCCATACTGAGTGGTTGATGTCCTTTCATTAACACGTTCGCTGACAGTACGTCGTTTGGCGGGAAATTAAAATAGCGCGTTATGATAGTACGTCGAACGACGGGCCACCTATTATTAAAGCCCGATTTACACTTCAACAAGTACAGTAGCGAGTTAAGAACTCAGACAGTTAAGTAATAAGTAGTAAGTTGTAAGTAGCGTCCAAAGGTAGGCGAGTGAGTAGTCATAAGTTGCCCGAGAAGAAAAGAAAATAACACGTGTACGCGGCCGCAACCTACAAATTTATGGACTGTACTAGGGATGTGAAATAATAATCGATTATGGAAATAATCGATTAAAAATAGATTTTTATCAAAAGAAAAATCGATTAATATAACAAAATCGATTATTTTCTTAAGAAAATTCGATTATTTATTAATCGATTTTTCATGCTAAATATATAATCGATTAATTAAAAATCGATTTTTTATGTACAATGTTACATCCCTAGTAGGGATATGGAATAATAATGGATTATGGAAATAATCGATTAAAAATCGATATTAATCAAAAGAAAAATCGGTTAATATAACAAAATCGATTATTTTCTTAAGAAAAATCGATTATTTATTAATCGATTTTTCATGCGAAATATATAATCGATTAATTAAACGTCGATTTTTTATGTACAATGGCACATCCCTAGACTGTACTAAACTCGCCCGTCTACATGCCAGCCAGTTAAGTTGGAGGGGTGCGGGAGACGCGAGAGAGGGGGCTACTTCGCACTGGACTCGCCGAAAAATAGGATCGCGATCTATTTAACTCAACTTAATCAACAACTTACTACTTAACTCGCTTTTGCCGTTCAAACTACAATACTACTTACTACAACTTAACTCGCCGATGACGCAAGTTAACTCGCTACTGTACTTATTGAAGTGTAAATCGGGCTTAAGAGTACGTCGTGGAAAATTCTACTGTCGTAATGTGGTGTCAGGGTAAGTGCTTACTGTCAGCGAACGTGTTAATATACGGACAATTGTTTTGTGTGAGCCCTTAAAAATACGAAAATTGCTAGGTTGGACAAATCTAGAACCCACACTCCACAGTCATTATTATATATCACTAACCGGATGCAACTGAGTACTAGTGTCTTATATGTAGCGATTGCCTATGCGACCTCCACAACTCAGTAGCTAGAGTAGAGTAGTTACCGCGGCCCACGGAACACGAAGGGCAAATGACGGAACACGCATGGTTTTGAGTCAGTAAAAGCCTAAAACACACTCCCGTTTCGCCCAGATCGGCAGGCAGTCATTCATTTCCCATCCTTAAAAGATTAGGCTAGGCTAGGCATTTAGGCTTAATGTCTAGTGCATATAATCCTTACTAATATTATAAATGCGAATGTAACTCTGTCTGTTTGTGTGTTACGCAATCCCGCCTAAACTACTGAACCGATTTTCATGAAATTTGGTACGGACATAGTCTAGAGCCTAAAAAAGGACATAGGCTAGGCTTTTTAATGCGAAAAAAGGACTGTAAGGGGTTGAAATAGGGTATGAAAGTTTGTATAGAAATTACGTCATTTTTAAAACTAGAAGCTTCAAACCTATTTTTTGGACTTTTGATTATATATTAATAAATACGACATTCAAATTATGTATGAGTTTTATTTTCAAATTAATTACTTTAAAAAATTAAAAATGCTGCTGAGTCACTATTTCGCTCGGACGAAGTAGCGGGCACAGCTAGTATAAGTATAAACTAAAAAAAAAATAATTCACAGTCGTGTCGTGAGAAACATAGTTCGGTTGTGCATAGTTAATTAACTCCTGAGTCATTATCATTTAATAAAATTTTCAGAACAAATTACGAGAAGTGACTTTTTGAACTATTAATATAAACACAGTAATTTAATGACAATTTAGTTTCAATAATAATCGTCTGTATCCGACATTAAAGTTATTATTACGAGGAATTCGAATTTAAATCATATTTTAAATTCGGTGCTTCACATAATCTGGAGGTCTTTAAATCAACAGTGAATAGGTTACTTCTAGGTAAGCGTGCTTCATCTACGACTGCATCATCGCTTGCCATCAGGTGAGATGGTGGTCAAGCGCGAGCTTATAATCAACAAATAATAAAAAATGGGTAAATGTTACACGATGCTTTGGTTTAAATAAAAATTACGGTCAAATGAAGAACTTGGTTCCATGATAAATGATATTTATTTTAAAAATTGGTTATTAAATAACACTTTTACGCGTCATTTTTTTTTTGTAAATTTAAACTATATGAGGCCAGTGTTTCATAACTGACTAGACTAGAGCAAGCATTTGTCAGAGCTATACGTTAGCTCAACTTAAAACAAGAAGCTTCACGATTTGACGAATACAAAGGTAAGGACGTTTGGGTAGGCCGTTAAAAGCACTCAAACTGCCAGACAATCATGTTTAACTCGAATAAAACAACCTACATAGTTTACATATTTACAATAGTTTATGAGGATTATGTAGATTGGTCTGAAATGGCCTTTAAGAACCACACAGATTTGAGTAGACCAGTCATGAATGTAACTATCACACGCTAGCTAATACGCACACATCTTTTTGCGTATTATGACAAGATTACTTTTTATTCTATTCCTACTACATATTATACGCGAGAGCATCTCTGTCTGTTTGATATACTTTCACATCTAAACTACTTAACCGATTTTGATAAAATACTGCACGGGGATTGATTAGTCCTTGAATGAGATTGTAAGATTTATAGATTTATTGTTTTGAGAGATTATAAAATCTGGATAAATTGTGAGCTCAAGATTAGGTACTTATACAATCATACAAAATCAATATTGGATATTTCCCATTCCATTTCCATTTAAGTATCCCCCTCCTCCGCTGGCATAGTAGCGAACGGTCGTGTTTCGTTAGCTCCGTAAAAGTAAATTCGTAAAAAGTGTTTTCCGTAACAGTACATACCAAATTTTTGCTCTAAAGTCAACTTTATAACAATATACAAGTGCGAACTAAATTCATACCACAAATTCAGTGCAAGTGAGCATTATTGTTGATTAACAATCAAAGCAAAACTGTTAAAAGTGATATGTGATTGTGAAGTACCCACTACCAAAAAAAAAAAATTATGAGACAGTGACAGACATAGTAGTTGCGTGAGCAAGATAGGCGGAGTCAGAAGCGCCGAGTTTTGAGTTCTACTTGCAACGTTTGACGCCTGGTACATTTTTGTAAAATAACTCTACGTAAAAATATGCCGCTCCAACGCTCGCCACCACATCCTACTACTAGGGCTCAGCCGCCGTCAATGCCGTTATTCAGCACGCCGCAGCCTGCTTTATCCACACCTCATAGTTCATCAGAACCGAATCTGAATGTGAACCCGGACTCGCCGAACAATTACAATTCACCTGCCATAACCTTCCGCAACGCGAAGCGCTTACGTTTAGAAGGTGACGAGGAATTTAGCCTGTCTGCGACTTTGATAGAATTAAAGGATCTGTTTCGCGAGTTTAAACAACAGCAAGAGGAAGAGTATAATAAGCTGTACTCTATGGTGAACGATATCCGGGACACTGTGGATCTTTTGGCGGCTAGATTTAATGATATTACTTCGCGTGTTGAGTTACTAGAAACGCAAGGAAAACCTGACCTACATTCACAGTCTGGAGGGGAAATTGGAAAATTTAGAGCAGAGTTCCAGGTCCTCCTGCATAGCGATACGTAACATCCCAGTGGCCAAACATGAGACGAAAATTACGTTATTAAAAACTGTGATTGATACGGGCAATCTCATAAACATGCAAATTCAAGGTCACGAAATAAAAGATGTTTTTCGTATCCACACAAAAGATCCGGCTAACAAAACTATAATAGTTGATTTTACCTCTGTCCTGCGCAACAGTGAATTTTTGGAAAATTTCCGTAAGCACAACAGGAACTCTTTCAAGTTGACCACAGAACACCTTAAAATCAGTGGACCAACCAAACCAATCTTCGTCTCTGAGAACCTAATACCTAGGAAAAAGAGACTTTATTTCTTGGCAAGAGAAGCAGCTAAGTACAACAATTACAAATTCTGCTGGGTTAAACATAGCAGGATCTTCGTGCGAGAGAGAGAAGGGTACAAGCATTTCGAAATAAAGACTGATGCTGACCTTACCGCTATCTTGAAGTCAGCATGACTGTACCTAAATCTGTACTACCTAATCAAATTACCCACTTTGCTGTTTATAGTTTGTCACTGTTTTCTATTATTCATACATTTTCAATCACACAATAACCTGTATTCATTATTGTTAACATTTTTGAACTTCATGATTTCCATTAACAATGTATTGTACACTATTTCATTACTCGACACATAACACCGCCACTCTATTCAAAAAATTACAATTCATTTCAAAAACCGCATGTTTTATAATTACATCATACGTAGATCTGTTTTCCATTGTTATAGAAAATTGCAATACATAACAACAAGCATTAATTAATAAGCCTTGAGCTGACCCTTCAAATACTGTCCCTTTTTTATTTTTTCAAATATTATGAATGACCAAAATATAATTAATACCGAGATTGAAAAGTTTTCGGTCTCGGTCTGCTTCGTCTGCTCTCCGGAAACAAGTTGTAAGTATCTGAGAAATCCTGAGATTACACTTAAAGTTTTACATATCAATATACGTAGCATCAATTGTAACTTTGACAAGTTATTATTATTACTAGGCAGATTTAGTTATCCACTGGATGTTATACTGTTGTCCGAATGTTGGCTGAGCAAATGTCCGAATGTTCCCGCTCTAACGGGCTACAATACTTGTACTACATCTTTTAATAACCAAAACGATGGAGTTGTTGCTTACGTCAGATAGGATTTGAGATATTGTTTTGAAACTCCTTCAGTTAATGACTCAAATTGTTTGGTACTGAAATTCTCTGACAAGGTTGCCGTTGTCGCGGTATACAGATCACCCTCGTTTAAGGACCTTAATCCATTTTTTAATAGCCTTGATCTATTGCTCAACCAGTTGAGGGGTTTCAAGACCGTATCTCTTATCGGAGACATCAATATTAACATTGCACCGTCGAGCGTAGATCCTAATTGTGATGAATATTTAAATATGACTGCATCACATGCTATGCTTCCTGCACATTCTTTTCCCACCAGGCTTGCAAATTGTCTTGACCATGTTTTGCTGAAAACGATACATACTGCCACGACCTTGGTACTAGACTCCGATATAACAGACCATTCCCCAGTCATCCTGTTTTGTAATCCAGAGTTAAAAACAAATATGCCAAAACTTACAGTCACTAAAATTGACATTGCTAAGGTAAAATCTTTCATCTGCTTTAAAAGATAGCAGTTTATAATTAAATTTATAGTCATTAAATAAGTAATTGTAGTCGTAAGCTCTAAGTTAACAATGTAATTTTATTAATCAATAGCTAGCTAAACTCTATTATAATTTGTGAATAACGTAGTGAGTAGTATATTTGTAACTATGATTCGTTCCTGTACTATTTATAATCTTTAATATACTACTGTTTGTTATTCCTATGAAATAAAATAAAAATAAAAAATAAAAAATCTGACATTGAAAAAGCAGACTTTTCTGAAATCCTAAGCTCCATGGACCCAAACTTTGCTGCCGAATTGATCGTTTCTTTTCTGTCCTCTTCCATCACTCTCCATACAAGTTCATCAGCCATTCCTAGTAGAAAACGCACCATTAAACCTTGGATTACTCCTGGCCTCCTCAGATGTATCCGGCAAAGAGATAAATTATACAAAAACTCCATGAAACACGCAGAAAATAGCACTCATAAAACTGTTTATCTTCGCTACCGAACATTCTGCAATAACTTACTAAAGAAGCTTAAACGCGAATATGAAAGGTCAGAATTTCAGAGGGCCAAAAATAATCCCAAGGCAACCTGGAAAGTCGTCAGGGATGTATGTTGTATGGACAGGGGTAAAACGTCTTCTTCTGAGTTGCTGAAATGTGATGATGATCCTCTCGTATCTGTTAATACGGTTAATCGCTACTTCGCGAAAGTGGGCAGTACTCTCGCATCGAAACTTTCCAATTCTTTCCTACAAAATAACTGCTCAGATATAAATTCTTCACCCCACATCTCTTTATCGGCAACCCCGTTGAATTCAATGGTCATGCGTGATGTTGATGGTGACGAGATTGAAAGTATTATTCTAGGCCTTAAGGATAAATGTGCAGTCGGGTATGACGGAATTCCTTCCACAGTTATCAAGGCCACTAAAAATTCTATTATACCTGTTCTTGTCCACATTTTCAATCTCTCCCTATCCTCAGGTGTTTTCCCGGAAGTCTTCAAAACTGCCATAGTTGACCCTATTCATAAGGGGGGAGAAAAGGATCTTGTTTCCAATTACAGGCCTATATCCGTCCTTACAACCATCTCTAAACTATTCGAGAACGTAATCAATGCAAGACTAGTTAATTTCCTCACCAAATCCAACATCCTTGCCAAAAATCAGTTTTCATCAATCAGGATTCAGAGCGGGAAAATCAACAGAAGACGCTACCCTTGAGCTATCTAGTACCATAGTAGAGCATCTTAACAAGAAACAGAAGACTCTGGGTGTCTTCCTAGATCTCTCTAAGGCGTTCGATACCGTTTCTGTCCCCAAACTGATTCATAAGCTCGAACAAATTGGCATCCGTGGCATTCCCCTCGAAATGTTTCGTAGCTACTTATCTGGGCGTAAACAAGTAGTTAAACTTGGGCCATACATGAGTAATGAGGAAAACCTTAGTTTTGGTGTGCCTCAAGGCAGCGTCCTCGGACCAACCCTCTTTCTCATCTATGTCAATGAGCTGTGTCTCTTATCACTTCCGAACACAAAAATCATCACGTACGCAGATGACACAGCTCTTATAACACATGGTAAGAATTGGTCTGAGACTCGAGAAAATGCAGAATTGGCTTTGAGGATGGTTATGGTGTGGTTGACCTCAAACCTGCTTACGCTAAATATTTCCAAAACTATTAAGTATTCTTAGTCAACCAGCAGCGTCGTTCGAAATCAAGATCCATACGTGTTCTAACCCAGTGGCCTTCGCCTGTAATTGTGTCCAACTAGAACGGACTGATAGCATAAAATATCTTGGAGTTATATTAGACAATCTTTTGACTTTGAAAAAACAAGCTAGCTCTGTAGTGGTACGAGTCAGAAGATTAATTTATTTATTCAAAAAACTTCGCTCGGCTGCCGATTTTTCATGCCTTAAAATGGTATACTTTGCGCTTGCACAAGCAGTTCTTGGTTACTGCATAACTACGTGGGGAGGCACCCATAAGACAACCATGATGCGGCTAGAGAGGGCTCAGAGAGGGGTTTTAAAGGTACTCGCAAAGAAACCGATTAGATTTCCGACCTCTGAAATATATTCACTCTGTGAAGTACTCACTGTGAGACAGTTATTCGTGCTACAAACGACTTGTAAGAAACACCAACTTCTGCCTTACGATCCTCAGATCCCCACAAGAAAGCGTCGTGCCGACAGAGTCTGTAGTACTGAGCGCTGCAGGTTAGCGTTAGTCAGTCGCCACTTCAAATACATCAGCTCTAGAATGTATAATGATATACATTCCAGAATTAACATTTACCCTTTGACTTGGAAAATAATGAGGACAAAAGTAACCAACTGGCTTAAATCCTTGTCTTATGATGAAACTGAGCAACTTGTTTCATGCTAATCACGCGGTTGACACACATACACACACTTAGGGCCAATTTCACCGATCAAATAAATCGCGATCAACTGAACATAAACGGCGTTTTAGTTTTAATCTAAGTTTAAAGTTTGGTTTGGCATTTCACCACCAATATTTAAACTAGTTTAGTGCTAAACGCAGTTATTGTACTAAACGCCCAATTTTGACCGTTTAACGATCTAAACGCGATTATGTGCGCCACCATCTGGTATTTTATAACGTCATGCACCCTTTTTTTTTACTGAAGATAGGTTCGCGTTCGCTTCGGCTATATTGTGTTGAAGAAGTGATACTGTTGTGATATTACCTGCTTTGAATCACATAATTACGAATATTTTGAGATATACTTATAATGAGAAGAGTTTACTCATTGGCCTTTGAAGAAGATGAGGATGAATTTGTACTTCGACGACCAAGGTGGATTCGCGAAAGAGAGGAACACCATATTCAATGTACTCTGTGATCCACGCTAAACGAACACTGTTTTTATAACCTCACTCACTGTAGCAAGTTGTCAATTGACTTGCCAACCGAAGGAATACGTTTTGTTTCATGTATTTTAACACAACTATTGCAATAGTTTTGACAAGTTTCAGAGCAAGGACCAAACACAACGCGAGGTTGCCATTCTAACATGCCGTAAACTCTGTTTTCGTAAACGCGATCAACGATCGTGGCGTTTTGCTCTGTGAAATGCAATCGATGTTAAACGAGATAAAATCTTGATAGTAAACGCAATTAGTGTAAACGCAGTTTTACTGATCGCCGTTTTAGAGACGTTCGGAGAAATTGGCCCTTATTCATACACTCCTAACCCTTCCTCATACTCCATACACACACACATTACTTACTAACCCCCACACATAGTGTACATATTTAAATTTGTTTTAATTATTATTATTTTTTTGATTTACTTTTAGTTTTATTTTATTATTATTATTTTTTTTGTAATTAGAAATAATGTAGATCAAATGTTTTTGATTTAGGCGTTGATAGCTGCGCCACAGTGCTTACTTCTGTAGCTATCTTCGTTTTATTTGTAAATAGTATACACCTAAGTTGATCCCAATAAACTTTATTATTATTATTTATTATTATTATTATTAATATTCAAATCTCCGTATTGTGCTGAAATCTAATTTGTGAATAGAACTTCGTCATCTGCTTAGCCTTCTTTCAACTGCCAGGGTCGGGTTCTAATCTAACTTGATGGCGGGACTGCCGGTCTAATAATCTTCACAACTCAGTAGTCAGTTAGGAAAGTCCGTCCTCATCTAGTGTAATTTACGAAAAAAAAATGACGTGTAAAGTGTTATTTAATAACCAATTTGCAAAATAAAGACTGACAAGCAGATTCTCAATTTGAATTTCTCAATGCAGTCGAGCCTAGGCATTCTTAATTTTTTTTTTTAAACAGTATTTGATTTTAGAATCTGCTCATTTGTATTATTATGTCGAGATAATACATTTGTGATGTTTAACCCAAATTAATTAGAATAACAGCGTGATAAGTTGAGATTGAAATTAAAAATGGCATTCGATTTCAACTATTTTGTATTATTACCTTGTTCTCAATGTAGGTCGGTCAATAAACCGAGCTCGAATTCCAGAATATTCTTGAAACTCGAAATGTAAGAATTTGATTGATACATACCAGAGTCGGTCAAGCGATTGATTCAAGGTGAATGTTACTTAACCAACTTTACGTAATGAGATGTGATGTTATGTAC
The DNA here is from genome assembly GCA_943138885.2 of Tholera decimalis. NCBI lineage: Eukaryota > Metazoa > Arthropoda > Insecta > Lepidoptera > Noctuidae > Tholera > Tholera decimalis. The sequence goes on from OW964568.2 coordinate 9,998,905, forward strand.
TATGGGTTTCTATATGAACCTGATTTTTCAGTCCTCTAATATTTTTTGTGATATCTACGCAACTTTCCATCAATAGTATCTGGGGCTATCTATAAATTACGCCACATAAAAATGTCGCTACGTATTTTGCAATTTTACACCCAGAAATCATTAAGTTTAAACTACAGTAATCTTCTTATTCTTCTTCTTCCTTTCAAATCGATGCTCAAACGTCTTTGGACCAGTATGCAGCTACCTGAACAGCTCTTGTACTGGCCTCGTTAAGATCCTGCAAGGTGCAGTTGATCCTGCACGATGGATATGACAAGAAGTGGGTCATATTTTGTACAGGGCGTTGCGTCCGCGACGGGTCAAGGATACTTCATTTGGCCAGATTATATTTACAACGTCCAACCTAGGCCCGCAATCGGTGACTTTCGGATTAGCCACTACTGCAATAATGAGTTTTGTTTCCTTATGCTGATACAGATAGAGTTGAAAATATTATATTGTAATAAATTTCATAGGTAATATTTTAATATTTTATTTATATTGTATTTTGTTATCTAATAAATAAATTTCTAAAGGTGTATAATAGACTGGTTTTATTTTTTGTTAAATAATTTTTCTATGCATAAAATATTGTAAGATGTTTTTATTACCTGCTAGGGATTTCAAATTGTGGGTCATATTTTAACACGACACACGTTAAGAGGCGGAATTGGGATGACGAAGTGTGACTGGTGGTGGGAGCTGACCCAAATTTCATGACGTCTCATTTAAAAATCGTTATAGATTTTAAATAGCCTTTATTTTTAGAGCTCCTTACCTCAAAAGGAAAAAACGGAGGCCTTATAGGGTCACTTTGTTGTCCATCTGTCTGTCAATGCCATTTATTTCCGGAACCCGTTGAGATATCAATTTAAACCATAATCAGGTCTACAGTCCCTCGAACCTGCTGAACGTTAAAGAAGACAGGGCCGTTTATCTACGGAAAACGCATATTTCGAAACTCTCAAGGGAATCAATATTGATAGGGTACTTCCTTTTGACCTAAAACAATTAAATTTGGCAAGTAACATCGTTTTATAATACATGTTCAAGAACATTTCCTATTATCCTTCTTCGTCGTTTTCTTAATTGCTGAAGGTCGTGTTTCTTATGAGTGCTGCGTCGATATAGCTGATGCAACAACTTTCCTCCACACCACTCAGTATTCGGCTTAACGTGGGGCTGTCGGTACATCTATGTCCAGTGATGGTTTTTATTAAATCAGACCAGCGGGTTTGTGAACGACCCCGTCGACGCTTTTTATGTCTTTCCCACAATAATCAACTTGTCCAAGTCGGCGGGTTGTCTTCGAACGATATGCCCAAAGCCGCTCGAAAGTATCTTTTTTCGATCAACTGCTTGAATAGACCATGATTCGGAACCGTACAGAAATATGGAGAACCAACGTGCGCACTAGTCTTTTCTTGGTGGCTATTAAGATGTTTCTATTCTGCCATATTCGAGTTAGATTACTCATTGCGGATTTAGTCAACTGTGTACGTCTCCGAATTTATTTCTCGCGTCTTCCTTGACCAGTAATTAATGAGCCAAGGTAGACAAACTCGCTCACAAACTCTGAGTCCGAAAGTAGGTCCCTGTGTTTTCGAGTTCCTCCGCACGATCAATCACCATGATCTTAGTTTTAGACTTGTTGATAGACCCACCATCTCACTCGCGCGCTCCACTCTACCGAACAGTTCAGCCATTCTCGTTATGACTTCTCGTGACCCCAAACTTGTTTATTACATTTCTCAAAGCCAATCCACCCTAATCATACTAGAAATGTATTAACGTCATTGATTAATTTCAACGAAGTATAGTTCTACAACGCAGTATCTTCTGTAAACATTTCTAAGAACTCGTAACGTACGTAAGTTCTGAGTATAAGTCGAGTACTATGCATCGGGGCAAATTGCATAAACATTACACGTACGATAATTTAGGGAAAACGACAATTCCATTAGCCTTTCAGCCATTTTTCATTCGATTCGTTCAGTAGTTTTTGCGTGAAAGAGTAACAAACATTCATACGTCCATCCTCACAAACTTTCGCATTTATAATATTAGTAAAAGTAATAAAATATTGAATGAAAGCCAATTACAAGTTTTCATAAACAGTATTAAAACATACTAAGAGACATTAGGCAGGTAACAGAAAGCAAGACGTAAAAGCACTCGAAGTGAGTTATAAAATAATAAAACAATATAAATATACCTACATGGCTTTCATATGATTTGATCACTACAGATTGTCTGGACTTTAAAAGAGACGTTGACCTCTGAGTTTGTTTCAGTGTTTCTTCTCAGAATAGTCAGTTAGAAAACACTGGCCTCATCTAGTTTACATTTACGAAAAAATGACGTGTGAAAGTGTTATTTATAACCTATTTGAAAAATAAACATAATTATTTCATATATTATATGCTCTGCGTAGCAACTAAGGATTCTATCGTTGTCTGTGTTTCCTGATAGCTATCACCAGATAGAAGGCTATTGACGCTTCAACCTATATTTATAACCTAGTCTTTAAGTCAAGAGTGAATAGATTACTTGTGGATGAGTGTGCTTCATCTTCAACCATATTATCGCCCGACATCAGGTGAGAAGGTAGTCGAATGATTCCTGAGTAGGTCGCATTCGACCACCATGATTACCTACCACCAAAAAGTGACCAAGTACGAGTCGGACTCATCCATGAAGGGTTCCGTAGGAGCAAGCAAGTTTTATTTGCGGTTTTTTTTTAATCCGCTTTATCTCAAAAACTGCTGACTCGTTCATACTGATCTTCCTTGAAAGTTTCCATTAAGATATATTATGTACATATTATGATATATTTTTATTTATATTTTTACAGTTTTCTCTTTTATTTTAAAAGTTAGAGGGATATATTTTACCACTTTGGAAGTCTCTATCTTTCAAACTTTCTCTTTCCGAAAAATAGTTTATAAACCTCTATGTCATTTTAAAAGACCTATCTATAGATATCCCGCACATATGGATTTGATTAATATAATTATATTTTTTAGTTTCCCTTCCATGTATGGAGAGCCTCCCTCAATTGTTTTAGAATAAATTTACTTACCAAGTTTCTACTTTGTAATCCGAATAGTTTTGGAATAAAATGGCTGTGAAATACAAACGGGCAGATGGACATGACGAATCTATAAGGATTCCGTTTTTTTGCCATTCACGGAACTCTAAAAACCTTGTACTGAACTGATAATTCACTGATCTTCAAAATTATGTAGATATAATGTTCAAAAAAAAGAGGAAGTACTCAATTCGACTGTATTTTTTATCTTACCTTTTGGAAAACTGTGAACGCTTTGCATAATGTGAAAAGTACACTTATTGTTAACAGCGCCATCTATCAAACTAACTGCGTACTTGATACATTGTAGAGTGTCCGAAAGGGGGCTGTGTACTACTTAGTGGTCGAGTGGTCACTTAAGTTCCGATATTTCCTACTTGAGGCGCCGCGAGCGCCACTCTGAGGAAAATACCGATACCTCACCGCCAAGTTTTGAACTATAGCAATAAAAATGTATACCGGTTCGAAAAGGTTTTGTTTCTTAACTTAAGGTTGAATGTTATAAGCAATATTAATGCTTAGGTTTTATCGCGTTGTGATCGAACCGTATCCATTACACTATGCCGTGAAACCACTCCAGACACAAGCATATTTAGCTTAGTTGGTAGGGTTAAAACGATTGCTCGTTATGTGAATTCAACCCAAATTGCTATATCTCTTTAAAAAAAAAACTGTGTCAACAGTCAATGTGGCGGCTAGCGTGGTGATTGATCTTAGTGCACCGGCTGTTGCTGGTAGGTCATCTTTAGAAGTTACCATCAAAACAATACAAAAACACACTATAGGTGTGGACACCAATCGCTTCTGCTACCGCCCCATCTACCGCAGCTCCGTACATCCTTGTTTTTATTTTGTAATTTAGAGTTTTTGGATTTAGCAAGCTTAGCCTTAACTCATCTATATAAAAAAAATTATAGTCGCTGTGCCCGCGCCTTTACTCGCTTAGGGGGCTTCTAGTGAAAGTCCCACAAAAATCGGTTGAGCCGTTTCAGAGATTAGTTCGGAAAAACAGACAGAGAGAGAGTCGCTTCAATTTTATATATATGTATGTATAAATAGATGGTAGAAGATATAGAAGATGGGTTACGGACTTGAAGTTTTTCTTTTAATTTATTATAGTCACTGAACGGCACTTACCAAAACAACGTCATTCATCCTAACATCATTATCACCCGCAAGTAAAGTACCTACTATAGACAATCTATAAAGCGGTGACCTCTGATGTCACATAAATTTTGCACCGTGTATTTGATAATAAACAGCTGACACGATACAGTAAAGTATTTATAGTATCAGTTCCACAATCACAGTTAAACTGTGACGGTTGAGACGCGAACACATACAAACAAATCTCTGACAAACTTAGTCATGGACAAAGTAATCGTATCCATAATCATTTGTGTCTCTATAACACTCGAAGCAAGCATCATTCCAAACAGTTACAACAGAGAAAGAAGAGCTATACTGGAAGAAGAGACTCTAACAGCTGTAGGTGGAAAACAACATTTAAACGCAAACGAAACTATAGCTAATGATATCTTGATGAGATGGAAGATTAAAGAACTCAACGCAAAGGATTTCAACTTCTCCAAACATTACTTTTCTTATAAGAAGTATATTGAAAAGTCAAAGGTGTATCAAATTATCAGAAGAATGCCAAAAGGTGCAGTGTTGCATGTGCATAGCACTTTAATGCTGCACGCTGATATGCTAGTACAGTTGACATATGATGATCATTTGTATGTGTGTTATGAAAACGACAGTTTAAGATTACATTTCTCGGAGAAAATCCCAGAACAACCTTGCTCATCTAAGTGGGCTCTTCTAGGCGACCTAAGGAAATCTTTCCCCGATACAGTCGCTTTCGATTCACAGTTAAAGAACTATTTCACACTCTATAAGGGCGATGATGAAGAGTACGATTTCGTTGATATCAACACAATTTGGGATAGATTTCATAAAGTTAATCGCGCCATTGGATCTTTAATTGCATACAGACAAGTTAGGGAAAAATACTGTTATGAAACACTGAAACAGTTTTACAATGACAACATTATGTACGTAGAGATTCGGATGGGCTTGTTCAATATATATGAACTAGATGGCACAAAACACGACGACAAGTATTTAGTAGAACTGTATAAAAATGTAACTAATAAGTTTATCAGGGATCATCCAGATTTCATCGGTGTGAAACTAATTATCACACAAGCCAGGACGCAAAGCGATGATGAGGCACGAGAAGCTATGAATATTACTAGAAGACTTAAAGCAGAAATGCCAGATATGATCGCAGGATTTGATTTTGTTGGACCAGAGGAGACTGGCAGACCATTGACAGATTTTCTTCAAGTATTATTTGAGGCTAAAGGCGAGATAAACTTTTACCTGCACGCCGGAGAGACTACTTTGTCGGGAACTTCAACTGACGAGAACTTAGTCGACGCAATTCTTCTAGGTTCAAAGAGGATAGGACATGGTTACGCTTTGTCGAAGCATCCGCGTCTGATGTCCGCTGTGATAAACAAAGACATTGCTTTGGAAGTGAATGTGATATCAAATGTAGTGTTATCGTTAGTGCACGACGTGAGGAATCATCCCTTAGCTTCGTACTTGCCTTTGGGTGTTCCTGTAGTGTTGTCCAGTGATGACCCTGGTGTGTGGAGCGCTGAACCGTTGTCTCATGACTTCTTCGTGGCGTTCATGGGAGTTGCCAGTAAGCATGCGGACTTGAGATTGCTGAAACAATTGGCTCTCAATTCTATCACGTACAGCGCGTTGGAGGATGAAGGTAAAACGAGGCTCTTAAACGTCTTTAACGATCGATGGGACAAGTTTGTGAAAGATGTGATTTCTGATGCATCTTTATTAGACAGTTGAGTGCAAATAACTTACATACTACACTTCTGGACACATCTATTGGCCCACCTTAGAGTTTAGGTTTCGATGGCCCCTACCGAAATATGATTGCTAGATTGAACAAAAACTGTTGATGCAGTTTTAAACCTGATACATTTTACCATCTTTTTCGATCGTATAGTTTTAAATTTGAATTCAGAATACCATACGACATGGACCTACGCCTAACAAGTCGGATATGCGCCTTGTTAAAGGCAATTAATTTTTGAATAAAAAACATGTTTTATCAAATAAAGGTTTAATTTAATAACGCGTGTTGCCTCCATGGGCATCTACCACAGCTCTCATACGATTAGGCATAGAGTTTATCAACCGCTCTATGAAATTTTGAGGGATCATCTCCCATTCCTCTTCTATGGCAGTTTTCAACTCCTGCATCGTCTGGGCAACTGGCTGACGAGCCCTAACACGCCTTTTTAGCTCGTCCCACATGTGCTCAATGGGGTTCATGTCTGGGCTTCTGGCTGGCCAGTCCATAACTGTGATGTTCACATCCCGAAGATATTCCCTGACGATGCCGGCCGCTTGGGCTCTTGCATTATCATGCATAAAAAGGAAATTTGGGCCCACATAGTCCGCGTATGGTATCACGTGAGGTTCTAAGCACTCACGAATGTATCTTTCAGCATTTAATGTTGGCAGCCGTGGTCCTGTAACAACCTCAAGTTGAGTTTTGCCGCTCGCGGATATACCGCCCCAGACAGTCCATGAGCCACCGCCATAAGCAACCCTCTCTTCAAAGCAGCATTGTGCGAAACGCTCTCCCTTACGCCGGTAGACCTTCTTCCTTCCATCATTGCCATGTAACACAATTTTAGACTCATCAGAAAAGAGTACACGGCTCCAATCTTGCTGTGTCCAATTTAAATGACTGCGTGCGAAATGAAGGCGCGCTGTTCGGTGGGCTCGCTTTAGTTTGGGCCCATTAGCTGGCTTGTGTGGTACCATATCGCGTTCTTTTAACCTTCTCCGAACAGTTCGAGCGCTCACAGATACTCCGTGGAAGTCGCGAAGTTGGTTTTGTATCTCAATGGAGGTAAGGTGACGATTTCTCAAGCTGGTCGTCACGATGAATCGATCCTGCCTTTCAGTTGTGACCCGAGATCGTGGCCTTCCTTGGCGACGAACAAAGCCGCCAGTCTCTAGGTACCTCCGATAAACATTTCGGACCGCAGATCGACTTAAATTAAGTTGAGCACTCACGTTTCTTTGGCTGTGTCCGGCCTGAATAAGTGCCACAGCTTGGGCGGCGACTTCAGGTGAAGTATCCATAGATTATTGATAGAACCTCACCTTAATGTTAAGAATAAGTAATGTTTGTTGCAAAAGCAAAGATATCAATCACTTTTTCAAGAATTAAATCCAAGTAAACCAATAAAACCAAGTTTTCTTAGTATTCGATTGTTTGATATCAACAAACAGGCTCCAAATTGTCTTTTGTTTCTTTAAATTCTGTGTTCGAAATTCAAAAAAAGACTATTGAATGAAATTGTGAATGTGCCAGGTTCAAAACTGCATAAAAACTTTTTGCTCGACCTAATACAAAATTTTAGCTAGGACCAAACGAAACTGAAAATACAAGGTGGGCCAATAGATGTGTCCAGAAGTGTATATGATCTGTGGTACATACGTTATTGCACTATTCGTATGTCATAGAGGGCGCGTGAACATAATAAAATGCGATGAATGATAAATGTCGAGATGTAAAACTCACTGTAAATAATATTATGAATGTTGTTTGTCCGGTTTTGTTTCTCAATTTTAATGTATTGTTTTGAAAGTGGTTATAATATTGTATATAAAAATACTGTTTAATCAAAAAGATAGTCGGTATGTAACCTGTACGTATATGGTTGATACTAGTTAAAGATGTGTTGACGTATAGTTACGTAGTTGGTTAAGTTAATTTATTATAGTTTTTGTTAGAATTTAACTTCTATATACTATTGTATTAGTAAGTTTTTGTTATATTATATAGTACGTGACAAACAGGGTCTTTTTCGTAATTCCTCTTGTAGGTATCATCTCCAGAGGTTTTACATCACAATATGTATAATTACCTATTTGTAGGATATAGCTGATTGTGCATTTGACATGGAAATGACTCAACAATATACGTAAAAGCTCATCCAGTTCTGTACGTGAGGGTTACACGAATCTTCTAATGACATACCGCAGCCCCGGAACGCAAGCAAGGGCAGCTGAAGGAACTTGGTGGGTTTTTAGTCAGTAGAAGTCTGACACTCTCTTCCGCTCTACCCACAGCAGGAGAAGTCATTCGATGCTTTTCTCACTCGGAAAAAATTGATAAATAAGGTTCCTCCATGCCACGGAAAACATGTTAAGGCGTTAGTCACCGTCTTCATTTGTACATCTGTGACAGTCGTTACCGATAGTCAGAAGCCAGAAAATCTAACACTAGTCTTGCTAAGGGGTATACAACGTGTAATTTAAAGGGTATGTACATACTTGCACGGCTTCTTTGGATGATAACAAAGGATATGGCAAGGGTTTTGTAATCCTAAGTCTACGTGTGTAGAACTTATTACAAATTCCAATACACTGATACCAGAGACAGAATTTTTCAAATTAAGAAGAACGAAAAGAATTATCGTGTTATTGGCAAGTGACGTGGAAAGTTATTGACTCTCGTAGTGCTGTGACACGTTTGTTATTATTGGTATTCAAGAAATATAATATATGAAACCAATGATTTGGTATCAATTCTTTGAGTCAGTTATTTTGTGCTGAAACTGTGCATAGAGACTCCATACCAGATGTTGTCTTCAGCCCTTTTGGATAGATATGGTTACACGTTGTATATCGTCGGTCTAACTATCAGAATGAGTAACTCCAAAAAATACGAAAATAGACGTTTAATGCCATCTAGTGCAGTATTTTATAATCTATACAATAGAATACTACTTATTTCCCAAAAACGATTATACGATGAGTTATGTACACTTATCAAACTATAAAAAATATGACGTCTTACTGCATTTACACTTTCTAACTCCAAACACCGAGGCTAGAAAAGTTTGTACTTAAATCAATTTTCTCACAAATACAATACGATATTAAAAAATACTTTTAGTACAAATTTCTCTACCAATTCTACCCTTAAATCACAGGTTGTAATAATACAATGAATTAACAAAGTCATCTTTTTTTTTGCTCCTGTAAAATTCACTCAAATGGAGTTAGTAACTCTGATATTTAGACCGTCGATATTGTGTTACCCAGTTACTGGGTTATGGAGGTTAGATAGGCAGTCGCTTTATGTAAAACACTAGTACCTACTTAGCTGCATCCAGTTAAACTGTAAGCCGATCCCAATATATGTAGTTGGGAAAAGGCTGAACATTATATGCTACGTTATGGAGTACGGATTCTATTCCCGCACCATAATCGTTTGTAGGGCAGGGCATCCAGATTTTTTCCAAGTCTGGATGTTTGTGGAAGTGAATTTGAATGCGTAAAGCTTTGTTTTCCTAGGAAAGCGGTGCACGGTGCCATCATATAGCGGCCGTAATATTACGGACGCAAAAAGGCGGCCGTCTTTACGGTGACGACATGTGGAAAGTTCCACGGCCGTTTTAACACACTGCTTCATCGCTATCAATGAAATGTTCACGAAACCATCTGACAGCGACAAGACGGCCGTCATGCAAATGGCGGCACCGTTTTTTGACGTTACGGTGTCAGTTACCGCTCTCTAGGAAACCGCGCCATTTTGTTTACATAGACAACGTTCTAGTGACGTCATTCGCCGCTGTATTATGGCCGCTATTTGACGGTACCGCTATCCTAGGAAACCAAAGCTTAAGCGTACCCATAATACACGAAAAATTCTTAGTGTGGCGCAAAGAATTCTCAAAAAAAAATTTTTGGTAGTCTAAATACTAAATCGGTTTCGTTTTTAGTTTTAGTTATTTCGGAGTAATAGTTACCCTATTCGAGTTATAAAATTAATAATCAGTATTTTAACAAAACATTGTTTTGATTGTTTGTTATCAGTACGCATGTTAATCTTCATAATGGTTGAATAATTTTTTGGACTTCCCCGACTTTAATAAAAGGTACACATTTGACCTACCTAACATTTGAGATAACTTGATGATAAATTTGAAACTGATTACGTAAATCGTTTCGTACGTTTTTGCGATTTCGTTCGTCTTGAAATTTCGCTCATTTTCTCAGGGATAAAAGTAGCCAATCTATTCCTGATTATAGTCTGAAATTTTCAGGTTCATTCGACCCGTTTTGGCGTGATTGATTTACAAACATTAATTCATAATTCCATAAACATTTTTACATTCATAATACTAGCTGTTGCCAGCCACTTCGTTCACGTAGAAATTTCACATATTTTCTGGGATAAAAAGTACCCTATATACTATTCCGGACAATAATATATCGCTTTGTTAAATTTTTTCCAAACTCGTAGATTCAGCCGTTTTGGCGTGATTGAAGAACAAAGTCTATAATTATGTACATCTAATACAACCTATCTTTCACATCTATAACTGCAGATATACTAATTAAACTGAGGAGTCTGTCTGTAATTTCAAAATAGCTGGTTTTTCTCAAGTGCTTGTTGTTATTAACAGGATTTATCGGTTTGCCTGTCGTCCAGTTTGCTAGGGTTGATCTGTAGTTCTAGGATGACTGAACTAATTTTAATGGGATGTTCACTGGAAGATACAAGAGATTACAGGGTAACAAAACAGTATTTCGCACAGGAAAGGGACTCATGCGGGAAATACAGTTAAGGTAATATCGCCCACGCGAGTCGCAGTAGCAGCTAGTTTCTGGGGTTGCGAAAATGTTTTTACGAGACACCGTGGCCCCGGACCGCAAGGGCACCTGAAGGAACAGGGTGGATTTATTAGTCAGTAGAAGTTTGATACTCCTTTCCGCTCCACACGGAGCGGTAGGCGTGATTTGATAAATAAAGGCTAGTTTCTAGTATTATAGTAGTTTCCTGGAATAATGAACTAATTGCTTGCGTTTATTTGATAAACTATTGAACTTAAAACTAAGTCATTTAGATAGGTACTTTACGCCTTTAAAGAGAGACCGAAACAGTAAACACTAACCAGCAGAATGTTAAATACTATAATTAGTAAATACATTTGTTTTTAACACGCTTTTATTAGGTCGACCTGTATGTAACTAACTATGTAATGAAATCTAAGGTAACTAATTTACCCATCTTCCAAGGGTCGTAGCGTAATGAAAATTGGCAGCTGTATGTAGTTCTGATGACAATATAATAATATGGTACTGTTGAACTGATCTGATGATGGAGCCGGAAGATATGAACAAGAACTTCGTGATGGAAAATCGTATCATAGCAGTTTTGAATTTCTTAGATAGGTCTTGTAATTAACTTTGACCACAATTAGGTTTCAAGGTCTGATGATGAAGCCGGAAGATAGGCACTGGCATTCCATGATGGAATATCGTATCATAGTCGTGTTTGCACTTGTGAGAAAGGCCACGTAATGGACTTTAACCACGATCAGGTTTCAAGGTTATAACAAACCTAAAGAAAATCCGTTATCGGTTTTCTTAACCTTTTTGAATTACCGCGTAATCCATAGATTTATTATTAGGTCGATCTGTAACGAACTAAATATGCAATAAAATCTAAGAATCTGAATTAAACGTACTTCTAATTGTTGTATCATCATGAAACTTGGCAATTATATGTAGATTAGACGACATTACAATATTATGGTACCATCGAGCTAGTCTGACGATGGAATTGGAAGGTGGCTGATGGAACCTTGGATTGCCTACTAGTAAACATTTCTAAGTTCTGCTCATTACATTAGTCTTAAAAGCGTGTTTTTGGTTTTTTAAACTATTAAATTATTATCTTGTGTTTTCTAAATAATATTATGTTTTTTTGTTAACCACGTTACAGTGAGTTTTTATTCAAATAAAGTATATACAGGCGAAAATAAAAAAAAAACTATAGGGCATCGAAAAATTCATCAACATCAGTTTTTATTTTTGTAAATAATAATATGACTTTATACAACGTGTAATTTAAAGGGTATATATGTCGCAGTAAGATATATAAAGCCGTGATATGGTTATATCCCTAGGGATATAATTATATACCGTAACATAGTTATACGAAAGCGATTCATTACTATCTTACGGTCGCAATCTAGTAATATGATTATCTGACTAAACTAATCTAGTTAAATAGTTATAAATCTCCACAAAATCAAATAAAACAATATATTGGTTTTTATGTTTATTACAAAATCAACTTTTTGCAACCTGCAATTAGTTACAATACTTTTTAGCAATAATACGTATTAAAGTTGGCAGTGATTTTATGGTGTTTACGCGAAATCGACGGAGCCCCGCTTCGCGGGGCTCCTATTTCTAGGTGGTTCAAAAAAAATAACCACGAAGGCTAAGGCGGGAGCTCTAACCTAACCTATCCGAGTCGGGGTACTCTGAGTCGGGGTGTCAACCTCCGTCGCACCCCCGCACTACACTCCTACAATTATTTCACTAAACTTAATCCAGTAATATAATTATAACACTAAACTTGAATGGTATTATAATTATATTCCTAGTAAGATAGTAATGAATCGCTTCCGTTTATCTATGTTACGGTATATAATTATATCCCTAAGGATATAACCATATCACGGCTTTATCTATCTTACTACGACATATACATACCGAGTGCACGGCTTCTTTGGATGATAACAAACGATACAGCAAGGGTTTTGTAATCCTATGTCTACATGTGTGGAGCTTATTAGAAATTTCAATACATTGATACCAGAGACCGCATTTTTCAAATTAAGAAGAACGAAGAGAATTATCGTGTTATTGGCTAGTGACGTGGAAAGTGATGACCCTCATAGTGCTGGACACGTTTGTTATTATTGGTATTCAAGAAACATATGAAACCGATAATTTGGTGCCAATTCTGTGAGTGAGTGAGTGAGAGCCACTTATTTTGAGCTGAAACTTTGCATAGAGACTCCATACCAGATGTTGTCTTCAGTCCTTTTGGATAGATATGGGGTTTCCGTTACTCGTTACTCGTTGTATAAGTTATTGATTAATAGTTAGATATTTGAACAACAATTGGTTTAAAATGTTACCGGATTGGGTGACTACGGTTTGAGTCAAGGTCGTGGCTAATATAATAACGGTTGTAAAATAACAGCGATCTCCAAGGTTACGTAGGTAACGCTTGTTGAGGTCAGCAGGTGGATGTGTGATCATCTTTTATTTTTATTTATGCGTTTATCCTCACATTGGAATGCCTTGCACCAATTACAGCAACGAAGAACGTTAAAATCTACTGCTTTCCAACATCCTATGCGCGGTGGAGTGGTGGACATCGATTGGATTGACGATGGGTCTCGTAAACTTATTTACGAAGCGGAACTTGAAGCCACTTCGTCAGGACTCCATATTTGAATCCATGTCACTCACATGGTTAATACAATTTTTGAGACTTGTTAGGTATTTCATCATGAAATTATGACGTTTGAAAAAAATACGGACAATTTTGAAATGCTGTTCTTGAGATATATTTTATTTTATTTTATTAATTTTAAGGAAACTTGCAGCTAATATTGAGATTCCACTGCGCCTGGTCCTGGCTGTCATTGGTATATTTATTACAGAATTAGTATCGAAATTCTCCTGCGCTTTTGCTTGGGTGCAAAAATATCTGCTTGGCAATACGCATCCACGATGGGTGCGTATTACCAAGCACCCAGATATTTTTGCCCCAGAATGTTTTTGAGAGACCTGGAAGAATTATTATCATTAGAAGATACAAATAGTTGTTTCATGTAGGATTCGAACCCATGCACCATGTTTTCATGCAGTGCTACAGCCGATCGATCATCGTCTGTGCCAACTGTATCCTCAAGTTATTTGTTTGTTGAGGTCAGACAGGCAGTCCATGTACTTACAATCTGAAAGTCAGCTGCATCTGGGTAGATTGAAAACAGACCCCAACATGATTGGAAAATGGCTAGGCAGAAGACCTTTAAAAAAAACTAACTATAGATAAAAAAAACGCTCAATCGTCAAACAGAATATTTGATTCTTCTTTATCCTCTCATCTTCTTTTTTTTCATTTTGCAGTTAAGTGAGTGAATGAGTGGACCTGTCCATACAATGCAAGCATTTTTCAGATATTGTGTAGTAACATAAACTGCTTTAGGTAATGAAAACGTAATTAATCAGTCAAATACATTGTAAGTATGTAAGTACACCCTAAACCATTAGCAACAACTCTTTTTAGGGCAGTCGAATAAAGAGTGACATAGATTTTAATTTTTAACTGTATCGCGTTTTAAAACTCCCTTGTTTCACATAATTTCATACTGATGAGTTGCCTCTACTTCATACTAGATGTCGCTACTATACCTTCAATTTCTTTAAGATCACGTACTTACAGCGCCATCTGTGAGCGAGTAGCACGCACTCGAAACTTGAAAAGCGGGGGAACAAAATATACACAGGTAAATATCTAAGACACTTTTACATACCATTCCCGTGTGATAATTTATTAAATTTTCGGTAATGAGCCTTCTTTTGAGTTGGTAACCTTATAAGATTTAGGAATAGTTTGAGGTCGATGAGTTCACATGAGGTTGCGTTGACCGAAGCATGCTGCATGAGTGATAAATGTAGTAAGTATTTAATCACCATTATTCGGCCATATTAATGTTCCAAATACTATTAAGTACTTTTCTTATTTTATTAGATTAATCAGTCAGGAAACACCGGCCTCATCTAGTTTATACTTAAAACAAAAGAAAATGACGTAGGTAGGTACATACAAAAGTGTTATTTATAACTAATTTCGGCTTAAAGAAATTTATTTCTCCAAAGAACATACAAAGTTCACTTAAATATGAGAAACTTAACATAAAACTATCTATATAAAAATTGGCATTCGATCTATCGAGTACATTATGTAAATAGATTATTACTTTTGGTTAGCCAAATATAAGTTTAATCTATTTTTAAACAAATTTATTTTATTGATGTGGTATTTCATTTATTTTGGTTTATTCACAAAATAAATACCATTTGGTGATGTCCACTGTTAAATTAGAAATAGGTAGTTCTGTAATGTTACTATCAAAACCATTGGATTTAAAATTCAT
The DNA here is from genome assembly GCA_943138885.2 of Tholera decimalis. NCBI lineage: Eukaryota > Metazoa > Arthropoda > Insecta > Lepidoptera > Noctuidae > Tholera > Tholera decimalis. The sequence continues at coordinate 10,014,118 of OW964568.2, forward strand.
CTAAGTACCTATATCTACAAAACTTATCTGAAACAAAAATCTGAGATTTCGTCGTCCGTCTCCCAAAAAGTGCGTCACGACGAAGCAATTGTTTTGCCCAATTATAGCTCTTATACTGTTGTAATAAGGGCTATATCAGCGGGGGTCATCTTGGGTCAAAGTCGTGACAATGATGTGACGCTTGTAGGAGATGCGTTCGGACTTGGAGCTCTGCTTACCACAAAAGCGTGAGTGATTTACGATAGAGAAATGGAAATGGAGATTGTCGGTGTATGTTTATGGACTATAAAAAGTCTCTCGTTGGTGATCGTAAGTTTCACATCGAAAGAAAAGAAATGTTTGTTTGTCGCAGCACAGCTAACGAATATACATAATAATCTATTTATTCTATATGTATAAATACACGTTACGGGTGACACATCTGACAAAAACAATTATAGGCCTATTTCGCTGGGACGGTCATTGGTAAAGTGCTGGAAAGTTTGCTTGAGAGTCAGTTGAAGAGGCATGTTAAGTTACACGATGCGCAATTCGGCTTTAGATCTGGTTTGTCAACAGAAAGTGCAATCCTGTGTCTCAAGCAAACTGTTCGATACTACACAGTAACACAGACAGGAAAACACCAGTGTATGGTTGTTTTCTTGATTTAGCGAAAGCCTTTGACCTGGTACCGTATGACATTTTATGGCAAAAGCTCTCAGATAAAATTGACTTGCCCGCTGAACTAATTAGTATTTTTAAACATTGCTATTCAAACCAAAAGAATTATGTTCGGTGGGCAGGCTCTAATTCCGTTTGGTATGGACTGAACTGTGTTGTGACTGTTGTGAGGCAAGGTGGGCTGACCTCGCCCAGTTTATTTAATTCATATGTAAATAGATTGGTGAGCTGAGCAGCACTATGGTTGGCTGCTCTGTCGATGGAAAAATGCTTAACAATATAAGTTACGCTGATGACATGGTGCTGCTCAGCCCATCAATTTGTGGTTTGAGAAAACTGTTGGCAGTCTGTGAGGGGTATGCGGAGACTCAAGGGCTCAGGTATAATGCCACCAAAAGTAAGGTCATGGTATCAATATTCCGCCCTTAACTTTGCGAGGAACACCGCTCAAAGTCGTCACTCAATTCAAATACCTCGGGTACGTGATCACCGATTCTCTCACAGATGATAAGGATATTGACAGGGAGCGCAGGGCGTTGGCAGCCCGAGGCAACATGCTTGCTCGCAGGTTTGCACGATGTTATACTAAAGTAAAGCTGACTCTGTTCAGGGCATACTGCCAGTCATTTTACTCGTGCAGCCTGTGGGTTAGATGTACGCAAAAGGCTTACAACGCTCTGCGCATTCAGTACAATAATATGTTGAGAATGCTGTTGGGTTTGCCTAGGTTGTGCAGCGCATCAGGTATGTTTGCTGAAGCGGGGCTGGATGATTTCTATGCCATCATGTGCAAGCGATGTGCCTCGATGCTGCAGTGAGCCTGCAGGACTCGAGACTGCAGGATACTGTACTCATTCAGAGTCGGCACCAACAGTATCCTCGCCACCTTATCGGATAAAATTGGTGGTCCTTTTCTCAGACACTGAGTGGGGGACGTGGGGGTACACGTGAGAGCGGGAGTTCATGTACCAAATTTTATTTTGTCTTATTTTTGTTTTGTGTATGCTGTTTATTTTTGTATTCCTATTAACATAGTTTTTAAGTTTATACTAACACGTTTTAATGGATCCTTGGTCTGAAATAAAAAGTATATATATATAAACAAAAATTAATTGCTGTTCGTTAGTCTCGCTAAAATTCGAGAACGGTTGGACTGATATGGTGAATTTTGGTTTTAAATGTCAAGGGAAAGTTTAAAAGGTGAGAAAATTACGATAAATAACACTAACGGTACAAAGAACGGTACGCCTGGTTAGTTAGTATGTATCTTAATAATAATTTATTACTTGAAAAAGGATAATAATACATATTATGGAAATAATGATTAATGGTAAATCATTGTACAGTGGGGTAGGAAGAAATAGCACACTGATTCACAAACTGAGACGAGCTCGTATTTTGGCGGCTAGGCTCTCCGCTCAGTGTAATTATATTATGAAATAATAAATTACCACCAAATTTGAGCATTATTGAATACTAATCAATGATCACAAAAGCATAACCTTATTTAAATAATTGAAAGTAGACAATCAATGGATATTAAGTTAATTTCAATTGTGAAAGGATTATAATATATACGTGAAGCAAAAACTTTCTAGAAACTCCATTTTCTATAAATTAGTAGAAATTATGTTTTTTTTTTTTAAATTACCCGAAATTTCAATATTTTTGACACAAAACCACTCTGTTATGAAAAGTACTGGACCGAATAAAATGAAATTTGGTATAAGCATAGTACAATAATCTACCTATCGCGCTACAGGCTCATCTAGTGTAAATAACTAGACTACATTATTAAAAAAAAAAAACATAATTTCGAAACCATAAGTTTTCGTTTAACTAAAGTATGTTTTAAATGATCACTTATGATGCTCTCAAGCTGAAAAAAATCTTTGGACCACTGTAAACGGGCCAACCTGTATTATAATTACCCAGTTGTCTGTCAGGCCGTTTAATTTTTAGCGGTCAGTAGCTTAGCAGACCACATCCTCGAAGAACCTATGGGAGCTACTCTACTTCAGTTGGTCCGACTATCCGACTTAATGGGGATTTGGCTCTGGGTCTCTTGCCCTCCACGTTGGAACAGATGATTTAATTTTTCCAAGTTTTCACCTTGGCCGCGGATAATGTGACTGAAATAACTAAGGATTCTGAATATCTGCGCCCAATAGGATAGTTTCCTGTGTTACAAAATAATTATTTTATTTGGTCCAGTAGGTAGATTTTAAAAAATATTGGTCACGTATTTTTTGCTTCTTCAAGTCAAGAAAAATTCACAAAGATGGAAAGCTTCAAAGTACAGGAGGGGGAGCTGCTGACGTCACACATTGCTAAGAATTATACCAAGCTGTGACGTCACGCGAAATTTAATAATTTATCATTGGATTTCGGCAACTGGCATTTAGGTATATGAGACAATTAGGCTTCAGGTGGCCCATGGTACATGGACAATTAGAGTCCATAGAAGTGTGAGACTGTTAGTCTGTTGCATTTGGAAGGAGGTAAGTAACTAAATTCTCATTAACCATAAGATTAAAGTTGAGTATCTCAAGTCAAGAACCTACAGAAACTAGTGTAGTGAAATTCCTGCCGCAGTCTGTTTTTCCTGTTACTAGGCTGGGCTTAAGTCAAGAGTGATTAGGTAACTTCGACCACATTGTCCCACAACCATTACCATAAGTTGGTTGTTAAACGCGAACCTATCAACTATAAAAAAAACTAGTCATACATGTATGTATTGTTATGTTTTCTAGATCCCATAAGGTGAGTACGTTATGTTTAGTCTATTCTTATTCTTTCAAGTACACACAAGTTATGCAAACAGGATAGCTGTTGTATTACAAATACCGATTGTAATGTATCTTGGTAAGATTATAAACTTTCGACCCATTAAAGGCACTTCAACACAAGACCCTCTACTTTTAAGACATTTGGAATTTCACAACAGGATCCATCTATACTAAAATTTAAAATAATTGTAACAGGACATATTATTCAATTTATATCATTCATTTCATTTCGGTTGGAGCCACTTACATCAAATTGTTTGGTCCACAAGCAAATATTTTCAAAACAGGGGGTCCGGCTGCCATTGTCAAATTGACCGAATGATTATAGGGGGACCGAGTGAATGAATGGGATGCATGTATTGTTGGATTAAAGTATTTTAGGGGAAATGGTTGACGTTCGTTTTGGTTGGTGATGGTTGTAAGTGATGGATTTTGGTTGTCGGGACTATTTCTTTGTAAGTTGAATCGGGAATTCTGCAATACTAGTCTCTGCTCGCAGTTTTGCCCGCGTTAAATGTGTTTAATTATCTTAAGGGCATGAAATTGTATCCTTTGGCCGTATCCAAGTCTGTTGGTGTACCAAGTTTTATCGAAATCCGTTCAACTGTTATGAAAGTAAATAACTAAGTATTCCCAAAACGTAATGTGCTTTGGGTGGAATGTCCACCAAACAATTTAAACAAATACCTACAATTCTACATTTTACACAAGATAACTTTCATGTCTCATCTAAATTTCATAATAGCTGATACAAAACCTTCGAATCATAAAATCAGGACAAAGTACATATAATACGTAAATGTATAAATATCATTTCATAGTTAATTTCATTATAGTCGAGTTGATTGGAAGAAACGACTGAAAATAATTATAAGGACTATATTGCATAATTAACAATCAAAATCAATACTTCAGATCCTAAATTTTATTATAACAATTCAAAAACAGATGCAAGGCAGACACAATAGACTTCCAAACACAAATACAGCCTCCGTTCCTTAAATGACGGACAGGCAAAATGCGAACTTACAAGTTGAGTACCCGAAAACGCATTTATCAGTGTTTTTGCTTTCAACAACGACAGTTGTCTCCACACAATACGTTTGTGGTAGACGCCAGCAATAAATCTTTGAACCACAGGTGAGAGCGGCAAGATCAAAGAAAGCGGTGCCCTTTGTAACGCCCCCCACCCCGAAGAGGCTTGTCAATATTTGCATATTAAGTAAATAAAGTTAAAAGATACTAAATTGTGTTGATTGAGATGTTCAGGTGAATCACTTAGGTAGGTACTGGGGTTTGGTTTTTTATTGTAAGCTAATTATATGTAGATAAAAGTATCCTGTGATATTTTAAATACATAAGAATGTAAACTATAGTTAAACGTATGGAATCCTTGATGACGTTATTTTAAATAATTTGTGATGGTTTTTTTCGTGAATATTTGACATTCAGAAAAAAAGCTTCTCTACTCTTCAAGCAGTCTGATGTAGGTAGAATTAAACTAGCCTCTTCGATTTTTTTTAAAGCTTTGAGCTGAGGAAGCTCCAAATAAGTAACTACTTAGATGAATTGGAACTCAATCAAACAACAAAACTGGCTAAGGGCTTTCGAAAATCAGTCTTCTTTTTTAATTTTACCCAATTTCCATACATACATAGAAAATTGAGGTGTCTGTCTATTATTTGTCTGTCTGTCTGTTTGACAGGCCTGTTGGTCTAGTGGTTTGTCCCACCCAGGACAAATGTTTGCGTGATGAGCACGATCATTTGTTCTTTGTCTGGATCAGTTGTCTAGTACTCATAGCACAAGCTCTGCTTAGTTTGGGACTAGATGGCGTTGTGTGAAAGTTGTGGAATATTATATATTATATTATATTATTGCAAAGTAACTGTTTTGTCTAGGGATTTTTGCTATTTACACGGTACTGAAACACAAACAATTATTATAACATTTTCTTGTCTGTCTTTCTGCTTATCCGAGCTAATTAATCTCTGGAACCACTGAACCGATTTTAATAGCACTTTTAATTGAAGATAAAAGAGGTTATAAGGTTTTTATCTTGAAATTCCCACGAGATCGGGATTTACGTGTGTCAGATCTTGTACGGGAATGAAATCGCATGCACAGGTTGTGTAATATAATAATTACCACCTGACATATCAAGGAAGGGTCACCTCAAAGTCTCGCGTGCTTCTCAAATGATCCGCCTTTAACAAGCAATGACGATACAAAGATCACAAAGCATCAACACCGGACCACATCCTCTCAAATGTGCCCTAATGAGGCCCAATCATTGACAAAAAATGAGCCTTTTCAACCGATTTGTTACTTTGAGAAACACAACTTTATTCATACACCCAAGCTCAATGCTTCCCTACCGTATTCCAAAGCAGCAGAGTCTAGTTTTAAATAGCTTCCAGTTATCGATGTTATTAGATATGTTGGTGATTGGTAAGAAATTAATCTGTGAGCTCCCGTTTGCAATATGTCGTCATTGTACAGTTGTTATAATATAAGTAATCTGTGGTTTTCATCTGTTTTTGTGTATGTCCTGGTAATTGTTAGTTTTTAGTTGGATTTGCAAATTATAGAGAAGACTTTACGACAGACACTAATAACGGACCCTTATTATATATACAAATTGGTTCAAAAGCGTGTGGTTGATTTCTCAATGTCCCGTATGTGATATACAGCATACTTTATTTTTATTTTTTATTATTGTTAGGCACTTGTTTGAACACCATCTTATCTGATGGTAAGCGATGATGTAATTTGTAATGATAAAAGCAATAAAAAATATTTAAAACAACATTAGATAGTTGTCAATCAAAGATTTGGCTCAACCAAATCTACTAATAATATAAATGCGGAAGTTTGTGAGGATGGATGGACGTATGTTATTCTTTCCAGCAAACACTACTGAACGGATATGTACGAAATTGGACAAATTACGGTATCCTAGAAAAATGTTCAAAATTTGAACAAAGCGTGCTCTTTTGAAGACCTCATAAACGCCATTCAGGTCGTGACTAGCGTAGCTATCTATTGGGCCCAACATAATATTTAAATCATCGATTCAAAGAAGAAGAAGAAGACTTATTCTATTTTCGCATAATTATATACAATAATTATTTCACGGAAACAATACAAAATAATAAGAAAAGGACGACATTTGTAACAAAACTGTCTCACATCTCGAAGACCTATTAATTCCTATAACGATGGGGTCTTTTGTGCCCCCATGATAATTGTTAGCAACTGTCTCTTGTAGATACGGTAAAGACAATGGGGTCTTTCCGTTATTCTGGTTTAAATATAAACAATAGGTGTAAGAATTGCGCCATCTGCTGTATGGTATTTGATTGGCGATGGTGTTGTGTCAAACAATAAAAGGTATTTTCGTAAAAATTAGTTTATACATTTGTCAGTTTTTGGGTATCATAGGTAATTAAAGCTAGGTAACAAAGTTTCGCGATGCCAGCTGTGTTATTCTGTAAGATCTCATTCTAAACTTCGAATCTGAATCCGCTGTGAGTTTATTAATTAGCATTCTAAAAAACTCGGTTTTTAATTCGAATTTACACTAGCGCTACCCTTGCGAGCGTGTCAGCGAGTTGAACTAAAAATTTTGACAGATAAAGTATGAGATGACGTGAGAAGTGGCATTCGGTAAGGTAATTCGTCCGTCACTTCGACGCTGTTTACAGAATGCAAAATTAAGGTCACTTTGAACCATAAGCGAAGTGACAGTGAATAGCTATGTGAGATGCGAGTTGTTGTTCGAATTTTTCAGAATCGACGTACTGTCTATGAATGGGGGATTATCTTAACAGTATATTGAGAATACTCCGTGCCTCAGAAAACACGTTAAGTGGTTTGTCCCGGCTGTCATTTGTTGATCTTTGACAGACGTTACGGGTAGCCAAATCCGGAAAATCTGACACCAGCCTTTTTTTTTTGGCCAAAGGTTATCGTGTTACTGGGTTCTGGAGACCAGATAAATGATCTTTATTTGCAAATTGGTTATCAAAGATCACTTTTACACGTCATTTTTTTCGTTAATATTAACAAGATGAGGCCAGTGTTTCCTGACTACCCTGAGAAGAAACACCGAAACAAACTCAGGGGTCCGTCTCTTTTAATGTCCACACAATCTATACTGGTTTAATTATATGGGAACCTTGTAGGTTTCAGTCTGAGGCGGTCTTTTGAAGAAAGATGCTCACAGATTTGAGTGGGCCTGTCCATACAGTGCAAGCATTTGTCAAATGACGTATAGCTCAACTTAGAACAAGGAGCTTAACGATTTGACGAACAATACCAAGGTAAGGACGTTTGGGTAGACCGCAAAAGCACTCAAACTGCCAGACAATTATGTTTAACTGGATAGCCAGCAGATGATGTGGGTCGGAACATTGAAGGAAATACATACTCTAAAGGCGTAAAACCCCCAAACCTAACTTACATTCTCATAAACAGAATTGGAGAGATACACTAATATTATAAGAGTAATGTACCTATATTCAAACGCATATCTGCAAGCTTGTGCTGCACGCCATTTTTATATGTGATGCTTCATTGAACATATTTCAAAAGTGAAGGAGCAAGTTTTTCACCTCACTAAATTCTGGCAGACTCAAGTTATTGTTATGAAGTACTTTCATGGTTTTTGATAACTTTAGCAGTAGATGTAATAGTAAATTAGACATCAACACTGTGTGGCTTTCTTTTTAGTTTTAAAATCATCTAATTACACGTCAAGCTATGGATGGTGGAGCAGGAGTATCAGACTTCTACTGACTAACAACTGCCAGCTCTGAGATATTGGACTATTTTTTTTTTCGAAACAGTTTACGCAGTGGTTAAGTAGTTTACTGCCTCGGTAGCACAGTGATCGCAAGCGCGACTGCTAAGCAAGAGGTCTTGCGTACGATTCCTGGGTTGGGCAAATAGTTTTTTGGGTTTTTCTGTTGGAAATTTCTCAGTACTTGTGCGCTATAAAATCTCCTGCTCCGATGGCTAATCAATTATGAGATTGGTTGAAATCGGTTAAGAGGACTATTTTACTAAGCATTTCGATATCCTTGCGAAATAAATATTTGTATAGCCTACCAATAATTACATATTTAACTCATTTGGGTACATATTTTTTGTAACGGAAACACATCACATGGCGAATATCCCACCAATACGCATAAAATGTTTTGAGAATACTGTCATAGCTTAGGAGTAGAATTCCCTGTCGGAGACTGGTTTCCTGATAGCTATAACCTGGATGTCTTAAAGTCAAGAGTGAATAGGTTACTTCTAGATAAGCGTGCTTCATCTACGACATTGTCATCACTTACCATCACCACTAGATAAGATGGTGCTCGAACGCGAGAAAATCTTCAATAAAAAAAAAATAAGAACACCGTTACTCAAGGGAGACCACTTTTTCTATCACCGAATTAACCAACAAAATCTATAATAATCAATTTTCTCCAAAAAAATCCACCACACGCGATCTAATTATTGAAAAAAACTGCTCAATGCTGGGGTGAAGTTTTTTGTTGCCATAATTAGTAATTGGAAGTTCTCGTGTGGTTACAGGATCGCGCTTGCATTTCATAAATTGCGGTCGGTGTCATCATTTTGTCGAACATATGGCAAGTAACGGATCTCGGACTATTGTTCTGTTGTGGTATTGTCTGTCTTACATTTACCGGTTAATCTCCAAACCAGTCAAGTGGGAAAGTCGTTAAGAAATTCAACACATGTGTGGGTTACAAAACATCTAATTTTTGCAGAACGAGCTCAAAGGGTTTAAACTATCTGTTATTTATGCATTTCAAGCCCAGAGACTACCATTTAACCAAACTCGGAAACCCAAGATCTGACAGTAAGACAGTTGTTTATAGGTACTCTGTGCCGTTATGCGGAGACACTACCTTCAGACCCTAAAATCCTTTTGACACGCAGAGGGATTCCTGTCTGCGATCCTACCAGGTGTCGTTCCGCATTGGCCTTTATACTAATAAATAAACGTTGTCTTTTTATATTAGTACGAAATATGAGGTGAATATTATACTTTGCAAGTGATTGCAAGAGTTATCATCATATGACGAAACTGAATGAATGTTTGAAATACTTTAGGTATGTATATCATTTCTTGGTTGTTTGAAAGCTTTTTACAGTGTAAGCACTTGCTATGTTATTATTGTCTTGATAGATTTTCTTTGAAATATTAAAGCGTCGGAAGGCCACCGGTAGCCTCAAAACGGTACATTTTCAAAATCACGAAACTTGAGTGGTTAAGCTTCTAAGATAGAGGCTTCTTTCCTAGTTTAGGAGCCAGATTTTTCGCCTATTAACTGTGACACTGTGACACTGTTGTACAATTTAATCTTAAGACCTTGTAATGTTTGTTTGTTTTTTTTTATACAGCGTACCCACTGTCTCTTCTGTGAGGTTTATTATTCAACGTTGACCGTTTAAGGCACGTTGAAATTCAACAATGTCGCTACAATTGCAACGGATAGGAGTCGTTGGAGACAATTCGTCTGTTCTAGACACGTATCCTCTTATTACCACGATCATCAGACATGAAGGACCGAGAGAGAGAGAGAGTTTATTAAGAAAATCCAATATAAATCCAGTCTACCAGATGCACTGCTGCTGGGTACCACACTTGGTTCATATACCGTCTTGTCGTACCAAGCGCTTCTCCTCTACATTGATTATGTGCACAGCCTAGTTGTGGAACACTGTGCCGGCTTAAAGTAAGAGTGAACAGGCACTTTCCGGGCTCGCTCGTTCCATCGTAAACCTCATCTATAGCTTACCATCAGGCGAGACTGAGATCAAAAGTGGGACCCGGAATAAAAAAAATATACAAAGCTTCCTTGCTTACCACACATAAACATTTATCTCATTTATAAGACCAAATCAGTGTATCTCCGTAACCCAGTCTTGAGAAACCCCATGTCACTCACAACTTTATTTCTTCGTCATTAGGGTTTAAATTCATAAGGGGAAAGGCAAAATCAGCGATTTCCTCTGTGGACTAATTTGATAGCCGCTGATTTACAAAATAAATTACAAATGGTAACTGATGTTCGTTACTGTGATTCGCCTTTATACAATTGTCTGTAATCATATTACTGAGTTTATGTTGGATGCAAGTTAGGTGTGTGTCAGTAAGGTTGTAATTTTGATGGAAGAACAAAAGTCTAAGAAGATGATGATGATTTTGCAGTCAAAATCATCATTTTTTTTTGTCAATATAAATTAGATTATACCAGTATTTCCTAACTGACTACCCCGAGAGGAAACACATACACACTCAGAGATTACAGTCCCTTATGAAGTCCATACAAACTATAGGTATTGGTCAAAACATGTGAGAAACATGTTAGTCAATGTCACAGGCTTGAGTAGATCTGCCTAGATAGTGTTGTTCAACGATTTAACGGACGTTACAAGAGTAAAAACATTTGAGTAAACCGCTTAAACTACTCAAACTGTCAGACAATTTGATATTATTTTATTTATTAAAATATGCAATAAACAAATTTAATGCATAGGTAATTACAATTTCCGCCGTTTCAGAGCACGTACTAACAGAAAGACAAACAAAACTTTATAGATAGTTTTTCGTGTTATCATTTCTAGAATACGATATTCTATGATAGACAGATAGAATATTGTATAAAAATTAATAATTTAAACACACCTGATTCACAATATCGCTTAACTTATGGTTACAATAGCGGTCTTATCGCTGATAGCTATATGTTCCAGACAACCTTTGGATGGACTTTATGAATATAAAACTAAGAGGGGAGGGTAGGAATATCCGAAAACTCAAGTGTATTTTGTAATCACAGACACTTAAATTTTATTTATATTTCATACTTAGAGAGATTATATATTTTCGACAGTCGCATTCGCATACTCTGATAGAATGGCACAAACTCTTAGCCTCAGGAGATTCTTCTCACTTTCTCAATACAACTACACAGTATGTAACACAAAGGGCATACAGCAAATCATATAAATTGCTTTACAACCCCGGGCCCACAAAATAAGAGCTGATAAATTATCTGATAAAGATAATTTAGCTCCTCTTTACAAGAAGTACTAGTGCCTGGATGTGGCCATACTCGATGTTAGTGAACAAAATGGGATAAAGGCAACCTTTAAAGTGTGTTGAATTCATTTATTCCATTAAAAGTGTTTACGATTCTCATCGTTTCATACTTCATTTGAAGCCCACTCTAGATCTCGGTCACGTCTGATTGTTGGTAAGCGATAGATGAGGTCTATGACGGAACGAGTGAACTAAGAAGTTGCCTGTTCACTCTTACTTTAAATAAATGAACGGATTTTAATAGAGGATAACAATAAGTTTAGTTTACCGTAATTACGTTTAAAAACATTAAATAATTTAAATATATTCATTAAAATTTATTTTTATATTGTTTGTCATTCAGGGTCATTTTTGTCTTGCCTCAACTATCAGAAAAACAGTAGGTAAATTTTATGAAAATACTTTTTCTATTTACCCGTTTTGGCTATTGCTTGAGTTAATTTGTTGAGTCTTCTTCTTCTTGCTTCTTTTAAAAAGCTTTAGCAAAGGTTATTCTCTCTCTGTCATATTGCATGTCTCATCCAGTGAACAGACATTACGAACCACCCGCTATAATATCTCGTACAAACAGTGTGCTCAAACGAGTACAGTGTATGTTCCGAATCGACGCAATTCAATCAGGGTGGTTACGACTGATTGCAATCAACCCTCTGTACGTGAGCCGCAAGTATTGGCAGCTCATGTTTTCACTGGTTTTGGCTTTTATGGCTGCAGAAAATAATTACATACTTTTTTAATAATTTGCGAATATTTTCCCACAGTTTCTATATGATTATTGGTAAAATACTAACAACCTCACAGAACTGTATTACTAACATTGTAAACCTATGACTTTTTAGAAAACAATACATTTACCTTTATTAAAAGTTATTATACATAGGTATGATAAGACTTATTTTTACATACCATACATACCATGGCCTGTTAAACAATACAAGCTGTTACACAGTAAGTATCGTAATGATTTAAATGGCCGACACTACCATATGCGTCATCGTATTGCATGTAATGTACTTCTGATGTTCAAGTATGTGATTTCGTTAAGGCGACGGGTGACTACTTCTGTGTTAATTGTCTCAAGACAAGATGGCGGGGTGTATTAATTTTATTTATACAGCGTCATTCTGAAAGCCTTAGCTGTATATTTTAACATAACCTCTTCAGAATATAATTTATAAATTGTCATTTTTATTTTTATTTGTTACCAGACAAAGAGATAACGAGAGTCAACTTTATCCGAACAAGTAGCTGAATTTACGGATAACACGCGTGACATTAGCTAATTACACGCATGTGTGCTTTTGCCGCTTATTATAGTGTGTGTACGCATAAGATAGTATGAAGCTCTACCTTGCTGAAGCTCATCGTTCATTCACTCTACTACTAGATCAAGATAGGGTAGGGGTAGGGTAGGCGTAGGGTAGGGGTATGGTAGGGGTAGGGTAGGGGTAGGGTAGGGGTAGGGTAGGTGTAGGGTAGGGGTAGGGTAGGGGTAGGGTAGAGGTAGGGTAGGGGTAGGGTAGGGGTAGGGTAGGGGTAGGGTTGGGGTAGGGTAGGGTTAGGGTAGGGGTAGGGTAGGGGTAGGGTAAGGGTCGGGTAGGTGTAGGGTAGGGGTAGGGTAGGGGTAGGGTAGGGGTAGGGTAGGGGTAGGTTAGTGGTAGGGTAGGGGTAGGGTAGAGGTAGGGTAGGGTAGGGGTAGGGTAGGGGTAGGGTAGGGGTAGGGTAGGGGTAGGGTAGGGGTAGGGGTAGGGTAGGGGTAGGGTAGGGGTAGGGTAGGGTAGGGTAGGGGTAGGGTAGGGGTAGGGTAGGGATAGGGTGGGGGTAGGGGTAGGGTAGGGGTAGGGTGGGGGTAGGGTAGGGGTAGGTTAGGGGTAGGGTGGGGGTAGGGTAGGGGTAGGGCAGGTGTAGGGTAGGGTAGTGTAGGGGTAGGGTAGGGGTAGGGTAGTGTTAGGGTAGGGGTAGGGTAGGGATAGGGTAGGTGTAGGATAGGGGTAGGGTAGGGGTAGGGTAGGGGTAGGGTAGGGGTAGGGTTAGGGTAGGGTAGGGTAGGCGTAGGGTAGGGTTAGGGTAGGGTAGGGTTAGGGTATGGGTAGGGTATTGGTAGGGTAGGGGTAGAGTAAGGTACCTATGGGTAGGGTATCGGTAGGATAGGGGTAGTGGTATCGGCTGGTTAGGGGTAGGATACCACGCGAACGAAGTCGTGGCGGGTCAGCTAGTTTTAATACAATTCATGCATTTTTTCAGCACTAATATTGAGTTATCACCAGGAAATCATTATGAGTATAACTGTAGCGTAGTCTTGTATACGGGGAACGCAGTGTTTTTTTTGTATTTAGGGAAATAATACTCTTCACGTTTCTTCAACTGAAAAGGCCTATACAAAAGCCATACCGTACAGTTCAAAAGAAAATCCATAATATTACCAACGTGAATGTTACTCTGTCTGTCTGATTGTTATTTCTTCACATAGATATTAGAAGCTGAATGAATTTTGAAGAAGCTTTTAGTCTATATAAATAAAAATAAATGTATGTATTCAGCGGTTTATGCTTTCATTTTGACATTGCAGGTCTATTCAATGCGCGTTTTACTTTGGCTTGCAGAGGATTTGTTTAACATATGAAGCAATAGACTTGGAATTCATTGAGATTTCCACACACACATATGGCAATGAAACATTGCCCCACACTAGGAATTTCTCCTGTATAGTAATGCATTTTTACAAACACACAGATCCGGAACAACTATTTTTAGGCCATACAAACATTTTCTGTGGTGCGAGAATTTAGTTTATATACCGTCTTGTCGTACCAACCACTGCGGTTTCTCCTCCACATTTATTGTGCGCACAGCCAAGCTGTGGAACTCTCTGCTGGCTTCTGTGTTCCCTGCCACTTATGAGTAGACAGAACAGTGAACAGGCATCTTCTGGGCTCATCCATAGAAGACCTCATCTATCGCTTTCCATCAGGCGAGATGGAGTTTAAGAGAGGGCTCATCCCGAATAAAAAACGAATAGAACCCGGTGAACACAGTGCAGTAGCCAATTGCTCAACCACTGTGCCAACTATGTCACCATATATGTCTGTGAATGCTCTTCATCCTGCTTCATGCTGTTCATTTACGAAAAACATTGATAATTTGCAGACGAACCCGCTAACCGAGCCTAGTATAATAAAACATGAAATGCTAATAAGGGAAGTTTCTTCGCCCCATTAGTTTTCACCATGAAACAGTACCATTGTCGCACTCCTGTCGAGCAAAAACTGGTGGCACAACACAGGCATCACCATTAAGTGGGCGTACCGAGAAAACCCATGAAAATATGGAAAATAAACTCTATTTTGAAGTGCTTAGAGTTTCTTATTGAACAGAGGTTGTTTCAGTACATGTTTGTGTTATGTTTTGTAAGTAATTTATGTGGGAAAGCGTGTCAATGGCCATATGTCTTGAGCGGCAAGAAAAAATTCAGACATTTAAATTTATTTTATGTAAGCTAGTGGCTAAATAATAATAACCGCACATGTCGATTTTCAAGGTTAAGCAACGCTTTCTGAGGTTGGTCTGTCGATGGGTAACCATCCTAACATATCAAGATTTCTCCGCACATTAGAAAGCATGGTAAGCCGTTGATCCCGACTCTCACATTAGAAAGCACGGTAAGCCGTTGATCCCGACTCTCACATTAGAAAGCACGGTAAGCCGTTGATCCCGACTCTCACATTAGAAAGCACGGTAAGCCGTTGATCCCGACTCTCACATTAGAAAGCACGGTAAGCCGTTGATCCCGACTCTCACATTAGAAAGCACGATAAGCCGTTGATCCCGACTCTCACATTAGAAAGCACGGTAAGCCGTTGATCCCGACTCTCACATTAGAAAGCACGGTAAGCCGTTGATCCCGACTCTCACATTAGAAAGCACGGTAAGCCGTTGATCCCGACTCTCACATTAGAAAGCACGGTAAGCCGTTGATCCCGACTCTCACATTAGAAAGCACGGTAAGCCGTTGATCCCGACTCTCATTTGGATATTCAACTTTCACGGTCGTTACGGCTAACCAGAAGCCAGAAAATCTGACATTGGTCTGGCCATGGGGTATTGTGTTACCCAGGTACTGCCTATGGAGGTCAGATACTCAGTCGCTCCATATAATTAGACTGGAAGCCGACCGTGATATACCTAGTTGGGTAAAAGACTAAGCAGATAATGAAAATGTTTCCCTAATTTAACATGTCTTGGAAACAAGGAGTTTTAAAACACTAGGGATAAAGACAAGTTTTTTTAGGGGGAAAATTAATAAACCTACCCTGTTCCTTTAGTTACTCACGCACTGCGGTCCTTACCGGACGGTGAGTTACCCCTGTTCGCTGTCCGCAAGCCCGCGTCTACGGTGGCCGGTGATCGGGTCACGATCCCAGACGCCTGGGGCGTCGCCAGTTATACTCGTAATTACATAAACATTAATTTCTTGTTTACTTCTATACAAACAATTAAGAACTACAAAGAAAAATTAAGTATTTAAAATCTTCCTTAACACTGCCGGTGATGAACCCGAGAGACTGGTGGCATTGCCACGTTGAATGAATGTGATGTCTTTGGCCAAAGTAATGCCTAGCACTTGCAGCCGTTTCATGGGCACTTATAAAACGGTAAGTATATGAAATAAAATATTTTTGACTCTGAATAGTGTCAAGGGATTTTTCAACCATTAATTTCGAATGAATACAATGTTTTATGTTCATAAGTTAAAAGTAACACATTTTCATGTCATCGCTTTTTAGTCAGTTTAATCTATGTATATGAGGTAGATGTTTCTTTGCTGACTATTCTGAGAAGAAATAACTTTTTATCTTTTGAAGTATATACAATCCGTACTGATCAAAATCATTTGAGAACCATGGTTAACGTTTAACGTTGGCTATTGAGGAAAGCACAACTCAGATTTGAGTTCACCTATCCAGAGAGTACAAGCATTTGTCAGTTATTGTGTAGATTAACTTAGAAACATTTGACTTGAAAAGTATTATTTAGAAATAATATTTTATGACGTACCTAAGTCCTTAAATAGGTGATCGTTCAATATAGATTTTTGTCAGGCATTAGGTAAATATCACACCAAGTTTCCTAAAGAGTATTGTGTTATTTATTTGGTTGACTTTTTAAGGCAAAATGTAAATTTATAATAATATTTATCATGTATTGATACTCAGTTGCATCCGTTGAGAATGTAAGTAGATCCCAACAATTATAATTAGTAGGTAAAGGGTTAAGCAAATAGATTTCTTTATTTTTTACACAGATTTTCAGCATGATTACCAAGAGTCGTATAATAATTGGCTTGTGCGCTGTGTGTCGCGGGCTTGATTCTTGCCCGATACAAACATGCGTATGATCTACAGATAAAGCTACGGGTTTGGAAAGTGTAGTAAAGCTTTTTTAAACTCATCCACGATACAAGATTGGCAATGCTATAAAAAAATTGTTATGACAAAACCTTTGACTCATACATTCGTTGTTGCATTAAACTTATATTAATTATTTATTATTGATAATTAGTATTCAGCACAAAAGAATTCAAGAGGCTGTTTCCTTTTACAATTCTGCAATGAATTCTGATGTTTTTTTTTATGGAAAACGGCTGACTTTATTTCTAGGTATATAAAAACCATTCGCGTGTATGAGTTCCTTGCACTCAAAACGCCATGTACAAACTGTGGTAGCCATTTTAAGATCCCATGTCGGCCGTAAACCCTTCCAGTTATGAAGTTTATTATATTCCCGGCCGCCATTAATTGTAGCCTAGCTTTGAATGGTGCTTGAAATATTATGGGATTTTGTGTGGTTACAGGTTTATGTTTATTCAACGGCGCGTCGTGTTCCACGCGCGCCTCAAAGAGTCGTCAGCACTATTGACGGAGCCCCATAGGGCTATTGCTTGCCGGGGTTGAGGGAATGTTCTAACAAGTTACCGCGGCCCCGGAACTTAAGGGAAGCTGAAGAAACAGGGTGAGTTTTTAGTCAGTAGAAGTCTGACACTCCCTTCCGCTCCACCCAGAGCGCGAGCAGTCATTCGACAATTTTCCCAAACGGAAAAAAAAGGTTTATATTTATTATTATTATTTATTAAGTACTTATATACTTTACTACGCACTTAAGGATACAAATAATAAAACTAGTGTACAATGGGTGGTCTTATCGCACAGAACAATCTCTTACTGACAACCTTTGGATAGACAGAAATTATTTTTTTTTTTTTTTTTATAAATTAAATTTAGTTTATAAAGGATACTTCGACATAAGGTGTTGATTTGTTTGGAGAGCGAGAGCTGTAGTTATTGTCAGCAGCATGGAATCCACCATCCCGTAGTCAGTCCGTATTGTGGAACAAGGCCTATTTCCTCTCATAGAGAGGAGGCTAGTGTCCAAACAGTCTAGTGACGGGGCCCTATAGGGCCATTACCTGCCGGGTTTGTATGTTCTAACAAGATACCGCGGCTCTGGAACTTAAGAGCAGCTGAAGCAGCACGGTGAGTTTTTAGTCAGTAAAAGTCTGACACTCCCTTCCGCTCCACCCAGAGCGGGAGAAGTCATTCGATGATTTTCCCACCCGGAAAAAGAGTCCCAGCCGTGGGGAACATCTTAGGCTGATTATGATATACTCCGGTTATAATTACTCCTTTGGTTTGAAGACCTCATGTTACATATGGTTACGTGAGCCTTACGATTGCTCATAACGCGCCGCAGCGGGAAATCATTTGCAGCCAGATGATGCCGGTCCAAAAATATCTAAAAGAGATTGAAATAGACGAAACAACAGCAGATAATATAGATAAATTGTAAAGACGGACAAGGAGAGCCGATCCCAGATATTAGGAGAAAACTCAATAGCTTAATTGCTAAGGTCACCCATCACACTATTGCAGTGAAAACATCCCAGATAAGTAAATTTAGCTTAGTTGCAGGGCTTAACAAGATTACTATAGCACTGTAAATTCTACCTAAATTTCTAGTTCTCTTAAAAAAAACTTAAAAGAAGAATCTTTAAGGTTAATTTTATTTATTTATTCCATTCGGACAACATAAATCCATGATGTTAGTAAATATACACGCTTAAAACTAATGTTAGTATGAAAAACAAATATAAGTTACAAGTAAAAAAAAAGAAAACGAAATAATTAAGAAGTTGAGTACATCTTGCATGAGGAATGAACAGGCTAGTATTTACTTGTTCATCACCAGTGATGGGAGTAGGTAGATTGATTTGGGGGCAATGAACTGGCACGTATATATTAATATGGATAAGCCTCCGGGATTATAGGATTTTGTGATAATTTCGGGATTCTGTAGTAAATAATTTTCTACATACCGATGGATCTTGGACGTCAAAAGAAATAGATTAAAACTAGAAAATATTGAAAAACCTATGGTTATTTATTTTAATTGTTTAGAGAGTCAGGATAATGAAAAAAATGATGTAAATGATGACTAAAAATATTTTGATCAATAAAGATATTGATTTTGATATGAACTGCTTTTTAACCTTTTACCTACGGGTGTCAACTATTGTTGATTTAGCGATGTAATTTCTGAATACGGGAGGCAACTATAGATGATTTGCGAAAGGGTCTGTTTTAAATCTTTATATTGACAAAATTAGACCGTATTTCCTTAGGATAAAGATCACAATGTGGAGTCGATAAAATTATGATTCTGTTAATAAACAAAAAACTAGGTTTTTATACTGGTCACTTATGGTTATCGGAAAAACTAGTTTATTTTGAATAATTATGGTTAAGTTCAGTGTTTTTGTTAAGTAATGTGTTAAAAATACTATTAACCTCATATTGAATGTAAATTCTGATAAAAATAAAGTGATGTTTCGCCGAATACAGTGATTGATTCTGATGCTTCATTTTTTGGCAATTACGTAAAATTTTGTGAATAAACCATAAAATCTATAACATTTCTCAAAGGTAAGTGAAATAATAAATCAGTGTATGAAATTTGAAGTGACTACCTAGGTATTGTGCTTCAAAAAATGTAGACAAATGAAAACATATGACTGCGCGGTTGCGCGCCAAAAAGTACGCGTATTGGGTGATGAGATCGCTTTTGAAGTCCCGTAGGTAAAAGGTTAATTCATTTTTACCTGTTTTCATATTCATATAAGGTTATTGCACTGAATGCGGAAAAATATTAAGGAGTATAAAAAGTTATTAATATTTATTTATTCAAGAATATAATATATAATAATTGCAAGCAGCAGATAGTAAATTTGCAAGAAATAACTACTAAATTAGTCATATATACGTTGCGAATGGACGCACAAAAGTAAGATTCACCTTATTACTATAAATTTCAAATGTAGTAGTTCAATAATCACAATATTTGATTCAATCCCGTAAGTACTAAAATGAAATCCCGGAAAAAAGACTTATCCATGTTATGATTTCTGTTACTATTCATGATGCAAGTACGTAAAATCAATCTACCTACTCCGATCACTGTTCATCACCCATAGAAAATGTCTCATAATAGGGCAGTAAAAATTCTCCGCAACAGTTTTCAGAATGCTGTTATTACTGACCCGCAACCTGGTCACGAGAAATGCCGTTTTTTGCGTAAGAGGGTCTGAAACCCATCGGTTTGGTACTGCGCAAACATCTCAGACGCACTAAAGTAGCGTGGCAGTCCTAACAGCATTCTAAAAATATTGTTGTACTGGACACGTAGGGCATCTAGAGATCTTTTGGTGTAGCCGACCCACAAACCACCCGTGTACAGGCCCTGACAATAAGCCTTAAATAGGGTTATTTTGACCTGGTCCGTACAGCGGGAGAATCTGCGCGTCAACATATTACCTCTGACCGCTAGTGCCCTACGCTCCCTAAGCTCACGCTTTCCAGCATTGATCAGTGATAGGTTACATAGTGAGATTCCTCTGACTGCCTGAAGCACCTATGTCAGATGTTCAGAGTAATTAGTAGGATTATTACCAAAGTGGAAAAATACTGAAAGTTATGTATTGATAGCAAGTAAGTTGCATTTCAGGCTTAGATACTGTAAATTGCATTCATATTGAGGTACGTTGTCTTTTGTCAGACTAAAGCCGAGGAAAAAATCTAGGTCTTTTACTAAACAAGGATTTTGAAGCGTGTGAACGTAGCAACCGTGTCGATGTACTTGATGTGTTTTAACCATAAACGTTAATTAATAACGGCAATTACGATAACTAGATGTCGGAAAAATCTAGCCAGGTGCGATTGTGACTGGTATAAAAGGGTTCAGTTGAAAAACAAAGGAAAAGTGGAGACATGTTTTATTTTCGTTTTTTTTTTTTTAATTGTTCATTACGGAGGCAATAGGAGATAGAAGAGTAGGCACTTGGCTAAGTTACATCAGCCGTTCGCGTCGATTATATCAATGACTAGAAGTCTTTTTTTATTGATATTAGGTTCGCGTTTGACCACCATCTCACCTGATGGTAAGTGATGATATGGTTGAAGATGAAGCACGCTTACCTAAAAGTAACCTATTCACTCTTGACTTAAAGACCCCTAGCTTATAGCTATCGGGAAACAGACATCGGCAGGGAATTCCACTCCTTAGCCGTACGCACAATGAAAGTATTCCCAAAACGTTTAGTGCGTATGGGTGGGATGTCCACCTTGTAACAATGGCGCATCGCCGTTTGTCTTAAAAGTAGCCTATAACCTTCCTCAATCTTCAAGCTACTTCCATACCAAGTTTCATCCAAATCCACTCGGTACTTTCGAAGATTTGCGCGTTCAAACAAACAAACATTTCCGCTTTATAATATCACAGTATAGATAAGCAGTGCTATTGATGGGTAAACCTTGTTACATAATATAATATAACTTCTTTCTCCTACTTTGATCTATGCTGCGTCCGACAGGGTCTATAATTGGGGCTAATATCCTTTCTTCCTTCCTGACACACATGTAAGAGATTTGAGATCATCGGAGAATTTGAGACTTTCAATGCCTGCACATTTCACTAAATTCTATGGCTCATCGTTTACGGTGCAAGCTATTCGTTTGTGGAATGCATTGCCGGTGTCTGTAAGACAAGCTCAGTCACTGGCTACTTTTAAAAGCTCGGTTGCTAATTATTTTCATTCCAATTTATGACTATTCTTTTGTTTTCTCTCCACTTGATGTTAAAGAACACATTATATGTATTGTATTATTTAATTACCTGTGTATTACATTGTATTTATATGCATATATATATATATTTGCATATACATTTATTTATTTTAATAAATCTATATTTTTTGTTTCTCTGTTTTTATGAGTAATTTAGTTAGTACACTAATTTAGCCCTCCCCACTTTAATTAAAGTTTTTAAAGTCCTTCCAAAGGTTGTCTGGAAGATATCGCTTTCAGCGATTAGACCGCCATTGTTACCATAGAATAAGCAATATTGTTAAATAGGTGTGTTTAAATTTTGGTGTACAATAAAGTATATTCTATCTATCTATCTAATATAATTATTTAACACCGACGACGAGTTGCAAGTCTTCTAAGTTTTCTATCGGTTACATTTCGGGGAGTGTGCGATGGAATTACACAATCTAATTCCGCCAAGCCCGTTCCATCATCGGACTACGAGACAAACGGCGAAGCGCCATCGTTACATGGTGGACATCCCACCCATACGCACAAAACGTTTTGGGAATACTTTCATTGTGCGTACGGCTAAGGAGTGGAATTCCCTGCCGGAGTCTGTGTTTCCCGATAGCTATAACCTAGGAGTCTTTAAGTCCAGAGTGAATAGGTTACTTTTAAGACTTGAACT
Source organism: Tholera decimalis (assembly GCA_943138885.2). Lineage (NCBI taxonomy): Eukaryota > Metazoa > Arthropoda > Insecta > Lepidoptera > Noctuidae > Tholera > Tholera decimalis. Next base: position 10,036,522 of record OW964568.2, read on the forward strand.
TCCTTTAAATGAGTTTAATTTTTCTGTAATGTGTTGGTACTGAATGACGGAATTTACATAAATCTGCATTTAAAAAGTTACTACTTTATTTTACGGTCCATAGTTAGTTTGTTTTTACTATACAGCGAAAGTGTAAGTTATAATTTAAATAGATTAAATTTTATGGCATAAAAATTAACGATATTAAAAACGATAAAATTGATTCAGTAAACGATTCTGAACAAACTAATTGCAGGATGTGCATTAATTATATTACATGTTTTATATGTTCATTATAATACGCAATTAAAATTTGTGAACTAAGAATAGATCGTACTCTCTGAATATATCTCTCACTTCCAAAGACGGTTAAAAAGACAACCCTGTGACTAAAATAGGTACTTCCAAGTTTATGACGTTTAGTCTGTTGAACCCTAATTAATGTCTAATTAATTAGGTATTAAGGTAGGCTGTATAAAGATTTAAGATGAGACAATTATCGGGCTAGTTGCCTGGAAATAGTTAAATACCGGTTATGCGACAAATGGACAGTGGGCGCTGATTCAACGTAGGTAATTGCAAAATGTTACTTAAAGGTGATATTGTGGAAAATTAACTTGGGTCATCAACTCATGACTCATGTGCATATAAAACGGGCGCGAACATATTTATTTCTTAAATTTAAATCTGACATCGTTCGAATTTATTAAATAAGCCAACGAATTTGCCGCTTAAACTTTGTTGAGCTAAAGCTTTGTTGAAACACTCGGTGTAAAAACGATCCCACCAAAAACATCCTGTAAAAAACTAGCCAAATCTCGCCTAAGCTACTTGTTTCTCTATAAAAACTAATGAAATCTCTAAGCAAAGCGAAGCCAAGTCTAAGGATCTTTACTGCGATTTCTTTATTAATATTGTTAGATTATAATAATAATAATATGGCAAGGTTTTTGTAATTCTATGTCTACATGTGTGGAACTTATTAGAAATTTCAATAGATTGATAACAGAGGCTGATTTTTCCGAATGAAGAAGAACGAAGAGAATTATCGTGTTATTGGCAAGTGACGTGGAAAGTTATTGACCCTCGTAGTGCTATGACACGTTTGTTATGTATGGTATTGAAGAAACATGTGAAACCGATAATTTGGTATCAATTCTTTGAGTCACTCATTTTGACCTGAAACTGTGCATAGAGACTCCATACCAGATGTTGTCTTCAGTCCTTTTGGATAGATATGGGGTTTCCGTTACACGTTGTATATGTCGAAATAGTACAACTTTGCTTTTGCATAACTTAGGAAATAAACAAGCTACAAACATGAAATTTTGTGGTTTAAGTGTATGCTGGAGGTTTACTAGATAACGATAATTACAGCGTTCTAAATCTATCCAGAGGTCCCCAAATAGGGGCCTGAAAATACGCCGAAATGTTTCCAGAAAAGGATGGTACGGCAGTGTTTGCTTTGCGCTCGACTTGGCGGGGGCACTGCCGTGCCCCCAGATCAAGAGTACCTAAGACATATTTTTAAAATAAATAATATCTTTAAATATTTGCACGACTGGAAGTCGAATGTGTTATTAAAAATTTGCATATAAACAGAAAAATAAGTACAAACTTTTTGATAGATGTAGTCTTTATTGTACACCATAACATTATTAAATTATATGGATTTATCACCCAAAAGGGTTTTACAATGGGTGATATTATCGCTAAAACTCTTCGATATAAATTTGATCTAAATTAAAATATCAACTATTTTTTTTAAAGGGCCACTCGTAGTTCAGCACACTAAGGCTAGTTACTACTTAACCGGACGATCCTGTGGTGACCTCTAAATTTAAAGGCCCCCAGCCAGGGCTTACAAACTAATATTTACATTTAAACAACCGCACGCTAAGGGCACTCCCTGTGGAGTACGGGCCTCGGCATAGCGGGGTCGTTGGTGGAATAACGTTCAAATGACATCAACTAAAATGAAGCAACCAAAAAAATCCGTTTCAACGGTTGCGGTTTGTTGTATGGCAAAGCTCGAGCTCTTTTTTTTCCGAGTGGGAAAGTTATCTAATGACTTCTCTCGCTCTGGTTGGAGCGGAAGGGAGTGTCAGACTTCAACTTACGAAAAACCCACCCAGTTCCTTCAGCTGCCCTTATGTTCCGGGGCCGCGGTATCTCGTTAGAACATTCCCGCAACCCCGGAAAAGCTCAGGCTCTGGCTAATGTAAGTATTTAGCTCAACATCAAACCTTTAACATCTCCACAGATCAATGTTGTACAAACAAACAGACATACAATCCATATAGCAACACGGCTGGTAGGTACAGACTACAGACACCCCTGTTCACCCCAAGTGTCTGGTCTCCTGAATAATTCATCGCCACCCAGGACAATACTGTTTGTATTGCTTTAATATTATTGTATCACAGAATACTACATAGGCTGATTATATTTTGTTTCAGTACACAACGTGTAATTTAAGGGGTATATACATACCAAGTGCACGGCTTCTTTGGATGATAACAAACGATATGACCAGGGTTTTCTAATCCTATGTCTACATGTGTGGAGCTTATTAGAAATTTTAATACATTGATACCAGAGACCGAATTTTTCAAATTAAGAAGAACGAAGAGAATTGTCGTTTTATTGGCAAGTGACGTGGAAAGTGATGACCCTCATAGTGCTGTGACACGTTTATTATTATCGGTATTCAAGAAACATACGAAACCAACAATTTGGGGTCAATTCTGTGAGTCACTTATTTTGAGCTGAAACTTTGCATAGAGACTCCATACCAGATGTTGTCTTCAGTCCTTTTGGATAGATATGGGGTTTCCGTTACACGTTGTATACAGGTGTTTCCAAAATGCAATATCATATCTAAGGTGAGGTTCTGTATCTGGTGGACAATAAAAAACTATGGCATAAAAACCGAAAAGTTTAAAATCAGATAGCAATTACATATTTATCTTACTAGCTTCTGCCCGTGACTTCGTTCGCGTGGGAGGGTTTTCATGCGTACATTCTGATCCCGTGGCCTATGTGTCAATCCAGGATGTCAACTATATACTTTCCAAATTTCATTCAGGTCCATTCAGTAAATGATAAATGATCTTTATTTTGCAAATTGGTTATTAAATAACACTTTTACACGTCATTATTTTCGTAAATATTAACTAGATGAGGCCGGTGTTTCCTAAATGACTACCCTGAGAAGAAATACCGAAACAAACTCAGAGGTCCGTCTCTTTTAAAGTCCATACAATCTACATTGGTTCAATTATATGGGAACCTTGTAGGTCAGTCTGAGACGGTCTTTTGAAGAAAGATGCTGATTTGAGTGGGCCTGTCCATACAGTGCAAGCAATTGTCAAATGGCGTATAGCTCAACTTAGAACAAGGAGCTTAACGATTTGACGAACAATACCAAGGTAAGGACCTTTGGGTAGGCCGCAAGAAGCACACAAACTGCCAAACAATTTATTATGTTTAACTCGAATAAAAAAAAAACCTACATAGTCTCTTAATTATCATCATAATTATCTTAATTATCAATATCGATTTATAACGTATTTATCGATTAATTACCTATTAATCTACTCACCAATGACAGATGATTCAACACACAAAGTTGTTAGTACTTAGCTAGTACTTAGGAACAACCCTTTGTTCCTAAGTAAAAAATTTGTGTTTTATACAATAAAATTATTAGATTAATGTAAATATCTTTAGCAAAATATAATATTAATTATATTCTATAATAAATAACCTAATAAAAAAATAACCTAACACACGCATATTTTCCAATCCTGTGAAGTTTTAGTGCTACTGTCCACCCCCTACTTGTGAAATGATAAAACCTTTCAAAATGATTTCCACTGCCCCGGGGGTTGGACAGTGAGTTTCATTATTACAGTAAGCATGACTATTAAAACAAAATATCTTTGTCCACCCTGACCTCCAAAATTTAGTAGCTAGGTAACACGATACATTTTGGCTGTCTCGAAGTCTGGAGTCACATTTTCTAGTACCTAATTATAATTATAACTTAGCCCATTACGTTCCCACTCCTGTGACACAACGTATTCTCCATTTTTTTTTTTTGTTTGTACACCATAACATTTAAATTTAAAATGGTGCCAAAATCATCAGGACCAAATAACAATGGATGCTCTAGTAGTTAAAGACAGTAAAGGGGATTTTCGCGGCTTCTGGAGGAGTACAAATAAGGCGAATGTACGCCCCGGCCTTCCTGTGAGCGTCGATGGTATTAATGAGTCAAAAGATGTTGCAAATCTTTTTAAGAACCATTTTTCTGTGAAATCTCCGTTAGGTACGGCGGCGGAGGTACTCAATGCTGATATGAACAATCAAGACGGAGTAACTGCCTTCCTCGCGAGGGATATAACGAAAGCCATAAGGCTTATATTGAGGGGTAAGTCCCCGGGCCATGATGGACTCAGCATTGAGCACCTGCAGCACGCCGGGCCTCATATCGCTAGAGTCTTGGCTATGTTTTACTCGCTGTGCGTGAGCCATTCCTACTTGCCAGACGACTTTATGAAGACAGTGGTAGTGCCTGTAGTGAAGAATAAAACTGGTGACCTTTCCGATAAGAGTAACTACAGGCCTATTTCACTTGCCACTGTTATTGCTAAAGTGTTTGACGGTCTGCTTAACGCGCAGTTGAATAGATACGTAACACTGCACGATAATCAGTTCGGGTTTCGTCCCCGGCTGGTCACTGAAAGTGCTATCCTGTGTGTGAAGCATACCGTTAAATATTACACAGATCGTAGGACACCCGTGTATGCATGCTTCCTTGACTTATCCAAGGCCTTTGACCTTGTAGCCTATGACCTGTTATGGAGCAAGCTGAGGAGTGTGGATTTGCCGCAGGAACTAATTAATATGTTCAAGTACTGGTATGCGCATCAGTCCAATAGTGTCAGGTGGGCGGGGGCAATGTCGGATCCATATCAGCTCGTGTGCGGGGTTAGGCAGGGTGGCTTAACATCTCCTACCCTGTTCAATTTGTACATGAACGGGTTAATCGTGGCGCTCAGCAGTCAGCATGTCGGCTGTCACATTGACGGGGTATGTGTCAATAATATCAGTTACGCTGATGACATGGTGCTGCTGAGCGCCTCGGTTTGTGGCTTGAGGAAGCTGCTGAAGACGTGTGAGGAATATGCTTGTGGCCACGGTTTATTGTATAACGTGCAGAAGAGTCAGTACATGATCTTTGAGACCGTCAGAGCAAAGTGTCCCAGCGACTTACCACCAGTTAGACTCAATGGTGATAATTTAAAAAGGGTTGAACAATTTAAATACCTTGGGCATCTTTTAACTGTCGATCTCAAGGATCATGCAGACATAGAACGGGAGCGGAGGGCTTTGTCTGTTAGAGGGAATATGGTCGCGCGCAGGTTTGCGAGGTGCTCTAGAGAGGTAAAGATTACACTTTTTAGAGCATACTGTACGTCGCTCTACTCATGCAGCCTGTGGGCGCATTATTCTGCTAGAGCTTATAACGCCATCCGTGTCCAGTAGACTAACGCTTTCAGGGCGGTGATGGGGCTGCCCCGATACTGTAGCGCCTCGGGTATGTTCGCAGAAGCGTGCACTGACTGTTTTCACGCAACTATGCGTAAGCGTGCCGCGTCCATGGTACGCAGAGTGCGGGCCAGCTCCTACACCGTTCTAACGATGATCGGGGAAAGGTTGGACTGTCCTTACCTCCGGCATTGTTCGAGCAGACATGTCGCTGTACCAATGCCGGGTAGAAGGTTATAATTTATAATATCTGTAGGGATTTTTATGTTAGTATTGTATTTAGTGTTGCCCAAACGAGAGTCTCGCAAGAGTCTTGCAATTAGCGATTATCCTATTGCTATTTATTAAACGGTAGTTGAGATCTCAGAACAATGTAACAGACTCTGTTACATTGTTCTGAGATCTCAACTAACTCTGTTACATTGTTCTGAGATCTCAACTACCGTTTAATAAATAGCAATAGGATAATCGCTAATTGCAAGACTCTTGCGAGACTCTCGTTTGGGCAACACTAATTGTATTTCTTGTTTTGATTATGAATTTTAATTTGTATTTTATTTTAATTTTGTGTTTATTATGACTTTATTTCATTTTATATTATGTTATTTTTGTTTTGATTTTAATTGTAATTTGATTAATGGCAATGGGTGTAATTTACCTGAATAAATGAATTTATATTTATAACAGAATCATTACTTTTTTTTATTATTGATAATAGGTTCACGTTTGACCGTCATGTCACCTGATGGTAAGTGACGATGTGGTCGAAGATGGAGCACGCTTACCTAGAAGTAACCTATTCACTCTTGACTTGAAGACCGCTAGGTAACTAGGTTATAGCTATCGGGAAACACAACTCATAATGTAACAACATACGGAAAATGCGCTATAGTTAGGTCCCCTGGCTCCCAAACTAGGTTTATACCTGTGCCTTGGGAGACAGTGTTCCTCCATTTAAAAAAGACATCATGCAGGCATGTCGTAGTAACAAAAGGTAGGTAGTAAATTAGGAAGGGGATATGACGTAATCCCCCACGTGGGCGCAGTACGGATTGCTGTATGTCACGTCTTTGGATTTTTGGTCTTAGGATATTTTTTCTATAGGAGTTTCCTCAAGATGTTTTCCTTCAACGATTTGCGATTAGTGGTGATGATATAAATTACACAAATTAATGTGCCTGACTGGGTTCGAACCCATAACCTGCAATTCACAAGTCTTGACCGCTACTACTGGACCATGACTGCTTTTCAACGTGTAATTTAAAGGGTATACATACCGAGTGTACGGCTTCTTTGGATGATAACAAACGATATGGCAAGAGTTTTCTAATCCTATGTCTACATGTGTGGAACATATTAGAAATTTCAATACTTTGATACCAGAGACCGAATTTATAAAATTAAGAAGAACGAAGAGAATTATCGTTTTATTGGCAAGTGACGTGGAAAGTTATTGACCCTCGTAGTGCTGTGACACGTTTGTTATGATTGGTATTCAAGAAATATATGAAACCAATAATTTGGTATCAATTCTTTGAGTCAGTTATTTTGTGCTGAAACTGTGCATAGAGACTCCATACCAAATGTTGTCTTCAGCCCTTTTGGATAGATATGGGGTTTCCGTTACACGTTGTATACCCGTAATAACTGTCAAAAATGGACAGACGGGACCAGATTTTTTGTATTTTTTATTGTGTAATTTGTAATTGTCCCTCACCAATCCAGAGAACGACCGTGGCAAGCGTTGCTTAACCCGTGCGGCTGCTAATATTTACCGATGAGCTCCTCCGCGTCAAAATACTTATGTTCTCTAAAATTCGGTGTTTCAAATTGAAGCGAGCCTGCCTATCACCTCTAGAGCCTGAAGTATTGCCTTAAGCCACTTTCAACCCCATGTGCCCATGAATAATGAAACCTCATAAACACTCTAGCACCCCAGCTGGTGAGGATGAGTCAACAAATATTGCCATGACAGCCATGGAAAAATGACTGAGACAATATTTATGAATGTTTGTGAATGATTTCTTGGGATACAAGTCGGAAAAAATTTAAGTGTGTAGCAATCGTAAATGGAAAATATGGAACAGTCAATTGTTTAAATGTCGTGGAAAACTTTTAATAATGGAATCAGTAAAAAAATGTCTATAGCTTTAGGAAAAATACCGACATATAATTGGAAATTTAAAATATTAGAGACTAGTTTAGCCGTGGTTTCGCTTGCGTGAAAAGGATTTTTTTAGCAAATTTAAAGAAGCTTACGTAACTCACCGATAATGTAGCATTCTTCTAGTGAATGAGTTTATAAAATTGGATGATTAGTTATGATGCTAATCTCCTACATACAAACTAACGCATAAAATTGTTTCATTTCTTTGTAATATTAATAATATATACAGAAGCATGGACCTTTAGATTTCTTGTTATTTTAACAGTGATTATCAACTCATTTTTGACCTTTTTATAATTGCTTTCGCTACTTTATTGATGACAGAATGTCTTTAGAGTAAAACCTCTGGTTGAAAAATCAACTATTCAAATATGGACTTTAGACATTGGCAGAATAGTCGACAACTGCCTGCCAGAAAATGTGATGATGGTCCAGAAACCATCCTGCGTCTCTTCAGAACACACTGTTAAAATTTCATTACAATTTGATTAATGGTTTACGAACGCATACAAAACAAACATGCAAACATTTATTGCATATTTAATTTAGATTTTATTTTAAATTCAAGTGTAGTTTGAGCATTTATATTGCTGTTCATATTGCTTATAACTTTTGCGTTACATTATGATTTGATATGTAGTTTAAAATTTTTATTTCAGAAAACTTTTGTAGATAGGCGAGATAACTACAGACATCCTTTTGAAACTATTGGAATGAAAATACGTTGTCATCTCAGGTCTTTACGAACATACATATATAAGGATCATACGTTGGTTACGTAAGCATTCAGAATTCGGTCGCCATCGCCCCGTCCTGAATAGTTTTTAGCATAGCTTTTCCATACACGATTGCGTCGACATATACCGCCATACATCACCCTACATTCTACTTTATCGCTGTATCTTCAACCCACAATTTGCCGCGCTATAGTTGGCGTCCTCACCGATATAAATCTACTATTGAAAGAGGTCCCGACTTCCATTCACGAACTCTTTTCAACGCGCTCAGGACAAACAGACAGACAGCCCTGTGCAAACACTCCTGTGCGCGGAGATCAAAGCGCGATATGATACAGAACCCGGTTTAATTTGGCGCCAACGTACGGAACGCCATTTTTTCCGTTTTCGCGGCATACCGTGTTGTTTTTTGTTGTTGTGGCGAAGGAAGGTCTTCGTTGATTGGTGGATCAGTTTTTGTTTGATGGGTTAGAATTTCTTGGATTTGGTGGACTGGCCGTTTACGTGCGTTGAATCACATAGCAAGGTGGACGACATAACTAAGTGTCGTGGATTCTTTAAATTAACTACCGAAGAGCAATAAACATACAAATTTAAACAATTTAATATTTTCTTAAGCATTCACAGTTCTAATGCCTTTGAGTCCCCAACACTGCTTGAGAAGTGTTTTTTTTTATAAAATTTACATTATTATAGGTATTATAAATTTATCCATAATCAGTTATGGATTGACGAATTTGAATGAAACTATTTTTATTATATAATAGCTATTAAGTCTGAGCAACATGTAGGATAATTGATTTCAGAAACTAGAACACTTGATGCAGAACTTTACACGCGAGCGAAGCCCTGTTTCGATTATATTGGGAAAAAAAATGTTGTTTTAATTCATTTATTTTTCACAAAATCCCTAGAACAACTAAAGTCTCTATCCTTTTCATATTGATCTATATTATATCTAATTACATCGTGGTAAAGTGATAAATACTTGCATACATACAATACTTGTACACGTATTTATGTATTAAATGTTTCGGCCTAGAACTTCATAGATCCTACGGATTTGGGGATAGTGACAGTTTTATTCTTCTATTGCATGAGATTGAATCCTTGTAGGATATTGGAAAGGATTTATTTAAATATAATTTAATGCAGGTTTATTAAAATAACGGAAATAACCTATATTAAAAAAAAAAACAGCTAGTATAATAATAATAATGTGACAAATTGTTCCGTATATAAAATTATAAATTAAATATTTTTTTATTATGTAAGTACACTCGTCTTTTAGAAATCGATTAAATAAAACTACACATAGGATATCTGTTGTCCACTAGCTTTTTACGTTTTATAAGTGTCCTTGGTGCAGTTATTTTGTTGTAACTTCTCCAAATATCTACGCAAATACCAAATTCATTTCAATTTAAAGGTCAATTCTATCTGACCCAACGGACGAAACAGGGGTAATGTTTTGCTTAATAAACTCAAAATTAAAGCTTTATACAATCACCATATTGTCCCTCGTCCCTACCGAGCATTTATTGTATTCACGAGCGAAGTGTCCGAGCCCCGCTTTTATGGGGGTTTTACTTAGATTACATGGTTTATAGTTATGGGACACCATCGTATCTTAATGGCAGATATGCACGGAAGGAGACATTAGCTTTTGAATGTCAAGGGTTTTGGTTCATCGTGATATACATTGAAACAATGAATAATAAAATTAATAAAAATATTTATTAAATAAAGCTTAAAAAAGAAGGAGCTCCTGACTTAATAATTATAGCCCCACGGGTTGAACATCACGGTTAACACGTTCGCTGACAGTGAGCACTTACCCCGACACCACATTACGACAGTAGAATTTTCCATACTAAATGACAAATCAACGTAGTACTCGTGCACAAGCAAGCAATATGAAACTACCCACAAAATACTCGTGTTACGGCAGTAAGAAATATGAGATTGCTCATAATGTGACAGTGGATACTGTTCTTCATAAAACTTATATGAAAATTATCGAAATAAGTGGCCCGTCCTTCGACGTACTGTCATAACGCACTATTTTAATTTCCCGACTAACGACGTACTGTCAGCGAACGTGACAGTCGTTCCAGGTGAACAGAAGTCAGAAGACCTGACACCAATATTGCCAAGGGATATCGTGTTAGCCAGCCGATGCTGACACAAAAATTGGCCAAGGACGAGTCAGACTCGCCCATGAAGTGTTTCGTAGTAACTACGCCAAATAACTTTGTTTTTCATAGTATTTGTACGAATTACAAAGTTATATTTGCGGTTTTAGAAAATATGCTATATCTCAAAAACTGCTGATCCGATCTCGTTCAAACTAATTTTAGTTGAAAGTTTACATTTACCCTTAAATTAGCAGTGTACTCCACCAAAGACATAAACTTTAAAAAATCGATTGTAGTACAAATAAAAATAAAAATACCATCTATTTATATTATTAATTTGCAAATATTGTAACATTTGTTAGAAAAAAATATTAGGACGTAGTAAAATCTAAAATTATCAACTGATAATTTTAGATTAATTTAACTAAATTCAAAATGTCTTCGAAGAGAACTGGTTTCTTTGCGTCACGCGTAAGGTTTTTAAGTATTTCTATACATTTTTGAGTGGAATTTGTAGTAACTAGACTTTACATTGCTTATGTACAATAAAAATAACATCAATTATTAGTAACTTTATGTGTAAATTAAATAATTGCGTTTTTATAATGTCGAAATTTAGTGTGTAGGGGAGACTGGGTACAGTTGAAACAATTTGGCTTTGAACGCTCGTAGCAAAGCCATTTTGAAACATAACAAACAACAAAACACATAAAATGAGAGAATAGACTTTTGTTTTCAAATACATCTCAGAATTAGAGGCTCAACTGCCATATTTACTTGATAAGAAGAGTTTAATAAAATAATGTGCCACTGTTTCAACCGTACCCATACCAGGGGCGGTTGAAACAGCGATGGGGGTCAGTTGAAACATAGACAAATAAGTAAAAAAAATCAGTTTCTTTATTCATAATCAACAAGAAATAGTTAAATTCTAGTATGGCAGCATTTCTATTAGTCTTAATAATTGTTTCGAACATAAAAAGAGCTCGTCTGCTCCGGTTTAAACTAACCCGAATAAACAAGATTAACTTAAAAATCAACAATCAGTCTCAATAATTAAATGATAATATAAGATTTCCATATCTCAAATTATCTGTAGGAACAAAAACAAGCTGAACAGCAGCTGCTGTCTATAATTAAAAAAAATACAAAAAGTAACATTTGTTAAACTTAACAATTTTATTTTAAGTAAAATATAGATCCTAATCAGATTCGTCGCAATTGTGGTAAACATAATGTCGCCCACCATCAACCCTTGTCTCGTCAACATTGTAGATGTCTTGTGGTTCAAAGTGCTCACGGTCAAGGACAACTTGCAAGTTATCGTAAAAAGCATACACGTTGGTCTTGTTAAAACTTGTTGCCCTGGAGAGACTGGTTGCCTGAGCTGTGCGCACCAACAATTCCACATTTCTTCTCATAAAAGAGCGAAACCACTCTTCTCCGGCAACCTGATTTTCGTTCCACGTAGGAGGTGTGTTTAAATTATATGTGACAGCGAGCTGGAATGCTAATTTTCTTATTACCTTGACCGATAAACCAAAGTAAATATCCGCACAGAGGATCAAATATTTTGACAGTATAAATTCCTGGTCAGGGGTAAATACTCAGTTGTGGGCTACATACCCCATACTAACATCAGCCTGGTTACCTTCTTCGATCGCTGCATCTCATTTTTCTTGTATCGCAGAAGAGAAGAATGGTGAACATCTCTGCAGCTTTTCGTAAAAAAGTCCCTTTTTTGACTTCTTCATACGCATTTTCGTACTAAATTATATCACACTCGCCTCTTGAAGTTTTTTTGATACATTGTCTGGGCATCTAGAACGAAAAAAGCAACGGTTATCATTGTTTCAATCGTACCCACAATAATTGCTTCATCCGTCCCCATACCTCTCAACCGCTAATAAAACAAACATAGCGTCGAAACAAAACAACATAAACAAAAACGAATCACGGTTTTCGAACCTTCAAAATCTAACAATAAAACAGAAAATCACTCAAAATGCAAATGCTGATATCAACAAAGTAATTTGAAAAAGAAAACAATAGAAAATACTTACTTTTTGTCGAAAAAATATAATAGAGTCCTCTGGAAACGTACAGAGCGCGCAAAGTGCAACGCATCACTATGATTCATGTCCGGACACGCCGGCCGCGTCTCTCTCCTCTTGTACCCCTCACCACACCGCTAATAGTTTACGAGTTATTAGCGTTGGTTTAACCGTACCCTGCTGCAACCGTACCCAGTCTCCCCTACTCCGTGAATACCGTTGCCAAAAGAAACACAAAATAGGTTTCGGTATACATGAAGTACATTGCCAACTACACAAAAAAATTACGACTGGCTTCTTTTATTTGTTTTGACACAAAATAACATCGGTTCAGGTGTGGATTTTGAAGTTTTTAAAGTCCTTCCAAAGGTTGTCTGAAAGATAAGACAGCCATTGTAACTATAGAATTAATAAGCAATAATGTTAATTAGATGTGTTTACATTTTGGTGTATAATAAAGTATATTCTATCTATCTCTCTATTGTATGTCATACAGCATGTTGCATCGCTAAGTGAGGTATGGCAGAATCATTCAGAAACATACAGCTGGGTGGACAGTGTTGGGTACGATGCCGTCGATTTTCCAGAATCGGCAAATAAGCAATCTCGTTGCAGTCTTATGAGTGAAGAGCATTATGCATCTCTCATTAGTGGTGGGTGAAAGTATCAAAAGAAATTGCTTTTGCCAATTTCACAGCCAATAATATTGTTAAATTAGAATTATGAAACAAAGAATTAACTAAGATGTGTTTGATTGATTTTTCTCTACTCAACTCTCCCAGCCCACCTTCTTATCTAATGTCTCACTTTCAATTTATATGTTCTTCACACAATAAGATTCTACGTTCATCCAATAATCTTCTCTTACTATGTCCTTCTCATACTTCTGACTTTGTTCATTGTTCTTTTCATATCCAGTCGATTCTCCTCTGGAATGCGCTTCCTCTTGAGATCAGGACGGCTGACAATCACTTCGCTTTTAAAAAGAAATTGCGGATCCACTTTCTTCACCAATAAGCAGAATTTCTCAAATAATATATATGTATGTATATGTATTTATATAATAAGTATTTATTCATATATATTATTTATGTACATTTCTATTTTATTATATTAGGTTTTTTTGTGTTATCACTATTATTATCATTATTTTTTTCAATATAATTTTCACGTACATATTGCACCTGCCACACTATCTCTTCACCACTCATGGTTGACTGATACAGAATGCTTACGGCATTAAGTCCGCCTTTGTACCTATGTGCATAAAGTGTAAATAAATAAATAAATTGATATCTTGGCCAGTTGGCACCGTGATCCACGTAGTACAAACCTTATTTTTACTATAGTTGGCAATGTACTTCCTGGTGTACAAAGATTTTCGCGAAAACTGTACTAAGTAGATTCTTTTCACAATTTTTTTCAGGCTTTTAGGGTCATTATAAACCAGGAAATAGCAAAACATTATAACATTTTATAAATAAATTCGTTTGCCAATTTAAGGGTTAAGGTCTACAGCATATATTTTTTTAGATTTTTCCCTCCATTATTATAAAAGTTAGAGGGGACACACACATTTTAACATTTTGGAAGCGTATATCTTTTAAACGGTTGACTTTATGAATAAGTGGTTTTAGAAACCTCAACTTCATTTTTAAAGACCTTTCTATAGATACTACACACGCATAGGTTTCATGAACAAAAAAAATCTTTTCAGTTTCAGTTCTATGTATGAGGAGCCCCCCTTAATTTTAAATATTTTTCTCTTAAAATCGGAAAGCGGTTCATCTACCTACCAAGTTTCATGTGTATAGTCCTAATAGTGTCGGAATAAAACGGCTGTGACATACGGATGGAGATGGACCGACAGACAGACAGACATGACGAAACTATAAGGGTTCTGTTTTTTGCCATTCGGCTACGGAACCCTAAAAAGCTAAGTAATCATTTTTTATTTTTTAGTGATGGGAATTCATCCAATTACCGCCTCCCGATTTGGGCAATTAATCAGTAAAGTTTGCTATTTAAGTACAACTTTAGTAAGTAGTGAACTTATTCTAAATTAGAATTAATAAAATAAATTATGTCTTTATTTTCACGCTTTGTGTACGTGTTTTTAAGTGTGCTGGGTGTATGTGTCGATTTTTTGAATGATTGGTTGGTTTTTTTGGTGGTGCTTTTGTGCATATTTACTGTCCTTATTTGCAAATGTCGCATAGAGATTTGCTGTTAGAGAATTCTGGATTAAAATCTTGTTTGTGCAAAAACTGTCGTATTAAAATGTAAGTGTTTGTGTTTTATGTACAATAAAGATTTTGTAGTTGAGTGACAATTTATCTGAAATAGTGAAAAAAATAACTGACAAATTGAGAGCCTATAAGAGTATTTAATATTTCAAAATATAGCTTAGGGGTTGAGAGAGTGAAATTCATCACTCCATTCCTACTTTCCAATACTACTACTCTCCATTTCTCCAAGAAAAAAAAAATGCTCATAAATTCATTCTTATTTTTTTTTCGTAAATGTAAACTAGATGAGGCCGGTGTTTCCTAACTGACTACCCTGAGAATAAACATTGAATGACCGACACAAGCTTCTGAGCTTGTGTCGGTCATTCAATGTTTATTCTCATTTATTTAATAAATAAATTAATTTATTTTATTTATTTAATTTATAAAATATTTTTAATGTTTAGTCTTATTTAGAGACGTTGACCTCTGGGTCAACGTCTCTTTAAAAGAAACGTCATTCAAACAAGTAGATATCATAAACGATCATATGACCACATGTATATACGAATTCATTCATTGGTCAAGATGACAATTGCGCACGAGTGGTGTCAGCCAGTCGCCTACGAGGACCACTTCAACCAATTGTATATCAAGTCTAAATTGAGTGGTAGGAAACTTATCATCTATACTTATAATATTATAAAGCGGAAAAGTTTGTTTGTTTGCTTGAACGCGCTAATCTTCGAAAGTACTGGGTGGATTTGGATGCAATTTGGTATGAAAGTAGCTTGAAGCTTGAGGAAGGTTATAGGCTACCTCCCGCCCCATCTGTGCCGACGTCAGCACCGTCTGTGCCGACTCCAGCACCGTCCGTGACCGTTCAAGCACCTGGCAGCCTGCAGGCCGACCAGGTCGCAGAAATAGTCCGGACGGTCATGCTCCAGGTGGGGGGCATGGTAAACGCCCGCTTTGAGGGGTTGGAGTCAAGACTCCTTCCAGCGCAGACGCTTCGGCCTCCACTTGCAGCGGATAGGCGGAGGCAAGAGGGAACAGTGTTGCAGGCACAGTCTTCAAAGGCAACTGGGGCTAAAAAGAACACGGGTTCGGCCAAAACAACTGGGGCTAAAATCAAAAAACTAGTGGAGGTGGGCAAAAGAACCGCTGCTGGGGCTGAAAGCTTAGCAGAGAACACCCGGCCACCCATAAGTGAGACTTCCCATCAGGAAGTAGCCGCTGAACCTGCAACCGCGACCGGGCAAAATTCCCAGGCCTGGTCAACGGTTGTTAAGAGAGGTCGCCGGGGCAAGAAGGCATTGGAGGCAAAAGGTCACCAAAGTGGGAGGACGCCGGAGTCTAAGGACCAGGCTGCAGCAAAGACCTCGGACTCGTTCAAGATCCGCACGCCAAGATCTGCGGCTATTACGGTCACACTGCAGCCTGGAGCCGCAGAAAGGGGCGTCACTTACAAGGCGGTCTTATCGGAGGCGAGGGCCAGGATTGGGTTGGGTGAACTTGGCATACCATCCATCCGCTGCAAGGTTGCCGCAACGGGAGCGCGGCTTATCGAGGTGGCGGGCACTTCCAGTGACGGGAAAGCGGATGCCCTGGCTGCAAAACTGAGGGAAGTCCTTAATTCGGAGGACGTCCGGGTCTCTAGGCCCATGAAAACCGCTGAAGTGCGCGTGGATGGGCTGGACGACTCCGTGACTCCTGAGGAGGTAGTAGCGGCCATTGCCCGAAGTGGTGAATGCCCACCTGAAAATCTGAAAACGGGTGAAGTTCGCTACGATGCAGGCGGACTTGGCACGATTTGGGTGCGGTGCCCGGTAGCAGTGGCGAAAAAGGTTGCCAAAGCGGGGCGCTTATTGGTTGGGTGGGTTGCGGCGCGGGTGAAGCTGCTGCAGCCTAGGGCCATGCGATGTTACCGATGTCTAGTCAATGGGCACGTTCGGGCGCAATGCATCTCCGAAACTGATCGCAGCGATGAATGCTATCGCTGCGGTCAGACCGGCCACAAGGCGGCCCAGTGCTCCGCGGCACCACACTGCAGTCTTTGTGCAGCTGCAGGAAAACCCGCGGGACACAAAGCAAGCGGTAAGGCTTGCACCGCGCCCGCTGCTACGAGAAAGAAAAGCAGATTTGCGGAGGGGACCAAGGCTGCCAGGGGAACCGCACCCCCCTCGCAGCCTAGCTGCCCTTCGGCTGACTCCCAGCCCCAGGAAGAGACGGCCGAGGAAATGGTATGCAATTAATGGCACAATACCACTTCCTTCAGGGCAATATCAACCACTGTGCCAGAGCTCAGGACCTTTTGCTCCAGAGTATGGCAGAGTGGTCGATCCATGTGGCAGTGATCGCTGAACCGTATTTCGTCCCTCCCCATGACAACTGGGTGGGGGATCTAGACGGTTTAGTGGCCATCATTAGCGGGACGCTTGCCAACCCATCCAGAGGCCATGGCTGGGTTGCTACCCTCGTGGATGGCATGGTTGTCATCGGGGCGTACTTCTCGCCCAACAAGAGTCTCGCTGACTTCGAGAATTTCCTTGTGGAGCTAGGAGCCGTCGTAGGCCGGTACCACCCTCACCCTGCGTTAGTGCTTGGCGACCTCAATGCCAAATCTGCAGCTTGGGGATCGCCGGTTACTGACGCTAGCGGTCCGGTGCTGGAAGAATGGGCAACTGCGACGGGTCTGTCCGTCCTTAATCGGGGTTTGGAATACACGTGTGTGCGGCAACGGGGTGGGTCCATAGTGGATATTTCCTTCGCTAGCCCCTTTGTCGCGCGCCGTGTCCGCGACTGGCGTGTCGCGGTGGAGGTGGAGACGTTGTCGGACCACCGATACATTCGGTTCAATGTTTCTACCCAGACCACCGGCGACCGCCGTCTATCAGCCCCGCAAAGGGACGGACCACGCTGGGCGCTTAGGCGTATTAACAGGGAGATTCTTGAAGAGGCCGCCATTGTCCAGGCCTGGAGCAGAGAGTCGACGAACGGACCTGTTGACGTCGAAGCAGAAGCGCTATGGTTCCGTGAGGCGATGACAATAATTTGTGATGCCACGATGCCCCGGAGCCGAAAGCAGTCCGCAAGGCGCCAGGTGTACTGGTGGTCTGCCGAGATTGCGCAGCTGCGCGTCACATGCGTAGCAGCTAGGCGCCGGTACACTCGCTACCGAAGAAGACGTCGACGGGATTCCGAAGAAGAGGCTGCGCGGTATGAGGTGTACCGCGCAGCAAGGCTGGCTTTGCGGCTGGCCATTGGTGAAGCCAAAACGCGAAGCAGAGAAGAGCTGCTGGCGACTCTAGACGGGGACCCGTGGGGGCGTCCTTACCGAATGGTTCGGGGAAAACTCCGTCCCTGGGCCCCCCCACTCACGGAAAGTCTTCAGCCTCAGTTGTTGGACGAGGTAGTCGCGGCACTTTTCCCTGCTATAGTAGAACCTACACCACCGACGATGGCACAGCCCACAGCCGCAGAGTCAGCAGAAATTCAAGACCCAAACGTCCCTGAGGTGACAGAAGCTGAGATGAGGGTAGCGGTATTGCGACTCCAGGCTAAAAACACAGCCGCCGGGCCAGACGGAGCACCTGGCCGTGCCCTCGTTCTCGCTTTAAAAGCCCTTGAGCCCCGATTGAGAGGGCTCTTATCAGCATGCCTTGAGCAGGGCCAATTTCCCACGCAGTGGAAGACTGGCACATTGGTCCTGCTCAAAAAGATAGGGCGCCCGGCGGATTCACCGTCCGCTTACCGGCCCATAGTGCTGCTTGATGAGGTGGGTAAGTTGTTCGAGCGAATTATCGCGAACCGCCTCGTCAGCCACTTGTGCAGAGAAGGGCCGGACCTGGACGATGGCCAGTTCGGCTTTCGGCACGGGCGCTCTACCATTGACGCAATCTTGCGAGTGAGAGCCCTGGCGGAGGAAGCAGTGTCCCAGGGTGAGGTGGTGCTGGCGGTGTCCTTGGACATCTGCAATGCTTTCAACACTCTGCCCTGGAGTTGTATTAGGGAGGCTCTACGCTATCACCAAGTGCCTCCCTACCTCCGCCACGTGATCGGGGCTTACCTTGCAGAAAGGTGTGTCACCTACAGGGGACGCGATGGTAGAGGCCGGCGCGAGATGTCGTGCGGTGTTCCACAGGGCTCGGTTCTAGGACCACCCCTGTGGAACATCGGGTATGACTGGGTACTGAGGGGCGAGCTACAGCCGGGCGTAAACCTGACGTGTTACGCGGATGACACGCTGGTCACGGCTCGGGGGAGCTCGTATAGGGAAGCAGCGTTGCTGGCTACAGCGGCGGTTTCGCAAGTGGTGAGCCGCATCAGGCGCCTGGGCCTGAAGGTGGCCTTAAGCAAATCTGAGGCCATCATGTTCCATGGCCCCCGACGGGCGCCACCGCCGGGATCACACATCGTGGTTGGGGGGACCCGGATCGCTGTCGAGTCAACCATGAAGTACCTAGGATTGGTGCTCGACGGCCGCTGGGACTTTGGCCCCCACTTTCGGTGGCTGGCGACCAAACTAATGGGCGCAGCAGGCGCGCTATCAACGCTGCTTCCCAATTTGGGGGGGCCGAGCACTGCCTGCAGGCGGTTGTACGTAGGAATCGTGCGATCCATGGCCATGTATGCGGCCCCGGTTTGGGCAGGTGACCTGACGGCCTGCAGCATCGCAGTACTGCGAAAACCACAGAGGGTGATGGCCGTCAGGGTAATCAGAGGATATCGCACGATTTCCTACGAGGCGGCTTGCGCACTGGCCGGATCCCCGCCTTGGGACCTGGAAGCAAGAGCCCTCGCGTCACTTCATCGGTGGCGTGAGGAAGCGAGGACTCGGGGAATAGCATTGGTGCAGCAGCAGCTCACGCTGCGCCGGTCACAGCTCCACCAGGTCCTTTTGGCGGAATGGCGGGACAGGCTTATGCGACCTACCGCTGGCCTCGTTACTATCGAGGCGGTCCGGCCAGTGCTCGATAACTGGCTCGGGAGGAGGCACGGCTCCCTATCTTTTAGGGCGACGCAGGTGCTCTCGGGGCACGGCTGCTTCGGGAAGTACCTGCGTCGCATAGGCAGGGAACCAGACGCTCGGTGTCATCACTGCGTCCATTGTCAGGAGGACACGGCATGGCACACGCTTGCAGAGTATGTAGCTTGGGAGGAGCCGCGCCGTGTCCTCGTTTCAGAAGTGGGAAACGACTTGTCGCTGCCGGCTGTGATACGTTCCATGGCCGGCGGCGCAGCGTCGTGGGACGCGGTGATTTCCTTCTGCGAAGTAGTCATGTCGCAGAAGGAGGCTGCGGAAAGGGAGAGGGAGATCTTGAGCGCTCTCCCGGCCCGCAGTAGGCGCACCGGGCGTCGACAGAGGGCAGACAATGCCCTATTTCGGCCCCCCTGAATGGGTCCAGGGACGGTGGACTTGGGGATGCCCGCCGTCCCACATAACACGAGACCCGAGATGGTGGCGCGTTTTTGTTCCACGCGCGCCCTTCTCAGTAGTCACAGGGGGACCCCTGCTTAAAGAGATGGGGCCCGCAGAGGCGGGCCGGCACTAGTCGAGGGTCGCGTTGAAGAATGCTTATGTGTTCCCGCACCCTCGACGCATGTGTACGAAGGAACACGGGGTGGTTTTAGTCAGTAGAGTCTGACAGACCCCTTCGCCCGCCCCAGGGCGGAGGACATCCATGAGGATTTCCACCTCGAAAAAAAAAAAAAAAAAAAAAAAAAAAAAAAAAAAAAAAAAAAAAAAAAGGTTATAGGCTACTTTTTACGCGACTGCAAAAAAGGAGAGTTATGTTTTTACCATGATAGAATCCACGGGAGCGAAGCCCCGCGTGAGTACTAGTAAAATATATGTCTACAGGATGGCTTATGATATGAGATACATCAGAGAGTTATGGGCAAGATTATGTTAACGACTAACTGTCTAGTCAGTCTTTGTTCTGTCTCTGAATTCATGCAAAACTTTCATATTTATGTTTGTATGTGTATCGGGCAGGTATCCGCCATCCATTTCGCAGAGGGTACCTGGGTTGCCAAAGTATTTGTTCGTGTAATCCGAGACTACAGGGCAGCTCAGTAGCAGGTGTGCTGCAGTTTCGTCCTCCTCCATGTATGCTCTACAGAGTGGGCTGTCTGTGACTCCTATGACATAGAGGTGTTTATTAAAGGATTCGTGACCAGTAAGAGCGGCAGTGAATGCGGTTTAGATAGTCTGTTTCGATAAGCGGCCATCAAAGGATGGGAAAGCCTCCTTGGCTTGCCTACACTCATTATGGGTCTCCCATAGTTTGCTTGATTATGATAACACGGTTGGCGCAGTTAGCTGAGCGATTAGCTCCTGCTCTGCGTGTCGTGGCTTCAATACCCGCACCGAAACCGACGATTGTATGGCCTACAAATAGCTGTTCCAGGTCTAGATGTTTGTAAAAATACACTCACGACACAGTCGATCCAGAAGAAATTCCTGCTGCGAGATTTGTTTTTTTTTTTTTGTTAGCCTGCTCTGTCCCACTCCTGGACAAAAGCCTCCGTCCACTCCTTCCATTTCTCGTGAGACCGCACGTCCTCCCGCTAGTTCTGATGGAACCTAACCAGTTCCTCTCGCTATCTCCTTCGTAGTCTGCCACGACCCCGCCTCACAGTCTCAGGGCTCCAGTTTTGTGTTATTTTTGTCCACAGTTGGTCCGGCATGCACACTTATTTGTCTTGGAACGCAGTAGTGTATTTCGAATACGATCCGTTAATTTAATTGCTCGTTTCTTTTTTGTTACGAATGAGCTCACTCTTGACCTCAATTACACCTGATGGTAAGCGTAACATGAGGTCTACAATCGAATAATTGAGCCCAGAAAATGCCTATGCTCGTTGGCAAACCTTGAGTTTGACCTTCTGGATGTTAGTCAAAGACCAAGTTTGTGCACCATGAATGCACATGTTCATGAGCTTGCGTTTTAGTGCAAAAGGCAATTCGCCCTTAAATAGTTCCTTCATGGAACAGTCTCAACTCTTCCAGGCGTTTTCCGTCCGTCTTGCTACTTATTTGTCTTGTTTTGCCTGAAAAGAGACTACCTGGCCCAAATAAGGGTATTCCTGGACATGTTGTATTGTCGCCCCGTTTACTTTTGTTGTTTTAGGTGTTCCATTACACATGACTTTAGTCTTCGACATATTATTCATCTTCAATCCAACTTCAAGGCTTGCGTCGCTTAGGCTCAAGGCTCGCGTCGTCGCGAGATTGTTTAAAAAATGATTGTAGTCACAATAGGATTTTATGCTAACAAAAAAAAACTCAAGCTCTTAATAACTAATCTGGAAGATTTTTTAAAATATCTTTATCATTGACAAAGTGAAAAAGCTTCTAAGAGGTTTATTAAAAAGAGAAGTGTGATATGATATAATATT
This sequence comes from Tholera decimalis, assembly GCA_943138885.2. Classification (NCBI taxonomy): domain Eukaryota; kingdom Metazoa; phylum Arthropoda; class Insecta; order Lepidoptera; family Noctuidae; genus Tholera; species Tholera decimalis. The sequence continues at coordinate 10,058,785 of OW964568.2, forward strand.
ACGACATAAAACATACGTGTCTCCGCGCCGTAGAATAACCACTAGGGCTTTCAGTCTCGATGCATTGCTGAGTCCCGGGAAAAAAAAAAACGAGACTAGGTGTGGTCTCGAAATTCCCGGAAATAACGAGACTTTCGAGACTATTTCAAAACTAGGTTTCTTATTTATAAACTATGCAATTAAAGAGTTAAATAAAGATATTTTAATCAAGTAGTTACTTTCATAAACAAACGCAAATTAAAAAAAAAGAAACATTTGTTACAGTTTATTTTTTATTTTTGTAGTGGGCATGTAAAAAACAAAAGGCATTTAACCCTAACTTTGTTACAAAAGTAACCGGCATTAGAAAAAGCTCTTTCTGCTTGTACGCTAGAGGGATACTAGTTAGTACCACTTCGCGCTTTCACAATGAAAGGGGATAGCAAAGAGTATGTAATACAGGGATAGAACCTATCTGGCGTATCGATGTCACCATTTTGTGTAAAGTGTGGTATGCATGGCTAGAGGAACAAAAAATGTCCAGTAACACGGTACCCCAAAGTGTCACGTAAACGTTTGAAGGTAAACATTGACATATAACTTCAACGAAAATCATTAAAAATAGACTCATTACGCGTCCATACGCTTATTAGTATTTAGCTTATTAGTCTATCAGTACGACAAAACCACTACTATAACTAATTATTTGCCTACTAAATCGCATCGCATCGCAATAAAACGCATGTCAAAGAATTCCACACGCGCGTGTTGGTACATGTCTTTCCTTGGTACATGGATTAGGCTTGGCATCAGGAACCCCTATCCGACCTCCTGCTGGATTTATGGATTATGTAGTATAGTAGTATTTATGATACTTGTTAGATATATTATAAACCTTTAAAAATGTCACATCTTAGTATTAATATTCACTTATGTTTGATATCATACTTACAGTTATAAATAAATGTTAACGTAAATGACATACCTTTTGCCTTTTGTTTAACTACCTACTGCTTAAAAACGTTTTCAAGCTGAGTAACATCTCACATGGTCCGCCACGCGATAGTGACATGTCGACTGCGTTTCATTGCGATGCGATTTAGTGGATAAATAATTATTTGTAGTAGTATTCTCGTGCTCCTAGTAGCGTGTAATGTACCTACTCTCTTTCAATAAACATTAGTAATCATAATCAACCTGGGAACGATTATTTAGATACAATCTGATGCTTATTTATAGACACGTAATAAGTCTACTTTTTTATTTTTATTTTTTATATTATTGTTTACAAAGTACAAGGTATTTTTATAATTTACAACAATGTCCCACAAAACTGAACAGACAGTTTTGTCGTTGTAGTCATATGTCGATGTTTACCTTCAAATATCTCGGTAATGTGACATTTTGGGGTAGCATGTTACTGATATTTTTTGTTACATACATGCCACTCAGTATGCGCCACGATTTCTAAAAAAAAAACAAAATGGCGGTGGGTCGACATGCCAGTCTTCATACAAAAAAGTTCGAAACCCTTTCAATTTAATCAGAATAGTTCCATAATTCAATCTTTTTTGCAATCATAATTATGTGTTAACAAGATCTTAATATAAGTAGTAGCTCACATGGACCCTTTCGGGCACAGCAATTTACATTTATAATATGTAGACAAAATCTGTGTTATTTGTCAATAAGGTTATTCAGCCTTCACAGATAATACTAAGCTTTACTCTATGCTTGACCGTGTTGCCATTGCCATATCCATAATAACAATAATAAAAATTGACTGTTGCTTTAATAAATTGTTTAATACAGTTTTTATGTTACTTAAGTCTCAAAAGTCTCGTTATTCCCGTGACCGAAGATGTTAGTCTCGAGTCTCGAAAATACTAAAAAATCGTCGAGACACTCGAAATTTTCGAGACCGAGATTCCCGGGATGAAAGCCCTAATAACCACATTTGGTTAAAGTCGTTCTGTCTCTCTCAATATCATTTGTTTTCCAATAAATTTATTTTTTGATTAATCTCAATTTTAAGATAATTTGTTTTGGAGAATTTCGAACAATTTCTCAAGGGTTAGGCAAATCCGACATCCGTTTCCCATGAGACGCGTATTAACGAACAGTTTATTCTATGTAGTATCTACCCGATTACGCAGCAGAGAAGTTATGTTCTAGGTATATGTAAGTACCAATCTAGGAGCTTCTGATTTATCTTTGCGCATTTCTTGCCAAGGTTGGTCAGTGAATGAATGACCATCTTGCATCTCGTTTTAGCTCTGGATACTTATTAAAATATAAGTATCTACGTTGATTCAAAATTTAATCAGCATTTTTCATACAAAAACGCTGAACGTTGTAAGCACATGATTAGATTTCCATACGTAACATGAGCACATTAAGCATAATCCACAATTTGTGATGTAATCCTATACACCACCATAACTTATCTCTGCTGGTTAGTGTGACTATGACTGAAAATAAGTTAGGACAACTGCGATGGTAGGCAAGTTATAAGTCAAAAGAAATACAACGCATGATAAACCGTTTAGAAATCGGACAATATAAACAATTTAACTAGACTAAAAAGAAAAATAAAAACTAAGTTAATGTGGAAATAAGAATTTACAACATGATTGCCAATATTCACTACGTATATCAATATATATATTTTAATATATTAATAATATAATATATACACTTGCTAAGATTCATAAATTTATTTATGGAAGGCTTACAGACTAATAATATATAAAAACTAAGTTGCTAATTTTGTAATTAGCAACTGAGTTTTTATATATTATTAGTCTGGGCTTAGCCCTCACATATAAATACAAAGTTATGTAAAAAGACTATGTTTAAACTAAACTAGCATAATATAAAATAGACTGATGTGTTCTATTCGACTACACACGCTAACAAAAACAATTAATTTATGTTCAGGTGTGCAGTTCAATTCAAGTGCAAGTAGGTGCCTCAGGTACAAAAAAACAGCTTTGCTAAGAGCTTCCTTAGTGTGTTTTTATTTACATTGATAAATCAGTGGACTTAAAAGCGCTATTATGTTCCGTACGTTTACATAATAATTACGTTTTATATTGCAAAAACGTCATCATCATATATAATGTAAATCTTGGTCCCCGTGGTGTCAATAACGGAAAACGGTATTTTTTCTATACAGTGCTATACTAAGTAATGTTTTGTTAATATACGTAAGTAAGGTAATATATCAAACAAGCACAGAGATCTTTGGGTCGTACCTACACGTGGATTGTAAATAGGTAGGTACTACGCATCTGATCTTCCTAAAAATTTAAAAAACAATATATAAATTGTTCTGTCTTCCCTACCACATAATTATGACCCGTCGGCCTTTAAAGCCAAAATAAACAGATATCTTCTGGGCTCGCTCGTTCCATCGTAGACCTCACCTATTGCTTACCATCTTGCGTGATCGCAGTAAAAGCGGGCTTATCAAAATAAAAAATATGTTGCAAGACTGTCCGATCCCACCCCACACTATACTCACCCTAACCGGTCAGAATTGATGGGCTTCTAGACTGCGCCGGACGTCAATCTTCATAATGACCGCATCGTTATTTGCTATGAATTGATGTTGATTTAGTTATTCTGGTAAATCACCACCATTGAATGATTGCTTAGTAATTATCCCGTTTTGATATGAGCCAAGATTGGCATGGATTTATTGAATAGATAAGTGTATTTCTATATCTACACTGACAGGCCAAATAGCCGAACTCGGCATAAACACAGACTTCGGCTGCCACAAATAAGGCTAAAATAATTTAAGAAAAATTATTACTTACAATCGTTTACCAAATAGTTTACAAGACTTACCATTGACAATGTTTAAAAACATACTTTTCCATCTGCTATTATTTAAAAGATATTATACCGTTAAGGATTATTTAGAAGACAAATCAATAGAATCTGTAATCTGCAAGTTATGGTAATTGACAACACTGACTGTGAATGCACGCCATGTTATGGCAGAATAGATAAGATAAGATAAGATAATTTAATTTATTTTGCACCATATTGCGCTTATAGCATTTTACATTTTTACAGCATAATAGTCATTAAAAATAAACATTCATTAAAGCACAGAATTTAGATAACAATAAAAATAAAGTGAGCAACTGCACCTGAGCTAGGCCGAGCCTGTATTTCAGGACGCAGTTTACAATACGAATGAACAATCAGTTACAATATATTATGTACATCATTATAAAGTGTTTTAGTGTAGTGTGACTTACAAGTATACAGAAAGTATGGTACAGTGTATAATAAGTTGTAATGTAGGGTTGTTTTGTGTAATGTAGGAGTCTTTTTTGTGCTTTATTTTATTTTATTTTATTTTATTCTCTTGGGAAAACTTACAGCTAGGATACAGATAGATGAAGAATATTGAAAGAAGGCCAATTACAAGTTTTCGCAGACAGTATTAGAATAGAACAAGAGACAGTAGACAGATAAAATAAAGTAAGAAGTAAAAGTACTCGGAGCAAATTATACAATATAAGATTAGAAGTTAACATACTATATAAGACAAGAAGTTATACAGAAGCGCATACAAGTAATTAATAGTTGCATTATTCATCGAAAAACTGATTGTACATTTTTTTTTAAGTTTCGTGACATTGGTGGAGAGTAAGTCCAGATCATTATTGACACTCTGACACATTGTATTGTATGATCTGCTAGCTCTTATTATATATGAGTTTTTCCGATAAACACACCGCACAGAGGGAACATATAGAGGTCGATGATTCCTTAATTGGAGAGATGGAACACGTAGCCCAATTTTGCCAATCAGTTCCGAACAGTCGATTGAACCATTAGCGATATTAAATAAAAATACCAGATCAGCCATTTTTCTCCGGTCGATTAGTGGAAGAATATGAAACTTCCTACATCGACTGTGGTAGTTAGGAAGATAAGTTTTAGATTTATACTGAATGTACCTCAAAAATTTCCTTTGAATACTTTCGATGCGACTTATGTAAGTATTATAATTAGGGTTCCATACCGGTGAACAATATTCGAGATGACTGCGCACAAAGGCACAATACAGAATTTTGAGTGTTTTTATGTTTTTAAAGTCGGCTGATATTCTCAAGATAAAACCTAGTGCCTTGGAAGCTTTTTTGATTATATTGTCAATGTGTGTGTCAAAAAGAAGTTTCGAATCAAAAGTGACGCCTAAATCTCTAATCGTACTGACTCTGGATATTAAAGTATTGGTTAGTTTATAGTCGTAAAGAATAGGTTTTGGTTTGCGAGTGAACGTACATATGTAACATTTAGATACGTTTAAATCTAAGCGATTAGCGACACAATATTCTTGGAATCCGATCAGATCATATTGGAGTTGTTCAGCATCTTCTTCAGTTCTTATTTCACTCAATATCTTCATATCGTCCGCAAATAGAAGAACTTTTGCGTTGGAGAAACATAAAGAAACATCATTGATGAAGATGTTGAACAATAAGGGTCCAAGCAACGATCCCTGCGGAATTCCTGAGGGGACAAAACTAGGCCTAGATGTGTATCCATTTAGAACAACAGTTTGACATCTGTTGGCTACATAAGACGAAAACCACCTGAAAAGACTCCCGCTGATGCCTATAGCCAATAGCTTGCGCAGTAGTATAGCATGATCCAGGCGATCGAAACACTTGCTGTAATCAGTGTAAATTACATCTACCTGTGTGCGACGAGACATACATTCAGTCAAGTAATCACTGCAAAGAACCAGGTTGGTGGTTGTGGAGCGACCTCGCAGGAAACCATGCTGGCGGTCACTGATACTTAATTTAAGAGTAGCGTATAGTTGTTTGAGTTGTTTGTGAATTATTTTTTCAAGGATTTTAGCAAATATACATAGCTTAGAGATAGGTCTGTAGTTTTCCACGAGGTCCCTAGGTCCTTTTTTATGGATCGGAGTAATTAATGCCGACTTCCAAATTGAAGGTACCTGACCCGCATCTAGAGATCGCCTGAACAGTATTGAAAGTGGAGCGGTCAGATTTTTAGCACAGTTTAGTATAAAAATAGGCGGTATATTATCTGGTCCTGCGGACTTTGTTAAGTCAACTCCTTTAAGCAGTTGGAATACCTCTAATTCACTAACTTCGACTGAATGTATATCCGAGACGAGATCACCTAACTGCGTGTCAGAATCCTGCGAGCGTGTATTAGAACGGTTGTTGTCACTGTTGCCGTCGAAAGTAAGAAAATTTGAGTAAAAATAGTCGCTGAACATGTTGCAGATATCCTCTCCATCGCTTGAGTTGCGATTTTTATATTTTAATAGAGAAGGATACGAATTTGTTTGTTTTTTAGATTTGACGTATGACCAAAACGCTTTGGGGGTTTTAAAAATACTTTCTTCAATTTTTGTAATGTAGCAGCTAAACATTTCACTTTCAACTTCCTTAGCCCGCCGTCGGAGTAGGACAAACGACTCGTAATCATTGATATTGCCATATTTCTTGAACTTAGCATGATGTTTCGCTTTTTCCTTAATAATTTTAATCAAAGGCTGCTTGTACCAAAGAGGATATCTGCTAGATGTAATGACTGTCTTCACAGGTACATGAGAATCACGCAAGTCATTGAGTGTGTGGTAGAAAAATGTTATGGCATCCTCGAGTGTTCGAGTGCAGACTTCCCTTTGCCAGTCAATCTCGTTAAGCCGGTTATTAATGGCCGTATAATCAGCTGACTTATATAGAAATTTAATACGAGATAGTGCAGGAAGAGTATGAAGTTCTACGAAATCAGCGGACACACAGAGAGCCTTATGATGTGGATCTTCCGGCACCAGGGGGTTATCGCAAATCGACACCGAGACCTCACTATTAGACAAAACTAGATCAAGAATTTTATTGTTTAAATTTACATGTGAATTAAATTGCGAAAAATTGCAGAGGGTAATATTATCAAAAAAACTTGTTTGAACACGACCTTGAATATTACTTGGCAAAACAGATTGACCATCATCATCTGGGTTCCAGGTTATGTTTGATAAGTTAAAATCACCGACAACTAAGAATTTATCAGCGGGATGCTTCTGAACAATATCTGTCAAATTATCAGAAAAGATAGTTAACTGACCTGCCTGGGAGTTTCCAAGATTTTGATTGCAGATGTACACTACACATATATTCATTTTGTATGATACGCGCGGTCGTTTCCTTTGCAGGGTGATAGTAATCCACAGGTCTTCAGCAGACGAGAACCATTCACTGCGTAGATCACTAACAAGTTCACGTTGAATGTTTGTATTGAATGCTTTTGTGTAGTGTGATTGTGGATGGATTTCATCTTAAAACTTTAAGTAGATCTTCTGTAGTAGTGTAATCACATTTATTAAGGAGATAGTCCAAAAGTTTTGTTTTGCATTCTTGTTTGGTTAGCGTGTATATATTAAGTTGTGAATTCAATTTATTATATATTGCGGATGAAATTGTTGATCGAGTAGCCCTACTTTATACATACTAAAACGTTATTATCTGGCCCATTACGGTGACCTGTTTTCAAAATTACATTTTATTTTATGTTCTCATGTAAGTGGCTTATTATGTCTTTTTTGAGAATAAATGATTTAAACCTTATAATTATAGAAAGGGACCGGTGAAGCAGAAGAACCTATGTGTAAATGAGTGTTTGAATTGGTGTGAACGGGGGACTACCGCATTGCGACGACGTTTAAATATATTATTTTTGTCGAGGGGGTCAGGGAATGCTGTTTGAGTACTGTAGACAAGATGTAAAGTTGACGGAAAGTAGGTAGGTTCCATGATCGATACAGGAGATGTGTAGGTAGGATATGTTGAAACTAATTTACTGTAACACCTTATGTACCATATTCTAGCAAATAAATATTTTGATTGATTGATAGATTGATTATATCTTCATCGGGTTAAAAGTGCTATTGGGTTTTTCTGTAAGGAATTTCTCTGCCCGGAGTTTGGAAGTTGGTGGTGTGCTCCCGACTCCCGACTCCCGACTCCCGTGCCTCGGAAAGTATGTTAAGTCGTTGGTTCCGGCTGTCATTTGAACATCTTTGACGGCCGTTACGGGTAGTCAGAAGCCAGTAAAGGACAATGCTCAGGACGTCCTCATACTTGTAGCACTTTAAAATCAATGTCAATCCATTGTATTTGGCAATATAATTGTGACTGATTCAAATATCTTCACGCCACTGTTACTTTTTACGGACAGACATTTCACTTTCACTGTCATACAATAAAATGGTAGCATGACTGACACTTCGATTGACGTAGATTTTAAAGTGCTACAAAGGTGGGGTCGGTGTGCGTACATTTTGGGCATTGTCCTTTGACACTGGTCTCGCCAAGAGGTATCGTTTTACCCAGGTACTGGGTTGTGGAGGTTGGATAGGCAGTCACTCCATGTCCACTCAATCCACTGTTTTAGACTAAGTCTAACCCCAGCATAGTTGGGAAAAGGCTAAGCAGATTATAATGAGTTGCCTAATAATAACAACTGCAAATCAATATCGCTTCAAAACATTTATTTCCATAACAGATAACCTTTAAGAAATTGTTATACTACTATTGAAGATAGTTGTAGAACATTTTATTAATTTATTTAAAAATGTATAAGTGTAAACAGTTGTTGGTTAGCCAAATAAAGAAAATAAAAATAAACAGGGTTTTTGGTCCGATCTTTCTAAGCAACGCTTTCTAAGGTCGATACGTGGTTATGAGAACATCTTAACTAATGGAGATTTCCTTTCCTTAGCCAGCACTTCCCGGTTGACATTTTTACATCTTTGACAATCGTTATGGGCAGTCAAAAGCTAGAAAATCTAAGACCAGTCAGGCTACTCTCAGGATACTGTGTAATGTTAATGAAACTCTTAAAAGAAATGAAAGGCAAAAAGGAGGTGATTTGAAATCACTAAACTCACTTACTGTCTCCTTTCAGAAATCTATTCTGAAAAAGTTCTTAGTAAATTTTTCAGCTTTATTTACATATTTTGCGTATGCGTAATGCATTTTTATTAAAATCTGTTCATTCATTCTGGGCATTTCTGGACTTGAATGTATGTATAAAACACCTTTAATTAATTTGATGTCCCTAAAATGGGATTAATAAGCAACGTTAATTAAGAAGTACAAGCAACATTCGGGTAGTTTGAGTATTATGCGACCTACCTGGACCTACCCAAACATCCTTATTTGGTCATGTTCTTCAAATCGTTCGAGCTACTAAAAGTTATAAGTTGAGCTACACGATAACTGACAAATGCTTGCATTGTTTCGATAGATTCACTCAAATCTGAGCTTCTTTTCTCAATACAGTACCACACAGGCATAAACTTGCTTAGTTCTGTTCTCGGCTAATCATATTGACCAGTGTGTATGGATTTAAAAAGAGGCGTTGACACCTGAGTAAGTGTCGGTGTTTCTTTTCAGAGTAGTCAGCTAGGAAACACCGACCTCATCTTGTTTAAATTTACTTCAAACGAAAGTAAATGACGTGTAAAAATATTGATCTATACTAATATTATAAAGCGGAAAAGTTTGTTTGTTTATTTGAACGCGCTAATCTTCGAAAGTTCCGGATGGATTTGGATGAAATTTGTATGGTATGGTAGTAGCTTGAAGTTTGAGAAAGGTTATGGGCAACTAACCTAAAGCTTTTTACCCAGATTCAAAAGAGAGAGGTTATGTTTTAATCGTGATAAAGTCCACGGGAGCTAAGTCTCAATCGACTGTTAGTCATATCCTTACTAATATTATACATGCGAAAGTAACTCTGTCTGTCTGTGTGTTACGCAATCACGCCTAAACTACTGAACCGATTTTTATGAAGTGTGGTACGGACATAGTCTAGAGCCTGAGAAAGGACATAGGCTGCTTTTTAATGCGAAAAAAGAACTGTAAGGGGTTGAAATAGGGGATGAAAGTTTGTATGGAAATTACGTAATTTTTAAACTTAGTTTTTAGACTTTTGATTAGATATTAATAAATACGACATTCAAATTATGTATGAGTTTTATTTTCAAAATAATTAGCCTAAAAAATTAAAAATGCTGCCGAAAGTTACTATTACTCGCGGTCGAAGTCGTGGGCATAGCTAGTATACGTATATTTATCAAAAACTACAAATTACTTATGTAGTATTTCAATCATCAAATACAACACGTCTTATTAATATTCCTCTACAACAAAGCCTGTTTGAATGTTTCAGCCGTTTCTTATACAAAAACAATACTTACACTTCGGTTTAAACGTGTAACATTCCACTTAACAATTTAATCCGAGAAATTAAATCAATATGGCGTCTCACGCTCAGACTAATTTTATTTCTGATCACGTTGTTAACATCAAATAAGGGAAACTAGATAATTAATAATGCTTAAGACCATGAGACCTGTGACTTGTAGAGTCTTAGACCATATACGACACAACTTGGCTAACGTGATTCACATAAAATCAATGGTTTTCTCTGCACCTCGCACTGTTGTTACAAGAAATATTTACAGCTATTTTCTCAACATCCAAAAAATTATGGTCTCATCTTCAACAGCGTACGCTATGGTATTTCGAAAGACATATACAATTATTTCTATTTACATAGTTGGTTGTTTGTAAAATCTCTCAGAAAGGAACATTGAGGTACTACTTGCTAGATGCTAAGAATCCGTGGTTGCAGTAATGTCTTAACGGGATTCCGCGATCCGAAACACAAGGAAACTGGAGACACTGAAGGAATATTGTGTGTTTTTATTTAGTAGAAGTCTGGAACTCCTTTCCGCTCCGATCATAGCAGGAGGAGTCTGGTAAGTCTAGTACGGTGGAGACGACAGTCTGGTAAGTACACATCCATATGTAACTAACTATGAAAAATAATGGAATATACACTTAAATAAAAACCCTAAACTACATATATACATCTAAAAATAAACTAAAATATGGCGTCCAGAAATTCGTGCGTATCGCTGTCCACTGGTAATGTGCCCAAAAGACTGGCGGCATTGCCACGCTGTATGGCAATGCTTAACCGCTGTCCAAGGTAAAAGCCAGCCTTTGGGTCACGTGAAGTGTCAACTAGGCGCCTGGATAGTTCTTTAAATAATTTGTGATTTTTTTCTATTAGGTAATCTAATTATTATAGTCAGGACTTAAGTTTAAAATAGTCAGTGTCCAGCAAAGATTAGACAACTATAAATCCGATTGACAATAACTCCCCAGTCATCTCAGTCAACTTTCTAAATATTTTCTCTAAAATCCCAAAGTCATAGACCAAACGGAAGTGGTGACGGAGATGCGCGTGCGCCTGCTTCCTGCCGCGTGCTCGCCAAAATGGCGGCTGCCTGCTTCCGGTTAGAACAGGAAGTGACGCTAGAGGGTGCCGGGAGTTCGCTAACGTATAATTTATGATAAGGGATGTGCAACAATGGGATTATTTAGATTTGCGCAATCATTGTCGTGTGTGTCTAAAGTGTGTCGGAATAAACTTGTAGTGTGTAAGTTATCTGTGTGATGTGACATTTTTGGAGAGTAAGGTAGAATAAGGTTGATATAGTTGTTTTGGAACAAATTGAAAGAATCTCATGATTATGACAAATATTATAGGTGCGTCAAATCAACACCATACTCTAAATATTTTATTATACATAGGCCTACATGGGGACTTATAAAACGACAGAAATTAGTGCACGGCGTGAAATTGGTCGTTTTCTATGGAGAAGAACCGGTATGAGGTGACGTTAGGGAAAATTTTGATTAGCAGTGTATAACTTTTTCTTTATTGATAATAGGCTCACCTTTGACCACCATCTCACCTGATGGTAAGTGACGATGTGGTCGAAGATAGAGCACGCTTGCCTAGAAGTAACCTATTCACTCTTGACTTAAAGGCTTCCAGGTTATAGCGATCAGGAAACAGACTCCGGCAGGGAATTCCACTCCTTAGCCGTACGCACAATGAAAGTATTCCCAAAACGTTTTGTGCGTATGGGTGGGATGTCCACCATGTAACGATGGCGCATCGCCGTTTGTCTTGTAGTCCGATGATGGAACGGGCTTGGCGGAATTAGATTGTGTAATTCCATCGCACACTCTCCGAAATGTATCTGATAGAAAACCGATAGACTTGTAACTCGTCGTCGATGTTCAAGGCTCTGGAGCTTTGATTCGACCAGTGAATCGTTGCCAATGAGTTTCTTGGTCCTTTCTTCTTGATACCAGACAAAAGCAGATCATTTCTTTCTTACTTTCTGGTGAAATACTAATAACGATGACAGAGCTGATTTCTAAGTGAAAAGAGACTAAATAAACGCTATGCCGTATGTATATATATCCAATTACCTATAACAGATATAACATATCGATATATTTAGTTTCCCATTAATAGAAACTAGGTATCTAATATTTTCTTCCATCTTTTTCTCCCAAAGCACGACATTTGTGATCGATTATGTGTCATATTTTGCGACTTAAAATCTATAGGGTACTTCCCGTTGACCTAGAATCAGGACATTTGGTAAGAAGCAATATCTTATGGCACATGTATACAACGTGTAATTTAAAGGGTATACATATACATACCAAGTGCATGTGCATAGCTGCTTTGGATGATAACAAACAATATGGCAAGGGTTTTGTAATCCTAAGTCTATGTGTGTAGAACTTAGGTATTACAAATTCCAATATACTGATACCAGAGACCGTTTTTCAAATTAAGAAGAACGAAAAGAATTATCGTGCTATTGGCAAGTGACGTGGGAAGCTATTGACCCTCGTAGTGCTGTGACACGTTTCTTATTATTGGTATTCAAGAAACATATGAAACCGATAATTTGGTGCCAATTCTGTGAGTCACTTATTTTGAGCTGAAACTTTGCATAGAGACTCCATACCAGATGTTGTCTTCAGTCCTTTTGGATAGATATGGGGTTTCCGTTACACGTTGTAAATAAATATGTATGTCGTTAGTTATGTAAGTACTATTTTACAGATTAAGATAAGTAAGTTTGTACGGAACTCTTGGTTGGTGAGTTCAAATTGCGTTTTTTTTTTAAAGAGAACTCGCACTGTTTGTAGTGATTACATTACTAGCAATCTTGTTAACCCCTCCAACTAAGCTAAATATGCTTGTGTCTGGAGTAGGTTTTACGGCAATAGTGTAATGGGCGGGGTTCGAACCTGCGACCTCTCAATCACAAGTCCGACACCTTAGTCACTAGACTACTGGCGCTTGCCCGGACATATTATTGAATTTGTAAAATATTTATTAATATAATTTATATGTGCAATAATGAAAATAATAATAGTCAATAGTTTTGTTCGTTTTCTCGACACAAGCCTACAAAAACTGTTAGCCAAGCAATTTTACTACGAAAACTATAATGTTACCGTGAAATGATGTTCATAATTGAATGTTGTTATTATGGGCCCTTGTTTTATAGAAGTGTAATACGAAGGAGTACATATCATGGTTGGCAGTAAATATATTAGTTCCGCGTCAAGAAACCGGGTGAAAAATTTAGAGCTACAATAATAAAATGTGAATGGCGAATGAAATGGGTGGGTTCTGTAGGTTTAAAAAACTGTACAGAAATAAAACAAAAATAACACAGAGAGAGGAAAAATAACACAAATAACTTTTTAATAGGTTTTCTATACCCTTTTTTGCTCATGCATTGCTATTATTCGTTTATGATGCGGGTTCCAACTCATCTATTAGAGACATTCCTCAAACATTTTGGCCGAAAGGTGTCGTGTATCGACGATTTCGCGGAAGGTTACGCGACACCTCGTAGCGCAACACGACGCCGTCTATTCGTGTTAACTAGTTTTTGTTTTTAATTGTTTTAAATTTATGTATTAGTTTATTTATAAGATTTTTTATTTGTTTATTGTTTTTTATGGGCCTAGTTGCCTGAAATAAAGGATATATTATTATAATTATTATATTATTATAGAATCGTCGAAATCGAATTATTATAGAATCTACTGTGACGGGGTTTCCGTAAGACTGAAAAAAAAAAATAGGCAGTCATAATTGGAGGAGTATCGTGTTACCCAGTATCTGGGTAACACGATACTCCTTGGTCAGACCAGAGTTAGATTTTCTGACTTCTGTTTACCCGTAGCGAGTTGCGTAGAGAAGCCGTTGGTCCAGGCTATGGGACCAAAGGCTTAACGTACTTTTCATGACACAGAAGAATATCGACATGAAGACGGTTACTCATCTACAGACTGACCTCAGCAAGCTTTGCTTAACTTTCAAAATCAACCCGTGCGGCTGTTATCAGCCAAAAGCTACTGTTATCATCTGTCTGTGTTTTTTTATCCGGGCTAATCGCTGAGACGGCTGAACCAATTTTAATGGGACTTGAACAGGACGATAAAGGAGATTATAGGGCCATAAGTAACTTTTTATCCCCGAAATCACACGGGATCGGAATTCACGTTAAAAGAAACGCGTGATTAATGTCGTCTCTTCCCCGCACGAAATCGCGAGCACATCTTATATTGACTGTACAATATTTACAACGAACAAACTGAACCCTAATTTAAACAAAAACAACAGAAATTATTCTTAATAGCATTATAATGGCACTAATAGATTATGTTAGCACAAATTCATTGATAATTACACCTCTCATCATCTTTCTACCATATCGGCCATGACAGGTAATTACTACTGCCAACATTAGAATATTTTTGCATTTTTACTATGAACGAGGGGAGAATGAGTCCGTACGGTTAGGTAACAGTTAAATTCAGGGAAAAACGTGTACCTAGATATCGTTTGTTTTTTTTTAAGGATTACACAATTTTAATGCAAGTCACGTAGGAATGTTTTGTAGTATTAATGGCTTTTTGACATGAGATATTTTACTGCAAGGCCTAAGTCAGCCAAGCTCGACAATTTCAAGTGATTTGAGAGCATTTATATGTAGAGATTCTCTGACATCAGGATCTCCTGAGGGGCTTAAAATTTCAATGGCACATATTTATATAATTTACTCATAAATATAAGTTGTATGCACTATTTCTCCACTTAAACTGTGCCAATTTTTTTATTTATTTAGGGCATACAAACAGTAAAACATTACATCAAGTTGAAGAACTTGTTCTTCAACTTGCTACCAACAACATTTTCCACAAAATACATGAAAGGTTTCTGCAATGAATGCGTTATAATTTAAAACCTTACAATTATAATGCTTATATTAATACTAAAAAGCGATTAAATATAAAACAATGGAAATAAAGACATGAAGATTGAAATATAAATAACAATAATTGAAATAAAACAATGGAGATTAAAATCGAAATTGAAATAGTAAGAGATTGATTTTTTTATTAATTATGTTATTTATCAACTATTGATTATTATCTATCTTTGAGCACCAGAAAGAAGGACCATGTCAATGTGATGAAAATATTCATTATAATTTTTACTTAAATGGCGGAGAGAGAATGTTCACCTGCTTTAGTGCGACAAGGCGTCATTGCAAACATGGGACGTTCACGTACACCGCGGCGAACTGTTGTCCTAGGAACTGTGTAACATTTATCTTATTTCGGATATCCATACAGTCATTAGTAGAATACTGTTTCAAGCAAAGTTCGTCTTGATATTAATTTAATTAATTTATATTTTCTAAGTAATTGATCACTTGATAAATATGTGCGGAAACAACGGTAGTGCATGGCTTTGAAGAATTTCCTTTGAACTCTTTCGATTTATTATCCGGAATTTCAACGTAACTTGGAGAGATTCCATGCCCTCTGCTGGGTAAACCTGCCTGTCTTTATTCACTACAATTTGGGTGTCCATTGATGAGAATCCGTTTTTACGACTGATGTTAGTGGGAAAATAATAAAATAACTCCTCCTGGTCTGGATGGCATTCTCATCAGTGGAAACCCAAATTGTAGTGAATAGAGATAGGGAGGTTTACTCAGAAGAGGGCATGGAATCTCTGATAATAAAAAAAAAAAATAAAAAAAAAATAATAAATAATTAATAATAATGTAATAATAATAATGTGATGAAATTAATAATAATGTGAATAAATTAATAATAGTGAGATTAAATTAATAAAAATGTAATGAAATTTATAATTTAAAATTAATAATAATAATTTAATATTTGCATGCTGAATGGCGAAATATGGCTGAGCTGATGTATAAACACTTTCAACTTGTATATGTACTACCCATATTTGCAAAATAAAATTCTATTCTATTCTATTCTATTCTATTCTATTCATGCCCTCTTCTGAGTAAACCTCCCTTGTGTTGTGAATAAAAATCCCGCTCGTGAAAAGTGTTATTAAATTGAGATATTCTAGATGGTACTTATTTACTATAGTATATATATACTATAGTATACTATAGTATATATGGTTTCTGTTGTTTATTTTACGCGCACAAAATATAGAATGACATACAGATATTTAGAGGCGGGTATCCCAAAAATCCAGAGGAAGGAATGGAATATAATAGAATATTCATTTATTTGCTCACAATGTAGGTATTTACAATAAGGTGGTTACAACAGTATAAAGATTTCCTTGTGCATTCTACCATTTTGGCATGCAAACATTGATGCTGTTCATCAACAATTTTATTTATTTATTTATATACACGTGACACTTACAAAAGAAAAAATATAAATACAAACAAAAATTTTATCAGCTAGAAGAACCGATACGGAAGAATGAGATCTCAAAATATATCTTCCAGCAGACCTACTACATTAGTAGGATAAGAAATATAGACACAGTGTGTAACACAATAGGAAGCTTAAAATAGACTAATCATACCTTTTTATAATGTTTACTGATACCATTTATGCTATAATCAACCGCTTCATTATTTTACCCCCTCATAAATCGAATCAGTGTTTAAAAATGCTCACTTAACTGATCATTAATTGAGCACAATAAACCTGAACAAAAACTAAAGCACATCAATAAAATTTTTTATAACTATTTTACGCCACTTAACAAAGGCGACTATAAAATAATGATAACAACCCCCACGAATTCCAATTAAAAGAAATCTCAATTAATTTCGATTGCAGTCCGTACGAATACAACAATACAATCTAAAAAAAAACATTGAAAGGGACATCCTTATTAGTATAATTAAAATCGACTAAACTGATTTACGACGACTATATACCCACATCACTTGAGCCTTTTAATTGGCAGGATCTTAGTGCTCAATTTTATGCACAGGAAATACGCCATTCAGCCCAAAGATTGTTTTTATTAGGTTGGCAGCACAAAGGTACAAAGGGCTATATGATATGACAGATTTATTGGGAGTCCCAATGCGTAGGAAAATTAGACGGATATATCCATCTCCCTTATAAAGTTTTTGCGTGATCAAGAATGTTTTTGATGAAACCGATGAATAGTAATGTATTCCTTAGTCGATTATTTATTTTCGGGAAGTGCACGTCACTTTTTCGGCAGACATTTTGTTTGTGGAATTAATTGCAGGTTTTGAAGGATAGGTCGGTACGTTTTTGTTATGTAAATTCGTTTTTAGAGCTGTAAAGGAATCGCTTTTTAATATGGCTTAAGTTGGTAGTAAGAAATGTAAGAAGCTCTTACAATAAATATTTTGTATTCCGATAAATTTATTGTTTGTTTTCATTTACCTGTGATTATTTTAGAATCAGATTTAAATTTTAGTAATTACTAAATTAAAATAATGAAGAAAATATAAAAAATTGTATCACGTAGGCAAGGGAATTTTATAATGTCCAAAGCTAGTGCACATTTTGCTTTGGTCTTTTCTATGAAAAAACGTGTAAGAAACTTCACATTTATATACTATTCGTAAACCCTTTTTATGAAAATTATGCTTCCAGAAATCTATCCAAAAGGGCTGAAGAAAAACATCTGGTATGGAGTCTCTATGAACAGTTTCAGCTCAAAATAAGTGAAAAAATAATTGATACTATATTATCGGTTTCATATGTTTCTTGAATATCAGTCATAACAAACGCGTGCACTACGAGAATAACATTCCACGCTTCGAAGAATAACGTCTAAGTTTCCACGTCACTTGCCAATAATACGAGAATACTCTTACTTAGTTCTTCTTAATTTGAAAAATTCGATCACTGGTATCAACGTTCAACGTATTGTAATTTCTAATAAGTTCCACAGATGTAGACATAGGATTACAAAACCCTTGCCATATCGTTTGTACCCTAATAATAGTAATATACCCTTTAATTTATCTATTTAAATTACACGTTGTATAATAGATAGACATATTTATGTTTTTTTTTCGTGTGGGTCTGAAAATAGTTTTCTTTTTCAAAGGACATAAATTATATCCAAAAAAAAAACGCTTACTGGAGAGCTGGATTTTTGGTAATAATGCATAGAAGCAATTTGAATCATGGTCGGATTTCGACAACTGCGCTGCTACTCGTACCAACTAATTTGCCTGAATATGATATCCACAAAGGTCACTATACAATTTTCACTGAAACTGTTATCAGTTAAATTGTACATACTTGTTACATAACATCTTATTTATAACTCACTCCGAGCATGTTTATTTCTTACCTTTTTTTACGTGCCTACTGTCTCTTATTTTATTCTAAGAAGTACCTACTATCAGTGAAAACTTGTAATTGGTCTTCTTTCAGTAGTTTACAACTATCTGCAGTATTTTTTTAAGATAAAAATCAAACTATGGCGCTAGTTAGTGTTATTCATAGAATATGAAATATTTTTTTAACTAATGTAATTCATAAATGAAAAGTTTAAACAAAGAGAACTTGGTAGTTTACAAGTCACATATTCACTACTAAAGAGCTACCAACGAATCTTCACACTCACGAACCATCTTTTATCTGACTGTGTGAAATATATTTCATTATTATTATCCTATTTTACTCCAGCTAAGCTTCGGCCCCACCGTTGGGCAAAGGTATCCTCTATCAAGATGACGTTGGGCAAGGTGTCAAGTCATGCGGCAATTAATTAGCACAAAAAATCTTTACGTTCATTTCTTTAATACAAAAAATCTTTCACGCCTAAAAACAATGACTGACAATTAAAAATCAATTCCATTCAAAAATCTTGTTTCTGTATTATTATATATCATCTACGATCCCACAGTAGTAACACACACTCACAAACATCGCGAGTGTGCGTAGGGTTGCCCCCAAAATGTTTGCACACGAAATAGATCTGTTAGCTCAGTTGATTGCCGATCGAAACTTTAGAGAGCTGACCACCCGGAATCGGATTACGGGTTCGTTACGCAGACCATTTTTGCTATTTGACCACTAACAATGTCAATAAATACTGGGGTTTGATATACTTTTGTTTACTTGCCAACCCTGGCTTGGCGGTTGATACTGTTGGTAATTGAATTTAGAGTATAAGTATGTCAACAGTGTTCGTGCCGTGTCCGAAGTTTTGGGATCGGGGTTCGGATTGGATCGGTTCATCACGAGCAGACAAATTTCGGGACAGCAGTTTAAATAGTGCTTTTGTGTTTTTAGTTTTGTTACAGACTCATGTTTTTTAAAAAACACCTACACTAGTGTATGAGTGCTATAAAATTAGTATGAATTATTTCGCAATCCATTTGAACGAAGTCGTGGGTGAATTGATACATATACAATCAAATCATCAAATAATTTTATTCAAATTTTCTTACAGCTAGATATTTAAAGTATATTTAGTCTTGCTGAGCTTACGGTACTTAAATACGTGTGCCTGAACTAAATAAACCTGTAATTTCAGGCGATATGTGCTAATACTACCTTAAATATTAACCTTATCATAATTTAACAATAATCTATAATTACGTGTAACATTAAATAGAAAAATTGACTAAAAAAAAACTTATATCTACAAAACAATTAGATAACTAACATATCATGTCCAATAACAACATGATTTTAGTAAAATTCTTATTAGAAATATATATTAAATGTGTCCGTATAACTTACCACACTCTGCGAACCTATCCTGTAATCAATCTCGCTACAAGCAGGCCATTCCCAGACCATTGACACGAAGAAAAGAAAAGAAACCGCATCAATATAAACGGGATCAAATAAAGTACGGTCGGCATGCAGGATTGATGACATTTCATCTGGAGTTGTAGTAATTGCGCCAATGTATGCGCCGGCGCCACTGACTCGAATGGCGCCGCGGTGTATATCAAAAAGCGCGTCTGTATAGCGATGGGAGTTTAACTGGTACCTATTCGGTTTTACTGTTCATATTAATAGGCTTAAATGGTCGTGGTTAAATATTTAACAGCCGGTCATCTTCAGCAACGCTTGCCGAGGTGGCTACTTGATGGGATTTTCAGCCATTGGTCCTTCGTCTTATCTGAAAAGCTGTTACCAATAGTCAGAAAGCCAGAAATCTGACAAACCGTCTAGACAAAGAGAGTACTGTCTCCTAGTAAGAGGCCATCCATAAATATCATGTCATTGTCACATCTCGTGGATGTGGTATCTCATATTTTTTAATGTTACACCTAGAAATTATTAAATTAAAATAGCATATCCGAAATTTATTTGACTTTCTTTATTATGTCCCTTAACCTTCTGTTCTTACGGATAAAGTTGGAAATTTAAGTTTATCTTTAATAGGTAGTTAAAGCAATAACGTTTATTAACACATGTTAAAGTAAAGCACACAGAATAAAAAAGACATATAACAACTTATTATTATGAAAACTACAAAAGAAAAAGAGAAATGAGAGCAGTTCGAATGTCGTTCAAATTTTGAAATTAGAAGTAGTAAAATTTAGAAGCCTTCCGCCCCTTGTCACACACACTTTGACAACCCCCTCCTACCTAATTTAAGGAAGACTTACTGAGTTTTGGAGCTTAGATATCAGTCTATGTAAAATACTGGATATACAGCCGCTTGACTCCTACGGCTTAGAAAATTGATTGGGTCTAGGTGGAGATAGAGTACCTACTAGTACGAATTTATGGGAACTGGTTGTAGAGCCTTAATGCCGGGCACGACACGCATCTACCCAGTTTTTGCGCTTATCTGTAAGTATAAGTTTTTAAATTGACATGGTCACTAACAGTACCATATCATTAGAACTTAAAACGGGATATTTATGATGTATGAATTGTTAAGTTATTGCGGGGGTACCGCAATAACTTAACAATTCATCCGTGATCATGGGACTTGCAACAGTGCCGAAGTAGCGAAAACTCGAAATAATATTTATACACAAATAATAAATATCTCGCTTTAGTTCTAATTATTTGGAAGTAATTATAAATCAAGTTTGCATGTTAGTTCTAAAAATAAAATAAAAGTACATTACGTTTCATTCATTCTTTCTTTGTATTTTCATGGTAATATCTAAGCACTTTGAATTCTTAACCGAATGATTATAGTGCTAGCAGAAAAAAAAGAAACAAATATTAAGCAAGAAAAACTTGCAAGACAAGTTGTAATATTTGTTTAAAATCGCGTGAAATTCTCTCTTACTTCTCGATAGGATACTGCTATTTGTAGACTGTCGAACTTGGTTGGTAACTATAAAATTTGATACGAGCTGTTCACAATATACCTATATAGACTCAAGTTTTAAATGTAATGTATGTACTTCTGACCTTGTTAATAGTCGTCGCGAGAGGAGCCTACGTGTACTGCAAACACTGCGGCAAGCTCGCCGTCAGCGCCGCCGGCGCGCGGCGCGGCCGCCACCTTCCCGCCACGGTAGCCACCAAGAACTGCAGCATCCACAGAAAACACAGAAATGACTTACGCGAACCCTCATTCTTTTAATAATCAACTAAACATAATTTTTATTCTACATTGTTTACACTTTATAATTTTTATTTCAATTGTTAAAATATTACTTAATAAGTTATCTAAATTATTACTTTTTTTGCCCCGCCAAGATGTACGGTTAGCAACCGCACATTGTACTTTGGCCTAGTTAAAATACTGCAAATTTTGTTAATTTATAAAATGTAGTATCGTCACGTACGTCAAGTCTTCGGTTCAATATCGAGCTCGCGCAACATCTAACATTTACTATAACATTTTAAAACATTTATTTTTTATTATTTTATAATTACATTGTTTTGATTTACTTTCATATTAAATTATTATTGAATATAAACATTATTTTAATTTATTAACATTGAACATTAAGTGTAAAGGCTTTGTCCTTACATTTACTTCCCTTCATCACTAGCCAAATTATCATTAACTGCTTAGACTGTTCCCCAACAATTTTGGGTTCGACTTCCAGTCTAAGCGAAGGCTGAGTACACGTGTTTCACGTGGAGCGACAGCCACATAGTCGCTGGTTAACACGATACTCCTCAGCATACTTAGTGTCAGATTTTATGGCATTTGACTACCCATAGGGACGGTAGGGATAGGGACGGTTTGTCGCTTACACATGTTGGTAGCAGCCAGGTACAGGATAAAGCTAGTCAATTCGTGGAAGATTTAAGCTTGTTAAGGTTGCTCCAATATAATTATATACCTAATCACTGTGACAACACTTTAGATCTTTGTTTTTCAAACTTATCTTTAGACATTTCTGCGACTGCTGGATTAACTAAAATTGATACATTTCACCCACCACTTTCTATTGATATTGTAGACCTGTATATTAATTCTTTTGTCGCAAACAAAATATGTAGATTTAACTTCCGTAAATGCGATTATGTAGAGGTTAATAGATATTTGAGTAATATAAATTGGGACCAATTGTTGTCTAGCACTGTTTGTGTTGACAACGCAGTCGATTTATTTTATGTAAAAATAAGAGAATGTATCACTCTTTTTGTACCCTTTATTACTCACGAAAGTAATTCTTATCCCATATGGTATAGTCGTTCTTTAATAAAAATTATTCGCGAAAAAAACAAGTTACATAAAAAATGGAAATTGTTTAAAAATCCTCGCGATTTTGATGAATTTAAGCTACTGAGGGATAGGCAACATCGAGTGCAGGGTCAGTGTTTTGACAACTTCACGCGCAACGCTGAACAGAACATAAGGAAAGCGCCTAAGTACTTTTGGAACTACGTTAAATCAAAAAAAGCTGGTTCCGCTTATCCGCGTAATTTTACTTTGGGTAACACACAATATAATAATGGCCAGGAAATATGCACCGCTTTCAATAACTTTTTTTACAGCGTCTTTAACATAAATCAGTCCTCATCACATACTGATCCTCAATGTTCTCTGCAAAATGACTAAGCCGGCGATACTATTTCTAACATTACAGTGTCGCAAGAGACGGTGTTCAAGCACCTCTCAAGTTTGGATAAAAACAAAGGTGCTGGTTGTGACGGAATTCCTGCTATATTTTGGTCATCTTGCGCAAAGAGTTTATCGCACCCCATTGCCCTACTGTTTCAGCATTCACTAAAGAGTTGCGTGTTTCCCTCTCTGTGGAAAAAGGCGTACGTCATACCTATTCATAAGAAGGGTTCTAAATCTAAAATTGATAATTACCGCCCTATCTCTATGTTAAATTGTATTGCCAAAGTTTTTGAACATGTTATCGTTACTAATATTTACCCAATTGTTAGTCTCAGCATTCCTGAATCTCAGCACGGATTCATGCAAAGACGTTCCACGGTTTCAAATTTGGCTTGTTTCACAGACTATGTGGTGGGCGAAATGGAAAACGGTGGACAGGTTGACGTGGTCTACACTGATTTTGAAAAAGCTTTTGACCGTGTGGATCACGTCATCCTGTTACGTAAGCTGTACGCGTTAGGAATTCATGGAGATTTGCTCAGGTGGATTGAATCGTACCTAACTAATCGCTCTCAAGCTGTTGTATTAGGCGGGTTTAAATCTGACTTCGTATCCATCCCCTCTGGTGTGCCCCAGGGATCGCACCTTGGCCCTCTCTTCTACAACGCCTATATTTTTGACATCATTCATCACATTAAGCACTCACATCATATTCTCTACGCTGATGATAAAAAGATTTATACATCTATCAACTCCATATCTGACTGTATTTTGCTTCAAGAAGATCTCAACTCTTTATTTAACTACTATACTAAAAACAATATCACGGTTAGCATAAAAAAATGTCAATGTATATCCTTTACTCGTAAAAAAAACCTATCAACTATCAATACACATTCAACGGCGTTGCAATCGAGAGGGTCAAGGTGGTGCGGGACCTGGGTATACTATTAGATGCGGAGATGTCCATGCAACAGCACATCGATGCGATATGCAGCAGATCATTTGGCAATCTTGGTTTTGTTTTAAGATCTTGCCTACCTTTTAAGAGTTTGTTAAGCTTAAAAGTAGTTTATTTTGCTTTCGTTCGAAGTCTACTGGAATACGGTTGTCAAATATGGTCTCCCTTTTACGCAATACATAATAATAGTGTTGAACGCATTCAGAAAAAGTTTATAGATCACCTTAATTTCAAATTTCATAACTCTTCACGTGATTACAAAGAGAACTGTCGGTTATACAATCTTTTAACTCTGCAGGAGAGGCGTATCCTAATGGATATGGGGTTGCTATATGATATTTTACGGGGACGGACCGATTGCCCTCAGTGGCGTGCCTAGGGTTTCAAAATAACGCAAGCCCAATAAAATTTTAACCGATTTCAAAAAAAGAAAGTTCAGTTTTCGACTGAGTATGTAGGTACCTACCTAGTGTACCTACGTATGTATCATCGCAATTTTCTCATAATCATAAACTACAGGTTAGGTACAATAAATTAAAAGTGAATTCATCCATCTTCTTCTTTCCTCTTCTTTCTTCAATTTCACTCTTGCTTGTCGTGCGGTGAATGAGGTAACCAAAGCACACTGAAGGCATGCTAGTGCTAGATTGAATATAATAAACATATCAGCAATTGCATACCTCCGGTGGCTTTGAAAAAAGCCGTTTGGTTTGCTTCATTGCTTGAGGGAACAAAGTTATGGTAAGTAGTTGCTTCCTTCGTAACAGGACCCAGGTTACAGACAAAAAAAAAAAAACAAAACAAAAAGTTACAAAACGAAAGTTAAAAAATAGCTAGATAGAATGTAATAAGGAATTTAAATAAATTATTTATATTCTAATTGGAATCGTCTATCTTTCTTAAGAAATTATTTAATTACATCAGAGTAAAATGTTGGTGATCGTTTTAATTCTACCAACAACTGTTTTTCAATAGCTATCATTGATAATTCGGAAAGACGCTCTTGACCTTGTGTATTTCTCAGATAGGTATGGATACGTTTAAGAGACGAAAAAGCACGTTCCGCGGAAGAACTTGTAGCCGGAATAGTTACAACAAGATACGCTAACTTTAACAGCTCGGGGAAGGCATCTTCGAGGTTATTCTCATGAATGAAATCAATTAATTCGAAAACATTACGATCTTTCAGATCAGGACTAGAATACAAGCAAATCAATTGGCTTTTTAATGTTTGTTTGTCGAAATAGTTTGCATAAATGTCAAATAATGAATCTAATTCCTCTGTAGGAAAATGTGAGTGATAATTGTCAAATTTTTTGTTGTTGAGCAGTTGGAAAAACCTTAATTTATAAATTTCAGAATATCGGTCAGTAATTTCGGTATTAATGTTATCAATTACTTCTACAAAAAGTCGTCTGTATTCCGTTTTTGCACAGCGTACGTTGCGTCTCAAACGAGGAGCCGAGTTATTTTGCAACGTGTTACAACTAGTTTTATACACTGATCTATTAAATTTTCGTTTATGCGATTTACTAGTCTGAGAAATACACAGATTAGGCGTCGGTTTTAATGAAGAAATTAACTGTTTTTTTCTGAGCAAAGTTTAAAGATTTTACCTTATCTTCGCCAATCAAAACTTGAACGCATTTTAAATCCTCACAAGGTACAATTACCTCCATTGTTGTAGGTAAATCACCAAAACAATTGTATCACTGAGGAAATCTTAGAAAACAAACAAAAAACTTTAACAACAAAACCTTTTCCCACTCAAGCAAATGAAACTGAAGTTAGTTGCACTCTCGGATGTCGGGAACTACTCAGTGTTGTCATTTAGGCAAAAAAAGTCGCCAGGTATATGAAAAATCTAGCTAATTTTTTTTATTTTTAAGATATTGCTTGAATACAGTCAAAATCTGTTATAACAACATCCAAGGGACCACTCATATTTGGTTGTAAAAACCGATAGTCGTAATAACCGGTGATGTTTTCAAGGTACAAAGTATTTTGTACCTATGATTTTGGTCTATATAACCGGTATGTTGTTCTAAATGATGTTGTTGTAAACGGTTTTGACTGTATTTAATTTCGTTATTTTAAAAGTCGCTAGTTTTTATTGTTGCTAAATGTTAAAAAAGTTTCCAAACTCGTTAAAAATCTCCAAGATCTTTCAACGTGTGGCTAAAACGGCAACACTGCAGAGTTGGCAAGCTGACAAGGTCACGCATACGCATGCAACTTCATACCAAAAGCACGGCTTAAATCTGCCATAGTGATCGATTTGTTCTATGCACAAGGCCTAACTCGTTATACGGCACATCGCTATAAGTGCGAAAGTGACAGATATAGTATTTGAAAGCCCGGTAAAAGCCGGTGCGTGTAAGCGAGATAGCAATATGTAGATCATTAGATGCTACAAATGCGAAACTCTGCGCGCGAACAATCGCGATGTGTAGTAGTGTAGCAGGCAGTAGATACATTGTGTTATTTTGATAAGAATTAAGCGCGCGAACTTTTAAATAGTTCGGGTTTGACATTGATTCTCTATCGAGCATTTTTTAGTAAGGCATTTTTGCTTTTGGGCTTATATAAAGGTACCGCCACTGATTGCCCTATGCTTTTAAATAAGATTAAGTTTAATGTTCCAAGGAAACGCACTAGACACACTACATTATTTTGTACTACATTTCACTCGAGTAACTACGGTAAAAATAGTGTAATACCACGTTTACTCGACTCTTACAATAAACACTTTAACAGTGTGGACTTATTCATTGGATCTAAGAACGATTTCAAAAAACAAGTTTTGTTTGAATTGTTATCATAATAGGCTAGCTAAAATTTCAAACAATATACTTAATGGCTGGGTATCTAGTTAGTATATATTTTCATTTCTATATGTATGTATATTTTTTTTTTCTTCATATATATAAATTAGTGTATGTTATTTGTAATTATTTGTATCTATTATATGATATATATTATATCCTTCATGAATATTATATACTGATCTCTTCAAAGTGCCCAATCATCTTTAATATTAATATTAAGACTGATCCACCTTGAATATCTTTTGTGGATAACTGTTATTGGCTACTCATGTAATGATAGATAAGTACCCATGTAAGAAATGTATGCTGTTGTTATCCCTAATAATAAATAAATAAATAAATAAAGATTGTCAGAGATGTACAAATGAAAGGCGGGACACACGGCTTAAGATGCTTTTTTTTTTTTTTAATAGATTCGCGTTTGACCACCATCTCACCTGATGCTTTCCGAGGTACAGAGGAATCTCGATAAAAGAGAAGAAAACACCAACTTGCTGCACTGGACTCGATCAAGCGCAGGGCTAAAAGGCTTATAGGTGACGAGGCGCTATCGGGCAAGCTTCATAGCCTGGCTCATTGGCGAACCGTTGCTTGCCTGTCGGTTTTCTACAGATTGTACTTCGGTGAGCGTGCGCAGGAGCTCCATGACCTTATCCCTCCATCTCCCTTTCACTACCGGTCTACCAGACGCATGGCTGGATACCATCCACACTTGGTTGATATACCGTCTTGTCGTATCAAGCGCTTCTCCTCCACATTTATTGTGCGCACTTCCAAGCTGTGGAATTCTCTACCGGTCAACCTTTAAAGCAAGAGTGGCCAGGCATCTTCTGGGCTCGCTCGTTCCATCGTAGACCTCATCTATCGCTTACCATCAGGCGAGATTGAGGTCAAGAGTGAGCTCATTATGAATTTAAAAAAAAGTTAATATGGTCGGACACCCATCCACATACAGACCTCTGCAAGAATTACTTAACCTTGCAGATCTTATTATTTAGCCACGAGCTCCTTAACAAATTAATACTTAAAATATTAGCCAAGTGCGCGTCAGACTCGCCCATGATGGGTTCCGTATAATAATATAATATAATAATTATGTATATTTATTTGACGAAAAAAAAAAAACCTTACAAATTTCTTAAAACTAGCTTATTTACAATTTTTACAACTACGCCAAATAACTTTGTTTTTCATAGTATTTGTATGAATTACAAAGATATATTTGCGGTTTTATAAAATATACTGTATCTCAAAAACTGCTAACTCAATCTCATTCAAACCAATTTTGGTTGAAAGTTTACATTAAGATCTACAACATATGGTTTTATTAGATTTTTCACTTCATTATTATAGAAGTTAGAGGGGGGACACACATTTTACCACTTTGGAAGCGTATATTTTTTAAACGATTTACTTTATGAAAAAGTCATTTCAGAAACCTTAATGTCATTTTTAACGACCTGTCTATAGATACCACACACGTATAGGTTTCATGAAAGAAAATATTTTCAGTTTCAGTTCCATGTATGGGGAGCCCCCTTTATTTTAATTTTTTTTTTTAAATTTTGACTTAAAATCGGAAAGCGGTTCACAGAATACATCTACCTACCAAGTTTTACGTGTATAGTTTTAATAGTTTCGGAATAAAATGGCTGTGACATACGGACGGACGGACAGACAGACAGACGGACAGACATGTCGAAACTATAAGGGTTCCGTTTTTTGCCATTCGGCTACGGAACCCTAAAAAGTGGGTTGACTAGTTTCGCACTTACTTCAAACGAGGTTTCCACATACCTCTTTATATTTACACTCTATATACTAACACGGGCGAGTGGCCGTAAAGAGTAGAACTGGTCACAATAAATCCTGGGATGGATGGACGTTTGGATGGGCGACTATACCTCACGGCACAATTGTATGGTTTAATTCAGGAATTTAGAGTATTTGATTGTCGACTTTATATTGAAGTTAGGTGACGAGGTGTGGTGCCTATTCGAGCGGGAATAGAGCTTGTGGCTTAAAGTCATTTAATTTTTTCATTTTAATAACTTAATACAAGACACAGACAAGTATATATGTATGTGACGATAATACCTTAGGCATTCCTTAACTAACCAACATCTTAATTTTTACCTCTTTACTACTTTTAGACAGAAACCAAAGAAATAAAATAATCTGTAGAAAATATAGTGGGTAGTACATTCTTTTAGGTTTTATGATAACATTTGATGACTATTTTAATTGCTACTGTTTGTTTTATTTTTATGCGGCCTAGTTTTAATTTGGTAAAGTGGATTTAATACTCCGCCTAATTTTCATGATCTTCAAAATATTTTACACCACAACAATTCTCTATAAAATTGTACTCATGTTATTTCAAAGTAATTGACTGTAGACGGCTAATGTATTCTTATCAAACACACAACAAACCAAAACTCCTATATCCTCTAGAGAATTCAGTACCTAAAGCTCAATAGTAGCTGTGACAGACCAATGAAACAGTTTTCAAAAACTAGAACTCCAAATACCTACATACCTACCTTGACTTTCTAGTCAAGGTAGGTATGTAGGTATTTGCTCTTCTGAGCACCGGATATTATACTACTAGTCTACATTCATAAAATTTATAATTGTAACCGTATGTCTTGATTTATTGAAATGTTTAACTACTGTTTATGTTATTACGATAAGATATGCATATACAACAGTTTGAAAAAAAAAACAGATGGGTCACACTGAATGACTGAACAGCACGCCGGTCAAATGCAGCCCGTCTGTTTAGACTCTTAAAACTGATAATAATCGCTTACAGTGCGACCACACTCTAAAAACAAAGGCAACGTAATCTCGAATTCAAATGACAGAAGCAACGTATAGTTGAGCAATTTGCGTAAACTGATCTCGTGATATTGATACTAAATCTATCACGGGTGAGGATGTATGCAGCAGAGGTGTGGATTGATGTGATAGCTGAAGATGTTTGAATGGAGATGCCTATCTATGAGAAGCTCTTGGCTGTTGAACGGGTCGATTTCTAAGGATTGGTAATGCCATTATAAGGTTTCTCCGTGCCTAGAAAAGTAGTTTAACCTCTAGAGCCCCAGTGGCACAAAAACGTGCCAGTGAACAAGTATTAGTTGAGCCCCGCTGGCACAAAAGTTGTGTGCCAGCGGGGCTCAACTAATAGTTGACGTGAATAATGGCGGTCCTTGAGAGGTTAAGGTGTCGGACTTGTGACCGAGAGATCGCGGGTTTGAACCCCACCCATTACCCTATTGCCGTGAACCCACTCCAGACACAGGCATATTTAGCTTAGTTGATTAGATTAGAGGATAACAAGATTGCTAGTAATGTGGATTCTTACCACATTGTAGTTCTCTTTACAAAAATATTCTTTGCTGTTATTTGTAAACTCGCGTTGCTTCAACTTCTGTCGTGTTACCTTTTATTAATCGGAGAGAAAGCTTCAAAAGGAGATAAGAACAAGGAATTTAGGATCACTGTACTCATCAATACCTCCCCGGTGGTCACGGTGACCAAATGGAGGGAAGCCCTGGGTCTTTTTAGGAGACGTCTTCGGAGCTCTCAGTACAAAATCTGTCAAGGCACCTATTGGGGAGACCCTTTACAGTCTTTCTAGACTGTAAAAGGTCTTCTCTGAGCCTTGTTGTGTACGGTAGCCCATGACCACCATACCACTGTCCTCTAGAGAGTGGTCAGAGTTCCTACACTGTAACTACGCCTACCTGAATTGTTTTTTTTTATTTGAGTTCACAACACACACTTCAAACAGACACTTCAGTTTTATTCATATGTACATAGTTGTGATCGTTATATACCTTTTATAAAAGAACTAGGCCAACAATTTTCTAGTACAAAAATGGATAACCCAGACGCGACATCATATAATCAATCAAGTGCTTGAAGGAATACAGAACAATGCCTATACTTCGTATTCGGTCCGATCGTTCACTACAGCCCAGACATCGTAACGGACCGACGAAAAACACGTTTATTCGAGTCATTAAGGGCCATGTCATCTGCCAAACACATTACAACTCCCGCTGTAATTAAATGGAAAGAGAAATTTAGCTAAACAGAGCATAAACGTAAAAGCTTCGAAAGCAACAATGAAACCATAGAGGGTGTGGAATAAGGGGATGAGAATCACAAGACATTTGGACGAAGTATCTTGCTCGCAGCGTCATTATGGCGGACGATCGGAAGTGACGTCAGGCGCCGCGGCGCGTGCATTACAAATCACAACTTTACAACTTCCGGAAAAGTCAGTATCTCCCCAACTGTGCAACGCATCGGACGTGCGAAAAAACGCAAAAATGTTCTAATAATTTTACGACACGCATCGCTGCCGACAAGTAATGGTCGTGTGATGATATTATGGAATATAATAATTTGTCTCCTCTCCCCTAGAGATTTGGGGAGCACAATAGTTTGCACTTTGCATTTTTTGCTAGTAGTTATGGTAGATTAACTTTGTATTGAGGGGTCTAAGACTTGAAATGGTCAAATGTTAAGCGAAGTTAAGTAAATATCTGTTTATTTAGTTACGTTAGAACTTCATTATACTTTTTTATCCAAACGTTTATTGTTTTGCAGCATATTCCATAAGAGGTCATATTAAAGTTGATGTGGATTCTTTAGCTAATATATAAAAGCAATAAACTAAAAAGTTTTTATTTCAACTTACCCGTATAATGACTAAACCTTCCGAATAAGTGTCTACTGAAGTAGTATGATAGCAATTCACGTCACAGAAATAATTCCTACTGTAGGGGAAAGAATAATATACTACTCTATTTATTTGACCTTCAGTACGAATCCTGCAAAAGACAACCGTTCAAATCAAAACAAGTTAACATCATTTATCAATAATAACACTAACGTCAACCTCTATAAAACAAATAAGTCATATTCCAGAGGTCAGGCAGACCTTAACGATCAAATCTAGATTTTATTAAAAGCAGAAAAACTAATTATGGAAAAAAATAAGTCGACAGGTCATTCCCACGCATCGCATTTAGATTTAATTTATCACCACAATGATAATTCAATAACCACGAACATAATAAACTTTATTGATGAAGGGATCATAAAAAACCACTTCATAACCGAAATTGTTTTCAACCGCCAAACAAACAAGCAGAGTAATAAATTTTAAACGTATTAAATAAAATCTCTTACGAACCGACCAGTATTTCTTGGTATTCGACTATGTGGCGATTCTCCCCTCTCTTTGCCATGTTTGACTGTATCAAAAGCCTGGGACGGGTCAACGTAGTTTGGCACAGGGTCCCTCTAGGCTTGGACACGTGTCTACTGACACCCTTTCGCGAACTTTTGTAAGTTAACGTTGGTAACATTATAAATATTTGGATTTATTGTAAGTTCCCTTTGTGTCGTGATTTACGAATATAAGCGGTTAGTGTGATAGAATGGTTGATTTGGAGAGATAGAAATTTGTATAGGAAGTACTTATGAGCATATCGTCCCCGTAGAGCGAAAATTAACTAAGTCCAAAAATGAACAAAATGAGTTATCACTATCATTAATATCATCATTTTTTTCTGTATATATCAGTCTAACCGGTATTTTTGTAGCTGCCTTCGTTTTTGTTTTACGAAATGTGAATAGTAAATAATTCTACTCTTTGGATGCCACATCATAATAGGAGAAATAACTAACTTAATTAATTATTATACTTTTACAAAAAATTTACATAACTCAAAATTAAGTCGACTTAATTACTTTCCTATTAAATTATGAATGCATACATATACCTATAAGTAACTTAAAAATCACTACAATGATTTAGTGAATATTTAAAATCAATAGTTTGCTAAAACCCACGAAAGCGAAAATTAACTAACTCGACGTAGTGAATACTCACTCTTGATTTTTAAATGATTTGTACTACACTGCAAAAGCGAAAAATCATCAACCCATTTTAAACAATTTTTTTCTTTTAAAATGGAAACATAAGATCTATAGTGAATAATAATTAGTCTTTTAATTATTATTTATACAACTTCGACATACATTGTTACATTTCGCTCTCGAGAGCTTCGAGTTAGTGAGTTTGTCATTATTATTATGACGACTGAACGCGCCGCTTGGGGAGATTCATTCGCGAGGTCGACGTCGTCTGATGTACTCGCAATCCGCTGGTGCTAAAATTAACGTAATCATTACGTACTGCGTAAAAATGAGCCGTGCTAAGTTTATTCTTGATTTGTTGAATCAAAATGAAAAAACTATTTTAGAGGTAAATCATACACACATGTATAGTCTTAATAGTTTCGGAATAAAATGGCTGTGACATACGGATAGACAGACAGACAGACATGACGAAACTATAAGGATTCCGTTTTTTGCCATTCTGCTACGAAACCCTAATAACAATAAAAAACCCTTCTGAAGAATTAGCTGAAATGTCACAAGGTCTTTTTCACCCACCATATTACTTACGCCAGATACCATCTCTAGATGCTCTCCTAGTGGCCCTGTTATACCCCTCTCTCACTCACAATTAGTCACAATTTTGACGACACGGTGCAGTGGTTAAAGTTCGTACTCTGACCATGATTTTGTCATCGGACCACATGGACCAGCATGCCAATGATATAGGTACCTACGCTCCTTTCGGAGGTGTTCTCAAGCAGAACGAATGAATACCATTAATTTGAGGTAAATTAAAATATATCACAAAGCTATATTTAAAATCATGATCAACTTTTCTTAACTCTGTTTTATAAACTGTGTTGTAAACTTTATTATTTTAATTTATTTTATAAGTAGGTATATTTTATATTTTAAGGTATTGTATTTTAAACCCTTTTTTACTTTTGTTAATGTCCATTATTTAGGAATATACATAAATAATAATGTTATTTTATAGGAATCTCCTCAGTTGATGACTCCACAGGATCTATAGGGAAAGTAATTAATATTATGTATTAAGATACGTATTATTTGGGTGTTGCTTACCTATACATTTAACGCTTGAATTATTAACCTTGTTGTATGTGTGTCTTTTTTAATAATGCTTGACTTAAAAAGCATATAATATAATACACTCATTGGTATTGTACCTTGTAATAGAAGTAATGTTGGCACTTGGTACTTTTGTATTTATTAAGATGTTTTGGGGTATTTGCTGGTGAAAAATAATTACGATCGACAGAGTTGATTTGCTTGGAATATACCTACGTAATTATCCTATAATTCATTGTATTACTTTATATATTACGTTTGAAAGCTACAATGTTTTTAGTACCTACTTTCCAACTTGAGTTGATAGTTTTTTATTTGTTTTGATTTTGTTAGCGAAATAAACACATTTAACATTATTCGTTATATGTGGTTGTATGTTATCTGAGAATTAATCAAAAATACCTAGTGATAGCAGTGACTCATTTAATATTGCTTATTTCTGACTAATCCACTAGTTCAATGTCCTGTCATTTTCTCACTGCTCCTTTTACCATTAATATTTTCCAAATTATACAAAATGCTGCATGAAGTGGTGTGGTGGTGGTGTGGGACGTGTGAATAATGTTATGTTATATTGCTCGTATAACTAACAGCTCGAGCTATATTGCATCCTTTTTAGTGCCTACCTAGTATTCAATATGCTTAACATTCTCGTTATTGTTTATTGCAGGAAACAGAGCTACTCGACGAGAGGAGATTGGTTCGGTTTCAAAACAATAATTTATTAATAGATAGTTGTGTTGAATCTGCTCCTCCATCCGCGTTAACATTAACTCCGGAAAGAGATCCACTACCTATTAATCCACCATATTCGGCTCCATTGTTAGCTGAAACCTATAATGATGTTGTTTCCATTGATTTCACTGCACAGAAACAATTTATACTTCAAAAAGTAGTGGCTCAACCAATAAAAACTATGAAAGTTGGAATCCCTACTCAAAAAACAGGACTGCTACTTATATGTATTACTTTGATAAAAATGATTCTAAAATAAGAGTTTGTAAAGATTTTTTCCTAAAAACTTTGTGTATTTCAAATGGGCCAATAAATGATGCATTAAAATATAGAGAGGAGTTAGGTAATTATACAGGAAAGGATGGACGTGGTTCTCGAGTTCCAGTTAACAAAACCAGTTTAGATTCTGAGCAGAAAGTCATTGACCACGTCAACTCTTTTCCCCGGCTTGAATCTCACTACTGCAGGAAGAAAAGTAAGAGACAGTATCTGGATAGTAAACTCACAATTGCCAAAATGTACGAATTGTATAAAGAGCAACTAACATCGTTGAATGAAGAACCATGTTCTTTTTATGTCTATAAGACAATATTTGGGTCTAAATTCAATTTGTCAATTTTTTACCCCAAAAAAAGACTTATGCATAACATGCACTCGTTATGATAGTGCCGGACGTCCAGAAAATTTGAAGGAGAAATATGATTCACATATTTCAAGAAAAAATGAAGCACAGCAAGTGAAAGAATCGGACAAGCAGCGGTCAATTATTGATCAAAACTACCTAGTCGTAACGGCAGACATGCAGTCTACTTTGCATATACCAGTCAGTGGAGTTGGTATTTTATATTACACTAGAAAATTAAATGTCCAAATTATACGATCCACACGTCTAAACCACCTCATGAAGCATTTTGTATAACTTGGAATGAGATTAATGGTAAAAGGGGCAGTGTGGAAATTGCTAGTGCAATGAACTGGTGAATTAGCCAGATATCAGACAATGTTAAAAAAGTCACCATTTATAGCGACACATGCGCTAGGAAAAACAGAAACTAATTTATTGCGGCATTTTTGGTTCATTTAATACAAAGATCGGACGTGCAACTAGAAGTAATCGAGCAAAAATATTTAGAGAGTGGTCACACTCACATGGAAGTGGACTCCATGCATAGTGCGATAGAAAGACAGCAAAGACATACACCTGTTTATTCCATGACTGACTGGAAATCGATCATGGAGCGTGCTCGCTCTAAAAGAAACAGAGATTCAGCACCACCTTATATCGTTAAGGAATTAAAATACACGGATATGATTGATGTAAGAGCTCTTAATGAAAAAATTGCAAAAAAAAAACAAATAGAGATACAGAAGGCAATATAATTAAATGGTTGAAAATTAAGTGTCTACGTTTTGAAAGAAAATACCCTGGTCTCGTTAAGTTTCGATATCAGCACAATGGTCCCTATCTAGAATTCAACATATTAGAATGCCCAACTAAAACTTTTAGAAAGAGGAGAAAGCATGATGTAGATGGGACAAGGTACAGAAGAACAGATCCAAGAGTTGAAAAATTATAAAATTCCACTAAGTTATCCCTCACCTCTGCCCATTTCAGAGGCAAAAAAGAAGGACCTTATGAATTTATGTGCAAAAGGGATAATCCCACAAGAGCTCCACTTGTGGTGTCAATCTTTACCAACAAACAAAGATGTAATTGATCGAATATTGGAGCCAGACGTAACAGAGGCGGGAGAAGAAGAAGTAGTGGACTGAATTCTGATTTCCTTTTTTTTAATATAATTTTTTTATAACTTTTCTGTTTGTGCGCATGAGGTTGTTGCACTTTTTTTGTTTTTGTTAAAAACTGAGTGGTTTAGTTAATTTTTTCGCATTATTTCCTTTAATAAACGTTAAGTAAATTTATTACAAGAGTTTGATTACATTATTCATGTCATATTTAAAACAAAACTTACCACACAAGCTTCCAAAGTTTAGATAGGTAGTATTTACAAAACACGTTTGGTATATGTAATAGTTAGTTCCATTTTACTTAACTCGGGTTATTTTTCTTCATAATAATTTGAAACTAAGTGAAAAATCACTAACTGCGGTCGACAATTAACTAAGTCAAAACTAAGTTAGAGATTGTCTAAAGAACAATTAACTAGTTAGATGTTTCGTAGTTTTTCTTAATAATAAAAGGATTTTCATGCATTATAGCTGTTATAATATAAACTTTGTTTTTTTTTCCTTCAAATAACAACTAAAAACATAAAGATATGTTACGGCTAGCCAAAGTTATAAAGAATTTTATTTTAAAAAACTTTAAAATTCATTATCTCAAAACATGATTTTTCGACTTGATGACTTTTCGCTCTACGGGGACGATATTTTATTGCTTCGTCTTAAAAACAAAACAAAACGCTACAAAAACATAAAGTTTTCTTCGTCAATGTAGACATAAATTGAAAATGAGTCGACAAAGCGAGTAAATACTTATCCCCATTAAAAACTTCCTGCTTGATACCTCTCTATAAGCCACTCCTGAGTCACATATTCCTCAAATCAACACCAGCAAGCTACAAACAACATCAAACAAACATGTTTACATCAAAGCTCATCCCATCAAAATTGTAACACAACCCTCTCACAAAAAAACTTACCACACCATTGGCTGAAATCCATGTACCTAGGTACCACAGACAGTCTTAATTATCACCTACACGGTAACACACATATAAGATCAAAGAGACCTGAAATAGTACTGCAAAGAAGCATTTTTA
This sequence comes from Tholera decimalis, assembly GCA_943138885.2. NCBI lineage: Eukaryota > Metazoa > Arthropoda > Insecta > Lepidoptera > Noctuidae > Tholera > Tholera decimalis. Next base: position 10,096,353 of record OW964568.2, read on the forward strand.
TAAAAAAATCCAATCACCTAAGTAGACGGTGGGGGATGAAAGGGGGTGAGTTTGGGGTAGTATCCACCCACAGGGGATGAAGACATCACGCGAATGCACATAATTCATTGATACTATCCTTCACTAAACTAATGTGAGTGAAAATAAGCGATGATTGTTATGTACGGTTTGCACAAAAAGTTATTTTTGTATTGTGTGGTTTTTGTTTGTTTTTCAGTCTAGAGTATGTTTGTAGATCAACTGCAAGGTCAGTGGCATTCTAGTGATTTGATGAAGGTTACATGTAAACATTCTAAGTATAAAATAATACACACACAAAAAACACTATCCTCGAAATAGGTTAATTTCTTCGAGTTTCAATATGTACCTAGTTTTGTTTTCCTCTTTCCTTTGAACATTTTATATCTTTAGCACGTTCTGTAGTTACAGAGTTTCATAACTTTTGACAAATGAGGTAGATTTACTCTGGCCTGTTCTTGGTAGAAATAAAAAAAAACAACGACCGCCAATGATCATTCAGAGAGGCTTACATTTTTGTGATATGAAATTAGTGAGTGAAATTATAGTGTAATTCAGTACCACAAATTAGCTTTCTATGACATTAGCACATTATGTCAATACTGTTCATCCTAACTAACTTCGTCCGCGTGAATTTCGAAATAATCTATACCTAGCCTATAGCACTCTCCAATAAAGCATCTTTAGTAAGGTGCTTTATTGGAGAGTTCTAAAGAACATAAACATATTTTTCTTTGTTAGTACAAAGTAAAATATGTTTAGAATTGGATCATTATTTCCGGAGCTTACCCCCTACATACAGACAAAATTTCCTCTTTATAGTATTAGTATAGATGAATGATTTTTATTAATTTTTTTCGTATTTTTTGTTTATTGTCCGATAATGTTGTACTATTATTTGGGAATGGTTTTCATTAAAGAGTTTTATACGCATTTAGTTTATAACTTTCCAAATAAAGCATAGATTCTCTGCTTCTTTTGCAGACCATACCAGCACGGTCCGGTCACGGTGCGTGGTGGTCGAACAATACTGGCCACCCCAGCGTCACATGCAGCACATTACCGATACAACCGCACTCTACCGATATATGTTCGAAGATTGTAGTGTAACTTTTTAACAGAGAGTTCTAATCTCTTTATGGGAAAGAGTTTTTGGTCTATACAACGTGTAATTTAAAGGGTATATACATACCAAGTGCACGGTTTCTTTGGATGATAATAAACGATATGGCAAGGTTTTATAATCCTATGTCTACATGTGTGAAGTATAATAGAAATTTCAATACATTGATACCAGAGGCAGAATTTTCAAATTAAGAAGAACGAAGAGAATCACCGTGTTATTGGCAAGTGACGTGGAAAGTTATCGACCCTCGTAGTGCTGTGACACGTTTGTTATGATTGGTATTCAAGAAACATATGAAACCAATAATTTGGTATCAATTCTTTGAGTCACTTATTTTGAGCTGAAACTGTGCATAGAGACTCCATACCAGATGTTGTCTTCAGCCCCTTTGGATAGATATGGGGTTTCCGTTACACGTTGTAGAAATACAGCTTCGAGTCAAACTGTTTTATTTCACATAGGCCTACATGGGCACTTATAAAACGTTGGAAGATAGTGCATTACTGTACACAACTATTTACAATAGAAGTTCGAAAATTCTAGAGTAACTTTCTGGTAGGGAGAGTTCTAGTCAGTTCTCGGTAAAGAGTTTTTGTCTATAAGTAAGACATTAGCTTGCTTAAATTATAAAAGCGTTGTACAAAAAGGAATATTATTTGACTCGTAAATAGTTAACTGTGTGCTAGAGGAGCACTAGTTTGCGACCAATAATTACTGTTACCATAATTTCCGGAGTTTCATTTAAAAGACTGACGATAATACACAATTAAATTAGTTACGAGTAAAACATTTTTTGTCTTATTTGTCTGCCTTTACCTTTATTTTGAGCTGGCGATAAATGCACATATAATTAGGTTATGTAAACAATATTGATATGTACATACATCAGTACTTTAACTTCGGTACAAAAATACAAAAGCAAAATACGAGTACACTTAGAAAAGCACTCCTCCACATCGCTGCTTCTGGAAACGAAGCCAAAACATTAGAGGAATTGCCACGTGAGACAACAGTAAGAGAATTGGTAGCCCAGTAGTTACAGTTTGCACTTAGGAGTTGCAACTCGTAGGTTCAAACCCATGCAGACACATTACTTTGTGTAATTTATAAGTACATTGATATGTACAGCTCGCTACTGCTTTCAAAATGGATGGACAAGGAAAACATCGTGATGGAACTAGTATGTCTTGGTACTGAAATATCCGAAGACATGGACCATTTACTAACCCGCACTGGGCCCACGTGGTGGATTTCGGCCCATCCTCTCTCATAGAGAGGAGGCCAATGTTCCAGCAGTGAGAAATTTATGAACTCGTTCCATTTATTTAACTGTAAACACCTCATTATTAGTCCTTCCCCAGTACCATCACTATATCACTTCAAATTCGTACACCAAAGTCTTCCTCACGATATTCTTTCCTTATTCTATCTCAGCATAGTCCATATGCCCATGAAACAATTTCCACAAAGCATTTACCACTCAAAACGAATAAGTGGACCACACAACCGTTTCAAATGTGATTTATCGACATAATTTTACCTAAATCAACAGAGAAACACGTTGAATTGTCCCTTCACCACCCAGCTAGAGTTATAATCTCTATATTTAGCTCTAATCACGGTTAAGCTATGATTACGGGTCAATTTGAGTCCGCCATCATTATTTATATTTTTTAAACGAGCAACCAACTCGATAATGAGCCAGACTATCACGAACCTGAGTTTCGAGTTAGAGAACAGAGCCGTGGAGTTGACTGTTTAGGATTGTGCAATATTAATTTCATTTTGTTTATTTTACTTTGTTTTTGGAATCCAGAGATTAGTGACACTTTATTTGGCCATAGCAAACGAATTTGTTTTATTGCCCACGTGACAAGTGACAATCCAATAGTGAATGCCAATTCCATAATTATGTTTTTGTTTTCAACATTTTTTATCTCTTAGGGGACGTGACTTTGTCAAGACATTCTTGAAGAACTCAAAGGCACAATCAATCTTATTGAAATTAACTGCTGGAGTATAGCAACTCACCTATATATATCTAGTTGGTTGACTAAACAGTGAAACAAAAACATTTATTTCTGTCTTACATAATTATGTATCAATTGTGACAAGTTATCGAAAATTGAAACTCAATTCAAACCCAGGCTGGAGGATTTACCTAATACCTTATATTAATGATTTACCTGCCACAGGCATGTCTAGTTAAACAGCCAACAAACTTATGACATGCGCGACCCACTCACAAAAAAAAACAGTTATTTTCAAATCACAGACACTTCAATTTTATTTATATGTATATACACAGAACCTCTCCACTACCCCTTCTGTTCTCAGTACACAGGTGATAATGTGGCAATGTCGCTGCCGCCGCCGGGTACACACGATTATCCCATCTGACCACACAGCTCTCGACACGGTTTCATTCAATTTTAAGTACGTGCATGCTTTTATTTCTAAAGGTAAGGTGCATTCATTGAATGGCTCTAGAGAAATCTGACATATAATTTGGAGGTTATAGAGGTGGTCGTAGTCAAAAAATAACATCCGCATGGGTCGATCTCAAGGTTATGCAACTCTTGCCGCGGTCGTTTCGTGGATGGGTGAGCATCTTAACAATGTCGAAATTCATCCATGCTTCAGAAGGGTGCAAACATAAAGAAGCAGGTTACAGGTACGGACAGGTCGGTACAGATCATTACCGATTGGTACGGGTAAAATAGCTCATACAATCAATATGCTCTCGTTCATAAAGAAACAGGTGGGAATTTGTCGGTACCGACTTGCCAGTGTAGTGTGTCGTCTTCGCCGTCGTGAAAATAGATGTGGATTGCTATGTTGTAATAGCATTGGTATTTGCTAAAGCACCTTTGTGGGACAAAAGACATAAATTACACAGCAATAGACATGTGATTAATAAATATTGGAAGGAGACTAGTTTAGAAATGAAACATAATGGTAAGTAAATAGAATATGTTTTGTTTTTCTTCCAGTAGAAATAATTGATAATACGATCCATATTTCTTTCTTTTACTGTTCATATTAGAAACACCGACTGTCCTTTTTTTTTACATTTACAATTAACACTTTCGAAAAGAAAAAGCTCATCGTCCGACGAACTCGAAGACATGATGGTCACTAAGAACAGATTTACTACCTGTTTCTATATGTGGTTGAACCCTTACCTATCAGTACCGACCCGTACTGGCATATCGGGACCGAAAAACCTGTATCTTTATGTTTGCACCCGAAGGCATGCTAAGCCGTTACCCCTAGCCCCTAGCGGCTCGGGTACGCCGCAATTGCGGCGGTAAGACCCCTCTTAGAGGAGTGGCTAGATCGGCGTCACGGCGTCCTGACCTACCGCATGACGCAGGTCCTCACCGGACACGGAAGTTTCGGGAGGTACCTGTGTCTGATGGGTAAGGAAGAGACGCCTGGGTGTCACCACTGCGAGGGTCGCCCTGAGGACACAGTCGAGCACACGGTGCAGGACTGCCCAGCTTGGGCAGAGCACCGACGTGTCCTCACGGCGACAATAGGCGGAGACCTCTCGCGCCCGGCCTGGGTCGAGGCCATGCTGCGGGGCGAGAGGGAGTGGGAAGCGGTCGCCTCCTTCTGCCAAGCAGTCATGCTTCTGAAGGAGGAGGCGGGCCGCGTGAGGGAGAGGATGGCGTTCTCCCTCCAGCCCAGCCGCAGTGGTAGACGCCCACGGCGTCGGACGTCGGCCGACGATCTCCGGCCACCGTAGGCGCGGGCATGCGGACAGCGAGTAAAGGGCAACTCGCTGTCCATGGACCATGCCCGGGTCGACGGCGCGTCGTGTTCCACGCGCGCCTCAAAGAGCGTCAGCAACATGACGAGGCCCCCGCTGCAGAGGGCCGAAGCCTGCCGGGGTCGTGGGACTCATCCCGTTACCGTGGCCCCGGTATGTAAAGGGTTATTGAAGGAACACCGTGGATTTTAGTCAGTAAAAGTCTGACAGTCCCTCCCACCCTGCCCGGGGTGGGAGGACTTATTTGATAATTTTACCACGTTAAAAAAAAAAAAAAAGTATATTAAATTTACCTGCAGATACTGTCCTCGTTGCGTGGTTATGGGTAACTAGCGAGTGACGCTCCCAACCGCCATAACTGTTTACCAGGAGGAGATATTTATGCTTTACTCTAACAGGAAGAATTTTACAAATTTTGAAGAGCTTATAATAATTGTCTTTACATAAGTTTTTTGTTTTATTGCTAACTAATAGCTTCAAAAATATAACTTGCTGAGCTTCTAATAAATCTAAATAGTGGGAGGACTTATTTGATAATTTTACGACGTTAAAAAAAAAAAAAAAAAACCCCTAGCGGCTGTCATTTGTCTTTGATGGTAGTTACTAACGACTGTCAAAGATCTGTCACCAATCTTGCCAAGGGCTTTCGTTTTATCCAGCTACTGGTTCGTGGAAGTCAGATAGGTTGTTGCTATATGTAAAGCATTTAGGTTAGGTAGGTTAAAGTATTTAGGTGCATCTGATTAGAGTGTAAACCGTTCCCGACTGAGTTCGGAAAAAGGCTACGCAGCTGTTGAATTTGAAGGTCTGTTTTTAACTGGTATATTAACATGATTGTACATCAACATTTGTAGGCAGGATAGCTTGCTGGGTACTACAGTAAAGTTATCACAAATTGACTTTGATGGAATCAGCACTAAATATTGACTGAAAATATTTATTTTAATGCTTGAAACATTTACTTAGCTTAGGTAAGTTGGCCGACGTGACGTGTTATGCGGATGACACGCTCGTAACTGCCCGGGGGAGCTCGCACTGGGAAGCGACGTTGTTAGCCACGGCTGCGGTGTCACAGGTGGTGAACCGCATCCGGCGCCTGGGCCTGGAGGTGACCCTGAACAAGTCGGAGGCCATGGTGTTTCATGGCCCTCGACGGGCGCCGCCGCCGGGATCACACATCGTGGTCAGCGGGACCCGGATAGCTGTCGAGTCCACCATGAAGTATCTGGGATTGGTGCTCGACAGCCGATGGGAATTCGGGCCCCACTTCCGGCGGCTGGTGCCCAAGTTGATGGGCGCAGCGGGCGCGCTTTCAACGTTGCTTCCCAACTTGGGGGGCCCGAGCGCCGCCTGTAGGCGGTTGTACGTAGAAATCGTGCGGTCCATGGCCCTGTATGCGGCCCCTGTGTGGGCGCTGGACATGACGGCCGGCACTCTCGCCATCCTGCGCAAACTGCAGAGGGTGATGGCCGTCAGAGTCGTCCACGGGTACCGCACGATTTCCTACGAGGCGGCTTGCGTCCTGGCCGGATCCCCGCCCTGGGACCTAGAGGCGAAAGTACTCGCGTCGTTGTATCGATGGCGCGAGGAAGAGCGGGCACGGGGCTCGAGGCCGGTGCAGCGGCAGATCGCGCTGCGCCGAGAGGAGCTCCGTCAGGTCTTGGTGGCGGAATGGCGGCAGAGGCTTCTGCGCCCTACGGATCGCCTCGCTACCGTCGAGGCGATCCGGCCAGTACTCGACGACTGGCTCGGGAGAAGGCACGGCTCCCTGTCTTTTAGAGTGACACAGGTGCTGTCGGGGCACGGCTGCTTCGGCAAGTACCTGTGCCGCATAGACAGAGAGCCGGACGCTCGGTGCCACCACTGCGTCCATTGCGGGGAGGACACGGCGCAACACACGCTCGCCGAGTGTGTAGCTTGGGAGGAGCAGCGCCGTGTCCTCACAAATGAAGTAGGAGGCGATCTGTCGCTGCCGGCCGTAGTGCAGAGTATGATCGGCAGCGCAGAGTCGTGGGACGCGGTGGTGTCCTTCTGCGAGGACGTGATGTCGCAGAAGGAAACTGCGGAAAGGGAGAGGGAGATCTCCACTCCCTTCCCTGGCCGCAGAAGGCGCACCGGGCGCAGGGGAAGGGCGGACAACGCCCTTTTCCAGCCCCCATGAATGGGTCCAGGGGCGAGGGACTTGGGGAAGTCCCCCGCCCCCTATTTGATGGACCCGAGTCGCAGGCGCGCGCGGGTGTCGGCGCGCGCCTCTGAGGCGATGCACGGGGTAGTTCAACACCTCACTACCCCGTGCAGGAGGCGAGGCCGGGACAGACCCGACCAGCACTAGTGCGGGGCTGCGGAAGAATTAGGTTTCCCGCGGCCCCCCACGCACGTGTGAGGAGACACCGGGGTGGTTTTAGCCGGTAAGAATCCAGCACACCCCTCCGCCATTCCCCAGGCGGAGGTAGTCCATGAGGATTTCCCCCGTTAAAAAAAAAAAAAAAGTTGTAAGTTGGAGGCTGCGTTGAAGAGTATTTTTGTTCTCAGTCAGCCTTGCTCTGGCTGGAGGCTTTAATTATAATTAATTAATGCAGCGACAGGCAAGTCCGTTAAAGCAGTCGACAATCTCAGAGGTTGACCTTCGAGATACTACACAAAACAAAAAACCCGGTGCAAAGGGACGAGGGAACACAAGGTGGCTTCAGGCTCCTTCGCCCTACCCGGGCCGGAGGATTTCCATGAGGAATTCGCCCGAGAAAAAGAAAAAAGGTTCCATTGGAAAAACTAGTTGGTAACTAATCTAATTCAAGTATATAAGGATCTACCAAATGAACATCCTCTAAAGATGCTCTATGGAGGGGCGTGGAAAGTTCTTAAGCGTCACACATTTGGCAATTCATTTCATTTATATATGTACAACTATGAACTTGTTCTCTGAATTGCCGGAACCCGAATAGACATGAAAATATCAAAATTAAATCCATGGTAATATTATAAATGCTAAAGCTTATAACCTCTTTAAGTCAAAAGTAAAAAGCTTACTTCCAGGTAAGCGTGCGTGCTCTGCTCTATCTTCAACCATATCTGTGTACTTCACAATTGGCGTAACTTTTAAGTAATTGTTTTATAATTTATGCCTTTAAGCTGTGAAGCTACCTTTATAAATAAATAAAGAAATAAATCACTTACTGTCAGGTGCGATGGTGGTCAAACGCGAGCCTATTATCATTAAAAATGCGAAAGTATGTTTCTTAGTTCTTCATTCATGTCAAAATGGAGTTTGTGTTGATTAAGATTATTAGTTTTTAGATATTTGGAAGAATGGAGATTGGCTACTTTTTTCACTGTATCAAAGTAGCGAACAGTAGCTACTATTACCTTAGTCAGTAATTACCTTACCCGTAACTAAATTGAACTTCACCATCAACATTTAAAACTATAAAACATTACCCTCCATTTTGATTGCATGGCGCAACAGAATAGCCCAGCGAAAAAATTACACTCTATGATGTTCCAAAGTAGTTTAAGAGTAATTACGATGACCATCGTACAGCGAATTATGAGGACATTACTATGGAGTTACGTAAAAAGAGACATTAGCCATTCGAAAGCTAAGTCACGAGCAAGCAATTTGATAGCAATCAATAGCCTTATGTAGTATAGCCAAATCTTTAGGACGGACTTTACCGAATGGATGAAAAGATAATTATTTTTTAACCATAGAACCTTATATTGTTAATACAACGTGTTACGGAAAGGGTATATACATACCAAGTGCACGGCTTCTTTCGATGATAATAAATGATATGGCAAGGGTTTTGTAATCCTATGTGTACATGTGTGGAGCATATTAGAAATTTCAATACATTGATACCAGACCCGAATTTATCAAATTAAGAAGAACGAAGAGAATTATCGTTTTATTAGCAAGTGACGTGGAAAGTGATGACCCTCATAGTGCTGTGACACGTTTGTTATTACTCGTATTCAAGAAACATGTGAAACCAATAATTTGGGGTCAATTCTGTGAGTCACTTATTTTGAGCTGAAACTTTGCATAGAGACTCAATACCAGATGTTGTCTTCTGTCCTTTTTTGATAGATATGGGGTTTCCGTTACACGTTGTATAATATTATATTGTTCCTTTTTGAGGAGCTCGTGGCTTAATAATAACAGCCGCATGGTTTAATCTTCAAGTTTAATCAACGCTTGTCGAGGTCAGTCCGTGGATGGGTGAGCATCTTAATATTTTGGGAGTCTTCCGTGTCTTCGAAAGCACGTGAAGCCGTTGGTTCCGGCTGCCTTTGTACATGTCGCCATTTGTACGTCTTTATTACGGGTTCCCTACGGATGCGCACATTCAAGGTGTGGAACTCTCTGCCTGCTTGTCTTGCCTATTTGCTTTAATGGCTAATGGGTCATAAGTGGAACCGTCAGCCTTTAAAGCAAGTGTGAACTGGCATCTTCTGAGCTCGTTTATTTTACCGTAGAACTCGTCTAATGCTCGGCATAAGGCGTGATAGGGGGAAAAGTGGGTTCATCAGTAAAAAAAAACAACGGGTAGTCAGAAGCCAGAATATCTGACACTGGTGATAGGGCTTTTCATCATAATCATCTAATTATGATGAAAAGCCCTGAAGAAAAACTCTTGATGAAACTATTTTCTTTTTATTGAATATAGGTTCGCGTTTGACCACCATCTCACCTGATGGTAAGTGATGATGTGATCGAAGATGAAGCACGCTTACCTAGAAGTAACCTATTCACTCTGGACTTAAAGACTCCCAGGTTGTAGCTGTCGGGAAACACAGACTCCGGCAGGGAATTCCACTTCTTAGCCGTACGCACAATGAAGGTATTCCCAAAACGTTTTGTGCGTATGGGTGGGATGTCCACCATGTAACGATGAAGCTTCGCCGTTTGTCTCGTAGTCCGATGATGGACCGGGCTGAAATTAGATTGTGTAAATCCATCGCACACTCCCCGAAATGTAACCGATAGAAAACCGATAGACTTGCAACTCGTCGTCGGTGTTCAAGGCTCTGGAGCTTTGACTCGACCAGTGCATCGTTGCCAATGAGTCTCTTGGCCCGCTTCTCGATAGACTCAAGCGCGTCCAGTTGGTATTTCGCAGATCCATCCCAAAGATGAGATTTAACTGCATCGAGAGTTTTTCTTCATGACGTTTAATTGCTTACTAATAATATCTGTCATTCACAATAACTAGATATATTCTATACATAATTAACAAAAAAATACAAGAAATGTCTCTCTTTTTCGTAAATCGATGTGTCCCTACATATACCACCCACAGGCTAGTTGCGATCATGCTAGGTAGGTGCGTAATTATCACTAAAGTATCTACAGTTTTGTATTGTGAATTGACCAGTATAACATTTCCCATAGTTGCGCAAGAGTTTGGGCCTCTTATGATGGGATCTGATATGGTCATTGCCAGCCGGGGCTGCGGGAATGTTCTAATGAGATACCTCGGCCCTGGATCGCAAGGGCAACTGAAATAACAGGGTGGGTTCTTTAGTCAATAGAAGTCTGACACTCCCTTTCGTTTATTTTTTTATTTTTTAAACTTTATGTACAATTGTGTTACATGGGCGGACTTAATGCAGCAAGGCATTCTCTAACAGTCAACCTTTGGGTTAAAAAAAAAAACATATTGTGGTAGGTGTACAAGAAAATGGAATGAAGTAATATATTTAATACTAATAAATATAATACTAATATATAATGATACTAATAAAATACACATATATGCTAAAATGATAAACTAATAGATACGGTGCTTTATAATATTCTTTCTGATTAAGAGAGCTCGTAAGAATTATGACGAAGACCAAACTAAGAATAACAGCCCCTTAAGTAGTGGTTTTAGGGTTCCGTAGTCAACAAGGAACCCTTATAGTTTCGCCATGTCCGTCTGTCTGTCCGTCTGTCCGCGGTTTAGCTCAAAAACTATTGGTACTAGAAAGTTGTACTTTGGCATGAGTATACACGTTAATGACGCCAAAAAGTGGTAAAATAAAATTTTGAAAAAAACAATTATTTAGTGTACCTCCCTTACATGTAAAGTGGGATGATAATTTTTTTTTTCGTTCTTCCCATAGTGTGGGATATCGTTGGATAGGTCTTTCAAAAATATTAGGGGTTTGGTAAGACCGTTTTTTGATTAAGTAAACCGTTCGTGACTTATCAAGCTTTAAAGTACCAATTTTCGTTAGAGTCAAGTGTCCCCCCCTCTATCAACTAAACGGTTATAGTTAGAAATTCAAATGTCACGACAGTAGTACCTATATATAACGAAATTTAAAGGAAAACCATCACACATAAGTGGGCTTTACAAGTTTACGATTAATAGTCGACCAATTGTATTTGACTCGAAAATTTCGAACAACTCTATAGAAATGTCGATAGATGGCGCTAAGCGCCAGTTGTATCGTGCTAGCTTCTTGTGACGATTGAGTAGTGTAGCTCTGTGTCCGTATTTAAATTCAAAACACCGGCTATGACAAGTTTTATACAAATCTCTAAAAAAAAATTGAAACTTTCCGTGCAAAATTGTCGGATCAGGTGAGGATTTGTATAGGAAGTCAAATTAGTTAGGTAGTCATGTTTGGCTTTTAGTTAGAGCATGGTACGAAACGATCAGTCAGCGAATACGACACGCACTTGGCTGTTATAAAAACTACGGAACCCTACACTGCGCGTGGCCCGACACGCACTTGACCGGTTTTTTTTAATTTTACGCTTAAAAGAAATTTGATGTAGCACCCCGAATTAACAAAACGGTATAAGCCAGTTATTTCAGCTAAATTACATGTTTTGAAACTCAAAGATGAAGAGGCGATTTAAAAGCGTCAATAAATAAATGGTCCAAAGGCTAAGGTGTGAGACCAGTGATCGAGAGGTAGCGGGTTCGAACCCAATCCATTACACTATTGCTGTGTACCCACTCTAGATACAAGCATATTTAGCTTAGTTGGAGCCCGCGATCTTTACGAAAGACTCCAGATACGCTTTTGTTTCTAAAGCCTTTTTTTCCGGTTGGGAAAATCAGCGGCAACCCTGGCAGGCAATGGCACTATGGGGCCCCGTCATTTGTTTCTAGAGCCTAGTAATAAAATCCCAATATTTTAGATTGTTAGGTAAAAAATTATTTCTGATTATATTTCATTTCGTCTAAAGCCTCCAAGGCTTGAAAGTAATTGTTTTGTTTTCTGTATAACTGAAAGAGTTTGTTAAAACCTATTTACAACAGCAACAAAACCAAAATTACACAACACAAAACAACAAAAACACAACGTTAGAATACTAGATCTACGTAGGTACTATACCAACAAGGGTACCACCCACGCTCCGAGAAGTGCTGTTAGTTGGGTACATGATTATCACCAATGGTGCCTGTAAATTATGAGAAAAGATACACCTTCGCGTCGACTGCCAAATTTGAGACCTTTTGAGGACAGACTTGTGTGGACATTCTCAAGAATTAATAATAACTAGTGGCCTTTCTGCTTAGCCTCTTTCCATGTCCTGTGTTGGTAGTGGCTTCCAGTCTAACCAGCAGATTATTTGTGTCCAGAAGCGTCTGCCTCTCTGCCCTCCGCTGCCCAATATATGGGTAACACAATATCCCTTGGCCAGGCCATAGTCAGATTTCCTGGCTTTCTGACTTCAAATGACAACTGGAATCAACAGCTTAACGTGCTTACCATGGCAATCTGTTAAGATGTTGACCCATCCACAAACCAACCTCGCCAAGTGTTGCTTAACCTTAAGTGTTGGTCGTGCGGCTGTTATTATGTACCCACGAGCTCATCTAAAAAATCTTTTTAGGCATCTGTGGCCTATACAAACTAAGATACATATTTTAATAATACACAATAAGTTAGTAAATAAAACTTAAACCTATGCTTTACGAAGTAACTATTTAATAATCTGTGGTAACACTCCACAAAGCACTAAGTCACAGAACGCTCGGGTGCTACTTGTTTGTGGTAGTGATGGAAAACGACACTCTATGGCCAGAAGTCTGCGGGTCTAGACAAAATCCATTTTCTGTAAGCGTTAACGCCAACGGAAAAATTAAATTGTATGGAGTTGACATTTGCTAACCACATGTCACGTGATTGTCACGTGTTAGTAAATGTCAACTCCATACAATTTAATTTTTCCGTTGGCCTTAACGCTTACAGAAAATGGATTTTGTCTAGGCCCGCTGGTCTGCCAAGATAAGGTTTAGGAGACAGGTTGGGACACGTACCACAAACGCCTTGAAGTTGACGTAACGACACCTAAGTACGACTCCAACAATAGCACTCTCATCGTGTACTTCACCGCACTTGGTATATAATATAATTATACTATTATATTCCTTTCGATGTACCTAACGCATATAATATAATCATGAGCTACAAATAAATAAACTGTTTCTCAGCACATCCTCACTAAACCAACAATCTGAAATTGGCCTTAAAAAAGCAAGACTCTAAAACAAACAGATCACGGCACCAAGCCGGAGGCAGTCGAAATTTAATCATACTTATTATCCAGTTATGACAAGCAACACCGCGAGATATAGCGGGTTCACTAAACAACCGCAGATTTTTTGTTGTTGAAAAATATCGTTATTTTGATGTAGACTGGTTTGCGGGAATGTTCTAACGAGATACCGCGGCCCCGGAACTTATGGGCAGCTGAAGTAACAGGGTGGGTTTTTAGTCAGTAGAAGTCTGACACTATATTCCGCTTAACTCAGAGCGGGAGAAGTCATTCAATGATTTTCCCACCAGGAAAGACAACTGGTCCTTCCAAGTACGTATATTATGTAAAGTTGTACAAATAAAATTATCATTAGAACATAAAACTAAGTTAAGTACATACAAATAAAATTATCATTAGAACATAAAACTATTGTGCCCCATATTGTATTGTTTTAAGTTCTAACGATTTGATACTGTTAGTGACCATCTCAGCTGAAAAAAATGTCAATCTGTGATTGCAAAACTCTTCGATCAACATCGTTGGTCGAAGACAAAACTGCAGTTTCTCAAGTTATTTACACGACATTTAAACACAAACAAACCATTTTACATTTTTATCTGCCTGCCTTTCTGTTTGTCCGGCTAATCACTGACAAGGATGACTCTATTTTAATGGGACTTATACTGGAAGGTAGAGTAATTTATAGGGAAACAGTAGGAGGTTATATATATTTATTTATTGAAATAGGTTCACCAACAATTGCTTACTGTATAATTATATGTATATACAGACTATATAAATGGTACTTTTTATCCCGGAATTGCTACGGGATTGTGGTTTACGCGAGAAGAACCTCTCACTCGAACGAAGTCGCAGGCACAGCTTGTAGGTACAGACGCCAGCACATCAAGCTACAACAATCTGTCAAATTTCTTTAATAGATTTTCAACTTTATTGTTAAAGAAATTAGGTTCAAGGTTGATTGGGAAAATTTGACAGTTTCGGGTAGCTTCATGTGCTGGCGTCTGTACATATTTTTACTAAAATGTTATAATATAAATGCGACGATTACCTATATGTGTGGATGTATCTTGATGAAGTAGGGCACAGATATACACTTCTGGACACATCTATTGGCCCACCTTAGAGTTTAGGTTTCGATGGCCCCTACCAAAATATGATTGCTAGATTGAACAAAAACTGTTGATGCAGTTTTAAACCTGATACATTTTACCATCTTTTTCGATCGTATAGTTTTAAATTTGAATTCAGAATACCATACGACATGGACCTACGCCTAACAAGTCGGATATGCGCCTTGTTAAAGGCAATTAATTTTTGAATAAAAAACATGTTTTATCAAATAAAGGTTTAATTTAATAACGCGTGTTGCCTCCATGGGCATCTACCACAGCTCTCATACGATTAGGCATAGAGTTTATCAACCGCTCTATGAAATTTTGAGGGATCATCTCCCATTCCTCTTCTATGGCAGTTTTCAACTCCTGCATCGTCTGGGCAACTGGCTGACGAGCCCTAACACGCCTTTTTAGCTCGTCCCACATGTGCTCAATGGGGTTCATGTCTGGGCTTCTGGCTGGCCAGTCCATAACTGTGATGTTCACATCCCGAAGATATTCCCTGACGATGCCGGCCGCATGGGCTCTTGCATTATCATGCATAAAAAGGAAATTTGGGCCCACATAGTCCGCGTATGGTATCACGTGAGGTTCTAAGCACTCACGAATGTATCTTTCAGCATTTAATGTTGGCAGCCGTGGTCCTGTAACAACCTCAAGTTGAGTTTTGCCGCTCGCGGATATACCGCCCCAGACAGTCCATGAGCCACCGCCATAAGCAACCCTCTCTTCAAAGCAGCATTGTGCGAAACGCTCTCCCTTACGCCGGTAGACCTTCTTCCTTCCATCATTGCCATGTAACACAATTTTAGACTCATCAGAAAAGAGTACACGGCTCCAATCTTGCTGTGTCCAATTTAAATGACTGCGTGCGAAATGAAGGCGCGCTGTTCGGTGGGCTCGCTTTAGTTTGGGCCCATTAGCTGGCTTGTGTGGTACCATATCGCGTTCTTTTAACCTTCTCCGAACAGTTCGAGCGCTCACAGATACTCCGTGGAAGTCGCGAAGTTGGTTTTGTATCTCAATGGAGGTAAGGTGACGATTTCTCAAGCTGGTCGTCACGATAAATCGATCCTGCCTTTCAGTTGTGACCCGCGATCGTGGCCTTCCTTGGCGACGAACAAAGCCGCCAGTCTCTAGGTACCTCCGATAAACATTTCGGACCGCAGATCGACTTAAATTAAGTTGAGCACTCACGTTTCTTTGGCTGTGTCCGGCCTGAATAAGTGCCACAGCTTGGGTGGCGACTTCAGGTGAAGTATCCATAGATTATTGATAGGACCTCACCTTAATGTTAAGAATAAGTAATGTTTGTTGCAAAAGCAAAGATATCAATCACTTTTTCAAGAATTAAATCCAAGTAAACCAATAAAACCAAGTTTTCTTAGTATTCGATTGTTTGATATCAACAAACAGGCTCCAAATTGTCTTTTGTTTCTTTAAATTCTGTGTTCGAAATTCATAAAAAGACTATTGAATGAAATTGTGAATGTGCCAGGTTCAAAACTGCATAAAAACTTTTTGCTCGACCTAATATAAAATTTTAGCTAGGACCAAACGAAACTGAAAATACAAGGTGGGCCAATAGATGTGTCCAGAAGTGTATATTACAGTCTTAAATAGGGCAGCTAGTATGAAATATATTTCAAAACAATTATTTCCATAATAATTATTATTTTTTAAGAAACTTCTGTCTCATAATACGTATCTGTAACTACAAAAATGAGTTTTACTGACAAGAAGCCCACATAACAAATTAAAAATTAAACAATTTTTTCTAACAGAATCTTCTTTAAAAACATCATAATCACCAAATCAAAATAATCAAATAATACGTCAACAGCCAATTAATAAGCAAATGGTATTATCACAACTGTCGGTCAAACAATTTAAACCCACCTTAAAACTACTACCAAACAGAATCTCGTCCCAATTTTGAAACAATCTGTATCTCGAGTCATGAAATAATTTATAACATACACTCGCCCTGTATAATTAGGTCCGGTCAGACGGTTGATTGCTTATTATATTGATGTTTCAATTTTATACCCATTTTTATGGTCATCGACCAACTGTGGGGGGTGCCCACCCATACCGTTGTTGAAACCCTTCACTCTAGTGATCGTACGAATAACACTATCTTCGTCTACTTAAGCTCTGTCGAATTCAGGATTTTCCGTCTCTTTCTTTACCAGTTTATAGTATCTTCTATCTCTGTCTTGTGATTATGGCGAGTGAAGAAACTTAGTCCTCGTCACGAGTTATAAGATGTTTAATAACTATGTTGTGATTTTTAAACTTTAGGATGTTTCCTTATTCGTTTCCGATTGTAAATTCTAAATTGAGATTTTTATAACATCACCTGCATACATTTTATGCCTCAAAAGATATCGAACTTTTCGCTAACGATTAGGTAATTAAGTATCGATGTTTCGATGCTAAAAACGAAGTACACAAAGAACTAAAAAAACCTCTCTATCATTGTTATGGTCAAATAACCCTTTCGAAGGCATTTGAGGATTCCGTTGACAAATTCGTCCGGGAAACATTTTCTGATGAATTTGTCTGACATTAATACGTGGTTCTGTTGGAATTTTGAACGTCGTTTTTCGTTTGTTTTTAGTTCTAAATCGAGTGGAATCGATGTCGCGACTATCTCGCTGCTTTGATCTCGCTTAGGCGCTTGCGCACCTCAAAGTTGTGAAAGCACACTATTTAAATATTTATTTTGATGAAATCCAGTTTGTTTTAAATGCATTTGTTCTAATTTATTTGGGTGCATTAATATTGTTTTCTAATATATTATAATTACTTGCTTTTATTTCTTTTTTTAATCATGCACATTATAATTGTTACGTCATTTTCATTGAACAAACAACAAATCAGCAAAAATGCTTAAATGTATTCGCTGACGTTTTGAGAGATATCATGTATTAAATGCAGCCTCCGAACTAAACCTTCCTTAAAAGGCAATTAGGTTTTATTACGGCCCACGTAATTTGGTTTTGATTAGGAAGAAAGAAATGCATATGTATAGTTAATGAATATGTTTTTTTTTGTTCATCTTTTCTTTGAAAGCGTGAGTAGCGCATGAGTAGATTCTCACGATTAAGCAAAACTTGCCGAGGTCGGCAAGTAGATGGGTGCTTATCATTTTAAATTGAGATACCTACGTGCCTTGGGAAGGAAGTTAATTAAGATTTTATACCCAGCTGTAATTCTGAACATTTTGGCAGTCGATAAGGCTAGTTCGAAGCCCGAAATCTGTCATTTTACATTTTTTAGAATTTGTTACTAAGAGGTAACGTGTTATCCAGTATCAGCTTCCAGTAACCGGATGCAGCTTTTTAAAATACTGGTACTCAAAAAGCTGCATCCGGTTACTGGAAGCTGATCCCAACGTATTATATCGGCAGTAAAGATAGACAAAACGTCAAATGATTGATCACGGGACATTTCGGTAGCGCATGTCAATATCATAGGTAGGCTTTGGATTTTGACATTCATTTTCGTTAATTTAATGTTACAATGCCTATCAGCGGGCCTAGACAAAATCCATTTTCTGTAAGCGTTAACGCCAACAGAAAAATTAAACTGTATGGAGTTGACATTTGGTAACCACATGTCACGTGATTGTCACGTGTTAGTAAACGTCAACTCCATACAATTTAATATTTCCGTTGGCGTTAACGCTTACAGAAAATGGATTTTGTCTAGGCCCGCTGATCTTTGGTTTTATTTCTTCAGTTTCTAGCTTTTGTGAGTGTCACTAATATACTTCACTTTTTTATTGGTTTTAAACAAAATATGGTAGCTTATGAAAAAAAAATCAGAGCTTGTCGATGACTTCTCATATGTTTGTATTTTGTGTTTTAAGTCCCATGTAGGTAAAGGCCTTTTTATTTAAAGTCAAAAACACGTTACCACATCAATGATACGTGTCTTCGGATGTTATATTTTTTTATATATCTCTGTTGGTTGGTTTATTATTCTTCAAACTAAATAACTGGTTCTAAAAAACTTTGAGCACCAAAAGGCGCGCGGCGACTGGAAGACGTCGGCGGCGCCTGCGCATCTCTTATAAATCACGTCCCGCCATCTTGTAGATTACCCGATTAACTAGTCAACTGTTAAAAACATAGATCCTTTATGTTCCACTTCTATTACATTCACGCTCACTGACTTTTGAAAAGGGCCGAAAAAAGTATACTAACTTTTTTGACATTTAACTTTTTTAAGTTTACTTTTTTTTTTCTTAATTTGGAGGCACAGGTGGAGAGTTAACTGTCAAGTTTTTTTTTTCTGGAGTATCATGATTCGATTTCATGTGGCCAGTTATTCGAAGTGATAGGTTTGTAATAGATATTTCTGGAGGAGGTTTTCGGTTAAAGTAAATTGAAATGTGATCGACTTTTCTTGATTCTTTTTTTTTAGTTCTAACAGTTATTACGTTTCGATGTTTCTTTTTGATCGGTGTCGGTACCAAATTGAATTGGCTACGGTTTCTTGGTTTTGTTCTTTTTTGTGAACCCAAAACTTTAATTAACTATATGGACTTCTGTCAAAATAAATAGAAAAAAAAATGAAAACGATACTTTGTCTGTATAAGCTACGATACTACAAGGATTTTATTTTTATTTAACTGTGGCAGTTTAGCTTATTGTAAAGGAGTTATAAATTGTTGTTAGTTATAAATTGATACTAATTGAATAATGTTCTTAAATGAGAATTATATAACTTACTTATTTATAAAGTAGGTAAGGAGATGTTTTTAGAAAATTTCCCTTTAATCAATTCTGTTAATATTATACTTAGCTATTTGCTAATTTGAGAACATTACTATGATAAAGCTCATACAAAACTTTCAAGCATTCTTTCAAGAAATCCATAATAGATTTAAATATACATATTCCTATGATGAATATATATAACTACTCCCGCGGGGCTTCGCTCCCGTGGATTCTATCACGGTAAAAACATAACTCTCCTTTTTTGCAGTCGCGTAAAAAGTAGCCTATAACCTTCCTCAAGCTTCAAGCTACTTCCATACCAAATTTCATCCAAATCCACCCTGTACTTTCGAAGATTAGCGCGTTCAAGCAAACAAACAAACTTTTCCGTTTTATAATATTAGTATAGATGAGCTACACTAGCACTATTTTATACAGAAAACTACAAACAGGTTTTTCTGCACAAACTATGATTAAGTTGAGTGATGACAAAAATCCTCACAATGTACCTATTCCGACAGTTAGAGAAAACAACCAAAATTGGGGATTGTCCAAAAATTTTCAAGTATTCAGTCAAGACATCCATATAAGAGCTATGTATAAAATTCCAACATGGATTCCATATATGAAACATCAACGCAGGCGCATTCTATTCACACAAGTCACGACTGTTTGTCAGTTAATTGTGGCTGTCAACTAGTAATTGACCCCATCGCTTCCTATTTAGCGGACCACCCAGTGTTTGAAGGCATCCTCATATTCTTCATCGTAAAGTGGGACTGGCCGGTTTGACAATTGTGTTTAGTTTTCTGTGGTCGTTTTATATTTAGAACTTTCAGTCGCGCGGGACTTTGCCCCCGTGGACTTTATTACGATTAAAACATAACCCTCCTTATTTTGCAGTCGGGTAAAATGTTAGCTTATAGCCTTTCTCAAGCTTCAAGCTAGCAATAAATACCTACATGAATAAATAATTGTATTATTGGAAATTTTTTAAAGCTGTAACGGAAACCCCATATCTATCCAAAAGGGCTGAAGACAACATCTAATATGGAGTCTCTATGCACAGTTTCAGCACAAAATAACTGACTCAAAGAATTGATACTAAATTATTGGTTTCATATATTTCTTGAATACCAATCATAACAAACGTGTCACAGCACTACGAGAGTCAATAACTTTCCACGTCACTTGCCAATAACACGATAATTCTTTTCGTTCTTCTTAATTTGAAAAATTCGGTCTCTGGTATCAGTGTATTGGAATTTGTAATAAGTTCTACACACTTAGACTTAGGATTACAAAACCCTTGCCATATCGTTTGTTATCATCCAAAGAAGCCATGCACTTGGTATGTATATACCCTTTAAATTACACGTTGTATAAAAATCTCTTTATTTATGAGGCGGCGTTTCTTATTGCTGTTTTCCCCGTTTAACATAAGTGTTCAGTCTATATTCCATAACAGTTAATTATGTTGATGTTTTTCATGTTACAAACTAATTAATTGACACAAAAATTCCCTAAAGTACTACTTAACACCTCCATACCAATCAATATGTAATACTTATTTGTAGCAAAAAATTGTTAAGTATCGTTTATATCACCTACTTAAGTCAGTATCTCACAAAAGAAATTTAGTCATACGAATAAATTATTCATTGTAGGCTTCTAGCTACGGTATCAATGAACAAAAAACCAAGTAGGCTTTTGTTAATGATAGTAAAATATACATACATTATTAATACTTATTCTATAAAACTGCTACTATCGTACTGTTAATATTTTAAAAGCAAAAGTTTGTGACGATGGATGGATGTTTAAAGCCCAAAAACTACTAAACGGATTTAGATTAAACTGTACAGAAATATAGCAATCAAAATAACACAGATGTCACTTGTTGTCCCGGAAAAATGGGCGCGAGTAGGCCATAATCCACAACACAAGCTCAGTGTGGGTTGGTGAATGTCGCATGTTTTAATTATATGTCTGTCTTACTGTTTATCCGAGCCAATCTTTGGAACGGCGGAACCCATTTAATGGGACTTTCATTGAAAGATAGAGGAGGTTATAGGTCAACATTATAAGCATTCGTATCCTGGAACCACCTCCCACACGAACCAAGTCACGAGCACAGCTAGTTAAACATAGACACAATAGAAAAGAAACAACTAACAATGGAAATCAATATTTCCTTCAATGTGAAAAAAATGTAAAGAAGCTCACGCCATCGGAACCGCAGCTGTTTGTTCCCGGACTTGTTAAAAGAATCAACTTGTCCACTATATCATTACAGTGTCTATCCTAACATGTGATTATGTTCACCCCGGTAAGACAGTGGCGTGAGAAAGCACACACGCTTATAACAAGGCCAGTGGACAGTGTTAGAATCGGTTAGAATGGCGTAGCTCTTAAAAGTGCTGACGAAAACACTTGCTTACCTTTTTTCAAATTACTTTGAAAAAGGAAAGAAAAATGGTGGCGCGGCTGGCTGATTTCGTTGATTTTAGTGGACTGTATTTGCTGTGCGGAATGAAACGATTGACAAAACGCTTGGGACACGAATTGCAAGGGTTGTTGGAGAGTAGAATGCAACCCCCTCTACACTGGCTTTTAGGTGTAATGGAGGAAGTTTTCCCTGACTCAAAAGGGTTAACGCGTATAGTAAGTGTTAAAAACGCAACTGGTTCGTATTTACGTCCGGTTATTCACTTCTGTCCTCTGCCTAATCAGCAGCAGAATTTAATTTAGCTTAGCAGTTATAGTTACGCTTTATTAGTTTTGAAATAGGTTAGCAATTAGAGCCACACGCCAGAATTTAGTTAATAGATTAGTTTCGCTTATTATTTTGAAGGTAACCCTTCAAACCCGGGAGGAATGGTTGCGCCAATATGTAGAATTCGATCATGATTAGCTCGTAGCTAAGAAATATCAACCGCACGGGTTGAACTTCAAGATTAAGCAATGGTTGTCGAAATTGGTCCATGGTTGGGTAACCATCATATCGAGATTTCTCCTTGCCTTGGAAAGCTAAGGAGAGCAATTCCCTGCCGGATTCTGTGTTGTCCGATAGCGATAGATTACTTATAAGTAAGCGTGCTCCATCTTAGATCATGTCATCGCTTACCATCAGGTGAGTTGGTGGTCAAACGCGAGCCATCAATAGTAAAAGCACGTTAAGCCACTGGTCCCCTGGGTGTCACCACTGCGAGGATCGCCCTGAGGACACCGTAGAGCACACGGTGCAAGACTGCCCCGCCTGGGCAGAGCACCGACGTGTCCTCACGGCGGCGATAGGCGGAGACCTCTCGCGCCCGGCATTGGTCGAGGCCATGCTGCGGGGCGAGAGGGAGTGGGAAGCGGTCGCCTCCGTCTGCGAAGCAGTCATGCTTCCGAAGGAGGAGGCGGGCCGCGTGAGGGAGAGGATGGCGTCCTCCCTCCAGCCCAGTCGCAGTGGTAGACGCCCACGGCGTCGGACGTCGGCCGACGATCTCCGGCCACCGTAGGCGCGGGCATGCGGACAGCGAGTAAAGGGCAACTCGCTGTCCGACCATGGACCATGCCCGGGTCGACGGCGCGTCGTGTTCCACGCGCGCCTCAAAGAGCGTCAGCAACATGACGAGGCCCCCTCTGCAGAGGGCCGAAGCCTGCCGGGGTCGTGGGACTTATCCCATTACCGTGACCCCGGTACGTAAAGGGTTATTGAAGGAACACCGTGGATTTTAGTCAGTAAAAGTCTGACAGTCCCTCCCACCCTGCCCTGGGTGGGAGGACTTATTTGATAATTTTACCATGTAAAAAAAAAAGCCATTGGTCCCGACTGTCATATGTCGTTTCGCGTAGTCAAAAGGCAGAAAATCTGACACCAGTTTTGCCAAAAGGTACCGTGATCCATTGGCAAGACTGAAAGCTGAAGCTGGGTTTGATATCCAGCTGCTGGATATTTATTTATTTATTAAAACTTTATGCAACACAAAATGTACAAAGGCGGACTTAATGCCTTAGGCATTCTATACCAGTCAACCATGGGTGGTGAAGAGATAACATGGCTGGTGCATAAAAAAAAATAAAGTAAGTAGATAATATTTTGCAAAGTAAAAGTTTTATTACAAGTGTATATATACATATACTTCTAACTAGAATAAACTTACATACATATTTATCATAATACATACCAAAAAATATTATATATATATATATATATTAATAAAAAGTTATAGAAAGGGGGTTATGAAAACTCTGCTTCCACTATTTGTTAAGAAAATAATCCCGCAACTTTCTCTTAAATGCATATTGATTGGTGGCCGTCCTGATATCGAGAGGTAGTGAATTCCACAGAAGAATAGCCTGTATATAGAAGGAAGAATGAATAAAATCAGAAGTATGAGAAGGACAGAGTAAGAGAAGATTATTGGAAGAGCGCAGACTTTTAGCGTGTGAGGAACATAGAAATTGAAAATGAGAAATAAGGTAAGAGGGTGGGGTAGGAGAGTTCAGCAAAGAGAAAAGCGTAGTCAAAGCGCGCAAACTTCTCTGGCGAATGGGCATCCATTTGAGCTCGGTTCTGTACCTCGATACGTGGTCATATTTTTTTTAATTAAATATGAAACGGGTACAGTATCAGATAGGCAGTCGTTCCATGTAAAACACTGATACTCAGCTGCACGTGCGTCTAGTGATGCGTATTCATTTTCTCCTGCTGTGTCAAATCCATCCAAAGATTGTCTGTAAAAGGTCGCTTTTAGCAAAAGACCGCACCCTTTGTAGTTTTTAAATCCTTATTTAATTCTATAAACAATAAAGACTATATCTATCCATCTGGTTACACTGGAAACCGACCCCAACATGTTTGGAAAAGCCTAAGTAAATGATGATCTCAGACGCTGAAACGCAATCTAACAAATCTATACAGCCACAACCATAAACTCAATCGTATAGCAATCAAAGTACATAGAACACAATCCAGCTAATGTAACGCCAGAATTCCAAGACTGCTCCTTAGCAATGCGGACTGTCAAAAGCCAATGTCGGCGCTCCCCCGAGTGTCCGAGCCACTCGGCCCCTGCCTCCCCACCTCGCCACCCCACTGACCGTTGCTAAAGAAAATTTACCATGGTTTCACTTTCGAGAACTTTGTGAGTGATTTTCAAAAGTGAATATATGACTTTGTTTCGCCAGAGATTTCGGTCTCGTGGAAATTTCGCACTTTTCTTGGGATTAAAAGTAGCGTATGTGTTTTTCCAGATTGTGAACTATGTGTGTGCCAAATATGGCCTTTTTTGTGTGATTAAACACAAACATTAAAACTTTTACAGTTATGATATTGCTCGTAGCAGGATTAATTCTACATTGTTAAGGTTAAACGATTTCATATTTCTACATAGTCGATGATGCGTCGTGTTCCACGTGCGCCTAAAAGAGTAGTCTGCACTAATGACGGCACCTAATATGGCCATTGCCTGCCGAGGTTGCGGGAATTTTCTAACGAGATATCCCGTAACGCAAGTGCAACTGAAGTAACAAGGTGAGTCTTAGTCAGTAAAATTATTTATTTATTTAAACTTTATGTACAATTGTGTTACATGGGCGGACTTAATGCAGCAAGGCATCCTCTACTAGTCAACCTTTGGGTTAAAAAAAACGCATTGTAGTAGGTGTACGAGAAAATGGAATGAAATAATATATTAAAAATAAAATAATTATATAATTATGACTACCTCACGCTCCACTCAAAGCGGGAAAAATCAACAAATGGTTCCTCCATTTGTTGATTTTTCCCGCGAAAATAAGGGCCGACTGCCTTTGATCATAATATGAATCAATTAATTAATTCATTCCGCAATTCTTGAATATCTCTCACTTCCATATTTTATTGACTGGTTAAGTTTATACGAACGGAAATACTTGTTTTAGGCGGTACCTCAAGTATCTGTTGGAAGGACATTTTTTTTCTTATACAAAACTGAACCACGACATGTACAGAAAAAAGAAATAAAAGGAATCTGAAATGAATAACCATAATTTTCCTATTAGTGTTAATATACGAACTCAGTTTTTAATTTCTGTCGGCATAATACAAAGGCGACTAGTAACTGAGTAGTATTCCAATTGAAGTTATTTTGTTGCAGTACCAGGAACTCTAAAGTTTTAATATTTCCTTTCTCTAGAAAGGAAATATTAAAACTTCTAAGTCATTTCAATAAAAACTTATTCTTAGGCTTATGATAACTTTATTTGGTTTTTGTGACATTCATCAACGAGTTTTTTTAGATGCGATTTGAGGTTTAAAGATATACAGATACGTTTGTCTGTGGTCTATTAATACAATTATTTGTTAGTAGTCATATTTTCTCTGAACATTACTCACTGGGGTACCTCTATGAGACGACTAGATAGACGATATTCCATGTGATTTTTTAAACATTGCTTAATCTCAAATTTCTTCTGCATCGTGAATGCATTTCTATAAAAATCCTTACCTATATCAACTATAATTATGTAGACCAAACAAACATTTTGTTCCGGTGGGGAAATTGAACCCGCGAAGCCAATCCCTGAACCACTGCGCCAACCTTGTCGCCCAAATTATGTGATTATCGTCCCAGTTACTGGGTTGGGGAGGTGAAAGAGGCAGTCGCTTTATCTAAAATACTAGTGGAAAATCATTTAGAACACTATTTTTATTTAAACATATATTTTACAAACTATTTAAAGAAAACTACACAACACACTAAAATAAAGCATACAAAATTCGTACTCACGGCTATCGACTGGTAATGTCTCCAAGAGACTAACAGCATTGCCACGTTGTATGTCAATGCTTCACCTTTACTAAAGTAATAGCCAGCCCTTGGGTCACGGTAAGTGTTAACCAGCATTTTCGATATTTTTTTAAAAAGGCTGTGACCATAAGTGCCCTCTTTGACCGAGAGTTTCGAACCTAAACTCTCAAAAATTTAGTTACAACTGAGGGTACTAGGTACATATATGTATGCCGCTTGAGGTAATCCACCAGCTCTTGTACATTTATTTTCTTTTAGGCTCGCGTTTGACCACCATCTCACCTGATGGTAAGTGACGATTTGGTAAGATAAAGCACGCTTACCTAGAAGTAATCTATTTATTTTTACATTACCAGTGGACAGCGATGCGCACGAATTTCTGGACGCCATATTATTTTAGATTATTTTTAAATATATGTTTGTAGTTAGAGTTTTTATTTAAGTATATAATTTCATGAATAAAAATGTATTTACATTATTAAGGTTGAGGTAAGAAAAAAGTGCCAAACACTGCCACAAATTGTTAAGAAATTCGGTATGTAAAGCTTGACTGCAGTACCTATTTATTTTGACTTTAAGATTCTCAGGTTATAGCTAACAGGATATACAGACTCCGGAAGGGAATTCCACTCCTTAGCTGTATCTTTCTCGAAGACAGCGAAGGTCGTGATGGCCCATGGGTTTTGGGTCTGACTTGCGAGGTGTAGATCGTGGCTTCGAACCTAGCCAGGTACATTACTTTGTGTAATTTATGTCATTACCACCGTTCTGCAATCAGTGACGGAATATATCTTGTGGAAACCGGCATGTTTTAGGATCAATTTAAAAAAAGAGAAGAGAGAGAGAACTAGAGAGAACTAGCAATGTGGATTACAGCCCACTCTCTCTCATAGAGAGTTCTGTGATCCTGCAGTGAAAAAGTAATGAGCTAAATTACTTTATTAAGTAACTTCCCAGCAGTGGGTACGTAACAAACTGAATTATAATATTATTAAGTAACTTTCTCAAAAGGACCAATGGTAACGCGGCCGTCCGAACATCTAAAGGTGTCATAGAGACGGCTCACTTGCTCGAGGTGGTCTCTAATATAGCCCAATATAGCCTAATATGGCCCCTCAACCCCCGATTGCCCTTAAGTGCTAACCCAACTTGAGTCGCAGAGCTCGAAATTAGCACTCGAAATACTCGGCCCTACAATATGAAATTCTTTGTGTGCTTATATTTTTGGGCCATATTTTTCGTTTGTACACGCTCTAGTTATTTTTGTAGATGCCTGTCTATGGTCCCTTTGTTTGATATTGTGTCTTGGTTATTTTTTTATTTATTTAAGGGGTTAGTTTTTCAGATTTTTTGGTTGGAGGGACACAGGCACTTTAATGTAAAGACAGTCACCATTGCACGTGTAGGCATTAAAAGAAATTAAAGAATGTTCAAAATTGATAATTTAAGTACAATATCTCTAATTAGATTATATTGCAAGTTTCATAAATAAAAAGTATTGTTTATTGTTCTTTAAAAAAATAATGAAACTGCAAATATACATGGCAGGAGTCTGAATACAGTTATACGTACATTGTGTATTTTAGTTAAGAAACCAATAAGATAAAATTAAATAAGCATATTTAAGTATTTTGCACAAACGAAGAAGATTGTTATTTCGATAGTCTTAATAATGAAAGTATAAATGTTTTAAAACTCAACTTCTCGTTTTCAGTAGGTTAATAATGTTAAATTTATACTTATTTAAAATAGTAATACTATAACCAAGAATTTTCTTTATAAACCTACATCACCGTTACTCAAAAACTCCACTAAACTATGAACCGAAAGTCCTTCTTATTTGAATAAAACACAGGCCATCGATTTCCCTGTATTTATCGTATCAATTTCCATCGCAGACCCAATTAAAGTGCCATAAACCTCTTATTAGTCACCCCATACTTCCCCCACTTCCCCACTAAACCAACATGGCGTCGCTATTGTCACCTAACCTCAAACAAAGACACTACAAACTCAATTTCACACAACTTTGAACCGTATTCCTAAAGAATTAGATATGTTCGTGAGTGTTTTAAAAATAACGCATAGCACCTAAAGTCTTATTCTTCAAACTAGTGTGCCATATTACCCCGTTCTACGCTAGATTATTGTCATAGTGAGTTAGACTTTAGACACATGATTTTAAAGTTGTTTTTTTTATAACTTGCGGTTTTGATTGTTAGTTTTGTTGTTTTAAGTACGGACTGGAGGCGTGACATTATCGCCCAAGGGATTGTAGAATTATACATGAAGGGTTGGGTTAAGTGTATTTTTAAGAACGATAGGGTGTTTTATTATTGATGCGGAAATGTCCTGCTGGCTAGTTTGAAAGCGAAGTTGGCCGAAATTATACGGCTTCACTTGTCGAAGTTATTTTTAAATTTCTTCGGGTTCTTTAAAAAAAAACTTTGACCCGATATTTGAAGTTAGATTTATTGTAAAATTTTTGTGTTTCCTGTGTATAGTTGACAACTTACTAAAGCTGAAAATACGTACCTACGTAACACATCCAATAGTTTTATTTAATTGTTTCGTCTCCAAAGAAGGCCGTGTCTCTTAGAGACTGGAGTCGCAACTTAATTTATAGATTATTTTACATTCCTTTCAGTCTATAAACAAAGTTATATTCTATCAGCTTAGAGTAGGTATATACGCTGCCGAAAAATCGTAAGTACCTACTTTTGTGTTGTTCTAAAAACGTTGTAAGAGTGTCAAGTTCCTCTTGAAACTTACCGTTGACATATGGACGACAGTACTTTGAGAATTATTGTGAACAAGCCAGGACTCACCGTTCTTGGGGTACTGAACCCGTATACCTAAATGCGGGTCAGGTGCAGTGAGTAATGGGCTAAGATATCTGAACTTATTTTTTTATTTAATTTGTAAATTATTTATGACATGTTACTGACATAGTTTATTAGCAGATTTACCAACAGATTATGGATTGTATGTTTGATTTTAAATAAATATTAATAATATGGGTAGAAATCATTGTTGTTATAGAAATGTGCAGTCATTCACACAAAAAGTGTAAATTGTTGAGATAGGGCGGGTGGTTTAAAAAAAAGTATCTACTAGCAATGTGAGTAGAATTAATTCTACTATGGTAATTAATTAATTCTACTATATTATGGTTCACGGCAATAGCGGGGTTCGAACCCGTGACCTCTCATCACAATCAATCAATCTCATCATCACAAGTCCAATAACTCAACCATTAGGCTAGTGCACCGTGATTTGTCACATCGCATCTGTTTGAGTCATTCTTAAAACTGGTTGAACGGATCGTCAACCATTCCTATGTATAGCTCACTATTAAGATAGGAGCTCCTTTATAAAAAACCGGAATAAATCAAGTAACGAACACGTCGGCTCAATTACTTGCTCATGCGCAAATGGAGAACGAATTTTCACAATTAGTCACAGTGATCATTCCAAATTTGAACAGACCAATACGAACCGATGGCCGTTAATTGCTGACCAATCAGCGGCGGGCGGCTGATCAAAAGAATGACGCGTGCGTTCAGATGATCAATGATTGTGTAAATTATTTGTATGTTGTATTTTAACCGTTGGTTTATGTAGTTGGTACATGGTTACCGGTTATGGGACCACCACTATAGTTAACCATGGGTGTTCTATAGATAGTGTAGAGTCATGAACATTGAACATGAATCAAAAATGTATTCACCTGCTGTGCTCGCCTCTTCTTGATAATAACGTCATTCTATTAGTTTGCTATTTCTTGTTTAAACATATTACGGTGACTACTATTAACTGGAATATTTATTTTGATAGGAAAGGTTTAAGTACCTATGGCTAAAGTTTTCTTAAGCCTGATCATCACCTCGGCTTCAAGACAAAGTTCATCGAGAAGTTATTCATGGTGGTCTAAAATGACATAATGACGTTACCTATTAAAGCTCTCCACGTTACCAAAAAAGACATTTTGGATCAATGACAATATTGTTAGTGTTATCTTTAGAGTCTTATCTTATTATTGTTGGGTAATAAAAACTTTTTACCAAAAAATTAAACCGACTCCCAGAAAACACTGCAAAGTGAAAAATAACTTTAATTTCGGTAGTCGGTGTCTTTAGTTTTGTATTTTCGTTTTTGGCACCGACTTCCGAAATTAAAGTTATTTTTCACTTTGCAGTGTTTTCTGGGAGTCGGTTTAATTTTTTGGTAAAAAGTTTTTATTTCACTCTTTTTAGTTGGTCTATTTTTAATTTACCTAGTTACAAGAGCCTAATTATCAACTACTTATAACCTTTTACAAAATATTGCTTTTCCCAATGCTGGGCCGTTAATTGTTGAGGAGTTCTCCTGGTACTTCACCATCAGCTCTACATCACCATATGCATTGTGACGAGCATAAAGTGCGTAACATCCATATTCAAGTAATCGAATCGCAATCCACTCAATACTTATTATTGAGTAGTTTCGGCGGCCATCTGTGGTCTTCATCATCAGTTCCACTTCCTCAAATGGTACTTTTTGAGAGCAACTGCACAAGTTACTATAATAAATACCCAAAACGACATAGGTGTGCCTATAATATTTGAAGAGTTCCCTCGATTTCTCCAGGATCCCATCATCAGATCCTGACGTTTATTAAAATGGGACCAGTATCGAAGTATACCCTTTCAATCAAAAAAAGAATTTTCCAAATCGGTTCAGCCGTCTTCGAGTAATCGATGATCATACATTAAAAAAAAAAAAAAAAAAAAAAAAATATACGCGTCGAATTGATAACCTCCTCTTTTTGTCGTCGGTTGAAAAGGGCGTAGATAATGATTTTAATGAATAAAAAAATATTTGTGGATCGCTGTTCATCAGGTTTGTATCGTGTTTAAGGTTTGCAGTTAATCAATATTAATATTATGAAGAGGTAAAGTTTGTGAGTTTGTCGAGAGTAGTCTCTGGATTATATCTGAACCGATTTTGAAAATTCGTTCACCAATTGGAAAGCTACATTATTCCTGAGTGACAAAGGCTATATTTTTTGCTGATCTTTTACGCGAGTGAAGCCGCGGGCAGAAGTGAATCGAGAAATAAAACATCATGACATAATCTATACTAATAGTACAAACTGGAAAAAATGTTTGAAACTTTGAACGCGCTAATCTTCTAAAGTACTGGGTAGATTTGGATGAAATTTGGTAAGGAAGTCGCTTGAAGTTTGAGAAAAAAAAAATTCTTTACCCAACTCCAAAAAACGAGGGTTCTTTTTATCGTGATAAAATCCACGGGAGCAAAGCCCCACGTGACTATTAGTTTTTTTTAATATTTTTAGCTATGTGGGTAGAATTCGCATTACTAGCAATCCTG
This sequence comes from Tholera decimalis, assembly GCA_943138885.2. Taxonomy (NCBI): domain Eukaryota; kingdom Metazoa; phylum Arthropoda; class Insecta; order Lepidoptera; family Noctuidae; genus Tholera; species Tholera decimalis. The sequence continues at coordinate 10,127,781 of OW964568.2, forward strand.
TTAACCCCTCCAACTAAGCTAAATATGCTTGCTGTTGTAGTTCTAAATACGCTGTTTATAGCACTTATTTTATTAACCAATCCCCAATAACGGTATGTCTTACCTTATAAGCTCGTATGTTATTTTCCTCCCTCCATATTTGGGACCTATAATATACATTTACACCGGTCCGATTATGGACAAAATGCTGTTATGACTCGACTGCCTCGCTTTTACATAGACAAATTTGAAAATCAGGATATATTCCAGCTATCTAAGGTATATTTTCGTAAATCTGTGTAAAAAAACTTTTTAGCAAAAAATAGAACCGACTTCCATATCAAAACACTACAAAGCCAAAATAACTTTAATTTCGGTATTCGGTGTCATTTGTTTTGTATTTTCTTTTTTTTTTGACACCGCCTTCCGAAATTAAAGTTATTTTTGGCTTTGTAGTGTTTTGATATGGAAGTCGTTTCTATTTTTTGCTAAAAAGATTTTTTTCACGCTTTTTAGTGGGTTGGTTTGTAATTTATCTAGTTACCAAAGCCAAAATGTCAACTACTTATCACTTTTTACAAAATATTGTTATTCCCGGTGCAGAGGCGTTAATTTTTGAGGAGTTCTCCTGGTAAATCACCATCAATTCTACTTCAACATATGCATTGTGATGAGCATAAAGTGCTTAACATCCATATTCAAGTAATCTAATCGCAATCCACGAAATACTTATTATTGAGTAGTTTCGGTGGCCATCTGGGTTCTTCATCATCAGTTCCACTTCCTCAAATGGTGCTTATCGAGAGCGACTGCACAAGTTACTTTAAGAAATACCCAAAACGCTATAGGTGTGCCTATAATATTTGAAGAGTTCCCTCGATTTCTCCATGATTTCATCATCAGATCCAAACATACGAACAATGGGACCAACGAAAAAGTATACCATTTCAAACAAAAAAAGAATTTTCCAAATCGGTTCAGCCATCTCCGAGTTATGAGGTAACATACATAAAAAAATAAAAAAAGTTCAAGGCGAATTGAGAACCTCCTCCTTTTTTTTGAAGTCGTTTAAAAAGACTCACCAGTAAGGGGCTGTACATTAATCCCGTGAGGCTCAAAAGGGGGGAGGGGGTCCATAAAAAATCACGAAATATCACAAGGGGGAGGGGGGGTAATCACGTGTACCTATTTATTTTTTCGGCAAGCGCGCGATACTGTGTATAAAGAATTCTGTGAATTTTGAAAACCTGGCTATTTTCGGACTTGATTTCGATGAATTGATTATTTTTGTATCTTCAAGTGTCCGTTAGTAAAAATTGATTTAGGTACTATGATTCCATAAAATATTTTGAGTCTATCTAAGTCATTTTCGATTCAAATGATTCTTAGGCGTGACATGTATGGAGCCGGAACAATGTCACGGTAATATTATGTACACAGTATTCCGACTTCATACAAACGGACGAAGCGCGAGCTATACCTACGCGCCTCGATCTCGGGGTGCGCTCGGGATGATGACAGTCGCGACCGGCGACTGTGCCGCAGTGACGAACGGACGGTGTGTTGTTTTTTTAACAATAACCGCGCGATTTTTCGCTATAAATAAGTTCAAGTACATCTATACTAATATTATAAAGCGGAAAAGTTTGTTAGTTTGTTTGTTTGTTTGTTTGTTTGTTTGCTTGAACGCGCTAATCTTCGAAAGTACTGGGTGGATTTGGATGCAATTTGGTATGGAAGTAGCTTGAAGCTTGAGGAAGGTTATAGGCTACATTTTACCCGACTGCAAAAAAGGAGAGTTATGTTTTTACCGTGATAGAATCCACGGGAGCGAAGCCCCGCGTGAGTACTAGTATTTAATATGACGAGTAGGATATATTGTGCAGTTTTTGGTTGCATGAATTCGTCAATAACGCATCAAGAGATAACTTTTTTTAGATTACCTGGAAACTTTGAAAGGTACCTAAGACTAAAATAATTTTAGTTACTAGTAGGTATGTACAGACACCAGCACATGAAGCTACCCGAAACTGACAAATTTTCCCAATCAACCTTGAACCTAATTTCTTTAACAATAACGTTGAAAATCTATTAAAGAAATTTGACAGATTGTTGTAGCTAGATGTGCTGTCGTCTGTACATAATGTGTTTCTTTTTAATGGATAAGTATTTCCTTTTATCTCCGGAAAAAATGATGTCTGGATTAATAAATAAAGTGAATAGAGTAAAGGAAAGTGATTGACACGAGTGAAATAGGTAGTTATAGGCGGTTCATGAATCATGATACGGTAGGTACGCTTGTGTTAAAACCTCGGGGCATGTGTGTTTTGTTTTGTTAGTTTGTATAATTCAAAGTAAAGACGTGGTATTTTATTATTAATAATAGTTGTTTATTGTACTGTGTGTATGAATAATACAAGAAAAAATATAAACATGTTTTTTTAATAATTATTTTCTACCAATCAAAAAACAACATGCATTTTTATTGAACACTTCCTATTCAATTCACAAACTATTTTATTTGTTTATATAAAATAGTATATTTACAATCACAAAACTAAATGGAAACGCAAAGTAGGCAAATGTAATTAAAATGCTGGAGGCGGCCAGCCCTGTCGCATGTTTACGTACCGCGCGGCTGTAGGCATTTATTTCTAAGATACGGCCGAGTTAAAATACTGTATGTTAATATTACCGTGACAAAGTCCTTGAAACCCTTAATGAAATTGAAAACACAAGTACATAATCATTATTACTTTTTTATTATGTTAAAAATATGAATTATTGACATTTTTTTTTAAATATTCTTACAAATAATTATTAATCATTTTAAATTTCTCTGTCTTCGATATTATCTGCCTCTTTTATTTTAAATCATACATATTTTTATTGAATTTATTCACATGTTTTAGTAGCATTAAATGTATAGCATTCCTTTATTTCTGTTTTACTAGGGTCAACGGTCAAGTCAAACAAAATATTGTCAATGTCATTACTGACATTATTTTTGTCAGACTTTGACACTGACTTGTACCTTTAGGTACTTTTCCTATCTCAATGGACTTTGACATATTATGACTTACCTATTCCGATACATCATGCATATAATGAAGCTAGGTATTTAAATTGGAGGGGTTTTATCGTTTTAGACGAAATCTCCAGTAAATATAATAATAAAAACAGTAGAAATTGGTACAGAAAACAGGGATTTCACGGTAAAAACAGTACATCTATTGTTAAAACAGTAGGGTTGACAACGCTGGCCAGGCAACGAACGAAGTAAAGTTCCCGCGAGCCGCAACAACCGTTCGCCGGACTCAGCTTGTCAGTGTCAGTTATTCTGTTGTTTTAACACTTAATACACAAATGCGTAAATTGTTTAATCTCGTACGTTTTGAATTAAAACATGTCTAAACTAGGTGATCTGTATAAAGACCTATTTGCTGAGTATAAGACAGGTAAAAAACTTATTGTGGCCCAAAAAGAATTGAATGAATTGTGGGCGAATTAAAAATATTCTACAAAAAATAAAAATAACTTTAATTTCAGAAGGCGGTGTCAAAAAAATTTAAAATACAAAACCAATACACCGACTACCGAAATTAAAGTTATTTTTGGCTTTGTAGTGTTTTGATATGGAAGTCGTTTCTATTTTTTTCTAAATAGTTTTTTTTTCACGCTTTTTAGTGGGTTGGTTTGTAATTTATCTAGTTACCAAAGCCAAAATGTCAACTACTTATCACTTTTTACAAAATATTGCTTTTCCTGGTGCAGAGCCGTTAATTTTTGAGGAGTTCTCCTGGTACTTCACCATCAGCTCTACATCACCATATGCATTGTGACGAGCATAAAGTGCTTAATATGTATATTCAAGTAGGTAATCAAATCGCAATCCACGAAATACTTATGATTGAGTAGTTTCGGTAGCCATCTGTGGTCTTCATCATCAGTTCCACTGCCCCAAATGGTACTTTTCTAGAGCAACTGCACAAGATACTATTAGAAATACCCAAAACGCTATAGTGTACCTATAATATTTGAAGAGTTCCCTTGATTACTTCAGGATTCCATCATCATATCCTGATTTCATAACAATGGAACCAACTAGAAAGTATACCCTGCCAAACGAAACAAAAATTTCCAAGTTGGTCCAGTCGGCTTCGAGTTATGAGGTTAAACATACATAAAAAAAGTTCAAGACGAACTGAGAACCTCCTCCTTTTTTGAAGTCGGTTAAAAAGAAGAATTTATGAAGAGGGAGAAATGATGACGCCGAGTGGCTTAGTCAAACTGATGTTGAACTTGATGATGATGATTGATGATGAACTGCCTCCGTGGTCGAGTGGTTTAGGCGTTTGCCTTGTGACCCGGTGGTCGTGGGTTCGATTCCCGCGGGAAGCATACTTTGTAAAGTTGTTTCCAGTTTGGCTAGGACATTGCAGACTTGAATCACCTGATTGTCAGACAAAAAGATGGTTCCGTGCTTCGGAAGGCACGTATAAGCCGGTGGTCCCGGTCGCCAAATGGCGGTCGTCAAAATAGACCACGTCAGAGGCCCTTGAGGCGGTCTAGAAACTCTGACACTAGGGTGTATGGGGTAAGACTGATGTTGATCTTCATCAACAAAGCACTGTGCCAACAACTGACTTGCAAGATGCGTATCCAGTTATTGGTGTTGAAGAAAGTCTTGCTAATCCGTGGTTCGAAAATACTATACATTAAATAATGTTCATGTATTAGTACAAAAAGTTTTCGCATTTCTTTCATTATTTTTATGCCAGTCAAAAACAAACTGCAACCTTTCTGTCTACCTCTGAACGTTATTATAGTAGTCTTTAATTGTCTAAAATAAAAACAGGTGATACTTATACCTTCCAGTATTTTATAAACATTAAAAAAATAAATTGATTCTTTGCAGGTACGAAAAAATACACGTGATATAGGGGGGAGGGGGGGTCGCCTTAAACCTCACCATGTATCACCAAGGGGGAAGGGGGGGGGGGGGGGGTAAAAATAGGAAAAAAAAAACATCACGTGATTAATGGACGGCCCCTAAGTGAATAATATTCGTATATTATTATTTACCAGTTGTTATATTTCCTTTTTATTTTAGTTATAAAGTTAAAATTTTAGAACTACAGTACTTTCTAGTTTTATATGCATGCTGTGAAACTGTAATAGGCTTCAGAACCTCATGTGACATTGTTACCATGTAATGAGCATTGTAAGAAAAGCTGTTGAGCTTCCTATGAATAAATATCCAGTGAATTTTGGTCTGTCAACGTCAACGTCAAACAACGAGATATTATTTTAAAACGATATTTATTTTCTATTAATTCATTATTGTCACAGAGTACTATATTATTGTTTATTTTACCGAAAAACTAATACACTATTCAAAGATCTATTTATTACACACGACCACACGTGTTGTTGGCAAAATTATGGTGGCTCCTCCACAAGAGCCACATATCAAGAGTTGAAGTTTACTTTGTGTGCAACTGGCAACTGCTTATAGCGAATAATGTGATCTGCCGGTTTTAGGAAGTAAATGTTACTCATATCCTACATTGGTGAACCAAGGGAAGTATGAGAAGCTGACTGATATCCCAGTGTTCCTGCTGCAAAGAAACCGAAACTAGATCCGCTAAAGGAAAGTAGCGACCATTCACTATCACCCAAGCATAAGAATGTGAATTGTTTCTTTACAATAATGCGGAATAGGGCGACCTCGATAGCGGGTAGAGTGCGGGACAGTAGTAATAGTCTCCTTACCGTCGTTGCCAACAGGTCGGACGGGCCATATTTGCGGCATTGGCGGGCCCTACATGCCCCCGTGTATAAGTCGTGGAGCAGATAGGGTACGAGTTAATATATTCATTGTGTAGTGTGCGTATTATGTGTAATTTGTGTTTGTTTGTGTGTCATTTGTATTGTGTTTAATTATGTGTATGTGGATATTTATAAAGTATTTTTAGTAATTTTAAAAATTGTAATATTTTAATTTGAATTTTGATAATAATTGTTTAATTTAATTGTATTTTGATTGTTTCACGGTTTCAGATGGATAGATTATAATCTAAACTGCTGAAATTCTATCACTGTGTGTGTTGAAACGCTCTTTTGCTTACATACCTACATAAAATTCTATAGTTTTAATATAGTTTCTTAAATTTGATTTATTTTAGTTCTTGATGTTCAGTAGCAACAGCGATGTGGTTGTTGGTGGTGCTAGTCAACCTTCAACATCGCTGAACACCCTGGAGAGATGCCCGCTCTGTACCCAGGCACGCTTTTTCAAAGGTAAGCGGGGTCTGAATGTGCATATTGGGAAAATACATAAGTCGCAAAATGCACCTTCAGACTCTGCTCTCATACCTATTTCCACACCTTCTAATACCACTTCCGACCCTTTTTGGAAAACACTTTCAAATTTAAAAAAATCCGTTCCGGTTCTGAAGCGAGTTGCCCGCGGCGCCAAACCTCTAGTTGCTCAACACCTGGCTAGTTGCGTTCGCCAAGCTGTCCGGGAGAACTCACAAAGCGCCTGGGAACAACTGCTTACCTTCCCCTACAAAGTTCTTCACGTGAAAAAGAATCCGGCCACAAAAAAGACTTTAACCGCTCAAATTAAAGAAAATTGTAATGTTTCGGCTCCAAGTTTTGATTTCGATTCTCCCTCTCTTAGAATTACCTCTTCACGAGGTATATCCCATTTGGTAGAAACGAAGTCAGGGGACGGTGATATTAGCGGAGCTGCCAGGATTCTCTTCAGCAGCGATGTGGTGGCACCTTGTTCTTCAGAGACTCTCGAAGCTCTGAAGACCAAACACCCTGCCCCAGCGCATGATCTTGCTTTTCCCGACCCTCCTGATCCTGATATTCACTCCCTCACCATTTCAGGTCGAGAGGTAATCACAGCCGTTAGCTCGTTCCGGAGCGGCTCCGCTGGCGGTCTCGACGGCCTGAGTCCGCAGCACCTGAAGGACCTCATTTGTTCAGGCGCCGGGGTAGCTGGTGAGTCGCTCTTGAGGGAGCTGACGGCTCTAGTTAACCTTATGCTCTCCGGCAAGGTAAACGAATCTGTCATCGATATTCTGTATGGCGCCAATTTATGTGCGCTACGCAAGAAAGATGGCGGCATTCGTCCCATTGCCGTGGGAACCACCTACCGCCGTATGGCAGCCAAGATTTGCTGTAAATTTTATGGTGAGGCTGTTTCGGAAAAATTTCAGCCCCTGCAACTTGGTTACGGTTCCAAAGGGGGCTGTGAGGCTGCCGTACACGCTTTGTCGACATACCTAAATTCTGGGAAAAGCGAGGCCATTCTGAAGGTTGACATAAAGAACGCCTTCAATTCAGTTAACAGGGACACTTTATTGGCTGAGACTAAAAAAGATTATCCCCAAATTTATAGTTTCCTTTGGCAATGCTATAGAAATCCATCCAAATTATTGTTTCGAGACAATCTATTAGAATCAGCTGTTGGCTGTCAACAAGGTGACCCTCTCGGGCCAGTGATTTTCAGTTTAGCTATTCACCCAATAATTCGAAAGCTAAATTCTAAATTCAATGTTTGGTATCTTGACGACGGAACCTTGGGAGGTGATGTAGAAAATATTTTAGCAGACCTAAATTTCTTAAAAAATGAACTACATTCTATTGGCCTTGACCTCAACCTTTCAAAATGTGAATTATTTTTAACAGATAACACTGACAGACTACTGACTCTCTCTAAATTTAACGAAATAGCTCCTGGAATTCAAATTATTGAGAAAAGTTCTCTCCGTCTCCTTGGTTCTCCAATCTTTGATACTTCCTTTCCCGACTTTATTGCAGAACAAATTAATAAATTCAATGACGTTTCGGAAAGATTGCTCCAAATCAATATGCACTCGGCCATCACTATAATTCGTTTCTGCTGTTTCGGCCCTAAATTAACATACTCTCTTCGTGCTTCCCATTTGTGGAAGCACCATCAACTTTTAGTTCAAATGGATCAAATTATCAGACGAACTTTGTCCTTAATTCTGAATGTGGCTTTGGATGACCGAGCTTGGGCCCAAGCCTCTCTTCCCATCCGCATGGGAGGGCTCGGAATCCGCAAAATTTCTAGTATTAGTTTACCGGCTTTCATTTCCTCGGTCCACAGCACTGAGAAATTAATCAGGAATATCCTGGCTTCCACACTGATTGATTTCAATGTGCCGTGCTTCACTGAGGCTATTGATGCCTGGAATCTCGCTTGTCCGAATTCTGACCTACCTGTTATACCATCTTCCCAGAGGCGGTGGGACGAGCCGCTCTGCAGAGTAGTTCTGAATAATTTACTAACCACGTCTGCTGAGTGTGCTCGTCTGCTGGCTGTGGGAAAGTGGGAATCAGGTCTTTGGTTACATGCTCTACCGTCCTCAAATCTTGGCACTTTGTTCGACGACACCACTTTCCGCATCGCTGTTTCACTACGCCTAGGAGCCCCTTGTTGTTCCCCTCATCGCTGTAATTGTGGGGAAGCGGTCAACAGCCTCGGGCACCATGGTCTCTCTTGCAGCCGTAGTGCGGGTCGTTTTGCACGACATGCCAACTTAAATGACATTATCCGACGAGCCCTTGTCACCGTCGGCGTTCCAGCCGTATTGGAACCCATTGGACTGGCACGTGACGATGGCAAGAGACCGGACGGCATGTCATTGTTTCCTTGGAAGATGGGTAGGCCTTTAGTGTGGGACGCAACTTGTGTCGATACTGTCGCGCCATCCCATCTTCCCAGTTCATCATGTTGTGCTGGCGCTCCCGCTGCGGCTGCGGAAAACCTCAAGCGGCGTAAATATAGTCATCTCGGTGATAACTATATTTTCGAGCCGTTTGGGGTCGAAACTCTCGGACCATGGGGCCCGTGTGCTCACAGCCTTTTTAAAGAAATATCGAAAAGGCTCGTTGACGCTTCCCGCGACCCAAGGGCTGGCTATTTCTTTGGTCAACGGCTAAGCATTGCCATACAACGAGGCAATGCCGCCAGTATCTTAGGTACGTTGCCAGCCGACAGCGTTGAGGATGAATTTTTTGATGCTTTATTGTAGTTTGTATTTTAGTACATAATTTTGTATATTTGTTGTAATTAATTGTTTAAATATACCAATCCATAGTTATACCCAAAAATACAGTTTTTGTGTATTAGGTTCGTCCTCACTGCTTGATCGCCTCCTTCTATGAGAGGGAATGGGCCATATTCCATCACGCGGACCCAGTGCGGTTTGGTAGAGGACCCTTGTTTTCGGATTTTCGATCGAATAGATAGATAGAATATACTTTATTGTACACCAATAATTAAATCATACTTAAATAACAATATTGTAATAACATTTGGTTACAATGGCGGTCTTATCGCTGAGAGCGATAACTTCGAGACAACCTTTGGAAGGACTTTACGAGCTTTAATTAAAATTGGGAGGGCTATATTAGGGTACTACTTTAAAAATACTCATCAAAACAGAAAAACTAACAAAATATAAATATAATTATATACAATTTATAATAATACAATACATAAGTACATAAAATATAAAAATATATAATGTGTTCTTTATCATCGTGTCGTTTTAACAAACGAATAATCATAAGTTAGTAATAGTATTTTATAAATAAATCTGTCCGTCTGTCCGTCTGTTATGCTTTCACGGGTTAGATGATATTTGGAATGAAAATAGCTGCAGACCCAGGGTCCAACAAAGGCTACCTTTTTTAAGAAATAGTGCATGAAAGTTTGTTTGCGAAATATAAACCGTTTTACCGAGAGAATTTTCTCAAATTAGCTTAGTTAGTTCACAAAATAAATCTTATAAACCGGAAAAAAATAGTTAATTTCGTCACATTGACATGTATGTAGGCGTACCCAATGTCCCAATATAGGGCTGATTCACCTATCTGCTATCGTATATCGTGTCCTGCGCACGATGGGCATAACAGAATTATACTTATTGATGCTACCTTTGACCCTTTTAATCCTACACAATCGACTGACCTACGCATTAAACCCGTCACGCAAAATACACGCTCAGTAAAAAAGCACCTCAACATACGATGTATAAAATATTAATAACAAAGGGTACGATTTAGCGTGGGTTCCGTAGCGACAAAATAAAATAAAAACAGAATGTAACCGCGACTGCGAACCACCTATAATAAGCCTATTGTTTTATACAAATACAATATTGCGTTTATAAATCGGATAAGCCTATGTGACTCGAGATGGAATGGAGTCGACTTCAGGTTCTGTTTTGGCAAAATTTACCTGCTACAGACAGTTACAAAAGCAATTTTTTGTGTTCATAAGATAGTTTAGTTATCAACCAATCTCTTGGGCTTTAACAAAGTAACGCTCGATCAGGGGAAGCGGTTTTCAAAATGTCAAAATGACATTTCAGGGGGGTATGTCAGTTGCATACCTTTTAGACTTTTCGACGCTCTTTATGGCTGAGAGAAAGTCATCGTTTGTGTTATTTAGGGTTGCTGTACCACGTTTTTTTCATACCATGTTGATCTATCACTGGCTCAATTATAATTAATGAAATAATTCCTTGGGTGTCTTGCTTAGGGATTGACAAGTTGCACAAAGTCGAAGCCTATTGTCCATATGGAAGGAACACTTTTACTCAACAGTAGGATATTTCAGACTAAGAATCAATTGAAACTAGTATCCAGCTGCAACCGGGTAGATGGAAGTCGAATGACATATTTAAGATCTTAAAGGGATGCATACATCTTGAAAAATATAGTACCTGCTTTGGGAATACTTACATACTATGGCTATACGTGCTTACGGCTAAGGAGTGGAATTCCGTGCCAGACTCTGTGTTTCCTGATAGCTATAACCATGGGGTCTTTAAGTCGAGACTTCTAAGTAAGACGGCTTCATGTTCGACCACATCATCGCTTACCAGCAGATGTGATGGTGGTCAAACGTGAGCTATTTAACAATAAAAAATTAAAAAATTAAAGGTATTCATTGCCGACTCCACCGCGCTCCTGTCCACATATTGGGCAATAAGAGGACCGTCCGCGCCGGCGAGTGGCGCCAGTAGCCTCCATTTGTATTTATTTATTTATACCTCGTCTGACCTTATTTATGTATTAATTCATTTTTGTACACAGACCCACAGGTTGTGCCGTGTAGTTTAGATGTAAAATATTTAAGTCGATAGTGTGTGGTCAGATATTTTCATTAGGTTAAGTTGAAAGGCCCTTTTGACTGACAAAAATGTAATAATATAAGAAAAAAGAAAGCCATTTCGTTTGTTTGAACATTCAATTAAAGAAGTTGAATTAGTACATGTATGTGTTGAAACTAATTTCTGAGTAAAAGCTATTTCTTTTAAAAAAACATCAGGGTTACTCATAAGAACCACAAGACTAGTTTAAATTCTTAATTGCGATATATATAAAAAAAATTCTTCCTGTCCTTTAATGAAATGTTAATCTTCAAAACTTTATTCGTACTAACATAATTTGAGTACCTACTAATGATACGATTAATTATACGATTAATTATGGATAAGTTTATTATTTGTATGCATGTAGTTTCTGTACAGCCGCACGTGTCAGTTTTCAAGGTACACCAAGTTAGCTGAGGTCGGTACGTATTTTTGTTTTTAATTGATAATAGGTTCGCGTTTGACCACCATCTGTCATTTATACAATTCCGGCTGTTATTTATACATCTTTGACAGTCGTTCATTACTGGCAGTCTGAAGTCTGATACCAGTCTTCAAGGGGTATCGTATTACCCAGCTACTCATTTTTGAAGGGCCAATAGGCAGTTGCTCCAAGTAAAACACTAGTTCTCAGCTGCAGGTGTAAGCCCATTCCAAGACAGTTGAAAAGGGCGTAGGCGCTGGCTTGCGGTCGGCGAGCAGGGGTAGCAGGCCCGGGTCGGCGGCGCGTCTTGTTCCGCGCGCGCCTCCAGGAGCTGTCAGCACCGGTGACGGGGTCCCATAGGGCCATTGCCTGCCGGGGTTGCGGAAATGTTTTAACGAGATACCACGGCCCCGGAACTTAAAGGCAGCTGAAGAAACAGGGTGGGTTTTTGTCAGTAGAAGTCTGACACACCCTTTCGCTTAACCCAGCGTGGGAGAAGTCATTTGATGATTTTCAGTTGAAATACTTTTTACCAAAAAAATTAAACCGACTCCCAAAAAACACTGCAAAGTGAAAAATAACTTTAATTTTGGTAGTCGGTGTCTTTAGTTTTGTATTTTCGTTTTTGGCACCGACTTCCGAAATTAAAGTTATTTTTCACTTTGCAGTGTTTTTTGGGAGTCGGTTTAATTTTTTGGTAAAAAGTTTTTATTTCTACATCACCATATGCATTGTGACGAGCATAAAGTGCTTAACATCCATATTCAAGTAATCGAATCGCAATCCACTCAATACTTATTATTGAGTAGTTTCGGCGGCCATCTGTGGTCTTCATCATCAGTTCCACTTCCTCAAATGGTACTTTTTGAAAGCAACTGCACAAGTTACTATAATAAATACCCAAAAGGTCATACGTGTGCCTATAATATTTGAAGAGTTCCCTCGATTTCTCCAGGATCATCAGATCCTGACTTTTATGAAAATGGGACCAATTTCAAAGTACCTATACCCTTTTAATCAAAAAAGAATTTTCCAAATCGGTTCAACCGTCTTCGAGTAATCGGTGATCATACATAAAAAAAAATATATATATATACGCGTCGTATTGATAACCTCCTCTATTTGTCGTCGGTTCAAAAAGGCTTCTGATGATATTCTGTAACAATAAATTCTTTTTCTTTCTTTCTTTCCGTGAAATTCAAAGAAAACCAGCCCTTCCTACCTTTACCTTACTAATTTTATCTTCGTATGACGTTTATAGCCGTAATTCGCGCAAATACAAAACGCCGCGTTGCGCCGCGTTCACGATCGCGTCGCGATACGCATGTGTGGCCCCGCACTAATTGACCGTATCGCAGGGATGCAGACGTGCTTCTCGGTATTTGTGCATAAATGTGGCATGACCCTTATAGTTTGTAGAGACAGGGCCTAATTGCAATATCTGTGTGGATGAGAGGTACAACTGTTGTACATTTTGGTTACGAAATACATCACTTGATGTAGTCTTATCGATATTAAAACTGTCTGATAGATCAACTCAAATCCGTGAGATTCTTTCCCAAGTTTTAGAATTTTAAAATTACGTTTTATAATTCATGATTTGATCATACTTGATCAAATCATGAATTCGTATGAATTCTAAATTGGGTTCGGCCTTTCTTCATAGAGTAGTCAGTTAAGAAACTCCGGCCTCATCTAGTTCGAACTTAAAGCGGCAAAAAACTTAGGTGTAAAGCTGTTTTTATAACCAACTTTTAAAATAAATATCATTAACATTAACTTCAAAGGAAAACCTGTTTCAAATTTTACAATTTTAATTTACAGATAATGTTTACAGTAACAATTGTATTAAGTAGCAGCTCTTTCTATTGTCACGTTGTCTGAGTAGAAAGAAGTAGAGGAAGATTAAAAGTATTAGAAAAGTAGGTGTTAGATGGGTTCTCAAGGTTGAATGTGAAAAAAAATAACATTTTTTTGAAGGCATACCTGGATAACTGAGCTAAGTTCTACGTTGAGCTACACGTTAACTGACAAATGCTTGCAATGTCTGGACAGGTTCGATCTTTGTGTGCTTCTTTCCTCAAAAGAGCACCACCTACATGCTCTTCACATGGACCAATACGAATTGTATGGACTTTAAAAGAGACGTTGACCTTACTGAGTTTTATTTCGGTGTTTCTTCTCAGAGTTATCAGTTAGGAAACACCGGCCTCGTGTAGCTAAACTTAAAACGCATAACACATGACGTGTAAAAGTGTTATTTGTAACCAATTTACAAAATAAATGTTTCGTTTCATTTCAAGCAATATTGTTAAACTGTTGTGTTTAAATTGGTGTACTGTACAGTATTTTCTATCTATGAACCTTTCTCATCGACCCACCCAGCTAAGAAAACCACCTCTACGCAGATCAGTATAAAAACAAAGCCAGTGCTTCTACATACTCGTTCAGCCTACAATCGATTCGCAGACCTCACCGGCACCCTATGACATCGCATTCCATTCCCTCAGTCAGAGCTGGTCCAAGTTACAAATTGCGTGCGGTTGGAGAGCCTAGGTTTATTAAGCGCAGGCAGCTGAAGACGTATGATGTAGATGAAGTTATAAGACTGGGCCCTGCGGTCGCCTTCGACCGCGTGTATGGCGAAAATTATTCCAAGGGAACATACTCCAACTTGCTTTGTTTTTAGGATTTCTTAGCCAATTAGCTACGCAATTTTTTTTTTTAACATTTTCGTACGTATTGCACCTCCCACACTGTTTTGTCACCACTCATGATTGGCTGGTAAAGATTACCTACGGCATTAAGTCCGCCTTTGTACCTATGTGCTAGTGTAAATAAATAAATGGCAAAAATTGGAACCCTTAAATATTCGTCATGTCTGTCCGTCCATATGTCACAGGCACTTTATGTGTTCACTTGCATCCAGGTAGACTGCTACCTGAATGCAACTGAACACTAATGATTTTACACGGAGCAAATGCCTATGTGTCCCACACAATACAGTTACTTGAGAACATGATACGGGATCCACAACAACCGTTATCCATATTCCAGCAAACCGTCTTTAATCTCGTTTAAGTTGCCGTTCTCTCATCCCTTACGCCTCGGAAGCTGCGCCGGCACTGGTTGGTGCACGGCGCGCGCGGCGACGCGTGGCGTTTGATGTGCCGACAAAGATGCCGCGCGTGGGACCACGTGGCGATGCTGGTTGTACCAAACATGATGGTAAGCAGGAATTACTATTCCGTGATATCCTAAGTGATATGTGATAATAGGCTTATAATATATGAATTGTTTTCTTCACTTGACCCAACCTCGATTCATTTTCTCTATAGGTACCAAATTGAACTTCGATTGTAGGCTTATAATATATGAATTGTTTTCTTCACTTGACCCAACCTCGATTCATTTTCTCTATAGGTACCAAATTGAACTTCGATTGTAGGCTTATAATATATGAATTGTTTTCTTCACTTGACCCAACCTCGATTCATTTTCTCTATAGGTACCAAACTGAACTTCGATTGTTTTTCTTTAAATAGAGAACTAGCAATAAGGGTAGAATCCATATTACTGGCGATCTTGTAGTGGTTTCACGTCAACGTGGGTGGGGTTCGAACCTGCGACTTCTCGATCAACAAGGCACCTTAACCATTAAGCTATCGACGCCAATCTAATTGTTATTAAATTGTTGATATTTAAGAACAATAGAAACTGTCTTTAAAAATAAAGTTAACACAGTGTTCCACACAAGGAATGTCTCCTGTATCACATTTTTACAAGTACCCAGACGATACAATCATTAGTTCCGGTGCGGAATCAAACCCGTGATACGCAGCACTGCAGCCAATAGCTCAACTACTGCGTCAACCGTATCAATTTACTGCTATAGCTAGCTATTTTTTGTCATAAACGTCCTTAATTAGATAGTTGTTATTTTCTTCTTCCATACCAAATTTCAACCAGATATATACAGTACTGTCGAAGATTAGCGCATTTAAACAAACAAACAAACTTTTCCGTTTATTATAAACATTAGTATAGATTGGCCTACTGTCGCATTAGATCGCGAAAGGCGGAAGACAGTAAGGCAGGCCTCCCTCCAATTGCCCTGCATCTGCAGTAAGACTATCATCACTGACAAGACTATTGTTGCCAATAAGCCTGATATAGTGGTGATATACCGATTAGTGCGCCGCACTATGATAATCAATGTTACCATCCCACATGACGAGAACCTCGTGAAAGTTGAAAAAGAGAAACATATAAAGTATCTTGATTTAGCCCGTGAAGTTGTTGACATGTGGAGTGTGGACTCGGCTGTCATTGAGCCGATTGTTGTATCCACCAATGGGTTGATAGCCAAAAGCTTGAACGACCATCTGTCGATGCTGGCGTTACACGGCTGGATAAAAAAATACTGGAGCCAGTAGATAGAGAGCAGAAAAAGGAGTACAGCTAGTATTGTGAGAAGGTTCCTTTCGCTAGAGGCTTTACCCGGTAAGCTTGAATCCGGCTCTCGATACCTGAGAATTGCCATTATAAGTAGGTATAAAAAATCTACAAAAATATTTGAGACTAGCACTTTGCCCGCGAAATAAAACCTATAAGCACTCATCAATATTGTACCTTACTACCAAACAAAATGTTTTATACAATTGCATCATTAGTTACGGAGATACATACAAAACTTACAAACAAATGCTACCTCTTTCTTTCTAATATCAGTAGATGTAATATTTGAGTACTAAGATGGATAAATAAATAATAATATTGGAACGGAATCGAGCAGAGTATAACTAGTTTACCTCAAAAGGACTTAAAATATGTATGCTCCGTTCATTCACGCAACATCACTTGTAGGAAGCAATAATGTTATAGAAAACCATGTTCCTAAAGTTATTATCACTTCTCACTCCTTACTTTGCCTTATGAAAAATTGCCAAAGGAAGTAACAACTCTTAAAAGTACCATATAGAGCAGTCATAAGTGAACTGGCCACCACATTTGGACTGAATAACGGTTAACTATAAATACTTACAATATTTTATGCTAATGTCTAAAGGCTATGTTTGTACGGTAGGTATTTAGTTTTGGGTACTTTTAACTTTTCTTGACATGAGTTGTGTAAATGTGTAAAATAAGAAAACCAATTCTCGTATTTTAAAAGCGTACATATTGAAAACTGTCAAAATATATTTGTTAACACGCTTTTATTAGGTCGACCTGTATGTAACTATGTAATGGAATCTAAGGTAACTAGTTTAACCATCTTCCAAGAGTCGTAGCGTAATGAAAATTGGCAGCTGTACGTAGTTCTGATGACAATACAATAATATGGTACTGTCCAACTGATCTGATGATGGAGCCGGAAGATATGAACTGGAATTTCATGATGAAAAATCGTATCATAGCTGTTTTGGATTTCTTAGAAAATTCTTGTAATGAACTTTGATCACGATTAGGTTTCAAGGTCTGATGATGAAGCTGGAAGATAGGCTCTGGCATTCCATGATGGAATATCGTATCATAGTCGTGTTTGCACTTGTGAGAAAGGCCACGTAATGGACTTTGAACACGATCAGGTTTCAAGGTTATAATAAACCTAAAGAAAATCTCTTAACCTTTTTGAACTACCGCGTAATCCATAGATTCATTTTTTTATAGATGTCACTTTCAAATCCTCTGGGGAGATCGACCGTTTAATTGTTTACTACTCATGGGAATAATATGGCAAAAAATATTTTTAGTTTGTACGTGCATTTATAAAAGCGTGTATTTCTAGTGTTTTTAAACTATTAATTTATTTTTAAAATACACTTATAATTGACTAGGTTAGTTTGTCAAAAATATGAAAGTAGTTTTACCACTTTAAAGACAGTAATAAAAGCTATTTCTTCCTGATTAATTTTAAAATTCTTGTAATTCATTTTTCTTTGTAATTGGCTCGCGTTTGACCACCACCTCACCTGATGGAAAGCGATGATAGATAGATACATAGAATATACTTTATTGCACACCAAAATTTAAACACACCTATTTAACAATATTGCTTATTCTATGGTAACAATGGCGGTCTTATCGCTGAAAGCGATATCTTCCAGACAACCTTTGGAAGGACATTAAAAAATTGTACTTACTACATTACTCATAAAAAGAGAGAAAAAAAATTAATATTAAAATAAATATACAACGTGTAACGGAAACCCCATATCTATCCTCAAGGACTGAAGACAACATCTGGTATGGAGTCTCTATGCAAAGTTTCAGCTCAAAATAAGTGACTCACAGAATTGACCCCAAATTATTGGTTTCATATGTTTCTTGAATACCAATAATAACAAACGTGTCACAGCACTATGAGGGTCATAACTTTCCACGTCACTTGCCAATAAAACGATAATCCTCTTCGTTCTTCTTAATTTGAAAAATTCGATCTCTGGTATCAATGTATTGAAATGTCTAATAAGTTCCACACATGTAGACATAGGATTACAAAACCCTTGCTATATCGTTTGTTATCATCCAAAGAAGCTGTGCACTCGGTATGTATATACCCATTAAATTACACGTTGTATATGTATATATGCAGATATATATATATCTATATACATATATATATAATATGAAGCATACTTACCGATTTATTTATTCTTGACTTAAAATGGCTGTTCCACGATGAAAATATATCGAACCAAAATCTATACCATATATTATAAAGCGGAAAACGTTATTTGTTTGTTTGTTAAAACGCGCTAATCTTCGAAAGTACTCGGTGGATTTGAATTTGCTTTGGAAGTAGTTTGAAGTTTAAGGAAGGTTATAGGCTACTTTTTACCCGACTGCGCAAAAGAAGGAGGTAATGTTTTTATCGTGATAAAATGTGCGGGTGCGAAGAAGGAGGTAATGAAATATTTATACATAGTATGTATATAATCAAATATATTATAATTTGTCCAGGTTTTTTATAAAATAACGGTGTTTGCAATAACCCGGTGACATACCTTTAGGTATGTTCAAGCGGTAGCGCCAGCTATACAGGGTGGTCCACCGGCAAGCGGACTCCCGCTGTGCTATATCCACCGCCTCTCCGCATTACAGCATAACTCATGCCCTGTCAACGGTTATCAAGAAATCTAAAGAACCAAATCATCTTTTTACAAACAATTTAGCCGACTGCCGAAGAGATTTGCTATTGGCAGAAAAACCGTTTTAAAACTTTGGTGCAAATTAAACTTCAGATTTAAAGGCATTATTTTTATTTAATGAGATACCGCGGCCCCAGAACTTAAGGGTAGCTGAAGTAACAGGGTGAGATTTTAGTCAGTACAAGTCTGACACTCCCTTCCGCTCCAACCAGAGCAGGAGAAGTCATTCGATGATTTTCCCACCCGGCAAAAAGACTTAAAGGCATTATCAATACATTGGTATATTAATATACGCCTTTCTCATGGGAGTAAGCAGAAACTACCGCGCTACTACTTATAATGATCGTAACGCGTCGACCGATCATTATACTTTGGCTTAGTTCATTTATCTAGTCGAATAAACATTTTTTCCTCGGAACACGAAGGGCATGTGATGGAACACGGATGGGTTTTAGTCAGTAGAAGTCTGACACACCCTCCCAAAGCGGGAGGGACCGTTTGATGATTTCCACCCGAAAACACATATGTTGTGAGTAAATGATTAAAAGATTTCAAGATTACTATTTCAGTAGTTTTGTATAGACGACTTTGACTTCCAAGTTTCCAATATAAGTATCTAATGTTCCAATTATGGCATCAGGCTATTTCACATTTAATATGTGATCTTGATGTCTTTGTTTCATTGAATTTAAGCTAGAAAAAGACAGTAAATATTCAATCATTATTATTTTATTTTAGTTAAACGCGACTTCCCTACGAATTCCCTGCCGAAGTCTGTGTTTTCCGATAGCTATAACTTAGAGGCCTTTAAGTCAAGAGTTCTCCATCTTCGACCACATCATCACTTACCATCAGGTGAGATAGTGGTAAAACGCGAACCTATTATAAAAAAAAAGACTAGCGCCCTAATTACTGTTACTGTACACTGTGAGTTATGTCACTTGAATAAATAGCTGGATTGTTATATTATTAACTAACTTCTGCCCGTGACTTCGTTCGCGTGGGAGGTTTTTCCAGCGTAAATTCCGATCCCGAGGGAATTTCGGGATAAAAAGTAGCCTGTTTTATTCCAACATGTCAACCATCTACGTACCAAATTTCATTCAGATCCGTTCAGTAGTTTTGGCGTGACACCATCAAAACATCCATGTATCCAAACACCCAAACTTTCGCATTTACAATATAAGTATAGATCAGCATTCAACCTGACATTGTGACCTCCATGCTTGATCCTCAGCAAATTGAATCGTGGCCGTTTAAAAAAAAATCAACCGCGGGATGTTGGCGCCAACGCGCTGCGATGCTCTTTATTTAAATGTCTACCGTTCTTTAGATTTGCCTTTTTTATATTTTCAAAAGAATGTTCTCGTGTTCTGTCTTTCATGCTGTTTTGACATTTTGTCAACTCATGGCCGATTGTTTTACTAATGTTTTAGATAGTTTTTAAAGGTTTGTTACAATAATTTAAAACTGTAAAAAGTACGTGCAGACTATAGAACTATCGTCACGTCTTAAGCCACAGTATAAATATGTTCTTCACCTAGACCAAAAAAACCCAGCCCTGGCTTGAGGCTTTAATTAATTTATTAATTAAATATATAATTAAATAAACCACAGGCAAGCTCGGTTATCAGCCGACAACCTCAGAGGTTGACCTGCGCGATGCCACATACAAAAAAAAAGAAAATAAAAAGATTTTGTATGATTACTGTTGAACACTGTCTCTGACAGCTTGCCAATGAAGTAAAGGAGCCCTTTGAGTAAAGGAGGTAGCATAGTTTACTTCCTCTGTAAAATTTTCCCTCCCACAGAGAGGAGGTCTGTGTCCCAAATGTGGGAACGTTACAAGCTGGTTTTATTATGTATGTATCATTTTGTAAGTAGCCTGCTTACTTTCAAAATCGAATACTGGCAAATTTAACCGACTTCAAGAAAGGAGGTTCTGTTTTCGACCAGTATGTACGTGTATGTATGTCTTGAAAGTCAAAGTCAAAAGTTGTTTATTCTGAGACAACTTTTGACTTTGACTTTGAAGCTATGTGATTAAGTAATTAACCCTTATTTAACAGAATTAGACATCCATTGAAACAATCTTGAAGGTTATTTTTCGCTTTGTAGTGCAGTAGTGTTTTTGTTTGCTTTGGAGTCTGTTCTTTTTTTTGTTTAAACACAATTCTTCTGTCATAATTAAGAAGAAAACGTTGTTCTAGGAATACAAAAATTACAGTTGCTTTGCTTGGTCCCATCAGATTATATAATATAACAAGCATTCGCGCGGCGCTTCGCCCTTGTGGACATTATCACGATAAAAACATTACCTTCTTCTTTTGCAGTCGAGTAAAAAGCGGTCTGTAACTTTACTCAAGCTTCAAACTATTTCCGCACCAAATTTCATCGAAATCCACCCAGTGCTTTCGAAGTTTAGCACGTTTAAACAAATAAACTTTACCGATACATAAATAAAAATAAATAGAAAATAATTTTGAAATCAATCGGTCTAGTTTTATAGATTTCTACAAAAAATTCATTCCGTGTGATAAACTATGCCTGCGACTTGGTTCGTATTGCTGGTTTTTCCCGCCTCAATCCCGATCACGTTGGCATTTCAGGTTAAAATGTAGCTTACATGTTGACCTATAACTCCCTCTGTTGACTTATAACCGATCATGCAACATTAGGTCCAGTTAAAAACCAGCGTCAGGCACTAGCTGTCCGGCATGATGATCAACACTATGTTCTATCATCGCCTTAACCATCCTAAGTACAGCTAGCCTGCGGCAGAAAAAACTTCAACATTCTACATGGAAGATATCTCGGTTCCATGTACTGCTATCTGGAAACAACAGAATTCACAATCATCAACGACAGCAACGAGATAGAAGGAAAATCACTAAAATCATCGATGAACCAAACAATGGATCGCATTCACATCTTCGGCTTCAATTGAGTCAACTTGGAAGAACTATGTATGTAAGTATGATTATATCATATTATATTATACAACGTGTAAAGGGTATATACACACCGAGTGCATGGCTTCTTTGGATGATAACAAACGATATGGCAAGGGTTTTGTAATCCTATGTCTACATATGTGGAGCATATTATTAGAAATTTCAATACATTGATACCAGAGGCCGATTTTTACAAATTAAGAAGAACGAAGAGAATTATTATCGTTTTATTGGCAAGTGACGTGGAAAGTGATGACCCTCATAGTGCTGTGACACGTTTGTTATTACTGGTATTCAAGAAACATATGAAATCAATAATTTGGGGTCAATTCTGTGAGTCACTTATTTTGAGCTTAAACTTTGCATAGAGACTCCATACCAGATGTTGTCTTCAGTCCTTTTGGATAGATATGGGGTTTCCGTTACACGTTGTATATTTATATTATATTCTACCATCACTTCGTAGTAGGTCGCAGATACAGATGCTGGAACCTTATAACACCGATGGAGAAAACCGACAATCTTGTTACACACGTACATATGAAGATTTGATCCACAAACAAGAGGAAATCCCAGCAACATTTTCTCTCAATATGAGCAAATAGTTACTGTTCTTCGGGTAGAGGTGTTAAGTACCTACGGATTCCTAAGGCGTATCGTCGATCTTGCCTTTCTACTTATTTACGTTAAGCGCATTGAGCTCCTCTGACTCATATTCAGTATTATACTTTGTGATTGTTATTCATGTGTGAAAGAAATACTTCGATCAACAAGAAGAAATCAAAATAAATATTTAAAAAAAATAATTGTAAGTATCACTAATAACCCTTGTAAACAATCAACCTAAATATGGTCTTTAAAGTTTTTAAAAACTTGCTAGCATAGCTTATGTTTTACTACTAATTTATTAACGCTTAGTTCTTGTTATTGGCAAGGAAGTTTATATAAAAACGTATGCACTGGCATTTAAACGAACCAGCATTATATATTCTAGGGCCGTTTTTGGAATGACAACGTTGTGTCAAACTCAAAATATTTTATTTCACATAGGACTACACAATAAACCGTCAGAAGTTAGTGCATTTATTTGTGTGTGGTGTTTATTTCTAGTAGCTATTGTCGTTTTGGATATCACTGTATTTTTAAGAGATTAATATGTTTATGTGCATATACAAGAGATTCTCTTAAATATACTGAGAGGGCACAATCATTACATCCATTTCTTTAAATTTATCTCTGATGGAGTTCCTTTTTTTCTGGTGGGTCCCACTCTGGGTGAAGTGGAAGAGTGTCAGACTTCCACGGACTAAAAACCCCACTGTTTCTTCAGTTGCCCTTGTGGTCCGGGGCCGCGGTATGTCGTTAGAACATTCCCGCAAAATTAGCAGGAAGCATGCATGCCATGACATTATCGAGCCCCGTCAATAGCGCTGACTGCTCTTTTAGGGCGCGTGTAGAACACTACACGCCGTCCACTGGGGCCTGGTTCTTACTGGACGGTGAGCTAACACTGCTCGCCGCGCCGACCGCAATCCCTTCGGTGACCAGAGATCGTCTTGCGATCTCCCACGTCTCCCACGATGACTGGTCTCTCCCTCACGCGTTTAGCCTTCTCCTTCGCTAGCATGACTGCTTCGCAGAAGCAGGCGACTGCATCCCACAGCATGATCTGAAACAGGGACGGGTGCGAGTGGGGTAGGGGGGTGGGGCATACTTCCAGCGTTTGCTCCACCGTGTTCTCCGGGTGGTCTTCACAATGACGACAACCGGGCGTGTCCTCCCGCTGTATCCGAAACAGGTACCCCGGAACAGCTATGTCCGGTTAACACCTGCGTCAGGCGGAAGGTGACGCCCGACGGGCCATCAATAAATCAGTGAGGCCACGAATTTTTGTATCGGCAAATACTGCAGAGCAAAGTTTTCTTGACAATTGATCTACCTATATGAGAGTCTCACTGAAGATTTGCATCCAATGTAATGCCTAAAAACACTGTGGTATGTTGGGGCTTTAAGCTTTCATCCTTTATGACACACTTTTGTTCACTTGTCTAAGATGTGGTATTATTACAATACCGTACAATACAATACCGTAAGCTTTATAAACTTAGTTTTCTTCTCGTTAAACATAAGATTATTGTCATTAACCCAACGAACTACAGTAGCAAGGGCACTATTAATAGACATATACCACAGACAAAACGTGGAAACGGTTGTAATGGAGTATTGTTTCCAAATTAAGCTCAAAAATAAGATTTTTGTAAACTTCTCAGTAGAGCCATTAGCCATCGGTGCGGGTGATATAGTTAGAAGGAAGGAAGAATTTGCAATTGTACTCTGCTTTAAAAACGTGGTTAAACAAGCATCGGATGCCACATCACAAACTTTCCAAAGCCTGATGCCTATGGCTTCGATATTATAGTGGTTGTTAGTTCCTACGTAAATGTACCACATTAAGCCGACAACTCGCCTAATTCTTGCATCTATCTTTATGATTGAATTCTGTTCTGATTTAAAAAAAATTGATGTCTCACCCCTACTCTTGGGGTATTTCTAAACAACGTGGCCGTGTATTTTGAATAATATTCTTTGGCGCAATGGCTTAGAGATATTTTTTCCAGGCAATATGTTAAACGTGCTGTTGTTAGTCATTAAGTTGTTAGCCAATCCTTTGTAAGTCCTCATTGTGTAAGTCCTCATTTGGTAAGTTTTCATTTGGTAAGTCTTCATTATGTAAGTTTTCATTTGGTAAGTCTTCATTGTGTAAGTCTTCTCATAGTTTGGCGTGCTCCAATAACGGGTGGGAAGAAAATATGTGAAAGGTGTAAGTCCAGTTGGAGGTGGAGGAATTAGCCCAACTTCATAACAACTAACAATAATCCTTTGCCATGATACACATACTAAAGTTGAGCAATTTATGCGTCTTTTAACAATTGGATCATCACACGGATTTGGAATAGGTCTAAAATTAATGCGCGTTTGATTGGCTTTCTTATTATTGACAGCCTCTAATTGTTTTCGCCACAGAGGAGGGTGAAGATTATCTTGTTGGTCAATCAACGCATCGCCCTCCTCACAAATATATTCCTCTTGCACTCTTACAACCGCTCCAGTTCTGCCACCTTCCAGCTTATTATATGGCTCATGGTCATTTGCATGACATTCTTGAGCACCATTTGGATTTTGTGAGCAATTAACAAAATAGAAAGACTTGTGCGTAAAGGTTTTTCTTAGAAAAGATAATTTTTCATCTTTAGTCATATCATTGATTTTGATGACTTCGCATAGTGTGTGGTTTTCATTAAAACAGGATTTAAGGATTAGGTCGGGTGTAGTAAGGTCAGTCAAAGAGGTGATTTCCATCGGTAAACAATAACCGATATCGGTACAGTTGTAAAGCCAGCTCTCATTCCTGCGTAGATACTTTCCGTTAGATATTGTTTCGGTTAATAAAACGGAGTATTTTGGGGTCATCTCCTGAAATATATATGAATCTTTGATTAGGACAGATAAACAGTGAAATGTTTATGCACTTCAGCATCGTCATGCTTTCGTGTGTCTTCGGAAAAGCGAATGCGCCATGACGAGAATAGTCTTACTTATCAAGACTTCTACAGGTGGGCCATCTAGTGTTTTAAATTTGAATCGGCTATAAAAAAAAAACTACCGATTATTTTTTCAAATTTTTGGTTTTATTAGAAACTACTACTAAACTAAAACTTTGTTATTTAAGAATGGAACACAATATCATTCATATGACTACCACGACTGGCTCAGTAGCACCCCAATTTTTCAGTACATTTTCGATTGTTTTGGCTTGAATCTCTTCAATGGCAATTTCGATTTCATGTTTCAACGCTTCGATTGTCTCTGGATGGTTTGCGTAACATTTATCCTTAATGACTTCCCACAGAAAATAATCCAAAGGGCTCAAATCACAGCTCCGAGGCGGCCAATTTGATGACGTTAGCATTTCAGCTGATTATTCGATTTTCAAAAACAGTGCGCAAAAGATCGATGGTTACGTTGGCTGTGTGACATGTGGCCCCGTCTTGTTGAAACCAAATATCGTCGAAGTCATTTTTTTTTTCAATTTTTGGAAACAAAAATTTGTTGAGCATGGCACGGTAACGCTCACCGTTGACGATAACGGCGACTCCTTGCTCATTTTCGAAGAAAAATGGCCCAATGATGCCGCCAGACCAAAATCTACACCAAACAGTGACTCGTTGTGGATGCATTGGCTTCTCAGTAGTCACGTGTAGGTTCTTTGAACCCCATATACGGCAATTTCGCTTATGGACATAGCCACCGAGATGAAAATGAGCTTCATCTGAAAACACGATTTTTCGGTAAAATTCTTCATCTCCTGCCTCTCTTCAGCCCATTGGGCGAAGCGAAAACGCATCGGATGGTCATGAGCCTTCAGTTCTTGAACCAATTAAACTTTGTAAGCCTTCATACCGAGGTCTTTATGCAAAATTATTCTCAGAGAAGTGCGAGAAATGTTCAGTTCCTGAGAACGATGACGAGTTGATGTTGATGGATGTTCTTGCACATTCTGAACCACAGCAGCAATGTTTTCGATTGAACGCACTGGAAGAGAATGTACACGGGTTGCTTTATCCAATAACGATCCATTTTCATGAACTCGCTTCATAAATTGACGCACAAACTGAACTGAAGGCAGATCATTTCTCGAAAATTTTTGTTATATTTAAATTTCTTACAGTTTGCGTTAAAAACTCACTTCTTTGGAAGTAAGTTTTTAAAATTTCCCAATTTCGTTCGAGCGTATAGCGTCCTATTTTACAAATGTCAAACATAATACTAACTTTCTGTCAAAAAATTAATGTCATTCTACCTTTCAAAGTCAAAGTAATCGGTATTTATAATTTAAAACACTAGATGGCCCACCCGCTATATGACTAATTGATTAACTCGATAGGAATAAATATTTACATTAAAGCACAATTATACTTTTGAGTACGTATAAGTTTTCTTTGTAGATGTTACACGAAGATTAGCGATGGGTATGCGATAGATGTTAAGTTTTTTGACACCTTTAATTTGTGTTTACAATAAAAAATATTACCTGCATCGTTTCCTGTGGAGATACCAAAATACATGTTACGTATTTGGTGAGCACCTAAAATAGAAAAAATTACCTTAATAACTCTTTAAATAATAATATTAAACTTAAGTAGATACTATTTGGCAACATAGTATTTTTTTCATCATATACAAAATGTGACTTATAATATGTACCAAGTGCACGGCTTCATTGAACAATAACAAACGATATGGCACGGGTTATGGAATCCTATGTGAACATGTGTGGAACTTATTAGAAATTGTAATACATTGATACCAGAGACAGAATTTTTCAAATCAAGAAGAACGAAGAGAATTATCGTGTTATTAGCAAGTTACATGGAAAGTTATTGACCCTCGTAGTGCTGTGACACGTTTGTTATAATTGGTATTCAAGAAACATGTAAAAACGATAATTTGGTATCAATTCTTTGAATCACTCATTTTGAGCTGAAACTGTGTGTAGAGACTCTATACCACATGTTATTTTCAGCCCTTTTGGATAGACATAAGGTTTCCGTTACACGTTGTATATTTTATGTTGAGTATAAATTATTTATACTCAACAAAAAACTACAGCAAAGATTTATTCTTCCTCGCTCATCCGTCTCATACATGCGAAAATAACTTTTTCTGTTTGTTTGTAACGTCTTTGATATAATGTGGTACAGGGATAAATTAGAAATCGGAGAAGGACAGACTCCCTTTTTGCTACAAAAAACATTTTATTTTATTTTATATTTATCATGTACAAAAAAAATGGGATAAATTATGTTTGTATAAGGTTGGATGGCACATAAAACGTCAGAAGCTAGGGCACTGTTCGAATTCGTCGTTTCCTATGGAGAAGAATCGCTAAGAAACTCCAAAAAAAAAACTCTTTAAAAAAATATTTGACTTTCACAATCATTACATAATACAGTCATATTTTAGGTACTATGTAGCTGTGAGTGCTCGCGCGGTGTGTGTTTCATCCGAGTTAATTTGAAAAAAAAGAAAACCTACTAAAAATACATTCCATTACTTCAAGATACAACTTAGAATTTTTTTTTCTGTCCGTGGCTTCGCTCGTTTAGACAGATTTTTTCAGTCAAATCAGCCAGCTTACAAACAAATTTGTTAAAAAAAATGTTTAAATAAATGTTATAGTATATATATTTCATTCCAATACCATGGAGCCTGTCTATTGTTAAAATTAAGTTTCAAATCGGTCCAGTAGTTTCGGAGCCTACTTGGTAAAAACAAAAAATCTTTTCTCTTTCTAATATATTAGTATATAGATAATATACATGAGAAGATAGTATAAACCAACTGACATAATACAAAGTAATAACTAATCAGAAACGAATCTCAGTGTCTATAATGTTCTCGTATTTATATTAAAAATGAGCTTTACAGAACTAATAATAATCTAAATCAGAGCAGATAAAAAATTGGCCAAATGCGAGAGAGTCAGATTCGCCCATGAAGGGTTCCGTAGTAACAACGCAAAATAACTTTGTTTTTCAGTGTTTGTGTGATATAAATATAAATGTATGAAATATGAAATGTACTATATCTAAAAACTGCTGACCCGATTTTGTTCAAACCAAGTTTCGTTAGAAGTTTTCATTAAGACCTACAGCATACGTATATTTTTGAAAGTGTATATCTTTTAAACGATTGACTTTAAGAAAAAATGGTTTTAGAAACCCCAATGTCATTTTAAAGACCTATCTATAGATTCCACACACGTATAAGTTTGATGAAAAAAATATTTTAGATTCAGTTCTATGTATGGCCCCCTCTATTATGTATTTTTTTAATTTATAATAAAAATCGGAGAGCGGTTAACAGAATACCCCTACATACCAAGTTTCACGTGTGTAGTCCTAATAGTTTCGGAATAAAATGCCTGTAACATACGGACGGACAGACAGACAGACAGACATGATGAATCTATAAGGGTTCCGTTTTTTGCCATTCGGCTACGGAACCCTAAAAAGTGGAGTTGTTAATAGACCTTGTTGTTAATATACAATAATGCAGTTACAATAAGCTAAGCTAAGCTAAGTTATAATGCTGCCTACTAAAATCTTACCTTTGGGGTCTGTTGAGTATGGCGGAAAGTCCTCCCTCTCCGTTCTGTTCTCATTGATGTCCTTGCGGGATGTGAAGACTTGAAGACAGTAGAATCGGTACTCCAGGACTTGTCCAGCTCCATAGTTACGGCGTTCTTCTGTTCATCGTCACTGCTCATACTTTGTTTCAAGCGCTGCATTGGTTGGGAATTCTGTACAAAGACATTATTTGCTGTTTGTGTCACTTGCTGTTGTGGTGTAATTGTATATTGGCAGTTTGTTAATTGTGTGAAGAAAATCAAATATAAAAAATACATATTTCTAGTCTTGTTGGTTTCTGTAAGTCGTTAAAATGACTGTTATTTAAACTACGGATAAGCCTTTGGTATAAATACTCTATAGGAAAAGCTAATTAAAAAAATCATTTTTGGAGTATTGTTAATCTGACCGATTGTAAACGGTATCTACGCATAAAGCCATAGTATAAACATTTAACTGGGTATAGTCACTCAGATAACTGTGCATCGGTCCATTGGAACTTGATGGAAAAAATAATTGGAAATGTGTTGATAACAAATTCGTTTAGTGAAGTTTTTAACTGATTGATAAAGGAAAAAGATTTCATTTCGCTAGGATTTTGTATTACATAAATCACTAGCTTCTGCCCGCGGCTTCGTTCGCATTAAAAGGTCACTCTACAGCCTTTCAATTATCACCATTGCACCGTATACCGTTGCTCAATATTTACGTCAAAGAAAGGAAAACAACCAACACACTTTAGCATTACAATATTAGTATAGATTTCGTATTGGCCAGTGAAGCTATTAGCTTTTATAACAACCGTGTTCGAGGTCGATCTGTAGATGGGATCTGGACATTATTACGTGTCTCGAAAAGCATGTTTAGGTCTTGGTGCCAGTTGTCATTTGGACAGTCGTTACAAATAGTAAGAAGCCTGAAAATTGGACATTAGTCACCCCCCCCCCCCCCTCCCCTTACCACTGGTGGCAAATTTTTTCATCACCCCGCACCATTCCACACCCATCGCACCGCAGTAGCTGGTTTACCCGGGGGGGAAGAAAAATTCCAGCCTATCCAACCATCACAACCCAGTGGTTGTGGTGCTTGCTCCAGGTAGTACTCAGCTGTATCTGACCCCGGATAGACTGGAAGCCGAGCCCAACATTGTTGGGAAAAGCTAAGCAAATTATGGTGATGACGTAAGAGATCATCGATGACGATACACTCTTAGAATTAATATAGGAATTTGGCGTTCGGTACGCTAAATACCTATTTCATCGAGAAGACAAACGGCGATGCGCCATCGTTACATGGTGGACATCCCACCCATACGCACTAAATGTTTTCGGATTACTTTCATTGTGCGTACGGCTAAGGAGTGGGATTCCCTGCCGGAGTCTATGTTTCCCGATAGCTATAACCTAGGGGTCTTTTAGTCAAGAGTGAATAGGTTACTTTTAGGTAAGCATCTTCGACCATATCATAACTGGAGATGGTGGTCAAACGCGAGCCTATTATCATAAAAAAAAGATCTATTATTATTTAGCCACGAACTCCTCTATATACAACGTGTAACGGAAACCCCATATCTTTACAAAAGGGCTAAAGACAACATCTGGTATGGAGTCTCTATGCACAGTTTCAGCACAAAGTAACTGACTCAAAGAATTGATACCAAATTATTGGTTTCATATATTTCTTGAATACCAATCATAACAAACGTGTCACAGCACTACGAGGGTCAATAACTTTCCACGTCACTTGCCAATAACACGATAATTCTTTTCGTTCTTCTTAATTTGAAAAATTCGGTCTCTGGTATCAGTGTGTTGGAATTTGTAATAAGTTTTACACACGTAGACTTAGGATTACAAAACCGTTGCCATATCGTTTGTTATCATCCAAAGAAGCCATGCACTTGGTATGTATATACCCTTTAAATTACACGGTTAAGCAACGCTTGCTGAGGTTGGGCTGTGGATGGGTGAGCATCTTGACATATCGAGAATCCTGCGTGCTACGCCAGTCGTTAAGGGAAATCTGACACTACCCTTGCTGAATATTGATAATCTTATAGTTACATTACAATGGCGGTCCTATGATGACGTCGATTCTGTAAAATTCTAACAACAACTCTCATCTCACATAGCTATTCACTGTCACTTCGCTTATGGTTCAAAGTGACCTTGATTTTGCATTTTGTAAACAGCGTCGAAGTGACGGAGGAATTACCTTACCGAATGCCACTTCTAACGTCATCTCATACTTTATCTGTCAAAATCTTTAGTTCAACTCGCTGACACGCTCGCAAGGGTAGCGCTAGTGTAAATTCGAATTAACACCGAGTTTTTAGAATGCCTATCAATAAACTCACAGCGGATTCAGATTCGAAGTTTAGAATGAAGTCTTACAGAATAACACAGCAGGCGTCAATTTATTCTGTGGTCACGAACGTAATTTTGATTTGAAATAATACCTATGTGTGCATGCTAATACTTATTTTTTGATAGACTATTGATTTATTCGTAACGAATAAGACCCTAAATACAATGGGGTGGGTTCTTACTATATATTATTTTGTGAATATATTGTAGTTTTTGATCAACGACAAAATATAGTAATATAGGTACGTATATTAGGGTGTCCCGTTCATGTATGGGGGGAAAAAAAAATGAGCTACGGCTACGCAAGAGGTATCAAAAGTTGCGTTTTGACACATATATTACGATTCTTATAAAATTTAATTAGATATCCGGCATCTTAAGGCCTCTACCAGTCCGTGAAGTTTTTCAAATTTGCTTTTTTTAGGGGTTCCTAATATAAACTATAAATCATACAAAAATAACATTTAAATAGTTTTATTAAATTTAAGGGTACAACAATGAGTTAAAGCAAGGTTTAAAATAGTTGAAAGACAAAATAATCAATAGCAACTTTAAAAACTGAACTGGTTTTTGTGACCTAAATTAGGCATTTCTGAGCGAGATTTTAATCTGTTCCTAATAAAACCATCCCGAGCTGTAGCGTCCGTGACGCTTTGAAAAGCCTCCGTAACTAGTTTCACACATCTTTCCACTGACTGTGTGTGGCAGGGAAAGCCAATAATGTCGAGGATGTGTTCTTTAGCCTTATTCTAAGTTCATCGTTGGAGACGTGTCGCAAAATTGGTGGAGCTGATATTTCACACTCTTG